>OX122892.1:2585000-5170000 GCA_944738655.2 Andrena hattorfiana
ATCGAAAGCGAGGGAATAAGAAATAAATCTAACAGAATCAGATAGAATCTTTCGTAAGTGTCTATATCGAATCCCATTAACCAAATCCAGGATCCCCTTTTGCCAAATGAATCTCCACTTCGAACGTAAGCGAACTCCTTGCGTAACTTAATTCTTCGTCCATGAACCCCTTGATCAATAACTAAAAATATCCGCGAATAGTATCGCGACAAGTCGCTAGCGTGTCAGAAATTCCGCAGTCATTACTTATTCACTGTTCACTTCTGAGGACTTCTCGCGGCAGTCTTCGGAGAATCCCTCTCCATTTAGAACGGCCGAAATCGTGCCCTCGTGGCTTCATATATAATTCGCGAAGCCGGTCGATCTCCGCGCGAACCTGTGCTCTATTTCGAGAAGGAGCTGGAAAATCCACCCTGGATTTATAGATCCACGGAGAGAGGATGGGCCATCCGAGGTTCTACTAAAGTGGAACTCCAGTAAACCCTGGGAAACACTCCGGAGATACTAAGTTTTCTTTTCGAATACCCACGAGACTCGGAGGGGAGAAAATAGGATGTAACGGAAAGTAAATGCTGGGAAATCGTATTTATACTTGATACTCTCGAACTTTGCTGACAGGAATTAAAACTTTGGGCATAGAAGTTGTTTTTTACGGCGACTGACTTTAGGATGGACTTGAACGTGGATGATCGTGATCACTTCCAAGGTTAAGATCTGCAGTCTTATCGAAGATATACCGGGTGTTTCAGGATCATATGCTTCTCAGAACACTGTAATCCCATCTGCACCGCCAGTTTCCTTGCTTGTACTTCCGTGGCTCGACAGAAAATTCATTGGTGCTTTCGTGCTGGAGGTTTGACCAGCAAAGTTCGAGTAAACACCATTAAGGCTCCTTCGTTAGAATTCCGAGTTAACGTTTCTCCCCTCGAGGACAGTGGCGTCGATGAAAAAACTTTTTCTCTCTCCAGTTGCTGCGCAAACGAGTTCGCTCGAGATTGCCATCTTTTTTCCAGGGGGAAAAGGGCTTCATTTATTCAAGATTTACCTGCGCAATTCGATGCGAACGGATCTATTTTATACACGACGATTACATATTTGTAAGTGTTCTCGAGCGGAGCAGGTATATCACGGAATACTCGAATTTTTGTTTCAGTTCTGAACGAACTGGAGGGCCTAGCTAGGGGCGCGGACGCCAGAGACTGCCCCCCAGCCTCGAGGGCTGCTTTGGACCCAGAACACGTGGCCAGGGTGGCTGAAAGCGCGAAGACGGCACTGGCCTTCGCCAGGAGCAGAAATCCAGGGATTCGGTGCTTAACCACGAGAGGAACTGTCCTCACGTCCAGCGTCTTCACGATGGAGGAGGATGTCGATAAGGTGAGCAGATTGCTTTGCAGCCAGTACTGTCCGACGTTTAGGGGTTAATACTACTTACGAGGCTGTGGCAGTCAGTCGCGTTGAATACGTTTAATTTACCGTGTCTCGTCTTTTCGTTTACACGTAATTTTATTTTCCACAAATCCGTGTTAGTTGTTTTCTCCACGCGGTATGCTAGCTTCTTCTGTCTGACGCTTAGGGGTTAATACTACTAGCGAGTCTGCGATCAGAGTCGAGCAAATTTGATTTGAAGTATCAACGATGTCAAATACCATTTCAGATCTTTTATTCATCCATTTTAAAAAAAAATATGCAAGATAGTATTCTGAAGATACCCGAGTGCTTCTAAAGAGGACCCTTAGTTCCTGTACCACTTATCGTTTACAGTAGGAAAGAAGATATTATTCCCCTTGTGTGCGCGCAGAATACTGATCCTCGTGACACTAATTTGAACACACATAATCCTTGAAATTGGAAGATTTAGAGTGCCAGTCCGTGCACTGGTCAGAGGTATAGAGCAGGCCATGGAAAGGAAGGTGGATAAGACTAGGTTGAGAGGCGGAGCACCCGAGTAGGGATTGATCGGTGTTCATTGAAGCGCGAATGTTATGATAAGGGGTCGAGTATCCAAGGGAACCCCCACGTGGTGCACAGATAAACTCTTCTCACGGCGCGGTAACTTCTGGCGCAGCACGCATCTCGGCCTCCCGCTTATCTCGTAGGTAACATGCAGGATACATGGGTTGGATAGGATCGTAACAGGAACCTTGATCTGTCAAACGATAGATAACGCGCGCCGCGAGCTCGTTAGATTTTATTCTACGCGCCTTTACCACCCTGCGCCTCTCGTACTTTGTCTCTTCCTCTTCCTTGTCGCTGTTCCCTTCCTTCCCGCAGCATTCCTCCACTTCTTCTTCCAATCCCCGCTCGACTTTTCGAGACAATCCCTCGAAACTCTCCGGCGTTCGATACTGGTTCACAGTGACTTAGGGGGCACGGTGCTTGAGTCAACGAAGCTTTCGAGGTGATTAGAAGAGTGTGCCACCTTCGGTGCATTGATTCTAGGTAGCAGATTAATATTCACACCCCAACGTACAAGTTGACCCAATTTCGTATTAACTTCGAGCGAATCGACATTCCCCAAATTTTCCAAGAGAAAATCTTAGCAAGACAAAGCGGTCGGGCATTAAGGTCCACGCGAGACTTTGGAATAAATGTGATTTTGTAAACGAATGAACGAGCACCCACGATATTCTGTCGCAGGATGGGCTGACGAGGAACGATGACAGAATACTGGCTACGTGCTTGAGCCTCTGCAAAACGGGTAACAAAGATCAGGCAAACGCAGGTACGTACCAGAGCACCTTCGCCTTCTTCCTCGGGCGTATCCTGACCATGCTCCATCGTTTCCATGTATCTCTGATAGCGATTAATACCGAGCTGATTGTGGCTCTCGTTTACATAGCGTTTAACAGTTATCTGCGCAACGCCACACCGCGATAGAATCGACACGTGCAACTTTTACCGTCCTCTATCGTGGCAGAATTGATCACCTAGCACGCTACTAATTATTACTCCCCTTCCCGATCGCCAACAACAACAACACCTAATGAAATCGACGTGATTAGAAGCTGGCGCGCTAATTGAAACCGCGCTGCTCGCCGATCCACCGCGATTTCAGCTGTGGCTGCTTTAAACGTTGCTTATTGCTACCTCAATTGTTAATAAATCACGAATATCGGTGGTCCCGATGAAATCCCAAACCCTCTGCCCTTCCTAAAAAGTCAAACCACCCTGTCGAGCAAGAATCGACAACAGGGGAAAAAGCAAAGTACACTGGAGGGGTGGTTGTTGTCCCCACAGAGGAGGGCCAACCGAGACGCCTGAGAAGGGAGGTGGTCCTGCTGACGGAGGACAGGAACCTGAGGGTGAAGGCTCTGGCGAGGGACGTGCCCGTCAGAGAGGTGCCCGACTTCATGCAGTGGGCAGGCCTCGGCTGAGACGTCCTACCCATCAGACACATCCGCTAGCGAAAAATCTCCCGTTACCCCCGCCGAGCAGACTTGACCAGCCGCAGCAACACCAGCAACCGCAGCAAGACCAAAAGGAGAGCGTGGATGATGAGATAGAGGAGAGGATGTCTCGTCGGTGGATGTTCGTCCATTCTGTTACTTCTCCCCCCACACACACACAGCAGTTCGTGACCGATCAGCCGTCGATCGCGCGTGCTACGGAGCTTCCGTTCACGTAAGTTCAGCCCTGATTGTCGAGGTCGCGGAACTCCCCGTGGTCGCGCGTCCTCATCGCGGCGAGGACGGCGGAGCGGCGAGGCGACGCCGCCTCTCCCTCGGGCGTCGCGTCTCTCCACGACGAAAGGTGCACGTTCGGCGGTGGAGGAACGGGGGCTTAGGGGCGGTTTAAGGGAACATAGCGAACGGCGGCGCGAGAGACGGTAGGCGACTGAGGGGACGAGGGGAAACGGAGGAAGTAGCGCGAGGGCCACGGCCGAGTAAGGGGAGGGATCGCGATTCCTCCGATGCGCGCGCCCTTTCGAACTTGACGCGCGAAACGATCAGGCGCGGCGATCGCGGTTGTCGCGCGAACGTTTTGGAAGCTTCTCTCGCGAGGGATCCGGAGAGGTGTGCGTGATCAAAAGTGGGACGGTGGGAATGCGAGGGGAAATGTTGTATATAGGTGTCGGATGATAGAGCGATAGAGCGTCGCAGGAAGTGGAGGGAAAGGTCTCCTCGTCCGTCGGTGGAGAAAATGGGAAAACGGTGACCTAAAGTAAAGGGGAAGCGAAACAGAGAGGGAGAGGCAGAGAGAGATGAAGCGTCGGTATTTTTACACGTACGAGATATTTTTTGGTTGATTTTTATCGATGACGACCGCCCAACGTGGCTGGCTTTTTTTGTGTACCTTCCTTTTATCATGTTTGTAACGATCTATACACATTTACATTTATCTCTACATGTGTATATATATATATATATATATACACACATGTATATTTGTATACGCACTTTTGAATATTGTATACGCCGTATGCGGTCGTTGGAGGATGCGCTCGGAATCCACGTACATCCGTATTTGTGTCTTTTGCCTTTCACTTTTCTTCTCTTCTCTTCGTTTTTTTTATGCCGCCCTTAGCCAAGCCCCGTACCGAACGGTTCTGCAATGAATTTTCTCTTTTCTGTTCCGTTTCCTTCCTCTTTTCTTTTTCTGTTTCTGGTTGGTTACGTAAACGGGTGACCCTCGCGCGGCGAGCCTCCTCTTTCGAGCTTTTCGAAGCGATTTTCGTTGTCCTTCGTGGTATTTACGTTTTTTTTATTCATCCTATACCTTTCGATTCCCACGATGCCTTTATTTCACGTCGGTCTTCTTTTAGTAGTCGTTTTGTGACACCTCGCGGATCGCAGGTAGACGAGGGTGTCACGGGCAGAGGTGTATTTTATCGAAGCTTGCAATTTTCAGAACTGTATTTTATATTTAATTAATTGGGGTGGTGTGAGGGTGAGTTTGGTCAGTATGGTGCCACGCGCGATTACGCAGAAGCTCGTTGAGAGGAATAATGACAGTTGTATTCTTTAATTTCCATAGTTTATGTATCATAAAGCTATGCACTGATATCCCTTGAATTACTTCTGTCTTCCAACAGTTTTTAATGCAAGGAAATCAGTGTAAGTTTCAGAGGTGAGCTCCTCATGCTACATAAAACTTATTAGAACTTATTAGAAATTACCATGAAAAATGGTCAAATTTCACTCATACCTAGCGCGACCTCCGTCTAATTTAAATCTTAAAAAGTTAACTCAACATTCTAGTAGTTACCTATATTAATATGGCAATATGTTACACATATTAATATAAATAATTAACAAGAGCTACTGCTAATCACAACTGACGTCGTACTGCCAATGCATAAGCATACCACCACATTTTTATTTTTTTAAAAAACAAAATACGTCTGATAGTCACTCCAACGTGGCTCCGATCCGTAAGCTGTCACAAGAAGTGTTTTAATTTGCCCCCTCTTTATAGCGCATCAGACGCTCGGTGTTAGCGCGTGTAAGCAGGATGCACTTTTACAGCACAAAGACGATTTTAAACGAGCACGAACCACCGGGAGCATTTTAAACGCTCGCATTCCGAGCAACGTGTTAAAGTTTTACGAGCCATGCCGTACGAGCTCCCAAATCCTCGTTGTTTTCCAGCGGCTGCGCGCGTGTCCGTGCAGGGCACGCTGGCGACTGCGTGAATTTTTAAACGCGACACCTGCACACGTCAATCCACGAACGGCGGAAGACGTGAAATCGTAACACTGCTTAATTTACTCGTGCCCACCGCGACAAAGCCGAGCTCCTTCTTTTTTTTTGTTGGCGCAGTCGAGTAATGCCGTTTCGCTAAACCTGGCGTCGGCTGGCCCGTCAGGTTGGTAGCAATTCGTTAATTATTGTGTTTGAAGTTGGCGTTATATCATTGAATTAATTGGCGCTCGTTTATCAATCAAAATCCCTGTTGCTGGCTCAGATGGTTTAATTAATGCCACTGTAACGATCAGTCGAAATCATTTGCTTTATCAGAATTAGGCAATTCTATCAATTAAGCCGATCAAGGTAGCTCCGATTTGAGTTGGTACCAAGATGACAGTGTTCCATGGGCCAATGGCACCGCGTTGACGGAATTTTATGAGCAAAATCGGCTCCATTTAATCGATCAAGTTCGCGCGCACCAGCGAGGAGTAATTAGAACGAATTCAAGTGTACATTATCCAATTGAAGGATCGCAATTTTTCGCGGAGCAGAAGATACTTATCGTTAGAAACGCTTCATCGTAGAACTTCAAGCTCGATCGTTTTAAAGAAGGCAATTAGTAGATTCTAAAGGTCTGATATCGAGAGGCCTTTGCACTATTCCCACGATGCCGCTTTCCCTTTCATTTCTTCGCCCTCTGTGACCTGCAGCTTTGCCACATCTCCTTAGAATCTTTAACATTGGTAACAGCCGCTGGTTTAATCGAATGAATCCACTTAAGCTCTCCGAAGTTACACAGCGAATTCGATTAAAAGAACGAAGTTAAGGAAAGCAGTGTGGGTCACGGAGAGTCGCTGTAGTTAGCTCCGCTATCGCGAACAGTAAGAAAGCAACGAATCAAACGAAAATCGCCAATGGAAAGTGACTCGACGAATGTTGCATGACTCCGCTAGAGAAAGCAGTCGCGACATGAGTGATCGAACCGTCGATCGGACGGTTTGCAGTGCGATCTGTTACGAGCGGATATCGATGAATCGCAGAGCGGAAAGAGATCCGTCGTGCGCGCGAAACGAATGCCAATTCGAGTATCACGCGCGCGTCTGAAACTGCGCCTTCTTGTTGCCTGCGATCTTCGTCGGCTCTCAAGCGCCAGCTGTTCAATTAGGAGGTAACAGAGATCAATAGATCTCGTGCCCGCTGATCCTTTAGGATCTACAGCGGTCAGCAAAGGGTTAACCTTCTGCGGAGGATGAAAGCTGAGGAACAAATTCGTCGTTTCTTCTGGGGGTAGGCAAACTAACAAATTTTATTTTACTACACCGCTAGCACACCCTTTGGAGACACATGCTCTATTCATTTATTTTGCAAAATCGTTGACTAGAGCGCGCAGGTATGTTAGAAGCGGAAGTGATGGAAGTAAACGGTTGTGTCAGCCGCAGGGGGTTAATCGTTTGTCGTAGAATCGGAACAGGTTCGATGCGATCCAAATGACGAGCATTCCGAGCAGAAGGGTATGGAACCAGCGACGATTACGTCACGCGTAGACTTTTGCAATCAATTTTCCTTCGAGCTTTCGATCGCACCTGACGACTCGCGAATCGGGAAACGTCAGGGTGATTTTTTTTTAGACGAACCGTTCATTCACAGTGGAGGAGTTTCTCGCGATTCTTTGATTTCCTTAAATCGGTTTGGGATTCCCACCCTGACGCATCTACCCCTCGACCACGATTGCCATATGAATTGCTGAGGAATCTGTGTTGCTGAATTTGGCTACCGAGACAAGGTAATCGAGACATTTATCAATTAATAAGGAACTTGAATGTTGTCCTAGTTTTAGATGGTTACTCGGGAGCCTATCTTATACTCGAACCTCTAAATTTATCGGTATCGGTACAATCGTGGTCCAGGTTTCGCTAGATAATTGCGATTGTATCCATTACATTTGGTGTTTTAACTGCTGCACTTTGCATCTACAAGGTGATGCGTAGTTCGTGGTACAATCGAGAGGGAAATGATTCTTTTTTTTTTTACAAATGTGAGTCGAAAGTATGAGACGATGCTTTCTTAAATTAAGTGCATCTCGATTTTCTAAAAAAAAAATAGAGACTCCCACGAAAGAGCATCGTTTCATATTTTCGATCGATTTCTCGTCAAACAATCGTCTCCCCCCGAATTGCGCCACTGATCACGCCTCGCTTCGTAAAATCCGAGAAAATGGGAGGGCGAAGATGAGAAACGAGGGACCGAGGGACGGAAACGCGACACGTCCTATTTTTCGATGAAGATATAGTTACTTAACGATCCCTAGCGATTAATCGACACGCGGGCGCGCGTGAGGATACGGTAAAAGTGTATGCGAGCTAGAGAGAGAGAGAGTGAGAGAGTGAATCGATGAACGAGAGTAGAGAAAGCGCGGGAAGAGGGAACGATTACTCGCGTGAGAAAGATGTATAGCTTAGCTTAACGTTCTTCTTGATCGTGCCCCTTTCATTCTTTTTTTTATTAATTTCATAATTAGTTACTACTATGATTAATATTATCTTTTATCCTATAAAGCGTATACATTTAATACAGAATTAGCACGGTGTTGCGCGCGAAAATACGCGACGGCACTTCCTGTGCGCTGACGTTCGAAGCTCCCTTATGAAAGCTCGTACATTTCGCGCGCGGAACGAAAGAAGAAGCGTTAAATAGAACGGTGGAGTGACGCGAGCGGGGCTCGACGATGGTTGGCGCACGAAACACCCAAGAAATCGATGAATAATTACCTTGCCTCTTTATTACAATTTTTCCAGCCCATCGTGGCCCATTCTTGTCAGCGAATCCCTCGAAATTGTCGAGCCCCTAGGTGCGTTTACTTTGACCAGCGACTAACGTACACTGTCACTGCTTTCGCTGCCACTTTTCAAGCGCTTCTCCGTAGGCTTGTTTAGAGAATGGACGTGCTCGCCGCAGCAGGCAACGGAGCGTGAGTTGTTTAGATCGATTGCGCGTGCGAGAGAGATCGAGGGATAAAACGGGAGAGAATGGGAGAGGAGGGAGCCAGGGAGAATCAGTCGCGCCGGGCACTCGATGGAAGCGATCGCGATCGACGCCACGAAGCAATAAATAACGCTCGATCATTGAATGTACACCCCACGAATCACGTCGCATTGGCCTTTTTCCCAGCAGCAGCCCCAATAGTGCAATAACGTGGCGAACGTCGCGACGCTCCCAGACGATCCCTCCTCCTCCCGCCCCCCATTCGACGAGCGTCGAACGGGACCTTCTGGCTTCTTATTCCATCGACGGAGAGATGGAACCGGCTGTCGCGCGATTTTTCGAAAGCCTTTCGCGAACTGTCATTCTGTATCCTTTAGGTATGTTCCGTGGTATGTACTTGTTAAATCGTGTATTTTATAAATTCGGCGGATAGTAGGGTACCTTTAGAAGGGGACGCGTTAACCCCCCGCGACCCAATTGGGAGTCTCCGTGGAACGTACTTTGGGGAGAGTAGTGCACAAGTTTCGATTCGTAGTATTTGTTTTTATTCGTCATAGCGAAGATACAACATTGTTCTTGAGGCACGGGACTGTCCGGACTGGGTCGCGGAGGGGTGTGAAGGAGCCCCCACTCTTTCGATTGATTTTACGTTGGCTATGTGGAACAAGAAAGAGAAAACGATAAAAAAAAAATGGATCGCCTGATGGTAGATAGACAAATGACGTAGATTTAAGAGCGTCGACGAGTAGAAGCGAATGATTCGTCGGCGTCGACGTGGAAATTTTTAGGGCGCGATTTACACGTCTCGGGGGAAGGAGCCAACCCTCTGGTCGCCGCTTCCGGGGCGAGACTTACACCGTAAGTGTACCTATAAAAACAAAAAGCATATAAAATATACATTATATAAAGATACGAGCACGCATCTCGTCACCGATTTTATTCAAGATTCTCGCAATACCAATGTACGCGTGTAGAATTAATGATTTGCCGACGGATGGAACGGTTCGTTTGTACTTCGCCCGAGGACACAGTGTTTCATCTGTCGCGACGACGATATAAAGATAATTATGGTGATGATGATGATGGTGGAGACGACGACGCAACGGTAGAATTTTTAGGCTAATCATTTATTACACTTATGAGGAATGTCGCTACTATGGTGTTACCACTTTGATTATTCAATAAAACGTGACGTTTACGGAATCGCTGTTGAATCCACGTGTTCTCTGTGTACTCGTTCACGCGTGCAACTCCGTCTATCGTGCATCCTATGGTTTCCTGTCAGCCGATCGTCGCTTCGTGCCTTTACTAATAGTCTTCTATATTTCCAGCGTGCAGAAGGTGAGCTGAAAAGTGACGTGGTAAAATATATATTAACTTCGAACTTCTTATAGCTGGAGCAGGATCAATTTTATCACACTAATTTCTGTACATTAACGTGTCCATCGGGTAGCATTCCAGACTGCGAAAATTACACTGCACTTTATTCCCCTCATTACACTGAAATTACACACGTGCAGTATTACAGAAGATCACGTCGTTACACTATTCGGAAATGGCAGCTCATCCCGGAGGCGCCGCGTTACAATGCCAATAATTGGCAGAACAGTTAGGCCATAACGCATCGAATAGGCCGCATTCCAAGCTACTGAAATTTCCCAAAAGAAAATCGATCCATGCTTCAACGCACGGCTGTACCGTTACAGCGGCTTATTGGCGACTTATCAATCGGTGGGTTCGCCTGGTTCACGCATTGCTTGTCTAGCAGCAGCTCCGCTAAGACCGCCCCGCTCCGCCCGTAGCGTTAACCAACCAGTTCAAGGCCCAGCATCGTTATCAGGCATCAGTCGAGAAAAACCATACACACACCTTGATGCATCAGGAGATGCAATTTTCCCAGCTATCCCCGTGGAAAGCTACTCGCTAGACCATCCGGGTCAGCTGCAATCGATCACATCAACATACCCGTCGGTTCCACGACGATGAAGCCTTGATTAGTTTCCGTGGGAAGTGGCGAAACGAATTCAGAGGGCTGGTGATCGAGGATTATCAGCCTGGGACGGCGAGAGCTCCTTCGATCGTACGACGGTAGATTTCCGGTGGAGTTGAGCCAGCGAAGGGAACTGCAAGAGGAGTCCTCCAGCGAGCGAGAGTCCACCAAGCTGGTTATTTTTAACCAGCCAACCTTGAACTTGCTGCCGCCAGCCACTGCTCCTACTGCTGCTCCTGCTGCTGCTGCTGTGATCCGATCACCAATAAAGGGACTTATCTAATTCTGAGAAAGGCGATCGGCTCTCTCGGCTAAAGGTAAGTACCCACCCTGTATTCCCACCAGCTGCCTGCCTCGTACGTACGTTCATACTACATCTTGGGCCCGGGTACCGTGGCTGAGGACACGGCCAGGCTACGCTTGAAAGGGACCTCTTAACATTCGCCAGTATATGTCCCACGACGTCGCTGCCTGGCCGGGGTTATGTTTAAAGATGTCCCCCCGCCGCTCGAACAATCGAACGGGGATATTTGTTCGACCCTCTCTGTCTCCCTTCGATATTTTGATTTACTTCTTTTTGGGAAAGTAGCTAGACGGAAAGACAAGACGAGAGTTGGGCCGGGTGGAAGAAACCTGACAGGACACCCGAAGCTCCTCGACGGTTCAGTACCGTCACTTTGTAACTGAGAGATGTATGACGAGAGAGTACCCGCACGTGTGCCCGGACCGTCAAGCTAGAAGTCACCAAATGGCCCCACCACTCGCTCCGTAGTCACCCCTATAAATAACGTTTACTCGACCAATCTCCACGCAGCAGATTCGCCGCAGAGCGCCCCCTTAACTAGCACTCTGCCGCGCTACCGAGTCCATTTCCTCCGCGCTTGCTTTTACAACCTTGCCAGGCTCCTTGGATCCGCGGTGCTATAATTCAGAGGCGTCGTACGCCTAGGGCCGACGGAAAAGCGGATGTACCGTTTCGCTGAGCCCGTGTCAGGCTTTCCCGACGGGCAGATCTAAGGCCTCCGCTAATCGCGGTTATCTGGCGGTGGAACGAGCCCACGTAGCTGCACGTGTGTCGCTCCTCTCCCTCTCCTCCCCAGCGCCGCGACGTTTTTCACGGGGCTGATCGCGCAACAGAAGTGCCTCCGCCGCGGGTCGTCCTTACAGAACTGCGCGAGGAACGTCGGCATGTCCGTCTACGGTTCACCGGGATGCTCTCGTGATAACTGCCGCGAGAGTTATGCGGTAGCCGCCGCGAGATAACATAAACTCGCGCGTTATCTGATCAGACAATGCGTCCGGTGATTTGTGGACTCGCGAATGGGGTGACCTGCATACCGAGATACACCGTACCCCCGGCGTGCCCGTTGCTCTCGCCCCCCGCGGCGCGGATCCCCGGGAACGGCCGGACCAGGCCCGCCACTGGCTTTTCGCGCGTTAATCCTACTGATCTGCATGGTCGCGTGACTCGTTCCCTTTTGCCGGCCGAAACGAGACGAGCTGTGCGCTCGGTTAGGCCGACGCGTTACGAAATCATCCGTCGCGGAGGACCGCTCACCGGTTGCTCTACATCCGACCGTTGGAATTCCAGCTGGTGTGCCGGTCTACTGGATTTTAGGGATTATAGCACCTTTGAGTGTGAGGGATACTCTTGAGCAGTGATAAGCAACCTTTGGCTAGTAGTGGGTCAAAAGTGGGAACCTAATACTCTATGCGGGTCGCAATAGTAAGTAGTTCAATATACTAATCAAAGAATTTTAATTTATGGGGCAAATTTGTTATTTCTGATATAGATTTACAATTGAAATAATTACGGATCGCGGGTTGCTCATCGCTGCTCTCGAGGGCGGTAGCAATTATGTTTCCGGAGTTACTGTACGGTGGTACGTGAGACGTGTTCCTGGAGTCAGTTTTCACGATCTGCATTAAGGAGCAGCGTCGCGCTACCGAGGAGAAGTGGCGACAGAGTGAGCCGATCGCTTACTAATAAGGGTCGACGAGAGGAAGAGTGGTCTGAAGGGTAGAGCTGCTTTCTACGATGCACCATCGTCTCGCACCCTCTATATTCCTTCCGGCCGCGATACATCTGGCTCGCGGCCAGCTGTCTCCGCGATGGAGCAGAGCTGCGCCTCGACCAGTAGTCCTTCCACGCGCCGCAACCCTGTGACGTTGAACTTGTCGCAGATCTTGCGGAAACGCTGGCTGGTTGCTGACGGGGATAGAAAGTCGGCAGACTAATGGGAAGGAGGGCGAAAGGGATTAAGGAGAAGGACGAAGGGGACTGTCCTCCGTGGAAATGGCAAGGGGAGGAAAGGGAGGATTGCGTGAGCGCGCGATTTTAATTGCTACCAAGAAACCAGCGGCGCGCTGTCGGACCCGGCATGCGGCGGTCCTTCATGCGTGTCAGGGATCTGACCGGATCTACGCGCGAGTGCTTTGCCTTGGTGGTTCGCCTAGCTTCTCGAAACTAGCCGCGCAGGCTAGATTTCAGATTCACGGGAGCACGCGTGCGCGATCCTTTATACGCCGCTTCTATCTCTCTCTCTCTCTCCTCCGGGGCTTTATACTCCCGTCGTGCAAGTGCAGCCGCTCGCGAATGCGATTACGTGCTCCTATAAACGTAATGCCCGAAGACAACACGCGGCTGATACGAAAGGCCACCGCCACAGGCCGCGAGAAGTCGCGACGAGCCGCTTGGTCGTTGCACGAACCAACTGTCGTCCAGTTTGAAGGGTTACGGACGGCTGGACGGGCTGAAGTAAACGGACTTTTGCGGTTTCTTAGAGTAGGAAGCTTGGAGGACGTGTCTCTGAAGGATTACTTTGAAATTCACCTGCTTAGCAAAGCTGAAATTATTATTACAATTATTCGAAGTGGTCGCACGGGGGAGGAGGGTGTACAACCACCCTTCGCAGCGCAGGCACTTCGTTGAAGAATTTTTTGTAATGATAGAATAGAGACGAGGTTATTAAGCAACTCGTGTGACCGCTTATTCGAAACCACTTAGTTGAGGCTGCCCTCGGAAGCTGCTGTCGAGTGTAGGATATTTTTAATTGAGCACCGGTTGCTCTTCTTTACTTGTTCTTGATCGGATGGTGCTCGCTCGTACGAGTTCCATTTCCGAACTGTTGCGTAAGAGTAGTCGGGCGACGGAGGCACGCATCGCGACGCACCGCGATTCCCGTACGAGGTTCCTAACCCTCCGGTCATTCTCGGATGCGTTTTCTGTATTCGTCGGAGCGCTCCAGCCTCGTCTGGGTTACGAAATGCAGAAGACGTACTGCGCGAATGCGGTAATCGCATTCCCCCTCGCCGATTCGTGCTGAAAGCTCCGCTCTTTCGGGGAACATGCCTCTTCGCGGAGACGACCAGTCGTTCGATGCACGGGGTGGCCGTGAAGTGGCGGAGGGACGTCTGAAAGGAGCCTTAAGCCGCGATCCCACGTGCACAAAGTGCAGTTCGCTTCGTTTTTTCAAAGATGCAGTTACCGTGTGATTGATCATTGAACTAATCGAACTTACTGTTAAATTCATTCTATCATTCGACGTTCAACTGAGTTTTATGAGTTTCATAACGACAACTTATAAAAAGAAGAACTTCTGCATCACAGTATCCAAACATGCAACAGTGGAGCATTTGATTTCTCCTACGATTTTGCTATAGAAAAGTTCATTCTCGCTTACTCTCTTAAGAGCTTACTCTCTTCGTTCCTTCTCGCGTGCCTTTTGCACCGCGCGATCCAAGCCTTAAAGCTAACTAGCTGCTGCGACCGAGGGTCAAACCAGGACCACACAGTCGCGGTCGTAACTCAGACCTATTATATTTCGTAGTTCGTTGCGCCACCCGTCTCTATTTTCCCCGTCGGTGCGTCTCGCTTCCTCTCTCATCCCTCATCGCAGCTCTGACGCCGGTTCGCCTCTCCTCTACGTGTATTACCGTAGACTCGGCTGTTCGCAACACGGGATCAGCCTTTCCTGTCCTGCCGCCTGGACAGATTTATACCGCGGTAACGTTATTTTCCGATAGTCGATGTATTTATACGTAAAACGCACGCGGAAACCGATATACGCCCGACCTGGCTGACGAACGATGGCTCGCGCATACTTCTGTAAGCCAGACTGGCTGCTTCCGCCCGTTTCGGTGGGGTTGAGGAGGATTCTTTACAAGGAGACATTCTTTTCGAGCGTTTCTTATCGCTCGTTGGATGAATTAACGTCGAGCAGGAAGATGGCGATAGGGTGTGATAGAAGAAACATGGCGTTGTGGTAGCCTTCGTGTTCTCCGGTCCCACCCTTCGCGCCTCCGCGCACACCTCCATCCATCCCGCCAGGTCTCCGCGCTCTGTCGGAATGTAAGTGTCGTCGAAAACTCTATCCCGCGTACTTAATCCCCTGTAATCCCATCGATCTTAGCTCGAGGCGCAGCTCTGTCGCAGATAAGGCCCATTCACGCAGGCCCGGCCGGTGTCGACAGATCTAAGAAGCTCTCCATGTCCCGTTGCGCTCGTTCGGAACTGTTCACGAGCGATTGACGAGCGTCTCGCGGGGCACGGCCACGGGACGGCAGGTACAACACCGATACCGCCGCGAAAGACGAGCAGGACATCGATATACGTCCGGATGAATTCACGGAATTGCATAATGGCGGGTATAGAGAACCGGCGACCTCGTCGCTTAAAGAGGATACTCGTCCGTGGTGATCGTTATCTATGTAGGAAGTCATCCAGCGCGTCCTCTCTTCTCTGTCTGCGTAAGGAGATCCAATCTCGCGGCGTGTGTTAGGTAATACTCCGCCGGCCACGGCTAAATGCATATTGTCGTGCCGTTGACTTCTTCCTTCGCGTATAGTGGTTTACCAAGCCGACGGAAGCCGGGCTACGGGTTTCTCGTCAACGGGAAACGGGGTGCGCTGGCCTTCCGCTCGAAGTCTCTCGACGCGCGCCCGGGCGACGATCATGCGCGAAGCTTCGCGCGCGTCCTCGGGGCAGACGCGCAGAAGCGTGAAGAGTAAAGAGGAGACTCGAGGATTTAGGGTCGAGTAGTACTCGCGAGATGGGAAGTAAAACGTAAGACGATATAGAGAGTGATACAGATATCCATTAAGTAGTTATCGTCCGCTAAAGAGCAGTTCAAAGCGTGTTTCCTTAAACCTAAGACGGCGGGTAGGTTGATCTCTATTTTGGTCCACGATTTTCTTTATGTGCGTCACAGAATAAGCTTTGATAGTGACGTGCTCAGGATTTAATCTTGGGGGAGCCGAGTTGAAGGGATAAAAATATTTTCGACGCATTAGGTGATTAGGCAAATTTATTTAAAAAATGAAATCCACTTTTCTTTTATTTTTACAAAGTCATTAAGAGGCTACATCCACCTAGAGGTCCGAAAAAAGCATACAAGTTTTTTTCAGGAATTTTTTTGGGGAAAAGTATAAGTGAAAATCATACACAATGTTTTTCTACTAAAAGATACATCTTTTAACTATATTATTATAAATTTTCATGAGATATTATTATTAACTAAAGACGATATCGGCTTGGATGTGAGTCTGGATGTGTGTTTTTTTAAGCATTAGCTGGTGGACATTCCGTAGGCCAAACGATGCATCTGAAAGCAAAAATTCAAATAGATTTTAAAAATAAATAACTTTCAGAAGTACCTGACTAAGCTTCGATGACGTTATAATCTATTTTTTTTTTTTTTTTTTTGAAGAAATGGTACTAATAAGAAGTAACATAAGTGAGTAGTTTGATACTTAGCATGGGTCCAAGTGGACCCTGTATCCACTTTCGATTGAATTTCTTTTTCTACTTAACTTGAATTGTTTGAAAATCGCACCACCGAATAAAACAGACTTCGGCTGTCCAGAATCTAAGTCCCGTTTCGTAAAAGAAACTCGAGCGGACTTTCCGGTGAACGCAACGCCAAGTGACTTTATTCGCCAAGTGTCGAGTTCCACGAACCTTGATGGGGGCGAACATCGAATAATTAACCAAGTTCCGTTTGAAAGCGACGCGCGACCGGAAGAACGACGTCCGCCGGCCCTCCGGTTGGTAGGCCTGCGCGAAGAGGGCCTAGGGCCCCCTCCTCGGTCGAGTCGGCAGAAAACGAAAAACGCGCGCGCCGCGGCACATTGTTCATTCAGGAGGCGAGCGCCGCGGCCATAAGTCATAGATTAGATTCAGATCGCTTTGAGCCATTGTATGCGTATCGCACGGGAGACAATGCCCCACTGAATCAAGCCTACGATCGCTAAAGCCCGGGGAATCCCTCTGTCGTCGTGGTCGAGCCACGGCTTCGCAAGTAATTGTCCGAGGGACGCGAAGGGGGGACCAAGGGGGTGAAGAAAGCTTTGAAAGAGACGGCAGGAATTCCAGCGTCCATCTTCGAGATACACGTATCCAGGGGAAGGGAGGCGATTCTATTACAGTGAGTTCTCGATAAACCGAGTTTCCCCAGACCGCATCGCTACTGGACACCCACTTAATTCGAACTTGTGCTTTGAGCTAATATAGTTAATTTGTAAATAGTTTTAACAGTAGCGATTTTCCATTTCTGTTGGATTTGAAGTTCTAGAAAGGAAATATAGTGGAAAAAACGAAGTTCAGGTGATGGGGACTCCGAACCCAAGTTCTTCGGGGATCCTCCGCGTTACTAGCCATCCGCGTTACCAGTTCCCCCAACGCCGACTCCCCGGTGCTACTCCTTTCCGAAGTGTACAAATGCCCAAACTAACGGGGCGCCATCTGTGTGCCATTGCGGCAATCGCGCCACAGGTCGTTCCCAAACGCCGATTGCCTACAGAAATTTCTTATCCACGCCCGAAAGCCATCGAATTAAGAACGACATAGCTGGCGTCTGTTGGTACAGTTGAATGGTCGTTTTACGGTGGTGAAGGATGGACGTGATCTCAGCCGGATCCGGCTGAATCGACGTTGACGTAACCCATCGGAACGCAGCCGAAGATCCGACAGACTCGTCTCTGTGCCAGGCACGCGTGCCTCGTTTTCTAAAGGAGTCGCGCGGATGGAAGCGATCGATTCGGTGGCTGGATTAATTTCACCGTCGATCGTCACCGTCGAGCCCCGTCCATTTTAAATCGTATTTACACGGATCGGTGTTTACCGCGTCTCTGGGAACGCGGCGCGTGTTTGCTCGCAGCCGGAAATGAGGGACGTGCGCCCCCGTCGGCGTACCGAGAGGAACGGCGTACGGCTGGTGAACGAAGCCTTCTGTCGCGAGCGGATGCACGATTTTCGAGGATCGTCTGCCGCAGTTCGCATCGGCCGATCGTACGCGGGGAATGAGGAATGAGAGACGGAGGTCGAACGGCGCGAATGAGATACTCGCGCGATGGGTACGTGAAAGGAAAGAGCGACAAATAAATGGAACATCGCCGCGGGCGTTTTCCGTTCCCCGGGAACACCCGGTACACGTCCCTTCGTTATCTCCGATTCTTCGTTGTCTCAGCGCCGAGCGAAATTCCTCGCCGCTTCTTCGGCGCGTCGCTGCCTCGAGGCGGGGGTCAGCGCGAGGCCCCGCGACGTCGCGCTCGGACGCGGGGGACGCCGCGCCGCGACGAAGCGAGAAGAAGGGGCAGCGGGGAAAGGGAGGGGAAGAGGCGAGGAACAATTGAAGCAGGTGCTCGCGATTCCCATGGCCCCGGCAGACGATTACAGCCGATTACCGCCTACACGTAGAGCGACGCCCGATCGATCACGTAAGCGGCCGGCTCGCGTCCGGCATACCAACCGGCATTATTTATTTATATTGACCAGCTGGTCAATTCGTTCACACGTGATGGAATTGGCCGCGCGAGGACTGAATGCTCGACCACTCCGCGGAGGAAGACCTGGCTCGCTCCACGGGCCCGTCCGTCCGCGCGCCGTGTTATACACACGTTCGATCGGGAGCGTCGCGTCGTCGTCGCATGCCCGACTATCGCTATTTAACGGCTAGGCCCCGTCGCGCCGTCCATTCAGCCCGCGCCGCGTATAGAGACGGATGCAGCTACTTTACATCCATCGAAACGCGCGCTCGAACGGACCCCGGTTCTGTCCGAGCTTTGTCGTACACCGCTTAGCAACGCACTCTGAACGAACGCGTCGGGGGTCCCGGGCGACGTGTTTAATGCCTGTAGCCAGGCGTCGTCGCGCGTGTTGGCGGCGCTCGTTTTCAAGCTATGACACGGCCGGAGGTAATATCGGGAGTGCGACACGAGGAGGTGGGTGGAATAAGATCGCGGACAGAGGAATGCGCTCGGACGATTATCGGAGGGGCGAGTAGACGGGGTGGTTTGGTACAAGTCCTCTGATCTCTCGGGTCTCTGAGAAAGCTCGCTACTAATATTTTTTAAGAAGGCTTCAGATACTTACCTGTCCACGTAACGATGTCCTCGCGAGGCTCCGACTCCTCTCCATGCATATTCATAAAATTGTTCGAGACGTGGAAGCGTCGCGATAAATCGGGGCCGGTGAGCATCGACTCGAAACGTATCTCGATTTCCTTCGGCCCTCTCGATGTCGCCCAGCGCACAGAGGGACTCGCCCGTGTTTTACAAACGTCCCCTCGCCCGCGGAGGAGCCGCACGCCGCTATCCAGTTACGGAGGCATAAATCCGCGCCGGGATTACGGTATATCAGCTGCCGTTGAACTTATCAATAATCCTGGGTCGACGCGGCGTTCATTAGACGCGTCGGGCGCGCTCGATCCGGGAAACCGATCGGCGGAACAGAAAAGCCACCGTTATCTGCCAGCCCTTATCGCCACGTCGAATCGACTTTATCGGCGCTGATCGACGATTCGCCGACACTCATCCTTTGCCGGCCGCGTAATCCAACCGCTCGCTCCGACCGCGCCGATTCGAGACGCCATTTATACCATATTCCGTGCTCTCTCTCTTATCGCGAGACGCGCGGGGCGGATTTTTTGCGCGTATTAGCCTGGCTAGATCACCGCGGAAATTGTCCGAAGATATTAAAGCAGAGCAGAGTTGGGTATTGGTCGCATAAATTTTTGAAATTTTAAACATCATTTTATTCGCAATTCTTATTCGAGATCATTCGAATAAAAATTCATTCGAATAATGGCCAACTCTAAAGCGGAGTATGTAAGGGAGAGTGGGGGAAACGAAAACTATGTGAGAAATGAATTTGTTTATTATTTACAAGCATACTTAAACTATTCATCTATAAAGTACTGTGACGATTTTTGGAAAAATTATAATAAAAATCAACTTTACAGTGAAAAGGCAAAACCCTTGGTGTTCGTGATTACTCGACTGCCGTGGGGTAATCGCGAACAGATTACTAAATATCGCAGAAGTCGCAGAGAAAGCGCGGCTGCAATGGTCAACTCATAAAAAATGTTGCTCCAACCTATACCTAATGTATTTTTCAAATTCCTCTTCTTATGCGTTAGAAAAAAATTGCAATTGGTCGGAATATCAAAAAAAATAGTAAAGGTCGTTTTTTAAACTTTTTTTGTCCGAGCCTGTAATGAAATTTCAAAAATCCCTTTTGTAGATTTAAGTAAGTTTTATACATGCTGAAAATTTCATCAAAATCGGTTATCGTTGCTAATCTCGATGGTTCGAGATTACCCCATCCGAGTTGTTCGTCATTGCCCCACGACATCAAAAAATTAAAAAGAATTTATTTCGGAGGTTAGAATCATAATTCAAGCAACGCCTTGGTCACAAAATGTTGGTAAAAAAGTGCTTTATTTCAACTTAAACAAAAAGCAATTGTATCATTAATTCAACAGTAATTACATGCCATTGAAATGGACAAAATATTACTTGAAACATGATGAAAATAATAAATTGTGTTTATCTGGAATTGCATAAGCGTTCTGTATTAATTACTTTCTGCCCGGCGTTGGATACGACCTAAACTATTAGCTAGTGGAGCGGGAACATCGTTTTTATTTATTAAAACGCCGTAACATCGCATTCGCGATTACCTCGCGTTCGTGTTTACCCCACGCTCCCTTATATAGGGTGCAGGAGGATCCCTCGAATCCTTGGGAAAACCAATGTACAGGGACAGCGAGCGATTTTATGAAGCCGGGGTAAGCTGCCAAAGCCAAAGAAATTCCCAAAATTGCCCACGTAACGGTCACGTCGTCGCACAGGATTTACAGTTTGGATCGATCGGTGAATCGATCGCGGAACACAATTTCCCCGTATTCCCATGCATTCAGGTCCTCGGCTCCGCTGGTATCCTTGGACAATGCGCGACGAACAGCACGGAAATTTGTCGCGTTCCTTCTACCCCTGCCTCGCCTCTCCTCCGGAGTTTACCGTCTTCTTGCACGCACACCAAGTTCGCGGCGTGGCGCCAATAGAATCGAGAGAACGCACGAGCGCCGTTCTCACGAGGCGTGCGTGCGTGCGTGGCTGTGTAAGCGTGCGTGAGCGTGTCCCGCGAGCTCCTCTCGCGACAGGGGGGGAGAGGATTAACGTGAGCGATGGGCATTCAATTCTTTACTCGTCGAGTTTTCGAGCAATTTGAGCGTACAAAGTTTCGAATCGCTTCGAGTGTTATTTAAATTCAGGAATGCTTGGGTAGAGCGAGCGGGATCGAGCGGTGTCAATGGACTTTGGAGAGTTTGGGAATTGTAGGAAAATTTCGGGAAACCTTGGGAGGGGTTTGAAGAGAGGCCCAGCTTTGGAATTATCTCTGCTGATACTTGCAGAGGTAGATGTGAGACTTCCATCGCTACTCAATTGCAAGAGCTTTGAAGCTTAAGATGAAGCTTAAGGCAGAGATGGGCAAAATTGTTATTTAAATAATATTTCGAATATCGAATAAAAGTTAAAAAAATTATTCGCCATCTGTCGAATAATCTCGGGTTAACGAACGAATGGCGAATAATTCGTTTAACTTTTATTCGGTTATTCGAAGTTACATTTAAGTAAAAATTTTGCCCGTCTCTGCTCCGAGGCTACTGTGTCACCTAGAATTTCTAAAATGTTCCTTGCACTTCCAAATTTGAAGCTCGGATGGAAAATATGACCAAGTGTTGAGTGCGGATTGTACTCAACCCTGGACTACTGTAATCTTCTAACGACTAGCATTCGAAAGTTAACACTTGAGCAGATTCGATAGTTTCGTTGCATGTCTAAAGCAACTCGAAGCGCGTTCATCCCATCGCTGGCTGCAGGGCGGACACGCGTGGAGTTAAGGGCCCACGGTGTCTGCATGTCAACGCGCACGGAGTCTGCACTCGTTTAGATCGTGCTGCCACGCCGATTCGAAAGTCCTCGTTCGTTCGGTGTTTACCCGAACGGAATTAGGAAGGAGATGACGAGGGAGACCGTTGCAGTGGATTGGGAGGTGCGACGAGACTGGACTCCGGGTTGAAACCCTGTCTGCCTCGATGTACGGGATTACGTGTTTGCCACTGTCTCGCTAGGAATAGTAAAAGGAATCCTCTAGATCGCCTCTCCGTGCACGGCGGAGAGGAATTCTCGTGGGAGTCCTTCGTTCGACTTGCCGCTTGCTCTAATTGCGTGTCGAGAGGGAGGAACTACAGGGGATATTTGGCTAGAACCGTTTCTCAAAACAGGGCAAGCAAGGAGAAATGTTTAATGAGCTGCTTGGTGATGTCTGTATTTGCTTCCTGCTAAGTTATACCGAATACAAGATCGACAGTGTCGTAGATCGAAAAGACATTTTGTGACGACAGACAAAGTGACAACTTTGGAGCCTAAAAAAGCAGCTATCTCTAAGGTTTTTTTTGTTAAAAAAATGGTCAAGAAAATGAGGAATATATAAGAAAGCATTTATTGTACAACTATAGTACAACAAAATTTCTTTTGTTTCTTTCCTTCAAAAAAAAAAAAAAAATGGCGCTACTAGGACCGGTCTACGTAAGCTTCTCCGTGCAAGAGAACTGCAAAGCAGTTGGATTTAAAGCAAAAATCCAACATTCTCATTTTCTACACGATATTCAGTAAAGAAATATGTAGCCGTTTTGCGATGTATTAAAGACTAACCTTACTACGGACACTTGTACTCGATTCTTAGGTAAAAAATGGCATCTTTTTTCAAATATTCGCCATTTTCCCAGAAACCATACTGCCCTCTTTAGTTAAAATGCCCTATCTAGCATTTTGAAACAACCGAGGAAACTAAAGTTTTATCATTTACTTTGTACCGTCCTTATTTCTCTTCATTCAAATTAAAACATGTCATTATTTTGTAACAGCCTAATATATTTTTTGGTAATAGCTATACCAGTAGGTAATGTATTATTAACGTACCAATTAATTAATTGTTTTAGATTGGATATTTTAACCATTTAAAAAGAAGTTAGGTTAAATACATTAGACTGTTTATAAATCTTTACGAAGCACGTAGAGTTTTCTGACTTTACTTAAAAAGTAAAAGACGCGTGGGTCTTCAAATATTTCAACACATCTCAAAAAATGAAAAAATGCTAGATAGGACAGTTTAACAAAAAAGGGCAGCATATTTTAGGTATAAAATCTCCACATATTTCTCCAGTACTTTCCTTATCATTTTCAAAAGTCAAATCTTAAAGATAGCTACTCTGTTTCCTCTCCGAAGTGGTGCAACCCCTTTAAAAAGTCTCCTTTCGCGTTTCATATGATAATTATTGTTCCTTAACCTTCTCTTCTCTTCTTCAATCTCAAATCTCTACAGTCCACATCGTGGAAGCTATCAGACTCTCCAACGTCCCCTCCCCAGCCTCGGTCACTCAGAGCCGCCGTGCCCATTCTCTTCTAACACACATTCGCGAGAATATCGGTCGCAGTCCCTCTCCGTCGTCTCGAGCCCTCAGCCACGCATAGGTCCGCGTAAATCGCGGCGTCGTAAGTATCGTTGGTGATGCAGTTTCTGTCGGCGGTCGAACATCTTCCGGGCCATTCGCAAGGCCGCCATTCTCCCACAGCGATCCGCGGTACCGTTAAGCCCGACGAGCTTCGCCGCTCGAGGACGAGACACTTCTATTAACATCAAAGGAGACGAAGAAGGAGCGACCGTAGGTGGTCCCGCGGCGGTCAGGATCCTCCGCGGATCCTGATCGACGTCCGCCGCGCGTTTGCAGTGTCATTGCGCTGGCGTAAATGAAGCCACCGCGGGCAAGAGCACCTCGAACCGTCGCGACGCTACGTCGAAGGCCCGAGGTCTCTCCCCGCGATGCCGGACGACACTTGACGCGCCACCCCGATGAATATCAATAATGGACGAAGTGAACGGCGAAGTGAGCCGAGTAACTTGACTGGGTCTTCGTCGTGACTTCGCAGCCGTCACGAACTCCAACTTCACGACGAATGAATAATCGGGAGGGAGGGGATAAGGATCTCTCGCGGAGCGTAGATTATGTATCCGAGGCTCTGCCGAGGGAGAATCGGCTGTTGGTTTTCGATGATTCTGCGTTACGAGGCCCCACGCGCGCTGCCCTGCCGATGGTCCTTTTTGTCAGCCGTTGCGATTCGGCTTGAAATGGAACGACGCGTCGATGTAAGGCTCGTCCGGTGATTTCTGATCGCCGGCTAATGGAACGCGCGGATTCGGATGGACGCGGATAAATGTACAGGCGTCCTCTTCGGTAATCACGCTCGTAACTAAAACACAGGGAGTACCAGTCGTGCGCCGGTGTAGATAGTAAATTTTTGACCGTTGACTTTATGGTTACGAGCTCTCGCGTTTCCTGCGGGTAAGCGAAGACGGGGCTCGTTGCCTGTCGCGCGCATGGGAAACGGTAGTGATTCTAAAAATCCCGATGGTAACGAGTTTTCATATTTATGGATTTATGGTAACCAGTTTGCGTATTTCCTCTCGAGGAACCGAATCATGTGTACCGGAGAACCTGAAGCCTAGCGACTGTCCTGAAAAGAAGTCGGGGGACACGGAGAGCGCGGTCGTTAACGTACCTACCATACCTCCCCGCGATTTAATCGTGCATTTATTTAACGCCATTGGAGGGAAGACAATCTGCGCTTCTCCACAAAAAACGAATCAACAAATATAGAGCTTCTACGTTGAGAAATTTTAAAAGATTCCCAAAAAATCGGAAACGATTTTCACTAAATTTACTCAAATCGAGCTCCTACGTCGAGAAATTTTAAAAAATTCCAAAAAAATCGAAATCAATTTTCACTAAATTTACTCAAATCGAGTTCCTACGTCGAGAAATTTTAGAAAAAAAATTCGAAAATAATTTTCTCCAATTTTACTCAAATCGAACTCCTACGTGGAGAAATTTTGGAAAAAAAATCGAAAACAATTTTCACTAAATTTACTCAAATCGAGCTCCTACTTGGAGAAATTTTAGAAAAAAAAATCGAAAACAATTTTCACTAAATTTACTCAAATCGAGCTCCTACTTCGAGAGATTTTAGAAAAAAAAATTGGAAAACAATTTTCACTAAATTTACTCAAATCGAGCTCCTACATCGAGAAATTTTAGAAAAAAAAAATCGAAAACAATTTTCACTAAATTTACTCAAATCGAGCTCCTACATCGAGAAATTTTAGAAAAAAAAATCGAAAACAATTTTTACTGAATTTACTCAAATCGAGCTACTACGTCTAGAAATTTTAGAAAAAAAAATCGAAAACACATTTCACTAAATTTACTCAAATCGAGCTCCTACGTCGAGAAATTTTAGAAAAAAAAAATCAAAAACAATTTTCACTAAATTTACTCAAATCGAGCTCCTACGTCGAGAAATTTAATTGAAAAAAGAAGAGTTCTTCTCAACACGTCCTTGAAAAGACAAAGTAATTTCCCTAAAATCTGAAAACCACAAAGCGCCTCGACTCCACCGATCGCGAATGTCACCAATAATCACGCGTAGCAACGGGGTCCACGTATCAACGCCCAAGGCGCCAGCTCCACCAACCCCGGTGCCGATTATCTCGTTAGGAGCGACGTCCCTTATTTCCTGACGGATAAGATGCTCCTCGATTGAAGATGGATCAGAGGCGAGAGGCTGGATGGGGTAAGATTCAATTTGACAGGCACGAGACGATGGAGGATATAGAAGCTTCCCGGTCGCAGGCGAGGGTTAGACGCGCCCTGTATCATTCATAAATAGCCACCAGACGGAATGGATATTTATTCCCCTGCTGCGACGTCGTCGGATCGATCCGGGGTCCACAAACCCCGGAGCACGGGCAGGGACGTCTTCGGAGGGGTTGCCACGGCCAGATAACGTCGAGGGTGCAACCGTCTCCAAGGGGGCGAGCCTGTTCTCGTTCGGCTACCCTTCGAAAACCCTGCGAGGCCCTTCTCGCCGATTTACCCCCGCGTCGCCAGCGAAATCTTTAACGTCCCGAACTCTCCCCCGGCGAAAATATTGAGCCCGCGATTTAACGGCGCGTAAACAGCCTGGCTACCCAGGCGCAAACAGTTCTTGATTTATTCGCCATGGAACGGAGTTATTTGCTCCCGTTTTAGTGGATTATTTGGAGGGAAGAAGGGGGCGGAAGTAGTATAGGGACGTTTATTGCATTCCGACGGGATTTATATCGAATTCTCTTGTTCGACGAGAACTGTAACTGTTGCCGTCGAGAACTTACTCAATTTCGTTTTTATCAATTTTCGTGCGCGGAGGGATGGGGTTATTTATTTGGAACAGCTTTCAGTGGATCACTGCGGGCAGAGTGGAGGGACAATTGTCTTTATAGGGCTAGCACGAAGCACTCTTGTCCTGTAAGAAGTATGATTCTCGAGAACCAATAACCAGGATCTTAGCTTTTGATAGAATAAGTTCTTCTTGGTAGGAGCAGGCAGGCTTACTCGGGAAATGGGGAAGTCAGATTCCCGTTTGCAGTCATTTTATTCGTTGTGAATGGAAACCACTGTGCAGAAAGCTATGTCAATGAATATTACATTCGTGTTAGATTCGTGATCCAAAGTGCGAGCATCCTTGGGGGACCTTCCTGTATGGCTATAATATTTCCTGAAGGGAGCGCGATTCTCCCTTGAATTCTCCAGCGATTTACGCAAACTGGCTCCGGAAATGTCCCCGATACGCTAAATTAAAAAATGCAAATTAAACCAGTCGGTTTCTCGTCGAATCTACAAGTCGTAAATTGAATCTGAAATATTCTTCATTTTTGTATCGAGCTAATTTTCGAGCTCTCGTCAGATTAAATTTCTTAGTCCCACTATGATACTTCATCTACTTCGAGGTGCAAATCCTTCTTGCCCCTCCTTTTCAATATCTTCGCAACTGAATCTTTATTCTCGTACAAGAAATTAGGGCGTCTTGCATAGCGATAGCCAGGATGGTCTATCGATGCGTTTGATTGACGGTGATCACGCAGACAGGGGCCCATCGATCATGCAAATTGAGCGGGGGGAAGGGGACCGTCAGCCTGGCAACTCTCTGGAAAACGTCTGACCGCAGCTTCCCATGTACCACATAAGATAATGACTCGTGATTTGTGGTAGTATAAACCAATAACCGTCGTATATACAGAGTGTGTGCCACACAATATGCGAGCGCCCTATTCAGCAACGGATTCGGCACTTAGGGATAATGAAACGAGTCCACGCAAACACAGGTCCATTATCCCCAAGTTTCTTAGTTACAAGCAGCTTCGCACCCTAGTAACACTTTCGATTATTACATACTAGCTTAAAGTGCAGACCGTTGCTCGGGTAGAACTTTGATTGTCACGGAGTGTCAAGAGGGTGATATTTTCGACAGGGTTCAGAGAGTAATTATCCAAAATTTGGTCCAGATCTTACTTAAAGAAATCGGGATATAAAATATCCTATAAGTTATTCCTGGCCCTAGACTAAGGTGTACATAAAATCTTAGAAAGATCCGTTGCGTAGTTGCGACGGGATTAGGTAACAATCACCTAAACACACCTTCGCATTTATTAGGTAACAATCACCTAAACACACCTTCGCATTTATTAGGTATATTATATCATACTATATATTATATTATATAAATAGAATTTTCCTTGGATCACCTCAATTAATCACAATCTTCATCATAATCAAAGTCGTCCACCTTCCAAACTTCCGCCTTCCACCGTCCACTCACAAACTCTTCAACCGCCTAAGATTCAGCGACACGTTCGAGTGTACCAACATGATTCCTTAAAAATCACTACTCGACAGTAAACTAGGTACCACTGTCAGCGTGCCCAAGGCAGTTGAATCATCCCTGAAGCAGGTGGCACACGCAATACACCCTGCGCAGATCGCGCGGCTCGTTCGCCAGGCGGCTTTCCAGGCCAGCCGGTGACGGTGTGTACGTGGCAGCGCGGGAGGAGTTCGCCAGTCGATTCCTCCTCGAACGAGGATTTTCGAGCGGGAAGAAGAGAGGAAGAAAGAGAGAGAGAGGGACGGAGAGGGAGGGAGAAAAAAATCAATGGGAATAACGGTGACACGCATGGGTCAGTGCGTTTGTAACCTTTAAGCCTCTCTCTTAGGGAGATACAGAGAGAAGAGGAGGCGGCCGGTCGAACGCGAAACGGTAAACGCGCCAAGAGTAGGATATCTCCCTTGACGTAATTCCATTCGACATTCTCGCGCGATGATACCGACGCCGCGCACCTTTGCCTTAAAGGGTCGACGACCTCCCCCCCTCGCAGGAAAAATCCGCCTGCCCCGGCAATTTTCGTGTCATTAGTCGATTAATTGCCCGGCGACCAGCTTCCAGGCGAGATCCTCCTTCGCGAACCATGGGATTGCGCAGCCATGCTCGATGGCGACGCCGGTGTGCCTTCGTGGGGCAGAATCGGTTTGGAGAACGTAGAGCGGGAGTCAAAATCGGGGGAGATTTGGATGTTGTTTGGTAATGCTACTTTGGAAAAATCTTTCTGTTATGGTGGAATTGGATATTGTGGAATAGTTGATATTAAAGATATCAGAGTTTGGGAAAATAATTGAAGAAATAAGGGGTCGTCCGTAAATTACGTAAGGAGAATTTGGGCGATTTATTACACCCTTTCTTCAAGTATAAAAATTTATGTTCTACCTTCCCCTTTCCTTTCGTACCTAATATTTTTTACATTGCATTTCTGCAGTTATTAAAATTCTTTTAAAGGTTATTCATGTTGAAGATATTACGTAAGATGCTACCTGACTCCTTCTCTCTCTCTCTCTCTCTTAGAAGGAAACTTAAGAAATTCGCAACGTAATTCAAGGACGAACCCCAAGTGTACTTTATAAAGTCACCAGCTGTTGAGTAGCCAATATCGAGAGACCGTTGAAACTTGTGATATTCCCTGGTTGTTATAAAACTCTCTGTCCACCGAAAGCAGCGCGAAATCGAGGATCGCCGAACCGGAAAGCACGCGAAACGAAAGAAATCGACGGATCGTGACAGAACTTCGATTCGCGTATTCACGGAGAATATTCGACCGCGGAGTGGTCGTTCATTCTCAGCGATTCCTTTCATTAAGTATGTGCAAGGGGATACGTTATGTGATCACGGGGAAAGAGAGAGAGAGAGAGAGAGAGGGAGGGAGAAGAGGGAGAGGGAGAGATGGAGGAGAGAGAGAAAGAGAGGAGAAGAAGAGTGTCCTGTGACATCGATGTTTCGTGGGAGATCAGGTTCGACACACTGCTCACCTCGTTTCGCGAATTCGCTCGCCGATCACGATCGACGACACGTCTCTGTCGAATTATCGAAATACCTCGCACGACCGCCGGCCGGAATGTTAATCCGCGCTATCGTTCAACCGCCGCGGTCCCGCTATTTCTGGTCACTCCGTTGAAAATTGAATCTTCTAACCAAAAAAGTGTCGCGCCGTCGACGTGCCGCGATTTTCCAGCGGGGAGAAAAAAAGGGAGAAAAAGAATTTGGCCTCGAAGCGTAAAGTGTCATCCTTCCTCGAGGAACGCTCCTAGAATTAAACCAAAACATGCCAGACACCTTTCAGTCGTGAACGCATCCTGTCCCAAGCCCATCTACCGTTGAAATTTCAAATCCCTCCTACTCGAGCAACAATCTAGAGTAGATCTCGAAGTCCCGAGCCGAGACTGCTCGCCCCCCCCGAAACCGATTATCCTCCGCGGCGCATGTTCTCGCGTCATCGGGGGGAACGGAAGAGATTAAACTGGCCTGTCCGCGGCGTCCGCGCAGTCCCATATAATTAAACGGAGGATTTCAGCCGATCTCGAGTTTCGTCCCCGCAATCATCCTTATCGGCCTTCGCGATCTGCCCGCGCGGAACGGTCCTCGCCGACGCGTTTTATTACGATTAATAAATCGCTGGCGAGCGTTTAATAGCACCGCGCCGTGGAGGGGCGGGTGATTTTTCCCGAGCTGGCACCACGCTCCTCCCGGCCAGCATCGTTTCCACCCCATACGTCTTCGTTACGGGGGCCTCGATGAATAATCTACGGAATCGCGAGCGCGCTGGAATCCGTTCGACTCGGCGGCTTTGCTCGTTCGTTAGCGGATGGGCTAGTTTTTCATATTCGCGCGAGGCGACGAAATAATCCTGCCCCCCTCCCCCCCCCCCCCTCCGCCAACCCCTGATTGCACGGTGCCCCGTTTTCTGCTGGTTGCGCGCCGACGGAATCGACGCCACGCATTATCGGCGCGCGTCTGGGTGTAATATAGAGGCTCCTAAACGGCCGCGTCCGAAACACCTTGGCTGGATCTCGGAGCCCCGTCCATTTTTCACGTGGATCCAATTTAGCGCGGCGCTGGAAGGGGGTTGGCGGGACGCAACCGCGAGCAGACCCGAGCACCCCCCCGTCATTACGCGTCGAACGGCGCGGAGGCTCGGGCGTGCATCAATTATTTGGCGAATCGAGGGGGGGCCGAGCCGCTCCTCCCTGTTTCTCTATCGTGGTCGTTTTCTGTCGCTCGCGTTCCACGTCCAGCGAGCAATTGCGCCTATAGATCACGCTACAGCCGCGATATTCGCCATTATAATGCCAAAAGGGGCAAGGACGGGGTGGTTCGCCCGCGGTGGTTAGACGGATCGGAGTCGCGGCGTTCCTTCATTCGTGCCTCCCGCTGCTCCCCTTTCTTCCTTCGCCGATCGCCGCGCTTTTTCAGCGTTAACAGCGGGGACGGTTAGGCAGGAATGTTTTAATTGTCGCTATAGAAGCTGCAGCGGTCAGAGGCGCGGGAGCGAGAATGCGCTGGACGCTTGGGTGTGCGCGCAAAGCTGGCGGAGTTGCCGTTGCGGTGGGCGCGTACCATTTGGGGACCCTTTCTGTTTCTGCGTTTCAGTAATTTACGGTCACGACCACCGACGTTTCTTTAATTCCGCCGGTCCTGAATTTCTACGTCGACCATTCCCACGTTCCTCGCTAGTGTGAGCGATCGTAACGTTCAGTTATTAGCGATACCGTCCAGACAGTAGCTCGCCCGGCATACGATATGAGCGTCGGATAGCGATTCGCGTTCCACCACGGCGATCCAGCCGTGGGCAGGGCCTTAGGAAGGCCGCTTCGTGCCCCATTTAACGTACTCGTCGAATGAATCGCGAAGCCAAAACTCTGTGCTCGGGCCTCGTGGACGACGAATTCCGAGGCGGAGCAACGAGAACGGCAATTTAGAAACTAAATGGGGAAAGTGAATGTAATCAGTGACGTGGAAAGTAAGTTACTGCGCAGAAGGTCGCGCAATGTCCCTTTTAATAAGTTCCTTGGCGAATAGAGACGAAGTATGAAGTTACTTTAAATAAATTTTGACAAACGGATCATAGACAACACTTTTTTTTAAGTCGCGTTCGGAAGATTAAAGTTTTAATTCGCGAATTAAAGTTTTGATCGTGCCATAGAATAAAGAAATAAGAAAAAATTGTGGGATTTTATCCATGTATCGGAAATATAATATTTTTGTGCGCTAGATATTCTTCTAACTGTATATAGTACAATAGAAAAAAATATAGTACAATAATATAATAGTAGGAGAGACCGGGGCTAGTTGACTAATTTTTAACATTTCTAATTTTTATAAATGGATCGTTGGTATTTTGTTGACTTGTTACATACCAAAACTTTGCAAATTTCATGAGGTGTACGGGCTTAATTTTTAAAATCGTTTTGAGTCTAGGTTGTAGTTTTTATTATATTTAGAGTAGTGAGACGAATAAGTCAACAAAGCCTGGCTGTGGGGTTAGTTGAGAAATATGATGGGGTTAGTTGACGTGACATTTACTTTTCAGTTTAACCCTTTGCCTGCGAAAGGTGTAGATAAACGATGTCACAGTTCCATCAATATATACGAAAGGCGTATATATACGCTGCCAATTCCATGAATATAGTAGGGTGGATGTACCAGTAACTGAACACGTGCCGGTGAATGGACATTTTTTATTAAAATTAGTAAAATAAGTTATTAAAATAAGCAACTAATTAATTAGAGACTTCTTTTAATTTCTTGCTTCATATCCAAACAATTTTTGTAGCACGTGGAATCAATCGCGCTGCAAACATAATTTTATAATAGTGTTCATTCATTAGCCTTAAGTGTTCATTTATTGGTGCGTTTACCCTATACGAAATCCGTACATACCTATATATCATACGATCAATATATTTTTTTATTTTTTTCACTCCTTCACTGTTATTTTTTTTTTATTAATTATCGTGGTGTTAGATACTGTAATGATTTTGTACTTCTTTGTTATGGTCTATTTGGAAGGCCTGAGAGTTTGAAGGGAGGATGAGGTGTAAAACTGGTAGGGGTGAGTTTGAAAGATTTTTATGATAGTTGAAGTGGACCTGAGCAGCTAAACTCTTTGCCTCGACTGCATCTTGAGGATAAAAAGTGCAATTTTTAGTAACCCCGTGCGACATTGTTAACGTGTTAAAAGTCATACATACAAAACCTCCACGCACCGGATAATATAAAATACCGTAGATTATAGTCAATATATCACGTTCCCACAAAATATTCAAGAAAAAATATCAAGCACTACTTATTGCACAAAAATTCATAAATAGTCGAAACAAAAATATTTACTTCCCGCTGAACTTTTTAGATTTTCCATTCTCTTTGATAGAACACGCAAGTTTTTGTCACGGCGACACAATAAATGTAAACAATTTACTCCATAATACAATTAAAGGGAATTAGTCAATTAACCTCGTTAGTCAACTAGCCCCGGTCTCCCCTACGGTTGGCAACCCTAATCTGCATCCCTTGCGCAGTATAAGCACACAAAGTTGCAGATAAATTTTTAAGCGTCGAATTCCTGAAAAGGTCTGACCGCTCCTGTACGCAAGAGTGATAGGAATGATCGGTAATCAATCGTCGGAATAGTTGGTCGTTGGTAAGAAATCGTTAGGCATTCCCGCAGCTGCAAAATATTCATGGAAGAATACCAAGGTCCCGTTTTGGTCGCTTCACAGGAAATTCAACGAGCTCGCGTATGACTCGAGGGTACTTTACTCTAGCGCTGGGATGCATCGAGTTAATGCAAAAGCAAACGAGCACGGGTTCGGCGCATGATGCGCCTCGTTGCGACGTCACGCGGGCATGAATGACACCAGTGTCTCCTTCGGGGCGACGCCATTCACGCAGCGCTCAGTTCGTTTGCCAGAAATATTTGCGCGACTTGCGAATAAATGCTTGTCGCGGAAGCTCTGCCGCGAGGTGGCAATTGTTTCTTCGCGGCTAGAGCCGCGGAAAGAGTTTCAAGTGGTTCGCTGAGTTGAGCGATTGTTTTAATTCAAGTATCTCGGGGATTCGATGTACCGCGCTGCTTTTCAGGTTCACAGTTTCTGAGCAGAAGATATGCTTCCTTCACGCCAGGCTCGAGCGCACTTAAAAGCATTCGAAATTCGTTAATACTCTGTCGGAGCATTCACTTAGCAGTATTTTATGAATAACACTTACGGTTGTTGCTAGCATTCTGCCATGGGCACTTAATTCAGAGCAATCGCAGGCCTCTCGCGATAACTCTTATCTCAACAGCACGTAGTTTCTTTTTCCAAGTCAATAAAATCGCATGCTACGTTTAATGAATGGTTCGTGGATACTTCCGTCCGTTATAGATAATTCCAATTATTATAACATTAATCAAGAAAAAACCCTGTCTACGGAGTTTTTCTCAGTTTAAAAGTATTAAACGCTTTATTTGTAATTCACTGCGAAATGTTTATCTCTGTAATTGCCTCTCCACTTACATACTTACCAACGACAGCGCTGTTACCGCATTAGCTCTCAAGTTAATACCACTCAGCTCTACCAATTTTACATCTCCTCTCTCGGCTTAACTCTTCCTGGACTGTTCCTTAAGGGGTCATTCTGGTTAGCGCGCCGATAAATTCAGCGATTTTCAGGAATTTATTGCGAAGACAGGAATTATAGTAATGGAATAAAACTTTTTTCTATTATTTAAACTACATTTCTATAGCAAGTAAAAAATATAAAAGTAATAAAATTGTTGCTTTTAAAATGGTTTTGAAGGCGATTTTGATGACATGTTTAAAAATTCATGCCTCGCTCGTGCAGGTGATTTCAGCAGTTGGACTTATTTCAAAATCAAAAATACAAACAGATTCTTGATCAGTATGACTGTCGCTATAGCCCGAACTAGAATAAATGATTTATCCTTAAAATTAACAAAATGTCGGGCAAAATACAAGAATCAATGTATTTCGGCTGTGTTTTCCGTGCTATTTTTGATTTTAAAAGTAGATTAGACTCAACAGAAATACTTGGTTGTAGTACCGGCCAGAGGCATAGGTCTGCAGAATAATCAGTTCAATTTATAAAGCAATCGGTTCGATAGATTTTGAGATTTCACCTGCACCATGTGAAAAAAAGACGTTTCGAGAAAAACGCGTCCAAAGTTTTCGTCTATAGAGACCGAGCCTTTGCGCTCCCTACAAAATGCCTCTGTAGCAGTTAAAATAATCGGAATTTTTCAATGAAAATTTAACAGTACATTCTTGAGGATATGCACTTTCGAAAAATGTTAAAAAAAATAGATTTTTTCAAACCGTCTAACCAGAATAACCCCTTAACTCCAAGCCGCGAGAGCGCGTTGTAATTAGCCTTGACCTCGCGAATCCTCGCTCCTCGGACGTTCCTGAGCGTCCGCGACAATCCGTGCAAGGTTACGGCGCCGGTTGCAGCTCAAACGGATCAGTATCGACGCTCGACGATTACAGCAACGCCGGCGATTTCGATGCTCCGCTCGTTGCAGAGAACATGGCACAGCGCGTCACTTAAAATACCTTCGCGGGACTAAAGAACATGTCCGTTAAGCGGAGGCGCGCGGTGGAATAAATTTCAAGGTCGCCGAAACCATAACGGATATAGGTGAAAATAAAGAACGCTATTATGCAAATGTCTCTGTCGGCCCGGCGAGCGCGCTCGGTCAAGGAAGCGCGTCGCGAAGTAAATTGCAAATGATCGCCTTTCTGATTCAATGCATTTTAATGGGGCCTGCACACCGCGGAGCCGTGGGTACGCATAACGGGGGGCCTCTTCGATTAAAAACACCCGCGGAACGGTACACCGCGCGCGAGAAAACTCGAGCGGAAACGGTTCGCGCGCGGCGGACCTCCAGCAATAAGCTCGACACCAGATACATTTGCGACACCGAGGATTCCTTAAGACTACTAGGCAGTGGAAAAATCGATTTTTTATTGTACTTTCCGGAAGTAGATACTATCTTTTAACCACTGCAGGCAACTGCATTTTCCTTTCATATGCCTCGGATACGTCAGAAATTAACTTCGCTAGATTTATACAGTGCCCACAAATTTCTCTGTAATTTCAACAGTCAAGGAAAAAAATACCACTCCTTTCGTTTCTAAGCGTAGTCTCGTTTTATCGGTAATTCGTGGAAATGGGAGAAGTCAAGTCATTGCTCTGCAAAATGAGCGAAAAGGAGGACCGACCCGGGGCGGGAAGGTCGACGTAAGGCACGGGCGACGATTATGCGTTTCAAGGCCGCCGTGTTGTATAACAACGCGCGTTTCACGGGAGTCGATCGTGATATCGACCTCGCGAGGAATGTCGAGGGAGCAACGCACGTGGATTCGAAGGGAATTCGATGCTTGTACAGTCTTGTCGTTGAGTTACGCACGTAATAGGCAGGATTCGAGATTAAAATGTGAATAATTGCATGAGATCGCAAGAAGAGCGCAGCTTATTAAAATGTTAAGTTAAACACGCGATCCATTGAATATTAACGTAAGATTCTGAGCTTCTGTACCGTTGCGAGATTCAGCGTCAAAACGCGAACACAATGGGAGGAAACGGAACATTTACCTTTCAGAAATCTCGAGGCCAGATCGTTCCGGGGAATCTCTTTTCTCGTCGAGACGGTTCGGTGACTCCCAAAAATCTCTCTAACGACGTCCACGTCACACCGTGAAATTCCCATCGGGGATATAATTATGGAATTACAGGAGCAGTCGTCCCGTTATCATCCACTCCTACAAAGAATTCAGATGCTCCACAGATCCTTTATTTTTACGCGGTTAGAAGACGTACAGTATACACCTAGAGAGGCCTTACGTTTTAAGCTGGTGGCCTTTTAGAATTCTTTTTTTTGTGAGAAAGTGTTAACACTATCGCACCCGTCATTTTTTTTATTAATTATGTCACATCTTTGGCCATAATACTTAATTTTTGCATGTAAAAATATTAGTTGTATAGTGCAGTTGCAGGGGCTACTTCCAAATGCGTAATTCGCTGCAGTGATTTGTGGTACTCACTCAGAATTAAACAGATTCTACACGAAAGCAAAAAGCAAATTTGTTTCTTAAAATATATCAACAAATACTGCTTTCGACAGGGCCGATTTCAAAACAGTTAATTTTTAAAGAAATGGCAGCACTCTAAATGAAAAGTTGGATTTTCCACCTTGAAATCTTGTCTTTTTTTTTGCAATAAAAAAGAAACTAGGTATGAATGAAATAAGAAATCCGCCGCGTCAAACACTGCATAATAGTGTATCATATAGCCATGAAAATTGGAAGTAAATCGGTTGAATAGCTTTTGAGTAACCGTGGGTACCGTGTTTTTTTTTTTTTTTAAACCCTCGTAGCTTTTGAGAAAAATATATTTGAAGTTCTCATCAACCTATGGCAACACGTGAGCATACTTCACTTCTAATGTCTATTTCTCCCATATTCTACGAATTTCGGTGCCAAATTTTGGGAACACACTCTTGATATATCAAGCACTAAAAATATGTAAAAAAAAAAGAAGATCAATCTCTGGCATATCTAGGTGTATGACCCCCTTAAACTCATTCTATTACTCGTCCCTCAGTCAGAGTACGACGTTACCTTGGCTCCCGACGAGAGGAGTGCTAATGGCTCGTCGTTAGATCTTCCCAATGTTCCATTAGAGGCAGCAGCTACGAACCTAGCTAACTGCTTTAGCAGTAGATCGTGAGAATTTGGAGGTCTTCCATAAAATCCAGATCATCAGAGATTCTTGACACAAGTGTTAAGACTCTTACAACGAATTGGAGAAGCGAAGGAACTTGGAAAGCAGAGCAGGAAGTAAAACGATCAAAGTATTGTCACTTAAAAGAACCAGATATTCCTCCTTCACTTTGCAACTTAATAGACACCGAATAGACACTCATGGGCCAGAAGTCTCAAGCACCACATGTCGTTTTACCCATCCAACAGCCATCGACCTCGAAATAGGTTAACCGTAATCGGGCAAAAGAGCTTCAGCTCGTCCAAGGATTCGCGAGGATGATGACCCCTTTGCCAGCCTTTCGTGGGTCCCCATTATTGCTTCGGTTTCGCTTCTCCTCTTCTTCCTCTTCGTCGCCTTCTTATGGATTCCTTTCTCACGCGATTACCACTGAAACCCCGGAATTTAATCGCTCCTCTCCAGGTTGGGCACAACGCTGGAATTATATCATTAAGGTCCCATGAGGATTCAATTAGCCTCGATTAAAAATGGCCACCGGACGCATCGAGGAGGACCGGTCCGTGGCCCGCAGCGTCACGCGTCGCTTTTGATCGATCCGTCAGGATTATTTGCCTACCGCTGATCGACGCGGTCCCGTCAAAACGAACGCGTTCCCGATCGCGCGGAAAATGGCGAGGATCGATACTCCTCGCTGTTAATCCTCTTGGATTTTTTTCTTACGAACGTACGTCCGGTAATTGCTGTGCTTCGATCGAATGATTGACGTCTTTGTCGTCTAACGGTATCGAGGCGCACAGCGATTCCTGGCGTAATAATAGAGTCGGGGAGATGTTCATTTGCGGGTAGATTGTTCTACGAACGGGGGAAAAGATTGTCAGTCTCGTGGCTCGTTAATTTGTCTAAGGAACTGTTGAAGAGGCGCGGGCTTTCTTTCCGCGCGAAGAATGTCTGCAATTGCGGCGCTAAAGATGATTAAGTACAGCGCCGGGAGGACGAGACGCGTGTGGGGTGCGAACGAATGTTTCTTGTTCCGCGTGATTATCGACCTTTTCTTGCCGCGAGGAATTGCACTGTGGTTACGTTACGGGTAGATTGAAATACTAATTGTGCTTTAAGCGTCAGGGATCATTGCATCGAGACCTTTCGGGGGCAATTAGTGCAACGTTCTTGGGAAGCTTAATTCCGTTGGTTGAACGAGGGGGAATTTCTTTTTTTATTTGAAATTTTAAAAAGTGTTTAGGGTAAACCAACCAGTGAATAACCGAATTGTTGAATTTATGGTCCTTTGAGATTAATACTTGAATATATTTATGTATAACAACAAAACAACTGTTGAAATTGCATGTAAATTTATTTTTCTTGAAATTTCTATAAAAATAAATACTTATTCTTATCGTAATTTAAAAAAAAAATTATTTATGTGTTGTAAAAAAAAATTAATTAGAAAATGCAAAACGTGTAGAAGCCCAGTAAATGACCGCATATTTTTAATAAGAATTGTACCTATTAATGTTTGCTTAATACGCGTAACTAAAAATATGGAATATTAAAAGTGCAACTACACTTCATTTATAAACATGTAATATTTTTAAATTAATAATCGACATTTCTTTGCCTAATGGTCATTCACTGGTATGCGGTCAATTACTGTTTGGTTTACCCTATAAATAACAAGAGCTGGTATACTAGGCGAGATCAATTTCTCATTTCTGTATTCTAATTCATGTGACGCACTCAGAGGGAAGACCAAGGAACCCTAACACCCCCTAAAGAAGGGTTTTTGTAAAAGAGAAGGAAACAATTTTCACCTAACGAACTTTATGGAATTTGCATTCAAAATATTTTTATCCCTTCAACTCGGCTCCCCCTAAATTAAATCCTGAGTAAGCCACTGTCTACTACAGTGCCGAATCGTTATACTCGCTTTCCATTGAGAGAAGAAGCAGGAAGAGGAAGATTCAGCTTTGAATGGAAAAAGGAGACACAGAAAAAGTTTGCGTGGATGTTTGCGAGCCGCTCGATTAACATATCCTATTAGCGACGACAGGTTTCGGTAATGTTACGATAGGTCAAACATCCCGCTCGCTGCTAATGATGCATTCGAATTCCGTTAGAGAGGAACACTTGAACGCCTCGTGGATCTCGGGGCAAGGTGAACCGCGGAAGAACGGTTACGAACTTGCACCGTTCTTTTTTTCTCGCGAATCATCCACCGCGGGATTTAAATACAAAAGAAACCGCTGGATCCTACGAATCTGCTCTAACGATCGATCTCTCACGTGGCTTACGGCGTTCATTCCGAAGGTCTCTACTTTCCATTGGATCTTCCGACTTTCCTTGGAACCGTTCCGCAACGGTTCAATTCTCCGCCGTAGATCGTCTACTCGATGAAGCTCGGTGCATAACGCGCCACTGCTTCTCGTTAATAATTTAAATCCAGCAACCGAAGGCGCCGAGCAGCTGCGGTTTAATAACTATGGATTTGTGATTTGTGGAGAAGTTGCATTTAGCTTCTGAGTATAAAGGTTCTTCAAACAAAAAATCCACGGCACAGGTAAGTGTCTATATTATTTCTATTCTGTGTCAAGAGGTTGGAGGGAGCCAAGTTGAACGGATAAAAATATTTTTAATTCAAATTCAATTAAATCCATTAGGTGAAGAATAAATTAAAGAATTAAGTCCATTTTCTCTTCTTTTTAAAAAGCTCTTGAATTACTTCAGTCGGCGTTAATCTCTTCTTCCTTTTTCTTTGGGGGGTGTCCGAACCCCTTGCCTCCCCACGGGTCAACCACTGTGAGGAATCAAATAAATTGCCTACCAAAGATAAATCTCTTTATCGTTCCTCAAAACGTGACGTTCTTCCTGCGATGCTACGAGCGTGCCCCAATTTCAAATTGCTGCCTCAAGCCCTGCCGCACGCTCACCCTTCCTTCCTCTGTCTCATCGAGCAACAAACCGAGGTTTGTTATTCCTTCTCAGCGGGACTTCTCCGACCATTACTGTATAATGGCCCCACGGTTAAATCTATTAAACATAACCCGTCCCGTTTCAACTCAGCTAACAGACCAACGCGAATAAAATGTAACTCGTGCACGTTGCACGACAAAGATTCAATTTCCATTATTTACAGCATTAACTGGATAGAATATTGCCTCTTATAAATATCCTTCCAGCCTCGCTTGTCCCTAGAGGATCCTCGGGCGTCTCGGCCGACAAAGTAGCGCGGATAAATTCAATTAAAGCACAATTTGCACCATCAGAGATGCTTGTTCCTCAAACATATTGTCGCGAATATATTTCACCGAGATTTGCTCTCGTGATACGGGGTGTCGCTCCTCCCCGCCCACCCCCTCTCGGCTCCGACCGTCTGCGAGCGACTATTTTACATGGTACCCAGCGGGACGGCGGGGATCATTACGTTTAACGATGGTCATTAACTTCTTTCGTGCACGGTGGCGCGTAGGTTTCGGGATGTTATCGTTGCTCCACTGAATCGTCTTCGGCGCAGGAATCTCGCTCGGTTATCTTCCAGCCCTTCCCAATCCCTCCCTTTCGAAACAAACGAATTCAGTTCCACGAAAACGAAAATCGCTTTCACGATTTCCAGAGCGTATGAATAGAAGAGGGGTTGCGTCTCGGCGTTGCGGGGTGCCTGGAAGGCTCTTTGGGCGCGTCAGTTTCGAGCGTAGCGTAGTCGCGATCGCGTCGCGTTTTTGGAGGGATAAGAGGAAGTGTTGCGATACTGTTTAACGTTTTTGATCGGGGGAAGTGTCTAGCGTGAGTTTTAGTGAGTGCGTTGGTGGTTGTGCATGGAGGGTGGAAGTCACTTGACGGGGGCAGTTGAGTAAAAAGGGCAGAAAGGGATTTGTGAGTAAAAAAGACATTTTCACATTTTAGGAATATTTATTTCCTTTTTTGACTTATTCACACAGCTTTAGAGCGTAACATATTTCTATTCAGGGGTTGAAACGGTTCCGAAAATAATTCTATCAAACTGTTATATACCTATCCGTTCTGACTGAAATAGTTATGGAGAACAGATATTCTCAATAACTGTTATAAGGGACCGAAATAATCACAACCGAATATAACTATTATGAAACCGGTATATGTAGATAATATCGGTTCTATAGAACTGCAAGCGAAACTGATATAGGCCAGAACCTTTTTCACTCGTAACTGTTTCAAGATTATTTCGGTTCTTACAACTGATTCGAAAACCGAACATCGATATAACCGTTCAAAAAAAATCCAAGAAACCAAAGTGATATCAGCGCATTAGTTCGGTCAATTAAATTTTAATTAAATTTTAATTAAATTTTAATTGACCGAAATAATGCGCTGATATCACTTTGGTTTTTTGGATTTTCTATAAATACGGTCGAAAAATTTTAATTTCATGATATAACCGTTCTCAACCCTTGTTTCTATTATTTCACACGTAATAACACACTCGTTTAGAAGCTCCTTCTAATCATTACAATTCTAATTAAAGTAACATAAAAAATCGTAAACCCTCACGGTTCCAAGTTACAAAATCACAGTGGATTAGAATATTTCAACTACTCGGGGCGAGACACCCCCGCGTAAGAAACCATCTGAGCGCCGCGAATTTCGAACAGCCGAGGCTCGGCTCCACGTCTCAGTGACCACCATGACCGGGGGACGCTCTCACCATAAATTCCGCGACGTGTATCCCCCGGTGTTCTTTTCTCCATCGTCGACCTCCCGTCGAACTTCCCGATGACCCCCGGGGCCCGTCTGGGTGGGTGAAGAAGCGGCGTGTATCGAGAACGATCTCTCCCAGCCTCCCGTCTCTCTCTCTCTCTCTCTTAGCCTCTCCCCCCTGCCCAGCCTCTGTTCCTTGGATCCGAAAGATCGCGGGGGGTGCGGAGGGCGGACGGCGAAGGGCCCCGTGGGCCATCTAAACGCGCGTAGGCTTGCTCGCGTGGGCCGTCCCCCCGTGGGGTTCGATAACCGGAGATTCGCGGCGCGAAATTACCGAAATTGCAGGTCGACCAGGCCGAGTACTTGACCTCCCGTGGCCCCCGGGCTCCTCCACCGAGGGCCTACTCTTTCAGTCGAGGGGGCTGCTTCGCCGGCCTACCGTGGGATACACTCTGCCCGCCGAAACTGTCTTCAGGAATCATCGGCCCCTTTCGGGACAGGAGGAACAGTCTCGTGGATGAAGTCGTAAAATGGCTGGCCCCGTGCTTCGCCTTTCGATTAGGCTTACAGCTCGAACCCGCCCTGGGAGCACTCTGGTCGGGAACTACGGGGTGGGGCGGTGTACGCTCGCCGATGGGAAGCACGCCGATGATATTGGAGTGCGATGGCTTTTGCGTGGAACGTTTCACGCGGCTGGAAACTATTCTGGGTGATGGGGCATGCGTGGATTGGAGGTTCCAATAGTCTGTTTCAAGGAACCGTCTTTAAATTATATAAGGGTAGTTTTGACGATTTTTTACACCCTCCATTCGCCAGTAGGGTAACTCGGGGTAATATGCCACAGTTAACTTTGAAACGCGGTAGTTAGCAAGTGTAAGTAGATACAGGTAAAAAGATAAAACCATACGAAAGTGTAACTAATTCTGTGCATTGACTAGTAAGTAGAGATTTGTAACTTTTATAGTTCAATGAGAAACGTACAAATACAAAAGTCCTCGAAAGTGGCATATTACCCAAGTGGTGGGTAATATGCCACAAGCTATGAAGTGCGAAATAATCACTCTAATTTTTTAGAACCAACAATATTCAAGCTATTAATAACTAATAACAAATATTTGAACTCAATGAAACGTGAAATATATTTGAAAAATAGCTATTTCTTACAAACTAAACAGTCACCAATCTCTACGCAGTCTTCATGGAACCACTTTTTGCAACGAGTAGTTTTTACCCAGTCATATTTAAATACTTTTTATAGTAATAATATAGTCCACATATTGCACAGTAGTTGTCATTTCCTGCATTAGTCGAATCGTCGTAAGAAATATGTACGTTCTCAAAATCTGTTCTATATTGTAGTACGAGCCTTCTTCACCATTCGAATGGCTCCTTTAAACTTTCGTCTGACCAAGCAGCACGGTTTGAAGTTCGTACATACTTCTCAGGCATGGTTCTAATACGAAAAAACAACTCGATGGCATTAAATAGAAAGAGTTATAAAGATATAAGTTTGTGGCATATTATACCATCAAAAATGTAGCATATTACTCCACACGGCCATAAGAAGAAGGATTGAAAATCTCTCCACAAAGTACATAGTTTTAACGGATGTGCGAGAGGTTATAAAATTCGTTTGTTAGTATACTTTATCATAATCTATTGATTTTTTGTAGAACTGTTCGCGCAAATGTATAATCTGCACTCTAGTTACAGTGTGAAATTAGATGAAGACGATACTTTTATAACTTACCAGGATTTGCTGAAAATAAAAGAAGGTAAAAGCCAAAATCTATTGTCGTCTTAGCAGTTTCACTAAATTGAACGGAATTAGTGGAAATGTAACGGCATCTGTGTATTATTTAAAAAATGATTGAGAAGTGGCATATTACCTGCGGTGGCATATTACCCCGAGTTACCCTATAAGAATTCGTAAGATTTTATATTCCAACCCCAAGGGGTCAAGTGTTTTCATTGCTGGGCTAGTTAGATGAACGTAGTCTGAGGAATTATTTAAAACGTGGTAGGTAAATCAATATTGCGTGGAATTGGGGACGAAGCATTGCTAATGGGATCGGGGTATTCCTGTGGACATCTTCCATTTCTGTACTTTCTGTAACTGCTTTTCAGCAGACTATTATAATCGAGTCTCGACGCGTAAATCAATTCGACTTTTAGTAACTCTTATTAATGGTCATTTCAGTGGTTTTAGACTTTTAGCACCCCCACCTTTTCTGCCTTGTCTTATGAAATCGTATTGCCTTAATCGCGGGACAGAGATACAGTCTAGCAAGTTTGAATGGTTTTATCGAACGATTCAAGCTCTAACAGAGTCCATCGACCCCCTCGACTATTTTGAATCGTCTTGCGCTTAATTACTCCAGCCTCCACGTTTTATCGGCAGTGGAACGAGTCGCGTAACGGAGCCCGGCTTATTGTTTCGAATATTTTTAGCAGCCACAGCCTTACCGTCCATTTTACGGCATTCCATTTCCGGGATTCTTTGCCAGACTTGAAAGCAATTTCCTGTGGATCATTTAATGGGATCGTTATGGGAATTTTACTTCCATCTTTCGGGGAACTTTTGTTGCTCCGCGAATCTCACTGTAATTTTCAATATATATCTTAGAGTAACTGAAATCAAAACGTCTTTGTTCTTTACTGCTTTAAGGAATTACATACGTTTAGCTCCGGCGAAAATGGATGATTTTAGGAATTTCGTTTATGAGTTCTGTTAAAAAATATATACCAAGATACTTATTACCTAGACTTCGTTTATTAGTTCGTAAAGTGCATGATAAATTTATTTACAATAATATTGGTATTAAATTATCTTCCACTCCAGAAAAAAAACGGTTAGCATATCTCCTTTAAACTTGGATGGATCTGAAAAATACAATGATATTCTTGTAAAATAAAGTTGCCACAAATTTACCCAGCAGGCCCTCGATTATAAGAATTCAGATGAAGAAGGGGTGAAGAGACGGAGAGCGCTTCAATTACCATAATCCCCATGAACTTGACAGGTTCCGCCAGAAAGGAAGATGCAAATGTCCGTGGGATCGAAGGTACACGCGTCACCTTCCGGTGGCGGCCGAAACGCGGCTTCCGGAAGCTGGACGTACCGTTATATCATTCATTAAGCCCCCCAATTAAGGTAGATTCGTTCGACGATAATGACGCGGTCGGAGGAAAGAGGTAAAACGCTAAGGCCTCCTCGTTTCCACCCGACACAAGCGTAGCCTTCATTTACTTGAAACACTGTGACCATTCCGAACGAACAGACAGAACTCGCCGGAAAATACAACTAAAACTACCATAATCATCAGGCGATACTCCAATCGGGAGCAGCAAGAACCTGCAGCTTCAGAAACGTCCAGCCAAGTGTGCACAAAGCGATCCGCTTGTAATCCAGTTTCATTTATCCAGTTTACATTTTACGTTCGCTCTTATACTCGTTTTCTATTTAATAATTGGCGCGGAGGCTAGCCAGCACCTTAAGAGACGCGCGTTTCAAAAGGTAGCGAGTCGCATACATAGTGGATGATTACAGATTGAAAGAGCAGGCCGCTTTAAATCAAACAGGGGACAAAACAGGCAGTCGAAGGTGCGACAGGATTCATGGGATCAAGCTATGAAATCTAAATTATAACGCGGCCAGGGGAGGGGATGGAACGGCGAGGGGGAGCGCGGGAAAAGGGGGGAGAATTTTCGCGGCGATTTATCACCGAAACCGGTCGACGATTCCCTCCCCTCTGATGTTAATCGTTTGCCCGTTCATGCAATATTGATGAACCCGACGCGACGGCGCGCGGGGGACGGTCGTCCCCGGCCGACACTGTGATTTCGTGCATCCCTTAATGTTGCTACAATATCGCCCGTTTAATGACTAATATAAATGCAAATGCCCGATGGGAGACGGTGGATCGAGTTTTGAGGCGACGTCTGGTGTACTTAAAGGAAAGTAGCCCCGGCGCGGTGGATCTGACGGGGTGCGTTTGAATATTCACGTGTTTGAATAATCAATAATACGGCGGGACCTGAGACGAAGCCGCGGGAGCGCGGCCCGCATCGCGACAGATTAATCTAAATGTAAATGATCGTAATGTCGGCGTGAAATCTTCAGATTACACGTCGAAACCGTGAATGGCGGAATGGGTAGGGGGATCGCGATGGGCACGGGTAGACCGGCGGACCTTTATATCGCTCGTGCACGTGCTCGGAATCATCGCGATTTCGAGCACGTGCCTGAAATTGGATCGCGCAGGTCGCTCGGGGATCCCCGGCGGTCCGAGGAGGATATTGCGGAGCCCGTCGTAAACCGTGTTTATGAAAGTAGCCGAATTCCGAATCGGGCGGATTACTCGCACGAGTGCTGGAACTTCAGGGCTGGTCGTCACGCCTCTGAAGGGAATGTGTGTCAGCGCGTAGGTCGGATAATAGGTACTGTTGATGAGGAATAGGTAGCTGAATAATTGGGCCAAGTTATGCAGAATCCTTCAAAGTGACAGAAGATTTGTTAAATACAGTACGGATCACAGTAATTTTGTGATCTTTATTTCTTCTTTATTTTGATCTTTACTACCAACCCGTAGAACAACTCTTATATTATACAATTATTAAAACTACAAAGCCATAGTTCAGGCTTAAAAAACAAAGGCTACAGGAAATTTAAAATAATATTAATTATACTACTCGCTATTAAATAACCGATTAAAAATGTTGTATATCAATGATAAGAAATGAAATATACACAATAGAAATAAAGTTTCTTTCCTTTAACAATTTTTTCCCTTAAACTCTGCAAGCTAAATTTATTCAATTTCAGAACGTTAAGGGTTGGTAGCTTTTTTCATAACTTGGCCCAATTATCACTTTGACGAGGGCAATTTAATTATCTTTAGATCGTTCTGTATGGAAGAATCGAAATTTATAGAGTCACTTAATTAAAGATATTTCGATTACCTGAACGATTAGACATTTTAAAATATTCTGATGATGTATAATTTATAATCTTTCAGTTTCTACTATATCTAGATCACTTCTTACGCGAGAGAGTTCTACTGTTCTTCTTCCAGGTGCTTCCCAGCACCGATCGAACGATATATAATAGATCCTCTACGAGCGATCGTGGTCGTTCCTTCTGATCCTCGATTTCGCAATGTTCTGGCACGTCCTGCCACCGGTTTCCTGGTGACGACAGCCGCATCTAAACGTATCCGCGCAATTAGACTGTTTTCCATACAGCTCTGCCTGTAAACTGGCCATTATTATGCTCGCATTGTAGCTGGTGGACGAAGGTTCCCAATGGGGAGTGAGGCCTTGCTACGTGGCACATCGTAGAGTCCACAATGTAGAGACTCATTCGCAATGCAGGAACAACGAGAGTCTCGCAATGTTCTCAACCAGGGATACGATCTAAAACGGCGATCAAGTGGCAAGATACTAATGGAAACCTCGTAGGCAACGTTCGTAATGGACGATAATTAGAATTATGCAGATTGTGCTTCTTTGTTGACTGCAAGTTGCAGAGAGATCGATTAACCTGTTAACCGGAGTATTTTTTTTATCAAATTACGTCTTTATTTATTATTATCACAACCACATTGTTTAACTACCTGGTAAGGAATATCAACGTAAAGAAAGAAAAATACAAGGAGAAACAAAGAGTAAACAAAATCGAAGATGTAAGGAAAGCTTCTCCAAGCTACAAGCACCCAGTGCGAGTGAGATACTCGCTTGGATCGCTGCTTCGTTTTGGTATTGTATTTTATTACGTCATAAAAACAGATGATTATACCAGCGCTGTTAAAAAGCCCTCGTCCTCCGCGTTCACGGACAAGGAGAGAAAGAAATCGTTAACCTCCGTGATTTCGATGACCTTCCTACGTGAAGCGTAATTAAGGAGTCTAATGTCAGCCCGTGATTGCAGTCGAGGTCGTTAAGGAAGACGTAAGTGTCATAATTTCCCTGAAATTCATATTCCGCTCGAGGGAGTTAATGCCGTCTCCGAAGGTAGAAAAGTGAAACGCCATTTGGCAACGTGATAACCTTCGGGATGAAAAAAAGATTATGTTAAGAGCCTCGGGAAAAAGAGGGTGGAAAGGCAAGGAATCTGTAGAAATCACTGGGCTTCCTCGGTCAAACAATCGGCATTCCGCGAGCAACTACATACGGAGGCGTTCAGAAGCCAATCAGTGTAAGTTCGTTAGCATTAAAACCGAGATTTGTGTTTCCTCTGAATTATATTTCCTAGTAATTCCGTTGCCAATATAGCTACCGCCATTTATTGCTTATGTATGAAAGTAGTGACTTACTTGATTTATCAACTGAAAGTTTTAACAGTAAAGGGGATGGTAAACTACGTAACTTATTTTCAGGGAAAGTTACACTTACACCGATTGGCTTTTGAACCCTCGATATGTGGATCTAGCGATAGGCAAATGTTTATACGCTCCTGATCACTTATCGAAACGCTCGTCATTTGCCGAATAAAAGCGCATAGACTGGAGATATACACAAATACTTTGGCGAACATTATACCGAATATTCGGCATTCCCCAAACCAAGATCGATCGAGCAATTTCCATCAAACTTTTTTTTCTGTCTTTTGCAAGCTAGTTCCTCCTTGGAACGGGCCATCCTTGCGTCATTTCGACCAGTATCGATTAGGCTGATTAATCACCGACGACTTTAACCGATTAATTGCTCAAGTGAATGCCCACTGGTGCCGAGTCTCCCCTGCGTGTCAATTGCGCAGGATCGTCACTCGGTAAGTTGGAAATAAGAATTGCCCGCGGCAGAAGATAAGAAATTAATTATTACGCGGCGGCTACGGAGGGGAAGAGGGGAGAGTACTGTGCGGGGAAAAACATTGTTGGATCGACGATGTATTAGAGATTCCTCTGCTCGACGATTCCACTGTGTACGGGAAGGTGAATCGCTACGATAGACGAAGCACATAAATAATCGGGCATAAATCATGGCTCCGTTTCTATTCTTAGATCGCGGTGCTTGGATGGAGTGCCATTGATGTTTTCCTGCAGCCTGACACCCTTATTAAAATCTCTGCGTAAACCTGTCCGCATATATCCAACCACTTCTGAGGGAGCTGGAATAGAATTTTGATCTGAGAATTTCTACCAAAGGGAGTGGGTCTCGCGAATACTTTTTCTCAGCGATGGCTGTGAGCAATGAACGTAAAGCTGCGCTATAATTCTTTGCCAATTAACGTGACCGACGCGCGAAATTAAATAGCAGGGTGATTATGTCGCTGCTTGCGTCACTGCTTCGTTTCTTTCTCAACTTCGCGGCTTTTCAGCATCGTTTTAGTGCGGCTTAACAGAGGCGTTACTAATGTATACATCAGCCAGAGATTCGCGTCGAGATAGTTTGATGTATAGTCGTTGGTGATTCGACAGGATAATTAGCCTATGCGAATTAGAGGAGATGATTCAGTAACTCGGTGACCTCGCTGGATAGACACTCTTAGAATCTTTTGATTTACATTTATTTCGAGTGTATTATAAATTTCAACAATCCTTATCTTTCTGTAGGAGGGGAGGGGGGACAAGTGGTCCTGGGACCCCAAAGAAAAATGAAAAAGGAGATAATGTAACCGCGTCTGAAGTAATTCAAGAGCTTCGCAAAAAGAAAAGTAAATTGGATTTTATTCTTTAAGTAAATTTTTATAATCACCTCATGAATTTTACTGAATTTGCATTAAAAATATTTGTATTCGTTCAACTCGGGACCCCCCAAGATTAAATATTGCGTGCGCTACTGCACGCGGGGTACCTTCGAAGCTAATAACGATAAAGAAAAATGTTTGCAGCAAAAGTTAAATGGTTTGAAAGAAGACACAGAGGCGGACTGGTCAGGATGCTTGCCCGATGGCAAGTGGGCCTCCTTAAACATCAGACAATATGTTAAAAATGTTAATGACCTTTTAGTAGCTTAGCTTGAAAATATAATAGAAGTTCCAATATTATTACTGTATGCAACTAAAACGTGCGATTCAACTCACTAACTTTTACGCTATAATTTATAATTGCGGATGGGTAACCAATATTTTTATACTCACTCCGCCACCGCAAAGTCCATCTTGGTGTTTTCCAATGCAACCATAAAGTTTTCGATACGTCAATGGATCTTTGTACCAGGGCGCCGCCAGATTAATTTACAAGAAGGCTCGGTGACGCTCGTCGACAGCCAGCAGTCACGAAACAACGACTAATTAACAACGACCACGTTACCGCCATGCCTGTCAGCGATTCACGCAAACGTCCACCCCAACCAGCCCATTGACAGAGCCTTCCGCGACGCGTCTCCTGTGGGCGCTATCGTAATTCAATGTTTGAATTGCAATTAAAACCGATGACTGCGCAGGTACGGCCACCGTTTTCATCCTCGGCGGAGCATCTGCTATCCTCTTCGCCACCGAGGGAACGAGCGAAAGAAAGCGGAACCATTTTCCTTTACCTGGGCCCTTCCAGTGTCTCCCTTTCTTTCGCGTGGACGGACGAGCGCTCCCGAGCTCGTTTGCGATCTTAAACGGCGCGTGCTCCCGGGGGAGAAATTTGAATTTCAAATCCTTGCCAATCGCGTTTCCCGAGGCGCGGGCGGCCTGCGTCGCGCGAGGGGCCTCCGGGCTGAACGCCCTCCGAGCGAGAAATCGCCGTGCTTTCGGCAAACGCGCTAAGCTTTCGAGCGTTGCACGCTTAATGAACGCCCCCGTTCCTCATCGCGCGGCGATCAAAGAGCGCGCGGCTGACGGGCTTCCGGTTTGTCGCGCAGGGCGTTTCACGGCGTCGGGGGTGAATTGTTTGCACCCTTGGAGCGGGGAGGATGTATCAGGATCTCTGGAAAGTCGAGAGCAAGTGGACGGAATAAAAGTTACCATTGCAATAAGTCACGCTGCCGCGTATTGTGGCTCAGATGGAGGGATGGTGTTTGCTTGACTCTCGAGGGATCTGGACACCTGACAGATCTCCGCCCTCGGGATCGTTACGAGTGGCGATTAAAATGAGCAGCAGGAATCGCCGCAGAAATTACCAACGGGCCGTAGGTGTCTTCCCGCGATTTTCTATATATAGCGATTACACTGCGCCGCGATCGGCGACCAGATAGAGGCGGCAATAAATTCGATAAATCGATCTGTTCAGCGGCGGCGACGACGAGGTCGAATACGCGACCGCGGAGCCACATGCTCCCCGGCTTGTACAGAGCGATTCAAGGGTGCGGGGAATTCCGAGGATCTATCGTGACCGTGCTCGATTCGTTGTGTCTCTCATTTTAAAATTCAATGGAGAGAGTCAATGTCGACGATTCGAATGTAGAAAGATGTATTTTTGCTTATTGTTGGGATGGATTTGGATTGTCGGGATTACGAAGAGGAAAATTTACGTTTCAGGTGAGAGATATTGCTACTTCCTGTTTACCTTTTTGAGAGTAGATATGTTTCGGTGAGAAGAATTGAATAGTGTTTATAGAAACCACCGTAAGATACCAAAAAAGAAAATTCTATACTATAATATTACCATTGGCACGTATAACATTTTCCTATAATTTTTTTTTAATTTTGACACTTACAGTGTTATCTAGAAGGACTCTCCAATTTTGCACCGTTCCTGTGATCACTTATTGCTATTCTCCAAACTATTCCGCAGCATTTTAAATGCTTAGAAATTATAATATTTAGAAGTGTAGGTAATTGAGTATAATTATTGATAATTGAATATTAATACTCACAATCAGTATAATTACTCAGGAATACGAGTTGATACTTTAGCACTTTTAGCACGTTGCATTGTATTTACATTCCACGGAATTAGCACGAGCATCGCGACGCGTATCATTTAATTACACATTCGCGGCGACTCGAAATCCTTGAACCTCGTCGATGCAGCTTTGAGCCAGCCTCTATTTCACGTGCACGCACGCACGCACTCGCGCGGTTGGGCGATGCAGGGCTCGAGGAGGATTCTCGAGGATGATCTAAGTGGCTGAGATTAATTATTTCGTCGCGTCTAATTAATGCCCGCCGCGCGGAACGTAATTACCCTCGTCTGGCTCGGTGCGCGCCGCTTTGCCCGCCGTTTACCCGCTTCCAATCGAATCTCGATCGATTATCGGGCGCCGCGGGATGAAAATCTCGGCCGGCCGGTATACCCGGCCGAGATCTAGGAGCCTGGGACCTGGCAGACTCAATTGGAGAGCTCGATGAATGGGCATCGATGCTAGATCGACGCTGCAGATAGCCCGTTGAAATAGATTCGTCGCTTAAAACGATCGCGGGATCGCGTGACTGGACAATCCAGTGACGAGAGATAAGGGACAAAATGCTACGTTTGTATAATACAAGGTGTCCCTGAAATAAGGAGCTCGGCACTGGAAATCGGTACCGCAAACTGGGGAGAACGTTGGCATGCTTTTGGAACATTTTGTTACACAGTATAAAAATTAACATTTTTCTTTACATTTTCTCTGCAACCATTTTTTTATGATTGACATTGACTTTATGTATCTTATCGTAACACTGCATCCCTTGTGACTGCACTACAAGTGTCAAAATGCATACAATTTTTGTCCTTTTCCTTCTTTAATAGATATTAACGGGTCTCCCTATTTTGATGGCTTGAAAAGGAGCGCGATGTTTGGATTTTTTTTTAGAGAAACCCTCAAATTATATTAATTGAAAACTTTATGCCTATATTTGTACATATTTAGGCAATATTTTAAATAAAATGTAATTTATAAAAATCGGTACCTAAAACTTTAAACGCATTTTTCTCAAAACGATGTTTTTCGAATTGATTAGCATGATGTCTCAAAAGTCAATCACCCAATTTACTTCAAACTTGGTATATATCTTCACTACATGTTCTATTCTCGTTGTTACTAAAACTCAGTCGGTTTTTACAAAATTATACTCTTGCGAGTAAAAAAAAACAGCGAATTTTTTGCAGAAATCAGTGTCTATTTTAGACGCAGCCTTTTTTTTTACTTTTCAATATTTCTCATTTAATCTAGTTCGGACGATAGCCAGACTCATACAAATTACACACATTTTTAAATTTTCTATTTCAAACAACTACAACGGTTGATTTTACGCTAGCCATGCTTATGCTAACCACGCGCATATGATTTTTGTAAGGCGCTCCATTTGAAACACTATAACTCCAGATATAACCACTATTTTTGCATACAATTGTTTTCTTCATATTCTCTAAAGTTTGACAAATAAAGCTGCAAAGCTGGAAGTAAATATATTTAATAGTTTTGTTTTAAAAAATTCCCAAAGTTCGCATCATTTTTCGTCCTTCAAGGTAGGGAGGCCCTTTATGTAACTACCATTGTTACCCCACTTTACGAATAAATTTAAATTATCCACTTTCAACCCTATAATCTACTGCTGGATTCAAAGATCACTAAATCCAGGTATCCCCGGATCATTCAGCTGAACAAAAATATGGAGGCTTTCGCAGACTTCGATGATTTGGAGTCAGTGTATCTAACCCTCAGCAGAGAGTCTGTCTCAAATTTCTGTGTACGCGAGGGACATTACCGAAATCGCGCGTAACGAAGATGTATAGTCTCCCCTCTTCATCCCCAGCAATTAACCCCTCGGGTTAATGCTGAGGAGCCCCAAGGAGCCGCCACGCTGATAATGAACTCTCGTTGCGTCAGAGCCGCGCCACACGAAATTGAGTTCCGAATGGCCTGCCTCCGATATTCCTGTAAATGGAAATTGGTACAAGGCGGGGCGTAATTAGAGCAGACTCATCGCCGAATGCAGCCGATCGATCGTCGGGCTCCCAGGTGCTCGATGGGCCTCCCTATTCACGCGTATAATTGCGCAGGCTGATGGTGATACAGATCTGGTACAGATCTGAACAGAATCCAGCGGGTGCAAACAACAGGTCGATGAATTTTGGGGGCTCGTAATAGGGAAGAGTAGGTAGGCAACGTCCAGTCATTGTGGGTGGGAAAATTTCCTTCGATGGAAATATGGACACGTACAGTACCGTTCGTAAGTGTTAGAGCACCTAGTTTATCTGCAGAAAGAGTGATATTTGGTATAGATTGAATACTTTTCACTGCTTTTAATTTAAATACCAAATAAAGTAAAATTTGTTAAGGTGCAAATCCACGATGAGGCAAAAATATCTCATGACACAATTATTTCCATTGTTTTATTATTCTTTAATTGTTTTGTCATTAGTTTCATGAATTTAGAGACTCGTGAGACATGTTTCGTGATATGTTTTCAAAAATCCTCGCGACGATTTCGATTATTTACAGTTAAGAAATTCGCAACGTTTATCATAATTATTGCACATAGAGTAGGTGTCCCAATACTTGTGAACTATTTCTTTCAGACGTGTAAATATGTGGAACATCTTTCGTGGAAAATTAAAGTAGAGAATGAAGTACGAGAAATATCAAAAGATACGTTTGATTTTGAATACGTTTTATTTAAAGCTCGTATGGTCCAGAGCTGAAATTTTCAAACGGTGCAGTCACGAATTTAATCAAGTTAGATTACATAATTCGAATCGAGGCTCCCCCGTCTATGACAACGACCTTCCTTCAAGTGTTCAGCCTCCTAATACCGATCCATTTACAGAGAAAAAGCGATCGCTCGATCGGTTTCTCCTCGTTCTCCTTTACATTCGACGGAGCCAGGAACCAGGAAGCTCGTCGACTCTTTGTCGCCTCGATGTCGAAGGCCTCGCATGGCCCTGTGACTTGGAATTCAGCGGGCTCGAGCGCTTCGATCTGGAAGAACGCGTGCACGGCGATTCAGGCGATCGAAACGGGCCTGTCTCTTTTTTCTGATTAGTAAGCGAGAAAAAACTGTCCGGGAACCAGTCGAATGGCTTAACGAGGTCTAAATTCGTACATTCATTCCTCTTCTGTTCTTTTTTTTTTCAGCAACTTACAAATTGCTTTGTCACAAGTGGCTCTGTTGCTGCCTCTCGCCATTAAGTTTTTTTGCCAGCTTGCTCGTCTTCTGGCAGCCGCCACGGCTGTGATTTAAAGCGGCGGGACAATACAAAATTGTGGCGCGCGGAAAGGTGTCAGGCAGATCTGAAGTATTAGGCATTTACGCAGGCGTTCGTTCGGCCGGAAGTGAACGGAGGGAAATAAATTGCTGCCTTGCGGACTGTTTATTACTCGGACAAATTAGAATTCTGTTAAGGCACCGGTCATACTCCGCCAGGCATCGCAATTACGTTGACATAAATCACGCACCATGGACATCATTCTGCCGGTATTTTTGCTGTATACAAAAGGCAAACTTTTATAAACAATCTTTGGGATGAATTAAATGGGACCACTGTATATATATATATAAATCCAGAGCAGCAAAATTGGTTAATTGATAATTTACGAATATTAATTTTTATGTATAAAACAGAAGGCTTTTGTTATCCAACAAATTCCTACAAAAAATTCCACTCACTATGAAAGATTCTATTTTAAAGTAATCACTTATAATTAAATATAAAGTGTGGCAAGAATCATTTTTGCCCAGAGCAGTGGAAGAGCCAGATCGGCCTCTGTCCATGGAATAACTTGTTCTTACAGTAGATTTAGAAGTCACTGGTCAGACAAGACGCACTGTACTTTCAGTCTCATTTATTTCATTCCAGATCGTCGTTTTACAGTCTTTCCATAAATTACTGACATATCAACGAGGCACTTTTATTTTAATTTTATCGAAACCACTTTCGTTTCCCTTTTCAATTAAAACAACAGCCATGGCATTACTGCCATGCGAAGATCCGCAGGTGACAGAGAAGGTATTATTTTCCCCTAAGAAATTGAAGACGAAGCTCACGCAACGTCGTGGCGATGTGAGCGCGCGATGACAGTCGTTGCCCGATGTCGCGAAGCAGCTGAAGTGAAAAACGGATGTGCCTGTTAAACACAGATTAATAGAAGCGTGCCGATTTTTTGGAAAAAGGAACAACGGGTGTCGTTGGGAATGGATAGAGGAGCGGTTATGTATGGATATACTTGTATCGTGCACGATCCGTTTTCGATCGGGTCCTTTTTTCGAGTACCGTTTTAATTGAATCGATCGCGATCGGAAGCTGTTGATTGAACATGTCAAACTGGACGGGAGCGTCCTGTTGCCGGTGCTGGAGAATCGTATCGCGGCAACATTGCGACGGTTCTGCCGATATTAAACGCGTAACCCTCGATCGACTGAAATTTCCTCGCCGGTCTTGTATAATATCTTCTTATGCCCACTATCCAATATTACCTGCAGCAATTTTGTGATTTTATGCGCTTTCAGCTATGAAGTTTGATCGCTGCGTTGCAAAACTTTTTTGTATTTCTCATCTAACAATAAATATGAATCACCCCTCGTGTTACAATATTTCGGAATTCCCGTTCGTTAATAACTAGTTGGGACTGGCGAGTGGTGGTTTTTTTCTTTCATTGCGAGCTCCGTTCGTTAACCTTCGCGTTTAATACTCTTTAGAAGCTTGAATGCGTTTAATCTCGGCGTTTAATGTTGTTTAAGCTGGTTTAATCTAGTGCTCCGCCACAGGGATATTTCATATCTCTCTCGGCCTCCCTTCAATCTTGTCCCCCGCTTATGAAATTTTCTTATTTACTTTAGCCAATGTCTTCCAGCTCCCTCTATCATTTTATTATTCTAATATCTCACGCCACCCTGCCTTTTCGCAAACCCCCGCTCCTTCAAGTATCTCCTCATTTCCTCCGTTTAACACTTTCCTATTTCACTGGTTTATTATTCCACTCGTTTAATATTCCACCTAACAGTCTATTATCCCTCCTAACGTATTATCCCCGCTTCCTTCGTTTAATCCTTCATTCCTTACCGCGAGAGGGTACCCGCGAAAGAATCCTTCATTATTTATCGCACCGTGTGTCCGCTTTATTTTCCCATGCTTTCCATTAAATCACTTTTGACTTTAGCTTCGCGGGAATCTGCTGGGAGCCTCGTTGAACGCTACCAATACGGGAACCGAGCGAGCAGGAGGCGGTGATTAGATATTGTTACGCTATTGTTACGCTCATTGCTGCTATCAGGTTTAAGAATCAATACACTCATTCCTAATTTCAAAGAAATATGATGTAATCTCAAAAGAGAATATAGAATAGCTTGAAAATTTCGAAAGCCACTGGAAAGTTCCTTCTCCATCCCTCTCTCAAAGCCTCCAAAACCAATTCACTAACCAAGTAAGATCAAAGTGTACTTTGACCGTAAGATCAGTTTCGGGATTAAGATTACTCGATCCACAGGAACTCCCTGCCTTTAATCCACTGGAACGATCGAACCTTAAGCTTCCTGAACTGAAACTTCTCCACTTATCTCGTAGATCATCAACTTAGAATATATATTTCTCTCCGCAGAGATCCAAGTTATCCCAGATCGAGATAATGTCCCTTCGGGGGCGTAGCGAACAGTGGAAGCGCGCTTAAGACCTCACACATTTAATAGCAAGATCTGCTCTATATTTTAAGATCAGAAGTGAACTCCTCGGCGCGTTAAAGTTCAAGAACCCCCTATATTCCACCTACAAGTGCACGCGCGAGGCTCCTCTTCCGCATCGTTCTGGCGTCGCAGATGAACCAAGTAAGAAGACATTGGTGCAGTTTTGTTGGCCATCGTCGAGGCACCACCTACTTGCAGGCAAATGCGAAGCGACCGTTGAGCGAGATGAGCTCTCACCAGCAACGTTCTTTGCTACGCGCTGTTTACTGATAAACAATTTCTTCTCTATCTTAATCGCGCGCGGCGAGGGCCAGCAACATTGTGCTCTCGGAGATAGAGCCCAGCCACGGAAGCCTACCGCTCGAACACTGTAATTTCCTTCCTCGACCCACCCGTTAATTTGTAGCGCTGCGGTTACGGGGGATGTGGTTATCGAAAGGTTCACGACGAAGCGCACGCGGAAAATAAAAGGGTACCAATCGAACCGGTATCGATAGGCTCTCGGAGGTTTAGGGACAGGGACTTTTCTGTGCGTGAAATCGATCCGCGAAGCCTCCCGTGTTCTCTCAGGTAAATTCTCGAGTTCTATCGGGCTGTCGGGCGAATTAGACGTACTCGAATTTCGACGTTTACAATAATTTGTAATCTCATTTTTGTTACAGTAGTAGGGTGTAGACGAGGGCTGTCGTGGATGTGGAACGAACGATGTGGAAGCTTCGAACCCATTGTGAAATTTTTCCTTGGTCGATTGGAGTCTCGATGCTAATTTGGAACCTATGAAGAAAGATTGTGGGGAATGGTGATACTTCGTGCTGTAGTTTGTTATAATATTTATGCGTTCCTTGCGTAGACTGTAAGTTGTTGTAAACTTAGAATTGTATGTATGTAATGTAGTTGATAAGTGAAAGAATAAATAAATTGTTAAAAATAGCTAACTGGTGTTGCGAAATTTTGTATATCCCTTGGTCTGACCACATTTCGTCCTATTCCACTTGTTCCCATTCATTAGCGCTTTGACGATCACATGGCAGAAACTACGACATACTTTGCAGGGTTTTAGACGAAAAGTTTTCGTTTCTAAAAGTATTTCCACGTTGTTGCTACATTATTTGCACACCATTCATGCATTAAATATTCCACTTCACACTCTAAGTCGTCTGACGATCGTGCACAATATGGTACGTTATTTAGCGTCGCCCGAAAAATACAACAAAGTTGCAAAGGGCAAATTTTTTCAACAATGTTGCAAATGAAATTGCCGTGTTCGCGAATAAAAATCCCGGTTTGCAACTATGTGCGTTTCCGCGGGACGCGAGATTTCGGTTTGCAACTTTGTTGCAGATGTAGCGCGAAGTTCTGCCACTCTTGCAGCTGCAGGAACTCAGAAACGGCTTGTTCCGAAATTCATTGCACGATTCTTGCAGCTTGCAACTCGAAATTCCGCTTCCCGCGGAAACGCACATAGTTGCAAAACGGGGCTTCGATTCGCGAACACGGCGGTTTCGTTGGCAACATTGTTGAAAAAAAAATTCCTTTGCACCTTTATAGCGTTTTTGTGGAAAGTCTATATACGGTTTGCATTGCCGTTGCAACCTCATTAGTATAAAGGAACGTTTGTGAGGGTAGAGGAGTAATGGACCATTAACTATCTGTGAGCAGTGTTGCAACTATGTTTTAATAGCGTAGGAATAGTATTGGAACGCTGTGGAAATGTTGGAATAATATCGAATGCTGGTATAGTATCGAAACAATGTAGCAGCAATGTTAATGTAGATTGTAGCGCATGGGTAATGTTGGAACACTGTGGAAACAGTGCGAGAGAATAGCATGTACTGTGAGAATCACATGGAAACAGTGTAGATAATGTGTGCGTGTGGCGTAGGAACAGTGTTGAAATTGTATGAGTAGGTATTGTGTAAGAGTCGAATAGGTAGGTGTTGTGTAAGAATAATGTAAGAACATTTGCGGATAAGACAAAGGGATTGGATTTTTGGGAGAGATCAAGTAGTTGTTACAAGGAGTACGTAGGACATAGTGTAAGAATGATAGGTAATTATTAGAATATTGCTTTACAGCAATATTCTAGGGCTTACGAGAAATAAGCAGATACAATTTCAAGAGAACTGTATTTTATTTTCAATTCAATCACTTACTTTTTAATACATGACTTTTAAATATATATACATATGTGTCAATTAAATGTGCGCTATTGTATTTGGCAGCTGCCCTCCTATTTGTCCAGAATTCCTCAAACCCAGTGACCCATCGTCCAAATCCACTGCACGTGTAGATTATGTCCATTCTGCATTCGTTTGCATTATGCAGGGAAGACGCTACTTTGCACTTCTTTCCCATCTAGATACAAAGACAGAAAATTTCATTAAATTATGAAGTTCATTATTCCTTCCTCCCTCTTGATTTCCATATTATTTTTAACAAATCTCCGCTACCATTAACACAGAGATACTCGCTCACCAGCACGTTTTGCAACTTAATAATTAACTTCCCGAGTTTCATTAACTTCACTCACCACCATCCCGGCGAACCCAATGCTCGCTCTGCGCTGATATTAACAAGCTCGCCATATTCCCAGTGCTGCCGCGGAAAGTTTAAATTTAACTCGGGTTTAGTGGCAAATGTTAATTACCGTCGGCGTAAACAGCGCCGTAAAATTAAACTTTCGATGTCTAATTCAACGCCGTTTCCGCCCACGCGGCCTTTACACGCGTCAGAAACGTCGCTCTGAATTGAGATAGTTCTGTTCGCGACTTCCGGCTGGCTGCTTGAAATTTCTTCCCTCCGGAGCTGGGCGTTTCTGTTCTATAACACTGAGAAATCATTAAACACCACGTCTCTCCAGCTTCACCTTTATTTCATCTCCGTGATTTCGTAATTCCCGAGGGAAGTCACATTTCTCCTTTTAATAGACACCCTATACAACGAAAGACACTCATACTACAGGCAAAAAATGATGGACATCCAAGAAATGGAAATAGAAAGAAGGAGAGGAAGAGAGTTTGCTGAGGAACTAGCGCAAGGAGACAGAGCAGAGCAGGTACAATGGCAATACGACAGAATACTAGGAGGCAGATACAACGCACATTACACAGAAATCAGGGATAACCAGAGAGCAAATTACCTAAACGTAAACTACAGAGGCAGAGACCAAAGCATGACTGCAAGGTTCAGATGTGGGAACGAAGAGCAGGGAAGCAAGTACTGGAAGGAAGAAAAAGTGATAGTATGCAAACTATGTAATCGGGCTAGAGAGACGCTGGGTCACAAGCTACAAGACTGTAAGGAGCTGAAAAGAGAAAATTCAACGATCAGAGGAATACTAAAGGGAGAAGAAGAAGGCGCGGAGTGGATGCGTATGGTTCTGAAAAAAAGGAGAAGAAAAGAAGAAGAAGATGAAGGAAGAAGTCGAAACAAAAGCACAATCTTGAATTAGCAGTCCCAGAAACACTTACACACATAACACATGTAACCCCATTTTGAGGCCGAAAGGCAAAAAATAAACCTCTTTACTACTACAACGAAAGACTTTCTTAATAATCCCTCACCTATAATTTACAGACATTAAAAGTCACAAAATATTTTTGTGAAGCCACAAAAATGAAGAGAACACTTTGCAGCAGATTTGCCAATTTACGTTCATCTTAATTGCCTTACTCTTTTCCTGTCGAGCATCGTGGTAGAGCTCCGGCTAACACCTTCACAAAAGTATTCCATCGACGATGCCGGAGCGGCGTGCAGTCCCCACAGAAATAAACCCAGCAACGTCACGCGGGGAGAGTGCTGGAGAGGGTCTGTTCAGAATTTCGTCCACCTTTGACGGCGTTTAATTAATGAAATTCCAGGTGTCGCGGCCACGCCGAAGTGGCGCGGGCGTGCAGCGGGGGTGGCACGGGTGGGTGGGGATGCTCTGCGGGTTTCCGCAACGGCGAAGTCCCGTCTCGGTCTGAAAGCTGTTGGACAGAGCTGGGTTCAACAATCTCCAGGTGACTTCGCGGAGGGAATTCACAATTAATGGATTTCACGGCTGTCCGCCGAGCGGATTCTGGGCGACAGCCGTTCTGTGCTTCGTCCTGTCGCGGCGAAAGAATCGCCAGGACGAAAAACGGACAGGAAGACCGTAGCACGAGGCGAGAGAGCGATAGATAGAGAGAAAGAGAGAGAAAGAGAGAGAGGGTGAGAGGGGTGAAAAAAGAGCGAAGAGGAGCGACTATTTCTGCAAGAATAGAGTGTTCTGGCCTCCTCGACGCCGGTGGCCGCGTTCCCTTGCCCGTGATCGATGTAGCTCGTGCGAGGAGGAGATAAAAGCCGATTGAACCTCGTCGAATCGATCGTGAACGAACGCGGCGAGGTGGGCAGCCGGCGGAGCACAGGGGAGGGGACAAAACATTGTGTTTCTAGAAACTGGATTCTGCATTCTTTGTCGCGTCGGCTCCTGTTGCCCTCCGCGAGGAATCCGCCACTACGGCAGAAGAAACCGATGGCATCGAAGTGTACGTCGTCGGCCATGATTGCTCGAGCCACATTAGCCTTCGCCAGGGATCGAGATCGTTATAGTCGCGTGGCAGTTGCGTAATTCCTCTGAATGGGTTGTGACTTTAATGTGGGACAACGCTAGATATAGCTACATTCAGATTTTACATATGTGTATATGTAAAAGTGCGTTAAGGTTCGGAACAATTAATTCTCTAGGAATCGACTGTTTCGACCAACTCTCCGGCCCGGCCGCGTCTCCCGGATTTACCCTAGTGCTTCGCAAAGATCAAGACAACACCTACCTACCGTCCGTTTTCGCGACATCGACCAGTCTTTCGCGAGCAGATGCGAACAGATGCGAACAGGCTTCCGAAACCACCGAAGCCGCCTGGCATCCTCCGCGAAAACTTCCCGACATCCTTAAAGATCCAAAGTTTCCCCGCAGCTTGTCGAGCATTATGCCAGCCCACTGTGATCGATCAATTGAATCCCATTGGCGTGAATGGATCCCTGACGGTAAGGCCGTTGGATCGCCGGAGCCTATACGACGTTTTTCTCCTCTGCAGAATACACAGACGTTTCCCTGTCTCCGTAAGGGAGATCGATCGGTGATTAATCGAGTCCACGTCCCGTGTCTCCCCCGGGAATGCCAGGGGAGGAAGACACGCCGTAAGGTCCAGGACGATGACAAATCGCGCGACACGATCGGCAAGACGCTGGACAGTCCGTCCTGCTCGCGCGAGGCACTGACTTACGGGCGGCACTGCCCACGCCGTGGAACAATAACCTGTCGCCGATGACGCGGCCGATCGATAACTCATCGCTGGACACTCGATTTAGCTCGACCTCTGCCTCGCGGCCTGCAACGTGCAACGGGGCCCCGCAACAGAATCGCTCTGCACGCACGAGTAACTCGACGTGCCACTCCGCGCCCTCGCTCTGCTTCACCCTTTTACTCTGCTTTTTTGGATTCCCAAATGGATTCCCATTTTTCATCGTTAGACGATAACAGATCTGGACGATCCCGGCGGCTGAACTGTTTAAATCCAATCGGCTTGACGCTATTTTTTGTCAAGTGGACCAGGAGAACCTACAAACCACTTACGACTGAATTGTCAATCGATAGAGAGTCGAAGTGTGGAGCTGGGTTCATATGGACCAGGATTTCATGGCTACTGCAGGAATAAATTTCGTAATTATTTCGTATTTATGAGAGTCACGGGAAAAAACAGCCTCGGGGCGGTGGGAACTCGAACCCGCAACCTTCGGATTCTCCGTACTGGTCAGCTGCCTAACCAACTCTACCAAAGTCGACCCTTCGAAGTGTCTATGCTCCAGACGCCCTTTTATACAGGGGTTTCCTGATCCCACATTACTAAATACTTACAGTTAAACTTACGTTAAATCACATTTAGCCAGGGACGGTATAAGATCTTTAGAGAACCCTTAGCACTTAACAGATTTTAATCCCCACTCACACAGAGTGATCACTTGAACGCAATGTACGACTTCTTAGACAAAGAGTGTTTCTCTCAAATGTTAGATTTTAATATTCAGACAAATGTCTACTGTACACTAGAGCTGTTCGAGTACTCGGAAAAAGCGAGCCGAACCAGACTCGGCTCAAGGATCCGAACCGAGTCGAGTACTCGAAAAAAGCGAGCGGCTCGAAAGAACCAAGCAACTCGCATGGAACCGAGCAACTCGAATAGAACCGAGAAATCGAATTTTTTCGAACGGCTCGAAGTAAACCGAGCGGGCTGTAAAGTACCGAACAATCCGAATGTGTCGAGTAGTTTGAAGCTTGAATGTTTCGAATATTTTAGAATATGTTTATATACTGGATAATGGTTCGTAATCATTATTATTATTATTTCGACTTTATTACTCGTTAAACAGAAAATATAGTACATAAAGAGAAAGTAAGATACACATTATTCCTGCGGCCTCGCCTTTACTCGTATCGTACTTTCTCCTTATGTATTATATTTTCTGTTTAACGAGTAATAAAGTCGAAATAATAATAATAATAATTACGAATCATTATCCAGTATATAAACATATTCTAAAATATTCGAAACATTCAAGCTTCAAACTACTCGACACCCTGGATTGCTCGGTACTTTCGGTCTACTCGGTACTTTTGGCTCGCTCGGTTTACTTTGAGCCGCTCGAAAAAATTCGAGTTGCTCGGTTCCATTCGAGTTGCTCGGTTCTATTCGAGCCGCTCGGTTCCATTCGAGTTGCTCGGTTCAATTCAAGCTACTCGGTTCTATTCGAGCCGCTCGGTTCCATTCGAGTTGCTCGGTTCAATTCAAGTTACTCGGTTCTATTCGAGCCGCTCGCTTTTTTCGAGTACTCGGCTCGGAAACCGAGTCTCGGCTCGGTCCGAATTTCAAGCTACTCGAATATTCGGGTACTCGAACAGCCCTACTGTACACTCTTTCTCCTAATGCCCTAAGCGCGTGCTTACTTTCCTTGTTGGTTAATCCAGCACTGCATTTAGCTGTCAAACTCCCCGGTCCCCGAAAGCACCGTCTGCCTTCTCGCCTCCGTAGTGCCTCGCGTGTAAACGTAGCTTAAGAAATACAACAAACGTTCGATCATACCTCGGCGGATCGTCGCGATTGTCCCCCTGTCTCGAAAGTAGGATTATCGCGTCTGGAAACGGTGACGCGGCCTTTAATTACGCTCTCAACAGGCATAAAATTAACACGCGAGCTAATCTATGCACGGCACGATAGAGTACTCCACGTCCCGTTATTACCTCGCCTGCAAACGAGTAAACATGCTCATTGGGGCCAAGACGCGCGGCTCCCCCACAAGATTTATCGATCATCGTCCGCGTAATTGTATTCGCGTGCGCGCGGCCGCGTTTTATCCAGGTCCCACTCCGGTCTATCCTCGCGGCACGAAATCGCTGGCGAAACGATCGGTTTGCAATATTTAAACACATTTTCCGCTCCTTTTCGCCTGGACTATCCCTTCACTCCTTTTATCCCCGTCACGATGGCTGCGCGGTTTTCGTAGCGTTCGGTAAACAAGCGTTTAACGAGCTGTCAAAGAAACAGTTACCCCCACTCTGCGATAATTAACGAGCTTTTCCTTCTTCCACCGGCTCGCTCGTAGGAGCGTACCACGCTGATTAGGCGAGCGCGCAAAGAAGGCTAATTAAACGTCCGCTTACGACGCCGTTAGACCGTTCTTTATTAACCCCTTGAGCGATCAACCCGCTCGAGAACGCTTTCCAGTCAGATTTCAGCGCGCTCGTCGCTTTGCCGCGGGCAAACTCGCGTCTTCCTTTCCCCCACGCTTCGTTAATTCGCTGATTCTCGCGGGACGATAAGAGCCGAGCGTTGACAGTTTATCCTGCCGCCTCCTTTTCTCGTCTGTCGTCGAGGCAGAAATAGATCCGCCGTGAGCGCGCACTGAAATAAACGCTCGAGCGATGCCCAGCGGTTTGCGATTAAAAGTGCCGAGCATCTTTAGGGATCGCGGGTGACTGCGCATATTTCATTGCGCGCGGGTCCGCATGACTCTTATCGATTAAATATCGAAAGCTTCCGTGATCATAAAGATTATGCGAAATTCCCTTATCCCAGGGCCGCGAGCTTCTTTCTTTTCTAGACAAGTTACAACTTCCGACTTGCCAGCCAGCGTTATCAAGATTCCAGATGATATCGATACACACTCCGCGAGGAAAGGAGCTGCGCGCTCCGCGGCCGCGACTGAATGCGACGCGGGGCTCTTCGTTGAATGCCCAGTGAGGATGTTGAGGATGTTATTGATCTAATTTATACAGGGCGGCTCAGTGGCGCACCGAGGATTTAATCTTGGGAGCAGCCGAAGTGAACGGATAAAAATATTTTCAATGCAAATTCAATAAAATTGAAAAATAATATCCAGTTTTCTTTTCTTTTTACAGAGCTCCTTCTTTGGGGGGTGGCTCATCTTTTTAAATAGATCTATGTATATAGTTTCAATGTATCAATGTCACTATAGTAGCTGTGCCACGAGACTGCTACTTAGTTTAGAAGGCGTTTCAATTTTAATATTGCGAAACGGTGTTACAAGTAATCTGATAATTTTCTACAGTGACCGAGGAGCTCACTTGGCTTGCTAGCTGCGCCACGTTTATCCGTCCACCCTGTATATGCAGGTACAAAGTAAGTACATAGCGTTCAACTTTGAAGTAGCTTCCTTCGTCTGTCCACCGAGCGAGTTGCGTTTTCTCGTTCATTTTTCGCGATCGCGGATAATTCCATCAGGACGTTGGATCGCCGGTAAACCGGCTGAAATTAATCCCGCCTGCCGGGTATCGCGATAGATAATAAGAGGAGTCATCGATCGGGACGGCAGATAATTAAACAGCCGGCTCGGGTCGTAATTAAATATTAATTTTTCACGACGCTCGCGCGGAGAGCTGTCGCTGCTTTGAGGACGGGGCTGGACGGCGTTAGACATTTTCCATCCGTTAAGTCATATCGCCTGGCATAGAAATTAACGCATTATATAAATGGGTGAAACACGAGTCGAAGGATTCGCGACAGCGAGCAGGGCAAAAAATAGAGAGAGATGGGGCTTGTTTGCCGTGGAAGACAAACGCTTTTAAAATGCGAGGAACGAAGAGGCGAACGAGGTTTGTCAAACAAACATCTATTCAAATACCGACGATGTTGAGTGCCTTCGGGAATGCAAATATCTGCGCGCATATCGAGCTGCGATTACGTCTTAAGCGCACGACCGCGCGCGGTGAGAATTTGATGAATAAAGTTTGAGGCAAGCGGGGAGAAAGAAGGTACAGAGATACCTACTGAATGCTGTAAATCTTAAAATAGAGTTGCAACTTTTCTCACTTTCCTCTCTGCTGAAGTTTAAAACGATGCAGTGAGACATCTGCGTGGAAGAGAGATCGAAGGAAATAAGTAACCTTTCGTTCTGTCAAGGGAATTGATGAATCCATTAACTTTTTTCAAGATCCGAAAACATTGCGATTTCTTATGATCGAAATCGTGTAATCTTTTACTGTCTTTATGTCTATAGTAATTATTTCAAGCTCCCGCTTGAAAAAGTAAGTCAAGTAATAAATTTCGTGGATCAAAGAGGCGACTGCGAAGATAAATAAAATTGGGCTTCTTAAGTGGAATATTTTAAGCGGAATATTTTAAGTGGAATCGGTTAATTTCTTTCTTGTCTTTACTCGCAGGATAGACCACCAAATTGTCTTATAATAACCCAGTACGCCCATCAATTTATCTTGAGACAGGAACATTTTAATTATATTGACTCTCAAGTTACAAAAAATAGAGGTATGTAGTAATGTCAGAGTTCAGGGATTGGGATGATCTAAACAGCGCGTGATTAAGGGGCACAGAATCCTCTTTCTATTTTCTACGACGTAGCGAAGCGAGATATACTATTCACCTTCCACTCGAGAATTCTCGTATTCCTTCGTCCCACGAGTTTCTGAGTTTCTCGGACTACACTAGAAACATCTGTTACCCAATTCAACGCCGAATCTTCCGCAAAGGACACTTGCCTCCATTCCACGTACTCGCGAGCAACGCGGACACGATCCCGGCGCAAGGTTGAAACCTCGCAACGTTTTCTGCACGAGCAAGCCACCGCGGCGCTTCGTTGGAGAACCCGGACGAAACGGACCGATAGATCGTTAGACAGACGTTCGGGGGGCACGAGGACGAGAAGACACGTCAAGGCCCCGTGTACCTGAGCGCAGATAATCATCGTCCGCGCGGGTGACGTCACTTTCGGTGGCCTCGACGATTCCGATGCCTCGGTAATTCCGATTCCAATAAAATACCAACGGCGCGAGCATTAGCGTTTTATCGCCTGTCGCGTTTCGTCCACGTCCTCCGCGCAGACAGAATAAAAGAATGCCCTAGCCTGAGGAAAGCCTCGGGTGAAAATAGAAAGGTCAACCGATCGTTAACGACATCGCAATAATGATAATAATGGGAAACGAGATGATCTCGAATTTGGTCGATCGTCGAAATAAAACAGTCTTGGAAACTTAGACTTGGCATCGTCCGTCTTGCTTCAATTTCAACGAGCAAAGCAATTCGCAATTAACCATCTTCTTAAGTAAAGATTCGCTAGAAGTTAGAGAACCATTAGTATTTAATTTTCCCGAGATTTTGTGTCAATGAAAATTGCCGAAGCTAATGAAGAAAGATAAAAGGCTCGAGCGAAGCCAGGCATGTGCATTGAAAATTCCGCGAGATAAATCAGAGGTAATTGAGACGTCTCAAAGGCAGGACCAAATAAGATGAGAACTAGATTGAGACGTCGTTCGTACAATGCGATTCGCCGAAGCACACCTGTACCATCGATCCGCGGGGGAATTAAGCCATCCTTCGGCGTCCGGAGCTTCTAATTTTCCGGAATCCCCTGCCCAAAGGAAGGCAATTTCCCTTTTCGAGGTGACAGCTCGTTACGAATCGACCCGCGATCCGTGATTAACGAGCGCATGTGCGCCGTGTTCGTTGGCGTCATTGAGTTTAATGAAAACCCTTGAGGACGCGTTCGCACGGTTGGAATGCAGCTGCGCGTACAGGTGTCTTCGAAGCGGCGAGGGAAGCGCGAATTTCGCGACTGATTCGGGAACAACTCGAGGCTCTTTTTCGCGGAGGCGATCAAGGACGACGGTGCTTGTTCGTGAACAAATTCCGCTCGCCGAATCCCGTCGAGATGAAGCGCGATCGCGCGGGACGGACGGGATTGCGAAATCGACGAAAATCGGCTGTCACTCATCCGATGACTACGCGAGAATGTCCAGCGTGTTTGCTTTGTGCTGAGAGCTGACGGCGGGCCAGCTACTTCCTAGTGTACGGCCTCCGTCGTGTTTGCAGAAATTTCGATCGGTTCCTCTGATATTGGATTAAGCATCGCGGAAATGAGCCGCGCGATGGGACATCGAGGATCGTCGATGCTAAATTTTACGCGCGAGCTTCTAATAACGGTACTAAATGAAGGAAGCATTTCTTTTTCACTTAATTACAAAGAAATAAATTGTATATTTTTGAGTAAACAAACCTGTTCTTTTAAAGCTTATAATGTTAATAAATTTTGTGCGAAAGAACAAGTCTCAGCTTCAATTTATTTCTTTGCAATTACATGAAAAAGAAATGCTTCATTTTCGACAAAAACGGCTGCTTAATACCCTTAAACCCCACTACTAGATTGTAAGATGCCTGAGATACCAATACGACCGTGATCAATTAGGAAACGCGAATCCCAACGCGTGTAGACTTTAGAGGGGCCAAGGATGTACATATGGCGTAACCTCTAAACATCAATCTTCGATAAATTGAATTTCGAACATGTTCATACCATCAAATAAAGAGAATTACTTAATCCAATGGCGCATCCAGAGAGAGAGAGAGAGAGAGAGAGACAGAGAGAGAGAGAGAGAGAGAGCTAAGGGGCCTTGGCACCCCCAGAGAAAAAGGAATCTCTAAAATAGATTAATGTAACCACGACTGAAGTACCTATTTCAAGAGCTTTGTAAAAAAAAAGAAAACTGGATTCTATTCTTTAAATCAATATTTACTAATAATATATTTACCCGTTCAACTCGGCTCCCCCCACATTAAATCCTGAGTGCGCCACTGACTTAATCATTCCCTTTCTATGAAAACTCACATACCATTCAGCAACCAGCGACATTCTAACAGCAAATTTTCCGCGAAGCGATTCTCAGGTAGCCATCCAAAATCTGTTCAATGTGCAGCGAGTATCCCGAGTCGAGCATAAATTCCGCGGTCCGTACCCCTTAAAAACCACTCGGACAAAGAATCCCAGCCGCGAGCTGACGAGAAAGAGAGAGAGAGAGAGAGAGAGAGAGAGAGAGAGAGAGAGGGAGGGAGAGGACAGGGTGAAGGAAAATCCTTATCAGATCGCATTCAGCGTCGATGACAAACGTCCAGGTGGAAACGAACGACGCGAAGGTATTCACGCGGACCTGGACGGCGCGGCGTCTCGCGGGTTACAGCCGGCGCTCGTCCTCATCCTTGCAAGGACGTTCCGCGTCCCGTTCCCCTCATCCCGCCCGTAATTGCCGCCGTTTAATCGCGCATAATCGTTACTAATCGACCGCGAACGGGATTGCGGCATCCGCCGCTTTATTATTACGACAGCGGGGATAAGGCCCAGCCGTCCATTTGTTACGGGCTGATTGTGCGCGCTGAGCGACGGCGATGGGCGAAACGGCGACGACGATCGGTGCCCGGGACCGAGAGGTGCGCGAGGGCTTCAGAGATCGGTCCTGGCGTCGGTTCTAAGAGGGGTAGTAGAGGGCTGCATCGTGTGTTGCCGGGCCCGTTGCAACGCGCGCAACCGAGACGGCTCGTCGGCAAAAATCTATATCAATTAATTTTCTCACGGCGGGGCGTGACTCTCGACTTCTCGCCGCGTGACTCGTTACACCAAGGCCGGGGCCTTCGAGCTATCGTCCGGCTTAATTCCCCGCTTCACGACATTGTACGCCTCGGCAGCGTTTCTCTCTTTGTGGCTGCGTCCCATACACACAAAACACACGTACTAGCCGGGCCCTCCCCCTGGCGGGGGAGCCTCCGGTGACCCTTCAGGGACGTCCGTGCGCGGCGGCTTAACTCCGCTTCTTCTTTCTTCGCTGGACGACTGAACGGGCCACCCGAGACAGTCGCTATGGGGTGTCGCGGAGCCGCCACCTTTTTTTCACCGCGCCGCCTGCCTTTCTGCTCCAAGGACCCTGAGGATTCGCGGGAATTCGTTCGGCCGCTCGGGGACTCTCCGCTTTTGACGAGGCACGCTTGCAGCGGTGGGAAAGCACGCCTGGGATGGTGCATAGGATTCGAGGGTTTCTGGACGCGTTGGTTGGAATTTATCGGGACTCGGCTTGAAAATATTTTCTGGGGGAGGTGAAAGAATATTTAACAGGGGAATATTTAGTTGAGGTGTGGTTGTAGAGGCCTTAGACGAGGGGATGTTAGAAGGTAGGACTTGCGAGAGAGCGGGATCGGTCGAGAGGCCCTCCAGCGGCGGAGTTGGAAGTATCGCTACACATAGTTGGTCTTTGTGATATGCGACGATCCATTTTCTAACGCTTTTCTGCTTTCTACTTTCATCGGAGTCCAGCTACCTAGGGACCACCCTTTCAGGCCACCCTCGAGCACAGCTAACCCCACGATAATGCTCCGAAGATCGCGCACTGAGCTGCACCTACATCTTCGGCAGCACCCTTGCGAATGCATTTCTCACGATCGAAGTTGCGTCCAGGACTCGCCAGCTCCGCCTGGCTCGCGGTGTTCGTGCGCCGTGCCTGGATTTTTCCACTCGGGGACACTTGCACCCCGGCCGAGCGGTTCGTGGTAACGGAAGTGGGCCTCCTCTCTCGCTCTGACGACTCAATCGCGGTTCCAAGGGAACGGAGAGGACGATAGGGGCCCGTGATAAAATTCATGAGCCGAGCGGGGCCCCGAAGTGGCGAGCACGCGAGCGATTAGCATAAAGGAGGCTCATTAGCAGCGCTTGCCCGCTCGCCCGAAATGTCAGGCTCGTCCTCGCCGTCGTCCACCCGGAACCCGTGCCCGTGTACGTCCCTCGACCTTCCAACGGAAAAGGGCCCCGGGCTCGTGGCCATTCCGGGGAATATCGACGACGGCCATCGACGTCCCTGTCCCGTCTTCCGTCGTGTCGTGCACGGAACGGAGGCGCGGCAACCTTTGCTCCCCGCGCGCCGATATCGCGGATTCGCGCCTCGATACGCCTCGCTTTCGATTAATTCCCCCTCCCCTCGCCGGGCAACGTCCCGATAGTTATTCCAACGCTTTGAATCGAGCGAGCCACCGAGCAAACATTCGGGGACACTCGGGCAATACTTTCGATACTTTCCACGACACGCAAATCGCTGGTACTCTTGCTGGTTTACGAGATGCCTGCAGCGTGCGAAGATTCTCAAAGTCACTCGCCGATTATCGATGATGGACACTGGTTTGTTGGTTTACGGGGTATTTTACGTAGAAGGAGATTCACGAGATTCGTGAGTTATTGCTTGGTAGAAACTTTGCGATGCTTTGTTCAGTGGAAATTCTTCCTTAAGATTGCAGCCGCCTGGAATTCTTCGCTTCGTGTCTGTTTTAGAGTAACGTTTACCAAGCACTTTTAATACAGAAACAGTTGCTTTAATCTACTTGGTCGGGTGCGGAATATTTCTACTGCAAGGAGATTTGCACCGCCACTGGTCAGACGCGTTATAGATTCTCATACCAAAGTGGTGCGTGTACACTATCCATTTTATTATAAGCAGAATCTGCATCAGTAGAAGACACATCGATGGCTTAAAGCACAAATATTGTATATCCAATTTTTGTGAAATTTCAGTTCTTATATGCAACAAATAGTTCTCAACTGTGTCTTTGCTCTGTATAAAAATCGTATTTATATCTCCCTCACAAATTTGTCAAAAATAATGCTCTTATCCATTGTATGCTTAAACCTGTTTTTCTCGAAAAGGTTAAAATGGACGTACAATATTTGTGCACCAAGCCATCGACATTTTTCCTCTTCCCGAACTCTCATTAGAAGCTGAAAGCATAAGACGGAGCGGCAAGTGGTCGACTGTCATTCACGTACCTACGCAGAATAATTTCGAGAGTAATAAAAGACAAAGGGGACGCTGTTGCGCGAACGAGAATAATGCAAAATGACCAGGGCCGGGGCGAAAGAAATCCCGCCACCTGGAGAGGTCATCGTGAAAGCTCCGCTGGAATAGCTCGTTTCCGTTGCGCGTGTCGGGGCCCGCTTGCATGCACGCGCATTCACGGATACGTTGGAGGGTGAAAAAGTCACGCGAGTACCGTAACAATGAGTCGTCATGGGAAAAGGTGGCCTTAAGACGGCGTCGAATGGACACTAATCGCAAGTACCCCCAGGCGTAATCCTGATGAGGCTGTTGTTTGATTCATCGCCTAGCCGGAACGTAACTCACTTTGCCGAACGATCGAACCTCTTCCCTTTATCCTGGTCAAACTCGGCGATAATTTACAATACAAATTGCCGCGTACTTCGTCGCTACGTAATCGAGGTGTCTATTCACGGATTCCGCGGAAAGACTCGCGTTTCTGTCCCACAACAAACAGAAGGAAAAAAACACACACCTCGCTGTGTACCTATGTGGGTACATTGTCACTGATACGCCACAGAAAAGACCATTACGAGAAAACTGCTTTACCATTTCCATCAAAATTTCTCCACCGATGTTGGAGAACGAGGTCTAAAGATTGTTAACGAGTTGTGTAAAAATCTGCTGTTAATAAGCCATTAACGAGAAACATCAGAGTGGTAATAGAAATAAGTGGTGGTAATAGAAAGGAGCACGATTATAAAAACACAAGCGCATTGCCGTTACAGGGGAATATCAGGTAAGTAATGGTACAAGTAATATATGCAGCTACATTAGTTAGCACAGCGCCTAGCAGCTACTGGAAAGGCGTAAACGAACAGCTCTAACAATACACTTCACCTGACTATTATACCAACAGGCGTAATGGGAAACTATTTAGATTAATCACAAGCGTGCATCCCTCATTTCCCTCGACGTCAAATTCAACCACCACCCAACATAAGCAGACTCGCGGCAACTTTCTCGAAAACCACCATGAAATTCCCAATCGCTCGGCAGCTCAGCTTCTCGCCGCTCTACGTCTTCAGACATCCATCAATTACTCAGGAAACTCCTCGATTGGCCCCTTCATTCTTCGTCGATGTCTTGCCGGGCGAAAACCCCTTATTCCTCGAAAGTGTCCCCGATTACGGATTCAGGAATTCAGGAGACAGGGGGGGCGTTTGACGGCGAGGCGTTCTTTTGTCGAAAGCCGTGATGTATCAGAATTAACTCTCCACCGGTGGATTCGTTTATTTTCCCCCGGGCGAGGGTGGAGAGGGAGGGCGATCGTGGCAGGAGCCGAGCTCGAGGCGTGTTTATATTATCGCGCCGCGACACCCGCATCCACCGGCGGCTGTTCTTTCGTTTTGTCCGGCTAATCCCCCTTTTCTTGCCTCGCGGCGAGTCGATTCAAACGGCGAGATTCTCGGCGTACCGCGGCGGGAGCCGCCGAGCCGCGGCCATAATGACGCGAGATCCCCGATAATTTAACAATGTTCTCGTTATTGCCGCCGCCAGCATCGCCGCCGACGCTCCTTCGATCCCCTATCGCGGAAATACCGGCGCGAGCGGCGCCCGGGGGGGGGGCGGCGAAGAAAATGCGGCTGCGTGGGACGAAAAATCAACGCGATACGCGCGGCAGGCTGCGTGGAGCCATCGCGACTCTCGCAGCTTTTCCTCGAGACTCGAAACCTTTCCTAAGCTCGCCTCCTTGGCTCGTTAAGTACCTGCTTCTTGGTAGCTCGCGACGTGTTCCGAGATCCACGGTTTTATTTCAAGGATAAGTATGTTTCTTTATAGCGAGGACGGCGAAGTAAACGAAGATTGAACTGCGACTGACGTTCACCGCAATTGAATGCCGCAATCTGAGCGCCGCAATGGGCTGTCGAGGTTCGGCTGGCTGCTCGAAATTCCAAAGCGGTATTGAACTTGTTAATGAAGTATTTCAAAGCTGGAATCAATTAGCTTGATATCAACCGCGGTGAATAAGTGAATAAATTGTTCGCGGGTGATACTGATTACCAGGCCCCGCCACGAGGAAGTTGCCAGCGCAGATCTAAGGAAGATAGATGAAGTCGAGATCCATCGATCTCCCTTTGCGCGGCTCGCGCGCTTACGAAGATGAAACTGCGAGGGAAGTTCTTCGGCCGAGGCACCCGCGAGCTCTGACGGGACAATAAGTCGATAAATATCCCTTCCTCTGCTTCGAGTTTCAAAAGCTTCACTTTCCCAGCTACGAATTCGCCGACGCATTCGTTTTAAACGTTACACCTTGTATGAAACTTCAACCATGAATTTCGGTTCCGTGGGCAGCGCCGATAAACTTTCGTCGTTGCTCGCCGATCCTATCGGTGCCCCGTCCTTCCCCTCGGCCGGCGAAACGGATGCAAATGCGAGGCGTGCGTCGTGGTCAGCTCGCCGGCAGCAAAAATGCTCGCGTTTATCGTCGGGACGTTTATCGGATCGTTAAACGTACATATGTTTGTCTTTCGTGGAAGCGAAAGAAGAGAAGGGGCGCGAGTGAACGACACATTATGGCGCATCGCCGCGAGGGATCGCGTGCAGAGGATCCTTCGCGCCTGGAGGTCCTGTCGGAGGACCAGCGGATCAACCCGCCACACAGGTCCCGGCGTCAACTATTTGCTCGCCCTTCCATTTACCCGCCCATTTATTCACCTACGAATAGCGAGAAACTCTGAAAAAGTCGATCAGGCGTTAGAAGTTTCAGCATAAATGTGCGTTAATAGAGCTGTTTTATCGCGTACCATAACGCTCGCGTTCGGGCAGCTATTCGGATGCTGGGACGCCTAGACCTATTACTTGACTTAAGCAACGTCTGCAAGAAGATTAGAGGAGAGTCTGCTCAAAGGACTCTTGCCTTCTCCGCGGCGCGGATAAGTACCTGATACACGGAGGATGGATAAAGGAATACGAAGTACGAGTTAAACCCTGCGGGTCTTAAAGATAACATGGTAATATCAGAGCGCGTAAGAGTCCCTCGCTCAAGGAATGAAGTAGAAGATAAATATGTTTGTCTCAAGAATGAAGCACGGCGAGACGTCTGAACCAGCGAATGAATAATGTAACAGCATGCCTAAAGCCACCGTTAGAAGCTTGGATGAAAAGAAAATTATATCCGGAGTGACTCGTAGGGCCGAAAGTTCTAGGATTCCGTTCAAGGCACCGTCTATATCGCTCGCGAAAAGAATTCGCGAAGCAGTCGGGTGGAATCTCTGATATCAGAATAACCTTTCCAGGAACAGCCGAATAACTTGGTGGCGGACACGTGGCAACAGTCGATTGTGGCGAGGTCCAGATACCTTAGGCAGGGAATCGCTGCGCTGTCGAAGAGAGAGAGACTCGATTGTGTATATTACCATAAACACGCCAAGATTTCACGTGTCGATGATGTAACAGTAATGATGCGGATATCTGTACGTTTAGGAGGATTCTTTTGCAATTACGCGACCTTACCCCTGTCTCTGATTGACGTACAATCGTGTGTAAATCACTGCCGCGAGTCCTCTTTAGCGATGACGCGTGTGAGCTGCGAGTGTACAAGCCTTCGAGGCAGAATTGACACGTTCGATGGATGGCTGGCTAAATATCTCTGTAAGCACAATTTTCTGATACCGGAGTAAACGGGATTTAGAGCTTTTTAATAAATTCATTACTAGTAACATGAATTGTTTAGTCATTCTTTCTTAATTCTATTGTTTGGACAAAAAACATAGCAAAATTGGGGATTTCTTTTTAAGAAACTAGCGATTCGATTCATCGATAATTTGACCTATGCTTTTATGAATGTTTGAAGAAGTTACCGGTTGTTTTAATTATTTTTTTACTGATAAGTTACGTACCTCTGCTTTTACATAAGAAAGTTGGCGCAAAATTGGATAGCAAATATTAAAGTTTCAGATTTCAACGATCAGAGGAATACTAAAGGGAGAAGAAGAAGGTGCGGAGTGGATGCGTATGGTTCTAGAAAAAAGGAGAAGAAAAGAAGAAGAGGATGAAGGAAGAAGTCAAAATAAAGAAACACTTACACACATAACACATGTAACCCCATTTTGAAGCTTAATGGCAAAAAATAAACATATTTACTACTATTAAAGGTTCAGATTTTTTGTTTTATTCTGGTTCTCCAAAATGAAGCTACATATGTATAGAGTAAACAACAATTTCATTTTCTTCTTTCCGATTACCTGGAAGATAAATATCATGGACACTAGCGGACGACGAATTTCGCGTGGTTTAATGACCAATCATGTATAACTTCTACATTTACTATTAAAAATTAATAATAAAAAAACTACAACTTCTTCAAAGATGCATAAAGACATGGTCCAAATGTCAGATAAATCGAATCGCTAGTTTCTTTTAAAAAAATACCAAATTTCGCTAGGTTTTTAGCCGAAAAAGTAGAATTCCCTCCTAAGAATACACCATTAAAATATCAGAAATCTTCTACTTCCTCCAACACAATCCCAATACTCCCAAAAAGTACCTACTGTAGAGGTACTCAGCCCCCTCGTTCTTAAGATAAGCCTCGAAGAATGTTGCCCAGGCCCGATAGAAGCTGAAAGTTCGCCACTTCACGGAAGATTCCACAGCGATTTGGAATTTCCTATGCGTAGTTAGTTACGAAGTTATCCCGAAGCTCGCGGCGCGCGGTAAAACTGGGTACCGTTAAACCGTCGACGTATCGAATCTGTGAAGGGATTAAAAGGCAGCGCGCATTTATCGAGCAAGATGAAGTTGAACAGGAAGGGGCTATAGCCGGTGCATACCGATGTCGATCGGGCCTGTTGCGTGAACGCGAGCTCTTCGCGTCGCAGGACACCGTCCAGATCGCCCACGCGAACGTGGGTGTCCGGAGTGTTGAATAATGCTGCGTGCCGCTTGTCGAGCGCACTCGTTACTACGTACGCAGATATTCGGATAAGGGGGGCGAGAAGGGAAGCGAGAAGAGAGCAAGAAGAAGCTCGAAATCCAGCGAAGATCGATCCGTCGCTTGGGAACTTCTTTGCATTTAAAGCGTCCCTCATGCAGACACTGTGCCTCGTTCACCGTTATTCAAGTGACTTCTGAAACAGCCGGAATGTAGTCTCTTTGTCTTCATTTCACTTCGGCTCTGCCCGAGACTGGGCACAGTACGTTACCAGAATTCAACGCGAAGATCACTTTGAATTACCGCTCGGAACTGTTGGCTAGATGTTCTCAGATGTATGTGATTAGTAGTTCCCTCCAGCAACTCCGTGTTTAATCTCGTCGAGTTAAAGGGGAAGAATAAAGTTCCCATTCATCCTCCCATCGATCAGAGAGGCCTTGATCCACCCAGCGATTACCTGGCCAGTGGTTTCCAAAAATGTTCCAACTCCTTGGAATCGATCAACGGATTCCGAAAAGCTGTAAGGCTACGGTTAGCGATTTATGATAGTCCCGTGGTAGCAATAACGGATGAACAAGGCTGTCTTGTAAATCTTCGAGCGAGCAGCAGCGACTATTCGGAGGGACTTGGACGCAGCTCGTCCTTCTTTGCCATTCAACTTCAAGCACAGCCTTCTGGCTCTTCTGAGCGACCAGATCGTAGATAGAGGCGATCTACAGCCCGGTGGAACAGTAAACACTCGGCTAGACTTGGGCAACTTTCTTGCTCCCTCTGTCTAGCTTGGCTTTCTTCTTTCCTGACTATTTCTGCGAGGCTCTTCCTTCTTTTCTTCGATCGGCACCGAGGGGCCATCCACGCATACCGACCGGCGAACAAGAGGAGGAAGAAGAAGAGTGGGAAGAAAAGGTCGACCACGATCGGCTCGCAAGAGCGACAAGTGGCTGACGACTTTATTTTTAGTCGCGTCGCTGTCGCGATTATTTCGACAAAAAGCAGACAAGCGATTATTGTCGAAACGAAGCGGGACGGGGGAGGACGTTATTGCTAGCGATTATCCCTCGAGACACGGTGACAGGTTGCTTTCGAGGAGACCGCGGTAGCTGAGGGCCCCGTGAATGCGATTTTCTGCCTCGTCGAGGGAGCCGGATTTTTCTTGTTAGTATCGATGAAGGTGGCTCTGTCCGGATATTCTCATTTCGAGAATTGAAATGTGGATTACGCCTTGCGAGCCTCGCAGCTGAAGGGACGAGGTTTCTAACAGTAAGAACCTCGGAGTTGCAAAGATAGATAATAAAAGATTTAATCGCGTCCAAGTGCGAGACAGAGATTACTGATTTTTATCGATTTGTTAGACAGTTAAATATATCTGTATTAATAAGTAAACAGATAACGGGGAGAATATTTTGTCCGGAGCTCACTCGAACAGGGGTCTGTAATAGTTTGAAGTTTACGATTATTAGAATTAGAAATTGTAAAGTCGAAAGATAAAGTAACGTACCTACTTCGAATAAGGTAGGCACTTGAAACGCAAGTGCATTGAACTTACACTTCGCGTCAATAGAATTACTTGACAACGAAATACCGACGTGTTCGTTGACCGTGGCACTCGAACAGGAATTCCGCGCCACTGAAAAAGAATTCGTGTGTAATTGAATTCGATCGGAAGAGAGGGCAAAGAAATAAACTTCATTCTGCTTGCATTCTGAAGTACACCGTGTCCATCTCTGACAATCCCTCTTCCTTCTTCTGTCTTTCAGCTGACGCTTTCAGAAATATTTGCTGGCAATTACTCCAGGTGCTTTGAGTGCCACGGAAGAAAGAGGAGCAAGAAGAGGAGCGAGGAATTCGCGTGCATAACGTCGACGAAGATTTATTGTCACGCGGCTGGATTACGGGATTCCGATTCATAGAATACATCCGATGCACCGTCACATCTGCTTTAAAAATATACTTTTTTCAATTTCGCCAATCTCCTATCTGTAATCTTCAGATTCTTCCAAATGACACCTCTTACAATTTACGAGAACAATAAAAAGAGACTGGTCGAACAAAATCTTTACGAATCATTGTAAGCTTGACAAACGTAATTTTATAATATTCTCGAATTGAGTTTTCGTAATTATTCATGCCTTTGAAGAGTAGAAATATTTTCAGAATTGAAATCGTCGCGATAGGCGAGTAAAAAGGTTCACTAACCGCAGGGATGATTTGAATTCGTGCCTCCTCCTGCAATCCTTAATTAGAATCGTCCGTGATTAGAAAACACTCGAGTCAGTAAACTCGCCGCAGTTTCACCCTTGCCCCCTGTGTCACGGGGGATCTGAATTCTCTCAAACGATCCCTGAATTCCTCGCTAATTGTCCCGGCAAACTGGAATGTTCATTGTTCGGTGAAAGGAAAAAGGGGAGGACGTTGCGTTTCGAAGTCACCAGCTTCCTGTGTCGCGGCTCCATTCTTCCTCTTTCACTCTCGCGCATACGTTGCATACCGAGTTGCTCGTCGTTTTCCCGCGAATTTCTGTGGAATTCCGGAGTCATAGCGAAGAAGAAACGAAAGGTAAAAATCACCCAAACCACTTCTTCGCAATAATATTTGCACATAGAGGCGAAAAGGGCAAGTGGAATCAAAAAGTCTCTCGAAGAATTGTATAAACTACTTGGTCTGACGACAAAGCGATAAAACTACTTACACAGACAATTGAAGAGTGCTCGTAGAAAACACTGTAAGTGCCAAAAATCAAATTCTATGTATACTATACCATTAGCACTTAGAACATTTTCTAATAAATTTTTTTTAAATTTTATTACTTATTTTCTTCGAGGACTCTTTAATTCTTAAAACCCATTTTCCTCCACTTCCACTCCAAATGACATTGGGCCTACTCTAATACTTAATACTTGCGCACCTTGCCACGAAAATGGAGACACAACGTGCTGACGAGGGGTCCACTTTGAAAGCGATCAGATTCTATTCCACACGTGAAATATACTTTCTTTCCACACCGGTCTCTCCAGTCTCTCGTTGAAAGTGAATGAACCTACGAGCTCATCGGACTTCCGGCTTCGCGCTTCTTCTTAGTTTGTCAGTGGGAATACGAGTGGAACTCGAATCCACGTAAACCGCTTTCCTGGATGACCGGCGGAGAGGCGGACCGCCTCGGTAAATAAAGCCAGCTCGCCTTTGGATCCCTGGCTCCGTTATCTCTTATCGCTGGCCACCCTCCACTTCGTGGTTCTGCGCGAAAGATCGAGTCGTAAAGATAACGGGCGTCTCTCCCGTTGTGTCCTCCCATAACGATTACGAGTCATTGGAATCGTTATCGTATATATTCGCCGGGGCAGAATCCACGGCCACCTCCTGATACTTCGTGAAATGTCACTCGTGGCGCGGCGATCCCACGGCGGAAACCGTTCCAGCCACACTTCCGGCTGGCCGCTCTGAATAAGATCATCGGGGGAAACTTTCGAGCTCCGCCACGGGCCCCTGGTAATAGCAGTTCCACCGCCCCGGGGCTATTTTATGCATCCTGTGGCGAGCCCGGGGAATATTTCTGGATCATCCACTCCGCTTCGGTTTATAAAGGACGGGGATTGGGTTAGATACTACTGCTCTCGAATCACACTCGGGCAATCTCGAGTAAGATCATGATAAATATATAAAGGTGATCAAATACTTGGAAATGTGTTTTGAAGATTTATAATTTTTTAAAAAATTCTCAGGTTACTTCAGCTTCAGAATCTGTATCAATTTAGTTAACTCAGAGGGGGGCCAAGGGGTCCTGGCACCCCTCCAACAACGGGTTTTATAAGAAGAGAAGAAATCTAGATTTTGTTCCTTCGAATCAATTTTTAACCTTCGGTTGTCACACTGGGTCAAATTGACCCTGCGTTTTTTTTTAAGCAAAAAACCTTTTTCTCGAAACTCTTATTGCTGCAAACTTTTTTTTAAGCGTGATGACACTTTAAATGTCAACTTTCAACGATGGGCATATATTCTACAATGTTCAAACATTATCTCAGAATTTTTGAGTCTTAATTTAACAAATAGTTTTTAAATAACAACTGCTTGAAAATTGACAGGGTCAAATTGACCCAGTGTGACAACGACGTTCGAGAAAGTAGGTGTGACAACCGAGGGTTAAATCACCTAACGAATGTTATTGAATTTTCATTAAGAAAAAATCGGCTTCCCCTAAGATTAAATCCACAGTGCGCCACTTCTCAGAGTGACTATATCTCTTACCATCTACGATCTTGAGGTGTAACATCCAATTTATCACTCCGTTCTCAATATCCTATCTTGAAGCGATTTGCAATTTCGAATTTAACTACGACCAATTTCACTGCCGCAATTTATACTTGGAGTACAAAGCTGAAAGTGCAATAATGGAAGAGGCACAAGTACCAGGTGTTCCATGCATCAGAGGGACGATAGAGATTTCATCGCGATAATGACTTATTGTCGTTTATTGACGTAACGGTCCGAGGCGTTCGACGAGGCGAGTCCGAGTCTTCTTGACTTTTCACCCCGAGAAGAGGCGCGGGCCCGGGGAAGCGCGATTACCAAAGGTCAGCTGGATCGTTAGCCGCGACTCCCGTAAATCGGCGTAGGTCAGTGAATCGCGAATCAGCAGCAACCGCAGCTCGTGCGAATGCCGTTGACCCGATTTAAGGGAGTTTAGACGTGATCCTCGAAGAGAGGATCACCGCGCCGCGGCGATCGTCGACCAGGACCAACTATTGTGTGTCCCCGGGCAGTTCTCACGCGGCGATTATCGGCCAACCGTCGATCCCATCTTCGTCTTATTTCTCCCCCAGCAGGCTCTGATTTGCATTCGCCATTTTTCTGACCTTTTACGAGACCACAAAGGATCGTCGTGCGAAACAAATGAGAAAAGATCCACTAGAAAAGTTCCTCGATAATTTTTACAGGTCCATCTTTTGTTGTCCGAGTTCAAATTAAATCTTCCTCTTAATGCAATATTCATACACCTCTTTTTGCATCACAACTGTCCAGGGATGCCTCATTAGCATGGAAGGCACCACCGAGAATTCCACCCAGCATTATTTCATGCCTTTCTAAGAAAATTATTCATATTATATTTAACGACCACTTCGACGGAACTGCCCCGATAGCAACTCTAAACCAACACGAACATAATCGACCGATGGGTTCCTTGGAGTCGTCCCTAATGTCTTAAGCTCGCAATTCTCCGGCGTCGCCGAGATTCGAGGCGCCCTAAAATCGGCCGTTTCTGGATCGTCGAGGCCGATGTTTACCAGCTCGATCGTGCTGAGCGTGGATCTGGCCAGGTATCGATGATGCCGATGGACGTGCGTGGCACTGACGACGTCCTCCTCGCTCTTTACGACCTGCCAAGACCTCGCCCCGCCTCGATCATCCTGTTACCGGTAATTACGATCGCCGATCGTCCGGAACCAATTACCCAGCCGATTTTTACCGCTCCACCCGGTACAGACACGAGCGTTCGCGCGACCCGTAGCCAATAAACGACACGGTGTTTCATTATACCGGCCGATCATTGGATTTTCGCGCCGGTCACCTCGCCCCGATCCAACCGGACCCTCAGGTGTGACTGATCCCAGAGACGCGTGAAACGCGACAAAACGGCCGAGGCGGTTGGGATTTTTTCTCCAGCGGCCGATTGCACGTATCGCGTCCGCGTTTTGCTCGATTTCGATCGAAGGGAGTGACGAGCAGGTGATCGGTCTACCGAAGTTATTTTCGCGAAAGGATGTTAAAGACGCCCGACGAATCGGAGTTCTGTCCTGCGTGGCTAACGTTCGAAGGAAACTCGGAGAAGGAACGAGCTGTGGCCCAGAGGCTTCTGGAAATATTTCAGATTTTCTTAACTTGGTGCTTCGGAAGACTGGCTACTTGGGAATGCGTGGTGATTGTCAAGTTTTTCAGCTTCAATTGAAACTTTCACACGTCCCTTTGATCGACGGAGATATTGGGGATATGTCGCGAGGTTGTTGTGCAACAGAAAGTGTTTGCGCAGCATTAAAAGCGCGGGGAATCGAATGTACATTACAACAGAAGTGTTTTACGAAGTTATTGCTTCTGCATTAATTATGTACACTCGTATGAGAGGCCCGAGTTTTTACATATTCGAGGAATACATGGGATCCTGAATTTCTGATTATATAGACGCGCCGACGTCAGATCAAACACTCAGAAGTCCTGTGTCTGTGGGCTGGTCAAATATTAGCATCCCCTATCAACAGAATCATAGCTATTAGCGCGAAGAGTACTAATACGTAATCTAATGTAAGAGCGAGGCAGTTATTCGGATATTAAGTTTGTATAGAAATAATAGTGACTAATACTTCGCCGGAGAATCGTGGGATTAAGCCTCTTGCAAAGTCACAGGTTTTCCCCAGGCACAATTTGGTCAGGGATACTTCCCCCCTATCGTCCTCTTGCCCGAGGCAAGTATAAACGATACCATAAAAATGGCTCGACGGAAAAAATGAGAAGTTAACGACTTCGCGAGACAACTTATTACACACCGAATTCAGAGCCTCGATTAAACGCTTTCCAACCGGCGCTCCTTTCTTCCCCTACCCCATTCTCTGCGTCGAAGTAGGCTCCCTCTCGTTCAGAAAGTAGCGAAAAAGAAGCGTGCTCGGGGGCTGGCGACTGACGCGCGAGACGAATTTCTTCATCCACCGTTTTCTCGGTTGCTGGATTTCGCCACGACCGATTCTGTCGGTCTCCCTTTCTTGCAACTTTCTGGATTAATGACGAGCGCAGTCTGGCCGTTGTCTGCGCCATTTCCAGCGGCCGCCACGTGAAATCGCCATTGGAAGAGGAACTCGCGAGACGGGCCTGAAAGGAGCGAGGCACGAGCGAGTTAATAAAGAAACTGCCGGAGAAAAGATCGAGGTTACTGTCGCGATCGCAAAAAGCATCGGGGCTGGACAAAATCGAAACTGTGTGGCGAAGTGAAGTTGAAAGCGTACAGTGTTGCGAACACTGTCTGGCGTCTGATGGCATCTGTAGCAGAGTTCGGCATTAACTAAATAAAACATTATTTAAATAACGGATCAAATAAAAGTTACTCTAAATTTAGATTATTCAATGAATAAAGTTAATTCCTTTATTCATCGAGCGTTTCAACTTCAACGTCGAATAAATTTTTCAACTTTAACTTCGACACATTACGAATAATCTTTTTAACTTTCATTCGTTATTCGAAATTATTTATTTCAATAAATATTTTGCCCACCTCTGATCTGTAGCAACTCAACTGCGTGTGACGTTTCTACTCGAAGAAAACGATCGAAGGAAGCTCCACCTAGAAATTTAATTACCCTAGAAGTTCGGCATTAACTAAATAAAACATTATTTAAATAACGGATCAAATAAAAGTTACTCTAAATTTAGATTATTCGACGAATAAAGTTAATTCCTTTATTCATCGAGCGTTTCAACTTCAACGTCGAATAAATTTTTCAACTTTAACTTCGACACATTACGAATAATCTTTTTAACTTTCATTCGTTATTCGAAATTATTTATTTCAATAAATATTTTGCCCACCTCTGACCTGTAGCAACCCAACTGCGTGTGACGTTTCTACTCGAAGAAAAGGATCGAAGGAAGCTCCACCTAGAAATTTAATTATCCTAGAAGTTCGGCATTAACTAAATAAAACATTATTTAAATAACGGATCAAATAAAAGTTACTCTACATTTAGATTATTCGACGAATAAAGTTAATTCCTTTATTCATCGAGCGTTTCAACTTCAACGTCGAATAAATTTTTCAACTTTAACTTCGACACATTACGAATAATCTTTTTAACTTTCATTCGTTATTCGAAATTATTTATTTCAATAAATATTTTGCCCACCTCTGACCTGTAGCAACCCAACTGCGTGTGACGTTTCTACTCGAAGAAAAGGATCGAAGGAAGCTCCACCTAGAAATTTAATTAACCTAGAAGTTCGGCACTGTATAGTCGTCCACCTTCTTCACGCATTTCGCCATTAATTCGATGGGACCCACGAAACAAGGCAGGAAGAAACGTCGTAGCGCAAGTGTGCAGAGAGCAAACAGGTAGAGAATCACGCCGGATTCCCAAAAGTGACGAAACACAGGCCATTGACATCGCGCCGGATGACGAACCTTCGAGCTCGTGGAAACGGAGAGTGTTACGTTTGATCCTCGACGAAGCTGAAGAGCCGCGCCGTTAGGTCTGTAGATAAAACTTAAGCGAGACCTCGGGCTGAGAGGTTGAAGGAGGCGCAGCCAGTAGGAAAGTGTCCGAGAGAGGATAAGAGAGGGCAGGGGAACCGGAAACGTTTCCCATGAGCAGCGAGTTCAATTATCGGAGGACCCGTGAGCCACGAGCACTCTGTTAATTAGCTCTTATTGTCGCCATCTCGTAAGTTTCGGGATGTAACGAGCTCGAAGAAGGCGAGGGGAGGAAACGAGGTTCCAGCGAATCTTTCGAGATTGTCTCATTGGAAGCTGTAACGATTGGGGCTGGTTGATTGGCTTCTTTTCCGATCCAAAAAGGAGAGTATTCTTGGCACTTTGAGAATTGAGAGGCCCAGTGGAAAACAGGCTCATGCCACGTATGCATAAATTTCTGTTCCTTTGTAGCATTAATTATTTCCTGCAATGTAATCTAATTCCCCCACCTTCTAATATAATAGATAAATAGGATATACGTTTCACCGAGCAGAATCATATTCAATTTTCTTCGCGCTGAGAAAAAAACAAACGCCTAGTGGAAAAGCCCACTCGACTCCCTGGGGACACGTGACTTAATCAAATTAATTTCTAAGCTAAAATTTTCATCATCTAATTCAAGTACCATCTAAAATAATTACAATTTCACACCTCATTTCTTATGAAAGCAATTTTTCCTGCAACTTCCTCTCCTCTAAAATCATAAAACGGTGTCAATTTTGGAAAGGCACTGGTTTTCTTAATTTTATATTCCCAGAATGCGTTTCACTGTGATACCTAGCCTCCAATTTAAGAGCCTAAGCAGTATTATTTTTGGTAAGACGTACTTTAGCGCGCCAGAGGGTGGCTGATAGGAGAGTCAAGTCCATTCCACCCGGAATGAATTATCGATCGAATACTCCTTCTATTTTGAGAAACGCAGCCCCGTGCCCGCGCTTTCCTGACCAATACATCCTCCGTTTACTCTCCATTGTATCGGCAGCGCATATCGCGATATGGTTATCATTCATCGGTGGCTAACAGTACCCCGAGGACTGTTGCCAGGATAGGAGTGCCTTCAGCCCAGCCACGTATACACGCTTATATACCAGCCTCCTCTCTCGATCCTATCGCGGCTATACTGACTAGTACCTGCTGATATTTTACTGTCAACCAATGCTTCCGAACCGTTGTCCTGGGATCAGATTGCCTACCGACACCGGCTACCGAGAATTACGAACGATACGCCGGTGCCTCCTTTCTTTTCCAGCTCCCTCCCCGCGGCCATCATTTTCCCCTCACTTTCCAGTGTGTTCGTTTAAGAAAGTGAGGGTCTGCGAATCGGGCCACGTTCTCGTTGGACTGTACTGATTTATAATATATGTGCAATCAAAAGGGAGATCCAAGCCGGATTCAAGAGAGTAGCTGAATTCGCTGGAAAAACTTGTCCGCGAGTGCCACTGGCGAAAGGCTCGCTTGTGCCGAGAGTCGCTCGAAAGGAAACAAAGGGGGGAAGAGAAGCAGAAGGAAAAAGGGCGAAGGGGGGCGGCAGTTTGTCTACGGGCCGCGCATAATTACGAGATCACGTCTACGCGAGGCGTCTTCGTCGCGTCTGGAGTCTGTTAATGTTACCTAAGGGCTTTCAGGTTCATTGTCGCATTGTGTGAGAACTCCCCTTTGTTTACTCGCAAGCGTGCGCTTATCGCCAGCCGATCTGTACGACGCCGAGGAGAGACGTCGTCGCTCTTGGTTAACGAACTCGATTCCCCGTTGCTCCTGATGACCGTCACTCTCTTCCGCCCCGAAAACGGTACCTCGAATCAACGCCGTTGCGATCGCGCGTCGTCAGATCGGAAAGGCGATTTCGACGATCCACCGCGGTTTTATTTCCCTTGGCTCAAAGAAGCTTCGTTCTTCCATTCGGATCTATCGAGTTTATCGATTGACGAGTTCCAGGACACCCAGATTCGCGACCGTGTCGTAAAAATCACGAGGTTCCAGGTCGAGATTAGTATGAAGGTCGAGTGCATCTCGACCAGCGCTCCTAATGTCGAAGCGTTTCAGAAACGCGCGTAACGACCTAGATTTGATCTAACGGGGCGATCGCCCGTCCCTCTCGCTCTTTCACCTTCCCCGCGCCGTGGTCGCGCGAGGCGAAGCTAGTAATATCTAACGGGCTGAGTTTATAGATCGTCCGAAGAACTGAGGTGATTTCAAGGAGTGTCTATGAAATGTCTCGTGGAACTTATAAACGCTTCCCATCAGCTAGTCAAGTAGAATAAGCCATTATAGTCAGCCCAATTACTTCGAGAAGACTCTTCGTTCTAAATTGACTGTATCACATCGCAAATTCATCTTTGCAGTGATATCACATGAAACTTGAATGTACCATATTCTCTACTAGCAATTTTTGCTGTAAATTCATTATTAAATATAATTTAGTACAGTGCTACGTAGAAGAATTTTGACAATGACAGGTGGTGCAGACCACGTTAGCTCTCCCCCAAATAAACACAGTGAAAAATCAATCAAACCGTTTTTTTTTTTACTAGCCATGCGAGTATACGAAAATGTTTACAATATCCGAAACAAGCGTATAGGTCCAGAATTTACCATTCCGTTACAATTCGCGGCAGTACGTGTTTCGAGCGTTATCTAAATAGCGTGACACAACGTTTCCGATTTAACCGTGCCGATATTCCCAGAGCTATTCACGAAAGTATAAAATCCAATGTAATCCGATCGGAACAGCCCGTTTTCAATTCACCTCTTCGACGATCGGCGTTCTACGGGCGCTTAAAATATGTATATTTCCCAGCAGCATGCAGTTCCCATCGATTTTACCGTAGGAGCGAGGAATATTTATGCCGGGCCATTAAACAATTACTGGATATAAGCAGTAAGCGGCTTTTTATCGGATCATAATGAAATTCGCCGATAAACCTAGAGCACCGTCGAGATTGCACCGCTCCGTGGAAGTGTCCTTTATCGGAAGGATTTCCTTAATTACCTAGAACCAGAACGGCGCAATTAGGAACGAACGTTAACGGGTGGTGGTTCGTTGAAGAGAGGAGCGTTCCTTCATTAATATTTTACTGTAGTCGAGAAACGAGCGTTTAACTGCAGGGACTCGAGCATTTTCTCCTTGCCTCCCCCCGTCTAATATTAGTGGCTCAACGTATTCATGCGATTCGTTACTCCTTCGCTGGAGCATTAAATGCCTCTCCCTTTAGGCTCGCTGCAAGACCGAACAGGAAAGAAATCCATCAATCATGCTGTGAGATATGTAGCAGCTAAAACGAGGCGCTCTGTGCTGAGACCCGATCGTAATTACGCGTCAATGGCCACGATAGATCAGCGCGATGTGTTCGATGCCACGTAGAATTTCGGTGGGTCTAATAGCGATTCATTTCTTTTTGATTACTCCCTCGAAGCAGCTTCGTTCTGAAAGGCAACCGCAGGCGTTCAGAGATTCAATTCCCTGCAAACGGATTTTTAGATTCATGGCAGCCACCTGCCCAAAAGGTGTAGATACTCAGTTTGCGCCCAAGCGGGGACTTGGGTGCGCAGCTGAGAAAGCGACGAGGCGCGACGGGATAGGGGATTATCGTGGAAAGATGGAAACGTTAATAGCAATTAACTCGTAATCGTCCGCGGTGATTTTAATGTCACCGCCGCGATATACCGCGCGGAGGGCTCCGATAAGGCGAGCCGCGCGGCTCCTCCATCGCGATTAGCTGCGTTTCGCGAAATTAATTGCCGGCCGTTTGCTTTATTGATTTTTCGGATCGCGGATAATTCATCGTCTAAGCGCGGCCGCGATTAATCTCGCCGCGGCTAATTCATCGTGTTACCGCCGGGCGCATTAATCTTCCAGCTTGCGGTAATTCCGCAAACGCGAGAGGAGCCGGAGGCATTAGCGCGCGAACCAGATCGCTAAAATGCTCGTGTAATCGTGCGCGCGCTAATTAATATCGAGTATCTGCATCTTCGACGCGGGACGCTCCGGACGATACTGAATCGTCGCGGAGATTCTGATAACAGAACGGAGCAGTGCAGAGAGATTTTCAATTCGTGTGTCGGATTCTGAATTTCGAGCAGGCTTCCTGGAACTTTCGGGTCGTTCCACGCGAAATCGGACACTTTTTGGAGGAACGTTCCGGATTTTTGCGAAACTTGGATATGCTGTAGTCTTTGGTGATATATAATCGTATCTAGAAGGATTTTTCAAAATTTTAAAAACTGTGGATCTTATAGTGTTGACCACTTTCCAATAAATTATAACTGTTAAACTAAGGAACTTATAAAAATGAGCTTTTTAAAGAGTGGAAAATTGTTAAATAGCGCCCTGCTATTATACAATTTCATTCGTTTAGTACAATTGCTAAATAAATGATCAAAAATTGTTTTTTTGAAGTGAAATAATTTTTATTAGCTACTCTTGTATCTCCACTGTAAGCACTCAAAAGCTCATTTTTATCAGTCTCTTAGTTCAACAGTTATAATTCACTAAAACCAGATCAACAATACTTATATTTTAAAGAGCTGCAAGATCCACAATTTTTAAAATTTAAAAAATCCTTCTGAACACGATTATATATCTCTACATAGGTACTACTAAGATTCTCCAAAATCCGAAATGTGCCTCTAAAAAATGACCGATTTCGCGTGGAATGACCCTTCCACCTGATAATGTGAAAATTTCGTGAAGATTTCTGCGTAAAGTTTCGTACCTGTTACGAATAGTTTTGAAGTAATCGATGACACATTTCGTTGGCTCTGATATGCGTTTCTGTCTCTTCGAAATTATCAGCCCAGCGTGCCATGCGAGGAATAGTTAATCACCGCGAAATGATTCAACACCGTGCCACTGGAAACCGTTCCTACGGCGTCCAGTGTCCCCAAGTTTCCCACCGGTTTGTCAGCGTGCAAGAATTACCATAAACTATCTGAGACACGCTCACGGTTTCTCTTCCTGAAGGGTCGAACTCGATGTACTACCACCCCGGACACCGTTTGATGAATTAATCAGCGGGACCATCGTTTAGCGTCACCGTGCATCCACCGATTGGGATCGTTAACAGGAAGTTGAAATGAAATTTCTGGGATTCACTTGCGGCTTGCCTTCCGCGAACCAGCCAAGACAACGTCGCCCTGTTCCCACCGATCCTCTGATGAATTAATCACCGCGATACATCGGCCTATTACCGGCCGGACCGCTATGATAAACCGCGGCCCTTAAAAATACTAACCGACGCGATTATAGGGTCGACAGGGTTGAGAATAATAGAGGGCTCTATACTTTTATCTCCCGCTCTTCCATTCCTATCGGCCGGCGCATTCGCTGAACTTTCTCGCTCCATGATTTTTACGGTTTTAAAGAAATCCGAGTATTATTGGCGCGCTTGAAATTGTCCTTACGCGAACGCGCGGGAAAAAAGTTAATGGAAGCATTGTATGTAGATAGTGGAAGGCATCGTGCCCGCACAAAGGCACATAAATGTTTTAACATCGCCATCGAATGCAATTGAGGGGATTCTGAGAAGATGAGGTCAAAGTTTAAATGCATACAGATACCTGTAATATTGTTTCATAATTGCGGTATTAAAAAGATAACCTTGGGGACCTTCTCCGCGAAAAATCGTCGCCTAAGATACAGAGATAAAAGTGAAGTGCCCCAGCCACCTTTATCTAAACCGACCAAGGCGAGTTGCAATTTTTTGTCCACTTCGCTCGTACCCTGTGCATACGTAACTTTAACACAATTTTAAATACATTTACGTAACATTAATAGCACCCTTATTAATTCCTCAACATGAATTTCCGATATCTTAGCACCTTCAAATCTCACCACCATTCAATACATTGTCACACCATGCGAATTTCATGGTTTGAGTTATGGCAGTTGCCAATGGTGATCGACAGTCGATTGTCAATCAAGGTAGATTCACCAATGTCGAATTGTGTAGCTGTGCTTCGTTTTGTTATCGTACAATGCTGTAAGTATTGAATTCGTTAGTTCTGATGTAATATTCTCATTTTTAGGAATCAATATTATTCCTATAAATTGATCAGTAAATTTTTTAATTCATATGTCATCTGAAAGAGCTGAAATTCTCCTATTCAAAAGTGCTAATAGAAGTTTTCTATTCTCCTCATAGATAACAGGATTGATTAAACAATGGAAAAGTAGCTGTGGGGGCAAAAGTTCGCACAATGCAGTGGGGCAAGAGTTCGAATGCGAACATGCGAACTTTTGCTCCAAAATAATTTGACGCGTGTTATAAATTCATTAAACATATTTTATTTCTAGTGTTTGCTAAATTACTAAAAAGAACTGATTAAACCGACTATAAAAAATAACTTTGAAATTAATTATCAATTACAACATGGAAATAAATTTTGAGTTTATGATAATTGAGCCACGCTGATATCAGCTTTTGATTTTTTTTATTAATTATTAATCCGCAATATTTTTCCAAAGTACGTTTTTTATTAACTTTTATGCCCGTTCAAATCACTAAGGTCGGGGTAATTTTATTTGCGACTATTATTAACTTCGCCTAAAAAAATTAATTATAAACTATTAGGCGTTTTTCTGTATTACCCCAATCATGAACTTATGCAGGAAAATAAAACACTTTTTTGGATATTTCTCGTTGCGTTCTTTTACCCCATAACATGCGAACTTTTGCCCCACATATCGGGTAAAAGTTTGCATTTGACACTTTTTGGAAATATTTATTTTATATAAGTTGTGACAGGTAAATTTACACGAAGTCACTGCCTATCGAATAATAAGGGATAGTAGTTATTTCTCACAAAATGATACGACTCTCAGTGTAATACCAAAGATTTTAGAGAAGTCTAAACTTTAAGTGTGCACTCCTGCCCCACAATACTCTAATCCATTAATTTCAGTAACCTAATCACCCCAATTAACCACCACTGACACCACAAACCTCTAAACCTCCCACACTTCAGTGACAATCGTTTCGCTAACCCACTCAGCGAAACGATCAGGTCGAAATTCTTTGAAACGTAACGAGCCCGGCATGAGCGGAAAAATTAATTACACCAGTGTCGCTGCGCGAGGGCCAGAGGCCCGGTTTTACGGGACCGGCCGAACCAGCCACGATTTACCGCACCGCGAATCCGCGATACGGATTTAGCCGGCACGCCGGTATATTTAGCATGGGAAAGATGTTATCGGGACTGGTTAAACCAGTGCGTCCGATATAATGATTACGCGCCGCGGTCGCCGGAAAAAAGTTCGATTCGGACGCCTCATAAACCGGCTTCGATAAGCCCGCGGAGGGGCCGTTTTAGCGGGAACGCGGCGAACCGTCACCGGCCGTCGTTATTCCCCGTGGGATTCCCAAGGGGCAGACGGGAGGCCATCTCCCTCCGCCCGTTTCCCAGCAGCTTCCACGGGAGCGCCCGGCACTTTTTCGCTGGAACAAATGATGATAATTATTCGCGGTTAATTGCCGCTCATTTCGACGACAATAACTCTCCGCTGGCTAGCAGTGGGATGATGCATTCGGGTCGTTCCGCGAGTAATTTCGCTCCTCCCCTTGCTCGCATAACCAAGCGCGCGAAATCGAGTGACATTCTCCGATTGGGATTGAAAGTGGGAGCTGAATGCGAAGGTTAGCAAGGAGAAATTAAGAAGAGTGTCTTAGTTGACAATGGAGGATTGTCGAGAAGTAAAACAGGTTTCAACGAGCGGCTAAGTATTTTATGTAAGATGGTAAGGAGCATCCGATTTCTTACTCGATCTGGTAATTATCCCGATAGCGCCATGCTGCGAGTGTCGCGCGTTCGCTAATGTCAGAGAGCAGAGCCGTGGATTAGCGCGGGAATTATTTTTTCCTGATAACGTAGCACAGATTGCTCTGCAGCCGATAACGTGCCATCCGGACGGTTCCTGTTTCTCACGTTCCCACTTAAGGACCCCTCGGGGACTGAGCCTTGTATCGTGCAGGGACGCCGTACTTTACGCGTTTCCGCGCACGGCAAAGCGCAATTACGCTCATTATGCAGTGGTTCGTAGACGGTTGCCGCGAGAAGGGGACTCGGGGCGCCTAGAAATCGAACCCGTTCGATTAATTCCACCTCGAAATCACAACCCGAGGCTCTGCCTACCTGACCCCATAATATCAACAACATTCTCCCTCGCATTCGCAGGAAAGGGAACTGTGAAACTCAGATACCAGTGGCGAGGTGTTCCTTTGATGCGTTTACCCTAAAATCTGTGAAACTCACGTGGCTAGAATTCCGCCATAAACTTCAAACCCCAAAGACAGACTCCTCCCGCGAACCTCTTCGTCGGAAGCTCCCATTAGCAGATTCGCAATTAGTAGATTTCTCCATCTAACGCGATGGCAAGCGACGTCCTCGCACATACCCTCGCCGCGAACCTATCCCTATTCAAAGCTCCCAGCAGCCGGCTTAGCAGCCAGCGTTTCCATCGTCTCCCCTTTCTTCGCCGAACATCCGACAAGTTTTTACCGACCCCTCTCATTCGCCACGAAGCTTGTCTGAACTGGACACGTAGAGAGCCGTATCAGGATCCCCGTCACGTGACGCGGCCAACGTGGCGGATTAATGATTACACACCCGAGGCTAATTGATTTTAATTTCAATCTAACCACGGTGATCGCCCCTTCGTGGGCCCCCGGGTCTAGGTGTTCTCTGGGGGTCCTGCGACGTCTCGTTGCCGTTGCTCCTCTCCTCTTATCTCCTCCACGCCTCCCTGGTACAAGCGCGCACACACGCGCGGCAGCGAACACACGTAGCCGCGCTGTTACACCTCTCGAAAGGCGTTCCCTTTATTTTTCGACTTCACGCACGCACGCTCGTTAAGCGCTCGCTCTCTCGGCCCGCACGTCGCGAAAGGTGACTGGAAAATCGTCTCATTAAAGTGCGTTTAATTCGTTGTTGGTGCCCAGGGAGCGAGTATCCGAGCAAGGGGAACCGGGGCGAGCGCAGGGACAAGGGGGTACGGGTGGGAGCGGAAAGAGGGCGTTGGTAAATTGCACCGTGACGAGACAGACACCGAAGCGAGCAGCCTCCCCGCGTTATTTCTGATAATTGCACTCGTTACGTCCCTCGCGCGCCGCGCAGCATCAATTTAACGGATAATCGAAGTGAAATCGGCCACCTAGACGCCCGGCTGCGCCCCGGGGGGAGGTTCCCCCCGGCCGAGCAACCTACGCGGCCCGAGACATTTCGTCGAATATTAAGTATCTTGTCGGGGAGATTAATTTCCCGGTTGATCGATCCCCTCGCGCCAAAGGCTAAATCGTTTGCAGCGTAACGGTGCTCTCGACTGTTCCGGCGAGAAGTCGAACGGTCAGAATCGATCTGCCGCGTGGTCGATACCCGTTTTTCCTAACGTGGGCTCCCCGCTCGGGCCTTATCGAAATTCCTCGCCGCAATCGTAAACACGAATTGAACTGTCGCTTCTTCTGGCATTTCTCTTTCCTCCGGTATGCGCCTGTCGGTTTGGGATTGAGCAGCTGATTGCGAGAAACCGAAAAAGCTTATTTCCCTTCGGGGAGTGTAAGCAGTTGGCCTCGAGGAATTCGGGCCTCGGGTATATTAGACTTCTCAGATCAAACATTTTCTTCGTCTTCTGTTCAATCGTGTATAAATCGTTGCTCCAGTTTGCTTTATATATGCGTGTACTTTGCAAAATTTCCTAGGCAGTTTTTGTTGAGAATGAAGCATTTCTTTTTCATTTAATTACAAAGAAATACATTGAAACTGAGACTTCTTCTTTTACACAAAGTTTATTAACTTTATAAGCATTAAAAAAAACACATTTGTTTAGTCGAAAATATGTATTATATATGACGCTACAGATGGATCTTTAGAGAAACTTTTTTAAAAAGCCTATTTAATGATCCATCTGTAACGTCATCTATAACATAGGGGAAATTAGGACAAAACCGGGTAGCTGGGTAAAACCGGGACGTGTTTTTATTTTTAAAACGGCCTTAAATTTTCACGCATCGTTGCCGCGACATATTGTCGGTATATTCGTTACTTCATTAACAAAAGATGATCGTGTTACAAACGTGCTTAGTAAAGTTATACCGACTTGTGTGTTTTTGAAGGCTCTGATCTGGTTTTCGATAGTTAAGAAACTTCGACACTTTTGACAGTGTTCAGGTAAGTACTTTTTCGTGCGAAATATGTTAATTGTTGCATATTAAAGTGTAAATAACTAAGACAGTTAATTTGTACTTCGCCCTGGTATTGATGATAATTCGTAATATTTACAAAATTGTATGCTGGGGCAAAACCGCACGGGGTAAAACCGGGTACCTGGTTTTGGACAAAATGTGTATAGCAAAGAAACGAAAAAGAAGAAGTTATCAACATTAAACTAAATCTTAATAAAGGACTACAACTAAAGGGAAAAAAAACTACAAAATTAAACAAAATACGGAAGGATAATGATAACAGTGGTGATTCAGGCGGCAAAGACATTTGTATTTATGTCTAAGAATTCTATGGTTCATCCAAATTGAATGAAGGTTGGGTGCAATATTGCAAGTGGGCTCACGAAGGCTGCACTGGTTGGGGGACTGAAGAATTGGACGAATACCGTTGTTATAGGTGCTAGGTCCAGTTTTTAGTATGATACCCGGTTTTACCCAGGCCATGGGGTAAAACCGTAAAAACGAATCATATTTTAAATCGTAATTTTTTTTATTTGTTATTTTATTTAAAAAATGGACACATACTACCTATTATTTAATAAAGAGTTTATTCTAATGAATCCTAATTTCAATTTCTTTTTTACATTAATATTGTCAAAGTTATGAGCGTTTATCCTTAACGTCCCCCTGCTTTTGCCCCTACTTCCCCTACATTTTTGGCGAAACCAACGTGTCTTTTGAAAGCTAACGATGCTAATAAACATTATGTCAAAGAATAAGTCTCAGCTTCAATTTATTTCTTTCCAATTAATTGAAAAAGAAATGCTTCGTTTGCGACGAAAACAATTTAACCCGCACCCTTCTCATCCCCCGTTAATTATCCAACGCATCTCTCACGCGAAAAGTACACCATATTCCACTCAATAAATTATCCTCGACTCTCAGACTCTTTCAAACCCCAAATATATGCATTTACAAATTAAAATATGACACTCTATATACAAAACAGTGTTTGACTCAAATCATATCGCTACACTGGATCGAAAAACACCTTGCCACGAACTGCACCACGAATTGCCCTCGATCAAACCCACCGTACGTTCCTCTCCCCTTCAATTTCATCCCCCCTCTCCCGTCCCGTGCCCTTCGGACTTTGTTTCGCTGGCGAGCGCCCTGTTATTCGCTTTTCTGCTTCTTAATTATACGCCGCACGGCCGCGGAGGATCCTTGCCTCGCGCAACCCCGTCATTCCGGCGTCGAATTTCTCCCCTCCCCCCCGCGGGGCGTAATGATCCGTCCCGGGCAACGGCGTCGCTCGATTTTTCCCCGATTCCCCGTCTAATTCCATCTGTGAAATCCCTCTAAGACAAGTATCCGGTAGCTGATTACCCTTTGCGAACCATAACACGCACGTCGTGCGGGGAACTCGTTCTCTGCGCGCCTCAGACGTTGGCCGATGAAGGAAGAACCGGCGTGGAGGGAGGAGGCGGATCGCGCGACCGGGCAACGATGAAGAAGAAGAAGAAGAAGAAGAAGAGGAGGAGGAAGAAGTGGACGAAGAAGAAGTGGAAGAACAAGAAGGGACGACGAAGAGGCGGTCGAGGCGGTCATGGTCCGATAAGCGGGAATCTACGCACGCAGAAGACACTTTGCGAGAGGCAATGTGATCTAAATATAGCTCGGCTCGCTTCTAAAATTATTACGTTATCCTAGTTACCTGTCGTCCCCGTCATATGCTCGCGTGCGTTCCCCTCGCAGCTTCGTGTTGTGGGAAACGTCCGCCCGAATATGGCGACACGCTCGCGCAATTATCCCTTCGATCCCGCGACGCGACGTTAAGGTAAGGGGAGAGATACGTCGATGGGTGCGAATTAATTTTAAGTGATATTACCGAATCGTCCGCAGGTTTAGTAGGGATATTCTTATCTGAGTATTTAGTGTCACGATTCTGTGTTATCTTTGGGGGGTTCGAGTTAGTCCAATGGAGTTGTAGTCCTGACACTGTACATACGTAAATGATTAATAAACAACCGTTTTATGGAGAGGATAGTCGCGGTGTCATTGAATTCTTTCTGCGCAGTCTCTTTCACTCGAGTGGCATGTATTTTTAAATCGGATTCCGAATTCACGGGAGATCGTTAGCTGGCAACCGGAGGCTATCGGAGCAATTTAATTTATCGATAATGTGATTGGATCGGCGGAACGTGGCCTAATTGGGCCTCGAAATTGCCGAGCGTTTTGTTTTTCAAGTAGGAAGCTGTATCTCGCTACTCCCAGCAAATTACGAGAAAGAAACCGAGCGTTATCTGGCGCAGCTATTATTTATCTTCTTTCCTTGATTCCGCCAGTTTTATTTAGTGCCCCTCCAGCGGGGGGAAATATTTAAGGCCCTCGTGTACCTAACTGCTACTAGTTTATTAAACCGCCATGAGCAGCCTACGTTATACGTTTCTGTTCCGTTCAAACGGCGTCGCAATATGATTGATAAAATTGAGTAGCCTCGGTCTATTAATCTATTCCTGGATTCCGTACTTGTTAACTGCCAGCGAAAATGCCTGACGAGCGCAAAGAAATGAAATCGGAATTTGTAATCTGAAGAAGGTACTATAATAGTCTAAAGTAAACGACTGAAATGAACGTCTTGTAGGAAATCGACGTGCTCGTTCAAAGGTGCAAGCAAGTTTAGCTTACTCGAGTTGCAAGTAATTCCAAACAAAGCGGCTACAGAAATTCCCACCAAAATAAAGTGTAGACAATCAGATCTCAGCAGTACTGCACTATCGATCTACACTAAAGTCTGTCACTATTTACACTCAGCACTGTTCAATAAACCGTTAATGAAGGTATATGCTTGCTACAAGCAAATGATCGGAAATATCAGAATGTTGGAAATACAATATTTCATTCGGCTCGACGCGAAAGACACGACTACTTAGCTCGGCGAATGACGGAACCGAACCTCAAAGATATCTGAGAACTGTCGCAACGAGCCACTGAGGGTAGGTCACAAGGGTCAGCAAAGGTTTTCTCTTTAACGAGCGTCGCCACCCCTATGATTAATAGTTGACAAAAACTACTCTGTTTGCTAATTACAGCACAATGGTGGCGAAAAGTGTATCTATTTTCTCTTTACAAAATATTATAGTAAAATATTACTAAGTAAATATTATTACAGTAAAATATAAGCTCTGAAAGACTCTAATTTCAAGACCTTAATTCACACTGGCCTCGTTAATAATACTCTAATTAATATAGGACAGTCGTGCCGGTTCCCCTGGAATGCTTAATGCATCGGCGCGTTATCAGCCTAACGGTTACGATAAATAGATTTCCGCGGCGTTGTTGCGCCTTTAATTATGATACCGTCGGTGTGTTTTTCAGCGATAATGAAAGGTGGCCCCAACGATTGCCATTCATCACCAATTACGCTCGAATCGGTAAATCACCCGCTCACCGCGTGTTCCCCGGCCCGGCTGCCGCGATTTTCTTTTAGCGGCTGGCCAGGCACCGTGGAACGTCGACGAACGACAATTACTTATTCTGACGCGTCAACCACCGGATAATTAATCGCCGTCCCCCGTCTAGCTGCGAGTCAATCGACGGTACACCGTAGGTGCACCTAATTGCACCGGCAATAATTATCCGCGGAGCCATCGGCGTGTGTGAATCACGATGTCCAGGAACGAGTACGTCATCGAGAGGATCTCGCGGGACGATGGCGAGAGATTTACGCCCCAATGGGGAAAAGGGAACGATAAAACCATGCAGCTTGCTTCCTTCGACGTTTAGGTTTCTATGGTATGGGAAAATAGCGGAGACTCGTGCGCGGTAGGTAAATGATGAAAGGAGAGATGTAGATTGCCGCGAGCTGAAAAATGTAGATCGCCGAATATAAATTCGTGGAAATAATAAAGAGCAAAATCTGTTGCCTAGAGCCAAACTAAACTGAACTAAAAAGTTCTCACTGCGTAATTAGTAAAAAGTCTAGCAAGGTAGGTAAATATGAGCAACCGGCTCCCGCCACAAATTTTGTTGTTGTTTTCTAAACATTGCTCCTCACTTGAAACACTATTCCGTGGAGTTTCAGATTTCTACCTCTCGTTTAAGGATAATATGTGAGTAAAAGCCCTTAAATGTATCATTTTTTATTAGATACTATTTAAAATAAATAAATGAAACAAAAGAGGATCTCAAGCTTACCTTCCTAGACTCGTTCCATCAAGGATCACTCGATACGTCAACGTCAATAAATTGTGACATTAGCCCCCAGATCACTCTCGACGAAGGGAAACGATGGACACCAAAGCAGTCTAAGTGAAAACGGAGTTTCTACAACAGGGGATTTCGAGGGACAAACAGGGACGAGAGAGAAAGCTCGCCGCAAAGCCTGCCATCGAATAAAAAAGGAAAAGCACCCCTTCGATTTCGTTTCCACGCTCCCCTATTCCCCTGACGTTTGCCATTTGCTCTCAGCGTTTCGTCGTTCCGTTACGATTATGTCCGTGAGCTCTTTCGTCTATCTGGTGGGACGCCAGCAATGGGGAGAAGGATAAACGAAGGCGAAGGGGTGGTCTTTGGGGTGGGACGTTGGTAGCGTTCCATCGAGACGGCTGATGCAATTGCGCATTGAGTATAGAAGATCACGAAGCATAGCAGCCCTCTATTCTTGCACATTGTACTTCGAAATTTGAATCTTCTTTCTCTTATATTGCGGCACATTATTACAACTCCCTTCCTGCTACTGTCCGACAGCTAGACTCCTTTCCGTCCTTTAAAGAAGCAGCCCGGCATCACATCCTCCAGCGCTTTTAGTGTTAGTCCTCTTTGTCATGTCTTCCCTTACCACTCTAGCTCATCTTGTGCCGTTACCTGCGCATTCGTTTCATTTCATATATCATTGTCGATTTAGTTTTAATGTATAGTATTAATATACGTAATATTAAGTAATGTTTAGTTTTATTGTATGGTTAGACTTATTAACAGTTTACACTGCGACCTCGCCTTTACTTTCTCCTCATGTAATACATCTTTATCTTTTTTTCTCTTTTCTGTTTTGGTTTGACGAGTAATAAAGACGGAATAATAATAATAATAATAATAATAGAAGCAATGCTTTCTATTCCACAAATTTCAGCTTGAAGAGCACTTGCATCCGATTTGCGCCTCGATATTCTGACACTCCAATCAAAGTTTCTACATTAGCAAAACACCGATTATACCTCGCGCCCCCTTCCTATGCACGCTGCTTCTGAAAAGGATTTCTCAATACCTTTCGCTGGAACTTTTACCTCGAGCGTGTTTACGCCGCGCGTCGCATCCGCAAGAACGCGGTGGGACGTAATTAACAAAGGAAGTTGCGCGAGGCAGAGAAGCAGGCAATCCCGCGCGAAAATTGGAAGGGGCTGCAGGTGTTTAGCGGTCGCGATGACTTGTATCGATTATTTATAACCATGCCGTAGTCCAAGCGAGTCAAAGCGCCTGCAACGAGATAACGACGAGCTGTCTCTTACAATGACTCACGGGCGGCGCGGATTCCGTATCCGGTTTTCTTTTTCGAGCTAATGAATTCGCGATCCCTGCGCTCGATTAGCCTCTGGCCGCGCGTTTTTATCGGGAGGAAAATGATTGAAAATACCGAATAAGGGGGCGCGCGGCTGGAAAACGCGCGCCGCCAGCGCGCGCCGTTGCTGGCTGACAGGCTTTTACGAAATGTACGAAGTATGCGCATTTTTGTTGCTAGACCGCGATTAACCTTCGCCTCAAGGAGCTCCGAGGCTTCTTCGCAGCGCGAAATTTATGAGATTGTTGTGTTTTATGCGACGTGCAGCGCGATGCATCCTCCGGGAATGAGAGAAACACCGAAGAGTCATCCGTTTGTTGGATGTTTTTCACGAGCCTCGGTGCTAACTACCAGTTTATCGATTAACCCCTTAACTTGTACGCTCGAGTTAATTCGAGCGCGCTAAACAGGCCAAACTGTGCACACTCGAGATAATTCGAGCGGCGTTGTATTTCCAAAGTTAAAATAAAAATTTTGATTATTCTTGTATCTTTTTAATTTTGTTGCCAAGACAATGTTCTAAATTGTGTTTTTTTACATAAAAAAAAATTGATTTTTTTTGGCCGGTTTTTTTTTTCAAAAAAACTGTGCGTTAAGGGGTTAAAGAAAGCAGTACGAGGAACATTGTAGTTCCACTGGAATGAAACATCAACTTCTAAGATAATATAATATAATCACACCCTTTCCCCCATTCACAGTGAATTCTCATGGCATAAAGAACCTAATGTCCAAATTAAAAACCACTTAAGCATCTACAAAGCTCGAACATCCCCTTGGAAAAATACACCTGCTCTGACAAACCCTCACAGTTCTTCCAACCGCCATCGAGTTCGCAGAAATAGTCCAAACACCCGCAAACGTGAAACCACAAATGGACATCGCGAATAAAAAGACTACCAAAATTCCCAGCAGAGCACGCGTTCCTCCTGCGATCTGCGAGACGTTGAACCAGCCGAAAGACGCGGAAACGAGACAGAGAAGAGCGATTGGAGAGGAGAGGTTCCCGCTGCGATAACGAAATAACCCCGGATGACCGTGGGCGCGTAGACTCGTTAACCCCCGTGCTCCGACGAACGGTAACGACGATGCAACGTACCCCGCTAATCATTCTGACGCCGTGCGACGATCGAATGTACGGACGGGGATCAAGCTAATGACTGGATTCATCATCGAGCATAGAAACGCACGCCTGGGAAGCAACCTGTCCGCGATGGACACGGTCAGAAGGTGTCTGGGAGATTACGAACCCAGTCGCTCCGCGGATGCTGATACTCCTTCTCGCCCTCGAGCCACCGGCACCCCGGTCGCTCCCTTTCCAAATAAGAAAATAGAGAAACTCGACTAATTATTGCTTCTTTATAGAGACGTGCCCCGTCAAGTAACGGGCGAGTAGTTATCGTAAGTGGAGGTAGTTTAGTAATAAAATTATCTATTAAATTATAGCAGCCGCGAACAACACCGACACGCCGCTTAACGATGGGAATGCGCTGTTTAATGCCGTCGATCCCGCGGCGGGCTCGCGTGTATACGGAGCAAGCGTAATTGCGGATCGCGTAAATATTCGTCCACGTAATCGATGAGACTCGGAAGTGTCGCTGGGGGAGGATCGTGAATTTCATTTTTAGCGTGGGTTGCGCGGGATTCTGCGGCGTAATTTTTTTTAAAGAAGGAAGACGGGGAATAGGTGCTCAATTGGATCGATTAGACGGCGATGGTCTCGGTGCGATGGTATCATTCGCTCGACCGCTCGGTCGACGAAAGAGCTCGCATACTTTTCGAGACGTGACTGCCCTGTTCATCAGCGTGCCCGCTCTAAACACGCCCAAGGCACTTTTCTACGTGGCGGACTATTTCGAGAGATCGATAGCGGAATTTTTTTCCAGTGCCACGGCTCCTGGAAGTCCGGAGTGTGGGATCGCGGTGCTCCTGGCGGCGAGCCAGGAATCGAGAGGCGCCTACTTTCTGCCAGCCGCGATTTTCCGCGCCGTCCCACGAATGACAATCGCGAACAGTCCATATCACGCGCGGCTCTATATCGTTGCGATACATCGCACATAATATTGAGCAGGCAAGGAGTCGCTGTAAACGTTGCGTAACATTTGCCGGGTTGAAGGCCTGATATCGATCAAAGCTGCGTCGCCATCCAGACCAATTAAGTAGACACCGAAGCTGAGAATTAAAAGCCTACGCTTATTGACAGAAAGGAAAATTCTGTTCAGTTATGATAACTTTACATGTCATCGCATTCCTTCAATCAGTGGATTCTCTTAACTCCAATAAAAGCTACTGGAATGCTTCAACGTTCGGTGGCAACGACTTCGATTCTTTATTATTTCTCTGTCAAAGCGTTTAAGGAATTACGTGAAAATTTTAAAAAATAATATATGATAGAGACTGGTTTCTTTAACACACCTTAAAGGACATTTTCCTTTTTTCCTTTTGAATGACACCCAGAGGAAATATTTTTGGCACCGCAAACTTCTTAGGCGACGACTCTACTTTATTCAACAGCAGTTACACGGCGACCCAAACGAATTATCGTAATTTTTTGTTGGAAAATATTCTTTGAATTATAAAGTTTCAAATGCATATTACGATTTTTGGTTAACAAAATTACTTAGTGGTAAAAAAATTCATAAAAAAAGTCCCCTCTTTTCGCGGTCCTAGGTGTATGTACATATGTAATCCCTTAATTCGGACGAATAAGTAACCGCGAAGCGAATCGTAGGGAAATAAACGGTGGAGCGGCGTGGATTCTTTTCTCCCACGCGCTCGCGAGGGCATCAATGAAGACCGTGATTCCACCATTTCTCGTTCCACATACCAATGCCTGTAATGAAGTAGAGGAGCAATAAAGTCGGCGGTAATTGCGACGGGAAGGATTTTTCGCGGCGAAAGCCGCAGGTTCTACGGAAGGAAAATATGCGGGGTCCCAGTGCTCGGTCCCAGAATCAGTAGTGCCAGTCGCCGTAACGGGACATGTATTTAAGTCTCCATTCACAGGAGACGGTTTGTCCTTTCAACGGAACAAGCGTCAAGTGCCCGATGCCTTAACCCCGGAGCAATACTCGTTGGATTCTATTCAATTTACCGAAACTTCCTGGAATCCGCGTACACCGCCGGCCCCGGCGTAGATTCAACCTCTGCCGTGTAATTAGAAAGCTTCTCTCTTGGGCGACTCGTTAGGTGGTAGAGTTGAGATGAATCTTGGTAGCAGTGGACAAGTGAGCCATTACTTGGAGAACTTGTGGAACACACCTTTAACCTGTAGGTACTTTATCGTGGATACTATTTCATATGGTTGAGCTTAGTTTTTGAAGTACCTAGAACTTCTAATACAAGCAAAGAATTGTTGATCTATGTTTGAATAACTGAGGATGATGTTATTGTTTAAAATGAAACAAAAGAAACATCTCCAAGGTTCCCCGATAATAATACTGCTCCTGAGTAGACCGAACCTGTGCGCCGACAGCATGTACTTTTAAGTTTCAAAAATTCTTTACCGTCGAAATTCTAATTATTTTATTTAAATAATACTGCTCTTCTTACAAGGGAACACCGCGAACTCGGACTCACCGATTGGAACGCAACTTTGTGGGTTTTTAGAGTGACTCAAAACAAGAACAACGGTGTGTTTCATTTGGGCCCTATCGCCCTTTAAGTGGGTGAAAACTAATCTCAAAGTCAAATTGGCACTTCCACTTTTTCGCGTATAATTCTCAAAGTACAACAGACAGAAAAAAGTATTTCAAATAAATGTTTAATGGTGCAATTAGCGCTACAAACTTGCGTTAACAAAATTTTGAAAAAAAGTTTCTTTTTCGTTCAGGTATTTTTTTTTAAACTCTATTGAAAATTTTGTTGACGCAAGTTTGTAGCGCTTATTGCACCATTAAACTTTCGTTTGAAACACTTTTTTCTGTCTGTTGTACTTTGAGAATTATACGCGAAAAAGTGGAAGTGCCAATTTGACTTTGAGATTAGTTTTCACCCTCTTAAAGGGCGATAAGGCCCAAATGAAACACACCGTTGTTATTGTTTTGAGTCACTCTAAAAACCCACAAAGTTGCGTTCCAATCGGTGAGTCCGGGTTCGCGGTGTTCCCTTGTTAGTTAAACTGTCCTGTTTAGCATTTTTCGAGATATGTTGAAATATTTAAAGTTAGACACCTCTTTTACCTTTTAAGTAAACTTAAAAAACCCAACGTGCTACGTAATGATCTAGAGTATTTAACCTAACTGCTTTTCAGATGGTTAAAATATTCTATCTGAAACATTTAATTATTTTCTACGTTAATCACACATTATCTACCGGTACACCTGTCACAAAGATTATAATAGTCTGTTACGAAATAATGATATCATTTTTTAAACTGAATGAAGAAAAGAAGGAAGGCACCAAGAAAGTGATAAAACTTCTGTTCTCTCTGTTGTGTCGAAATGCTAAGTAGAATATTTTAACTAAGGAGGGCAGAAAAGTAATAATAATAATAATAATAATAATAATAGAATCGCTTATCATTTCATACAACTTCATACTCATTCTGCCCTCTTTAGTTAAAATGTCCTATCTAGCATTTTGAAACAACCGAGAAAACTGAAGTTTTATCATTTACTTTGTACCGTCCTTATTTCTCTTCATTCAAATTAGAACGTGTTGTCATTATTTCGTAACAGCTTAATATAATTTTTTGTAATAGGTATACCGGTAGGTAATGTAATATTAACGTACCAATTAATTAATTGTTTTAGATAGGATATTTTAATCATTTGGAAAAAAGTTAGGTTAAATACATTAGACTGTTTATAAATATTTAGGAAGCACGTAGAGTTTTCTAACTTTACTTAAAAGGTAAAAGACGTGTGGAACTTCGAATATTTCTGCATATCTCAAAAAATGAAAAAATTACACACCGTGGAGAATGAGCTCACAAACCACCCTCGAATCGCGAGCGACCCGATGAGACGGCGATAAAGTTGCTCCACTTCAAAGTATCGCTGCAGCTATTCGTTTACCACGGTTAATTAACGACACCCTGGGCCATTTGGCGCAATTATTCCTTGATGGAGCTGACCTCGGCGTATCCGACTTGGAAGACGGTTCCACCTCTGAACTGGCCCCCTTAACGGAACCCGTGGTTCAGTGCCTATCAATAAAGGACACCGGTCGAGGGAAAGAAAGAAGCGAATGACTCTCTCGAGTATTCAGCCTCGGAGCTACAACCATTAGATTCCATTAAATTCCTTCGATCCCCCTGGTACACGGAGGGACTACCGGTAGTTAGAAGGTTAGCCTGGTACCGACTCGGCATTCCTCGTTGAACATCGTCGTACATCGAGCACTGGTCGTTTCGTCGATCTGTCTTTCAGCGTACACACGCTTCTCCTCTTGATCGCCTGCATTCCGAACGGAATCACGACGGATTTATGAAATCGCGCGGGGAGAGCCGCGTGTAATCTGTCCGGATCAGTCGGTGTTCCAATTAACTTCGAGATCCGCTGATAACGATGACCGATGGTCGAGTGGATTTCTCAAAGTGGAGGACACTCGCGCAGGTAGATACCTCCGAAGGAGGACTAGCAATGCCGCGACGGCTTTCGAGGGCGCAAGGTGTCGAAGAAGATTTCTTTGCTGACTGGAAATCTCCGATTAATCAGAACGAATGTTATAGATACCTATTCTTTATTCTCAAAGATGATACTTAATCCTGCTTCGAACACACGAGGCACTGATTCGCGTGAAACGCAAATGGCGTTAATAATTGAATTTAATGCACCGATAGCTCAGCAACGCACCTGAGCGCGACGAATCGCCCCTGAAATCTTCCTTGCGTTAAATTGAAGCCACTTACTGCGCAGCTTCGCGCTGCCCACGAATACTTGTTTGCCGAAGCAGCTTTAGAAAAATCCCAGTCAATCTGCAAATATTATTTCTTTACGTCCCAATTATTTCGCAGCTTACAAACGCGAGGCTGCCTAAACAACTGATCAGTCATTCCAGTCGCGTGCAGAGTGCTCGCCGCGAACATTTCGACGCCTCGATCGAGCGCCGAGCTGTCGGGAGGAATTTAAAGAGAGCGCGCGGATCCCCGAGGTGCCCGTGGCTCCGTGGTCACGGACGAGGGCGCCCACTCGTTTGTAATTCGATAATTGATACGCCCTCAGCTCCTTTCATTATACGGGAACGCGTTCGTAAGTAACGCTGGCCGAGCGTACAAATTACCGCGCCACGCGGCCAGCCGTTGAGGATTTTCCTTGTTGCGTTGGCCCGCACGCGACGACACCGGCGATCTCGATCAGGAAGTGGAAACGGGTCTCGCGTGGGCGGCTACACGCAACAGTTGAGCCAGTTATGCGAGGAATCGTTCGGACTCACCCCGATAAAATAGCGCGACAAGCGTTAAAGGATTTCCTTTAGCGCGGGGGTTGAGTCCTTTTCTGATCGAGCGATTCGATCAAAAGATGCTGGAATTCGAGGGAATTGAGAATAAAATTCTCTGAATTAACCAGCGATGCCTCGCATCTTTCTACTCACCAATTTCAACTGCGGTTCTGACAGAGACGCATCCAGGACTGCCAACACCCAGTAACACTTTTCGCGCGTGCAATTAACCGCCCGCCGTTAATGTACAATCGCCGGGGACACTTGGAGTGCTCCCAGGCACATGATTAATGCGCGCACCAGCGGCAACCAGCGTCTTATCCGGATTCCCTGTCCATTTTTCTTCCACGACCCCGTACAACTTCATCGGGACAACCGCGATTATCCCCTGACAGCATTATCTAAAAGCAATCTCGGTGGACCGTTATCGACGAGCAGGATCATCCACGTTTTCAATAACAGCGCCGCACACCGTGACACCGAGTTGTCATTAAAGCTACAGAATCCTGTTTCTTGTACGCGAGCTCCTTAGCTTTTAACCTCCCGTGGGAAGCTCCCATATAACCCTCCACGGGATTCTATTCCCCCCGGACGGCGAAAGATGGGCATTCTCCTCCTCGCTTGCTTTCTTACACTCGTTTCCGATGAATCCGCCGACGATTAATGGGAAATACGAGGCAGAGGACTCGCTAACAATAAGATTCAAACGATATTAACTGTACCCTTTTTCCAAACGAGGTGCTATCATATTTAAAATCTTACGGAAATACTATCTAATACTAATCTAAATCCTAATTCAACAGGGACTTCCGTTCCTTTCCCAAAATCATATCCCACTGATAGTCGCTTATCTAGCAGCCCGCTGGCAACCAGCCGCAGCGTTTTTGTCGCCGGTTATTGCTTTTATCGCGACGTTTTCAGCCGGTCGCTCCGAGCGCGCGCGCGCGCGTTTTTACGATTTTTCCCGAAACGCTGAGCGCGGCCGTTTGAATTCAGGCCGGGCAGCGGCGCGTAAAAAGAAATTGGCCGCGGCGGAAACGAGAGAGGAGCCCGAAAATCGGCGATTCCTTCGCTGAAGCATGTCGTTTCCATGCAGCATCGGGTGAGACGCGGAAAGAAACAAGTTCCGCGGGGGCCGGATTACGACGTGCATCTTGATGCATTTCCATGGACGGAATCGAGACGGTTGGCCCCGGGCCGAGAGCGAGCTGCTCGAGTGCTTTTCTTCTTTCTTCCGTAGCGTTTTCATTCTTTTTTATTTCCCTTCGAATGTCCACGTCGGCGTCGGCATCGATATTTCAGTAGAGGGGCGAAAGGGCAGAGAGGTTTTTGTCCAGGCGGCGCACGATCCCCGCTGAATGGGCCGTTAGCGAAAATATAAATATAATTGAACGACGTCGTTTAGCGCGACTTGTCTCGTGAATCAACAAGATTGCTACGCGGCCTGTAACCAAATACGCGGCCACGAAATGCGTAACCAGCAACGATATATCGTCGCGACGAACGGTATTTAATGTCCTCTGCGTTCCCTAGGGCCCGCTCTAACGCAGAACGTCATCTGCCCGAGGTTGAAAAAGGGACGAGCCTATTTCCTGGAGGGTCAGGTGTAGCCTCGAAGGAGGATCTCGAAGCGTGGGCAAATTTTCTTTGGGTGATTTATTATTCTACGGATTGGGTAACTGACTGCTTTCGAGGAGACTTGATTCTTTCATATATTTCCCCGCATAGATTGGACAGACGTGTTTATGCCCTCCGCTGCGAAAAGATCTGTTTCGGGGGCGCCTAAAAATACACGGGAAGGTTAGGGAAAAAGGAAGTCCGAGATCGTGACCGATCCGAATTCGGAGTAGCATAAACAGAGGGGAACTAGGGTCCGGGGTTTTCGTGGTGGGTGGCTCGGTGACTTCAGTAGACCCTGACATCACGTGTCCCGCTGAAAAGGGGTTTACGAGCCCATCGCCAATCCGTCAAAGGCGGTAACACGACACTGATTACTGTTTTACGTGCCCAACCACATGGCGCGGGGCCAATTACTTTCTTTGGGCTCCCGTTTGTCTAGTACCGTTCTGTCGCCGATTTGCCTAAAAAAAGATTCACGCTCCTGTGATCTGTGCGCGTATCTACGGAGCATCTTCTCCGCCTTCCAGGCTAAGGTGAATGTAACAGCGTCCGGCTATGTCCTAGTAGCTACCTGAACAGCAACGCGAATTTTATTTATTTTTAAGCTTAATTTTTAGTGTAATTGAAAACAAAAATCTAGCAATATTGATTAATATCGATATTATAGAAAATTGAATTCGTTAAGTAGAAATAATTATTTTGTAACACTTCGTACGCGTAATGCTGAGTTCACACCTGACACTTCGAGAAATTTCTTAAGTTTCTGTTAAGACGCGCCACTCATTTGTTGACAAAATATTGACTGCTTATCGTATTTATATATTATAATAATACATTAGCATAGTAGTAGAGAGATTGAAATTTAGTTTAATATGATTAAACTTGATAGAAAATTAATTTTCTTGGAAGATGTATAAGTTTACTTACAAGGAGAGTATTTTAAGTGTCCGCCTCCGATCATTTTGATTTTTGGATATGTTATAGAGGACCGAAAAATAAGAAATACGTGTTTTTTTATTTTTCCCCGTTTTCATATTTGGGGGGTGAAAACTGCGTTGAAAGTTAGGGTTGAAAAATCATTTTTCTGGAATATCTCGAGAACTATTAGAGATAGGGGAATAGTGTCAATGGACGAATTTTGTGTCTTTGAATGCGAAATATGACTGACTCACCAGATTTCCCCCTATCTCTAATAGTTCTCGAGATATTCCACAAAAATGATTTTTCAACCCTAACTTTGAACGCAGTTTTCACCCCCCAAATATGAAAACGGGGAAAAATAAAAAAACACGTATTTCTTATTTTTCGGTCCTCTATAATATATCCAAAAATCAAAATGATAGGAGGCGGACACCTAAAATACTCTCCTTGTTAGTGGTACCAGAATATCCTTGATGTACCAGTAGGTGGCACACATTTTTAGGTTGTCCGCTTACACCTCCATATTTTCGTATTTTCATTAATAAATAAGTCTATTCTAATACATAAATTTTTTTTCGCTTTCCGATAGTATAATATTGTGTTATTTAATTGAATTAGGAGGAAACATTGTCGCTATTCGTTAAGCCCCTCAAAGTAACGGTACATTTACCTGAACTTGGCGTTGCCAGAACTTCAGAGCCACTCCACAATCCACATCGGCGGACCCCCTCGCGGGGACGCGCGGGATACATCCTCCCTCCATCCCCGCGATAAATTTCCAGCCCTTTCATCGATCAGGATAACGCGCGAAATGGTCGCTGTTAAACAGGGAATAGTACACCTAGTTACCCGACTATCTACGCCCCGGCTGCGGCGATAAAGTATTCACTCGCGGCGTGTATGTACATTAGCTCGCGGCGTGGCTGGGCCCAGCGTTCTGAGCTATGATGTTCACCACCGAAGGGGTTAATAAATAAAGAGTAAACCCTAGCCGGGAGGTGTCCACGTATCCCCGCGGCCTCTCCATAATTCATCGCGCGATAAATAAAACGCTCCGACGCCGTCGTTTCAGCCTCCGCATAACCGAACGGCAACAGGAAAATATTTCAATTACATTACGATTAACTTATTTCCCGGACGCGCAAGGGGGGCTGGGGTTAGCCGGGGCGAGGAGTGCACCTCGATTCGCAGCCCCCCGTCTCTCCCCCCCTGGGTCTGTCCCACGACGGTAAATCAAACGCGACGGAGCCATCGATTCCACCGTGCCTAACGGTTAATTTCTCCGGAGACAATCGCGGTCCGATCTAAAGGACGCAGCCGGTAACAGGAATCGCGGACGCTCGATGCAGCGATGACATCAGCACGGAGCCATCGATTACGATCCTCCCCTTCCCTTGACAAAATCGATTTTTACCAGGTGAAAAGCAGGCGAGGCGGGTCGATTTGATTCCCAGGCGGGAGAGGGAAACGCTTGTCGCAGAGGTGGGGAGTGCGACGGAAGGAGTCCTCTTCGAGAATTTCGGGTCATCAACCCAGGGCATGGAACCGGAGGCCGAGAGAGACCGTGTAATCCTTTGAAAAGGACTACCATTACGGTAATCACCATTCTTCTTGGCCGAGCACTTGCAACCGACAAGGTAGTCGATCCTCTTCCACTCCCCCCTGACACCCTCATCCTCGAGCGTGGAACAGGACGCGCGCCGAGTAGGTACAGGTCCTTTCGATTTCTTTCCACCTGTGCGTACCTAAGAGGAACGCCCGTCGACTCCCCCGGCCGGGCAGAAAGCGAACGGACCGTTTGCTGGGATTACTTAATCGCTCCCCACGGGGTCGTCGACACTTCCTGGTCGAAATCGATGCCCGAGAAAAAAAGCACGCATTCCCTGGTGGCGATCGCCACGGGGGAAACGCAGGCTACAACGGTTCGTCCGCGGCGTCGTTGACCTGACGCTTTTTCGGAGCAAGTGCAACCGTGCTCCTCAACGGGGATTGATGATCGGTCAGATGGACCAGTTTCGAGCTCGTAAAGAAAAAGTACGTGGTGCTGTTTCTTGCAGGAATCTTGTAGAGTTTCGTGGATACTGGATGTATGTTCGTGTGGACGCAGAAGGGTCTAAATTTTATTGAGCAAAGAGGTACCGTTGGTACGTTAAGGGGAGGTTCTGGTCTAGAGCCCAAAAAAATAGGTGATATTTAGGAATTAATTAAAGGAAAACTACTATATATAATTTAATGGGACTTTTTGCATTGTATTAAGGATGTCTTAGATTAAAGAAATATATTTTTTGTTTTATAATTAGTCATTGCAGACAGCCCTGGGGAGTCGTTAAAGTCAAGGCGTCAAAAAATTGATCCAAATCGGTGGGACATGTATCTCCAAAAGTTATTATCCGATTCGACTGAAACCTTTTTTATTTTGAAGATTATTCTTTTGGCCAGGGGGGGGGCTAAAAAAATTACAAAAATGACATTTTTTTTAGAAAATAACGACACTTCCAATTTGAAATCACTTTTCCTTGTATTTTTCGTCCTTTCAACGCCTTTAAAAATTATTAATTTGTCAATTTTTTGTAATTTTTTCTAGTCCCCCCCCCCCTAGCCAGAAGTATATTCTTCAAAATAAAAAAAGTTTCAGTCGAATCGGATAATAACTTTTGGAGATACAGGTCCCACCGATTTTGAGAACACTGTTATAACTTCGGGAATTTTACGAATTTCAACAAATCCTTTTAAACACGTTTTCCTAAAAGGTTGAACATTCGAAAAATGAAATAAAAAAAAATCGACATTTAGACCAGAACCTCCCCTTAAGTCGTTCCGGTCTAAAATGAAGCATTTCTGTTTTAATTAATTACAAAGGAACACATTGAAACTGAGACTTGTTCCTTGGCATGAAGTTTATTAATATTATAAGCATTAGATAATATGTTTATTTAGTCAAAAATATGCATTATGCTACAGGTGGATCATTTTTTTAAAAGACCTATTTAGTGATCCACCTGTAGCGAAATCTATGATGCATACTTTTGGCGAAACAAATATGTTTTTTAAAGCTGATGCTGTTAATAAACTTCGTGCCAAAGAACAAGCCGCGGTTTCAATTGGTTTCTTTCTAATTAATTGAAACAGAAATGCTTCGTTTTAAACAGGAACGACTGCCTAGTACCCTTAATTGGTAGACTAATGTGACGAGTAAAAAAAGTTTTTTTCCGGAGATGGATTGTGAAGATAGTAAAAATTCAATTAATTTGTGGCAGGGCATTTTGTTTTAGCATATTGTAAAGTTATAAAATCAATTACAAAATCATGAAAAAGTTGAATATATTAGCCGTCCCAAGACTGCGCGTAAGTTAATAGTCTTTCGCGAACAGCCAATCGGTGTACGCGATTGTGCCTTGTAGGACTAGCGGAAACAAAAAAGGGAACGTTTTTCATTAATTATAATGCAGTCGCTAAATGACGACCTTTCGTTTTTGTTAATTTATCGAAAATGCACTAAATAGTGTTTCAATATTTTATGCTGATGTTTTACAGGCAAAACTTTTACTAAGTTGTTTAGAATTTACAATAAAAAAATGATATTGAAAAAATCGACGGTCAACTCCTAATAACTGTGTATGACGAATATGTGTGGAAAATTTTATTGCAATCGGATCATTGGAACCCAAGAAATCATGTACTTCAATTGGCTGTTCGTGAAATGCTATTAACTCAGTCGTTGCACCGCTAATATATTCAACTTTTTCCTGATTTTGCAATTGATTTTGTAACTTCGCAATATGCTAGAATAAAGTGCCATACCGCAAATTGATTAGATTTTTAGGGAATTAAATTTCAAGGAGTCGTCGGATCAATTCCCCAGTCAGATAAATTGTCACGCATGCCAAAGTGGTCGCCGCGAAATAAAGATTCCTGCAGTTTGATACGTCAATGATGAATTGGGTGCGGAAATGATAAATTGACAGATAAGTGTGACCAACTCTGGATGGCAAGCGAGTCGCATTACAGAGGTGCTGCTTCATATCTTATCCGTGCTTCATACTCTTCGTACAGCTCTTGCTACTTCAACATTGTACTCGGCGGATGTGTCAGATAAATGGATTTGGCGAAATGCGCAGCATTTATCATGCTGCTGCAACTTAAACCATCCATGGACACCGGGAATCCTGTGCAACCGGGTACAACGAGATGTGGCAGATATGTACACGCTCGAGAAACAGGATGCTCCTCGGCCCTGTGATTGTTTCCACTGAAAACTGAGCAATGCTGAGCACTTTCAGTCGACTTCCGAAAATCCAGGCAACAGATGAGATGCGCACTAAAGTGAAACTCCACTGAAAATCAAAGGACAACAGAGCCGAAAATTGGAATTGCAATTATTGCTCCGAGAACTCAGAAATTTCGAAGAATATCTACCATCTACGATTATGTGAATCCAAAAATAGAAGTGGGCACACGTGACCGTGCGAGAAACATGGGAAGTCAATCAAGAAATTGTCTCTTAAAAGATATTATCGACTCTATATTTTTATTCCACAAATTTATTTGACACATAGCAGTGTTTCTTTGAGGACTCGTGGGAACAGAAATTCGTGAGAGTGGTCGTTGAACTTGATGAAGAGGACCAACCACGACTACCCGGCGATCCTGTGGCCATCCTTTTATCATAATTCGCGTCAATATTTTGCGCTCGATGGTCGAATGTTTAAGCAGTCTTACCGAAGAATGACTAAACATCGATTTCGTAATAGTCGACGGCAGATTCCATGGCAAGGAAAGGAGTACCGCTTTCACGATATTAATATTTATACTGGTATCAGGTCTATCTACCGATTATGTCAATATAGCCGCGCATGAACGTAATCGTTATATGAATACGGTTTTTCTTCCTCGAGCCGCGGATTTGACGATGAAAGAGCAGCACGAGGAGAACATTGCACGGGCGAGGCGATGCCTGCGAAGGATGTATTTATTAGCCCAGTAAGGTATCGATTACGCCGATAATCGACTGTCTTCCTGCAACTCAAACACCGATTAATCGATCCGCAGCTTCCCGACGCGTCCTCCCCTTCGTTTTTCTCAATTACGCTTGATCGATAGTCGAAGAGACTGAACGGCGCTCTGTATCCGCTCCTCGCTGTTTCATTATTTTCGGGAACGACTGCCGCGAAAGACAAGCTGTCGCGCACCGAAAAGAATCGAGAAGCGTAAAGAGCAGTAGGCACCAGACTACCCAGCGGACAACGGAGCATCGAAGTGGCCGTCGTGGATGAGCAATTTGGAATGCCAACGATATCTATCGAGGAGTTCAATGCTGAACCGACAGCGATCATCCAGTGGCAACAGAAGATCCGAGACAGCCTACCGAGACGGCGTCAGCAAGTAGAAAGTGAAGATCGCAACGCAGACGCTGTTGTTGTCGAGAGCAAAGCATAGCCCGCGAGTTACGTCAGCGATAATAAGCGGCGTTAGCGATCGTTGGAAGTAATTCACGGATCCATGTATTTTTCTTCCTCGTCATTGATATTCGTTAAATGTAATACCGCCCACTATTTCTAATTAAACAGTAGGGTAAATCCGGGAGACGCGGTCGACCTAATATAAAATGGCTATTAAAACTAATACAGAAACTTAATACGTTCAGAATTTTATGCTGATTCAGAAAAACTGGTTGATATTTGCTTTAACACAATATTCAATGTAAATCGAGTTGAAAACTAAAGTCATGACATCTGACCACCTCTCCCGAGGTGCCGGGAGAAATGGTTTTCGTCGTTGGCAGAGACCACTCGCATAATTATTCATGGAAAAATAACAAAGAAGAAAGCAAAATTATTTATGAATGAATACAACTACAGATTCATTGATATTTAATTTGTTCACGCTAAACAAGTAAAGAACACATCAAAGATAAAGCGAACTACCTACCGGCGATTAGCAAGGCAAATGAATACAAAAGTGAATGAATAAAATAAATAAACAATAATAATAAAATAATGATAAAAAATAAAAATGTAAAAAAATAATAAAAAAATCATAACTCGACCATCTCTCCTTTCCGCAGCGAGAGATGGTCTTCTCGTTAGTTTTGAGAGGAAGAGTTAATATGGCTAAATATTTTGGCTGCATTGTCCCCCAATATCTCTACTATCTTATAATTCCCAAACATTAAACAAAAATAAACTTAGAAGTATATTTTAAATACGATTTTGTACACCGTTGTTTGACAAAGAAGGTTAAATGTAACCTCAGTTTACCTTTTATAGCCTGTAAATCTAGAAAAACACAGAAGAAACCGAAGTGACGCTATTCATTCAATTGTTTGGCTTCTAGAGAAGTAATCGGTCTGCACTTTAACGCGTTTTTACGTATATAGCGACTCTCCAGCCCAGCCGCGTCTCCCGGATTTACTCTATGTACCCCGCAACTTTTCTTTACGCCCGAGTGCTTGACTATTTCTCACTGAAAATCTCGCGCGACGATGTCTCGAATTTTAATCGTGCCCGAGGATCAAGAAAAGAAGCCACCGGAATCGACCCGTTACTTCTTCCGTCCGAAAGGTGGGAGATCGACGACGAACCATGGATCCTTCCGTCCCCGGCGTCCCTTCCGCGTGCACGATGTTTCAGGACTAATTATCCAGGGATAATACCGTGGCGGTTTCCTACAGGCCAGCGTGCGTATAGATCCTGAAATCCCCGTGGTAATATCCTTCATTACAGGGGCCCAGGGATGGTTTTTCTGGGCCGCTGAAGGCAGCAATTAGAGGAGAAGCCGGTGTCGATCCGCTCGAGGAGGTCAGCATCGTCGTAAGGCGATCGTCTAGGATCATCCTCCGTAGCCAACGACGTCCTTGCCCGAGGCTGCGCGTGTATTTATAGGCGATGATACCCTAGACTCCTCTCCTTCTCGCGGCTCGCTCCTCCTCGGTCGTCGTGCTCATCGTCGTCGTCACCGACGCATGCCTCCCCGACCGTCCCGGCCCTCGTCCTCGGCCATCCTCATCTCCGTTCTCCTTTTTTTTCTCCCCACCTGCCATCGTCCTGTGAATCATCGGACGTTCGTCGTCCTGCGTGCGCTCGGACGCGTCACGCGACAGCCACCTCTCGTTCCATTCACGCGCCGCTGCCCGGCCGAGCCAGGGGAGGATCGAGATTACGTCGGCTTCGATCGTTAATAGATATCGCGAGCCGGCCGAGAATCCAGGCGTTCCTGTTCCGCGGCTCGGACGGCTGGCTGACGATTATCTCGACAGACGGAGAAGCTGTCGGATCGATAGGGACCTTCTGAGTTATTTGGACGCAGGTGCTTTTATATTTGGAGGAATACTCTTTGATCGAGTGTTGGGGATGTAACGCAGGGGAGTTATCCTTGCGGGAAGATTGATTATGCAGGTGGGGCGCGATTGTCGAGCGTGCTTTGAGCTTTGGTGGTGGCAGTTGCGACAATAACGAAGTGGTAGCAGGATTTGCTAAACAGATACGACTTAGTAACTAGTAGTGGCGGATTTAAAAAAGAAGGCCCAGGTGGCAAACGTGCTGAGGGGCCCATTTCTTCGGGGAAATGAAGAGCTACTTTACTAAAAGCGAGCCAGTGTACAGAAAAGTATAGAAAAAAAAATATATAGTTCTTGGATACAATCATAATGTATTTCTGAAGACAGGGACCTAGGGAGCCTTCTGAGCAGAGACCAATTTTTCGGGAAAATAAAGCGGTAGTTTACTAAAACCGGGCTCAGTGTGATAATACAGAAAAAATATAGTTTGGATAAAATCATAATTTTTTTAAGGACGGGGTCCTGGGGGGCCTTCTGGTAACGAGGGTTTTCCTTCTAGCTCCTCAAAAATAAACTCAACTCGCTTGGACCAGTTTTATAAAAGGTATTCTGTCTTAAAAGGTGTGCCAATGATTTTTTGACTCACTGTATATCCAGAGGATAGGCGAAGCTAGAGACAATTCTAATGTCAACCCTGGCAGGTGTTCTCTTTGAAAAGCATGCATGGGAATCAACGTTTAAAGGAGAACTCTGTCAGACATTCTGTTGATTCTGTAGATTCCTTGAGACTACCACCTTAAATTCACCATTAACTTCTCCGTTCTATGCTAATAGACCCCCTTGTACTTTTAATAGCTCCAGACACTGAGTAGCCACATCTGAGCATTTAAGCCGGACATACAGGTCTTCGCTAACAGGGAGAAAAAAACCCTTCGCTTTGTAATCCAGTAAAGACACGCGCAACGTTCATACAATACTATCCGCTGCATCGCTTTCCCGGTGTTTGAGTTTGCAATCGGTGATGTCATTGCTCAAATATCGGTGTATTCTCGGTCGGGGCGAAGATACACCGATTCTTGAAAGGATCGCGCCGGGCTCACGCCACGGAAATTCTTGCTCGCTGAACAATACAGGAAAAAGCTTCTTCTCCGTTCTTTTTCTTTGGCGCTCGTTCCCTGTGAGAGCTCAAGTGAATTCATTTGTGTCACGCAGGTACCATTAACGCGATTATGCTCGTACGTAACACTGCATCGCGTACGTCCAAACAATGCATCATCCTAGGCCACTGTCATCCTGGTCCCCACCTCATCAGTCCCAATGGAATTCCAAAGTGTCTCGATTCTCAGTCTCATTTCACTTTACTCCAATCCCAAGTCAGTACAAGGCTGAAGTCAGCCTACTCCTACATGGAATTGTATTTTCCAAACAGTGGCGCGCACAGAGAGGGGCCAAGGGAACCTGGCACTAGGGATTGCAATACCGGTAAACCGATTTATCGGTTTACTGGAAAATCGCGAGAAATACCCTCAAATTTTTACCGGTAATTCGCCAAATATTTACCGGTAATTCGACAAATTATGTATAGCAATGTAGCGCATATATGCATTCACTAATTCCGTCGATATCTACTCCGGTATCAGTGAAAAAAAGCTTCAATTAATAATAGAGACGAAAACCGAAGTATCTCGGGAAGAACCAACTTTAAACCAAAAGAAAACTAAAAATCTGAAGCCACCAAAGAATAGACGTTTTTTCAAGTAGAAAAAGTAAAAAGAAAATATCTACATATGACATATGATTTCTTAATGACTACCCGAAGAACAAGTGTAGAATCTAAGAGCGCTTTATCAGGAGACCAAAGTTTGAACAAATTATGTTTTTTGCGTGCTTATTTATAAAAAGAATTGTTAAATAAAAAATATTTAATTACGTATATAAGTTAAGATTCTTTTCATTGTTTTCGCGGTAAAGATCTATATTAATAAGTAATGTCAATAGTTATACAAATATATCTACTTTGTGTTATATCATTTTATATTTTATGTTTAGAACAGTTTTATTTGCATATATTTTTTATAATGCTCGATTAGAGATCAAAATTTTTTTTGTTAAGTTTACTTTTATATTTTCAATACCTTAAAAAATTACCAGTAAATTACCGATAAACCGGTTTTGAATGAAAATTTTACCGAATTACCGGTAATTGAAAAAGTCGGTAAATTTGCAATCCCCACCTGGCATCCCTAAAGAAGAGGCTTTGTAAGAAGAAAAGAAAACTGGATTTTATTCGTGAAATAAATATTATAATCACCTAAATGAATTTTCTTAAATTTGCATTAAAAATATTTATACCCCTTCGACTACTCGGCTTCCCCCAAGATTAAATCCTGAATGCGCCACTGGACGCGACACGCAGGACGACGTGAATGTTGCCCGTTTTAATAAATATCGCGATAAAATCAATCAGCCGGAACGTAATCGGGCGTTCCCCGGTAAGAACGTCGCGTCACGCGACGCCAGTAGATCGAACGTACACGCTCGAGGCCGATCGGTTTTTGCACGGGGGATGGATCGACGGGGACGACTCGATCGACGGTCGGGGCCGTCTCCCAGCGCACTTCGCTTTTTCTCGGCCGACCCTCGCGGGTTTCCTCTCGCGTGGAAACGTTCCAATAATGTCAGCGCCGGGCCTTGACATTGCCACGCCGCGGCAGACAATGTCCCCGCCTTGTCTTTTCCCTCGGCCCCACGGCGAGGAGGAAACAAAGCGAGCGAGACGACATCCGGTCCCGGCGCACTCGTGTGTCGTTCAACTCACCGGGTTATCTCACAGGAAAGCAACCGACCCCGGCGATCCCGCGACTAATTGGCGGCCCTGGTTTTTCCAAACGGATGGAAAAATATTCGAATCGCTGGCTGCGGCGGGAAGGATCCAGGTAGGTGGAGAATAAATCTTTATTTCTGGGAATCGAAGGCGGAACGGGAGGACGGAAAGGGTGAATAGTTACGCCGGCGCAGGGAGTTTCCTTCTTGGGAAGCGTTACTTATCTATTGAATTTTTATATGTAAGGTGGGAACGAGGAAGCAGGGCGATTCCCTGTGAAAAAAAAAGTAACATCGACACCGTGAAATCGCAGCTGCTCACACGGGACTTCCCTTTTCGCGAAAATTCAATTTAACACATCTCGCATTATCATCTCTTTGAGGAAACGTAGGTATTCCCACAAAGAGGACTTCCATGCAATGTAACTCTTCTTCTAATTGCAACGCAAGCGGAATTAAACCTTGAAGACAATCTCCCCAGCGGTACATTAAACCCACCTTGTCCAGCAGACACCGCGCTTTTTCCTCGTCATTCAATTTTAAATTTAATATCCACCTCTCGCAATTACCAAGCTGCCTGCTATTTTCCTTCATTGCCCCATAAATTTCCCTGAAACTCCCCAACTAATTGAACAGGTCTCGATCTTCCGTAGCCGAGAAACGCATGGGGAAAAAAGGAGACTCGAAGAGCCGCGTCGCGTTGGGATGACGTTGCGGGGGATGAGAGCGTTGACGTCACCGCGTGTTCTTCGAAAACGGAAATATTGAGTGACATCACCAACCGGTCGGTCAGAGGCTGCCAGGTTGAACTCGAGTTCCCTCGAGATTCGTCGCCGATGTCGTGGCCTGCCCGGTCGATTGCGATCTCTGGCCGCTTCTTTTCTTCTTCGTCGTCTTCTTCTTCTTCCTCTTCCTTCGAAGATAGCCGCTGGCTGGATGACTAAACGCGAGAAGGATCCCTCTCTCGTGTGCGAACGGTCAGGGCCGACGAAGCTCGAGTATCTTCGTGAATCGAAAGGATTCGCAAGGACCTCAGCGGAGAAGAAATATTCGCGAGCAGAAGGTTTGATACTTTGGGATCTCTTCAATGGATCCTTGCTACCGTGGACGTTATTAGTGGTATGAAAATAATGTTCCAGGTGAAGATGGAACTCTTTATACGTCTAATAAAATCGCAAGAGTGTCGCCTCTCTTCATATCGATTTGCTCCACAAGATCGACCATAGATGTATCAAACCAAGCGAGACTTAGCGTCCGCGCGTCGCGAGGCAGTTCAGCGATTATCGCGGCAGGGATCCCAGGAATGGCGAAGCCTTTCCGCGAATAATTAAACGTTACATAAAGACCTAAATACCAGCATCTATCAGGAATCCGAGGGAGCGCGACGTGCCGGCAAAAACGTCGAAAGGCGACTGGCGACAAATCGAGCGACGTATCCGTTTCGCTCAGCGACACTTGTCTCCTCTCCTCCGAGCGATTCGAGCGATGCCAGCTCGCCAGCAAATTGCTTTATAACTACGAGTAAGTTGTCCCGTGCCCGGCGTCGTTTTCTTTCACCACCTCGGGCGCACGATTCCTCGCGTATTTTCCGTTTCGCGTGAGACGAGCGACGCGCAGAGATACGCGATGGATCGCCCCTGACAAATCCATTGAAATTGCGTACCGCGCGTCGTTTCACTCGCGATTCCCCCAACGAAAAGCGAGTGGCGGCCGGTGGCTACGAGCACTCGCAATTAGCGGCCGATTAACATAATCTGCGCGCAGAAAAAGCGGCGCCATTTACTACCATCTACCTCGGCACTCCGGAGTCCGCCGTTGCGATTCCGTTTCATCCCATCGCTTGCCGCGTTCCGCGGATGATCGTCGCGATAACTGGATGAATAAATTCAGCGAATGTTAGAGCAATTAGTCGCTAGGGCTCTCGATTAATCTGTTTCGAGAGGAAGAGCTGTTTCAGGGAAAGCGTGTTCCAGCTTGTTCCCTGCGGAAGCGTAATCTTTATCAGATGAATTGTTCCCTTAGGATTCGCGGTAGAGGATGAAGCTTGATATGAACGATTAGGGCAAGAAGCGTGAGACGTGGATGGAATATTGTTTCAGATGGTACACGATTTTCGATACGAAGGAAATTACTTTAGACGAGCAGCGTTTCGTGTTGCAGTAGTGAATTAAGATCAAAGATTCTTCGCCTGACCCAATTGATTTTTAATTATTCCTTCTGTGGACCACAATGCTGAACACTGGTAGCTATCAAATTTTAAATGCGGCGGCCAAAGTGATGGACCGATGCACCAGATTGAAAGCTTCCTTTAAAAACTCCAGAATAATCTCACTCGCACCCTATCTTTCCCTCGAAAATCCTCTTCAAAGCCCAACGTTTCCCCCTGAAATATTACTACGTGTAATTTAATAAGAGCCCCTTTCTTCTCGGCTGATGAGTCGAGATTAAGGTGGATTTTATTCATCGCGATTCGCAATCCAAATCCGTTAACCTCCTCCCCCGTTCTTCCGCCACACACCCCCGACTCCACTTCACCTTTTTAGACTCGTCGTTCTTTTCTAGTTACTGGCATCCCTTCTCTCCACGGATCATACCCACACCACGCTTCTCCTTGCTCGCCCGGCCTGCATATTGATGAGAGATTTTAGCCGACGCGCGCGCGGGTCTCCCCGAAGATGAAAGGCGCTGTAAAAAATGCAATAAACTATAAGCTAATGTGCAGGATCAAAGGGGCACCGATGAGGTCCCCGCGTGCTCCATTCCGCGATTCCTTTTTTACTCGATTCGTACGAGACACATGCGCCGACTAAGTGCTGTGAAAACTGCCGCCCGCTTTTCCTGTCTGAGCCAACGTTTTCTCTGCCTTTCCATTAATGCGCACTCTGTTCGCTGAATCATTGTGGCGAGACGCTTTTTCTTAACTCAACTGTAATGGGATTTTTTAAAACAGAATTATTGTGTAAAATCGAAGAGTCCTCGTAGAAATTAAAAAAAAGATTATTGGAAAATGTTCTACTTGCCGATGATAATACTATAATATAGAATTTGATTTTTAGCACTTACAGTGTTTTGTACAAAGACACTTCAACTGTTATTGCGTTATTGTTTAAAAGTCTCCTTTTACATCGAAACTTGGTCGCCCAGTAACCTTATCTTCCAATTAGTTGGAGCAATCTAAATTCCACCAAACTGCTTCCCACTTTCTCATCTTTCCCGAATGCCCGGATGAGAGACAAGGCCATCGAAGAGCGGGGAAAAAAGACTGTAAAAAATCAGAATCGTGGAACGGGCCACGATAGGCTATCAAATTCCCAGAGGTCGTGCTCTGATAATTGCCTAATTACGCCCGTACGTTCCCGGAATGACGCGTCTTCCTCTCCCTGCAGTCTTCTCACGAGTGGAAGAGGAAAAAAAACCAACAATGAGGTACCTCTATACACCGGGCAAATCCCTGGGAGGGCCGAATATTCGAGGGAATATTAGGAGTCGGAGGAGGGAAACGAATTAAATCTGATGAAATGGCTCGAGGCGGGGTTGCGTGGGCCGTGAAATTAATTTACGATTAATTGTTTGCGGGGAGGACCCGGGGCCAGCGGGGAGAGCCACTTCATCCATGGTGCCGTACCTTCGAGACCCTGGAACCCGGTGATTCGATTTGGGAATTACGCGGTGTCTCATTCGGGAGTCTGGCTGCGAGAGGACGTACGCGAGACTCGCACGTACTTCCAGTAGATAGGTATGTAGATAGTCTACACCGTGCAGAATCAGTGTAATCATTTAAAAGAGACAAAAACCTTACCCGAAAAAATTCCTCCTTTCCCAGAAAATTTATCATGAAATAGATTACTTCTTTCAAAGCACCTACGCTTGTACAGCTGCGAAATAGTCGGAACGAAGGATGCGCCAGAATCCCGCTGATTCCGTGAAAAGGCCCGGACAGTGGCCCTCTGTCGGAAAGTTTTCAGAAACCGCACGTGTCGATCAAAGATTCCGACGCGTACTCGAAACTGGAGTATCGTAGAACGGCTATTAGAGCCACGTGTTTATTAATGGACCATGCCATGGGCCTCCCTGGATGAGATACTTAGCCGGAAAAAGACCCTCCCCTATTGCGACGCGAGCTTTTTACCCCGACTAACTCGCAAACACAGGGATTAGGTTTCTGAACAGAACGGTCTTGGTACTAGTACCTATACCTCTCCGATGAAATGAAATTCTTCGCGAAGTGTAGCTTCATAGGAGGCAGTGTGTCAATGTAACTTTAAATGGCCAACGTCCGCAGTCTTCCCGAGTTGCTACATTCTTCCAGGCGGGAAGTACACGAACTACGAAGCCAACCAAGTGGTTTATTCGACTAGGAGTTATACTAATGTTTCTATGACCGCGGACACCGCTATACTTAGAGGATACAAACGCGCAGGCTCGCCAGATCATAGTCCTCCGAGGCAACGTTAATTTATTCGCTACGTGTCGCGAACAACCCCCGTGTTATACGTGATCATTGTCCCTATTAGTCCACGTCCGCAGCGGCGTGTACGTGAGCGTTTCAGCGGATTCGTCTTTCCTCTCCAAACCCTGCCCGTGGAGGGGAGGAATCAATTAACTAAGCCGGACGATGAAATTTCCACGGTAATGATAACGATTCCACCGAGCCCTCGTTCGGCCTGTTATCGAGGCGCAGAGGAAGAAGAATCGGATTATGTACCTCGTAACGAGATTAACCCGTCCCGCGTGGACTGGAGAGACACAGACGAGACGAAAGTATCGCTCGATGGGAAAGTCTGGCCTCTGGAGCACGAAGGGGATTCGCTATCACGGTGTCGCGAAAATGGACAAATTGATTCGATTAGAGACGCCCCTGGCGAAGATATCGCCGCGAGTTTGGCTAAAAATTCTGACACCCAGTTTCAGATCTCTTAGTTAGAGGTACTTGGATAGAAACTCAGTGGAGGCTTAAATGATAAGAAGCAGTAGAAGTTCAATGGATAGGGACCAAATAGGTGAAATCGTGACTCCCGTTTGTTCTCGCGGAACGATAATATTCGTACTTTATCCGCCCATTATGGGACACCGGCGGGACGTGAGTTTTCTCGCGGGGTGCCGCTGGAATTTCTCCGCAACATAAAACGGGCATTCCCGCTGGACGTTGCAGAGAAATAATAACGGTGAGACCTCGGTTTTGCGCGAATTATCTTATCTGCCGGTTTTACGGGACCGTATCGCTTTGTGCATGTGTTCCACGAAAGGTTTCACGTCCCATTTGAGAGGCACCGCGCGCATGTAAAGCCGCCGCGGCCCCCATAATTAGGGGCTCCGCTCCAAATCACTGCCACATTTTGATAACAGGACCAGATAACCCTCCGCCGGCCACGCCCACGCCCGACCTTGCCGAAGGAACGCCTGGGATTTGAGTCGAGTGGAGGCTGGCAAAGCTACTTCTAGCGAACTTTCAAAAACATCCCCAAAGAAATTAATCGATTAACCCGTTCCCCTAACTCTACACAGCGAGCCCTCGCTCCCTCCATCCGAGCCACCAACCATCCAGCATAGAATCGTGTGCAAGGAACTTCGCGACCTGGTACGGTTTCCACGGGTTCAACGTCGCGCAGCTCGATAACCTCGATGACCACACCCACGCTGCGGACCGCGCCGGGCAATTATCGTCCCCTCGTCGTAGCTCGAGTGCCTGACCTTGACCGTGAGAGCCGCTTGTTCGAGGCTAGGAGGCGTACGGCGCGGCACCGCGTTACCGGAAGTGCGGGTGACACGCTGCACTGGAATGGAGCGGGAACGTGTGCCCCGGCGAGGGCCGCGCGCGGGCTCGACCAGCCTTGCTCGCCTGCTCGGCAATCTTGCGTGGAATCTGGCGAACGGTCCGTTCGGAAACGATGTGCCAGTTAGATAGGGGGCCACCGGTCTAGCGGTTTCTTTTTTCGAAGCGTTACGGAGGACTAGGCAAGCGCGTGCCAGCGCGGCACACCGCCGTATTGGACAGGGCCCTGTCACCGGGACTCTCCTGGTCGACCGTCGCGCGTGGGTCCCGCGAATGTTTCCAGGAAACTAGGTAAATGGATCTGGATCATTGGAGCGAGTTATCGCCGGCGAGCGACTCGTGTCCGCGGCGAAGATCGACGTCCTAGATGCAGAGGGCTGGGAAGGTTGTCACGTAGCTGGCCAGCCACGATCCTTTTGTGGATTTAATTTATCGCAGAGATACCTGCTGATAGAATTCTGTCCGCTGCTGCTGCAGTCGAGGTCTTTCCAGGGCACGTCGAGTTTATGAGCGTCGTGGGCTCGCTGCACGTCGGGAGCCTGCTTTGGGAGATGGTTCGTAAGTTTGTAAGACTTGAGGTCTTTGGATTTCATTGGCAGAGAATATTAATGCGTGGAATAAATTTTTTTTTTGATATTTTTAGGGATGTTCGCGGAGAGGGTGATGGAGGATTGATGACGCGTCGCAACGGGATTGGTGAACTCGCGACGGGCCTCTGAAGTGAATTGCTGGGAATTATGATTTAGATTAGAGTTGTAGTTGTGGACCGGGTACCCGGGTACCCGGATAACCGTGATACTCGGGACGAGGAAAATTCCCGGGTAGGCGCTATTCGGGAAAACTACCCGAGGTACTCGAGATACCCGAGAATTTACAGAGTACAGAGAGTGATTCTGGAGAGACATCTGTCAGAGAGACGCCGTCTGGCACCCCGTGGTGACGTCAACCCTCTGCGGTACCTCACCGAATTTTATGGCTTTCGACCCTCGAAAGTGTTGGAATAACATTAAAAAGTGAGAAATGTGCAGAATTTCCGCATTTCTCATCAGGTCTTTGCGACACGACGCCAATCGATTCCTTATGTTTCCCCGATGAAAATAACACCAAGAACGACGTAATTCGGACCATAATGAAGGAAATTCCATGAAGGTTTTGCATAATTTCAAATTCACTTAAAAATAGTTCGATTTACATGAAATTTGGTATGATTTTCATCGGAAAAACATAAGGAATCCATCGGTGACACTTCTATATCGATACGATAAAGAGTTAAAAATTATTTTATTTCTGAATTCATTACTGCTCGGCCGACCGCAGCGAATCGAGGTCAGCTCCCCGTAGTCGAGGATAAAATATTCATTACAGTATATTAAGAAGCTATTTAACGTTCATCGTATCGATATGAAAGTGACACCCATGAATTCCTCATCTTTTTCCGATGAAAATCATACCAAAATTCATGTAAATCCGACTACTTTTAACGAAGTGAATTTGAAATTATGCAAAACATTTGTTCATAGAATTTCCTTCATTATGGTCCGAATTACGTCGTTCTTCGTGTTATTTTCATCGGAGAAACATAAGGAATCGATTGGCGTCGTTTCCCCAAAGATCTGATGGGAAATTCGGAACTGGAGATTTCTCACTTCTTAATGGATATTCCTGTCTCCCCGGGGGTCAAAGCCTTCGACCCGAAGGCCATGACGCTCAGTGTGGCTTCAATTATGGAACGGTACTCTATGAGATCTCGGGTGTCTCGAGTATCTCGGGTACTTTTCCCGGGTAGGCGCTACCCGGGAAATTTTTTTCTTCCCGGGTATCTCACGGGTACCCGGGTACCCGATCTGCCGGGAATCAACAGCTCTAATTTAGATGTCGCGGGAAACAGTAACTGTGGCTGGCGAGACGCATAGAAGGCGCGAGGAAAGGCTCGATATGACGCGCCGCCAGCTGACAGCATATCCTCATGTTATATCCTGCCCAGAGTCTGCAATTTCCCCGCGAGTATCATTTAATATGTTCCTTAATATCCACGGAATAGGTAGTCGGTTATTACGCTTTAAGAGCGAACTCGTCGGTTTAATTGGCGCAAATCATAAGAATTAAACGTGCTAAGGTACGGTCCATTATTTTTCAAAGTTTCCTGCGCGCCCTCTCGGCTAGCCGATCGACGATGACGCGCAATTAATACTAGTAACGGGTACAAATTAAGAGAGTGATTAAGAAAACGCGCTGCGTAACAATTTTTTCCGTAGCAGCCCGGTGTATTATTAGAAGCAGTTATTGGCGAGCGTACAGTAATTATATAGTTACGTTTGCGCGGGGATCACGATGATTCCGCGATGAAAATCACCTAAGCGACGTTCCTTATATTATAGTCGTTTCCACGTCTGCGGCGTAATATCGCCGCTGCCGAGCGAGGAGCGAGGGGAAAACAATAAAAGTCGTTTACACTTTCAATGTTGCGGGAAAGCTCTAACGCTTCTACGATATTTAAAGTACCGAACCGGGCGATCTCTAAGATCGCGATTATATCCAAGGAAAATGGACCCTCGAGAATAATAGACATACTTCTGCACCTTCCCTTCTCAGATTCAACACTTTTTCATTTAAGAGTACTAAGTAGGCAGTCGTTTTTTGTAAGAAATGGAGCATTTCTTTTTTAATTAATATTACAAAGAAATAAATTGAAGCTGAGACTTGTTCTTTGACACAAAGTTGATTAACGTCGTAAGCTTCAAAGAAACATGTTTGTTTCGCCAAAATATGCATTTTAGATGACGCCAAAGATGGATCATCTTTTTTAAAGAGGCTTTTTAAGAAAGTTTATTTTGTGTTGCGGAGATTTTAATAGAACGAAACGAAATTCAGCGACCTGACAGTAAATTCTACTTCAGAATATCTCTGGTTCTACAGTGAACCTATAAAAGAAGCAAAATTATGAAGATGACAGCTATGATATGGCAATTATTAAGAAAAACTGCGTTCTTCGGTAGAGAAAGATGAGGTTTTAGTTTTTTTTTCATAAAGAATAAGTCAATTTAGACTTAGGCCGAAATTACACATCTCCTGAACAGCTCGAATTTAATTTAAATCGATTGGGACCTCCGTTTCTTCAGTTATCACTGCAAAGCACGAGAAACTTTTTTAAAAAGCCTCTTTAATGATCCATCTGTAACGTCATATTTTCGACTAAACAAACATGTTTTTTAAAGCTTCTGATGCTAACAAACATTGTGTCAAAGAATAACTCTCAGCTTCAATTTCTTTCTTCGTAATTAATTAAAAAATAAAATCTTCATTTTCGACAAAAACGACTGCCTAAGAGTACCCCTAACAACTGGAATGCATCAAACACACCAGCCCGCAAAAAAGAGCACCCAATAAAAATGTGTATCTCGTAAACCTACTCCAAATAACAGTCGCAATCCACAACAGTGTGTCCTCCGTTGAATGCTCGCGAACTAAGTAGCAACACTAAAGATCTAAACACACTTATCATTTCCATGTTAGTTTCATTCCGGCGTACCAGTGGTAAGAAGAAGAGACCTTCCACACCTCTCTTCTTCTCACCACTGGCACGCCAAAACAGAACTGACACGGAACTGATAAGTGCGTTTATACCTTAAAAGACCGTGATTTCTCAGCACGCCCTCGCTTCCGACGTTTCGCCGTGGACCCCCGGCGGCTTTGAGCGCGTCGAAATTGGATCTCGTTCGTTCTCGCAGTCGTCGGCTCGATTGCTCGCATCCTCGCCCCTCTAGGCGCGCCAATATTTTAATGCCAGCGGTGTGTGACTTCATCCGTGAAATACGGGAACGTAACACCGTAACCCGTTCGAAACGCGTATATAGAGTTCACGGCGCCCTTGCCACGTCCTCGATTACAGGATTTACAAGGCTGGTTGACCGTCTTCATCCGTGGCGGCGCATGCCTCGTTAATCCGCGCGGCGCACACAGGCAACGCTGCCGTGTTACATCGCGGTAAATGGATCGGCTACGAGACTTTCTTCTGGGTGCACTACCGTGTCACGATACGGGGATAAAATCGGCCCGATACGCGGAGCCGTGCCGGCGCTTTTCCCATCGGCCATATCGGCGATGTTATCTACGCCGGCTGGCTGTTCACCAAGACAAAGAGACCTGATTAATCTCCGGTTTGACCCACGTGCCGACCGGATGCGGCGTAACCGGGATGCAAGCTAACGGTTTCGACGATCCGCGCCAGAGAAATCTAGCTCCGTCGTGGCGCCGCGCCGCGTCGTTCCAAACGAAATTTCGCGATCAGATTCGCGTGGATGGAGAATCCTTGACAGTTTGACGGTAGTTCGAGTAGATCTGCCAATTCCATCGTGATCGAACCGTGTCATAGTTTCAATTGGCTCCTTACCCAATGTCACGCCTCATCTTTGATTTATTAAAGTGGAAGCTTACAGACGTTTCTGTACTCGAAGAGTACACGGACTGATTCGACCATGAAGAAGCCTTCAAAGCACGATGATCCTGACATTTTCAATCTCGTTAAGAAGCTCAAACTGATCGAACATCCAGTCCCACAATTTTTGTCGATCGTTCTTAAACCGTTGATACTCGATGCCGAGAGAACACGCGAGGCCAAATGCTCGTCTCGCGCCGTTGCTCGAGCGGTCGACCCGAAGTCGCCGGTTCGGAAAATCCGGCCGCGCGTTCCTCGAAGTTTTCGTCGACACGGGCTCATCGCGAATGCGCCGGGCGTGCCGGAATATAGGGATTCCTGGTCTGTCCAGAATTCCGTGAATTACGTCTAGAATCAGAGCTACTCAGAAAGCTGCGCGAGGAATACCAATGACGGAGACGTGGGTTCCTCGTGCGTCGACCGACTGTGTACCTTGTCCTACACAGACAAAAAGGGCTCTCCCCGGAGGATCGCGCCCTCCACCGTTGAACCGCGGCTCGATCTACAAGGAGAGGTGTTGGGTCACACCACGAGGGCCTCTTCGCGGAGATAAAATGCGCGGAAGATAGGCGGGCACGTTTGAAATACCCGTGACGAGTGAATTCTTCAAACAGGAAACACGATCGACGGACGCAGTCGTTCTGTTCGAGCTGGGAGTCGCCGTTAATTAAGATTCAGAGAGCGAGCAGTTTCGCGATCGGTAGCCGCGGCGTAAATTTAATTGCGATAAGGCAACAGCGCACACGATGTTTATCTGACTAAATAAATCCCGGTTAACTGGATTTATTAATCAGCCACGCACATACAGCGCCGCGCGACCGTTAGCCGAGTGCTGTCGGCGTGGCGCGCGCTCTCGCGTCCCGCAAAACCGCAGGAAATAATTGTCGTTTTTGTCAATATTTATGCGAGCCCATCGTGCCACGTCGAAATAATTGCGCCGCTCGTTATCGGCAATCGTGTCTCGCGGGGAGCCATCGCGAAGTCACGAAGACGATCCTCGCGTGCTCGCGGGGAACGATCCTCCGTGACTTGGACGCGCCGAGGGTAATCCTGCGTCCGTTTCCAGGATACAATCCTGATAGCATTACGAACGAATTGTACCAGCGATAGACACAAAATCCTTAGCCATTATTAAATGCAACATAAGCAACGGAGTTAAGCAAGTGTTTCTTTGCAAACCCACGGCTCTACTTTCGCCAGATGTTCAATGACATTTGTGGTGGGTGGCGTTCCACCGAAGCGCGATAGCCCGCCACAAAGTGAATTAATCTCCCAGGCAGCTGTGCCGCTGGACCTGATCGATGCGTATCTGAGGAGAAAGGGGTAGGACGGGGAGCAGCTCGCGTCTGAGGATGGTGGTTTTTCCCCGCGTGTTCTCAGCCGAGAAAGAAGACGTACGAGGCGCTGGCGATCCTGTCTAATTGTGAGGGTTGTCGGTCGTCGCGCGACAGATGCCATGAAGAGGCGCCTCGTCTGTTTTCTGGGAAGGAGGTGGCTCGATTCCGCCTCGTCCACCGGGGCCGACGTCGACGGGCGAGCAGGCCACGGGCAAAAGGAACTTCGATATTTATAGTGCCGTGGGCCCGGAGACCCGCAAAAACTCCCGGCGATTCGCAGCCCTGAAATAACAGGTTGCCTCCTGAACGGGCTGGCAAGAGGGCGGGGGGGGGGGAAGGGCGGCGCGCAAGAACCCCTCGAGAGAACGAAGACGAGGAGGAGGAAGGCGACGCGCGTGGAAGAAGACGAAGGGACAGGCGAGGAAGAATGTGGAAGACGAGCATGGGCAGGATGAAAAAGCCGGAGGAAGAGGACGAAGAAGAGAAACAAGAGAGGAAGGATGAGCAAAGAAAAGGGGTGGAGGAGAAGGAGGAGGAGAGGGAGAGTGGTTCGGCCTGTAGAGGGAGCGGGTTTCTATTTATACCGCGTCACCGTGGATCAAAGATCCTGCGAGTACATAGGCCCACGACAGGAAGCCTTCTTCTTCTTCTTCTTCTGCTTCATCTTCTTCACCCAACGGATCCTCTTTCTTCCTTCGCTCGCTGGGGCCTCCGTTCGAATCTTCTGCCACCCGTGCCTCCCCAAAAATTGTTAAACGGCCCGTTGGCATTCGACGAGCGTCCCTGCCACGGTTTGCCTTCGGCTTCTTCTTGGCTTTACCGCGGCGTCCGCTCGCGGAATTGTGACGATCATTGCGGGGATTCGTATTATCGCGGCCCTTCCAGATACGTCCTTCCTCCTCGTTGCCTCTTTCTCGCCCGGACGGCCGATCTTTCGCCGTTCCCCGTCGCGATTCCGTTCTTTTTACGACACGGTGGGTTAATGAGCGCGACAGGTTTCGGCGCTTTGATCCTGTCGCGGGTCCAAGGCGGAAGCGGCGCGTCGCTGTTGACGTCCACCCCGGGGCAACGGCTCCGGAGGGAGTTTACGGGCCGAGGTGAGGAATTCGGATCGGTTATTCGCGAAGATCGACCCCTCGGTACCCCTTAATTTGCCACAGAGACGATGTCAGCTTCCCTTTAACTCTTGAATCATTCCCCGAAGCAAGCCGGCCCTCGCTCGTCAAAACCAAAGTGAGATCGATCCCGACGTCCAGCCCGATCCATTCATCTCCGATCCCGTGTCTCAATCCCATCGCGAGTCCCCGTGCAAGCGTTCATCGCGCTCCCGTCAAAACTATACGGCAATAAGTCTCTGAAAATCACGACAGCTGCGCTCGATGCTGCCGAGCCCATTCGTCTTTCACTCACGAGCGGTTGCCACGGTTGCCCGCGGTCATTGTGTGCAAATAACGACAAACCACTTGTTTCTTTGGATCGTGCCGCGCGTTGCCGCACTTCGGCTCGCGCGGCAAATCGTGCCTCTCGTTAGCAGTTCATTCCGATTTTCGTGCCTCCATTAACAGAATAGAATCTTCCAGGGGGACACCACCTCGCTTCCTTCCATTCAATCTTCTCCGTTGCTTGGATAAAAAAGCTTCGGTGGATAGCAGAAATGTAGCGAAGATGACGAAGATTGCAGTGCGTTAGAGCAGTGCTCCGCAACCGATGTACTGCGAGACGATGCTAAGTGTGCCGCGGCGCAATGCCTTCGAAAGGAGGAAAAGCACAATGATTTGTTTTCAACGAAGTTCTTCATAAATAACTGTAATTTTTAAAATTTAATAATTTATAATAAATTCGAATAAAAAATTATTCGTTATTCTCGAGTAACTTCGCTTTATTCTCAATTCTTATTCGAAATCATTCAAATGAAAGTTTATTCGCATAAAAAATTATTCGTTATTCTCGAATAACTGCACTTTATTCGCAATTCGTATTGGAAATTATTTGAATAAAAATTTATTCGGATAATGCCCAGTTCTGGGTGTGCCGAGGGTGAGAAATGATTGCGCAGCCAGGCGCAATGCCTTCGAAAGGAGGAAAAGCACAAGGATTTGTTTTCAACAAAGTTCTTCATAAATAAATGTAATTTTTAAAATTTAAACATTTATAATAGATTCGAATAAAAAATTATTCGTTATTCTCGAGTAACTTCGCTTTATTCTCAATTCTTATTCGAAATTATTCAAATGAAAGTTTATTCGCATAAAAAATTATTCGTTATTCTCGAATAACTGCACTTTATTCGCAATTCGTATTCGAAATTATTTGAATAAAAATTTATTCGGATAATGCCCAGTTCTGGGTGTGCCGAGGGTGAGAAAAGATTACGCAGCCACGCGCAATGCCTTCGAAAGGAGGAAAAGCACAAGGATTTGTTTTCAACAAAGTTCTTCATAAATAAATGTAATTTTTAAAATTTAAACAGTTATAATAGAGTCAAATAAAAAATTATTCGTTATTCTCGAGTAACTTCGCTTTATTATCAATTCTTATTCGAAATCATTCAAATGAAAGTTTATTCGCATAAAAAATTATTCGTTATTCTCGAATAACTTCACTTTATTCGCAATTCGTATTCGAAGTTATTTGAATAAAAATTTATTCGGATAATGCCCAGCTCTGGGTGTGCCGAGGGTGAGAAAAGATTACGCAGCCGCGCGCAATGCCTTCGAAAGGAGGAAAAGCACAAGGATTTGTTTTCAACAAAGTTCTTCATAAATAAATGTAATTTTTAAAATTTAAACATTTATAATAGATTCGAATAAAAAATTATTCGTTATTCTCGAGTAACTTCGCTTTATTCTCAATTCTTATTCGAAATTATTCAAATGAAAGTTTATTCGGAAAAAATTATTCGTTATTCTCGAATAACTTCACTTTATTCGCAATTCGTATTCGAAATTATTTGAATAAAAATTTATTCGGATAATGCCCAGCTCTGGGTGTGCCGAGGGTGAGAAAAGATTACGCAGCCGCGCGCAATGCCTTCGAAAGGAGGAAAAGCACAAGGATTTGTTTTCAACAAAGTTCTTCATAAATAAATATAATTTTTAAAATTTAAACATTTATAATAAATTCGAATAAAAAATTATTCGTTATTCTCGAGTAACTTCGCTTTATTCTCAATTCTTATTCGAAATTATTCAAATGAAAGTTTATTCGCAAAAAATTATTCGTTATTCTCGAATAACTTCACTTTATTCGCAATTCGTATTCGAAATTATTTGAATAAAAATTTATTCGGATAATGCCCAGCTCTGGGTGTGCCGAGGGTGAGAAAAGATTGCGCAGCCACGGGGTTAGAGTGTAGCTTGTAGAGACCACAAAATTTTGGACCCCTGCAACTCCACGAGTGACCCCCCAAAGAATCATGACTCAAATCGTCATACATAGGTACTTGCAACGCGTTCGACCGATACCTGACTTCTCCCCTCGTGCGCGTGAGCTGTGCCTCGGCGTTACGCTCTTTCAGCATTACCGAGACGAAAATGAATCGTCAGAAGTGCAGTCACCCGAGGGCACTCGTTTCGCCTCGCAACAACGAGACGGTCCGCGGTGATGGAGAACGAGAGGAAAGGCGGCACGGCGCGTCGCGGAGCGTAGTCGTGCATGCACGCGAAAGAAATGTACGAGGAACCGTGGAAACCTTCTCCACGGGTTACAGTTAGCCCCATTGTTAACGCCCTGGGCTACGTGTTAACACCTCGAGTGTCGCGGACTCGTTAACCACGCACCAAGGGGACTCGCTGCCTATGCCAATGTCACGTTCACGCGATTAGAAATGGCTAATGATTAGCCAGGCCGGAAGTGGCTTTGAGGCGGCACGCTCTCGCGAATTCGACGCGCCGCGACGCGTTCCACGACGCTGGTACGTTCCTTTCATTGTCTCGTCGCCCATGGGAATGGTAATTCGCGCCTTACGGCGTTCGTTGATTTGCGGTTTCCGTAGGAAACCATAATTCCTTCGCTAATTCGCCTATTGCCGGCACTTTTAGGCGGGATACTACTTAACTGTCATTTATTCTTCTTTCAGATATTTCTGTACAATTTTATTGATCATTTCTGTGACCAAGCTTGATGGAGGGGCAAGCAGGGCAGCTGCCCAGTTTGGCAGATTTGCAGGTAGCAAAATTCGTACAAAGAGAAAATTAAAATTAAAAAAAAAACGTAAAATTTCTTAAAAAATCAGCAAAAAGGTGTATAAAACTAGGCTCTCATTTTGTTTATTTCCATTAACGTGTCCCATTCATAACGTATAACGTCCCATTTCAAACTACCTAGTCGTGAAAGGGACATTTTCCACTTATTTGAAAATGGAAGAATTTGTTATTTTCTGTTATTATTAAAGAGTTCACTATACATTTTTATTGATGGCCAATAAACAGGTATTTAAAACACAAGTCTATTAATAGGAAGTATGTTTATTAGCCTTCAATAAAAATGTATAGCGAACTCTTTAATAATAACAGAAAATAACAAAATCTTCCATTTTCAAATAAGTCGACAATGTCCCTTCCACGACTAGGTACTCTTAAATGGGACATTATACGTTATGAAAGGGACACGTTAATGAAAATAAACAAAACGAGAATCTAAGTAGTTTTATATACTTTTTTACCGCTTTTTCAAGAAGTTAGAATTTTCTGATAGGTTTTCTTAAATGTTAGGTATTTAAAACACAAGTCTATTAATAGGAAATATATCAGGATATTATCAGAAATGGATGCTGAATAAAAATGTCCTCTCTATAGCACACCTCCCCAACGTGTCTGAATTTACTATCAAACTTTATAATTAAATATATCATTTTATATTTATTTTATTTATATTTATTTATTTTCTTTATTTATATATATTTTATAAATCATTTTTCCCCAGAGCGGATGAAGAGCTATCAGAAGTTTTATCACCATCTTTCGGGATATTTCAGTGAAGGGAACAGAGAAATCAAAACGTATCTATCGTGCACGAGTTCCTGAAGAAACAGTAATCCCATTGTACGTGACTGCATTGACTACATACTCCCCCAAATTCGATATCGCCGGGGGGGAGGTCCAATCGGAGCGTCGATAACCGATAAGGACGAATTTAAATTAGATTCGTTGGACCGTCGGGATTCTGGCACATCCGATTAAATCAATGGCGGGCAGAGATTGCATCAGCGGCCATCTCGGCCACGGAAATTCCATTTCCAAGCGAGTCACTCCGATGGACCGTCATACGAATAACTGTAGACCACGGAGGAAACGTGTTAATGAACCTTTAGCTGAGTTTTGACGGCTACCCGTGCCCGTCTAGGCAGTCTGTCGTAATCAACAATTTATCGGCCCGTGATCGTCCGCTGCTTAATTACTTATCGAGACCAAACATCTCCAACAAGAATTGAAGTAACGTTACGACCAACTGTAAACCTTTACAACCTACTCTGTACAAAACAGGACTATGGTATTTCACGTGCTTGATACATTTACGAGCCTCGTTTCCGTTAATCTATATTTTCCCTAGCCCCTTTCCCCGGTCCCCTGTTGAATCCCAATGTCGCAGGCTGATTTCCAGCAATAACCACGAATGGTATCCATTTCTATATCCAGATAAAATAATCGTGTTATATAAAGAAGCACGTAATAACACGCGGCTTGGAATGTTTATAACAACATACGCATTGGCAACATTTCTGTTTCTCGTGTCGATGATACTGGTTCGAATTGATTTAACCGAGGACTATTAATAAACTCGCTCCAAACGAGTTCCCTGCAAGGCTACACCACCGAAGGTAATTAGAACTTCACCCAGTGAAGTGACTGTATCTGTGAGTACGGCGCCCCGATGATTCCAAAGCTCCAAAGTGGATCCAGTAAATCCACAAAATACTACTGTGCTTAATTAAAATGTCCTATCTAGCATTTGTCCATTTCTTAAGAAACTCTGAAATATTTCAAGTCCCACGCGTGTTTCACCTTTTAAGAAAATTTAGAAACTCCTACAAGCTTCGTGGGGATCTAGAAACAGTCTAATTTATTTAATTGTTTTACAAGAACGGCAGATAAGAAATGGTAGAATTTCAGTTTTCTCGGATACTTCGATTTGCTAGATAGAAAATTTTATATAAGAGGACAGAATGGAGTGCGTAGATCGTCTAGCGACGAAGAAACAAAAGTTAAACATAAAGCGTCTAAAAGAGTTTAATCTAAATAACACTTTTGCCTGTTCACCGAGTTGTTCTCTGTGCCGTCGATAAACCGAGACGATTGATCGCGCGAAATGGGGCAACAGAGGATATACGGGGCAGAACGAAGACGAAACGGTGAATCGAGCGGGGAATCGTACGTGCCCGACGCATTCGAGGACCGTTAATGTTCTCCGGTAGGATCTATTGTCAGTGAAAGCCGGCACGACCGGAATGTCATTATGTCCGTTTTGAAATTATTATCCTAACGGCCGAGTCGAGCCGGCCGGGGAGCGCTTAAAAATGGGCGAAAGCGTGCTCGCGCGTTTCCCATATTAATCGACGCATCCGATGGCACACGCGCGCGTTCCGCCTCTAGGAACCAAAGCGATCCCCGCAACATCCAGCGCGCGTATCTTCTTTAATTTATCGTCTGCCCAGTCATTTAAGGATGTCCTTTAAAATATTCAACCTCCTCTGTCATACGGTAACATGTTGTCGTTAAATAAATCTTGTATTTCGAACGATATTAATTATATAAAAAGTTCTGTGGATAGTGCGAAGGAAAGTGTTTCTTTCCTCGTCAGCTCCGTGGACCAAACTCGTCCAGGCTCAAAATGCCATGTGCTCCGAAGTGTTAATTATTGTTAAGCTGCTGTATCATCTATAGACTCCATAAGGATTGATGGAGGAGACAGCTGTTACTTCGCCGAAGTATGCTACGAAATGCTGGGTCTTCGGACGCGTGCACAGCCATTTACGCGCAAACTTTTTTGCGCTGCCGCCGTAACGGTTCAGCTTCTCGCGGCGATAAATCTCGCTGGAATTCATTATAACTGTCGGGCGATAAAATTTGACGGTCGGACTAATGGAAGCGCTCGTATCCGTCTGCGGCGTGGCGTCAAATTTTCAGCGAATCGCGGGGAGTAACTACAACCCGATCTCGCTTTTTTCCGTGTCGCGTAAGAACGCCGGGGATACGAGTTGTTCCTCGAAAAAGAACGATTAATTGCGTTGCTTCCCTCCATTATTCAGCAAGCTTATGTACGCGGACTCTGTCTTATCGTTCGCGAGATAAACCGAGATATTTAGGCAGTCACTTAGAAGTGACGTGTCTTTGGGAAAAAATGTGGTCGTGGTTTTTTATATCTTGGGATATGACGAGCAGCATGTATTTAGTCGCAACTGACTTTCGGGCGAGGTTGTCCCTTCGCAAAGAATTGCTAACATAAAATCACTGTTACAACTAATACTGACATTATTTACTTTATCAGAATAAACCTAATCTATTCAGAATTTCTTTGCTGATTCAGATAAACCGTTCGGTATTTATTTTAAGACAATATTTGTTGAAAATCGAGTTGAAAACTGAAGCCATGACATCTGACTATCTCTCCCGAGGCGTCGGGAGAAATGGTTCTCGTCGTTAAGAAAGACCACTTATATAATTATTCTTGAAAAAATGAGGAAGAAGAAAGCGAAATTATTTATGAGTATCTACTACTGCAAATTTATTGATATTTAATTCGTTTACGCTAAACAAGTAAAGAACAGATCAAACAAAAAAAAAGTAAACAAAACCAATAAAAAAAAATCCCTCGTTAAATACTGTAAATTTAACTGATAGAATAAAAGTTTCGAAAGTGAGCCATCTCTTACCCACAATTTGAATTCATCCCAATCATAACTCCCCCATCTCTCCTCTCCGCAGAGAGAGATGGTCTTCTCATCTTTATAACTTTGAAACGAAGGGTTAACATATCCAAATGCTTCGGCTACATTGTCCCCCGATACCTCTGTTATCCAATTATCCGAAACTTCAAACTCCTATCTACCCTGAATATTTCAGAACCACTCGAACCCCTTGGTTCCAGACTTCCGACCGATGTATTCTCCCAAGGAAGCAGGGTAAATCTGGCAAGAGCGCGGAGCGACGATGCGAAGCAAGAAATCGAAGGCTGGGTGTCCGCGGAGCCGTATCCCCGGGCATTTAGATCGACCACCTTCCTAGATTCACTTCCAGGAGTCCGTTGACCGAAACGGCGCGTATGCAAAGCGTAGGACGAGTTACCGTGGCGGATGCGGTAGGTGAACTGTGCCAGTAGTGGGCCCTGTGGGAACACACGAAGCCCCTCGACCAGCAGCAAACTGCGATTTTATTATAATCACGCGAGACCTGTCCTTTACGTCCTGTCTTTTTGTCCCCGCTGGAACAGCGCCGGGAGCCTCCGCGCTGCTTAATGGCGGAGCCGCCCTCGAACGCATCGTGCATCGGCGATGTCGTAATGGTGTCGGTAGCTGGGCCCGGTCCCAGAGGGGAGGGCTTGGAATCCACTTTTTTTCCCCCCGTTTCGCCGTAGAATTTCGCCTGCGCTCGTTCTTATTCGCAAACCTGTTGCGCGCGGTCCCGTGAATCAGCGACTATGCAAACTGACGGATGGGCTGAATCAACCGCGGCGGGGCTTTTCGATCGTGATCTTCCTCGAAGACGTTGACGCGCGAAGCCTCTGACCGATCAGAATGCGGTCGTGTTTTCCCGCCTCTGGGTAATTTGCATCGATGCCGAATGACGAGGCGAAATGGGGCCCGAGGGAAGGCGAGAGGGGACGTCTTTCTGCTCGTCCTTCGGTTGATTCCTCGCGGATGATAGAACCGAGATGCGAGTAGCGTATCGTTCGCACCTAGATCGGATCGGAGGCTGTGTTTGAACAGCTCGGATAATTCGAAGGGTATAAATGCCTCCTTTCCTAGAGCTCGCGAGGCTTGGGCCACTTGTAAATCCGTGGCGGTAGGAACCAGTCGCTACAACTAAATCTCCCGTGACGTTATCCGCCTGCATGTAACGCGCCAGTATTATTCATCCAGCACCTGCTCGCCCGTGAACGAACGGCACTGACAAGCAAAAACCGAATTGGGGGAAGAGGCTGTTCAACCGTGACGATCCGACTATCGTCACCGTTTCGCCTCCGACCTTCACCAGCGTGCCGGGGGATCTTCGTGGCCCCGCCATACCAGTGGGGCCCTTCTTTTTTATCCAACGGCGACTGGGATATAATCTCTTTGGATTAATGAGCAGTTAATAGCGTTTTAGGAGACGCGAGCGGAGGTATGCCTCTCCACCGAGGCTCTCTGTTCGATTACATTCTCAGTCCTTGGGTGAAAAGAGGGGGACTCTATAATTCAAAGGATTTTCCTTTGTATAATCTCCTTGGAATGTCCGTGTGCCTGTTACGAACAGGTCTACAGTGTCTACAGTTATAGACGATGGTTATTGATGTGTCGAAAATGTTAATGGATGAAGTAACTGGGATGGGACCCTTAACCCTTCGTGGTCGCACCTTCTTATCATCACAAATTAATCACATGGGGTTCGTTGCACTCCAGCGTGATTTTTTGAGTTACCATTCCCGTATTTTTAAATCTTTTAACTTTTCAGTGATAATTGTACTTTGGTAATACTCGTACAATCATGTTCTAATAGTTGATTCTTTCTAATTTACTCGGAGTTGGTAAAAATGGAGCTGCACCCTTCTTGCTGCAAGGCCCTCAATTTCTTTCTGCTGCGACTTCTACGTCGATTCGGCTGAACAATATTTCTTTTTCTAGAAATGTAAATTTTGATACGTTGAAATTTTTATTTGAATAAATAGTTGCGGATAATAGAGATCTATTTTTGTTAAAGTTCGCAAAATTTTTAAACTTTGTTATTAAGGTCTAAACATTTACGGAAATATTGGCAAAGACGTATGGGGTGCGATTCACCCTGTGTGACCACGAAGGGTTAAGGTTTACCTGATAGTACTCTATCAACGACAATCATATAGTGTGATTCGTATGAATTTGTAATTATTAATATATAAATAAATATTTTTAAAGAAAGCTATTATTCCTCCCTGCGATTTCAATTTTTAAAGTGCCAATAATGAATTCGGATTCTAGAAATATTCAGCGATGAAATTGAACGCGGTCATTTCGTGGATACCGGTACACTCCGGCTCCAGTGGAGAATCCTAACGGCGTCCCTTGAAAAGAGAAGGAGAAAAAAGTGGACGGAAAAAGCGAAGCATCGCTTATTACGTGGAACGCTCGTGCTTCCACAAAAACGTAGGATCAAATTGCCTCACGTAGACGTATGGTACCAGGACGCTGAGTGTCTTCGCTTTTTGCCCCCTGGTAGCGGTATGGAATGTCTCGATACAATGTAGCAGGTACCACTGGGCAGAAGACGATTCCAAAGGTGACCAGAAAGCTGGGCGATAAGGCATTGTCTTCGATTGGGCGAAACAGGTAACGAATAATATCTCAACGCGACACTTCTTGCCCCTCTTTCGTGGGGCTTCGTTCAGGCTTCCTCCTGTCGAGCAATTCGGTGTCTGATACAATTTCAGTGGAGCTCCAGTTCGATCTCAATCCAAGCTCTGTCTCTTCACTTCATTCGTCATCCAAGTTCCCCATACAACACTTGTGAGATACCCACACGAATCGACGTAGAAATCACAGCAGAAAGAAGTTGAGGAGCTTGCAGCTCCATTTTTACCAGCTTCGAGTAAATTAGAAAAAGTGTTTATAAAATCATTGCTCTGACTTAAGATTAAAAAGAGAACACTAATATGAAGAATATATATTTTATTGCCGTGATAAGTTGTAATTTCTATTTTAGTCGAATTTTTCAAATCCGGAGTTGCCTGTGACTTAAAAAATTTGCAATAAATAGAATTCTTTTACGTATATTACACGTTATAACTGAAAAATTATGAAAAATGGAAAGCTACGTACATTCCTTTTGCTGCTCGGCGTCTTCGCGTGGCAGGTCGCTCTAGCATTGACCGTTACTACTTAAAATCAGTCCACCCCGTTGCTCAATTCCTGAATCGCTAACGCGACGAGGCAGATACACTCCTGAAGCTTATCTTTGATGGTACTCTCTGCATCCTCTCGACCACTGGCATCGCGAACAGGAAGCAGAAGCCCGTGTTCTTCAAATTCCCATTGCTAATTATCAGTACGGGGGATTTTTCCGTTCGACGACCTGGCCCCGCGATCGAACCAGATCTCGTCACCGCGAGGACGCAGGGGCGAGGAGAAGGGAAAAGCGGTTCGACCCTCGGCGAAGAGAGGGAAGGAGAGGGAGATGGAGCAGCGGCTGGCGCCAAGGAGGCACAGGATCGGCCGAGCGTGACGGAAATATGCGAGACACATTGCGCTCGCCAACGGTGCGTCTAATCCGATCGCGATTGCCAGTGGTACGTGTGAGGCCATGCAAAAGCGTTCCGCCGGCTCCGACCAACTTTACGACTACTGTGCGAGCTGCTGCCAATGAGCCGTCGCGACCTCGCTCCTTCTTCGAGAAGCGTAGGTCCCAAAAAGGGGAAACCGTAGCTTCAATTTGAGACGAAAATTGCGATCGTTATTGGGGACAGTGTTTAGGAACTGGTATCAACTCGTTGGTTCACGCGGGCTTGGATAATTAGCCTTGCCATTTGTGCTTTAAAATAAAGTATCTTACGTTTCTAATTTAGACGTAGACATCGTAGACATCTCGCACAAAGTATCTTCATTCGAATATAGGGTAAATCCGGGAGACGCGGTCGACCTAATATAAAATGGCTATTAAAACTAATACAGATATTACTTGTTTTATCAGAAGAAACCTAATATGTTCAGAATTTTATGCTGATTCAGAAAAACTGGTCGATATTTGCTTTAAGACAATATTTACTGTAAATTGGGTTGAAAACTGAAGTCATGACATCTGACCACGTCTCCCAAGGTGCCGGGAGAAATGTAATTATTCATAATTATTCGTGGAAAAATAACAAAGCAGAAAGCAAAATTATTTATGAGTGAATACAACTACGGATTCATTGATATTTAATTTGTTTACGCTAAACAAGTAAATAACACATCAAAGATAAAGCGAACTACCTACCGGCGATTACCAAGGCAAATGAATACAAAAGTAAATAAATAAAATAAATAAACAATAATAATAAAATAATGACAAAAAAGAAAAATATAAATAAAAATAATAAAAAAATCATAACTCGACCATCTCTCCTTTCCGCAGCGAGAGATGGTCTTCTCGTTAGTTTTGAGAGGAAGAGTTAATATGGCTAAATACTTTGGCTGCATTGTCCCTCGATATCTCTACTATCTTATTATTCCCAAACATTAAACGAAAATAAACTTAGAAGTATATTTTAAATACGATTCTGTACACCGTTGTTTGACAAAAGAGGTTAAATGTAACCTCAGTTTACCTTTTATAGCCTGTAAATCTAGAAAAACACAGAAGGAACCGAAGTGACGCTATTCCTTAAATTGTTTGGCTTCTAGAGAAGTAATCGGTCTGCACTTTAACGCGTTTTTACGTATAGAGTCTGAAATATAGCGACTCGACCAACTCTCCGACCCGCGTCTCCCGGATTTACCCTATACCACTCTCCTCGCTGAAAGTGAACACTGTATCATGTCGCTTACAGATCTACCTACCACGTTCCCTTAATCATCTTGGAGAACGTGCTCGGTGTGTTCTTCTTCCTCCGGAGCACAAAGGATCGTCGAGAGGATCTCGAAGGAAGTTGCCGTGCTCCAGGACGATTTTCTCTTATTACTGACACGCGGATTCCCCGGGCGGATGCGACTGCCGACGTCTGTCAAGGAGCATCGCTGCCACCCGACAGAAACCGCTTGCGTTTGCCAAATGTCAGGGTCAACGGTGCCCCCCGGACAATAATACGAAATTCCGATGAGCCACCACCTAACGAAACACGGTGCGCCACGGGATCGCTTGCCAATTTTTCTTCGTTACGTGCCAAGTCGCGGAGAAGCGGACGCGGCTGAATTTTTTAACGGAGAGCGGTCGCGGCGCGAACGATAAAAATAGAAGGGGAGAAGAATGCGAGGACCTTTGTGTCCTGGCACGGCTCCGCGAGCACGTCGATCACTGTCGTCCCAGGATCCCGATCATCGCCGATCAACCCCCGCGGACATCTGTCGAAGTCGGTGCCCACCGCAGGCTTCCCCTTCGGACACGCCCGCAACCGATCTTTCCGCTTGTCCGCATTAGCGTCCTGGATGTTGGCCGGCGTCGGTACCCCATGGGAAACGTGAAGCGCTGAAATGGACTTGCAAATGAGTGCCAGAAGTGATGCTCGAACGAGTGTTAAATCGTGTCGGGTCGCTTTAAAAGTCAGTAAACGGTATGCCTTCGTTCGTGGAATCATAGAATTCGGTGGAGGGTGGGGGAAGGTAAAACGCGCGGGCAGGCCTGGAAATGAAGTGCCGTGTTGGATGAATATTAAATCGTGGGAGTCGTGGTGACTTGACCCAGTCGTTTCAAAAGCCAGTGGACTGCATATCTTATTTCGGAACGTCGTCCTATGTAAAGTACCTGGTGCCTGCGAGTATTAACGAGGCTGGCTTAACGAACGCCTCCGTTCCCGAATTGAGAGTTCGGTTGCCGAGCCTCCAGCCCCGCAGGATTTACTACAAATTCGATTCGAACGGACCTGTCGGCGTACGCGTGCACATTCGCAGAAATACGGCGTTCTATAAATCTGCCCCGCGCCGCCGCGCGAAATCGAGTCTCTCCAACGAAGGTGCTGCCTCTCAGGACCATAAATACGAAAGATTCGCGGTGGCGCTCGGCTAGAATTCGATTACGATTCACCCTCATCCCCTTTCCCGGATGTTACTTCGTTTGCCTTAAAACCAGCTCCGTGACGAATGTCTTTTATACAACGTCCCCACTGATCCTGGCCCAGGATAGGGGAGGAGAAATTCGGCGGTCGCTGGAGCCGATACTTTCAGCCCCTCCCCCCACTAAAATCAATACTCGTTCACCCGCACCCTCGTTGTCATAGGTCCAGACTGGGATTACCGTTTATTTCGGTGTATTTAACGTGCCACGGGAAAATAACGAGCCGGGAAACGTGGGACCCTTTGTCCAGGGATTAAGCCAGAGCCGAACATTTATTAGGCGGCAAATTAGCGTTGGTTAAATGTTTTCGGGGGATTCCGTTTAATTTCGTCTTATTGTACGCCCCGGAAGCGATTCTATTCTATCGGTTATCGGCTGGGAAAATCTATGGGGACGTCTATCATTCGATGCTTATAGGTCTTCTATATTCCTAGTGGAATAAAGCAGTCTTTATATGAGGGTGCACGATGCGGGGTGGTTGGTTGCTTATAGTACGATCGGAAAGGAGATACTCTTTTCGTAGAAAATTAATATCATGCAATTGAGTGGCTTTTATCCCAAAGAATATGTACTCCGTCTTACAGAAGTCCTTCGAATTTAATTCTCTTACTCTGCAAATCACCAAAGCTTCGATTAACTTCAACCTACTTCGCAGTGTATAGGGGAAGGTTGCCTATGTTGGACCACTTTTTTATTTTTCCCCCCTACACGGACATAACACATTGAAGAAAGCAAAGAGAAACGGGAAGAAGATCTACATTTTATGTAGATTTTATCATGTATTTAGTGTGTTGATAAAATATGTGATTAAAATAATATCTCAAAAAGAAACTAAACTAATGACTTCGGTCCATTCCAGGCAAACGGTTTCGTAATTTGGACCACCGGTTTCCTACGTTGGAACGCTCCTAAAAATCAATGAATTTAAATATACAATCTAAAAAACACTGATCGGGGCATGGAAAAAAAATAGAAACAGAAAGCAACAAGTATCTTACGGTGCACGTAGTGCAATAGTACGTTGTTTTTATGGTTTTTTTATATTTGATTTTGATGATCCTTTATTTTTTCGAAAGAGGGCGATGACTCGGTGGTCCCATCCTGCACTGCGTCAACATTGGCGCGAAATTTTGCCAGTTCTGGTTAATAATAAAGACTATTGTCACCTAATTATTATTATTTTATGTACGTAAGCACATATCTCCTCAGCATGTTGTGTCAATATATATAAAACTGAAAAGTTAAAAATAAAAAAATTAACACCGACTTCAAAAAAATAAAATTGCGCTAAAAAGTAAAAAATATATTTTTTCTCTTATTTAATCTACGGTACTCTCATATTTTTAAGTCGGTGCCTCGTCATTTACACTGTGTAAATCTGGCGCCGACTTAAAAAATATGAGAGTCGTAGATTAAATAAGGGAAAAAAATTATTTTTTACTTTTTAGTGCAATTTTATTTTTTTGAAGTCGGTTTTAATTGTTCTTTAAATTTTTTTAGTATGATTTTAACTATTCCCTACCATAATATAGACTGTATCCTAAAATGGACCGGTCCAATTCAAGCAACTAGTGATGGTCCGATATTAGGCAACTTGTTGGTTACATAAAAAATATATGTTTTCATTGTTATACTTATACGAATATGGGAAAGTAAGGAGATGAAGTTGTAGCTAAGACAGCACACTTTACACTAGTACCATTTAAAATTATAGTACTTACAAGTTGTAGAAAGAAATTCACTTGAAATAGCACAAAAAAAATAATGATCGCGCACCACGTGTTTCTATATTTCGACGACGGTGAACGACAAACTAACGAATAACCGTATCGCTGTTTCTCGCAAGTTCCATCTCTACTTCCTAAATCAATGTAGCCAAAAAAACCGCTGCAAATATATTTGTTTAACGAGATATACAAATGGTCCAATCTAGGAGCCGGTCCAATATAGGCAACTCTCCCCTACATAGCGTCTTCTCCGACATAAAAGCCTTTCGGCACGAGGATCAGCGTCTCTGTAGTTCTGCCAAATAACAGGCGAGCCTGCGTCGATGGAGCGTCTGGCGAAGGAAACGAGCATATCCGAAAGAGGACGGGCGAACACTGTGTTAATTTGGCGGGGAACGGTGGTTGGCGGTGCTGTGTAGTAGAATCTAACGCTCGTATCCTAAGTTTAATTACGCCGCCTTCAGCATCCGTGAAGGAACAAGGCGGCTCCGCCATCCATATTTTCACGGGTTGGCGGCCACGTCCTCCGTTCCGTTCCAGTACACGCTCGCCTCGAGGAGACGCGAAGCCGAAGCGCGCGAATCGCGAGCCAACGGTTGGCCGTAGGATACGTTGCACCTGAAATTAGCCGGCGCGCGTGTTACGCTCGCGCGCGAATGAATATTCCACGCGGAACGAATAACTCGACGCTAATTATTTGCGTCGTTATCGCATATCTATGTCCCATAAGCGCACCACGAAGCTGCACAATGAATAACAATCCGCGAATGGCATCGCCGCGCCTCCACCGACTCGCCCACGCGACCCAAGCGCGTAGTTTTGATCAGGTCGATTTACTGTTCGGTTGGTGGAGGCGCTGACGATGCTCGATCAGCTGAAAATTCGTTGGAAAATTGATTTTTATTCGGGGGAAATATGAGTGGATGAGGAGTGGAGATTAGTTTGCCAGTGGGTTAAGGGTTGGGGGATGAAAACCAGGAGTGGTAAGCGGGAATTCGTGGCAATGACAAGAGTGCACTGGGCTTTCAGAATGGAATAGGGAGAGTGCAGGTGATAATGAAAATTGGATTATCGCTGACTTCCAGTAGGAGGAGGATTATCTTGTAGCTTCTGAATGAAGGGTTGAAAATAATTAAAAATTAAGGATACCCTCCTATCAAATCACTCCATAAGTAGGTGATTTGTAGGACTTTATTTAAAAAAGAGTAAAGGTAATAATGTTAAAATCTTTCTACCCTGTGATTGTATATCATTGAAGATAATAGAAAATCTTTCTTGCATATTTTATCTAATATTGCTGTCTGTTCGTGGCTGTAACTATCCTGGTGATACAAAGGAATGTGCGGAATTTATAACGCCTTATAGAATTATCTGAAATCAACAAACCAAGAAAATTCTGTAAGTTTATAAGATTCTACGATCATAACTTTTCAACCAATCTTCATCTTTTTTCTCTCCTAGGTAATAGATTAAGAGAAATGCGGAGAATGTGTAACATTTTAAGTCGACATTATATTTTTTTTTTTATACAACGGCCTGCTAATTACTTGAAACCGAAGAGAGGAAAGGGGAATTAGCTTCCAGACGCGACCATCGTCTGTTGATTCAGCTGTGCCATCAACAAGTATCGATGCACCCACTGTTGCTACGCTACCATACACAAATTTTCATTTCTTTATAACTGCCCATAAAGAATTGCAAACACAATTTCTGAACAATAAGCTTGGTAAAGTTTGCTTCATTTGTGTTTGAATATGGTTTAAGAACGACATGAAACAGTTGATCCCAAGCATTAACAACTCTGATGAAACATTGATGATGATCATTATGTTAATAATATTCATACCGTAAACTGGGGTGACTTTGCCCGCCGGGGTGACATCGCCCACTTTTTTACTCTGACTGAAAAATTACCATATGATTGAATTCGCTATTTTTTTTTTCGTTTGATATTGGAAAAATTATTGCTGTCGATTACAAAACACCATATGTTCTAATTACTTCACAATAAAATAGAATAAAGACTTTTCGAAAAGTGGGCATTGTCACCCCGGGCGGGCAAACTCACCCCAGTTTACGGTATTAGTGTTCATACTAACAGAAAAAAATGCATAAATCACGTTATTTAGTAGATTTGCTGAATCTTTGTTTCATAATGAGAATGTTAATCAAATTCCTATAGATGAAATTAATGAATACATGCCAATCGAAGATAGTCTCACTGCACAACAGCAAAAATCTTCCGGGATGATAAAAAGTATCTTCGTATTGCACCAGGAGAAGCAAATATACCACACAGTCTACTTTTCGATGAACACGCAGAGGAATAAAACTTATTCGCATTAAGACAAATTTACGATTTTGATATTTAATAAGAAGTTTCACTTCCAACGCGTGAAACTATCACGCATTGATTTTTTTTTTAAGTTCGTGGTTCAAACATCTGCCGAAACATGAGATTACAATATTTTGCTATGACCGTTTAGTTTTTCAAGATAAAATCCTAAAAACGACCTATTGTTTGAGCGATTCGATGAGAAGGCACCGTTAATGTGTACCTGCTCGCCAGTTAATCGTGTAAGATGCAGTACCTATCCAACGTAATCGAGTATGATTTGATGAAGTCCTAAAGGGTGTTAATTTCCTTAGCGGAGTCTCCTTCGCTGCCAAAGAAACAGAAACGACGCCAATTGCACAGAGTGGAGCGAGCGAAGCAGCAGGAAATGCATTGTTGAAGGGAGGAGGCATTGGATATCCTAGAGGGACATCGGAGTGTAATCACGTCTTCGGTTATTCATTACCATCACGACCGGTCGCCCTCGATAGCGGTAAATTAACGTAATCGCAACAATAACAGCCTTGTTAAGTCGCCTCTTGCCTCGTTATGCCTCCCTATAACCATACTTCAGCAGCTCGCGGCCGGCCTGGCTTCGTGAATTCGTGCAACAAAGTGTAATGGCCGAGTTACACGGGTTCATCCTTGGAAAAAGCATCCGTCTCCTCTTCGCGTTAACATTTTTCAGCCGGCGTAAACATCCTCCGCGGAATGATTGAAAACGACGCTCAGGAGTTGCTTATTGCTGGCTCTCGCGAAGATTGTCGGGAATGCTGCAAGCGTAATCGGTGATTTCCACTGGAGAATCGAGAAGCTGTTGCGCCCTCGTAGGAAACCTTTAGAGCCGATCGACTTCAATCATACTTCGTGAAATTACATGGGACTTGGCACCTACCTAGTTACTCAGGTCGACAAGTATTTCAATTCTAAACCTTGCGATTAAATTACGACCGACTCCCTCCCTAAAATTCTACGTTCAACTACATTGGAAACTTTCGACGAACAGGTACACCAGCAAGCCCGGCACTGGCGGCTCCAGCGAAACACGCTGTTATAGCATAAAGTGTGAAACCTATCCACCGACAGATTCCCCAGCCGGCAGCGCTATCGAGTCGAAGCACTGACTCGGAAAATGGCAGATCGCGGAAATACGAGCCCCGGGGGTAACGTCCCCCGTTAATTGAACCCCGAGTAAGTACGAACGATAGCTCGTACCTCCAAGGACAGTGAGAAACCGTTCCAACGGAGTTCTTAAAACGAACGAGCCGTGTGATTGGATCGATAATCTATGGAGACCCCATGGGGCACGAAATATAATGGCTTAATTCATGCAACGGACGTCCAATTGCTCGGATGCCCGTATAAAAAGGAACTATCGATAATAGTAGATCGAACGGAGGGGAATCTTGCCAAAAAGGTACCGTTACGTGCCATTCTGCCTAAACAATAGCGAGAATCTATCGGTGAATCTTTTTGGACCGTGCTTGGGTGGAATCGATGACAGAGAATGGCTTTGTTAATCTTGCACCGTGATAGATGGGGACATTTATCCGAAGATCGAGCATGTTTTAATATTATAAAAGGCACTGGTTAGTAAGGATTGGAAGGATTATTTTCGTTTAGCTCGCACGCTAATCTATCTAACATAAATCTGGATTTATGCTCCATAATACGAGCGAAACGACGTGTACAGCATTGACAACCAGCTCGTTTCCAAGTATTCTTTTTTTAAAATTAGACTACTCAGAATGGCGGGCGAATAATCGCCTGTTTCTTTTAATCCGACCTCTAAGCACCGGCATTTGAATAATATACGGATACTACACGCTTCTACATCAATTCCTAGCTTCGTAGAAATTCTACGTGCCGCGGCCGCTTTATCTCACACAGCCACGTTCGAGCCTCATTTCCTTCGGACGAACCGATGACTCATTTTCCCCGCATGTGCGCGATCTTCGAGTCACTGGATCGTACCCGCGCGATAAATCCGAGAAACCGGCGCTATCGATATCCTCAACTTCCAGGAAATTTGAATTCAAAATTCCACGCGTTTGGAGAAATTATTCACAGCTGAAGCAATTTAGTAGTTTTAGTCGGCGACTTCGCGGACAATCGAACTTAATAAAATCCAATGGCGGATTTAGAGGAAGGCCGAGGGGCCCTGGCACGCCCCGAAAGAAGAGAGGCTTGATAAAAAGAAAATATAATTTGATTCTATTCTTTACATAAATGTTTGTAAACACATAATGAATTTTATTGAGTTTACATTAAAAATATTTTTATCCCTGCAACTCGGCTCCCCCCAAGATTAAATCCTCAGTGCGCCACATTAAATTCTATAGGGTAAATCCGGGAGACGCGGTCGACCTGATATAAAATGGCTATTAAAACTAATATAGAAATTACTTATTTTATCAGAACAAACCTATATGTTAAGAATTTTATGCTGATCCAAAAAAACTGGTCGATATTTACTTTAAGACAATATTTACTGTAAATCGGGTTGAAAACTGAAGTCATGACATCTGACCACCTCTCCCGAGGTGCCGGGAGAGATGGTTTTCGATGTTTGCAGAGATCACTCACAGATAAAGCGAACTACCTACCGGCGATTAGCAAGGCAAATGAATACAAAAGTGAATAAATAAACTAAATAAACAAAAATAATAAACAAATCATAACTCGACTATCTCTCCTTTTTGCAGCGAGAGATGGTCTTCTCGTTAGTTTTGAGAGAAAAAGTTCAATATCTCTATCTTATTATCCCAAAAATTAAACGAAAATAAACTTAGAAGTATATTTTAAATCCGATTCTGTACATCGCTGTTTGACAAAAGAGGTTAAATGTAACCACAATTTTCCTTTTAAAGCGTATAAATCCAGAAAAACACAGAAGGAAGCGAAATAACGCTATTCATTCAACCATTTGGCTCCTAGAGAAGTAATTGGTCTGCATTTTAACGCGTTTTTCCTTATAGAGTCTGAAATATAGCGACTCGACCAACTCTCCGGCCCGACCGCGTCTCCCGGATTTACCCTAGAATCAATGTTTCTTCGTCAAGCTGAATTTGACAAAACTCAAGTCCTTTCGATGATACAAAAATGTTGATGGTTCCATTCCTCCTGACAAGATCTCTCAAAGTCCTCCACGATCACCGTCCATTCTCACCCACACTTCCCGGCCAGCTTTTCCGCAGGAAAAGCTCGCCCGTCAGATGCTACCGTCACCCGTCAATATATGTATAAACGAACTACTGTTCCTCCTCCTGCGATCGTCCGCCGCGTCTCCGCGAGATTCTCATCTGCGATCCTTTCTCGAAGGAAGCATCTCAAACGTAACCGCAGACGTCCATAAATACGCGGCTGCAAGCGTGCGCGTACAGATCCGGCCGTGAGCAAAGGGTACGCATGCAGGCGCGCGCACACAGATGGCCAGCGCAAATCGGCCGACAGGATCGTGTGTTGCAGGGTAGTTTCGTGCGTTTCGCCTGGAGCGAACACGCTGGAAAAACTGCTGGCAATTTCGCTTGGGCCGGGATCGTGTTTCTAGTAATGACGTTACGGGCACTCGCGCGTTCGGGTCCCTGAACCCGTTCCCCGGATCGATACCACCGAGGAAAATCGGCCCCGGGAATTTCTCATTTGTCAGAGCATCGTCCAGGACGGGGAAGCCAGAGGGGGGGCAGCGATTCAAACCACAACAGGAAGCGATCAAACGAGGGCCTCGCGATTCAAGGGCAACTCCACCTTTTCCGCCTCTCAGATCTTCCCCCGTTTTCTTTCATTTCGCCACGCGAATTCGCGCAATGCCCGATCGAAGCCATTAGCAGGGGATTTAATAGAAAGCCATGGCTGGCTTTACTAACATCGCGTACAAGTTTCCTCGAACGCGTGGAAAAGAGAATCACTGCGACTGAGAGGCTTATAAGAGTGGAGGGATGTAAGGAGGTCCTTGGGACGACGGCAGCGATGAAAATCCTTGGGAGAATAAATCCTTTGGTCCCAGTTTCTAGTATTATTAGAGTCTCCTGTTGAAACGTTGCGACAGAATTCAGACACTTTGCCGAAATTAAACTGCTGTGCCTCTTCCTGGCTCGTTCCTGATTTCAGGATGTCTGTTGTTAATGAAATCACGTGCCGCGGTAATTTAATATCGTTCCGAGCGCGAAATTTGATGAGAGAGGTTGCGTCGTACCGTTTTTCAGGTCTACCCCAAAATTGTCAATTTAATTAGTTTACTGTTTCTATTTTATTCCAATTTCCTTTTACGTCTGCGTCGTTCGTTTCCCGATTTGTACAAGAGCAGGATACCCACCTGATATCCAAGATATTTATTATAGACCGCGAATGCCTGTGGTAATGAACTAGGCGTACGCCTATTATGTACGCAGATAGCGATTATGTAGAGGTCTAAGTAGAGATTCAAAGCTAGAGCTGATTATGAATGTTATTAAAATAATTGCCCCGATATCACGTCAGTTATTTCGATGTGTACTAAAGAGATCGTTCCCCTGTAGAAAAGTAAGTAAATAAATGAACTGGTAGGTACACTCGCATTTCCAACGCCAGAGATAATGGCACAGTGCTCGTTTCTGGCTGCAGCATTGTTCCTAAGCCTCGCGCGCACGATGCATCGCAGTGATTGCAGCATCCTTTCTAACGCGAAGATGCGAATGCAATTAACTAATGCGCTTGATTGAATTACAATCAATCATTCGGCGGGATGGCAATTTAACAAACTTGTAGCGCGATCGTTCATGACTGGGATGAAAAGATCATGCCAATTTCGAGGAATAATAAAGCGAAGATTACTCTCTCGGCTTCGAAGAACGGAACAATAGGCGCTACCGGGAATTACGGTGCAGCGAATGCTTGAGTTTCTCGATTGCATAAAACAGGATGTTATCTTTAATGTCGAACAGCCACGAAAATGAATATGCAGCATCCAATCGCCTTTTCGCCGCGGGGCGGGTAAGAAAAAAAACGCCACGGTAAAACCTTAACCGTTTAAGCAACAGTTAACACTCGTTTTTACGCCCGATGTATTTCACTTGGAACGCTGCTGCGCTGCCGCCTTCCCATTAGCGCATATTTCTGGATCAGGCAAGATCAAACCTCGACGATAACGAAATTATTACAGCTTTTGTTACTTTAATACGGTTCTTCCTTTGTATAAAGAACTACCATTTTAATTCAGCTACTATTCCCGATTGTTTTCGAGAGTGGAGAATAAAATACATTTTACAAACTGAAAGCCACGTATCCGTAGACACACTTCAGGTGTAATCGCGACGAGCAAGAATGAGAGATATCCCTTTGTGAATGGATTTTCAATTATTCTTTGTAAAATATGACTCGCGTCAGAACGAGGGGGCAATTAAGGCTTTGTTCCTTTGCACGGATTCCTATTCAGCCAGGCGTATATAATAACGCTGAATTATGTTGTTCGGAGTAATTGTCAGGAGAAGTCCGGCAGTTTAACGGTCATTAACCTTGCAAATTGTATTTATCGTCGACTTGCAATTTGCACCCGTAAACGCCGCGGTGTATTCCGCTCCCGTGGTCTCTGGAGACTTGCTTATCGTTGACAATTAAATTGCCGAGGTAATTTGCGATAATCAGCTTCGCGCAATCGACTAGGAGCTGCCGATAGGAACATCGATCGAGAATTAGTTACGACTGTTGCACGAAAAAAAATAATAACTCAGGAATCTCACGACCGACTACGAAATTAAATGGGAGCTTTCCATTTATTCAACTATCGATAATTAAACTTGTATCAAATTCCGTAAATAATTTAAAATCGAAAAAATTTTTCCTGTCTTCTGAAAAACTTGATTTTTGTCACTTACAGTGTCTTCTACAAGGACCCTTCGATTATAAATAATTCCTCGGCACACTTTCGTTGCACACAGACCACAAGCCCTTAAAAGTACTAGGCAGTCGTTTCTGTCTAAAATGAAGCATTTCTGTTTCAATTAATTACAAAGGAACCAATTGAAACTGAGAAACTTGTTCTTTAGCAAAAAGTTTATCAACATCATAAGCTTTAAAAAACAAGTTTCTTTAGTAAAAAGCATGCATTATATATGACTCTACAGGTGGATCATTAAAGAGGCTTTTTAAAAAAAGTTTCTTTTGTCTTCCAGTGATAACTCAAAAAGGAGGTTCCAATCGATTAAAAACAAATTCGAACATCTTTAGAAAATGTGTAGTGTCGGACCAGACCTAAATTAAAGTTAATGAAGCCTCTTATTCTTTATGAATAATAAAAAACTAAGACCTCATCTTTTGGGGCTTCGAGGATGGTAAGACCTCATCAATGGGGTCTCAATGGGGGTTTAGTTTATTTTTTAACCTGCTCCAAGATCACGGCACCGTTGTTATCACAATCGATACTCGCGACGAACACGAGGCCCATTGTCTCCGATCCGCGGTATGACAAACGGGGCCTCACGTTAACGTCGCATCATCGCTCGTTCCGCTTGATTTATTTTATGACCCGGCAGCAACGAAAAGACGAAAAAACAAAGAAGAAAGAAGCTCCAGAAGGAAACTTATTCATAAGCATCGAACGGTACCGAGACCGTCCCCGGCGTACATCCGCGTGTCCACCGCGCAGAAAATGCAGTCCGCCCGGGCAGAGGAGCGATTCGATCGGGTCGTCGGCAAAAAGACGAGCCGGCAGTTAATTACGCGAGGATCCTCGGCTGTCGGTCGTTTTGTTCACGCGTAAGCCGCCGCGGCAATGAATGAAACTGTAGGTGATACAGATTCGTTCGAGCAACGGTACCTCACGGATATCTATCTGCTTTTTTGCCACGCCTTTTTACGCGCAGAGGTTGCTCCGCTTCCGTTGCCTTGCCGATATTAAATGGATAATTACAGGGCACGGCTGGTCCGTGGCGCTTCTTACGAAAGCCGTGGTGAATGGTATTTTACACTTTCAGGTTTTTGCCCGGTATCGGCTAGATAGCGCCAACGTTTTCAGTTAACCAGTTTGCGGCGTCCATTATTTATTTTCGCGCCAAATGCGCCTAGGTGTATTAATAACCGTCAGTCATTTAGCGCGATAGGAGTAGCGGCCCCTTACGGTAACCGTAAACATAATGATAACAGTATTTCGCGATTCATTACCGGCGAGGCTGGATTCGCGTTGGGTTCGCGTTGAGTTCTCGTTGTCCTCGTGCACTCTCTCAAATCGGCCGTATCAATCGCGAGGATAGATCGGCGGTTCCTTAACGGTGGCTGGGTTGCCGACAATTCCATCGTTTTTAACCGAATTCAAAAAGAAAGAGCTTCTACGTTCGATGTGTATGTACGCATGTTAGTATGTATTACGTTTGACCGCGAGTTTCTCCGGAACTACTGGTCCGATTTCCGTGAAACTTGTTGCATTTAGTTTATCTTCAATCAGCTTAGGTCGCGGAGAAAGAATTATCAAAATCGGTTCAGTAGTTTCGGAGTTACACCAAAAATAAGAAATCTGTTTCGTTAACCGACTTCATTCTTTAAATAAATTTAGTTATATCAGTTAAATAAATAAAAAAATTTTAAAAGTAATTAAAATCGATTTAAAAAGAAATGCGCTACGAAGTAAAAATAATTTTGTTCCTTATTTCATCTACGACTCCCGATTTTTTTAAGTCGGCGCCAGATTTACATTGTGCAAATGATGAGAGTCGTAGATTAAATAAGGTACAAAATTATTTTTCACGTTTTTAGTGTATTTTAATTATTTTTTTTTAATTCGTTTTTATTCAGTACCGATTGACAGATTTCACCCGGCCCGCTGTTACAATTCGTTCGCACAGAATCACGTGCCAGGTTTCTCGCACGATCGTGTTAGTCTTCTATAATAAGCGGAGCGATCGCTCAGGAATTTGTCGATTCAGTGGCCCACGCGGTCGATGGAAGGAATCTGGCCTTTTAAAATTAACCCTCGATTTATCCTGTAACGCACCGTGGCGACGATCGATGGTGTAACGGAGAGACTCGATTGCTCACACGCAGCAGGAGATCGACCCTTTCCGAGAACTGAAAGGTCCGAGTTGCGTGCCGATCGAGATACCGAAGTTCCGGAATTAGAAGGATGGATCGTGGACTTTCATACACCCGTTAGAATCAATCGAACGGTCCAAGCTCTCTAGAATCCCCGGCCACTGTTCGATGCGCGGTGTAGCAGCATTCTAAAAACGCCCACCGCGCGACGGCAATTCGAATTACGCCAGCAAACAAAGCGCCACCCTCGAAATATTTCAGCCAGACAACGAATGAAATATGGCCTCCGAAAATATTAAAGGAAAACATCCCTTCCCATCAAACCGCGGCGCACAATAAACTCGGTATGAAAAAGGGGCGGTGCGTGGCAGCGCGGGGGATGATATTCAAGCCCATTCGTCTAACTCGAGCGGAAAGCTCGCGCTCCCTTCCTTGCGCTTTAATGCCACCCGCCGTGTCAATAACCATCGCCATGAAATATTTCCTTCCACGGTAAACAGACCCAACCCAGGACCGTTGTGGAAACATCCACGTCCTGCGAAGGAATCGAAGGAAAGCTGGACACTGGCCTGCGAATGAAATTTTAATTAAACTCGGGACGAGGCGTGGCTGGTTCTCTCCAAAGCGAAGGTCACAGGGCGCTGGTCCCCGTTCAAGAATGGGCCACTCGAGAGCCCTCCAGAGGAACATCGACACGTTACATCGGTGCCAGCAGCCTTTGCAATGTCCTAGTGGCGATTGTTAAACGGCTGGCTCGCGGGAGAGCCCTTTTCCCCGTCACGGTCGGCCTGCACAAAAGGGCTTAAACGGTAACAGAGCGGAAACGCGTCGAAATCAAACGGCGACCGGCGTGCACGCGCGCGGAGGGTTGCAAGGAATCGGGGAAACGAGGCGAGGCGCGTTGGACAAAACCACGCGGACCCATCCACAGCCTCCTCGAGGGCCCACTTCATGTCAAAGCCCACGCTTTCCTCCGCCTCCGGTGCCTCTCGTTCGGTAATCAACCTTCGCCCCGTCGTCCGTGCAAGCTCTCGGCCCGCCCGCCCCCGCCTGCAAACAGAATCACCCTCTGAAAGACGAATCAATTTCTGGAGGAAAGAACGAGAAGAGATCCAGGGGCGCGTATCCCCGTGGAACAGCTCCACGTCTCCTTTCGTCCGGGGTAAGGGAAACACTAGGGGGTGCCTTCGCGTGGTTCATTTGCGACGTTCGAATGCGGTGCTGCGAACGGCACGGGGTGTAGGTGGACTAATTCTCAGATGCGTTGAAACGATGGGATATAGGGAGGCGAGAGTGTGTCTAATTAGAAGAGTCCACGTTAGATGTATGTAGGTATACGAGATTTGGAAGTTTGGGTGGGTGAATAGCGAGGATATTGGAGGGGAGGTGAACGATCTCGTGGCGGGATAAATCAAGCACTGATCCGAAACCACTTCTCATTGCACGATTCCCTCGGTGCCTCTGCCTTGTGGCAAGATTGTAAAATGACGCGAAATTGCCGGGAGTCCGATGTAACCGGGAGTAATTCTCTCGTAAATGTCGGAATGAAATAGTTATACTCGGTCGAGCATCTAAACTCTACCACCAGACCAGGTAAATACACCTAATTCCGAGGGTCCGTCATTCAGGATAACCGTGACGATCGTTCGCAATAATTTACGAGCCGGGTTCAGGGATGCGCGCCTCCAGGCGTTGAAAAGCAAAATAACAAGATCTTCAGCGTTTTAAGAACGAGGCTGGCTGGTGCTCTAGCTCTTCTTTCAATCAACTCAACTTCACAGACTTACACTCTATTTTTCTAATATACCTTCCATTTTTCGTGTGACAATTGAGGCATTTGATGGAACAAGGCATATGTACCCTTTTTCCTTAAATCGTTTAAATCGACTCAGGTATATGTTATATAGGATAAACCAACCTGTAATTGACTGCATACCAGTGAATGACCACTCGGCAAAGAAATGTGAATTATTAATTTTAAAAATATTATATTTTTATAAATGGAGTGTAGTTGCACTTTTAATATCCCATATTTTTAATTATGCGTATTAAGCAAACATTAATAAGTACAATTCTTATTAAAAGTATGCGGTCATTTATTGGGTTTCTACACGTTTTGAATTTTATAATCGTTTTTTTTTAAATTATGATAAGAATAAATAATTATTTTTATAGAAGTTTCAAGAAAAATAAATTTAAATGCAATTTCAACAGTTGTTTTGATGTTATGCATAAATATATTCAAGTATTAATCTCAAAGGTCCATAAATTCAACAATTCGGTCATTCACTGGTTGGTTTACCCTATATAATATACCAAGGACATTACTTCTCTCGCGTTAGGCTAGTTAGATGCTATTTTGTTACGTAGCGTGATCGACAATGGAAGCCTTGAAATCGATTTTCTTGAAATGTCATTTTGGCGTATATGCCCTTTTTCCATCAAATGCCTCAATTGCAACTCATGCATTCCCTTTAAGGGGTCTTAGGTTTTATTTTCTATATGCCTGAAACTAAATAAGTGTATATGGATATCCATGAACATTCAATTCTGTCGAAATGGTGAACATGCGAAGGAAGAATGCATTTTTGTTTTTATAAAAGTGTCAATTGCAAAGAATATGTTCACGAAATCGCAAAATCAGTATGCACTTCTTTAGTTTTAGGCGTGTAGAAAATAAAACCCTTTGGTTTTTTATTCTAAGTCAAACGGTATAGCCGTGAGGTTAAGCACCGTGGAAAACGTCGATCGACAAGATATTGCGTATCACGGCAATACCGCCGCCAATTTGTACGAAAAAAAAATACGACTCTTTCCGTCGAGAGTTGCACAATAACAGGCTTCATATCGAATTTTCCATTTATTTCGTTACCTCCTTCAAAAAATTGCCGAAAGTGAGTACAACTTCGCTTCGTCCAACGTGGCCTAACCCCTCAAGAAATAGAAAAAACTTCAATTTAGTAAACACATTCTTTCTATAACAAAAAAGAGTTCCAAACAACAGCCATTTTTTATGGAATTACAGTAGAAGGATCCCTTAAACCCAGCTTCCACAAGCACTCTCCTCTCGCACGAAATGGATACAAAACCTGGCTTGATCTTCCAAAGAACACACCACCGCCTCATTCACTCAGACAAGCCACCACTCCACTCTAAACAGAGTCGAAATTCTCCCACAGCCCGCACTGTGTCCACGAGGCATGCCACCACCTCCGAATCCCTTCACCCTCTAGCCAAATCGAGCGACGCGGCTTTTGCAAACGAAACGCGAAACGCTATACGCTTTCATATCGCCGCGTCAATGGACGCGTGTTCCAGCTCGATGACCAGCCGGCCGCAGCACAGACAGGCACCGATCGATGGAATTAATGAGTACAACGCGCAATTAACGCGCGGTTGACGTCTGTCTGGCCTTCCCCCAAAATCTGACGCATCGAATGGACACGGGATCGCGTGCCGCGGGAAACTCGGCCGCGTTCGCTCGGAAGCGTTTTCCTGTTGTCCCTGTCACCCTCCCAAAACCTCGCAGTGAATGCAATCGGCCTGACGTCATCTTATTCCCCGACGCACATGTCCTGCCACCCCCGCCAAGGGCTGCAGAGTCCTTTGTCGAATCTCGCTCGCTCACGGATTAATCGGGATCAATGAGCTGATGAGACAGCTGCGAGCCAAATGGGATCCGCCGTCGCGCTTCGGGATCAATCGTCACCCGTGGATTCCCGCTCGCGTGTACGTGGCACCCGACACGACTCGAACGCGCCGAGAATTTTCCTGGGAATTAGCGACGCCGAGCCTCGCAGATGGCACAAACGGGATTTTCACGTGGAAAGGGGGGCCGATATCCGACGAACGATGGAGATCTAATTGCGCGGGGTGAATTCGCTGACGAGACTTTTGTTCGACGGCTGCTCGATGATTTTCGGGGGATTTTGGTATCCTGCGTTAATTCTTAGAAATTAAAGTAACGTGAATATTACAGACAGACAACCAACTGGCCGATACTTTTGCCCACTCCCTGCGCATTTTCAGTTCTAAAATTATAATTAGTTTGTTGGGGTATTAGTTAAAAGCTTTATTGCTATTCTTTCGCTGTATAAAGTGGAATTTATTTCCGTCGATTAAGCTATTATTATTAATAATATTACGAATACGAAATTTAAGGAAGGTTATATTGACGATGCAGTTGATTCTTTCGTAGTCAGAGATATTGAAGTAATTTTTGTGAAATATAGTCTACAACCTCTGGGTAAAAGGGGCAGACTAATTAAAGCGAATTCTCCAGTTTCTTTTAAATTTCCAGAGGACGGTAGGAGAAAAGATATTTTCCGAAGCCCCGAGAATTATCGGAAATTTTGTAGTTTCGTAGTAAACGGGTGTTCCAGCCTCGACGCCGTTCCCTTTCGTTCACCCTCGCGCACATGACACACGAGCCACCCCTTGCATCGACAGTTGAGCCTAAGATTAAAGTCGTTTTTCATTTCGAGGGTGTTGTTTTGGCTGGTGACACTTCAGAAATGGGGCACGTCATCGGGGAGAGAGAAAGTGGGAGAAGTCGAAGGGCCATTTTCCAATTACCGTGGCAATTAAGACGCGGGATTGTACCTGGCGAGCAACCATTAATCCTTCTACCCTACCAGGATCAATTTATATCTCGGCTACGTGTAATAATATTCTCCTGACCACTTTTCTAAAATCACACTCAACCCCGATCAATCTGAACTCGACGATAAATCGTCCCCATAAATCCTTCAACTTCCCTGCTACTTTTCTCCACTGAATCCATGCCCTACTGAAATCCGAATAACACGATTTCTTTCCAGAATTAAGAATCGCGAACGAACACGCGCAATCCACCAGGGACAGGCGCGATCCGTCGAAACCCGAGGCCTTCTGATTAAAGGCGATTTTCATGGAATTACGTATCTCAAATGGAATATTTGAAAGGCGACATCCCGCGAGTGTGTGTTCGGAGTGTTCCGCGTGCACAGAGCTCTCCGGATGCTTGGGCTTTAAAAGCATCATCGTCCCATACTCTCCGGCCGGCCCTAGCAACGCTATTGATTTCCTTCGCCCCCCTTGCGAGAACTATCTCGCAGAATTTACCCTCTTTCGTGGAAAAGCGGCCTGAATGCCTGTGAAACTCCGTCGCGTCAGGGGGACAAGACGTTCGCTGCGCCACTCGATCCGCGCGAGCGAAAGAAAACCGACGGGGCTGGGGCGAGTGAAGGAGGGATGAAAAATAAAAAGGAGAAACTGAAATACGCTCCAAGGCACACGGCCATTGTAAAATGGTGCGATGCCTCGGGCGGATCGAGCTAAGGATCGCTTGGAATTTTCTGACGCGTGCGTCATAGCCGCGTCTCGTTTGCCCCGCCGCTAATGGGATTAAGGATTGCGCGGCAATTTACTATCCCGCGACTGATTGTCAGACGATCACTTTCCACCGCGTGTCTTCATTTAAATGCCACGATTTACGGTAATCGCCGAGCACAGTTATCAGGCGGCTATTATTAGATCGCGATCGTGCAGGACTGTGCGCGATCGTTCGCCAGCAAGTGAGAGAGTTCTCACTGTTTAGCGCGGCTGGCGATTTAATTAATACAAGCGAATCTTGCGACGATACAATTCATCTAACTCTAATTGCGGTTAAGAATCCGAAGGAGTTATCCAATTACGATAAAGGTACCCTTAGACAACCGAGCTATTAATTTCCGCCATCGCAAAGAAAATCTCCCCCGGGCTTATCAAGATCCGGCCCTATCAAACGCATCGCCACGCATCCTTAAATTCCGTACCGTGGAGTAACACGTCAGTCCACTTCCGGTTACTAGCGCGCATCTTCCACCGCGCGGGCATATATTCCCTCCGGTTTACACGCTCCGCGCTACAATAACATCCGAAGCAGAAAACAGAACGCACGTTTCCAGGGATTTTCCGCATTCTATTGGAATATCGCGGAACAAACGATTCGTATAGGTAGGATAATGTTCCCGCGGCGCGGCGGGCGCACTGTCGCCGCGGGAACGCCGCAGATAACATCCGCGGCCGAGGGTTGCCATAATTTCCCTTCTAATCTCGCGAAAGAGTGCCCGGTAAAGTGCCAGTCGCGCCTTCGATCCGCGGCGTTTTATCGGGAACAACGGAGCCTGGCGATAAACTAACGGCGATCTATAATAAACTCGATGCGCGATAATTATACCGCCGACGCGTAGCCATTCCCGCGATAACCAGCCGGTCGATGTCGAAACGATCACCGATTGATATTTTATCGGATAACAGCGAACGGTGCTTCGTTGCGAGCGGAATGCAGCCGGGAGGCGCAGGAAACGTCGCAAGGCCGGTCGTCGACACGCCGGGTCGAGGCGAACTTGCAGCGAAAAATCCGCCGCTCGAGAGTCGCACTTGCACTTGTTTCGGTTGCATTCACTCTTGCTTAACGCGCCACCCACGCGTTTCGGTGGAATGACTCCGTCAGCCGTGTCGCGTCGCAGCTTCGCGGGCTGCCACGCCGCCGGGGCTTGCTATCAGCTCAGGCAGAGCTTGCAGCCTTGTCGCGATGTTATTAAAATTCTTACGATATTATGAACTTTTTGTGAAACCTATCTCGGCGTTGATTGCGAAACGGACGTAGGACTAGTGTCGAGTGTATGAAAGTACCGTTTACGCTACTCTGCTTGGAAGAGCTTGAGTAATGTTATGATCGAGAAGTGCCTGTTCTTCTAATTACATAAATTTGAGAAACGGTGTGTACTGAGTTTCTTTTCTTTGGATTCCGAAAATCATCGGGATTAGGAGTAATGTCCCAGCGATTGCTTTAGACCCGTCGAACTCCCTGACCGACATCGACCATGAAAACCTGAGCCCGTTCACCGTGGCCCAGCCGTTCCACTCTCGCCCCGCAAAGTGGACCGATTCCGCGCGATCCGTTCGAAAGTCGCCCGCGAAACCGATCGATCGTGAACTTGCCCGGCAAGGCCGGGGTCATCGGGGCCCCCGGCCTTGACCCGCGGAACAGTCACGTAACGACGAACTTGGCCGTGAAAGAGGAGGAAGGAAGCGGCGACGGCGACCTCGCCGTGGCAGGCACGAGGGAGAGAAAGTGTAACCGATCCCCAAGAGCTCGAAATCGAAAGTAATTTCCTCTCCATCCCGCTCTTTCTCTCCTTTCTCCGTTCCACGAACAGCCAGCGACCACCGACGATTCTTTCTCCCAGCCTCGTGGATTCAGGTCAAGTTCACCGAGTCTGTCCCGACCGCTGTCCTCCTCTCTTTCTCATTTCACTTTCCCCCCCATCTCGTTTTCCTCCGCGGCCGCCCCGGTCCCTGTGGCCGATCTTTTCCCGCGAGACGATTATCAGCGGCGCTGCCACCGGTCGCCCTACGCTGCCGGTTTCGCGCCGCTGGGTCGCGACCGTCGGCGTTCGTCGGCCGCGTTGTTACGTCAGTGTCAACGGCAGCGTGAACACCGCTCAGGTAAGAGTTGGGAGCCCGGTTCGCTGAACCGAATTCCCTTCCCCCTGCGCGGTCTGGGGCCAGCTGAACCAAGGTGAACCCAGATGGAAACGCCGCGTCTCGAATATCTCCGGTGCCCCATCCGCTCGGGCTGCTTTACGGGCCGGGCCTCTTCGGCCAGGATGAACTTGCCCGTGTCGCGAATATATTAGAAGACGCGTCCTTTCGGACGTGGGCGCGTCCCGTGGAATCGAGAAGCCGGGCCGCGAGGTGTCGAGTGGCTTCCTCAGTATCGTGGGAGCCGATTCATAAAGGACGGCGAGATTAACGGCGAAACTCAAGTCCTCCAACCGCCCGCGCCGTTCCTGCCTCTCGATCTGGGCGACGGGCGCCGAGACTTGCGTGCGGATCGGGCACACCGAGCAGGCTCGTCCTTTCAGGGGGTTGTAGCTTTTGTTAGAGAGCACGATTCGCGACTGGTGAAACGTACGAGCCGGAGGCATTCGCGTGGAGTTCGTCGAGCGACTCTAGGGGACGTTCTTAAATTACTTAAGGGGGAGACCACTGTGAAAAATCTGAGGAATCGATTTTTTTTATATATATTTTCGGAAGGACGTACGCTTCAAGAATGCTCTCTTCAAATTTGATGTAGAAATTTATAAAATTAACTGAATAAAATTAACCGAGCGGAACTTTGAACACTTTTTTTTAGAATTACATTTTTCAACCACGTTGACAGTGTACAGAGAAAACTATGCAATTAATTGACATGAGCAAGACCATTTGATGTGACCTAGACGTGACGATCAGCTGTTTTTAATTAAGGCCACCTTCTATTTTTTTTTTATCAACATTCCCTCAACTTTTTACCTCCAAAAAATGATTTCTGTCAGTGCTTCGCCATTTTGTTATTTTTTGTGATATTGAATTTTTTTATCGTCACGTAATAGACGTAGGCTTCTAGTTTATAAGTATTGTTGTTTTTTTGAATTTGGATTAATCATGTGGCTTGGGCACTGTCAACGCCACAGGCACGATTTTGCCACAGCACATATTTTGACGAAGAGTATACCGGAAATTGATTTATGAATTTGATTGAAATTTGTTCTACCCTTCAATATGTACATATTAACTATACTAAGCAGTCCATTGATTTACTTGCGTTGTTTGGTTGAAAGAAATTCTCGAAAACGCCCTTACTTTTCAGACCATTACAATGGTCTTCCCCCTTAAGGCTTCTTGTGAAGGGAGGGTCGCGAATTTCTTATATTTTCTTACAAGGGAGGGAGTCGGGTAGCGTCTTACGTAATATTTTTTCATCTAATTTTTAATAAATACAAATTCTATCATTAAGGTCCCAGAAAAGTAATTTTAGTCTAAATTTCCCCGAAACCGAGGCAATTGAATTATGTAAACCTTTTAAAGAATTTTACTAACTGAAAAAATGCGTAAGAAGAGTGGAATATAAAATCTTACGAATTCTTATGTTTGGCGAGGAAGGAGGTAAGAATTTCTGAAAATTACCCTTACGTAACTTAACCCTCATCCGTCCCTCGTGTCAATTTGACACAGTTTTCCCGCAATAAGTTATACAGTTCTATTATTTGTGATTCTTGTAAACAAGCAGTGCGTCCTGCACATCGCTTTATTTTATGCAAAATTTGTGAAAAGCTAAGATGTAAATGTTAACTCATCGACTTGAATAAAAAAATATCGAAAAATCACCGCGTATCTCATCGATCTTATACCACTGTGTCAATTTCACACCGAAGGACAGATTCAGTTCGTGAAATGAGGAACGGACGAGGATTAAGGACGACACCCTACCTGCTACGCGACATTATCGCTGAATCTAGGTCCCTTTCGGTGCTGCAGGTGATCTGAGAAGGACTAGCCTCGAAAAAAACTGAAAAAATCGCATTCTAGAATCGCAAGACTTAGAATATCAACAAATTTGGCTTCCTCCAGATGCCGTGTCTCCAGAAATGGCGGTACAAACTGTGGGACCTCCTTTCGTTGAACTCGCAAAGGGCCTGGAATCGTTCCCGATGATTGCGTTTCTAATAAACAGTCGTCCGCTGATTATTAGTTTCTCGCAGAGCCGTTAACCGACCTTCAAACAGGCTCTTACACAATTTTGGGCGAACGCCGAGGAAATCCCCGAGGACCGTAAGCGAAACACCAAAAGGCTTCGCGGCGGGGCAAATAAACAGGATGAAGTGGCGAGGATCGATTCGTCGGAGGCTCCAAGGCTAGAAGACGATATTTTTCAGGGAACGCTCGGGACGGTGGGTTCGGAGCAATGCGTGGCGACTCGTTCCGAGAGGCCTTGCGTGTCCTCTCGATCGTGCTCATCGACGTGCTGACCCATAGTGAGTCAGCAGATTGAGTATCCAACGGCATTTACCAATCCCTCCGACGAATATCTCAAAACCAATTGCCGGACAGACCTTAACATAATTTCAACATCGTCCTCAACTGCCGGATACAAGCGCCGTGAATCATGCGACTCGGTGCAATTAAGTATTCAAATATTTGTAGTGGAGTTACCCGGAGCTTCCTCGGGTATCTCGTGCCTGCCGACGATTTTCCGCAATCGAAAAATCGGTCACGGACTCCGAGTGGAAAAACAAGAGTCTAACGTTTGTCTATGAAAATTGTGAGTGGAAGAAATCTGCGAGGATTGCTGGCGGCGTGGTACTCTCGAGGATACAACTTCCTAAATATGTTATACAGGGCGTTACAGACCCAAAACATCCGTTCATCTTGATACAACTGAGTTTCTAATACCGTAGTGCCAGAAACTATGGGGACTGTGATAACGACAAATTTTCCATGTCTGACACATGATTTTGAAGCGAAAGGTCGTATGAAAATAGAACTACTACTTATTTGGATCACTCGAAATTGTACAATATACTCACGATTTTGAGATAAATATGGTTTGGGATAGCGATGAGCCAAAAGGTTAAACAGCGTTTCGATTGAGAGATCTACACGATCCCAGTGATCCAAGATCACCAGGCAAAGATGCTGGAAAAGATTGACGGTTACCTCGCGGGACACCCTGCACTCCTTCCACCCACTACACCGCCTCGGTTCGAAGCGACCTGAACTCTCATCCCAGGTACTGTCTATCGAGGAACGCGGCGAGTCGACGTCTCGGCGATGAACTCTCCGACCATGAGAAAGAGAGACAGAGCAGGCAGAGTGGAAAAACGGATGCGCTCGCAACGGCGTGCGGAGCGCGAATGCGCTAGGCGAGCCGCGCTCCGGTGGCTCCTGCGGCTCTGCGCAGCCGCGATTGCGCACGGTGCTCGGTGCCGGCTCCGCGTTGCTCTTCCTCGTCCTCTGGCGCGACCCTCGAGGAGCCACGGCGACGTCCAACGCCAGGACGCGTCGCTCCGTCCCGAAATTTCAGCTCTTCCTCTCCGACGAGGAAGAGCTGAACGACGCACCCCCGAAAACGAGCCTCGACGCAGCATCCTCTCCGGAGGGGAAGAAGGGGCACGGGAACTCGACGAAGTCTCGTATACGCGCGGGAGCAGAGTCCTGCGGGTGCACATGTGGTGGTTGAATTACCCGTGGCAGAGCAAAGAGGGCGAAGAAGCGGGGAGGAGAGAGAGAGAGAGAGAGAGAGGAGAGAAACGCACAAACTCGAAAGGGGGGAGAATAGCGAGAAGCAGGCTTCCCTGTGGTGGTTGGAAGAGAAAGAGAGGAGAGCGGCAAGGGCAGAGGGTAGGGAGAAAGAAAGAAGAGAGGAGACTAGGAGCAAGAGCACTGGAGAGGAAGAGAGGATGGGTCCGATGTAGCCGGCGGGCACAGGCACACATCGGCTCCTCTCCCTCGCCAATCGGCGCGCGCGGCGTGGGGCGAGTTTGAGGTAGGGGGCCGCACGACGCACAGCGGTGGTGGCGGTGGCGTGCTGCGGCGGCGGCGGCGGCGGTGGCGGCGGCGCGGCTGCCAAGGTATTTAAGGTACCGTGAACCGGCGGCGCACGAGTAGTTCACTTCTGTTCGGTGCGGTGTCGCGGTGATTTTGAGGGGACAGAAGAGAGAGAGAGAGAGAGAGGACAAGGGAGAGAAAAGGGAGACTGGAGAATCGAGAGAAAGAATAGGCGCTCTGAACTCGCACACGCTCGCTGGAGGGTGCGAGAGCGGAGCGAGAGCGATAATTCGGCGTTGCCCCCTGGTCCCCGATACCGCCGTTTTCGAATAGTTCGGGCGAGCCGCGAGCGCGACACGCGAGAGACGCTCTCCCGCTTCGAACAGTGCCGAGGTTCGGCGAGACGTCGAATTCCAACGGTGGGACTCCGCGGCCACGCGGACCTTCGTACCGTTCACCACCGTTCACCGTCGAACCGCACGCGAGCACCGAGGGGAACACGCCGTCGGGCAGGATCGTCAGGGTCGTCCGCCGTCGACGACCGTCCTGGATAGGTAAGTCTCGATCTCGAACAGCGGTGGAGCATTGCCCGCGCGTTGGATGAGGCTTTGCGAGAGGGTGGCAGAAGTGATGTACGCGGCACGCACCGGGTAATAACGTTGCCGTCGCGCACGCTCGCGGCCTCTCCTCGATCTGGTGATACCAAGTGATCAAGATCAGTGATTCTGTTGCGCTGTGCATCCTCGCTAGCGCGAATTCAGGACGCGCAGCACACCCCGCACACCTGCTGCTCCTCGCCATTGCCGTCGCCGTCGTCGTCGCTAGACCCCGTGGATTTCTCGTGGACTGTGACAATGTGCCTCGCTGCGGGATATCTCGATCGAAAAGTGTTCCCTCACCGGAATTACGTACGTGCAGGACTCGACGCCGACAGGCTCGATCGCCGCGGCCAGCACGCTCCGCTCGCTAAGATACCAAGTAAGCCGGCAAGTGATCCGTTTTGGATTTCGAGCGCGATCGATAAAGCCGCCGTGCCGGTGTGCGATCGCCGCTTGTCCGTGACTTATCGCGCGCACACGCGCCGCGTACCTGTTACGCTCGACCCTGAAATACCGCGGCGAGACGTGCAGAACCGAAATGAGAATTCGAGCGCCGCGCGTCAGCCGCCGAAGGAGGCGCGCTCGCTTTTCACCGCGGTGCAACGCTCGTCGACCGCGATTTTTCCAGCCGCGAAAGAGTCGCGCGAGGATGGGCCGGTTGTACGCGACAGAACCGAGTCAAAGGGGGGCCCGGGCCTAAATAATTCAACGCGGCGTACAATAGGTGTGCGTGCCGACTTGCAGCCGGCGAAGGCTAGTCGGACGTGCGCGAACACTTCGTACAATTAGGAAACAGTGTCTGAATACCGAGGCAACGGGGCCGTCGATGCGTGAATACCAAAGGAGTATCCCGACGAATCTCGAGGAGCCGGGTAACCATCCGCGAACCACCACGAACCCCCGCCCGAACAGCCGAAAGACCGACTACTCGCCTCTAATCGCGGTCCGAATTAATTCGTATAGGGCGAAAGTATCGGGCTCCTAGAAAGATTCGCGAGGGGCCAAGTCGAGATCCCATCCGCCTCGGTCCCGAACAAAGGCGAACAGCCGAAATTGTATCGATTTTTCCCGCGGCGGGGCCGGTCGGACGGAATATAAAGCAGGGGTCCGCGGCGGAACGCGGCCCGGCATAATGAGTCAGAAGGAATTCCAGGGATCGGAATAATGGATCGTTCCCGTGGGCGACGCGCTAACAGGAACGAAGAATGTAAACTAGGAGGATGTATAGAGGCACGCGGACCCTTTTGTAACCTGCGAACGGTCCTGGGCTTCTATTACGGCGACGGCGGCACGGAATGACGTGCGCGGACGGTCAACTGCCGCGGTGAATCGAATTCCCTCGCGTTAACGTGTGGGAGAAACGGCGACGGCGATGACGAGAACCATGAGAGCCGAGATCCCAGCGCGGCGACGTACAACGACTCCTTAAAACAGAATGTATGGAAGTTGTCGAACCCTTAAGTAGTTTCGTAGCGGAGTTCGTTTCGGAGTAAATTTCATATTGCGAGCGATCCATCTCTCTCTATGAATTAATATTTCCACTATAGGGATCAGGAGAGTAATACTACTTAAACGGATACTCGGAACAGATCTGTTTTAGAATTTCGATCGATTTTATCGCGGGGGAAATATTCCATCGTTCCCGCGGTCCCCGAGGAGTAGCGGGGATTCGAAGTGCAAGGTTCCGCGAGGGATCGTGCACGCGCGATCCTCTCGCGAAACGGATGGAAACCATGTTCCGTAGGAGTCGAAGCAGCTCGCTGAGAGGGACTAGAGAGAACGAATTTGTCACGGTCGAGGTGCGCCGGAGAAGTCGCGATTGCATTACGATCCATGATCACGATGTAGGCGAGAGCGTGCGCCAGGAAATGCGGGGTCTCTAATAAACGATTCACTTTACCCCCGCGCCGGGGATCTAACAGCAAAGGCCAATTAATTATGCGATCCCGGGTTCGCTAATTATGGCTTTAGAGCCGCGCGGCGTTTCTATTTCACGCCGGGATATGAATTTCCATGAGCACACCGCTTGGGGAGTTCGATAACCGACCCTAGCCTCCTGCGCCTCGTATAAATCCCACCTCGCACTGCCGACGATCCCGCAGTCTCTCGTGCTACGGGTACCGCGATGCACTTAAGAATTTTTTTTCATCGATGCTAAAGATCCTCGAGACGAATCGGCCGCGCGATCGCTCCGAAGCAGAGCCGTGACTCTGACAGGGAAAAGGTTGCGGACGCGCTACCAGCGTTCGCCATTTGCATACACATTTTTCCATGCACCGCAGGGATCTTAATCCTCGCACAATACACTGATTACTGCCTACTCGCCTGCCCGACGCGACCGGCTAATTGCTAATTACTAAACGCTAATTACCGAGACCGCGCGTTCTGGCCGTGTGTCCGGATAGACGGTCCCGCGGGCCTCGTTAGACGCACGGCGACGAAAACGAGACGGAGCAGCGTAAGAGGCGATCGTGGGCACGCGTCTCGCGAGCGATCACCGCGGCGAATCCATCGTTCGCGGCGCTCAATCGCGATCGATCGCGAAAGGAGCGTGGACGGATCTTTGTGTAAGCCAGAAGCTTTCAAAGGGGCGTCCGAGAAGCATCCGTGACGCTCCGAAGGTTGGAAGAAAATTAGAAACGATTTGTGCTTGAAAGGGAACAAGCGACCGTAGCAGGTCTCGAGGCAGACGCGACGCGAATTAATTACTGCCAGTAATAACTGGCTCGGCCATTAGTCGCTCGCTCTTTTCCCGCCCCTTCGGCCTGCCTCTCTCTTAAATGCGAATATTAGTTTTTGCACCGGTCGAGGCGCGCACATTTCTCTTAGCCCCCGGTGCGCGCGAGTGCGTGAAAACGATGTCGCACAACTTCTTGGCACGACACGCGATTAGTCGCGACCGACGGTGCGCTCGAGCCTCTCCTTAAGGCAGGCTCTCACTACGACTCGCCTCGACGATATTTCTTTTCGCACTCGCATCTAGGCTCGCGTTCCTCGGTTCATGGATCTAGTCAGTGGCTCAGGGAACCTCTTCCTGCGCGGTGACATTGCATCCACTCGCACTACGCTTCTCCTCTCTTTTTCAAAATATTCTCGAGGAAGAATCCGCGGCTGGGAGTCGAGTAAAATTGTCGAACTACATAGGAAAAGCACAGGAAGAATAAAATAAACCGAGGCGAGGAGTAGTGAGAGCCCAGCGTTACTCCTGCTGAAATTTACAGCGATCTCGAGGAAATGGTGCGTGCAGAGCTGGACGATTAACGTCCAGTCATGGTGGAAGACGATTTCGTGAATCGAACGTATCGACGGTTATCGCAGTGAAAGTATCCGTGGGCCGGGAATCGTTGGGCAAGAATCCGCGCTGTTACGCGCGTTTGGATCACGTAGGCCCACACGGAACGGTAAAAACCAAGAGATGCTCGGCTCGTGTCGCGCCTTGAATACGGGTCGCGTGACCAGCTCGCTGCTTTTCGACGGAAAGTACAGGCTTCTTCGCCCGGGCGTCTTCGATTCTTCAATATTCCCCGAGAACTCTCGTCACTTTTCACAGCTAATCATAACTTCTCCTTTATCCTAAATTACTATAATAACAACTGTCAGACAGAATCTTCGAGTATCCCGAAATAAACGCTGCTAAATCCGTCGTTATCAAACCCCGGCAAAGGCCACTGACCCCACCAACTGGTATTCCCGTACTCTCAATTTAACTCGATACGGGCTTTACTAGGAACAGCCATGGCCACGCTTCCCCCCACATTCAGAGGCAATTATCTCGATCCTTGAATATTCGATCGTTCAGCGTCTCGGCGACAGGTCGTCGGGTTCACGAAAAGCGTCGGTGAACGCGAGCGTGCTGCAACCGAGGGCCCGTTATAGCCCTCGATCGAGCCGATCTTTTGAACGCCCGACTATTCGGGAGCGACCGAGCATTAAAAAGAGCCGCTCTATCGAAGAGCGACGCGTCACATAGCGCTCGAAAAAGGAAGAGACAACGGTTCGTCGGTCACTGGCTCTGGGATACTGAAAAAGGGATATTAAAAGTATCGAGCAACGAGGCTCGACCCATCGGCCTGTAAAACTCTATATCCCCTCGACAGAGCTGATCGATTACTCAACCTTCATTGACGGCTGAGAATTCAAATGATCTTGCTGGATTTCCCTGACCGAGCGCGAATTTTCCTTAGCGAGAATTAGACTTCGTCACGAGCATCCTTCTTCCTCTTTCTCTGTCGCACAGTGGGCGGACTCCAGTTAGATCTTAATGAAAGTCTCATTGTGAGTTACGAAGTAAAGGAGAGATGGTACAGTGGGAGGTTCTCGAGGAAACGAGCCGAGCGTCCATCGAGTTCAACTTCTATTCACACGAAGTTTCCGCGATCCGTTTCTCGTATGCCACGCACGTCCCTCTCGTACACGAAGTGCTAATTCGACGTCACGCCTTGTCGCGGCTAGGGACGCCCGAATCTCTCAAAGAACCACGACACGCGCGTTCGCGGATCCTCGGTCCTCGCACGATTATCAAGGAACTCGGATACAGTCAGAATCGGCGCGCGTAAATGCGAACGAGCCGCGCGGAATTCGCCGCGACGTTCGGCCGTTCGCTCTGCCGCAGTCTCGGAGAACAGAAAGCTTAACAATTTCGCCTCGGCGAGAATCCCTTTTCGCGAGGGGTAGAATCGATTCCACTGCTCTCGCTATGCACGGAATATCGACTTCCCGTCAGAGCCGCAGACTGCTCGCGTCGTTTCGCTCGCGGAGCCCCCAGAATCGCGAGCACGGCCGTTTCTATTAGAGGGGAACAAAGAAGTTCAATTACCAGTTTTTGTTTTATAGTCGGACGATGGGTCGTTCGGAGATACGATCAAAAGGGCCATTTTCAATTGCTGCAAACCTCCGCGCGACTGCTTCTTCCCTGCACATGTTCCATACCGAGATTCTTGACTCTCATTCTTTTGATTTTCCAAATCTATTAATCGCGAATACCACTGGCTTACTGCGAGCCTCTAATAAAAAGAACGGCGTTGTTGCGATAGGCTTGTAGGGGACACGCGACCGTCGTAGGGGACTACGAGCAGCACGATTCCACGGCGTTTGTTCCGCGGCCCGAACGGGTTTCGAACGGTTTCTGTCCGGCCGATTGAAATACCACGAATGGTCTTAGCTTGTGATACTTCGTATTCCTTACGTGGCTGCCCGGTGCCTCCATGTCGAATGCGGTTTACGAGCTCTGCCCGGTAACCAGTCGTGTACTCGATAAAAATCGGCTACTCTGCGCCGACGAGGTCCCGGAGAATTTCAATGCGCGCACGGATCGGCTGCGCGACCGCCCGAGCTTTGGACTCGTCGCACGTATTGCGCGAGCGCACGAACGGTTTTTAGAACGTTTAATCGACGAGACGCCGACTCTATTCCGTCCCCGCCGTCGCGTCCCGAATCAACGTCGCGAAACATTTCCCTCGATCGACCTACCCTCCCCCGGATCGTAGCTTCGCGTCGTCCAATTCTTTCAGAAGAAAGTAATTGTCGTTCGAAGCCACCCAACATTCCCTTCGAATTGTTCCCGGTCGCCTGAATGGCACGTGATTCGCTCGGCTCGCGCGCCTTGGAAATGAAAAAAGGTCGACGCAATTCGCGTGCGAAAGGGCCACTCGATGACTACTTACGTGTGCCAACGGGGAATAATAGTGGGTTTTTGTTCCTTTGCTTCTCGAATCCGGTGAAAAGACCGGTGACCTAAAATATAGTACGGCCCCGTTGCTGGACGAACGAAAATAAAGGTGTAATCCAGTTCACCTGTGGTTTAGTGAACCTGCACTATTGGCCTAGTTCCTATAATAACGCAGGCATACCTGACTGTCGCTCGACAGAGAATTGTTCAGTGACAACCGGTCGCTGACCTATCCGTCTCTTTTCTTCCCTCGTCCCTCTGTCTCCGCTCCTTCGTCCCTGCCTTCTTTCTGCCCTGCTGGCGTACAAAAGAAGGCACGTCGGGCATGCACGCGACGCTCGCAAGTTTTATTCACGAAATAATCCGGTAACCGGTAACAGGTAACCGGTGCTGTTTTATTAAGCCGCGTAATGGCCCTTATAGATCGTTCCATTTTATAACGCCGTCGTTTTTCAAGACCCCCGGCGAGTGGTGAGATCGTAGATAAGACGTAGGGCACAGGTTCATCGTGTTAGTGTTACTATTTAGACAAATCCTATCGAGTATCCGAGCTTGTCATACGCAAAGTGATATAAACTCAAATCCAGCCAAACAAATGTTTCTTTATTGTAGCAGAAATACAACATTTAGGCAACGGCCTAGTGTGTGACTTTAGCATATATCTGGTGTCCGTTTATGAGGAGTTCGAAAGGAAGGGACCGCGGAGAGTCGGCGTTAGCCGTGGTGGCAAACGCGACTAGTCAGAACGCGAATGACTCGAGTTCGATTCCCGGCGCCTTGGGTTTTTTTCCGGCTCTCCTTATATTATAAAGAAAAGAAATTCCTTGATATATCGGAATAATCGTTACGCAATTTCTATCTGCCTCGAGCAAGCAATCCGGTATTATAATCGATCCAAAGAATAACTCATAAGCAGTCAACTCGAATCAGATATGTTTTGAAAGAACAGCGTGAATCATGTTGGCACCATTCTGCTAACTGAATATTAACGCCGAGGAGACACAAAGCTGTCGAAATCTCCTATTCTTGCAACACCCAGCCTCATTTTAAAAGACAATTCCGGGTCCAACATACTCCCAAACGAAGCCCTACCACCCTGAAATTCATAAAATCTGACCACGAAGTGAAAATCCCATCACTGGAACCACGCACGTCAGTGCAGCTATTCTCGTGGCACACGACAGAGCTCGGAAAGCAGACGGGCGCAGCATCGGTGCTCGACAATCGAATCGTTTCCACGCCGCGATTCAATTCACCGCGCGTCTTCCATATTCGGCGCATCCTCTGGAAAGCCGTGTCGTTATTTATCGTGGCCGGCAATAAAAGAGGGAGGCCCGCGGTGCACCGGCGGTTCTGGGGAACCGGGTACCGTAACAACGTCGGGATTAAGTACAATAGCGCGTAACATTATACAGCGAATTAAAGGCGAGGCGATTCCAATCGACCGACTGGGGCTCCTCCATACTCTGTTCACCGTTTTATCGGCGGCCCCGAGGTCGAACGGTGTTCGGTTAATGAGAAACGAAATCGTGATTTCGCCGCCCCTCCCATTTTTCGCGCGACACAGCTTGACGCAAGCAGCCGTGATTCTGCTAGAAATCGTTCTGGGATTTTTGCCTGACGTCATTCGGCAGCGTTGGAACGGCACGGGGACGCCGCCGATCGTACCCTTGAGTCGATCCGTGCGGTAGCAGCGGTTCGCTTCCACGTACAGTAGGGCTCTGTTTATCGGGTTTATTCGAACATGTCGGGGGACATGACGGTACAGGTTACCGGATCGTTTAGGTATTAGGTACCCAAAGATATTAGTCAGAAATTATGAAACTTTCGGGGTATGTAGAGGCAGTGGCGCATTCAAGATTTAATCTTGGGGGAAAGTCGAGTTGAAGGGATAAATATACTTTTAATGCAAATTCAATAAAATTCATTATGTGAATGTAAAAATTTATTTAAAGAATAAAATCCAGCTTTCTTCTTTACTTTTTACAAAGCTCCTTCTTTGGGGTGCTAGGGCCCCTTGGCCAGGTATTTATTACGCAATTTTTTCGCTGCCAAAATTCACTTTAAGGGGGGAAAAATTGACCCCTGAAATTCCGGCAATTTTCTGGTTTTGTGTTATACATAACTCGCGAACTGTAAGAGATAGAAAAAAAATTTTCAGGCGAAAGTTACTTCTTTTAATTAGGACTATCATTTGGTAAATTATAATTCTTACAGCTCGCGAGTTATAATACAAAATGAGAAAATACCTGGATTTTCACGGACCAATTTCATCTCTTAGTACGCACATACTAAGTCTTCCGATTTGTGGACACACACGCTCCATCTTACATTACAACTTTTGACTGTACAAGCAAATCGAACGGCAAGAAGGAACGTGTATGGCGGTTTTTAGAATGAATTTGTGCCACCAAATAAAAAATATATAAAAAAAATTTTATGTTAAACGATTTTATTAAAAATGCACTAAAAAGTAAAAAATAATTCTTTTCTTACACTACAATTTCGATGGTATTTTTTCATTTTAAATAAAATCGTGGAGCAGGATATTTCATAACAAAATATGAATCAATTTAATACAGAATCAAGCGTCGAAATGAATTTGTTGTGACATATCCTGCTCCACGATTTTATTTAAAATGAAAAAATACCATCGAAATTGTAGTATAAAAAAAGAATTATTTTTTACTTTTTAGTCTTAGTGCATTTTTAATAAAATCGTTTAACATAAAATTTTTTTTATATATTTTTTATTCTCTAGTTTTTAGTGTTTATGAATTTACATTTCACAGCTCAGACTTATTTACAAATATTATTGCTCCATAGTTTAATTTCAAATCGCGATGTCTCTAACGTCCCGAACGCAGCGTCTTTCTGTCGTTTTCGTAAAGAACGCGAGTGGCTGATTTCAAGTCGTTTGAATTTGTGGTTATGGGTTATATTTATTGATAACTGGGTAATTTTTTCACCGGCTCGGAGCTAATTTTTTTTTTTAGATATTGTATTGTCATCCAAACTACACGCGCCTGCAAAGTTTCATTACAATTGAATAGTTAGAAGTGGGTTCAATTTGAGTTGCCACATTTGAACCACACATACATAGAAACAAACATACAAACAAACACACAGAGAATCTAAGCTGAATGAAATCGTTTAAAAACAAAATTGCGTAAGAAATACCTATATATTCTCTACATATACCCAAAGTTTCATAATTTTTTGAATTTCCGGTTCGTGGATCTTCCCTTGTGAACCTTCTTGTGAACTCGCAGGAAATGTGACATTTGGTACAGATCGAATACTTCGCACTGCTTTCATTTTCCACTTCTAAATTCGAATTGAAAATTTCTTAGAGTACTTCAATCAATTTCCCCTGTTTTCCTAAATTATTCCACCCAGAGCAGGTGCCCTAAGTCCTACTACCTACTTATAGACAGCAATGTAAGTGGTACGCCTCGGGTTCTGATAATAAGAGCTTAAAGGCACGTTCGGCGAAGCAGGTATGCGTTGAGACAAAATTCCTTCTCATAAATGGAGTTCTACTGTAATCGATTACGCGCTCGCGTTCCTATCTTGCGCAGGGAATTGGGAGGGTAAAGTAGCCGGCTAACGGGCGTGTAATTTGAATACCGCTCGATTATAGAATTTACGGTTAATTCGAGGCCGGTGGAAGAGCGACTAGCGGCGCGACGATTTACGGGCCGGTCGAGCCGAGAGTGGTGCTCGCGATACGATATCAGCGGTCGTGGCAGATACAAATACTGCAGGGGAATTGATGGAACCTTCGCCGCCGATGAAGCGTACGCGAGCTGGCCCCTTTCGATCCTCGCTGCCGCGGACGAAAAAGGAACGTGTCCAACATCCACGAGCAGATATGAGCCGCGATCTTGGGTGAGAACTAATCTCGAATGGTGATCGGCCCGTGGTAACGGTAAAGCTTCTAACCGGTGCTCGGATTCTGCTTTAACGCCATTAAGCGAACCTGGGCAACGATCGAGGAGACTGATCCTGAACCTCAAAACGGATCGTAGCATTTCTATATTTCAGTGGTTCCTCTTAGATCTATTCTTCTAAGCACCTCTCCTTCGTCTCCATATTTTATCTAGGGTAAAGGCAGGTAATATGGAACATCTGATTTCAAAAGCTTGTCAAAAGTAGGGGAATTTGTTTTTTTTTAATAAACTGACATGAGGGGGCAAAGGAACTAATGGATAATCATATTTACATAGTCAAATGTAAGAAAATCCAATCGTTGTGCAATTATAGTAAAAAACTGAAAGGAGTGAAAATCGACCGCTCGAAAAAATGGATCATAATATGGAACACCTAGGAAATTTGTAAGGAAAACTAAAAAATCTTTACTTTTCTTTACTAAAAATGAAGATGTATTAAGTAGAAGATACAAATAAATAAATATACATCATTTTTGGAATTTCTGGACATTCTTCGTGTTCCCACTGAAAGCAGCGAATACATTGAATCTACTTTTCATTGCCATTATTTTTAAAATTACCATCGCAAAATAAGCATGCCACATCATCGTCGTCATCATCGTTATCAACTTCATATACGTTACTCGGTATGTTCCATATTACGTACACACATGTTCCAACAAGAAATTAAGAATTATACTAAGAAGAAAACAACTTCATTGGTAAACTATTATTGAATGATCAAGAACACACATATTTAATGATAGATTATAACAAAATAATACTTTGTAACATATCTTCACTATAATATTTAACTGTTTCATGCACTTTTCAGAAACTTTTACACCCCACGAAATATATAAACGTTTCTCTTTCAATGATGGATGCTCGACTAGTGCTCAATTGTCAATATCATCGTCTATTTTGTCTAGGAGTTCGTTATTTCGTTATCGAAATTTTACAAAGTTCCATATTACGCGCCGTTCCATATTACCTGCCTTCACCCTAGGCGTAAAAATATGATACCACTAAACTGTATAACTTTAAAGCCGCGATCATTTCTATCTTGCTCCTCATCCATTTTGCCGTGCGCCAGAAAATGGAGCGGAACTGTGACACATAGGAAATCCCCGCGATCAATCATCGATGCATGGCCCGTGTATCTTCGTAAGCCCCCATACCCTACCCATTACTTCCTACGATTGTTGCCAGGATTTTCGCACGATTATTTGCGCGGGAGAAAAACGAGAAAAACTCTCCGGCAATGGGTTAATTGGAAGTGATGTAACGACCAGTTGCACGGTTGCCCGATCACGTTCTATTTTCTATAAAGCCAGCGCCGTGCAGCAGAATAATATCCACCGAATCCATCGAAAAGTTGCTTACAAAATAGAACAGCAAGTGTGATTCTTGGATGAAACAAATGATCCATAAGTAGACTATTCGTAGATGAGGTAATACAAAGACACTTTCACTGTCAACCAAGCCTAAGCACCCTGCGTTCACGATCCACTTTCAAATACGGCCCACTTCGATCAGCCATCCCACGAATGTATCGACGGGTGATTAAATTGGAAGGAAAATAATCGCGCGTAGGACTGTACCAGAGCGAAGCACCGGCCCACACGCTCGTCCCGGTTGCAAGCAGGTCGTGATTCGCGTGGAAATCGATTCCTGGCTACCGAGTTATTATTAGTCGTACGACCTTGGCTCGAGGACCTCTTCCAGATCGCCATCGTCGTCACGTAGCCGATCCACGATTCTACGAAAGTGTCGCCCGCCGTTCCCTCGTGCAGGGCCAGGGCCCTCGCGCGGCCGGCGATAATGCATCGAAGCGGCGAGTCCGGATCATTCGTCTTCGGCCAAGGGGATGATCTCCGTGTACCGGCCCCGTACTCCCTCCCCCTCGCTGGCCCCAGCTCGTGCTGCTTCTTCTCCCTCGTCCCCTTAGCCGTCCGTTGCACCGCCTCGTCCCTCATCTGCTGGCGGAAAAGAAACTGTCGCTTAACGAGCGCAACGACGGGCACGGTCGTTAATCGTCCGCTGTTCGTATATACGCAAAAGTCACTCGACCATGAAGAATGAACTGTGGAAGTCATGGCGCTGGGGGTACCCGCTATCTATCCATCCTGATGCACCGCGAGACGAAACCACCACGACCGTCGTCGCGCGTGACGGCCATCCCGAGATTAATAACGTCCGACCCACCTCCCCTTTCGTCCTCGTGCTCTCGAGTCCTCGTCCTCTTCACGACGGGCCCTCTTCTGGCCTGCTCCTCCACGAACGAAAGTCATCCACCTTCGTCCGCATCTCGAGTGGCCGCTGACGGTGTAGAAATAACCGTGCGAGGAGAAAAAAGCCGGGAGGGTAGAGACAGCCACAGGGAGGAAGAAGGAGGAGGAAGCACCAGAGGCCGGGTGGAACACGGCCTCGCCTTGATGAAGACCATTTGCGGAGGCTTGTAATAAGATAGTAACAGAGTATGCCTGCACCTCGGCGGCTCTATCCGAGCTGAATAGAAAGAGAGTTTCCTCTCTCCATCGACTCGGCTCGACCAGCTTCTCCCTTTTCCAGAGGCTTCGCTCCTCGCGCGCCCCAAGATTTTCTCGATTTTCCGCGACGAAGGCGCGAGCCGCGGGAGTACCTACACCGATGGGATATCGAAATAGAATTTCGTAAGGATTCTCAGAGTGAAGAGGAAGCCGTAGAGCTTCGCGGACGTTCCTTGGGAATGATTCCCCGATCGGTTAGCTCCCCGGTGAAAGATCAACGCCGAGGAAATCGCTGGATGTGCACTGCGTTGTATCCTGAGGTCGCCGAAGCTATCGACTCCCCCGACGGTATCTCGAATCGACAGGCCCCCCTGGCCGTAAAACTTAATTGCACATCGCCGCGGAACTGGCTTGCAGGGCGACCAGCTGGGACGGCAGCGTTTATAACGCATCGATTACCAGCGTCGATTGTCCAACGACGTTTCGCGAGTGTCCTTACCGGTGATTATCATCCTTCCAAGGCTGACGCGTCGGAGCGTCGACAGGTTTTGTCGTCCCCCGTTGAACCTGTCCCGAAGGTGGGCCCCCGATGGGCGGCAGAAGTCCGCGTAGATCGTATCTGCCCCGTGCACGGGGTAAGACAACTCCTCCGGAGCCCTGGGTGGCTGGGGTTCGTGGGTTCGTGGGTTCGCGAGTTCGCATCCGGTTCACCGTCGCCGTATTATTTCCCGCGCGCCTTGTCCTCGGGCCAAGAAGTCGATCTTTACTGGCCCAGCGGCGCTGCGCTCCTCTTCGCCGGGCAACCTTGTTCGCCTTGCCCCACGTACAGCACACGGCGGGGCGGCGGGGAAGAGGGAATAGACGCGAGGGTGGCCCTGCACCTGGGCCACGGGGACAACAGCGCTCCGCTGTGTGGCTCGTGCACGAGCTGACCGTTCCTCTGTTTCTCTTTATAGACCGCCAACACCTCCGGTTGCCTCGTTCCAGAGCACACCAACTGGCATTATTCGCTCCGTGAGAATCGCCACGATGTGTCGTTTCTGTGTGGGGCATACGAACAATTGCACCAGCGCGGTGGAAGAAATTCGGCACCTCTTTTGGATTTACCGAGGGATTTCTTCGTATTCTTGCATTTATTGCAGATTTTCTGATCTTTGAACGAATTCTCTTGGCGAAATCTACGCGTTTCTAGGAAACGTTTTTAGAAAAATTGTGGCTGTTGGTAGAATTCGGGTGGACGTGGAAGATATTCAGCTGCAGACTGGCTTGTTTGCCAGTGCGCATGAAAATATTTACTTCTTATGAAATTAAAGTAGGGATATCCGTCGGATCGCTCGACCAGCCGGATGTACGAATATTGACCATCAAGCTCTCCGCCATCCTATTTATAGAGGGCCACCGGAACAACGGTGTCCCGTTGGCCAGTTCGTACATGACCCCGTGTCGATCTTCTCGTTTTCTTCGCCCGCCATGGATAACGCTCCGACAGCTCTCGCTTCGCCGCAGAGCGCAGGGACGGGAGTCGCTCGAATCCAGCCGGATGCGCGTATATTAATCACGAGCCAGGATTGCCGTGGTTTCCACGAGGGGAGACGTAGCACCTGGACCAAAACGGACAATGGCGTGTCCCTCGTTCTAGCTCGTGCTCCAATCGACCTTTCTTCTGGCTCCCTTTTGTGACTCATCGCCCGACACACGCCAGAAAAGCGGTCAAAATCTCCCTCGACTTGGTCGGATTTCATGTTCCTCGCGTGGCTGGTTTAATTGCAATTAAAAGTATTTTAAAAGTCTATCATTAAAAGTACCGCCGTGAAAAGTAAGCGATTGTCGCCTTGGCCTCTATCTTCAAAATAAAATTGTGATTTTATCCAAACACTATTTTTTTTCTATACACTTAGCACGTCTTTAGTAAACTACCTCTTCACTTTCCCGAAAAAATGAACCCCTCAGGACCATTGTCATCTGGGCTCTTTTGCCTCAACTCCGCCACTGTACCTAGGTTTCTGTTTTTGATAACGTTAACTATCTCGCGCCAGTACTTTAGCTACCAGGAATAAGCTGCGCACAGATTGGTCAATCGATTTAAAATTATTCGCCAAATATCGTCTGGCGTTCCAACATGAATTTTTTTCCAAAGTGTGAAAAACGACAACGGCGTTGCAGATGACGGCAAAACTGGACGAGTCACGTTCGATTCCGCGAAATCTCATGTACATTCGTCGTAGCCACTTCCCAGGAGCGCCAGCCTCTTCCAGCTATCGTCCCGTACTTCCTTGTACTGGTTTCCTAGTCGGGATGTCGCGTCGATCTGAAAACCTTGTACAAGAAGACTGGCCATCGTGACTCGCTAAGGGATCGGGCACGTCGCTTCGGTAAAGCTCGACACAGGTGCGCATGCCTCTTTCCAGGGAGGACAGGATCACCGTTTCTTTAACTCTCTTCCCCTTGTCCACCCGGCATCCAGTCATTAAGGTTCCTTCACCCCGACCTTTACGAGGAATCGCAAGACGAAGGTGACGGCTTGTCCGAACGCGCGGCTCGAATCAGCTCCGCGAGTCATTTCCTCGCTCGTCTCAGCTGGATCAGCGTCTGCTATCGACTCAGTTATAACGAAATTTAGGCGCCGATTGCCAGCAGTGCGCAGACTCTTCGCAGTAGACTCCACAGCGGAATCAGTGAGGCATAGATTCAGTTTACTAAATCAATTCAAATGCCTGCAGTATTGCTACTTGCTAGCTTCTATATCGACGAAACGCTGTAGCTCAAAACGCTTGCGTTCCATTCGAAATCTGTCATCGGCGGGCCGAAAGATTCCCACGCCGAAGACAAACGTCCAATGAAGCTCGCCAGGATCTTCTGTTTACTCTCAACATTGTCTCGCTAAGTGGCTACGGTGCCTTCAACTTAAAGGCCGCTGCTCGCTGGCCACGAAAAAAAAAGCGTGGAACGGCGCGGACAAAGCAAACTTCGTATTTCAGGATTTCCACGTAAACGTAGGGCAAACAGCGCGGCGATGCAGCAACTTTGAGGGTTTCCCGATGAGTAAACATCCCGAGGGAACGAAGTCGAAGTCAGCTGCTTCGCGGTGGCCACCTTCCCCGCCACCGGCCGCGCCTTTCCATTATCATTCTAATTATTCCCCTGTTTGTACACGCCCGGGTATACCTCCGCCTGTCCCCGTATTTCCATCCAATCTCGCGCCGCCACCGGATACGCTAGCGCGCGGCTGATTAGAGAGCGGGCATGTGCCGGAGCGTGCAAACGCGCGTTTCAAGTATCGATAGGAACGGTACTTGGAAATAGTATCGAGGATCTCCAACGTCGGGCCCGAACCCAGCAATCTCTCGAGGGAAAAGGGGAAAAAGCACGTCACGAGCGATCACAGACGGTGAATATCAAATCGTAAGAATGGGCGGCGGTGAATGGGAAAATCTTGTTGCCTACGCCGATGGATTGTATAGTCACAGAAGCCTGAATAAATCTGAAGATTGAAGCGAGGTATCGGCGATCAGGAGAAGTAGGGGAAGTTCCTTTATGAGGTCTTCCTAGTTGTGATGGCTGAGGAAAACTTAATTTTTTAGGGAATTAACGAAAGAAACAAGTTTGTAGCTTTATTCTATTAAATCTTTCTATTCCGCTATAAATGGATATTTTTACTTATACTTTTTTTTTATAGTAGATATTAAAAGGTGCAAAATGATACGTGAAATACTTGTTTCATTTTTTTATTTCCTGAACGAGTAAGTTTTTTGCAGCCGTCACACTAGGAAGACCTCTTAAGGGAAGATTATCGTCTAACAGCTCTAAAATTATATAACTCATATTTAAGATTTTTTATTTGAAAAACCACTGGTCATATTGAATTAAAGTGTTTTGGGATATAAGGAGGCATCTTTAAACTTGCGGAAAATATTTTTTTTATGTCGATCCTTTTAATTATTTATTAATTATTGTGGAATCTTGTCCACCTCTTCGACGACGTAACTCCTTTTGGCGGGATGTGTAGCACCTATCACAGTCACCTGATTGCCAGAAAAATAAAAATTTCTTAAAGTTAAATAGTTTACTTTGGGATTGGACCAGTCTAAAAAAAAAAAGAAATGAAAAATTGAAAGAGTTATAAAGTTTGAAAGAAAAAGTAAGATTTTTCCTTAGACAAACTTTTCATATTATTCTTTACACCGTCGAAAAAGGTATTATAAACAAAAACTAAAATTAGAATTTTAGGTCCAATACCAGCGTAAATTATTTAACTTTAAGAAAATTTTCTCCTTCCTGCAATCAGATGACACGAAAGAAATATTTTTTGCAAGTTTAAAGATGCCGCTTTATACCCCAAAAGAGTTTAATGCAATATTAACAATAGTTTAAAAAAAAAATCATAAATTTCGGGGGCTGTTACACGAAAATCCCCCCTTAACGGCATCTAATACCGAGCATTACCTGTATCTGTGATATCTGAAACGTTGCCGAGCCGTTATTCCGCGCAACCCGCAGAGAGGATAGAAAAAACACCAATTACGTTTCGACACGTTCCAGTCGCGTGCGCACAGCTGAGGAGATTGATTTAAGATTATGTCTTCCTCCTCACCTGAGAAAAACCTTGAGCTTCCGGCACTATGGGAACTCCCCCTAGTGTCCGACAACGTAGCAATTTTTCCACCGAATTAACTAACTCCCGAACGCATTAGATTCGACGTTACTCGAGACGTTGGACGCGAACGAGACTCGTCCGACGATTTCCGTACTCGGCAGACACATCAGCAGATATTCGCAATTATCTACTCAGTTCGTCGCTCGTTTTTGCCGTTTCTCCTGCTCCGTGGGTTCGCGTTCGAGGCTCGCAAAGGCGCTAAGAGGCCCTCGAGACCTGGCGCGGAACGGGCAATCGACATTCCGGAACCAAAGGATGCTGCGCATCCCCGATGTGTAACTCCCTGGATCTCGGTGCAGGTTTGTCATCCTCTTCGGCACGCAGCCACCGCGTCGATTTAAAAAGCGCCACCGAGAGCCAACAGCCCTCGTCGACGGGTCTCTAAACGCGACTCCTCGAGCACGTTGATTTTCCTTTAAAAATTCCTCTCACATCCCGCGGACACATTGCGCAACGATTAAAATCTAAAGACCGATGCATTACCGTAGACTCTCCGTCTTGTTTGATAAAAGCTTCAAGTTATTAACGCTCCTATCAAGTCCTCTCCTCCCGCGCGAGCATCACGCGCCATCAGTCAGATCGTACCTCGATCGATTCCACATTAGCAGCAAGAGAAAGCGGCTACCAACTATCAATCCTCGAACATCAACAGAAAACGGCACTCCCCGATATCTTTACGACTCCGTCCGCGTGCACCGTGCCGATTACGGCATTGCGCGAGCATCGGCGAAGAAGCGTTTTCCCTGAGAAGGCCCGATTACCTCCGAATGTCATGTAACATCGGCCGTCGAGTCAACGACACTAAGGTGTCTGACGGGGAGTGGCTGCAATTGGCCGGGAAGAGCTTCTCGGCGCAACTTCTCCGCGTATTCTTCTTGCTGAGAGCGTCAATCTACATCGCGCCGTTTCTTTCGACCGTTCGCAACAGTGCTCTAAAGCCGCGGCCATTAGACTGCCGTCGATAGTAGCAGCGGCATCTCCGAGGCGCTTAAAGGACGAGGAACGTGGATACCGCTAGTTTGCATAATAATTAATCACCGGTGCTCCCCGTAACGGACAATTTCCGGCGCTCGTTCGATCGTAACTGACCGCGTCTGCCGATAATAACTCGGAGAGAAGAGAAGTACCAGCCGATAACGGAAGCGCTCGCGGAGCGGGAGCTCGCCGGCGAGTTGTCGATCGAGAAGGGCCGATCGGACGTTCCGCGTGCCATTTTGAGAGACGACCGGACACCGGCATCCACCGCTGCGCTCGGTGTTTCCTTCTCGTCAGACGGGAAGCGGCGGAACGCCGGGCGGAAGCGTGAAACGCGTTACCCAGCGCGGCGAGATTACTCCTGGCAACTGTGTTACGCTCGGCTCACGGCCGTTGAACGTAAAGAAGCGCCTAAGTAGCGTTATAAATCCCAGCGGCGCTGGCGAAGAGGGGTAGATAATGGGATCGGGAAAAGGGGGAAATGGGCGTTGATTCCACTCGCGCAACCGAGCATTCCCGAGAAGTTTCGCGCTCGCTTTTCGCAGACTCCGCGATAAGCTTCCGTCGTCGCGTCGTGAAACACCGGGGCCCGGCTTTCCCCCGCGTTCCCTCGGGCGGAAATAAGGGAGGGGGCGTTGGGAATGAGCGAGAGCGGCGAAAAGAGCCGTAGGACAGTCGGTCGCGTCTTCTGGGAAGCGAGGAGCAGCGGGCTGCGAAGTGAAATCCGCGAATACCACCAACGAAGCCCCTAATCCCCTTTATTGTATCTCCATCGAGATTCAGGCGGCCGGGCGATTCCACGTCGGGGCGGAGGGTCCCGCGGACCACGTTGACATTTCCTGCCAATTAATTTCCCTCGAGATCTGCCCGGCATAATAGGATCCATTATACGCCGCCGGTCCGGGGCTGCGCGAAAGGATCATTAGGGGAGGCAGGACGAAGCTGCGTGGCAAGAAGAAAAATTTTAATCGAGAGTCCGCGTAGAGAAGGGCTGGCGAAGGACGAGGCCGCGGAAGGGGGCGAGCACCTTAAATCACGTCCCTTCCCAGGAACCTATCGATTCCGTCGGACCGACGGCCGCCATTATCGCGAAACACGTCCTGAATTATGCACAGGCCAGGCGAGGATTCGCTCGGGGATGCAGAGGCTTCTCGGATCGAGGGGAGGAAGGGGGAGGGAGAGAGAGAGCTGGCCCGTAATTGATGGGCTTTAATGGACTGCAGATTACAACGTGCCGTGTTTTAATTACCGCGATCACCGTACGCCTTCCTGTTATTACGCGATCCTGATAGGCAGCGGCGCGATCGAAACGCCCCGACGTCTCGGATTACTCGGCCCCGAAGAGCCGGGCTTCCTTGCGATCCGCCGGCGATCGCGATCGTCACCGCGACACACCGACCGCGCTACACCTGTCCCAATCATCGGCCCCGCCGATTACCTCTCGGCGGAGGCGAGAGAGCCGAGGCGATTTAACCCCGCGCGCCCCCGTGGATCGCGGCTATTTTAATTTCGTGCAAATTGCCTCGATGATCGGCCAACGACGCCGCGCGCCGACCCATTCGCCTCGTATCTGTAATATCGCGCCGGGATATTATGTACGTGCCGCGGGGACGAAAGAACGGCGTAATTGGATTACTTGGCTGTCTAGGAGAACCGGTAGACACGCGGTTACAGGGGGGCTGAAGAGCCATCGCTGGGGGACGGGGTACTAAGTGCGACGCGGGGGTAACCTGTTTTACGCGCTTCTCTACTTTGTGGCGAAATTAATCTCACAATTACCGCGTCTCGAATCGCAGACATCCGGGAAACGTCCGGGGTGGCTGGAAATTACAGGGGGGGAGGGGAGGCAGGCGCGATCGAGAAGACATCCTGGAATTACGACGATGAAACGCAGCGAGCGAGCGATGCGTGCGCGAGGAAAGCAGCTCCGGTGGAGAATGGGCAGAACACGCCAGGCCAGGCGAAACAGCCACTTACGGATTATCCGTGAACGAGTCGTCGCGTTCCGCGGGTCTCCGTTCGTGTTTACACTCTGGGCCACTTCTTACCGGAAACAAGTGGCGGGCTTGCGCGGCGCAACTCAAGGAGAGGCTTCTCTCGCCTGGGAAAGCGAATAGACGCGGTGGAGAAGGCTCTCGTCAAACAGAAAAAGGGACCCTCGCTTTTATCGCGGCTTCTAAATTCTCCGAGCCGCGGGGCGGGGCGCGCGGGTGGCCCGGGCGCTGGAAAACTACGAGGAAAAGGAGCGCGTCAAAGGGGCTGTCGATAACGATGCTCGGTGAACGGGAACAGGGTGGAAGTGCCTCTGTGTGCGTGGTCCAAAGCGCTAACGGATCGCGCTAACGCCGAGCGCAAAGGGAAGCTTTTGCCGAAGGAACGGAGGCGGAGTGGCGCCGTCGAAATTAGATAAGCTGCGACTTCCGCCATAAAGACCGAGCCACGGCCGGCGCGGGGGGAATGGAAGGGGTAGCGGAAATTGTTTCGTCGCCTTCCGTGGATATTTCCACGAGTCTCTCGGCGCGAAGGAAAATGCCTTGTGATACATAAACGTTCCCAGGGGCATTGGCTGAAGTCGGGGGAAGCGGAGGAGGTCGATGAGAAGCAAAACGGCGCTAGGGTGGAAGATGGTATTACGGCTCTATTACTTTTTCCAGATACATAAGGGAGATACGGGGAGGCGGGATGCCCAAGAATGCGAGTAACTCGCGGGCGAGTTATGTGCGCGCGGTAATAATATCGAGCTAATTGCACGGTGGCGAAACGTTGCGCTGTGATCGGCTGCAGCGTTGTAAATGTGGAACGTGGAACGTCTTCCTGGAACGCGTTTAAGGAACGGTCTACAACGGAACGATTTTCCCTGATTGAAAACGGTGATCCAAAAAGGAGCCCTTTTTTAGCCTCTTTTTGCTCCCACGATTTTGCAACTGAATTTTATGCGAAACGATACCTTATGATGAGACATCAATCGCACAAAATTTTCAAGTTGAGGTGACAGTTTCTGAGATATGGGTGGTCAAAGAAGTGAAAATTCGTTAACGCGTCAGCCCATACGCTTCGATGTACGCACTTTTATGTCAGTCCAATAATTTAAATAATTATTTCCAGGTGTTTTGCTGACTGCTAACAACGAATTTGAACTTAGATTTTCAAAATACACAAATAAAAATACCAATCAAGAAATATAAATGACTGTGTAGTGGGTGTTTTTTTTTTAATATATCGTCCACCATATTAATTCGGCCATTGTGAGTTTTGCTGACCGCTAAAAACGAATTTGAACTTAGATTTTCAAAATTCACAAATAAAAATAAAAATCAAGAAATATAAATGTCTGTGTAGTGGCTGTTTTTTTTAATATATCGAAAGCCATTTTAAATCAGCCATAGTGAATTTTGAAAATCTGAGTTCGAATTCGTTGTTAGCAGTCAGCAAAACCCCTGGAAATAATTGTTTAAATTATCGGACTGACATAAAAGTCCGTACATCGAAGCGTATGGGCTGACGCGTTAACGAATTTTCACTTCTTTGACCACCCATATCTCAGAAACTGTCTCCTCAACTTGAAAATTTTGTGCGATTGATGTCTCATCATAAGGTATCGTTTCGCATAAAATTCAGTTCCAAAATCGTGGGACCAAAAAGAGGCTATTTCTTGGGTCACTCTTTGTGCGCGCTGTCTTCTGTCTATAGAGGGATGACTATCGATCGATTCAATTTTATGGGAGTAAGGAGAGGAGTAACTACAGCGATCAATTTGGCAACGAAACATAAGAGAAACAATTTCCCTCTCGTCGGGAGAGAATAAGCGGAATGTAGACACTCTGGCGAAACGTGTGCGTGCTGAAAAGGGAACGACTCGGGCAAATTGCTGAAATTTAATAATCATCGTGATGCACGCGCGCGGCCTGTGCTTGAACGCCAGCAACATTACGCGGATTTTTCACGCACGTACCCGCGCGGAAAAGTATTCCGGTGCACCGATGCCGAACGCGAGCAGCGCTCAAGCGTCCGAAGAAAGAAAGAAGAAGATGAAGAGGGTGACGAGGAAGGAGAGGAAGATGAGTATCTCTGGAGTCTGTGGGCACCCGGGCCCGACGCGATCTTTCAAGCAGATATTATAATACCAGGGGAATCGCCGCATCTTGCGGTAATACTCGTTATTACGTGCTGCTGAACGATCGAACGATCGAGCGATCGATCGACACAGAGGGGACGTTTCAATCGCGACGCGCAACTCGAACGATGGGCAAGATAAATGGGGGGGACTTTGAATACCCTGATGGGCTGCTCTCTAAACTCTTACCAGACGCTCGAACGGCGGGTCTCCTAAAAATCAGGCGATGGTAGTCCGAGGCTACTAAACGATCGGCGATTAATCCGACAAGTGGCGTGAACCCTGCTGTAGGTCACGTTATAGGGTAAATCCGGGAGACTCGGTCGAGCTAATATAAAATGACTATTAAAACTAATACAGATATTACTTGTTTTATCAGAACAAACCTAATATGTTCAGAATTTTATGCTGATTCAGAAAAACTGGTCGATATTTGCTTTAAGACAATATTTACTGTAAATCGGGTTGAAAACTAAAGTCACGACATCTGACATCACGTTGGCAGAGATCACTCGCATAATTATTCATGGAAAATCAAAAAAGAAGAGAGCAAAATTATTTATGAGTGAAAACAACTACAGTTTCATTGATATTTAATTTGTTTACGCTAAACAAGTAAAGAACACATTAAAGATAAAGCGAACTACCTACCGGCGATTAACAAGGCAAATGAATACAAAAGTGAACAAATAAAATAAATGAACAATAATAATAATAAAATAATGATAAAAATAAAAATAGAAATAAAAATAATAAAAAAATCATAACTCGACCATTTCTCCTTTCCGCAGCGAGAGATGGTCTTCTCGTTAGTTTTGAGAGGAAGAGTTAATATGGCTAAATACTTTGGCTGCATTATCCCTCGATATCTCTACTATCTTATTATTCCCAAACATTAAATAAAAATAAACTTAGATGTATATTTTAAATACAATTTTGTACACCGTTGTTTGACAAAAGAGTTTAAATGTAACTTCAGTTTAACTTTTATAGCCTGTAAATCTAGAAAAACACAGAAGGAACCGAAGTGACGCTATTCCTTAAATTGTTTGGCTTCTAGAGAAGTAATTGGTCTGCACTTTAACGCGTTTTTACGTATAGAGCCTGAAATATAGCGACTCGACCGACTCTCCAGCCCGACCGCGTCTCCCGGATTTACCCTATTCCACGATCGTGTCGTTGCGCCGATATCGCGTTTTTAGAGAGCCTGCCGCTTTTGCACCGCCTTATGTAGGCCATTAAGTTATTAATAACGACTCCGGGCAATCTAAATGCGACGAGGGGAACGGTTACCTTTTTTTCTAACCGTAACGGTATAGCTGTTCCAGCAATAAAGTCTGGTCTCAGCGCTTGACAAGACGACGTCCGCGATAAAACCGTCCAATCCCGCGAGGATACATAATTATCGAGAGCCTCGTGATTGAGCGATTTAGCCGGCTCGTTTTTGACCAAACGAGCCTCGTAAAGCCGCGCTCACGAGGGGAGAAGAGGCTAGAGGAAAAAGCAGCTCAATCGAGGCGATAACTTTTTTTTCCCCGCCAGCGTGCTTTATGGGCTCGCATCAGCCAATGACGGAGTCATGTACGGCGAAGGGTATTTTTTTGTAAATTCCGCGAAACCGATAAGTCTCTGGTGGCGCGGTGAGAAAAAACGCACGCACACAACGGCTTGCGCGAGTGCACATGGAAAGTGCAGAACCGGTCGATCGGGGCGAATTCCGAAGAATCAGCGAGTGAAACGCGATTTGCCGGTGCGAGCGAACCAAATATGGCCGAGGAGGGTAGCGGCGGCGGCCCCGGCCGCGTCGTACTGGATTCAGGTGAAGACGAGGAGTCAGTCGGGAGGTTTATCCTCGACCCCACGTAATTCTAGCTCAGGTAGATCTATAAATAGAGGCCGTTGTGCATGATGCCCGACCTGTTGCTCGAGCACCCTCGTGTGAACGTCGAGGCCCTGAGTAATCGAACCCTGTTGTTCCGAGAGAGAGTATCCTCTCTGCCGTGCCGCCGCCTCACGTTCCATCCTTCCATCGTGCCCAAAAGCACTCGCCGCTTCGAGAGGTCATTAGGCGTAATGAATACCCGATAGCCCCTTAACCCGCAATATAATCGCCTCGCGGAGAGTTCTAAACACGGTCGAGGGCTCGCTCCTCCACGGCTTTCAGCCGGTGCTAATGATTTCCACCGCGGTAATATCCGTTGCATTCTGGCCGAGCTCGACGCTTCAAAGAAATTCCATGGGACCTGTGTTTCCATCCTATCGCGGTTCGGGTCGTTTCACGCCGCGCGGACAAAGTACTGGTGCGTTAGAAGTCGGATGACGAGTGCTCTGTAAATCCCAAGTCGCCTGGGCGGTCTGACTAATGGCTATCATTATCTACTTGCAAGACTCCGTTCCCCGGCTTCGATATCCAAATCTGCGCAAACTTTTATCCGCTCCGCTAACGACAGAGGCTAGAGTATATAGCGCGTGATCCACGGGAGGATCGAACATTTAGAATCACGAAGGATAATCTGCCGAGCCGCCTCGGGCTCAACTTTCAATCCGAGCGACCACTTTGCTCGTCCTGGCCGGCTTCGAATCGGCGGTGTTGCGCGGTAGGGCCAGTTGCGCAGGAGAGCAACGACTCCTTTCGTGCGGAGATTGCCCGTTGATGATCGCGTAACGAGCCGCGTTGCCCGTCAAGCTGTCGGGAGGCCGCAGGGACCAGTCTGGAACTGTTCGCCGCACGGCACGCGGAAGTCACCTTCGGGGGCGAGAGGGGACGAGACGCTTCCTCCGGGTCGAATTGCTTCCTCGAGCACGGGAAAGGCAGAGGGCAACGGGACAGATGGACGAGGAGGGGGAGACTAATTCGCGTAATTAATAACGCGGCTGGTTCCCAGGACGAGAAGGTCACAGGCATCGCCGCGGTCGATCGTAATGGTAGCAGGGTCACGGATCTTCACGGTCCGCTTTGTAATTTGCATAACGCCGTTTACCGGCTTCACCTCGGCCCGGAGTGTCCACCATCCCCGCTGATCCCGTGATCTCCGACCCCGTTGGCGCCCGTAACCTTCCAACGTGCAGCTCACGACGCAGTTGCTGTTGCGCTCGGCCTACACGCTCCTCAGCCCCGCGAGGATATCGCGTGCACAGGCGCAGCTCGTTCCGCGGCTCCTTTTCCCCCGCGACCGTCCACGTGGGACACGAACAGGCATTCATATCGAGAAGACCCGCTCGTTGCCCGGGGTCGAAAAGTATTCCCCGTTCGACTCGGTCCCGTTGGCGTCTTCCAAGGAATGCCAGCGCCACCGAACCGAGCTTCCGAACACCTTATCCGAAAGCAGTTGCCTCTTATCCGTCCGAATAATTACTATCGGGCCGGAGTGGCTCCTCGGGGCTACGTAGGAAGGCCGAGCAGGTTCCCAAAGCTGGCCGTCCAGTTATACAAGGGCCGCGGAGGATTCCAGAGACAGCCTGGCAGCCCCGACTGTCAATTATCGACTTTTCAACTCGTCGAATCTCGCGTCGCGCCGCGGTAGATGAAGCATCCCGTCGACGGGTCACTCTGCCTTTTAGGAGAGAGGCGGACACGGGTCCGTTAGCCGTTCGGCCGATCGGCACCGATACACCGTCCGTCCGAGTATTACAATGTCGGAAGTGACCGGCTCGCTTCGCGTCAATATCGCCGCGGCTGTTCAAGCAATTTATATATATGAAATACACCACCGTTGGACACAGATAAAATGTCCACCGGTCGATCGGACGTGACGCGGAAGATCGCCGATTTGCATAGAAACGCAGACGGGAGGTGATAAAGGGTAGGCTCTCGCGGGGCTGGCCGCGCTCCCTTGAATTATTGGGAATGTTCCAATTAGTAGATACGGCTGCTCGTGGACGTGTTATCGCGGCAACGTTCCCCGCGCCCCGCCTCGCCGGCGACCAGTCCCGCCGCGCGAGAGCCGCATGCACGCGAGGCGTCCGCTCGCGGCCGATCGGATTTGCATAACACGCAACGCGAAATCGAATTAGCCCGGCGCGTAAACGGTTCCCGGGCGATCCCGGCCGTATTGCCTCGTTTGTCGTCGATGTAGATTTCCTCCCGATCTCGATCTCACGGCCCGGCAGCGTCCAGGATCGCGCGCGGAGCGCGGCCGGGCGAAGGGGGGTAGCCGCGGAGGAAGGGGGACGGGCAGATGGCTGGTCTTTAGCTAATCGCGGAACATCGTCGGGCATCGACGACGAACCGGGACACAGGATCCGCGGTGGAAAGTTCGCCCACGGTCTCGTTCGCCGCGGGAGTAGGGGGATACGAGCCCAGAGACTGTTCCCAGGTGAAGGTAATCATATTCCGCGTTCCACGGTAATGGTGAACGAACGCAGCCTCCGGGGCTCTAACGGAACCTCTGCCACCAGCACCCCATTTCACCCGGACCTGTGGGTGCACCTACCTGTGCACCTTATACTCAGGCCAAACTCCTACGTTGCGGCAATTATCGCGCCAACAGCTGTTATCCCGGTATAGCGGAGAGCCTCGGAGGCCCAGCCGATCGTTATCAGCCTGTTGTTTCTAACTGTGGTTTCTAACTGTCCTGCCCGGGCACCCTCGATCTGCTAATAAATTACCCGCCGTTAGACTCCGCGAGTGACTCGCGTCCTTTCGCTACCTGCCAATCGCGGCGAGTAACGATTATTCCGCCGAAACGAATGCGTTCTTGATGTTGACCCAAAATCTAACGCGTTCCTCGTTCGCGAGTGGAGGCCCAGTTGCGCGTAAGAAGCTTGTGGACGATTCGGCGCCCGAGTTCCTTGCTCTCGGCAGCGCGCGGCTCGCCTGGCCGTGTCTTCAGCCGCGCCGGTGTAATTCGAAGAGATCCGTATCGCCCGGTGTAATCGGCCTTTAGGTTGCGGCACGGCCGTGCCGAGAGCGCAAGTGAAATTAGTCGCGGTCCGACGAGTGCGCAGGAGAACTACGGGGCCCCGGCAACGAGGAAAGTAACGCGACTCGCGACGAATCAGGGTGGATCGACGACGTGGATGCCGATCGCGAAGAAAGGGAAACCAAACCCGACCGGGAAAGAAACAGGGGGACGGGGACAGAAGCGTGGCGCGGCCGACACCCGCCCCGGGGCCCCGCTGAAACCCACTCGCCCCGCATTTTCATTCACCGCGTGTCACCGCGCGTGGGTGTGTCTGCCGTTTCTCTAGCCAGCCTGTCAACGTAACGGCGTTGGCGTCCGCATACGGCACGCTGGCCGGGGAATGCGATAATAGGACAATGGGACGCGGGGATTCGTTGAATTTCGAAGGAAATGCCCGCGGGCAGAAACTGCCGGCCCTTTTAATTACACAATTATATTTGAGGGACTCGTGGGCGAGTAATTATCATGGGCTTCACGGATGGATCGTAGCCTAAACTCCCGACGAATAAGTTTTCCGAATTTGTAGAAAGAAAAACGGAACCTCGGGCGATGGGATTCGAACCGACGATCTTCGGATCCGCTGCGCGCTGGTCAGCTGTTTCAGACTCTAGGGTAAATCCGGGAGACGCGGTCGACCTCATATGAAATGGCTATTAAAACTGATACAGATATTACTTATTTTATCAGCAGAATTTTATGCTGATTTAGAAAAACTGGTCGATATTTGCTTTAAGACAATATTTACTGTAAATCGGGTTGAAAACTAAAGTCACGACATCTGACATCACGTTGGCAGAGATCACTCGCATAATTATTCATGGAAAATCAAAAAAGAAGAGAGCAAAATTATTTATGAGTGAAAACAACTACAGTTTCATTGATATTTAATTTGTTTATGCTAAACAAGTGAAAAACACATCAAAGATAAAGCGAACTACCTACCGGCGATTAGCAAGGCAAATGAATACAAAAGTGAATAAATAAAATAAATAAACAATAATAATAATAAAATAATGATAGAAATAAAAATAGAAATAAAAATAATAAAAAAATCATAACTCGACCATCTCTCCTTTCCGCAGCGAGAGATGGTCTTCTCGTTAGTTTTGAGAGGAACAGTTAATATGGCTAAATACTTTGCATTATTTCTCAATATCTCTACTATCTTATTATTCCCAAAGATTAAATAAAAATAAACTTAGATGTATATTTTAAATTCGATTCTGTACACCGTTGTTTGACAAAAGAGGCTAAATGTAACCTCCGTTTACCTTTTATAGCTAGTAAATCTAGAAAAACACAGAAGAAACCTAAGTGACGCTATTCATCCAATTGTTTGGCTTCCAGAGAAGTAATTGGTCTGCAATTTAACGCGTTTCTACGTATAGAATCTGAAATATAGCGACTCGACCAACCCTCCGGCCCGACCGCGTCTCCCGGACTTACCCTAAGCGCCATACGGACTCTTACAAATGCAAACTCGACCACCGATCTTCGAGTAACAGCCACCCTGTTACGCGGAGATATCAGGAGAGTTAATGGAAAGTCGCCGGACGGCTTCCAAGCGCAGAGTAATATTCCTGCTGGTCCATGACTCGCCGATCAGCCGGCCCAGCGAACAACGGGCTCGCAAAACCGGCGGCTCGCTGGCGAATTCCAGAAGCTTGACCTTCGCTTCCCGCGAATTCTATCGCCTCCGCGCGCCGTCGAGTACCTACCCGTACGCTCTTCACGGGCGAATACTTGAGCGCCCGGCAGAGGTGCGCGCGCGCTTGTCAATGCGCGTTCATACCCATTCACCGAATTCCTCGGTTCAATGGGCCGTATCCTGAATACGCAATGACGCGCGGATTTTCGCCGGCCCCGGAGGGACAACACCGGCAAGAAATTCAGCCGGGCAGCGCGAGATTCATTACGATATATCCAACAGCGTGGTTTACAGGGGCCGTTAACGAGGGGCCGCGCGAGCTTAGGTGTCACGAGCCGCGTTCCTTCCTCTTGATCACAATGAGACGCGACGCGCACCGCCGTCCAAGCAACCGGCCGCGGCTCCGGGGAAAGATCAAGTCGACGGGTAGAAGAGAAACTGCCCACGCTCTTTTATCTCGCTGGGCCCTTTGTATCAAGCCGCTGTCGCAACTGGTATGCGCCGGCATCACCAAAGTCCACCATCCCTTCCTGTCGATTCTTCTTTCTTCTCTTTTCGTCCGGCTCCCATGCCACCCCCTCCACGCCGTCGCTTCTATCAACTTCGCTCCCCCACATACGTAATTCTTTCCCCACGCGACCTCTGTCAACCCGCGACCGTTGGCTTCGCGAGCCTTGAAATTCCCCGGGAAATCCACTTCCTTCGCGAAATTCTTCTCCGGCGATCCGGGAGGGTAGTAAAGCTATAGGTCCCTGGATCAATTCCGTGTCGAATGCTCGTCGGTGGAAGGGGAGAAATACTTGTTTCTATGAAGTGCTCGAGTAGGTGGAACAGAGGCCGTATGTTCCCACGCAATCGTGCCTCGGGAATTCACACCCCACGTACGTGCGTACACGCGTGTATACTCGGTGCTTAGCGATGTCCACTCGCTCGGCTGACACCGCGCGCAAGCTGAACGCGGCGTGCCCGAGCGGCTCCTCTCCGTGTCCGACACCGAAATACGCGCGCTTGTAGGCTAGGCGTGCTGATCTGCATACCATCGCGGAGGATCGTCGCGAGAACTGGCCGGTCGAAGTGTGAAGGCATGCTATTGGCGCGATTCCAGATCGTAGTTACCGGCACGTCCAGCCGTCAGGTAGACAGTTACGCCAGAATGCCACGTGACAGGATAAACGCGACCTTAACATTCAACGGAGGAGAGCGTACAATGCCTTGTTACACTTTGCAAGTCCGCGGACGCGGCGATAATAATAGACAACGCGATCGAGCGATGCTCTTGCTCCGGGTATTTCTGGTCCCGGCTCGTGGAAACTCATTTCCAGTGACTCCTCGAATCGAATGGAAGTTACCGAGGCGCTCTTTGTTGGAAGCAGCCCCACTGTACGGCGACTCTATAATGTCGGGCTTTAAGGTTTACAAGCTAATGTGATTTATGTTAGATTAAATAATTATTTTGATAGACTATGTTAAGATTTAATTGGAGGTTTAAACATTAATATAATTTGTGCTGGGTTAAATAATTATATTTAGAGATTATGTGGAGATTTAATTGGAGGTTTAGAAATTAATATGATTTGTGCTGGGTTAAATAATTATTTTTAGAGATTATGTTAAGATTTAATTGGAGGTTTAAAAGTGAATGTGATTTATGTTCAATTAAATAATTATTTGGAAGTGGAAATTGATAGTGAAGATTTAATTGGGGGTTTAGAAATTAATATGATTTGTGCTGAGTTAAATAATTATTTTCATAGATTATGTTAAGATTTAATTGGAGGTTTAAAAGTTAATATGATTTATGTTCAATTAAATTATTATTTGGGAGTGGAAATTGATAGTTATGATTGAGCCAAATTATATAGAAATCTATCGACCCTCAGATTGACAAAAAATTAGTTAAACACACTACAGATTCCATAATTTTGCGATCTTTAATTTGCAAAAAATCACCAACCCATAGAACAACTCTTATTATACAATTATTGAAACTACCAAGCCATAGTTCCATTTTAGGCTTAAAAAACAAGAACTGCAGAAAATTTAATATAATATTAATTATTCCACTCGCTATTAAATAACCCATTAAAATAAAATATAGATACCCAATGAAGCTACTTTTCTTTAACAATTAATATCTTTAAACTAAAACTCAGTTTCAGATCATTGAGGGTTGATAGCTTTTGCATAACTTGGCCCTAATTGAGGTTTAATAAAATAATTTTGGGGCACGTCAAAGTTGCAGTCGAAATGCGTGTCGGGTCGCGTTGAACTATAAATAAAATATTTTAATCTGGTCTGACGCAATGACTATACTAAACGAGTAAGAACGAAATCTAGGTGACTAACGGCACATTTTTCGGTGGTTTCAGGAAACGGAAGAAGAGCGCCGACATGTCGGCCTTGAGCACCGGGCCCCGTCGACCCGGGATTATACTCTGCCTGGCTGTTCTACTGGCATCGCAATCCAATTCTGGTGAGTAGTTCGGCGAACAAGCCGATAAAACTTCCCTCGGATGTAGGAACTCGTTCGGCACGCTGGACTTTTATCCTCTCGCTCGTCTTGCTTCGACGCCTCGAACACGCCAGACGCGTCGAAACGTAGCTCATTCGGCAGCGAACAGGTGTACGTGAGACGGCACGAAGAACCAGCCTCGACGAGGAAGGACGTTTTGTTCGACTAGACCTCTCATTCTCCGCGCACTCGTCTTCCCAACGAAAGAACCACCGCGGTTACCATTGCCTTACGATGCCTCGGCTTCGACAGACAAATTTCAATATCCTATTTGAGCTTTTAAAAACGAAACCCATTACCTGCTACAAATCTACTTCATATACAGATCGATCAGAATTATCGATTTATCTAATGAAAACCCTATCACAAAAATATCCCTACTTCGAGTCGGCGCTAAAAAATTCGACGCTAAAAATCGGCATGAATCGTTGAATCTTCTTTCGGGAAATGGTCCCGGCGACCAGCAAAGCCAGGCAACATCTGAATGAGCTGGTACCAGGTCCCAGGACGTCGAACCTATCTTTGTTCTTCACCAGCGAGGAGCCTTACGGTCCGGCTTACCTCATAACGCTCACCTCTGGCATCGGCCACGTCCCAAGGTGCTTTCCCATGGACCTGGCACACCATATTCGTTCTTCGACGGCTCGCGGGTCGCCCCGGAGCGGCGGTCTTCTCGAGCCGCGCTCTCCGAGGTATCGCATAGACGCGTAGGCCTCTTCCGTTTACGTCCAGCTGCTTTCGAATTACGTACCACTCTCCCTCCGCCTTTCGCGATCGCAAGATCGATCGACGCTGTCCGACAGATTCGATCCAGACCGATTAGTCCCCCCCCCCCGCCTTTCACGGCCACGTAGATGCATGCCATTGGAAATCGTCGGAAAAGGCACGGGGGGCTACTTTCACCTGCGCCGCGGTTGCGTCACGCGAATCTCGGGGTCAAGTTCGTGGGAAACGACCGGGTAAATCGGTGCACAGGGAGATCAACCTGTTACGAACTTCCGAGGAGCAGGCCAGCTCGGTTATACCCAGGGTTGCCACCTTATCGCCATATAAATCCCGGAGTGCCACGCACTCCAACCCGGAGATTCAAATATAAACCCGGAGATGGAAAAAGCAACAGCAAAGTTTTGTTCTCGAATATCTGGAAGACAGATGTGCAATTCTTTTAAGCTCAAACAATTCACATATTTAAAAGTATCTGTTTTTTTAATTAATAACGTTTATTGTATATAAAATTGATACCATTGTATAATACCACATTTTCTTATTATCTCATTTTTTTTCTACAACCCGGAGATTTTTCCAGTAAAACCGGAGCCCGGAGGTTTGCTTCGAAACCTGGAGTCTCCGGGTAAAAACCGGAGAGGTGGAAAGCCTGGTTATACCCCACGTTTTAATTTACCAGGGATCTCTGAACGCTTCGGCAAAATGAATGGCCCATCTGTATTCTAATTCCCAATGTTCAGCAGCGTTGGTACGCGTCCGCCTCGTATTCCGACAAGCAGCTCGCCCAATTTGGAATTCCTAATGAACCTTCTCACGAGCTCCCATTGTCATGAGCCACTCGTTGCTACGAATACGTGTCCGGTTACATAGCAACGCGCACGCTCGTAGCTACCGTCCGATGAAAAATCCGCGAGGCAAATATTAACGGGCGTAATTGCTTCCTGGATTCTCAGTCATCGGCGTCCATGATCCATCAACGCCAGCCTAGAATCGATCCTGCCGGTCGACAGGAGGCGCGCAGGGCGAGGATCGTTCCGGGAACAGCGTGTTACCGCGAACGCAGGCGACGTGCAAAAACGTTGCATCGTCAATGAGAGCTCATTGGGGATGCGTCGTTTTTGCCTCGCTCCCTTCCCAGCCCCGCCGCCCTTCGGGCAATTGGCCGTGGCTAATTCAGCGAACAGCAGGTGTGGATAAACGGACGGGAACGATCGCGAATTCTTCGACCGGCCTGCTCCTCCCTTTTCTTTCCAATCGATCGCCAGGCGATCCTGTCCCTCGCGTGCCAGCGTCCTCCTTCTTGCAGCAGTTTCCCTTTCGAGCCGGCGATCGTCGAGATCCACGGGCCCGATCCCATCGATCTATCTGTCCGCGGTTTTCTACGATCGCCGCGTCTCGGGGACGTTTGCATTCGTAGAAAGGAACGATATATCTTCGAGGTATCGTCGTCCACCGTCCTCCGTGGCAAAAAGTCACCTTCGCCTTTGAGTCACGCTCGTGCCTCGATGTTTCTTGTCATTGAAACGTAACGATCCCCACCTCGATCGAGGAATCCAACTGGACCCGTCGGAAAATTCATAAAACTGATAATACTGATTTGCTCGATGATTTCGAGAATCCTCGGGGAAGAGATCCACGAGGCCGGATTGAACAAGGAAAAATGCGAGTCGAGGAGACATCACAGCTGCACGAATAGCGGTTCCTGTACTTGCCTGCATCCACGTGATGCTGTGAATTCTGGTCAAACCTGTAAGCCCTGAAGAGGCCGCCTGCCTGTCGGGATGTCACTGACCGCGTACCTCACCGTTGCCCACTTACGGTCCATGTCGCCGCACCTGACCCCCGAGAGACGTTCCATATTTATGCCTTAATGCCAGCCAAAGTGTCGTTATCTTCGAGTGTCGGCGTCCTGGAAGCCTGTCGCGATCGCACTCCCCAGCGTTCGAACGCTTCCTCGGGGCACCGTCGAATATCTTAGCGGAGGCCGAGCAAGTGCCCGTCGGTTCCTGGAATCGCCGAGCGAAATTGCGCGGCCCGGCTTCCCATTAAGCATTGCCTGATATCGTTCGACTTCCACGGCGAGCCGAGGCTATCGTAGATGGGATTTGTCAACAGAAACGGAGCTTCTAGCACGGTTACTTCGCTTGAGGCAAATACTCTTTGGTCAGTCGTGCCGCGTGGCTATTTTCTTTATGGAAATCAGCTTTTTTTTTAAACGCTAGACGAAGCTACCGTTTAATGATTTAGTTCCTATTTCAATTCCCGCGATAAAATCTCGAGGCGCCTCTTCAATTGCGCCGCGTCCGAGAATATTACCGCAGCTCCTTCGAAACTGACTTAATTACAAGCTCGATTCGTCCTCGACGGTACGTGTGCCCAGCAAATAATGCAAAGGATGTCGACTACACTCGAGCAAACACCTTCCGTGTATTTACCCCTGAAGCGAGTCCTGTCTCTTGTTTAAGCATACTCATCGCTCCTCGTTACCGCGATGATTAATTATCACGGTCTAACGTTGTCTTTCAATTTCACACAAGCCTGCGCCGCCCGTCTCCAGGTACTCGAGTGGATAGACAGCGAATTCGGGCGGTGCTTAAAATTCGGGACGCGTAGAGGAAAGGTAAACGTAGCGGTCAAGTGCCATTAGCAAAGGTACACGTGGACGGTACTTGTCCAAACACTCCTGCATAATTAGTTGGTTTTCCTAGCGCCTTTTTCTTTTCTTACGTGCCCGTTACGCAAGCCTGTCGCCGAAGATACATCGCGCGGGCCCCGATCGAGAGGCAGTAACCGAGGGGCCATCGATCCTAAACGAGCCATTCGCATTCGAATTCCCATTTCCTCTACCGGCAGGCTATCAGAGGCCTTGAAATCTTCAGCTTTGCTTCTGTCCGCTTCTCTCTACTGTCGCGCTAGATCGCTGGCTCCAGAGTACGTCCGTCTTCCAGCCTGCTCTGTTCGCGAGTCGTGCTCCTTATCATTGCCGTTTACGATGCAACCGGTAGCTTCCAGCTGCGAAACGAGCGGCTGTATGGGAGTGGAAGGATCCTCCGCTAGGCACGGATAAAGGACCCCGTTGCAACGATACTTCGCGAGAGCACACCACTCCCGCGCTCCCTCCGCTCTTTCCTCTCTCCTCTGCGCTTTCCTGGCTACTTGCAAAAGGTCAGCGGCGGTCATTCGACGAAGGGTATAACGGGCCGCGTGGGTGCAACACAGCCGTGACACGGATTAAATAATCGTGTTAATTCCTGCCAAGCGGCCATTCGAGATCCCGTGCAGGCTTGCTCGCGGGAAATCGCCGTGCATTCGGGTCGACCAACGTCGTTCAGCCTTCTGGACTGCTAGCTTCTGTACCTGCGCGAACATCTGCCACACTGGAATATCAATTACGCGGGGACTTATCGCCGGGAAGATTAGCTCTCCGTTGACACACCTCTTTTTGAAATAGACTTAATGGGTAGTATCTACCCAGAGCAATTTTTCAACGACTCCCATTCTCATCTGAAGAGTCCAATCGTTATGTAAAAAACCATGAGCCAATTTCAAGGTCTCCACAATGTATTCCAACGGTTTTTTCATTGAAATTTTATTGCAGTTTTTGTACAAAAATTCTAGATTACCATATGTCGAGAAGATACGGTAAAATCTTTAAGAAACTGTAACTTTCACAAATTTCAATATTGGAAGCTAAAAGTTTACAAAGCTGTTGTTCAGATATAATATTTTGAGGGAAAAAATAGTTTGTATTTAAGTCGGCTTTGGAAAAAAAGGTATGAAATTTTGCATACAGAAGGTGGGCTATTTTGGTAATCGAAAAACAACAGAGATATTCCACGAATATCCGCTCAAAATTAGTGAGAATGAGCTTATGAGTGGCTCGCACCCAGAGTGTTAACGAATTGGGGGAACTGGCAGAAACTTCCTATAAATTGATCGTCAAGATATTTTCCAAATTCTCTGATAAAGACACACTAGCATCCACGGTGATCGTCGGAACTCGATCGCAAGCCCCACGCGACTCCAATTTCCTTTTATCGATCGAACGGCGCCGCGAGCTTTCCAATAGCGCGGCAATGAACTCGATGGCAGATAGAAAATAATTTATGCCCGTCCTCGAATGCAGCGCGGCCGTTGCAGGCGCGCACCCAGCGTATTACGACAGAACCGGTCGGCCAGCTTCTCTCCGCGCAACATACTCGATACCAATGACATTGGCATTGACTGTCGGGAGGCCATGAACGACGATACTCCCCGACTCATTACGGGGGACTTGAATTTCCCGTGGCAAGCTTAAGAGCAGGTGCCGGGGATCATTGTCCCGCCTGTACAATCAGTGTCACCTGGCAATCACGAGCACGCGTGAAAACAGCATTCTGGATTGTAAACGGCAGACACTGATGACTCCATCCAACTTAACGCGCGGGACCGTAGGAACGAATCGGGAGGCTAAGTGGTGTTACGCTAGCAGATTTAGTCCCAAGAATCGAATTTGATTTGCGAATAGTTTCGAGATATTCTATGAAATCCAAATGTGAGAATCCAGTCGTGGAAATTCACCGGTCAATTTTCTTTCTCATTTCCAATTCTCAGCTTCATATGCCACCAAGGACCCGACTCTAATCACCACTTGTGTTTCGCATCTTGATTCAAATTACCCAGCAAACTACAGCTTGCATCCTCTTCCTACACAAAAGCGAAGGAAGAAAAGAAATCCTGTAATCCTCGCTGAACAGCGCAGTAATAAAGCGTTTAGCGAGCGCGGACGACCGCAGATCCATTCACGCCGCGAACGTTCGTCGTTCTGTTCTAATGAGCCTTTTCATCCGTGCCAACGAGAGGCGAAATCGTTGCATCGTGTTTTTCATCGCCGCCCAGAGGACGAGGATTCCTTCACGGCGGCGGTTGCGGTCCAGGCAAACCGCGACCTTGGCAGACACGTAGTGCAGAATTTCGTGCACGCGATACTCGCCGCGGAGCAGGCAGCCGGCTGCTCATCGGAGCGTGTGCGGTTGATGGTAATGAACTTTCGCGAGAGGCAAGGCCGCCGTGGATGATTTCATAACGCGCGCTCGATCACTTTGCTCCGGGGGTCGAACGAAGCTGTTGAAATTTTCAATTAATTATGAAACTAGTGTGATTTTCTGATTGTTATTTTTTCAGTTCCGTGAAAACTGGTATTTACTGAAACTCTTATTGCATAAATTTTTCTGTAAATACGAAACTTTTATTTTCTTGAAAGTAAAAAAAATTATAGTTAAACAGGAACATTTATTCTGCTGTGGAAAAGTTCAAGTTGTAAAAAGCAGATTTCCTGCAAATATTGCGGGGTAGATACATCTGAATTTGAAACCTTAAGTAGTTCGGTAAAAATAATTATATAAAAATCACAATATTCTTTCTCTTCTATATTTACCTTGCGTTTATTTCCTTAAATAATACTAATCAAAAAGATATTTCTAACTTTTATATTTCCCCCTTAAATGGCTGTTCAGAATTATATGGTCCTGCAGAACTTTTATTAATCGAACATAAAGTAACTGTTAAAACTAAATGCTTTAAAATTTAAAAGTTCGATGAATAACTGTTATTTATAAAAGTTAACAGTTTCATTCGACGCCTTCCTTGCTCTCGTGCCTTTCTACCTCTCCTGGCTTTTGAAATGTGGTAGCTTCACCATCGACAGGCAGGCTTCTTCCCTTCCACCTGAAATTCTAGCTGACATGAAATCGCCAAACGCCCTCGCCAGTAACGATCACTCAGAGAAGCAAGACAATCGAAGAACGTTGACTTACATAATGACTCACCGCGAGTCACCGAGGCTCGCCGGATTTGGCCTCGATCAGCGTGCATGCAAATGCAGGAATCTCTGCTCTCCGCTCGAGGCGAGATCGCGATTATTGTCGGGGGACGATAAGCAGCCAGAGGCCTTACGGCCCGTTTGTCCTTGGCTAATTACCGCAATTAACCTGGAATTCCGTGATTGAAGGAGCCTGCACGTAACAGAGTGACCGGAACACGGTTTCTTCAGCCATCAAGCACTCGGCTCGTCCGCCTGCACCGTCGCGGCAACAGAAACACCTCGCCGTCCATAGAATCCCCGGGGAGCGAACGGTCCCGTTAACCAGCCGTCGATTCAGCCGCGCTTAAATCCATCGATCGTCTCGAAATCGATTAGGATCGCGGCTCGCCTGCCGCGCAACAACGGTCCATCCAGTTTCGACGCGGCGGAAACGGTCCGCCAAAGAAACCGGTACTCCGCCGTGGAAACGGTCTTCGCGGGCGCAAAAAGCAATTTCTTCGCAAGCTGCTTCGCGACGGGGAAGGGTAACGGGGCCCCGGTACACCTGTGACTCGCGTAAATCCCCCTCCCGAGTACCCCGAGTTCTTGGGCATTATTCTCGCGGCGGAGAGTCATCTGCGATTGTAATCACGCGCGACTCGCGGACACCTCGATAAAGTGTCGCCGGCAGAGTCGGCGTAGCGGGCCCGAACCGGCGCAATAATTTAGCGCAGCCACCGTGCGAGACAAGAATCGTCTCGGCGGGCCCCGATGTACACGTATTTACGTACGTGCCGGGGGCCCCATGTAACGTGGAGGCACGCGGCTGGGCCCCGTTCGTGGGACTCGCCCGGCGAACCGCGGGGCCCTTCCATTCACGGAGCTCGCCTCTGCTTCCCAGTACAATTCAATTCGCTGGAAAGCACCGCCGCCCGACGTCCGCGCCGGGTCCGCGCGGCCCGCCGCCGCGGAATGCTGATTCGCCAGGGCCCGTCGCCGCCGCGCCACGGAAACGAATGTCCGCGCGCTCGGCCTGGGCCACCTTGCGGAAACGCACGCGTCGCGCATCTCAACCTCGCGCCATCGATTTCCGACCGCGTCGCTAATGGGTGCTCGGGAATGGGACGTGAGTGGATACTTTCCGTCGATGTTGAATTGTTTTATCCCACGAGTACCTACCGGCTACCTGAATACCTACCTACACGAGTTTGGTAAGATAGGCGTTAGATGGCGTCCCGTTAGTTGTGGTTAAAATATGTTGACTTGGAGAGGAAAAGTCGCCGGCTCTGGGTAGCGCAGTGGTCGAAGCACTTACCTGGCAAGCGAAAGGTCCCGGGTTCGATCCCTGCTCCCAGGCACCCGATCGGCCGACTCTTTTTCTTCTACGGTAACTTGGAAGATTCTTCGTACTGTACGAAGATTGACACGGACATCACGTAACCCGGGGTCTCTCAGTGGGAAGAACGGCGACGGTGCTTGGAGAAAAAATTCCCATCATATAAAGCGCGAAGCGAAAATATTAGCAAGCAATCTTCGTTGCCTCACAATAAATCTGCCAGCTCGGTACATTCAATGAAAGAATTACGCTCGAAAGCTTCGCCTCGCAATGCACGTATCCGCGTGCGGGCACGTTTCGCGCATTCCAAGGAGTTCCTTGGATGGCTTTCGAGGAAAGTCCAAGGGAAGCTTTCCAAAACTTTACCTCCCTCGCCGTTCGCACGGACTGTCATGAATATCTGTACGCGTATCTTGGAAGAGCCCGAGACTTTGAAATAGGAGGAAAGGGAGCAGAAGATGATTCTATCGACGAGCAGAAACGGCTTATTGTGCGAGTGGGAAGAATGGCTGAGCGATTGTGCCGTCGGAGGGTGGCGTGTCGCGTTTCAGGAAAACAATCGAACTCTCGAGTTCCGGGCGCGCGGGCACTTCAATCCCAAAGAAATTGCGAAAACGGCGCGCGCAAGGAGAGGAGGAACGCCTGGCGAGAGAATGAGGCGCGGGCGTGCTGGATATGCGTCTGCACGCGTTTCCGCGGTGCTCCGTCGCCGTAGACAGAGGGAACGGGACAGAAAGGAAGGGGGGGACTGGATCTGGTCTGGAAAGAGAGGGCAAAAAGGGAATTCTGTATTCCGTGCGCACTCGCCATACAATTCGTTCGACTGGGGCGAGGGTGTTAACGAGAATTCGCCCACGTACGCTCGCGCCATATGACGCTTTGACTCACTCCGTTGTTAAGGCCGGTTCACCCTCCGGACAAACGCATCCCGCCGGTAATTACTATGATAAACTGCGCGCAACGCAGAGACACGACTCCCTTCCCCGCGAATTCCATGGGAAATGGAGTTCCGAGGATTAGCTCGCCTTGCGTCGCGTCGCGGAATATTGCGCCGACGACGTGGCACGTTCATCTCGAATCCATTCACTGATTTGCCCGGGCGTTGTTTCTCCTCGATATAGCTAATTTCGCCAACAGCTCTGGGCAATTCTTAATGGGGAATATCGAAGGGAGTATGCGGTGAAACTTATGGGGTATATTGTTCAAAGTTTCACGAAGAAAATCGTGAAACCGTGGTTCAAGGTTTCCTCCGTTCAACTTCAACGTAATAGAGCAGCAAAATTTCAGTCAAAGCGTCGTGCATTCCCTACATAATTAGCAACAACTAATAAAACGAGACTTTATATTTTATATTGGATCTGTATATATACACAGGCAAAAGAAGGAAACTCTTTTTTGCTCGGAGAATAGGATTTGGATAGGACTGATGTAGATCGTCGACCATTTCTAGCGACAGATTTAAACGTACGCGCCATACGCGTGACACTCGAACAATACTTATCTTCTTTCTGTTACAGCCCCAGTATACGACCAGGATACCACACAAGTAGCAGAGTACGATGGAGGTATGTAAGATACGGCGAGTTTTATTGCTCGTAATAAATGTACATGCCACCGACGTGATGTTAATTGTATCGCGGCCGAGCAGGCAGTACGTGCCGCCTCGGCGACTCTTACACGGCACCGCTTTCAATCGATCCTGTCGATGAATATTAAAAACGTTCACCACCCAGCCGATTACCGTGTCGCATGATCGTAAACTGCGGCACGTCGTACCGAATCGCGAAGCATTACACCCGATTGCATTAATTTTAAAAAAGGAGCAATGCATCCTGTGACACCCACAGCGAAGGAAATATAAATTCCATTCGTTCGAGAATCACTGAGAAATAATTGAGAAGCAAAAAAGGAAAGGAGTAGCATTCTCATCACTGTACAAATCCCACAGCCACATCAGGATGCTACTACAACTACCAGCACTACGACGAAGGCGACAGAATCGTCACGAACGAGCCATGCTTGAACTGCACCTGCCACAATCGAATGCTGATGTGCTACCTGAGGGTCTGCCCGTTCACGAAGGCGATCGGCCAAGACTGCACCGTCGAGAAACGTCCGGATCAATGCTGCCCGGTCATCACTTGCCCGGAGGTGCCGGTGCAACTGTTGACGTCCACGACCACCGTGCCAGCGACGTCCGGCTCCACTGCCCTCGGCTTCCATGACAATTACGGGTGCAACGTCAACGATCGCTTCTACGCGGATGGCGCCCAGCTGTCAGTCGACCCACAGAATCCCTGCGAGCTGTGTTATTGCATCAGGAACAGGACCACTTGCGTGATGCAGGAGTGCACGTTGCGCGTGGCTGGATGCAGGCCAGTCTATCAACCCGGAGTCTGCTGCCCAGTCAAATACAATTGCGGTGAGTGTCTGAGAAAGCGTTACGTTTTAAAACTTATAAAATACTCTGTGTACCTATAATTTCGCTATAAATAATTTCTGATAATCTGTGAACAGAATACGACGAGGAACTTGCAACGACGGTTGAACCAACGCCTGGCCTCATCATGACCACCACGATGGCCCCCGGAGCGACGTCGCAATGCTACCACGAAGGAAAGGTGTACGAGGATGGTGATCTGATCAATTCGACGCAGCCCTGCCAGCACTGCTACTGCTTCCACGGTGACATCGCCTGCGCCGTTGAGAACTGCGGGACGCCGATGAAAACTCACGGGAAGAACTGCACCGCCATGCCACCGCCAGAAGGGAAATGTTGCCCAACCACGTACCAATGCGGTAAGAGATCTTTCATTTAGTTTCCATCGAGTGACATGAAGTTGAGACTTCAGTGTCCGATGACCTAACTGTACGGGAACCTTTATTCTGTGCAGACGACGAAGGACAAGGTGGACTCGTAACGCTGCCAAGAGGCGAAGACCAACTCACCGAGGAACCAGCTCCAGAGTCTACTGGCCCGTCCATAACGGAAGCCGAAGAAGAAAAGGAAGTTCCTCAGCCTGAAACTACCGAAGAGTCCTTCCCAGGGCATGATAACGTTATTCCACAGGACCACAAAGCAGAGAGCAGTACTGAAAGCGTTACGGAAGGCGTGCTACCCACAGAGGAGCCAAAGAAAGAAACTCCAGCTCTTCCAGAGGAAGGAACCGCTACTCCGGAATCTCAAACGACGCAGAAAGAGACTGGTATTTCGGAGGAGTACACCACGGAGGGTGTTGTTTCTATAACAGAACCTGGCGCAGGAGTCAGCTCGACGGAACCGCCTCAAGAAGCTGAGGGTCAAGCGACCGAGGCGCCAGTCAGGGAAGAAACAGGCGAAGAAATAACTGCTAGGCCTGTAGAGGAGGTTACTCAAGGAGTTACAGAAGTTTCAGTTCCACAGGAAGTCTCGGAGTCGACTTCCGCAAAGGCGGAGGAGGTGCCGCAAGAAGCTACCACTCAAGAGCAAGTCGAAGAAGAAGCAGCTACGGAAGGAACTCTGGCAGAAAAGGAGCACGAAGAAGGCGTGCCGCAAAAAGAACAGCCAACTCAGGTGCCAACAGAGCAGCCAACAGAGCTTCCAGGTACTGGAAAGATGGAGGAAGAAGGCATGGTTGAAGTGAAACCTACGGAAGAAGCTGTGACTAGCTTGGAGGAGCAACCAGCTGCCACTGAAGCCACCATTTCTAAAGAGGTACAGCCAACCGTGGAAGCAGAAAAGGCCACGCAAGCACCGGAGCTTCCAGCTGAAGAAAAGATGACTGAGCCTTCTGTTGAAACGAAAGTGACTACGGTTGAAAGCTTGGGTGAAGAGCCAGTGACGGAATCAGCCAAAGGAACCGAAGCTCCGGGAATAGTTCCCGAAGCAGAGGAGAAGCTGTCGACACCGGGACCAATTGAAGGAGAGCCAGAAGAAGTAGCCACTCCAGTGGCAGAAATGCCCACCGAGAAACCTGTCCATGAGGTTCCAAGCACTGAACAGGTTCCCAGTGAAGGAGAGGAGAAGGAAAAGACGACGGAGGCCAGTCCAGCTGAAGAAGAACCCACGCAAGGTAGTACCTTCCCAGAAGGTGGCGAAGAGCAAGCAGTTACTGAAGGCGCCATTGAACAGAAACCAGAATTAGAAGTGCACGATCATAAAGCTCCCGAGGAACTGCCTGGTATAGTTCCCAAGAAAGAGGATGGCATTCCTACCGATCAGCCTATTACTCCTGAAGAACCTGCCCACGAACACCATGTAGAAGAAGAAGAAGCGCCTGTGATCCCGGAGCAAGGTCCACCCGGTATCTCTGCGACGGATCGTGTACCTGAAAGCAAGGCGGAGGATCAGGAAGCAGTCACCGAGGTTCACATAACGGAAGGCTACGTTGACATGAAGCCACCAGAGTTCCACGTACCCAGCAGTCTCGTTACTGAAACTCCACAGAAGGTTCCCACGACGTATCTTCCACCTGCAAGAGAAACAACTGTTAGTCCCAAAGAAGAAGGAACCATGGTGAGCGAGGAAGGAACTACAGTTGCGGCGCAGGCGCCAGAGGGGCCTTCTGCGACTGAACCTTCAGTAAGCCAAGAGAAGGAGATGACAGAAGCCGTTCCTTCGGTTACCGAAGTTGCTCAGATGCCCGAGGAGAAGAAAGAAGTAACTGAAAGCGTCTCCCAGACTACTGAGGCTGGCCTGGAGGCTTCCACGCAACAGATACTGCAGGAACAGACTCAACAGACGGAGAAAACCAGTGCACCAGAGGAACAGGCTACTGAGGCTCCATCATCCGAGACGCCACCGTCGAAGGAGGTGTCCGTTGAGGAGGAGTTGCCAACGAAGGGATTAACTATCGAAGAATCCGGAGAAACTTCTTCTGAGGAAGTCAGCGACTCTAGTGAAAGGGTTCCTTCTAAAGAAGAATCGTCGGGTGAGGAAGAAGGGCAGTCTGAAGAGCACTCATCCGAGGCACCAGCACAGACACCTGCTATTGAGGAACACACAACGGAAAAGCCAGTTGCTGAAGAGCAGAGTACTGAGGGTAAGGAAGCTGCCACCTTGGCTCATTCAACCGAGGCTCCACTCGTTGAACAGGGGGTTACTTCTACGGAAGTGAGTCTAGTTCCAGAACAGAAACCGGTTGCTGAAGAAGAGACACCTATGGGACAGGAAGAAGAAGCTACGGGTGCACCAGAGGAAGCTTTGCCGAGTGAGAAACCTGAGGAGCAGGTGACTGAGAAACCAGTTTCAGGTGAAGAGCAGACTACTGTCAAGGTGTCTGAAGCTGAAGAGGGAAGCACACCGCAAATGCCTATCAGTGAGGGTGGAAGTAGTGAGCAGCCAGCTGTAGAAGAAGCTCCTCAGGGAACACTTGCTCCGGAAATTGAAAGTTCGCCGGTGACTGAGGAGGCGGAAGTTGAAAAGCCAACTGAGGGCACTTTGACGGTGGAAGTTCACCCAACGGTAGTCCCCGTGGAAGAAAAGATGACAGGGGAACCAGAGCCTACAGAGCAACCTGGTGTCGAGCAGACTGAAGCACCATTAACCACAGAACATTCCACGGAAGGGGTTCAAGAGGAGCAGAAGACGGAAGAACCAGGCATTGCGATGAAAGAGGAAGCTCAGACTGAAAAGCCACTGGCTGAACTGCCGCCGACTGAGGAACCGATCACTGAAGCAGGATTAGAGAAGGAGGGAGCTCAAGCTCCTCTTGGGGAACAGAAACCAACTAAGCCTCCGATTAGTGAACGTAAGGAGGATGAAGAAATGGGTGTGGAACAGGAGCAGGAGAAGGCAGCAGCAGAGGGCACTCAGAAGCCATCTCTTGAAGAAGAGAAGCCAACTGAAAAGCCCAGTGAAGAAGAGAAGCCTTTTGGCGAAGAAATGCCACCTGTGGCAGAGGAAAAACATGCAGAGGAAGGAAAGCCGATCGAAGGACCCATTAAACAAGAAAAACCTACAGAGGAGGAAAAGCCCACCGAAGGACCTATTGCAGAGGAAAAACCTGCGGAGGAAAAGCCCACTGAAAGTCCCATGGAAGAGGAAAAGCCTGCAGAGGAAGGACAGGCAACTAAAGGACCTATGGTAGAAGAAAAACCTGCAGAGGAAGAACAGATAACTGAAGGACCTATGGCAGAGGGAACACCTGCAGAGGAAGGACAGGCAACTGAAGGACCTATGGCAGAGGAAAAACCTGCAGAGGAAGGACAGGCAACTGAAGGACCTATGGCAGAGGAAAAACCTGCAGAGGAAGGACAGGCAACTGAAGGACCTATGGCAGAGGGTACACCTGCTGAAGAAGGACAAGCAACTGAAGGACCGATTGAAGGAGAACAGCCTGCTGAAGAGGAAAAAGCAACTCAAGCACCTGTTGAAGAAGAGAAAGCCAAGCCGGCTGAGGAGCCGAAGCCAAGTGAAGCACCCGCCGAGGAGCCGAAGCCAACAGAAGTTCCAGCTGAGGAGCAGACACCAAGTGAAGCACCCGCTGAGGAGCCGAAGCCAAGTGAAGCACCCGTCGAGGAGCCGAAGCCAACAGAAGTTCCAGCTGAGGAGCAGACACCAAGTGAAGCACCTGTTGAAGAAGAGAAGCCAACTGAAGCGCCTGCTGAAGAAGGAAAATCAACTGAAGCGCCTTCTGAAGAAGGAAAGTCAACTGAAGCGCCTTCTGAAGAAGGAAAGCCCATTACGGAGGAAAAACCAACTGAAAGGCCTTCAATAGAGGAGCAACAGCCGGCTGAAGCAGAAAAGCCTACTGAAAGCCCTGTTGAAGAGCAAACAGAAAAAGAAAAGCCGACTGAAATGCCTATTGAGAAAGAAGGACCAGCTGAAGAAGAAAAGCCAACAGAAGGGCCTATGGAAGAAGAAAAACCGACTGCGGAGGAAAAAGCAACTGAAGGGCCTGTAGAAGAGATGAAACCAGCAGAGGGAGAAAAACCTGCGGAGGTAGAAAAACCAATGGAAGGACCCACTGAAGAAGGACCTGCAGCTGAGGAAAAACCATCTGAAGAAGAAAAACCAATTGAAAAGGAAGGTCAAACTGAGAAGCCCCTAGAAGAAGGGAAACCAACTGAGGGACCTACAGAGGAAGGAAAACCTGGCGAAGAAGAAAAGCAAACTGAGCAGCCTATTGAAGAAAAACAGGCAACTGAAAAGCCTGCAGAGGAAGGAAAGCCAACTGAAAAGCCTGCAGAGGAAGAAAAGCCAACTGAAAAGCCTGCAGAGGAAGGAAAGCCAACTGAAAAGCCTGCAGAGGAAGGAAAGCCAACTGAAAAGCCTGCAGAGGAAGGAAAGCCAACTGAAAAGCCTGCAGAGGAAGGAAAGCCAACTGAAAAGCCTGCAGAGGAAGAAAAGCCAACTGAAAAGCCTGCAGAGGAAGGAAAGCCAACTGAAAAGCCTGCAGAGGAAGGAAAGCCAACTGAAAAGCCTGCTGAGGAAGAAAAACCAACTGAGAAGTTAGCCGAGGAAGAAAAGCCAACTGAGAAGTCAGCCGAGGAAGAAAAGCCAACTGAAAAGCCCGCTGAGGAAGAAAAGCCAACTGAGAAGTCAGCTGAGGAAGAAAAGCCAACTGAGAAGTCAGCTGAGGAAGAAAAGCCAACTGAGAAGTCAGCTGAGGAACCAAGCGAAGGTCCCATTGAACCGGAGCAGCCAACTGAAGCAACTGTGAAAGAAGAGAAGGCAAGTGAAGCCACACCCCCTCAGGAGGGTGTAAGTCAAGTGCCAGTCAGTGTAGAAATTTCCACAGAAGGCCCCATGGTTGAAGAGAAACCATCTGAAGGTACTGAAAAAGTACCTACAGAACTTCCTGGCTTAGAAGAAACTGTTACTGCTGCTAAAGAGGAGCCTGAAACGTCGACTGAAACTTTGAAGGAAGCACCACAGACTTCTACAGCCGCTCATGAAGAAGAAATCTCACCAACGGAAGAAACTCGTACAGAGAGCGTCCTACCGCAGGAGAAATCCACCGAGGCTCCTACTCGCCATGAAGAATCCTCCACAGAACCATCTGAGCCAGAGCAGCCTGTCGAAGAAGAAAAATTACCAGAAGAAGGCACTCAGAAACCGGAATTAGCACCTGAAGCATCGACACTAGCCGCTCCAGTTGAAACGACAAGTGAGCCAGAAGCTAAAGAACCGGAACAAGGTATCAGTACTGAGATGCCTAAAGTATCCCCCACCGAACCTGCAGTGTTTGAAGGTTCCACCCAGCTTGCCGAAACGGCGTTGCCAGAAGAGGAGCATAAAGTTTCGCTTCCTGAAGAGGTTCAAACGGAGGTACCCCCATCGAAAGAAGCAGCTTCAACACAAGTGCCACTGGAAAAGGAGACAGAATCTTCAGTCATGGAAGAGAAAGGTCCTGAACCATCGACTGCAGAACCAGCAAAGGAGCAAGTCATCCCAGAATCTACACCATCCGCAGAAATATCGCCTAAGGTAACGACCGAGGAGGCTGTCGAGCAATCTACGATCGCTGTAGAAACTCCTGAACAGGAAACAACATCGGAATACCCAGCTCACGTGCCGGCAGCGATTCCAGGTGAAGGCAACTGTCTCGTGGAAGGACAGTCTTTCTACAATAATTCTGCTGTTCCTCCCGTTAATCCCTGTCAACTTCAGTGCCGTTGCATCAGCAGCATCATTCAGTGCGATCTTGTCGAGTGTCCGCCGCCCCCAAGTCACTTGTCCAACTGCATGCCCATACACACTGGAAAAGACTCTTGCTGCCCGATGTACACCTGCGATTCAACACCTACGGCGGTCTTGGAGTCCGATAATCACATGATCGAGCATAAAACGCCTAAATACGAAACAGAGGAAGCTGAGCACAAGACTGTGTCGCCAGTGTCCGAGATTCCGGTCCAAGTTTCCGCGAAGGAGCCGGTTGAAGGTGTGAAGGAGCACACGACACCTCAAGTACCCGCACCTGGCAAGGAAACAGGCGAACAAACAGCTACACCTGGTTTGGTCGAGGAAACGCCCACAACGCTGAGGTCTATTGAACCTGTGGAGCATGTACAACCGACTACCGTTGGAGTATCTGTCACGGAGCCCGAGCAACCTACTGTGCCTCCGATGCAAGTGGAGTCTTCTAGTCAAGTTCCTTCAGAAGAGAAGGAATCTCCAGAAGAAGAACATGTAACTAAGATGCCGTCTATTCAGCAGCCTACCGAAGGACAGGTTCCCAAGGAACAAATTCCTGAGGAACATGTGCCTGAAGAACAGCCTTCGAGCCCAGCTGGCGAAGAGCAGACGCTTGGAACGACCGAGGCAGTGCAACAAGAACAAACCTCTATTGGTATTGAGACGGAAACAGCTGTTCCTGCCACCGAGAAATCAATAGGCGTAGAACCATCTGAAGGACAGCAAGCTGTGACGGAAGAGCAAGCAGCAACTGCTTCCCCTGCGATGCCGGAAGAAGGTGTGAGCAAAGAGGCTGAAACACCCACTTCTTCTGCTATGCCGGAGCCTGCAGTGTCGGAAGGTGAACAACCAGTTACCGAAGGTCAGGTACCATTGGAAGAAGGAACGACATCTGGGTTGCAACCAGTGGAACAGCCTGGAGAACAGAAGACAGAAGAACCAACGCCTTCGCAGCCAACTGAACCCGCTCAACCTGAACAATCTACGCCGGTTAGTGAATTAGAAACTATTCGACCAAGTGAAGCAGAGACCGAAGGCCCATCTCCTGCACTAGAAGTGTCAACTCCAGAACAGCCACCAGTGGAGCAAGAAACTGCTAAGCCAGGGGAAGGTGAAACACCTGGTCCAGTAGAAATGGGAGTCTCCACTGAAGCTCCAGGATTTGTTCCAGAGGAAGCAACCGTTCCTGGTGCAGTGAAGCAAGAACCAATTGCCACTGAAGCAGCGGAAGCTGCGACGCCATTAATCGAAGCTGCAGAAACAACTAGGAAACCAGTGTCTCCTGAAGAGCTGCCAACCGTGCCAGTTGAGACTGAGCAAACTTCAGTGCCCACCTCTGAAGCAGAGGAACAGACCAAAGAAACGCCAGCAGCTGAAGGTGAAGTGAAAGCAACCACGGAAGGCATCGAAGAACACACTGAAGTATCTGCGCAAGAACCTGAGAAAGTTCCAGAAGAGCAACTGCCAAGTTCGACTGAAGCTGCAGAAATTGCCACCGAACAACCGTCCGTGCCTACTGCAACCAAAGCAACGGAAGAGAAGGAGCTAGTCACGGAGAAACTGCCAAGTGTAGTTGAAATGAAGCCTGAACAGGAAACTCCACAACCTGGAGCTGAAGAACAGCAGCCCGAAGTGACTCCATCGTTAGAGGAACAAGCAACTGCATCTGTTTCGCTTGCTGAAGAGGCGACCACACCATCCATAGTTTCTCAAGAAGAAACCACGGCAACAGCGCCCGAAGCTACAACTCCGAAAGCAATTTCTGAACCAGTTTCACCTCAAGAAGGAACCGAGCAGCCAGCGGTTGAGGAAGAAGCTAAAGTACCTGCTACTGAGGAAGCTGTTACTGTCAAGGAACAACCAGCTCAACCAGAGGAACAAGCAGCAACTGAAAAACTACCTGTTGCACCAGTTGAGACTGAAGCACCTGAAACTGCACCGGTTGAACATGAAGTTCCGCAGCCAACAGGAATTCCAGAGCTGGTAACAGAAAGGGAAGAACAAATGACAGAGAAACCGGAGACCGCTTTGAAAGAAGTGCCAGAGGAATCAACAGTGCCAATTGAACAAGTTACTGTGTCGGCTGAAGATGAAGGGGAGCAGAAACCTGAAGGGGAAACTGAAAAGTCGAGCGTAGAAGAGAGTGTGACATCTGTGGAGCCAGCCAAGATGCCTCAGGAAGAGGTGACTGTAGCAGGTGAAGAGCAACCTAGCGAATCAACGTCGTCAGCCCCTGAAGCTTCAACACTTATGCCTGAGAGCTCGCCAGCTGTGCCTGAGGAAGGACAGAAACCTATCACGGAAGGTGAAGCTGTAACTGAAGAGACAGCTCCAGCTGCACCAACCGAAGCAGGTCCAACTCGCGAACAAGAGCCATCGATGATAGGCGAGAAACCGTTGGAGGAAGGCATGCCAGAGGCAGCACCACAGACTGAAGCACCTGCTGTAGAAGAAGAAACAGGAAAACCTGCAACTGAAAAGGAAGAAGGGCAAGTCGAAGGACAAACTCCAATAGGAGAAGCTCAGGAAGTGACTGAACCTGTTCCTAAAGTATCTGCCGAAGTCAGTCCCACCGAAGCGCCAGAACAGGTAGTTCCCAGCGAAGCACCAGAGCAGGTAGTTCCCAGCGAAGCGCCAGAGCAGGTAGTTCCCAGCGAAGCACCAGAACCAAAGCTTCCTGAAACGCCAGAAGGAGCAATTTCTACCGAGGCACCTACACAGGCTACAGAAGTTCCCGAGAAGGTAGCACATCCGACTGAAATGCCAGAAAAGGAGTTGCCTGCTGAGGTACCCGAAAAGGAAACTCCAACCGAAACGCCTGAGAAAGAGCTTTCGACCGAGAAGGTAACTCCTGCTGAAGGTGTTCCAGAGCCAGAGATCCCATCCGAGACGCCAGCGACAGAAGTTGTGACCGAAATGGCAGAAAAGGAACTTCCTAGTGAAACACCAGAAACGAGTCCATCTACCCAAGCACCTGAGAAGGTTCTTCCCGAAGAAGGAAAGCCCACTGAGGCGCCTCAGGAAGTTCTTCCCGAAGGAGAGAAACCTGCTGAAGTAACAGAAAAGATTCTTCCTGAAGAAGAGCAGCCTGCCACCGAATTGCCAGAGAAGGTTCTGCCCGAGGAACAGCAACCTGCCACTGAAGAGCCACAAAAGGTTCTTCCGGAGGAAGAACAGCCTGCCACTGAAACGCCAGAGAAGGTTGTTCCTGTAGAAGAGAAACCCGCGGAAGGTGAACAGCAAACCTTGCCACCAGAAGCAGAAACTCCAACTACAGAAGGCATTCCGCTCAAGGAACAATTGCCTGAAGAACCGCCAAGCGAAGCTCCCCAAGCCGAAGAGAAATCGACGCAGGCCCCAACCGAGGAAGAATTAGCACAACCAAGTACACCTGCTCCGGAGGCTGAAGCGACATCTCCTCGCGAGGAACAACCTTCGGTGGTCGAATCTACAGAGGCTCCAGCTGCGGTTGAAGAGCACGAGCCTACAAAGGAAACATCGCCGATCCAACCGTCAGAGGAAGCTCAGCCTTCCACAGAACCTGCCGTCGAGACATCGACGGAAGCCGAGGCAGAAAAGCAGCCAGAAACCGAGAAGACCCCCGAGGAAGAGCAGACAATCAAGCCCACGGAACTGCCTGAAGAGAAGAGTACGTTGCAACCAGTGCCCGAGGAGCACACAGAAGAGAGTGTTCCTGTGAAAGCTGAAGAAGGCCCACAGTCCACCGAGGCGCCAGTCGAAGAGCACCCTGCAAAGACGGGCGCGCTCCCAACGGAACCATCGCTCGCGGAGGAGGAACACGAGGAAGCAGGAGAGGAAGTTGCGCGACCTCCAGGCGAACCTCAACTGCCAGAAACAGTACCAACCACCGAGAAAGAGGAATCCATTGAAGGTCCAGTGACCGTCGGATTCGACGAACACCAGCAGCCAGCCAACGACACCTTCGAAACCACAGGGCGACCGGTTCAACCCAGTCTTCACGAAGGACCCACGAGTACCATGGCTCCTCAGGTGCCCGAGTACCCCGACCAGTCCGTGTCCGGAGAAGAGAACCCTCACTTCCCCACAAACACTGGCAGCTACTTGAATCCTGACGAGGACTACGACGAGGATGACCAAGCTATCTACGGGCCAGGCACCTGCCGATACGGCGGCAAGGTCTACGTGTCGGCGCAACAGATACCGAGGGACGATCCCTGCGACTTCTGCTTCTGCTTCAGAAGCGACATCATCTGCCTGCAGCAGAGCTGCCCGCCGCCGATCCCAGGCTGCCACGAGGAACCGATCAGTGGCTTCTGCTGTCCCAGATACGAGTGTCCTGTGTCGATGGCCACGTCGCTCAACCTAACCACGACCACCACCACCACCACCACCACGTTACCGCCGCACTTCCACGCCCACGCGTACAAGGGAGCAGCGAAACGGAGCGGCTGCCAAATTCGCGGTCAGGCGTATCGCGTTGGAGAGGTCATCAGGTCCGCGTCGGGACCTTGCCTTCAGTGCACGTAAGTTACTCAACTTTCTCTACCGTTAACCATTCGAGTAAATGCACCCCTAGTTATGACGTAGACAGGAGCTCGGAGCTTCTCGGTTGAAATTTCCTAATAAACACGAACGTTCTGTAATTTCAGCTGCGGAGGCGACGGTAACATGAAGTGCGACCCGCGAGTGTGCAGCCCGGAGCCGATGCTGAGGCAAATGATCGCAGCAGCCACAGCCAGAAGGAGGAGATGAGCCGGCCAACACGATCCCGGGGATCCACTAAAGAAACACGCGCACACGAGGAAGTCCAGGGGGAGGATCAGTGTTGTATAAAAGTGAATTAAGAATATTCTAAACTATCGAAATGTCGCGGAACCACAGACAATAATGTGCTTCGGCGATCACGAACTGTGTGGCCAAAACGTAAACGTTTATATTATAATATTATATTATGTTATATAAAAAAAGAAAAAAGGGAGATAGAGATAAGGATAGAGCACGAGAGAGCGGAGAGGCGGGATAGGTAGGGCGAGATGGTGAAGCGAAAGGGACTTAAAAGAAGAGGGAGAAGAGCGTGGGAGGAGGGAGGAGGGAAGGCTCGTTTCTGGTGCCAAACGGTGACGGAGAGAAATCGACCGGGTGGAGAGTGGAGGGAATATATCCGTGATAGTCTCACGTCTCGCGCCATTTTTCTACGTGTAAACGATTGAGCGGAGGATGGAGAGCGACGAAGAACGTTTGCCGAACACACGAGACTTATGACTGTGCCTTCGTCAGTGCCGAGCAAACGGCGGCACTACACTTTCGCTTCGTGGCAGCGAATCGGCGCTGATGTTGGCCGCGATCCTCGTCGTTCGAGTCCCGACCCTCGCCGAGGGGGAGGGTGAGTCGTCGATCAGGACACAAAAAACGGGGTGACGGGAAACAAACGATAAACGCGTTTCGACGCGAGGCGCGACCAAAAAAATATTCAAACGGTGAAGAAAAAACTGAGAAAAAACGCACGTCCGACGGTCTCTCGTGCGCAGTGGCATTGTAACGGCGATCGCGATCGTTCCGGGGACGACTGCCCGCCGGTTATCCCTGGGCGCGATCCAACGCGGAGGGTGCCCCTTGTAATGCCACTGTGACGGCTCGAACAACGACGATCCACGGCGATACCGCTGCATCGATCGAGGTAGATCTTAGATCGCTCCTTGGCTGGCACGCGTCAACGTGCGCCAACGAGATCCAGTTCGCATTTACTCACGTCTGCTGGCGTTCACGCGTGCTCGAGCACGATCCGAACCGACGATCCGCCGATCCATTCCACCGACAGCAAGCATTCTACAACCAATCCCACGACAATCCGATTCGCAGCTTCATAGCCGTCTTCCTATCGCTCGAGATGCCAACAGAAACGCGCAAACGATGCACCCCGATCGGGGGGCTGTATACTACGTACTACGAGTGGATGGGGAAGGATCGTAATCGAGCGCGCGAGCGTGCGTGTGTGTGTGTGCATGGTACATTTATGTGTTAAAGAAAAAATGATGAAAGGAAGAAAGAAAAGACGAAAGGTACGCGTATCTCAAAGCTCAAACAGCGGCTCGCGCGGAGGACCGATCGCGAATTTGCTTCTCCGGCGAGCTGGCGTCATTATACATATATATATAGAAATATATATATATATAAATATAAATATATACATTTATACGATTCTTTATATGCACTGTACCCTCCTAACGATAATACTTAAACGATGTTCTATACGTTTGTACGAAAGTATAATCTACGACGGCCCGTTGGTTCTCCAGTCTCAAAGTGTCACGGGGGAGGGGGGATGGTAATCTTGCTTCCTGCACCCCTACCCCTGCCGCGATATATCACTAAACAGTCAATTAATTTGATACTATACGAGCACCGAACGATAGGGGGGGGGGGGGGGGGGGGAATTGAATGTCGGAGACAACGTCGTCACGCTTTGAGACTTCGGAACACGGGGCTCTTTAGGTGTAGTAGAACGAACGCTATTGTCGTCGCACAAATACTGCGCATACTGTCTGTATTTATGATCGGATCGAAGACGTCGACGAGTCCAAGCGCTGTCTTCCTGGTATCAGTGTAACCCGTGAAACCTACTTCTACTCTTCTCTTTTTGTACCACCGGTTCGTTAATTTAGCTGGTCCCCGCGACGGGGCCACCCCTAGCGCGGTTATCCATACAATAAAAGTGTTCTGCATAAGTATAATACGAGAAAGAGGAGCTCTCTGTCCATCGAAGAGAACGACAGCAAGTAACCACCCAGTGCTTCCACGCAAGGCAACTCGATCGTGATACAAGTGGCCATATTTGTTACTGTCACTGTCCCCCGACATTAATCGTTTCTTTCCACGCGCGCAACACGTCGATAATAAAGCTGACACGCGTATCACGTACTTCCGCCCTTCGCCTCGTAAGACATTTCTCTCGAAACGTACTTCATCTTTCAATATTCTTCGATCCAGGCCTAAAGTCATCATTAGGGGGTGCTTGATTTCGAACGACACCGAAATGCGCCGAGTGATCAATTCTAGTAGATCATCTTTCAGCCAAAACAGTGGCATTTGTAGCCCACTTTTTACCACCGACACAGCCAGCTTCTATCCGTTCAACGCCTGCACTGTTCTCGGTATTCCATACGACGGAGTTGCCACTTCGTAGAATTCAATCGAAGAAGAATGTAAGCGTCGTAATCCCCAAGAGAAGCTTCCGATGAATCGCGACAAAATTTACCGCGATATCCAGTCTTCTGAATTATAAAATACCTACGCTCGTTCCGTGAAGACCCTCAAAAGTCTCCTCCGCAATCTAAGTTACCGCCCATTTAAGTCGCGATCACACGTGAAAGCACTTTGCCGGTCGGCGAAGCGCGTTGAAAGTTGCGCAACCGACGATCGTCCACCAACGAGTTCCAATTTACACTGTGCTGGCTTATCCGTCGATCCTGGCCGTAATTCGGTAATCACGCGATCGGATCGGTTCCGACCGAGCTAATGATTCTAGCGATTAGTCGAGCCTAGTATTTATCGTAATATCCACTTCACTCATAGCGATAGTGTACTCGAGAGTAACGAGTGTTACGGCGGTACGTTTATATGATATACATGTAACTCTAACGTAAGGCGTATTAATTATGGTGAACACATAGGATGCATGTAATTAATAACAAAACCGACGTGGTCGATTTTGGTGGGATCCAAGCGTCGCTCGAGACAGAGGCGTTGCCCACCAGCACGATCCGTCCACGCGACTTTTATATATGTATACATAAACGCATAATATTTATGCACAGAATGACCAATTTTCATCTGGTGCCAATTATAGTCTTCGATTGCAGCAGCGTGGTTCCACTAATAATTTAATTCCAGAGGGGGGGGGGGCTGATCGAGCGGATTAAAATTGATCATGCTGTGAAGAGCGGAGTCGACTACGGCGCTCAGTACGCAAATATACTCAAACGCCCGTGATGGATCTATCGGACATTCTCCTCCTCTTTTCTTTCTTCTTTTCTTTTTTTTTTTATACTCCGACTACGACCACAATGACAGTTATCCCCCATTATTCTCAGCATAATCCGTTATCAGTTGCCGCGTATAATAATAATGTGATACACGAGGAGAAGCGAGCGAAAGGGAAATCCGCCACTAGGTGGGCCCGATTGTACACGAAAGTAGGATAGTTTTTTGACAGTACGTGCTAGTATAAAGTGTCCTTTTATATGAATAAACGATTTTGTATGTCAAGCCTCGAGACCTGTTCTAACCCTCTCTTCCATTCATTTCTACACTTGCCTTTATTTATCAACCGATCGAAATGAAATCTTCCTACATTGTTATTATTTAATACGGAATTAAGGGAGTATTTACTCAGAATCTAATTAAATCACATATTCTCGAATCTCCATTCCTTACTTCCTTCTTTCCCCACTTGCAATCAATTACTTTCTTCTGGATACAAAGGCAGTCAGTTGGTTCTCCGCAAAAGGAATCGTGTTCCAGAACGACTTCTGTGCAAAATCATCATTGCCCGCCATAGTCACGTTTTGCGGATCCGCTATGTGCAAGTAGCGCAATTCGTCTTCATCTGCGTTCAACGATTCCCAAGCAGCGTTAGGAATTGTCGGTACCCTAAATGATCGCAGCGTGTGTATTATAAGAATTAGGAAACAACAGGCAGCCGCAATGTTCCATGCCCATTCTTCCAATCTAATTACCCATTAATAGCGAACGAAGTGTAAACATCCAGCAAAAGCTGTTGCATCTGCAAGTCCTCTGGTCTGGTAGTGTTCCCCACCGTCGAATCGAGTACAAGGAATATATCGTCGCCGTGGCTGACACCTACACGCACCAAGCTTGTTAAAATGAATTCGAACGCTCAAGTACTCCGGTATATTAAAAAAGAAAGCCACACTAGATTACCGAAATTCTCAGTAGACCCGCTGAACACCTCGCTGAAACTGTGCAAAGCTCTGTAACTATAATAATACGTCCACGCTGGGCTCTTGTTCATTTTAGCCTGCAGCCTAACTGCCTTTTCAAAGTCAACACCAAACATTCGATCGCCGATCATTTGTATCAGAGGCGCCACTGTCTCGTTATTAATTTCATTCTCTCCTAGATAATGCTTCCTAATGGTCTCGGATACGTTTGCATGCTCGTTCAGAGGAATAGTGTCGTTAAAAGCAAGCAAATGCGGCGCAATATCGTCCCAATTATCGTTCAACTCCTTCAAAAGTGTGTCGTTGGCGACGAATTCTGCGCAAATAGAATTTCTGCTTTACGACGAAACGGAGATAAGATCGAGGCTTTCGCGACGAGATAACGTACCTGATGCGGGATAAAGTCCCTCTTCGCTCACGACACTACACATCCACGGGAGATCCAGAGCCTCACCCCGGCTGATCACTTCGATCGGAGATCGTCGAATAAAGGGACGAGAAACTTCTTGGTTCTCCACGACTGGCCCAAATGGGACGAAGGGATTGTACAACCAATACTAGGATTCGAAATTCGACTGACCGAAGAAGCGTTTCGAGTACACGAGTAGCATTATTCTAGGATCGAAGAGAGAATCGAGTTTGAACACCCCGGATCCCCAGTTCCCATCTTGAGGATATAGTTCTGAGGATTAATCTCTAGAACAACTTCCAAGTCAAGCGGAGACTTTTTAGAGAAATTAATCCACCGTCACTAAAGTCGATTCTTCCTTCAACCCGACAGTTAGGTGAACAGAGGAATCTTGCAAGTATTACCATGAAATCGCCAACAGCTTGCGATATCAATCTGGCTGGACGTTCTCGCAAACAGTTAATCATTCTAGTCGTAGTGTTCGTGGGACATCCCAATATAGCGCCCAACCTATTAGCATTTTCAGGGGCACGTTCTGTCTGTGTCCAAGGATTCAATGCCACTCCACTTATCGATATACCACCTAAGCGATCACGAGCAAAGATTACGAAAAACACCAATAGACTTTAATATTCTTAGACAGGAATTCGAAAGCTCAAACAAGGAGCGGCGATTAGTAGCAGATATTTCATAGGAAATTGATCGCGAGAACATACGTTGGAAGAGCCCAGCACTAAAGGGCGACAGATAATGGTAGTGGACGCTCGCGCCCCCCGCGCTCATTCCAAAAATTGTTACATTTTCAGGATCACCACCAAAGCTCTTAATATGCCTCGACACCCATCGCAAAGCCATGCTCTGATCTTTCAATCCCATGTTTCCAGGGACCACGTGGTTTCCCGTGCTGAGGAATCCTTAAATGAATTTTTTTCGAACGCGAATTGGAACGGTAATCCATCGGAAATAATCCACTGTTCGAGTGATCGATAATGATATCCTCACCGAAAGGCCCTAAACGATAATTAAACGTGACGAATATGACATCGCGGTCCATCACACGCGTCTCGTCTGCGTCGTTTCCACTGAAAAACTGGAAGGCTCCGCCATGGATCCAAAACATCACAGGCCATAGTCCTTTGCTACTATTCCTAACTGGCACGTAAATGTTCATGTACAGACAGTCCTCGCTCCCAGTGACTCTGTCGTCGTTTGATAATTCAGGCATGAGGTATTGAATGCAAACCGAACTCTTTTTGGTCGCTTTGAGCTCCCCATCCCAACGTTGCCCAGGTTTCGGTGTCTACGAGAAGTCACACAAGTTTAGGAAGCATCATTTCGACGAACATTAGCGATTTTCGAAGCACAGTTACTGAACGTACTTGGAAACGACGTTTCCCAACAGGGGGTAGCGCGTAAGGGATGCCTTCGTAGGCCGCGTACTGTTGACCACCCCAAGATTTCTTATAGAAGCCACTTATGTCACCTAAGCGTGTATTAACCCTTGGAACTCCCTCCTGCCAAGAGGAGTTCACGAGTCCCAGTAAAAGTAAAGTGATCGGTAACATCGTCATGCTCGTTTCGAAACTAAGCACGCGTCAATTAGCGGGCAGCCTTTTATTGAATTGTCCGTCGTATGTTACTTCCGAGATACACATGTAAATGTTTGCTTATCTCATTGCAACATTCGAAAAGCATTTGTTAAAACGGTGGCGGAGGTATGCGGAGGAAAGAAATTGAAAACAACGAGCCTTATTACTTCTTTAGTGTTTCATACAATTAAGGGCTGCCTTATCTCTTAATTAATCAGCGCGTAAATAAAAATACGAGGATGAATTTGGTTTAAATATTTGTCTTACCGAGCTTCTGCAGTTTTACGATGAGCCAAGAAAATCGCGATAAATGTACCTACATACTGAAAGGTGACGACTGTTTGCAATTTAAAGGCAAATAAAGATAACAGTATTTGAGAAAATGAAAAATATTATGCTTTCACGGGAAGGAGTAGAAAATCATTTCAAAGTCCAAGTGTTATCGTAGTTAACGGCCTGACTGCCGGCTGTGCTGGGTACAATTTATTAAGGTTTACACAGAAGACCATCGATAGCCGATGACGGACGCCATTCTGATTTTCTAATTATCGTATCGGTATCGGGATTATCCAAACACTACATTTCTTTCGTATTACTACACTTGCCCTGATTTTAGTAAACTACCTTTTTATTTTCCCTTAAAAATGGTCCCCGCCCAGAAGGCCCCCAGTGCCCTATCTTGAAACAAAAATCACGATTTTAACCAAACACTATATTTTTTTCTGTACCACTGCACTTAGCCCACTTTTAATAAACTACCTCTTTATTTTCCTCCAAAAATGGGCCCCTCAAAACGTTTGCCGCCTGAGCCTTTTTTCTTAAATCCGCCACTGATTCCCGGGCTTCGATCCACTTCGGCCCGCTCTGTGGCACGGTTGCCAGGAATTTCCCTACCGTAATGGAGGAGGAACAGCTGCAGCACTACAGTTAGTGTATGCGTGATGACGGCATGACGTGACCGACGCTACGCAGCTTTGCCATGAGAAGTTCCCTCTGAGGGAAATACTATGACGTCACATTACCCCCACTACCACTCTACACCTATCACCTACCTCGCTTGCATCACGTGACTTGAGTTACGTCACCCACTTCCAACCGCTTCCCCCTTTTTCCCTCGACCTGGTAACGCTGCGCTAGTGGCGCCAAGGGGAAGATGACTGCAACTTTTTTCCACCCGTGACGGCATGAGCACACGTGCCACTTGTCATCGGTGTGTTATAAAACATTACGTACCTAACCTCTTCATACATTCCGCCCATGAAAAATTGGCGCGCAAACCATTCACACATGCGCACTCAGTACAATGTGCATGCGCTAGTGGCGCCCTCTTCGCCGACTTTGCTTCATCTTCCCCATGTATGATGCGAGACGTTTGTGAATTGCAGTGAATTGTGCCGTTTATTGGTTTTACAGTGTTTTATTAATGTTCCAATATGAATAAGGATTCAGGTAAGACAAATATTTGATACTTTTGCATGAATATAATTTTAGAAATGATCATTTCTTGAAAAATTAAAGTATCTTTTTTACCAAGGATAATGCTAAACATTATGTTCATTAGTTTCTTCTTTTAATATTTATTCTTTTAAATTTTTGTAGTATGTATTACTATGAGTATACTAGAAGTATATTAATAATGGATATTTTACACAGGCATTGAAACCAGCGTCGCTGGGCCCAGCCGTACAGCTGTTAAAAACTCAGATGTAGACAATGAATCAAGTAAGATATATCTTTAATTTAAGAGTTTCTTGAATTATAGAATTATAAGTTATAGAATTATAGAACATAGTTTCTTCTTTCAATGATTATCTTCTTGAAATTGCTGTTTAACATTATACAAATAAAAATTATTATTTTATGAATAGGCAGTGATAGCAGCTTCATCAACCCCCCTGGAAGGAAAGCAAAGAGGCAAGCGTTTTGCCACGCTTGGATGGAGGAGCCAGAATTCAAAGGCTGGCTTCAACGAGCCGAGGATCCGCACAAAGGGAAATGCATAGTTTGCTGCAAAACTTTTGTGGGCTGCAAAAACGACTTGAGGAAGCACGCAAACAGCAGAATGCATCGCGTGAACATGCAACATAGGAAAGAAGATGGGCCGATAAGAAAAGTTGAACCGGTGAAAAATTTTATGGATAGCGTAAAGGTGGCAGAAATAAGGTTCTGCATAGACATAGCCGAGCACAATAGATCCTTCAATTCGTTCAGACAATTTATTCAAATGACGAATATGGCGCCAGCAGATCCCACTATCGTTAAACGCATGTCTCTCAAAAGACATAAAATCTCAGCGATTATACAAAATGTTATAAATAAATCCATCGTTTCAGAAACTACGGAAACACTGCGTGGCAAATTCTTCTCCGTTTTAATAGACGAGACCAGAGACATATGCGATACGAAGATTTTATGGTTTTTAATCCGATATGTCCACGAAGAACAGATACATACGTACTTATTAGATTTAATTAGAGTTAAGGAATGTACGGCGGAGAACTTGTACAAGGGTTTTCTACATTCTTTACAGAAATATAATTTGTCTGTAAGCAATATCGTCGGTGTGTGCGTTGACAATGCGAATGTAATCCTGGCAAGGCAGAACTCGTTGATTTCTCGTTTATTAGCGGACAATGGAGAAATCTCTGTCTTCCCATGCATTTGCCATTCGATGAATTTGGTTACTTCCCATGCGTGCAGATACTTGCCATCGCACATAGAGGAATTTTTGCATTCGGTTTGTACATACTTCTCCCAAAATCATAAGCATCAGGGCGTTTTGGAAGGTACGCAAGATTTCATGAACTTCGCGAAGCAAAAGCTTCTACAGCCATCGAGAACCAGATGGCTGGCGCTATCTGAATGTGTGAAAAGAGTTTTAAATCAGTGGCCAGTTTTACTCGCTGTCTTTGCGGAGGTATTAACGGAAGGAAAGTCCAAAGTCGCGAGCAAACTATTTCGAAATTTCAATTGCCCTTACACTAAAGCATACGTGCAATTTTTAAACTACGCGTTAAACATATTTATCGGGTTCAACAGACTGTTTCAGAGCTCGAGATTTCTACTTCCTTGCCTGCTCCCTGAATGCTTGAGATTGTTGAGATTATTGGGAGGCAATTTTATAAAGTCTAAATATATTACGGCACCTAATATACACAAAATAGACGTGTATAATGAAGCAAATTTAGTGCCGATGCAAAAAATTTTTATTGGAGCGGAATCTATGACAACGGTTAATCAGATTATGAACAGTAGTTTAGAAGATGACCAACAAATTGTAGAATTTTATACAAATATAAAGAAATTTTATCAATCCGCCTTCGAAGATATTGTTAGACGATTGCCGTTTAACGAGACATTTTTAAATTCACTAGAATTCTTAAACCCGCACGTAGCTTTAGATATTACTAGACATCGGAATGACCAATTAAACTCTATTTTAAGCAAATTTAAATCTAAATTTAATCGTAACGATGTGTTGAATGAGTGGCATTTATTACCATTTTACTTTTCGAACGAGGAAACAGAAAACTTACAAGTACTTAGCGTACCTCGATTCTGGCACCAAATTCGCAATACTAACGATATTTCCGGGGAATATGTATTTGAAAACTTATCGAAGCTGGCAGAATTGTGCCTGTCGTTGCCCCTTTCGAACGCGGACGTTGAACGATTTTTTGCCACTGTCACAGAAGTAAAAACAAAGCAGAGAAACAGTTTGAACCTACAGACGATAGCTGCGCTAACTAGAATTAAATTAGATTTAATCAGTAAAAATGCAAACTCTTTCGACTACAAAATTACGGATAACATGCTGAATTTATTTAATAACAGCATGTATAGGAGAGAATGTATACCAGACGAACTCGCCGGAATTTTATTGCCGTATGAGACAGACGAAAGTGATAACGAGACTAGCGACAATTAGAAAATATATTCACAAATGTATATATTATAGTTGTTAATATGTATATATCTGTGTTCCTATTTATATGTATATTATATCATACTTTAACTTTAATATTAAGTTTTATATATTGTGTATATATTTTGTAAATAGTAGATAAAGAAATAAGTTCTATTATTATTTTCGTGTTTTCTTTTAAATTGCATCAATATTGCGTATATTAATTTCATCAGAAACTGCGAAGTAGAGGACCTTGTATTTTTCAAACGTAAGCGTCCCACGTGTTTCCCACGTAATTACCGATTAGTACCACAATTATCGCAGTGGCGTGACATTCGTGACAAGCATGTGACGTCACGGCGTCATGACGCACATATCGCACTGATATAGGTGTTCCCCCTCTCTTAAGAGTGTGAATTTCCCGGTGTCGTCTTGCACCCCCTTTTTTACCTGCAGTTCCGCTAGGATCTTCACCTTAGATAAGCGACCGTTCACTTTCTCCTCTGAGAAGATTGAACACAATAGACCGGGCATTCTTTCCTTGCATTCCTTTGAAAGACCATAAATCAAGCTTTCACGTCAGAACCCTTTTATTCTCGCGTTTCCCCGAGGCACCCTATAAATCAGGCCCGTACGTCAAAAACCACTTTCCCTTGATTGCCTTCGGAAAGATGAGCAAACCAAATAAGGCGCCTTCAGGCCCAAGAGGAACGCTAGAGGAAAGCTCCAATCATGCTCTCAATCCTCCACCTACCCCCAAGGAAAGTCTCTTTTAAGTACGTGCCCTTAGGAGACGCAAGACAGTCGTAGAACGAAACTCTTAAGGGGGGAGTCTGGTGTAAGTAGGTGAAAATCGAGGCATTTTTCGGGAATTTTTTTTAAAGATAGTATTTAATCGATCTTTCTGAAACTTTCGGGATATTGAATTGTCAGATTAAGGTAGATAAATTTTTTTAAAGAGAGTATTTAATCGATCTTTCTGAAACTTTCGGGATATTGAATTGTCAGATTGAGGTAGATAAATTTTTTTAAAGAAAGTATTTAATCGATCTTTCTGAAACTTTCGGGATATTGAATTGTCAGATTGAGGTAGATAATTTTTTTTAAAGAGAGTATTTAATCGATCTTTCTGAAACTTTCGGGATATTGAATTGTCAGATTGAGGTAGATAAATTTTTTTAAAGAAAGTATTTAATCGATCTTTCTGAAACTTTCAGAATATTGAATTGTCAGATTGAGGTAAATAAATTTTTTTAAAGAAAATATTTAGTCGATCTTTCTGAAACTTTCAGGATATTGAATTGTCAGATTAAAGTAGATAAAAAAATTTTATTAAAAAAGAGTGGCAAATAACAGTTATACGAGCTTATTCCCAGTCCGTTGGCGACGCAATTGTTCCGCGGCTGGCAACGTAGCGTCTACTGTAGTCATCTGAAATAAAAAATTTAACAATTTCTGTTTAGTTTATGAGTGCACGCACAAATCGTATAGATTCATAACTTAAAAGATGCAAAATTGAACAAATGGCAGCCTGTTGTTAAAAAAGTTCACTTTTTCCAACGAAATTTTGCCTTAAATGGACAAAAAAGTTATTTATTTAAACAATATCATTATACCAATAGCTAAATTCTGTGAAGAAAATGTTCACAAATATCCGTGCACAAGGCCACGTCGATCGGTTGAATATTTTTGGAGTTATATTGTCCGCCAATTGTAAAACTATCGTTAAGAGAAAAACGCATTTAAAATTTTCTGGTAAACTGGTGCTCCGTAGCAAAACCGGCTATATCCGGTTTAATTTTTCGAATTTCATTCTTTGGGAACATATTATCGAGATGTTCAACTATGAATTTATGCAAAAAAAAATCGGTTTCTTCGCCCCGCTACACCAGGCTCCATCCTTAAATGTAAGAACCAATACCTCCCTTATCTTTATTTGCCATCCGATCAGAATGAAATCTTTCTATACTGCTCTAACTACTTAGAATCCAGTTGAAGATACATATTTGAATTTCCATTCCTTACTTCTTTCATCCCCCACTCGCACTCAATTGCTTTTCCTTGATTTCGAAGGCAGTTGGTTCTCCTCAAAAGGAATCGTGTTCCAGAATTTCTTCTGCGCAAAATCATCGTTCTCCTCCATGGTAGCGTTTTGTGGGCTCGCTATGTGCAAGTAACGAAAGACTTTTTCATCAGGATTGAATGCTCCCCATGCAGCGTTAGGAATTCTCGGTTTCCTAAAATATTCGCAATGTGTGTGTTACAGAAATCTGCAAGCAGCACGCAGTCACAAATGGTCCACAACCCATTCTTCCACTCTATTTACCCATGAATAGCGAACGAAGTGTAAAAGTCCAACAAAAGCTGTTGCATCTTCAAGTCCTCTGGCCTGGTAGTGTTGGCCACCTTCGATTCGAGTACAAGGAATATATCGTCGCCATGGCTGACACCTACACGCACCACGCTTGTTAAAATGAATTCGAACGCTCAAGTACTCTGGTATATTAGAAAAGAAAGCCACGCTAGATTACCGAAATTCCTAGTAGAGCAGCCCAACAGCTCGCTGACACTGTGCAAAGCTCTGTAACTATAATAGTACGTCCATACTGGGCTTTTGTTAATTTTAGCCTGCAGCCTAACTGCCTTCTCAAAATCAACAGCAAACTGTCGATCGCCAATCATATGTATCACAGACAACGCTGTCTGTGAATTAATTTCTTTCTCTTGCAGATAATACTTTCTAATTTTCTCAGATAGCTTTGCATGCTCGTTCAGAGGAATAGTGTCGTTGAAATCTAACAAATACGGTGCAATATCGTCCCAATTATCGTTCAACTCCTTAAGACGTGTGTCGTTGGCGACGAATTCTGTAGAAATAGGGTTTCTGGTTTTAGGGCGAAACGGAGATAAGAACGAGGCTTTCCTAGCGAGATATCGCACCTGCTGCGGGGTAGAGTCCCTCCTCGCTCACGACGCCACTAATCCATGGTACATCCAGAGCCTCACCCCTGCTGATCACTTCGATCGGAGATCGACGAATAAAAGGACGAGGGACTACTTGCTTCTCCACCACTGGCCCGAATGGGGTGAAGGGATTGTACAACCAATACTACGATTTGAAATTCGATGGTGTGCAGAAGTGTTTTGAGTACGCGACGAGTAGACTCCACATGAGTCTTGAATTTCACCCCACCATTAAATGAATGTTTCATTCTCGTTTGAAGTAATACGAATAACAACCTTGCATTAATCTAACTTGTTACACGATCTAAAAATTATGATACAACCCTTAACTGTCCCACAAGTCGATTCTTCCTTCAACCCCCAAAGTAGGATAAGCAAAGGAATCTTGCAAGTATTACCATGAAATCGCCAACAGCTTGCGCTATCAATCTGGCTGGACGTTCTCGCAAACAGCTAATCATTCTACTCGTAGACTTCGTGGGACATCCCAATATAGCGCCCAACTGGTCAGCTTTTTCAGGAGCACGCTCTGTCTGTGGCCAAGGATTCATTGCCACCCCACTTATCGATATACCACCTACGCGGTCACGCGCGAGGATTAAAAGGAAAAGTTAGTAGGCAGAAGTTTGAGGGATCGAGCGAGTGATTGGAAGCAGATATTTCATACGAAATTGATCGAGAGAACATACGTTGGAAGAGCCCAGCACTAAAGGGCGACAGATAATGGTAGTGGACGCTCGCGCCCCCCGCGCTCATTCCAAAAATTGTTACATTTTCAGGATCACCACCAAAGCTCTTAATATGGTTCGACACCCATTGCAAAGCCATGGTCTGATCTTTCAATCCCATGTTTCCAGGGACCACGCGGTTTCCCGTGCTGAGGAATCCTTAAATGAATCTTTCACTTAGCACAAAATCGACGGTCGCTAATTAGAACGGACAGCCATAACGTATATGAGCCGTTATTTTTGAAAGTGGTATAAGTCAATTTATTCAGACAGTGAGATATTTAAGGGTTTGGGTTTGAATCAATTTAAAAATATTTACATACGTTAATCAATTTGGGTAATGTTTTTAAAATTATAAACTTTCTTAAAATTAAACTTTGTTAAATTTTATTATACAATAATAATCAATAAAAATGTTAAAGAAAATAAACGATTTTTTAACTACAAATAGACTTATACCACTTTCAATAATAACATGTTATGAAAAATATAACCAATAGCAATTTTAAATTTATATTTGAATTGAAGTTGGCTTTTGTGAAATGTATTTTTTAATGTAAAAAATAATAATTAAAATGAAGACATACATGTCTTCATTACTTACTGACTTCCCTATATTATAATGAATTTATAAATAAACAAGTATGAAAAGTAAATTACTTCGTTAAGATAACTAATAATATCAAACTTATTCATATTTCAATCTTATTTCTCCTTCACACTTAGCATAGTGGAGTATTTTTTCCAAAACATGGACTTGTACCATTTTCTTATACAACTTTCAAAAAAAATATTCCTGCAATAACATTTTACAGTACAACTTTTTTTTATTAATTTATGTGGATAATATTGAACACCATTGACTGTGTGATTATAAATAGAAAAAGAGGATATCTATATCTGACTAAAACCACCATTAACTCATCTCTTTCAAAAAATGGACTTATACCACTTTCAAAAACAACGGCTCATATATCGAAGAGAATAAACTGCTGGAGTCTTTGATAATGATAATCTCACCGAACGGCCCTAAACGATAATTAATCGTGACTAATATAACATCACGGTCCATCAGTCGCGTCTCGTCTGCCTCGTTTCCGCTAGCAAACTGGAAGGCTCCGCCATGGATCCAAAACATCACAGGCCATGGTCCTTTGCTGCTACTCCTAGCTGGCACGTAAATGTTCAAGTACAGACAGTCCTCGCAACCAATGACTCTGTCTCCGTCTGACGACGGAGCCATCAGGTATTGAGTGCACACCGAGCCCTTTTTGGTCGCAGTGAGCTCTCCGTCCCATCGTTGCGCCGATTTCGGTGGCTACGAGAGTTCACAGAAGTTTAGAAGCTGCCTCTTTCACGAATCTTAACGATTTTCGAAGCACAGTTACTGAACGTACTTGGAAACGCAGGTTCCCAACGGGGGGTTGCGCGTAAGGGATGCCTTCGTAGGCCGCGTACTGTTCACCACCCCAAGATTTCTTATAAAAGCCACTTATGTCTCCTAAACGTGTCTTCACCCTTGGAACTTCCTTCTGCCAGGAGGAGTTCACGAGTCCCAGTAAAAGTAGAATGTTTGACAACCTCGTCATGCTCGGTGCGAAACTGACCACACGTTATTTACCGGGCTATCTTTTATTGAGTTGTCCGTGGAATGAAACTTCCGACATGCATATGTATGCTACAGTTTGCTTATCTAATGATGACGCAATTAAAACCGTTGTTGAAACGGAGGTGGAGGCTCTCGAACAAAAAGTATTGGGAATAGCGTGCCATATATATCTTATCTTATTCCGGGCTGTCTTATCTGATAATTTATTTAAACACGGGTTACGCGGAGCTTTTGGCGGATGTATTATTAGCACTGAATTGCGGGATACCATGCAAATGTGAATAAAGATAACAGTAGTCCGAAGAACGGAAAACATTATGCTTTCATGGAAAGGAATAGAGATAAGAGTGGCAAATAGTATCATTAAAAAGAATTGGGGGGAGAAGTAGATTTGAAGAAAGTAATTAGATTTGCTTCCGACATTTCCAGAAGTATGTATTATTAGATTGAAAAATTAAAAAATCTTAGATTAAAAAATCTTAGACACCTGATGCCCGTGTAACAAAATATGTACCTACTACCATTTCCCATTATATGATGCATTATTAATGAGATTTCAACGTCCACAGTACACAGTCCATCATTGCACCCATTAGATTGCGCACTTGTGTATGCTTAAAACGGAAGGAAGCATCTGTTTAGTACGTAATAAATACTCGTAGCACTCTGATATATCACAGTGTAACAATAAAATTAACTATTCCAACAATTCAATGGACTTATTCCTACATAAAGTGTACACTTTTATTTCTGTTCCATAGTTCCAGCAGAGACTCTTTAGATTAAAGTTTATGTAAAACCAAAACTGTTTCACCATGGCGGACAGAAATTAACATATTCAAGCTAACACGTAAAAGCTTGCTTTGTAAAATCGCACTTAAAAATGCTGCTAAAGTTGACTCGCTGTTTCGGTGGCAACTTCAAAAAAATTAGAAAGCATAAGTACGTTTCATAAATTGATTTAAAATCGACGATTCTTGGAATCGCTGCTGGTACCTACGTGCACGTTGTTATGAATCTTCGAAAGTAGTAACTGCACATCATTTGCATACTTCATTTATGCAAACAGGTTTGTGACCACAGTAGTGACTTAATATTAATAACTTAAGGGGGTAGTGGACTATTTCAGCTACAAAAAATCGATTATTCTTTTTTACTGATTCTGAAAGTCTTATCCATTACGAACATTTTAAAGAAAACTTCACGAAGAAATTCAAATAATTGTAGAAGTTTTAGCAGCGAACGTAATTGAGTGCACCGTCGAGAACAGCCTCGCAGAACGGTATTGGCATAGGCGACTTAACTTTCAAGCCGTTTTTCACGAAACACCATTTCCAGACACGGTGTACATCCTAACTCTCGAACCAATGAATATTTTCACTTTAAATTTTTACTGGATGTGTAGAATTCCTTCCTCTACAGAGTGGAATTCCCGCATCAACGTTGGATGTTTGTAAAAAAAATTTATAACTGATGAAAAGCGATTTTTTTTTGGTAAAAATGTTTGGAAAAAATTGATTCGCGTGTAACTTCCATAATTTTTGTTCAAATTCATCGGCAAAGTTCCACTCTGTAGATTTTGCTATATAAAGTACTCCCGCCAAAGCATTTTGCTCTCAGATGATTGACTCACCTGAATCGATGTACACCATCTGCAACGGAGCGCCGTACAGGTGTATCTTCAACGATTAATAACTTCGACAATTGTATACATTCCGACGATTTTTATTTTTGGTAATTACTCGCAAACGTGCCCACAATAAATTGTAGAAGAGCACGCCTTCAGCGATTATTTGTTATCAAAGTAATTTAGCGTCATAGAAACTAAGGATTTCACGTAGGTATCCTATAATCCACTACCTCCTTAGGCATTGACTAATTCGAAGGATAACTATTACAAGCTGCACCAACTGTGTCCATCGCGTGTACCTCTACTGCCTTCACTATTAATTCGTCGATCAATTCTACACCCGAGAAAATTGCCTCCTTGTCCTACCCATGTATATTTAAAAAGAGAATGAATAGCCAAATTCATTCTCTCTTCCTTTACACAAATAAACAATTTTGTACATATGTCAAGGCTCGAGATCTCTTCCCACCCTCCTTTCACTTGCCTTTATTTGCCATCCAGTGAAAATGAAATCTTTCTATAGTAGATACTACTAAATACTTAGAATCTAGTCGAAGATACATATTTGAATTTCCATTCCTTACTTCTTTCTTCCCCCACTTGCGATCAATTACTTCCCCATCGATTCGAAGACAGTTGGTTCTCCTCAAAAGGAATCGCGTTCCAGAACGTCTTCTGCGCAAAATCATCGTTACCCTCCATGGTCGCATTTTCTGGACCCGCTAAGTGCATATAACGAAATACTTTTTCATCAGGATTCAATGCTTTCCATTCGATGTTGGGAAGTGTCGGTTTCCTAAAATGTTTGCAGAGTGTGTACTATAGGAATTAGGAAACAACAAGCAGAGATATAACACAAGATATAATTACCCAGTAATAGCAAACGAAGTAAGAAAGTTCAGCAAAACCTGTTGCATCTTGCGGTCCTCTGCCCTGGTAGTATTTCCGAACTTCGAATTGATAATGAGCAGTATATCGTCGCCGTGGCCAACACCTGACACACCAAGCTTTTTAAAACCCTTTCGAACCCTGAAATACTCTGGTATTTTATTAAAGAAAGCCTCAGTAGATTACCGAAATTCTCAGTAGAGCCGCTCAATACCTCGCTGACACTGTGCATAGCTCTGTAGCTATAATAGTACGTCCACACTGGGCTCTTGTTCATTTTAGCCTGCAGCCTAACTGCCTTTTCACAGTCCACAGTAAACAATCGATCGCCAATCATATGAATCAGAGGTAACACTGTCTCCTTCTTAATTTCTTTATCTCCCAGATAATGCTTCCTAATTTTCTTGGAGACGTTTGCATGGTCGCTCAGAGGAATGGTATCGTTAAACACTAACAAATACGGCGCAATATCGTCCCAATTATCGTTCAACTCCTTCAGAAGTGTGTCGTTGGCGACGAATTCTGCGCAAATAGGATTTCTGGTTTTACGGCGAAACGGAGATAAGAAGGAGGCTTTCCCAGCGAGATATCGCACCTGCTGCGGGGTAGAGTCCCTCCTCGCTCACGACGCCACTAATCCATGGTACCTCCAGAGCCTCACCCCGGCTGATCACTTCGATCGGAGAGCGATTAATAAAGGGACGGGGATCTACTTGCGTCTCTACGACTGGCCCAAATGGGACGAAGGGATTGTACAACCAATACTAGGATTTGAAATTCGACTGACCGAAGAAGCGTTTCGAGTACACGAGTAGCATTATTCTAGGATCGAAGAGAGAATCGAGTTTGAACACCCCGGATCCCCAGTTCCCATCTTGAGGATATAGTTCTGAGGATTAATCTCTAGAACAACTTCCAAGTCAAGCGGAGACTTTTTAGAGAAATTAATCCACCGTCACTAAAGTCGATTCTTCCTTCAACCCGACAGTTTGGTGAACAGAGGAATCTTGCAAGTATTACCATGAAATCGCCAACAGCTTGCGATATCAATCTGGCTGGACGTTCTCGCAAACAGTTAATCATTCTAGTCGTAGTGTTAGTGGGACATCCCAATATAGCGCCCAACCTATTAGCATTTTCAGGGGCACGTTCTGTCTGTGCCCAAGGATTCAATGCCACTCCACTTATCGATATACCACCTAAGCGATCACGAGCAAAGATTACGAGAAACACCAATAGACTTTAATATTCTTAGACAGGAATTCGAAAGCTCAAACAAGGAGCGGCGATTAGTAGCAGATATTTCATAGGAAATTGATCGCGAGAACATACGTTGGAAGAGCCCAGCACTAAAGGGCGACAGATAATGGAAGTGGACGCTCGCACCCCCCGAGCTGTATCCAAAGAGCGTTACGTTATCAGGATCACCGCCAAAGCTCTTAATATGCCTCGACACCCATCGCAAAGCCATGCTCTGATCTTTCAATCCCATGTTTCCAGGGACCACGTGGTTTCCCGTGCTGAGGAATCCTTAAATGAATTTTTTTCGAATGCGAATTGGAACGGTAATCCATCGGAAATAATCCACTGTTCGAGTGATCGATAATGATATCCTCACCGAAAGGCCCTAAACGATAATTAAACGTGACGAATATGACATCGCGGTCCATCAAACGCGTCTCGTCTGCGTCGTTTCCACTGAAAAACTGGAAGGCTCCGCCATGGATCCAAAACATCACAGGACATAGTCCTTTGCTACTATTCCTAACTGGCACGTAAACGTTCATATACAGACAGTCCTCGCACCCTGTGACTCTGTCTCCGCCTGATAACTCGGACATGAGGTATTGAGTGCAAACCGAACTCTTTTTGGTCGCTTTGAGCTCCCCGTCCCATCGTTCCACAGGTTCCGGTGGCTACGAGAGGTCGCACAAGTTTAGAAGCTGCCTTTTGGACGAACCTTAGCGATTTTCGAAGCGCAGTTACTGCACGTACTTGGAAACGAAGGTTCCCAACAGGGGGTTGCGCGAAAGGGATGCCTTCATAGGCCGCGTATTGTTCACCACCCCAAGATTTCTTATAGAAGCCACTTATTTTTCCTAAACGTGTCTTCACCCTTGGAACTTCCTCCTGCCAGGAAGAGCTCACGAAGCCCAATACAAGTAGGATGATCGACAACCTCGTCATTCTCGTTTCGAGACTAAGCACGCGACGCTTAGCTGGCAGCTTTTTATTCAGGTGCCCGTAGTATGCAGCTTCTGATATGCATATGTATGTAAATTTTCTATTATAAGATACATTGTTAATGTGATTTCAATGCCCACGGCATTGCTTCATTGCACCCATTAAGTTACACACTTGTGGATGCTTGAAACAGGAGGAAGAAGCTATTTGCATAATGGATAATCGTAGCACTGTGTTATTTACAGTGTAACAATGTAACCCAATAATTCTAACACTCGAATGAACTTTTTCCGTACATAAAATGTACACTGTGATTTCAATTCCATATTTTCTGCAGGGACCGATTAGATTAACGTTTATCTGAGACCAAAACTGTTTCACTGTGACAGACAGAAATTAAGATATTCAAGCCAGCACATGGAAGCTTCTTATCAGCTTGTAAATGTCATACTAAAATGTAATACTGTTGTTTTGTAAAATTGCAATTAAAAATGCTGCCAACGTTGGCCCACTGTTTTGGTGCAAATTTAAAAAAAAAATAGAAAGTATAGGTTTCATAAAATGCAGTTAGGCAGTATTATTATAAACAAACATTTTGTAGTTTATATACGTATCGTTTAATACACACACAGAAATGTAATTACCGAGCGTAATGATTAGATAGAACGAAAACTGTCTGTTCAACCTCGGTTAAAGCTCGCCCGTAATCGCTGTTCGTACCTATATGCGCATTTATAAATGCGTGTCTTCGAGCAGAATGAGCACACTTCATTTCTGAAACCAGGTGTATAGAACGGTGGTGATTTAATTCTAATGACTCAACCACCGATGAATTCGAAAGAATACTACTGCAACCAGCACAAACTGTGTGCATCGTTGTCAATTCGTCGATAAATTCCAGGTACAGGTTTGCTCATCTGATCGAACGCTTTCCCGAAACAGAGAAGCGTGATGACCGGTAATTATTTATTTCAGAAGTTATGACTATTAAACATACATTTATTTACACTATTAAAGTATACATTTTTCAGGCCTTTCAGGTTAATATTTATCCTTATAATATTTCAGTTGCTTATAATACTTCAGTTGCTTATAATACTTCAGTTGCTTATAATATTTCAGTTGCTTACCTTTCCTTTTTTATTTTTTTGCGTGGGGAAATGTGCGTTTATATCCATGTTTATTAATTTTATTTCCCCAATACAGTTTAATAACCGTTTAAGATAGACACTTGCAATAAAAAAGAGACAATCAAATCCGACAAAAAGTCGAAACACGCGGTATATACGAAAGTGGCGCCACGCCAATGCTTTCGGCGCAGAACGGATGCGCAGCCGAAAGACCATGGGTGGCATAGCCAATGAGCGTCAACATGCGCAGAACCGGGCTAAACTCGTCGGTCGGCAGGTTCCTTCTAAAATGATCCCGAGAATAAATAACGTTGCATGCGGCAGGAAAAATTTAATGATCCGTGTGATAGTAGCTCTCCTCAATACCTTACATTTCATCAATAAAAATCAATTCAGTAGAATTCTATTGTGCCCGTGACGAGAAAATGTTTTCATAGAGACTAATCGGGAATTATCTGTATGACAGATTTAAATTTAAATACCCGGCTACATGGTAGTGCTGTCATCTGACAGAAATGCTGGAACATACGCTGGAAAAAGAATTCGATGTTTATCTAATTCGCCGGTAAAGTCGCGCAGGATAATGAGAGCACATGTGTCTGCATGAGATCACGTTTTGCGAATTGCAAGACAATGTGTAATTAGTAACGATTGCTTAATTTTAAACACTTTCCCGGTAATATTAATATTTCGAAACCACTGCGTAATGTTATGCTCGTAAGAATACAAGCCATTTCCCTTTGCCTCCTTCAATGGAATTCCGGGCGCGAGCTTATTGTAACTTTCTGTGATTAGACATTGCAAAATAATTGCTATTTCATTGTCGCGATCATGGAGACCGATGATCAGGGTGGTCAAGAACCTGACGATGAGAAATCCAGCGAAGTATACGTAAATGAGGCGTCCGAACATTTCGCGGAGAAGGTTAGACTTTCGTAAACAGAGAATTGTTATTTTTACTTGTGTGATCATTTTGTTTCGAATGGTTTTAAATTTACGTGAATCCCAATGTTGCCTTCAACACATTTCCTCGCCCATTGAGCCTGCAATTTACTCGAATTAAAAGTACGATGAAAAACAAGAGTTACTGTTTTGTTGTTTATAATTCTAACGTTCGAGAAAGTGAAGAGAAACTCTACTTTTCCATAGACTATCAATGACAAATCATTCTAGGTTTTGGCCGTGAGAAGCGAGGAAAGTATATTTCGCGAGGCGTCGAAGGAAATTGAAAGTATCGTGAATGAAGCTAGGGAAGGACCCGAGTGTCTGCCTGCTGATAAGAATGATAAAAACGTTACGGATCTTACACGGCGTACAGACTTAGAGAAACAAGTCTTGATCGGAGAGATCACACCATTTCAAGCAATCGCGAACCAATCTAGTCCGTCTAAAGCCGAAGGGTATAAAATAACGTTAAACATTATACGAGAGACTGTAATAAAATCTGCATACGCTAACTTTCTCTTTATAGAACACCCCATAAGCCGTCCCATTTGCTTGACCTTGAGAAATATCTACGCCAGCAAGCCGAGCTCGCTAAGCAAAGAAAACAATCGAAGGAAAACTCCAAAGCGTCTTGTAGTAGAAATCAAGCGGCCCCATTGAGAAAAGCAAACCTACTAAATACCAGCTCCAAGGAATGTAAAACTGTGGACACACCAAAATCTAAAAGCCATAAGAGAAACTTAATCTCAGAAGCTGAGAAAGCCAAAGATTCGAATGAAAACTATAATAGTAATTGTGGGGCAGAAAGTGCGTTATCTAATCAAGCGAATGATTCTATCAAAAGAAGCAGGCATTCCAGAAACACGTTAAATTCTGAAGATAACGCTAGAGAGATATCAATTCAAGGAACAGGTAACGCCGAACCTATAGATATAGCGAACGACTCTGGCAGCGACTACGTTCCAAGCGACGATCAAATCGATTCAGGTAAACGGTAGAAGCGAAGATTCGCGAGCATTAAAAGTTTTCGTCGAATGTAATTTAAAACTTTCAGAAGATGAAAGGGGACCGCCGGCCAAGAAGAAAAGGTTTGCCACAAAATCTGTGCCCGCAAAGAGAGGTACGTATTAAACGATTATATAATACAGTGTTTATATTATTAATATATTATACACTGTTTAGTTCTCGACGATGGAGATGAAGAAATGTACAGGCGGAGAGTGGAGGAAAGTGGTTACGCAAGAAACGAACCGTTGCATAAAATAGATAATCTGTTTAAAGTTCCGCAGTCCGTTTGGAAGAAACTATACAAGTATTAATAAGATAATACGAAACGAACCTTATCGTCACCTTTTTTTAGACGATCTGTTTCATTTTTTCCAGGTATCAAAGAGTGTCGGTGCAATGGCTTTGGGAACTGCATTGCCGTAATTTAGGAGGTTTGCTGGGAGATGAAATGGGATTAGGAAAAACCGTTCAAGTCATCGCCTTTCTGGCTGGTTTGGATTGCAGCGAGTTACTTTCCGATGGCGGGAGGTAAAAATCACCTTCTAAACGCATTGTTTGTCGACGCTTCGTCCGTTTAATGATTATTCTTCTATAGTTCATTGGTATATAGTTGAACTCGTGAAATTTTAATACAGAATATACGTTCCATTGACAGATTTAGAGGATTAGGGCCAACCATAATTGTCTGTCCAGCTACGCTAATGGAACAATGGGTGAAGCACTTTCACGAATGGTGGCCTATTTTACGAATAGCTATCCTACACCAATCCGGGACTTACGGTGGTGAGTTAAATCGCGTATCGGGAAATGGAATCGCATTGCTTCTGTATTATCAGCAACCAATACTTTCATAGGTGATCTAGAATATTTGATACATTCCTTGAAACCCGGTGGTGTATTAATCACATCTTATTCCGGCATGCTTAACCATAAAGATTTACTCGTAGCCACTCAGTGGCACTACGTTATCCTCGACGAAGGTCATAAAATAAGGAATCCACAAGCAAAGGTATGCTTGCGATTGATAGGGCAAAGAAATTCAAGCTCCAAATCACCATCGACTAATTACATACGCGATCCTCTGCAGGTCAGTAAGGCAGTGAAAGAATTCTTGACGCCACACCGTCTTTTATTAACTGGTAGCCCAATGCAGAACTCCCTGAAAGAACTCTGGTCCCTCTTCGACTTCGTTCTGCCAGGCAAACTGGGTACTTTACCTGCATTTTTAGAGCATTGCGCGAGCCCCATAACCCGAGGAGGATACGCGAATGCTACTCCTCTGCAAGAAGCCACGGCGCTTCACGTTGCCACCATGCTTAGGGACGCTATCACACCGTACATGCTCAGGAGGACGAAGAACGATGTCCAACATCACCTGAGCTTGCCAGAAAAAAATGAACAGGTTTGCGGTACATTACGTCGTTTCTCTGCAACAAATTGCAACTTCGCCGTTTCTCGGAGCGTCTAAGAAAACGGCACGTATTACAGGTGTTGTTCTGCAGCTTGACGGACGAGCAAAGGAACTTGTACAAAAGGTACTTGCTGTCCGAGGATGTCTCCGTCGTCTTGCACGAGAAACGACACCCGGAGAATGGAAGATACAGAGCACGCCTTTTAATAGCGTTATCGTCGCTCCGAAAACTATGTAACCATCCCGATATATTTTTGTACACGAGCCAAATTGTAAGATTCTTTATCTGGGGTTCAGGTGTCGTAACATTCGTTGCAGCTAATTAAATCTGTTGGTAGGATTCTGACGAGGACATTAATGAGTCGGAAGAGTCGTTGGAGAAATTTGGCTATTGGAAACGTTCCGGGAAGATGACGGTGGTCCGATCGCTTCTTAAAATTTGGAAGAAACAAGGCCACAGGGTTCTACTGTTTACTCAAGGGAGACAAGTACATATACATATCATTTGATTTCTTTATCCGTTATCCGGGAAAAAGATGATTCGGAGGTGACGAAATTGACGACTTCTCTCATTCACAGATGATGCATATTTTGGAATCCTTGGTGCAAAGCGAGGCATATACTTACCTGAGGATGGATGGAACTACCCCAATGTCGCAGAGACAAGAAACAATCCGTTTGTTTAATAACGTATGTGTGCTAACAGGCTTTTAACGTTCTTTTAATGCGTTCGGAAGGGAGATAGATTTTACTTTTTATAGGATCCCAAGTATTTTGTGTTTTTGCTAACGACACGCGTCGGAGGGCTGGGCGTGAACTTGACCGGAGCAAATCGGGTGGTTATTTATGATCCGGATTGGAATCCAGCCACCGATGCTCAAGCAAGAGAACGTGCCTGGAGAATTGGGCAGAACAAAAGGGTCACTATTTACAGGCTCATTACTGCAGGTACTATAGAAGAGAAGGTAAATTTTCAAGCGTCCAATAGAACCGTTCATACGGACAATACACGTACTAATTTCTACGAAATAATTGTATTTCACTTTAGATATATCACAGACAAATATTCAAAGTGCTTCTTTCAAACAAAGTTTTGGAAGATCCACGCCAACGTCGATTATTCAAGACTTCCGATTTAGTTGAACTGTTCAATTTCAACGAGTCTATCGATGGAGATTCTAGCGAGTCCGATCAATTATTTCGCGAATCTAAATTAACACCTAAAACGGCTAAATTCTCATCGAGTAAAATCGAGAAGATGCGAAAATTGGCTGCTACGCTTAGCAAAAATATAAGTCAGAATGCCTCCAATTCGACATCTGCAACGCGAAATGCGGCTACTTTGGAAAATAATTCTGCCTTGAGTCATAGTAATAGTCCGGATACTTTAAAGAATACTCGAGCATCCAAAGATGGCTCGATGGAACACACAGCTGAGATCGAAAGTGATTTTCACGAGAGAATTGAACACGCCGCTGTCGAGATAGAGAAAAGTACCAGTGAAACCAGTGCAGAGGAAAATAAAGCCTCAGAAAATATCGAACGTGTTACGGAAAAGGATTCACCAAATTCCAATAATATAATCGAGAGCAACGATGAAGGGAAAGACTCCGGATATTCTGCAGCAGATGCAACGCAAGACGAAAGTAATTTACAAAGTTCGTCTTGTGATTCCAAAACAGTTGAAGTCTCAGGGGAGTCGGGTAAAAAGAATAATGCAATTCCATGTGGCAAGAATGAAGACACGATATCACAACCGAATAAAACACATCACAAACACAAACAAAAGAGAAAGGGCGGCCAATCGGAAAAAGAATCGGCTATATTCGAAGGAGAACGTATTTCGCATTTAATCGGACGACGTCTTGGGCGGTCCGAACCAGATCAGATCACTTCGATCGAAGATGACCAATATGTCTTAGAAAAGCTGTTTGCCAAAGCCAGTAATTATCTTTCGAGCTGCATTAAATGAATGGCTGGATTCACGTTTCTCAAACAATTATAAATTGCATATTTGTTTTACAGCTGTGACTTCAGCGTTCCAGCATGAAACAGTATTATCGAATTCCGGGTACGATTCAGAGAATGCGAATCCAATGCACCGATTAGCACGGGAAACGGCGCAAGAGAACATGGATAACATTCGCAAGTCTCGTAAATGGTGTTGGAAACCCACTTGGGATTCTGCATCCTAAGAAGAAGAGACTGATTTTTCTTTTTTTATATAAGTCGCAGGTGATTATCGTCTGAATTAAATAGAGATTATATATGAAAAACTAAATTGTTTCATTTTATGATCTTGAACATTCCAATTAATACAAATGAAAATCTAAGGAGATTCGAACGTAGATTTATATACGGAGAGAAATTTTGTTCGACGAACATTGTATATAGTAACTTGTATTAACATTGGTTAACGTCAGAAATCGAAGATATTTTTCCAGCCAGAAGAATTATTTTAAAAAATACTCTTTAATGTATGTTCCAATAGTCGTATCATACATACATTAACAATACACCAGTGTTTATGTACCGCTGTTATGTAAAAAGCATAGTGATTATACTAGAATTTCTTATTTAAGTATTAGGCTATTTTTGTAAAAACAAAAAGTACGCATGCTTTACTTTGGCGATATCTGAAAATGAAAACTTTTCATTGTTTTGTGTCAAGCATACGATTCTATCACGTCCATAGCCACGCAGGCGAGATAGTGTGAATATCTCAGGCACTTTCGGGTGCGCGAAAGATAAATAGGAAAACTATAGACAAAGTAACATAAATATTTTGACGGTCTATCGAATTATTTCTTTTCTCTGCCGATTAATCTACTCAATTATACTTTCACCTGTCAACAATTAATTACAAGCCCTCGGTAGAAGATTTATATTTATTTTCTATTAAATATTATATTAGATTTCGTGAAAACACCTTTCGTCAAAAATGTTTTGCGATACTCGTGTAAACAATAAACATTATATACAGATACATGTTTATACATTTACAGAGAATGTATGTCTTTAACAAATAAATTTTCTTATAAAACGAATAGTGGAGAGCTTTGTTTATACACGCCTTTACCTTATGCTTACCAATATCTCCCTGTTGTATCAGCTTTTTACAGTTAGTGTTTCAGAAACTCCGGGAGTTTAGGGCCATTCCTACCTAATGGATCTTCAGGGAACATGACGATATTCCCAACAAAAGTTGGTGACAACAACCGGTTCATAATTGTATCGCGCCATTCTGGTTTCTCTTTGTACAAGTCTCTATACTGATCCGATGAAATCACAATGCCTCCACACAGGGTGGCATATTCCAATATGAACCTAAAAGCAACGAGAATTCAATATCTCTACGGGTTTAAACGGCAGGCAAAGCAGCTACACAGAAACATGAACGTGCGATTTACCGATCGTCGTAAGAAGTTATCCATCTACCACCAATATATCGACTTGGCGTGAAAACTACAATCCCCTGGTCATACCATTTCTCAAGTAACGGGCGCGCCAACGACCTTCTACATTGCGGTATAAACACTTTCACAGAATGACCTCTTATTTGGAAATAATTTATAACTATCTGTAACCCTTCTTCCGAGAATACGTGGTGATTTTTGTGTCTGAAAGATGTTAAGCTCACATTACACATGTATAGATTAGAAATAAGTAGAAGAATTAAGAAATCAAGATCGTCGTACGCCATAGCTACGTTATTGCCGTCAATAATTATCTCTCTTAGTCTCCCACTTTGTTCCAACGGGGTTACATGTGCCAAAGGAGTTGGGTTTTCTAACGGAGGGTATGAATTAACCGATGGTTGAATTGCAACGGGATATCTTAATGCCTGCCGTTGTAGATGCGCTAGAGCAGAAGTACTTGTCCTTGATCTCTTCATTACTATATTCTTGCTTATATTCTGAGCTGAAGGAAGTACCAATCCTGGCTTATTGAAAGGCAGGTCGGAATCTTCTTTCTCGTTCATCTTAGGAATATTCCTCGCAGATGTTCGAGTCACCGGATCTTCGTTAGACAAACAATTAAGATACTGTGGACTTGGATTACAATCTACCATAAAAACTCTGCCCACTTCTTCCTCATTCACAGTTTCTTTCTCTTTAGACCGTTTCGCGGTCTCGTTTTGTTTAGCCTTCTGTTCCGTCTCTTTCTCTGAAGAGTGATCGTTAGTCGGCGAAGATATTCTTGTCGACGACCATACTACAACAATATCGTCCACTCCTTGACTGACAGAGCAGCCAGATGATGCTGTAGAAATTTATATTACAGTGAAATATAATACCAATGTAGTTCCATAATAGTTCGGAGACATCTGTTTCTTTACCTATGTTTTCATCATCTGTTTCTTTACCTACGTTTTCATCGTCCGTTATATCGTCTAATTCGTCATCGATATCAACTGTTGTAATCTCTGTATCGTCCGCGTCCGACACCGCCGAACAAGACGAATCCAGTAATATAGTAGCATCCATTTTCCTCTTTTTACTTGGACGTGGTTTCAATATTGTTTCTCCTTGATTCAAAGATTCCTTTGAACTACGCAGGCTGTACTGTACGGTTAATTCCTCCTCCGTCCACGTATCCAAACATCTTTTCCTGGCTTTAGCATTATTTCTGCAGTTGTTCTCGTCCTCTTCGTTATCCGATTTACTTTCATTGTCGCTTAAAACAATTACGCTGCGGTCTTGAAAAGCCGAGTCCTTTAACGAAGGAAAGAAGCACTGTTTAGCTTCGACTGCCTGCTTAGCCCTGCGCATTAATCTCCTTTGCGTCTGTATTTGCTCCCATCTTTTGCCGCTACAATTACACAGAAGAACTCGTGGACGTTACAATGGTACGATCGAAGATCTCTTTAGCATTTTCCTTTACCTTAATTGAATATGCTTTAGGGGGCTTTCGTAGAACGTTCTTTTCGCAATTTTAGCTGGCCTTTTGCTCTTCGTGTGGGCTCTCTTCCGAGACGTCTTGGAAATTGCATCGCAAATTATTACAGACTCATTCGACTCGGTCATTATGCAATTATTTATTCGTTAGGGTATCGACATTTATATTATTTATTAAGAAGTTGCTTTTTTTTACGACAGATCACTTTCTCAAGGAATTTCATGGCAGCCTTATCCAAAAAGTATTTAACGAACATTACAGGAATTTGGTACTTACAGTGGGCGACATTATGAATCCGAGACGAAATAAACGAAAACGGCGGCTGTAAATTGACTTTCTTCTCGAAATTACTCGGTCTACGCGAAAGAGTGATTTCGATGTGTTACTTCTACGTGTAATATAAAAATAATTAACGTTCACGCATTTTGTACATTTCGCGCTACTTTTCGCGAGACTTTTTGTACGCAAGAAAGCGATTGCACGTTTCTCTCATTAATTAGAATTAATGTTGATGGCAATCGTTAAAAAATATGCGTCGAAAGCAGTCAGATCCACCGTGACATAACCTAAAACACCAGCAGTCACAACACTGAAGTTCGAACAGATCGGAATTCCCCTGTAAAACATGCAAAAAACATGCGCACTGGATTACACAACACGTAACGACCATCGTTTCCCCTTTTAATCAGCGAACATTAAAAAAAGAAGGCTGTACATACATTTATCTACGCGAAAGCATCGCATCACATTTCCGATGTTAAATCGCAAATATTAAATCCCATTACATTTCCATCGCAGTACACAACGCGGGAACATGTTTATAATACGCGTTACTACTTTGTCGCCGTGCCGCTTCTCGACAAGCTATAGCTATACTACTTGCAATCCTAATTCCCGGCAAAACAGCAAAGCACCAAAGAACAACTCAAGCACTTGCTACATACGAAAAGTATTTAAAAGAACGAAAGATTCAAAATAGTCTAACAGATAATTCCATAATTTCAATTTGACACATTCGTAAATTACAGACTGTCCTCGCGTGCCAACTTGACGGTCCTTAGTGATTAACGATACTCGGGAAGATGGAAGCGAAGCTACTAACCTCCGTCGTTGTTGAACGAACGTATTATTCAGACGTGAATAGAGCAATGCTAGGGAACGAAAGTGTAAGGAAAATGCGTTGGGAAAAAGTCGAAATTTTCTTTGATTTCATCGATCTAGGGATGCGTGCATACGCGGTACTTGAAGTGGGTGCGCGACGAAGCCGCGGGCCAATCGCGGCCGCGGCGACGCGCGTACTGCGAATAATGTCCCGCCGATTGGTGGAAATTCGTGCGCCTCAGGGCGCGTTGGTGGGGGGCTTGGAGGGGAAGGCGATGTGCGCTGGTCTGGCCCGAACGCGGCTGCATCCCCGTGCCAGACCAGCGAGCAAGTAGTAACGCTAACACGTTAGGATTTTGTCTTTTGTTTATTCTTTATGTTTCTTTCGCCGGGGAGGAGTGGAGGCCGAGAAACGCGGTGTCGCCGGGACGGCTAGCTGGTGCTCGGGGATCGCCGGGGAAACGTACACCGCCCAGCACCGGTTGGAGGGCCGATTAATCTTCGGTGTGGGATCAAGTAGTCGAAAGCGTATTCAGGCAGCCTTCAACGTAAACAAAAATGGAGCTAGGGGAGGGAGAGGCGCAGATTTGTCGACTTTGTGGCCAGTGCGAGAGCATATACATCGACGTGTTCGGCGAGGAAGGGACCAAAAGATTTCTGGGCCTGAAGATCCACGCGAAAATCAACATTTTGGTGAGTAGAAGGCGAGAGGTGCGCCATGGGGTCCCGGGGCCCCGTTTGCATCGTATAGGAGGGGGTTAGAAAAAATGGCCGAGGGGGGGGAGGTAGAAGAGCACGAGAAGAAAAGACGTTCTACTTTTTTTCGTTGTTTCGCACTTTGCCCGTGAATTTCAACCAACTCTTTGGGAGTTTAATTGATAGTAGCACGTTTACTTCCGTGTTGTCTAATTGTTTTAAATGAAAACAGAATACGAGCATTTCATTTTGTTATAACACTTACGTTCCCCGGACTTGTTATCGTGAAATGAGAAATTTAGCTTGGGAAAGATGTATCGAAAAATTCATTTGCCTTTGTACCGTAGATTATGGAACATTTAACATGTATGATTCGTGAATCCTACGAAAAATAGCGATCGTTTTAGTAGGGACGCGTTATCTGACTCGTTTTCACGTTATACGTGTACGTTGCATCCTTCGATCTGTAATTATTATCTTGTTCCAGACTTTTTATCGTGTCACTGCAACGTACCGTAAGTGGCATCGCCTAATGCGTCTCTTTCGGAATCTGGTCGGATATTTTTGAAGATTTGTACAAATATAGAATGAATCGTTGTCGAGTTCATACGTTTTATACAGTCGATAGTTGCGCAAAGATTTGTACGCGCCTGTTTCCGCTTGGCGCGTCTATAGATAATTATAAGGCATTGCTGTAGTCGGGCAATTGTAACGATAAATATTAAGGTCGCTATTGTATAATTTTAGAGTGGGTACCAGATTGGAATTGTAATAATTCTAACAATGGTGTATCTACAGAGCGGTAGGGTTTATATACGATTGTACGTAATTCATTCTGAGACTTGTCTCGCAACCAGGAAACGTAGAGAATTCTCCCGGATCGGTCGAAAGTCGTACGGAATGGAACATCTCCGTTAAAACTTTAAAATCGCATACATTTAGTATTTAGGTATTTTGTTTGAATCGCAGATAGATGAGAGGGATCCTCTGCCCAAGGCGATCTGTGTTCAGTGTCTGGGCAAGCTCGAATTCGTTTGCGACTTCCAAGAGGAGTGTCTTCGCACCCAACAAGTGTTACGCGATCGATACAATCTACCGCCCTTAACAGAGATTGTAAGTCCGCATATCAATTTCACGCACAGCTCTACCGCTCATTTATGATGCCACCGGAGCATGCAGCTCGTTCTTTATTACACATATTTAAAGTTCAAGTTACACACAGAAGGTATCATCTGGTATTTTGGTCGATGGAAATTTAAGCGAAACTATGGCGACTATACAAGCAGCATTTGTCGAGATTAAGCGCACCTTCGTTCGATATATTTACGCCAGAAATGCCAGATGTAATTCATTCTTTTAGTATTTAAATAAAATTTAACAAACTTCTGGTACCCACCTCTACTTTCATTTCAATCTATCCCTAGGCTGAGGTAAAGACTGAAGATACAGCACCAAGTACGTCAACAAACAATAACAACAATGATACCAACAAAAACCTTAATTCTCCGAGCGACGGGGGTGTTGAGCAAGTAGAGCAACGTGTTTCCAGAACGACCCCGAAGCCTCAAAGAAATTTACGAAGCCAGCAGCAAGTGAAAAGCAACGAAGAGTCCACGAACGATCAGAATAATCCCGAAGCCTTGAGCGAAGACGACGCGGAGATTATAAACGCTGTCCAAAGTACGGAGACAACTCCGTCGCGATGGCTGAGAAGTAGACGGAATACAGAAACTTCCACGAACGAAACAACAGCGTCCGATACACCGATCGCGAATAGGCTTAGAAGTCACGATAATACTGCCAGCGAGATAAATATCAGTTCGCCTTGCAATAATTCCAGCGAGAACGTGGAAAAGCCACAAGACCCACGTACCATTCAAATTCCAACGTCGGCTTTAAACAAACTCCTCAGTATCGTATCGAACTCGCCGAACATAGAAGTGTCCGTGAAGGAATCCAGGAACCAAAGCAACGACTCCGAGGACATCAGCTTCATCGTAGAATTATGTAAGAAGGAGAGCGAGGACGTCGCCACTGTGCGGGCACGAGTGTTTCCGGATAAAGGCTCGTGCTTGGTGGATAAGGATATTATAGCTCTTCTACAGAACCAGAATTGCGTAGAGATAAATAGTATAATAAACACCATTATCACCAGCAGCGTGAAGAACGGGAACTCGCCGAAGGCGAAGGATTCTACGGAATTCGAGCAGAAGTGGCAGGCCTCCCAGAACCCGGAAGAGCTGTTCAAGATCGACGGAGAAGAGATCCGCGTGGACGACAACGTCGAGCACGTTGTGACCGATAGCCAGAATGGTTACGCCTGTAAACTGTGTTGTAAGTTCTACGAGCGCAAGGACAAGTGTATGGTGCACGTGAAGACGCATCTGGGAATCAAACAGTATACTTGTATCCTGTGTAATGCTAAATTCGTATGTAAATCCGACGTGATGAAGCACATCCGATGCTCTCACACAAACCCCAGGCCGATACAGTGCCCGAAATGTCCGAAGAGGTTCAAGTCCAAGTTCTATTTGATGGAGCACGATAACGTGCACAAGGGTGTGAGGCCTTATTCTTGCTCGGACTGCGGCCAGAGTTACCATCACAAAGTATCGTTGCAGATTCACATGAAGTCGCATTTACCTCCTCAGAATTTGGCGTGCGAGTATTGCGGCAAAATATTCCCGTATCGCACGAGACTGCTGAGCCACGTGGCTAGCGTGCACTTGAAGAACCGCCGGAACTTCAGGTGCCGTTTCTGTTACAATCTCTATTCGAGCCTCGCGGTCCTGAACGAGCACATTAAAACCCGCCACACCACCACGTATACCTGCGACGTCTGCAACAAAACGTTTAAGGTCGCGTCCAAGTATAAGGCTCACGTGCTGCAGCACTCGAATCCGAAGCCCTTCGCGTGCAACATCTGCAACAATAGATACGCGTCCAAAGCATTCCTGAACGAACACCTGCTGAAGCACGAAGGGCTGAGGAAACACATCTGCCAGAATTGTGGTGCGAGATTTGCGCAAGCTAGTCATCTGGCTGCACACCGGCACGTGCACGGCGAGAAAACGCACGCCTGCTCGGAGTGCGGGCGAAAGTTCAATAGGCGCGATAACATGAAGGTACATAGAAAAAGACATTTCGAGGACCAAAAGACTGGCACTGATAAGCAAAAGAACGCCTCCGACAACGACGTCACTTCCACCGCGTCTAACGAAAAGTAACGGCACTGACGTAGCTCCGATATTTTTGTAAGACTAACTTAATTCACGGGTGACGTTAGGAGCTTCTGAAACAGACACTTTCTAACGTTATATTATATAAACGAATAACATTTGCCAAAATGTAAAGGGAACTGATTGGCAAGGTAATCCACGAAACGGAGAATTAAAAGTAAAATCTCTCTTCAGCTGTGAGATACGAAGTGATATTAATTAAGAGCTCTCGGCTAGGCCTAGGATACGTGAGAGTTCGTTGCGCAATTTCACTTTTAGGTAGAATTTTACTTTTAATTCCGAGGACCGATGTACGCTACCAGGCGGGTATTGGAAACAGCTCGAGAGATCGAGTCGGTTCAACTCTTCCCCCATTTCATTCACATTACTCTCTTCGGTGCGTTAGTCTTTTTTGTACATAACGTAGTAGGTGTGCATTTAAGAAATCACTGAGATCTTTTAAGTATTCTTTCCATTTACATAAACTACGGTATAAGATTTTTGCACGTGGAAATCTATCGATTAGATTTTTACCAAAGCTGTAATAAAGACAAGCCACGAAACATCGTTTCGAAACTATCGTTCGAAGCATCGCAACATTACATTTCTCGTATTGGAGTGTTTAGAAACAAAAGATTTTCTCGATCAAATTTGTTTACGCTGGGAAAAGGAAGTGTAAGGAAGCCAGAGAGTATTATTGGATGCATTATTACAGATGGGAAATTGTTTATCGCACAGTTAACTTTCTAAGATAGCTTGATTTGTGAAAAATATAAAAACGGAATGGGCAGGGCTTCCAAAGTCGGGAACCCCAACTAAAAGGGGCGTGAAAATATTTTCTACGTGTTTTTACATGGCTGTTTTTTAGATGAACTGCAAAACTTTTAAAAGATACATGTGCAAGATATATTTTACTCTATTTTCGATTATATTTTACATTTAAGATTATTGTATGTATATATGTAAAGATCCAGCAGAAGCTGTTGCGCGTTCGAGCATTCGAAATGTTTCTTTCACTTAAATTTTATAAACGAGCGAACGATGGCTTTCGCTGGATCTTTTATTAAGAATAACAGAGATTTCGCTGCGGAAGTCGTTACGAAACTTGTGATGCGCGAAAATAGTAAAGCTATATCCAAGTGCCTTGGTCGAATCAATATATTTTCTACGCGCACGGTGCAAATGTTGCTGTACGAAAACAGCATCGATAATTCTTTTGTACTGTATTTGTCGCATATGACAGTATTGATCTTCCTTTTGAAGGAAGTCAGTGTCCATTCTTTGCGCTCAGAAGCTGATTTTCTTTCAATGTCAAACGAGTCTTACAAATGTGTTCAAGCTGAATTTTACTTCGCTGTTTATTATTTGTGACTCAATGTTAAAAAAAGAAAGTTTTTTTGATTAAATATATCCTGAATCAAAAATACTAAACGAAGGGAGTACATATGCAGCAGTTTCTTTTTTTACAAACTACAGCGTTCTCCTTGGCCGTTAGACCTTCAGATCTGAGCGCTAAGAATTTCATACAATGGTGACCATTAATTTTTCTCAAAACAATGGGACGATTACCGATGTAATCGTATACGCGAGAACTATTAATAAACCCGTGCGAATGATATATGAAATGTTTACACTTTCCTCATATAGTTAGGTAATAAGCAATAACTCCTATTTTGTACGAGGCGTTTGTCAATCCGAGCTATTTTTCCATGGAGGAGATAATGTACTTGTCAATAGAGTTACTACTTATAAGGATAGATGTTAATACGTCATTGAAGTAATGTCCAGTAAATAAATAGCGTATAACGATTTCTCGACAATAAGAAGAATTTGTTTAACGATTCCATAACATTTCTCAATAAAGGTACAATATTTTTGGGATCTCTGATTATTTCACTCTCGGTGTCAATTTCTCCGTGCACTTTCTCTCTATCACTGGCGCGGTGTAACATTAATCTGAATCTTGTACTTTGATAGAGCGAGCTTTAGACAAGTTCTCTTTTAACACAGTAGTAACTCTGTAGGATTGTTAATCGACAACAGAAGATCTTCCAAGTGGCATATTCAGAAGTACAATTTCTCTGATAAGATTGTAATGTTAGGCAACTTTGAAATCGGGGTAGAAACATATCTCACCTACTTCGAAGCCAAGGTATTTTATCGACTGAACACAGAAGATGTTTCTTGCTGTTTCAGATAGAAGAGAATGATGGACTGCCGCAGAATGTTTGTATGCGATGTTTGGGGACGTTGGAATTTCTGTGCGACTTCTACGAGCAGTGTCACCTCACCCAAAAGGAGTTTATGCAGGCTGTAAGCTATAGTAATCTTTTGGATGGAGCGCGTAAAACGGTCACTAATTCGATTCAACGTTTCCCGTTATATTTGACAGAGTAAAAACGAGTCAGAACAGTTCCAACGAGACAGCGACGCCGAATCCGACAAGGAGAACACCTTTCCATCGACGAACGACGTGAAACGGAAAGCGAAACCCTTATCGCCTATTCATTCAAAAAGTACAAGAAATGGTTTCACCCTGAACAATGCGTCGTACTACGAAGCCGAAAGTAAAGATGAAATTAATACTCCTCGTCGCCTAGATAACACTGATTGCAGCAATGAAGTTCAGTCAGCTGCGGATAGGACAATACAAGCGAACAGTAGTCTCGTTCCCAAGAAACAATCCACGTTGGATCGTATCGTTGTCCATGGGAAAATTTCGAAGGACGAGGAGCGCAGTAGTAGCAGCTTGAAACGCAGAAGAAGTCTGATACCAGAGACAGTAGACGTTCCAAAAGCGACTGTAATACGTACCGCGAAATCAGAATCTATGAGCGATTCGATAAATTCAATTTTTAAGAGTATTAGTGACGGTGATATGAAATCGGAGCTCCCTGCTGTACGCCGTAAACGGGGCAGGAAGAGTAAGTTAGAGAAGATTAAAGAAGCTGGTTTGTCCTTGGGTATAAAAAGGAAGATACAGAGTAATTTAGATGACAATAAAACTAACGATAATCGATATAAGAGACATTGCCTGCGTGCGATCTTTACGAATAATCAGTCGAAGACACCTAACAGTGCTGTGATTTCATCCAAAGCCGAAGTCGAGAAAGTAGTAGTAGATACGATGTTAAGCGATTCTCGCGGCAAAAGTAACAAAGATAAGACGAACAACATCGTGTGCAACAATCGCCCCATATTCGACAACTCGGTAGAAGCTGAAACCAAGGAGGAAGATTTTCTGAAGAAGAAGGAAGAGAATTCCGTGACGTGCAAAGCGATATCGGTTATCGTGAAGCAGGAGAAAGTAGAGACTGAGGATGCACCCGTCCAACGAACTGGTAAATCGAATCAGCTCGTTTGGATCCCTAACGAGATGCTTATACAGGAGCCAGAACGTCGAAGTCTCGAGGTGCAACAGCAGGCGGAATCATCGGCTGTGATTCCTTCGTTGAGGAACGAAACGAAACGGGCTGAAAGCAGCGAGAGCAATTCCATAGTACAATCCGACGTCTCGGAGGATTCCGACGTTTCCACTAGCACCGACGGCGAGGACCTGGGACCAAAAATGTTCGCGAAGCAGAACCGCGTGACTGTTATAAAATCTTCGCAGACCAAAGAAATCAGCATCGAAGGAAAGATAAAGGAGGATTCTGAAAAGTTGAACGTCACAGCTGACGTGGATGATGGTGCGCGAGACGATTTGAAATACGACGCCGCCGAATTACCGTCGTCGCGACGCCGCAGGCGAAACAGCAGTTTGGTCGAAAGCAAGAGTAGAGATAGATCGTTTGGAAAAGTCTCCGAATTGATCAGCGACGAACAGAAGCAAGTTATTGAAACATACTACACCGTTGATATGTCGATCGTCAACTCGAAAGAGGTGCAGGACAATTTAACGATAATTGATAAGAAGAATATACGTTGCAATATCTGCGGCACGCTTTACCTCAGGCTGGATAAGTGTCAGGTAAGTTTTGCAGTGAAAGTAAGCCACGAAAGTCTGATTCGAAGTAGAATATGTAAAAATCGCTATCATCATTTGCAGGTGCATGTTTGGGGACACTTACAAATGAAACCATATCAGTGCAAGGCATGCGACTTCGCGACAGTAACGGTTAGTAATGTTCGTTGTCATATTAGGAAGAGCCACTTGAAGATTAAACCTTTCGCGTGCCACCTTTGCGAAAAGAGATACGTGACCTCGGCCCTACTAGACGAACATATCAATACTCATACGGGCGAACGCCCGTTTAAATGTAAACTCTGTGATTTCGCAAGCGCGAGTAGGCAAATGCTTAGTTACCACACCTCCACTCATAAGCCGATAAAAGTAAGTACAAGTGGAATGTGAAACTGTTTACACCCTTTCCCATTTTACATAATATATCTTTTTTTTTTAAACTTTGCAGGACATCAGCTGTCAGATTTGTGGGAAAAAGTTCTACTCAAGAGGCAGATTACGCGCGCACATGATAATACACAATAAAGACAAAGTAGTCATATGCAAACTATGCTCCGCCTATTTGTCCAACGCAGAATCGCTGGAAACGCATCACAGGAACTTTCACATGCAGGATTACGTGTGCAACGTCTGTGGCAAGCGTGTAAAATCGAGGAAGGCCTTGCACAATCATCAAAATGTAAACTGCGCTTCGATAAATCTCCATTTATTGGAGTCACCGTAAATTATCATCGCACTTGAGGATAAAATACCATCCCCGTGTTCGCAGGTTCACGCCGCTGCGAAGTATCAGTGCTCTCTCTGCCCGAATGTGTACAAAAGTAGTCAAATTTTGAAAGAACATCTCTTGAAGCACAAAGGCATTAGAAAATACAAGTGCAACGTCTGCGAAAAGTCGTTCGGCCAGCAGTCTCATTTAGCTGCTCACATGGCTGTGCACAGCGAGATTAGGTAATCTCGCCGACATGTTTCCTTGCTTAATAATACGTTGCCACTTTGTTCGATTACATAATGTGTTTGCTGCAGGTTTCATTGTCCCGCGTGCAACAAAGCTTTCAACCGACACGATAACATGAAGATACACACTAAACGGTGTAAACCGTTCCTCGCCAATCCAGATCTAAAGGATCTATGGAACAAGAAGACGAAGAGCGCGCCTTTCGTTAAGACGGCGGAATTGACCGAAGATTTTAAGAACGGCGATTCGTCGGATTCTGCGTCCCATGATCCGGACGAGGAATCGTCGATGAATAATGTAGACGATAAAGAAAAGACTGGGATGAACCTCTGTAAATTAGGGCTGAATATATCTTGCATTAAGTCCGCGGACCAAGCGTGGAGTCACGATGACGTGTATGCAAATGCGGATGGGATAACGAGGCCCGCCGAGATCAGTGTGATTCAGATCCTTCCGGAAAATGAGAATGTAACAATCCTCGAGAATGTTTTGGGGCCAGAGAGCTTTTGATGGCTGTTTTATGGGTGCGTGGATAGAAGAATGAATGAATTAAACAGAATATTACGAATTAAGTATCGTAACGACAGCCAATAGTACAAAACCCGTCGCATGCAAGGAATCGTAAACTCGTGCACTTAACAGAGATCTCTTTAAGTCGTAAACGACACGCGGAATGTCATTTCTCAAACGTTGCTTGAAGGTACTTAAAAGTCTTAACGAATCTGACACCATTAGGGTATCGAGTGTCTTACATTTTTTTCTCTTCGTACACTCGACGTATTCAATCATTCCCGTGCTTTAGTAGATTAAGAAACTGATTAGAATTTAGAGCGTAAGGTTGTATTGATATTTTTGAAACGAAAATGTGTCATATTTTTTCACGTTCGATTATATTAGTTAGGCTGTTGCACGAAAGTCGGTTCGCACGGACGATAATTTAAGTCGACGTAACTGCGTGGCGTTCGTGCATCCCGATTTTCGTTTGAAGTGTTAGTGAGCTCGTTCTTGATGGGAACTTCGACCCCGCGACCAAAGAAACTGCCATTTTTTTTTTTTTTATAATTCCTAGCTAGCCAAGCAAGTTTCATCAATACAGGACGAGATCACTCTTACGCTTACTTCACTAGCAAGTAAGGAAATAAGACTGATGATAATCGTTACATGAATTCGTAACGACAAGTTCCTATCCAAAGCAAGTAGGCAATGGAAGATTCGATATAAATCCATTTCTCACGTTTACATGAGAGAACCCCAGCCACTGCAGGTCTGAGAATCGCCTGTTTGTGAGTGTTACGATAATTATTAATGTATTGACGAATAATTTCTTTTAAATAGTCCATCCTTTAGGATTAGAGTGGCGGAGTTCAAATGAAATGCTTGCCACGGGAGCCAAACAAGATCGTTTAGAACAAAGAATAAAGATATTCTTTTGAAAATGCCTGCGTGTTTAATTCGCAAAACACAGTGTATATATATAAGAACAATTCTTGCCGAACCGAATAACGACGGATTAGTTTATAAGAATTCTATTTTTTAAATTAATTCGGAGGATTAGGATTCTAGAGCATATATACATGGAGGTCTCATTGAGAGCTCGAAACTGTCGCCAACATCGTGGAAGAGAGAGAAAGAAATACTTTCTCGATAGTGCGAGCAAGAGAGGTAGAACGAGGAACTCTCAATCGCTCGCAACGTGCATGCGTCGATGTACACCTCTCACTGGCATCAGCTGGCACATGTCTTTCTCTCTCGCGCGCGATGTTGGGGACAGTTTCGAAGGAGAGGAGACACAAGGCAATGAAACCTCCAGTAGTATATGCTCTTAGATTAGGGTTCAGTATTAAGAATCAAGTTCATTGCCAACGAATGAATTATTGGAAAGAAAACAAGTGGGACAGATGAGTCACGTGAAAGTCACCGTTGACCCAGGGGCGTCCAAAGACTTTTTTCCAGGGGACAACTGACCATTTTGCCGCCCCTCCCCCCTGCGGACGTCCATGGGTTGACCCAAATTTTTAACTTCGTCTTTCATACGAAAGTAGTCTTTGTTCCGATAGTTGTCCACTTTCTTATGACGCGAGAACATGTTACGGCCAACAATAAGTAGTTGATCGTAACGACATTTCTTCGTGAGTATTTAAATATTATATTAATCGATTATCGAGCCGAGAATACCGAGATATGAAAAAAGAAAGCGACATAAATTCTCGCGAAGCGATCGATCGACTTCCAGCTTTGTAATTCAAATTATAGAAACTTTCCAAGGTGCATGAGTATGTAGACCATTCATTAATTCATATTTCCCAGAATCGATGTATCGATTAATCGTAGCAGAAGGGCGGATTGACAATCCTGGCGCGTTTTAAAAATAGACGCGTGTTTCCTGCGGTTTAATTGACGGAAACCGTGATGCCAGTAATACATATCGAAATAATAAGGTGCGCGCACGCAATGAGACGTTGGTAACAAATATTGCCAGTAAAACGAAGGCGGTGGAACACAGTTTAATTACTTGAAGTGCAGAGAGCGGCGAGCGTTACAACTTGCGCGGCTGTCGGCGAGTTAAGGTGCTTGCGCCTGTTGGCAGGAACTTTGCGCTGGACTTGGGCATTCTTTAAAGAGAACGTTTAAAAAGTGATTATACGAATAATATATTATCTTATGTGACTGAGAGTTATTTTTAAATATCTGGTTTTATTTCAAACAAGCGAACGATTCTCGTCTGAATTATTGTATTATTTGGCTACTGGCTCAAATATTTTTTATCTTATTTTATATTTGAATAAGTGTTCCACTTTTATTCCTCTATAATCGTGCGGGAGTTTTCAGAGTTATTCTTGAAATAGTCATAACAATGTAATTCAGGAATTATTCTTTATTTTGTATTTTATATCATTTTTGTCCAAGTCTGCTTTATTCACCATGGCTCTCACACCACCGCAATACGAATTCTTGAACGAGGAGACTACCAAAGAGATGCTGAAGGTATTTAAGGGCGAAAGGACAGGCTGGGTGCTCGTGGGACCGAAAAAGTGGTTCTTCCCGTACAGATACACGGAGCAGGGTAAAGGATTTTATAACTTTAAGGCGAGACCCGACGACACTTGGGTCATATCTTATCCAAGATCTGGTAAGTCTATATATATATATGTATATCTTTATCGTTCAAGCACATTTAAATCGTTTTGGGAAGTGAAATAGTCGGTGGACGATGGATAAGAAAGAATTTTCAATTCTCAGAAATTGTCGAGTAATAGCGAGATTCAAGTGCGCAACGTTAACGCGCCAAATTTAGGAAGAATGTTTGAATGATTGAAATCGATTGTTTCGATTATCGAAATGGTGAAATTAGAAGGAAACCATTGCTATTTCGTGTTTTTTAAAACGAGATATTGTTTTATTTAAGGTACAACGTGGACTCAAGAATTAGTTTGGCTGTTATCGAACAACCTAGACTTCGGGAGGGCAAGCAGGGAGCTCCTCGCGGAGCGATTCCCGTTTCTCGAGTTAGTATGGTGAAACTTTTATTTCACTTGCTTATTTATAGTTTCGAGATGTGATTATCTGTAGTACAGCTGATTAGTTTTATCTTTTCAGTTATGACGAGCGTTGTATTAATTTCTAGCAATCAAGTCGATTTCCTTGCCAATTATCGGGACCTTATAATTCTCTCATGGGTTTCCGTTAAATGGTATTTTGTAAAAATAACGATTCTAATACTTGCGTAATACTTCAAGACTTATAGTTGGAGAAGTATGTCATCCGCGAGAAATTACATGGTTTGTACCATGTTTCGTGACTGGCATTGCGCGCAACTGATAATAACAGGAAATTATATCCCTCTTTTTAAAAAAAAAGAAATGGAATATAACGGGAAACATAAGAAACAAGAAATTATTTCATATCGAATATAATTGCCTCTAGACTCTAGAATCTCTAGAAATTCAGAATTTGAAATATTCTTAACAACTGATCAGCTGAGTTGAACTTTATAATCGATAAACGAATAAAAATCTGCCGCTTATTCACGAAACTAGAATATGTTTTTTTTATCCTTAGGTTTAGCATGTTTAATCATCCAGAAGTAACGCGCGAATTCGTGGAAATGAACAAGCACGACAAGGATAAAGTGGGATTGTGTAGAAATATCGCCAAGCCAGGATACGAAGTCGTGGAGAGGATATCATCTCCTAGGTTCATCAAGTCGCATTTCCCATTCAGTTTATTACCCGGAATCCTAGACACCGGCTGTAAGGTAAAGGATAAGTACCTAATTGTTAATATCAAAACACAAGCAGAATCATTTAACCCTCCGCTATCGTAATTCTAATTCGATACCGCTGTTTTATAGATAGTATACGTGGCGCGAAATCCAAAAGACGTGGCCGTTTCTTGGTACCATTTGAATAGCGCGATCAAAACTCAGGGATACACAGGCGACTTCGCAGCGTTCTGGGATTATTTTCAAAATAATCTCAGTAAGTATTTACAGCAGAAGTTACATACTCGAAGTAATACAATCCCCTCGAAGTATAACTCACTTCTCGCTCAACTCTTTCAGCCCCGTGGAGCCCTTACTGGGAGCATTTAAAAGAAGCATGGGCACATAAAGATCACCCGAATCTTCTGTTCATGTTCTACGAAGAGATGCAACATGTAAGTGAAAAGAATGCGTTGCGATCGCATTAATTTCATTTAAACCTCTTTCGATAATACGCGTGTATTCTTCTCAGGACTTTCCAAAGGCTATTAAAAACGTCGCAAAGTTCCTTGGAAAGGCTTATTCAGACGAGCAGATAAGAGACGCGGCAGATTATTTGAATATCAAAAACTTCCGAGATAATCCGATGGTGAATTCGTCCGAATTAAAGGAGTGCAATATTATAACAGCTGGGACATTTGTTAGGAAGGGGCAGAGTGGTGGTTGGAGGGATATGTTCACTCCGGATCTTGACGCCAAGGCTAACAAATGGATAGAAGAGAATCTTAAAGGAACAGATTTCACGTTCCCATATTTTAACAACAATATCGACAACAGCTGTAGTTGATGCTCTTCGCACAGCCGTGGTTAAATAGTTGCGAAATTATCTTCGAAGATGTATGGCGGGATCGTGTAAAAAAGATACTGCTACAGGTATCTCCCTATCAACGATTATTTTATATTAAATGACTATACATTTAAAAGTAGAGCGAAACGTATCGCTCGGCCTGTATTAACTGATTACATAATTTATTATACATTCTCCCGTAGGGAAGAGCGAGTACCATGTATTAATTAACAACTTTATCCAGATTTAACTCTTCAACTTCCTTATTACAGACAATAACACCTGCACACGAGTTCTATAGGCATGCTGCAGTCGTTGTTCTGCCGATAGCGCTATCAATTTAAGTTTGCTTCCCTTAGGTCTTAATAACTGGTGTATAAGACGCGCGCGATCACATTCTAATCTTATAACAGTATTAATGCTCCCATCTTCGTTCACATCGAAATGCTCCGTTTGTATTTTTATTTCGTACGGCACTTCCTGCGGAAGGTGATCCATCAAGGAAGCTCTTACCGTCTGCTCTATTATATTCCTGGCCGGCTGATCGGTGTAACTATCCTCTTCGTATTCCCAGTCACCTTCCTTGGCTGAATCGAGCAGGTAATTCTGAAACGGGGTATTAAAACGTACAATGCACGAGTACGTGAATTAGAGTTTACGGTAGCTTCTACGTTCGCGTCCTACGAATGGTATCTTACTCTTAAATCATTTATGCCGTCTCCGTTCAGCGCAGATATCATGAAAATATCCTCGAAGTTTAGGCCGTGCTCGTTGTTCGCGAGCAAGCTCGCCAGCTCCAGCAACACCTGTTTCTTCTTCAACTTATCAACTTTGTTGAAAATCAACAACAACGGTGTATCGCTTCTTTTGCTTTTTAAATACTGTACAATGAAGTCGGCGATTTTATGCCTGGTATATACGTTCGTTACATCTTGTATTATCCCGATAACATCTGCCTGAGAAATTGAGACCTCCGGGTCTTTCTGGAAGGTCTCCGCTAGATTATACTTTTTCCTCTCCGTAGCTGTTGTTAGCCCGGGCGTATCCATAAATACGATCTGTGTATCATCTTGCGAATACACCGCTTCTACTTTGTGTATCGTGGTATGAACCTTGCAGGACGTGGGGCATATCTATTCGCGAAACGGGTATTCGTTTTGAGTAAACCGCTACTATAAACAAACTACTAGCGAGCGATGCAATAAGGATACATACCGATCTATGTACAAGCTGATTTATTAGAGTACTCTTTCCAACATTCGGCAGGCCTAGGATAGCGACCTTCAAAAACTTTCTACCTTCCTGCCGTAGTATCAGCTTTTCGTTAGGCTGTAATATATATTCATCTTGGTTTTGTTCGGTACTCCTCACAGTGGAGTAGAAAATGCATCGTTTAAACAAATGCGATTCAATTCGAAGCACGCACCTTGCGAGTGCAAAAAACATTGTCTCGAAGAGAATCAATTTTTCGGTGTAATTATCGGTACATCGATCATCGATGTTGTTAAATAGTCATAAAAGAATATTATGCTATGTCTTAATACGCATCGCACATAAGATGCGCAACGTTTGATACGCTATAAAATAGTGTTTTTACGGTATATGCGTTATAATACAACGTGGAAATATAAGTTCTACTTTCCAAGCAATAAGGGAAAGTTCATCTTCTGTCGCGAAAATTTAAACGTAAACAACTACGTCTTTTAAACGGTACTGCCTCTCTCTGTCACTCTAAACAACTCTACCATCGATTCATCGCCATGTGCTACTGCACCATACTATAATCAGGGTTGCCGGATGGTTTTAATGTCGAGCCGCCAGATCGCGTAGGAAAAGTAGCCCAAAAGCGCCAAAATTTAAATATCTTGAATGAAAAGGATGCTTGAATATTTTCGTAATATTTTCTGCATTTGTTTTCTTTATTTCTTTTAGATATAACAAATAAACTTTATTTGAACAGAAACGAATTTAAATAAAACTGATGTGAAAATTAAAATTAACGTTTTAACACAGCATTGGTAATCTGTTTTATAACATTGTCGAATGTCGTTTGGTCTGGGGCAGCCCAAATATCGAAATTTTGGCCAAAGCAACTCTGGTCGATATTGGGTGCGTTCTACTTACGCCGATATCGCCCGCACGATCGCGATATGTAATGGAAATCAAGGGCGTTGCGCGGGCGATTTTGGGTGTAGTGGAACGCACCCCTCGTAGCCAAATTCAGGCTCTAAGGCCGGTATTCATAGCCGCTACTTATTCTTAAGCAAATGCTTAAGCATTCGGCATCCTTTACTAACCTCGTAAACTAGTAAAGGATGCCGCATGCTTAAGATGATCTTAAGAATTAAGCAATGACTGAGAATACCGGCGTAAGGCCGGTATTCATAGTCGACACTTATTCTTAAACAAATGCTTAAGCATTCGTCATCCTTTACTAGCTACTAGGTTAGTAGGGGATGCCGCATGCTTAAGCATTTGCTTAAGAATAAGTACCGATTATGAATACAGGTCTAAGGGCGGTATTCTCAGTCGTTGCTTATTCTTAAGATCGTCTTAAGCATGCGGCATCCTCTACTAGTCTACGAGGTTAGTAGAGGATGCCGAATGCTTGAGCCGATCTTAAGAATAAGCAACGACTGAGAATACCGCCCTAACCGTCAATTTTAATTTTTGAGCAACCCTGATACTAATTTCAAGCATAGACTTGACAGACGATCTCTTTGGTTGCGATACAATCTTCGATTCGATCCCTTGAGAATCGATTTAAAAAATCGAAAATCGTGGCACGATAGATCGATTTCAAATCGGCATCCCCAAGTAATGGAGGAAATATATAAACTAATACTGTACATAGGTTATCGTATAAATTGAATCGTGCGTTGGCCTTTTAACGCAAAACCTATTATACAACAGATTGTTTACATTAAACAAAGCGCGATCATAATGATCAGTATTATATTTTCTATTCTATTATTGAACAAGTTTTATAACACACGTTGTGAAAATTTTGACATCGACACGAATGGATACATTGTTTACTGTCCATGCATGGGTACGATTTTAATGACATTCTTTCATCAAACCGGCATTTCCCATAAAGAAATAACGACCCATTTGAATTTGATCGTGTACTTTAGGAAGATTTGGAAATCAAGCGGATCACTTTTTAGGCGCTTTAGGATTCGCCAAAGCGTTGAATCGTACTCTGATTTTACCGCCATGGGTCGAGTACAGAACTGGAGAAACGAGATCTGTTAGTAATCGACCATGCGTAATCCTTTCGCTAAGGCAACTGTACGTAATAGATGATATTTCTGTAACTAAACGTCTTTAATCTGTTCGCTAGATACAAGTTCCTTTTGATGTCTACTTCAACGTTTCGCAAGTGCAAAGCTGCCATAAAGCGATATTAATGGAGGATTTCATGCGAGATATAGCACCAAGTATATGGCAGTCTAAGGAAAGAGTATGTAAGTTTTGAATGTTGAAGAAAAAGATTAGATATCTCTCTGAGACGTACTGTTACTTCCAGCGTTCTGTTACTCGGCACGTGGCAAAGGAGATTCTTGCAATGCCAAAGATGGGAATCCGTTCGGCCCATTTTGGGACACGTATAACGTAGACTTTGTGAAGTCAGAATTTTACGGTCCTCTGCATTACGATGTTTATCATACAGACATGGCGATACAATGGAGAAGACAGTATCCGGCGATAAGTTGGCCGGTATTAGCGTTTACAGGAGCGCCGGCTAGTTTTCCTGTCCAGTTGGAAAATAAGAGGCTGCACAAATGTCTAGAATGGAACACAGACGTACTCGATAAAGCAAAGACATTTATAAAGCAAAAGCTGCCGAAGGGAGCATTCGTAGGAATTCATTTACGCAATGGAATCGATTGGGTATATATTTACGTAATGTTTTAACTATTGAAATTATAATAAATTAGTTACGAGAACAGCGTACGTGTATAATTAAAAATTGCATGTTTCACAGAGTCGCGCTTGCGAATTTATATCGAGCACGCCAAACCTCTTTGCTGCGCCGCAGTGTCTCGGTTATCGAAACGAACGTGGAAAAGCGACTTCTGCTATGTGCTTACCGTCGTTCGATTTAGTATTACGACATCTAAAACGTGTTATTAGAAATGGTAACGATGTGAAATCCGTATTTGTGGCGTCTGACAATAATTATATGATCAAGGAACTCACTAAAGCTCTGGCACGTATGGAAGTAAGAAATCAGCCACTGTATTTCGTATCAATTTTTACAGAAGTTTATTGGACACCCATTACGTTTGTAAACATTCTTTTTTACGTTTATTACAGGTGCTAGTTTTTAGGCAAGATTCACCTGCGTCGCCTCATTTGGATTTGGCCATTCTCGGAAGAGCCAATTATTTTATAGGAAATTGCATTTCGTCCTTCTCAGCTTTCGTTGCAAGAGAAAGAGAAATTAAAGGGTATCCGACATTCTTTTGGGGCTTCCCTACAGAAAGGTCCTCGTCTTCCATTCCACACGAAGAATTGTAGAAAAAAGAACAACCTGTAACTATGTTTTTTATTTATTTTTATATTCTCGTTTCATTTGCATTTATCGATACTTCAATTTTCATATTAATTTTAATTAAACTATTACGAAAACTGTGCTTCTTTTGTATTTTTATGCGCTTTTACCTTTTTATTTCTTACTTAGGGAGAATTATGTACATATAATTGAATTAAATTTTAGTAAACATAAGTACAGCATTCGATAGAAATGCAATTATAATTAGGACGATAAAGATAGTGCCATTAGGAATGCGGTATTAACTTATGCGCTTGCCAAGTTTCTCATATCGCGTAACGTTTCCTTTAAGGCATTTGCGAATCTCTTTGAACTAGTGTCGTTGCATGATTTGAAAGAAGAACAAGCAAAGAGAATGTCTTTTAGTCTTGGATTATAACAGCATCCGTATCCTTCAGGAACAACTGGACCATAGCACATAAAAGATGCGCTTTTAAAAGGTACCTAAAATACAGTACTTATTGAAATTTATTACGATATATATATATTTTAAAATGGCAGATACATACAAGTGTCGCTCGTATGTATTTTTAATGAAACGATATTGTACTGACTCGGTAACTCTTTTTTTCTGTAGTCACAATTTAAAATTACCTGGCTGGACGTTAAAGTAAAATATGTACTTTTTATATATCCTATATCTTTGTATAATTCTGGCAGTTCTATTCCCTCGCTTTCAGCTATCATTCTTAAACCATACAAATGTCTATCGACACCTTTGCCTGTTGCTGCCTAAAGAATAATTAATCGGAAAGTTACTTTTATTATCTGAAATATATTACGTAAGTCGCGATTTTTACCTTGTTAGCAATCCGTTTATGCGTTTGTATCGCTTTAACCATTAATTCTCTTTTCTTCTCATTATTTATATTCGAATTGTTACAAACCATGGCCATTGCAAAGTCCATGGATTCACAGCTGGTGGATCTAATACACTCTGTGCGTGCACTTTTAAATCTTCGAAGTGAAGCAGCTTCGTAATGAACCGGTGGTTTACCGTGCGACTTGTAAAAAGCGAGCTGCATTGCGATTTGTATGAAACTATCTGGGCTTAACTGAATTCCTTTAATTGCCGTTGTGCCAAACTCGTCGAACGTGAAACATTCCATGTCTATGTCTTCCGAAAGCCTGGAAGATTATAGAAAATGTGCAGAAATTATGGAATGCTTTCGTGAGTGTTGCTCGCAATGAAAACTCTTTTATCTCACTTGTCCACTACATAAGTTGCTTTTTCTATCGCGCGGTCCAGAGTGTTATTAATTTCAAATCTTAAGTGTTCCGCCTGTGGAAAATCTGTTGGACCAGCGTGTTCCGCAGTTCCTTTGCCACGGCTAATGACGAAATAAAATGTTGACAATGAATTATATCATTATAACTTGTTTCCAAATTTTATTTTAAGATTCTCAAGTATGACTTACATATTCCTCAGAACGTAGTCGTACAATACTGCAATCGGTGTCCCCTCGCACGGACTGTGTTCGTATTCCATACCCATGAATCCATCGGAAGATATTATAAACTATGAAACATGATTTTTATACAGGCTTAACACAAAATAAACCATTTTTCTGGAACCTACCTGTACAGTTTTGTCGTGCCATCTGTTCCCTGCATTTGCACGACTATTAAACCCTGTCAAACATTGAACCGCTCTTACCGATGCATTATTTTCTTCTTCGAATACTGCCTTCGGTATATCTTTATCCAAACACAACACGAACAATGAAGATTCAATATCCTTTACTATATTCCTGTTATTTCCAAGTCCTGTACAGTAATTGGAAATGGTGTAAGATACAGAGATGAGTAGACGCATTAAACTTTAAAAAGGAAGAAGAATTTAAAGAAGAAGAAAACCTAAAAGTAAGTCGTAATCTTCCGCCCATGTATTTCTATCGTTCCCAGTTAAGATTCCAACAGGTTTTGCTTCTGTATAGGAACGCTCTGCAATGCCTTTGATCGCAGCTACGAACTTACGTTCGCTTAAAACGCCCAGTTTATCGGCAGCGTGCAGTTTAAAGAACTGTAAGATCGAAACGTTATAATAATATCTTCTTTCTTTGCAGAAACATACGTACATGATTGTTCCTAATAATTATGATATGATTAGCTTCGTCAGTCTGTAAAAGTACATCGGAACCTCTGCCAGGTTGCCTGTTGCTACCAAGAATCATCGCGTAAGGTTGCATGTCAAGTGGTACATCGCGAATCATCTCTTGTTTCATAGCACCGCTGTCGAAATATGTTTCTTTATTTACAATACGTTCATTTAGATCTTCTTATTGTTAATCTACCTGTTTACTATGTCTTTGTAATCATAGATAGCTCTGACGAGTTGGGCAGCGAGGATATAGACATCATCCGGATGTTTAATATTAATCGGTGGGCCTACAATTCCAGGACTGGAATTTACAATCACCGGTGCTCTGTAGCCTAAATAAGCAGTATTCAACCACCATTCGCTCATCTGTGGATGATTAAATATTTGCCTTTTAACTTTTTAAAAATCATGCTACTTTGCTTCCGAATTTCTTTAACGTAATATTACTTGAGATCGATGAAATATAAATTCAGCTTTTATCAAATTTACCCAGTTGTCAGTATTTTCGAATCTGTTTAACAATCTTTTATGTAATTTAGGACCAACACCGTCGTCGCTAATAAAATTCAGAACAATTTTCTCCGTTCTTTCATATTCTTTCTTATTGAGCAATGGTTCGAGCGATCTAAAGGAATTTTATATATTTATTAATGTTTCGTATCGACCATATGTCAGGTTTTCTATCAAAAATATAATAGATTTCTATTTTTAATTTAAAAAAATGCGAGTCCCCGCCTTAAGTACTGCTCAGCAGTCTCGTTTAAATCTGGCACAGGCTGTTTCAGAAGTGGTCGCTTATTTAATTGCGGTATACTTGTTGCATGAGAATTTGTTGGAGTATTTCTTAATCCAGCGTGCATCTTTAATGAAGTCAAGCATTGTTACGCGTCAAGGAGCATACATTTCTTTGTATATTTCAGGGAACTCTGAATAACTTACATTGAATAACTTGCAAACTGTATTAAATTGAAATACTTGGGTTGATGAATGCTATTAAGATTGAAAAATATCACTTCTCATGGTGATAAGCTTTTGTGTATAGAAGCAACATGCAACAAGTGATTACATAAGCGGAGAAATATGTTGATTGCTTTTGGACAAATTATAAATAGATCTTTAAACTATAGATGTTCGCGATTAAAAATCACTTAATTCTATTTATTTACAAGCAAATAAAGATGCTTTAAAAGCAAATAGAATGGAATTCCATATAATTTTTTAAATATCCGTACAACTTTATGAATAAATCTAATTAAAATATTAAGATATCATTTAATTGAAATGTACGTAATCTTAGTTTTATTTTTCATATAATTCCTAACATATGTATTTAAATTCCTTAACTTTTACTAACGACGGTATACAAGAACCATCAACTAACATTATTAATTTAACGCGAAAGAGGGGTTAATTAATGACGATATATTAATATATAGGTAATCGTAATTTATTTCCCAAAGTTTACAGTTTCTCATTTTTAAAATTATCGCGGTTCAAAGTTCCCACTTTTCGATGTAGTTCAAGTGTTCGCTGCGAGGCGTCGCGAAGGTGGCGTAAATGAATACGTAAAACTGGGTGTCAGTAGCAATCTGTTATGTTCAATCGAAATCTCGAGATTTCGACAGAAATTCCTTCTCTTGTCACTTGTTGATAAAACGCAAGGTTCCTTGCGCTGCGTTAAATAATTTAAAAGCTGTCGATACCTTTCAACTTCGTTACAAATAATGGCCGATCCTAAGTATGCCGATTTACCTGGCATCGTAAGTACTTTATGTGTTTCGTGTAAAAACTACGTTAAATTAACTTTATTGGTAAACACAACTCGATACATATCCTATAAATCCGTATTTATGTCTACTTCTCTTTCAATTCCTACCAATATCCCCGTTCGTGTAAACAGGCATACGATCAAGTGGATGTGTACGAGACAACTGATTTACCAGAATGCGAACAGTTTCAAATTTACCCCGAGGTACAGTGCTAATTTACGCATCGTATCGCTGGCATTTAATAATACTAATAATACTCTCACCTTTAGGACGACACTGACTCCATAGAGAAATTACATATCAGCGCCACAGAAGCATTTAACAAATTTAAAGGCAAACATGTCATCGGCAAAGGAATCGACTTTTCAGACCGCGTGTCGGTTAAATCAAGAACCGGCTACAAGTAAATCCTGCTTGTATAATTAATCGTACATTAGCGATTTCTATGTACCGAGATGTATAAAAATTTTAGATTCGGAGATTGGGAGCTTCCTGGAGAGGGAGAGAAAGAGACGCCGATTCAGAAGTATCAACGTCTGCAGTGTGAAATTAAAGAACTGTACGAAGAAGTCAACGATTTGAAGGTATCAGATTTCTTGTTACACTCGGAATATGTATTATTCTTTGTTACTTTCATTTGTAATACAACGCTTCGTGTAATTCCTGTGAAATAGGAGAAAGCAAAGGACGAAGGAGAAGTTAAGTCTGTTATTGATATAATCTCACAAGTACAAGACCTAGAAAAACAATTAGATTCCTTGAAACTGGAAGAGTGTCTTGGTGCCGATCTTGTCGCAACTCTGTCCGATCCGCAAGGCACAAGATTGAAGTAAGACTGTTTAAAATATATTTAGATCGTAACGAACCACGGTTTTTCTTTAATTAATTGCTATTTCAGACAACTGATATCGCAGATAGAAGCATTCAAGCGAACCAGTATTCTTACCTCCGAATCCGATACGAAGGAGCAGAGCGCGAAAGCTGATAAACCGACCGAACCGAATGTACTTAAATACCAGCTGATGTATCTTCCGGAGAAAGCGAGAATGCAAGAAGCGGCAAGAATTGCGTTACTCGAACAAAGGCTTTGTAACTTAGAAAGCGTTATTGGGACGACGAGCGAGAAGCTTTCCAAATTCTCGCAGGTAAAATATTTATTTCTTCCGCATCTACTGCGGCTTGCCGCGCTTACAAAGTGCTCTTACTACGAAATACGCGACGATCAAATTTGTCGGCAGAACCTCAAATGCCAAGGAGTAATGGAGGCTGTTCAAGAATTAGGAGCGAAAGCTTCTTTACTAGATACGTATCAATTAGACATAATTGAAAATCGATTGGCTTCTGTAATTCATAGAATGGATACTATCACGCAGAAAAAGTCTGCGTTGGCTCTGGATTCGGAACAGGAGCAAAAGGTAAGCCATTACTCGTGAATTGAAAATGTTTAAATAATGGGTGATTGAGTCTGATAGTAACATTGTCGTCAGATTTCGGAAATGTACGATATTATGAAGCAAACGGAAACTATGTCGGAAATTTTACCTCAAACGGTGAATCGAATGTTGGCTTTAAACGCTATACACCAACAAGGTATGCATTTAAATAAAGTAACTCTTCTTTCTCTGCTCTTTATAGGTAATATATTTTTTATTATTTTTCAGCTGCTGAATTTAATAAATCTCTAACACGTTTAGAGGAGTTACAATCGCAAATTAATGCTGATTTGGAAAGTAACAAGTCTCTCTTGAAAGGGGTGCAAGAAAGCTTTGCGTCGAACTTGGAGATTATAAAGAGTAATATAGAATCGTTGGACGAACGTATCAAAAAGCTTAACAAGTGATAATTTATGGTGATAACATAAATTCGTTATAAATTATTACACTTGAACTTTTTTAATATATATTTATTAAACTGTATATTTATCACTAATTTTTCATTCAATTGCTGGCAATTCTATACTCGATCGTGTACCGCATTTTCAATGTAATTTTTTATCATGATTTCATTAAGTTATTTTAGTCTCCGAGCACAGTATTTTAAATAATTCGAATTAATTATTTTGTATGTTATACAAGCGGAAAACCTTCATTAATTGTATAAACACTGTGAACTAAAAATAAACTAAGATCATGCCTTGCGAGTATATATATAAAAAAACTGTTCTCTGAATTTGGTATAAAAGGATAATTGATAAATACACTCGTAAAATATTTATATAATTTTATCTTTATTTAAAATTAATTAGAATCGTAGTTTGTGGAAGAACCATTTGTTTTTACCAGATTTGTATCTGAAAACAAATATTTATCCATTTATTATCCATCTATCTGGTAATATTCAAAATAGCGTCGAAACGTTAAAAGAAATAAAGACACATACTTTTCTTCAAATTTAACACGCGTCTGGAAACGAATCTTCTTGCGCTTCATTGGATCCTTGAGATCTTTGGGAGTTACTTTTTCCCAATGCACGTCTACGGTGTATCTTGTCGGCATCAAATGGTTATAATTTAATACCTGGAATATAATCGATTTATTTTCACAAATGGTATTAAATATATAAAATTCCAAGCAATAATTTCCGAAGGACTTACTTTCACAAACGGTTTGATCTTAGAACGCTTGTGGAGCTTGGCTTTACCCATTCTTTTATGCACTTTACGTGGATATCGGTCGATGCCTGCAACCATAGCATGCCCGTACTGTTTCTCTGTAGTGCCATCATCATAGTTACGCATGACAATGGCTTTTCTTCCAGCGTATCGGCCACTGAGGACCAACACGACTTTCCCTGTTTTCATAATCCTCACCATCTTGAAGATATGTACTGCGAAATAAAAAAAGGAAAAAAGCAGTTAATTTACCAATCGAAGCGACAAGCAATATAACACACTTTCAGCCAGTATCTCATTCGTTTTCCTGTACAGAACACTTAGATTACACATTGGCAGTTGTAAACACTGTGTCGAAAAGTAGCACATAACCTCCCACACAACGCGTTTGACTCGTTAAATTGAAAAGCGAAATATTGCAAAATACATATTTGTTGGAGCGCGTGAAGCGAAAGTGGTGCATATAATCCCACGCTTAAGCGAATATAAACAAAGGTAAAACTTTTCCTCATTTATTCCGAAACCTGTTATTAACAAGATAGTAAGAAAGAAAACGTTTAATGTACCAGAAATATCGGAATATACGGTATTTGAAATAACGACACGTATACGAGCGAATTATCCGCCTGTTTCCCGATGTTTTTGGATTACTTTCTACCGTAACAAATAGCACGCACCTCACGGCTTTTCACACCGGAAAAAAAGGAAGTTAACCTAACTTTTCATCACCGAACCGAGCCATTCGATACTCCAAATACACGCTGCAGATGTCGCGCCACTAAACATCCGGTGATGACGGCGAACCAATCCAGCGTCGCGGTTTAAATGACCCTCGACAGAATTGTACCGTGAAGAATTCTGCTCGAATCGGTATATATCGCCCATAGAAAACTAAAATGTCTCGCATCTTGTTTACACAAATGTATTCTATAGTGTTTGAAGCGCTGATTAATTAGCCCCGTATATATTTAACTACGGAAATCACGAATCAGCGGCGTGACACTGTCCGCGCAAAAACGAATGCAATCGTTGCCAAATATCTATACACTTTTCGAGAGTTCGAGAATAATCCCGACGATTTTCTCGATACATCGAAATGATTGGTCGGCATGAGTAGCTTCCTGCTCGCTTGTAGCCTACACGAGGGATGTTAATAGGCATTATTTTACTCTTACCGTAGAACTTTTATTAGGGACAAAAGTGTGGAACGAGCGAATTCACTCGGGAAGACTGATAGTGCTGATATTGCGTAGTGGGTGCGAATAGGCCAAGTTAACGTAATGGCACTAAACCCTCAATACGAAGTCATCGGAAAGGGTTTCGTACAGCAGTATTATGCGCTGTTTGACGACCCCGCTCAGAGACCAAATTTAATAAATATGTACAATGTAAGTCCTGATTGTTCGCGGCCGCTCGTATTATCCCTGTCGATTGTTTCAAACATGATCGTTCGATGTTGCGTTTACAGACCGAGTCGTCTTTCATGACATTTGAGGGTTTGCAAATACAGGGTGCTATTAAAATCATGGAAAAATTAACTGTAAGTACGTAGCGTAAGAGAGCAGAGTATAATCGTATTGCACTTGAATCACCGTGCTCGTTCGATGAATGTACTTTGTATGAGTGGAGAAATGATTGCGAGAATTGATAAGTTTCGTTGTTCGCCGATAAAAAAAAAGGTTCATATAGCTTGGTGTGTAAATAAGAATAGACGCGTCGCATTTCTTTATTCTTTATCTTAACTGTACGTACGTTGCTTTTCAGAGCTTATCGTTTCAAAAAATTAATCGGATAATAACCGCTATCGATTCTCAACCAATGTTCGATGGAGGTGTACTCATTAATGTTTTAGGAAGGTTGCAGGTAAGAATATTAAACTTCACTGTATTATGTTTACGATATGCGTAGTATAAACAAACAGAAAGTTTCCTGTACAAAAGTCTTATCACGCGTTCGTACGCGTACGCTCTAAAGATTTATCATCGTCGTAAGAAGCATTGGATGACGCAGCGTGCGATAAAATTCTTATTCCAATTGGTTCAGTAATTTAATTCTTTGTTACCGCCTTCTTTTTAACGTTCGTACATTTTTTTTCATAAACGAGGAAAAATTTTGCCTTCGATATCTCTCTCTGTGTCTCTCTCTCTCTCTCTCTCTCTCTCTCTCTCTCACTTTCTCTCGTTTTTTTTTTTAAATATTTTGTGCTCGTCCGTACATTATATTTTATTGGCTGGACATGTTACACAAATGTGTACTGTACTGCCTTACATTTTTTGTGCTGCCATACGAAGATAGAGATTGAGCTATGACTAATGTCCAGCAACAATCTCTCTATATACCTACCTCCGCAAAGAAGATGAAATAAGAAAATTCAGTCAGTGATTGTTGATGATTGGGCAGACTGATGAGGATCAGCCCCATGCATACATCCAGACATTTGTCCTGAAGCCAATTGGCACCAGCTTTTACGTGCAGCACGACATCTTCAGACTTGCGCTGCACGACACAGTTTAGGCGTCAGGTATTGATACCTTTCATTGAACTTCGTACCACGGTACAGGCAAGCCCGATACTAACTTTTAGTGTCCTCACTTGCTTTACGTTTGCCAGAATGCCTGCTTGTTATTAACTCTCACTTGAACTTACCTTTTCTTTTTTTGTGTCATGTTGCTTTTATGCATACTGCGATGCATATCGCAATGTTTTGTTTTACGTTTCTTTTTTTTTTCTTAGAAAATGATTTTTTGCACCAATTAGCTTTGACGTATGATATATCGATGGACCCTGCGCTTGAAATATTCTTGTAGCGATAGATCCATTGTCTGCACTTTCTAACGTATCGAAGTTCTTTAGGTTTAGTGTGATTTTCTCACTTCGATTGGGCTTAGACGAAATGAACTTAACGAACATAGCTATACGAAAGACCTTAAATTGCTGAACTGACAGGAATAATGTCCGATCTTTCTTCTTCGATGTATAGCTCGTGATGCGTTGAAAATAAATATGTGTTATTAGTATAATTAATATCTTTTCTATATAAATGGGTAGAATAGCGATATATAAAGTTGCAGCGAGTAAGTAAAATTTAATAATAATTTGGTTTTATTTTTTACCATTAACGATAAAGTAGTATTATATTTTCTTCGCTGTAAGGAATACATAAATTGATAATAATTAAAATCATCATAATGCAGCGGGAAGTTCTAGTACAGTTGTATAAAAAATAAAGCCAAAGAAATAATCGAATATTAATGTTGCCACGTTGTAAGTTCGTCGTTGTAGTACATTTTTTGTTTATTCTACATTTATGCAAGATTTGCATAATTTTTGCATGACTGTGAATAATATCATTCATTTCGTTTAATTATAATTCAGCTTAGGTAATAGCAATTTAATCGTTCAGTGGTACATTCTCGTGCGGAGTGAGTCAGGTAACATTGGAATCTGAAATATCTCCATTATTTTTGCGGGGATAAAAGAAATATTTGATTGGAAAGGACAAGTATCGTAATGAAGAAAAGAACATCAAAGTCTACATTTTAGATTCCATTGTCTATATATAATGAATTTGTTTAATCTAATGTTCGTTAAATTTCTTTTGACATTACTTGCGAACAACAGACTTAATATTTTCGCGTGTACTTGCGTGCATAACAGCGGTACCTGTAATTCTGTTACAGGCAGATGAAGATCCACCACACGCCTTCTCGCAAATCTTTGTGCTGAAGCCACTGGGGAATTCATTCTTCTGTCAGCACGACATCTTTCGCCTTGGCATTCATGATACTGCATGAAGAGAAGTGTTCGCAAGAGTTCATCATGATTAATGGCAGACAGATATCTGAGCCATGGACTCTCCAGAGATTGAAATAAGTGAGCTACTTTCTCATTAATATCCTTTGTCATCACATATTATTCCATTCTTTCTAGATACCGCAATTTTTATATGAAAGAGAAAAAAAAACAAAACGAAACGTTTGCTTATGTGTTGGCCAGAAAATAGAAAAAGAGAGCATTAAAAATAGACACAGTTCAATAATAATCTCGCTTTCCTTAACTTCCTAATTCTTAAACATGCCTATTGTTGGTTACACACTTACAACACCACAATACAATACAATAAATATTATATAATGTTTGATTTTAATGGTCGATTATTACGCTTGAAATTGTATTGTTACATATTTTAAACCTTCATGCTGTGTGTATTTTTGTAAAACAGATATTGGCCATTAAATACAACATCTGGAATAATGCAATGTTAGTTTCCATTCTCCAATGTGCAACATTAGAAGGTACTAATTGTAATATAAATTAAAAGTAAAGGAAATTGTTTCTTTATTACATTTGTAATAAGATTTTATTATATAAAATTCTTAAATACAAAGTACCTACACGTAATTATATTTATGTTCTAATAAGTATAATTATTGTCTACCGATAGTTTATATCATTTCACAAATTCCCACGTTTAGCTTGTTCCATTTCGATAGCTTCGAATAGTGCTTGGAAGTTCCCAGCTCCAAATCCCTGTAATAGAATCGGAGTTAACAGATCTACGATGTTCTTAATTTTAAAGAATTCTTTTCCGTATCAAGGATTATTACAGGGCACTTACATTGTGATTGCGCCTTTGAATCACTTCTATGAAAAGTGTTGGTCGGTCTTGCATGTTTTTAGTAAATATTTGTAAAAGATATCCGTTCTCGTCGTAATCGATTAAGATTTTTAATTTCTGAAAGCACAATATTTCAAGTTCAATTTCAACAAGCTTGCGCCTAATTTTACAAGTTCTCTTGACTTCCATACCTGAAGAGTACTAAGATCTTCTAAAATTTGTACACTACTGGTCTTCAAATGCTTTCTTAACATATCGTAGTAAGCGTTTGGTACGTCCAGAAATTCTACGCCTCTTGCACGCAGATTCTGTATCTGCAAAACAGTGGAAGGATGTAGTACCAAAAGTTCTCGGCTCGAGAAAATAATGGCTAAATATACGTTTAATTTACAGCTGTAATTATGTCATGAGTATTAAGAGCAATATGTTGCACTCCTGCGCCTCCATAGTATTCCACATACTCCTGTATTTGTGAACGTTTTTTGCCAGGTGCAGGCTCGTTGATAGGCAACTTGACTGTTTCCTCCCAGTTAGTCATAACGATAGAGCGCAGAGCAGAGTATTCTGTATGCAGTTGAGTATCGTCCACCGACCAGAATCGATGGAACTGTAGGCATTGCTCGTACCTAAAAGAATTCTATCGAATTACGCTCTTTGAACGGCTAGTAAATATCAAACTATTCTGCATACCACTTTGCAACAGGCTCCATTTGCTTATCAGCTTGGTTACCGACAATATGGTCCACAAAATTCAATCCAATCTTTGGCCTAAACGAATCATTCGATTCCTCAAAACGTGTTAATACATTTCTAAAAGCACGACTTATCTACTGTTAGGTAACTTACAAATTCATCGAGAACATATCATCTGGTAACTTTTGAAATCCTGGCAGGAAGACTCCTTTATATTTTGATCTATCAATGAGAGTATGGTACGTGTCCCCGTACTAGCGAGCGAAACGTAATATTTGTTAGAATATTTTATTCATTCATCCGCTTACTTTTCTCACTCTCGTGTGATATATCATACTTACAGTTCTCAAAGTGGCTAATCTCACGACACCGTAGTCATCTTCCTCCTCCCATATATCCTTCACTACTTTGGCTCCTCTTTCTTTCGCAATCTACAAAATTTATAATCACTTCCTCTTCGCCAGTGTGTGATCTTTTTCTAAATTTACCTTTACAATGACATCGATGTCCTCGACACTAAAGGCAACGTCGTGAACGCCGTCCCCATGTCGCGAAAGATGACTTCCCATAAGTTTGTTGTCAGGTTCGTAGGCCGATTCAAACACGAAAATAATCTGCAAGCGAAAGCAAGATCGGTCCTTTAAACGATCGAAAAAAAGCACGCTACGTAGCAACGTGCTTCGTCGGCCCATTTTAATTGCCGCGGAAAGTGTATTTTAAACATCAGACGGAATTCGGAGTTAAATAATAAACGTGTTTTGTGTACCTGATTTTGTTTAACTACATGAGATACCACATGCCTTGAACCAGTCTCCAAACCTCGGTAGCATAGAGGTTGAAAGCCCATCCTAGCGCAATAATAACTGGCAGCCTGCAATAATAAATGGATTCAGACATACATTTACGGAGCATCGCCAATTAAATAGTTACTAACAAGCGCTATTATTATAAATTTAAATAGTATTGCCGTGAGAAATTTGTCTACCATTTCCAATCGTAATACGTATGGTATCGAATATAATTATGGCGAATTTAAATAGAAGCATGATTCGTTTAAATTTGAATATAATTGACGCTGCTAAATTATTGTAATTCATTAGAAATAAGTTCCGGTGATATAATGCTTTCAAAATTACAGTGTTAGCATCGTATACTATATGGTACCAAGGTACTGTATAATACTATTAGAAACTAGTTTTCTGTACAAAGTTAAATACTGCAATAAGAAATAGGTGACTTCTATTATTTACTTATTCTATAAGCTCCAATAATGTTTATCACTATCATAGTATGTACTTCACTCTTATTACCTGTTTTGCATTTCCAACCCAAAATGTTATATGATTAAAACACAGGAATTTTCCTCCCAAAGGCTGAAATCCCAAAACTGTATTAACAACGCATTATTTGTTTAATTATATCTAATGGTTAATTGTACGCAGATCTTAATTACCTTAGGTCCTTTATCCGTGTACGTGGTCTGAGAAAATTACAGAATATTATAGAATTAGTATACCGAGCTTTAAAGATCGAAGCTAAAATTCAAACGAGCAGCTGGAAACTTAAAAGAACGGGCATGAAGTTGTAAGATTAAATAGGAAAATAATTATGGTAAATACAGATAAGAACAGTGTGATTGTAAGCGTGGGACTAAATAAGCGTGATTTATTAAAATTTACCATTCCGAATTATCGATAAAAGCTTTTGGTATAATTTGTCGTACCGATTTCTTTTTAACAGCTCTGAAACGAAGGTGTGCACTGCTTAAATATCCGCGCGTACGAATCGCTGATCGGCCTCCCGATCGCTGATTGGTCGATCGCGGACGCTTGTTTGCGTCAGACTCTCCTAGAATCGTAAATTATCCAGTCTAATGCTATTACGACTAGCGAGTAGGTTTTTCAAGACTATTACACATTATCACTCGATATTTTCCTGATAGAGGACTGCTCTCTGAAATTATCATGATTAACATCACACCATCAAGTCCATTAACTTACGTGCCGTCAATTTTTCCTTGTTCGACCTCTTTGCATTCGCATACTTGCTACATTTTCAAACCGATAATTCCTCTCAGTTCTTTAGTCACTCGTAGCAGATTCGGCAACCTGCACTAGTGCGCACAGAGTGCGAGTATTCTCGCTTCCAATTGGCTAAAAGTCGAGCGCACCAGTGCGACCGACCGAATTCGCTATTATGGTTCTAAACATTCTCGCTCACGTATATTTTAGAAATGTTTAGAAAAACTATAAGGATATTTATTTAGTGTGCGCCTTAATATTTCGGCAGAAATTCATGCTCGAGCATTCGTGCTGTGCAAGCCCAAGTACTAGCGATGTGTTTGCTACGAGAGAATGTTGTTTTCTCGTCCCGTTTTCAGTGCGATCGCGATGCTGATCGAATCTAGTGTTTTGCATTTGCATGGCGTGCGCGTAAACAGAACGTTTAATCGTTATGTTTACCCAAGGAGACGTTGCAAGCTCCGCGACGAAACGTTCAGATTTTTATCTCTCGGGAGGACTAAATAAAAATCGGCCTCTTTTTTAGATCGTTAGTTTCGTTCGATATCGGGAATGCCACTTTGGAAAATATTGCGCGACGGTGTTAAATATTTAAAGTTCCCTTTCAACGCGAGCAAAACTTTCCACTCGCGGAGGCTCGCCGATCGAAACGACGGGACGTGATTGGCAGTGCGTCGATGCCTGGATTCTTGTTTAAAAGGCGGGCACTGTTAATGTAAACATGTTAACAAACCGGCAGAACCAGGAGGCTCGCCTCGATTCATTTCCATCGTCGCCGAGGTCAAGGAAAAAAAACACGGCACAATTTCAGGATACATGGTAAATATGAGTAATAAATTTAAGCATGACTCTTAAATAGTAAACTAGAATTACATCAGTCGACGATATTTGTCGAAATCTGTTCTCCATGCTTCTGTTATATCGATATCTAGGATTATAGAAAGAAACGAGGCTTTCTAAAATATTAGATAATAATAATAGAAATCGAAACGATAAGATGAATGCGAAAGTCATACAAATAAAGTAACAATTGCAATTAACTTCGCTGCTTCTTTTTTTTTTGTTTTACTCATACCTTTTGCAAGAAATTTATTGTACGATGTTTTATCTTACTTTGTGGCACAAGTATTCCGAAATTTTAAAGCTTTTAAACGTTTAAAAACTTAAATTTGCAAGTGTAAATAGTTGGAAATTTATTCTGTGAGAGATGCATACATATGTATGTACATACAGTAGTTCCATCACTGTGTGCACTGTCTTACATTGCTTCCAAACTATTATCTCTGTTCCTAAATATCACTACGTTGTTTAGTTTAGCTTGGGGCATTTCGATTTATTAGTGGACCTGCATTACATAAACTCGGAATATTTAGAATTTCGGGGAACACGCACACGTACAATTGACTAGATTAAATTGCTGGAAATACAATTTTAAAAATGATACATAATATAAATTATAAATATGTAACGTCTAAAATGTTTTACAACGTGAAAGTATTATTCATTAAATGTTTGACGCTGTCTGTGCAAAAGCTGATTTGTTTTTCGCGGGGATGTTAATATATCGTAAACCTTGGAGGAAATTTTTATGTACAAAATATTATAAACAGAAAACTGCTATTTTGCAAATAGAAATTTAAACGAGACATCCAGCATTTACTATTGGACAAAATTATCAGATGCTAGAGGCTGACTATTTTCTAGTGGGATTTTATAATTCATTTCCAAACAATTTCGACGTAATACATTGCTTTGCGGCATCTCTTCTTTAATAATATTTCGATCTATCCGCGCTACAAGCCAAAAAATTCGTTCATTCTTACCTATGAATTACATAAATAGATTATCAGATGCTTTTCACGTATATTTATATACAAAGAGTTAATTGTAATCTTGATACATACAATATAAATTCATTTGTATAACACTGAATTATTAAAAAGTCAAACGATAAACAACATCGGTTATCTTAAACCTACTTGTAATAAAAATCTTTACCCATAATAATACAATGTATAAATACAGAAATAAATTATTTAGCTCTAATTATCAGTTAATTTGGACGTAGCACTAGAATATTAGAATTCTTCGCCTTCTACCTAAGACAGTAAAAGCGTAGATTCGAAAAAGCATTTCTCGTACCATGCCGTGGCATTACAGTTTTTTCATAACTCTATACAGTTTTGAGACCATACATAATAATGTCCACCGTTTTTAGGATGTGAAATCTAGTAGTTTTATTAAATTCCACCTTAAAAGTACCTCACTGCGCGTATTCGTATTTAACGAGTTAAAACAAAACTTTCCATATCATAATTATCAGAGTATCGTATATTGAAAATAACGAACTTTCGTGTTCTTCTTTAATTTTAAATACATCCAATATCCGCGACCAATGTCATTGTTTTCATAGAATTATGACGATTGAAGTTCTCTTAATTGTAATGTTACGAATAATTTATATAAAATTTGTTGTCGAATAAATATTCTGAATAAAATACCCAACGTTTCATATTAAAATACATTATTCGTCGTTCTCGAGAAAATAGCGGTGTTCATTATGTATGGTTGATACATGTGGGCAATATAAAAGTTCTTTGATTACAGCCAATTCTTAAATTAATTATACTTGATATAGTGTGAGTTCGATTACAAAAATACGTGTAGAAAACTCGGTAATTTTTGTTTCTCCTATCAACAACGTCGTGCTCTTTTATTGTAAAAGTAGCCTTAGTCGATTAAATTAATAGAATGTTCGATCACCTTTTTAATTTTCGTAGAGATATGGAAATTTGAACTGATTGTTTCTTACTCAAGATGCGGATGCTTTAAATACGTACAATACTATCTGTATAAACACTAAAATGTGTACGCGATATTTGTACGCGATTATTATAAAGTCATTGCTACGGTAATTAGAGTTCAACTACTGTTACATGCTAGCTACTAATTCAAACGATTTCATTCTCATTTCCAATGCCCTTGCGCTATCGAGCAACAAGGTGCTGAAAGAGAACGCTTCTAATCAATACCGTTAAAACATCGGATAAATTTATCTACCACTATACGCAGGAAAATAATATATACAGAATGTCATTTAATATCGTTAATTTGGCATGCCGCAGAATATAAGAAACGGAATGTTAAGAGCCGAAACAGTTCGATCGTGAACGACATTCTAGTGGAAGCATTTGCGGATAATTTGTAATTTATAATAATACGATCCCATGATCTCTTTCCAGTCTACGTTTCGCTTTAAGAGACACGATTCCCATTAAATCTGCGGGAGTTGGAAGTCCTCCAGAGGTATTCGGCGCTACTGCTTGTTGATAAAACACCTCTATGTTCCCACACTGGTTACCATAAACAACCGTATCCTCCGTTCTAGTTAATTAATAAAACATACTCATTTTTTATCGCAGTTAAAAAAATATCGCTACAAATACCGTCCGCGGTAGTAAAAATCTTACGGTAGAACAAGCGGTTAACAAAGTTTATGCGAAAGAGAAGGAACGTTTCAAATTTCTCTACATTACAACTTTTTGCTCCGAAAGCTTAAGAAACATTTAACGCGCCAAGTGAAGAAATTTGAAGGAAGCGAGAAGATATAAGGCAAATCTACAGAAGCGACTTGAAGCTGACATACAAAGAAGTCTTTTAATATCCAGATTATTACCTGACGATGATATCCGTGAGATTACTAGCATGCGTAAATCTGTCGTGGAGGCAAGAGACGATATCCAATTCCGTAACACCCCATAGCCCGGAACGATTTACCGTATCCCATTGTGGATCGATGCCTAAAATACTATATAATTCTTTGTTCTCATTCGACGGTAGAGGCTCCAGACATTGCTGCAGTCTCGCTTCCAGCTTGCCTAATGTGCTCACGCAAGTTTGCCACTGCAACATACGCGTATTGTTCAGTAAAAATTCGAACGATGACGAAGTATGATCGGAAGATATACTCACAAGGGAGTGTATGAGATCCGGATTATTAGCGGTGCCATTTTCCATTAACAACACTAGCACCATATTTTGGTGCCCGCAGAGAAATAGCTCTGATTTCTCGAGACAAGCCTCGTCCTTGGACATGGAGACCCAGTCCTCTTCCAATTCGTCTTCGCCGTCGCTACCGATTTCCTTGTTAACTGCCCCCAATTTCTGCTTGATCATTTGATTCGTCGCCGTTGAGAATCCGGATAAATCGCGAAACTCGCTAGGGGTGGTTTCTCTGCTACAAAAGCCGCTGGTCCTTTCGTCAGCGAGCAAGCTAAGCTTAGACATAAGGGGCGTTAATTGCAAACCGTCCAACTTCTTCTTCTGAAGAAACTCGTACGTGTTGCCGCACTCCGAGACTGATTTCCGTCTATCATCGTTGTCCGTGACGTTCAGTGGCTTCAAAGGGAGGCTCATCGATCGGCGATAAGATTCTTGCTTCGTTTTATTATCCATCTTTATGTCGCGAGAGTTATTCAGCTTCTCTAGATTATCCTCGCTCGCGGTATCACAGTTATTTGCTACATTCTTAGCGTTACAATTGTTAGTGAAGCTCGCTAAGAAATCGTTACGATCAATCGCGTCGCTGTTGTCGTCTTTAAGCTCCTCGTAGTGCGAAGATATGTATTGCTCGTACAGCGATTTAGATACCGGCAGGCCGTCGCATCGAAATACAGGGTAGCAAGGATCGGTGATCGTTTGGAATTGCTTCTTACGCGTGGGTTTCTTTTCAGGGGAGGATTCGGGGGATAAAGCGTTCTTTAACTGCGGCAAACCTAATCCATACGTTCTAACCGATATTCGATTGGAATAGAAACTCACGGACGAATCTAGGTCGTGCATGCTTAAGCTCTTTTTATTGAACTCCCTTCGTTTAACTAACTTCTTGTTCGGCAGAATGTTCCTCAATTTATTCAAACGTTTACATCTGAGTGCCTCCTTAACAACGTCTGGGATATCATCTACATTCGTCTTCGTCTCTTTCAATTCCTCCTCCGGCTCGACACTCGCGTCCTCGTTCGTGTTACATATCAGCATGGCGTTACCATGCAGCACTCTGTTTATATCTTTTAAGGGCGTAGAGCAAACGCTAGGAGTTAAAGGATTCACGCACTTCGGACGGTCTGTTTTACTTTCCTGTTTACGTTTAACTGGCGAACTGTACGCTGTAAGTGGAACGGAGGGTACGTAGTGGCTGTTGTCGTTGTACTGCGAAGAATCTAATTCCCCTTCTTCGGGTACAGTGAAGATACGAGAAGTGTCGCGTTTCATTCCAGACAGAGGTAGTTCCTTGCTGTTCTTCGGCATAGTCTGAAAACACAATTGTCGCGTTACCACGAGATTGTTGGCGATTCGCAATCGAAAGCTTCTTACCTTTCTCTGCAACACCTTCTTCGTGACTGAGTCCAAGTAAGAACTATAGTGTCGCTCATCGTTCGCCTCTTGAACAAGCTTCCCAAATTGCTTCTGTTCTATGTACACTCGCAGCAACTGTACTCCGATGGGCAAATGAAATTCCGTGGATATTCTCTCCGCGGGAGTCTGAGGAAAAGTCACGTTTAATATTATTACAAGTTTTACAAAAGATTCTGTATTATACGAATGTAATATACCTTTATTCTGTACGGATCGGTTATAACAATCTGTTTAGTCAAGTCTGCGCTCAGTTGAGTGGCAACTACCCTGAGAAATTAGTATACGATAAGAAGATACGCAAGATACAATTTCGTCGTAATTACGAACAAGTAACTCACTTGTTGTTGTAGAAGAGCGCGCCACCCACGATGCCATTAATTTCTTGACAATATTGTAGAACTTGAATCGCTTCTAAAAATATGTTACTGGCGGTCTAAAAAGATTGCTCGTACGAATGAGTAATTATAAATGGCGGGAACAAAGTACGAACAAATTGAAATTGATATCATGCGTCGCTGTACCTTCGGAAGCTTAATAATGGGAATGTTGGAGAAAAGATTGGCACTGTACTGAAGTATTGGCAAATATGTTTCGAACATTTGATATAGTTTCTCTGTAAATTTATTCCTATCGTTGTTGAACGATTCCAGTATCTTATTCAAATCGCAATGGAAAAACTTCAACAACGATTCCAGTGTATTCGCACGCCTCTCTAAAATCCAGTCTTGAATATTCCTATCGGTTCCCACCGCCTGCGAAACAATAAACACTGAGCTACGCGTGCTAAATGCTAACTCGCACCGTGCATGACGCGCGTTAAACAGTAAGAAAGATTCTACGCTTCATTCATTAAGAGTACACTGATAATTGTTACCGCTGCAGCAGATAACTACCACTATAAATTTGTACTATACGTATCTTTCCACTTATCGCTCTTTCTACGTACGTACTAGTCTCTCTAAATTTCTAACTCATCCCGCAGCGGTTCGAATAAATCGCACCTACGCTCTGAAAGCTCGGAAGTTTCTGCGCGATGTTAAAAGAAAAAAACAAGTGATAGTGCACTCACAAGAATGTATTGTCCAAACTTTTTTAATACAAATTTTCCCCCTTGCAACGTAATGGATTTCGGAGAAGAAAACGAGGATGTAAGGAATTGATTAACAGCCATTAATTGACCCGCTAGAGCTAGCCTTTGAGTAAGAGATACCCATGCTGGATGGAAATACATAACTGCTTCTGCAGGATCATCATCTTCTTTACAACACCTCGCAGTGTCGTAAACAAATACTATCATCATCTCTCTAAAAACATAAGAAAGGATGTTGAAATCATTTCGACTTAACGTCGTACAGTTAATTAACTCCGAGGCTGCTGAATGATTTAAGAACAGCTCCACGATACTACCATATATAATTTACGGCTACTCGTTAAATACAAGATAGCGACTCGGAACGTTCTTTCTCTTATAAATGAATCAGCTTACCCTGAAGTAATCGATAAAAATATTCTACGCAAAGTCGCAAACGTATGTCGACGGTCATTTTTACAAAATCACAGACATAATATTAATGTCCGTTACTTCCTTTGGATTCCAATATACGAATGAGTCTACGAAGTAAACAATTGCCAATGGAGAGCTACTGATTAGCTGCACCAGTAACCGATAACAAAATAAACGAGATAAGATTACAGTTTAGAATAAGTTCGTTGAAAGAGCTATATATCGTACACAGTAGTACACTCGGTGTAGAAATTCATCGTATTATGATATGGCATGTGCGGAAAGGTCAACAAGTTTTTTCTTCAATCACGTTACTCATTCTCGCATGAACTTTATAGAATTGGCAGGACTTCGAACTAGGAATGTTTAATGCCGCGAACTATAAGCGAAACATATTTCTCGCGATATACCATGCTTGTATGCGTAAAGGGTATCGAAATTAGTGTGCAATGAAAACAAAAGGTCTTTTCTACAGAGCATATGTATTAATCCAACCAATACAGAAACGATACATACTTTTATTTACATAAACATTACGCTACAAAAAAAAGAAGAAATGTAAAGCAATGGAGTGTAACCACGAGTAAATATAAAAATCAATTAATTACATACATGGCAAATACTACGAACAACGTAATAAGTAAGGAATGGAACATTTCGAAGTTAATGAACTTGATATGAAAAGAAGGAATATACACGTTCGGTAATTGATACGATATTGTTGCAAAGTGCGAAAATAAGCAGGCTGACGCGTGGCGTCAAGAGATCTCCAAGATCTCCCGATTAGCAATCGACGAACTCACACCAACTTAAAGTCAGCATTCTCTTTCACGAAGATTAAAGATTTGAAAAGGGACATGCCGCCGAAAAAGTAGCCGGTGAATCGAAGCGTAGCAATGAGTCAGTGTGCAGCGTGGCATAGTAAACAAAGCATTATCGTTGAATTAGAGATGCACTTTCTACGCTGCTATAATTAGATAAGGCTAGGCGTTACGCAATATCGTTCGTACTTCGCCATGGTGATCGTGTGTACGCTTCGGTCTGCCGGGGCTTAGACTTCGATTGCGGTATTGTCGTCGTTCCGCGACGTCAACCCCGTCTTCCTTCTCGGTTCGTTCTTTTTTTCTCTCTCTTTTCACACGGCACGGCAACTCGAGCGGCAAAGTTTTCCCGTTCCGTCTTTACCGTCGCTCACGATGATACTGAGCGTCGCGAAAAATGCACTTCGATGGAAATGCACTTTTCCGTTATGTAATATAAAATACGAGCCATAATAATCTTGATTTCCAATCACGCTGAATGGAGCCGCTCCTTTACCGCCATGCTGGTATCGATCTCCTCTGGGCGCAGTCTGCTTACGGGTATTTTGGTCCTTGAACGATAAAAGCGACTAGGAGCCGCGATATTCGAATCCTGCCGGGCTAATGCACGTAAAATATCGGGTTCTTTACGTGGGAAATTATAAAGATCTGTAGCTTCTTTCGAAACCTCTAGCATTTAATCGGCACAGTTGTCACGTGCCTTTTTGAGGTTTCTCTGAACCAATTAGGTACATATGTAACGTAAATAGTTTCAACTGGTTGAAAATTAAATGTTTGAGAAGTTATAGACCTTACAATCTTTTTTTTATGTAAGTGCTTCAATTTATTTTGTATTGGAGATTCGAATGTTTAATGAAATGAAAATTTGTTGGATTAAGATGTGGTAGAATTTGGTGTAATTGGTATATATATATTTGAATATAAATTGTAAGTAAATAGAAATGCAATAAGCGTCTTTGCGGTTCGAAGATTTTTATTAAATGAACCGTTATTACATTTAGTTAAAATGATAATTATTTAAACCATTATTTCTGTCGATAACGAAAATAATTGTTTAATCGACCGATGTTACAATCTTCTTCCGCACAAACCACGACACGCTATGGCCATCTAGTAATAAGACCTAAATCGAAATGTGGTTGTAACGATCATCCATTGCCAACAGAGCAATCGACATCGATCATTACAGGAAGGGATGCTTTCTCCACCCACGGTCTTTTCTATCAGTGTCCCGTTTCAAACCTAGTTAAATATTGAACGTGTAAACTTCCCGCTTTCACGTAATCCTTGAAACATTCGAAAGAATCTTTATCCCAACTTTATCTTAAATAAATAAATACTGTCACACAGTACACAAATATACTTTGCTACATTACTACTTAAAACCATTTTACTTCTCAAGCTTTCATCATCAATACTCCTCTCTCGCATAGTGCCTACCCTGGTCTTTACAAACTTCAGACAAAACCATTCCTATTCTCCCAGTAAATTATGTTTCATGTACGTACGCAACGACTGAGTCGAAGTCGAGAATGATAATTTTCTTTTGCCCGATTCGGGGGCTAAATTTCGACCAGCTGTGCGGGGCATTTTCTGAAACGAAGTGTCCCTGGGAACTTTCAAATGTCGGGACCGCGTTCGTAACGAGGGGAATTTAATGGCGGCCTGGCAGCCCCCACCCCGACCTCGTATGCAGCAGAGGCAGTCAAGGTGTCAACAGGCGAGGCCGAACAGAGTTTACGCGATAATTCTCATCTGTTCGTATTTGCATGGTTATTTCGCTGCTTATCGCGTCGTACCGGAACGTTCCGGTCCTTGCATCGGCGATACATGCTCCGGGAATAACTGGCGATCAGAGAATGCGACTGTTCGGAGAGTAGCACGGTGCAAATTCTTCTGACGTGTATGTGTGTATACGTATGTAATGTTTTGATTCAATCTCTCGGCCGAGGTTCTCTTTTTGTATCTGTTTCGTTCGTCTAGGAACGATATGCTTCGACATCGTTTCGCCGACAGAGACAGCCGTTAATTCTCTGGTTGTCGAGCGCTACAGGTTTCACGGCGCGCAGACTGCGAGGTCGACATTTGTTACGTTATAAACATTTTTGTTCAATAAGCATGCAAAGCTCTGGACAACAACTCTTGTGCCCACTGCTCGCAGAATTCTTGTTCAGCGCGACTGTGATACCTCGAGATTGAATATTATCACACCGATTTCAAGTTGCTTTCTCGGTATCGAATTAAGAAACATTTCTGTAAACAATTACATTTATAAATTTCGCTTCGTGTCGCTGACTGAGAATGCGCTAGTTTCAAACCTTCCGATTCGCCCTTCGATTTGTGTGTATCATTTGGAACGATAAAATTGTTTCGATACTTTGTTTGGTATTAACCGAGATTTTTAACGCGAAAGATATTGGCGGGTTTAGTAAAGTTACATTCGTGATCCATTGGTTCGTTTAAATCGCTTTAAACTTGTCGTAAAGTACTGTAAGCTTTTTATTCTTTTTACGTTATAAAGACTTTTCGAAGTTTGATGAGAAAATTGCTCTTCGAAGCTTGTACGTTAGATGGTTTAATGAGACGCATATATTTCTAGACATGACCCTTTTTGCGAGTTCCTTACGCCGTAATTGCTCGAAGAATCCAATGAAGGTGGATGATGAGCTGTATTTTATCGAGCAACAGTGAGGCGAATATACTGTAATGGGGTGGGTATCGTCCACCACAGTATGGATTACTATATGGAGTTGCCTGTTGCGGGGCTTCGATTTAGCTCCGCAGACATCTCCGAAACAAATTCCATGTGATAAAACAAGGAAAGTGTTTACTGATTCTTGGGGGATCATTAGCGACGGACCGTTGGGCTCGAATTATACTCAAGACTCGCATTGCGAATGGCTTATAAAAGGTGAAGATCTCTTGAAACATTCGTAAGAATCTTCTTTTCTTATTCGTTTCGTGCGCGGCTACTGTATAGATTTCTATCATTCCGCAGCGAACAACACCCGCCAGTTTATTACCTTGAGTTTCCGTACAATGGGAACGGAATGTAGCTACGACTACGTTTTCGTTTACGACGGAGATTCCTTCCGATCTCCACTGTTGGGCAGCTTCAGCGGAAAAACAGAGCCGCAGCAAGTGACGTCGTCGTCCGGTTACGTAAGTGAACACGAAATCCTACAGTAATAAGCAATGCGACGCTTGCTGCGAACGGGGAGTAAAAGTACAGTTACGATGTCATGAATAATTCATGCTCGACGATCTCTGAAGCGATCCTTAGTAATTTCACTCCGCTTTTACAGATGTTAATATTGTTGTACAGCGACACGAACTACGTATTGGATGGCTTTCACGCAGAATTTTCGGTTACACACTGTCCGAACAATTGTACAAATCATGGGAAGTGTATTAATAATACTTGCTTCTGCGAGAACGATTGGGGTGGGAGAGACTGCTCCCGGGCTCTGTGCCCCAACAATTGCAGCTTCGGTGGAGAGTGCGGTTTGAAACGATGCCAGTGTCATAACGGATACTCGGGGCAGTCTTGTTCGTTGCATAGAACACATCCGGATGGCAATAAGTATGTTACTAAATACGCTGTTGCGTTAAATCCGATTACCGATTAGCATTTTCTACATACTGTGCGTGATAAGCAGGTGGCACTGGCTTTCGCACTCGGAAGGTGGACTAAGGCCGCGTGCGGCACACACGGCGGTATATATAAAAGAAACCGATTCGCTTTATGTTTTCGGCGGCTATGATCTCAATTACATACTCAGCGATTTGGAAATGTATCGGTTTAGTACAAGCCAGTGGGAAGACGAGTATGGTAGTGTATTAGGTAAGAGCTGAGATTATTTATTGTAATTATACGAATTGGTGCGTTACACTTGGTACATACGATTTTTTTTTTAATGCAGAAGGCACTTCGTCTGCAGAATATTTAGATCCTATGCTCATTGCCACTGAATTAGAGCGGATAGGTTCAGGCGCAAAAGAATTGTATGGTCTTCGCACGTCCTCCCTCATTTGGAGAGTACTCTACAGTATTAAAGACAATAATACCTTCAGTTTACCCAATCATGGAAACGTGGAAAATGGGCAACACGGTTGGTCGGAGTTTAGAAACACAGCGGAGCACAAAGAGCGCGAGAGGAAAGCTCAAGAAACCAGGGAAGGCGACAAGAGTAAAAGTACAATTAGGATAGAAAGGAACGACGATCTTAGGAGAAAGCATTCTAGACATCCGAAGCCACGATACGCGCAAACTGCAAGGTTCAAATGAAATCTACTGTTTTATTTAATCCATTGAACTTGCATTCGAGTGATGTATTCTTCATTTCTTATTGTATTAGACATCGCAGAAATCTTGAGAATTTAAACCTCTATCGAGAACTTCGCGTACCAAATACAAAGAGCGACGTATTGAATTGGGAGGAGCAAAGCGTCGAGGATCCCATCGAAGAGAATATTTTCATCCAAGAACCGAAATTAACAGCGGATGAATCGTTCAACGACGAACCCACAAAACCACCGACCGTCGAGTTACCTAAACCAAGTCCACGATATGGCCACGCTGCTTGCAGATACGACGGTTAGTTGTAAATATAACAGCTGTTGCAGAAGCTAATATAATTTACAATCTATCAATTACAGACGGCTTTGTCATATATGGTGGGAAAGTACAAGATGGTACTCTGTCGAACGAATTATGGCATTACAATGTTAATACTCGTATTTGGACATTGCGGGCTAAAAATTCTCCATTCTATCCGCCGCAATTAACGAGACACACTCTTACCTTGGCGAACGATTATATCTATCTGTTCGGCGGTAGTACGGTGGACGGTGAATTCTCGTCGAGCCTTTATAAGATTAAACTGAATCTATGTAAGCCTATATGTCTGCGAATATTTAAGTTGCGTGCAATATATTGCAGGTGAAAGCAGAATAATTTATATTAAATGTATTATGGGTTTTAGCTGATCCTACCGCGACTACAGAAAGATGGAAGGAAGTACATCCTCGAGGGGGTAAACAGTTAGACGTACGTGTCGTTGCACATTCGACTGTGTACCATCGCGCGACTAATTCTTTATTAGTCTATGGGGGAGTAGTGGCTAGTATAGCACGCTTTAGTAAATTATCAGATAGAATGTTCGTGTTTCAACTCGACAGAAAAGTTTGGTCTGAAATCGATTATCCGAGGGCGCACTTGAGAGACACATACGTTCCAAGGGAACGGGCATTTCATACTTGCAACATCATAGGTAACTAGACGCTCCATAGTCTGCTCATATTATTATTACAATGAAATGCCATCGGACTTGATGTGATTGATTTCGTAGGGAATTATTTGGTTGTATTCGGCGGATACTCTCATAGACACAATAAAGAGGAGATTTGTTATGATAATCAGATGTATCTTTACCACCTAGGCTGCCATGCCTGGGTAAGTCACGATGTATTAGGCATAAACGACAAAGGTAATCCAAGAGCTTTGTAGCTTACAAACTTTTAAAGTTTCCGTTGCTTCTCCGTTGAGCCTGCGTGTCGCTTTTAGATTCCCGTTATCCAAAGCAACAAGGAGTATTTGCACACGCGGCAGACGTGCGGAATGGCAACACCCTGTTGCTGGTGGGCGGCTATCACGGTAATGTAAACGCAGACTTACTCGCGTACACGTTGCCACCGATGCTCGCGCCAGGTGACGAGGACCACATAGAACCCGAGCAAATATGTTCAAGGCATAAAAGTCTAATGGAATGTGCGGCTAATCCGGAATGCGGTTGGTGCTCGGCGGACGAGGTATTATTCTTCTGGCACGCAAACATTTACCTATCCTTCAACGAAGAGCAATTATTTACTTCGAATATTTCTTATCTGTTCCAGATATGTTACGGCAGAACTATTGGTAGTAATTGCACGACTAATCTTCAAACGACTCGTTGCCCAGGCGTTTGCCCAGCGCTCGGAGATTGCCACTCCTGTTTGATACATGGCCAGCCCGGCGGAGGCTGGGGCACGACTGCTCGCGGGAGGAAGTCCGTTTCTAATAAACTAAATCTCGGCACTTGCACCTGGTGCGTTCAGAATGCACGCTGCCACCACAAAGACGACAATTACGGGGTTTGTGGTCTCAGAGACGACACGCCGTCCCAAATACCGGGATGGTGGGGTGCGAAAGGCACGGAGATTATAAAAGTCGAGGAATGTCGAGAAATGGATAAAAGGCCGGGATTGACGTTTCTCAAGTACAAGCCGCCGGTGAATTTTAGTCAACCGGACTCCGTGACAATAGTCAACGCTACTACGGTTGATTTTAACGTTCCGTCTATGCAAGGGGCCAAAACGGAATCCGCCCTTGGCGGGGAAATGATCGCTAGATTAATCGGGTTCCTTAGACCACCGACGTATTTCTGGGACAGCTCTGTGGAGCATTTAAAGATCTGCGTTAGTTATAACAGCGCGACCCTGCATGTGTCGCGGAACGATGACCCTCGGAAACTGGTAAATCGCCTTCCTATTTTTCAATTCATTTAAATTACTCTGTGGCACTTTAGATATAAACTATACTTCTTCTTTTGAAATGGTATTCAGTATTCTATAAGAAAAGCACGCGTATTACATTCCCTTTCAATAAACTTTCCCCAGGAATTAGTCGCAAATTTAACGGCTGAGACCTCGCAGTGCATTCCAACGAAATGGCCAGACGGGCACCAGATGTTGCTGCTGCCGGGGCGATACTTGCTGGATTTCGAGTCGAAGAGAATGGTCACCACGAGTTACGCGTACGCCAGTAAAATGGAGATCACTCACAACAAGAAAACCGAGAATCCGAAGGTCTTCACGTTCGAGTATCTGGAACCGTATCAGAACGGATCTTGCCACCAGTACAAGAACTGCCTGCACTGCTTAACCGATTCTTCGTGCGGTTGGTGCGACATTATTAATAAATGTATTTCTCGTTCGATTAACGAGACCGAAAGCTGCGTGGCGGACGTGGAGTGGGACGAGGACGGCAATCCGAGCCGTGAATGGCATTACTTAACGATCACTCCTTCAGCCTGCGCTAATTGCTCTAATTACATCTCCTGCGAGTCGTGCGTCGGTAGCAACTTGTGCGAATGGTGGACGGAGGAGACACGCTGCGCGAGAATAGGCAGGCTGCCCAACGCTGTTGTCAGCCTTGATCAGTGCCCGATACCGTGCAGGCAGCGTTCGAATTGCACGCAGTGCTTGGACGAGCGCGGAAGATGCGTGTGGTGCGAAGCGACGCAGGAATGCTTCTCCTTCTCGGTGTACACATCTGAATATCAGTTCGGCTTGTGTCGGGAATGGATGGATCAAGCTGGTCTCATGGGAGTGACATCGAGGTCCGGGTCATCATTAACGGGCAATGATCAATGCAAAAGTTGCAGTCGGCACACAAACTGTTCCAGCTGCCTCCACTCGTTGAGCTGCGGCTGGTGTTACAGCCTCGAGAATCCTATTCTAGGAGCGTGCGTGCAAGGGGACTTCAATCAGCCGCACGTTAATTGCAGCTTAGTCATTAACGATTACCAGAACACCACTTTAGAAGCCGAGGAGGCAGGTTGGGCCTACGCCCAATGTCCCGACGTTGACGAATGCGATTTGGGCTTGCACGACTGCCATCCCAACGCACTGTGCACCAATACTCACGGCAGCTTTAGCTGCCAATGCGAAAGAGGTTTTAACGGCGACGGGAAAGAGAATTGCACGAAGACCTGCTACGAGAAATGCGTAAACGGTTATTGCAGCGAGGCGCCTGATTACAAATGCGAATGCTATCTCGGCTGGACTGGCCCGGATTGTAGAACGAATTGCGGCTGCTACAATCATTCCAATTGCGTGCAAGGCCCGGGTATTTGCGACGAATGCCAGGACTGGACCACCGGAAGGTATTGCGAGGAGTGCAAAGCGGGCAGTTACGGGAACGCTACAACGCCGTTGGGTTGCAAGAAGTGCAACTGCAACGAGCACGGGGATAAAGATCTGGGGATCTGCGACAGGCAAACCGGCGTGTGCTTCTGCCGCGACAACACTCAAGGGGACATGTGCCAGCGTTGCAAGAAAGGCTATTACGGCGATCCACGAGACGGTGGGATGTGCTATTACGGCTGTATGTCGCGAGGCATGCTCGGAGGCGAAGGAACTGGCAAACGTGGCCTTGGTAGCAGACACTCGCAGCTGTCGTGGGAGTGCCATTTCGGAGAGTCACCGACGAGAGAGTGCCTCTGGATAGTTAGCCCGAAAACGGATCTCTCGTCGGATACCATGCTCTCTGGAACGCAGAGCGTTATCCAGTTCACTATACACGACGACATTAACGTCAGTTGCCAGGAGAATAGCGTTTACGTGTACGACGGGCTTCCCGAATTCGTCTCGTCGTCTACTAGTCACCAGAGCCAACTACTGGGCGTTTACTGCACAGAAAGCACCGACTATCCCGTAACAGTCGAAGCCAAGTCCGGATTCCTTACTATTCACTACAAACAGCTGGACGAAGTCGAGGGCTTCAATGCGAGTTACGTAATAATGACGTGTAACAATTGCCCGGGGAATCGCGAATGCCGGAACGGGAATTGTTTGTGCAAACCGGGTTTCGTGGGGATCAATTGCGACGTGGAGCTGTGCCCCAACAATTGCACTTCGTCTAAGAAGCAAGGAATTTGCGACAAGGGTTACGGGCGCTGTGTCTGCACAGCTGGGTACGGGGGGCGTGATTGCTCGATCAAAGTTAAAGAGCATCAATTGGTGTTCACCGAGTTATTTAACTCCGAGTACTTGGTGGATCAATTGGATCATCTGAGGAAAACTTTACCACGATTTGGCCATACATTGGTCGCAGACAGAAGAGGTAGTCTGTGGATGTTCGGAGGATATTCTCTTAGTCACGGTCCTCTAAACGATATTAGACTTTTTGATACTAAAAATAACACGTGGATGCCGATTACTGTGGAGTCTACTTCAGAAGCGTCCATGCCCCAGGGCAGATATTTCCACGCGACTGAAATAGTCCACAGTAGGCAGCAGATATATGTCTACGGTGGTTTGTCGATGAAAGAGGAAGACGTTCAAGGATTGTCGAACAACACTCTGAGCGACTTCTGGAAATTTAGCCTGCAGAATCAGAGATGGATGCAAATCACGCAGGACGAGCTTAAAAGGGAACCACCGCCTCTGGCTGGGCATACGTTGACTTTGCGTAGGAACGGAGAGTCGGAGAGTCTGATATTGATTGGAGGGTTTAGTCCCAAGTACGGATATCTCGACACAGTGTGGGAATTCAATTTGGAAACGGAAACCTGGGACACGATAAACACAATTGGAAATGGCCCGTTAGGGGTGTATGGCCACTCGACAGTTTACCACAGCAAATCGGATAGTTTCTACATTTTTGGCGGGTATACTTACGCGATAAATCGGACATTCATTTCGAACAAATTATACGCATTGAATTATAAAACTCGCGCCTGGTCCGTTCTTCCACCGTTCGATGACGACTTTACAGATGGAAGTAGCTTGGTAAGCAGGCATTATTTATTTATTTACCCATCGCTGCTGCGAGGGAATAAAGAGTGATTGTAAAAGTACCGTTTTATTCCAGCCTCAAGCTAGATTTCTTCATTCTGCAGTTACCACTGACGAATACATGGTGATATTTGGTGGTCGCCAAAATCCTCATAACACCTCCGATTCATTGATCGCTTACAAGTATTCGTGTAATTTATGGATCCGCCTAATAACAAAGGATATGGAAGTTATTGGAAGCCCTCCGCCACCGGCGTACGCTCATGCAATGACCCATGCCGATCCAGAGTCCAATGCTGTGTACGTTGTTGGCGGTTTCGACGGTGGCATTAAAAGTCACGTGACCCTGATAAGTATACCCGAGGATCTGTGCAATCTTTGGATAGATAAGACGACCTGCCGACAATATTTCGGATGCTCGTTTTGTTCTGTCACCACGATAAGCGGGACTAACGCCTCCTTCTGCTTCTCCAACGAAGTATCCATTAACAAAGACGATAGGTACGCGTGCACACCTAGCTCAGCATGCTCTTAATTACATCCGTAGAATATTAAAGGCAATCTTATTTTAGATGCGATATTAATGTTACTCAAGCTCAACGATCGAACGGAGTATTTTGCAATTCAGAATGGATGGCGAGTAGAAAATGCCAGAATTTCAAGACTTGTACGGAATGTTTAGCGGAATGGCCGTATTATAAAAACGAGGAGCCGGTGTGCAAGTGGTGCACGAACTGTCCGAATGGAAAGTGCATACCGTACGAGAAGGATTGCGACGAGTTGAACAAATGCAGCCTCAGGCAAATATCGGTGACGGATGTAAATCAGTGCGGCGAACGGCAATGTCCAGCTAGCGATTGCGAGAAGTGTAACAGCCTCGAGGGTTGCGTATGGACGAGGCAGGTCTTGAAGACTTGTAAGTTCTCAGACATTCATTCAGACGCTCTACTTTTTATTCAACAATCCTTAACACGTTGAAGAAGTAGCCGCGCTACTTTCACATGGATTGCCTGTGGCGCCACGGCGAATTTCTTATTCTGTGATACATATTATTTTGAAATATTCTCTACAAGTTGAAGTGTATAATCATGCTTAATGAATTTATCTTACCGAGGGTCACCGGTGACTCCCGTAATAGTGATAGTATTGAAAAATTCATAAGTATTTACATTTACTCTAATAATGCGTTTTAACAAATCTTGGCGTCACCGGTGACTCCCACGGCGCTGCGGCCAAACTGAGCGCCGGTCACCGGTGACCCCCGTGGCATTCGACGTGTTAACAGCTTTATTTATCAATGTTTTCAGCTGAATTAGGGGTCGCGGTAACTGGAGAACCCGTGTACGACTGGAATTGCGTGCCGGATGATATATTCGAGAGATCGAGCATTAAAATGGGGAGCACGCAGTGCGAGAAGCGGTGCGCCGACCACAAGGGTTGTAAAAGTTGTCTGAAGGGTACAGGAGCCGAGGGTGGCTGGCGGGAATGCAGATGGTCGACGCAGCTTAACGAAGTAAATTCACAGCGATAACAAGATAATTATCCAATGTTTGAGCAACATCGTAACGCGGATCTGTTTGTTAATTAATCTTAGTGCATCTCTCCATCGTATCAACCTCTATACTGTGCTGGCGGCGTATGCGGTTTAGTATTACGCAGTTCTGATATGGACCACTGTCCCGAACCGTGTTCGGTTTTCAAGCAATGCAGCACGTGCTTGAAGCACTCGCATTGCGGATGGTGCTCTTTAGATTCAGCTAACATAACTGGTCAAGGGATATGCACGGAGGGTTCGCTCGAAGCGCCCGCAGATCACCCAGCTGGTGGAACGTGCGATATGCTTTACAATCAACAGTTCCCTCAGACGGAGCCACGTAAGTTTAAATATCCACATACGTTTTAATTTTCTATCTAGTGTTGTATTTACCAATGATCGTTTATAATTGATTGCAGCACTTGTAACCACGCTGCTCCCACATTACATAGAGTCTTTAGAAAGTTCAGACAATGTTACAATGTTAATCCCCAATGTAATATCGAAACCAGTATTCTCTTGGCATTACGTGCGGTGTCCTCCGGAAAATGAATGCACCAATGGACACCACACGTGTTCCCCAAAGAGCGAGAAATGCTTTGATTTGGAAAAAGGATTTGAATGCATGTGCGGCGATGGGTATAAAACTGAAACGTAATTTCGTTCTTCTTTGCCTTTCTTGCGCTATTAACTGTAAGAAATAAACAAGTCGTTAATTTGGTTTATATGTATTTCAGGCCATCGTCGTTCAATGAATTTGGAAGGTACGATTTGCGAGATGTATGACTTTAACGAACCTTCAAGGTAGAAGCTACCTTGTTTCGTATTACATTCATAATGTGTTTTGTCTTTAGAAAAATTTGCGTGCCAATGTGTACGCAAGGCTGCGTTAGAGGCACGTGCGTAGAACCAAATGTGTGTCGCTGCGACTTTGGTTACGTGGGCGCCAATTGTTCGATTCAATGTCAGTGCAACGGCCACAGCAACTGTGCAGGCCCAGATAAGCTGGACGTGTGTTTAGAGTGTCACAATAACACTATGGGGCCACAATGCGACAAGTGTCTACCTTTATTCGTTGGGAATCCAGCGGACAACGGGCAGTGCGTGCCATGCCTCGAGTATTGCAACGGGCACACTCGTATTTGCATCAATGAAAGCATGACCGTGCCGGTAATTTAAGTTGAATTCGCGCGTTAAGCAGGCGTGTAAAGATCGAATAAATGACGATCGTTCTGTTTATAGGATCCGAATTCCATTAACAAAATGTCTCTGGAATTGTTGAAGAAACAGTTGGTTGAGGGTCCCGTGGCTAAAGCGAAATGCGTAAATTGTGGGAACAACACGAAAGGTGACAAATGCGGGGAGTGTATGACTGGTTATTTCAGAGGGACAGAGGATCTCCGCGATGTATGCCGACCGTTAGTATTTTCATGACAATCTTTACGTTCGAACGCGCTGTTAGACGTTATTTTAAAGGGACGTCTTTTTTTTTCTAGCTGCGAGTGTCATGGGCATGGATTCACTTGTGATCCTGTGACAGGAGAAAAATGCAATTGCGGTAATAATACGGAAAGTGACTCCACTTGTACCAGTGGGCCCATGAAAGGTACGAATACTGGTAATCCGCCGTGTTGGATGGTCCAGTGCAGTAAATGCAAGGAGAATTATGCTGGTACGCCGATCATGGGGCATCAATGTTACAAAATTGTGACGGCCGATAACAAAATGTGCTTTGACACGAAATTAATAGGTAAGCAATCCGACAAGCGATTATGTACGCATACTTCTCCGCCGTGGCACCTCTCATTCTTCTAATACAAAAATTCTGTTGCGTAAAAGCCCCATCACCACCATGTTAATTACAAGTCTCTCGCACTCGTGCACTGTGCACTTTAACTAACAATAATTTTTCTGAAAGTGCAAGGTCCTATTATGTCTGGAGGATCTTATGGTTCGTCCTCCTCCAACGGTGACTTATTACGTGTTCTTTTATCAACCTTTCTGTCGTTCACTGTAATATATTATCTGAATTAATTACAGACGAGTGCAAAATGAAACCGAAGCCGTTGAACCCCGGCCAAACGGTATTCTACATGGTGCAGCCTCGTTTCATGAACGTCGACATCCGAGTTATGGTGGACGTGACTCAAGGAGCTTTAGATCTGTTTCTCAGTCCGCGCGACGATTCTTTTGTCGTGACATTGAATTCCACAACGGGCTACCAAGAAGTACGTGTACCTTCCGTCTACTAAGCACTGTGTCCCCAGTTTCATCGCCGTTTCCTCTTCAGGTGGAGCTGGACAGTAGATTCGTGTGGCGGAGAGATCCGCATAGCATGTGGCTGGACGAGCGCACCCGCAGTAAAATGAGAATCGTCGAGTTTCATCCGCACAATACATTTCCGTTCGCGTCGAACGGCTCTACCACGGAGCCGAATTGGAACACCGGCCCCCAATACATCGTGATGGAACGCTACGCAGAGAATTTGGCCACATTCCTACCGATCGAGAAGAGGAACACGTTCCTGGTCGTTAGGAACCTGACCAATCGATTAGTGTTGACTTTGCCCCAGGACAAACACGAGCTCCATCAAACGAAATTCCACATCGCGTTGAGGGCGATCGACCCTATGCACCCAGAGATAAGTGGTCGAGCTGCTTACGGAATGATTTTCTTCCGCCAGGATCAGCTGCATATTGATCTATTTGTGTTCTTTTCCGTGTTCTTCTCCTGCTTCTTTCTGTTCCTGGCCGCTTGCGTGGTCGCGTGGAAGACGAAACAAGCAGCGGACGTGCGGAGGGCGCGGAGAAGGCACGTTGTCGAGATGCTGCACATGGCTAAGAGACCTTTCGCATCGGCTACTATCATCTACGATCGGGACGGCAACGACTGCAGCCCGAGCTCGCCGCAGCGTAAAAACAGGCGCAATAAATTAGTCAGCTTTCACAGCGACGTGAGACCGGTCGCGGCCGAGCCAACGGACGACGGTGTCGCGGCTGTGGCCACGGTTTTTATCAGATTACCAGGCGGCCGGCAGGCTCCTGTGAAATTGGCCCTCGGCAGCTCGCTGATACTGTTGACCAGAGTCTACCCGGTCAATAGCAGGGGGGTGTTCCTAAGACGTAGAAACAGTCACGCGTTGAACTGAGCTTCTTTCAATAGGAACTTTCCCGCTGTGCTCTTAAGTCTGCTTAAGTTCGCGGGAAATGGCTAGCAGTGATTCTTTTTTTATTCACCACCCTTGCGACCCTCGTTTTCATTGATCTCATCTTTCAACCGCCCGTTCGTGCCATTTGGCGGGCAAGTCACCGACACGGATCAGGGGGCCGGGGTAACACTTTTCTTCTTTCTCATCGAACAGCGTCTGTACATTTCTCGAGTTTCGCGTATTATTTGTTCCGCCATCGTTCGTCATTGTTTGAATGTTCGCCAGTAATACGAAATCTTAGACTAACGTTGTATTATAATCGCAAAGAAACAATTGTAAGGGTATTTAAGCTAGGTGATGATATATATATATATATATATTGTCATACCATTCCATGACGAGACTGTATGTTTGTACATAAGAAATCTGTAATTATGTATTAATTCGTAATTTACACATTTTTGTAGAAGCATTTTACGTGAACGGGACATGATTTTGTGTCTTTGTACGTTTCGTGGCTACTTTCCGGGGAAAGTGGAGGGATTTTATCGAGTCAAGAAGTATATTTAATTGCTCACGTAAAAGTAACTATCTATCGAAGGATGCGAAAGGGGAAGGGAGGGAAGAGGCAGCTGCGGGTATTACTTTTAATACCAAATACTTTCTTCGTGTCTCGTCGAGGATTTTAGGCGAAATCGACATTTTTAACGGGAGAGGAACATTCAGTCGCATCGGGTACAGAGGCAAGCGATCTTATCGTTGTCGCGAATGTAAATAGTGTAATGCCAGCCGTGGAACCGATTGTAAAGCTTGCTGTAACAGTAATCCAACGCGGGCAGACACCTTTAGGATTACTTTCGGAGTGACAAAAATGCAATAATGATTCTGCCAACTGGGCACCGTTTCCTAACAGTTGGCCAGCAGGGTGGCTTTCGAACTAGGGCTGGGACTATTCGAATAATTTAATATTCGAATATTTTACAAGTATTCGAATGCTACGAATAAACTTCGGAAAAATATTTGAGTATTCGAATATTTAAGTATTCGATAATTCTACTCGAATATTTCAGTATTCGAATATGTACTATTCGAATAGTACGGTGTGAATTATAAATCAAGTTATTAGCTTACAAGATTTCACCCTGACAAACTAACGAACTCACAACTGAAACTAAATAAAAGCTTGTAAAAAACAAATGAACCTAAAGAACTTGATTTATAATTCATACCATACTGTTCGAATACACCAGTATTCGAATACTTAAATATTCGAATGGTATTCGAATACTTGGATATTCGAATTATATTCGCCAAATAATCGAGCAACTGAAGTATTCGAGTACCGAAAAATTCGACAAATATTCCCAGCCCTATTTCGATACGTGCGCCGTTAGAATTATCGTAAGGGCTGCCACGATGGCGAATTATATCCGCATAATTTAAACGAACAGTATTAGCATCGTTGATTAGAAAGAAGCTCGATAATGCGTGAGTCGAAAAGGTTCCTATGCCAAAAAATCTGATGCAGGAATAACAAGCGTCGTAGCATAATGATATATTATTTATGGCAAGAAGGCGGAGAGAAATGTAAAGGATTTTAATTAGTGAATTGTACATATGGGAGGGGGGTGCACGTTTACAAACGTTTGTCGACACCGTATATACATCCTGATTGTAAAATATCAATATTTACCGATCATCAATATCGCTCTGGATCTGATGAGATGGAAGGAAAACGTGTTTTCTTATCAAAGACGATAAACCAAGGTTACGTACTAATCAAAATGTAGACATAATAGGGTGTTGATGTAATGATATTAACGCATACTAGTAAGGCGAGTCCAAGCAAATTAAACGAGAAAGCGGAATCACGTAAATACGTACATGTAAATACCACGAGGCGTTTTTTGCTGAACTGTTATGCGGTACCAAACGAGTTTAATATATTCTGTACAGAGTGTTTCTTGGGATAATTGTTACATGGCTTGGATATTTTACACTGTGTTTGCACAGGATGCATTATATAATTTAACCAGATAAATTTCCCTCGGACACGAGGTGTTTTCTATCGACAATGCCGGAATTAATGCGCAAACTACTGTTTGAGTGTAAGTTCGGTACAGTTCGTTTGAACAAATACAGTGCGAAGTGTTCGAACCATTTTTTGGAAGCGTTCTACGCAAGTCATCTATACGTTGGAAGAATGCACGAGGTGTTTCTTGATCAGGAACAATGACACATTGAGCAATTGTTAAGTGTGCATAAGACAATGCAGCACGTCTTGTTCGTTGAATCTGAGAATTTCTTTTCTTACGAGTCTCATCACCGTGTATCTCATCGAATGACAACTTGCAGCTATCTGTAGAACGTCGAATTCGTTTCTCTCTCTCTCTCCCTCTTTCTCTAACGTACTTTCCTTTCTCATTTTCCATCGCGACTCACAGTTTACCTTCACGCGACCAACTATCCTAACTATTCATCCGCGAGGTTTGCGCGACAGTCTGTAAACAATATATTTATAAGGATACAGAGAAACTAACGTATATGTACATTTACATAGATTTACGTAAATAGAGATATATATATTATATATATATATACATATTATGTATACACGATGAATGTATAATTTTTCGGTTGTACAGATCTGAAGCGTTAATTCCAAAATGTTCTATTTTATATATAATTATTACATTGCATTCAATGTAAGCGATATCTTCCAATGCCGGCATTGCATCGCGTTGAGAAATGTTTGTAACACACTTCATGACACCGTCGTTTATACCTATAAGAAGAAAAAAAAAGAAAAATGAAAGAAGTGGAAAAGAAATGGTTGTGAAGTCCATTGCGGCTAGCACCCCTGAAGGGGTTTGCCAGCGTCGTGGATCTGTCTGTATCGTTGGGAGGAAGATACGAGGTTGTGCTAGTGAAGATTAATGAACTGTATCGAGGAAGCTTTAATAAACGTGTGTAAAATTGGGTTTCACTCGAGAGGGTTCTCATTGCATTTATTACGTGGCAACTTTTGCATTGTAAAAGTTTCAACGTCTCTCTGTTCCGCGTGCTCAAGCGTCGGCAATAATCGTGTAAATTACTGTACACAAATGGCCTTGTATGGTAATTCAAAAGAGATAATGCCGAGTCCTGTTACTATAGTAACTCCTATACAGCAACAAGACTTGGAGCGCCCCAAGGTTCTACCGAGCACGCGATCGAATTTGTACATAGAACGCTCGCGTTGCATTCCGCCAAATGCGTGGCAATTGTACAGACGACGTTGCCGAGTATATTCGAGTGTAAGCTAAGGTGCTAGCGTAAAATGAGATTCAAAATATCTTCGCAAAATCGTAATGGTCATAAGCGATTGGTAACGTGCGTAGCTTGGAGCTCGGCAGAAGAGATTTATTCCTGCGGGTATGTTTGAATATTCGGGGAAAGGCTTGTTTAAGGGACAAACTAATGCCCTTTCTTTTACAGGGAGGACCATTTATTGATAGCATGGCACTTGGAGGGCGGAACCGCGCACTCCAGCGTCGTTGCAGAATTCCCCGATGACTTTTATGCCACGGACATGCAATGGCACCCGCGCCCAAACTACGCAGTTTTAATTACCAAGAAGCAATCGCTGGATGTTCTATTGATTACCACCGCTGATGGTATTCATTCTCACCTTTAATGTCTACCTTTATTCTAACTTAGGAACTACATTCGTGTTCTTTGATATTCGTTATGTGTTGCTACTCTGTCTCCCATTGTGATACTGCTATTCCCTAATCTCATATCTTTGTTGCAGGGAAGTATCACCTAATAAATAAGAATGGACGTATAGAGAAAAGTATCGATGCTCACAAAGGAGCAACAACGGTAGGCAGATGGAGTAGCGATGGTTCTGCGCTTCTAACAGGTGATCGAGGCACTTCGCTCGAAGCGGTAGTTGAACGGCAAATTAACTTATTAATGTTTCAGCTGGAGAGGATGGCTTGATAAAAGTTTGGTCGAGAAGCGGCATGCTTCGCTCCGTCGTAGTCAGAGCGACGTTTCCTATTTTATCTGCTGCGTGGAGCCCAGACTGCACGACAGTATTGTACTCTCAGGGAGCTCACTTGATCTTCCAGTCGCTTAATTCTAATTCCAAGCCTAGAAAGGTTGACTGCTTTAGTAAATGGCATCTGCCTGGGTAACGGATAGAGTGATGTTCGAAGGAAACTTTTATTTCAGATACTTGCGCACGACGGCTTCATTTTGGTTTTATGCTGGAGTCACGCGCATGGACTGGTAGTTTCTGGCGGAGAAGATTGCCGATACAAAGTGTGTATAATTAAAGAATCATATGTCCATGTAAACTAAAACATTAAATCCTTTTGTTCGAAGGTATGGGATCCCAATGGCACTCAGCTATTTTGCAGTAACATCTGCAATCATCCCATCACAGCAGTGAGTTGGAGTTACGCTGGGAACAATTTCGCTGTTGGATCATTTAATACGATTAAACTTTGCGACAAAACAGGAGTCAGTGTATTTTCGCATCGCATTGTCGTTGGGGTTGCATCAATAATTCTCTAATCGTTAATTTATGTTCTCCAGTGGTCCCATTCGTTGGAGAAAATCAACGCTGGAAGTATATACAGTATTGCTTGGTCTAGCGATAGTACGCAGGTTGCTATGGCTTGCAGCAACGGCACTGTGTTAACTGGACACATAATAGACAGGTATAAACAAGAATATAATAATGAAATATTAGATACCACTATTTTAACGTGTTCTATATAAATAAAAAAAATACAGGAGATTGGAGTGGAATAATTATGAAGCTACGTTGGTTAAAAGAAAGATAATCGAAGTGAGGAATGTTACTAATGAGATACGCGAAACGTTGGACATATCGGATCGCGTGGTTCAGTTAGAATTTGGTTTCGACCACCTAGTTGTTATCACGCCAGCGCAGTGCCACATTTACTCGGTAAAAAATTGGAATACGCCAGCCATATTCGATTTGAAAAATACTAATGTATCAGCGGTGCTTCTCGCAGAGAAGTAAGTAACAGCTGTTTCATGCTTCTTATAAACTAACTTAAATATCTGTCGTACAAACGGTATTCTTCAGGCACTTCCTGCTAGTCGAATGGAGCAGCGTATCGTTGTACAGCTACCAAGGTCGTTTACTAGGAACTCCAAAATGGAAAGGGATGACACAGGAACGGCTTTATCCTCCTTGCGTGTCCCTGTGCTCCGACAGTTTAGTCGTAAGGTCGCAAAGTAACGAGAAATGTATGATACAACATGTTTCTTCGTACGAAAAGGAAAATTAGTATATAAACTCTTATCAGAGGTATTTTTTTAGTGCTTCACGTGTTGGAAGTAGCGTACAACAAGCCCATAACCGAAACTCAGCCGTACACGCATCTCCAAAGTATCGGGAGAGTGGTGTTGAACCATATCGGTGGACCCAACGATCGGCAAGTGGCGTTGATCGACGTCAATAAAGACTTGTTTCTGATTTCTATAAGAACCACTGGTTTCGGTAGAGTGTGCAAAATAGGTATGCCCTTTCGTATTCGTACTAAATACGTAGTCGCACAATACAGCTTGGTTCCTATGTTTCAGCCGCTATGGCGCAAGATATCGAATGGGCAGCCGATGCAAATGTCCTCGCAGCAATGCTGGACGCGACTTTGTCTGTATGGTTGTGCCCTAATTGTGTCCATTACAGTGATCGTAAAATAATAAGGAAAACAAGGATCGACAAGGAGAGCAGGTTGAACGCCCAGCTTTTATTGTTTCCGATAGAATTATCTTCTTCGCCTCGTAATTACACTTTTCTCATACTTTCAGTGAATTCGGAAAACAACCGAGTATAGCGAGTGTATACAACGGCATGGTAATGGTACGACGCGGCGATGGGGCATTGGTAGCTTCTTCCTTTTACACGTTTTTCATTAGCCTTCATCAGCATATACTGAGCAAGAGGTGGAAAGAAGCACTGTCCCTTTGCCGAATTGCTCAGGTAATTAGCGCTTTCCCTTTCACCCTGCGGTAAATCGAGATTCCCTTAAAATATCGAATAACGTAGAATGAGATATTATGGACTTGCATGGCCGTCATGGCAACCGACAATAAAGAACTGAGCGCTGCGGAAGAAGCGTACGCGGCAATCTGGAGATTCGATAAGGTCGATTATATTCAATACATAAAGGTAATACAAAGCGTCATTATTCTATTCGTGGGCCGTACAACTTCGATTTGTTGGCGATTAGGGCCTGCCAAGTAAAACGGAGAGACTAGCAGAAATGGCGCTCCTATCCGGTGATTTATTAACTGCGGAGGGCATACTTTTGCAGAATGGATTGGTCGAGGAAGCTATACGAATTAACATCGAAGTGTACAACTGGAACAGGTACTTCTTTGTCTCTTCATATTTAAACGTTGAAGCAATATACCGACTCCTAATTTTCTCATTTTCGCTCAGAGCATTGGAATTGGCAATCAGGCACAAAAAGCAACAAGATGAAGTGCTGGACACAAGAAGGAAATATCTTCGAGTGATCAATAAGGAAGAGACTAATCAAAGCTTCCTTGCGTACATGGCGAACGTTGCCAAAGCACAAGTAAAACAAGTCATCCTGCTCGATCGCACTGTTTCGACCACTGCACACAATTCTCTATCTCCTCCTTGAACAGTTGAGACAAAACCTATTTTCACCAGGATCCACCTGAGAAATCTTCCATTAAACTGGACGGGGTCGAATTACCGGAAACGGAACTGCGGGGGCATGAAACGTCGGACCAAGAAATGCATATGTGAAAGCATAATAGCTTCGTCTATACAAATTATTTATTAAAGTATATAAAACCTAAGTGTAACGAGCCTGCATTCCACGATACTTCCAGTTACAGATATCCCGGTAATTGCCGAGCCTATAATTACGTTACACAAAATCGGCGCGCAAAGATTTTACAAGGGGCTTTAGAATAGAAGAATTTTTACGCGTGTAGTCATATTCAGCAGGTGTCACAAGAGTAGAAACTTTAAAAACATCGAGATCACAATGACGATTGAGCTGGTAAATACAAATAGTAGCACAAGTTTCCGCGAGTACCACGCTGTCTCTTTTCTCGCAGGTCTATATCGCGTCGTTAAAGCGGACTGAAATGAACAATATATATTTCATTAGAAGAAAAATACGTGTGATAATTTGTTCTTATCGCGTGGCATATGTTTATCTCACCCATCCGCCGTTGGCTTGTATCCACACAGCAAGATCCTCTTCCAAAACGTCTGTCATACCTGCAAGCAGAAAAGTGGACCGATAATAAGAAAAAGAACAGAGCAAGTACAACATTGAGGAGAAATAGAAAAATATAATCTTCAGCCTTCTCGCGCGATACTCGCGTAACTCATAAATATTGCACTCAAGGCTTTCGGACAGCTCCTTTTGCTGGGATAAGGAAACCACGATCAGAGAAATGACGTTAGAATTTAAAAAAAGAATTTATCACCTCTCTGTATGGCAGGCAGATATTCCGGCTTTCCCTGGCGCACGCAGTCTACGGCAATGCCACCAGCAATCGCGTAAAGGGCTATCACTTTGCTCCAAGTCATCTCACCGCTTCTGATCATCTCTCTAGAGACGTCGACTATGGCCTCGCTGGCGGACTGCTCGGAGGAGAAACTGCCGCAGCCAATTTGTCGGTAGATGCGATTAAATAAGTTCGGATGCATTTTCTCAAGTTCTGCCCCGACTGATATTAATTCGGGGTAAACTTCGCCGACCACCACCGCGCCGGGGAGCAGCATAGCGCTCCTCATCCTCTTCAGGGCCAACTTTCGTTGGAAAATTCCGGACCGTTTTAAACGATTGCGGATGTACTGAGCGCACAACGAAGATCCCTGCGTAAGAAATTAAGCATCATTATTTCCAGAGGTTTTAGAATTGTATATTAATTGGTTATCAATGGCCTGTGGGTTTTTGGGCTTCACTTTTTGAAATTCGAGAACATTCACGGATAATAAACGTTCGATCATTCCGCTAACGTGTAAAGAGTATATGTTTCAGGCGGAGCGGCCGTTACCTGTGACACAGTGAGTTCAACGGAAGCTGAAACGGTCCTCCAGCGTATGGTATGAGAGATCTTCCTGGAGACGACGTCGCTGACATTGCTGAATCTCCTCCTCGCCGAGTCGACCACGTGAAAATGCGAGACTTCGTGATTGTTCGCTGCGAAACCGGCTAAATTCGAATGCAAAGATAAGGCGAGGCTATTCCTTCGATGAGGTTGCGCCGCGCTTCCGGAAGTGTCCTCCAAGCCGCGCAAAGATCCCACGAGCCCAGACATTGGAGAATCCACCGCAGAATGTTCCTGCCATTCAGGCTTCTCGGGCTTAAAAGAATTTACGAACTTTGAGGAAAAGATTGAGGTGGCAATTCTAGGTACAATTTCATTTCGTTTCTTTTGTACGAAAAGTCGAATAGATTCGAATTTTCCAATCTTTATTGAGCTCATTAGGTTTATCTTAGAATACACTATACGACAAATTTAAATACAACTGATAATCTCATTAAGAAAAAAGAAACGGAATGAAGGTAACTCAAGATTTCCATAGCTAGACATAATTAAACATAAAAATGTTGAAGTACATGATCGCAAGGAACAGTTTGATTGGCGAGCGAATAAGACTTTCTAAATACAATGAAATTCCGCAGGAATCTCTCCTTGAGAGTAGAGGAGGAACCTCGAGCGCCATTGGTGAATATCTCGAAGTCCCTTTATGGTAATCGCTCGATTACGCGGCTAGGAAGGAGAACGTCGATAGAATCTTCCGTCCTTACTACCACAGAGGAGCCTTGAGTACATTCACACCGAGGTATCGTAGTCATAATTATTATTCCGCTCGCGAGTACAGCTGTTGTTATCTCGCGGCCTTATTTAGCCCACCCGTTATTTGACACGCTTCGCGGCGCTTTGTGTGCCGCGGCAAGGTGCACGCTGCCATTGTATGCGTATTACTCATTTCCATTCCATCATTTGCCTTCTTAACGAGGGGGATTAAACGCGGCGTGTGTCGTTTGATAAATTAAAACGGACTTCGCGCGGCCGCTCGCAGAATCACGGTCCGCTCGACTCCCCGATGATCGTGGCGCGTTAATCGAGGTGTTCGCGTAACTGGGATACGCCATTCAATTACGGTACAATTGCGGATTTAGATTTCCGCGGGCGCTCGAGTTCCTTTACCTGAGGATAGTTTCAGCATCTGATAGTGCGCAAGGTGTGTTAGAATTGGAGGAGCAAACTTGACTAGTCGATGGAGCTCGTGAAAAGAAATGAGAAGGTTCTAATCAGCTTTGCTTCGCGAACTGATCTTGAGATTTCTGGAGCGCTCAGTGTGTCGCTTAATTAATCATCTCAGAATGTATATCCAATGAATATTGAGTAAGGGACTGGGCGTGGAGAAGATTTGTCTACGTGCTTAATTTGCAACGCTGCTCACTCAGATGCAGATATTATGGCTATTTATGTTTATGACCAGGCGAGATTAAAAAAAGCTGTGCATTTCAAGAACGATTAGTTCGCGAACTAAGACCTTTAGACTTTATTCATACCTTTTTATTCCTAGCAACGAGTTCTACCAGCAAGTGAAGCTCGGGTCGACTGTTTTGAAACACCCTGTAGCGAATAGTTGGAGTATTTCCAAGAGCTAGTTAGTTATCAATTATATCAACCCAGCTGATCGATTATCGTTGGAGAGGCTACATAGTGGACTCGTTCGTTGTGACATTTGACTGTTGTTCTCGTTACAATAGTTTTGGCGAGTTGTAATATTAAATGTTAGCGCGTTGTTATTCAACGAAGCTGCAGGGTGTTCGTCAGGATGTTGTAACGAGACGAGTCGTAAATGCATGTCACTGGATAATTGATTTATTCCCGGAAAATGTGATCACTCATTACCATCCTCACATTTGCAAAAAAGAAGAAACTGACAGGCACTCCGTTTACAAAAGTGTACGTGGTACAAACATCTAGGTAAAAAAATCCTCCTTCAAAAACTATACTGTACTCGCTAAAGTAAACTATATGAAACTAAAGAAACACGATTCAGAAGAATACGCCAGATTTAAAAAAAAAAATGAATAGTTCTGTGGTGTTTGAGCTTTCAAAGAGGCAATAACAGTAAAAGCTGCATCCACGTTTCCCCAATAGGAGAAATATAATAATTCAAAGATGATCGCTTTCTTAACTATTCGATATAAACTTCGAAATTGCTCCTTCTGTGTCCACTGCTTAATTTACACAAAATATTAGAGGTTTTAAAGCACTCAGCGGTGAATGAAACGAAGAACTTATAAAGTTACATGAGCGTAGCTAGTTCTCCAACTACTTGAAGCGGCTTGGTCCACCACTCGTCCCCAAGACAATCGCATTTCATTTAATTCTGTTAATAGCGTGATATATTCGTAATGAGTTGCAAAAGTGTTAGAATTTTTAAGGGGCAATTAAAAGCGAGGGACGCGTTACTTTAACAAGCTGTCGTACGGTCAGTGAAATTAATTTACCAATGACTGGGCCCCCTCCTCTTCGACTCCCAATCGAAAGTCCGGCTTCATGGTAATTAACCCGCGCACGGCTCATTAGCCACTGCCCACTAACTTGCTCTACATACACATTATGTGCGTAATATATTTCTGAATTATCGCTTATCAGCGGCGAGCCTGTCCGGTCGATTATCGTTCGAGAGGAGTGCGCGCGGCGGCGACGTATTAAATCGTTTGTTTTATCAATTCCCAAGGCTTATTTCCGCGCCACAATGATGCCGATAATGGGTCTGCGCGTCATTGTCGCATTTTTGCTCCGTTACACCTGACGCAGAGATCGTCGCGTTTTATTGGAGTCCAAGGAATCGTGAAAGATAATTGTAGAGACTTTGAGGGCGTATTAGAAATGAAATTTTGAAGGGAAGAAAACAGGAAACTGTTTGCGCGCAACAGGCAGGAAAAAGTAGTAACCACACGTCTCGTAACATTTGATTTATTCTGCTGTTTCATTCAACTTTACAAGGAAAACAGTGATTCGAGGATGATATAATAATTAATTTACATGTTAGAGAAGGGTGTGCACTTTCTATTTTATTTGACACGCGAAGAAGGAAAAATCATTTTGAGCTTGAGTTAAGAAAGCCACGAGTTTCTTCGTTCGAAATTTCAATGAAGATTAAAAAGGATCGACGTAGAATTGTAATTATTGGCATCAGAAAATGCCAAACGGCAGTTATTCGGAATTTGACGATGTAAATACAATATTCTTCAATTTGTTTTAAAAGAAAATTACTAAAGAAACTGTATTTGATGTTGTACTCTTAGAAAAGTGAAATTTAGTTGAGTAAATCTTCGATTAATTAAGTGGCTTTTAATTAGTTAGTCGATTTCATTGGAACTCGTTGTAAATGGAAGTTAATTGGTCGAATGTAAATAAAGAGGGAAATAAATGAAGTTAACTTGCTAATTGGTTCACCTGTTAGTTGGGTACAGCTATTAGTAAAGTCTTAAAAAGACAGTCGAAGGAAAGTTGGGTACAGATTGGCACAATTTCATTTAAATCAATTATTGCGCGTGCTGCGTCGTCAACAAGGTTAATAAAATTAAGGAGCGTGTACTGCAATCGTAACATTTTAATTAAATACCTTCAACGTTTTATTTTTAGACAAGCAATGAACGGCAAAATGAATTATACTGACGACACCTAAGAAATTAAAAAATTCAATCGCTGTCTTATAAATCAAATTTTATGGTAAAACAAAATTTAATTTTCGATACTGTGCACGAAACCTCGCAATCGTGCATATTTGCATTATGTAGTTCAAATTACACATTCCCCTTTTTGTACAAATACTGCGTAATAAGAAGGTAACAAAAATCTTGTTTTTTTAAAATTCTTTTTTAAGATGTGTCACAGTAGAAGTTATGAATACTTGCAGCGTAATGTCAAGCATAGGAAAAATAATCGTGCGCGTAATTTCCATTAGTAAAAGTCGAACGCACAAACAACGCGTATATGTAGACAGGTGTTAATTATGTAACGTAAAAATGTTTATCTAACTTCACTTGAGTTTCTTCTGGCGTTTTGCGCAAAAGGACACGTGCCGATAATACGAACGTGACCAATGAGTCGGATGTATAGAGTGAATATATTTGTTCAAGTTTCCTGTCTGTCTTAAAAATATGGTGATGCATGAAGTACACGAATAATCAAATTTCAATTGAGACTTTATGTCAGAAACCATATAGTTTTTGGCGGAGAATATTTAAAGCAAGATTTAATAAAAGAATTTCTATGGATGCACGAGGAAATAATAAATTATTAATAATCTGCTATAAAAATTAGTAACCGTACTCGCAAAGTTTATATACGTTTATATTAATAATTATAATACTCCGGATTTATGTCGTTTAATAATCACCGAATAGCATTGTTGTATTAGGTGATACACATCAGCGTGCAAAAATATCTGTTATAATACGCGATCGAAATGAATGAATTCCTAAAAGATCGTCATGTTTGCCAGCGTATTCAATTCAAACGATTCGAGGCGGCTTGATTTTCCCGCGGTCAGCAAATTTTTCAAAGCTACCCGGGTCACGTGCTGCGCATCGCATATGCGCAGAAATCAGTGTGTCGCCAATTAGTTTGTGCAGCGAATCGACGTCGACTGATTTTATAAAATTTTGCAATTCTCCGCGAGTCTCGATATAGCGTTACAGTGAAACATCGCGGGTTTAATACCAGAGAATTGTTACACAGTGAAGAAATATTAATAATCACAGGAATTCACATATCTCGAAGATTAGAATTATCTGCGTGCAACCCGCCAAGAATTGTTTGAACTCGAGGTACGTCAGCTGCTTAACTTTCCACCTCTCGCGATTATTAAAATCAGTTTAGTTTATAATTAATAGAATTTCGAAAGATATAACTATGTAGCAGCTATCGAAGAGAATTATCAGTACCCCATTTAAATATCTCATGGGGTCCAAAGCTATGGTTGACCATAGGAATACCGTGAAATATGAAACACTGTAACCTAACAAAATTCGTAGACTGTCAGTGCTGAGTTTCGCGCAGAAAATCTCCAATAATAGTTAGATTAATAATCGAGTCATAACATTCAGAGTTTTAACGAGTTCTTAAAGGTGCCCTTGCTTTTTATGTTATTGACGAGCACGTAAAGGATGGACGCGCCGCCGTCTGCATTAATTTGCATATTTTATTGCTCGGTCGATTAGGTACACCATCGAATTTCACAGGTGACGTAAGTGTGGTGAAAAAGAGGTAGGCGAGGTATCGGAAGGAGGACGAGTAACTGACAAAATGAAATATGGGTCGAGACGGTATTCGATAAAAGATGCGGGCTACGCGTCCAGCTAACGGCCGTGTCTCCCACCCCTTACAGACTTGCCAAAAGCGGAAAAAAAAACAGGGCGCTTCTTATCCCTTTTGCTTTCCAAAGGCGTTCACTTCCTTGTGTCACCCGCGATTCTTTTGTTCCCTGCCACTTTCTCGCCCGATGATTTTACTTCACTACTTCGTAAATCTATTTTAATATCCAATATATTCACGCGAAGTATTTCAGTTAGTAGTGAATTTAGTTTGTTAGTTTGATTTATTTAATTCCCCGAAAATTAGTCGCATCGTTACCTTGATTTTCAAAGCTGCGGAGAATTATCGAGACTTCCGTCGGCAGCCAGCTCGCACGATCACACTTCATTTCTGAGAACTAATTTCGAACACCGGAGAAAATTGTAAGTTTCATAATCCTGCTCACGTGTACGCCGTCACTGAATTAATATCGTCGCCCGCGAATATTTCACCGGGGAAATATTATTCGAGCCCTACCCCCGCTTCTGGACACGTGATCGTAATTTAATGGTTATTTTATTTGAAAGCGAGATCTATAAAGATCGGTATCGTTAATGAACACACGACGCACCGTCGAAATTGTGGGCAGCACTGCGCGCACAATACTGGTGACTTTTCAACTGCAAACGACACGACTCGAAACTGTTATGTGAACGCCGTGCGAGTGTTATCCCTACTTACACCGCTGCACAGCGGTTGAGTCACTGTTGAGAAACGGTTTGACCGCCGGGGGAAACATATCCAATTTCGCACAATCGTGAGAAACAATCGAACTTAATCTGCGAACGTATGCATATCAATGAGAAATAACCGAAGAAATTGTTTTCGAATCAATCTTGATGTTGCATATCATTTAGAATACATCGGTGGAATAAATTGTTTGCGAGAGGGAGAAACACGCGGCGGATGTAATTATTTTTCAGGGGCATCTTTGTGGATAAGAATGTAGCTTAGTTATCTATAATTCCTCCTTACGATTCATACAGTAAAAATAATTGAAGTTTTTTCGAACTAACAGTAGAAATTAGTACATTAACAGAATTTTTAAATTGTTAAAGAAACTGTATGTATATAGTTTTAAAAGCTGGTTGTAGACGACACAAGTGATTCATGACTCCTACTACGAGAATCCTTGAAAAGAGTTATATAAGATATAAACTTGAAAGGACAATCAAGTCTGCGAATGGCTGTATTTGATCGCAGAAGTTGAAAAAATATTTGCCGAATTCTTTAAACGGTAGTAAAGTTTGTGGCCTAAGGTCTGGCTGGTGATTCTAATGCATTAATCAGTAACTAGAAGAGAGTAGAAGAAAAATCTTTTTATTGATGATAATTTCTATCATTGAATTTCAAAGATTTCAATGTCACGACACTTCTAAATAGATTTTGCATTGTAATTTACTTTCGTATATTGGCTCTTAGGGTCACATGCAACATATATATACACATATATGTGTATGTGTAGTAATAATAATGTCGCATGAGATATCCTTCTCAAAATCGAAGGAATAAAACGGGACAATAAATTTGTGTATAACAATATTCTATTCACAACGATGATATGATAAAGTAGCATCGAGAGGCAACAATTTCTTTCCGGAAACGGTATAACTTATATTATACATATACGCATATATTACATTATATATATATATATAATTTCGGTACGTATATAATGTAATACAATATAACAACACTGCGGAAAGCTTGACAACACTCCATTCAATTACGTTTATTTTTCGTTTCGCGTCGTTTAATAGGCATATTTATATTTATATATGTATGTATATATGTATATATATTGTAATATGTATATATTATTTCCTAGCGTGAAATTCATTGTTATACTGTGCTACGTTAGAAACTTTGAACAATAATACTTTCCATTTCTCAGCACATCATCTTTCTCGCAATGACGGATATACAATAAATAAATATTCACTCATTCAGTTTGCAGTTATCACACGACTATAGTCCGACACAGGAAAAGAAAGAAAGAAAGAAAGAGAATGATCCGTTCGTATTAGCAGCAACCACTCGTTCGCGAAGTGTTCCCTTTCGATAATAATCGGAGCATAGTTGAAAAAGAAAAACGGGGTAATAGCGTAAAAAATAAAGAAGCTTGACTCTGGCGATAAACACGCGACGGTATGTGTTTATATAAATATAAATTAACAACGCAGTAATTTGACTCGTACGCGCAACTCTGCGGCACGCAGCTTCCCCTTTTCCTCAACTATCCTCGCGTCGTACAAAAATGCACTTTCACTTGCATCGTTCGCAGGGCTACAATCCGGTTGCCCGCTCAGCTTCTTCGTTTCGTTCGCAAACATCGTTTCTTGTAAAGCTCCGAAGGTCACAGTGAGTCCAGACACTTCGCACCTCGGAAATGATACGTTTCCGCATTCAAGAATATGGGCAAACTAGCGTTGACTCGAACAACCCGGTAAACGGATTTGCAACGCTGTGAAATAGATACATTCAACGCTACTCTATTTTGGCTCCTCGGTGAGATCAGCAGTGTTCCCTTCTTCCTTCCGTCGATTTCGCGCAATATCATATAGACTCATGGAACGATGAAAAGTGGAGCGAATGTAACTCGAATACGATTTACAATTTCCTTCGATTAATAGATCCGCGAAGACCGTTCGTGGGCGTCTATCGAACTCGTCCATGTTACAAGGATCTCCGTTAACACCGCATACGTAAATTCGAAAGTAGTTCAGTCGTTAAATTCGATATAACTCGTCACATTTAGAATCTAGTTCAGTAGCGCCATACATAGTGTTGATTGTACTTCGTCACATGGTATCGTCCATTCGTTTGTCTCTAAAAAAAAAAAAAACGACGATCGTGCAATGGAGTCGACACGGATGATTACGACTAAACGTGATCGCATACAGCCACGTATGAGCGAAGAGTGATTCGATCGATGTATTTTAGGCTTTTCTTCTCGTTAAGTGCTTCGATATTTCGACGATCAATTTAACACGCGGCCGTATTCGAGAGAGTAACGCAGAAATGTTCGTTTGTCGCATTAGCCTGCAGCTGATAACGCGGAGAGTGAAAGATACATACGCGATCCTCCCACGCAAACGTTATAATTAGTACGTACTGTCGCTGGGACAAAAGTGGTGCCAGCCACTTCTACATCACAACCAAGGGATCTATTAAAAATCGACACCTCTAGCCTCCATTCACGCTCGATCTCACTCTTCCATCTTCTCCCTTTCATTCTCGTTAAAAAAAAAAGAAGAAAAGAAAAAATAATAATAATAACAACAAGAAACTAAACACAGAAGCAGGTACTCTAAGAGTTAAATCGTGTACCGTACGACACCGATACAGATTTCATCACAAAGAGAGACAAAGGATAATATAATAACGACAGTAAACGCTAGCACGCCTCCTTCAGAATGCCCGAAGTGTGTCGAACGAAGAGTAACATGGAAAATACGTAACGAAAGCAAAACCGCGCCGCTTCGGTGTACGTATTTTCGTCCGCGTTCTACTTCACCATCACTGTTGGCAATGGATTACGTATCCTATATAAAATATACAAATTCCTTAAGGTACTACGGTGAAAAAAGAAAAGAAGAAAAACTATGGCTTCTCGTGTCCTTGATGTTAGGAAACGGGCACGACCCTCTCGCGACTCGGCTAACATTTCCGTTTCAACGCAATCGCCACTAGAAGATAAAAAATAAAAATGTCGTTGTTCCAAAGTGCCATTCGCTCCCCGCCGGTCTCCTTTCGGTATCTTGCTGCGATACACCGCGTGGCGCGCGACGCGTATGATTCTCGTGTATGCGTGTGGATCCTACTTGCGCGAGGGGCAATATTTATATAATATTTTCATAGGAAATTACATGAGATTAACGTACACGTATGTATCTGGTGTATACGGACATGCACAGTTAACGCGTGACATACACAATATTTAACATATAATATAAACAGTACTCTTTTCTCCTTCGGCTCTGTCGGCACCTCCGTTTAACAACTGATTAAAGCTAGCCGTAACAATACTAAATAAACGTTACAGGACCGTTAACACATACATATATATACGAGCATTGCTGACGAGCCGTAAGAATTAACGGCAGACCCGATGAAATAATCTGCGGCATATATATATATATGCATACACAGTACGCGCCACCTAAGGACTGGAATTGCGTGGGTGGCCCGCCCTGTGCACGTACATACGTACTTATATACACAATTACAGAATAATAGGATCTACTAGTCGAATGAATATTAAGTATTCACGTAAATAACCAATCGTTTCTTACAATATGTACACACGGGACACCGAGGGCTCGCGCAACCGAAAGTGACTCGAACGCTGATTATTGTCGAAGTTCATTGTGTCGCGCGTGGTACGTCCAGCAACCATTATTACACCGTGTTTGTTCTATACAGAAGAATAAGTTTGACGATACAAGGAACGCGAGAATCGCCCAGTCAGTGGCTCTTCTTTCCGCGGACGTCGAGACAAATGATCGAACGGAAAGCGTAATAAAACGAAGGAGATAAATCTACGTAATCTCAATCGGTACAGAACCTCTTTATGGCGCCTCTCCAACCACGAAAACATGCACACTGTAATACTAGTACTCTGTAAGCGACCGAGGGATGCATCACTGACAATACCGATTCGCGACGAGCGCGGTAACTTTTGCACATATATACGAGGGGTACATGTATATAATGTATACAACTCTGCGCGTGTATATATATATACATATATAGAAGAGAGTTGCTAAATGGCAGTAAGGAATCAAATAAACTGATACGCCGTAGTGCCAAGTCCTGTCTCCTCCTCAAGCACCAGCGAAACCATATACTTCTAGCACCCTAATCTCAAAGTCGCCACTAGCACAAAGAGGTGGATTGTTGAATGTAGAGCACCGATCTGTCTTACCGAATCTTATGTTCTCGTCCATCCATATCGCTTGCCCCTCTCTGGAAGCAATAGATTAGGCACGGCGTGAGCGACATGAGCCGAGGCGGCAGGAGTCTACGAATGAATATTAAAAATAAGAGAAAGCTGCTTACCCGCCGCCGATCGTTATCATTTTGGAATCCGCTGCCATGAACAGCTCGGCCGAATGATGGACTTTCGTATCGTTGTGCGAAGAGTCCATGCCTACCCAAGGGTACTTCGACCTTTCCGGGTACAAGCTGAACAGGAACGTTTCGCCTGTACCGAAATAAGCTTGTCTCTGCCCTTTGTCGTTCTTCATATTGCGCTCGCACCATCTTGTCGAACAGTAGGCACCAAACACCTTGTAACAGACAGTGGAGAAGAGGGTTTATTGAACGTCTCTAGCAAAGGATAGAATCGTTAATTGTGCCAAATACCTACCTCGTTATTACATGTTTTTATCATTAGCAGGGTGGGCTCGTGTTGCTCTACCCTTACGTAGAATGTTGTTAGCGAGCAACCATGCTCTTCTGTCGTGTACAGTAGAATCGGTTGATACATGGTGATCCTCATCGGCAGCCAGGACCACAATGTGAACAACTGTTGATAAGCAAAGGCAGAAGTTCAGTACGGTGTATATTCATTGCGATCGACATAGGTAAACTGTGCAAACATTAGTTTCCAATAATTGTCTAGACCCTCGAGAATATAGCAAAACTAAATCACAGCAGCGGTAGATCATGCGCTTGACTGTAAAAAAAAAAGAAGAAATGAAACCAATGTGTGATTACGAAGCCGCAAAATATTCAAATTAAATTTGTGCTTTCATTTCAAGTATGATGTACACTTTGTTCGTAGTTCTGCGCGCGGTGTCTACGGTAGCTTTCATTATTCTGGGGCTAATTGTAATATGTACAAGGGTCCTAAGTTACTTCTGGCACGGTTCTCATCTTCGTTTCGTTTAGTGTTATTATTAATCGTACGAACGAGCGTACAGTGCGTTTATCCACGATAACTTCAGTCGATCTCTAAAGACCTGTTGCACTAGTGCAATTAAAGACGCTACTAGGAACACTTAAAAATGCTAGAAAACTAAAAAGAAAAATGCAAAACATTCACCATGCAAAATGCACGAGCCATTCAAGTGTGAAGTGAATTGCCACAACATTATAAACCCTCGATTTCAAGTGAATCGATGCCGTGAGATGGGGAAACTGATGGTAGAATGCAAATGATACACATAATGAGAGATTAGCTAATTTTAAAAATGTATAATCGCGTCCATCTAATTACGCGTGTATCTACTAACACTCAAACGACTTAGGATCGCTACTACATTTCACTAGTTGTTATTGGTGTTACGCACTAATCGCATTTCAGGGGAGAACATGTCTAAAACTCGCGCGAGATAAGTGTCGCGACACAAATCAACGAGAGTACAAGGGTCGGGATTCTAGAATGTCACTATGAATGCGTAAAAAAATACAGAGACAACGCATGCTAACTCAGCAGCAAAGGGTGATAAAATTCAGCGCTCATATTTGTTCGGAGGATCGCAAAACAGTGCTGTGGTTCTAATTAGATCGACAAGTCAGGCTGATACACCATTCCGTAACAACGTATCAACCGCAAGGTACCGAGCCTCTGGCAAAAAGAAGTACAACGGAAGTGATTACGAAACCAACAAAGTTGAAAGAATGATTTGACCGGTAACCGCTAATATAATTGTACACCTTCCAAACGAAATGGGAGCCAAGTATCATTTACATCGGTCTGACCCTTCTTAGCGATCTAGAGCATCTCACTAACGATTGCCACGGTTGTTTAGTCGACGTGGCTCGTATTCTCGCACGTTTAAAGGCTACTAGTATCAAGTATAGCAGCCAAGATCTAGGACGATGTACACAACCTACGTGATACGTACTTCGAGGCGGCTGTATGTACACCGAGAACAATATCGACATGCCACAGAGAGGCAGCCAGCGAACTACAGAAAACTCTGCTCATTGCCGAACTTTCATTAACGAACGGCCGTTGAGTACTTACATCAGGCATGTCTAGAATCTGGGAGCATATGCTTTGTATAGGATAAACGCCCATTGACAGAGCACGCGGTCCAGGACTGTGTGCACCCTACACCCATGACCATTAAATCCATCATCATTCCAGTAACGCAGCATGACACAAGACAACACAGAACCGTCAATAATAAATTGCCGCACGGCTTCGGCTCGACTTTACGTATCAACGAGAGTAATTATATACGAGACACTGGTTAAAAACCATCGGAGGCACGGATCATACAAGAGAACGTCAGCCAATTGTACTTGAATGGTTTGGAAGTCAACGCGCAAGGATAGAATGCTCGACTCACTGTTAACCAGTGCGACCGATGTGTAATCTCGAAAAGAAACGAAACGATGGTGTCGATGGCGCTAAGGAAGCATTTAACATAATTAGTATAAAATTAAAATGCGCAGGTTTAAAACGGCAGCTCTCCCTCCTCGTTGGTTTTACAACTGTTACAACGAAATCGCGATAGAACTGCGATATAGACTGGAATTTACGAAGCACGGCTGCATTCACTGATCGAAACCGATGACGACTTCTCGGGCTCGAAGGATTTCTCGAGAGCGTTCTCTCTTGTACCAGAGATCAAGTCCGACCATCCTATCGATCAATGAGAAGCGAAAACCTCGTGTAGCTCACCAGTAACAGTCACCATCTATACATTCTGATCGTCGGCGAGTATGTATTGCTTTTAGAATCGTCGCGATTGGCGTGCCGTAATTGCGGAACACTGAGAAGCCAGTGAAGGCCTAATGGTATGGAGAATGATATTTAAACGGAAGATATCGTTGTTATTCTATTATTGAATAAAGGCAGTAACTGCAAGTGGATAGACGGTAACAGCAACAAAGCTGGCACGATAAATGTAACAATGGGTGAGTATGAATGAATGTAACAGGTAGTAGTTCAGGAACAGAGGGCAGAGCACATGAAACTAACAACACATTTCCCAAAAAGATAATCATACGATACCCTGTCTTTGTATGTGTCTTCACACTCTTTCTGAAAACAAAGTGAATCATTGAACAGGCTTTTCCACAGTACGCTTTTCTTGTTTTTTTTTTCTGATACCCTAAGTAACTACGGTTTAACGGATGATCTTGGTAATGTCTACCAGTTGTTTTAATATTACGTTAATAAACATACACTATTGATACTAAACCTTCGAACCTGCAATGTTTCTTTACAAAACAAGGATAGAGTCATTCACAATATTAGAGTAGCGTATAAAAGTATAATGGGCTCACATATATGTGCATTATTCGGCGACAGAATTTTATATTCCCGGAAAGAAGTAGGATAGTAACGCCGTTACCAATACGGAGGAGAAACTCTTAGCTACAAAATCAAGAGGCCGATAGATAAGAATCAATCGCAAGTGGGAGGAACCAGATAGAATGGACGAGAACTTCAAACATGTACGTGAGTCCACTGGTCGACGAGGATTCTCCATGGATATGGCGTTTCGCGCCGTCGTGAAGGAAATAGGAATAAGAATAACGTACTTCTCGTATCGTGAGCGTGTGCGACATCATCTGAATGTTGACTTGAGACTGACTCGTGGGTAGATTGTCCGTAGATCGCGACCTAGCCAACGATCTGGATCCCGTTAAAACGCTTCTACTTTTAAGAGCCATTTCTGTGCGCAAAAATACCCTTGATATGTACGCTGAGCTGAGTCCCCGTATCCCGAATGCGGTGCGTAAGAATTTCGCTGGGGTCACCTGCAAGTTCACAAACACGGCTGTAATAACGCGCGCAATTGTTCCTGGCTCGCAAGCGCTGGGACAGGCATTGCTGTCTTCTTACTCACCGGTATTTGCCTGACAAACTTCGAGAGTGCCGCGTCGATGCCGTTCTTAGAAATCTCATTCATCCATTCCGAGTTCTGCAGCGACGAGTGCTTGTAGAATAATAAAACTATAGCCATCGCTACCCGATAGAAGACCTGAAATAGAACCAGCAGATTGGTGAACAAGTGGCATTCGCAAAGGGAAATCAAAGAAGAGTTATCGGCGGAACTGATAGAATATCGTGCACGACACGGTGGGATAGATGAACGCGTAAAAATTCTATATTAAACAGATTTGCTACTGGCGCATAGTCAGCGACGCCTAGATTTATCATTCATCCTATTCCTGGAAGAGCACTTCACGTTTATGCGTATCTTTTATTTCATCTCCCCTCTTGAACCGGGGCCAAACTCTTTCAATGCGCCATGAGAAGATGCAATAAAAGATCCGAATGCCGGGAATTGCCTCTGAATTCTCTCTACACCGACCTTGATGCCTTCGTGAAGAAAACAGTCCATAACCCTGACTAGATGTTGGAAGGGAAGAAGCTGCAGAATCCACCAGATCCAATCCATGTAAATCCTTTCTGCCCTCGATCCAGAGCAGTGCCTTGCTAAGTGTACCGCGGCAGATTTCTGCAACGAATCATTCAACTTCTACACTTCTTCCCCAACGATATATAAACTATCGCTCATAATTATGCTCTCTCTCTCTTAATCTCTGAGAAACAGAGGCGAAGGTGTAACGAAAGGGCGGTGTGATAAAAATCGAGAACGCTACTTTCTTCGTGGATTTGGTACTTATAAATAAATGAAAGGCATTTTGGCTCGCGTTAGAATGATTCATCTCTCGAGTGTAACAGCTGAGCATCACGTACCACGTGCTTCTTGGTAATCTGCTCCACCGTCTTCCAGGTAACTTCGTACAGAAGCTTCGTTTGCGTAATAAACATCTTGTCTTTAGCGGCGACCAGGCTGGCCATACAATGATAACACTCCTCCTCTGCAAGAAAATGGTACTTTGTGAATATCCTGATTTCGGGCTATTAATAATTCTGGGATTACATCCAACTGCACTCCGCCTCTACATCTTCATTTACGCGCGCAGGCGAGGAATTCGACTTACGGCGCGCGACGTGAATCCCCATTGTGCTTTGGAAGCAAATCAGAGGCGTCTAAGAGGAAGCATCGCTATTCGGGCGCGGTATTTATTTATACACACCTGGCATGAAGTGAAGAAGAAGTGCCGTAATGGGATAAAGGGAAGGACTGTAAGTGATGTCGGGGGAAGCGTATCCCAGTACAGAGACGACCCTGTCGGCGACACTCCTGCCTTTCCTCGTCAAGTTGTACGACAGACAATGAGTACTGTCCACGAACGGCGGTAACATGATTGATTTTTCCGGCAGCTCTGCGAACATACAATTTCAGGTTTCAGTCACATTGTTGACCCAGCACGCTGCTCGGAATAATTAGATCCTTCGCTCAAGTGACTAGCATTGATTAAGTTGGCCCCAGCATGCTGCGCGTGTTAGATACTCGGTGAAAGAATTTACTGTACGAAATGTATTTTTAATATTTGCTTCACTCATCCTCTAATTGTTTGGAGCAGTACACTTCTGAGGATTTTCTCTTAGAGGCCTATCTATTCCAGGTTTGACACTCTGAATTAAAGAACATTGCAACGCACTGATATAAAGCAACTGGTTCTTTTATGTGGTTTTATATAACAAAATCACTAAGTTGGAAGATGTTATATAAAACGAGAGGTTTGTCTCTACTACGGTTGAAGTAATTTATTCTTATTTTATGTCAGCGCAGTAACTGCAATGGCGATAAGAATAAGAGAGATTTAAGTAACTCTAGAATAGAGTAGAAGGTTTATTGGAAATAATTAAGTCATGTAAATATGCATCTAGAATTGTTTATGTGTGCGTGTATGTTTGTATCGATATTTAAATTTCGCGCGCTTGCAGTCGGCCCGCGATACCTATCGAAATCTAATTTAGTATCGAAGGGGAACTGTACAAGAGTAAAGAACTTTTCCTCTCTTTTTATCACAAAAAAATTGGCATACTTCAGTCTTTTTTAATAATGTTTGAGTATCCTCTATAACGTAAACTTGTTTTGCACAGATTGGTTCATTTCTTTCGATCATTCTAAGTACCTACGTTACTTCCCACTTGAGAAAGTAGTTCAATTTCAAGAAGCAACTTTTTGGACTGTAATGCAATTTTATTGAAGGTCAGTTACATTTCATTTAAGTTCTTAGTACGCTTCTTTTCTTGCCGAAAACCATTCGTCTTCAACATAAACAAAAGGGGGTATTAATGAGATGAATTTAATCATAATATATGTTTCATAGTTTCACCAGAAAATTTGAAAATTAAACATATCTTATTTCCTCATTTCCAAATAAAAATATCAAATATGCCAGTGTTTCCCCAACTTTTCTTGCGTCACGAACCCGTATTATAATATTCAAATAACCCCCCCCCCCCCCCCAAATATAAGTTAAGGTAAATTTAATACGGTAAAAGAAACACATTAAAAATAGGTATTTCAGAATATAATTCTAACATAATAATATTTAAAAAAAAAAGCTCCAAGAACAGTGGCGAGCCCCAGAAAACACTTCGTCATCCACAGGTTGGAAATCACTGAAATATGTTGTTTGTACAGCAGGGTTTTATATTTTTTTATTTGCTAGTTTCGTTAATAACAATGGCCTCGTAAAATTGAGAGAAATCGGTAATTAACTTATTTCGAGACATGTACGAGAAAACGCAATTGTCCAATTGGATTCCTTAGGAACGTGCATTGTTTACGTAGACAAAGGAAGGACACAAGACACTGCCGACTAGACATGGGGGAATATTACGAACCCTTATGTTTACGACGCGTTCAGTCTGTGTTTGTACTTCGACGAGGTCGGATCGTTTCGAGAGAGCGTGCATTGCAAACGAGTGGCAAGCGTTTGTGCTGTCCAGTCGATTGTTATGGTGGCGTAAAGAGTTCGGTTTACCGAATGCAACGTGGGCAATCTTTCTAAACAGCTGCTCTGTGAGTTTTCTCTTTTAGTATCTTTTCTATATTATGTATATTTTACTAACAACGAGTGGATGTGGTTTTTGCAAGTTTAGTCATTAATGTTTTACAAGGTACGAATTTAATCGTGTTAAGCTTTTTACACAATATTATAGAATACCAAAGAATTCGGAATGCAAAAATTTCAAGTTTTAAACTTGATCATAATTGTCAGTAGCGATTCCTTGTCAGAGTATGGTGCTTGTATTATGCCACATTCCCACGCGTCAAATACATTCGACAAATTTTCAAAAGATTGCGCATTAAACATTTTTGGTCATTTTAAAATGGATAGGGTTAAATACTTGTTACATAACTTTTGTGGCCGAAAAAATTAGTGGAGCATACGTTTTGTTCCTTTGAATATGTAACTGTAATTATATTATCCAACCAATGAACTGTAAATTGCAGAACCAGTGTGAAGAATGCCGAATAACAAAAACAGAAATTAATTAGTATAACGAATCAGATACGTGGTTCCAAGAAAACAACGTATCAATGTTAGAGAATCCTAGTAGGCTGTACATGTGCCGCGAGACGCTAATAATACATATTCGCGTAGATGGGCTTTCAGCACGTTATTATTAGATCAGCAAACACGATCTCGAACAACTTCGAACCTTAACTCAACAAAAATATTGGTCTACGGTTGCACGGTAATCTCTCCTACTTGTGCTCACTCGCCACGGTTCAGTTCTCAATGAAACATTCCCTTTCATTCAAAACACAGTCGCACCCCTTACAACTCAAAATTGTATCACATCCACTTCACACAGTCCTTGGGACAATAATTTATCGTAAAATCAGTATTTCGTTACGAGAACAACATCCACTGACCACTCTACACTAGACGACAAAGCTTTTTTCGCCTGAAGCAAAGTTAGTCATGTTCAATGGATACCTCAGCATTAATCACAGAAGCTAGCAGTGTGATATCATAATAACAAGGGAAGTTAAGCAACCTGGAAATTCAACTTTGTGTGCAAGTAGAGTAGTTTATCCGTAACACAAACCTATTTTTATTGGTGCCATAGTGCGGTTTAGGGGTGAAATCACCCCCTGGAAGAAATGCAGAATTTTCTTTTTCGTGGTGTATCTCGAGAACGCTGGGGGATAACGAAAAGAACTATAAATAAAAGTTGCATCGTTTTTTATATCTACAAACCTGCGTAAAAATAATTATCGAAAAATTCATACTTTTCATAAATACTTTTACTCAGTTTTGTAGATATAAAAAAGAGATGGAACTTTTATTTAAACTTCTTTCCAATATCTCTCACCGTTCTTGAGATATTCCACGAAAAAGGAAATGGCTCGAACAGAAAATAGGGTTGTCTTAAGGCGGGTTCTCCTAGCTGCGCGACAGGTCGCAGCGACCGGCAGCGACCCCACTAGTGTAAGGGAGAAACAGATGCATACTTCTCTCTTGCACTAGTGGAGTCGCTGCCGGTCGCTGCGACCTCTAGCAGCTATGAGAACCGCCTTTACGCATGAAGTAGCCTATTTGCACGAAAAGTTGCAGAATTTTCTGAATTTCCCGGTTGCCCGCCTTCCCGTGCGAATGAAACTTACCTGTAGTCCCAAACACTTGGTTGACCATGTCCCAATAGAATCCATCGAGCATGTTCTTGCCGTGTGCATGCTGGGCGCAGAGAGCCGGCCATAGTTGCGCCCTGATCCCGTTGTTCAATGGCCACGCGTTCTCCCTTATCATCAGCTTGGCCTCCCTCTTTCGGCCAGCCTGGAGAAGCGCGTTGACCTCGTTGAAGGTCTTCAGCGCTTGCTTCTTGCTGGTGGGCGACTCCGGCTGTATCACGATGTTCGTCGTGTCGACGTGCGGCGGGAACGCGTCGTCGATATCGGCGTTCGTCTCCTCCTCGAGTACCGACGTCATATTCGACGGATTGTCCATCGAGGAGGGTGGCTGTGTGACTAACATCGCTGATAGGCGAAACTACGGCGCGAGGTTCCTCTTCATGGTGCCCGTTTCTGCCCTTACACTGTGCGCCCGCGATATTTACGTCATGTCCTGGGACGTTTCAATTTTCATCTGAAACAGAAGCTCTCGTTAGATTCGGCGATATCGAGGCGAGTGATAATGATCGAGGAATGAGCCTGCTGCATATAATTCTTCGGTTATATCTCCTCATGTGCGGTACACGCTTGAGCTACTTAAAATCAAATGCTTTTGCGTTGCTTGTCTGGAAAAATGGTACTAAGTTCTGTAGGCGTTATACAAGTGGGAGCGCGACTTTAGAGGATGGTAGTGGGGATGCACATAAACGCGCGGAACGAGGAGAATAAACAACCGATGAAACAAACGAGGGTGATCATCTTTCTTCTGTTGCCCCGTGTGTTAAGTGGTATCGACTACTGCGGTCAGTACCCGAAACTAGGGTTTCAGATTTCTATATCACTTGAACATGTCCCGGGGAGTTTACACTGTTGTTGCAGCGCACGCTTGATGCCCTCGAAAAGGATGGATTTCAATGGGAGGTCTTCTTTGGTTTATTGGATACAGCGTGGACGAAACGGGTATGCTATTTGGAAAGCAAATAAACACGAGCTCCTACCTAGTATTCGCTTTCAGGGAGGTATGTATACACAAATGCGAAGACTCGTCATTGTTAAATTATCGCAGAATAGAGGATACACGGTACAGCGTCCATCACACGCCACGAATTCTCTTCGTTACTTCATCGTAGATTGTCATTAATTGTCCACCACAGAATCATAACCCATAAATCTACATAGTATTTCACTCTCGAGTCGCAGGGTAAAGTCAAAGCGACGTGTCTACTGGTATATTTAAAAAGAAAGGCAGTACATTGAAAATATTTTTATTACCAATTTTTTACACTGGTTGTGCACGTTTTTACATAACCTGAACAATAATCATCATTCGCTACATTAACCAACCACAGCGACGCGTACAGTTTACTCTCTAGTAAACATTCTTGTTGCAGCCTGTTGGACTTTCTCTGCAGCCTAGAACTTTTTCTGCACGCCCATCGCAAAATATTGACGTTTCCAATTGCATACAATCCTTCCCTTCCCCAATCAATCCCTAATTCCGCACTCTATTTCTGTACCGATACCGTCCGAACTACCATACCGACAAATTCGTGATAACCCGAGCGTGCAAGCCGACGCAAACACAGGATGCTTGTTTTCCCTTACTAGATGGCACTGTGCAGATAATTGGGCGTTCAGCGAAACGGCGTTCGGATATAATCGAACGCCAGTTAATCGCCGTACCATCGAACAATGACCACACGCTTCCTAAACGCCCCTTAATTCCATTCCCGGTCTTTCAATAACGAGACCATCATTCCAAAAAAAAAAGAAAAGAAAAAGGACAAACCAAACTACAAATCCAACAGCATCCAATACTTGTGTGTATACACGTATTACCCTCGATTACATCGCCGATTTTCTAATCTGGCGAACCGTTCAACACTGTCATTCGTGTCCACTTGCGAGGATCGCCACTCGACTCGGGTTCAAGACCGAACACGAACGTTCACGATTCCAAGAATCTTCCGTAAACATTCCCATAATAACCGTGACTGTGGTTAAACGTATCGCCCTCTGTTTAGTCCCCGCGATGCGCTTAATCGCTGCGGCGCTCGTAGCGAAAAGAGATGCGAAAAAAAAGAACGGGGCGGGGCGGAGGGCGAGAGAGGAGAGGATATATCAGAGCCAACGCATCTCTCTCTCGCATTACCCGCGCAGCATACTTTTCGTTGACGTCGGTTTGTCGCAGGCGCGCGTCGTTGCTCGCTTCGCGACTGAAATCAATTGTCCTCTGTAAAGATGCCAGCGTAAATAAGGCTCGCGGTTAGAACGCCAGTTCTCGTATTTCTAGAGGGCAAAACCACGACCGCCGTTTTCCTGCGAACTTTCTTAACATATGGGGTGGCCTGTAGTCCGCAGCCCCGAATGGGGGCGGGGTGTACTTCGCGAAGTAACGTGACACTTATTCTGGGAATCGTACACCAGTTAGCGTGAAAATACGATATTTCGTGGAATAATAAGGAAAGTGTAATATTAATGATTGTGCGTGCACGATAGGAGCCACATACATTGTGGTGATCTGTCTTCTATGTTTATTTTAGGAATCTGAGTGGTAATTGCAAGGAGATACGAAGGACTTAATATCCCGCACGATCTCCCCCTGTTTCCTACTGTTCCCCCCATTGTTCCCACCCCTGGTTTTCAAAGTCCGTGGACGCGAGCTGGTGGCGGCGAGAGATACGAAGATCCAGTGGTGCATTGGGAGCGCGGATCGAGCGATGCGACTTGGAAAGCATCCGCCCGATGGTGGGGTTCGATTCGCGAAGCGCGGGACGAGAGAGTGTCGATCAGACAATGACCTCGACGACGTGTTTCTAAAGGAGGCAGCCAGCAGGAGACAATGGATATATAATATCGCCTATAATTAGCCGCGTAAAAGCTGTCGCTAATAATAAGGCGAACCAGCCAGATGCGAAACCGTGAGTGACGATAATCACTGCACGGTGTACTTAACGGTTATTAATAAAATGCGCGAGCTATCTTGCGGCCATAAACACGTTTAATGCTTATCAACACACCATGTGCGACCCGGGACCATTGCTGCACACAATCCGTAGACAGACTGCTCGGCTGATAAAGCTTTTTTATACGGCGATGTGCCGTTGTGCCCTGGAGGCTGCGCGGCAAACAGAATCCCCTTATCGCGGCACGGAATTAACATCGGTCAACAGATTAACCATCGTGGAAATAGAGAAAAAGGAGTTTCAAAGGAGGCGATGTTTTGGTTTACAGAACGGCGCACAGTTTAGTTTACTGTTAGTACATATTGTAAGCTCGTTCGGAAATTATCTTGCTGCAAGGATAAGAGATGTTAGAGGTTACATTTTATTTCGCGAGGTATAAATTTCCCGCTTCGCAATTTCGTACATTTCCGAAATTGAAATTCTGTTGGTTCTTTGTATATAAAACTTTCGATCGGAATTTTAGTACCAATAGATTTCAGTACCCTGAAAGAGCTATTATACTTAAGCGACTTAGTGGCGGCGTTTAAACTTGGCGCTCAGTATGGATATAGATTCGATGTGATCGTTTTACACCTCGAATAAAACGGCTAAGTCTGTGTCTAATACTCTACGTGATAGGATTAGTATTTTTTTTCTATGATATGTCTATACAGGCGCTTAAAACTAGGTACCACCGAATATGAAAGTTTATTGCGAGCTCTGAAACGAATCTCGTTGTCAGGGCGCGTCGGCATTAAGCGGCTCCGAAGGAGCGCAGTCTTAATATTTATAAGAACTACATCTACTATTACAATGTACGCCATCGAGCAAATATTTGCTCAGGGTAACAAAATAATCCACGATCGTAATTCCTGGCGAGCAATAGGGAACGCTCCGACACCCGCCATAATAGAAATCAACACACGCGTCCCATTTAACTATCTTCCAATCAACTCTAAATAGATTCCTGTGCCGCGGGAGTACTAGATGATCCATTCACCCTCCGAGAACGAAGTCGTTGACACGCGGGCCGCTCTTACAGCTCGACGGTATTTCATGAATAATCCGCTGTTTCATTCGAACCAGTAAGATTTTAATTACACGGATATTTGGGAGCCGATTAATGTACAGGCGCGAAGTATTGCTCGATGCCGAGGCGTGTGAGGAGGAAACGGTCGTTCGATGCTCGTCGATTAATAATAACGAGATGCGACGCTGTAAAGTGTGCCGCGCATGAAACCAGAGATCTATTAATATATACCAGCGTGCTAAGACGGCTTGGTCGCGAAGAGAATTGGTCCCATGCGACAGAAGCACGCGACGCGACTCTGCGAGACGTCCCGCGACTTTCGACGCGCCAAATCCTTGCTGCGCAGTGTCGCAATTTTCCACGCGCGAAATCTTCAGTGCGCAGGGTTCCGTGAATTTTTAATGCGCCAAACCGTTACTGCGCAAGCTTTCACAGTTTTCGACGCGTGAAATTTTTACAGCGCAAGCTTTTTAATGTTCCACGCGTGAAACCTCGAATGCGCAAAACCTTTACTGTGCGAGCTTTCGCAACTTTCGACGCGTGAAATTTTTAATGCGCGATATCTTTACTGCCCAAGCTTTTTTAATTTTCCACGCGTGAAATCTTCAACGCGCAAAATTATTACTGCGCAAAGCTTTCACAATTTTCGACGCCTGACATTTTTACTGTGCAAGTTTTCGTAACTTTCGACGCGTGAAATTTTTAATGCGCAAAATCATTACTGCGCAAAGCTTTCACAATTTTCGACGTTTGAAATTTTTACTGCGCAAGTTTTCGCAACATTCGACGCGTGAAATTTTTAATGCGCGATATCTGTACTGCCCAAGCTTTTTTAATTTTCCACGCGTGAAATCTTCAACGCGCAAAATTATTACTGCGCAAAGCTTTCACAATTTTCGACGCCTGAAATTTTTACTGTGCAAATTTTCGTAACTTTCGACGCGTGAAATTTTTAATGCGCAAAATCATTACTGCGCAAAGCTTCCACAATTTTCGACGTTTGAAATTTTTACTGCGCAATTTTTCGCAACATTCGACGCTTGAAATTTTTAATGCGCGATATCTTTACTGCCCAAGCTTTTTTAATTTTCCACGCGTGAAATCTTCAACGCGCAAAATTATTACTGCGCAAAGCTTTCACAATTTTCGACGCCTGAAATTTTTACTGTGCAAGTTTTCGTAACTTTCGACGCGTGAAATTTTTACCGTGCAAGTTTTCGCAACTTTCGACGCGTGAAATTTTAACTGCGCAACTTTTCGCAACTTTCGACGCGTGAAATTTTAACTGCGCAACTTTTCGCAACTTTCGACGCGTGAAATTTTTAATGCGCGAAATCTTTACTGCCCAAGCTTTTTAACTGTCCACGCGTGAAACCTCCAATGCGCAAATTCTTTACTGCGCAAAGCTTTCGCAATTTTCGACGCGTGAAATTTTCAATGCGCAAAATCTTTACTGCGCAAGCTTCTGCCAATTTTGACGCTCGAAACCCTTACTGCGCAAGATCCCCGCGATTTTCGACGCCCGAAATTCCCGCCGCGGGGAGCAGCGCGATTTTCAACGCGCGATTCTTTCGGGCGGTCGCGATAGACGCACGGAGGCGACTTCGCCGGGAGACTTGCAGTTGCCTCGGTAGATAAATATTATTGCAACTGCCGAGCGCTCGAACCACTTGATAGTATAAATATATCGCATCAGGGAGACGAAGGCAAATACGCGAACGCGCCGGCGTTCCATTGTCGGATACGCGAAAGCAAACAATATAGGGCTCGACCCGCGCTATGAGGCGCGGTAAGTGACAAATTTGCATAATTCTGCTCACCCACGATGCGCTCTCTTCGGCTCGCAATTCCGCAGCTCTGCTGTACGATCGACACGTTTTAAAAAGTGTTTGCGGCCCGGCTACCACAAACGCGTTTCACGAATACTTTTACAATAAAATTCAGGCCCTTGCAACAAGACTGGTGCAGCTCCATTTTTTACACTTTTTGAGTTATGGCGTAAAAAAAATCTACATCGTGTGGTGCACGTTTAATACAAATACGATAACAAATGAGCGGTTTATTGCAAATTTTGAATCCGCACCTATTACTGTTTTGCTCTCCAGATTTGAACATTTTGCCAAAAATAGAAATACAAACTTATCAACTCAACAACTACTACTTATCGGCTGAAAATACATATTTCTCAATTAGTGTTCTCCCTTTTATTTTAAGTCAAAGCAATAATTTTATAAACAGTTTTTTCTAATTCACTTGAAGCTGGTAAATACGTAGCTGCACCCTTCTTGCTGCAAGGTCCTCAATTCTTCGTGAATATGGTATAGATCTGCTCTAACACCATATTCAGAAGATATAGAAGTGCTATACAAACGCCAATCACTATATTGTATTTGTGATACTGTCAGCGACATTTTAAATTGTCGATAATTATAGTAAACATAGTTAGAAAGATGTCACAGGGTACGTTTAATTTCGTCGGAAATAATAAATTCTTGTATTAACATTAACATTTCGTCGTGATTATAAATCACTGTCAAGTAATAATTCTCCGCGCCCGAACTTGTATTTCTGGTCACTCTTGGCACATTTCGACGCGGTCTCGTCGATTTTTATATTCTCAAGGGAAATTAGGCAATATAGGACGTGGGACACATTCTAGCAATTGTAAGGCTGTCCTACCGAAAGCAGGGGACGTGTCACGTTCTGTCGCAAACGCATCTTCCGATTTCACGACGGTTGTGTCCTAGAGCAATGATGCGCACCAGTAATTGTCGACGCTGATCTAAGTGCTTAATTAGCTCTAGTGCACCGCGTTCATCCGATGACACATTTCTATTGAATCGCCGCGGGGATTTCCTGGTTCTCCTCCTTCACTTCCGAAACCTGCTCAGATTCTTAAGCATGTGGCACCTTTTATATAAACTTCCAGTCAGTAATCATAAACAATATTCCACCCAATTCGAAATACATATAAAACGGATCTTTCAGCCCGCGCCAGTCATTAGACCATACGTCGAAACTTGTGAATTATTCGAATCAAAATTTCCTCGAATAAAAAGTGATTCGTTATCCTCGAATATCTTCGTTCTATTCGCAATTTTTGTACAGAAGATTATTAATAAAAAATTATTCTAATAACGCCCAACTCTGCACATGTCCCATTCAAAATCCGTCCGAACATCTCGCTCATAGGGGAACGTCCATAGAAACGTATACTATTTGAAGATTAGCGTGTGTGACGCATTAGCGAGGCACGCGATATCGTTGCATAATAACGGCACACCATCGGAAGAAAGAAACTAGCGCTGGTTAAACGTCTGGCGGAAAATTTCTCGTTGCAATTGCCAGAGTGCCAAATATGCGTACGCGGCTCGCTAATATCATCGCAGCCTTGATTCCAACGATCCACCGGAGTTATCATCTCATTCCTCCGCTGGATCTGTTGAATAATTCATGGGGCCTCGCCGAATGCACGTTTTCACGCGCAACATTCGAGCTAGGCAGTGAGAACCGAAGTTTTTTTCTATTTACACGTAGGAACGAAGGGGCCCATCGATTTCGCGATTGGTATTCCGCAAAAGCAAGGTGAAACCTTCGGGAATACTTCGCGCGAGATGAGGCTGCGTTGGAATTTTCAAGGGCAAGAAACAGCCTCGACTTCCGTCGATTTTCAATCGCATGGCAAAGCCAGGAAGAGTTCAAAACGGTGAGTGATTTGCCACCCGTGTGACAAACGCGGAATGATTAATTGGGGTTTAGGCAGAGACTTTTAGGCAGAGAATTTTAATCGCGCCAGATCCGATCTCGTTGCACCTGATTGTCGCGAGAAGTAATAACAATGCAGGTGGTCAGAGGCGTTTGGTCGACAGCGTGCAAAGCGTCGCCGTCCAGAAGCGATCCTCTAATTGCCAATTTTCTAGAATCTTTGCGGTTCTAGGCTGCAACACTTGGCTGAACCGGAACGTGCAATTACTTCATTAGCGCTTGATTAACGAGTAATTCGTGTTACTTGAACTTTCCACCACAGCTTTCTGGAGATCTGCGAGCATTTTTACGCCTGTCTTCAGCTACACACGTAACTTCACTTTAGACGATCATAATAACATTAATAATTAACTTCGCTGGAGCTCTGTCAACCTCTGAGAGCGCAAAATATATATATTACTGCCTTCTAAGACAGACAGAGTAGCTATTCGAGATCAGGTTAGTCCTCAAATTGCTGGGGTATTCAAGACAATACCGAGGTTACGTTCAGAGAAAAATAATCGGTCCTTTATACTTCAACTAAAGACGAAATCAATAACCGGTAATATTTATTGATTAAGGGAGGAATTTGATTTAGAGCGCTGGAAAGAAAGTGATTCTCGCGAATTTTTTAACTAAGAAAAATAAATTCTCTTATGTTACTTTTTAATTTCTATTTCTACCATTATTATTATTATTATTACAAAAAATAAATTTGCATCTTTTAGATTATAAAGACGTCAAACCTGGTAAAAGAAAAAATAGACATTAGAAGTCAAGTTTAGGATAAAGAAATTTCAAACATTTTATAATATTTTATCATTTTCTCCTTTTGTTGTCGTTTTAATTTCGAAATCAGCAGTCAGCAAAGCTGCATGAGCCAGTGGCGCCCTTTGCGCTGAGCTTTGCATCAGCTTTCCCATGGAAAGGAAAGAAAGGTGGAAAGGGATTTACCGATCGATAGGACACCAGAAGCAAATTCGATTTGCTTACCAATACCACGGTACCGGAGCTCCGCCGAGCCCCGAGGCACCGTCTCCTTTATTACGAATACACATCAGAAGAGGCGAGCCTTCCGATGGCATCGCTCCAAATCACATGACACCGGATGCGCACGCTGTATCCAAGTATTTTTTTTTTCTCTGTCTCACGCGACACCGCGCTATTTTAATGAGATGTATCCGTTCGGTATAGGCGTTACGTTATTTCCACGCTTTTCACGTGCCACTGGTCCCGTGGGTGAGCCGCTCGAAGCCTTGGAGAAATAAGATTGATGGAAGTGAAAAATGTTGGAAGAGTCGATTGCCCTCGTATATCAGTTTCTTACACTGAATTCTATATTTCATCTTCTTCGAGGCTGCTTTTATTACGCACGTGTTTTAAGTAATAGTGACTTCAAGTTTGGCATGTACTCAGAGTAGTACCAATCGGGTTGGTACCTGAGATTCGCAGAAAAAAATAAGAAGCGTAAGGGGAAAAACGAGGGATGTCCATTTCTCGTGATTTTGCGATTTATCGCATATTTTGTCGGTTGCGACTAGGGACTACAGAATTGTCGAATCGCAAAGATTTATAAAGTTCAAATACCCCCGTAAGATAACGTTAAATATTTGGTATAGGCACTGTTAGAAACAGAAAACGTCTACTCTGCACTGGAACAAAATATGAAATGTCCTCGCAAGAAATTATTTAAGAAGAAAATTATATAAGAAAATTAAATTCATTGAACCTTGCTTCTTCACCGGTGGACTGAAGTATTAAAACCGTTTAGTGACATTCCCTATTTTCCTCCTTAGTCCTTGAAATGTAGTAATTAATTTCACATATTTGCAAAATATTTCTACTACTTAATTGGGCTCGTAAATCAGTCCATTTACGAATTAAAAATGCAAGTATTTTAAATGCAGAGTATGGGATGTCTTAAAAGTAATGTTGGACCATTTTTAAACGCATGATGATCTTTTGCATCATGAGTTATGTAACCACGTGAGGTGAATGGCCCCATTATGGGGCAAGGGATAACGCAATGATTTAAAAATAAATATATTTTTTTCGTTAATATAGAAGAGGAATTAATATGAGATATGAATTATCGAGAACATTTACCTTTGTCATCGAGTTCGATTAATTGTCATGCCTGACAACGAATCTTTACAACCACATTCCATCGACAAGAACATCCGACCTTTTCACCCGTTTTTATCGCCTTACCTGTCTTTACTATAAATTATCTCACGTCCCTATTAATTCTAGTTTCTTATCGATATTACACAGATCCGCAGACTTCAGACACCAAACCCAACATTCGTATACATGGATTTTGAAATCTTCGTGGCACTCGACCCCATTAATACCACCAATTAAAATAGACTCCCCTTATCGCCTCGCACAGCTAATTATAAATACAGGTAACGAATTTCCAAGATACGTATTATCGACACACCCTTATCGCCACTTTACTGGCACGAATTCCTCGGGGACGTGCGCGCGAATCTGCGTCGGTGTGATCGAAGCAGCGGCTCGAATCCTCCGTTACCGAGGTGTCCGGCATTGTTGTATCTCGAAATGAGTTAAAATAGATCCACGCCTCAGGGGCTCAGTCAGATATGCCTCGGTTCTCGATGTCGACGATCGGCTCGCCTCGCGCCACCGGTCAGCTGATAGCCGCCCCATCAGCTGTTCCTCTCTGATTTTTCGGCGCCCGATCAGTCAGCATCGAGCGGCTTCGTTGGATTATTCAATCGATAGTCGCGAGTAAACAGGCCCCTGGAGGTTACGCAGGAGAGTTACGCTTACGGGCGAACTATAATTACGCGGCCATTAGTGTTTAATGAAATGCAGGCGAATTGTCGCCATTGTGCAATAATTCGCTGGGAGTGCTGGGCGATCTTTAAAGCTTCAGTTCTGAAATATGTTTTAATCGGATCACGGTGGAAAGAAATATGAGGGATCAGTCAGCGTAACAGTGTGGAACGTCACTCGAGCATTCGTTATTCCCAAGTACAGTGGCGATCTATCCAATTTATTTTGTCAAGAGGAACTCGTGTCTCTCGGCTTGCTCGATAAATTGACGTTCTACACTGCCAAGTTAATGAACCTACGTAGATAATATAGAAATATTAATCTTAAGTAGGTGTGCGAGTCTCTTTATCTTTAAATATGTATAACGTGTGATTGCAGGCTTTAATCATTTAATGCATTATGAATAACCGCTGTAAATCACTCAAAATGAGTTAATAAGGCTTTACGGACTTAATCTCCTTGCGCCGAGTGCAAATTCCTACGTAAAGATAAGGCGAAATTGAGGAAGACAAATGATATTTCAGTGATGTACAATTATCGAAGGTACAGTTTCTCTTTCGAATGGTGGAGAGACAGTAGCTGCTGCGGGCACAGCAGTCGCTATTTCAAGATCAAAATAACGTCACATTCGAGTGTAGAGCACTCGCGATTCGACGAAAAATTTTAATCATCGTTCGGCATTAAGCCGTTCGACGTGGAAATCCTTTTGCGCTGCGCGCTTGTAATTGCTCAGCGAAGGCAAAAAGATTAAGCGGTTGCTTCCCGGCGGAGCGAAGATAACTTCTCGATCGACATTTCGTGCGAGCAGTACGCAATTACAAAGCAATTAGATTAAAACGTAAACCACTGCACCGGCGTGTACTCAAGCTTCTTACCGTCTAATTTTAGCATCTATCGCAGCATGCGCGAGTAATTGCATGGCAAACATCGTGGAGATGTAATTGCTACGTGAAAGTAAATCCGTGGCTATCGGCGGTCCGTTAGAAAGTAGACACACGTGCTTTCTTACTTTGGAATAATTGCATTTTCTGCCGAGGATTAATTATTAGGCGAGGGCGGATTTGAACAGTTTTAATTTCCCTTTTTCGGGTAATATCATCAAACAGTTTAATTTAAAAGAGTCGAGACAATTTCAAATTTAATTCAATATGATGAAAAGAAAAGTGAATTATTTTTTAAGTTGTCTCAAGCTTCTGGGTTTAAACTCTTCGCAATTTATTTCGCTCAAAATTCTCCACTCCCCAAAACTTGTCGCCAAGGGTAGTTTCCCTCGCGCAGAGCAGACGATTGCCACCTGTGCTATTTAAAACACGAAAAACCGTTCAAAAATTTTCAAATATTAAATAGCTTCGTAAATTTAACAACGTAATTACAACGAAAATTATCTACAGATTTTGCTATATATAAAAGAATTTGTTATTGCATCCCCCAAATTTTTTTTAAATTCTCACATACTTTTTTTTTAAACAGAGGATTATCCGCTTCATATTAAGAAAAATGAGATAGAGGGGTGTCAAGGTGTTCCAAACTACCAAAATCAAAATTCTGCAAAGATCTTTGCGAATAGTTATTTTAGTCGCACCAGCAACATAGTGATGTCACGGATATTGTAGTCCTTTAAATGGGAATTGCGAAAATTCCATAACCATAAAGTCAGAAATGAAAAAACTCTGCCGTCGACCGGACTAAAAATAGAACATCCCAGTGAGCAAACGTAACACGATGATTTCATGCTTACACTCTCTTCGCCAACTTATATGAATGCAGGCTGCACAGACGTTGCCCGTGTTGTTTGCTTTGATATCCTGCTGGCACGGCAATATCGAGCAGAAGGAACGGGAGGAAATACGAAAAAATTCGGCGCCTCCATCGTCTGCTTCTCTATTTAAAATAAATGGCGATGAAAGTTGGAACACGTACGAACTTCACCGCAGAAACCCGTCGCGTGTTCCAAGTAGTAGGTACACTGAATCGAGCATGGTCACGAACTTAATTATACTTCACCCGCGATAATCATTTCCATGCGGCAGGATCGATTCGGAGCGTCCATCAATATTCATTATTTCATTCTTGCATAGTTATCGAAACGATACGAATCAACATGCTTCACTGGATTATTTCCAGCCGTGTCTGAAGAAAGTTCTGAGAATCATTCACTGATTTTTCGCCAATTATCGTTAAGGAACTAAGTAGTTTTCGATCGTTTTAAAAGGCCCCCGCTTTAATATTCATTTTTAATATAATAAAACCCTAAATCATAGATTTTTTTCATACTAAAAGATAAATTTATGTTTCAACTCTATGGAAAAATTTAGAATATTCCAAAATAAGTACAATTTAATTATTTATAAGCTATGGAATAATAAGGTAACTACGAAATAGTTTTTGATCATCTAAAATACATGGGAACGTTCTACCTTACACATTTATATTCTCGAAAACTCACAATACTAACTGCTTTCGCATACAACGCATATATGTTTGAATTGTAAATTTTTATTCTAGAAATTATTTCGAACAATTATTTGTTGACCTAAATTTACAAGAATAATTTATTTCATGAACTGATAAAAAAACTAGTGCTCGATCAAGAACTACTAGTTCCTTAATGGTAATCGTTTATTGCGCGTTGCAGTCTGGATAATAATTGAGCAGTGGTTTAATTAAAAAAAAAAAGGAGGTTCAGAAATATTAATCTGGGGCAGTGTTATTCAATTTGAAAATAGGGAGCCGAGTTGTAGCTTCGGTAAATCGATTAGAAAGTTTGCGTAACAGCTCATCAGGGAATTTAGTAAATCGGGCGTTCTGTAACGTTTCGTTCTGTAGTATTACTGTATTCGGCTTCGCTCGTGTTTCGTGCGGGAGTAGGTATAAAAGCACGCGACCGAATCGATCGAGGGACAACTTCGTGACTTTTTCCTCAGAGGTATTCGAAGAAGGTGGTGGTTACAAGAACCTAGACATTTCTGCGCTACTCTATCACCGAGATGTTAACTTTGTTTTCTCCATTTATTGCACCGCGACAACAGACAACTTACAAGGGAAGATCCCGAACCCGTAAATTCAAAAAATTCTGAAACTTTGTGATTATATAGGGGATTTTTTCCTGATTACAACGCAATTTTTGTTTGCTGCCCAAATTCACTCTAAGGGAGCGAAATTGGCCCCTTAAATTCTGGCTATTTTCCAACTTTCTGTTATAACTCGCGAAGTGTAAGAATTGTAAGTTACCAAAAGATAGCCATAATTAAAAGAAGTATCTTTTATCTTGAAACGTTTTCTCTATCTCTTACAGATTGCGAGTTACAAAATAAAATCGAAAAAAAAACGAATTTTCAGGGGTTAATTTCCCCCCTTAGCGTGAATTTGGGAAGCAAACAAAAATGGCGTTGTAATCAGGAGGAAATCCCCTACATATTCACAAAGTTTCAAATTTTTTTAAATTTCCGGGTTCGGAATCTTTCCTTGTTTAGATGAATAATACAGCGGCTCTGGAACCTTCCGATACCACATATTTTTATTCAGCCTCCTTGTTGCTATTTTCTGTTCAAGATAATCGATTTTTATATTTTCCTCGCGCTACAATATTATAACCCAAGGGTTCTGAAATCCCTTTGCTCAGTGGCGCATGAGGGGACCAAGGGACACCCCCAAAAGAAAGGGCGTTTGCAAAAAAAAAAAGAAAAGCTGGGTTTTATTCTTTAAATAAATTTTTACGTGCACCTAATGAATTTGGTTGAATTCGTATTAAGAATATTTTTATCCGTTCAACTCGGCTCCCCCCGAGATTAAATCCTGAGTGCACCATTGCCCTTTCTAACTTCGTCAACATGTTTTTTTTATAACAAGCGCAATAATTTTATAAATAAACACTTACACGCAAACTTTTGAAAATAACAGATCTTCCCATTTCCCTATCTATTACTAAACTCAAACCCACCGCTTGGCCAACAGTAACTAAATCACTGGAACGTTACTTAACCCCCGTTTGCGCAAACCTGTCCCTTACACCAGGTAACAGTGAAAATCAGCGAAGTAAAATCGTGCCGTTTCCACAATCTTCGGAAACAGATCTTCCACGCGAGTTATCGGTTGCATTCGGTGAGTCAGTCACTGTTCCACGACAACAAAGTCTATCGATTAAAATATTTATGCCCCTGATATTTACACGGTTGGAGATTAAATAGCGTATCTTTATCGCCCCTCGCCACGCAACTTTTTGAATGTCACGCGCGCGGTCAGAGTTGCGAGCGTACTTCCCGACGAGACGCGGCTATCGAAGTCTTGCGATCAAAGCGTCCACTGGGTCTTCTCGCGGGCCGATATCGAAAGCCGCTTAGACCTCGCTCTTCCGTGTAAATTCCATTACCGCTTTCTTCCTCTTTTTCTGCACACTGTACGCGAGCCTTACGAAAGCTGGCCGCACGCAATGAAATCGATCGAAAAGATTCATCGGTCTTCGCGCGCGCGGCTCGCTTTCTTAAGCGGCTTAGAACGGTGGGCGTTTCTTTCCCCGAGTCCACCGACTGATCGAGAAAAACAGTTGTCGCGACTTAACGCGACACCGGGTTTCTTTCGATTGCGTAACACCGTTTTGATATCGACGATGCAGAAGAAGTTGCAACGCCTTACAACGAACCCAGTGAACTCTCCTTTACCGCTAAATCGACGCGATATAGTCGATCGGTTATTATTTTTACGAAATTACATCAGTTCTTGACAAAAGTCTCAACAGAAAGCTTCGAAACTGTTCTTTATGAATAGTGGGCTTAATTAATTTCAGTTGTTCGCGTTAATGGAACAGTAAGAAAAGTTGCTATTTTTATTTGTTACAAATATTTAGAAGAAATAGAATTACCGATATCGCACAGTGGTTGTCACTTGCTATATTTAACTGCTTCCTATTCCATTCCACGCCACGAGGTACTAATCCTATAATAAATTAAACGAGTTCATTGTTTCGACTGGAATGGATCGAACGTAAGCAATTTGCTCGTTTCTGCCGAGCGCTGATATCGACAGCTTGTCGTTACGTTTCGTATAAGCCGCGACGTGTTATCGTTCCTAAAAGACAGACCGATTGCATTGCATAATTAATTCGACGTCCGTGGCTTAGCTTGTCCGATGTAGAGGAACAGGATAATGTAGGTGTTTATCCCTCTGATATAAAGTCCCCGTGTGGGGCAGAAGTGCGGCGAATCGCGGGTGATATTCGCGAGTGCCTTCTTTTCCTTATCGATATTTGCACTAGAGGAAAAGGTGCATTAAGATTCCTACGATAATACCATTACTTCAGCTTTATTACGCGCTCCGATTTCTCTTTTCATTGAACGGAAAAATTGATGACGAATTTATTTCTCACGGATTAAATGATTCGAGAAAAACACGAATTTTAATCAGTCACTTGTTATCGGTCCCAAACATTTAAGCAGACACGGATTCAGCAAATATGGATCAGAACAAAAGCGAGATAAATCGGACTGCGTGGGTTACGTAATAACAATAAGCATTAAGCAGATACCAATTTAATAAATACCGATTACAGCCAGAGTTACGATTGTTAGTGCAAATAAGAGAATATTTGCTTCCTCTCGATCTAGCGACTGAGGAGTGATTTTCCAAAAGGACATAGGTATTTCCATTTTTGATGTTGAAGCAGATTTTAATGCCACCGCCTTAAGAATGGTAAATTACATCTCCCAGTGGCACAAAACACTATAAAATAGGTTTAATTCCTTTGTGAAAAACTGAAGTGAAAATACATGTTTCATACAAAAGGTTTTATTTCCAAATTTTTTAGTCTGAAACAAAACGGACATATTTCCTACACTCGTCTAGGAAATTTTAATGAATAAAAAAGGAACTTAATTCCATACGGTTACCCAAATATATACTATTTACAATTAAATGTGGCAAAACGAAGTAACCATAAACATTATATTATATTTCGAAAACGGCTTATTTTTTATAGTGTACCATAAAAAGGGCTTATTTTCAAACTTTTTTTTAAATAGCTATTAAAACAATGTCGCTAAATTTAAAACATTGCCGCTATCAGATGGAAGAACAAAATGTACGTGTACTAATAAAAAAGATTTTTTTTAATCAGGCACCACAATTTTTTAGGGTTATTGAAAATTTTTGCTACGTGGAAGGGTGCCCTTTTGAAAAATCATTCCTGAATTGTAATAGCAGCGCCTGATTTCTTCTTACCCGTTGTCGTTGGGCAAGACAGAGAAGTGGGCGAACTTGCAGTGCAACGTACTATTGCAGTTTCGCGGCGTGGCTCATTGTGCGGTTAGAAAAAGAATCCGGTCAGGGCAGGTGCGAATAATTCATGCAAATGCACCGATAGATCCCACTCGTTCCGTGTTTTTTTATTCTGGACACTTTATATAGGCGCGATCGACGCCGAGGCACACTGCGTCGCAAAGTGTATTCTGCATTACTAACGACGAAAATAGACGGCAAGTCTGCGCGCATAAAAATAGCGATAATTGCGGCGATATTAAATAAGGATCAAACGTAGCGCGTAAACAAACTCTTCCGCTTTCTCCAGCCTTCTACACATTTCAATTCCACTCTTCCCGCCTATCAGACTCACGTGCACCACGGCACCTCTAAATATTTCATTTAACTCCTCTATTTACTTAAACTCATTACATCAGCAAGATACACTCGTAACGTTTTCTTAATTGAAAGTGAATCACGTTGGCGGGTTAGAGTATTAAAATAAATTGCTCAGGGGGAGGAAGTAAGAAAGATAACTAAGAAAATACATACGTGACTAAGGCATCGTTTCACGGAACACTTAGCGACCCAAATAGCGAGACGTTAAACGTTGAAACAATTTCGCGCGAAGCCCGGCTATGCAGAGTTCCCGACATCGACAGCCCGCACATCCGGCGGCAATTATTTTTTCGTGCTGTCGATATATCCGCGGCGAGGGAACTCCGCAAGTCTCAAGGCTTCATTCACGGAACATTAATTGTCTTCGCCAGCTTAGCTGACAGTCGTGCAACCCGTTGTAAATTTAGAATATTCTCTAGGACGCGCGCGCTTCGGCGAATTGTCGCCTTCCGAAAACAGCCTTATTGCGCCGCGTGCACGCCGACCGCGCACATCCGGTTCACGGTTGACCACGGTTCGTAATCGATACTGAAGCGAAGTCGTGAGGTAAACCACCCGATAGCTGGCGCTTTACCAGCGATTGGCTCATGTGTTTATTAACGCACGATAGAAGAATGTGTAACGCGCATCTAAACGATTCCATAACGCAATTGCACCGAGGAGAAGCGCCCGTGCCGCGAATGCCAACTCGTCCCCGAGATTCGCCGCGCTTGACATCTCGATATATACGTACGGTAGGTACACCCGTTTCGGTATCGAATATGTAATCGGCGAAGTGGTTTGCGTAATAAAAACGCGACAATTCTTTCTCGTCGCTGGGAAGGCTCCACTCGGGGAACGGCGAGGAAATACATTCTTCCATATTTTCTCTTTTGTTACATAAATTTGAGTTTCCTCGATTTCCATATCTCTTCCCACTGTATTGTACGAGTTCGTTCACTCTTCGTACTAGTACTATGTAGAGAATATATTCTAGGAATAAGTTTCGTAATTCCTATTTGTTCGGAAAAACTTTCTCGGGCGATGGGATTTGAACTCACGATCTTCGGGGTCCTCTTCGCTACTGGCCAGTTGTCTTACCAATGTCGCCAAAGCTGATCCTCCGATATATTTTATTCTAGGCTCCCTTTTATGACAGGTTCTTATCCCACAATATTCACAGAATATTTCTAGCGTCTCGATTATTCGCTTAACAAATATAATCGAATAATTTTTATAGACACTTTGAAGGAACAAAAATTATTTTAATTTGTTACATCTTGCCTCTTTTTAAACGAAATAATTCAGTACTGCGACACGTTGCTTTCGCCTGATATTGCTCATGAAAGACAGCAAGATTTCTTTCTCTTTTTCCCCATTTAGTAATTTCTAATAATTAATCCAGATTCACAGTTACGATTGAATTGCGCGCGCGATATGTCGTACGCGTGACTGAAGTTGGACACTTGTCGAATTATCGCGCACCCGCGAAATTGGAACGCTTTGGGGGTTAAGCGGGGGGGAATGGGAGTAAAGTTAACGCTCGCTGAATTATTACGAAACCCCATTGCAGAGCGGACGTAACTTCGGCCGCCCGATACGAAAGACGGTGCTCGTGAAAGCGTTTACGACTTTTAAAACGCGCGAAAGTGCGGAATAACAACGCCAGAATTTCAACACCTACGGTTATGGGCGCCAAGTTGTAGGACCCGATGCACTTCGAAATCGAAGTGCCTTAATCTCTCTACATCAGTGGCGCACCCTCGATTTAATCTTGCGGGGGAGTCGAATCGAAGGGATAAAAGTATTTTCAATGCAAATTCGCTAAAATTCATTAGGTGACTATAACGATACATTTAAAGAATAAAATCCAGTTTTCTTTTCTTTTTACAAAGCCCCTTCTAATTCGAAATTATTATTTACAAATTCCCTTTATATCACTCGTTCATCCACGATTGTTCCATGAACTTTCCATAAGGCCTCAGTACTCAACAAAAATTCTGTATCGCTGCACTGATTCGCTATCATAAACAGATATCAATTTCTTCCCCGCTTATCGGGCTCTTATTTTTTCTTTTTCGTTAAATCTCGTCGTAACCGGACTGAACTAACTTGAATTCAACCTACATCTTGTCTTTTTCAAACCAGCTAAAAAACTTCAATTCGATTATTTCGATAGGGGTTGTTTTAAAAAACGGGAAACCTGGAAACAACGAGCGATCGATTATCTGACGCGGGTCAAAGGTCGAACGTCCCCTGTTAATCGTTATCTATAATTTTTCGCGTATCGATTCTTCGACGACTCGATGAGTCCCGCGTTTAAATATATCGGATCGGCAAGTGATGCGTGCGGAAACTGCCGTTACCCTTTGCCGGCGGAACGCGCAGCAGGGATGTGTGACGAAAATGTTTATCGATCGCTCATCACTGGTACGTGCATCGAAATATTTCGATATCTCGTGCGTGCAACGGCTCGCGTGCGATTTATCGTATCAAGATGACATTTAAATATATAATTCCGCGATACGATTAAAAGCCCGCGATAGCATCGGTCCTCTTTTCTTTTCCGTTAGTGGTTATCCATCGGATTGCTCGTTATCGCGCGTGAATCGTATCGCAACAGATTTATGATCGGTCGTTGCGGCTCGGTAGTCTATTATGACGAGGCTTTCGGCCGCGAAATTGTAATGCGCGGGCTAAAAAAGATAAACGTTTTATTTTGGAGAAGGTTTGCGAACGCGATGGTAGCACTCAAAGCCGCGGCCAGATGTGAAATTTTCTTGTCGATATTTTAAGCCCTGGGAGCACTAAAAATCCTTCTCTCGGTCCGAGGCTTTCTTTCGCGCTAATTAAATAACAGAGTATAATTAAAGAAATATATAAAATAATAAATTACATCGTATCTCCGATTTCTATGTAAATAATATTAAATTGGGAAGCTTATCGGTGATACGACGCGCACGCAATAAGTGGCACTGCCGGCTGGAAAATTAATTGAAAATTCGCCGCGCCGAGTCGCGAGGCCTGGAAGAAAACACAAAGGATGGAGAAAATTGAATGATTACAAGCGCGTTAGCTGCTGCAAAAAGTTTAATTACGTAGGTAGAGAGTCGTAAAAAGATAGAAGCGGACGAAGGGTTAAATTGTCTGATAGGCCCCGTGGAATGCTGAGAGCTGATTAGCGAGTTAAAAAGAATCCAGCCGGATGAACGGCTACGACGAACCCCGGAGAACCAGAGAGACGGTATTAGAGTTTCGTTTCGTCTCGTTCTACCTATACACGAAAGTCCCTGAAACGTGAACTGCCTACTTCCGAGTAATAAAGCCCAATGCCGTAATCATCGTGATTTAACGACACCGACCCAAGTGCCCGCGGAGGGTCGCTCCTGGGATCGTGCGAATCGTTTTCCCGACGCTAGCTTTTCGTGTCTTCTCCTCTCGATTGCACGCGCATCAATGTACGCGCCGGATCCATTAGAGCGCTCCAGCATTTGAATAGTCTTGAAATTTCAGTCGAATAGAACTCGTTCCGTTTTATCCACCGGAACCTTTATCCATTCGAGTGAATAGTTTATATAATACTTTTATATAATATTCCGGATAACCTGTGTGCTTCCTCGCATTGAGTCTTGTTTTTTAAAACATCAGCTATGTTGCTGTTTTATTTCTATTTTTTATTATTCATTATTTTACTCTGTTATTTATTATTCTCATATTTCATTCTTATTTAGAATTCTATTTATTATTATACTATTTCTATTATTCGATACTTCTAATTGGCGTCTCTACAATTTCACGCAAACTGAGTTGATTATGCAGCTTCGACAAGATGCGAACAGCTCATTTGGAAATTTCTGGAACGGCGCTGATATTTACGAGAACGTGATCTTCGTGCACAAAACTAGTAACACATATATGAGAACGCAATCTACCACGGGGGATCGTTATCTGGCGCATTGATGACCACGATACCAACTATTGGAACGAGTTAAGATAAGAAACGTTGAAAAGCATGAAAATGGTTTTCTTGAGCGTCTTCCATTGGACGTCGCGAGGCTTGGCGCAATATAACCATTAAAACTGTCGTAAACTTTGTAACAGACAGTTGGTGACCATTTCTGTAAGAATTAATTCGATCACGATCGACAAAGTTGGTAAACATTCAGCTGCGCCCCTCTTACTGCAAGGTCCTCGATTGAGAGCCACTTTAATCGCTAGAATTATAAAACATTTATTAAGAAAGTCATTGTTCCATGGGCGTTGCGTGCGCAGTGACTCTAACACAGCGATCTCAGCCGCGATAATGATCCATAATTCCTTAGAATTCCCTCGTTATTGTTAAACAAAAGAATTTCGAATGAATTTAGAAGAAGTTAAGTAGCGTATAAAGCATAAATATAGCTAAACCACTTTGTACGTTCGCGTACAACACCCTCGCGAATCGTAAAACGTCCAACGAGGAACGAGCGCACTTGCAGACGTTGTAATAAAAGTTATTCAGCACAGCATAGTTAGCGATTCCAACGAACCACGGTATCTCGATAAATAATTCAGCAGCCGATGGGGACTTTTGTTGAAACAAACGGGAAAGCATACCAGCGAAATTAAGAGGCGTAAAGAGTTCCGGTGCCGTGAAAATCACAATTCCTTTATGCATTCGCAGGTTTCCCCGCGAATCGCGGGGGCACCCAGCACCGGACTCCTTCCAATACCAATTACTTCGCGCCGTAGTTACCGCGACGCGGTCAAAAGCTGCAGTCCGCCGTGCTCCCCCAGCGTAGCACCAAGTAATTTAGTAGCCGCAGAGGACTCGCGTCGGAGAACCCCGAGGGGTCAATATTTCAGGCGCGTTAAGAAGCGTAAAGCCTCGTTTCTACAGAGCCGTTTGGAACGGTACCAAAGAATGCACAATAATCGCGGCCGGCAACGGATAAAAAGGAAACTGAGCACCGCTTCGAGGAAACGAAGAAGCGCAGGCTCCGCGGGGATCGTAATTTCTTCGCGTATTTATGCGCTCGCCCGCGAGTTATGCAACATTAATTAAGCAACTTATCTACCAGGTACTGTATCGCAAGTTATTCCAGCGTTGCGCGTTTAATGATCTTTAAATACCCCCGACGCAGCGTCTTGCGTCGAAAGTCACCCGCCGTTGCGTTTTCCTATCCCCCTCTCGTTCTTGCAAAGTGCACGATCATTCTGAATTTCACAATTCGCACGAGTCACTGGGGATTCGCGGATAAAGCATTACAGCTGGGCTTTCCGAAGAATCCGTAATCCACGAATTAAGATCGTATCGATCGAGAACGCAGCTCGAGCACCTTTCGACCTCTTTCGAGGCGGTTGCCGGGCACCGCGCGACCTATATTCGAGATTCTCGGTTAACTCGTGGAAAATGATCGCTCCTGCAGCGTCGTATCGCTTCGATTATCGCCGCTCGAGTGTATCAGCAAACAGCTGGGGATAGGAGAGCACCGACTCGAAAGCTTCGCCTCCGGACAGCACGAAATTCGTGTTCAGATTCGTGTTAATAGAGGTTCCTTTTACTTTATTCAGCGTCGGGCGTGCGATAAAAGGCGCGGGATTGCGAAGGGAATCGATTATGCCGAAGAGCGAGTCTACGAGTGTAATTACCGGGATTCCCACCCAAATTGCCAGGACTACTGAAGCTTAATCCAAGAGCCGATGTAAGAAGGCAATACAAGGATCTTTAATAATCCCAGGTCAAGAATCACTGCACTGTACTCTTGCCTTTACGTGCGACCTTTCGTCAATAAAATTTAATTACCTTTTCCTTTATGGCTTAATGCTAGCGAAAGAGGGAAAAGAAAAACCTTGAGTCACTGCGAATACTATTTCGAGGAGATTATCAGCAGAAGTAGGGTAGAGTGGGGTTAAAAGTCTGGCGGATAAAAAGTCCCGAATGCAAAATCTCCATTCGTAAACAGTCGATTGAATATTGCACCATAACTATGTTGATGGCAAGAGTAATAGAGAGGACCGTCATATGCAGTGGCGCACTCAGGGGGGGGGGGGGCCAGGGGGCCTCGGCCCCCCCCCCCCAAAGAAAAAGGGAAAAAAGGAAAAAGTTTCCTTAGGAGAAACCTAACTACTTTAAGAGAAATTAAAAAATTTCGTTAGGAACTCGACATCACGCAAAAACGGAGTATGAAGCGCTGGAAAAACGTAGCGAAACAATCATCGCGTCGCGCGTCGTCTGTCTCGTCTCGTACCTTCCTTCCGAAAAGAAAACTAGATTTTATACTTTAAATAAATGTTTATAACCACCTAATGAATTTTATTGAATTTGTATTAAGAATATGTTTAGCCGTTCAACTCGGCCCCCCCCAAAATTAAATCCTGAGTGCGCCACTGGTCATATGACGTCTTTGTCATTATGTACATCAAGAAGCGAAAAAAGTACGCCTTATTTGTTGTGTTATTCGAAGTAAACTACAGTTTAACAGCGTACAAGGTAAGTACGTTAAGAGTGTATGTTCCTTTAGTAATGTATACATGAGATTGTTTATTTCTGAATTATAATATTTTCGAACCTATGTATCGGCGAAACTATGGAGGTACCATTGGGGCAAAAGTCCCTTACTTATGTTTTTATTTTTTGTTAAAGAATATATATTAAAATACTGAAAAGAGTGGCTGTCTTTGTTGAAGCACACCAATTAGTAAAGTCATAAATTATCTATCTTTTCTCATGTTTTTTATATTAAAATAATTTGAGTTTAAGAAATAAGGCCAAAGTGCTTAAAAGAGAGTTATATCTTTATGCTGAGCCAAGATTATTGTGCAATTTTTCGTTCAAGCTGAATCTGTGTCCTGTATTTTCATTCCTTCGTTTAAAAAAACGGTTGCAGTAGTATTTCTTTTCAATATTGTATATAAAAAAAATTGGTTTAATAAATATTCGCTAAGATAATAAGATTTCGAAAGTTTTTTACTTTTTTGTTTTATATTACACGAAAAGCTGGTTAGAAGATATCAAGGACTTTTACCCCAAGCAATGGACTTTTTGCTCCGGGCATGGGGCAAAAAGTCCGTTTTGAATTGACACAGATTTTGTGATATAACTCAAGAAAAAATAATACTATTAACCAGCAACTTTGTAAAAGTAAAGCATAATGGTTGTAAATTATACAAAATAACACTATATATCACTAGATTGTTATTACTAAATTTTACATAGTATTTTATGAAAAAAGGGACTTTCAGCCCCACCCTAAAAGTCTATCGAAGTGAATGTCACAACGTCCAGTTAATTCTGATCGCGTCCCACCGCCTCGCGTGACGATCGTAATATTCTGTTTCCACTATCTGCTTCATCTTGCCATCGTTAGTTACTCCAGAATATTTTTCAACTGAACATTATTCACGAAGGACACTTTTTAATCTCGCTAATGTGTTTCGAAATCCAAGCACGTGTTTTAGGTAATTAGGAGATTTATGCTCCTAGCTTTGCGTTTGTTGGACTTGCGGCGTTCTGGAAATAATCTTTCCAACGGCGGCCGCGCTAATATCCTGAAATCCACGGCGCGTTGAAACATTCAAATTCAATTACCGCGCGCGATAAAAGGAAGAGCGCGGCGAAAAGTGATTCGCGCTTGTTTTCGTTCCGTTTTTATCTCGGATCTCTCCTCCGTACACCGGCCGCGAAAATAAGCGGTGTCTGGGATTTAAATGTCGCCTGGCGTGTACGGTTCACGTGCCACACCTCTGATAAGTAATCGTTAAATAATGCCCGACACGGTTGCGGTATTTAATTCCGTCGTTTCATTCGTTTATGCTTGTAACAGGGAGGTAAAGCAAGTATATTAACCCATTAACGCTCAACATTTTCTCAAAAGAACACCTGCAAACGTTAAGATACTTCAAAATATGATTTATTAAAAATGGTCAACTTTGAGAAGTAAAATTTCAGCCTTATTGGGTTAATGAGATCTCTTAAGTTTAATTAGAACTTCAGAATAAATTCAATTCACGTTTTCAGTCTTTAGTGGGTCCGAGGAATGATTTAAATTGGACACAGTGTACAGTCGTGTGTGTAAGTAACGATTATACATATTACTGGCGTTAGGAATACAATGTTAATTTTCAAAGTTAGCGAGCAATTGCGGAATTCGAACGATGCGAATCGCCTCGTCCGAACACGAGAACACAGCTGGTGGGGGTAACGTTTCACGAACGACACATGTTAACGATCACGTCGAGAATCTCTCTGTGGTCTTTTTTAATCCTTCTGCTACTGCGAACGCGTGTTCCATCTCGTACAAATTTGCCTTGAATCCCTCACGTGAATCACAGCTGAGGGTTATTCGGATATATCTTCGTTCGAATTATTACCCAAATTTCTTCGCATTCGATCATTCGAATGTTCGTCAAGTGTGAAAATATTTGCTTAAGATACATAGCATTAAGGCTAATTAATAAAACATTGCTTGAAATATGGAGCACAAAATGAATGTGATTTTAACATAATTTATTTCTCAATTCACTTTATGTTAAGTACACACTATATATTATGTATAATACACGATGATATTAAGATATTACTTTTCCTGTGTAAAAGAAATGACGATACTATTTATTAAAAAGGAAAAGATTCGCTCGAAGAAACAGAAGAAAATTCAAAATGAAAGACAAGCGTGGGTTGTAGGCGTTTCTACCATTCAAAAAGCAAGGGCTTGGCCGATCTATGTCAATGGTAGTTCGAGGGTGGGCCGCGCGATGTTCGCCGCGCTCCGCAAGCAAAATGTTTTGCATTGGCACTAACGTTCGCGTGAGAAAACATTTAGCTGGCAGCAACGACACCGCCGCTGCGCGCGTCAAATTATTCGCGAGTAATTTCGTTCCTTTGCCTTCCATTTCCTCCACCATACCCTCCGCGGCGTGCCCGCACACCCACGCGACAACACGCACACATAACCTGCCAAATACTTATAAAACTTCCGTTTGGCGCGACCACGCGATCGTGCCCCACTATGATTCGAAATAACAATAATCATCGTTTCCTTTCAAAATCGTTTCACGCGCGTTTCCTCGGCGTCCATTAAACTCGCGCGCGACTTCTTAGCCCCGCAGCGTTTCAACGTAAAACCACCGGCCGAGAGCCGCCACTGGTAACTCGCACGGTTTAAGAATTTTGCCATCTGAAAATAGACTAATTGACTTATGTAATTCGGCGAACGCGATCCCTCGGATTTCGAAGCGGCGGCGGAACGGCGCTTTCCCCAGCGAGCGTCGCACCGCGGGCCTATATTATTATTCACAAAGATCTTTGATCTCACCGGTATAAAGAGGCACTCGCAGAATCCGCGACAACGCGCGCCCTTATCGCGCGCGCGAAACGGACTCGTCGTCGGTCCGCGGCGAGGCCACCGCGATAGGGACGGAGAAATATTTGCGCGAGCAATGCCCGAATCCGTCAATCCGAAAACGCACGTTGCGCCAGGGTAGCAGAGGCCCCCGAGGTTAACCTTCGCGGAGATTTCGGAGATTGCGCCCGTGCATCGAGAACCTGGGAGGCTCCCACTGCTATGCCCCCGAAGTTTACTGCACGCCTGTAAATCACCCAGGCAAACGTCCGCGGAAGCGCACAATAGGGAGGGATCTCGTGATCACAGAGCCTCGGGGAAGTTCGTACGCGCGGTGGTAATCCCGTTTGCACGGCGAGAATTGTCGCAGGGCGGAGCCTCGGGAATTTTCGTTCCGGTCGGGAAAGCGCAGGTAACGTGTGTCGCTTCCTCCGGGTCACTCCGGCCCTCTGATCGATATGAATACGCGAGGGTGAACGACTACGGGAGTCGAGATGAGAAAAGGGATGTGCAGCGGAATTGTCGCCAGCGTACGCACTGCCTATTGCGTATAGGCGCAGGGCAGATGCACGGTAGGAACGATAGGAAGGCGAACGATAAGTAAAGAAGGGAAATGGGATGTCCAGCAGCGGGGGGAACGAGGAAGAAGATGCGCTGATAAATGTGTATTTACCGCCAATCTACGAACGTCCACAGTCCGGTCGTTGCAGCCCACCTCGATGCTCGAAACGCCACGGCGAGGAGCCTGGTTTTCTCGCCCTAGCATGCAGCATGCAACACCTCTGCGCTCCCGTGGGCCGGTCCACGGCACGTCATCGGTCGAATCGCTCGCAGGAAATCACCGCGGCCGCTTGTCAACAGGCGATTTAGAAGGGCGCGGAGATTAGGGTTGGAGGCACACTATTCACTCACGTACACGCACTGTTGCTCGCAGGCGGGCTTAACCGTAACGCGAATAACGAGAATCGGTACGCGCACGGTACCCGCGACTTATTATTGACCACTGCCGCTGCTGTGTCACGTATATCCGCGGGCTTACCGATACCCAATGGTTGCGCGTTATTGGTCAACACGGCCGAGATAAGAAGTCGTCGGTGCACGGATATCGGTACAAGCGAAATCGCTAGGGAACGACAGTTCAACCTTCGTATGCACAGCTACGATACGTCCGCGTATTGCTTTCTTTCAAGAACAACTGTGTGCTCGGGATTTTCAGGTCCCTAACGCCTGCAGTGGTGCCCCCCTATAACGAGCTCAACCCAGGAGTGCGTGACACGTAGAGGGCCTTCTGCGTGCAGAATTTTGGCTACACACTCGTTGGAAAGTATGGTAGGAGGAGTCGTGATTTGAAAATCTGTGGACAGATGGCTTCGAAGGATGTTTAATCGTCGAAAGTTCTTTAATTCGTTAAATCCTTTTATCTCTTCGATTGCTGCTTTGTAAATATACGATGGAAGTTTTGAGAATCTCATTATTATTGGAAGTTTTTTAATACAAGTATGTAAATACTTTGTGGTGTAATTTATTTAATACATTTATGTTTCAGTAGATGGCTACGGATGCAGTTATATGTGTGGTGGATTCCCTTACTCGGTGTGCGGTCAGGGTTGAAAAGCCACCAGAGTCCCTAGGCGCCAACAGAAAGTTACCAAAGTTCTGGGAAAACACCAAAAACACTCTCCCTTGTTTTTCTAGATCGTAAGTAAGCATTCTTATTCGTTAATGTGTAGTTCGATTGGATTGAACCTCTTCATCAAATATATCGCATGTTGCATTGCTAGATTATTAATAGTATCGACGAAGTATAGGATAGACCTAACATCCGATGTAATTTTGTGCCATACGCTCAGAGAGCTTGCGACCCCTCTTACCATTTTTGTGTCACATGCAACGTTATCAATTGAGAGTGGAATTCGATCGCAATCCTCCTAGCGGTTAGAATTGAAACTAAAAATGGTGAAAATTGCTCCGAAAACCGAAAATATGAATCGATCTGGATTGATCTGGATCCACACAAATTCCAATAACCAAGTTTATTTCGTTAACAACTAAGTTACGCGTTAAATAAAGTGTTAATTGGCCGCTAACTTCAGTTCAGCTCGAGTCGTCGAGCTGCAAAGAAGAGGGGATTACGCAACTTCCGAAAAGTTTCGCCCCTCATTGGAGTATATATCAGTTTCTTTTTTATGCAATCGATTGTGCATCGTTTGTACGTCATTGTTAATTAATTTATATTATTTGTTCATCAATTGACAATTTATAATAAATTAAACATATTTAACTAATTTTTGTTTTTCACCCAAGCTCTCATTTATATATTTTTTTTTTCATTATTCACCAATAATTTCATATGGAATCGATCATTCGTCGTTTGTACATCTTTGTTCCCTTATTTTTATTATTTGTTCACAAGCAATTGTCTTTTAATAAATGTTTTTAATTAATATCTATTGCGTCATCACTAGACCCCTCAATGGCGCATGCGCGGGAATGAGCAACGAGGATACGTCGTAAAGTGTCGGTAACATAGGGAAGGACACCCTGATTTTGCACTTCAGCAATCTACCAATATTCTTGTACTATTTTTACTCCATTGGAGCATCATTACATGTAATTCCTTTACCATTTTGACACTTCACACTTCATCCTTTATACTTACCATACAATTACTACACAATACTTATACTACTCACACACTGCTTCAACACCATTCTTACACTTCAGCAACAAACAACACACAACAAACAACACACAACACACATAATAGTTGATAAGTTTAAATATTGGTTTTAAGCTTGCCGTGAAAACCCAACAAAGTTGCAGGGGCAAATTTTTTGCAACATTGTTGCAAATAAAATTTGGCTGTTCGCGAATCAAAGGCCCAACAAAGTTGCAAACCGAAATTTCGCTTTCTACAAAAAATGCACAAAGTTGCAAACCGGAATTTTATGTCTCGAACACCTCAATTTCATTTGCAACATTGTTGCAAAAATTTTGTCCTTTGCAACTTTGTTGCGTTTTTGCGAGCCTCAACAAAGTTGCAAACCGAAATTTCGCTTTCTGCGAAAAATGCACAAAGTTGCAAATCGGAATTTTATGTCTCGAACACCTCAATTTCATTTGCAACATTGTTGCAAAAATTTTGTCCTTTGCAACTTTGTTGCGTTTTTGCGAGCCTCAACAAAGTTGCAAACCGAAATTTCGCTTTCTGCGAAAAATGCACAAAGTTGCAAATCGGAATTTTATGTCTCGAACACCTCAATTTCATTTGCAACATTGTTGCAAAAAATTTGCCCTTTGCAACTTTGTTGCGTTTTCGCGGGAAGTTGAAAAACTTACCTGAATACTTACCACATTGTGCCTATATCGTAAGATGTTAGTTCCTAAATGAAGAGCACTGTATAACTATTGGGAAGCGTGAAGTGCAATGTATGGAGAATGTGATGTATGAAGCGTAATTGTGTAGTGTGATATGCAACGTGTAGTGTGTGAAGTGTAATGTACGAAGTGGGGCGTGTGATGTACAAAGTGTGGCGTGTGATGTATGGCGTGTGGAGTGTGAAGTGTCACGTGTAAGTTCACCCAGTCAGGTGAAATGTGATTCGATTTTATTAATATCTACTTTTTTTTAATGAAATTAATTCATATATATTATGGGAAAAAATTTATGGGATAATCTATAGATTGTATTGTCATTAATGAGCAATTATTTTGTAGGTGTGAATTTAAAATTTAATTTCATTTAAGATAATTTAACAATTTATTTAATTAGTTGAAAAACTTATAATGATAAATTACTAAAATGAGTGATTTAGAGAGCCGCCACTTTTGGCAACTTACCAATAGATGGCGGGTAGCATCAAATCCCAGTGGCTGTCATCTAGTAATGTAGAGTGCACGATCATAATGTATATACCATATATCAAATGCATTATCAAATGCGATAAACCCATCGAATTTTCACAAAGTCCGACGAACGATCGGATTCCATATGAAATTATTGGTGAACAATGAAAAAAATAAAATGAGGGGCCAGATATACAAAAAAAATTTCAGTCAAATTTGTTTCATTTATAAATCATCAGTTGATGAGCAAATAATATAAACTAATGAACAATGATGTACAAACGATGCATAAAAGAGAAAGTGATATATTTTCCAATGAGGGGCCAACTTTGCGGAGATGATTACGCAAATATTTCTATAAATTTATTGCGTGTTTTATAAAGAATTTCGAAGAAAAGTTTCGAGAGTTTACATACTTATTATATAGCTATTAAATCGGAAAGCGTCGTAGTTCTGTGAAGAATTACATAATTTAAGGGAAGTAGTACAGGAATGATGTTAGAATAAAAGCGTAGAAAACATGTAATTGATTAAATTGATTCTAATATGTATATCTAGTCACTTCTAGCATGTAGCTCTCAATAAATTCATTTTACCTTTAAACAAGTGATATCATTTAAATAACTTACCTAACCTAATTCTTTTTACCCGTTGTCATTTATATTTGTTTCTTCTGTACTTTGCTGAGATGGGAGTAGAATCGAGCAGCGTTTAAATATATTCTACATGAAGTAAAGGTTAAATTGGGAAGATTATCTAATTTGTTATACGTTTTACATGAAATTATGTTGTAACATTTGTCTCATTTTCTATAATTGACTAGTCAGCTTAGTAAAAATATTTTTCTTCTTGTTACAGGTGAAACTTGAGAATATTTCTCCGTGGACAGGAACTTTATGTCGGCCAAATGATGGAAACCTCAACAATGAACACAAGAAAAATATTGATTTTATACATATAACCAACAAAGTGAAATGATATATTTAATACTTACTACAACACTGTAAAGGCCTTTTATACAAATAAAGTGACACAAAATAGCAAATGACTTGTATGTAAAAATTCCTTACCTGTGAAGCAGAAATATACACGATTAATAATCGCTCTACTTATATTTAGTACGATTACGCAATAAAATAGGTTAAAACCACAGGCAATGTATAGAACAGGCTTTTATATCCAATGTAAATTTTTGTCACGCTTACCATTTCCGTGTCGCATGCAACCTTATCAAATCAGAATGGAATTTCATCAGAATCCTACTATCGGTTAGAATTGAAACTAAAAATGGTGAAAATTAGTACGAAAAATGCAAAAGTGAATCGATCTGAATCCACACTATGAACTATGCAGGAAAAATGACATAAGTGAACGCGGTAATCAGGCCAATTTACACTGCGAACGCATCGTTATTGCTTTTTCCTTTACTAACTTTACCGACTTCGGTGATTGCGTTGCATTAGTTGTCAGAGTCATCATTTTTAACTATAGAGTGCGCGTTAGAACCTCTGATTTTTCACGAAGTCGATATTTCAGTTCGTCTTCGTTTCTGATATAAAGCACGCGAGACGCGAGTCCCCAAATTATATAATAGAAGTTTGAAAGTCAGCATTGGATGTTAGGTCTGTCCTCTGCCCCATCTTCGGTAACATACGTACCATATCTTTTTCACGAATATTGAACGGCTCTATAAATAGTTCGGAAAAATTGGAACTCAATTTTATTATTCCTTTCGAATATGCACTTCACATATCAAGTTCGATTACTTTTTATTAAGAAAAAAATAAATCACACGAATTTTCGTAACACATAGTTGAAGGAACTTGGTGAGTGACAAGTTCAGCGAAGCTGATACAAACAAGTAGATATAGTATAGTAACAAACGTGTCACAAAAGATTGCAAATAACTCATTCGTAAATATGAATACCACGTTATTATTTACCTCTCGAACGATACGAAGCCCAGCTTCTAAACTTCTAAACCAACGAATTTATAAATATAAGACGCTTATAATGTTTCTTTCTGTCCGATAGAAAAGTAGTGAATAAATCGCGCGCAACGACTTCCTATATACAATAACGAATCCATCGTTCCGCAGATAAATTAAACTGTCGCGCGGTTTAACGGGTTTTAAAAATGACGCGTCGAGCCGTGATGAAGATTTTTTTTAATCATAATTATTATTATCGTTAATATCCATATAATTATCAATAACTACAAGTAAAACACAAAACAAAAATGGTGATATCTGTACATTTCTTTTCTTAAGTAATGTAGTAACATAAACTTTTTTTGTATACCAGTAGCCTATATAATAGGAAGAAACTAAATCATAATATTCACAGATATTTTACAAGATAGATAAGACACGAGGCAGACACGCACGCCGCGGGAAACTTGAACTACATACACGTATGCATATACATATATTTTGTATATATATAAATGTATGTAAAGTATGGTCACTGTGAATAGAGTAGAAGAGAGAAAGATAGAGCAGTTAGGGGGGAGGAGCGAGAGTGGGGGTACAGGGGTACAGAGATAGAGGTAGAAGAAAAAAAGAATAGTTTTCTGAAAATGAATGAAACACCGCGACGTGAGCGTCTTATTCGCATCCTATTATATACTTATCCGTAGCTGTACTATATATGCTTTTTATACTTATCATCTCGCTCGCTCACTTATACCTCTACACTGTACATATGCACAACGCATCTTTTACACTGTACATGCACACGCTCCACGAGTATCCGTGCTGCCTTAAATTAATCGCGTTTCTCTAGGGATTGCCAAAACACGAAACAGTTTGGACGCTTCTCGAAATAATAAATTGTCAAATGAAATCCGAAAAGAATAAGTTTATTTATGTGTATGTGAGTATATATATTATATATACACACACACACACATATACATAAACTTGCATACGCATATATATATATATATATATATGCAAGTTTTTATATATATATATATATATATATATATATATATATATATATATATAAAAACACGTATGCACATGCTCGCATGTGAACACGGTCTAAAAAAGAAATAAAATAAAGATATTAATTCGCGTAAAGAAAAAAAAAAGAGAACAAGGGAAGAATGAGCATCCCTTCCTCATTTTAAACGATGTAAATGTTTGTGATCGATGCGAACATGGTACCCCAAGAAATTGAAATACATGTTTTGACCATCCCTAATAGTTTTTCTTTACATAATGTATTCCTCTAGAGGCATGCGCCCTACACGCAGCAGCATTAATATCGTAAATAGGTAAGTTTTCTTTATATTACTTAATATGTTTTTCCACGGCTCCGTGTGATATAGTGTAATTTCTGGTCTATACACGTAAGCGCATTTATTATCCTCGACACGATCGCTAAAAGAGTCTATATGACACATCGCGCAATAGGTGACACAAGAGAGAGGGGGGAGGAGGGGAAGGTTAAAGAGAAACGGCGGGAGGGAGGGGGCGAGTGGGAGAAGGCGGGGCATGGAAGTGTTTAAAAGAATGGGGCGACGTCAATGGTCAATGAGATCGGTCGTACTGTATCTGTTCTCCCAGCACGACATACTTTGAGCCCCTTCTTCTTTTCAATGTGCGGATTGGTACGTTTCTACCTAGCCTGATGCAATAACGTTAATAATAATCGATAGCAGCGATAATAGTAGTAGTAGAGTAGTGGTAATAATAATGGTAGTAGTAGTGGTGATAATAGTATAGTAGTAATAGTAGTAATAGCAGTAGTGGTAGTAATAATTAATAATAATTAGTAATAATAATAATGACAATAATATTAATAATAGTAAAAGTAATAGTAATAATAATAGCCGTACTAATGACGATGATGGACGACCGTAATAATAATAATTATAATAATTACAATTATAATTATAATAAAGAATCAAAATAAGAATATTAAAAATTCTTTTTTTTTTTATAATGTACATAGTGCTAAGATGATAAAGAATGATAATAATATGTTACATCCTGCTATGGGAAAATTTATATTACATTAGGGATAAACGCTTCTATCTTTTTAGGTAGTCCTTTCCTCGCTCTTTTCTTCATCGTTATGTTCTTTTTTTTCACTAGAGGTCTAGATCGTAAACATTTTACTTTCTAGTTTCGACACGAGCGGCAGCAGCAACAGCGGCAGCAGCAACTATTGTTCACGGTAATATAATACATAGGTATTTATAATTATAGAGCAAGTATTTTATACAAAAAACACATCACATACCGCGCGGACCAGAATTCGGTCACCGTTTTTTATAATGTTTTTACCTTTTTTGTTTTCCTCGTCTTTACGCAGACAAATATATCGTTAAATAATTAAAATCACAGTAGTTATGCCCTCGCTGGCTCGCTTATAATTTACACAGTATCATTTAATATATCTAAGCCTTACTTAAAATAGCTCGTGTATGTATGTGTTACGTTCTCGTACGTGTATGCGTATGTATACATATACACGTGCATATATGCATACGCGTGTTACGTGTGTATAGTGAATGGGGGGAGTCGGGGGGGGGGGGGGCGCGGGGATACGTTAGTTTTTTCTTTTTCCTCTATTTCTTACTTACGAAATTCGACTGTCCATCTAGAGCAACGGTAGCTTTATCGGTTTACTGTTTTCCTAGAGGAGGGACGCGTTTCTGTACGAGTTCTTCTCGGTTTCTTTTCCGTTCGTTACATTCTTCTTTCTCTTTTCTTCTTCTTCTTCTTCTTCTGTCGAGGACATCGCGTGGTTTCTTCTTTCCTTTCCTTAACCGAAGGTCTTCCAACTAAGGGCTGGGGTTGTGCCTGACCCGCTTGTCAGAAAGACCAAGAGTGACGTCGGTCGATCTCACAAACGTTGTCAGTGGACGGGCGTACCGCGAGCCATTCGAAAGATGATGTCGCGACCCCGTGTAACATTTTTTGCAAGAGAGGCACGCCCGGTGATGCACGCGCATTGACCGCGCTAGCCTCCCTACGCCACACAACCCCGGGCCTCGTTATTAGCCCCTACGATCTTCTAAATCGGCACGATTCGCCAGAATCCGCATAATTTGATTGTCACTGATATATATATGTGTATATATATAGTATATATATATCCCCGGGAGTGAGAGCATTTCTTACTCAATTCCCTCGAGAATATACCCTCCTCTCATTTTGTTGTACGACTCTGCAGCACTCTGTCAGAGGGACACTCCAGGCTTCATGCCACATGCGAAGCGTCCTACGGTGCGTGAAGGCGAGAGATATTAGGTAGATTGCAATCCAGTAGACCACTGGTTGGCCTCAAACCGTGGCGATGACGATGAGCAAGTGGGCGATCTTTGCGACGCGGTGTAACAGGTCCGGCGCGATACGCGCCAGACTTTCGTTCGCAAAGTCGCACGACGGGAAGATGTGGACCACATACGCTGGCTGTAAATAAATCAAATAACGCTGCATTTCTTTTCCCTCGAAATATCTCCTATCGCCCGTTAAAAGATACAAGCGAATATTTTGAACGATCCCGATAAAAGACGAAGGTAAATTATCTTCTATTTAAGTGTTTCTTTAAAAAATAAAACTTCTTTTGTTTCGGCGATATCGCTATTGAAAAGAGTACGGAAGATCAGGTTTATAATTTAATCCACACACCTGTTGCGATCCTGGAGCAGCGATGTTAACAATTCCAGCGGCCTGCTTTTGTTGCAAGTACATTATAAATCCAGTTTGAAGGTTCTTACTCTGCTGTAACACGTCTACCTCGTCTCGACCGCACGGGAGAGCGAGGAGCATGCAGTGTTCGTTATCCATCTGCGAAAGGGAAATTAGGAAACTTAATACACGTTCTTCGTCGTAAATAACTGTGCTTCACGTCTCAAATGTAACGCTCAGATAAATACTTTAACGACTGTTTAGGTAGATTTTATGCATCCCACAAATTGCTGTTATTTCATTAGCCATTTGATTACGATGAACAGTTACGCGTTCGGTAAATGCGTGCAGCCATCACTTACTATAAACGTGTAAAAACTCGGAGCTTAAAGAGTTAACCCAGTCACTATTAATGCAAAATTAAACTGTACAGCAGGCTCGGTATCTTTTTTCGCTGAAGCTTGCCCTTCGCAGCACAATAAATATTAGTTCCGTTTATTTCCTATTCTCACGTCCCCTTTATTTGTTACGTGCGTACACATCTCTACGCTGCGTCTACACATAAAGCACATTTTCTTAACACGTACTTGCATCTTCCTCGCCACACCCTCGACCTGAGTCTGTTCCAGCCTCATCCTCTGAGCGATCCTCAACGGCGGTGTAGAGCCGTCGCTGTTGCAAGGCAGACTGTCCCTGGCTACGTTGGGATTGCCAAATACGAAGTGCATCTGCACCGCGGCCTGGTCGTTCTTAAGAGCCAGAAGCCCCTGCCACATGACCGGGTAACGTTGTAGTAGCATCTGAAACGAGTCCGCCTGGGGCGGCACCTGCGAGGCGTGCGGTGGAGTGACGACCTGGTGTTTCCTGGGCCTGTCCGGCGTGATGGCCCTGTCGCTTGGCGCCTCGCTGGCAGCGATCGGATATTGGGAGCGCAGGTGCGCGGGCGGTGGCTCGTAGAATCCGCCCCGAGCGACGGCTGGTGCTCCCGTCAAGGATGGATTCGCCCCCGCGTTGTACTGCGGAGGCGGCGGTGGCAGCCTCGCTCCTCCGTGTAGCATGTAAACCTGAGCCACCTGAGGGCTATCGGTGGTGCGATCTTGCGGCGTTCTTGTGCCCCGCCTCAGTTCCAGAGGCGGACTGTGGCTGTCCTCTATGCCAGTCTCGAGCTTCGGATCCAGCGGTAGGTGAGGGGATCGTGTTCCTGGAATGTGATACGCTATGCGCGGAGCTGTCAGGGCTTCCTGCTGCGCACGCAAATACTGATACTGGAGCACCTGCGGATGCATGTAATGCGGCGGCAGCTCCCCGCCTCTCGTCAGCCCGCCGTAATGGTTCACAACGTCGCCCTGTGGGAATAAAAGAAGATATTTTAGACTCGCCTGTAACCGCTGTAAAACGGAGACGTTGCTTTTAAGTCAGGCGTGGGTAATTTTGAAAGATCGTGTTTGAAATTAACGTGCTATTTTAGTACGTTCTGTGCCACCGGATATATAGATTTTTGATAGGACTGTAGAAAATGATAATAGAAAAGTAGTGGTTTCGTTAAGTTGATTTTAACGCTGAATTGAGAAATACCATTTTCCTTGGGACGAATGACCCCCGGTGGCCCACGTGGCAGGAAACGTGTTAGAAAGATATTATTTAATATAGCATCTTATTTTATGTTACCTCACAGTTTGATGAATTAAATTTTGTTAATAGACGATTCTAAAAATGGTAATTGTGTATTTGAGATACTGAAATAATGATGTGATCGATATAACACATATATTTTGATTGTAGAGTGAAATGTAAGAAATGTGGGAAATAAAATTTTCCAGACTCTTCCGTAATGAGAGATGTGGTTTTATATGCAAATGTATTTCCAATTGAAATAAAGTTAGCATAAGTAAGTACCTGAGAAGCATTAGCGTGGTGATGGGCAGGTGGGGGCAATGGAGGACTCTGGGATCGATGCGGGGGGACAAGTCCATATTGCCCCCCTGGTGACGGAGCAGCACCCGCACTCCCATGCTAGCCAAAACCAAGCCAAGTTAGTTCGTGTATTAGGATATCTTTTTCTTTAAAGATCTATATTTTATAGAGTTACACACAATGTCTAGTATATTAAATTTGCTACTGCCATACGAGGATAAATTAATTTCGTTCAAACGTAAAGTAAGCGTGGCAAGTTAAACACTACACAGGGTGGAGTTGCAAGCTATTTTTTAAAACAGATTATTCGAGACAGTGGCTAAACTCTTGCTTGATATTTCGGAGAGCAGTGCCTTTTATAACTCATCTGCAGAATTTATCACAAAGAAGCAGCAACGACAGGAATGATATATAAACGTCTCGCAGTTCTGAATATTGCTTGAAAGGCTTGCTGAGAAATAGCTTGCAACACTATGCGTTACACCTTGTACATTTACTTTTAATATTTCCGATACACGATTTAAAATAACAAACATGTACACGCAGCATGTATCGTGAACACAATGCTCACCAATGGTCCCTCGTAAGCCGCTATCGGTACTCCACGTGCTTGTGGGCTCGCAGTTGGCACCATAATGCAGCCAGACATTGATACTTCTACCTTTGGTGGTTCCATCGGGCCCGTCACCTGAAATCAATCCCAAAATTGCAGTTAATATTTTCCCTTCTAGGGAAAGCAAAGATACGAAGTGACACTTCAATGCTTAAAAGAAAGCAGAAGGGAACGAAGAATGATGAGCGTTCTAGAATTTAGATTGTGGAGCAGGACGAGGGTAGAGAAATATTGAAAGTAACTAAGAAAATATTAGAAGTTATAGGAATTTTAAAGAATAATCAAAGAAACTGGAGCACAAATAAAAATAAAAATAAAAATAACATAAAAACGCTCTATCGATACTTTAATGAGATATAGGAAACTAGCGTCGCCCAAAATTAAATAACAAAAATAAACTATACATCTCTTCTTCCTTCCCAAAAACCCCCAGAAATGCCATTTCTAACTCCAAGTCTCTCTACAGCAAAGGAATATGCTTACCGGTGGTTTTGGCGCCGGTGGTCTGGAGCAGCTCACGACAGCGGGTTGAGGGTTCATAAGATGGGGTTGCGTGGGTGGGCTCGCAACGGCTGCCGTGACTATTGGTGGCACTACAGCTTGCAGCAGATGAGCTTTCGGGTTCAGAGGATGGGGTTGGCCGTTGACTCCCTTTAGCGCTATTGGTTGCGTCACAGACTGATGGATTCTCGGAGCTGGTGGAGTGGTCGTCACGCTAGCAGGGTGGACGTTCATCGGCAGCTTCTGCGGCGGAAGGGTAACTATCGTAGACGCCTGTTGCTGTTTAGCAGCTTGCAGGAGATGTTGCTTGGGATTCGGTGGAACGCCAGTGTTGTTGAGAACCGGCGACATAGGCTGGCCCTGGCTCTTCCCATTAGCAGCGCTGATCTGAGGCGTCTGCTTCGCGCGCGGGCTCAAACTAGGAGACACCACCCTGCCGCTAGGTATTTGCAGATGAAGCCCTTGCACAGCCTGCGCGGGCTTGACCATGTTCTGTACCACCGACTGACTGGGCACAATTGGCGCAGCTGGCTTCGTAATAACGATTTGCTGCTGCACCGGTGTCGCCAGTTTGCTGGCGTTCAGGACATGAGCCTTGAGGCTGGTTGGCTTCGATTGTGTGGAGCAGGTCGGCGCTGTTTGCGGCGTGGTCACCGTCGTCGCGGTAATAGAAGCGACGGTCGTGGACGTTGTCACTGTCTGGACCAGGCTGATCGCAGTGGTGACTTGAACAGCGGGAGACTGTGGTTTGGTAATCACGCTGGTCTGTGGCTGGAACTGTTGACTTTGAGCCGGTTCCACGGTAGGCTCCTTCTTCGGCTCCTCGGTGACCGTCAAATTTTCAGGCTGAGGTGCCTTCGGCCGTACTATTTCCGCCGTTGGTGTGGCGCAGATCATTCCAACGGGAGCAATTCGCGAGTCACACGCGGCTCTAATCGCGTTCTGTACTACGCCAGCCGCCGTGGACACTGGAATGTACTGACCCTCCTCGGACTCCCTCATTGGTATCAACATCCCAGTGACTGGGTCGATCAACGTCATCGGCTCGTGAGAGACTGGCTTCTGCGTGGGCGACGGGGCGGGCTGATTCGTCTCTTCCACCTTGGGAGTTTCCTCCCTCGGCGGAGCAATCTCCTCCTTGTTCTGCGCTTCTTGCGGAGCTGGTGGCACCTCCTTGACCTTCTCCTCGCTGCTGTCGTCGTTGTTCTCGGAAGTTCGCCGTACTGACTTACGCCCGACTCTGGGTGACTTTCGAGGCTCCGTCACTTGCACCGTGGACTGCGCGTTGCGAGGAGAGTTGTTGTGCCTGGTGCTTCTCCTAGTAGCATGAACGCTGCCCGTGGTGCCACTGGCCAGGCCCTTGTTCGCCGCTGAGCCACGCACAACGTCCTCGATGACGTCGTCGATGGTATTCCGACTGCCATCGCGTTCGGCGAGTCTCTTGGACTTCCTGGTGTTCGCGGCTGGGGAAACGAACTCCTCGGGTGGCACTTCTTTCACCGCGGCTATCGGTGTAGCTGGCTGCGCGTTGGGACCGGTCAGGCTCGGTACGGGAGACTTGATCGTGAGAATCAGCCGCGGGCGTCCAGCGTTGTCCTCCTCGCTATCGTCATGGAATTCGTAAACGTCCGCCGGCAGCTTGTTCTTCTCCACGTGGTGCTTGCTTCCTCTGGGGGTTCTGCCACCTCGGCGATGCGCGACAGTCGTCGTGTTCCTGCAGCTTCGCCTCGTGGTAACGCCACCGCGGCTGCCAACACCCCGTCTGCTTTTCGTTCTGCCACGACGACTCTTGGTCGACTCGTTCTCGCACGTCTCCACACCCTCGTCCTGGTCGTCATTCACCGCGAAGCTCTTCTTGATCTCGTTCTCCACCGAGTCGGTGTTGAACCACTCAGGCTCGTTCTTAGGCTGCTCTTGCACCTCGTTGCACGCGTTGCGACCGTGCTCCTCGTCGCCATCCTCGTTCCCCTCGCCGTCGCAGAGCGCGTCCACCTTCTTTATTACGCTCTCGATGTTCACCTCCTTCGCCGACCAGTAGTCACTGTCCTCTTTGCTGTCCGCTGGGTCTTCCTTGGACACGTCGATGGCAAGTGGGTCCGTGATCGGTTCCTTCAGCGGATCCTCCACTGGCTCTTCCTCCATGTTCACGTCCTCGTTCTCCTTCGCGATCTCCTCCTCCTTGATCTCGCTGACGGGCTCCAACTTCACGGGCGACTCCACCTCTATCTTCGGCACGATGTTCTCCGTCACCTCTGTCTTCGGAACGCACAGATTCTCCGATTTAATGAAATCTGGCTGCTCGATCTTCGGCTTCGTCTCCATGTCGACGCACGGCGGAGGGAAGTCGGGCTCGGCGCTGATGAACTCCTCCTTCATCGTCGGCTCCTCGTGCTTCACGACATCGACTGGCTCTTCTTTAATGATGTCCATTGGTTGTGTGGGCTGTATGGGCGGAGTGAGCTGCATAGGTTGAGCGGTCTGTGCTATCTGCGCGCTCGCGTCCAGTTCTAACTCTTGCTCGGGTGGTATTCGCGGTTCCAAGCACTCGACCGCGGCCGGCTCGTTCACTGGCGACGCTGATGTAGAAGAGACAGCGGTGGGCACCGTCCTGGCGATAATCGCCTGGGGTACAGTGGACACGAGAGGAATGTGTGGCTTCGAGAGCTGAGCGCTCTGAGAGACGGACGGGTGTCTTTGACCGCCGCTCGGAGGCAACGATGTCTGAGGGACGATGCACTTCTCCTCGGGTATCGAGACCGCGACGGTGGACGTGATCTGCTGCGAGACTATGGGCACTACTGTCTTGACGAGCGGTTGATTAGCCGAGGCTACTGTCGTCGCGCCGATGCTGTGCACCACGGACTTGTGCGCCAAGTGAGGCTGCCCATGGGCGACTATAACAGGGCTGGGCGTCGAGGAGCGCGGCACGTGCGTGGTCAGAAGCTGGAGACTCGACAGTTCCTGCTTCTGCCTCGGCGACAGCAGATTATTGTCCGTCGTGATCGGCCCCGGGATCTGCTTCTGTGGTCTGGACGGCAAGGTGCACGTGTCTGCTATAGTGGTCGGCTTCCCAAACACCGGGCTGGACGTGCTGGCATTGATCTCGATCTTCGCCGTTTCGGGGATGTAGGTGGGCGGCTGATTAGGCGAAGGAACCTTCGGCGACGTCGATGCTTTGTTCGTGGGCTCCGGCATGATGGCTGGCGACAATTTAGGCTCCTCTAACCGTTGCAACGGTTCGTTAGGATTAACCGGTAGCAACGTTTCGATGACAGACTTCCCTCCAATGGTCGAATCCCTCGAATTCTTCACTTGCACGCCAGGCGCCAGCGGTGGTACGGACATGTAGGAGCGGTGCGGGATATTCAGAGTCAACGGTGGCATACCTCCCCGGGGACTAGGCGCGAGGGCCCTCATCCCTGGAGCATGTTGGATGACTGGTTGTTGAGTAGCAGCGGTGGAATAGATCTGAGACGGTGTTTCTTGCCTGTGAGCAGAGACGCTCACGCTAACAGCGGTCCTTGCGGGCGGAGGTGATGGTTTGCCAACGTTGGGCATGTGAGGGCTCAAGGCTGGGTTCCGCGACCACTGTCCGTTGGGCGACAGAGGTTGCGTTATTCTGGATGGAACTAACAGAGGCACAGGAGCCAGATTAGAGGAAGCAGATGATGAGACTGTGGGGATGGTCTGCATCCTGGGAGAGGCTTGTCGCATGGGCACCATCTGAGACTGCGGAGAGACGGGGAGTTTCTGATACAAAGGCTGTGAATTAATAGGAGGTGGTGGTCTGGGACTGGCCGCTGTGATTCTAGGCGTTTCGCTGGCGATGGGCACGCCACACGGCCCCAAGACTGGCTGTTTATACTGTGGCGGTGGAGGAGTCGACACGCGGTGCGCCTGAGGTGTGATCTTCTCTGGACTAGCAACGCTGACGGTCGCGTCGACCGTCTCTGCCACAGCTGCAGGCTTAACGACCTCTCGAGGCTTCTCGTTCAGGTTCCACGAATGCGCGATGACAGACGCGGGTGGACTAGATGATTTCACGGCCGATATGCGTGCCTCGACGGGCTTCTCCGTCGCAGCCAGAGGAGGTGCGACGGTGTTGAGAGTCTTAGTAGGCGACTTGTAGAAAGATGGAATGTCTGGCGTCTTTGGCGGCTGGGTGAGGTCGAACGTCTCGTAGTTCGGGTCTTCCTCCGTGTCCGTGTCGATCTGCAGGTCGTGCTCGCTTTGAGGTGTGTCGGGCTTCAAGTCCGTCTCACCTTCGCCCGCTGAAGCGTTCAGACTTTCCACAGCTTGCTGCATCTCCTCGACGTCCTCTTGAGGGGCCTCAGCTGGTGCTCCAACCGTGTCGTCAGCCTCTGCATCTTCCTCCTCTCCCTCGTACGAGAAGTCTTCGGTAGACCCTCCAAAGGTCTCCTCCAGCAGTGCGGCGACTGCGTCCTCTGTTTCCTCCTGAGAGATGGCAACTCGAGGTTTATCTTCCGTCTGCGTGGGTGGCGTGGTCGACGCAGCCACGTCCGGCTCCTCCCTGCCGCTGCGCGGCTGACAGCTGCTCTCCCGCTCTTCGGGTTCCGAGATGCTCTTCACCGCGTTCTCGTGTATGGTCTCGTCGATCTCTATCCCGAAGCCTGGGATGAACTTGTCCTTCTTCTTCTCAGGCTTCGCGGCTTGGATACCGCTACTCACGACTGGAGGTGTCATCGACGGTACCGTCGCCACGGTAGACACAACCTTGGGGATTGGACTGAGTAAAGTGTCTCTGGGCGTCGGTAGAGTCGGCGACAGAGTCTTCGTGATCAATGGACTGCTGGCCCTCGGAGGACTCGGATCTGCGCCCAAATATGGCAACTCGCCGCTCTTTTCGTGGTGGTGGTGGTGGTGGTGATGATGGTGGTGGTAGTCCTTTCTACTGCGCTCCTCCTTCGACTTCTTCCGCTTCTTCTTCTTCTCCTTGATCTTCTCTGGGACCGTGGATGGGGTAGACGGCTCGACGCTGTCATTGTCGTCGGTGAATCGAAACACGTCGTGGTCGTTGCTCTCCGTGCACACCACGCCCGACTTGGGCGAGCTGGGCAGCCCGAGAAGCTTCGCCTCGATCTCCCGGCCCGCTTCAGCCAGGTCCACGCTGTTCTCGTCCTCTGGCTGGTGGCGACGTTTCTTCTCCGTTTTCCGTCTCACTCGCTCCACGTCCAACACGGGACTGTGACCACCGTCGCTGTCCGATGCATAGGTGTTGTTCTCCGACGGCATGTTGCCCAGGCGATTGAAGAAGGTGTTCGACGGGCCATCGTCAACGTCGTCCGAAAGAGGACCGAAAATATCTTCCATACGCTGCGAGTCCCTGGCTTCCTGCCTGTTCAGCCTCTTTCTCCTCGTCTTCGCCTTATCGTCACCGTTTCGATCTCGCCGTTTATCCTTCTTGTTCCGCTGCTTCTTATCAGAACGTATCCTCTCCTCGCTGTTCTCCAGCACCGTCGCTCCAGACGTGGCGGTCGTGGAAACGGTAATTACCTCCGAAGTATGGTTTGGTCTACAGTCCACGTTGCTCGTCACGATGCTAGACTTGTTCTTGTGCTCGTTGCTCTCCGAGGACTCGGCCTTCAAGCTGTCCTCGTTCGACATCGAGTTCTTCTGCCTCTTCTGCTTCTTCTTATGCGACTTCTTCCGCGAATCCCTTTCGTGGTTGTTCGCTACGATGGAAGGATGGTTGCCGCGAAAAGGGACGGACATCCGCTCGTCGTCGTCGGACGTGCGGAGTTCCTCCTTCACAGTCGCGTGGACGCTGTTCACCACCACGCTCGAGGTCTCCAGCGGGTTGTGCTTCTCCTCCGTGTCGGCGAAGCCGAGGTCGACGTCGCTCTCCAGAAACCTCTCGGTTTTCACCTTGCGGATCTTGTTGTTGAACGACTCCTCCTCTTCGCTGGTGTCCGAGTGGATCCTGGACCTGGAGCCTTTCCTGGAGAGGGACTTCGCCCTGGCTGAGTCTGACTCCGACGTCGCCTCGTCCTCCGTCAGAGCCTTGCTAGACACCGAGTCCCCGTCCCACGACGTGCTCTGCTTCTTCTCCTCCCTCCTAGCCCGACTCTGCTTCAGCTGTGAGAACTTGTCCTTCAAGCGCACCTGACGCTTCTCCTCCTCGAGCTTCTGCATGTTCTTGGTGGACCGCGCCTTCACCTTATCGTACATGCTGATGTAGGCGGGTTCGTCGTCGACGATGTCGAAGATGGAGTGCTTCTTCGGCTCGTCGCTGTCGGTGTCGGTGGCTGACGGATGCCTGGGCACTTGCATGTCGTGGGTGGACAGCGGGCCGTCGTCGACGTCGCTGTGCAGGTTCAGGGAAGACTGTTGCTGATGGTGTTGCTGCATCTCTCGGGAATGATTGGTACCCACCGAGGTCTGCTCGCTCGGCGAGTTCGAATCATTGCGCTTCGAGAGCTCCAGCCTGGATAGGAACTCTTTGTCGGACTCGTGGGAGACGCGCGGGCTTCTCTCCCTCGACTCCTTCTCGGAACGGTTTCGCTTGCTCCGCTGCTTGTCCTTGCCGCTCTCCCGATTGTTCTCTCTGTTCTCGCGGCTTGACTCTCTGGCCAGGTCGCCGTGGCTCGTGTCCCTGCTGTCCTGCGTCTGCGTGGAACCGCTGCTCTCCTTGCTGTCTCGACTCTCCCTGCTATCGCGGCTGGAACGATGAGAGTCGTTGCGGTGCTTGCGATCCTCCGATCGCCTGTTCTGCCTAGGCCGGTCTTTGCTGTCCCTGCGGTGCTCGGTGATCTTCATGCGTTTCGCGTCGTCCTCCGCGGGGCCGTCCTGCGAGGAGCACCGCCGCTTGATGGACACGGGCGCGGGTGAGATCTGGCTCTGGGACTGAGAAACGGACTGGTGAAGATGGTTCTCGGTGGGTTGTCGCCTGCTGTCGTCGCGATCCCTCTTCTCCTTGTCCTTCTCCTCCCGATCTCTCCTCTTGTCGCGCTCCGATTTTTCCTTCTCGCGCCTCTCCTGATCCTCCCGCTCCCTCCTCTTCTCGCGATCGTGCTTCTCGCGCTCGAACCTCTCCCTCTCCTCTTTCTCCCGCTTCTCTTTCTCCGCTCGATCCCGTTCCTCTTTTTCTTTCCGCCGTTCCCGCTCCAATCGTTCCTTTTCCTCCCTCTCGCGTTTCCTTTCCCTCTCGATACGTTCCTTCTCCTCCCGTCGTCTCTCCCGTTCCAGCCTGTCGCGTTCCTCCTTGTCCCGCCTCTCTTGCTCCTCCCTCTCCTTCCTGAGACGTTCCTTCTCCTGTTTCTCCCGTTCCAGCCGCAGCTCCCGTTCTTTCCTTTCCCGATCTTCGCGCTCTCTCCTCTCCCGTTCCTCCCTCTCCCTGCGTTCCAGACGTTCCTTCTCTTCCCTCTCCCGCTTCTCACGCTCCAGCCGCTCCTTCTCTCTCCTCTCCTTCTCCTTGGCCTCGTTATCCTCCCGTTCCTTACGCTCCCGTTCTCTCTCCTCCCTCTCCCGTTTGTCCTTCTCCTGTCGCTCCTTGTCCAGCCTCTCCCGTTCTCGCCTCTCCTCGTCCTTCTCCCGCCTCTCCTCTCGCTCCTTGCGCTCCTGTCTGTCGCGATCGTCCTTCTCTCTCCTCTCCTGCCTCTCCCGATCGTCCTTCTCCCGCCTCTCCTTCTCCTCCCGCTCTTTTCTCTCGTAACGAGCCTCTTTGTTCTCCTTCAACTCCCTCGTCGCGTGATTATCCGACTCGCCGATATCGTTGACCATCGACGAGGCGTCTTTCTCCTCGCGATCCTTGCGACTCCTCTCGCTGTCCGCGTCCTCCTTGCGCGATTTCCTCTGGCAATCCTTCCCCTTGCTGTACTTCGAGTCCCTGCTGTCCTTGCCGTCGCGGGACTCTCTGCTGTCCCGATTGCTACCGCTACTGCTGCTGCTACCGCTGCTGCCCATCTCCTTCCTCAAACGCGAGCGGGAGCTATCGGTGGACGAAGACAACGACGACGAGCAGGAAGAGTTCGACGAGGATGTCGTGGAAGACGATAGCACCGTGGAGGCGGTGGGCATGGAAGTTTGGTATTGACCACTCGATAGCGACGACGACGACGACGAGCACGACGACGACGACGACGACGACATCGTGCACGCCGCGGTGGCGATGGTCGCTGGCGCGGTCGTCGGTGTCGACAGCGTTGTCGCGGTGCTCGCCGTTGCGGCGGTCGTTGTCGTCGTCATCGTGGCCGAGAACACGGGCGTCAGCGCCGTCGTGACGGATGGCGTCGACGGCGTCGCCGCGGGCGTGCTCGATCCCCGGCTCGTCGAGGCCCCGAGGGCGTGAATGCTACTTACGCTACCGTTGCTGCTAAGAATACTACTAGCTGACGCTAAACCGCTACTATTGCCGCTGCTGGCCGTGGTCCCGCTACCAAGACCGATTGGCAGAGAGACCGGCGGCAATTCGGGACTAACAGTTTTGATTGACGTGCCCGGTGTGACGGGGGTGGCCGGCGTCGGGTGGACGCAGTTGTGCTGCGCCGTTGTCCGCGGGTCCGCCTTCAGCGCGGACGACATGGTCGCCGGGAACGTTAGGCTCGAGGAGAGGGGCGTGCTCGCGGCCGCGCCGATCTGTGCGGCCGCCGTGGCGCCGCTGGCCAGCTGCACCGGCGGGTGACTAGGAAACGGATACTGTAGGCAAACTTTGCTGGTGCAGCCGCCGCTGGACGTCAGGCCGCTCGCGCCGCCGATCATCGAGCTCACGTTCAGCACGCCGGTGAACTCCCGCGGCTCGTACTTCTCGCTGAAGTTCTCCAGCCGCTTCGAGTCCTCGTCGAACACGCTCCGCTTCGCGAGGACCGACTTCACGATGTCGGACGGCTGCACCTCGTGCAGGTCCAGATCGAGAAGCTTGTGACGAAACCTGAACCGCTCGGACGCGGTGGCGTCGAGCTTGGCAAGCGCGTCGCCGCCCGCCGCGCTCAACGCCCTCGAGCCCGACCATTTCTCGTACTTCTCGTCCAGGGAGCGTATCCTCTCCTCGAGGCTCGGGGACTGTGGCGCTGTCTCGCTGTCAGAGCTCGTCGGACTCGGGCTGGGATGGCGGGGCGGCGGCGAGGCTGGTGGCTGAGGAGCCGCGCGGGGACTCGGCGCGGTGGAGAGGTTGGCGCACGGCGGGCTGGTCACTTTAGCCAGGCTAGCGTTGCTAGATCGGTTGTTGCCGTTGCTGTTGTTGTTGCTGCTGCTGGTGTTATTGTTGTTATTGTTGTTGTTGTTCAGCATCTGAGCAGCGAACCTCGGCAACGGTAACGACAAAGGGCCCTCGTGACTCCTCTCGCGAAAACGCCGAGGCTCGCTGGGCACCAAATTCTCAGGCCTCTCGTCGACCAAAGGTGTTCCTGGCCGAGATCCGTCGTGGTGCTCGTGATGCCTTTAACGGAGAAATTAAATGTCTTATTCGCCGAGTAATACATGTGGTCGATGAATCTGACTCGAGAAGAACAATAATTCTACCATAATAATAGCAGATTTACAAACTTCCTTCTCTTTATTCATACTGGCAGCGAAAATGGATATCCAAAATAAATCCCTATTATACACCACAATTGACATTTCATGCTAGTCAAAGTGTTACTCAAAGTACAAGCAACCAGAAATTAGAAACCCCGCCAATAGAATATACACACTTCAGATTCCACGAAGAAAAAGCCACTCCACACCCAATTACATCACAAGCAAGCGTACCTGCTGGTAACATCGCGCCGTCGTTTGCAAGGCCCAGGGCCCCTGCCCTCGCAGCTGCCTCTCCTCGTCCCGTGGTGGACCACCACCTTGCTGTCGCTGACGCGCCGGATGTCCATGCCCTTTCGACTGGAGTGCGAGGTGACGAGCAACGAGGCGATCTCGGGCTCGTCGTCCTCGCACAGTATGGTCGCGGCTGCTCCGTCGAGCTTCGCGCGCTTCTTCGGAGCGAAGCCGACCTCGTCGCCGCTGCTGTGGCATTCCTCGAGCTGCTCGAGCAGGTGGACCCGCTCTTTCTGCAGGTGCCTGATGTCCGGTGGCGGCAGCAACGGCGGCGGTGGGGCAGGCGGCTCCACGCTGGTGACCACGCTCTGGACGGCGTGGCGTCGCGACGGCGGCGGGCAGTCGTCCTCGTTCAGCTTACCGTCGCCGAGCACGCTGCTCTGGTAGTCGTCGTGGCTGGCCCCGCTGCCCTGGCTGAACTCGTCGTAGCTGCGAAACGGCCGCGACGTTGGCTCGCTGTAGTCGCCGTCGTAGTAGGTGTCCTGGTACGAGCGCCTGCTGCTACGCGACATCGCCGTCGGGTGGGCCGGACTCGCGCCGGGCGTACTGCCGCCCCCAGACGTGCGGGAGTAACTCGCCGTTCTCGACCTCGGGGGCGTCTCGTAGCGGGTGAACCTGCTGCTCGCGTTCGACACCGTCACCCCGGAGTCGAAACTGCTGCGCTCTCGCCTGGAAGGAGTCCTTCAAATAACGCGTGCACCTGCTATATTTCGTAGTCCCGCGTGTGTCACGCGAGCGGTGCGCAGGGTACGTGAAAAACCACCGCGGGATAGTCGTCCAACTTCTCTCCAGCGTCTTTAACATCTCTCAGGGTGGATATTGTGTGACAGTGGATGGCACGAGTGTGTATGTTTGTAAGCGGGGTTGGAGAGTCTTGGAGCATTTGAGTAGTAGAAATTAAAGGAAGTAGGGGAGTTATTCTGTTATAACGTTATTCCGCGTAAACCGTAGAGGGGATGAAAAAAAAAATTAACAATTAGGTTTGGACACGTTCAAGTCGCGTGTGCACAGCTAAGGAGAGTGATTTAATATTATTCCTTTCTTCTTGGAGGGAGCTCTCTCTAGTGTCTTGTATAATTTTTTCACCGGAGTGGCTGACAAGGGAAAATCCCCAACCCGAAAATTCAAAAAATTATGAAACTCTGGGGATATGTAGAGGATATCTTCATAAAAAACTTCAAAACAGTAAAAAAGTTACGTCAAGTACATGAAACAGTTCAGGACGGAAAAGGGTAAATCATAACAAAAAATAGAAGGAAATATACAATATAAAAAAATATGTGAAATCAAAATGAGCTGCAAGTACATAAAGGTGCTTTCCAACTGCGCTTAAGATGACACAACTGCATAATACACAGCTAAAATGCTGTGTTCATACATTCCATTACTCATATCGCGGACATTTTAATAATGTGAAGATAAAATGTAACATCTAGACATTTGCCTCGATGTCCGCGGAAGTCAAATACTTTACGTGGCCAGGCAAGGTCTAGGTGTCGATGAATAAGAATTATTTAAAAACGCAAAATAATGAAAATGTATTCATATTGACAGAGTTTTAAATTGACAAATTATCTGAAAGCTTGTGACAGGAAAGCTATCGGTGTCGATGAATGATCTTAGAATTATTTTAAAACGCAATATAATGAAAATGTACTCATATTGTCAGAGTTTTAAATTGACAAATTATTACTAGCCCCGGTCTCCCCTAATACATACATAGCCTGGCGTAGGTCACAGCATCATTTAACGCTTCGATTATCTACATACATACAGTGACTCACAGCCATAATCGTACACTCTTTAAAATCGCATAACATTTTTAAAATTGGTCCAAACGACTTGAGTTTTTTTGAGAAGCTAGAAGGATTAGTTTGCTAAGTGACGTGTTTCGTCGTTTTTAAAAAAAATGCAATTGGTCGGAACAGTGAAAAAAATAGTAAAGGTCGTTTTTTAAACTTTTTTTTGTGAGCCTGTAATGAAAATTCAAAAAACCCGTTTGTAGATTGAAGTAAGTTATATACATGCCTAAAATTTCATAAAAATCGGTTAACGTTGCTCTGAGCTACAAACGTTTAAAGATCGCAGAATAAGGTCGAGAATCGCGGAAATTTCCGAAATCAGCGATTATCGACCTTATTCTGCGATCTTTAAACGTTTGTAGCTCAGAGCAACGTTAACCGATTTTTATGAAATTTTAGGCATGTATATAACTTACTTCAATCTACAAACGGGTTTTTTGAATTTTCATTACAGGCTCACAAAAAAAAGTTTAAAAAACGACCTTTACTATTTTTTTCACTGTTCCGACCAATTGCATTTTTTTTAAAAACGACGAAACACATCACTTTGCAAACTAATCCTTCTAGCTTCTCAAAAAAACTCAAGTCGTTTGGATCAATTTTAAAAATGTTATGCGATTTTAAAGAGTGTACGATTATGGCTGTGAGTCACTGTATACAAAAAATCCTCAGTTTAGTTACAAATAAAAAATAGTTTGACAATATACAAACATGTCGCAATTCAAATTTCGACAACTTACCTTGTGTTTGAGACTGCATTTTGGTCGCAATTCAGTGGTACAACGACACATATTTGTAAAATCACGTTTATAATTTGTTTATAACTTGACGGTAAGCTGTCAAAATTTGGAGTGGATTGCCTAGTGAAGAAAGCGATTGTCGAACGAAACATGCGTTAGTATCTTTTGGCTGAAAGTGTGCGCGTAAAGCGTATAGAGTGGATTGCATAGTGAAGATAGCGATTGACGAACGAAACAAGCATTAGTTCGTTTTGGCCGAAGGTGTGCGTGTAACGCGTATATACGTATTATGTTTGACGAAAAATTTCTTGGAGAAGGAGGAGAATCAGAAGAAAAGTCTTACCGTTTCCGACTGACCCATGAGACGATATTACGATATCTCTGTCATGCGTGAACCGATTTTATTGAATGTGGTCTTACTCGAAAGCTTATATGCGGTTTACATAAGAAAAATGCCTTTAAATTAAAAAAATATTGCAGGCGTGATGAGATATTAATGAAATAAGATTCAGATTAGGTTGGATTAACCAGGCGACGAGTAAATGATAGCGGTAGCAAAAGTCGACATATACAGAGTGTCGAAACATGTACTTGGCGTCGAGACGCTGCCGCGTCTCTAGATATAAGTTTCATAATTTTTTGAATTTCCGGGTTGAGGATCTTCCCTCGTGGGCGGGGGAGATAAAAAGCTTGTAATGTGGTGATGACAGTAGTAGGGAGTGGAAATGAAAATCGAGATTTGATAGCTTCCCTGTTACTTCCTAGATAACTAACAACTTCTTCCGCTTCGTAGACAACCACTACTTCGAATATAAGAGAACCACCACGATTCGAACAAATGGAGAGACGAAAGAGGGACGTAGGGTAAACGCACCAATAAATGAACACTTAAGGAACACTTAATGAATGAACATTATTATAAAATTATGTTTGCAGCGCGATTGATTCCACGAGCTGCAAAAATTGTTTGGATATGGAGCAAGAAATTAAAAGAAGTCTCTAATTAATTAGTTGCTTATTTTAATAACTTATTTTACCCATTTCAATAAAAAAATGCCCATTCACTGGTACGTGTTCATTTACTGGTTCATCTACCCCAGCGATGCCCCGATGAGCGGCCCGAGATAAACGAACATTCATCGCGTTTTCCAAAGCTCGCATGGAAGGGGGTGCTCGAAACCAATGACGTTGCGGGCATGTCACGGATGGGGAAAACTCTAGTAGTGTGCGTGTAGGCTCGTACCCATAGGCTTTTTTACAACTGGGGCTCTTGGAGCCCTAGTGTTCTACATTTTAGGAATTGGGAAAATAAACAGGAATTGACTAATGATTAAACAATATTATATAATTGGACGGAATAGACTTGAACAGTCCCATTTACACATCTGATTCACAAACAGTTTCTTATCAAACGATTTTTATTCAACTTCAATCCTATGTTTGTTTGTATGTATGTATGTTTGTTTAGTTCAAATCTAGAAACTCAATTTTAACCCACTTCCAAATATCGAATAGACTTGAAACTTTGCAGGCATACGTATTTTGGATGACAATACAAAATTATGAAGAAAAAGAAAGCGCCCCAGGGGTTTAAAAAATTACCCAGTCATCGATAAATATAACCCTTAATCACAAATCCAAACGACTTGAAATCAGCCTATAACCACAAATCAAATCAATTTAATCGACATGAAATCAGCATGTAACCACAAATCAAAACTAGGCAATAGAAAGTAAATAAAGAAAAGAATTATTTTTTAGTTTTTAGTGCATTTTAAATAAAATCGTTTGACAGTTTAACTTAAACTTTGTTTTATATCTTATAAGTAAGATTACATACTTAAAAATAATTCTTTTCTTTATTTACTTTTTATTGTCTAGTTTTGATTTGTGGTTACATGCTGATTTCATGTCGATTAAATTGATTTGATTTGTGGTTATAGGCTGATTTCAAGTCGTTTGGATTTGTGGTTAAGGATTATATTTATCGATGACTGGGTAATTTTTTTAAACCCCTGCAGCGGTTTCTTTTTCTTCATAATTTTGTATTGTCATCCAAAATACGTATGCCTGCAAAGTTTCAAGTCAATTGGATATTTGGAAGTGGGATAAAATTGAGTTTCTAGATTTGAACTAAACAAACATACATACATACAAACAAACATAGGATTAAAGTTGAATAAAAATTGTTTAATAAGAAACTGTTTGTTAATCAGATGTGTAAATGGGACTGTTCAAGTCTATTCCGTCCAATTATATAATATTATTGTTTAATCATTAGTCAATTCCTGTTTATTTTCCCAATTCCTAAAATGTAGAACACTAGGGCTCCAAGAGCCCCAGTTGTAAAAAAGCCTATGGGTACGAGCCTACACGCACAACTACTAGAGTTTTCCCCATCCGTGACACGCCCGCAACGTCATTGGTTTCGAGCACCGCCTTCCATGCGAGCTTTGGAAAACGCTGTGAATGTTCGTTTATCTCGGGCCGCCCATCGGGGCATCGCTGATCTACCCTATAATGGGACTTGTGGATGCCGGAACAGTTTACTACTACCTGTTAAACACGCTGGGAGAATTTATCGAGTACCCCGCCAGACACTTGCCTCGCGAGCAAGTGTCTTCAAATTGCTCTACAATGAGGCAGCTAGAAAAAAAAAGTTAAGACTCGCGAACACGCGGCGCGCCAGCAAATATACATACGCGACATCAAAGGTGGACGCTGGGGATGGCCTCGTGTCCCAAGGTTTCTCGCCAGCGACACCCTGCCGCTCGAGATGCTCGTAAAAGGTCTCCTGGCACTCCCTGGAGGCGAAGTCGACCTGTAACCGTCGGCCACGAAGAGCTGCCCCCCGCATCTCCTTCACGGCGGCCTGCGCGCAGCTGATCTGCTCGAAGAACACCAGAGCGTGGCCCCGCTCCCTGTCCACCACCACCTGAGATATCGGCCCGAACTGGTGGAACTGCATGTTCAGGTACTTCTCCGACATGCAATCTAAAACAACGCACGCAAAAATTGCGAGCCCGTTAAGCGACGGTAAGAAGAAGAAAGGTGGCGTATAACGTTTGTGGCTTTGAGAACTGCGTTCGTTTATCAATGTGGACCAACCTCCGCTGGTCGAACCCTTAAATCTTTCCTCCAATCCCTCACCCTAGAGAGTGTGCCGGCAAGTTAAGCTAACGTTCCGTCTCCGCACTTGGATACGTATTTGCAAACGAGGCGACTTAACATTAGGTGGAACTGATTGATCTATACATTATCGGAATGAGAAGAGTGTGGATGTCGGAGTCTGAGAGATGTTTAAGGCTTACACGACCCCAGATTCTTGCAGTTAAAACTGTTAGGGACTGGGTGTAAGTCCAGCTGCCCCTTCTGGAGCTGGTATATGTCATCGGAGGGTTGAGTACATACTGATATGAATAGCATAAAGGAGCCACTTTTTCGCGCAAAACTGAAAATTCCATGGGGAAATTAATGTGGAGGAGAGGGGTGCAGGGGTGGGGGGGTGGGGGCAACTTTCTTTTTAAATGGATAATTACCTCCAATGCCATCAACCCAAACACAGGACGTGGGCATCGACTTTCCGAATCCGAGTTTTATTCGATTTGCGCCCAGGTGTTCGCCGTCCATCGATCGCATAGCTTTGACAACGCTACCGATGTCGGAGTATTGGCAGAAGGCATAGCTCGACACCGCGCCCTGTTTCTTAATATCTATTTCCTGTAAGATCCAAACGAAAATCGTGTTCACTTTTTCTGTTAACATTTCCTGGCGACTTGTATCGACGACTTCAAAGATACCCAGCATACTGGACATTGATGCAGGTGCAATGAAAGAGCTCGTATATAACAGTATTCTAGTTTTATTTCAATTCCAATCTTCCTTTAGTAATTCATTTCCCACTCGCTACTTCTTTCGTTAGTTCAATGATATGTTTTAATTTGAATAATATTTTAGACGATCGTGCGTCACTTACAAAGCTCCGTACGCTAAATACAGAATGCGGTTGCAATCGTGATGCGGCCAGAGGGAGGATGTCGCGATGTACAAAAATAAGTCGAAGCTGTGGAATAACACTTCCCATGTAAGACTTCGTTCTCGGCGCAGATCAATTTCGGTGTCCACTTGGGCACCTGTGTATCGTTTGACTAATCGTAGCACCTAGTTTCGCAAGACCACTGACAAGGAGAGTATTTTAGGTGTCCGCCTCCGATCATTTTGATTATTGGATATGTTATAGAGGACCGAAAAATAAGAAATACGTGTTTTTTTATTTTTCCCCGTTTTCATATTTGGGGGGTGAAAACTGCGTTCAAAGTTAGGGTTGAAAAATCATTTTTCTGGAATATCTCGAGAACTATTAGAGATAGGGGAATAGTGTCAATGGACGAATTTTGTGTCTTTGAATGCGAAATATGACTGACTCACCAGATTTTCCCCTATCTCTAATAGTTCTCGAGATATTCCACAAAAATGATTTTTCAACCCTAACTTTGAACGCAGTTTTCACCCCCCAAATATGACAACGGGGAAAAATAAAAAAACACGTATTTCTTATTTTTCGGTCCTCTATAACATATCCGAAAATCAAAATGATCGGAGGCGGACACCTAAAATACTCTCCTTGTGAGTGTCAATCTTGGTCTCTTCGACTCAAATTAATGTCAACAGGGGAGAGTCGTGCAGTACCGACCAGCGTACAGTACCGACCAAAGCTAGTTCTCACTTCTTCGACCAGATATTACCACTTTATTTGAAATAACCAATGAAAATCACAATTCTCTATAACCTATTTCGGGGCCACATTGTTTACTCCATTGCTCTCGATGTTCTGAGGAATTAAACGTATACGCTGACATTCAGTGGGTTAGAAGTTATTTTTTAAAGCTGCTCTTTTGTTTCTCGTGTAAGTAACTGATTTTGTTCTATTATGTGTACTATCTCTAGTCTATTAAGTTTAATAAAACGTCCTAGTTTTGCAATATTTTTTATGCATAATATACCATGATCTAAAATGTTTCCCCGTGTTTGTCGTACAGTACCGACCACCCAAATGTCGTGCAGTACCGACCAACAGACTCTGTCAACCAGTAGAGACGAAATTTTTCTTATCTGTGAGTTCGATCTGTTAGCAACTCGGATTAATTTATAAGATGTTCATTTAACCTTCCTTTTACCTTTTCCCGCAGAAAAATAAAGTAAATAAGGATAGGTATGATAACCCAACAAACAGGAAGCTAGGATTTAACGATGAAGTCATCCAGTGTGTTATTTGTAAGCAGAGTTGGGCATTAACTAAATAAAAAATTATGTAAATAAGGATGAAAGTTACTTTAACTTTAGATTATTCGACGAATAAAGTTAATTCTTTTATTCAATCAGAATTTATTCGACAAAGATGATTTTCTTATTCCACGAATAAAGTTAATTTTTTATCCGTTATTCGAAATTTTATTTAAATAAAAAAATTTCCCATCTTTGTTTGCAAGGAATCGTTTGACAAAGAATAGGCGCAGTGTACCAAATGTGACGGTTGGGCACACGTCGAATGCACAGATCAGGAGAATATTAATTATTTTACTTGCGAGTTTGTACAAACAAAATTTGAAAAAATCTTGTATCGTACTAATTAAATGTCTTTATTAACATTTTTAATCATTTAGACCTAAAAATCTACTAATTTAATAGTTGGTCGGTACAGGACGACAATTTTTCGTTTCCTAGAAATTACAACTTTTTTACTTTTGCAAATTATCAATTCTTATTATTAAATTTCACGAAAATAATTTCCCTCCTCTTACTAAGTTCCATCTATACTACAAACACGTTTCTGAATTTCTGATTTTTATCGACTCTACCCCAAGATATAACAAAAAAACTTAGAGCGGTCGGTACTGCACGACTCTCCCCTACCGAAGATGACATTTCCCACAAAGGTAAAAGAATTTTTGAAGCACCTCGAGCAGTAAAATTCTGGGAAGACTTTTAAATTTCAACAGCTACTTTTCGTTACAACCCCTCAAATGATGACCTCCCTATGTAACGCAGACTTCCGGGTGAACAGAGAGTCATAAATGGAGGTATCTATTTTAAACTGTACTAAGCTAAATTATCTAGCTGTTTATTTACAATTAATACGAATGAATAGTCGAATCATCCATTACCAAAGAATTACCTGAATACACATATGTATTTCAGTGGAAAAACAACAGCTTTTTACGCAACCTACCCCAAATACAGTGTCTATGCCTGTATCGTCGAAATCGCTTCCCCCGAGAACGAAATCCCATAGAAGAGAAGCATTATATCCCACAGACCCAACTGTCCCGTGGAAGATAGAACACCTCGCGCGTCCCCCGGTCGCAGCAGGATCGCTTCCGGTGCCCTCGCGGAGGGCAATGGAAATGGAAGCGTGCCCGACTTACTATTATCTCGCCGAACGGCTCGAAATGCTTCCTAAGCTCGGACGCGGTGACGTCCTTCTCGAGGTTCCCGATGAAGAGCGTGCGCGTCGCTTTCGGGTGGTACTCGTCGAGCTCGGCCTCGTACGGCCTGAACTCGTTGTCCTCGACATCGTAGCCCTGGTAGGGGGCCACCTCGATCTTGCAGCCGAAGAATAGCTTGTCGTGAGACACCTCGAGCGCCTTCTCCACGTCCTCGGGCTTCTTGAAGCAGACCAGGGCGTACCGGTCGCCGGCCGCCCCGACCACCTTCACCCACGTCACTTTCCCGTGCTTCTTGTACTCGTGGAACAGGCCGTCCTTGAGGGAGGTGTCGCTGCTGCGCGCCGGCAAATTACGGACGCAGATAGCCAGCGGCCTGCGGTCCTCGGTGACGGCGGCATTTCCGGTGCGGTGCGGCGAGCTGCCCGGCGACGTGCTGCCCCCGGAAGTGCTGCCGGCGGAGCTACCGCTGCGGCTGCTGCTGCTGCTACCGGAACGGCTGCTGCCGCTCGGCGAGCTGCTTCCGCTTCGCGATTTTCTCCGCTGCTTTTTGTGCTGTCGTAGAGCGCCGCTGCTGCTGCTGCCGCCGCCTCCGCCGCCGCCTAATGGAACAACACGATGGATATAATCTGCACACACGTGGACGAGGAATGCATTATCGTAACGTTAGTTTGGGTATTTTTGGGCAGCGAGTTATAAGTGTGGGGGGGGGGGGGGAGGGGTGTTATGATGGGCTCTAAATTATTTACGGGTCGAAAGTTGGAAATCCAGCTGGCGATTTTTAGAATGAGTTAGATACGAGGTCAATTTTGACGCGGAATGTCACTTCCTTGAAGATTGGGGTAGATAAGGGTTTGGTCGTGCTGTGGTCCAGAGGAGCACTAAGGAGGGGGCTAAGGGGGTATCGCACCCCCAAAGATTTTGTAAAAAAGGAAAGGAAAACTGGATTTTATTCTTGAAATAAAGGGTCTAGTAGGGTAAGCATAGGCAAACGACCCTCATGCCGAATTTTGGAGTTGTTATTTTTTAAACAATGCTCCTTGCCTGAAACTCCATTATGTAAAGTTTTAGATCGCTACCTCCCCGTTTAAGGGTAATACGGGGGTAAACGCCCTTAACATTATTATTTTTTTTCTCGGTTACTACTTAAGATATTTAAATGAACAAAAAAACGAAAAAATAGCTACATACTAACTGTACTTCATCTATTTTTCTCTAAATTATAAATCAATTATTAAGGGAAGAAAAAATAATTCATTTTTTGGGGATGGTTTTTGGAAACAACCCTTTGAGTGACCACCTCCAAAAAAATCAAGAATAATGCTTTGTTATCGAGCTATTATATAAAAAAACCTGAAGATGGTGGAGATGGTGGAACATAGTTAAATAATTTAAAGAAGATCATTATATTATAAATATGTGGGGTTTTGAAACGAGAAAGAGTATTTGTCGCGAGCCTGAGTACACTTAGTAAAAAAAGTATTTGGACACTTTTTAAAATCGCATAACTTTTTTAGAATTGGTCTTAACGACTTGATTTTTTTTTGAGGACCTAGAAGGATTTGTTTTCTAAGTGACGTGTTTCGTCGTTTTCGAAAAAATTGCAATTGGTCGGAATAGCGAAGAAAATAGTAAAGGTCGTTTTTTAAACTTTTTTTGTGAGCTTGTAATGAAAATTCAAAAAAACCCGTTTGTATATCGAAGTAAGTTGTATACATGCTGAAAATTTCATATAAATCGGTTAATGTTGCTCTGAGCTACACACGTTTAAAGACTGCAGAATAAGGTCGAGAATCGCGGAAATTCCCAGAAATCAGCGATTTTCGACCTTATTCCGCGATCTTTAAGCGTTTACAGCTCAGAGCAACATTAACCGATTTTGATGAAATTTTAGGCATGTATATAACTTACTTCAATCTACAAATGGGTTTTTTGAATTTTCATTACAAGCTTACAAAAAAAAGTTTAAAAAACGACCTTTACTATTTTCTTCGCTATTCCGACCAATTGCAATTTTTTCGAAAACGACGAAACATGTCACTTAGAAAACAAATCCTTCTAGGTCCTCAAAAAAAATCAAGTCGTTAAGACCAATTCTAAAAAAGTTATGCGATTTTAAAAAGTGTCCAAATACTTTTTTTACTAACTGTACGTGTCATTTAAATGCGAATGGAAGAAACGATTGCTGTTAAGGCTGTTAAACGATAGCCTGAAACACCATTATGTAAAGTTTTAGATCGCTAACCCCGTTTACGGGTAATACGTGGGTAAACGCCCTTATCGTTATTATTTTTTTTCTCGGCTACTACTTAAGATATTTAAATGAAACAGAAGCGATAAAATAGCTACATATTAACTGTAATTCATATATTTTTTCCGAATTGTAAATCAATTATTACGGGTAGAAAAAAAATTTATTTTTTGGGGTGGTTTTGACAAACAACCCTATGAGTGACAACCCCTTGTCGTGATAATCGCTTGCCTGTTTGAACATATCGAAGGTATAATCCGTACATAGCCAGGTCTATTTTGCTGTCTTTCTGATTACATAAACGCTGATTGCAAAAACCACCTTCAAAAAATAAATTATTTTTTTCTACCCGTAATAACTGACTTACAATTCGGAAAAAATATATGTATTACAGCTAATATGTAGCTATTTTGTCGATTCTGTTTTATTTAAATATCTTAAGTAGTAACCGAGAAAAAAAATAATAACGTTAAGGGCGTTTACCCCCGTATTACCCTTAAACGTGGGGGTAGCGATCTAAAACTTTACATAATGGTATTTCAGGCAAGAAGCATTTTTTAAAAAATAACAACTCCAAGAATCGGCATAGTGCCGTTTGCCCATGCTTACCCTGCTAGACCCTTTTTGTAATCACCTAATGAATTTTGGTGAATTTGGAGTAAAAATATATTTACGAAGATTAAATATTGAGTGCACCACTGTTGTGGTCTAATATCTTTGTTTTTTAGTGGGCAGTAAGTAATTTGAGGGGTTGGGAATGGAAGGTGCGTCAGAATAGACCCGGTATCCGCCAGGTGAAGGTTAAAGTCACATCGTCTGATAAATTTTCGGCTAAATGTACAGTGGATGGTTTGAATAATTACTGAATTTATTTCTGTAATGATTAAATGAGACATTGACAACAAAAACGAAGTAACCCGCATTGAAAGAAAATTATCTTTTCCTATTTTATATGATTACTAAGCCTATTGGAACACATTATTCCTACTAACTCAATTTCGCAAGAAATCTGGGTTAGTCCGTTCGCTCTCAATGCCTAAAATCTCTACTACCCTTAATACAGGGAATGATTCCAAAGTTTCGACCAGTAGTATACGTTCGCAAATATGATTCGCTTCGTTCATTGAAAAGTCTGAAGTTACAAGTGCGTATTTATTTGCGTTTTATGGGTGAGCTACGATTACTCATTAAATCAAAGTCATGCAACTAGGACAAGCGCGTATCTCATTTTGCGTTAACAGGGCAACGTGGTTTCGTGTCTGCTCGACCGTGATTCACGTGTATCGAGGCGGTATGTTTTTTCGGACAGTGCGAGAAGGAATTTTAGCAAAGCACAATGTGGATTTCAGAAGCTGGGGATGGTTCGCGCGACAAAGAATATAGAAATGTAATTCTACACGAGCGACTTTACGATCGAAGTCCCAGAGTGTGACCTCGGAAACGAATAAGGACAAAGGACCGCCAGAAGCGCGGGTCCAAATAAGGCGAGAAGTTAATAGGATTGCGAGCTACTGAATGTTAATAAGAAGGCGTCGTTATCGTATGATCATAAATCGCGAAGTGTCAGAAAAGCCTTGATGATCGCGGCTACGTGTTGTCCCCGAGGCAAGCGACACGCAGAGCGCCGTACCCCGCGTATCCCCTCGCGAGTCATGAAAACACACACCCACACGGCCCCTCGCACACAGAAGGGTGGAGATACAAAACACACGGCGCATCAGCGGCATGTGTGCGCGTACGTGTGTGAGCTACGCGTGTGCGCGCAAGATAGAGAGAGAGAGAGAGAGAGAGAGAGAGAGAGAGAGAGAGGAAGCAAGGAAACGGCACAGAGCAGATAGAGGTATTCCACCTGCAGAAACACATGCGGACGTGGACGCAGCCGCGGACGCAGACGCAAAGGTGTGATGGGCAGGCATGGCACAGGGAGAAGCTCTCGCTTGCACGCACGGGGGAATTGAAGCTGGTGCACCGGGGTACGTATAAGGGCAATTACCTTGCTTGTCCTGGTAGGCGTCGTTGTTGGCAGGCGAGGGTGGCGGCGGCGCGTTCCCGTACCTCGAGGTCGTCGACTCGTAGGCCGACCAGGAGGACGGCGGCAGGCCACCGCGATGACGGTCTAAGTGGGGCGGGGGCGGCGGTCCGGAGGCATACGGGCCGGTTCTCGAGTAAAGCCGATCCCTCGCCCTGGTCGATGTCACGTGGTAAGAGCTGGCAGGAGGTGGACGCCCGCGGGGTATGTAGCCGCCAGGATCACCGGGAGAAGGATCCGCCGGATGGCCGCCAACGACGACGCCGCCGCTGACACCACCGACACCACCCCCGGAACCGACCCCTCGACTGCTTCTCTCGCTGCTGTAGAAACTGCCGTGGGAGCCACGTGACTCGAAGCCCTCTCCGCTTCGCTCCCTGTCCCGCTCCCTCTCCCGCTCTCTCTCGCGGTCCCTCTCCCTCTCCCGGTCCCTCTCTCTCTCCCGGTCTCTGTCCCGGTCCCTGTCGCGATCCCTGTCGCGTTCCCTGTCCCTCTCCCTCTCCCTCTCGCGGTCTCTCTCCCTGTCGTTGATGCCGCTGCCGCCGCTGCCGCTGCCGCCGCCGCCATTCCCGCTACCGCTACTGCCACCACTGCCGCCGCCGCCGCCGATCCCGCTCCCGACGGCGCTTCCTCCAACGCCCGTTCCTCCGCCGCTGCCGCTGCTGCCGCTGCTGCCACCACCGCCGCTACCGCCGCCGCTGACTCCGCCGCCAACGCTGCCGCCGACGATGCCGGAACCGCCGCTCCCGCCAACCCCGACGACGCTGACCCCTCCCCCGTTGCCGCCGACGGTCCCGTGATCCTCCGAACTTCTGAAACACCCGAGGATCACGTTAAACGCTCCCGCACAGAAACGCTACCCCCTTCTTCCTCGAACGTCCCCTCGCGAACCCCCGCGAACCCTCGCGCCGCGGCACTCCCCGCGAGCAAACTTACATTCCACAATGGAAAGTACACGGGGACGCTGGATAGCGTCTTTCTCGCCCACCCCCCCGGGGGACAGGATTTATAACGGAAGCCGGGCGATCGCGTTCGACCCCCCCACATTTTTTTTCCTTACTCCACCTCGCGTGTGGGCTCGGATAAGTAAAGTGGCTCGATTCGATCGCGATCAAATATTGGCAGTGTATTGGTAGTTTTTCTTATACGCGACTGGACGCGGCGTCAAGAATTTTCAAGTCGATTTTCTCGAAAATCAAGCGCCACTAATTGTGTGAAAATATATATTTTTCAATCAGTGTTATATTTTCAATGTTAAGTCAAAGTCATAATTTTATAAACAGTTTTTCTCTAATTTAGTTGAAGATGACAAAGGTGAAGCTGCACCCCTCTCGCTGAAAAGTCCTGAATTAAATATATTCAATTTGTGTATTAATATAATTAGATATATTAAATTCCTTTAAGTATATTTAATCTATGAATTAAAATAATTAAATATTACTAAGATAGATTTATATTCTATAATACCTATTTTTAATGTGTTTTCTTTACCTTGTTTTACATGCGGGAAGGGGCAGGTTATTTGAATATTTCTGATGCTGTAACGAATATTCGAATAATCAGGAGTATTTATTTATTTTTCAAACGATGAATTTGGAATTTTATTAATCTTTTGTAAATTTATCAATTTTGCAACGAAAGATATAAATTCTATTTAAATTTAGGGATCTAATGTATTTAAATGTTGAATCACAATGCTCATTAATTGCAATAGTAGTAATTTTATTCTTAATTAAACAATTATTAATTGTAAGGGCCAATATAAAAAAATTTTCACGATAAAGTGTGAAGAAATATTGCATGTTCAGATTCCCATTCGGTACAATCCGAAATTCGATCGCTCCGAATATTCGAGTATGAATAAATTCGAGTTGAATAATTACAGCTCTAGTATATTTTAATATCAAAGAATTTAGACTGTGTTCTGGGTAACGGTCTGTTTTAAGGATCCTCGCCGAGAAGAAATGGAGTATATATGAACATCGCAGGAGGGAATCGGAAATTCAGGATTCTACATGTGAAATGGCAGGTTGCCCCGCAGAAAGTGGTAAATTTTAAACTGGAACTTTCTGCAGATCCCTTGATGCAAAGGGCATCAATTATTCCTCTGACGCTTCTGGCGCCAGATGAATATTACTCCGCGAACTTCCCGCTGCTGTCAGTTCGTTCCGTTTTTAGCGTGTTCCCTGTGCAGCTATTTTTCGAAATCCTTCACCACACAGGCACATTTAATTTCCAACTACCGAACGAATCACACACCCTACCAGAGGACGTACAAACGTTCACTGACCCATGGCTGCGTTAATAGCAACTCAGTTGATGATTGGAACCTGAACACACTCAACATACACCACACCATATCACTCACTAATTCCTCGTCACACAAGCATGCCCAATTATTTGATTCCCAGCCTCGGCGTTTATCTACAGCCTCGACATAAAAACGGACAATAACGCTTACACGTATCCAAGTCTCTTCTGCTTTAAATACGATATAAAATACAAAAGGGTCGCAAGAATTCATTTACCGTTCCTAAAACATGCTAAAGACCCTGCCACGGGAATGCACGATTTTTCCACGTCCCCCGACGTTGTAGTTCCCCCTACACTTTTATCGAACTGTGGTACCTACCCGCCGAGGGTCGAAGTTCAAAAACGTGGCCCGTTATCGCGTCGCCGCCGCCGAAGTTCGTCGCGTCTCGTGCACCTTTCTAAGCGCGCCCCGTGCACGTGAACAGCTGGCTCGCCTGTGTTCGGCGCAACGACATGCACGAGGCCAGCAATCGTCACCGAAGAATCAGCGGCCTTTCACCCGACGCCTACCATTCCGTTAGCATACGGTCAGCCACGCTTATCTCCCCTCACCTTCGCGAGAAACTTCGACCTGAATTTCTTTAAAGGCTGAATCACGCGTGGCCGTTTCTCCGGCGATCCGGCCCGCCCCGCGAGAGCAGCCCGGCACCGTTGCCATGCCAGCGTCCGCCTTTACGCGCCGCTACAGAGAAATTTTCCGTTAACCGGGCGACGACACCCTTTTCCTTTTTATTGGAATCGCTTCTGTCCGCTCTCGGACACACCTTTCGAACATCGGCATTTGCATAATCGAATACCGCGTGCACGCGGCTCGTAAAGAGCCTTTCTCGACCGTTCATGTAACAACATCGCATGCGAAATAATACCGTCCACCTCTATTCCACGGAAACGCGGAACGAAAGGCAAATTTTCATTATCCCGAACTTGTGCGTTAAGGTAAATGTCTCCCGTTTGTCCCCGGACGTCTCCTTTATCCGCTCATTGTTTCCGCTCCTTCGTTACAAACGCTCTGAACACGCGCTCGTTACGTAAACGGATCGAACCGGGTGGCTTACAACGAGGGGTAAATACTTCTTCCCTGCGAGATTGAGATCTCGCTGCAATTTTATTGAGACGCGCTGCGACATGTGTTTACAACGGAGTTGCACAAACATGATTAGCAAGAGAGAAAAAAAAAGAGAAGTTGCTACGCGGATGACGAGCGAACGGCATTAATCATGCTGATGTAATCGAACACTTTACATCTGGTCACATCGTAATCGTACTAATTACATGTAGATAATCGATTCGAGGGATGTAGTGGCAGGCGCAGAATTTATCGTGGCGAAATACAGACACAATGGGTGTTTACGACGCGGGGAGATAAGGTAAACCGGTGACAATCTCACTTAATTATCGTATAATCTTACACCCGTTCGTATAGCGATACATTCAGAAACGCGTAAACAAGCGGGGCCTCGGTGGCGCGCAATGGCGCCGCCGCGCACATATCGACGGTGGACGGTGAAGCGCGGAAGGGCTACGCCTTTTCTCCGAGAAACCGGAGAATTTTTTGCCCCCCCCTAGCACGGGAGAGGCATGTGGCCGATCTAGGGAAGCGACGAACGAGTTCCGTTGCACGAAGGGCAAAACGATACTGCGGAGTATCGGTCGCGCGACCGACAGCAATTCGATATCGTTAGCGACGGACGCGAGGGAAACACGCCCGTCTTCGGACAGTCCGTCTTCGCCGAACGATCTGGCCGTTGTTCGGTATCGCACGCGTCGGTTTATCGATTCGACCTCGTTATGTAGAAATTCGAGCTCCAAGAATTCTAGATAAAAAAAAAAAGAACCGTGAAACCTCGTTTCGCCGCAAACACGGCGAGACGGGGAGGGCCAGAGGGGGGCTTGTTGACGTTGCGTCTGTATCGAGCGCGATAATCCCGCTGGTATCGATCCCGGTGACGCTCGCCGTAGATAACGACCCGGAGAAAAGAAAGACTAGTTGCTTCTTGCTCGAAACGCGGAACCGAAGAGTGCGTACGAAAGCCCGGCTCGTAAATCTGCCCGCTGCGTGTTGATGTTTGCACCTCGGCGGAGTGCAATACCACCGTGCCATTGTTATGACGGACGACGGCGCACGCAATTCCCTAGAATCCCGAGTTTTAACTTCGCCATAAAACGGTGGCTGGCATGTGCGACACTGACTACCGATAAGATATTTTCAGGGTCGTATTAATCCGTGTCGCTTGTGGGCCGGTGGTAACGGGGAAACTGAGACCATTAATTTTATTATGCTCGAAAGTATATGCCAGTGTGCACTGTTAAATAGTTAGAGGATTTAGAAGTGGTCGATCGGTTAATTTTTGTAGAATGACGAACAATAGTGGAGGAACGAAGATGTAATTTCTTCTGCTTAACGATCATCGTGGTGAAGAGAAACGGATAAAAAAGAAGCTGAGCGTTCGAGGTGTGCATGTAGTCCATCGATACAGATGATTCATATGCAAATCGTAAACCCTCGTCATCAATTCGTGAACCTCAAACAATGATGTCATCGTCGGGACGATGCTGCGTGTGTACGGCTCTATTTGTTCGATATCAATGCTGATAAGCTGACTAATTGAATATTTATTCGATCGACAAGCGAAGAAACAGTTAGACAGCAGAGCCTCCATTATCTGAATCCTTTAGTGTCATAGCGCTGTGCAATTGGAGTATTCTGTTATCCGCTAGAGCATGTCCCTTAGACAATATCTTTCTCTCAGACTGAAACAGGTTTTCGTAACTGTTAAAATTAATTCTAAAGGAGGATGATTGGGCTGTGGAATTCATAAGAATGTGTGGTGTCAATAAACCTAAGTCACTAACATTAAAAGTGTATTTGTTGAGGATTGTTGGAGTTTAGAACTGGTGGGTGGTTGAGACACAAGAAGAACTGTGGCACAGTTAAATGCGTTAGTTCGGACGATTTCACAGACAAAATATATTTTTCAAATTTACTTAATGTTTTATTCCCTACGTTTATATGTATGTTATTTTACCTGGGAAATAGGGTAATCACTACAAGGAAACGGAGTGTTCGGATATATGACACATTCATGTATTTCTAGTTCCAATAATGCAAGTAATACTTTACCAATTTTTTGCGACCAATCATTGTAAGATTAATAATTTATCTAGTCACTTGCCTAGTCATTCGAAAAAACTTAACCTTCATTAATATGGAATTTTTCACCTTTATATGACACAAATGTGGAATCACGCATGCAGAAACGTATTAAGTATTCGGTGTTTGAACTTCCAGCTTTATGAATGTAAATAGTAGATTTGATAAGAATTTTCATGACTATCATCATTTCGAAGTATCAGTTAGTATGTAATTCTCCCATTTTTGCATAACGCGATTACGAATTTTGTAACATATTCCATATTTAAAATTCCAACTTTACAAACTAAAATACATGTCGTCAAAAAATAATAAAAAAGACGTTCTATATTCAGAAATTTAAAATTTAATATCCTACAAAGCACGTCAATCGAGATAATTATATATTTCATTTTTAAATTTATTCTGAAACCGTTACACGTGGATACTCAAGCTCCAAACGATTCTGCGCCTCTATATTAAAAGAACGCCCCCAGAAAAGTTCATTGGAACATTCGTACATTTCCACTAAGAAACTACCAACGTTTACCAAGAAGCAAAATCTTATTGTCAAAGGTATTGCCAATGTGTGTAAGGGCACGGGTACAGCATCTTCCAAGTACGTTCCTGGCTGTTAAAGCAGGACTCCCTCCTCCGCGGTCACGGTTCACAGCTACTCGGTCGCGCGCGCGCGCGCAGCTCGCACCAGAGACGTGGCAACATCGCGAGCGACACGTCGTCACGGTCACCTGACTTTTCGTGGAAACGCGATGCTGCCGCGCTCGCGAATAAGGGTATGCGACGGGCGCTGACTTTATTTCACTCGAGTCTCGTCGATGGGGATCGTTGGATTCTAGAAGGAAGTCCCGAACGGTGTAGATGCCTCCGAGCATAACCTCTCGCGGCGACAAACGGGGAGAAAGTACGCGGAGGGCTCCTTTCCTATAGTCTTAAGGTGATTAAACGGGCGCGCACGGAGACGGGAATAGCCGGGAGAGGAGAGCAGCCGATATACGTGTATCACGTGGCCCGGTAAAACCGAGTGCGTGGCAAAAATGTTTTCGACACGTTTCGAAGAGTGCCACGACGGATTGCGAGAGGCAGGGAATCGCGATTGGTAGCGCCGATGTGCCCGAGCGACGCGACGACACGATAACCGACCTCCTTCGATCGATTATCGACCTGTTTACTTCCACGAATACCGATTTCGTGGCCTCAGCTCCTACGTGGGCTCGCGTCCAACCGATATCGGCGCGGAATTGTATCCACGGATAGAACACGTTGCGCGACGGCTGAAAAATAAGCAGAACATACGGCCCGGTCGGTTGTTATATCGGCGACGTTAATTAGCTCGCGTTCGTGGCGGCGATAAATTTTCTTTCGTCGTGTCCGCAACGAAAACCGTTCGGGGCGAGCCCATGCTCCTACTGTTTCGAAGGCGAGCGACAAATTTATAGGGAGCACGCGAGAGAACCGTATTCTGGGAATCCTCATTGATTCAGGAAGCTCGTTATTAGTGCTTTCGGTGGGGAAAGGTTCAACGAAATACCGTTCCCAATTGGGCAGACCTTTCTGAGCTGCGCTTTATTTAGGAAACTTTTGTCCCGCATACTCGGCTCTTAGAACATGTGCTGACACTAACAACAATTTGAGTTTCTATATTCCCTGTTAAATACCTCGTGAGAATACTACCAATAAATAGGCAAGGTTTTCCCGACGAAAATGAGTCCAAACTCGACCACATTTGGGCTACTTTTAATTGTACATAATTCGAATTGGTCCTGAATTTTGTGGACCCACTGTATATTAAGTGTAACTAAAAATGGTCCGAACGTGGTCGAGTTTGGACTCATTTTCATCGGGAAAATTACGCCAATGCGTTCGTAACACTGGCATGAGTATCTAATAGAAAATATAGAATGTAAATTTTCAGTAGTAGATGAACCGAGTTCGATTTGTTTTAAAGTAAACATTTAGGAATTCCCGGACAATACTTTCGATGCTTTAAAAAGTATCCACGTGCAAACACGCCCAAGCTATGCAAGGTGGAACTCCCTCGGCGTGAAAACACGTCCATGCCACTGGAAGACTTAAAGCGAACCGTTCCAACGTGGAAATAAATTTCCATCGCCGACGTTCGTTTGGCTGGTTCCGTTTACTGCTCGCCTTCGACTGATTGTTTCAATTTCATTTACATCCATTCGGGAACCCCGCGAATATATGTATCTTTGATACCGCCACGACTTTGCTGGGGAATACTTTACTGGGTTATTAAAACGCTCGACTCGTCGCAGCCGTTGCACGGTGAACGGCCAGCGAAGCTATTTAACGTCGGAAAATGAATGCACGAGCAATTCAGGAAATTAAGGCTCTTATCGATCGCAGACATTTAGCGGCTCCCTTGCGTTCTCGACCATGAAAGTATCTTTGTAATTCAAAGGTATCCGCATTATTCGACGCTTTCCTTTAAACGAATATCGCTTTTAATATTTGCAGAGTGCATGCGTCGTGAGCTGATAATTCGCCCAGATCACGCATTGTACCGAATGATAAGCTGTATTGCATTAACTCTTGACCTTAATGCTCCCCAATGAAGTGCTTATTACTCATTTTTCAGCAGCTGATAAAAAACAATTTTAAATAAAATAATATGGAATTTCACCCACAAATATCCTACTCCAACCTTTCCATTTTTGTAAGAGAGTAAGGAACAAATTAACAAAGAATATATTACTCTATACATCTACTCTATAACATAATCGAGATACTAGATACAAACAGATTTGATACATTTCTTTCGAAATTTATTTACAGCTTTCTGCTACAATTTTGAAACGTACGATTGCATATTAAGCAAAAATGTCTGAGGAACAAACACTTATTTGGCCACTTAGTGGCGTCTGCAGAATATAGCTTGCAAGAAGCTATTGCAAAAACTGATTTGTTCGAGGTCGCGATATGTTTCAGAAGATTTGCATCACGTACGGCTCGAAATAAAAGTAAGCATTATGAAATGTACAGCGTCGGGACGGCCTTGGCCGTAACACCGCAAAGGGTTAACACACCGTGCGGCAATCTTCGTGCTGAATCGCAGCTATTTTTATCCCCGTGTCAAGTTTTTAAATAAATCTATACACACGCTGCGGGCAAGTGCACGATCTGTGCAACGAAAGAAAAAGTAGGAAGGAGAGAGCCGACGTTCGATAAACCCGCCGATATCGCTTCGAGTTCGCGTTTGACACAATCAACACGCTTGTTGACAATGGCGACACTTTTCAATAGCAATCACTGTAATCCAAAATCGCTGCGATCCAATACTGCATCTATTGGAAGGACACTCTTCAGCGCGCAGCGTTGTTTCTACACGTTTACTAAACTGATACTTTCAAATGTCACTTCGTGGAATTTTTCGAAAAATTGAAGCGTAAGTAATTGCTCTTGTCCTATTTCATCGTAATCTAATCTTTATATACTAATCTTGATCATAGTCTAATGGAATTACAGCCGCGTTGGATTGACAGGTATCACAGCGTAACAAATTCTTTTACCGTATTGTTTGTTACGCAACGAAGATTGTCAAATTTTTTTAGACTTCTAATAAAAATGAAGTGTACATAATTACATATTTGAGGTTCTTAACCCTTCGTGGTCACGCCTTCTTATAATCATAAATTGGTTCACTGCACCCCAGCGTCAGTTTTCAGTTACCATTTTCGTATTTTTGAATCTTTTAATTTCTCAGTGATAATAGTTTATTCGAAATACTCATACAATCGTGATCTAATAGTCTTTTTCTACGAATGTAAATTTTGAAATGTTGAAATTTGTATTTGAAAAGATAGTTGGGGGAAAAGCGATTTTTTTTGTTAAAATTCGCCATAAGGTAAATGGCCCAGTCCTTAAACACGGCCCAATAATTAAAAATTGAGAAGAAATTTTATTAATAATAACAGTTTTACTAATTTGCAACGTATAAACTATTCGAAATATGATTGCAAAATGTATTAGCTTTATATGGACACAATTTTAAGCTAACATAATTGAATAGTTATATCATGTAATAATATTATTGTACAGTAAAGCTTCAACAGTTTCAATCTCGTGTCTTACCTAATGGGCTCAAGTAAGCGAGAGAATATTTTTGTTAAGGTTGTAATTAATTATTATTGTATAATTTTTTAAATAGTGCAGTTGTTTTAGATTTATTATATATTGAAGAATTGAAAATTAATTGGATCTCTTAATAATTTTTTGTTATTAATATTGAAATTGTTGCGTTTATCCACTAGTACACGATACCATGACACAGACCAGTTATCAAACGTGTGTTTAATGGTTATGTAAATACTGGTACAGACGCCAGTATTCAGTGAAGTTTTAAAATTATTAACATTTATTGTACCAAAGTCTATATTTACGTTAATAATAACTAGACAAAAATATAATACTGTTTAAGAATTATTAGAATAATTAATCTTAAAAATCGTCACAATATTAACATAACCTAAAATTGTATAATATATTTTTAATCATTTTTTCATGCCGTAAATTTAACACAAATTTATTATGAAGAAAAATGATTTTATTACCCCAAAATATTACCATATTGATTTCTTTTCACTAACTGATAGAAATAGTTAAATTAAATAGATATTCAATAATTGGGACACTGATAATTAATGACTGGGACACGCTATGAATTTCATTTAATTACTGGGTCATATGAACAGTTTCATATTTTAATTAATTTAAAATTTTTCCTTAAACAAATGTGGATTCTTGTTACGTTATCTGAAAGTAGAAATGTTACGCTTTCGAATAATTATATTTAGTTATAATTTTATATTATTTAAATATAAAACAAATTGCAATTATCTTAACTGCTTCCTTAACTGTTTCACCACTGGGCCATTTACCTTACTTTTAGATTTTATTATTCAGGACTAAAAATTTACAGAAATATTGGCAAAGATGTATCCACGAAGGGTTAATCTTTGAAAAATTCTACTACATTTGGTGTGCCAGTGTAATAAAAAAATTACGCGTTCTATTCCTTATGACGTAATGCAATAAATGCGACACAATTATCAGGCGCTATAAAAGGTGCCTGCAGGCATCGATAAATCGGCGATAAAGCAGCGCATAGATCCAAGGCACAAAGTGCGGGGAAGCGGTACCCGTGATTAGGACGCATATGTACATGGAATTGTTAACGATACGTGCAGGCCGTACGTGAATTTTATTAGGAGAAAGAGATAATGTCTCTCGTCCGTAACGTTTCAATGTCAGTTTACCATGTTTCCTGTGACGTGCGATTGAATTAATTCCCGCGACGTGACTCATCGCGAAAATCAGCATTTATACGTGCCATTTCGGCGACCAAAATATCTTTCGACCACGTTACAGTCGCAATAGAAATTAAATTGCCATATAGAATCCCAACTTAAAAAATTAACAAGTAGACTCATCGCACCACATGTGTGCCAGTTCTCGAATTGAATATTATTTTATAATAAACTCTGCCCAAAGTGTGCTCACAGACATTGAAAGTAATAAAATAACATCTTCCGATTTATCGATGTAGAAGAAAATGAACCACAAATTTGGACGACCGGAAGGCAGCATGATTTATCGGAGACGGTGCAAACTCACCCGTGCGAGGGAAACCTGTGCTGAAGATGCTGTGGCTCGTAGTACTGTGTGGTAAGGGCTCGCTCGTCCAAGGTATGCTCAGTCGCGTGGGCCTTCGCTGCGGACTTGATATCCATGAACGCCACCGTCGCGGAGGCACCCCCTGTGCTGCTCGAGGCACCGCTACCCCCGCCACTGCTGCCAGAACTGGAACCGGAACCACCCTCGATGCCTTCTCCGAGGGAACCACCGGAACCTCCGTCCACGGGGCATTCTTCGCCCCGCGGCAGCAGCTTGACGCTCTGCACGCGTCCATACCTGGAACAGTAAAGATCTCTAATTAACTGCGAGCTGAATACAGACTAGCCGGAATAATTAGATCGCCTATTCGATAAAGTGATCAACGATTAAAAAATAAATTATGGTATAAAAAGTGTTCGATTATAATTACTTCGGAATTAATTATTATATATACAGAGGGGAAGAACACTCGCAAGGCCGGCCACAGAGGGGGTGCAAGGAACTCTGGATCCCCGGAAAAGGGAGAAATGAAGAAAAGAAAAAGAATTTTTATTTGATTAAAATTAAGAAAAATAAATTAGAACATAATTTCTAATACAATGATATAATAATCTTAATATTATTAATGATATGGCAATAAAAAGGTTATATATTTAAATTTGTTAATGTTTAGCTGTTTATTTATTTCTCTATTTTATTTTGTGTATTATTGTTATTATTATCCTTCCTTTTTTCGTGATTTCGTTTTGTGAAAAAGTTTATGCTTTTTTAGCGTTGAGAAATTGTTTGCCCAAAAATATTTCTTGCATCCAGGCCCCTTTATAGAGAAAGCCGCTCCCAAAAACTTGCTTTTGGTCTTAAAGAAAAGCTGACAAGAACATAGAAAATTGGTCATGTTTAGGAAAATGTGACAGCAGGAAAAATCTATCGGTTTCTGCGGTGACTGCATCCTGGAGTGTTTATTTAAAGACGCAAAAGGCGTCACGTAAGTGCTCAAAGTTCACGTATCTCGGGGAGAATTTAAAAATTCGCTTGCAGAGTGTGTTTAAAATTTATGAGACTACTATTGCCTAATGTGAAATTAGCATGGGCTTTACAGCTTCATGAAAGGTTGCGGTTGCGGAATAACAGTGAATTCATGAAGTCGACGGTTCCGTGTTTTAAAAATAAAAATTTCTATTCATGGATCTACGTTAATAGAGACACTTCATTAGATAACAACTTTCTAACATCGTTTGTTTATCAGATTCATGTGCTGTATATCTTTATGTGTCTGCGACTCGCGAGACCGTTTGTAATGGGAACGGGGGATTTCCGTGCACGTCATTTGAAATGTCAGTGCTGTACGTGAGATAGAATATCAAGTTGATGCGTGGACAAGAAGCGGATATCTCTTTCTAGCGTATAGAGCACACACCATTTTGACTCGTATTCCCGTTAAAGTTTACTTAAATACAATGGAGTGTGGCGTCAAGCACCAAAATACTATATACTTTACAGTACAATTCGAATATGACATGGAAAAAAGAAGATATGCAAACGGTTACTTTAAAATTAAAAACGGTTACGGACCACAACACTTGCACCCAACAGCGCAAACGGGATTCTTGCTAGAATCGTTTAGAAAGCTCTTGAGAAAGCTCTCTCGGTGTACATCTAATACGGCGCAGGAAATGAAGTAAAAGTAAGAGGAAGCATGGATACGATGGGCGCAGTGACGTGGAAAAAACGTTCCTGGATATATTCCATTGCAGCATTCAGATTTACACGCACAGAAACCTTGCCAATGTTTCACGAGACCTTATGATTGACGCATCAGAATGTCGAGAGAAAAAAGACAATATCGTGTGAAGATTCGATTGAATGAAACGGGAGCTTCGATAACTGGAATTTACGACACAGCCGCAACAGAAATGTCGGTAAGAGCGGAGGAACGAGCCTCAGGTTCGAATTACTTTTTTCCAGTGGTTACAGCAGATAGGTATACTTGGCCCAAAGAATGGAACTGTGCACGCCTTGTACTTTGCTCGACCGTAATTTCGAATCGGCACGCTTAAAGAAAGCGCATCTTGTTTTCACCCCCCATAGAGGCCTGAGATATTGAATTTCGTCGAAATTAAAGAAAACAAAGAGCCAAAGTTGTTTCTGGCACACCCTATGTACAGAAAGCTCGACGGTAGTAGAGACGGGCTTAAACCAGGCGAGGTAGGGTGGCCATGCGACAAGCGGTGGGGAGGCGAGCGCTCCGATAGGTCGGCCGGGAGAAGAATATTACGCGCAAGCGCAAAGACTCGAACGGTCTCGGAGTATCTCGGGGAGTTGTTCGTCTAATCTCGCGTGAGTCGCACGTATTTCCTTGTGCGTTCTTCCGAAGAAAGCCTCTTGCTTTTCTTGCCCCGGATCATACACACAGCTTTACAACACATCAACGAAAAATGCACTAGAATAATCCGTTTGTTTGTTCTTCACGCTAAACAGGCGTCAGCACAGCCGCGGAAGAGAGAGGCACGCGGCGATTGGGCGGCACACCTTGGATTATAAGTTCCCTTGGATTATAAACTGCGCAAAAGTACTTGGCTAGGCCGTTGCCGGAACTCAAAGAACGGTGGATTTATGTCACGGAAAACGAAAATAACTCGGGGAAGGACGGCTAGTTTTAATCCGCGACGCCTCGATCGCGCTTCTCGTATCGTGATAATGCCGAGGATTGCTTCGAATGGGGCGTGGTCCCTCTTCCATATGCCGTGTGATTCGATGGCGAGTACGGGGCACACGCCGACTCTTTGTATAACGGGTTTTTATCTCTCTCGTTGCACCTCGTTTCGCATCGACATCCCGAGGCTTTACTCGCCGTGTCGGAACGGGTTGGATTCTCAACGTCCGTAGCAAGATACACGTTACTTTTGTCCTCGAGGATGATTCTAGAGCCGCCGGGGTCTCTGGCGCAACGGGAATCAATTTTCGGCATCGTCCCGATTTCCCTACGGAGCCAGACAGGTGGAAGAGAAACGATCACGTTGTAATATCGCAACGCACACATCCTCTAGAAGATTGCTCTCACGAAATGGCAGCCGCAGCAGCGATGTGCCGTTCACGCGCGACTTTCCTAGTCATATGTCCATTTCACGTTTCGCAGCTCTCGGCCGCTCGATAGTACGCTTCTTCCCACGGACATTCGGGGGATGGTTTTAACGTGTGATGTGGTGGAGTGCTATCTCGAAATCTGCGTTTCGTCGTCTATTGCGTGGCAACGCTGTCGAATGAAGTGAAGAAAAAAAAAAGGGAGAGATAGAGAGAGGGACGAACCAGTGAACACAAGGGAGGATCAATATTAATTCGCACTGATTATCGTATCGGGGCGTTATTCCTACGTGACATTTTACGGAACGAAAGCCGATCGTGCTCCGGTGCGTTGTGGCCGCGGCGCAAGAGTTCCCATCCCACCCAGCTCGCTCCGTCCTCCCCTCTTGTTTTCTTCCCCTACGCATACATTCTCGCGCGAAACGCAGGCGCGCGCGCATATATACACAGGGCATGCAATCGAAGCTCTGAAAAGCTCGGCGCACACCACGGCGAACGTCCTTTTCTGAGGCACACATGAGTGAAAGCGGGTGAGAGGGGAGCGACGAGAGGAGAAGAAATAAGATAGAAGGCCAGAAGAGGGAGAGGGGGCGCAGAGCCAAGTGCCACGGTGGCTGGCTGCTGGCGAGCGAGCCACGAACCGTACCCATTCCCCTCCCAGAACCCTCGCTCGCTGCCTGTCGAGGAATTTTACTCGAGCAGACTCGCTCCCAGGCTCTCGATTCCTTCGTTTCTCTCGTCCAAGTTCTCTCTTCTGGCCGAGGAGGTTTTGCTTCGTGCGAAACTATTAGCATGACTTTCCATAAATTTCAACTCTCTAGGTCAGAGTTTTATTCTCCGAGCTGCGGACAAAAAAAAAGTATCGGATAACCGTAACCGTGGGTCGATCTCTGGTCATGGGCGCACGCAATCGGCATGTGAGGACGTGCCTCTGTAAAACCAGCCGATAAACATAAACCGGCCGTATTTGACTCGCTCGAAGATATTCGAGCGGGTCTACGAACCGAAATTACACGCAACCCGTTGTGCCGAGGGACTACAGTGGTACTACTTTAGGAATACTTAGAGTGTGTGATGTTCGTCGTTTTCCGTACTTCGATCTCTAAGTGACGTTGCTCCCAGCGTTCCATGCTCCGCCATTATTTCCAACAGGAGTAAAACTTACGCTCCGCGTAAATGAAACTAGTGAACCCTCTCGTCATCGACGTTCGTTTTGCCGTCGAGTGAAACGAGAATCGCTACTGTCATATTGAAAAGTGTTTCCGCCGCGTGTCTGATCGAAACCGAAGCTTCTTTGAGAAACTGAATCCCACGGCAGTGGCATCGACTTGGACGGTCGTTTGTCTTTCTACGTTTGAAATGGGAGACGTACAGGAAATCAATACATCGGCCCACGGGTTAAGAGTTCCTACGCTCCGATCTGTGTGTGTCTGTGAGTGTTTGCGTGGGTGCGAGGAAAGAGAAAAATTCTTTGCTTCCACAAAGCAAATATATGTCTAATCTGCTCGCCGACTATCCGCCATGTTTCGCAAAGGAGAGAGAAAAAAGGAAACGGAAGCCAGTGATTTTCGTAATTTCGCGGAAACCTATTGTAAAATCCGCGTTGATCGGACTTTCATCGTAGAAACTCGGCGGCGAATCATCTCCCTACCTTTCAGGCGCGTTACGTAAACGGTGGCGAAAAATTTCTGCGAAATTTTCGCCACGATGTTCCACGGTTCTCCGCGATAATTTGGTGTCGTGCGTACCAAACGAACAAAACAATTAAGCAATTGGTACATAAATATACTAGCGGTTCAAAGCGTAGGAAGCTGAGACGCCAATGGAAGAAAACCAGGTCTACGGAGTCGGATGATTCTTTATATTTCTCTGGATCTCGGAATTCCAAAGCCCCTTCCTCCCCTTATTCGTGAGTGTGTCGATTTAACCTTAACAATACACGCGGAGGTTCTACGATTCCACGAAGAACAGCGCGAATAAAAAGGCACACAATACAGAACGAGCACTACGGGATAACTCAACAAAGAAAGGGGGCTTTTGTTCCTCGACTTTTTCCCGTTTCCCCCTTGGCCCCCTCGTGATTCCATCATGGCTCTTGCCGAATCGAATAAAAAAGAAAAGCCGCCTCGGCGCTGCGAGGACGCCACTAGCTCCAGAAATCTGGCTGGAAGGTTGAAAACTAATAGACAACCGCAAACCCGTTTCGAATCTTTCGTCGTCTTCTTTCTCCGAGCTCCCTATAATCCTGAAAGCAGATATTCCTTCTTTCCCGACCGTACGTGACTACTGGAACAGATAATGTACTCTGCGCCTGTTCTAAACGCGTATATCCCGTCGTCGCGAGCAAATAGAGAATAGTACGCCGACGAAAAACGGTTCGTTCTCGATAATAAGAGTACGTTCTGCGCCAGGCTGCCTATTAAACACACCGATGGCAGCGAGGAACCAATTATACGTGCGAAACGACGTGGCGAGAATCAGCCCGGAAGTTTCAATTCGCGCGAGGCGAAATTCTTCGAGAGGAGTGGCATGCTCCGCCGTGAGATACGTGTAAAAGGCACGGAAAGCGTCTTCTCGCGCAGTACCATTCTGGGCAGACGACACTGACATAAGCCGCAAACGTCGCAAGCAGCAACGTCGGGACGCCTCAACGAGGCCGGCGAGGACGTGGCAACAGCGCTATGACTCAGCTCTCCTCGTTCCAACCGCTTCCCCTGCCCCCTTGGTACCGCTTCGCTGCTCTACACGCAGCTGACGCCCTTCTCCTCCCGCCGGGAACCCCACCGTTGCTCGCAACTCGATTCTATCCTTCCTCGTGTGTCGTGTCCGAGACTCCCCTGACCCCGTCATCCCCGCCCCGTTCCGCTCCTCCTAACGGCTCGCCGCTCTGTGCTTTTCCCCCCACCACGCAACCAGGCACTGCGATCCCAACTCTCTCGGGGTACTGACAACTCGTTTGCCCCCCCTACTCTGCTCCTTCCCCTCCGTGGAAGCGTGCGCGGGCCGATTCCTACACGGCGTCATACCACTGCCAAGACGAGCGTGCAAAGTCCCCTTTGGAAGAAAAACACCTACCCCTCTCCTAGCCCATCGTGCCCCCTTCTGCTTTTTCTCTCTTTCCCTAGCTCCCTTGTCCATCTATCTACCTCCGTCCCCTTCTTTGTCCTTTCTCCACGCCTCTCTGTCTCTCCTCCGTCCGCCACCTCATCCCTGCCCGCCCTGCGGCCGTTCGTTTTTCTCCGTCCAACGGCTTCTTCCTTCTTGCTCCTTTTCTTCTGGATCTTCTTTCTTTCGGGGCCCCTTCCTCCCCTCCTGCCCATTTCGCTTCTGTATATCCGCTGCCGGAGCGGGCGAACAATGCAACGTGATCCAGGTGGTGCGGGAAAAAAGGAGGATGGAGAGGAGGCGCGCGAGTAGACGGGACGAGTGTAGATACGCGAAATAGAAGGGGGATAGAAGGGAAAGAAAGGCCGGTGGATACGAGGGGCTCGAGAGGAAGAAATTGTGAAGTTACGGCGCACCGGCGAATTCACGCGCGATCCTCCCGAACTTCTCGTTCGATTGTTTTTACGCGCGCCGATGTGCGACGTGACGTACGATGGTGATCGATTAGTTCGGATAAGCGATTCGCTAATCCCGACTTAGCTATCTGTGTTGGATATATATTTTTGTGGTGGTGGTGGTTAATGGTAGGTGGGCAAAGATATGATTGGGGACTTGCGCCGAAAAATGACTCTCGGATTTCTGTTTTTTTTATCACCGAAACGTTTTATAAGATACGTACTACGCATGACGCGTATTCCAATCGTGCGTTTGGTATGAAGAATATTGACTACTTGTTATTGCAGCCATTTAGAGAAGATTACTCTATTCAATCAGTAGTAGAATGTAGTTATCAATAGATAGAAGGCATTCTTTTTTGTTTTATTATTAGAAATGCACTGGAGAGCTCTCTGTGACGAAGAACGTGACATTCGTGATTTTAAACAATTGTCGCTTGCAGTAATAGATTTTGAATTTCGCGCGTTTCTCTGCAGTAGAGTTGCATTGGCTTGAAATAATTTCCTCAGCGATGTAACACAGTCGAACGCTATCGAATGGATTCCAAGCAAGAAATGGTCGACTTTGCAGTTTACAAAATTAACTTAAGATCGTAACGTCCGTACGATTCGTGCATAAATCGTGAGAAGCACTTCCTTCGCGACGATAATACATTCTCGCTGTTTGCATTATAAATTTCAACAGCGCGACACTTCGAACGTATAAATCCAACAATAGCGTAACGGAAACAGGATTGAATAATTGCAGGTCGTTGGAAAACAGGTTACATTACCTTAGACAACACCGCCATTTTCTAATACTAAAACTGGATAGATCGACTGACTGGAGTGGTCGTTCAAGAAACGAATATTTCAATTCGAATTCTGGTCCAACGAACTTACTGGATTCGAAATAAATAAAGGAGTCCTATGCTTTTCCTTCAAATTGTAAGAATAGAAACGTTCTTTGCGTTAAAGTTTAGATTTTGCACGTGAACGAAGACAGTCGCATTTGTTATTATTAGTGATCTGAAGGCAACAGTTTTCGAAGGTAACAGTGTGCACAGCTCAACTGCCTACAACAATTATCTAACAAATATAAACGAATAACTGAGAATAAGACAGACTTCCATTTAAAGATATTTTTGCAAACGTACAGTTTATCGAACAGAGGTTTACACAGGTCTGATTAAATAACATCTACGCCCTCCGTCGGTCTAGAAACTAAACAACACGAAGCGTCTGTTTCGTAAAGTCCGTGCATTTTCAGGTAGGAGTCGGGCTACCAGCGAGCCACCGCGCACGAATGAGCTACGCAGGTTCAGAACCTTTCGCGGGCAATGTCAGCAACGGCGATAGTACGCTTCTGTTATTCACGCTGTGCTCCATAGCGAAGGTTATCAGCATCGGTTATTACAATACACGCGGCGCGATCTATTATTATCGTTTGCAGAACATCTTAGGCTCCGTAGAAAGTTCCTTGGCACATTAAATGAGCGACGAGGAGAGCAGAACGAGAGAAATAGAGAGATAGGCACGAGAAAGACGCGACACCCTTTTTTTTTACGCCAGCGGCTCTCGGAGACGTGAAGCGCTCGAGACAGGGGGGAGAGACAGAGAGAGGCGCGGAGGATGGACGGGACTCGCGCGGGAGAATCGATACGAATGCAATCGCGGCAATAATTCACGCGTTATCTGCTCTCCAATTCTAATAGAAGCGAGAGAGACAAAGAGAGGGACGAGAGAGAGAGAGAGAGAGAGAGAGAGAGAGAGAAGACGGGCGGAGGACAGAGACAGGCAGGCAGGCCGTCGACTACGAGGCCGCGTGGGGTTCGAGGTCGAAGCCGTAGAGTCACGTTAGGCGACTGCCGTCTGTGTCGTAGCCGAGGTGCCGTTATTTTAATGCAGATACGCAGGCCGGACAAGAATGAAAGGCTGAAGCAGAGATATTTGCGCGCGGGACGGCGATGTCGCGTCCAGTCGCTGACGCGCTGCCAACCTCCGTTACGTCTTTATAATATGTGTATCGATCCCCGAGTCCACGTATGCGGTAGATTCGCCAGCGCGGCGAAATATCGCTGTCCGAAGGGAGACGCCCGGGGGCCCGCGTTCGGGCGACTAATAGAGCGACGTCGAGATTCGGGAACCCAGTGTTTTTTATCGTTCCCCCGTATCTACGACTGTGCCTTCCACGTTCCTTCCTTTAAATGTACTTTTTTCCGTGACACACAGTACGCGGAACTGTGCGGTTCGAGTTTTAAACAGGTGATTCACGTCGCGCATGCTTGCAGAGGCCTTCGCACCGATGTCTCGCTAAACTGGTCGCCGGCGAGGATGCACAGGAGGTACCTGGAGATTTCTGTCAGCGTCTGGGACCTCCGAGGAGCGTATACCTGGCGACGGCATGGGGAAAAAAGACAAGCGGGATTTCGAGAATACTCGGAGCCGGCTGTGGTAATGGACGCGCGAGGGGGGAGAGGTTCGAGCGTCGCAGAAACGTTCGACACCCGTAGTCGTCGAGCAAGTCATAAAGGAGATCGTTAGGCGGGAGACGAAGGAGAGGAGAGAAAGGAACGAGAAGAATAAGAAGTAACGGTAGTCGGGTATTACAACTCCACCGCGCCTATAGGTATTACTCGCTGCGACGCTCGCTGGTTTCGTGCCTTCCAAAGCGTCGTGGAGAAAGCCAAGTCGTGTCGTAGCGCGCTCGGATGCGCGTCGACCACGTAAGAAGAGAAAAATGGGTACGGGAGGAAAAGAATGCGGTTATCGCGGTATCGGAGAACTGAATTCTTCGAGACGAAGACGTTTCCTTAATATTCGCCTCCAATCGCCAACAGGAGAACTAACTTCGCCTATTATCTACGATTCAAATATCGTGCAGTTTGGCGTGCAAAGACGGCGCGCATTTGAATCGTCTGAACCCTCCTTTTACGGCCTGCAAGAATGCCACCTAATAGTGGAAATAAAGTCTTACGTGCCTCCAGTCTCAAAGTCAACAAACTTCAACTCCCCTAACAGTTTCGCCGCAAATTACTGACATTACTAGAATCACCATGTTACGACACTGACAAGGACCCTACCCCCATCGTTAACATTCTTCGCCCCCTATCGAGCAATGCGAGCAAATTCGCATGAATTAAACGTAAGAACAAGTTCGAGCAAATAAAACGGAAAACTGTACGCTCGTACAAACGAGCTGGGGTGGAAAGCGTAGACGACGCGGGCGAACGAAGGAGGGTGCAACTCTAGATGGTAGGAGGGAAACTCGCACGCGTGAAAATACATATGTATATCGCGCTCGCGCGCGCGGCAGCGTGAACCTTTGAGCTTCGAGAGTTCTTGCTGCCGCTGAAGAAGGGTTTCTTCTTCACCGTAGACGGACCAAGAGGACGGAAGTAGGGAGGGGTGTTGGGATGAGGAGGAGCGAGAAATGACAATATTCTCTCTCGCGGAGAGACGGGAGGAGAGAAATGCAGGGAGGGAAAGAGCAAGATGCGAAAGCCTAGAGAAAGAGAGAAACTATTGGCACGAGGAGAGAGAGAGAGAGGGGGCGGGGCAGGAAAGTCCACTGGCGTAACTTCTACGCGGCGCGATTGCAGGTGCAGCGGTATTTCAAAAGGCGCGTGAAGAAACTGCTCCTCCCCTCTCTCTCTCCTCTTTTCTCCCTGCGATCCTTGTACATTGTATAAAACGTTGACTCTTTCCGCCAGAACTATTGTTCGGTTTGCACGCCCCACGCCCCGGCTCCTCTCGCGACCCCTTTGTGCGGGGGCGCGGAGTACAGGTGCGATGCACGTGGAAAACAACGGGGACGAAGGAAGTTGAGGAACAATTAAGAGTAATAATGGGAAAAAGGGACGCGGGTAGTGTTGAAAGCCAGGGAGGCTGTGGAGTGATTAGGGGCGATATGGAATGATTGTGTAAAAGGATGCGGACGTAGTCGACGGAGGAGGCTGCGAAGCGATTAAGAATGCTAAATGAGTGTGTTCGGAGAGATAGATGTGTGGAGGATTGACGAGTTGGGAATCATAATTTGAAGAATGGAGGATATGGAGGGTATTTTTTATGAACGTTGTGAAAAATATGTAGAAATAGTTGGGAACGAAGGAAGTCCAAGAATAACTAACAGGAATATTGGGAAAGGGCTCGAGTAACTGTACAATGCATTCTTCTACCTCAGTTGTTGAAGATTTTTAACATTTTCTGGTTAAAATTACCATTTAATTATATAATAACATTTGTATGGAAATTTCTTGAGTGTGACGTGGCATACGAAAACGGGGCAATAAATAGTAAAGTAGTAGTCAATTTTAGTCCCCATTTTTCCCCACATTTAGGAATCTATTAAGGGAACGTGCCACATTGGACGCATGGAAATTATAGGTTGATTTAGTAATTTCTTTCTTTTCATTTAAATAATGAACTCAATGGAAAATCGGATTAATGGCATTTATTATATGCTTTACGATTGACTCGCCAATCGGCGTTGCGCGGATCTCCGATCTGGAGTTTCCTCGAATAAAAAACCCAAATTTTTCATTTTCTACATGACATGAACCAAAGAAGTATATACAGATATTTCAAAATAAACATTTTTATGGGAATCGTGTGTGTCTGAAGAAAACTTGTGATCTTTAACAGAAAAATTTGGTTACAAAAGTGTCTGTAGCTAAAAATATTTTCAATCAATCGTAAAATCCGTATATACATCTCTAGATTAACATAAAAGGAAGATTCTCTCCAAATTTCAAGTTAATCGGATGAATAGGCTCTGAGATCCGCGCAACGAGGATTGACGAGTTCATCTTAAAGGACCCACCAGTGCAGCGGCCCTGACACCTTTTTTGTTGAAAAAAAAATAAACCCAATTTTTTAAATCTTCAATAGATGTATAATAAATGCCATTAATCAGATTTTCTATTGAGTTCATTATTGACCAGAAAAAAATTGCTAAACAAAACCTATAATTTTCCTGCGTCCAAAATGGCACCTCCCCTTAAAGAAATATATTCTACTAGCCCATAAAAACATAACTGTTCATTATTACATACAAATCTAACTCAAATACCTGTATAAATTATTGAGAATAATTAACCTCTGCTTTTACCTATCACTCAAATCTACCGAATCACTTATCAAGCCGTCATCCTCCCCCAAACTTTAGATAAAACCGCTGCGACAAAGATTCAAAAACGAAAGGGAGGAAGCACGAACACACAATACCCACACGACGATGACATCGTAGGTACCGCAATTAGAATGACTGGCGTAAGAGCAACGTTTCAGGCGAAGGATTTAATTATGCTTGTCGAGGGAAATTTTTCGCGGTGTTACACGCCGCGCGGACGCATTATTTCGAAACTCCTCCACGAAACTATCCGCGCTCCTCGAGCCACCGAGCAACGCGAGGGGCAGGGGGGGCGGTAATTAAAACGCGAATGTGTAACAGCTGGAATCGCGCAGGGTGAATGTAACCAAAGTTAAGGCGCAACCTGTAACGGTTAGGTCGGCGACGTGAAACACGGCTCCGAGTCATTCAGCGAACCGACTACGCGGCGCGGGCAGATTCGCTTCTGCGTGACGTCAATGCGGAAGAGTGTCACCCGTTCGAGTGTTTGTCACTGAAAGCCCGAGACCGTTTTATCAATTGCGATTTTATCGTGTCGTTTCAAAAGTCAACGTGTTGTCTTCGACTGGATTACTATATCTTCCAGAGAAATTCTATTTGGTTGTATTATGCCGTGGTATTTGTTGGAGCCAAATTTGAAACAGATTTTTTAAAATTGAGTTTGAAGAAATATCTCAATGCTGCCCGGGAATTATCTGTTATATTTGTAGCATTGAGAGTAAAAACGAATTAACCCTCATTGAAAAAATTCATTTTTCCTATTTTATATGATTATTATAATAGCCTATTTATTGGAATACATTATTGCTACTAACTTAATTTCGCAAAAATATGGATTGGGCCGTTTTTGCTCTCAACGCCTCATGTATTTTTCTGGATAAGGACATGTAAAATCCAGTCGCTGTAAATTGATCGTGGGTTGCCTAATAATTAATATCAGCAAGCGATGCGATATTAAATTTTTATAAGAGAAGGAAAACTCGCAATGACTTACGAAATGAGCTGTTAATGTATGGTGCTTCCAGAGCAAAGAAAAGGAGAACGTGTACCTCTTCAGAATTACTCCTGCTGCTGGTCTGCTTGGGTATATTAAATCCAAGATAATCTTCACTTACCTGTAAACAAAGAAAGGGATTGTTAGAGAATATTTATGGGATTAAAAATGAAGATTTGATGACACACGAATTTGATCCATAAGATTCACGAATTCTGTACGTGTGAAATAACGAACATTTGCTTCATTGTGGAATAAATGAAAATTTGCTTTATTGTGAATGGATCTAATAATCATTCTTGTTCATCCCTGCCTCACAAATTCCTTAAAAATTGTCCACTATAGAGCCCACAATACATAACAAGACCGAGTTAATAATAACCCTTTTTACGAACCCTTCTTAAAAATTTATTATAACAGTTAATGAACATTTAATTACCTACATTGTCAGGGAAAAATCACAACGTAGGGTTCTTTCTCTCTATTCAACCCTCACTCAACCGAAAAATAAAAATAAAAAGAAAGAAAGCCATTTCCAAGACGGACTAAATTAAAATTCGAAGACGTCAGTTTCGATCTATCACGAAGCAAAAATAATCTCCTCCATTTCGATTACGTCGTCTTAGTAAAGTCTCGTATACGAAAAGATTTGATAGCCCACAAAAATTCCAACATTTAAAACTCCCGAGTTGCTAGCCTTCCCCAGCCACGTCTCCCCTCCCAAACGCAGACCAGCCAAAATTACACGCCCCCCGAAATACCGCCGATCGCCGAAAATAAGCACGAAAAATTCCCACCCACGTCAGTCAGAGTGTTTCCCGCGCGTTTCAGCAGCAGCCGCGCCGAGAGAAGCTGGCCATTTTTCCCGCGGAGGATACCCCCCGGTGGAAGAGGAGTTACGCCACTGGCTATGCGTGTGCATCGTGCAACGGCAGCCTCTCGACGCGGTTCACACCGAGAACCAGCCAGCCAGCCTTTTTCTAGGGCTCCCTTTCTCCATCCTTCCGACGATTTCACCACGCTTATCCGGCTATGGTTCTCCTCCGCGGCTACGAGTGCTCCCTTGCAGGTGCACGAGGGTAACTTTCCAAAACTCCACTTCCCCCGCCGACTCGCTCGCTAGCTTTTCATGGTTTCGCGCGAAAAATCGGAGTAACGATCCCGGGGGAGAAAGAAACGCAGCAGCGCCAGACCGCGTTAAGGCCTCTTCCCACGGGTCATTTTCGTGGCCGTCGACTGGCGGTGCTCCGCGCGTATTCACGCGCTGCCTATCTTTTCCAGGCTTTTCTTTTTAAGCCAGTGAACGCCAAAAGAGTGTATCTGGGATATCAGCTGTGCGGCGCAGAAGTGTTTCGCGTGGAGAAGCGTTTAGGGGGATTGTGACGAGGTACCTATTGCTTGGAAACGGTGAATCTTTGAAGTCCCTGGAATAGGGATTTGCGAGGACGACGAAGGACGAGGGGAGATTGTTATATGGAAGTATTCCCATAAAGGCGCGGCTCCGACCGTGCCTCGGCCGAAGGGGACGTTTCAGGTAAATCGCGTCGGAGGCGCGTCGATTCGAAAGGGACTGAATTCGAACGCTTTCGGCCGCGCTAGAATCTCCCGTGCTCATTAAATAAGCACACGTAGAAATACCGAGGCAAGGGGCAAGCGTACGCGGCCAGTTTCTTTTGATCGAGAGGTCGACGAACCGAAGAACGCGCCAGGCCCACGTTGAACTTTCACGTCAACGTGGTCGAATTCCGCGAATTAAAAATTGCCGCGGTGGGGCACGGCTCAGGGCCCACCTCGGGAGCTTATCGTGTGCAGCGAAATCTAATTGGCAACGCCGACGCTGTGTGCCGTGCATGCTCAATTGGCTTAAAAGTATTGCGACAATAAAGGTGAACTACGTGGGCGGGGAGGTAGGGAGCTCTTAGGCATATTAAAAATATGCACGGTGAGACTGTAATGGTGATGGATTCCTCGGGCAAAAATAAATGGGAAATGTAAGATTGAATGTTTTCATACGAGGCATTGTTTTGGAGAAAATCGAGCTGGAAAATTTATTAGTTGCGTGTGCACCTGAGTGAAAGAGAAGGTCATTGAATTAAATTGACGATTATGGATGTTTACGAGAATTGATGTGTTGGATAAAGTTTTAGAAAATATTTGCTTTTTTTGGCATGGGCTAGTGTTTATGGTGGAGGAGTGACTACTACAGTCAAACTTGTGGATGGATAATATAGGTACAATGAAATAAATTTCTGAGAAATTAATGGAGGTAGAAAGAAATCTTGCTTGATATTTCATGAACAATAATATGGCCAGTTTAACTAAATAGGCTTTTCATTTCCAAATTTGAAGATAGTTTTCACGCCTTCAACAGGAATTTCAGCTGATAGAGAGATGTATATTTATTGAATGTTATTTAAAAATAGCTATCGGTGATTTGCATTATTTATATGTGCCTATTTGAAAGAATTAGTTTCTGAATACTATCTTACTAAATTTTGGCAGTATCCCAGCCTGATTCTACAGTCGACCTTGCTCTTCTTGTTTGTTGTCTAGGTAGAATTCTATTAATATTAATGATTGGGGCATTAAGAAATTATTAAAAGTTTATGAACCTTCTGTTTAGTATTTCTGCTAGATTTTACGAGAAACAACGACGATTCCTCCACCTCTAATTGATTAAATTACTAACCCCCTGTATTTTATGAACAGAGTAAAATTTGATAGCCCTAAATTTATTATTTAAATTATTATCAAGCGCGTATTCAACAAATCTAGCATTTCTGCTAACAGTTGAATAAATATTATTTCTACTTTTGTCCAACACAGTATATTTCTCATTTAAATTAGTTTCTCTGTGTAGGAGCATTGTACAGAATTGGCAACTATTGCAAAGAATTTTACATGGAAATTTGTTTTTCCACCATGAAAAGTTACCGATTCAAATAAACGAAAATATCGTTTCATAAATACTTCGTGTAATAGGGGGAGGGCAACAACGTTCCGAAGTAAACGCGCATAAAATAATTAATATTCATTTCCAGACAGTGTGAATTTAAGCAAAACTAAAAGTTCTGAAAAAAACGTTTCAATTCACACTCGATGGGTACACTCGCAATTACAATAAAACGGGTTACGAAACATATGCTTCTTGCATATTCATTGTGCCGGCAAACAAATTATTGCTTTCAAGCTTTCAAGATGGAAGCACTGCAGAGACTGTTTTGCCGTGATAAACGAAAAATGATTGATTGTAAACAGCGAAAGTGGATTGTTATGAGTTGTTGCGTTATCGAACATCCTTGAATTCTTCGAAAATCAAAACTGAATAATTATTATCTTCCTACTGGAAACAGAAATATTCTGCAAACTACTAATCTTTGTACAAATATTACTTTGAGAATACATTTCAAATTTTGTCAGCTAGATTTTTTTTATATATAATAAAAACTGCGTTTAAACACTGTTTTGACGATTGTGACTATGTTTCCAGAAATATCCTATAATTATTCAGACTATATAAAAATGAAACTGAGAATATTGAAAAGAAAACCTGCTTTATACTTGAAAAAAATTCTATGTAAAAACTTTGAAGATCCTCCAAGCCTTCACCAAGTTGCAGACCCAAGAAATATGAAATCCATTCTCAGTCCAACACCAAAATTCACCTTCCGCAGATAATTTCACTTGATTCCACAATATCAATGCACTTTCTCCCAACAATTACTTCCAAAACTTTCCAACACAACCTCCACTTTTCCTCAACTAAATTCAGTCACACAAACTGCCTGCATCCTTCACGATCAAAGTGCGCACATTTAACACAGTGTTTACTGTAAAAAATAATTCTGCTACAATCAGCAGAACATTATGTAAATAACGGGGACAGCTGCTGTCCTCGCAAACGGAGCAATGTTCGCGAAGAGGCAGGCGATAGTTCCCTAACAGCTATGGCACGTGGAATTGCCTGAACTTTTGCAAGGTCGAAGGCTGAATCCATAATCATCTCTGAATTCATATCGTCCGTACGCGACAGTGAGAGATCCAGGGAGCCAGCGGGTCGTCGATCGATGCACGACTATTTCAACGAGGAAAAAGTCAACAAGCAGGCACCGTCAGTGTTTGCACGTTTTAATATTCCAGTTTAATATACATGGGACTGCGTTTGCGGTCCCGCTGCAACTTTCGATAGACGTGTAACTGCTCGGTAATATTTAATCGAAGTACGTACAAAACTGTGCTAACACCGGCGTGGATGGACGACGAAATGGTAACGTCGTTGCCGAGTTACGCAGGGAAATCAGGTTTAATAAGGCTGTTATTTTAATCGTTGCATAATCGTTCCATAATGTTTGGTCATTTTGCTTCGGTAAATATAAGGATGTGGTACTTATGTTTTAGGGCATTTTCAGGCGAGGCACTTTTCTGGCTCGGTATTAGAATTTGGGTACGTTCGTTAGGTAGAACTGACAATAGTTAAGAACGCCCGTTGGGCGTCCAGAGATACACAATGTGTGGAGATATCTTGTTACAATAATTACTGAACACTATGGTTAAGTTAATAAACAACGACAGTATTTAAAATAATTTTGATAATTTAGTAAGAGGTATAAGCTGTTGAGTTAGTAAAATACTTAGATAATATATATTTTTGCTTATAATTACACGATCCGTCTTCCTTTTTAATATTTTGCTCGTGATCATGTAACTATAAAAAAATAATCGTTTTTGAAAGTCTATCTGAAAATAATCGATCAATTTTAATGGAGCTACTTCGATGACACTCTGTCACATGATTGTGTAGTTGCAATTATAGTTAGCGCAGGGTCATTAAACAGCGACGGCAGGTTTATCAGCAACAGGATAATTTTAATCGTCCAATTGATTTATTACAATTTCGATCGCGGTACAGTGATTTTATTTTCGCGCATAAAGTTCTGATAACTCGCGTAGCCGACTGGCTAAAGAATCGATCGACTTTTGAGGTCAAGACATGATTCCCGAGTTTTACGGGGCGACATCAAGGCCAAGGAGAGGTTTATTAAACCAAGGCAAGTCTCGCCACTTTAGTACTCGTCCACGTGATTACTTCAATTCTGAATATGGATTTTAGGGTAAACAATATTAATATTGGAAAAACACAGCTACCAACGCAGCGTATCCTTTGCAATGCAGATGGAGGGACCAGTGTACAGAATCGCGTAAACACGCTTAAATATAATACAAAACTACGGCGAGTTATTCGGGGAAATACTCGACAAACATAATTATCGATTCACTAATGACAGCGAAGCCCGCTATTTCGTTCGTCGTTGATATTTGTGGCAGTGATTATGGAGGAGGTCTAATTGACGACCCTGCAGGAAGAGGAATGTAACTCCATTTCTTACAGTTTTTGAGTTTGGATGTGTAAATATACGTAAAAAAATTCTACATCGTTTGGTGCACGTTTGATGCAAATCCGATAACAAATCAGCGATTTATTGCAAATAAATAAAAATAGAAATATTAAATTAAATATTAAATAAAAATAGAAATATTAATACTTTTGTTATAGAATATTTTTTCCCAAAAATATAATTAAAAACTTATCAACTCAATAACTGTATTTACTCTGTGAAAATATACATTTCTCAATTAATGTTCTCTTTTTAATGTTAAGTCAAAGCAATAATTTTATAAACAGTTTTTTCCAATTTACTCGAAGTTGGTCAAGATGTAGCTGCACCCCTCTTGTTGCAATGTCCTCAATTGTACGTTTGAGACATTGCACTGTTACCTTAGTGTGCATAAAAAATCAGAAGGAGGAATAAATTCAATTTTTCCAAATTCTTTACTCGGTCCACTTTTTAATTACTGGTATAATTGAGATCTTGGGGGTCCACTCTGCATTTACTAAAAAGCTGCAAAGCTGAACCATAGTTTTCCCTTCTCAACTGAATTAAAACAAAGAAAAAATGATGAATTTGGCATACCTAATAATTTCCCCCTGACAAGACAATTAAAGTGTGTGGTTCCTGAATTCTCGCGAGCTGTTTACACATTTCGGCAAAAGCGAAAGTATTTTCAAGTGATGAATTAATTTCCCTTGCTACTTTAACCGATTAATTTGAAGTAACACAGGAAAAGTTATTGTTAGTCGAAATTAACATACCCCCCCACTATGTTGCCCTTGCACTACGATAAAAGAAACGAGAATAATCGCTCTAAATAACCAAGCACAAAATCTATACGCAAGAATGGCAAAAGAGAGACGAAGAGGGATGGTCAAAGAAGAATTCACATGACTGAAAAATAAATTAATTGCTCGCAACGTTGAATCGTAATCGAGCAGACAAGCGTGTTTCCTTCGTCGTGGTACCGCCTGCTCGACGTTCAGCTCACGAATGCCTTGTTTTTAATCGAATCGCCGGTATGCCTCGGGAAGAGGAAACGTGCTCCGTGGAAAATTAAATTCTATTGCTTCCTGTTGACTGACAAAGCACGAGGCGAGAGTTCGAATGCCAACCACCAAAAATAGATCATCGTTAAACAGAAGCCCCACGGTACATCCCCCCTTCCCATGCCCCCCTCCATCCGGCCCACCGCCACCCACGGTGGCACCAAACACCAAAACACCAAACGAAGGCGGTTTACGGGCCGTTTCGACCAGAAACGTTTTCCCGTTTTCGTTTACTTTTGCTTTTCTTCGAGGGACCAACGGGGGGTTGCGCGCGTGACGCGGGGGTAATTACGCGTTTACTACGAACTCGTTAAACTCGAACCACGGAAATCGGCGGCCGACAAACAATTTCTTTTCTAGGAGTTATGTGTGTACGCCGGGCTGAAAAATATCGCCACAAATGCGGACTGGAGAATGGCCCGGCTTCGTCTGGTTGGCATCTGCTTCGCGAACACTCGTATAATGTTTCGTGGATATGGTGTTAGGGCAAAGAAAAACCTCTGTCCCAGATCATGTTTACGAAAAATTGTAGAAGAGTTCAGGAAACGGATGCCAACCGCCTGAAGTTGGGTCAGTCTTTGTCAGTTGTGACGATATATTTTAGCAGAGTGTAGATGTGTGACACAATGTTCAAATGTTGACACACCTGGCTCGTCTAATAAATTATATATAATAATAAATTTGGCAACAATTGAAAAATGGTCCTTTCATTGCTGGCATTTTTTAAAATACAGTTTTAAATGGAATATTACAAGTTGTACTATGACTGTTTTAATCCTGGGTTGTCACAGTGCATAAGAATGGCACACAATTTGACTTTGAGGTAAAATATCCTTGAGGTATCATTGAAAATTTTACTACTGGCTCCGGATAGTAGTAATTTCATGTATTCTCTCCAGGTAAAGACGCTTCCAGAGTGAGGGGAATTTTTTTTATTACATTTTTTATTTTATTTTTATTGAAGTAGCATATCTCACGAATATATGCCAAAAATTTTTAGCTGAAAATATTACAAATTGAAAAAGTTGTGATTTTTAAACAAAAAACCTTGTCTCTGAATTCTTTTTTATTTCAATTTTTTTAAACATGATGATACTTTAAATGTTAATTTTTAACGATGAAAATATATTCTACAATGTTCAAACTTTATCTCAGAATCTTTACGACTTAATTTAATAGATAGTTTTTAAACAGCAGCTGATGGAAAATTGGCTTGGGTAGAATCGACCCACTGCGACAACTAGGTACGTTCGAAAAAATCGGTGTGGCAATCGAGGGTTAAGCTACGAATAAAAATTCAGAGTAAGGTCATAAAAAATCTCAAATAAATGTATAATAATAAAGGGCGCAGTTTGGCAAGTGCGACCAGGGCGCAAAAAAAAAGACTCGAGACCATTTTGTGACAATTTCTCGGATACCTCGTAAATATGATTCAGGACAGAGCATATGACGTGGCTTCGCCCTGGTCCACATTCACAAAATGTTGTAGAACTGTTCGCGAAACAAATCTCAATCATGTGAAGTGGGCCGCGCTCGTTTGTGCATTACAGAGTCCTGAATCGAATGAGCTGAGTATATTTACACAACGGTGAACGTCTTCGTCCAGGGTAAAATGAACGCAGTTATTTCGATATTTTACGAATCTATCCAACAAAAATATTTGGAGCTCCTATACGATATTTAGTATGAAATTTTATCAAGCTACCTGCTGAAGAAGGAATGTGATAAAGCTGTAGTTTTGTTTATATTACTGGAAACGAACCGGTTTTTGTTTTAAAAAATAAACAATTTATCGAAGAAGTGCTATAATAAGTTTGTAGGCTCTTCTGAATTAAGTTTACCCAAGATAAAAGAAAAATTAAAATCGATTTGATAATTCCCAAATAAATAGTTTAATTATATTAATCATAAATTGACTGCAGGAAGAGTGATTTTTAAATATGATACTTAGAGGGGCGAATCTATATTTCAATTGAATGTGTTATATAATTTTATGTTGTACAATTTTATTGCATGGCATTCTCAGACTTCTTTAAATTGTTTTCTCCAATTTATTCGTTAGCGCAGACTTCTTTAACAAACTCTTTTAATTCCAATATATGTATTACCAAGTTCTTACGTAATTACCATCAGCAAAACACTAGCTGGGTTGCCTCGCCTGTTCGTTATTTAAAATTATGAAAACTTGATAACAGAACCTGCCAACTCTTTCTAGCAACTGCATATATTTGTTAATATGACATATAACAGTCAAGAGACCGGGACTCTACGCAAAATATTTTGCCTTTTCCGTAACAGGAAAACATTCTAAGTACCTGTTGTAAATGAGAACGGCATTTGACGAAAACGCACAGTGCAGAATTTTCAACGTGGCGATTGACGACATAAATCGAGTTTATAGCAACAGACGTATCGTGCCGTTAAATAATAATAACATGCAGGCAAATATCAGGGAGCCGATCAAATGCACTTTGCCAGCTTCTCCCGTGCATGGATCAGGGTAATGAAATACCTGGTTATAACGCAAGACGTCGGGAGTTGAATTTCATATCTCCGACTTCGTGTCTGGTTACAAGTTGCCCACGCTTATTGTGATTCTAGGCGAGCCCGCGTGCACTCCACTAAGATTTAATTGCAATGGGTTGAACGTCCATTCGCGTTGCACACTTCGAATAGCAGAGCTTCCTCTTCAATAATTGTATAATCATCAGGTTACGCGTGGCAGTTCCATCGTCTTCCATTCGAACTCACTTATCCGAAGTGAAAATCGAATTACTGGAGGAGATTTTTATTCAAGCAGCCAGCACTTTTGTATCGTACAACGATAGTGTTAAGTCACTGATAAACCATCACGTAACTATTATAAATTCTGCTTTTTGTGTATTGGACACTGAAGGGAATAATTCATTTTGAACTACGAGACAGAAGTCGAGGTACTATGGAAGAGATTTATAGTGACACGGTATAATGGACACTGGGGAAACTCTGGGAACAGCAAGCTGCTCTCGCAGAAAGAAAAGGCCCTTTCTTGCTACGAGAGAACGGGAGATGCCAAACCGCAGAGATCACACTATGGGGGAATTTGCAAGCTAGGATTATAAGTTCTGCCTTAAAATACTCGACAATGAACTAACATCTGTTTCCAACCTGAGATAAATTGGAATGGGTGATGTTAATTTAACAATCATTATAGATTCAGAAAACTTTCTAATTACTATAAACAACGTTGAACTTTACAGAAAGGGCATTTTCCGTTTGAACACTGTATGTATGAGTTGAGAAAATATTGTTAAATGTAACAACGCCTATTTGGATAATCAAAATTAATTATCTGGAGAAATATAGATATTGGCTCAATTGTACTCTGTTAAAAAAAAAACTACGAAAATTTTCAATGGAATACCGATACATTTTAAGAATTATTAAATGTCAATTATCATAATTTTCAGTGATTACTGTCCAAGTATGAAGAGTGGAGCTTTCAATGATAACAGTATCTTCGAAAGTGAGTGGGGAATATTGTATAAAATTTGTTGCATACAAGTGCTAATAAATATTCGTATTGTATTGTTTAATTTGATTTGAGAATTTGATACAGTAGTTATCATTTGACGACGAAGTGGAATTATGTACTATTGCATGTAAATGATTCCGATCAATTAAAGCCGAAGCATAATCCTCGGATGTCCACGTGTTTCGCATTATTTTCATTAAGACAGACTCGTAAAAGCCGATGTACATAATGCCACGTCGTATCATATAACAGGTCAGGCCATCGCGGAGATCAACGACGAGCGATATGACGACATATCAAAGATAATCTGAGCACGCGGAAAAACGGCGGTGGAAGCCATAAAAAGAGATGGAAAAATTGCACTGTCGCGATAACGAGATAATCTTTTATTAAAAAATAGCACAGCCTCGTCGTAACGCTCGATATAATTTCTATCTCGGAGGCTTCAGTCGACATCGAACTCACTGCCATCAATTACTTTACACTCTAGAGCATAATTATAGCCAAATAATAAATACGTGTATAAATGATGTACGTACTATTCAATTTTCCAATTAGTGAACTATTTTGTGCAAAAAAAAATACAAACTCTATACTCAGCAAACCTAGCTCACTTCTCGGCTGTGAAGCTAAATAAACATTTATATATTATTATATTATTTAGCAAACCACGTATAATAATTTCCTAAAATTTTCTCTCAAAAGAATCAAATACGTTCATTCGAACGGAATCATTCTATTACTCACAATCAATGGAAATACTTCCCTGGCTTAATGAAATAAATCAATGATCTATATCTCCCCCACGAATGCGTCATGCAAATTTGCACTTTGTAACGTAATGACGCATATGACTCGACCGGCGAGCAGCAGATGAAGTTTCAATAAGCAGCGTTAACTCTCGCACACGTGGGAAGTTGGCTTAGGGGATCGCTCATCGTGCCTAAAGAAAGGTGGCAACCTTTTCGTTCGAAGATCGTTCTATAAGCACCGCGGATGCCAACGACCATTCGAGTCGAGGCAGAAGCCGTTCTGTTCTCTCTCCTTCTCAGTTTGCTTCGGCATCTTCGACGTTACGTAATCGAAACCCCTGTCACCTCCGCGTCCTCGGTCACCACCTACGAGTCTCCCCTCTGGAAAGGTACAAATCCCGCGTGCTCGCGCGCGCGCGAGTCAGCACGCATACGAGGACGACACGAGGCATCACCTTAACGATTCATTCTTGGTCTGGTGCAGGCGGCTTACGGTGTAATAGTCTATTCGTAGTGGACAATTAAATAGGGGGAATAGTTTCTCGATGAGCCGAAGGATTTTTTGTTACTATAATTATGTAAAGAATTTTCTTTTGCGCATAGTTTTTGGAAATAGAATTCGCTATTGTTCCTTTGTAATATACAAGGGGCCACGTGTAGTCTAAATCAGTGTTTCCCAAACTTTTTCGAGTCGCGATTCCATTTTATAATATTCAAATATCTCGTCCTCTCTCCCCCCATAGGGTAAGGTAAATTTAATAAGGTAAAGGAAAGACATTAAAAATAGGTATTTCAGAATATAATTCTAACTTAATAATATTAAAAAAAAAACGTGGCGACCCCCCAGAAAACACTTCGCGACCCACTTGGGGTCTAAATGTACAGGGTGGAGTGTAGTTCGAGGTGCAATCGAAGAAGGCGTGATTCTTTGTGTGAAAGTAAAAAGAAACTGTGAAAAAGAATTCCATCAAATAAGGAGTCGTTTTTGAGAAAATCAAATTTAGAGATTTGTCACGTATGCGTATAATCAAAGAGAGTTTTGTTAACGTGTCTGTTTATTAGTTATTTCTACTTGTTAGTGCTTATAATGTCGATGGCGATGCAGTTGGGAAAATATAAGGGCCTTTTAGGGATTATTTGCGATTAGTGGATAGACATAGCAGTTCAATATCTTGGTGTTTAAAATCCACAGAGAACATACTTTTTCCCTAAATAACAATTCTTATTCGTCATCGTACTCTTTGTTGCATATCATTCTGTATAATGTGGAGTGCTCAAGTAACTGACATATGATTCATTCGACGCCACGATAATCGACGTGTCACCATTATTATGAATAGACGCTCCCGATTCGTTAGTGTCTGCAGCACAAATTACAAAGTTCACGTACATGCGAATAAACGATAGGGGCGTGGATAATAATTTTCTACGTCCCCGCCTCAGCTTATATCGCCGACATAATTCATCAGGGTATTTAATGGTAGTATTCTTCTTTATTAATTCATGACCAATGTAGTGTTAATCAGTGCCGCCGAATGTATTTTCGAAGTGTTTCGGAGGAGTCAGAAGATAATTTGTCTGAACAATAATTCAAAATTAATAATATAGAGTCAAAAAGATAAAATGTAGAAAAAATAATAACGTATAATTTTTTTTTAAAAAGTGTAATTCTTATGGGATCAAGTACTTGTTATTTTAGTATTACTAAATTACTTCACCCATAGTTCAACGTGTATTATTCAATTCATATTTATATAATTCAAAAACCAATAACATTCGACCTTTTAAATTTAAAGCACTGCATACTAGATGCAACAAAGAATATTCTTATTCCCTGTTCACCGAAGAATTGAACTCCATAAATTATTCCAACAATTCCATTCAATACTTCCATCTCCAAATATATTCCTAACAAATTTCTACTAGCTTACTGTGGAAGATAAAATATCTAAATTTTCCGATGTGTAACAACACACACGTGTGTATAAGAAATGTAAATGCATCCCTTGCAACGCAACAATATTAAAACCTTCCGTGGTTCACCTCTAGTACTGCAGATATGTATATTCACTTGCTCGAGACAATGCCGGTCTTAAGATACACGCAAGAAATTCCTGTGTATATCCTAGATGTCATTTTTAGCCACAAAAACGTCACGCGTGAAATTGCCTTAAATGTACAATTCTGCGGGATCCCTCAGTCCGCGTGATTGGCGCAGAGGCAATTTTTACACGCAACGAATGAATAGGCTACGCGCCACTCGAATATTCTGAATACATTTTTCCCACACCGGCGCGAATTGCGCCAATAGACAGGTATGTCGCGATGCGTGAATCCTTCCCGCTTCGATTTTTTTCCGTCGAAAGGCTATTTGTCCGTGCGGCACAATGCTGCCCGGTCCCGTAGCGCACCATGCAAATCGCAGACTGCCGGACACGAGGATCGACACTGTTTTTTTTAATTGTTTATTAACAGTGCCTCGTACAGAAATAAAGTTTTGCTTTTTCTAATAAATAGAAGTATTTAACCCTGCCCAAAAACACAAAAACTAACAATTCTAAGACTGTTAATATTGTTTGGCAACTACTGGATGTAGTTTTCTTTGGAATAAAATCCCAACTGTACAATGTTCTGAAAAAAGAGAATTTTAGATGGAAATAAGAAACTGACAAGGGAAAACACCCAACCCGGAAATTAAAAAAATTATGAAACTTTGGGGATATGTAGAAGATATATAAGTATCTATATATTGCGCTTTTTTCTGCCCAAATTCACTCTAAGGGGGTGGTAGTGACCCCTGAAAATGCGACTATTTTGCCATTTTGTGTTATAACTCGTGTATTATTTTTACCAAATCATAGACCTAATCAAAAGAAGTAATTTTTGTCTGAAAACTTTTTTCTGCTTGTTACAGTTCGCGAGTTATAATGAAGAATTGCGTAATACGTACCTATCTATATCAAAGTTTCATAATCCTTTGAATTGACTGATTAGGGATCTTCTCTTGTGAGTTAACTAACAATGGTTATTTCCACTCTGAACAACGTGCTCGAAGAACAAGAAATGAAGGCTACGATTACTGTGCAATAATCTGATGTAAAAAATATAGTCAGGGCTTTTAAAAAAAGCTTCAACATACTAGCGTGTTATACATAGGTACATAAAACTATTACTATGCATAGAATCTGATAAATTTATTCAGATATATTTTCCAACCATCGTCACTCAAAATCGCGCAACCTTGATAACTACTTAAAGATGGTCCTGAAGCTTCGTGCAAATATCGAGTCAACGAATTTGTTACATAAAGAATCCCTTTTACACAATAAGGCAGCCTACTTCATATTTCAACACCAAAGCCTCAGCTCCCACTTTCCGCTTTGATTATCAACCCTACCATTTGTCAACAAAATGCAACGAACGAGGGTTGCGTGCGAGTATCGAGGTTCTACCGTAATAACTCTGCCGCACATAGGCAAGTGGTCGCAAAGAGGTACGTGCGCCGTCATACAACGACAGTCGGAGGGATTGCAGCTATAATGGAATCGAACGACGACGTTTCTAGTCACTGCATGGGCATACGTACTCCTAATACCATAATACGCCCACGCAGAGCGCTACTGCGCCGCGTAGAACGCGACAGTGTCTTGTGGAAAATGTTTTCCACATAGTTTCCACGGCGAAACTAGGTCGTGGCGTATGTACGTATCCGTGTACACGTCCAAGCGACTGTATTCCCAGGTATCTATTTATCGTAATCATATCTGCCCTTGCGGACTTCACGGGCAAACGAGGGGACACCTGTGCCACAATGGATAAATAAAAAAGTCCGATGCTGTTTTCGGTCAAGCTCGTATGAATTATCATTCTTACCCGGAGGTGCCCGACAAACTTCGCCTGAATCGTTTCGCGTCCACGAATTATGCAACTAGCTTTGCACGGCTGGGAACAGAGTTCATGACTCTGTGAAGAAAATGGACATCGGTGGGGAATTTGTAAGCCGTTTTCAGTGAGTCGAATAATCTTTTAAGGAATTTATTTAAATGTCAGGACAGTACGTGCTCGTATTTGTTTGAGTTTGCTGTGTGGTTGAGATTCTTTTCGTTACGAATTACTAAATTCGCTGATGTGGATAGAATAATTTGATACGGAGGACGAATAATTATTTGAACGTGGCGTAATCGGGATATGTGCACATTATTTGCAGTTACTTGAATAATTTGAAATATTATTTCTTTATATTGTTCTGTATTGAAAACGAAAGGGAATGGTTCTTATACGGAAAGTGGTTGATAGTTTCTGAAAATTATTTGACACGGGCAGGAAACCGTAATGGAAAATGAGAATAATGGTTTTTCGAAGAGTAAAATAATGTTTGTATACTTATTCATTGAGTAAAGGTAATCTGGGCTAATTAAATTCGTCGAAGAGCCTTGTATCGAAGCCCACTTGTGACGCAACGTTATATTTTGCAATCGCGGTAAATTTAATATCTGGACTTCAGACACGTACAGTGACAGAGAACGGTGTCCATACACCTCAACGTATTGGTCTCAATTCACAGTAACATTTTACATAAAAAAGTAAATTAAGGAGGAAATTAAGAACATACTGAAACATTCCCAAAAATATATTTTATAATGATCATACTACTATTACTGTTAAATCTCACATTTTATATCTCGATATCTGCATTTCAATTCAACAGTAAATGATGCCAGTTGATAAAATGCGTCCAGAATTAATAAAGAATATTCGAGAAACAATATCCTCTAATCTTCACATAAATGAAGAATGGTTGAGATCCAGCAGTAGTTGCAATTACAAAAACCTAACACTACTTTCTACTAGAGCTGGAACTATTCGAATAATTTAATATTCGAATATTTTACAAGTATTCGAAAGCTACGAATAAACTTCGAATATTTGAGTATTCGAATGTTATTATTCGAATAGAATGGTGTGAAGTGGGTCAAAATTAGCTTACATGATTGCACCCTGACAAATGAACCTAAAGAACTTGATTTATAATTCACACCATACTATTCGAATACTTGGATATTCGAATTATATTCGCCAAATAATTGAACAACTGAAGTATTCGAATATTCGAATACCGAAAAATTCGACAAATAGTCCCAGCCCTACTTTCTACCCACACTACAAAGTCATATGAATGCTTTTATTCATTAATATCGATATTCCAATGATAGTCGAAATTTGCCAACAAATATGCAAGGTGACTCACCTAAATTACCTCGTAAACTGTTTGTTACATGAAAAAAATGTTTCCAAAAAACGTTATATGGTATCAAAGGGGGCTGTACAATGCAATAACTTAATACAACTTTAAGCACTTTAAGCACTAAAGCATTTTAATCTAATTTTACAAGTAATTTAAGGTGGTTGAGTTAGGTGGCCTCACCCTGTATTCTACCACATAATCCCCAATTTAATATTCTATATCAAACCGTGGCCCTTCAAACCCAGATCTCGAGGTATACAAACGCATTTCACCATCCCCATATATATATATATATATATATATAAAAACAGTACAACAAATAAAACACACCTTCCTGCGGACACGCCGTGTATCGGCCTCGCCCGGCTCTCGACGAATTTCGCACAGCCAGCTCTCCGGAGACGCGGCCAGAAGTGGCACTATAATCGAAATAACGCGAAGGAGCGTGGCCGCCGCGGGATTACCGTATAAGCTGCGGCCCCGCCATCGCCGCTGGAAAAATCAAGCGTGCACCGTCTATTTTTGTTTCATCAAGCTCGCCGGCGGAAAATTCACGCAATCTCGAGCACCGGTACTCGACTTGAAGCGCTCCTCCAACAGCGTACGTACAAAACCGGAATCCCTGCCTGTCGAAGCAGCGGCGGAGGCAGGAGGAGGAGCAGGAGGGAGGGAGGAGGTTGCCCGCGATATATTTCGATACGTAAATAAATACAAGGTCGACCGGCAAACGTTTCTGGGATATAAAGGGCTTGGAAACTGCTGTGCATAATTGGCGCGGAATAATAAATGACCGCGCGGCGCAGGGTCTTCACGCTGGAGAGCAGGCCGCGCCGTGGACAAATGCTTCCCCGCTGGCTGACAACGCGCGTGCGAGCGCTCCAGGGTTCACGCTCGGCAACGTCGCCATATATCGATCCAGCTGTCGCTGTAGGGAACAAGACTGGGGCACGGGCTCGATATCCACCGAAATTCAACTCTTTCCTTGCCCGTCTCTGCGCCAATGAACCCTTCTACGTTCCACGCTTCAGTTTTTAGTGACCGATTTAGACAGACATCCGAACACGAACGGCGAAAAGTTTTCGTTAAACTCTTGAGGTCGACCTCTGTCTCGTGAACGCGTTGTTTTTTCGAGGCGAATGTTATAGCACCAGTTTGCGTCTGGTAACGTTATGTTTACCGCGTGGAAAGGATAGATTCTCCAACTTCAGAGTCCTACAGTTTCTTTAGCTTTCGAAGGAAACTATCGTCACCTGTCGACGAGAGCCAAAACAAGCGCGGAGCGTGGCTAGGATACAGCTCGCCCGGCGGAATGAATCGCGAAAGGGGTTTCCTATTGTATTTTTAACCTGCTCGTTTACGAAGCTGCCGCTCGGCTCCAGATGCTATCGCGTCCGCGTACGTACAGGGAATAATAACGAGCCGGTGGACTGTAGGAGCGAAGGAAGCGAGGCGAAAGCACAGTTAAAATGCCTGTCCCCGGGAATTTCCCAGCGTTCGCATGCATGAAACATCCGATGACTCGGACAGCCTCCGTGCGGCCTTCTCGATGGGAGCGGGCGTTATACGGGACAGCGCCGGTATCTGGGGGTGGGTTCATTCCGAATTTAGGTTTCCGTTAAAACGGCCGGGCTGGGTACTCTCCTCCCGTTAATTCTTAAAGTACGAATCGAAGGAAGCGATACCCGCGTTCCGTGTCGATGGACGTCGAGGCGGGATGGTCGAGAGGAGATTCGCGGCGACCCCCAACACCCACCGCTGTCGCTATATACCGCGCTCGACTCGACCAACCCTCGACGAGGGTTGAACCCAACCCTACCCGAAGAGTGACGAGCCAGCCTGGGGTGCTTGGCGCACGCGGAATTCCCCTTTCTCTCCACCCCTTTCCTAATCCTTCTATCATCCCCCATCCACCGGCAACGACCCCCTTCGCCGCGCTTCGCCATTATCTCGCTTCCCTACCCTTCCATCACCGTCCGCCCCGCCGCTACCCTACCGCGCTCGCGATCGAGCCCCACCACTTCTCTCATCTATCTTTGTGATTTCCCTCTCGTTCTGTCTCTCTTCCACCCCGATCCCTTTTCCCATCCCTCTGCCCGCCACTCTACAGCGGGGCGCGCTCTTCCTTTCTTCAACCTCTCTAACAAGCCCGTGTTCGAGAAATTAGTATACCGATGCGGATTGGTAGAGGGGATTGTTTTTCCTATCCTGATCCACTGATACAGGGTGGAGGTTTAATAACATTCACTGGGGGATATGTTTTCTACTGATACTTATTTTAGAAATATAGTATATTAACTTATTATAGAGTTACTGGAAACTGTGTAATGTTTAATGAACTCTGTTTTCTGCAGTCAGGTTTATTATTTGCCTTGTTATCAAATTTGTATATAAACTAAGCAGCCTGGGGCGGCAAATTTTCAGCTGATGAAGTTATAAAAGGTTTAAACACAGAGGCTTGAGACAGCATTAAAAACAATTCACTCTTATTTCATGTAGCGAATTAGTACTAATTTATGAGTGCGCTGCCATATTGAATTCATTTTAAGATTGTCTCAACTTTTTAAAATTAAAATCCGCCCCTGCTTGTTATGGGATACCGTGGATCTGTAAAATATGGGTATTATTGGCTAGGTGGAATGCTCCATAGATGAATGGAGGTTTGGAAATGTTACGAAAGAATTAAGGGTTCTAGAAGATGCTGACGAAGTTGTGGAAGAACTAAGGATCCAGCAAACGAGTGATCTTGGAATAAGGTGTCTGGTACGTTAAGCAAATAAGTGAATTCGATTTCTTGGTATGATCGACGGCAAGGTGTTTCTTTTGTATATACCTAAGTCATACCGAGCAGACGAATTTTTGCACGGCGGAGTCCGACGCTGGGATTTCAGCAAAAAACGAAAACAAATCGCGAAGCATTCAAATATAAATGTTTGATGTTACGGTACAGTGGATGATTCAGGTACCATAAATTTGCCATTCTGTATATAAAGCGTCATTTCGTGTACACGAAATACCGAGGCTATTTTACGAAATCGAGAAAATGGTAACGGCTTCATGGAACGACGGCTCACAGTATGGAAGATTTTAAAGACAAAGTGGAAATGTCGTTCGCGTGTACGCGAATAAAATGGATGTTTTTCACATGGTTCGCGGTATCGTTCGATCTCCACGGGACCTCGGTTCCTCAGATTTTATGTAACTGGCCTGACAGCGAGCCTGTATCTATACAGGAAACGTAATTCTCGTCAATAAGCGAATCTGCTTATTCACGTAGTCGACAAAAAGCAGAAGAAGAGATCACTATTGTTAATCCGCGGAGACACTCGATTGAGATCTACTGCGACCATCCTGCTGATTTGCCGCGGAGGATTATGTAATTTAATATTTCATTCTTCTCTAATATCCAATTTTAATTTGGAATACTCTTGTATTTTTTTTTATTATTCTCTTGAACACTCCCGAATTTGGAATATTCTAGTATATTCAGCAAGCTTCCTCTGCTATACCTTAGCTACATCTTTACGACACCCAAACCCAGACTATGTCCACAGACAACAGATCCACAGATCCACAGCGCAACAATAAAAGATAACTACAGCGAGCATTATCTGCGCCCAGTCACCAAGCAAATTCGAGCATTAAATCATGCGGCTATTAGTAAATATAGTACTTTGCAGCCAAATGTGATAAAAAATATAGTACACTGTGAGAAAAATATAGTACTTTTCAGAGGAAAGTGGTAGAAAATAAAACAACATTAAACCAACGATATCTTGTTTTCTAAATGTATATTTTTTGTGCACTCTGCATTATTAATTTATTGCCTTTAATAAATCTGTCAAAAGGTTTGATTTCACTGAAAGTCTAAATTAACATATACAAGAGGCTCATTTTTTAAAAAAGATGGACTGGATCTGTTTCTCTCTTCCCACTTCATATTCATTAAATATAAAAAAATCCTCTCTCTTAAATTTTAAATTCACAAATTACAATTTTAATGTAGCCATAGAATAAAAGAATAAGTAAAAATGGTAGAATTTTGCCGATGTAACGGAAATATAGTATTTTTATGTACTTCTATATATATTATAGTACAACTGGCAACTCTAACTAGGAGTCGCCTCTCCTGTGCAAGGGTTAAAACAGTTCACTGTACTCATAATTACTCAAAGAAGCAAGCAGCACAGTCTCGAATAACCATCGTCGAATTAAATTAAGAAACTTGCCATGAATTTTTCAATACACCAGAAGCCCGTCATCGCGCAATGTCACGAGTGCGTATGCACATATTCTCCAGTCGCGTGACTTCCGCCTGATCGTTGCCTAAAGGAGAACGCGGTGCCTGCTCCACCAGGAGGGGACGGGGCCGCGAATCGGCGCGACGCACGTTAGGCGTTAATTCCGCCAAATTGCTCGCCGACGTGGTTTCCAGTAACGGCTACGTGTGGGAGAGGCGACTGATGTGTGACGAAAGGCGATGTGAGTCACTTCGCGACGCGACCGATCGACCGGGTACCAGGTACCCAACGGCACACGTTCGCGCCGCCTTTTATCGCGGTGGCATCGGGGGCAATTTTCTTGGTGCGCCGTTGCTGTGCACGGCCGCGCAACGAGCAAAAATTAGCCGTAATGCGGACGTACTGTGCCTTGCGGAGATACAGTGGCCAACTTGGGACCCACTGCAGTGGTGTGCGAACGGATAATTCGCGAGGTTACGAGCCATCGAATGTATTCCTCGTTACTCCTAAGGTTCGTTCTTAATTGATCACATTTTTACGTACCCTGGGACCTTAATTCCTTCGAGTAGCGCAAGCTCCCGAGAAATAGCCCTTCGAGCAAAACCTTTCAGAGCGATCGCTTCTATCGAGAAAGTTCCAGTGAACTAGCCTCGAGCATTCGGGAACACTCGGACAATACTTTCAGAACACATCGGACGTGGAAACTCCCTCGGCGTGGAAACACGCCGACGCCAATGAATGTGTTTTAAAATATGAATGTTGAAATAGTACGGCGCATATCTCCCGGAGGCATTCGCTTGTAGGAGGAACTACCGACTTTGCTTTCTACTTTTACGATGGTCACTATACCTCTGCAGAGCACTGTACTGCGGCCGGTCGCTGAAGACACGGTTGTGTGCCTTGGGACGGAAACGCGGCCAATTCGAGCAATAAAAGGCAGCGCGGCGAGACGAACGAGCCTTCGTCTGGCGAGGATCCACGGAGGATTAACCCTTTGGGTGCTATAGATGCATATATGCGCGGTGTCTGTGCGGAGAACGCCTATGGGCGTTCGGCGAGCATGGCTGAGGAATGGCAACGAAGGATTCCCGCACACGGTATGTGCTCGGTGGTTTGATAACGTAATAATCTAGAGGGTTGGTGTTTACGGAGACAGGGCGCGATTTTGGAGGCGTGTAGTTACTATTTTAAATAATGTGTAGGTTGTAGGTCGAGGGCCCTTTTTGTAGGACATTTCTTTGCATCAGAATTGTTAATATTTCAAACGTAGTCATTTGCCAGAGATACAGTGGTTGTTTAAGAAATTTGCTGAATTTTGTTAAAGAATTTGCTGTGAAATGCGTGTTAAGTTTTGTAGAAATAGAGAAATTTGATATTTGATAAGAGCAGCACTTTGCGAAAATGTAACTGGTTGCTGGACAGGAAAATAAATAAACCGAAGCGGAGGGTTATTCTGTCTTAAAGTAGGCTTAAAAAAATTCTTTACAATCCACCGAACTTGCTTCGAAATAATACTAAACATGCGAATAATATACGATCTTACCGATTTCTAACCCTTTCTATCCTTTCTAACATAAATAAATAGAGATTGACGACCATGGCGCAGCGTAAGAGAAAGTCCACGAATTGAACTCAGTGAAGCTGTAATATCTTCGACGTGAGCATCGAGGGTGAAGTTCGTCTCAAGGTCGTCCGATTCGTTTTTGCATGAATTACAAGACTACGTAAGGAATAATACTTGGATCTGTTTTCTTTTAGATAAACCTTGTAGATGTTTCCAATGCCCTCAGCGATCGAGGAGAACGAAATCTTCAGCCCACTTGAATTACTATTCGCAATGCTTAAGCAGAGATCGTTATCTTATTACTTTGTTTGCGTAGCCTGCGACATACGCGAGATATTTCAATGTCTACTGCTCCCTATAATTGTTACGATCTATAATTAATTTTCACGGGTTCAATGCTGCGAGGGACCTATATATAGGAAATCCTTCCAACATGACATTGCGTCTGACATTGTGAGATAGGGTCTGCTAAATAAAGCTTTACTGACGAGCCCAACTAGTGCACCCGAGACGAAATGCAATGCTTCGCGAAAAGACGGGGACGGTTGTTCTTGGAGTATTAATATACCACGCTTAAATTCCATTTAACAAGTGAAACAGCTAAGCTGATAAAGATCCTTCTCCCTTTAGCACTCTGCTCAAACTGTTCGCTAGTTTCATATTCTGCTGACATTTAATCGTTCCTAACTGCAGGAATTTATTACCACTGTACTGTATGCAGAGTGATTTTTCAAAAATAGAACCAGTTATAAGCTGATGACTTTCACAGGTGGTTTGGGATAAGCATCTTAATTTCGTAAAGTGTTAATTAAAAGTGAAATACGACTATTAAGACGCTCGTGACGATTTGTACTAAAATGTACCGAATTGGAAGTAACTTTCAAGAAATGCTGCCAGTGGTTATTAGTCGCTGCTAAATGTTAGAATTCTATTTGTTTGGTAGTACTTAGAATATAATCGTTAATTAATGGAGTACATTTTGTCGTTTTCGTTTCGAGGAACATTCATTTCTTCGTGCATAATAGCCACCGGTTCTTTGCCTCGTGGACACTTGGACACAACAGGCTATAATAAGCTTAATACGAGACGCATGCACCAAGAGTGGTCAAAATTTGTTTAAATAGCTGATGCAACACGAGGATACTGTACGCTTTATCGATGACTCACCGTTAAATACCTGTGTCGCACATGATAATGAGGCAGGTTGGCGTTATTACACGGCGCTACAACACGATAATGCTTCATACTTTGCAATTTTCCGTAGCGAAAACGTCGAGCGATCTAGATAAAAAAGAAACGAGTATCCTAAGTCTTCGTGGTTCCGCCAAATGTTCTGATTGGTGGGCAGGCAAACGAGTGTAAGTCATTCTTTGTGAGTCGAAGTTAAAAATAAAAGTTTCTTTTAACATATACGTTCACTGTCAGGTCCAAAATTCGACACCTGAGCTTACACAGCACTTCAAACATTCTAAGTGTCTTCCTCCAAAACTAATAATCCCGTCTTATACTCGTTTGTTGCCCGCCCACCGGAAAAAAAATACCAGTGGTGGTCAAAAGGGAATTTAAAGCTTCTATTTTTATATATCTGCAAATTTAATAATACTAAGCTTTAAGTATTATAATGACACTACTAGCTTATTCTTCAATACAAGTTTTAAGTTATAATTCTGTTCGATAGATGCTTCACAGTTTACACTTTCCTTTGACCACTACTGTGCCATTTAAAAGTTTGAAAATCACTCTGTGAATTAATGAAAATGTGGATTCCCTTATCAGAATCAAAATCCAAGGGTGGTGAAAGTGTGACGGTGCAGAATCATTCGCTCAACGCGTGATTATTTTCCACAGAGGAAAGATTCCTCCACGGTGTTTCCTTCTAAGGTGACGCAACAAATAGGCCGTCGGAGCGTTATCAATGCAAGATTATATTATCCGTTTGGCAGTCGTAGGGTTGTGTAATGTGTAACTAGGCGCAATTGCAGGTATCCACGCGGCAGGGAAAGGTAAATAAATGTCAAGCTCCCATTACGTAACCCCATAGAAAATGCCATTTAGCGCGCCCGCGTGCGGGCCGGCGCGCATACAATTGAGGACAATCGTCGAACGCGAAGAAAACGCTTGGGCAAAGTCGAGACTAGGTGGCAACTTAGCCTCCGTTTATGTAACTTCGGCCGGGCGTTATTTCATAAGTGGCAATTGATTCAATTTGGAGCGGACGGCCATTCAGTCCTCTTTCAAAATGTAAACGAGCCCCTTCGCTCGGCATCCTCCGTCGAAAACCGCGTCGTTAGGCCGGAGTAGCCTGGACGATGGCCACTCGAGAGAGCCTCCGACGAGGAGACATCGTCAAACTTTCCATCGTTACGGGCGCGAGATTTTCCGCGTCCCGCGTGTGCCCCTGCCAGCCGTGAACCTTCTCCTTTTCTCTCTCTTTTTATTCTCTCTCTCTCTGCGTGTTAAACGAGGGAAGACGTGCGAGGCGATCTTCAGTTCCCAAGGATCGTCAGTTTCCCTGGTGATCAATGGCTAGCTGCTGACGCAAGTATGCCGGGGGTTCTTGGGAATGGCTGCGCGGAAAATGTCAGTGCACGGAGCGGCTCGAGAGGAAATATCAGCCCTCGATCGCGAATCACGAGAACTGGCAATCAGCAACGTTGTTCCGTCGTGTTTCGAGACCCAGCTGGAGGTTACTCGTGTAATTCCAAATAACTGTTTCTGTGGGATGATTGGTGGGCTAAAATTAATTGCGATTCAGTGAATCATTGTATCTGGCTCGTTGAGCGATCCTTTAATATTTATTCGAACGATATGGTAACGTACGGCTAACGAAGCTAGTAAGTTTACTTAAATACTTAGTAAATTACTTGAATAGTAAGTTTGGAGATTATAATATTAAAAGGGGAAAGCTACTTGGACGGTCGAAAATAAAGGCAACTTTCAAGGCATTCTGTTATAATGAAATGTAACTTTCTACGGAAAATCTTTATTACCATCTAAAAATATATTTGGCTAATATTTTATGCTTCCATATTGAAAAATGTTTTAGAAGTATGGCCGCAGCATACGATGACGTTAGTCTCTGTATAAAATTTATAAAACGGGTGATAGTGTAATTTTCCAACGTTCCAAAAATTCTAGAAAACAATTCGAAGTTGCTTCGCCCTTTAATCTGTACGCAGAGTGTACTATGGTGTATTAAAGTGCACGCTGAAATATGTACCATGTGCTACTTTATTTAACACCATCCCCATTAAACCCACTATTCTACATTTATGACGTAAAATGGTGCCGCGTGAAGCGTTAGCTTGTACCATGCTTTTTGCACCTTCAATTCCGCTCCAAGTTCTCTAGACCTGTTTCCCATGCCTACTGCGCGCAGCCCACGCTCAACTAGGCATGCTGCTCCCAACGACCACCCACAGGCCACCTCAGCTTTGGCTGATTAGGCGGTTTGCATTCTTAGAGCGTCCACGTCACACCAGCCAGCTTTTAGTACTAACAGCCAGCTCGTTATCAAAATAAAATAATTTATAGGCGAGATTCCACTCGGGGCTGATTAGAAGGCGCGGATCGATCTCCTTTTCCGGGGAAATTTCCTCGAGACAGGTGATGCGGTACGCGACACGGTGGCTCGCGAAAACGAGGCTGCTTTGCATTCCGCGGCGAGTGAATTATGGGCAACAGGGTGCCGTGGCGCGTCGACCGGAAAGAAAACACGATCTCTCGTCACGCGTCGCTAAAGAACAAGAATATAAGGAGAGGGTGAAACGGAGGAGGCGGCAAAGAGATGGATAGAGAGAGAGAGAGAGAAAGATCGAGGAGATCGCAGAGCGCGACGAAGCAACGAGGAACAACGGGCCGCGACGGCAGCAACGACCGAGGCGAGGGAATGATCGAGCGACTTCTGAGCGCAAGAAAAAAGCAGGATCGTTAGACTGGAGGCATCCAGCGTCGTTCAGCTAGGCGGCCGACCGGTAGTCGACCCTGTAATAACTGGTGATAACCGACCAGTTCTGTAATCATCGCCCTGGTCGATCCATCAATACGCCGCTGCCATTGGTGGGTAGGTCCGTGAAAACGGGCGAGCTTAAGGAAACGATCGCCGAGATGATCGCGTTCACCGTGCTGGCCTGGTGTCGCTCAGCCATCTCGCTCGCGGTTCTCGGAAAGTCATTTCAAACGAATTTACTGGGAACTGGTTCCATGTTCCTCCCTTAGAGGAATTATCTCGTACCGAGTTAAAGGCACTGCCTCACGTGTGTAGTTTACAAGGTGGAGTACGAGACTTTGCATCGCTTTCCAGCGCGTGGGAACCCGGCTTAACCCTTAGTATCGTGATTTCTTTATTCTACCTACTGTAATAAAAATTCTTACCGGCGCATTTTTGTCCACACTTCGTCGTAAAAATAAGCAGAAAAATTTATAGTTTAACAAGTTTCTATATAAATGAAAAAATATGGATATAACAGCAGTGCTACACAGTGCCGAGCGATGCTCGGTTTTGCAGAATGTTGCACTAAGGTCGTGTTCAGATATATTGGCCGGTGAGTTTCGCGAGGGGTATTCTCCCACCATACCGCCTGCCTGCCTGCCTCGGTGCTCCTTTTCTCAAGGTTTTCTGACTCCCTCTCGCCTTCGCAGAACAAGAGCGAGCCAGAAGTGGTGGTGATAGCGCCCAGCTCTTGACGTGTAGGCCAAACCGAGTTCTTAGCGTAGAAGTACACACATCAGAAGAGGTGTGCGTTAGCTTCGAAAAAATTCGGGAGTTTTATTGGTCAGCACATTGATCCTTTGTCGATAGCTTCATCTCGTATTAGTATACGCGTAGCTTCGTAACGCGCACAAATATTACGTTAAGCGGATACACCATACCCTTCGGGGGCCACGCAACTCCAACTGACAAATCTACGATCGTCAGATGGTGGTGGCTGATTTCTCCTCGATCGCTGTTCGCGAAAACGAACTCACTGGCCAATATATCTGAACACGACCTTAGTGTTACATACATTACCTATTATATTCGACATTAGATTTATTCAAAAAGTGATATTAACTGAGAGAAATTAGTTTCCTGGTAGTTTCAATGGTCCTGGCGAAACTGAGAGTTGTAATCAACGATACGAGGCAGTGCATAAGAGTAGAATTTCTACGGGTGTGTTTCTGCCCTAAGGGCACTTGTTACACACGGTAACAGTAAAGTAACGCTTTAAAGTTCATGAAAAAGCCCCCAAATGGCGCGCGCGATTTTTGCAATTCGCGTAACACGCGTGTTACATTGCGATACTAAGGGTTATCGCCTCTGTGCGTAATGCGGAGCTCGTGTATCTTCGACCGTGTGTTTCAAAATGTTTAGACAAGTGTTACGTACCCGACGTGCTGTACGGTTGAATTGTAATGACGACTTGCGACATTAGCATTTCCGATGGGCATTCGCCGTGCGAAAATTGATTTGCACGGTGCCGGTATTGATGTTTGAATTTAGTGCTTCATTGGGCAATGTTTTCTTAGGCGAAGTGCTATAATTAGTTACGCTGTACTGGTGGATTTATGGTAATGTGTAAAGGAAATGGACAAAAGGCCGTTTCGGCGGTTTGCTGTTTCAATGGCACTGGGGCCCGCATAACTTTGTCTTATTTGATTGCCAACGAAATATTCGGCGAGAAATTTAATCGTTTTGTACAAAGTGGCAACCTGAGGCAAAGTTTAGAGGCAATATTGTGAAAGCATTTACAATGGCACTTTACAAGTAATATTAAGATTCTTCTGTTATACACTTTTATCGATTATAAATATGATATATAATTGTATTTCAACGAATACACATTTGGATCTCTTAAAAGGTCTTCACAACTTAAGAAAAAAACTAAAAACAGATTACCTTGCAAACTAATAAAATAACGGAAATTATCTACAATCTATCTAACGACGAATAGCACAGCACTGCTTCGAGCCCCAACACTATGGAGTCGTTCTTAATTGACGTAATATTTTATAATTTAATTTTCAATAAATACAAATTCTATCATTAATCTTCCAGAAAAGTAATTTTATTTTAACTTTCCCCAAGCCGAGTTAAATGAATTACATAAACCTTTGACAGAATTTTAATAACTGAAAAGTGTAATAAAAAAATATTGCGTGGGGAGGGGGAGTGAAATATAAAATCTTAATTCATATATTTGAGGAAGGAAGGGGTAAGAAATCGCCAAAATTACCCTTTCGTAATTTAAGAACGGCCCTTATCTACTAACTATGACTGAAACGAATGAAACCGAGTAAATATTCCCTCAACTTAATTACAAACTATCAATTTTCCCATTAGAAGAAAAACATCCAAGCCTATTTGCATTCTTGGTTCCCGTATTGCGGACGATCAACGTCACGCGTCATGCGCGTGGTAGCGCGGCTTAAATCTCGAGGCGAGAAATTTATTACTCGAGGCAGGAGCGCGGGAGATAAAATTCGCGGGAGATAAAATTCGCGGGAAAATACAAACATCGGCGCGAGTCCTGCGGACGCGGCACGTTCGGCGGGAAAAGAGAGCGTGCTTAGCATGCGAGCAACGTTGTAATTGGCACGTCTTGCCGAGACACCAAATGCTCTTTCGAGGTTACAAGTGCAATGCACTGTTGCGTTCACTGTGCACTGGTGCACCAGCAGAATGTTTATACCGATGTAACGGTGTCCGAGGGAAATGTCTATGAATAGAAGCGCCGTATTTTTAAAACCGCGTCAGATTTCCCCCCTTACAGAAACACCGCGACGCTTTGCAACGCCGCTCGATACCGCGCGGCTCTTTCTGCCGTCGGTGATTAATAATTATTCGCGCGTCACTTGCGCGCGGTGTTTTCCAAACCGTTATTAACGCCTCGCCAGCCATCGAGCGCTTTTCATCGGCGGATCGCGGCGACTCAAAATTGCTGGAAACAATTTTGCCGAGTCTGCGTCATCGCGCGTGACAAAAAAGATACTGTATCTTGGATTAGATGGGAAAAGAGAGGTTGGTCCCCGAATAGTAGCATTCCCGAGACGAAGGACGATGTCAGTAGCAAATTCGTCAGGGCCATAAGAGCGGGCGCGTGCTCGCCAAGGAAAATCAAGCTTTCACTTTTGCAGGCCGATTTCGACTGCGCGGCACATTCTGCTTGTTTCTCAAATTCGTCGTGGTCAGGCATTTAATCGGCTCTAAATTACCGTGTGCACTCGTAAACGAGAGTGCCACCCAAGTGGCTTGGTTTCGTGTGAATTATAGACCGCACCAGCGTCCAATTATACGCTCACACTGGACGAGCACTGGAACCGTGGAAACCCAGCTTAACATTCTTACAGATCTATTTATTTCTGAAGACGCATGCTAGAATTTAAGTTCACATTTTTTATTTTACTGAAACGGATTGCGAGCAGCAATTCAATTTACATCTCATTTTCGTGTAATAATTGTGAAAAAAAGAACTATTTGTTGATTATTATGCAAGAAGTGTAATGAGTACAGATATGCATCTTCCAAGATTTATAATAAATGCGAAAGAAATTGTGTACGCCCGTAGTTGAAATTTTCCTACAATGAGTCTAATGAATGGCAGATATACATCTTCCACGATTTATAACGGAAATATCTGCTCGTGCATTCCGGGTGGTCCACCAAAAGCAGAACACCTAATTATTTCCTTCAGCGTAGCAGATGGGAAAAGAAGTGCCATGCAGAAGTTAATTGGCTTCGAAGGAAGAATCAGATGAAGAAGGTAATAATTTTCCGAAGGTTTTCCTTTGACGTGATCAAGATCGTTAATATATTTTCAAGTGCAACTATCTACACATCTCTCCCTACATAAGCTTACTGGACGTTCCTAAATTAATTTCAACATCGCAGATATAATTGCAAAATATTAATGAAGTGAAACGGAAGTGTAACGAAAAAATGCACCATGAAAGTAGTCACTGATACTATCGTTTTATTTAAAAGTCAAACCGATCTCCCGAGCAAAATTGAAAGTTCCCAGCCCCTTCACTTTTGCTTGCAGAAGGTGTATTTCCAAGAAGTCAACGTTAGCATCGTTCTTATCGAAGATTTCTGTTTACTCTCGCATCGAGTTCTCCGCAGGCATCGAGATAGGAAATAGGAAATTCGGATACTTACATTATTCGAATATTTGAATACAAGAGAATTCGAATTTGAGATTCAAATATTTGAATACCAGACGATTCGAATTTGAGATTCAAATATTTGAATACCAGACGATTCGAATTTGAGATTAAAATATTTGAATACCAGACGATTCGAATTTGAGATTCAAATATTTGAATACCAGAGGATTCGAATTTGAGATTAAAATATTTGAATACCAGACGATTCGAATTTGAGATTCAAATATTTGAATACCAGAGGATTCGAATTTGAGATTCAAATATTTGAATACCAGAGGATTCGAATTTGAGATTAAAATATTTGAATACCAGACGATTCGAATTTGAGATTAAAATATTTGAATACCAGAGGATTCGAATTTGAAATTCAAATATTTGAATACCAGAGTATTCGAATTCCAGAGAATTCGAATATGAGATTCGAACATTCGAATACCAGAGAATTCGAATTTGAGATTCGAATAATCGAATATTTGAATAATTTGGAGTATTCGTTACAGCCCTATTTCTTAATTGCTCTACCATTCGAATATTCGAATATTCCTGATGATATAAATATTCGAAGAAAGTATTTGTTACCAAAATTATTCGAATAATTACAGCTCTAGTAGGAAATCCCGAGTTCCGCTTAATCCGAGCCGGTCTGGTCCCAATTACCTCGGATTATCGAGACTCCACCCTGTTTTACACCCCACGGACGCATCCCACGTAAGAAGATAAAGGAACGGCAGGCTGAAAGAAAGAAGAAGATGAAGGAAAAATGGAAAACGAAAGAGACTTCAATCGACGTGGTCGTTTGTGTGTGATCAACCATCACTACGGACGCGGGTATCGCGCAACTAAGGGCCCGGTTCGTGGATACGAGCCAGTTTCATTCACTTGGCGCAATGCTCGCCGGCTGGTTGCATAACACATCGCCTCGTCTACCCCAACCTGCTTTTTGCGGGCGCCGCGCACATGTAAATGGAGCCTCAGCCTCTCTCCGAGCTCCACGCTGGCTCAAGATTAAGGACGCACCGTTGTGCAAGACGAGGGTTATCCAGATAAACGGATATCGAGTGACCTCTCCGCGCGAACGCATTCGCTGTGCAACGTATTGTGCCTGGCAGAGATACAGCTATGGTACCAATACGATGAGGGGCGAGCGGGCAACGCCCTTGAATCTCTCGCAGGCAAACGAAGAAACCAGGGGAACACACTTTCCGAACGTGGGTGCTTTTTAATCGATGTCGAAACGCATGGCAGAAGTCGCGTGCGGAAATCCTCCAGTCGCATTTGCTCACTACACTCGCTGAACGCACATCGGCGGTCCCCGCACGGGGTGCGTCTTATTTCTCAGTAAAATGTTTATTAAAGAAAATTCGCTGTTCAATTTACTCATTCAGTACCCTTCTTAATCCAGAATTCATTCACAGGTCAAAGACAGAAGGTACTATCTGCTCAACGAGTGGAAAAAATTGAAGAAGAAATGCAAAATCGCGGTTTCTTGAAGCATGACTATGTAGATCGCTCGGTGAAGTCTTTCCTCGGCTTTCGATAAAGGAACTCGAGACGCGTGCAGCAAGGCGCCATTTCTATTAACACACCGCTTGCCACCCAACTTTTCCTTGTAATTAGTTCTTTGGAAAATTAGGTTCGCGTGAAACGCTTTAACACGTTTCACTGGTGACCGACGCCTTGCAAGTGGAAGTCAGGCTTCCTTAAAAAGAAAGGCTACGTTTTCCTGATTGGCGTGCGACTAGTGAATGGGTGGAACAGATGGGTTTCGTCATAGGTGTGTACATTGCTTGAATAAAATATAAAGATGACCACTGATATAATAGATTATTTTATTCAACCGAATATTACTTTGAATTACTACATGTTACTTTTAGAAACGAGTAAAGGCGCTTTCTTGGAAGTATTTTATTATTTTTATATAACACTGTGTCTATCGTTAATTGCGTGATATATTAGCTTGTTATAGTTGTCACTTGGACGAGCCTTAGACCTCGAAGTTTCTAAATAAGATACTTATCTAAGAATTCTTGAACGTTTCTGCAAAGTGTGTGTTCTCCGTTTGAAATTAATATGTTGCAATGAAAAGCATAATTTTGTAATTCATATTCGTCTGAAGGCACAATCTACTTTATGGGAATATATTAAAAGGAAGATTTGTAGGATAATCTTAAACGGATTATTCTACCTTGAAAATTTGCAGGTAGCTCGATTAAAATTCAAGTTGCTCGATTAAGTATTCAAAGAGGTTGAATTTGATCGAAATACTCAAGTTACTTGGATTTTCCAGCCAACTTCGAAATAATTCTCGAGTAACCTAATATTAAGACAGGTCTGTTAAAAGCCAAAGGCAAGATTTGCTAGATGAAACCTCACTGATAAATCAATCAGCAGTAGAACAGACCTATTGAGACTTCAAACTTGAATATAGGCACATTTCAAATTAATCATAATATCCACTTGGACTCCATTATTAATATTATTATTACTCCTACTGTCCCTTCGACTGGCAAATTTTTCAAGTTGCAAAAGAGATATTTTCAAATCAAAATATTACTCTGATCCATCACCTCACTGATAATTAATATTGCTGTAAATTTTATTCAACTCTAAAGCCACTAGAGTGTTTCAAGTATTCAGCCAATTCTGTGCACGCAATAAAAAGTGAATCATCTAAATGGTAATTTGTAATTATTAAACCCCCAAAGAGTAAAAAAGAACGTTGATACCCATCGACAGTTTGAAGTACGATTTGATCTATAGCGCTGCTAAAAAAGACAGAATAATCGTGATTAATGGGAAGAACGGTAGTTGCAAATAGCTAACGATGGATCACGCGCGTCCTCAGGAGCACCAGGAAAGAGCCACATTTTCGCAACGGAATCTAATTTTATGGGCGCTGGTGCTTTTAATGGGCGAGCGCATTGCCCGGCCTCTTCCCGTGAGAAAATAAGGATACCAACGAAATCGGCCACCAGAAAAGGCTTCCTTTTGTTCCAAGGTGTAACGGACCGACGTATAGGATTATAGTGCTATCGAATTACCACGTCCATTCGGTCTGTGATAGTGGGGGCTTCGGTTTCGGGGGCGTATCTTCCTCCAGAAAACAAAGAGGGAACACTGTGTTATCCAATTAACTAGCCACTGTGCCGTTAAACCAAATTTTCTCATCGCTGGCTATGCGTGACAGGAAACAAGATTTCGGTACAGCAATAGCTATCGGGGATCCTTAAACCGAACGTGGAACCCAAAAACTGTGGCATTTAAGTAGTTAAATACTTTGACAGAATTCTTCCCAAAACATAGTCAATCATGGAGGTATTCCTAGATGTACTCTTAAAATTGTTGCAACATTTACAAATTATCGTAGACTCGTACTAGTGTAGACCTGGCACTGCTAAAGAACGTCACCTTGAGCAACATCGACCAAAAAATTTCCAACATACATTGTTATTATCAGTTGATGAAGAATTACACAGAAACTAAACCAAATTGGAGCACATGGTAGAATTGGAGCTAGCAAAAATTGGAACTGCCACTCGATTCAGTCTAACTTGGTAGAACGAATCTGATACTAAAATCTGCAGAGGACAGAAGTGGAATTCCAGACGAATTCATAAGAATTGAATATAAATTGGTGTCAGATTGAAACTACGCTCTCAGGTCCTTGCAATTAGCTTTCAGAGTCTATTCGAGGAGGAACGAAGGTGATGGAACAGAAGAGCTTCGAGAAGATTTCAGTGACCATCTTCGGATCACCAACTGAAAAATTAAAACCTCCTGTTGGGAAAAAGAAAAATTTTCAGTTCAATGGATTTGGCCACGATAATGGAAACTGGCAAGAAACTGTCGTCCTCGTACCAGAACGATCACATTTCAGGCACGACGATGGAGAACCCTTGTTTGGCGGAATAGCTGCGAGTATCTCCGTTCCGCCGAATGTCATCAGAGGATGCACGTATCGCAGGAATGAAATACACGGATATGTAAGCGATAACGAGTACGGCCTTGTGTGTGCTTGCGCTGGACGATTAAGTCCGAGGACTTGTTATACGAATACGTACGCGATAACGATTGGCCTTGTGCTTATGCTTGGTCACGTACCGGCGCGAAAAGACGCATCTCTCGTGAACAAAACAGCGCGATGAACTTCCAAGTTGAAGGACAATGCGACGTGGCGTTTGGCAGCAGATCGCTGAACAACGACAATGAGAGTCTTGCGAGACCTGCGTCTTGCTTTTTTTTTTTAAGGGACGGTGCAAGTGCAGAGGAATTTTGTGGAATGCTAGAGTTCCATGTGATTCGAATGAGAATTTTTGAAATGATGTTTTAAGTGAAGGGATATTGGCGATATTTTATTCTATCTTTTATAATATGTGACTGATCTCTTGATGGGAAAATAGTTTCTTTATTGGGTTGGGGCATTGCTAATCATGAGAAGAAAAGGTACCTGTATCTGATGAACCGAAGTGACTATGACCACTATATAACCTGAGGAGATGGGTTTGAATGCCAGTAAAATCACTAAAGTATGATCAGTGACTGCATTAATACAGTTGAAATAAAATACTGGAAGCTTATCCACACTATTATATATTAGAATTTTTAAATATTTTAAAAGAAAATGTGAAATTGAATATTAATTTTTAATAAAGTCACTACTCACAACTCGCAGCGAAGAAAACGAAATAGTGACTGCTTTATACACTTAACACAACTGAACCTACTGAAATAAAACGAAGAAATTCTACCCAATAAAATGAAAATGGTCCCAAACCATACAAGCATCATTTACTCAAAGTTCAATGTCCCATAACACCATACACACCCCGACATACAAAATCTCCCCAAAAGCTACATAACGAGAATATCCCATCGAGCCGCGTAAATTATAGAAGCCACGTTTCGCAGAAGTCGAACAGGAACTGTACAAAGCGCGTGGAACAAAGGCGACCGAACACGCGGCCGCGTTACATAAGCGGCGGAGCGGTACGCGCCGAGGAATAAAAATCATTACGGGGGGAGAGATCGACGTCATTCTTAGGATCAACAATTTCGCTCGCGCCAGAGCGTTCGGATCGCGGCTGGCCGCGCGACGCCTCCGCGGCGCGCTAATTTTGAAAGTACCGTAACCGAGCCGCCGCTGAACTTTGATACGAAAATAAAAATCGCCGATGCAATCTCTGGGGCGCTATCGGTGGTGGGCTGCTTCGATGACGTTACCAACTATTCGTAGCTGTCGGGCGGGGCGCGGTGGAAGCGCAGAGGGAGACAGAGCCACGGGCTGATCGCGATTTTCCGTCCTCTTTCCCGTGGCCCACGGTCGATGATCAATCCGTGCGTGTACGTGCACGTACGCGCAATAATGCGCAGCAGCAGCGCGGATGCTGTTGACCTTGCGTTAAAAGCGCTGTCGAATCTGTGCTCAGCGGTTCTTGGGTCTGGCGCGTTCCGCGCTAACGCCAGAACGGTTGGATATAGCTGTGCCGAGAATCGGTTTGAGGGAGTTTGAAGCATCAGCGCTGCCTCTAGACGCTGGTAGTACAGTGTGCGGTAATAACATCACTTAGTAGCACAAAATATTTAATACACATATGTATATATGATATTAAAAAGAGATCCAATCTCGTTTAGATATTTAAATATACGTACAATATTTATTTTAGATTAAGATGCAAATATTTTATCCGAAAATACAGGAAATATGAGTATTTTATGTTAGGAAACAAATATTTTTGAAGAAATATAAAGTAAATATTTATTTAATATTAGAGAAAAGATATTTTTCGTCTGACATCGAGACATAAACCATTCTCCTTTATGAAGTAAATACAAATGTCATTTTTATTTGTTGCGTATAAAAATTGAAATTTCACAAAAAGTGAACATTCGGAAGCAATTGTATAGGTATAGTGTGTGCTGGATTGCTTTGAATTATTTATTAGAGATGAAGTATTGGTAATTAGTTATTAGCCCTCAGTAGCGGTTACGGGGTTAATATTGATCCATGCTAAATATTAAACTACATGTGCTATTGCTGTCATTTGTATTATTATATATGTTATTTGATTACTGTCGTGGTAGGATATTCGTAATTTTATTTAAAAATCCGTATTATCGATCTGAATCTTTCAATTTCAAAATAATTTCAATATCCCCCCGTTAAAAATTGGTGTGGATAACGAACTAGGAGTACATAATAATTGTGAGAATTTCAATTTCCTACCTTCGAAATTCAGAAAGGTAACATTCTTCTCCGCGGAGCGTCAGACTCAAATTCTTATTAAACGGGGCAGGAGAATTACAGCGCCCGCGGAATATAGACGCAACATTTTGAGGAATCGGCTAAGTCATCCTACGCTGCAAGTTATTCGCGTAAAATGCGACGCTATTGTTAGGAACGGAATGCGTAGTTTTTCTAGCTTTCATAATAGCTCGGGTCGGGTGATCGATTCCTCCAGAGCATAGTTTCGAATCGTGGCCCTTGCAGTAAGCGCTTTAAAGTAAAGGGGAGATACTCTTGAAAGCCACCACTGAAAAACCTTTAAAACCATTTTCGATTGTGTTTTACCCGATAAAGCTAATCAATCTCTGTCAAAGAATATCATAATAGAATTGTCACTTTCGGATTTAATTATACATCGACCTCTGCACAATGTTGTGACGCACAGCTCGTATTTAACGTTACAGCGTGGGTGTTTTTGAAATGCTAGTTGAACCATAAAATCGAGAGGAAAGCGCGGCACGCCGTGCTTTTCCTATTAGTGATCCGAAGTGGTCCAGCTGGCTGGAAAATAGGTACACACCGGCGCGTTTTACTTATACATTTCGCAGGGTGAAGGCAAAACTGGAGCAGAACAGAAATGTCAGGGTACTTCGATAAATCGACGTATTGGGAGGCGGACACGAACATTTACCGGAATAATATTTCACGCGGACTGTTCCAGGCAACTTGCCTTGAAATTATGGGGGACTAGCTGCTCGAATTTGAACACGGATGACGTTCAAATTACAGCGTTATCACTGCTACTAAAACATAAGTGTACGTATTCGAAATTGATGTAGTAATTGGTAATGGCATCGTGCAGGATATATGGTTCGCAGTGGACGCAATGTAGAACGCAAATATAGAGTTTCTGCACTTAGAAGGTAGTGCACTATTGCTTAGTTAATAGCCGTAAATCTTGCATCACTTACAGGTTTTTCGACTGTGATAAGCTAGAACCGATTTTGATTATGAAACCGTACGTGGATATCGATCGGGAGTGACGTAACATTTATGTCGTTGAATTTTAACAAGCGAAATTAATGGTACAGTGGAAATGTTACAAAAAAATATTGACAGATCAGAAACACTGAGTTACACTAAATATTCAATGATGAAGCTCGAAATTTCAGTCTATCTGATGAGAACTAATTTTTGTTTACTTTCAGACAGAGTAAAAAATATGAATTTCTAACTGGAGGATAAAGGCAGAAAATGCCAGAAGAGTTAGCTTATTAAGTCTGAAAGTAACTTGTGCTACTTATACGTAAATGAAAATCATTTCTATTCAAACAGATCCCAAGAGATTAACAGGATTAAATATTCAATCTAAATTCGGGACTGATTTTCAGAGAATTAAAATTTCTCTTATTTCACGCTTCAAATGAACCAGATAATGTCCCAAGAAAAAAAAATAAGTCTACACCAAAATGCAGAATAAATATTCAAAACAGCACTGCAACGCTTCGACACATTTTCCTGTACATAAGACAATAACCAATAACTTCCAAACTTGATCAGCAGAATATATAATGCAGCAAATACTTCTACAAACTAATTAGACTTCTTTGATAAACTTCTTACTACTAACTTCCCACACCAATACACATAAAATCACCATCGCAGACTCAACTCCACAGCTATAACCACGAAACAAACCAGAAATGCCTTTAAAAGCCACCCCACTTAACATTCGCCTGCATTACCCAAATAAATAAAAGTAAATAAAACGAAATAACCTTCATCTATCTCAATTTATCATCCATGCCCGCCAATAGATCGTCGCAAAAAGGGTGCACAGTTGCTATGAACCACGACTATACCTATATATCTTCACTTCTATTCGAACGTTGCTCTTTGAACCCTATTTCACCCCGGGAACCCTCATCGTCGGTAAAAAACCTTCCAGGATCAAAATGTGAATATCTGGAGAAATAAATCATGGTTTGGGGGAAGATTCGCCGATCGGCACGGAACGGCGGTGAACCCGTCCGATCGAAAAGCCGTGAGATTTTCGTGATGGCTGCCACTTTGCTTCTCTTGCCGATGGAATAAGTGTGTCACGGCCAGCCGGTAGTAGGAACGACGCTCGTTCAGTCGAGCCAGGAAAGCTTCTGTGCCGGTATACACGACCGAAAGGTGAGTGTACAGCAAAATGCTGCCTTTGTACGTGTATCAGTAACCTCTACGTGTTGTATGTATAGACACACGCGGGAGACTCGTAGCGGGAGCGAGAGAGGGAGAGAGAAAGAGAGCTATTCTATATAGAAGCAATACATAGCAAAAGCCGTTGCAGGTGGAGGAGGTTATTACGATCATCGCCTCTCCTTCTCCGTCTGTCTCCTTTCCCTTCTCACGCCTTGCCGTCTGCCCGGCTCGCTGCCTCTCGCTCGGTTTCTAACTCGCCCTCTCAATGTGCCAGACTCATTTAACCTTTACGAGCCGGAGGACTACGACGCGACGAAGAAAGAACGGGAGGACTCTACGCAGGAGCGCGGCACGAAATGATCGCCCGTAACCGTGGAGAGTTGACCCTATCGCCAGTAGCGTAGAATATACCTGATCCAGTACATTAGGGATCTTCGCGCGTCTCATAACTTCGGCCGAGTTTCTATGCGTGGAGGAATGGAGTTTTTGTAAAGGGTGGTTCGCGGTATTATTGGTACATACTGCTTTTGATTTATGGACAGAGCTTGATGCGATGGAAAAGGCGGAATGACAGCGAAAAGGAGAGGATGAATTTCTGGTTTTAATCCCATTGTTTAGCTACTGTGATCATTCGTGGAGAAGTGGAAGCCTTGTTAAGAGCTGCGCAAATATTGTTTGAAATTAAAATGAGAAATAAGGATTCGAAGTAAGACTTTCAGTCTTTCGTTTACCTACAGGACTATCACCTGGTGTTAAACGCGGTGGCGATGGTATATCAGTGGTTCTCATGGTTAAATAAGATGTTGGTCAAGACATTCTCTTCCTAATAAATTTCAATGCGAGAGTTGTGGCACGTTAGAATTATTTTAACTTTACTAAAATAATCATTTCTGATGAAAATAATTATTTTTAACCGACTTGCGGCACCTCAAAACATTTATTGAAGTTCAAACTTTGACAGCTTAAATACCATTATAAAAGGCAACTTTTGGGAACTATTAGAAGTCATGAATAATAAAAAAAATTGTGCCCCTATATTTCGTTCCACCTTACTACTCATTATCAGCCATCATCCTATTTACTTTCTTAATCTCTGCGTACTAACTCCTCTGAATATAATGCAACATAATTATTAATCCCTGAATCCCCGAAAATTTCTCACCAAACTGTCTGCCTACTAACTTCCAACTCTTTTCAAATATTCCCCAAAAACTAAAATCGAAAGATCCCCTTTCACGACATAATAAATACATATATCACTCAGAGCCCGATCTAAAATGACAAAATTGGGTAATTTATGAATATTCCATTTTCTATAAAAAAAAGGCTTTTGTTATTCAACAAATATCTCATAAACTTTCGCTGACTGTCAAAAATTGTTGCCCAGAGCGGCGAAAGGAGCTAGATCAGGCCCTGATATCAGTCCCACACGCGCCGAGAATCGACTCTCACCAATCCCGAGCAAACAACTACCAGCCGCCGCTCTCAAGACCGTCACTCCCACGCTACTGCCTCCTCGAATTCGCGCAAGGGATCCATATATCGAATTTCCCTCGTTAGAAACGCGGCCCCGCGTTGCCATTCCTACGCCGCTGACTCCCATGAATATTTATTGTTGCTCGAGCGGCCGGTTGTACACTTTCTTCCGTGTCCCGGCGATATTTCGTGGGAGGCAGTCGATCATACGTGCACACCGCCTCGTTCTGTCGGTCGGTTTCTCCGTGCGCAAAGAGGCCTCGGCGCGGAGTAGGAGGAGGAGGAGGAGGAGGAAGAGGTGAAAGAAGGCGACGGAGGCGCGGAGGTGGAGGCACTGGCAAAAGAGTCGTTGAACTACAAAACAACAGACGTAGACGAGCGGCCTAAAAACCCCGGAGGAAGAGGCGGCCTCTCTCGATTTGCCTCGCTCCGCGCCCGGTAATTGCTGCCTCGTTTTTCCCAACCTCAAATGTCCTTCCTGGCGGACGATGAAAGGACAGAGAGGCAGGAGTATTGGAGTCAATGAGACGTAAACGCGAGGAAATTAATACGATAATAACGAGAGGGCCCGCCTCGCGCACCAACTGCGTTTAGCCGTTCCCTTTGCGTCGCTATTTCGTCCGCGTCTCGCAGCCTGCAACACAACGCGCCGACTATTTTTACCGGTATCGCGTTTGGAATATCGGGATGACTCTGCGCCTGCACGTCGGATATTCCGACCGCGGAGCATGGCCCCAGCGGCGTGTAACTCGACTAAGGGTCAAGAGGAACATTGAAAATAGAACTGGTAAAAAAAGTGGGGTGGCCCAGGGATCCTCTAAACTGAATTCCAAACATTTCACTTCGATCTCGATATTTCGGCTGCAAGGTTCGCGTGGACGTACCGCGTACTATTATACGCGACATCGATTTCCTATCCCTTCTTGTTAAAATAAAGATGCCTGGGTAAGGGGAACAGCAACGTCAAGGAGGGAAGTTCTACCGTTACAGGTATAATGTTCGAAGACGCGGGAATTAATCGGACAGAAATAAATTCCGCCGAGGCATTGGCAAGAACAGCTGTAGGTCAGGAGAGGCGAGCTTTACTGTCCCGTTTCGCGGAATTGTTCTGATACGCGCTTATTTTCAGTATTGTTATTTATGAATGGCAAGAAACGCCCGTGTTTACAGCCGCCAGTGTCTGCGGAGCGGAGGAGCGTGGGCTCGTCTTATTTCGCTTTCTCTGTACATGCAAACGCGCCTGTAATTGCGAAACTTCTGAATGAATCTAGATTCCTTGGCGGAATTGCGTAACGCGGCGAATCCGAGACGGCGAATCGATCCGGCCGTGTGCAGGAACGACGGGGGATCGCACGCTGAAACAGAATATTTCTGCGCGCGGCCCGATGGGAAATATTGCCCCGGCGGCGTTACACACGACGCTAAATAATATGTTTCGATCGCGTTGCAAGGCTAACGGCTGACATTACGTTCCCTTTTCATCGCCAGGAACAACACGAAACACGTGAAACGAGGCCACCCCTACCCCGGGTGCAGAAGGAGGAAGGCAACGTCTCTAGGCACACTGCTAATAACGCGGGGAGGGTAACGTGACGTAGCCGCGCTGCCCTCGATAGAAAATCGATGCTTCGAAATCTAAGTTTAACCGCGATAATTTCGTCCGCATTTTCGAATACACCTGCTAACAGCACCATTTCCGTTACATAATCTTAACCTTTAACCGGTCGGTGACGCACTCGCGATCGACTGGGCTCCTTGAGGTTTCGAATGGAGACGATACGGCGCGTATTGTGATCGTGGCGAAGTCGTATAAAGGCTCTTGCATGTTTACTAGGAGGAACCTTTAGCTGTAAGTCTGCCGAACTTCCTCTTTGAAAAATTAATCGCCTGGCGAAGTATCATTTGCCAAGTGGAACTTTGAATTCTCTTTCTATAAGATTCTATTGACTTTGTTATTGTACATGGTAGTGAGATATTTAAGGTTTTCTTTTAATATTTAGTATGTTGAATAGAATTGTGTTTACGAGCTTTCTCCACTAGTTCGCTCTATATGTTCGCAGTATCTTTTATTTACATTGACGGATTATGCAAAGAACTTTCCATAGTGTAAAGTACACGACACAGAATGGCCCGAGATATAGGCGTCTGAACTGTTTCAATCCAGATAAATCTTGGACTCGGTTAAATCGAAATTAGGTGCGATAGGTTCAGAACTCTTTCGAAACGAACCGTGACAGCACACGCGGTTTTCTCTGTCCTACAAACGATCCTGATTAGAATAGTGACGTAACTCACGCGTATTTACTGTACATGATTCATTAGATCATTTGCTACGCGAAATTCCAGTTTTCCATCGAGTTTCCTTCGATAATATTCACCTGCTACCGAACGATCTTTGAAATGCTTGACATCTAACGCGTGTGCCGGAAATTACAACATTAGTGTCACTACCAGGAACTGGATGGCGAAGATCAAAATAGAAGGCTAACGAAAAAGGTCTATTAGAAAGATGAGAAATAATAAAGTATCTTTTGCAATAAAACAATTTAATAATCAGAATTCTCCGAATAAATTTGCAAAGCTTACAACCTTCTAATAAACGCAATACTTTGCGACAAAGGTAATTTTAAACCAACCGAGTACTCCCACCCGAAATATCTGCCAGCACTACTAAATATCGCGCCTCGCTATACACGGTCAATCGAATCTCCCTCTTCGGTTCACACATACGCCTGTATCGCCCGCCTTTACGACAGAATCACCGCGATCGACGAAGAAGATAACCTGAGCGCGTCTGAAGTCCAATAAGACGGAAGAAGAAAGAAGAAATTTCGTTATCGTTCATGTCCACGAAGGATACATATACACGTATGTACGCGTGCACACACTTCCCCGAGCGGCCGTTCCTCGAAGCCCCATTTTCGAGGGGTTCCCCTCGCTATAAGGTGGTTTTCTCGAACGTTAGACGCGTACATGCCTGTGTGTGCCACGGTATACGGACAAGGGGTTGCTTGCAATGCCTCGTGTGACGCAGCAGCGACCCGGAGGGGTGGGGACCCTGCGCGCCCGTGTACGTGCGCGCGCGCGGGTTCTCCCTACCGTATATAATGCTCCCTCCCTTCGCCCCTGCCCCTCCAGCCCCGCGCCAACCGCCCACCTTCCGACTCTCCCTAACGCCCCTATTCTCCCCACCGACATTCACTCCCGGCGCCCCTCGGTGTACCCCGGCGACGTTGCCGGGTGTTACATAATAGCCGTGCGGCGTTGCCGGCTCCCCGCCGCCGACGCGCGACGTTGCCGGCTCGAACCGGTGTACCATGTCGGCCTGCCTTGCCTTACTTGCCTGCTCGTGCCTGTTTGCCTGTCTTGCCTGTGCCCGCCTGCCTACCAGTCTGGCTAAGCTCGGCCCAGACCCGTATCCAGGATCCTCGGACACGGGCTCCGTTGTAATTAGATGGGGCTTCGTAAAATTGGGAAGAATAAACTACCCGCGGGGAACACAACTTTCAGCTTGTGATATGCTGCTTTAATATCGCCGCAACTCGCTATTAATACTAGCCGCGCGTTAGAAATATCTCCTATAGGGCCAGGCTCGAAAGGTTTAGGGCAACGTTGAATAACGCGTAGCTGGGCAGGTAAATTTGCCGGTTACGGAGGATGCGCCGTGATCGAAGTTCCATTGTAACGAATTTTCAGTGTGGACGGTTGCGCTCTGAATGAGGAGGACGAGGCGGATCGCTGCTGTGCTCTTTCGAAACCTTTGTTACTACGTTTTAAGGTTGTGGTATTTGTTGGTGGTATTTTAGTGGTGACTTTTTAATCGAGATGCACGGTCTGGCTGCGTTTATCGACCAGTTATTTATACGTGTGGAGAAAAGTCGATGGTACGAGCTTCGGCTACATGCAAACAGTGGCTGTCTTTATTCGAGCGATCTATCATGGCGATTCCCTTTGTCCCTGATATAACTTGGGCCCTACCCTAGTCCGGATGTCTCGGGCTGGTTCCGGATCTCAGATTACTGGGCCCCTCGAGGCGTTTCAAACGGAGCCCCGCTCTACTTATTCCATGCTTGAAAAATATCAACTGAATATGGTGAGAAATATTCCTTTGTTCTTTCTTTGTATATTAACCTCGTGGCTCCGTTACGCATTAATTTTCCATCCGATACGTTACCCAAGTATAACTGTTCAGAAGCTGTAGTCCCATAAGCTACTAACATCCGCACAATATTATTGCAGATTAAAATGAACAGTGGAACTACTTATTTATTAATATTTTTTTAATATATGTGCCACTGTATCGAAAGCCCTAAGGTGCACATTTGTTAATCTCATCTTGTTTTATATAATATCTGCTGCTTAAAAGAATAAATATTTTGAGGGGAAAAGGTAATCGTGTATATTGTTTTTTCGCCTTCGCAATCTTTATACATAAACCTTTATCGACCGATCGTTATCCATACAATTTATCAGATATTTTTCTCGACCGTGACTAACCGTACCTAAAGTGTATTGGACATAGTAGCAAACACTGATACGAACCGATTTCTGAGTCATTTTTCCCACGTGCAAATAATCAAGCTATTTACAAATACGCATAAGAATATTACGTAAGTCCCGTAATGTTAAACGATGCCGTAACGTAAGGCCTCCTCGATGTTCAGACAAAGAAAGGGAAGGGGGGGTTCGCAGCGAAGGGTTTAACAGTAATGCAGAGATCCCGAAAGCGTGTAAGGCGATACAATTACGTTCGCAACGGGGTCCGTGATGTGGGATTATTTTTTTAATCCGAAAGGTGAGACCTTGAAATCTACAAAAACGCACGTTCTGGCTGGCCCCAAGATGAAGCGGCGTTGCCAATTTCGGCGCGGAGCGCGCTGCCCGGCAACGTTGCTGCGAACTCTATCGATTCCAGATCTACAATTTCTCGTGAGCCCTCTGGGTCACTCGAGCACGTTTCCGCGGCATCGTACGTGACCACAAAAACCATTATGACCATAAAAACCATTATGACCATTACCAAAAATTGTCATGAAGGTAGAATGGAATCATTGTGCTGCCCTACAGAGTTTCCTCTACTTCAATGCTTACGAAACATTCTAGCACCATTAATCTGAACGTGGTTGGAAGTTATGGTGATTTTGAAAGAAAGCAAAAAGGGGAAGCGCAACTGCTCCTTTGGGCATTGCTATGGGCATGTGTGACCGCAGACGATAAAACTCCAATAGCGATGGAGCAAAAAGAAGTATCTCCTTGAATCTCCTGAGTCTTATTTTTCTCTACCTGTTTTGTGACGCCTTACTCTTTATCGACTTTACTTTTCGACTATATTTAATATAGTTATAAAAGATATGAAGGAACGCTGAAAACTTTTGTACCGTTATTTGCGCATGCTGCATGCTTAAAGAAAAACGAGGGCACTCGCGTTTAACAACTATTAAACAGGGTCACTGAACGGTATACTCGCTCCATTCGATTTTATACTACTGCAGGACGCATCGCCAAGCATGAATTGTGTGAAAAAGATATCTGAAATTCAAGTTCCTATTAAAGAACACCATGAAATCATAGAAGGCGAACGAGAAAGCCATAATTCCTTCATATACTGTCCATAAAAGGAAAAGGAATTGGAGTAATAAAAGCTTTTTTTATCGTGTATATCAAGTGAGAGAAACCTCACACTACCAACCAGAATACTTCTATTTACTCCATAAACTCTAACCAGTTGCCTGACTCTAAAATCAAAGTTAAGTTTACCAAAAGTTTCAAATTCGTTACAAATTAAAATTGATTATCATTTTATAGAATTTGATTCAACAATCTTGTACGATTACACGGAAATGGTGTTTTCTAACAAGAAATTGACTCAAATATTTCACACAATTGTGTGCTTCTCTTTCATTTTAGCAATTTTAGATGTATAATTTTACTTCATAGGTAATGGAATAGCAGAAGACATCTAAAATTGCAAAAATACGATCAAGAAACAGGAAACTGTTGAGGTCAAGTTATAGGCTTCGGGTGGCCGATGTTTTCGGGACGCTTCGTACGTCATCCACCTCTTTCCTGAACTCGGCGTCTTAGCCGGTGAAAGTCAGTCGTGTGTTCTATGCGGCCAAGAGCCCTTGGAAGAACATACGACGACTACATGTGCCACGTATATGCGCACGTATTTACGTATACTCGTGCATGTATATCCTGGCATTATGCGGAGGACATGCATAGACTGCATTATTGTGTAAGTATTGTACACACTCGACGCGTTATAAACTATTCGAACCGATAGCGAGTGCCGGATGGTTGTGTCTTCTGTCATACTAAGCCCGACAAGCCTAGCAACTTTGTAAACGCAGATACCAGCGAACGTAACACACGTGCAAAGCTACCATAAACAAATTTATTCAGAGTTGCAATCGACGACTGCTTTATGAGAAGAGGGGGTTCCATCTTAAACATATTTTCTTCGATTTTATCATCCGAATCTCTCAAGGCTCCGATTTGGCGCACATAATTAAGAATTTCGAGTAACGAATCACTTTTTGCGCCATACTTCTCGTCGTTCACTCGCGAACCTAGGTATCCTGTGACGAAGTGATCGAATACGAAGCACTGAACTATTGCCCTTATACAGGCGACGATGTGACGAGTTGGTATAATATTCAGCGGAAAAGGCGGATGAATTTTTGCCCAACACTTTTGTGAACGAAAAACTCTGGTACCAAGATGCTCTGGTTGGCGAGGGACCGAGCAACTAATGTGCGAGTTCGCAGAACGATGATCGAGGCAAGAGTATACGAAGTGTTCCGTTTACCGAGCTGCCAACTCAGTCGGGTTGGCTGTGTGAGAGGGTATGAGATGCGACGTTGCCGGGCCGACGGCACGTAAACGACCGGCGCGGGCACGGCAACGCCGCGAAACGAGAGACACGCTGCGAGACACCGCGAAGGAGAAGGCAACGTAGTCGTTTCGGTTTGAAACGCAATGCCGGTCGTTTGGCAGATATCCGTGCCGCCACGCACCAGGGTCGACGGATGAAGAAATTTGGCGGTATCGACTTCTTCGCGCAGGTGTGCTCTCGGGGAAGACCCCGGGATGTCTGAAATCCCAAAACCCTCTTGCGGTGAAACGTCACACGGAACTCGGAGGAATTACACTTGCGGTTTTGCGCCCAAGATGTCTCCTCTGCGAGTAGTGCCCCACTCATCGACACTACACGCGAACATTAAAGCGAATATTGCCGAAGGTACACCCTGCACCTTCGGTACTCGACGAAAAACTAGTACATACGTTTGAAGCGTTCATTTTCCCAGTAGATACAAAATATGCTAGCATTATTGTCCCCGCGAACAAAGTTCAAATGATACAGCGGCATGTGGCAGAGATAAAATATGGCGAAATAAATTACACTAAAAGCATAATGTTCTCTGCATTCTTGCATTTGTCCACGGGATTCTCGTAATGTAATTAACCTCATTCCAAAGACGTGACGTCGTTGAGTAGCGTTTCGATTGCACTAGAGAATATTCAACGTGCCAATCTGCGCTATTTTTTGCGCCGTGCAAAATACATGACTCTGCTTAAGACACGTTCCCCCGAAGAAACACGGAATTCGATTGCCGCTATAAGGAAGAAACACCCAGGGCTCTGCACATAAGGCGCCGAAGTCGCCCGCGCGCACATAGAGGCTATGTAACTCCGATACATATTTGTGGCAGCTCGTATATCATCGTAGCCGCACCAACACACGACAGTACGTGTGACTGGAGGTTGTCGAAGAGTCGAAGGTTTTCGGATGGGTGACGTCGAGTGGAACACGAGGACGAGGCGCGGAGGAAAAGGTGGGGTGAGCATGGGGTGCAGGGGCGCGGTGTAGTGTGGGGTGGGGGGGAGATGGGGCAGAGCGAGGCTGGAGAAGGGGAGGTGGTCGACCACGCGCGATCAATATAACAAAATACGCCGGCAACCCGCCGCACATACATACATGACGCGTGCGCGCACACACACACGTACGCTGCCGAGCATTTTGTCAATACACCGACCCGCGCACGTACGCACACACAGGCGCGGATTGTAAATATGATCTAAACGTGCAGGTAGCCGCGGTGTCGTACATGTGTGCACTCGAAAGCAGCGCCGCATACTCTTATCTCCGTGTGACCATAAATTGCGAACGCGATACGTGTGCATATTACTTGTGCACAGAAGCATATACGTACGTATGCACACCGGATGAATACGGCTGTATCTCGCGCGTTGCATTGTAGCCGAGCGCAGAGAAATTCGGAGCTGTACCCGTGTGCGCGCCACGCGTGTACGTGCAGGAGAAATGTGCATACGTTTTTACAAGTGGGTGTATCGTGCGGCGCACATACGAACGCAGCCGAACGTGGCTTTCAAAACACATCTTCGAATCGAGTTCGGACTCGGTACGTGCCCCGCGGTGAACGGGGGAATGGTTTAAATGTGTACGCGAGATCTGGCTAGAATTCTTATTTCTGCGAAAGCTACGTTAAACCTCCGTATGCATAGTATTGTTTGTGACAGAAAACTTTCCTTTAAATATTGTATTGGGTAACTAAATACACGCTAGGAGTTCATATTTACACGTGTATGATGAAATATGGAGATATGTAACGGTCCATGGCTAGTATACTGGAGTGGTAAAGGAAATATTTCGAATTCCTTCGAAATATTGCAATGACTGTTAGCGTGACGTAACGGATAAAATTCAAATGAAATTGTCACTTTTGCCAGCTTAGTAAAAAAACTTTTGTGTGTTGCAGTTTATGAATTTCAATTAATTCAGAGCAGATTAATATCCATAAATATTATTTAATTTCTTAATTACTCGAAGGCAAACAAATAACGTCACGGTCTGATTGCCTTTCCAATCGAGTAAAAAAAAAAAATACGAACGATTGAAGTGATGAAAGTCAACCCGGACGACACTGTTACAAAACGACGAAATATTTCTGAAACATTTACGAAATCTGTCGGTAATCAAACGTTCTTATTTCATAATCCTATCATCGACATTATCGTGTGTTCTTCAATACGTCTACGATTTCGAGAATAGATCTGACGAAATATCACAGTAGTGCACCGCGCGTTTCCAGAAATGAGAGAGAGGTCAACGGCGTAACGACGCCGCCCGCCATTTTAAGGACGAACCTTTAAGGCTATAACGCACGGTAGACGACCGTAAGACCGAAGCCCAAGTGTACGAAGTATCGCCAGCTGGCACGTAAAATGTAGCGCCGCTGGCAACGCGAATATTCACCGACGTGTGCACTCTCGGTGAGAAAAATTAATGGCACAACGAAGACCAGAAGAACAAATCGCCCCCTCTTCCTAAAAATTTCAAATTCTACTCAAGGTACTACTAATTAAACGTACTTGGATATTTTATGTCCACAGGTTTAGATTTTACGTGAAACTATACGTACGATGGATTTTCGTGGATTTACAATCTCACAGAAATGTCCCTGGGATTTATTTTTTTAATATTCTATGGAGAACTAGTCGGGCAACTATGAATAGAGAATATTTTGAATATTTTATGTAAGAAGGATGCCGCAGTACTTTATATTGTGGAACTGCTACGTGAAATTCAATGTGACATGTATTTATGTAAATATCTAGATATTGGAATTTTATATGCCTCGAAACTAATGAATATGTATTTCCATTCTTGAATTTCTGAATTTCTCATTGTTAGTAACTCGTTCTTTTAAGGATCCGCAAGTTGAGCGCCACTGCGCCACGTCACCGTTAGTTTTCACTTCTGTTTTCCTACTTCGATCTTCGCTCTTTAACAATTCTACCTGCATTTTAGACACATCCGTATTTCATTCACCATACGCATGTATTTCGTAGTTCGAAATGTCAGTAGAATATTAAGAGATTACAATTTTGTTGAGCGAAGTACTAAAAATATATTCGACATAAATCACAAAGCAACTATGTTCCAACAAGCGTGCAACTAAAATGATTTATGGATTTAGCCGAAAATTCCACTTCAACCGAAAATTACGAAAAACAAAGCGATATTGGAAATGTTGAACATATTCTACCTGCACTATCTACTTTTCCATCACTAATTTGCTATATTCCTTGAGCTCAGAAGTTTACTTAATCTGGTATTCCATGCAACTATTCATTAATTCAACAATTGCACGGAGAAAAGAATTCTCTGTTGTAGAACTGATCATAAAACTCCTGGTCACAGAAACTTACTTATGGAATTAATAAGAATATCGACATTAATCCAGGAACTACCTTTGACTAGCGAAACTTTGCATATATACTTAGTTTCCACAGCGAATACCGAATAAAGCGCAAATCTTTCGTTAAATTCCTTGAATCATTATTGCGAAACTGACAAAACACCAAAACAACTACTGGAAAGCGAATTGCAGCGACGTGACTGTCATTTTTCGTCTCTTTTCCGCTTTCTTTTCGAAACCCATGGAAGGCGTGCCCGCCGGGGATCCGCGGTTTGAGCGCCACTGTCGAACAATAACTTCGTGCCGCTGCGAGCTCTCAAAATGGCTGTCCTCAGCTATTATTACTTCGGGGAAAAAACAAATGACGGCGCGCTCACGCTACGAGGAGAGGAGAGACAGAGCCAAGGCTCTCGGTATATCGCACACGCCTGTGCGCGCGTGTGCATGTGAGTACGCGTGTGTACAGCAAGTGTGGGCGTGTATATACGCGTTCAGAATCCTTCGTCTACGCGCCGGGCCGAAAACATCGGGCACACCTTACGTGTTCCTGAATTCCGGTTCTATTGAACTGATAACGTTCTCCTTCGCGGGATATAAACAAACGCCGTCCCTAAACATCAACGAACAATTTGCGCGCCGACTTTCCTCGATATTCATTTACAGGTCACGGAAGCACGTTCGTGTGTACAAGAGCGTTCCGGGGGCTTGCTAAGCGGGGATAAAGCCTTGGCAGACGCTGCACGGGCACGGCCGCACCAGTCGTAAAATTCTGGACAAAATTATTGTTGACCGTGCCCGTGCTCCGCGGCGACAATAAAGGCGTCCTACCACTTCCTGCCTGTAAATGCATGTGCAGGGACCGTCTACATTTCGACCGTCTGTATTTCTTACCCAAGCGGGCCTCTGCCCGTGGGACCGAGATTCACGGTAAATTAGAAAGATTTCGATGAATCGACAAAGGCCCGTTGTGTAAATCTTCCTGGCCATCCCGAGTCTCAAGGTTTGCGCCCTCCGCGCTGAACGCGTCACGGAGTACAAGGTACATCGTAAACGATGGGAAAGTGAACGCAAGTATGGTTCGTTGTTATTGCGAACGAGAGCTTTTTTTCGAGAATATATGAAGGTGTATTTCAGAACTGTAACAACGAACTTGACTGTTTACTAAGTTGCGTGAAAATTAATCAAAAGGTTCTAATGAATTATTTGAAATACCGTCGAATAAACTAGCTTTGACCACAAAAGTAGATTTTAAAACAAATTCCTCTAGCATCCATTGTATAACAGGTATTATTGCTCAGATAAACTGCATCCTGAAGTAGACAATTAAAGCTATCCAAAGCACTGTCTGATAATGATACCTGTTATACAATGGATGCTAGAGGAATTTTTTGTAAAATCTAGTTTTGTGTTCAAAGTTACTCTCAGTTGACTGTAGATACTTGGTTTTTAAGTTGTATGCAATAAATCGACTATGAATCTACATTTCTTATTGTTTTCCTTAGGCCCGATGTTAATTAAAAAATGGACCCTTGTGCGTACTCAAAGGCAAACACAAGTATTCATTTTAAGATGGTTAGTTTACAGAACTATGTTTATTATAAAATACTGTCATCTTTCCAAGACACTATGCATCGTTGTATACGATTATAGTGTTAATTGAATATTACGTATTGATACTAGTAAATAAAATTCGTTATATATTCTCACATATAAAATAAACTAATTACACTGAACTCTATAGAAGTAGTTTCAAATGGAATTTGTAAAGACTTTCGTGTTCGCAACTAATAAAGACTAAAGTATAGCGTATCATGCTAAAACTTAGAATGAAAAAATTTAAGTTATGAACAGAAAAACACTTGATCGAAAATTGTTGATGAAATTCTCAATAAAGTGCCTTGTGTGAAATATTTCGAAAATTATTATTCTCGAAAATACAATTCTTTTAAAAACAAAGTAGTAAAAACGAGAACTAAGTAGGTACTTAACTAAACCTAGCGAAAAAGGTCAATAAATCCTACATAATAATTTCACGATCTGAGGCCAGTGTCTGGGCCTGACCTGTATACAGGTCAGGGGGCATACGAATCAAAACCAAGATGACCTATATATGATTCAATGATTGTCAATTCAACTCATCCCGTGTACGAAAGAAGCAACGTACTTTTGAAAATCGGCCTGACCCGAATACGAGTCAGGGCACTGTGAACATTAAGATATTTGTATATAGTTTCTTTTTGTTGATGAATCGAATTTATACGTGTAGTTTTGAGACACCGCGTATAGACGGGCATGCATATAGGTAGATGCGTGTATATAGTTACGTAAGACGTAGCCTTTTGTTAGAAGGCATACGCGGGACGAACACGAAAAAGTACTCACCGTTTGAAATGCTCTCGTATGCGATCCTCTCGGATGTTTTCCGGCAGATTTCCAACCCACAGGTGACGTGTCTCTCTAACCATTTTGCTCCGAACTCTTCATTTGGGATCGGATGTTGTGGTATCGTTTGGCGGCACACTGTACAACGACACACAACTTCGCCCGACGCTAATCACGGCACTCTCACCACACCACCGATATATCCAATACCGCCAGCGGGTCTCGCGCGCGGCTAAAGGAAGCCACTCTTTTTCTCCTTCCCTCTTATCCCTCTACCTATCCCTCTCTATCTCGCCCGAGATCGCTTTTCCGTTGTTTCACGAGAAATCAATGATCCCCCGTTGCAGTAATCCGAACGGCACAAATTCGATTTCCCCCTAATTCGATCGGACGCGAAACAACAGCTCGCGTCGCGTCGCGATCGCGAGCGACGCACACACGCGTACAGGGCGAACAAGGGAGACGAAGGAACCGTTACCGTACGTGCGTATTCCACGGACGAAGGAAGGAAGAGGAGTCGAGTCGGCTATCCTCTCACTTCGGCACTCCCGACGTTACCTTTTTCTTTTTCTTTTAGATCACTGGGCAACAAAACAGATTTATATTCACTAGTCACTGGCCGGAAGGTAGTGACCCCAAGCAGGACGAGTGCTGTCGTCAGGGCAGCGCCGTAGAACGCTCGGCCGGCAGAAGAGGGTGGCTACGGAGCTCTCGCGATAAAATTTTTGCGTCGCGACGCACGCCGACGACGACGACCACGACCACGAAGAGAAGGAGGAGGAGGAGCCTCGATAGCGGACACCACTGATGACAACGGCTGCAAGGATCAGGACCGTCGTCGAACACCACCACATCGTACACCACTGAATCGCGTATGAACGAAAAGGCGGCTAATCACACGTCACACCAAGCACACCGGGCACAACGCGCGGGCGACACATCCCAGCGTATATTTGCCGAGCATCATCACACTCGCGTCGATCTAACCGTAATCGTCGGCGCCTCCCGTTCTCCGTCGAACACCGACAATGGAGGCCCGGGACCCGATACGCTCTCGGATCTCTCGCGGAAACCCCACTGAAAACAATCGATCTTACACGGACGATAGAACCGTTGCTTTATATCTTCCTGTTAAAATTTTCCAACGCGTAACCTTCAAGCGCACGACACTGCTTTTTCCTTTACCTTTATCCCGTATCTCCGTGCTCACTTTAAAGCGTAGTTGCTTCCTTTTTTTTTTTCACATCACTGAATATTAGAACGTCGAATACATATCTCGGTAGAAGCGAGCCGCGGGGTTCTTCTCTACTACCTTCTATATTTCGCGCGATCGAGTAACTGAACTGTGCCACGTACCGTGCAATTGAAATCGAACGAATCTGATACGATGTATTGGCGACGCGATCGCTACGATGCACGCTTGTGTATGTACATCTTAAACGCACTCGCTTCTTCGTTCACTCGGGCCATGTAACGCGGATGGAGCTGGCTTCGCTCCTTCTCACTGCACTACACTACTCGGAGTGACGTCACCGTGGCGGGAGCGTAGTACGGCTCGCTGGCTAGCATCGCTGTTTGGCCGCATGGTGGGGAGCACCGCGTAGGGGAGCGGAACGAGTCTACCTCGAAAAGCGGCGGTGGCGGCTTGCAATCGCGATCGTCGCCCGCCAGCCGGTGAAGTGTGCCCCGCGGTGGGGGCAACTTTTCGTGCGTCCCCGGTGGGGAGAGAGCGTGGAGGGACTCGTTCAAATCGAAGCAAGGACAGGTAGGGAGAACTCGGGGACTCCGGGAGAGAAGGGATAACGGGTCGAACGAGCTAACCCAAGCCCCCGTGCCGCGCGCCACCTTTCCCAGTCGCCTCTATCTTTCTCTATCGCCGCTACCTCTCCTCACGGCTCTTCCCGTCTCCTCTGCCCAAACCCTCTTAACGAACCACCCCGCGCCCCGTCCGCCCATTCTCTTTTCTCTCCTCTCTTCTCTTCCTACTCCCCGACACCTCCCGGCCCTCTTCCTCCTACCCTACCTCCTGCCACCGCCGCCGTCGCCTCTCGTCCGCCATCTTTCTTCTACCGCTCCCTCTCTTTCCATCCTGCTCTCTCCAGGGCCGGTTTAGGGGCAGCCAATTACCCGGGGCATCGGTACTTTCTACCAAGAATAAAGATGGAAAATCGGATTATTACGAAAAAATAAAACTGCTCGACTCCGCGTCGCGCTATCCTAATCAAGGAAGTAACGATCAAACAAACGCGTCGGCTTGATAGCGTGTACAGAACCGACGAATCATCTACCAAGCTGATCGCTTTGTGTGTAAATATCGTAGATCGGTATGTATACCGTGGAATAAGGCGTCTAGTTTCATATCATTCCACGTTAGAATGCTATTTCGCCTACAATCGAAACAGACTACGTACACAAATTCCATTATTACGCGCTACTTTTTTTCTTTTCGAAATACCTTGTTGCAACCACCTATTTCTTATAAAAAGCAATCCAGAAGAAACTCACAAGTATAAACACTACAAATACCTTACACCGAGAAAAAAACGACGTTTAGAACGTGTACGAATAAACCGTAATCCGTATTCGAATGAATTTTCAAGTGTCATTGAAAATCGAACTTTATTCGATATCCAAACGACAGTTGACTTTGCAGATGCATTCATATCGTACTGATTTTCGATATATTGTAAAATTACTGGAAATTATGGCGAATTACGCGGATAATGAGTTTAGGAATTACATGGGGCGTCAGGCCACGTTCAGCCGAGCCTGAGCCGCGCTCCATCTTGTTTCCGCTAAAATCGCGTCAAAGTTGTAGACTCATGGCGTCGATGTAGTGGCTTCGACTTCACAAGACCTACTGTTCGTTTATCCTTTCGTGGCGTACGTTCTTTTCATGGGTGACGACAGTTCGCTCATACGGAATTAACTCTATCGGCGACGATACCGAGAACGTTCGTTTGTCGGTTAAGAATACGTCATCAAGGCTAGGAGAAAGCTTCTATGGAGCTGCACGATTTCACGGCAGCGGAGTCGTTACGTGTTGTGGTATTTCGGATCTATCACACGCCCTTGCTGTATTCTTGCGATCGGGATAGAAATTCTATAATCAGATCGAAAGGCATCAGTGCGACTGTTGTTCGAAGCAATAATGGATGAGGAGTGCAACTCTGAGTTGTGCTTGCACAGCGGGTTTCCGATCGCCGGTTTCTGCGTAAATATATTGCCCATTTCTGTCTTGACTGTTCTTTCGATCGTTCTATGGTGCGTTCTTTATTATCATCAAATTTCTAGCTTCGTCGAGTCACGTACGTTAGGTAAGATTCGTTATTACTTTTTTCACCGCGCTAGCTCCACAGCTCCATGACTGTTTCGTGTTGTTGAGAACGTTTCGAACGAGAAACGCCTATTGCGTGTTCTGTGCCGGTGATTTATAGACACCTCCTAACATGCAGCGACCATATAGAAAGATGTTCGCCCCATTAAGTTTAGGCCGTATTTGCTGTTAAGCTAATTACGTATTAAACATTCGCAGTACTTATTCTAGAATATTCAAGAATATTTTATTTTCTAGAATATTCGTGTCAATCTATATTCGAACCCATTCCTTGCCAATTGTTGTAAGGCTTAGATTCATTTTGTTAACATTATTACATTTATGTATAAATAATTGTGTTGCAACGTTTTAATACAAAACTTCCAAATATCTAACCTGCCCTTTGAAATTAATAGCATAAGCATGTGAGACAATCGAAAAATTTTTCGCTATCAACTTTGTTTATTAAACGCGAAATTATAATAGAAATTTATTCTACGTATCTCCTGTCGGTAATGAAGAATAACGGCGATGAAAAGAATTGACGATGTCTTGAGAACAATTTATTGCTAACACTATGTGCATAGACATCATAGTTGTTGGAAAACAAGATTGACGTACTTAATTGATAATTGATAGTTCCGTTAAATTTATCATAAGAATTATTTAATATGATAATTGACTACGAACACAGTGACGTTTTTCCTTAGCCCGACGTTCGACTATTTACGCTATGTAATTTATTTGCCCAAAGGTTACCGACACATACGCAGTTTGACCCATCGAACCAGGAAATACGTTTATGAATATTTAATTTTCGCACTTGTCGAGAATCATGATACTGTCTGTATATGTGTATCGAAAATTACGCCTGTAAAAGCGACAAATTCAAACTTCATTGAAAAAAACAATTTCTGTTTTCCTTAGAAAGAAAAATATTAATATAATACCGGTTAATGAGTGATCTATGCAGTATTAATATAAATATTATTGACATTTGATACAACTTTAAGAGATTTTAAGGACTATTATTATTCAATATTTATCTTCCTTGAATTTTAAAAAAGTTTTCCTGAAATTGCTACATTTTCGACGTGCCAAAAAGTGTCTTTAATTAATTTTTGTTACGTTTCAAATCTATTGTTCTCTTCTGTAAGACTGGTGGCGACAGCTTTTAATTAACGGGCCGCAGTAATGGATGCTTTACCAATACCCAGCGTCATCTATGGGCGACAAGTACTAATGATTCCTCGGTTACCAACAACGGTAAACACGAAATAACAATTCTGTATCGAACAAACAAAGTTGTTTTATTTCACACACCTGCCTGCATGTAATTGTTACTCTTTCATTATCATTCTTCGCCAGATAGCGGTGTCTAACCTTTTTCACAATATCTTAACTCCAAACAAACGTGTGCCTTAAATCCAATAATACTTCACGGGCTCTCAATCGTGATTTCGTCGAGGCGCCGATGAAGTGCATTCTCATAAATTGAAAGTACAGAATTGAGAAGCATGTCAGCGATATTCGAAAGATATACGGCTGCCACGCAGGAAGCGGAAGAACCATCTATTTTATCAACCGATGTAAACGAAAGAAAGTTGGCGCGCAGACTTCGTATTCAACAACGATTAGACGCGTTGACCAAGTAAGAATTCAATTAATTTGTAATTGCAATATTTACGCGACACAAGTTATAATTTTATATCCATTAATTCCCTGCGATTTTGAATTGAATTTTGTTAGTTACCATTAACGTTAAATACCATTTCTCATGGAATTTTATAATTTTTTATTCTCTTTCGGTGTAACTTCACGAATATTCGGTTTCAGGCAGACGAAGACCGAAGATGAAGAAATCGTGGAAATACCTCCTATCGAGAAACAGATACTTGATAGTACAGAAGTTTTAGCAAAATTGTCTTTAGAAGGAGAAGAAGTGGTGCGTTTCGTTATTTCAAACGAATTACAACTAAAAAAAAACTGATCATCTTCTGAGAAGATCTGGGATTTAATATATCAGCAAAACATAGAATTTTTTTGTACTCTTCTTTTCATTTTTACAATTTTTAACTTTAATAAATTCACGTATTCACAGGTGACTGGCATAAGAATAGCCAACGATGCAAGGGAGCTGCAAAGGCGAAAGGAAGCGCAAGAGACAAGAGACAGATTATTGAAGGTACTCGAAAAGGAAGACAAGGAGTGCATGGAGAAGTACCACGAGATTACGAAAAAGTGGCCGGACATACTCGCCTCCAAAGACCCACTACACATTCATGACGAATTGGAGGCTCAAAACACTGAGTGCCTCAAAATTCTGGAGAACAAGGATGCTTTAATCGCGGAATTGAAGGAACAGCTGAAGAACGCCGATCAACTGTACGCCGAGGATGTGAAGAAACAGAATGAAGATATCGATTTACTTATCGAAAGAATGGAGAACCAAGTTAGCTTCTCGATTATTTTTTTTCTAAACCAAATTTACGGGATGGCGTATCAAAAATAAACTACCTTGGCTTCTCTCTGCAATCGCTGTTTTTTTTTAAGTTATCTAAATTCTATTCTTCTGTTATAATAAATTATAAAGATGTGTCGATCATCTTTCCAATCCACAGGATTACTAATCTCAAACACTTAATTTCGTATTTTTAAAAGTTCTGACAACAGATTTTTTGCGCAGGTGCGAACGATGTCTAAAGCCCACCGCCACGAGCTGGCAATTATTGAAAACGTTATCGAATCGGAGCGTAAAATACTTCTGATAAATTCTAAGGAAAGGTGGGACGTGCTGTTTAAAAAGCTTCAAGACGACACTCTCGAAGGAAGAGAGAAGAGGAAGGAAATAATGCGGGAGTACGAAGAAGAGATGAGGAAGGCGGTGACAGAGCACCAAGAAGAATTCAGGCGGCAGAAGATCAGCTTCGAAATGGAAATAGAGCATCTCCAGCAGGAGGTGCAAAACATGAAGGCCCTGTGCATGATGAATATCGAAAAGCTGGATTACAACTATTCTATACTAAAACGCCGGGACGAAGAGAACATCATCGTGAAGAATCAGCAGAAGAGAAGATTAAACAAGTCAGTGGCAGGATTAAGTAAGATTCCAATGATTACATAATTCTGTTTTAATTCAACATCCGCGTCTCAGGCTTCAAGATGTTATTAATAATTTAAAAAAGACTTACGCCGAGTTAGAGGAGTCCACGAGACTGGAGATTCAGAAGCTTACAAATCAAATTTTAAAATCGCACAAAGCTATACTGGATTTGCAAGAGAAGTCTAATCATCTGGCAACCAACAATGACACAAAGTACATGCAAATTTGGGACATGAATATTAAAACTGCCGACGAATTAGTCGATAAGGTACAGTGTGGAATAGCTGCTCGCGAAAATGGTTCTTCTAACATGTACATTTTAGATTCTAACAGCGGATCGAATTCTGCACGAAGAATTATTGAGACTAGAGTGGCAACCGCCGGAGGAGAAATTATTGAAGAAAGAAGACCTGCCGTCGTACTGCGGTGCTATGTGCGCCATAAAACGAGGTAAAATCGATTATAAAAATGTTATACTGCAATGAAATTTTATCCCGCGAATGTGTAGTAAAAGCATAATCTTCTAGAAAGAGAAGAGGCAAAAAAGAGGAAAACGATTTCGAAATCGTACAAGCCAGCGACAACATTAGAGGATATTAATTTAGAGCGAGGACTGTTGAATCATATCTGCAAGTTAATTTCCGAGAAATGCGATTACCTTATCGAAGATACTTTGAAAGAACTACTCTCCAATTATACCGAGGACGATAAGCTTCTAATTCGACTGGACAAAATATTCCAGGTACCTTAATAGAGGCATTAAACTCTTACAACTTAATCACAAATGGGATTGAACTTTCAGGCATTAAAAATTACATCCGAGCGGGAGTTGCAATTCCTGTTGAACTTCTTTTTGCCGTATGCACATTGTCCCATTTGCACGACCAGAGTTTCAAGCACGCCGAGCGTTTGTGGACTGTCTGGCAGAACCGCAGAAACTTCATCTGGGTACGTGATGAACTTAACAATCAAATATCGCTCTGTTTTGTGGAATTCAGTGTTCTCATTTTTGTAACGACTGAATTTATAATTGCAGAACCAGTGAACCTGAAGTTTGCAGGGGCGACGACTTCAATGCAGCAGAAGTTAAGTTAATTACAGCCGTGCAAGGAGCACTCTGTTGCGAAACATTACGTGACGATGCCGAAACAGCCGTTGAAACTAGTACACCGGAAGGTTCTTCGATTGAACCAGAACCTGAGGAGGTGCAAATTGCATCAACCTGCGTTTCCGGAGGCATCGTTGAAGTCACTGATGGTACGAAGTAGAAATTAACTCTTTTCTTCTACCGTTCGCCAGCCTTGACACGAATTTTCTTGAACACGTGGCGGGAGAATCTAGTAGATAGTAATATGAAACTATGAACAGTTACATAGAACTATCCTAAAACTGATTTTTACAGAGGATGGTGAACCAAAGCGGCAACTATTATGCGATAAAGGTCACTTGCTGGTAATCGAAGCCGAGTTCGTTTCGCATGCCTTAAAAGAATTCGTGGAGAGATATGAATTCGTTAAGCAAGAGAAAACTCCCGCGCCCTCCGTTAAAGGAGTCTTAAAAGAAAAACTGACTGTGTCACGAAACATAACGGAGAATGATATAATCAAATTTTGGCAACATTACCGAAATATCTTTTCGGAAGACAGAGAAAGGCTGTGGGACAATTTGTTACTCGGTCTTAAAAAGTATTACAAGGTATTGAGAGAGAGACACAGGTTAAACGAGGAGACGGAATCCTTGCGAAAGCGAAATGCAGAGATGCGACGTTTATTAAAAAATTATTCGGAGAGTGAGGTAATGGACGATTACTAAACGGCTCGCTAAACATCTTCGATCACATCATCCGTATTTAATTTTCAGTCCCAAGCTGTGGAGTTAACGGAGGAAGAAACGAAATTTCTTCAACGCGTATTGCAGAATTGAAGAAGTCACGTGGTATTAAGTATTATTTACAATATTATATATTTTTCAATTAATTTTTAAATGGTCATATATACACACACATACAATATATCAGTACCTTCTTGCACTATTTCATCTAATAATACGCGCGTTGCGAATAATTCGAAAACAAATGTGATTCATTAACATATACCCCGTAATTTACAAAGCTTTTTTTTTTAAACCCTCATTAACTCTGAAATATATTTAATGAAAATGTATACTGATAATAGCTTTTGTTTAAACCAAATATATATATAAATACATACTTTCGAATATGTATTCTTATTACAAAAGAAATAGTACAGAGGAGATATAAAATTCAATGCATTGCATGCCGTGAAGGTTCACGGATGAAATTATGAACGACATAATGTGTATGTTGTACTTATAGCTCAGCGCTTAGATTTTAACTGCGTAATCGATTTGATCGAAAGTAATGCAATCTTCGAATTATTTCCCTTTACTTAATATTTACATCTGAACAATCCATATGTATACGTATGAATTGTGATAGATAAATGTGGTGTTAAAAAAATTGTAGGACATTTTTCAGGATAAACTCTACGCATCGAAATGATGGAAAAAGTTCATATGCGCGTATGAACATTTAATATATATATTTATAGTAAAATAGATATATTGACTTTGCCATTTATCTTTTCTATGTCTGATTTGTGAAACCTCCTGGTACGAAACTATTCGACAACGACTGAACGAGGTTCTTGGGATTTACACCAGTTTTAGGTTTCTTCCAATATGGAAAGAATCTTTTCTTTTTTTGAATCTTTGCTTGTTTTAATTTACTAGTATGTCTCTTTGATGTTATATGCTGCAATACAATATGAATTATATAATTAAATAATCACTGTACGTTTACTTAGGTCTTTTGAAAAAAAATGAGTGTAACATACCACGTTATATTGCGCCGGGGAATTGAAGATTTTGTTGCACATGGTGCATGAAAGCGATACACCTTTAGATCCAGAGTTCTCCTGGACATTTGGAGTAGCTGACATCATCGAGCCGCCAACTTCTTTGACACCCCACCCACCTAAGCATCAATGTGCGATCAACACTATCTATGTATCACGACCACTGAGGCGGTCATATGTGATAATAAATCAGCTTGAACACTACATTCATGCTATGGAAAAAGCAACCATTAATGTAAACAGTTTCAACAAAAAACATCGTTAAAATATAAACATTTTACAGCCGTACGTGGACGCACGTGACTCTACCTCGTTAAATAAACAAATAAAAATACGTTGTTCCCTCTGTATTCGGTGTGTAAGAATGTGCTTTACCGCGCACAATTGAGATAATGGTCGTATTGCGTAAGGGCATGAATATAGTTTCGAAAAATGTTAATTGACTTTAACTGTTTAAGGTACTAAATTATATGTTACTTACAATTACTCATTGGCAAGCGGGAAGTTACAGTATCGATAGATTAATAAGTGAAGAGGAAGGAGAAAGAGATGTGCGTGTAATTTGTATATTTACGAAACGGGTGCAATAAAACGGAAACGGTATCGAATTATTTCACGAACAGTACGAACTTTATTAAACACGATATATAACTAAACTCGCGGTCGAGTTCCCCCTCCTAATATGTTCGCAGATGAATGAATAATAAATATACAATTTCAGTCTGGCAGAAATAAATAATAAATAAATAATAAATAGTACATAATAAATAATGAACAGTAAATAATGGTGCGTAAATTACAACGAAGTATGAAAATATCACTCGACATCTCAGCAGCATTTGCTAAATTTAAAGCTATCCAAGCGGCAAACAGTTAGTTCGGCGTTCGTTCATAGAAACAGATGAAAAGCAAACGTAAGCAACAGCGTTAGGCATGCGAATGTAAACAAGATTAGGCAGTAAACTAGCACAGCAACATTTTTCTCTATGATTTTCTCCATACACATAGTGCGACTACATCTAAACCCATACGCTAGTGATTTCCGTACCATATAGGATTTATTACCTCTCATTGCTTTCTTTTTATGCCGGCTCCCTGCAGGAAAGAGGATTATTCCTTTAATACATTATCGAAACATGGAAGCGCGAATAAGTTCATTTCCGACAAGTCTGCGAAATACCGTTTAAATGCGTTTGAAGCTGCTGTATCGAGTTCAGGCACACATTGCACACATTGCATTTCAGTCCGTTCGTTTCCTCGTCCTTTGTGAACGATACTTTCGTTTCTTCCAGAGATGCCATTATGTTCTTCGACCTTATCTGTAAAACGGGTACACGTCCCTGTATTTCTCATCAATCCAGATTTATAAACATCTCTCTCGCCGTACGCGTATCGTCCAATATTCAGTTTTTCATTTCCATACTCGGTTACCCTCTGCTTTCATTACACTGTTGTATTTATACAAACCTGCTTCGCGTGACGGGCACCTTGTAAGTGTGTGTCTAATACCGTTTGACTTGTGAATGAAAGATCGCAATCATCGCAGCGAACAAGGGGCTTCTTCGTGGGTAAATTACCCATTATATTATCCACTACCGCTTTGGTTACGGGATCATTTAGACTGGAATTTATCACTGTTTCTGACGATACAGCCATTGTTGGACCTGAAAGTTTCGCACAGAAAATTAATTCAGAAGCACAGACACTAACGAACAGAATACGTATGCACGTTTCATTGAGATTCCGTTTTATAATGGTAATCGGAAGCTCGATTATCGTATTACGTTATAACATTAATAGTAGTGATTTATTTCGAGCTACTTCTATATACACGCGTGTATTTATACGTATATATACTACGGTGATTTCAATTAGACATAATTGTTTAATATCCTCGAAGTACAGAGTATTATATATTATTTGTAACGATATCGAAATATCGTTCGGAACGTACCTATTTGCGATATCGGAATTCGGCTGGGATGAGACTCGACAATGTTCGGCTCGCGTAGTAAGATGTATTTAGTTTTCAATGAATCCGGAAAGTTACTTAGCGGACAGTAGTGTTTGTAAATGAAGCCGAGCTTATCTCCTCGGTATGTCAGAGACACGCAAGTTCTCGAGTTGGCCGCCTGCTTTTTTTTAGGAACATTATTTCGAAGCGTTACAGTTCGATATTACATTTGATAGGCTCCGAGAGTTCCTAGCGTGTCGTCACACAGGGTACGTTCAGTAATTACAATGGGGACCGAAATACTGCGCACAATTAATTCCGAGGAGATTTTAAACTACCATAAAAAATCGTGCGACCTACAGCGGGCACTTTACGAGTTTCAACTGATGAGGCAACGGTGAAACTGAGAGAACGGAATATATAAATGGTACCGTGAGTCAATATTCAATAACATTCAAACGTCTTCAAACAGTCGCATGCTTTCTATAAGAATTCCATTTTTAAATATCCACTTTAGAAAATACTCACCTGCTCACATTTAAATCTGGCATCTCTATATTGTTTGTTGCATATATGTATATATCCTCATATCGATGTTACGTAAAGTATATTCTTTTTAATTACACCCCTAAAATGCACACGAGACGTATACGACTTTGTCATTTGGACGGTAGAAAGGTTACAATGGATATTAATCAGAGTTTCGCGTTCGTGCGCGATGCTTTAATGAACATTCACTGGCCCAGTCGCCGTGTCGGTTTACGAGGGAACGGGAGTCATTCGTATTAGCTCGTATATAGCCTATATTAGAAGGAAATAGGTGTTACGCGTTCGCGGAAGTTTGTCCATTAAATTATGCATAAAATCAAACAGGTGAATGAAGCTTTGCGAGGGATTGATCCAATCAGCGGTTTTCGAAGTGCGATATGTCGGCGGTAGCGGAGCGTAATATTCGCGGCTTAAGAAGGGCAGCCAATTAGAAAAGTTGGCGAATATCGTCGGTCGGTACTTAGGCGCGTGTGTTTGTGTCGGTGCATATAGGTGACGGTCGCGAAATATAGTAGCAGCCATCTTATATTTTGTGTCGGAGAAAAACAATTTGGCCGTACAAATGTTTCGCGATTGTCCGTGAAGCCGCTCGAGAACGGGAGGCGTGCGCTCGATGAGGCGTGACGTTTTTCGACCCTAGTCCAGACCACTACATTTAGCAAAGGTTCGTAGAACGAGTGCCGTCCACCTCGGCTACCTGCAAAACCGACCCCCACTTGCGATGCGCTTACAAGGAATCCGGTTTAGCAGTCAAAATATTCCGCCGTTATCTCTCGTCGCGTTCTTTAAAAATAGAGCTGCCCGTGTCGCTCGCTGCTGGGCTAAGTTCCGTTGACGACGGCATCGCGCCGTCTTCGAACGCTCGCGTAAAAGTTATGCAATCAGCTGATCGTCCAGCTACCTTCTGTCACTTGTCAAAAATAAATGTCAAAGCGCCTGGTCTAACCTGACACGCGTACGTACGAGTCGGGCATGCATGTTGCGTCGGGATCGCGGGCGTAACCACGCCGCTCTCGATTACCCGTGGCTGCGCCAGTGCGCTGATTCGGAGATTTATAGAGGTTCCCTGTCGCGCAGGTGGATTGGTACGCAGGATATGAGCAGCTTGTCAAGCGCAACCTGACTCTGCTCCCACATCAAGAAGCAGCGCAGCAGCAGGAGCTGCAACCGCAACAGCTGGTTCAGCAGCAAGAGACTGATATAATGACGTCCATGTTCGAACAGCAGATCAAAAGCGAGCCGATGGGCTTTTACTCGGTGGCCTCGAGCCGTTCGGACGGTTCGAATTCCATGGTGAATCTGTCCGACGACCGCGAGGACCTGTCCCAGCAGGAGGGTCATTTGCAACCCCAGCAGCAGGCGACGTTGCAGTTGAACCAGCAACAGGGCCAACAGCAGACGCAGCAGCAGAGCCAGCAACAGGCGCAGCAGGGTCAACAGCAGCAGAGTCAAAGCGTGCAGCAAGAAGCTCCGACTCGTCAGTCGACGGGCCAGCAGACTGTTAAGGAGGGCTCGCGGTCGAGGCCGCAGCCTTGCAAGGTGTGCGGCAAGGTGCTGTCCTCCGCCTCGTCGTACTATGTACATATGAAACTCCACTCGGGCAACAAACCATATCACTGTACGGTGTGCGAGGCGAGCTTTTGCCGCAAGCCGTACCTGGAGGTGCACATGAGGACGCACACGGGGGAGCGACCTTTCCAGTGCGAGCTGTGCTTGAAGAGGTTTACCCAGAAGAGTAGCCTCAATACTCACAAGCGGGTGCACACGGGTGAAAGGCCGTACGCCTGCGATATCTGTCAGAAACGTTTCGCGGTGAAAAGCTACGTGACTGCGCATCGCTGGAGCCACGTCGCCGAGAAGCCTCTGGTGTGCGACAGATGTTCCCTCACGTTCACGTCCAAGAGTCAATTCGCAATCCACATCCGCACCCACACGGCGAGCACCACGTACGAGTGCAACATTTGCGGGCGCACGTTCGTGCGCGACAGTTATCTGATACGGCATCAGAATCGAGTACACCGCGACATGAATCAAAGCAATACGAATCACAATCCACCGACGCCGCAGAGCACCGGCGGCGGTGCGTCCGGCGCAGGCTTCGAGAGCCCGGTGTGCGATCTACGCTACAGCGAGGGACCCTCTTCGCTGGACGGCCTGGCCGGCTCTAAGGGGGGCATCGCAGCCGAGATCGCAAGCTTAGCCAAACAGAACAATCTTCAACTTCCTCTACCGCTGTTACATCCGCAGACCACCAACTAGTGTTTAGACGCCAGCGTGTCTGAGTCCCTACCGCAACACCAGTCACCGCAGCAAGTAGTATGTCCCACCTCGGCGTCCTCGCCATTCACACTCAATTCACCTGTGTCTCACGAGCACACCACACCGCAGAGTGTCTACCAAACGACGGGCTCGTCCAGCTCGCTGGACAGCCTCAACTCCCAACTCTACCCGCAATTGTCATCCCCCGTAGATTCATCCGAGTCGCATCATCAACTGCACCCCGGCATTCCTCCGCCAGGGCTTCACCCTGCATTGTATCTGTACGCTCAGTATTCGAACACGAGCTCGCCGATCTCGTACCCCGAATACATCCAACGCAACAATTGAAGTGCCAGCTTATGCGAGCGGCGATCTCTGCCACGGGCGGGACGGACGGTCCGCGCCACGGATCCGGCGCTTTTACGCTGGGCCCTTCGATCGCGTGCCGTTTAATGGTGCTGGTTAAACGAAGTGCCTAAAAAAGCATCCGCTTCCCGGATCACGACGGATGCTTGTGCCCAATCGCGGATCGATTAATGCTAAAGAATTTTTACGCACCGATTCTTGTTTCGAGTTTTTAGAACGGCAACGGGGTGGGATCGATTGGAAATTGATCGCCGATTCTGCGCGTATTCTCACCGATACACACCTCTCGGTCCATCTAATGGATTTCTACGTTCACGGGCGTATTTTAATGCGAGAATTGAATGGCAAACGCTCGAAGGGCCCGTGCTCGAGGGACGATCGGACGTTACCCCCCTTCGATCGCTGGATCCTCCTCGCCGTGGTACGTCCGACGCTGGCATAAGCTAAAGGCGCGTCACGTTTCTACACGAGTTTTCCAAGTTTCCGCACTTCTTTGATTTACCTGTTTTTCAATCACCATCTGCGAGTACATATACATATATATATATCTATGTGTGTATATATATTATGCGCGAGAACCATTACGCATAACATATTTATATTATATTTTTAAAGGAGTTTAGTCACTTGGATCTGTGATATAGATAGTAATTATTATCTACAACGTTTAAAACTATTGGTTTACTATTTTGATGATATCAAAACGTGGAAAAATGATAGAAAAGAAAAGAGGAAAAAAAAATACAAGCAATGTCACGGAGCGATGTAGCTATCAGAATTTAACGGACATTGGTCTCTACCGAAGGTGTTTGGTAGACACCCTACTATTACTTTTACAAACAAACAAACAGAGACAAAAAACAGGAATATTACTATTACTAATGCTGCTACTACTATTACTATCAACTACTAGCAACTACTCTTACTAATACTCTCACTATCACCACCACCACCGATATTTCCCCCAACTATATATTACACTCGCTATTACTACTACCACCACTACTACTACTACTATTACTACTACTACTATTACCACTACTGTTATTATGATTATTATTACTAGAAACTCACGAACGTTACTTCGTTTTAGCGGCATGCATAGCGCGTACATTGGCGGGGCCCGCGACGAACTCGTCACGGCTCCTCTTTAGCTTCTATCCTTTAGTTTGCTCTTTTCCCCCGACTTTCGTTTCTTCTACCTCTCCTCCCCGTCACTCCCCTAGCTATTTCAGTTCCTCTCTTACTCCTCGTACTAATGTTTTCCGCGCCTCACTTGCGTAAGCGTCCGGAAGACGGGATGCGCTTCGGTGTTGGTATCCTTTCATCACGCGTAGGACTACTTGTACAGCTTTGAATCAGTTCCATGGGTGTACTTACTTTTCACATATCGGAAGTGTATCGTACACACACACAAACACAGAAATACACGAACACAGAGAGAGAGAGAGAGAGAGAGAGAGCGAGAAAGAATACATATTGTATATACATATACATATGGATGTATTATAAAAGGACGAGCGGATGTGCAGAGGATCGTTAGTTCTAAGTACTAGGAGTGTAATAGCAGGGCTGTTAATTTTCTCTTCTTTTTTTTTTCTCGACTACTGTTAGAGATTAGTCTTAGCGTTTATTATTAATGTTCTGACTCTGTTACAATTATCACGCGGTTATTATTATTAATAATCTTTTATCTACTAACGCCGCGAAAAGCTTAGACACAAGCGGGGGAACCATGACAGCCGCGCGAGTTCGTACGCGGAGCAGTTTTCGTTTGCCGCGGGGTTTCCCTGCGTGCGTGGTTCAGCACGGTATCCGATACATCGGCGACGAAACGACGAAAGCAGGAAGTCGAATGAGACATTTTTAACGCGGGAGAAAAATCGTACAGATCTTGAGGTACACGTACTCGAGTTTAGGGGTCGTTTGAAAACGAGGAAGCAAAGTTGGGGATATTCGAGAACCGCAAGAAAAAAAGGGAGAGAAAGAGAAACATTCGCGCTAGCGTGCCTCGAACTTCCTTCGTGCATCGGTGGGTCCGTTTCGACGATCGATTTTTTTAGTCTTCGCGCTGAACAAAAGGAAAGAGCAATTCCTCTGCTCGCGTATGCCCGAGGCGTTTCATTTGAACGGGACGCGAAGTCACCGGGCAAGACTGATTTTACTCGCGACGGATCGCGAGCACGGGATGCGGGCGGGACATTCCTGTGTATTATCCTCCTTGCTGGATTTTTTCCTCGTTTCTTTCGTCTCTCGGTTACGGTTCGTCGAAACGCGCGAAGGAGGGAGGGGCTCCCCGTCACTCTCCCCGCGGGAAGAGAAACGAAAAATGGCACTTTCGCATCGTCTCGTCCGGGATACTTGTATAGGTGCGATGGGACACGAAAAGCGATTGACCTTGATGCTGGCTAGTCATTGTGCGGCTCTATGAATCCACTAATCGTACTACAAAGCTGTGATTTAAAGCCTCCGTGCATATGTCCGCGCAGCTCCTAATTAATTATATAGCGATACATATTTTGTAGCTTGTTATGAGACTGTAAATACAGCGTAGGTAGCTCGTAGGGATATCTAAACGAAAAGAACAAAAAGAGCAGAAAGGAATGATTGCAGTTCCGAACCGATCGGTCGATCCTTCGTTACGATCTCTTTTCTCTTATTCTCTCTGACCGATTCTTTCTTTTTTTAATCTTCGCTCTCTCTATCCCCCTTTTGTCTTTCCTTTCCCTCTTTCTCTTCCCTCCTTGGATTCTTCGATACACGTGCTTTCACGGTGCTGGGCACGCGGCTGTTTTACCGTTTATGGGAACGGGAGGGGAGTGTTTTGGACGGGACGAGCACCGCGCTTCGAGCGTTTCTGTCTGTCGCGTCATTTGTTGTTTTATCGCTCGGAACGGAGGTGTCGCAGTTGTTTTTAGGCTTCTGTTTCCTATGTTATCGCGTCACCATTGAGTTCCGAACGTATCAGAGATCGGAACGATCCTATTGCGAGACCGTTCTCTTTTTATCCGGTTTGTTCGCCGTTTTTTTTTTGTAGGAAAGTATTTGTACCCGAGCTTGTTTTCGCTCTGCTTCGACGTTTAAGAAATCGACCATATCCTAGTGAGATACGGACGCGATAACGAATTGATGGGGTAATTTTATTATTTATATATCAGTATATATTTAGAGGAACAGAAGAACGGTACTTGTTAAATCGACGATCTGGTTGGAAGGGGAGTGTCGCGTACCAAATTGAGAAAAGTTGTTCTCGAAAGTATTCGTTCGTCGTTAAATTGTCTAAGAAACATGACTTTTATTATTTGTGTATCTCGATTCACTCTTATCTTGAGGTCAGCTAGCAGGAATACGAGTGATCTATTTTTCCACGGTAGAGATCATATCCCCCCCCCAGATATAGTGAGATTTTACCCGCGCCGACAGGGATCCAGTAAACGAAAGCCAATTTCACGCAGTATTTTTAAGGAGCACGGCACGTCGTAGCATTGTCCAGCACTGATACACCGTGTGTACCGAATCATTTTAAACGATCTCAATAATTCCGTGGCCCCGCGGACGTGTCCGAGAGTCCTCTTCTATTCACGTGCATACGTATCAAAGATCCGTGTATTTTTCATAACGAGGAAGGGAAGCGGGATGAGTCCTTTCTTCGAAAGAGCACACGTCGGACCAATATATAAGGAAATCCAAAAAGAAGAGAAAAGAAAAACGAGCAAAAGAGAAGGAGATCAATAGCGAGGCGTAACTTAATAAATAAGTAAATAAAGATTAAAAAGAAACTCGGGGGCTTGCGAAGTCCAGGGTCGAACGAACTAATTAAAAACTCACGCCACGTCTTCTTCGACGGAATATTTTATTAGTACGACGTAGATGTACACTATTGGACGCAATAATCATTTCTTTCACGGAGTAGTCGATAATTTTCTTTTGCTTGCTTTTATCCTATACCGTTAGGACGAGAGACGCGTCGCGAATGTTAAGGAAGAAAAGCGTTGTTTCGTGTTTAGCTAATTCAGAGAGAGTGGTGTTTCGTCTCGCGGGTGCGTTCCTCGCGTAAATCGGCTAAGCTTGTATATACGACGGTAGTTGACGCGTGTAAAGGGAATCAAAAGAGACGAATATGTATAGTTTATCGTAGAGTGCGACGCCCAATCGAGAGGATCGCGAAAAGCATCGATGCGAGCAATAGGAGAGATGGTGAGTCGGATATTCGAGGCCCTACATGGTCCATAGTTCTCGCAGCTGATATTAGTGAAGGCTTCTGGGGTGTAAGTCGTGTCTTTCTGGAATTTAAAACATATCGAACGTCGTCAAATTCTTGTCTCCTTGCTGGCGAAAGTCGGGGGTTGAACTTCAAGGTCTGATCAATACCTCACTCTACACCCATCTCTATATTTGGCGATAATTTCCCAATTCCTTCTTGGTCACTAAACAGAGTGTCTTTGTTCTGTTAAGAACACCACCTTTTACCACAAAATTTGGGCAACCAATAAAAATGGTAAAAAATCATTTTACTAGCATTGTAGCCAGCTTCTTCAAGAGTTTGACCACGTGTTGGTGTGTGTTGTTGTCCTCATACGTTGACATATGCTTTCGAAAGGGCGCAGTTTGTATTTGAAGGCCTCGGACAGTATGGTAACAGTAATCATCAGTGACTTTTTTCATTGCCTCGCAATTCGTAGATTTCTTCCTTTAGCGTGGCCGATCTCTTCCCTCCTCTCTTTTTATCTCTCTTCCTACCGGAAGGAATCATCGTAATCTCAACGCAAAGTATTACTCTACCGATTACACAATCGTACGGCCTCGTTTCTTCGCTCTCGTTTATCTTCTCATCCTGCTCTCGCGTCTGAACACCATAAGCGGGGCGTCTCGACCCCCATCGAAACGAAAGCATCAAGACCCGAACGCTTTCGGCTCGTGCTTTTTCTTCCTCCCGATCCCTCTCGATCGTCTTCTAATCGTTAACGTTCATGGGCGTAAATCGAAGAGCGAATGGAAACGAGAAGCAAGGGGGGCCGTTTCAATATTACGCTGCAACGTCGTTTCCACTCGCGCGAGTGGGGACACTGCTACTGCTGCGAGATGTTAAGCACCGTTTGTATACGAGGGTTAGGTAGCAATCGTTGCCCGAGGGAGAAAAATCGTGTGGCCACGCGAGGATGGATATTTTATCGCCGGTGGTAGAGAAACAGTGAATTCGTAAATTGTGCACAGCCGTAGAAGCAAGCACGTGCTGGTTGTTGAGCGAAGAGAGGGGAAGGAAGGATAAGGGAGGGGGAAATGGGCCTCGCGCGCTGTGATGCCAGATCGGGGACGGGTTCCCTCGAGAATTTCCCCCACCTCGCGCATACTACGCCGGAGCAGCGTGTCCGTGAGCTCGGCGCTTCGGAGTCCAACTCACGGACACGCAGCTCCGGCGTAGTGTGCGCGAGGTGGGGGAAATTCTCGAGGGAACCCGTCCCCCGATCTGGCATCACAGCTCGCGCGGGGCCAGTCGCTCGAAACACCGCTTACCCATCGTTTCGTTTACGGTTTCGCTGTTTCTTCTCTTCGGCGACAAGTGGCTTCGAGAATAGCGAAATTCCGTGCAATCTGATTGCTGTGTTTTTTTTTTACGCAACCGTTTGGAAAAGTGATTATAATTTATACGTCTGTATATACCTACATAGCCTATCTACATATACACTTACATAGTACATATGTGTATACGTTTTGTTGAATAGATTTCTTTTCCTTTGTATGCGATTAGGTTTACGTTTTCGTTTGACGATTTCAAATGTATCTATGTTATCACAATAATCATTCATCATTATCTCGTGCTCGCCCGCGTCAGTATTACGTTTTTCCATTCGAAGTCTCGACGTGCATCGTTTAGTGTTTCGATTCTCATCCACGCGTTAAGAGAAATTAATTAACGACGCTTCTATCTTCGTTTCGTCGCGAGGTGAATTTCAAGCTTCTTCCTTAGCGCCTTCGTTACGGCGATCGTAGAATAGACATTGACTGCAGAACAGCGACAAGATATTAGCCTTTAGAAACGATTCAATTCGGAATAATGGGGAACGCGAACAAAGTATACCGTTTTACGTGCGCGAGCTTTTACACGCGACTCGACCAAGCCACCAGACGAAAACAAGGTAACAATCATCGACTTTGAAAGGGCAAACTTCCGATTCCGTTGCTCCGGAGTTGAGAATTTTCCGGCTAACGTTGATGGGAAATAGTATCAGGCGCTAAAGTCGAATCGCAGGGTGAAGATAGTCTTAAAAAAAAGGAAAGAAAAAGCAAAAAAATAAGAGATCAGATCGATCTCTACCAGCTAGGCAACGTCGATAGTTCCGATTGACTTTTGGGGCATGTTAAGTTTATATAAGAGTACGTACACGAAAAGGGTGTTTTTTATACGCAGAACGCTACGTTATTCAATTTGAGGAAGTTAATCAGAGTGAAATAGAGGAAAACGTAGCAATAAAATCGCGATGTATGAAATCGTTATTGCAATATCTCGACCGACAGAGGACGTTAAGTGAATAAGGGGCAGAAGTTCAAGTTTAGCGATGAAATTTCGATACGAAGTCATTTTTTAAGCTATAGTAGGTAAATGTCGTTTTCCACCACGCAGTTCGAAGTTGTTTTTTTAGAAATCGCATTCGCGATAGACCAAGACTTTGTAGAACAGAACGCGCAACTATCGTCCAGTACGTTGGGGCGAATTAAATGTTAAGCCGCGTTCCCACTTGTCCAACATTCACTTCGGAAAACACACGAGGCGCTTCATCGAATTCGTTTTTCGAAGGCAATGTGCATCAGAGAGACATCTTAATCGTGTTCTTTTTTTTTTAAATTGTATTATGCACGCTCCACACGTGGGAATGGGGCTTAAGCTTCGCTTGGGGTTCTAGAATGCCATATAAGAGTTTACGAGTTAGGACGGTGCAAGATACGACGCACTATAGTTTATTGATCTTAACGTTTCTGATTTCGCGTCTTTAACTTTCAACCTTGGTTCATCTGTTAGGGTTCAGCTGAGGCGTCGATCGTTTTTAACTTCATGGTTGATCGAAAGACCTGTCGGAGAACCGCGGGCCCTGGTTTGTGACTCGATATTCAAACGATTCGTTGAGAGTGCACCTGATGAACGAACTATGATAATTTATGGTAAAAAATACTCGCGAACCTTGATGAGATTCCTACTATCATGTGGTTGCTGTTGCTTGCGGAATTCATCGAGTCCCGAAGGAATAACGAGTCAGGATCCTTGGAGAGAGCTTAATTTATATCGCGGTGTAGAGTTACACTGAATGATTCATTTGATTCATTTTATCTTGCGAGGATGCACGAGTGACTCGACAGTGAATATACTGATTTGAATCACCGTGAATCGTATCGGACAGTTTCTTGCTTTCGATCTTCTCTGTATTATCTCTTCATCTATTATGTTTTTTTATGTTTGCTTATAAGATCTCTTTAATAATATATTTATTGTAATATTATGTACATAATTTATCGGTTAAATCGTACGTTTAGTTCTAGCTGTATGTAATTGCGATTACAATTCAATAACGATAGCTTTAAATCGAAGATACGTTAACTATTTTAAGCTGTGTAAATAATTTTTTAGCGGCAGGAGGCACGGGGCGCAAAAGTGAAATTAAAATTTCGGTCACGTGTTGATATGTGTAATTGTTTTATTGGCCAGCGAGCTGGAGAGAGGATTCTTTTATTTAACATTTTACCACTCGTTTGAAAGACTTCGCAGCAAAATTAGTCAAAGCGTTGTAACTTCAAAAAATTAAGGTTTTTATATATTATTACGCGCTGATAATACTTTTACTAATTTACGTTTCACGTAACGATTGCTGTGGGTCCTTACATAGATTTAAGTATCTTGTCTACCTTGCGGAAGGTATTTTAGATGGAAACATTGACACATCCGTTTTGACTGAAACTCAGAGTTGACTGCGATACCAGATCGTTCTGATTATTGGACAATTTTTTCAGTATTATTTTTCTAACAAGAAATTCGCAAGAACCACTGTAGCAACTCAACAGAAACATTGATTCAAATCAGTATTTTTTCCAGGGAATCTTCAGAATCAATTTGCTTTAGACCCGAGTCTCTCGAATCACGGTTATTTCAACCAGATTCAAACCTAATCGGCGAGCACGAAAGAAGACTTGGAGAAGAAAAATGCGACGATTCGGTGATTGTTTAACGCTCTATCTGCTGCACGTTTAAAAAAAAATCACTAAATACTCAAACTATTATAGAGCTGTTAATGGTACAGTGTTGTGTATAACAAATTAAATTCATAGGCTTACACGTGGTAATAGATCGGTTTCTCGAAGTCACGCACACGTGATAACGGCAGATAAAGAATTCAGAGCGGAGACACAAATGAAATGGGGCATTGAGTGCAAAAACGGACTAACCCACGTTGAAAAAAAAATTAATTTGTCCTATTTTATATGATTAGTACAGCCTGTTGGAATACATTATTGCTACTAACTCAATTTCACAAAAAATGTTACACTCTTCAATTATTACAAATCAGTTTTAGCGTGTTTCACGTCGATTGGACACTGTTGTGCATAAAGTTCCTTCTGTTTCTACGATGTCACTACCCCACACGTGGGTCAGAACAGTTTCGATTCAAGAAGTTAAAAGGTCAGGCTAATGACTCGAAAGTCTGCCAATCCTAGGGACATCTCTCATTGTCTCTTCTCCACCCTTTTTACCATATAATTGGCGTTGGTGTTTCTAAATTTATTATCGTAAAGAGTTTATCGCCAAGCAAGTAGATGGCAACTAGTGAGCGTGTTAGGGCTGTCTGAGACTTCCGGGTGCCTTCTTAGAAGACTGTTCCAACGTTCCGCCAGCATTGCAGCTATACTTGACGCAAAATCAATTGGCTCCTCAAGGCCATTGTGGAGTGCGCCCCACCACGCTCTGCAGCTCTAGCTCTTGTATCTTCGCGTCACGTTCGCTTCACCTCGTTTTAAAGACAGACATCGGTAACAACGAGACAGAGAAAGAAGTTGGGCCAGCGCGACGACTAAAAGTGAGAAATGAATATAGAAGTGGGAGAGAGAGAGGTGAACGGGTTCGATTGGTGGTAGGAACAAAAGAGAATTGTTTCGTAGCGATAAATTTTCGTACTTGAGACGAACGCTTGTGTATCGAAATTATTTGATACAGAATATAAAAGAGGGGTCATTAGATCTTTGAAGCTAGGTGGTAGGGAACGTCGACATAACTTACACCTGGGGGCAGTGGCGCACTCAGAATTTAATCTTCGGAGAGCCGGGTGGGTAGAATAAAAATATTTTTAACGTAAATTCAATAAAATTCATTAGGTGATTATAAAAATTTATTTAATGAATAAAATCCAGTTTTCTTTTCTTCTTACAAAGCCCCCTTTTTGGACCCCTTGTCTCCCGCTCGGTGCGCCACTGCCTGGAAGTCTCAGAGGATATTAATTATAACAGTGTTGGACCATGGACATATATCCAAATCTTTTTCTATCCACGTTAGATTGGCCTTATTCTGAAGGAAGTATCACTTCCTAATTGACTCAATAACGTCCCTTTTCTGCTCCTTCATTTCCTCATTTTCAATAAACAACAAGTTGAACCAGGGTATCGGTAATATTCGAATACTCGTCTGATATAGTACTCTACAAGCTATAAGACCCAAGTTCCAACAGACCCCAACATTATCCTTCGAAGGATACAGCAGTGTGGAGAACATAGCACGATCGTCGCATTTTTTCAAAGAACCCGCAAGTCCTTTCGTGTTCGCCGGCTTGCTCGGACCTTGACTTTGGGCTCGAGGCAGTTCCTCATCTAATATTCAACCGGGGTGCTTTATCGTGCCGCGTGATCGGCCCTACACGATCTCCGATACTCCGTTTCGCACAGCGCCGGTTCGGACGCTTAATACTCTAGCTCGTCCCCTGGTACGAGCGGTTCGCCGTGTAATTAAATCGACTTTCGTGGGGCGTGTGGGTGGGTTGATCGGCGCAGGCTGCGTAGTGACGGGGATTGCGGCGAGGAAATGGGGGGCGCCAGGGTGGAATACGAATTTAATAGGAGCAGAATCAATCTCGATTTATTATAGCGGGATAGCCTGCTCTCTAGAAAGAAACGGCGGGCAGGAAACGAAAAAAGAAAGGCAAGGACGAAGAAAAGGGGGGAAGGAGAAAGGCGAAGGTAAAGGGGGGGGGGGGGGGGGTCGGAGGATTACAGACGATGCTCGCGTCGCTTGACATTGCGCCTGTACCATTTTGCTTCTTTAGCAGAGTACAATGCCATTTATTTTTGTAATACGTTTACGTAGGATAGCTCTTATTTTTATAGAGGTTTATCGTGCTACCCGTAAGTCTTATAGAGGCCTGCGTATAATATAGTGTTGTAGGGAGGTTTCGTGGGGGCCGCGGATTCCACGACGCGCGAGAAGACACGCACTTCGAGCACTGGCTTTTACCTTCGACCACGCGCGTCGTATCTGACCGTCGAGTACACGGAGCGACGCGCATCTCCAGGATTTTGAAGGAAAAAGAAAGTAAATAAAAAAAGAGAAGTAAACGAAAGGTTAAACCGCGTTAATCACGGGACGCGACGCGCCCGTTAAACCTCGTCAAGCCCAACTCCGTTAGCCCCGTTGCACTTCAGAGGAGGGGATGAAACGCTTCCCTCGGCTGCTTCGACGACAATTTCCACTCCCCGCATTCGCGCCCGGCGGTGATCGATTATCGCCGAAGCAGCTCGAGAGATCGCGTAGACGGTAGTGGTACGCAATATATATATTCTTCCGCCGATTGCTGCTTTCCGTTGAACGAATCGGCCGAACCATCGCGCGAGCCCCTCGGCGATACTAGAAGCTTTTGTTTCGGGGTGGTTTTCGTCCGCTTCGAAACGAGGGTGCAGATACTGTGCCCCGGGTCGGGGAGCTCGCTGCGATGTGGTAGCGCCACTTTCGAATTAAACCGCCACACTGAGAATTAAGTAATATAGTGTACACACCTTGATGCCATTAATATAAATAACTAACGCGATGCTATCGAGTCAGATAAGGGTGCAGACTGGGGTTGCCACCTGTTCGCGGTGCAGAGAAGGAGATTGTAGAGGGTGGGGGGCATAAATGCGAGGATCTGAAAAAATTATTGGGGGGAAGGGCCTTGGTGCAAAAGTAGAGAGCTGTCTCGCTAACTTTTTTACAAGGAATTTTTGTGAATGTGTTTATAACGGTGGAATGAGTTTCTTACTTGAACTCCGTCGTATGATGTAGGGGTGGGTTCGAAGCTAATTTTTAAATTCTCGGAACTCGAATACGAAATTTTGTAAAGCTTCGAAACTCTCGAAAGTTGAAGTGCTGATTCTGTTTTGTAAGTGGAGTATCTTGCTTTCAGAACTGAGGTCAACAAAATTTTTTAATAAATCTCTATTGACTGTAGTTAAACAAAAATATAATATTAAACAAATTTACGAGGAACGCTGCGTTATATTATTATTATTATTATTATTATTATTATTATTATTATTAATCGTCTTTATTCTATATTTAAAGATTGGGTACAAAGGTAGAAGAGAGACCGTATCGCAGATCGCGGAAGAAGTGCTAAGTTTTGAATTCTCGAAATTCGAAATTTTCTTGGGTTTCGAGGTTTCGACGCTTTGAGAAACCCATCCCTACTATGAAGGTTTCTTTTGATTAAGTAATGAGATATCTCGTCATCCTATTTGCCTTGGAAGAAAATAACAAAGCCTAGAAAATTGCATTGTAGTAAATCAACATAAGTTATCGTTAAAGTTTATACAGTTTGCTCTGAATCTGAACAGATCACTAAAGCATAAGAGGAATTTACAGACTGCAAGATTTCACAAAGTGTCGAAGAAGTTGAAAGCTCGGGTGAATATTTTTAATTTCAACAATTTCGGACTGACACCCCGAATAACAAGCTACTTATAGCAAATAAAATCGTGAGACTGCTCATAAATAAATATATATTTACATAGCCATTTTTATCCTAAGCAATTTTTGGTCGGAACAATTATTAAAATAATACATGCAAACTAAGTAAACGACACATATTGCAAAGTATAAGAGAGTACATATGAGTGATCCCAGGTCCGTCTCGAGCTTTTATTGCGCCCTAGGTAAACTTGCCAAATGGTTCCTTTTATTTATAATACATTTATTTCAGCTTCTTGACGACATTACTTTGAATTTTTATTCGTAACTTGAAACATGTAGAACAATTTTGGTATTTCAATTAAAATTTTATTTTAAAAAATGCCTGCAATGAAAAGACCATTTTGTAGCTCTTGCCAATTTTACGCCCTAGGCAGCTGGTCCTGAGTAGTCCACATGCTTTCTAGAAAAAAAAAAAAAAAACAAGTAGTATAACGGTGCAAGTGGAAGAGGAGTATCTGTGGTCAGACGCACTGCCCAAAACCGCGTAAGCAGAACTATATCCCACTATAATTTCGCGTACGTGCATCATTTCAATAATTGTATCGAATAAAAGTTATCTAGCGTGATAAGAACCTTGCAACCGTGCAAATCTCTTCTATAAATTTCCCCAGCACTATCAGGGCCAAATTAAGACCCACAAAGGCCCTAAGCACATAAAAGATGTTGAGGATCTCTTATGCAGGGTGATCACCTCAACGCAATATACAATTTCTTAGGCATTTCTGATAATTTGACTAAAAAGTGTTTCTAACAAAAGTTTGATTTTAAAATTCAGAAAATTTCTATGGTGCCCTTTCCCCTGATGCCCTAAGCGCGTGCTTATTTTGCTTATTGGTTAATCCAGCACTATGCACTTGCAATGGTTACGGAGGAATTCGAAATCGTGTGAAACAACATTCTGCAGAATTTGAAAGATCTATTCAGCCCCAACCTCTTGGTAACCAAACCTAGAGCCTCCAAGCGAAAACTGAAACAGCGTGGCAACCCCCGTGCAGACATGTGATAAGCGAAAAAACGTTAAAGATCTCTGCGTCGAACAGTGTCGTTTGCAAGCGTTTCGTTCAAGGTACATCGATATTTTTATAAACGACATGCCATAATGGCTTGACATACTCCTCGCACGTTTCGTCTAACGAGATATGCCTCCGTTTCCGGACGTCTTCCCCTTCCGTAACGAAGGTGTTCCGCAGCTTTTCCGTTGGGCCGATGATGTTCCGCTCGGTTAGGACAGGCCACCGTTTCGATTCGTTGTAAATACTCCATCCGCGTGCACACACTTGGTCTACTAACGGGGTGCTAAGAGGCGAAAGGTATCAAGAGAAGGGAAAGATAGTATTGGCTCGTTAGGGTGTAACTACAAGCGTAAGACATCTTTGGTTTTTTTTTATCGCTGACACTTTCCCTCAGGTCGAGTCTCGAACGGTGCCTAAAAAGCTTCGATTAAGAAGCTCGTGGAAAAGCAAGCTCTGAACTGCGTGTCGACGAAACATTTTTCCATGAGAAAGGGTGTGCTTCACGGGGCCCTCGCGGTATTCCCGGGAAAGCGAGACGGCCATATCGAGGGGGCGACGGTTAAAAGGAAAGGGATGAGGAAGGGAGAGTAAAATAATCAACGGCGGAACAAATGATACTGAAAACGATACGACGATAAAGATAAGATATACCTATATACATACCGTCGATGATTAGGAAGTACATATATATACAGGGTGTCCCAAGGGATACAATATCCTCATGCAAAAAGACGTCGAAAAGTCCTTTACCGTTTTCAGATCCGAGGCTTCGTTCTCGAGATATTAGCAGTTGAATGTTACCGGTCCAAGTTCCGGGGCGCGCAGCTTAAAGCAGAGTCAGCTGTGCGCGGGAACGGTCACTGCTCCGCGCTCAGCTGTTTCGGCTTTAAACCGCGCGTCCCCGGAACTTCAATTAATATCTCGAGAACGAAGCCTCGGATCCCAAAACGGTAAAGGACTTTTCGACGCCATTTTGCATCAGGATATTGCATGCTCGGGATTGTCCCTCAATTTTGGGACATCCTGTATATATGTACGAAGTATATACACGAACACGCGCGCGTGTGTATGTACGTAAAGTGCACGAGCGGCGAGTTTGCGTGTGTGTGTCTTGTTACATGCGTGTGCGTGCGACAATTGAGCAAGATGATTTTCGTAGTGCTCCGTTTAAGGAACGAGTACAGGGTGTAGCGAGGGTTGCGTCGCGATTGGGCGTTGAATGATTTTCTTTTGCGAGCGCAAGGGAAGGTAATGTCGAAATTCTTGGGGGTAGGTTTCGCTCGTTTGCGACCACGTTCCTCGAGGGCGGATACTCCGGAGATCGATACCCGAGGAAGGGCGCACTTCGAAGATCGATACGGTGCGCGTGAACTTTGGCCAAGATTCGATTCGCAATAACAACGCAATAAAAAGATAATTTATGAATAATTGTCCCCGGTCGAAAATACTGTATTCTCAATTAACCCGTTGACCATCGAACGCATCGTGCTCCATCCGCTGGATTCGAGTTGATCCGAGCCGAGTGTCGCCAGAGATGCAGACTGCAAAATCATGTACCCCCCGCGGTGTACATGTTCTCAAGAGAAACACGTGCTGGAGTATCCTGCGGTTTAACCTGACCGCATGGCCTATATTTCTTCTTGCCCGTGTGCTCTTGGAAACGTTTCTCACTCGAAGAATATATCGGAAAAGTGATCCCGATATATACCGTTCAGTTGCCAACGTGTTAAGGGGAGGAATTATTCAAGTATTTGAGGAATCCAGAGCCCAGAGTGTTTTCTTAAAAATAATCCACCATAGATTAAGGAGAAAGCTTGGCTTTACGTAAAAATAAAAAGTTCTGCACTAACAGACATGGTGAGAAGCAAAACTGAGGTTCACGCGAGTTCACAAATTTCTTCCAAAAGAGTCGCTCGACCTCCAATAGCGCCGCCTCCTTTGCCGCGCCCTGTACCATCGAAAAGAATTAATTAAAGCTACAGATCTAATATAAACGACAATGAACAAGTAGGTAGGTCACGCCGATACATGTATGTACCTATAAACGTAAGACGAGAGTAACGCACTTTTGTAATAGTAGCTCTGAGATAAACGAGACGAAGCGGATAAATGATAGTAAATGATATAAATATATATATGTAGATATTACGAGGTGAAGAAAAAAGAAAGAAGTTGACGCTTGATACACCACATAGTTTTCACCGACATATCCTGGTTGAACACATCCTCTTTACGTACATACTGCATACCTATAAATATATATACATACATATACATATAGTTCTATTACACGCGACATAGGGTATTTTACGATTAAACGATAATAAAATACTATGGATTATTACGATTATGATTCGAATTATCGTCATCGTCATGTAATGATTATTAAGAGTATAGGTACGTATAAACGTAACGATGGTACAACTAAGGCAAGTATGTACTGTAAATAGCTGTCACTTACCCTCTATCCTCCCCCCCTCCCCACCCCCACACACACATTACATCGCTGTGTAAGTATATATAAATAGATATGTAAATTTATATATATTTATATGTACACAGACGAAGCCATTATTAATCATTGTTCTACTAATGATTACTTTGAATTACTATCATCGCCACTATTATCATTATTTTATCGGACACCATTGTAATTACTATTATTATTATTGTTAATACTATTATCATCATTACCACGACAAGAGCATATTGAGATCGTGTATAATTTTAGTTAGCATACGGATATTATATCGTTGACGAAAGTAGATCCTCACACTTAGCCACGGGTAGACGAATAGGGAAGCCGTATCGTTACTTTCACAGATTGGATTCTACCTCAATTTTATCGTCGAAAAGCGACGAGAGAAAATGAAGCAGAACGAGAGAAAGGGGGCGTCCTCCACGTTTTCTCTGTCCTTCCGCTATCTGATACGCTAAAGCGCTTCTATTACCGATTTATGATTATTATTATTATTGTAATTCTTAGTGAGAATCGTTGAAGCTGCAGCGACCTCAGCCTGTGATAGTTACAAAGGATATTATTTAAATTAAGAATCTGCTGTATTACGCCGGACGGGATAAGATCGTTTCGATAAAAGACGAGAGAACAATAAGCGAGATGTCATTGCGCGCGATTGCGATCGGACTTCATTGGCGAGATCAAGCTCGTTACCAACGGTCGTTGACTTCGAACGGTGGAGAAAGACCTGCGCGCGGCTCGAGAGACGATGTTGTGCTTGTACAGCTTTTGTACTATTTTATCGATAGCGCCGAGATCTGTTGAATTTCATTTTTGTAACGAGCTCCGTTGATATCGCCGCGTAACGCTACGTAGCGCGATTTATGTACGCAGGCACGCGTACACACGCACTCTGCTCACAGAACTCTGCTTTAACGGTAGCCGCGTGGTTAACAATGCGAATTTACAGGTGGCGCGTTTCCTCGCGGAAGAATCGTAAAGGCGGCGGGACGCGGTTTAATGCTTTCCTTGAGTCGTTGCGTACCCACGTAATACGCTGTACTTGTAATTTTATCTTGCGACCGCATGTGATAAGAGAGAATATAGTAAACGGTAAACGAGAACGTGTGTCATCGAGTGCTTTAACAGATATGTATAACATTTATCATATACACGTAACAAACGCTGTGCGCTTGTGATCTTAAGAGTCTACGTTCCCCCATTTTCGTTTTTTTTTTTTTTTTTTAAAAGAGGAAAAACCTTATCCGACGGTTTCTTATTTTTCTTGTTGCGCCGCGACGTGGGCGAACACCCCGAGTTTTCCGTAACGGTATGTTCCTTCTAATTAGGTGAGCAAAAAGCACGCAAAGATCGTTTTATTATTAGCTGTAATGACCGCCTGTAGGGCTTCGTAATATCTTTCAGTATATTACTGTATTGTGATGTTAACTTAAGCCATGGATTCGAGGGGTTGGGAGGATTTCTCGAGGTCGCTGTAGCGGGGGCTCTACCGCTGATGTGAGGGAACTGCTTTCTCCGTTTTTTTTTTTTAGCTTGCTCGAGGAGCGCGAACAGGGCGGGCGTTGACTATTCTCGACGAGCGATGGTGATGCGAATTGTACCCGCATAATTATCTCCGAATGGTGGAACGCGATGATCGGGAACTGTGTATTGTGATCAGCAAACAGGCTACAATGTAGTTTGCTCGTAACTGAATGAACAAACGGAAACACTTGTGTAATAAAGTAGATATCCATGAAAGAAAAGGGAGAGGACCTTTGTGCTTATCTTGCTTTTACAGATGTCAAAGAGCCATAGTTGGTGGGCGAAGAGCACCTGTGAACGGAGAAGGAAATTAACGTGGAGCGTAGCCTCCAACTGTTTTCCAGTAACTTTTATTTCGTAAGAGAATTTAGTACAAAAGTTTCTGTCCCTCATTCCATTTCAACGTCTACAACAGCGTCCTCCACGATGACTTGTTCCGACGTCACAGGGACTTGTATTACGGGCAACGGATCGGGAGATCGAGCGTAAGTATTGCTAGTCAAGTGCTCCTTGAAATATTCACCACCCTTCTCCTCGTACTCCCTTTTGCTAACCAGAAACTCGGGCAGATTTCCATTCAGCCCGAAGTCCCTCGCCCCGTACCACGCGTCTATGCTACTGTTCTTCGCGATGTTTATTTGAAAGCTCGAGCCGAAAGGCCTCATCTCGCGAAGCTCGCGATTCAGCCTCTCCAATAAACCTGGGAAGGTTGTCGGCCCGCCGGTGAGGAACACATTCCCCACGAGACGTTGCTGCTGTTCAGGTGGGTAGAGCTTTAAAACGAACTCGATCGTTTCAGCGATGCCTGCCTCTAGCGAGCCTATCAGCGACGGTTGGAACAATATCTCCGGAGCCCTCAAACGTTCCACCCCTATGTGAAGCTGGTGAGTTTCCCCGGGCACCATGGGGACGTTGGAACCAGCCCCGTCGAATTCTGGATCGTGGTGCCGCAACACGTCCTCGAGCTCCATGAGCTTCTCTTGTTCTAATTCTGAATCCGAGTCTCCGCCTTCCTGTGTGATAATATCCAAGTCGGAAACGTGGCACAATATCAAAACCAACAATTTGGAAATGCCGCTTACGAACCCTATTTATAACTTTGTAGACGTCCCAATCTTCGTCTCGCATGCCGAAATCATCGTCGCGTTTCTCCTTCCTGGCTAGCTGACTTATTATACGCATCCTTTCCTGCGCGGCGGCCGTTCTACGTTTCGCCATATCCTGCCTGCGTTGCCTCTTAGCCATCCGTTTCTCCAATATCTCTTGCCTGGCGTGCACGGAAATTTTTTATGACAATGCAAACGCGAGATTAATTCGCAGGAGAATCGGTCACCTTTTCTTTCTTACACCGGCTATCCATTCGTCAAAGTCTTGCTGGTCTTTCGGCTGCAGATTCGACTTTATTTTTGGCTTCTGATCCTCCATCACGATATTTTCTTCCTGCGAATTGGCCGCCACTATTTTCTGCCTGGTTCTTTCAACTTTTGCTTGCAGATTGTTAATCATTTTTATTAGATCCGCCTCGTTCGCAAGCGAGTAGGTCTTCAAGGCTTGATCGAACTCGTCGGTTTCACCCTCCTCGAGTAAATCCTGAACGGCTAATAATTGATTCAGCTGCTCTTCGTCTTCTGCCAGCTATAAATAGGTATACAGTATATTCTTACACGAATAAAGCTTGTTTCTCGCGCACGAATATTACAAACCCTCTCCTCCCTTTTCCGTGCATTGATCTCCATCAATCTTCTAGCCAGCTCGCGTTTCCTCTCTTTTTGCTGCTCGACCGTTAACCCAGGGGTGCTCGTAGGCGCAACGTAGGGCAACTGTACCCTCAACACATTTGCGTCGTAATAATCTGGGTCGGCCCACTTGGAGATTTCTTCTTGGTAATTTAAAGCTATCATCGAATGCTCGTGTATTAATTCCTACGAACCAATGCAAGCCTTTCAAACAGCGAACTATGACGGAGACGAGGAGTATGCCATCCAAATACCTCTGCTCGACTTGGCGTTATAGCGTTTACGTGTACCGGATACTTCAGTTGGAGCAGTCTGTGCATGTAAGATGTAATATGATATCCGCCGACGTTGATCCTCCGTGAATTTACAGGATCTGCTTTACCGTCTAGTATTGGTATCACGTGTGTAGTGTGATATCCGATGCTGACGATTAAACCATCCGGTGGGCAATTGTTATGCTGATAAGAGAACAAGCAGTCCACTCCGTACGCTATCGTAGGTACGTTGTAACATTCGAACAAAAGCTCTGCCATCACTGAAAGAGGCGTAGTTAGTACGCGAATCTGAATTTATAATTAACTATGACGCGCGTCTGAACTCTTACAGTTGCGAGAGTAATTTGGATTGAGGAAAGCTTCGGTTAGAATAATCGGATGATTTATGGCACCCTCTGTGTCTATTCCCATATGAGTGAAAGTGTAGTCGAATATCTGCTCTTGTGCCTCGAAATGTGTTACTACGTTTCTGTCGAACTGCGTTTTTAATTGGAATCGGACAGCTTCTATGTTCGCTATATCGTTTCCAACTTGAGGCTCTCCGTCCTTCTTGCCGCGCTCTTTCCTTGGCTTTGCGATGAGGTTCTTAAATATCAACTGGGGTTCCTTCTCTGTAGCCCAACCTACCCTGCAGTTGTAGGATCCTAATATAAATTATTTGTTAATTTCTATTATATAATTTCTGCGATATATAAAGTACTATGCGAGACAGTGTACTCACCATTATCAATAACAAGTGGTGTCCCCTCGGATTTTACTCTGTCTGGATAAGTATGTATTGTATCGGGTATTGCTCTTATATCTTTTAGTTCGAGAACTTCCATCTTATTTAATTATGACTAGCAATGTCGATCTGCCGCATTAGAAGCCTCTATTTGTTTTCAACCATTGGCGTGTTTGCATGCTTCGCGGCGCAACTGTTATCTACATAAATCGAAACGGATACTTTAGTTTGGCATCGTTGCCGGTAGATGACTATAGGGTTTCCGAACCAGGATTTGAAATTAGAAAGGTTTTCGACGCGGATTTTAGATTTAAGAACGGTGAGTCTGGGAACTAATGCAGCGCCAAGCCAAAGAGAAGATATAATAAGAGGCGTCACTCCGGGCGGAACGTTTGAAGTCCTTACTTGACCTTGGCATTTAAATTGATTGTCTATTCGAGCGGGATATTCAAATCGACTAAATATACCTTACCGCAGTTGGCTGATTATTGCCGAAGTTTACCGATCATTGCCGAAGTTTACCGATCATTGCCGAATGGGCATTTAAATTGGTTGTTTAGTGATTTCCCCAGTTTATTTCTGTCCTTGTCGAGTGACGCCTCTTATTACATCTCCTCTTTGACCAAGCACTGATGTCGATAAAGTTAAATAGTAAAGGAAAAAAAATTAAAACCGTCTTCGAAAAAATAAAATTGCACTAAAAAGTATAAAATAATTTTTTCCCTTATTTAATCTACGACTCTCATATTTTTTAAGTCTGCGCCAGATTTACAGATTTACGCCACCCTTATCGATGTAAATACATATTCGTAACTGGCTAATCGACCAAACTAGTTCTAAGTACAAATATAATTGTAACGAACGATGTTACGATGTCCGAAATTTGTAAGACTGAAAAAGTACATTACTACATAAGTCTCTCGTACAAAAAAAAAGCAATACAAACTATTTGTTTATTTATAATTATTCCACTGCAATAAATATTATTTGCCTTAAATAAACATTTTGAAAAAAAAATGCCTGTAAAACACCAGTTTTCGTCTGATCACTGAAGTTAAGCGGCATTGGACGCGGTTAGTACTTGGATGGGTGACCGCTTGGGAATACTCTATTTTTTTCTCATTTTTATTCTTTATAATTACGAAATAACTTTTTTACCAGCGTGAGAGTCAAAGAAATTTTGTTAGAACAGAATTACTGAAAGTCGATTACTGATTTAAATAACTGATTACTGTCATTTAAATAATTTACATAACCTAATTCCTTTTACCTGTGTGGTGTCATTTTTATACGTCTTCTGTGTACTGTACTGATATGGTAGTAGAACTGGACACAGTTTAAATGTATTCTACAGGAATTAAAGGTTAAATTGTTGAAATAATTTAATTTTTTATACGTTTTATATGAAATTATGTTGTAACATTTGTCCTGTTTTCTGTAATAGATAAGTCAGGTTACTGAAAGTATTTTTCTTCTTGTTCTGTGAAATTTGGGAATATTTCTACATGGACAGGAGCTAGTTATGTAACACTATAAAGAACTTTTATGCAAATAAAGTGGGAAAAACTTGAAAAAAAAACAATGTATTATTATTCAGAAATACCATTTACATATTCCTATCCAAATTTCAAACCTGCAGTTTCATATATCTATGGTATTTCCTTAAGAATACCATAGATTCGTTTTGTAAAGAAGTCAATACTGAAGAAAATTTTGCAAGAACTAAAGTCTATGAAATACTACCCAAAAATTACAAAGACAAAGTTACTAGTGCAGAGGTTTCAAAATGCCTTCAAAGCTGAAATTTAGGATACCTCCTTTCGCTTCATGTTCTCCTGATAGAATTGGCCAAAATCTGTCCAAAATTTTTGGAACGCCCCAATATTGGAGCTGCGTATTAAGAGAACATGACGTTGAAAGAGGTGGCACAAAGTAACGTCTCCAGAAAGCAACTCTGTAACGGAAAACTATTTAACCCACAGATGCAGAAGCATCGAGCGTAAGCCGAAAGAGTTGAAGAATAGTCATTGATATCTTTAAAATAATGCGTTAATGCTACGACTTCAGTAGGCAATTGAGTGTGGAAGGATTTTTTAATACCAACGTTCAGGATAAGTTTAAGTTCTGTTTTTAGGTGATCTTTTAAGCATGGCATTTAGATATGATTTGAAATAGGAAGGAGTAAGTAGTGGAAGAAGGGCTCATTAAATAATAATACTCTTTTATCACTTAGCTGCATTTTATTCAAATAAGTGAAATGAAATACAATCAAATCTTACAAATGTAATTCATAATTCAGATGAAGCAATACTTTGCGCAATTTCCATATCGACGAATACAGTCCAAAATGCATGCAGCCAGTGATCGCATTGAACGCCATTTATGAAAAATTCCTTACCTGTAAAGCAGAAAATACACACGATTAATAATCGTTCTATAGAACAGTTTCAAAATGCGACTTCAAAATGATCAATTTCGATTCTCATTGCACCCGCAAGGGAGGTAGACATTCTGCTTGCATCTGTAAAACAAACTTGCAAACCGAAATTATTTTATTTAACCGAAAGTATTTTATTTCTCGAACGTCCCAATTTCATTTGCAACGTTGTTGAAAAAATTTTTTCTTCACCCTTTGAATTGCCATGGATGGGTTTTAATGCTGAATAAAGGCTGCTTCGATGATTTATGAAAGTTTTTGATTTATTTGGCTCTGTACAGTTTTGCTACAAATTTATTATTATTAATAATACCGTCTCGTATAATCGTAACGATCAATAGGGCTATTACGATTGCGTGTCCATTGTCCGACGTACACCGTTCTCATCGTACACACGAATGATTTCGCTGTTATTGCAATGGATTCGGAGTATTCGAACTAACCTGTACGTATTTATCTCTACTGGAAATTTCTTATCTATCGTTATCAGATAGCCAGACAGACGTTCGTTCGAATTTGCGCGCCGGCGGGAATTCAAAGTACCGGCGACCGAATACAAGGTGTGTCCGTAGTAGAAACAGGAGGAATACGAAAGAACCGCGTCGCAACGCCTCGCCTTTTCTCACCTATTCCAGCGGAGACGACGAGTGCACTCGTTAATTAAGCTTTGGAATCACCATTCTTACTTAGGTACAACAGCTTCGCAATAATTTAGCACGTGATAGCTCTGCGGAAAGCACGGTCGACGAATAATAATATACATTCATACAGACGTTGCACGATACTCAAAGCTTACAACCTGAAACGCCACCCGGTTCCGTCACGTTACAAAAATTCTCGTTAAATACTGTGTCGTAGTTGGCGAAATATCTAGAAGTATGCCTACGGCTCGTATCCTTACTTGTAACGAATCTTTATCCTGCGAATTATATTATATTTCTATAGTATATGCGTTATGTATAAACATAGTACAGACGAGACTGGATCAATTGTTCGTGTTACGTTACATTATAATAGCGTTCTGACTATATCCTTAAAATCATAGCGAATGTACACGTGTGTCGTTGCCGATGAATCGTACGCTAATCGGAGCGGGCCAGCTCCGTCCCCTCCGCCACCGTCGCGTGTTTTATACAATGTAAAACGCTGCTTTCGAACGCCAGCGGAAATGAATTATTTAATATAAATTACCTTTTCGCGCGGTTCGAATCAATCGAACCTTCTCCATGTTCAAACGAAGTACGCTAATTCGACGAGCTCGCGGGGCCGCGATTCGACGAAATTCAACTGCGTTCCCGCGTGCGCCGGGCGCTGCGCAGAACACAACTTCGCGCAAGCTTATGTAAGCTTAATCGCGGAGACTTTTCACTCCATTTCCATTACCCAAGCCCGAGAAACAATTATATTACGACACGTAGAAGGCAAAATCGCCTATATTCGTATAAATCCTATTCAGGATCGTTTAATTTTCCTACCCTAGGTCACGAATAGAAGATTATCATTTTCACGAATGAAAGTTTGTTCGGCGAAAGGCGACGTAGTAGCAGTTATTCAAATTATTATGATTCGAAAGTTGCCACTTACAGGTTTCATAGAGGAAAACTGAAAATCACACTGCGCGTGAGAGGTTAGGTTCTTAAGGGTTTTAAAGCGTTTGAAAGTAGTTGCTTTTCAAAAAAAAAAACCGCGCGCGGGAAATTTATCTCGAGTCTGTTCTGCGCTGTGCTTCGCACACGCGGGATCGTGGCTTTAAACGACAAAGCCTCTCGCTTTTACGAATATCCAGTTAACGTTCGTAAACGAGAGGAGACATGTTCTTGAACATTTGTCGTCACTTGACACATAAGATTATACAATAATCTTAACGGTCGATATATGTGTGTGTATGTATATATATAGAATACTCATGTATACATATATGTCATATCTTAGCGGTTAATCATCGTACCAACATCGATGCAAAATAAATCACAATCATTTTCTTTTCTGCTTAAAATTGGCAACTGTAATCCTCACCAGTAACAGTAGTATATCCTAATATGAAGTTTCCTCCTCTAAATGCTAAAAAATATGAGTCCTCTCACTCGTTCGGCAATTATCATACATAGTCCTTAGAAGTAAACGGAGTATTTTGGTTTCCGACGGCTAGTCGATTAAAAAGAACCTTTCCTCTCATCTCCTCCACGATGCCGCGAGCGACTCGCGACATGGAAGATCACTTGGGAACGTAGAAATCATTGGAGAGAACTGCCGTTACTCCTGCCGTGACAGAGCGCGCGTATATACCTACCAATTCGACAAGCATACAAGAAAACATTTAAGGTACAAGTTATCTTACAGAGGCTTATACACGAGCAGGGGGAGAAGAAAATAATAACTCTGCGATTTGACTTAGTTTGCGTACGCACACGCCCCCTCGCGTACACTGTGTGTATATGTATTTACAGAGCACTCGTTTCTCAGCTAAAGACTTACACTACCGGCCATATATATGTGTCAGAGCGAATTTCCAAATGCACAATTGAGAATTTACGCATTCCCTTGATAGAATTACCAAACGTCAGAGTGACATTCAAAAGAAAGTTTAAATTGATGCTTGATAAATACTAGGCGTTTCTTATCGCGTCGGTAGCAATGGTTTACTCTGGGAAATCCCCAACTTTGTGTATTTCAGACTATGGAACATGCTTTCTTCTAATTACACTGTGGTATCTGTGTTTACACTTGGTACACTTTGAACTTTCTTTTGACGATCATTGAATTCTTTGCTTTGGTTACTAAGAATCGTCTGACTTCGTTTAAACTTTTTCGATGTCGAACAATGGATCGCTTATGAGAAGTGGCATCTTTACGGAGTACAGTTTTGTCTCGTTATGAGCACGTCGCGAGAGGGACAAGCTGTACCTTTAGGGAAACGATATTCTCGCGTATGGTTGGCTCGCCTTTATTCTCTGCCCTCTCCTTTCAGTAAGACTACGAAGGAAGTAACGGGGATAGAAGTGTACTCTTAACGAACCAGGGGACTCGTACTTATAACGGGACAACACTGCATATGCATAAATGAGACCACTAACGAACAGAGCACTGATTAATATTAATAAATGGTCGAACTAAAAATCACAATAGAAATACAAATTGAAAATTCCTCCCAGCTGGGAATACGAAAGCTTACATCAATCAGTGGAAATCCTTTCCGAAATTTAAGAGAGGTTCGCATTAAAAGCGAGTCATCAGAAGAGTTTCTAGCACAGAGCTCTGTTCATTAAATTCGCGTAGATTTTAGCTCTGTACTTATATTTATCCCACAATGTACAATAATAAATAGAAATAAAAGCAATATTAACATGCGTTTGTTTCGCGAGAATGCCGAATAAATTCGAAACATATCGTTTCGTCCCCATATATATGGTCGGTAAAGTGGACGATAAAATGTCCAAAACACAGGGTAAGGTTTGTTCCGTTACATGGTATTAGTATTAGCATGGAATGTGCCGATAAGGAAACACTTCCTCTACAACCGACGACGAGCATTGATACCGAGAAAGTTGACCCTTGCCCTTACGTCCACACCCTCTTCTTATCAACGCGCTCTCTACCATTCTACAATCATCCTCGCGTTCGTTGAATTCTGCATAACGATCGGAGAATCGGAAAGACACGTAGCCACAACTATTCCAGAAGTTTTTCGTGCTTTTATTTCTGTCCGCGAAACAAACGAAAAGTGTCCGCAGCAAACGGAAAAATGTATACATGCCTGTTCCTTGAAAGTATCCTAAATTTACATCAACTTAAAGGTTTACCATGCTCGCTTCTTAGACTCGCTTCCTCCCTATTTTAGTCTACTAACATTACTTCGCCAACGAATTCTCCTCGATTAGATCTTAGTAACTGCAATAAATAATAAAGTATCCTCCGCGCGACGATTCCTAGAACCGCCGGGGCGAGATGCTAAATATTTTCATACCGTATTCTTCGATTAAATACATACTATCGAATTGAGCCCGCGGTTAACGTAAAAACAAATTCCTCGATTCGCTTTAAATATTCTCTTCCGTAACGAACGAAATAAAACCCTGCTTAAAGGTGATGAGAATGGTGTGTAATAAAATAATCGTTGTTGCTGTGATATTACATTTATGCGTTTAATGGTACTACTCATTGTAACGTGATTCTGCAATAATATGCTCTCTGCACTAACGTGGCGTAACGTAAAACAATCGAGCAACAAAACGTCCGAACCTGATGTCCCCCCCTCGCTTCACGGGCATCGAGACATTCCAAAGTCTATGCGTCCGTTTCGCGTGCACCAGACGTTGACTCGAGTCCCTCTGTTCAGCATTCTCTCGCGAGACTTGCGCGACGAAGCGACGGAGAATCGATGTCTCGCAATGGAAACGGAACGTAAAGGAAAAGGATCGTCAGCCATTTTGTTTAGGTGGCAGTGGCGGTGGACGGGTGCGATGTTGGTCACGCGAGATTCGTGTCTTGCTCGCCCCATCCTTCGCTGTCGCACTCGCTTTCCGACGCGGAATCGCTGTCGCTGAACTCGACGGCGACGCGGCGCGCCAATATCGACGCGACGTCGTTCAATGCGTTCAGGCGGTTCACTTTCTTCTGCTCGATCTTCTCCACCTTGCGGAGCTTTATTCCTGGAAAGACGCGCGATATAAGTCTCAGTAACGAAGCTTCCAACTTAACAGGTACCCTTGGTCGATTAACCCTCTGCGGTCCAACGTCGCGTCTGTTAGATAATTCTGCATCAAAAATACTAAGTACCCCTCGAAATAATTGCTAGATAGTAGACGACCGCAAAACAGTGCGAGATGCGAGTATCTCACGAGTGTTTCTTTGTTGTACATCCCACGGTACTGAAGTAAAGATGTAATATTCTATTTAAGAAATACTGGAAATGGTAATAAAAGTAGCCTTGTGCTACATCGAAAGATATGGCACTTCCCAAAGAAATTAGCCCCGCTAGCGAGCAATTCCACGAGGCCGTTTGGGGCCGCAAAGGGTTGATTTTGAATTAATCGAGTTATAGGATAATTACCGTCTCTAATTGCTTTAAGTAGATCGTTTCGTGGATCGACAAGGGGGATATTTGGATTAACGGGCTTCCTAAATTGCCCGTCCACGATATTCTTCAAGGGCTTCAGGGGTTTCAACTTCGGTGGATTAGTCGCTATCATTTTAGCGATATCGCCGTTGGTTAAGGGTAGAGGCGGCGACGGTCCATTAAGAACAGGCGGCGGCGGTGGAGGAGGGGGCGGGGGTGGAATATTACAAGGCGGAGAGATAGGTCTTGGTGGCGTAGGATCGGGAGTTGGGGGTGGAGGCGGCAAATCCTGCGGAGCTGGATCGGTTTCGTCCGTCCCGAGCTGCGTCGAATGATCTGGCGGCGTGGGCGTGGAGTGATGACTGGGTAATGGGCTGTTCGAACGACTTCCATTCCTGTTCAGTAAGTGTGATGGTATAGAACCTGGAAACAGTAACGACGGTGTGAATAATACAGGACATAGATGCCGGTCTAGATAAAAGTACTTGTAGAACCTTTGTCATTCAAACGCTCCGCTATCCTACAATTCTAATATTTGGCCATTCTGTTACTACTTAATATTATCACCAGAACTAATCACTTATCTAAGCTATGCCTCTTTATTCATTCGGATAGCGAAGCCTCCACCACATTTAAATACCCGTTTCGATGCGGCCCTTCCTTACCATTCATAGGAGGAGGAGACATAGTTTCGCCAGGAGGCGGAGGTGGCGGTGGAAGAGTGTCCCTGCTGGTACTCATCGACCTCCCCCGCGTGGGGGTGTTGTTAGCAGAGGCTACAGTAGGCGTCGAATTGCTAGAAGTGTTGCTCGGGGGTGCTGGCGGTGGTTGGGAAGGTCGCGATCTGCCGCTTCTGCTTGGAGTGCTTTGGCCACCAGGACTCTGGTACGTCTCGCTGCCCGCTTGCCCTTGGCCCGAACCATAGTGCGAGCCGTACAGGCTGTCTTCGTAACTCTGGGCCACGTAATTTGCTGCCCTGTTTGTGAGAAAAGAAAATATCATAAATTCAGTATTGACTCTCCTCCAATCGCTTCGGTTCAAAGTGATTCTGTTATTACTAATAGAGTTACAAGTAATGCTGTTCTCTTACTTGCATGTGCATTTGGCAACCGTACTTTCGAAATAAAAAGAGATTAAGTCTTGATTATTACTTTATACTCAGCTGGCTAGTTGTATCTGATACAATACTTTACCTGACAAGTATTTATTGTAAAATATATCATAAACTGCTGAAAATAAGACTGGTTCTTCAAATCTTCTATCCCCCTACAAAATTTTGTTACAACTAATATAAAGAGTCCTTGTAGAAAACGCTGTAAGTGTCGAAATCAGAGAAACAATTATCGGAAAAAATGTTCTACGTGTCAGTGGTTATAAAATTTGATTTTTGGGATTTACAGTGGTTGCTACAAGGACTCTTCAGATATGAAACTTCGCGTGGCTTCGTTTTCAGACCTCCCAAATCATTTATTCCCTTTAAATCAACGCACACTCTTTAATACTTTAATCATAATCGTCTTATAAAGCATAATAGTCTATTAACACCTCATCGATATTAAATCTTATCGCTGACTTTCACCGACACAAGCCTTTTTATTCAACCGAGCAGCCAACTTAGCTACTTAACACACATCAACCACAGAAACTAGCAAGAAACTCAAAACGACACTCTAAAGAAAGAATGACTGATAAGATTACAAACCTATAGTGATCAGAGGATGGAGGGCTGTACAGATGCTGCTCCTCCGGTGGATAGCTCCGTTTGAGCTCGATGCTGTTCGGCCTGGGCGGCCGTGGCTCGGTCATCACCATGCCCAGCAACGATTCGTCCGGTATATTATGAGGCGCCCTGTACTGGACACCCTGCGTCGGCATAATGTACTCGCCATGACCAACGGCCAACTGTCTTTGCCTTTCTCTCGTATTGTGCGGCTGCCTTATACGCTTCTTGTGTCGGCCGCCACCCCCGCCGCCACCCTCGTTCCGAGGCCTATGCGGCTGTGACGCAAAGAGATCGTTTATTAAAGAGCCGCCTTGCGCGCGTATCTCGGCGAAGGTGCAAGACAAGCTTAATTTCATCAGTCAAGCATGACCCGATGATTGATCTAAATGTGCCTTATACCGCACCACCGTGCGTGGAAAATCACGGGGAGAACTTTTTAACACCTTCGTTGCTTGGAATGCCATTAGGCAGGCGAAAAGGGCTGACTTTCTCAAAATTTTTACCCCTTTATGTGGAACTGGACAAGCACTGATTTTTTTAACAAAATCTAAATTGTATAATTATTAGCCTTTCATAACAAAGGCAACTGAAATATGAAAGGAAAGGGAGGAAAATGTCACGAAACAGCTTCATCCAGAAAATTAAGTTTTAGTACTTTAGTCACCAGTAAAGAAACAAGGTTCAATGAATTTAATTTCCTTAGGTAATTTTCTTCTTACTTAATTTCTTGTTTTACCTTCAAGACAGAAGCTTACATTTAGACATAGAGTGAGGACATTCGGTATTTTGTTCCAGTGTAGATTGGACATTTCCTGTCACCAACAAAATATACTATAAATCCCAAAATCACGAAAAATGGACATTCCTAGTTTTTTCCTCTTGCCCTTCATATAATAGTAGTCTTGGGTTATCTTTTTACTAAAGTTTCTGCTGTACGGTGAATTTATCCAGAGTTTTATCCACTCGCGTTTCACATCCGAGCAACGAAAGGGATAGTCTCGAGTTAATTGTTATAAAATAGGACGCGGGAAGGATCAACCATCGAGCATGGAAAGTTTGTAGGAAATAAAAGAAACAGTTGTTCTTCCAAACTGTGTGCAAGTGTGACGGTGTCTTTCATTCGTCTATGAGATTCAGTGATCGAAAGAATGTAAAAGGATGCGCATCCCGAGAGTTGGCAATTTTATTTCCTACATAGTATGAGAACGTGACAAATCGGGAATAAAACGGTCCTGGAATGATTCGAGATCATGTGAGGTTTTGGTAGCGATTTGCAAAGATGGCTCGTGAATGATGATGAATCAAACTTCTATTAAGTACATCCAAAAAGTTGCATGGCTGGCGTAAAACGACATTACAAGTGATCGACAATGTGATAACGGTAATGAGGCAAAACTATTCGAGTCTGGAGACAACTCGTTTACAAAAAATGGAGGATTCGAGACATGGGCCATTTTTTTGCGTAGATCGAACGTGATGTCGAGTTTCTTCAGGGTCGCGTTTACGCAAGCTGGGGCGACATTTTAAAACCATCACAACGACCATCGCATATTTTAAAGCCTAGTTATAGTTGCATAATAAAATACTTCGTTTCGAATATTAAATTCATAATATAAAAGCTAGAGGTAGCTGAAATTTTTTGAGGCCTCATAACGATGCGCCTAGGGCCCTCAAAAGTATAAACGCAACCCTGAGTTGCTTGTAATAAAAAGATTGCAAGAATTCAAGGGTCAGTCTTCTGGGTCAGTGCTGACGTCGTTCTATTTCTCAGAATAATTAATTCGTTCGACTTCTCTGTCCTCTATTGCTATTTTCGGTAACGCACTCGGTAGCGTTGCGCCGCATGGGTCCGAAAAGACCCAGCTACCCTTTTCAAGTGTCGAAGGGCAACGATTCCTGCCGATGACGAGTACACACGTTCGGTCTACGCAATGAAAACTGTTTGCCAAGGTCGGAAACATTGAAGAATGCGATGTCGTTGGGCTAAGTCCTAGCACGTAACTACAAAAATCGTCAAAGCGAGCATCTAGCGCAATCTCTATCCAGCGCAAAAAGGTTCGGTTAATGATAAAACCACAAAGACGTGAGCTTGATTATGTATGAGTGAGTGGTTGGCGATCGATAAGTTCATTAAAAACTGGGTAAAGGGATAATTAAAAAAAAAAGAAACTACATAGATCCAAACCATCGACTTGCCTCTCTGAACGGTTCGGCATATTCAGACTCGGTCTATAACGAACGGGACAGTATCAGTAGTTAGAACAGTAGTAGCATAATGCTTAGAAGTATTAAAATTATATATCGATATCGTGTTACTGCGCACCTCGATAAATGTATTTAGCTAATCGTGTACAGTTTTATATATATATCGCATGTATCCGTTAAAAAATATAAAAATAATATCCTTTCCTTCTACTACGAAAAGTAACTCGAGGTGCACGTTCAGAAGCGTAGGAGGGGGCCGCGGGTCCTCTTACCTTTTTCCCTCGGTCGTGCAGCTTCTTCTCGGTATCCTTGAGCATCTCCTGGCTCCACAGATCGAAGAAGTAATTCGGATCCGTGTAGAACTTCAGCCCGTCTTTACCGTCCTCCCTGAAAGCAAAAGAGAATCTCAGCTCCACGCTCTAACTTCCTTTCTGTCTCGGATTACTTGGCATCTTGCTTTCCAGAAAAAAAGTACAATACGTATTTCTTATTATTTATAACAGAGTGAATTAATTTGGAATATATTAAACGTGTTTTTTTTTAGAAATGAGAAGATATAATCTATTTTTATTTAGAAGAAATAAACTAGTATTATTATTATATGAATAAACTCTCTTCTACATTCTAAATGGTACGCGTGATATTATTAAGTTTCTGTGATAAATTAGATTGCCCTGCTCGATAGGGAGGAATGCTCGACGACGAGATAAATCGTCTTCCCCGGTTAACAGGTACAAATTATATGGAATTAATGTACAGACTGCCATTTTGCCAGCGTGCATTATAATTAAGAGGGGAACGAAGAAACGAATTACCTGTAAACGTTAAGTTTATCAAGAGGTGGCGGTGTGTCGCACTGATGGTAGGTTTCTAACATCGCCGTTGGCATGGTGTCCCTGGAGACAACCTGCTGGTCGAACACCACAGAACTCTTGAACGCTTTCCTCATGTGTATATCTTGCAGAGAAACTAGAAATCAGAAAGTTCGGTATATTAAATCAGAGAAAAATCCTTTCGAATTCGTGGTAGCAGTGGCGTGTTAGGGGGTTGAAGCTCGCAGGAGATTAATAATGGTAATCATAAGCGAGGCAAGATTAATCAGTGCATCTCAGTAACAGGCGTTCGATAAATCGAATTACATTAACTACGATACATATTCAGTGTATCTCATGGTGCACAGAAAAGTACTCGGTTACGCATTAGGCGTGACGTTTTGTTTTACGCTTTGAAGACCATGGAAGAAAGTAGGTCGCTCGCGATAGAAAATTCGTCGCGGTTCCCTGGCGTGTATTCGAAGGGTAAGAATTCCTTTCAAGAAAGCATCTTCGAGAAAAATGCCGCGTGCACAAAAGCTGTCGCGACGATGACAAACGAGTGTTCGATACGTATTTCCTTCTTTAAAACGGTACTCGTGTTGGGTGTCCTGTGTACGAAATATTGCTCATCCGAGATTATACTGTGAGTGCCTTTATCACGAGCTACTCATTATACAGTAAACTGACTTGTAATTTTAGCTTCTAAGGGATTGAATGGAAATTTAAACACAGATTTGATCGAAGAAAGTGACAAGTCCAAATATGCAAATGACTCTTTTAAGTTGCAGGTGATTAGACAAACCCCGGATTATTGTTTAAAAAATTAGACTATACAGAGAATTTAGTTTACATAATTGAGAGGCGTAAAATAGTATATTGACGTTCAATTTAGAAAAAATAGTAGTTGTGTAATATTCTCCATGATTATGTACAGCTCCTTTTTAATCTCTTTTGATTCCGACACTGAATAATTGAGAAGTGCATTTTTCCTTCGAGGAAAGGTTCCACCACTGACAAAATTTAATACCGTGGACCATCGTTGGATCACGTGTCACGGAACGTGTTAACTCCCGGAACGATACGAAACTTTTCTGCCATTTGTACTAGTCGATTAAAGCACGAACCTTCTTCGACGTTGCTGTCGAGTTGAGTGACTTTCACAGCCAGTCGATCTATCCTGGCCTGCAAGGAGTTCGCTCTGTCGCTCAATCCGTGGGCCTCCCTCGCGAGCTCGCCGAACAGATCCTCGGCGTGCCTCGACAGACTGGACAGTTGCCTGATGGTGTTGGCCAGGGTGCCATTCGTTACAGCCTCTAGCTCTGACGGCAGAGGGAAGTCCTCGGGAATGGTACCGCGCGCGACAAGCACAGGCTCCACCAGTCGCTTCGGAAGCGGCATCTTCTCGCCAGACGCGGGGCAACTCTTCTATCCTTGGATGATCACTTACCGATCTCTCGAGACCTGCAACAACGAATTCGCGCCACGCATCACGTAAACTGTTTATTTTCCGCCGCACTGCTGCTTGCAGAGATCAGGAGATTAATCTGGGCCCCAGTCAAATGCCATGTAAAATTACGTTTTAGAGCAGAGTTTCCCAATTGGGGTTCCGCGGTACCCTGGGACACGAAGTTTACGGTTCCACGAAAGGTTATCGAATAATTTTAAATATTAAAAAGCTGTGCGAATTATTCGACGAGAAACATACGCCTGACTGCAAATTTTGAAACAACACGGCGGCATCAGCGCATTAAAATATATTTTAGTATATTAGAAAAAGAACTGTTGAGGTTGGGGGTCCCGCTAAAGTTTAGTGAGTTTGGAAGGGGTGCGTGGAAAAATCTAGATGGGAAATGGTAGTGTAGAGTCAGGGGCGGATTTGTATATAGGCTAAGTATTAAAGTAAGTAAAATTTTGGGCAAAATAAATTGAAAAGGGTTTAAGCACAGAGGCTTGAGAAAGCTTTAAAAACATTTCTCTTTTTTATGTAGGAAGCAAATTAGCAATGACTCGTATGTGAATTGCCATACTGAATTAATTTTAAAATTGCCTCAACTCTTTTAAAATAAAATATTTGATATTTCGCGGAAAATCTCTCAATAGGGCCCCTGTATAGAGTACCTATATAACAAATGCGTCATTAAATTCTGAAACACTCCTATTTGAAATGCTATAGGAAGCACGAATAACATTTGTAACAACAAGATTCCTCCTTTGCATTCGAGAAGTGTCCACCGAACAGAATACACTCAGCAGCTCGATAAAACGAACCGGTGTTCGATTTTGCACAACTTCGTCAAAGCCATCTCACAGATTCTTCCACTCGTAACAGCAAAGTATGTAAATATGTTAGCTTACATATTTCGGAATACCGTCCTCAGCGAACGCAAGCCACGATCCCTGACAGATACAATCGACTTTAGCCCGCGGGTCCTCCTGCTTCAATTAAACGCGACGACTTCGCGACGGGACATCCAGAGCGATCGAGCACATAATTTGCAACGGAGTAGAGTCGAGTGCAAAGGCGACACTCGACGGTGTTTGCGAGGAAGACCCCTCGGCGAGTATCGAGAGTCGTTAAAAGGGACGAATCCCATTTGCTCGGGGATATTCTTTCAATCGACGCGCACAGCGGGCAGGATCGAAATATAATCTCGTCCACGGCGACCGGTTCTCACTGGCACGCGCGTAATTTTGGATTCCAACGAACCGCCGCGAACGCTCGCAGACCGCAATCAGGTACACATTGGTCATGAACGATATTTCCGTTGGGTAGTTACGATCGAAATGTGGTTAAGCCAAATGGCCCTGGCTAGATTCAACGTATAAATATTCTGTGCATGTGTGTGTGTGTGTGCCTCTCTCTCTATCTCCCCTCCCTCCGCGTGTGTTATGAAAAAATCTGCTTGGACTGGTTCGAGAAAGAATAGAGCGTATGGCGAGCCTGTTGCAAATGATCGAGTCAGACGTTTATCATGTCGGATGAGTAATTGTTGTAGCAGGAAGTTGACGCTGCCCTCGGTAGCCACAACCCACATTTCAAGTCGTCGTGAATTGTATTTGTTTAAATTATTGCGCTTGATATCGGCCAGTGTAACGCACTGCAGAAGTATGTTTGATTCTGTATGTTTAATAATGGGAATTTCTGATAGGGACAGAACAGTGATCCTCAACTTTCTAGAGGTCGCCACGATTTTCTGGGATTTTTTTTTTAATATTATTAAGTTATATTCTGAAATATTAATTTTTTACGTGTTTTCTTTATATGGGGCACGGGGTTGCAGGTTATTTGAATAACGGGGGCGCGACTCAAAGAAGGTTGGGAAACACTGGTAAAGAGTGTTTATTTAGATTCTTAAATTTTTTCTGTTTGTAATTGGGAAGGTTTTAAGGATAGCTTCATTAGTTTTCTTCAAATGTTATAATTCCAAGGTATGGACTGATAAATTTACTACCTGTTCTGTAACATGGTAAAATATTCAATACCAGATTGGGTAATTATGAGCTACATTTCATAGAAATGTTGTTTATAAAATATTATGTGTGTGTATACACACTACTTAAGTTCGTTGAATTGCAAAACTTATTTCGAAGTGTGTAATAAAAATGTGTAGTTTCATTTAAAAATTAATAGTAGCCTTGAGATCTCTACAAACATATCTAAATTGATTTAAGTATCAGGGGAATCTGTGCAGTCTTCTAAACCATTTTCATATTTTAAAAATACCGATTACTTTACAGCCATAAATAAATATAACAAATGAAAATGACGAATAAAAGGAATATTCTTGTCTTCTATAATCTAAACAGAAACTGACAATGAGTGAATGGATTTAAATTAAGCATACTTTATAACGGTAACGTATGCAATCCTCGATAGTATGCAAAGCTTGAGAAATAGAATTCATTTATAATTAAATTAGGTCTGTAGTACAGTATTTTAAATTGAAAACACGTAACATGTGCACCGTGTGAAATACTAAAACAGTGAAGAGCCTTGTTTATTGGTAACTGATACTTTATGCGTTAAATACTATAAATAATGTGTTCCTGGCATGCCAGCTTGTATATATTATAGTACAATATCGGCATAACTTTCTGCTCACAGTGTAATTATTCTACAGCCTTCAATGTAACGCAAATATATTCTGCAAGTTCAGACGTTACGTACTACCATGATGCACGAGTTAAAATAAGTGCGATGGCTGTAAGGTGGATTAGGTAAGTTTGCGATGCAAACGTTACAACCTGCGGTTCTTATCAGTCCTCTAATCGACCACAGAGACTAGAAGATACTGTTAATTCCTTCCTCATCGGTTTCCTTGTAAGAACAGTAGTACGAAGTGAAACTTTAACTTTAATCTTTGTTATACGAATTTCGCAAGAATAATACCTGCCATTGTTTATCAAACTTTCTTACTGTGTTAACTGTACTAATATCAGTAGCATCAATATTATTGTTATTAATTATAATCTTACATAAGTAGAATTCCATTATATTCATATCATTATCTTAATCTGTTTATTTCAATTTCTGGTATTATAGTTAAGGTATGTTTAACATTAATTTTATATCACTTTCTAAAGATAAGTGTAAACTTTATATTATTAATTGAGGTACCTTTTACATAGGATGGACTATGATAAGTCTTAGAAAGTATTGTCTCGAAAACAAATAGAATTTATATATCTTTTCTGACATTATATTATTTGGTACTTTCTATATCCCTCAAGACAATATTATACCGCTGCTAGTCCATTTTCTACACCTGGAAATGTACTACTTTTTCCCCTAAATTTAATAGCACACACATCTTCGCACATCTAAATAAACTCATTAAAAATAAGCTTCATTCATTTCAAACAATTTCTTATATGACCTGTGCTACTTTGATCTATTAAAGTGACAGCTAAATTCCTTCTCCCCGAGCCAGGTAAGTATTAAAAAATGATTGCTTTTTCTGCATCTGCTGAATAGTTAATCAAAGCCCACAAATTCTTTTCCAACACGTTTGCCAGCGCATCTATCTCGAACGTTGATATACCTTTCAATCGACAGCACAAATTCTAACGAGTGCAATGACTGCAGCCTCGCCTTGACTCCTTTCCTTACGTTCCCCCCTGGCGATCCCATTGGCCCCGATTAACTTGCCCCGGTTGTTGCCTCTTATCGTTCACCGTAGCTCTCTCAGGGTCAATACGAGACGGTAATTAGCGGCATAGGTACTGGTCGCGGGTAAACTGGCGCACCCCTCGCGCGGGACGCACGCGAAACGCGCGGTGAGAAAGTTTCTTTGCAAACGGCACGTTAGCCTGCGTGCAATCGCACCGCGGACGAAAGACACGCGTTCCTTCCACGCAATTACGAAACCGACGGAGAACACGAGGCTCTTATCGATAACGAATAAGGTTTATCGCGTGCGCTGTCCCAATGGGATGCTTGGGAAAACGACTTCGTTCGAAGTACTGCCAGTTCCACGACTATTGCACGCCAATTTCAGTTCAGCTTTGTTAGGAATTAAGTAGTTCACTTTTTTACATTTGCAAGGTGAGCGTAGGAGATTTGAATTGAGAGTTGAGAAAATTGAGAGTTTATTGTGGAACGTGAAACTGTTTTTAGGAGTCGAGGTGTTTCAGTAGATCGAAGAAATTTGAATAGATCAAGTTTTAATTGAATTTATGTAAATTTCACCAGTTTTACTTGAATTTATTTAAATTTCGCGAGTTTTACTCGAGTTCATTTAAATTTCGTTAGTCTTAATTGAATTTATTTAAATTTCATGAGTTCTTGAATTTATTTATGCTATGTGGATTTTAGCAGAACTTTTTTAAGTATCACCAGTTTCACTCGAATTTATTTATTTAAGCTACGCGAATATCACTCGAATTTGTACGAGCTGCGCGAATTTTAATTGAATTCATTCAAATTACTGTCATATCATTCGAGCTTTTCCGACACACTCGAGGGGCTCGAGTCTTCAATTCTTTTTTCCCGAGTCCTCGAACAGCTCTAGTACAATGATTACAGTTTCAAGTATCTGACAGGGTCAATGGTACGGCCATGGTCAGGCGCCGCAGCGTCGACGAACAACGAGGAGAGCGTCGTCAACGGTGAACGTACCGCTACTACGCAACTGACTTCCAATTAGCAACTAGTAAGCATAAGTCGAGCGATTTACCTCGTTTCACCGGATGTTGCACCTGTGCAAAATATCCCAGTGGTATGCGATCCAAAAAGCAATCTCTTTCACATCGGTATGTAGCTGCACTAACATTTCAACTATCAGTGTATTAAAATAAAAATGAAGAAACCAAAAATTAATCCTCTCCGTAAGATTTCCTACGAAAATATTCCAACACGTGCAATTAAATTACAAAACTGCACCGAAATTTCCAAAATATATTCGCAAAATATATCGCATGAAACTTGAAACTGATTTCTATAAAAAATTGTGGAATACTAACGACACTTCCCGTTACGGTATACTTTGCGGCCACCATGTAATTTGCAACGAACAAAGTAGGTACCTTTAATTAATGAAGCCGCGGGGAAATGCGGTTTCTTTTTCGTTTCCTCGTTAAAGCTCCCCCGTTCTTTGTGTCACTTATGAATGCGTAACCGAATGAAAGCCTCAGGTGGCACCTGTTAGGGTTGGCGAAACCCTGCTTCTTTCGCTTTCTGATCCCTCTCTGTTTTCAGAGGTCGTTGCTCGGATACATCGGGTACGATATTATAACACAGACACTGAATACTTTAACGACGCACGCCCCTTTTTCCCTTAGTCTCTCGGTCCTCTTCCCTTTGAGACTTCATTTCAGTCTACCCCCACAATGCTAAACTGCTTTTAATATCTGGCAACATTTCCCTGACACCTACACTTCATTTTCAATTTTCAGAATCTCCAAAACTTTGCAAAATTGGAGATATGAAAGTTCATCAAGATTTCCCAAGACATAAAAATTTTTCTTTCCAGGTCGTTCCTCTCCTAATTAGTGAGCAGAAATTTCTCCGTAACAAGGGTGGTGATATTCCTAGCAATTCTTCGCGCAATAAAAAAACGAAATAAAACCACTATCAGTGTTTGCAAATCATAGCAACCAAGTAGAAATCGTGAGTCATAAACAAACACAGCAGACTACCCGAACTAAAATTAACAAATATCCCAGAAGGTTTTCAAAATCCTATTCCATATTTTCTATTGGTTTCTACACGTAGGATCATCCCTTTGTTAGTTCTACTATGAAATAAGTCGCACAATGCCACTTCACAACGCGTAAACTGTCCGATTTTTCCAATTTTCGTTGGCGAATGGTTACTGATTTGTCATCGCTAATCTGGTGCGACAGATACAACTCGTAACTCTCGTTCAATTGACGCGAAAAGTGTTGCGTTCATGCGAATGGGGCAACGAGACTATCGTAGCTAAGGTTTTATGGTACCTTCCGATAGAAGCCTATGTCGACACGTGGGCTGACATTTACGTCGCGCAACCGTACATTACGCCCCATGAAGCGGTAGAAAGTCTCTTTGGATGATTTCTGCTACGTGTAGCTTTCATTATACTTCGACTTGGTCCCTCAGCAACGTGAAACGTGATTCACGGTTTTCTCTACGTTCGCATAAAGTTCGTGTTAATACACTATGAAAAGGATACGCAATACTAATACTACCAACTAACAAGGAAACATCCCGAACCCGAAAATTCAAAAAATTCTGAAACTCTGTGAATATATAGGGAATTTCTTCATGATTCTACCGCAAATTTTGTTTGCTGCCCAAATATACTTTTAAGGGGTGTAATTGACCCCTAAAAATTCGGTTATTTTCCGATTTTGTGTCATAACTCGTGAACTGTAAAATAATTTTCTTACCAAATGATAGATCTAATGAAACGAAGTAACTTTTGTCTTAAAACTTTTTTTCCATCTCCTACAGTTCGCGAGTTATAAAACAAAATCGGAAAATAGCCGAATTTTCTGGGGTTAATTTCACCCCCTTCGAGTGAATTTGGGCAGCAAACAAAAATTGCGTTGTAATCAGGAGGAAATTCCATACATATTCACAAAGTTTCAGAATTTTTTGAATTTCCGGGTTCGGGATCTTTCCTTGTAAATATCTATGTAAAGTGTGTTTGAAACTTGGAAGAGGTCTGAATACAACCCACAAAATCTATATAAAATTCAATTTCATTGAAGAATATTTTTGAAGAATCCGATTCTGCAATTCCACAAAAACTGAAGATTAACTTGTCAGATTTAAAGCACATCTTTCTCTTTTCATAAAGAATTCTACTTGCTTATAATAAATGACTTTTTAAAACTAGCAATCATACAAATTACACTTCCCTGATTCGGCTCTACACTTGAGAAACTCGAAAATAATATTTACGTCCAATAGCCAATGAACGTTTAAATTTATTTTATAAGTTTAAGTTTAGTTATTTATTCTCTAGAAATTCCATAAAAGGCACCATGATTTTCAGGCCTCCGAAGGAGGAGCCTCCCCTTGATATTTAAATATTCACACAAGCACAGTATTTGCACCGTTAATAATCGGTACCGTCGGTCCCTGGCTCGGCTGCAACGTTATACCAACATCGAGGGCACAATAGAGACAACGATTCCAGTGGAACAGACTGTTAGATTACACGAGTATAATATGAGTCACCGTAGTAGCAAGCAAGCAAGCCCCCTCCACCCTCCCACACTCCTTCAACGATACACCGTAGTATCTGCATTTTATACGCGCTCCCACGCATTCGGTGCCAAGTAGGGATTTACCAATTCAACGCGAGCTGGCTAGCGGAAGAACTCGCCGCGGTGCAACGACAAAAGGGCATGCCATCGTATGACGTTTGCAATCGAGAACGAGGAACGTTCTCATCGATTCTCGTAACAGGGATGCCACGTTATCAAGGTATCCACGTTATCAAGAAATCCGCGAGTAATTGTGCGTGCCTGTGTTGCGCGTAATTGCACGGAATTTCTCGCTGGAAATGCTGAAGCATAGTGTTTTATAAGGTACCGTGATGATTTGGTATTTTAATCGTGGAATATTCCGGTACTTTCGGTTACTAGTAGTGAGCCAAAAGTTAGAGAATTTTTTCTATCTTTCCTCTTCTTTCTTTATTATTATTTATTTATTTATTATTATTATAATACTTCTGAGATCTAAGCCAGAATTTTTTATGAAAGGAGGTACAAATTATAATTTCTTATAATCATGCAAGTTGGTGGTTGTATAATATTTTTCGATTTGTTTTTGTTCGTATTAAACTACTTTCGTTTCTCGTAAATTTCTTTCAATTCAACTCAGAGCGGTTGGAATATGGTTTAAAAATAATTGAGAAGTACGAGGGGTTAATACATCGATGCGAAGAAGATAGGTGATTCGCGTATGATTAGTACCACGAGGTATTTAAAGTTTTGTCCTCCTAGCCTCGTAAAGTGAATCTAAAGCATTAACGTCTTTTGCTCCTGTGCAGTAAAAGGGAGCCGTTCATTCAACGGCTGGTGAATGGAAACCTTAACTCAGCTCTAGCGATCGTCTTGCGTAAGATGAGCAACATTTAAAGGTCACTATTACGCTCATCCAAGCTACTACTCCTTACTATTACCATTCCTCCCCAATTAGAATACCAGATTAAAGGGAACTCATCTTCTTTCTGTATTACTTCGTAGCTGCGAAAGGTGGCTCACATCTGTATTAATGGAAATAATTGGAGGATTGATTTTGGGGGAATGGACCAAATGTGAAAGATGAGATAAGTGTTAAGTATTTGACATAGAAGTCATAAATAAAAATTACTTTCATAAAAAATAAATTCTGATCAATTTTGGAACTTCCCCATTGTCAATAATTTTTCTTTATTTAACTAGACTAATTGCACTTATTACTCTCGTTCTAAATTCTCGTTCTATTCTAATTTTTACAATTCCACAATTTCTTCTCATACTCTATATAATTTACCAATTCGTAAAATTCACGCATGTACTCCGCGCCTCTGCAAATATGAAAAAGAGGAGCAGTGGTTTAACTTATTACAGCATTCGTTTTATTTCCAACGATAAGCGAGATGAGTTTGCATACTCTTAACGAAAAGGAAATTTAATTATCCCACTTTGCTTAGCAGTGAATTAAAATTACTCCAAATTAAATCGCTTAGCTCGACACCTGTGTCCATTTATAGCTGTGCACGAGAACAGATACTGGGTAATCTTTCGAACAAATTGCGTAGTTACGTTTTCACATTCGCGTCACTGTGTACGCAAGCTATCTCCGACATTAATGGTAATGATAAGAGGAGTTCCCTTCGATCTGGAACGAGCTACAAAATCCTATCGTTGATTCCACCATTACGGACCCTTTTACTGCGCAGACTTCCCCATCAAGTTTATTTTTTAAACGTATCAACACTATTAACAAGTCAATTAATTTTCAACGTTAAAACCGAAAGTAATTTCTTTGTTCAAAAATAATAATAATAGAGCGAGATATTAGGGCAAAAATTTTAAAGAAAGGTTCTACGAGCAATAACCACGAACGTCATTCTAATTTACTTAACGCGCGCATTGGCAAGTGGCGATGACTTGGTTGTCGGTTAATCCTGTCCACGTTCAAGCTCAATCCATTCTGGCTCGCACGTGTGGCTATGAAAACCGAACCTGCATATGCTGCCCATATGGACACGCGAGCAACTCGGAACATACGCATGCACACAGTCCAATTTAATCCTCCTCCAAGCGCGCCTACACGAGTCACCTTTGACAAAGCGTATTCCTTGCACCCTGCCGCTGAATTATTAAATATGCATGTTGATACTTCGTACATGACGAAATAATTAAGTCAGTAGTAATTTCTACTCATAAATAATGAAGTATGGCTGAAATTTATAAATATACAAAGTTTTGATAAATCTTGGGAACTTGTGAACTCGAAGGCTAATTTTTCGAATTTAGCATATTTCGAGAGATATGGATTGGGATATTAAACTACAACCTTATAAAGAAACTCTCGACTGTTGATTTTGGAAATTTTGAAGATAATATGCGAACAAAGATAAAGTATTGCTTAAAAATTGAGGGAGTGAAAGTTGAGATGGGACTCTAAAGAGTTAGTGACTCGTGAAGTACTCTTAATTAATTATGACTAAATAACAATAGAGTAGTAATTGGTAGAGATTTATTATTATTATTATTATTATTATTATTGTTTCAACGGGAGAACCCTTTAGGATACAAAAATATAAACAGAGTAATAGAAAAGATAAAGATAATACACATAAACGAAAATATAGAAAATAAAATAAAATAAAACAGAAAATAACAAGATAAAAACAAAAACATAAATGTAACAGTCTGCATGCAGCGATATCTCCGTAACAATGAGACACAATTTAAGGAGGAGATTTAAGTTCCTTGCACGCAGAATGAGGTAAAAAATAGTCCAAAATATTTTCAACACCCGAGACAAAAACAAAAACTAAAATACTGACTTTGAATTTGGAGGAGCCTCGTTCAACATATATAGTTTAATTAAAGTACCTTCTCTTGAAATCATCAAAGAACATTCAAGAACCAGCAAATAAAAAAATTCAAGCAATTTCTAGCACACCCTTTAACGAACAGCAGGAAAACCAATTTGACCAATAGTGCTCGCTATATCTAAAGGCATCGAAAGTATCAACAGTGGCGACCTACTGACAGAAGCACTTGGAGTACGTCCCCACCTCTGGGAGTGGGTTTCGCAAGATATTTGCACAGGCGACTGCAGCGGAGGATCGGCAAATAGCATTGGGACTCAATTGTTCGAGAAAGAAGGTAACGCGGCAGAGGCTTCAGGAATGCCACTACCAGGGGAAACGTGGCATTCCAGGTGTGCGTGTGCACGTGTAAAGACCACAGTGTCCCGCGGCGTAGATTCGATTCGAAGCACGCGTGTCGCCCGACTGATATTGCAAAATCGCTGCACGTCCAGCATTAGCATAAGCTCTTTGTTGCTGGCGACGCCGTTTAACCTGCCGCATCTCTCGATCATCTGCGGCACCACAACCCCTCGATCGCGTTGCATTATCATCTGATTCCATTCGGGGGATATCGATTGATCAATTACGTTCAACAATCAGCGCGGTTACTTTCGAACTTTTGTGTCCAGGGTTTAAGATATTGATTAGCATATGTTGATAGCTATGTTCGGTTACGAATTTGTTCGCAATATTTAATTTAATATTATGTTTTATCTCAATGAGAAATTTTGTGCAAGGTTTCTTTTTTTGGATTACAGATTATAATATTTCAAAATTATTGGGTAACTTAATTTAGCGCTTAGGTATAGAAGTAAAACACTTTTAATGGAAATATGTATTATGTAATTTAATTATCGAGATACGGAAGGCTTTCGCATAATGTCCTCCCGTTTTAAGGTAAATTTCAGTTCTGCGCCACAGATATAATAATTGCAAATATAAGCAAAATTCATTCAACTAAGAAGTCACACGTGTAGCTGGCGCTAATCTTTCACAGTAGTATATTTCCCAAGCGAGCAGCGAGCCAAGCGCAATGAATCCTATCTCCATCATCGCCTATCTCAATAAACACCAATTCTCTGACACACATTTAACATCTTACTTGCTCGAATCAACATGAGCCCAAACAGTTTGTAACCCTTTCCTCCAAACACTGTGTACTTGATCCTAGATATCAATATACTCGGTGTGGAATAATAGTGAAAACCGTTAGAGATTTATCGAAGAACTCTAGAAAATAAAAGCAGTGAAATCCATATATCACATTTTCTGCAAATACAGCAGGTGTTCTAATACTTATGAACGGCACTGTACATCAGCGGACAACTTGGAGCTACGAAGAAGCACAGAGCGGTCCATTTCCATCCAGAACATATTTCAAATAAGGGACTACTACCTAAGAACTGTTCCCTCCCGTAACGTCTAAAAGCCACCGAGATTCGCACTTACAGTTTCGAAGCAACCCTCGCGATATTAACGATTTCGAATCGCGACTGAGGAGTCTGAGGAGGCTGATGCTGGACGATAACGGAATACTCGTCGGTGGAATGCCAGGAGCTCGTAGAACACTGCATGTCCCGGATTACCTGGCCAAGTAGCACGTTCGCAAGTTGGCGCAGCACCACGACCTAAATTTCCAGTTCGTTAAATATTTCATGTTGCAGTCGTGGCCATCTACGTCAGGCAACAGCTGACGAAAAGCAGATACACACCTCTTGGCGCGAACGTGCCGACGATTCGACGTGCTCGTTGATAACGATACCGAAACCCGCGTCTTCGAGCACGATAAAACGCTATTCCTGACATTTACAGAAGCCACTCGACACGTGACTGGTATCTACCAACATTTCCTCGGGTATATTTATGAGACGTACCGCGCCGTCGTTGATGTCGCTCTAAATCCCAGATACGACCTGCTATAACGAAATATCGTGTCCCTTTATCGGAGGCATTTGCGTTAGGCAATTTCTTAATAGGCTGATCTAGTTCTGATGGAATTTCACTCGGTTTCTGATGCTGCAAAGTCATTGTTCAGGATAAGATAAAATTGTAGTTCTGTTAAGTTTCGAAATTTGTTTTTTGTTTGTTTTGATCATTAGACGATTTTCACTCGATTTCTGATGTCGAACAGCTGTTATTAGGCATAAGATAAAATTGTAGTTCCGTTAATTTTCAAATTTTTGTTGTTGTTTATATTTGTTTTTATTATTTTAGACGAATTTTCACTTGATTTCTGAGCCCGAGACTCCACCATTCACGTTAACTTCAAATTGAAGTTAAATTAATTTCCGGAATGTTATATTTGAATATATTATAATTGTCAGGGTACAAGGCTTTGTGGAGAAGTATTATCGCAGCCGATATTGCGAATATGTACTACTCTTTGACAGGATGATAATGTCGTGACAGAAAGTTTGTTATGATATGCACCAGTTCTGTCGCCACGTTCCCAACTCGCAAATACGACAGCTCTGGGAGCTGATGTGGTTTATATTTTGCTCGAAATCGTATTCTCGCCGGTGTTGGTCACGAGACGCTTAAACGTACAACGAAGGGCTTCCTATTACCAAGGAAGACACGAATATGCTACCCGATAATGGGTTTACTAAATTATTTTATGAATGCAGAGTGTGCAGAACTAGCGAATGCAGTAAAAAGGTGAAAAATAATGGAATAATTTGCGAATTGTATCTAGTAGAACACTTAGAGTTAAAATGTTTAAATATTCGAGTCATTTATTTCAAAGAAGCAAGTTACAGGAAAAATGAGGAAAATCTGAGAACTAAGTAGTTTCCTTCGTATTAATTGTCCAAACTTTCCATCTCCAATTATTTATTTTTAATCGAAAGAAATAGTTCCAGTTTATATCCTTCCTAGCTACTAAAAATGGCCATCACGTGGCAGATATGAAAAGTGCAAGCAATCATAAATTTTTGAAAAACTCAAATCCAAACAAAAAAGCACCCTTTATGACGTCCTTCAACCCCTCAATGAATCATGTTTCCCCCAAATAATTTTCTATGTGATCAAAAACAGCTAAGGTATTCTACTAATGTACACCTTAACTATGTGCAATACTGGTAACAGCTATTTGATGCAAATATACGTCCAGAATCAATATTTACACGCAAGATGACTAGCAGATACGTTGTTTAGGTTTCAATAGGAGAAACCTGGTTCTGATTCTAATCAGAAATCGTGTTAAACGGGAAGACAAGTGACGCCAGTTGGACACGAACCAATTTCCAAATTCCATTCACCACCGGTAGCCAAGAAATCTTACGTAAGGGAAAGTAGGTTACACTAAATTATCCAGCAAAGTAATCCACCTTGATCAAGCCTGGTGCGCTGTGTATTATACGGTCGCTGTGCTTATTCATGGAATAGAAATGCAGCTCTTTCTCTCGCGTGGTACACGAGTACGTACCATCGGTTATTTACATTATAAATTCACACTTACTACAAGCATTATAAATGCAAGAATTTGCTAAACAAATTAACTACTGAGGCTTCTAAAATGTGTACTAATATTTCAACATTCTGTTATAATTAATTTACATATTTCGTTTGCACAGCATCCAATAAATGTATTAATTATTATCGATCAGGATATTTTAAATATTAAATTCTGTTTATTAGCCAGAATGTGTAAATATTTGCCCACGAAAGGGATATTTATAAATTTCGAATTGATACGAATGAAATACAGAATTATAGAAGTATATTCGGAGTTTGAATATTTCGTGAGTTTTTCGAGAAAACATATCCTGGGAATGTGGATGAACCTAGTATGTTGTAAGTGCGTGTTTCATTTATCGATGGTGTAATTTTAGCAAGATTACTATGCAAGTGTCGATGAACCATACGCAGGTGACTCCTCGCTATATTTGGGTCACTCATGAAGGAAGGATATGAGTCGTTGCTGACGATAAACTGAATAAATTATACCGATGGTTACGCGACCAGAGAGCGACGTGCAGATCGATCTATGAAATGTGTGCATCACACGTTCCGCTTGTCTCCTGTGCTTCCGTGGGAAACCAGGAAACAAGATTAATTAAAAATGCTCTACAGAGACGCAATTTCCTGTCTCATAAGAAGCAGTGTATCCACTTACAAAAATTTCATCCAATACTCAATTTACAGAACTTATATTCTCGTGGAAAATAAGAAATGCAATTTCATTTTTCTTGAATAAAATTTCAGCAATATCAAAGAAATATTATTCAATACTCGATTGGCTAAATTTGGTCTTCAATTTTTGTTATTTGAATTCTTAATTTGAGAAGAAATTGAAAAGAGGAGATATTAATAAGCAACCGTTAATCATAAACAAATATATTTAATTTGTTAAAATATTTTTTATGAATTCATTTACGAAACAAGCAACTTAACAAAGAATGTAAATTCAGTATTGAATTTGTTAGTAGAAAGGATCACTTTGTATTTAAGGTTATGGAGAGGTGATCTTTGCAAGCAGTTCCGTTATATTGCTAATCTATGGACGGCCAGTTGATTATACTGAATTCCTATGCTCCTGCTAAGTGAAAGTCAACTCGCAGAAACATCTGTACTCGGGGTTCGTGCGCTAAGAAGATGTCTCAAGCACACTGCCGCCCTTGAGAACACCCGTTTCTCATTAGCGGTTACTTACATTAGCAAACGGAAACTTCGTTAATTTTAATGCTCGAGGGGCACGTGACCCCTTCGATAAAACTGGGACTGTGTCTAGTTCTCTATAGCCCTTGAAATATTATGGCCCTTCTACGACCCCTCCGAATTTAACCCTCCTCTGCCAGGGGAGATACTCTTCACCTAACTAGGGTGAGGTCCATTTGACGTCAACGAGCAAGAAAAAATAGGCGAACCATAAAAAACTTCAACCAACTGCACATCGATTTGCTAGATCTACTCACTACAAAAATATGAAACAAAAGTTTACTAAGCACGAGAATAAATTCAATCGATTATTAATAGTAATTCGTGATCTTTGTCCAGAAATAAAATATGCAAAGTATCAATCAGATACATTAAAAAAAAAATCTAAATTATCTTCACTACATTCTCCGCCCATTTCAGAGTAACTTGTTAATCAAGCAAGACAAGTTAACTCGTCATTATAAAATTTCTCCACGTTCGATAAAATAAATTAATTCGTCACAAAAATTTCGAGACTTAATCCCTGCAACAGGAGTAAAGAATGTCTTAGGTCACATTTAGTGTAGACGAAATGAGTTAATTGGCTCTGTGATAATTATTAAACATACAAGTTTTACACTTTAGTGGACTATAGACGTTTCTGATCGAGACTTGATCCACTTAACAAGTTAAGCGATTCTAATAACTATTTTCACTGTTTTGCTGAAATTTAAGAAATAACGACCGTCAGTATCGAATAGATTTATGTGTATGAATACGAACACGCTCCCTCTCCCTGGGGCGACGTTAAATTGGCAAAGACGTGTATTGGGGTGTAATGCTCTGGTTCTTTCGATAACAGAACTAGCTACCCCTCTTATAATAAAACGGGAGCGAATGACGTCATGCTCGCATTCACGGCCCCCACAGGATATAATTCTGTCCTCTGTGTTTGCGATACTCACACACGCCCACCTGTACTCTACACGAAAATCGTTGGAGCGCGTTACACGCGCGCTTACTCCCCCTGCATTATAAATAGAGGCGTTTTCAAAGCAACAGAATGATAAACCAAACGTGAAAATTGAGTAACGCGGAGAGACAAAACGCGGCGTCGCCATTTCTCGGCTGTGGTTTCCGCGACTTCCGGTGGTGGGGCGTGATTTTCACTTCAAAACCGTCTCGAGGTTTAGTGAACCGTAATAGAAGTCCCTTTTTATAGAATACTGGAGGCGGTAAACTGAAAGGCAGTTCCTCAATGAATTTTGTCGACAAATGCAAGAATACATCGCAAAAGATGCGTTTCACAATATGACCGCTTCACGAGCGATGTCGCAAAAGTTGAACAGTCTTCCAACGTTCTACTATAGTTCCTTTTTATACAAGAGGGATATTGTCATCCACTTCCATTTATGTACTTAGTTTAACGAATTAAATTGGAAGAAAAGATTACAAATACTCGGATACTTGTATTCTCGTGGAAAACAAAGAATTTGTAATTTCATTTTTATTGAATAAAATTTCAACGATATCAAAGAAATTTTAGTCAATGCTCGATTCCCTAAATTTGGTCTTCAATTTTTGTTGTTAGAATTATTACCAAGCGATTATTGCATTTTGACTTTAACTTAGAATTTTAAAATCATTCGCCCTAATTACTATAACTTCGTCGTGGTAACTAGAATACGCCATGCAAATGCCCAAAAGTAACAGAAAACAATTAACATCTCCACCTACAAGCATATTACAGTCACTTGCAAGTAGACTCACAATCAGTCAGCTGCGAATTACAGCACTGCAAAAAGCATAACAGTGAAGGTGCCGGTCACGAGCTTAGTTCCCATTCCTTTGTTAGACGATATCGTTCAGGGAATCGAGCGTTTGGCTAAACGACGCTCAAGTAGTCAAGGTTCCACTGAACTTCGACAATGCACATGCAATATCGAAAGGGAAGCTCGCAAAGCGGAAGGCATTTCTTAACCGTTCAGTTGTTAGCCCGCATGCAATATTGATCAAGCTGCTTGGTAAATTGGACCGAGAACTGGGTGGTCGTGGCTTGGGCAGGCGTGAAGCGGTTTCCCTTCTGATCGTGAGTCACTGTGTGCCAACCCAACCTCCGCTTTATTGCTCGACAGGATCGAGCCAGGGTTGCTCGTGTGCCTTACATTTCGTGTCTGACGCGCTAACGCCGTTCTTATCGATCAAATCTACAAACGACGAAAACAAGCTTTTTCCCTTGTAAGACCGCATTTCAATTTTGAATGGGTAATTGTGATTCGTCAGGTCGACGCAACAGATGCCACTGGGCAAATTAGTTTTCTTTTTTTTAAGAATAGACTGTAGGAAGGTAATAGAAGAGTAAATACTGTGAAGACTCTAATATTCGATTCGAGTTGGAAATTTTAGAAGTGTTAGTGAAGAGTGATTCGAAAGTGGTGCTGTAGAATTTACAAGTATGTATTGTATGTGAGAATAATTGAAAAGGAATTGTAATGAAAATGGTTCTCCAAATGTTTTGCTCTTGAGATACAGTGACGTTGAATTCATCGAAGAATAATGAATAAACGTTAAAAAAAATGATTAGGTAGTCGAAATTATTATTAACCCGGGTCAACTTTATTCGTCGAATAAATTCTCGTCGAATAAAAAAATTAACTTTATTCGTCGAATAAATTCTCGTCGAATAAAAAAATGAACTTTATTCGTCGAATAATCTAAAGTTGAAGTAACTTTTACTATTCGTTTAATATTTTATTTGGTGAATGCCCAACTCTGACTTCAGTAAAAAGCTTTAATTCAGGCCAATACTAATTTTCAAAGTAATCTCAAATTAACTTCTGTAGCATACAGAGTAATCACCTCCTCCTAAACAAGTAAATAGTATTGTAGTTCAAGTAAGTAAGTACAGCTGCAGACCAATTCCTCGAAATTACTAAAATTTTCTGTCACCTGTAAACCTAGCACCACCAATGAATCCCCCTTGCAATAAGCATAAAATATATTTCTACTATCTTTGATATTGGCCTCGTCTTCCTGAATCGCCAATCAATGCCATCCTCAATGTGCTCTGAACGCAGTGTATTAAATTTGCAGTTAATGTTGCTCACGTGCCGTTTATCGATAGCTTAAGATGCAAAGAGCCGCAACGACAATGGGATAACGAACACCCAGCCTCCCTATTCGATATACTCTATTACTTGGGTTAACATCCACTTTGTGCACCACGCTGGCTCATGCCAGCCACCGAGGTTCCTGTGCCTCGATTAGGTCCATATACGAGGCTCATTACGGGGGGACATTCTGGTAGCGGCAGGACATTCAATGAGTTAATTAAGTATTCAAATGAGGATGCGACAAACATTTTGTAACGACTTTAGCATGGTAATAGCCCGCCCTAACGACGCTCCGTTTAGCAAAAACAAAAATCACTAGCTCCAGTTACGTCCTGAGTTTAAGTGGACTCATTCTGAATTACCTGTCGGTAATTTGTTTGTAATTTGTGGCACATTAAAGTTACGCGCAAATACAGGGACTCTAATGTAAAACGAGCGATCTTACTGGAATCATTAATTAGAACATGTTAAAGGACAATAAATTTGTAAAGTAACGTTGCTAGTGGCATCGACTTCAATGGCATTATCGTGGGTGAAACATCATGAAAATTATTGCAAAAGAGTAGATTAAAATTTACGGGCAGAAGTAAGACTGACGTACTTCGATTGAATTCATTCCCTGCAGTTGATTAAACGAAGTTAAAACTGCACGATAAATTGAGGAAGCAACCAATTAAAAAATTATTTATTTAATGCAAGGTTCAATGCGAACGTTTGGTAATTCGACCTTTCTTTTTTAAATGATATTCACAGTTGCTAGTGGACTTTAGAATGCAAGGAGCTGGATTTAGTACATAATATTATGCAATAGTGCTTCTGGACTCCTCGCCATCTTCCAACATCAGCACATTGTGATTACTGACACATTCTATGTATTTATTCCATTTGCTATACTTGAATATAATTCACAAAAGATAATCGAAATTACCAGCTGTTTCAAACTTTCCAAACACTAAAAGCTTGAACTGCAAAATTAATAAAATTCATTCACGACACATTATAGGTACACAAAGAACTTCATTGTTCCTCCCAAAGTTTCATCAAAGTAGATTTTAATTTTTATTGATTTTTATTGATTCAAATTAAATTTCGCTTTCTACCAATTTCGCCGCTCTGAGCAGTTGCCTTTCTTGCGCCCCCTACATCGAGTCCTAGCCCAAGATACCCAGACTTGTCGTTCTGAGAGTCTGCAGAAGCGCAATGACCAGTCGGTGGAACGTAGGCAGAGAATTGACCGTGGCAAGACGGATACTCGAGTGCGTACTTAAGTACCGCTCTGGCGCATAGGGTTCGGGCTAACTTGACCCCACGATCGTAGGCCTGCGTCCACCTTCAGTATATAATCCCCCGCTTAAGCGGATCTACCGCGTGCGTGGACGTTTCCGGTCGGTCTCGCGTAACGTGCACCGAGGGTACCTACACGCGAGCTAGCCGTCGCAGGAAATCTACACACAGCACGAACGTGGGCAGCACGTACACCTGTACGCATATCCAAATCGACGCGGTTAATCGACGGAATCGAATGTCACGAACCGGTTACGGATTGGTTAACCTTGCTGTCCTCTTGCTGCTACACCGAAAAAACGTGTCCAACTCGTTCGCCGAGATGGTGCGGTTTAGGAGCAGCGAGCCGCTGCGCCACCACCAGTAACACTATACACAAGCGACGAACTGCTCTATTTTCGTTTCCAGAAAATTAGTTGTGCCAATGGATCTTGTTGCGAAATGGGTGTGCTTTTAATTGCTGTTTAGAGAAATGTGTGAATCGAAGGGGACGTTAGAAAAAATCGCTGGTTCAAGAGATGAGTATCTTGAAATATGTGGAATGAGATTTTCTGCACGATGATCGAACTCGAAAATATCGAGACGTAGACACTTTTGTTGTGGGTATTATTAACTAGTGATGTAAATTTTCTTTTATTTTACTGGGGGAATTTTTGTAAAGTATTACCTACGAAATTATAAAATATTTGGGAGTGGAAAGTGAATAATAATACCGCAGATTTAAGTTATATCATAAGTATTAATACAGTAAAGTTTTCTTAGAAGTAAAAAATAACGTATTTCTTATAGAAATGTTTAAAAGCATACGTTGAAATTCGAGCCCCAAACACCGAATTATTCGTTTAGTAACTACTAGGGCTTATTATAGTGAAAGGTAATTTCAATAAAGGGTGAACGATGTAAATATTTGCCTACGTGTTTTGATGTTAAATAATCGATACAATGGCGGCGCGCTGAGGCACTCAGTCATATTGATGTTGACATAATATCGCGGGCAGAACGGCATATTGATACTAGACCCGTTTCAGAACGTAACAGGTGCAGACATTACTTCGAATTTAACTTAACAGTGGTTTTACCTATCCTTTTCGTTGCAACGCTAATAATCGTTAAGAAGCAATTTCCAAATTTCACAACAAACTTTAATATACAAAATGAATATTCAAAGGATGTGGTGGAAATAACCTAACATGGGATGGTAAACTTGGGACACATTGGCAGGTTCTTGTAACATTTTATTACATATATAATATAAAAATTAACATTTTCACATTTGCTTTAAGTCTCCTATTATAATATTACATCTTTTGCGATTGTAAGTACTACAAGTGTGAAAATATATAAAATTCTTGTCCTTTTCCTTCGTTAATTAACCAACGTTCCCCCAGTGCAACGTACCAGTGACTTTGAACTCCCATCTACATTTATTTTAACTGCAATACCCCTTTCGTTAACTAACCATTACTTGTCTGCCAAAAAAATTCTATCTTTAGTCCGCAAGCTAGGTAGTTGTATCTTCATCCATACTTGGAGTATTAGAGTACTTACTACCTATTAATTAAAACACCAGAAAGATAGAAACGTTCTTTTCTAAGTTAATATACACGTTTCAAAAGTAAGCACTATTTAAATCGAGATGCTCGTCGTTATTGATTGCAGTAATCATATAAATAACAAGAGTTTTAAACATCTTTCATGACTTTAGAAATACAGTAGGTATTTCACTCAGAAAGTGTAAGTATAAAATAGTATTTATTATTACTAATAAAGAGTGGCAATATAAAATAGTGTCTCAAACATCGCCCACCAGAGGGGCATTTTCAAACGACGAGCCCACTCGCCTCCCTGAGTTAACAGATTAAAGCTAGTCCCTTTAATCCGGAGCGTTGGAACACATTCTACGCCCGCAGACCTCGCTGAAAGTCCCGGACAAGAAGCGACCAAGAAACTGGAGCCCAAAGCGACGCCTGGAAACGCGAAAACGACGGAAAGGGAGACACGCAGCGACGCTCCGAGACGTCAAAAGGGACAAAAGGCAAACGTCCCCCGGTGCAACGATACCGTGGAAAACGCTCCGAGATACAAACGCAACGGGAAGGAATCCGTAGACGGCAAACGCGGGGTATCGAGTAACATTCGTCATGGTAGACGCGAAGACGTCGACCTCGCGGACACACTGGTCGGGCTGGTAGCGGTTTCCTGGCTTTATGCATCCAGAGACAGCATCGCCGGTGTTACGGGCAACGTGACTAGTGGCTCGTGTGGAAAAGCCGTAACTGCTAAGCAGATCTTAGCCTGGATCGAATCTGAGCAGAATTAGAATTCCGGCTAGATGGTACTTAATTCTTTTCTGAGCTTCTTCCGCTTCCTGAATGTCCTCAGAGTGACATCTGTATATCGTTGGAAAGGTGTTGCGAAGAGAAATCCAGTGATACCATTTTTAACTTGGAAGAAGACAGGACTACCTTGAAAAATGGCCAAAAGCTTGAGATTTCGAGCTTTCGGACAAAAGAAACCGGTAGTAAAATCGCATTTAGTTGGACGGTGCACTGGAGAAAACCCTGGTGGAGAAGTTAAGCTGCCAAATGTGTTTGCTGGACCCTAATTGCGGCACCTTATTGGAACCTTAATAAGAATCGTATTTTCTGACCTTAATAAAAGAGGACGAGCCTGCCAAGGCAGACAAAGGTCCAAGCCCATACTGTCTTGTGATACACATTTAGAGTCTTTGCTTGCAAGGGTATCGTTTACACCACTAGGGCGTTCCTCAAGTGCCTACCCTTCAACCAGATGCCATTCTGCTTTTTTTATCCCCCGGAAACTCGAAATCCATGTTTCAACAATTCGAGTGACGTTGACGTTTGCTTGGAGCGAATTAAACAAAGATTTTTAACTTAAGAGAAAATTCTCAAAACCCTGCGCGACTCAGTGTTAGGGCCATTTTTTTAAACGACCCCTTTTAATTTTCTAGTTAAAGATGGAACCAATCTTTGCAATGGTGTATGCAAGTCACGATGCTCTACAGTCTACATTCACAAATCACACTGCAGACTTAACACAGTCCTTTAATCTTCTCACGAGGCATAGCGCCTCGCGAGAGCAAGACCTCGTTTCCGTCGAGAGATTCGTGGCCGGTCGTTGGCCGATGAAAAACATCATCAACGAGAGAGCTAGCGTGGCTCGAGCCGACTCCAGTGGAAAGAAGAGAGGCCACCGGCTCGATGATAGTCCTCCCACAATAATATCGGCCTCCTTTGCTTCGTTTTGCGGCACTCGAAACGACTACCGGCGCATTGATCGGGTGGATGCAACGGGGCTGCAATTAGGCAGCCAGCGCGACCCGCTAAATCCAGGTGATTAGCAAAGGTGCTGCCGCGAAAGGGTGGTTCAGCGCACTTGTGCGGGGTATCCGCGAGCTCTTGAGCGATTTTCAAGTCTAATAATCGCTGAGGAATTGGGGGATGTCGGGGTAATTAGATGCACTTTCCCATGGGTTAGTTACACCACCTTTAAGTTTAAAATAACAGAGACCCAGAGACATTTCTTCTGCGTTCACTCGTTTAAACATATTACTAGTTACATGTGTACTCTCTAGGTACCGTTATTTAGTGCACTTTGGCATTCAACCGATTTTGTGGTTAGTTGTAAAAACAATGTGACGAAACTGCTTAGGCAAAAATGCAAAGTGCCAAGATGCAAATCATTTTCATTCATTAAATGTTCAGAATGTTGCTTGCGCTTTTGTCTGAACCAAAAATAATAATTGTTTTGTAAAGTTTCGAAATCATTAAAGCACTTATATTAAATGTACTCCCACTGCACGATGTAGCAGATATGATACATGTACATTAATTTAAATAAACATATAAACACGTAACCCAGAATTTTTTCATTATTTTTCCCGGATTCACAGGCAAAATCTACGTTAGAAACTATTTTTTTTTTTGTACAAAAGAGTGCGCAGTGTAGAGTTAAGTGTGAAACTTTTAATTACAATATGTGGTGATTGGAAACATTCGGAGTTCTTGTTAGAAAAGCAGCACTTAAGGTACAAAAATTAGGAAAGTGACGCAAAGGACCTTTAACACAAATAATAAAAGCAATCTAAATCCTCCTAACTACTTACAGTAGTATGTACTCCTAAACTAAATCAAACTCCTTCGTAATTTCTCTTAAAAAAAAAAAAAAAAAAAAAAAAAAAAAAAAAAAAAAGAAGTTTCACACACAATGCACAAGTATCAGATCATTACCCAGAAATCACAGGAGATCAAATAAAAAATCCAACCCGAAAAATAAACATCTGGCCGTGCCACTGATTTCCCAACTCGCCACGTTTGCAGAGATGGGTAAAAATTTTATTCAAATAAAAATTTCGAATAACGAATACAGCTTAAAGAAATTATTGTCGAATGGAAAAATCAAGTTTATTCGTCAAATAATCTAAAGTTTAAGTAACTTTTACATGATCCGCTATTTAAATAATTTTTTATTTAATTAATGCTCAACTCTGCCACCTTGAGACGAAGCTCCAAAATGTTTAATAAGCGCAAAAAGGCTGCGGTCGCGGCGCGTAAAACTGCGCAAGGTCGACGACCTCTTTGCCCGGTACAAAATTAACCCTACGCGCGGAATTAACCTCGACTCGGGGCAGACCTCATAATCGCTTGTTTCTGGATTTCAATTTCGTCCTAGGGGCACTGGCTGTGTGTACGCGAGGCGGCCGCGTCGAAAACGGGCGAGACACCGTTTCCGCGTTGCCTCGATCAACGTCAAGGTGTCCACCCACGCGGTCGAGTCTACAACCAGTCTGACCACTTATCGACGTCTGTACGTGCACCTTGAACGGGTCCAGCCCGCGACGACTTTATCCGTCGCGGTGATTTAGCGCCGCGCGGTTATCGATAAATTAACGCGGTGCGAACTGGACGCGCTATCGCCGCACGCCCCTATTACCGAAATCGGTGGATCGTAGGACGGGTGAGTCGCCGCGACGATAACGATAAACGAGCTCGCAATCGCGACTGGCGCGGATTCGAAGAAATCCCGCCCACTCGTCATCGCTAACAAGGGACCTTCGATAGTCTGAAAATTTCGATTTGTTTTTAACACTATTCCTACCACGACCGGTCAAATGACCGTTTTTAAAATTTCGATTAGAATTTCCTATATACAACGTAACTGAATCGCCTTTAAACTTCACGACTTTTCCTCAAATATACGTATAATACATTTCTCAATATTCACTTCTTTTTTTATTGTTTATTTTCTGAGAAAATAATTATTGTCATTTGACCGGTCGCGGTAGGAATAGGTATACGTGAAATATTTTAAACTTCGCAGGCTTCTAAGGCCTGATGATATCATTAATATCTGTATATTAATCTACAATAATTGTTATATGGTTAGCTATCTACGCTAAAATATTTTTGGCCATTTCTTACTGTACGACAATGTGTACCTGTGTCAAGTTATGTGCTCATTCTTATGAAATTCTATGTTAATTTTTAAACTTGTCTCAGTTTGATTTTTTTATTCATTTTCCTCACATTAAAAACTGACCGGCACGTCAGCAATTCGATAAATATTATTTATATATTTCTGGCAAGGTTCACCGCCACTGTTCTAGGGAACCTTGATAGATGTATCAGGTAGTTTTTATTTTGTGCTACTTTCTGGTTCTTCAGGGTGAAAACAACCCTTAAGTTTAATGTGCACTTTACTATTTCTCTCTGTAGGTACCTAATGTAGGTATAAACAAATTGTACAAATGAAAATTGAATGGTTTTCTATGCTCTGTAGAACTGTGCAATGAAATTGTTTAAAATTTGAAATCACAATTGAATATAAAAAATATAAGAATAGGTACTGAATTGCATGTTGTTTACAAAGGGGAAATGAGATTGTGGAGATGTTTCTTGCTCCGTGCTTGAAATCTGATGCTCTTCAGGTTCTAGTCTTTTATACCTGTACAACAGTCGTTTCTAAGGAGCGTTACAGATAATTCAGCCTATTTTTACAGCGACAATAACCGCGCACGCTTTAGCGAGCGTGAAGGTATATTATAGGTTTCCAATAGCGCGCAGCTTATCAGCCTATGACACAGCTCTGCAGGAGAAAATCATTTTCCATAGTCCCATAAATCGTATTACGCGAGCTCTCTCCCGCGTACCTGAGAGCACACTGCAATCCTTTTCATTATCCTCCACCAGTGCATTAATAAAGGCTTCCAGTCCCGTAACTGGTATTTTGTAACGAGTATGCTTGTATGGTTGCACCTTAAGCCACGTCTATGTTGTGTTGAAGACCCTCGATCGCAATCAAGCTCCACGAGGAAAACAATGTGCTTATGCAAACAAAGTCTAATGGTACTGGTAAAAAGACGAGCAAAGCGTGGCTTATCTCGTCGCACACATTTTTCAACTACCTTACTATAAATTTTCTACGTATTCTATAATTGGTCACCTACTTTTAAAACAATTCGCATATTCTTCAGTTTCAAATACTTCACCTTTTGCGTTTGTGCAATAAAAATACAAGCAAAAATAATAAATTTAATGTTTTCAGAATTTCTTACTTATGCCACTTTTATATTTAACCCTTTGTGGTCTCACGGGGTGCATCATACCTCATTCAATTTTCTTTCCTTTGCTAATATTTGTGTAAATATTTAGAACATAATATTAAAATTGAAAATTTTTGTGAATTTTAACAAAAAAATCGCTTTTTCCACAACTATTTTTTCAACTACAAATTTTATCATATGAGTATTACATACAATTATCACTCAAAAGTTAAAAGATTCAAAAACACGAAAATGGTATCTCAAAAATGACTCTAGGGTGCGGTGAACCTCACGTGACCAATTTGTGATTATAAGAAGGTATAATCATGAAGGGTTAAAAATATACATGGACTATAAAAATTGAATTGCTCGTATTTTGAAAACTGAGTCTCAGAATCTATATTAGTGATCGATTCCTCGATTCCTTTTGGCTTGGAGAATTTTCATGTATTTTCTCGTGCCACAATTTTGCGACACCCTATGTACACCTGTATATCTACCATCAAAAGGCATACAAACGTTTATACGGTTGTTTTATGCTCGATAAAACGATTCGCGCGCGCGGGCGTACACCTTGCTGTGCACGATAACGGGAAACGTCCGCGCTGATTATAATGGAGGAGGAAGAAACGGTTTCGTGTGCGTGTAGCGGAATTGTTCGTGTTATACGGGAGACCTGAATTCATGGGGTATTTCTTGCTAATTGGAAAGATTAACCAATCGTTTAAGAGGCAGATTAACACGCGATCGTGTTTTAATGTAGCAAATTTCCACCTCTGGGAATGTAAGACGATGGATTACATTCTGTAAGATGGAATCTGTTACCTGACATTAAAACGAAACTTATAATTAAACGAGATTTCATCGAATAGATTCGTTGAATTTGAATTTCATAAAGTCTACACGGAAAATGCGTCGTGACTCTTAGGATATGAGTAAACATTTTCATTATAAAGAAATTTATAAAAGATTCAAGTAAACTGTAGAAGCTTCCAATTCTGTTTAGGTATAATTGAGGACCTTGCATCAAAAGGTGTGCAGCTCCATTTTTTAAAAAAATTCAACATCGTTTGTTGCACGTTTTATGCAAATCCGATAACGAATGAGCGATTTATTGCAAATGAATAAAAATAGAAATATTACTGTTTTCATTATAGAAATATTAATATTTTTATTATAGAATATTTTTTGCCAAAAATAGAAATACAAACTTATCAACTCAGTAACTACTACTTATTGTATGAAAATATACATGTTTCAATTAGTCTCTCTTTTCAATGTTAAGTTTTCAATGTTAATAATTTTATAAGTAGTTTTTTTTAATTTACTCGAAGTTGGTAAAGATGGAGCTGCACCCCTCTTGCTGCAATGTCCTCAATTACAATCCTATCACAATGATGGAAATGAAATCAATCGGTCACATATGATGACTTTCACGACTGTGAACTATAACTCCTACACTTTATTGCATTTACATCTACAATATTCCACACATCTTTACCATTTCACTAATGCTAGTTTCGTCGAAAACCCTAGAAACCCTCCCTCAACTATACTCCATTTTCACCAACCCTATTTCACAGATCTCCATTAGCCAAAATAAATTCTAAAAATTCTACAAAACTCCCTAACTTCCTACACCTACAACACCCACAGTAATGAGCCCAGTTTCCACTTCCCCAGCTCAGCAATGTATCCCACACACAATTGCAAATGTAATTTTCTCCCTCGGCGCACTCGGATGACGAGCAAGGAGCTAGCAATAATGGAAAAGAAAATAGCGGTTGTAAAAGCATTTTTCACCCACATCGAGCAGACTAATCGCGCGACTCGATTAATTACCAGCTCTCAAATGCCAAGAGGCAAAGAAGCCTGTTTCGTAAGCGATCTCCGACGTCCTTCGCTCGCGGCACTCTTCGCACGCGAGATTCGCTTACATTCTACCCAACGTAGACAAAAGTGTTCCGATTGTCGATCGAGGCACACTTTGCCTTCCACAATTTGAGCGTGCCAGGTGCATTAGCGCGTACCCGCGCGAAAAAGCGCGCTTTACGCTTAATCATCGTGCTTCTTCGCTTGCAATCTCCGCTGGTGAACGGTGAAATTAATGGAAAAACGTGAGCACCGGATAAAATTCCGCGGAATTGATACGCCGAGCGCGTAAAAGTAAATGGAAGGATGTAAAAGAAAGAGGGCTACCGTTTTATGCCGGACATTTCATCTCGCGGAACGATCTCGCGAGCATAGGAAGACGGGGAACGAGGAGGTAAGAGCGTTGAGGGAAAAGCGAAGAAATATGGGAGACAGATAATAAAGAAGAGTTATGAGATTCTTGGATGAACCTCGACAGTTGTGGATTTTTTAATTCTGGCAACTTGGAATATTTAATGCTTTTTTACTTAATTTATGGTCGGGATGATTTGGATATTAGAAATGCGATGGATGTTAGTGTTAGACGTCTGGAGTACTGCGATACTGTTTAAATATTAGATATGTTCAATCGAGGCCTAGAATAAATTTTTTGATTTTGAGCTTGAATTGAAAGCTACAATTTCAGTTTAGTAACAGATTTGATTCATTTAGATTTGGAATTATTATTAGACCTGCCAGGCTTAAAGAGGGTTGTACTGCTTCGTGGGTATTAAGGTGGCCAGTTTTGGGGCTGGGACAACACCGAGAGAAAATGTTCCCATTTCTTTAAAAAATAACTCAAGTTTAAGTCTAATTCTTCTCCTTTAATTTGCAATTCCATTCATTTCGATATTCAAATTATGAGCTCCTATAGAATCCAAAGTATGAAGCGCTGAGCTATTTTGTGGATGCAAAAACTGCTAATATAGGGGCTCGGACAACCCTGAGGAACTTCTTTCTTTTCATTTTTAAGAGATTGGAGTGAAATGCAAAGAGAAAGCATCTTGAAAAAATGTTCGATTTTTGCTAAAAATTTAGCTGTTTTCGTTCCGTATAATTAATTTTATACAAGATAGAAACTCGTCCGTGGTTCCAACCATAGCGACAAACATAATAAAGGCAATAAACCTTGGTGTTTCCATTTTGGATGACTAGAACAATTCCCACACCAACGCCCGTCGGAAAATAACAATTTTGTAGAAGCTCGCGCCACCGACTATATCTATGTATACGTGCGATAAAAAAGATTAAAAAAAATTGAGTATTGCTTCAAACATACCTTAATATGCAGGGAAAACGCCAGATAGTATAAACTTACAGTTTTTGTTAAATAAATTCCCGAAGATGGCGTTGAAAAACGGAGTTACACTAGAGTAAGAGAGAGTGGGGTAATCACGAACGCGGGATAATCGCGAATGCGATGTTACGGCGTTTTAATAAATAAAAACGATGTTCCCTCTCCACTAGCTAATAGTTTAGGTCGTATCCAACGCCGAGCAGAAAGTAATAAATACAGAACGCTCATACTATTCAAGATAAACACAATTTATTATTTTCATCGTGTTTCAAGTAATATTTTGTCCATTTTCAATGGCGTGTAATTACTGTTGAATTAACGATACAATTGTTTTTTTTTTTAAGTTGAAATAAAGCACTTTTTTACCAACATTTTGTGACCAAGGCGTACTTGAATCATGATTCTAACGTCTGAAATAATTTTTTTATTTTTTGATGTCGTGGGGTATTGACGAACAACTCGAATGGGGTAATCTCGAACCTTCGAGATTAGCAACGTTAACCGATTTTGATAAAATTTTCAGCAGGTATAAAACATACTTAAATCTACAAAAGGGATTTTTGAATATTCATTACAGGCTCAGAAAAAAATTTAAAAAACGACCTTTACTATTTTTTCGATATTCCGACCAATTGTAATTTTTTTCTAACGCACAAGAAGAGGAATTTGAAAAATACATTAGGTATAGGTTGTAGCACCATTTTTTATAGACTGACCATTGAAGTCGCGCTTTCTGTGCGACTTCTGCGATATTTAGCACTCTGTTCGCGATTACCCCACGGCAGTCGAGTAATCACGAACACCAAGGGTCTTGCTTTTCACTATAAACTTGATTTTTATTATAATTTTTCAAAAATTCGTCACAGTACTTTATAAATAAATAGTTTAAGTATGTTTATAAATAATAAACAAATACAATTCTCACATAGTTTTCGTTTTGTTTGCTTTTTTGCTTAGGTGTTCGTAATTACCCCACTCTCCCTTACCCCCTTCAGCCGCATAAAAAAAAACTTTCCCAAATTTTATGACTTTGTACTCGAATTAAACCCCGATTCAACCCCCCTAATTTACGTCTCCTTCACTTCGTAATTTAAATAACCACACCCGCTAGAACTCAGAATGCAAACTGCTGCGCAGATATCTCTGAAAGTTTCCCACCTACTTGAGCGAAATTCCGTGGGCATGTAGCTCATACAATAGCCACCACAGTAGCACAAGCTTTCGGTCTTGAAAGATCTAACCCCGATGACCTAATATTATTCGCAACCTACTAACCTCACCTTCTTGCCCAATCCGCTAGACACCTACGCCGAACCACCAAACTTCGCCTGCAAGTCGTGACGTGTGACAAGAGAAAAGGTGAAAAGGGGAACTGGCTTTGAGCCAGGTCAACGAAAGTGCTACGCAACAGTGAATAGCGCGCAGTTGCAACTGCATCGCCGAAGCCCGCTGATCGCGTCAGCATAGATTACAGGAGCTGATGATGCAGCGCTGCGATTGCATTAATACGTTCGCCCCTAGTAAACGACCACATGGGAGCCGACGGGTATTAGCCTGGTCAGTGGCAGTATTAAAAGCAGTTGACCAGATAACTGCTGATCCTGGACCGAGCGGAGCTTTTATTCCCCTATCGAGAACTGAGAATCCCGCTAGATAGTTAATCTGGAAAGTCGAACGTTATCTGCGGTTAATCGAGGCGCTCGCGATTAATTAAAGGACAGCATCAAAGGGTGCTGGCGGCGTTATTAGTTTTGCGCGGAGCTTTCAGTTACAAGCGTTGCTAGTCTGGCTGGCTGAGCGTGCAGCTTCGAGAGCCTTAAACTTGAATCAGCAGAAGCGGCGGCGACAGCGGTAACGCGATAACATCTAAATTAATCCTTCTTGCGTGTAATTAACGAGCCTTGCACTAGGGCTCGCCACCGTCAAGTACCAATAAAATTGAAAGCAAGAAGGCTGGCTCGGTCCATCGCGAGTCAGTTTTTCTTATAAAGGAACAGTTTTGCATCGTCGAGGCGTTCTGCTGCAGCTGCCAGCCGCAGATTAGCCGTACGTCAGAGCTGGGCATGCAATACGCACGTGGATAAGCAGATCTTTGTAAACAAGTCCCGTGGCCATTTAAAGCTTCGATCGACGATGGTCAACGAGGAGGAACGCCGTATCAACTGTTGGCCCGTTAAACAAAATTAACCTTGTCCTATTGGGACTTATTAGTCGACCAACCTGCTTGTACGCGTTTCTTTTAATTGCGACTATCTCGTCAATTTATACGCGCAGCGATTGCGAGGGGATATTTTATTTAACGCGGTTGTGTACAGACGCGGTGCAGAACAAGTGCAGCGACGGTTGGTTGACGAAAAACGTGTAAAAAAGCTATTTGTACAAATAGAATCTTCTAAAAAAAATCTGTGCCTTTAATGTGACTCGTTATTAGAAGTCAAGGAGTGCATCTATTTTTTAGAAGATACTGTGATTGAAAGAGCCACCAGAGAGTTTTGTGCAAGTGTCATTTAAGAACTTGGAAGCTGTCAATCTTGGACGGCTAACGACGAGAGCTCGGGCGATATTGCCTCATAGAAGGAGATCGAAGAGGCAATTTTGTTCCGTGCTGTGGGGTACTTGCCTTGATATCAAAATTGGTTTCAATGCCACTCGGACAAGGCTCGCCAATAGGGGCGGAGTGGCGGGCAATTTACCGCCACTTTTCACTTTCAAGGAACGACGTCGAGTAAACGGATCACTTCGCTTGTTATCAGCTCATTTGACTCCTAACCGCTCTCGACTTTCAATCTTCGCTTGCGCAATATTCGATTGGATCACCGACAAGACTCAACCTTGGCGTTGCATTATTTAGAACGGCTACCAATGTTGCGCGAAGAGCAAACAACATGGTGGGATGGGACTGAGGCGAAGCATGGAGCTTGCAATTAGTTGAATCGAAGATTCTGAGAAAATGCGGAGGAAATGTGATATTTCAAAGCGTTCGTTATATGGAAATTGGTTATATGGAAATTGCTTAATCGATTAAGCAGAATTTGAAAACGAAATTCACTCGTTCGATTCTTAGGAGAAATATTCTTCTAAGAATTATATTTATTTCTATATTTTTTCCACCCTTGCTATTATTAGTAAATAATAGTATTAATTACACGCAAGGAAATATCTGAAAATGCTTCTAAAGAAATAATAATTTTCATCGCGACTGGGTCAAAGATGACCCGTGGTCCCTAGTGAGGTTAATATGGCGACCCGATTTCTCAGATGCCACGGGTCTAAAAACGCGGTCAGGTATTATTCTGCGTAGAAATATTGTGCAACGCGCGTAATAGTCGCCTCTGTTAATTGAATACAGAGCAAAGACATCCGCGACGAAGGCGGATCCACTTGTCTCGTGCACATACGCTCATTGCTCCAATTTGATTAGCTGGAAAGTTCTTGTTCACATCCTCAAGAAATTACGATGCATCCTTTCGTATTATTATACATTATACCCTGGACTATGCATAGTTCATAGAAAATGACTGAAAGAACAGTTCATAGAAGAGGAGCTAACCAACGATAACGTTATCACAACTTTGAATTCAATTCGAAGGAAATGTCTTGAAAATGAAACGCTTATACTTTAGTATAAGTAACATAAAATACAGATACATGGAATATTAACTGACAGATACAATTTGTTATAAAAAGTTACGGAGACTTCGGTTTAAGCATTAATAATTTTCTTCTGAAAAATAAGATCATTTTTGCGTTTGACACGATAACTCTAATTATCCACTACAAAATTAACATCTGCTTCCTCTGATTTTAAAACCAAAATTTGAAAGTTCGTAGACGTCTGTCTCTGAAGACCATTAATTTCGTTTTTAAAGAAATAGAATTATTATTGCGTTTGACGTCGCAACCTTAATCATCCAGTCCGTAATTATCATCTCGCCCCTCTAATTTTAGACCAAGAATTAAGACCACACAATGTAGGTTATATTTCTTAAGTCATCCGAAGCGATTGTGCCACTCTTATCTGACGAAATCTGCGGCTGTGCTTTCATACAGCTTTGATAATACCGTGAATGTTGATTTTATTATTGAATAGTTTCCAGGTCAGTAGAAATATGTCTCACGGAAAATTAGCACGACGCAGTTGCGACACGAGTTTTCAGGACAAAGACTGCAAACATGTGACCAGTTCTTTCTTTATTCGCTAGAACCGGTCAAATGGGCATTTTAGATTCTATTGTGAGCAATTCTGCTCCTTTTTCATCGCTGCCGGAGGCAGAGTACAAGGTTGCACAGCCGTCGGAGCCGCTGCTCGACGAGAAAAAAACCGTTCGAGTGAAGCCATTCGCGGTGTGTCAGCGTTTGAATTAGTGCCGTGAGAGCGATGTATGGAATAGTACCGCAGAAGTAATATCGATAGTGTCCTGGTCGGTAACTTAAGAACAAGAAATAAGAAAAAATCGCAGATGATTATAAACACTCATAAACTGGAATTTCAATGGAATTTACGACCGCTCGTATCTATCTTCTGTCGACTAATATTTCCTTCGTTTCCCCCACTCAAACATTTTCCTACCGCAACAGGCTAGTTTCCTCCATCAAGCAGCCGTGGGAAAAGCCTTCCCAAGATTCCTACGATTAACCACCCTTTAGAATTCCCTACAACTTAAAAAGACTTATAATTTGCTGGGAAAAGTTTTGTAAGTCACGCGATGATTATTTTGATACATAAAGTACCTTTATATCGCCGCCTAAGAGCACGAAGTGCCAACTAGACTACCAATCACAAGTTTCGTAATGTGAAATTAATTTAAATTCCTCACGATATTCGTGAGAATTTTTAAACAATTTTTTCGCGGATCACTACGTAGAGAGATTATCTGAAGCGCACCAAATACCCATTTACAATTCAACGAGTCGCTCGGACGACTATAAACACTGCAATGGCAAAATAAACACGACAAGTAGAAGAAGTTAAAGTAAAATGCGCATTGAAAAAGATCAGAAATCGGCGACGGAAATTTGCAAGGCGCACAAGGCGATTTTTATCGAGAGCTTCCCTTCTACGGGCATTCTGCGTCGGAACGCAGAAGAAGATCGAGCTCTGCGCGTACTCGAAAATCGTCGATTCGAGAAGGAAAAAGTTGTCAGGCTGGTGTGACACCGGATCGCCGCCAAGAAATTCAACCGTGCGTATTGAACGCGGGAGAAGAACTTGGGAGAAGAAGACGAGAGGCGAGGAAAGAAGAAAAAGAAGCAGCGACGGCAAGCAAGACGAGACTGAACGCTCGGATAACTCGCTAATTAACAATTATATCGAACGAGGCAATAGCGGTAAGCTGCACAGATCGATAATCGCCACCTCGTCCTGTTAGCTCGATAGCAACTTGAACCTTGAAACAGGAAACACGTTCGATTTCCTTCTTCCTTTTTGTGGCGCTTGTGTTTTTTTTTAAAGATAAATGCAGCTATAATACGCTCTTTGCAAATTAGTCAAAGTGTCACGAGAAACCTGATACACTTCACGCAAATTTTACAATAATTATTCACATTAAGATAGTAAAGTTGATACACTCCTTGAAAGTTATTCGTGTGAACCCTTTCAGTGGCGGTAAGGGGAGTGAACAAGGCTTTGGTTACCGACTTAGTGAAAATTTTGCATACGGTTGGGCCACAGCATGTGTAAATAATCAGGGCTGAGGGAAATTTGAAACAGTTTAAGAGAAAATAATGAAAACAACTTAAATACTTTCATGAGCAAATACTGTTTGAAAATACTATTTCATTAGTTGCTTAAATCATGAGCAAATGCTATTTACTATTTACGCTCGGATTCGAATGTAGGAAATAAGGGATCGAAAATAGGGATACAAATTTCAAAACGAAACAAATCTCCCAAATGTCGCTCGCTACCTTCTTAATAACATTACATATATCCGAGTAAATATTTCTTGTAAGTATTTCTGAACGCAGTTATGTATGTTTACACACGATTTTTGGGTTGACAGTGAGTCAGCCATTATTTAAAATATTGTTATTTGAAATACTAGTTTCTTATATTCCAATGAAACACTCATTTCACAATAGTATTTGTATGAGGTAGTATTGAAATACTATTTCTTTGTGTAACTACTAAATAAACATTCAAAGAAAAGTTGATTTGTCCAATCGTGTATCACTCGAAGAAATACAAATATTTATTTCTATTTATCTATTTCAAAAATGTATTATCCCAAGTCCTGCTAATAATGCGTTAAATGCACAGAACGGGCTACTCAAAATGCAAGAAAATCTAGCTCAATGTTTTCCCAGCTTATTTATCCATCCACTCACTTCAAAGCGATTACGATAATTTAAGTAACCAATAAACGATCGAATCTAACGTTCCATCATTGCTACCGCAACAGCAACGTTTTATCTGGGAATAATAAACGCGTGGTAAGTCATTGACCCATGTAGCTCATATTTCAATGTTATGTGCAATCAACGAGAAATTCTCAGAAGTTCGTGCGTATTTCATGCAATTTATCGACTACGCGATTCTATTTAAATACGATTGAGAAGGGGATCAGCGAATTCGTATCATCAAAGTTGCAGCAATTAAATGAAACGTCGAACCGATAGTATCTTAATAGAATTAAATGGCTAGGCAGAAATATTGTTCCCTAATAATGCACGATTGTTGCTACCATTAAAAGACGAAAAACCGCGATAACTTTAAGGGCTGATTTCCATTTTAAATACCCCACTTCAGTTTCAGGAAAAAAATGATATCATTCGATAGCTCCTGGCAAATATTTTCCAACAATTGTATAATCGCAACTCTGGTTATAAATTAATATTGTGTCAATTTTTCGCGTCAAAGTTTCAATAACTACGAAGCGGATCGCGAACCCGTCGAATTGTGCAACGTCTCGTCTATCGCTCGATTGTGGTAGCCCGCCACTAACTTGTCCCCGTTTCTTCTGCCGCATTCCAGCGTTTGGCAGGAGCCGGTGATATTACAATAGTACAGCAGAGACACGACATAACGACACGTTCCTCAAAAAAACTAGAAAACAGAGAAGCAGGCCAGCGCATGCAGCGGATTCCAAAGGCAATCGTTCGCGGCTGTATATACAGAGCGTTTCATAATACGTTGCCACCACTAAAACAGTGACGATTCTAGATGGATAAATAAACAGGAAATGTGCAGTGGAATTTATTTATGGGAGGCTTCCTTTTCGAGAAAATGAATCTTGAAAACTGAATATTATTAAATATAATATAATTGCGAATGAAATGAATGCTTGATAAAAAATAAATCGATATCGTAGAATATTTCTCTTCCGAATGGAGCTTTTTATTTAAAAAATCGAGTTTGAATATTCATCGAATATTAAAGAATCGATTTTCTCCGAGACAGAGCTCTGTTCAAAATAGTAATTCAATTATCTTTTCAAGATATCTTTGCATAAAGATACATTTCATCGCCAGTTGTATCGTATTTAGAGTAGAACCTGGTAGCTCGAGTTTTCGAAATGGATTTCTTCGAGAAGCAAGCCATCCATGAAGAAATTGCATTCCACATTTCCTGCTTACATTTTTCCACGCAGAGTCGCTGGTGTTTCGGTTGTACCGGCTGTTACGAAACATCCTGTACACTTCCTCAGCAACTATTCTTGTACCATTTGCCAGTGGGCACCGTTACGCCGTAAACAGGGCCCGCGGAGGGTCAACATTCGCATCGCGCGGTGCACCTGTTCCACTCTCGTTTCGCGAACTTTCTGACCGCCGAGCAACGCGACGGCGACAATTATTCGTTTAAACGGGTTTAACCTTTAGCGGGGTAATTGCACGAATTATGGCGGGATAACGCGATGAGCGTCGATCGATTCTGCACCCCTTTTGCGTTATTGGAATTCAATTTCGCTGAGGGAGTACGAGACGGAGCGAAAGGTTAATCGTTTTCCAACTAGAAACCGTGAGCGTGCAGAATTGCACCGCGATGGATCATCCCCGGGAATGGTAGAAAGCGAGAGTTATATCATCGCGCGAATACCAATCACCACGGTGAAATCCGTTGTGTCCTTGTGGCGAGAAAAACAGAATTATTCAACAACGTAGGCAGCTCCGAGAGTTAGAGAATAGAGTGGAAAAAATCGACCTGTATTTAATGAACGGGGCTGGTTATTTGAAGCAAGAAAAATATTAAGCTCCTTATATGTTTTTATTAATACTTTTTTGGAATGGTTACGTGCGAGAAAATTTGGAATTGAGGGACACAGTGGAAAACAGGCACGTGCCACCGTTTTATGATTTCAGTTGAAAGAAAAATTATTGTCGTAGGAAAAGCCGTAATTATTTGAAATTGTAATTATTTTAAACTGTACTTCAATTAGATGGTAAATGACTATTGTCAAATTTTAGCTGTAGAATTATTTTCAGAGGCAATGCGACAAAAAATAGTAATTATTTTAAAGGGTACTCGAATTGAGTGGTAAATCAATATTATCAAATTTTAGCTAAAAAAAAAAAGTAGGTGACACGAGCCCCTTTTCCACTACACATTTCTTTTTTGTCACCGTTAAAAAAATTTAATATAATTCTGCTCGGTGAAACACACATGCTATTATATTAGTGGTGGAATTACAATTAATAGTATAAACAAACGAAAATGTATGCATATGCGGCACGTGCCTGTTTTCCACTGAGCCCCTCAATTTCAAAATTTCGATTTATAATAGGTAGCTCGATTGTAATTGCCTCAAATCTCCAAATCATTCAAATCCACTAAACAAATCAAATTTTCTGAGGAAAATTCACAAAAATAATTTTCCCCATTCCAACTCCAGTTTCTCCTACTATAAACAAAAAATGCCATAAAAATAACGCGTAACGTATCTCTCAAAGAGTTTCGTAACTAGCCTCCAGGGATTCCGGCTTAAATGTACAAATTAAGTATTTACTCCCCGTGCAAGAACATTCGAGGCATTCAAACGAAAACTGACTAACCCACATTTATGAAATTGAATTAGTATCAATGATGTATTCTAACAGGCTGTACTAGTCACATAAAATAGGAAAAATTAATTATTTTTCAATGCGCGTCAGCCCGTATTTGCTCTCAATGTCACGATACCATTGCGAAACGTCACCGCAGCTACTGCAGTTCAGCATTTTAAAGAACACCCCAGGGACATGTAAATAGTGTACACTATCGAGAGGTGGATCAATTTTCTTTTCTGCATCACGAGTGAGCACGTTACTTCATCCACGGTTTCGTATGTGAATCACCGAAGGACAGAATAAGGCATGGCCGTTATTATTCGCGTGCTAGAGTTACACGCCGTAAATCATCGGTTAATACGAAGTTACGACGTGCCTCCGCTTAATACACCACGCACAAATCGTTTGTAATAGACTTTCGAGTGTGTGAAAGCGGATCGAGAAAGAAACCGAGTGGGAATAAAGCGGTTGGCAAAATCTGAAAGAAAAATACGAGCACGATGAAAGTTCTGCGATATACAGTATAACAACACCTTCGCCGTTGAAACGACAAAGTAATAACCGAGAAGAAACACGACTGGTTTTACGATGGACGTAAGATAACTGTTTAAAAATGCGTGTCACGGTAACGATGGAAATACTAACGATAGCGAAGCTGTGTATGTCCCCGATTTTCAGCGGTGAGATCCATAGACTTCGAAAGCGGAACAGCATTTTCTTCGGCCGTAAGCGAATTACGCGTTCGCTGCCTTCTTTCCTTCGCTACCGCGCGAGGAACGTTTCAATACGCGCGTAGTGTTAAAAGCGTACTTCGTTTCGCATGCTCTCACGCTGCGACGATTTTAAAGGATTAATGTACGCCGCGGTGCCTCGTCGTTTGCACTCATGAATAAAGAAATATCTCGACGGTACTCCAGCCATGAAACACACGACGGTTATTTTAAATACGCTTCTCTCCCGCACACGTCGCGTGCTCGAGCACGTGTTCCTGTATATACGCGGCTTCCCTCGATAGTGCACGATTCGTCCCTTTCGTCTGGTGGCAGGCACCAGAGAAATGGTAATCAGTACGAGGAAAAAAAAAATGAAAACTTTGAGTGACTTGTGGCCACCAAAAACGTACGCGACATGTAAACAATAGGTAGCGCTTAAACCTTCGATCGACAATATACTGGATGAAGGGTAATTTGTGGAGGAGAAGTTGTGCAGGGTTTTGGCAAAGTCTGTTTTCCGTATTGTGACCATCTTATTTTCTGAGAGATGCGCGAATAAATCTGCAAGATTCAGGGTGCATATTAAGGCAAGGGAAAAAACAAATAATTTTAATGATTCTGCGGTGTATAATTTGTTGGTGGCAACTGCGGCCACAGAACTGTCGAATCATAAAGGGTTATAAAGTGGAAATGTCCACATAAGACAACATTGAAGATTTAGTGTATTGGTTAAAAATAAGAAATGTCCACTCTTCTCTGGAACAGAACCAGGAATGGCCACAGTCTTCCTACTTGCAGTGATTAGTGTAAGCTTGCACTACGTCAGGAGCAGTCGGACGTCACTGTGTACACTTCCAGTAATAGAAGTGGACATTTATTTTGTTATAGTATTCTGCACTGTTCCAAAAAATTTGTTGTAAAAATTTATCTTTTCGCTCAATTCTTTTCTGATGCCTGATTAGAGTATAAATTGTCCATGTTATTAACAATATAGTTAAGTTCATTGAGTCGTGTTTCTTTACTGATGGACTAAAGTATTAAAACTTGATTTTCTCAATAAAGCTGTTTTGTGACATCCCTTGTTTTCCTCCTTGCTCTTCATATATGCTTTCTTTTGTATTTTAATCGAATGTTTTTGGCATTCCGTGTGAGCCAGTGGGAACTGCGCACGAGGAAATATGTATGCTTTTTATTCGCGAAATATTTTCGAGAGATACAAGTGCAGGCAACTAGGAGGACGTTGCAACGAGAGGGAATTTCAAATATATGTTTCCATTTCAAATATTGAAACACTCGCTTTTCTATTTTTTTATTTATCCTTTTCTATAGTTGTTGCGATAAAGTCATTTTCTGAAGTAAATATGAGATATCTCGAAAAATGTAAGTATGTCGATATCGATAACTTGGCATTTTTACGCAGGGAATAATGAAATGAATTGATTTGTGCAAAAAATTGTTGCATTAAAAAAGAAGTGTTATTTCCGCAATAGGATAACACTCGCCGCACCATATAAAATTTTCCCTATTCTGATTTAGAAAGGAAGTATACTCTGACCCAGTTTCTAAACTGATGTGTGCGTGTTCTGTGTAAAGCAACAGTATTGTATAATTGAACGTGCAGTATAGATAATCGAGTTTTCATTATGGTATCATTCGTTAGAGTCAATGATGCGACTACTTAATACTATAGATGCGTACTATTAAATAATGTTATATTAATATTAATATTTTCGAGGCTTGTGAAATACCTATAATATTACGAAATATGTATGCTGACCACTTGCTACGTAAAATACCGGTTCTATTTCCTTTTGATTCATATATCGGTAACTAATATCGATTTACTAAAATATGTGTTGCAACGTAACTAAATATGTATAATTAAATATATTAATTTTTATCATGAGAATCATGTCACTGTTATTTGCAACTGATTGTCTCATATCAATTAGGTTTATTCCATAATTGATATTACCTAATACTGATAATATCGATACTTATTATTTATCTCATACTGATTAAAATATATTGATTAAACTTAATAAATTTGTAATATTATCGAGGCTTATCTAATTGCTGTTAATAATAATATCGATATTCCCTGATTATCTTATATCGATTAGATCGTAATCGTATCGACTCTTCCTCAGTTACGATTCTTATTGACAGTAGCATCGATACTCATTGCTTTGTTTGATTTATGCAATATTAATATTAACGAATATACTAAAACTATTGGTACCAGGCACTGTTCAACACCACTATCTAAAATTCCGATCTAATTCGATTCTTCCCACCAAGTACTTTTCCATCGAATTGACTCAACATTTCTATACTATGTCAGTCCTATCCATGGCTATAGCGTCACGGTACTACCACTAATTTCGCCCAGTACATTTCAATTTAACTACATTACGCTCCGAACCAGTCGAATTTGCGGCAATACAGCAGTGACACGCGCCCGTGAACACCTATCGAATAAAGATGATCCGAGATTAGCAGGTAGCCGTGTAGGCGCGAGCGAAGTTGGGTATCGGATTTCTCGGTAGGGCAGAAAACGTTTAAAATGTCAACAGGGTCGAAAGGCCGGGCGAGTTAATTGCCGCACGAATGTCACGGCGGATTTTAATCAGTCAGCAACGCGCGGAACGGTGCCACGAGAGACACCCAGCTAGACGCTACAAATTCCAACGAAAAATCCGTTATCGATGAAACCGATTCAAGCAGCAGGCAAACGCCTGTCATGGGAATCACACTTTAAACCCGTGCAGTCTCTGCGTGACGTCATGGCGATACACGCGCCAATTAGGTGAACGTACGAAATTACGTGGCGATCATCGGGATCGCCGAAAGTTTACGCCTATGGCAGCGAACGGGGCGTAGAAAGTAACGTGACGAATTTACACTGCCCTTCTGTTCCTTATTCGAGGAAAGAGGGAAGAGAAGCAGTGCTCGATTGTGTCAACAGCGGTCGATCGATAAAGCTGACGCATACACGTCCCGTACGATCTAACGGTCCATTGATAAATCGACGTAGAAGGTCAGATCGAGCGTTTCGCACGGTGTCGCGGGATTAAAACAAAAGCAATGGGAAAGGGGAGCTTACGTTGCCTCGCTGGCCCCTGCTCCGTGGCGAAAATATCCCAGATATCTCTCTGGAGATCGTCCGTGATTGCTGTCCGGCCCTTCGTTCGTTCTTTACGCGCACAAAATACGTACGGACGGCGAACACACGGGAGGCACACGCGAAAAGGCAGAGCACTTCGATAGCTTCTCTCCACTCCGAGGAGGATATCGGGACGTGTAACGGAGTACGTTATACGCTCCTCTTTCCACTGTCACTGTGAACTTGTTATACGAACCGTGACCGAGCCGTAATTGCACGCGATACGGAACGGGAGGTACGCGTATCCGCGGAATACCGGGCCAGCGAATTCTCGCGGAGTGCGAGCTAGCGTCGTGAAAACCACCCCCTGCACGACCGGCGACCCACAGCCATGTGCCGCCCTAAACCTCCGCCCATTGGCCCGAACGGAACGTTCTACGAGGCCCGGTTTACCGAGGAACCCTTTTAATTTCCACGTGCGGACCGTGCCCGACGCGAGCTCCGGCCTCGATTGCACGGTCGGTTAGCCGCACCGGCTGCGTTACGTTATCGTAAACGATACCTCTGCACGGGCCATCCCTGCGGGAGTTCGCCGAGAAGGGGGAACGGGAAAAGGCCGACTGACAAGACGTCACGTCTCCCGGGAGCGCTTCGATCTCTCTGAACTCACCATATCCACCGCACAGCTGCCCGCGTGTCTACGCATAACACTGGCCGCCGCGCCAGGGCCGACGGGCAGCCCGTAGTTTCGCCGTCGTGAAGCAGAAACGTGGAGAAACGTCGCCAAATGATTCACACACCGCGCACCGACTTCACCCGCGGATCGAGAAAATGGCGTTGCTCGCTACCTCGCGCTCACTCGGTCTGGCGATACCTCAAGCTGCGCGATCCCCACCGTTATTAAGAGCGCCCCACCTCGACGCGGTCGAACGGGAGACTAAGGTGCGGGAGAATTCAAACCGCAACAATGAACTAGGATCCGTGAATTGTGTACGCCTTCGCGAGGTCGTTTATTCTCGAAGAATTTAAAGTATTATTGCGGAGGGAGTTTGTAAAATACTACTAAAGCAATGCGTCTTTGTTTGTCAACAATCTATTTTTACGCGAAACTTATTCATGGCGCTACTGGGGTATTCCGTAACTCGGTAAAATGGAGGCTCATGGCTGCTTTGTCCAAATGATCCTGCGCAATGTTTCGATTGTATCACAAATAAATATAGTGTTTATTCTTGCGTAAGCGTGAGACCGGGTAGTTTGGATTTACAAATAAGTTGCGAATAATTCTAGAAACAATCAAAAACGCGTCTATACCATGGCTGACGAGACAGAGCAGGTAGGAACACTTGACTCGGTATTTGAGACGGGAATCTAACCTATTATAACCTAATACATATTTTCGGTTCAGGTTCCTGCGATAAATGTTAAGGAGCCGTTGGATCTCATAAGGTTGAGCCTCGACGAGCGAATATATGTTAAAATGAGGAACGAGAGGGAACTACGGGGCAGGTTACACGTGAATATCTTTTTATCTTTATACCAGACGACTCTTTTTCTACCATTTTCGGAGCTTAAATGAATGTACGAAAACTTCGATTCCAGGCCTACGACCAACACTTGAATTTGGTGTTGGGAGAAGCGGAAGAAACCGTCACTACTATAGAAATCGATGAAGAAACTTACGAAGAAGTTTATCGCACTACGAAAAGAAATATTTCCATGCTGTTCGTACGCGGCGATGGCGTAATTCTGGTTTCCCCACCCAGTATGAGAGCGCCGATATAAAATTCCTACTTACATACGCCTGCGTATAAAAATTACAAAGAAATTCCATAGACGTGAATTCTAAGTTAACGTAATATTAGAAACTTTTGTATTAGCACTCAGCAGTTGTGATAAGCGATTCGAGGAGATAACAGAAATTTACAATGTGCGTATAAGTATAAGGGAGGAAATTGAATGGCGGTAAATTATATTAAAGCAATTACGCTAATTAAAAGTTTACGAGCAATTCAAAATTTTGAAGTTGAATATCATTTAAAAATGTGGATACCAAATTTACTTTTAGAAATGCTATATTTTAGCCCGAAATTTTGATATCGCGCTACTCGGGACGGTTAAGTGGTCATTCCTCGGGGTAGCGCAAGGGTCTGTGGTCTTTGCCGTTTGCGCGGTGAGGTCCGCGATCCTTTGATCTTTCAGCTTCATCAAAGATTCGAGATGAGATATTTTTTGGTGGAGACTGTTTATAACTTCGTTCTTCTCCTCCGATTCCTGTTTAAGTCGAACGAAAACGTGGCGCGGAACAGTTTTATTCGCTACCTCTTCAGAATCCAGCACTGATCTAACGATTTCTTTTCAAACGATAACGAATCCTTGATTAGCTCGGATAACTGGAAATTTCATCCGCGCGACTCCGTGTCCCTTCGTGATTTCTTACGTACCTCCTTTTCCACTGTTCTCGAACTCGGAGTACAAAGAATCCCTCTCAGCGTTGCAATCCTTTAGGATTTTAATTCGCAGATCGGTCAACACTTTCTCTATAACTCCAGGTTGCGAGTTTGCCAGTTGGTTAATTACGTCCCTGCCCAGCTTTATGTCAAGCTTGGAGAGTACTTTTCTGTTCAGGGTGCACCAATTGTCTATCTTCTTCGAGATACTGTTTCCAGATATGTAATTATGTATATCGACATGCCTAGGATAATATCGTTTTAACAGCTCGGCCATAAAAACTAAAATTTATTGGATGAGATCTTAACACGTATCAATGACTGAATAGTAGGGCAATGGGGTATCATTATTCCTGTACCACCGTCGGAGAAATCTCGGGCGAGATTCTTCTTCGGCTTGGAAAATGTCATTTGCTCGATCCAAGCGTATATTTCCTCGAGATTGTCGCCAGTCTCCGATACCACGTTCATGTTTCTATTTCATTCACAACGGCAACCGCAAATGACTTGTTTATACATGAAAATTTACGAAGGTCATCGTCGTATCGTTGTCACATATTGACAGCCTGCGAACTTCCATTAGATTTTAGTGGAACGGACAATTTGGGAAGAGCGTCCCATACGAATGCAACTTCATCTTGGTGGAATGATATCCGAATGCTTGTTTCACAAGTATCCCATGCATCTTGCATCAGACGAGGTAACGGTAAACGGGATGATACTGAAAGTCGCGTGTATTACATCTTCTTCCGAGCAGAATTAAGTGCTGTGTATATATAGAAGCTAAGTGATCGGGCTTGATCAATCAATTTCGAAGATGCTTTCTAAGAGAATTAATATTAATTTCTTATCGCTTCTCGAATATTCTGACGGAGAAAAATTTAAATAATACAAGATTTTCGAGGTTTTAATTGGAATTTCAGTAGGATACAAAATATTTAAGAACATATTTTTCGGCAATTAAGAATTGACTATAGGTATAAATGTTGGGGGTGAAACACTATTTCTAATTTTTGGTAACAGTTCGAGCAAATAGGCTTGTAGAGCACATTGAAGCGTGTATAGCATACAGTACTTTACTAATCTATAAAAGCCACTCAAATAGGTGAATCTTTAACTGCACTTGATCGTAGGATTAAAATAAAAATGAGATGAGAAACTCATATTTTTATGTATTTCCTAATTTATAAGTGTTTGTAATTTATTGTAGGTATATCTTAATACATAAAGCAGAAAGTATTTGCGTGTTTGTCTGTCGTCTAAAAACTTTCGAACGGTAAACTCTGGGGTCACGAAATGTGTCCCAGCTCATTATGCCTAGCTAATCCAGAAAAATATGACTATTTCCACAAAAAAAATTTCTTTTATAAAATCAGAATCTAAATTTCGGGCGAAGCCAAGTAGTAAAGCTAGTCTATTATGTTACACACACACACCCTGTGTGAAGGAAGATTTATAGTATCAAATAGGGGTGGGTTTCCCGAAGGAAATCCAAACCAGTTCGGAGTTTCGAGAACTCGAAACTTTCCAAAGCCAGATAAGAAAAAGTATAAAATCGCTGAATAAAAAATAAAGAGAAAAAATGCAAGGAGCCTCTAAAATTTATATATTGTTATATTTTGTTTAACTAATGGTCAAATTTTGTTGCCTTCGGTTCTTAAAGCAAGACACTTATTCCACTTACAAAACAGAATCAGCACTTCAAGTTCCGAAAGTTTCAAGAATTTAAAAATTAGGTTCGAACCCACCCCTAGCATTGAATATTCAACCCTTAACGCCCAAATAGTGGAAGGATTATAACGATAAATATGTTACTACATGGAATTTTCGTCAACATCAAACGGTAAAAGGAAAATTCTTGGAATCGGTGACCACTGAAAGGTAAACAGTGACACGTCACAGACGCCGGAGGTGCTTCAAGTCCGTCAAATTCGAGCACGCGTAGTGTGGCATTTTTAGAAGAGGCGCACGCCCGATACTCGTAGGACCTGAAGCTAGCTACGCGCTCGGCCTCAGTGGCACGTTGCACGCGCGAGGAATCGAAGCGGAAAGGAGGAAAGCTCTTAAGTCAATCGTTCCGATCGCAATTACTCGAAATTAAGAAAAAGTTTACCAAGTGAATAGCATTTACAGAAATTAATTCTGCCGTAAAAACCGCATCGTACATAATTGCAGGCGACAAGTGGTGGATAATTAATCAAGAACTCTTAAATCAATAATGCATTAAGTTTTTCAATATTGTATCGCAAAATTCCAACAGTTATCTGTTTCGCGGGGATTGCATTAAGCTTTATAAAAATACTCGGGCGTTGGTCACTGACTCGGGAGATACCATGTCTGGAAAAAGTCCATCTAAGGGTGAGTGATCTGTCATTCGTTTATCATATGCTCTTTCATCTGTTTTCTCTGCGGTACGCTTTTTAGACAACTGTGAAAGATCTCATATTTTCTAGTACCTAAAATTCTGTCCATTTTCCCTCGCTTCGAGAAATCATCCTTGTGACCTTCAAACGCCCTCTTGTCCAGGCGCTATATAGTACAGCGGCACAGTTTCAAAATATTTAATTTCTCTTTTCAATGCCACGCAACGTAGCTACGCATAAACGAATTTAAACAAAAAATATACTTACTAGGATTTTTCATAGAACTGAAAGATAAAATTCGTGTATGACGAAATTCAAAAGCATCATCTCGCGAAGCGCGCTGACTTACTGGAGTTTAGTTGACGCAACTCCTGTGTAATACCTGATTCGCGTGCGTCCTTGTAATCCACGCACATTGCCATCATTCTGTGTAATAGAGTTCGATTTACTAGTTGATTTATGCAAACGCATGACACCACTGATTAATCCGTTTAATTAGTAATTCACTAAGCGAATTCTATTGATCCGTTGCTCCTTATTAAAACCACCCCCGCCGGTTTAATAATTATATTTAGGTGCCATTCGTTCGACAAATACGCGAAGGATATTTTGGAACTTTTTACGTGTCCGTTGACCTATATTTCGAATGGAAATACACGCGCCCAATGGAAAGTGATGCTGTGTGGAAAAACTAACAAAGAAGCATCCACTTTATTCCATCGTCAAAAATGTCCCCGATTGTAATCGATTTAAACATTGCATGAATTTTTTATTTCACGAATATTTTGATATTTATACGAAGAAAAAATTACTAAGCAATACAACGATGCGTATTAAAATTATATAAAAGGATCGAAAATTTGTTTCCCGATATTAAAATTTTTGCTCATGTCGAAAATGAATGGTGACGATAAATCTTCGTGCACGTAAGCTGCGCTTAAAATAACTCCGAAGATCAACCTGCAGCGAGTGAAGTCAATCAGTTGGATAACAATGGATGGCTTGAGGAGCTATTGATTTTCGCGTAAATTTTCTCACTTTCCGTTAGGTATAATACTATATGGTAGATTTATAAGATATCTGTCTCGTAATTCGCTAAATAGTTACACTGATCTTTATTTATAATTATGCCGGTGATTATGAAAGTGCTGTAAGTCATAAAACGAAAGAAATTGAGATTCCTCTTATTTTATGTTATATTTTATATTTTAAAGAATTGTTGTAAAATAACCGACAAGTAAGCAATGACATGATAGTATCACTTTCATAACGAGCAGCGACAGTTTCACGTTTATTTCGATATAGTGGTGTAAGTCATTTGTTCTCTGTAAGTAATTTATCAAAAAGGAAATAATTACATATTTTTGTATTATTGTATCAACCTTTGATGTGAGGCAAGAAGAGAAAAAGAGAACGCGAAATATAATTATGCTGAAAACATGAGAAAAATCAGGAGAAATTGTGGTAAAAAATACATTACCAAAATTGGCTAAAGTTGTTAGTGGCAAAGTATTTAAAAATAAAAATTGCTTTTGTTCGAGATAACGTTTGAATTTATTAAGCCGTGAAGATTGAAAAACTACGTTTGAGCGCTTTTGGAATTTGGGAGACATTCAAAGACGAATACAACAATCAATAATAGCCACCTGTTGATGATTGTAGAAAATAACACGCTTTTATTATAAAAACCGCCGTATTTCCTCAGTCTTCCAAATTGAAAGATTTTCAATATGAAGCCACTCAGCGAAGAAAGAAAGATACTCATCGTTACTTGGTGTGATAAAAATTTATCACTACGGGAAAATACAAGTAGGTGTCACGAGAGTCACACAATAGTGGCCAAGATAAGAAAAACATATGGTTGTGCCTGAATTTGGACGGAGAATGGCAGACCGCGGATTACATATATTTCCGATAAGAAGGTACATGAAATTTCGCGACCTATTCGTTGGAAATGTACAAAAGCACCGATTATTATAACAACCCGATGTTTATAAAATAATTCATATATTCGTAAGACAAGCGTTGGTTATTTACACATTTGCTCGCCACTGTATATATTGCGAAACATTTTGTTCAACAATGGAAAAATATTTTTTAATACGCTCGAACGTCTAAATATCTCGAAATAAAAAATACACGACTTACACCGCTTTCGTAATCACCGGCACAATTTCCATAAAGATATTTGATTAAAACCCGCGCACTCACAATTAGTCACGTACGGGCGACTTTCACCCGCGCGTAATCCCAAAAATCCCCCGTGGAATATAAATGGCCCAATTCACTCGTACGAGTGAGCGGGAGAAGTCGAAGACCCGATGGACCGTTCACCTGTGGTTCATGCTGATTGTCACGTACCCGAAGCTACCGTGCTTCGAATGAACCACACCGAAGCCTTCCAAGAATACACTTTTACCTGTTCCCAAAGACAACGTTATTTTTATACGTGTTCGCAGAGCCAAAGCGCATCTTGCTTCCTATGCGGTACTTAATGGCAAGCATGGGTTCGATAGGACTCGCGATCATTTACGGATTTAAGGTGAACGTAAGCGTGGCCATCGTGGCTATGGTGAACCACACGGCCGTAAAGTTATCGAGCATACAAAAACTCGATTCTGAAAATACAAGCACGATTACCACCGAGGAATGTCGCCACGACGGTGCTCCTAATATGACGAAAGCTATCGTCGAGGTAAATGCGGGAATACATCTATCATGAACCCTTGAATAAAATATAAGAGTGCCCAGTGGCGCGCTCAGGATTTAATCTTGGAAGAACCGAGTCGAAGGGATAAAAATATTTTTAATGCAAATTCGCTAGAATTCATTAGGTGGTTATAAAAATTTATTTAAAGAATAAAATCCAGTTTTCTTTTCTTTTTACAAAGCTCCTTCTTTGGGGTGCCAGAGCCCCTTGCCCTCGCCCCTCTGAGCGCGCTATTAAGGTTGCTAATTTTCACGCGTGTATCAAATTAACGTACTATTTACGCAGGATGGCCCTTTTGTGTGGAACGAACCCTTGCAAGGTCTCATCTTGTCAGCGTACTTCTGGGGCTATATGATATCCTTGATTCCGGGAGGGAGAATGGCTGAATTGCTATCAGCGCGGTGGGTGATGAACGGATCTGTATTACTGAACGTCTTGGCGTCTATATTGTCACCTGTTGCGGCGAACGTGCACTACTCCCTCTTCATCGTGATGAGATTCATTCAGGGGATTGGTGGAGTTAGTAAATAAGGAGACTAATACAGAATTAAGCTAAGAATTTTATAAAACCACACACGATAATGCGATATATTTATGTACTTCAGGGTGCAACGTTTCCTGCAATGCACGTTATGATCGCCAAGTGGGCACCACCGAACGAAAGGAGCATCCTTGCCTCGATCGTTTATGCAGGTGAACTATTACTCTCTGTTACGAGTTAACTTCTGGTTTTTTTCCTGTAAAAGTGCGTAGCACCTGCTGCTTTACACAGGAACTGCGTTGGGCACCGTGATTTCGATACTCCTCACGGGAATATTAGCCGCGAATCTCGAATGGATGTGGATATTCTATATAGAAGGTGCGCTATGTTTAATTTGGTGCACTGCTTGGTGGGTGATGATCGAGGACAGTCCAGAGGAACAATTGAAATTCATTAGCCAAGATGAGAAGGATTACATCATGCGATCTCTGGGCCACAGTGCTATCACTGAACACGAAGAGGTTCGTTCAACTTTATGGCACCAATGCTCGATGAAAATACGAATCGATTTCAACTGCCTCACGGCGTGTTTGCTTTTAATAACATCTAGAAGCTGCCCGTTCCGTGGAGAGAGCTGTTACGATCCAAGCCGTTCATGGCGATTTTTATCGCCCATTTCTGCAACAACTTCGGGTGGTACATGTTGCTTATAGAGCTGCCTACTTTCATGAATCAGATTCTGAAATTCGACATGAGCTCGGTAAGTATCGTTGCTCAGAGCCGGAATTAAAGATCCACCTGGTACTCAAAGTATTCTTCTGCCTGTAGAATGCCAGTCTCTCTGCCATGCCGTTTTTGTGCATGTGGATCTTCACTATCGTTCTCAGCAAGGTGCTAGCCATCATGCAGGACAAGCAGTGGATCACGGTGACGGTGTCAAGGAAGATCGGAACGTTGTTCTGTAAATTTCTCGTTCATATTACCAAGTTTTCTACTGTCGATAGTCGAGGGGTTACTTGAACAGTTCTCATTTCCAGCGTCACTGGTTCCTGTGGTCTGCTTGATAGGAGTGTCGTACGTCGGCTGCAACCGAACTCTAGCTGTTGCATTGATGACTATCGGAGTAACTTGCATCGGTGGGATGTACAGCGGCTTCTTGGCGAATCACATCGACATCGCTCCAAATTTCGCCGGCACTCTCGTTGCTATCACAAATTGCGCCGCGACTATACCTGGCTTTGTGGTGCCAATATTTGTGGGAAAATTGACACACGGAAACGTAAGTAATTACGTAAAAAACGTAAGTAATTTGAATAGAATAAGAGAGAGACTGATATAGCAATCCTTCTTTGTTTATAGCAAACTATAAGAGCGTGGAGGATTATATTTTTCGCCACTGTCGGTTTATACATAATTGAAATGGTAGTGTATACTGTTCTTGGAAGTGGGCAGGAGCAACCGTGGAACAAGGCTAAGCCAGCGGACGAGGAAACAAGCGATCAAACGTTACCACTGAAAGAGGTTGCTGAGAAGAAGACTTTATCTTAGTGCAGATGATTTAAGTACTTCATTATTTATTTCTTGCGTGCATTTCTTACGCGTGTAACACGATTACAGTATTACTATTACTCACACTTCTTTCAGCTGTGTATCACGTTATCGGATTTGGGCATTATCCGAATAAATTTTTATTCGAATAATTTCGAAAAAGAATCGCGAAATAAAATGAGGTTATTCGAGAATAACGAATACGTTTTTATTCGAATAAAGTTTTATTCGTTATCCTCGAAGAGATTCATTTTATTCGCGATTTTTATTCGAAGATTAATCGAATAAAAATTTACTCAAATAATCCCCAACTCTGCACGTTACATTGATAAACAATATTTAACCTCTGTGTTAAAAGAATGAATTATTTAAACAACAAAAATAGTAAAAGAGTTATTAAAATAGTAATTGATTATAGTGTGCTCATTTCACGAGCAGATATTTTTAAACAATTTATTCAACACTTTTGAGTCTTATAAACTTTATGTTCGCGCAAGCACGTGGAGCACCAACGTTTACTTGTTTTAACGCGCAAGAAATTAGTCCTTGCACGTCGCGATGTATTAGAGATTTAAGTGTACTTTTGTGAGCGTAATGTAGATACAATAAACGAGCACGTTTATTTAAAACACACCGGCCTTATTCACAAAACGAATACCGCGCAAGTACGCGATGTTAAAGCGGGAGAGTGTAGCTCTTTTGGAAGTACCGTAGCACCGAGATGTTTCCCGATACACGTTTCACAAGCGAGAGATTTCAATTAGTAACTTTTATCGGAGCACCGATTAGACCGACTGATAAGCGAAACCACAGTGTTGACCGTTGCGCGTATCAAACGGAAGAGAGGGTAAGCGATCGCGGAAGCGGCACGGGCCAAGCCACCGACACGGAAGTGCCGACACCTGGCCAATCAGCGCGGTCCCCGTATGTCACGCGAGACAGCACCAACTAGTCCAGGTGTCAATCCAGAGATGGCCCGACCAGGCCGTCCCGCGATCGCCTAATCGCGACACAAGTAGCGGTAACGTGTTTTTAAAAAGCGCGCGTCTTTGCGACAGTGCGCAGCCTCAGGATTGGCCGTATCGTACCGACCAATCCCAAACATATATCGTAAGAAATATAAAAGTACAATTTGGGGGTTTTATTAAAATTCTGCTGACTCTCTATTTCATAATGATACTCAAAGTAGTGTAATAGAATGTAGATACAGTAATATTTACATTTTAAGTAAAAATTGTAAAATGCATTTGCAAATCACTCACCGTACTCTCACTATTTTACAAAAATACATCGGACCCCAATTATTCCGCGGAGTCGGGACAGCGATATGGCCATACTTTAAACCGATGTCGGCAAATCTGTACATATACTTCAGAGGCTGCAGTGCTTCCGCCATATTCCTGCAAGAATAATGTAAACGTAGAGACTAATAATAACGAAATCGTTCGGTTCGAAAAATTCATAAAATACAAACTTCACAATCATAACGGAATCAGTCTCTTCCCATATTTTTTTCAGTGCTACCTGAACAACACCATCGTTTTGTACAGGGCTGAGGGAACACGTCGCATAGACAACCGTACCCCCGACTGTTATCAGTTTCAATGCATTTCTGTAAAGAAGATTTATAACAATCGCAATATATACTGTACTCCACTTTAGAATAGACTCGTTCCACACAGTGATACACTGTTGATTGATAGGAAACCAGCAGGGAAAATGCTACGACCAATCGTTTGTGTCAGATCCGTGCGCAGATCGGTCGCAAATCGGAAGGGGTGTAGATCAACTCTTACATGAAATGGAAAATACAGTGTCACTCTACCTATAGTCGATACTCTAGGGAATGATTATACAGACAAAACTAATAGCGAACTCGGACGGTCGCACTGGTGCGCATTGAGTGCGACTTTCAGCCAATCGGAAGCGAGAAAACTCGCGCTCAGTGCGCACTAATGCAGGTTGCTGAATCTGCTATAAGACTAAACTCAAGAGTAACGAAATTGCGGTAAAGGCTTCAAGAAAATTGACTTTGAATTTCAGCTAAAAGAATGAAGCCTTTACCGCAATTTCGTAACTCTTGATTCTCATCTTATTTTTGCCTGTATAATCACGCCCTAGAGTATTAACCGTAGGCAGAGGAACACCCTGTATACTTTGAATACTAACGTTAAAATTTCAGATTGGATTTCTGGAATTTGTAGCCTTTCTTTAACTCTGCCGGGTTTAAAGATATTGTTTTCGTCAGAGTGTAAGGCGTGCCTATCCGTTGTGCACGGTACATCGACTAGAATCTGGAAAGATCGATAAATGTAGTTGTATGTTCTCCGACAGATGTTAAACGTTAAATAAAAAGTACCTTATTATATACATCTTTATCATCGATTACTCGAGCATCTCCTTGCGTTACGTACACTACGTTCTCGGTCTTGTAAACATCGGACAGATACTGGTCTATGATGTTATGTATCCTCTTCAGTCTAGATTCCATAAGATCGTTAGCGACCACTACCCGCGGCATTAGTGTCTGAAGGATAGTTAAAGCTTTACCTCCGGGCGCCGCACACATATCGAGCACAACGTCGCCTGCTTGTACATCGAGGGCCAATACTGGTAATATAGACCCACCATCGAACAAATAATAATCTGAAAAGCACAGTTTGCGCGTTAATATTCATATCGCGCGTGATTTTCAATAATCAGATTAGAATTAAAGAGAATCGAACCTAGAACGCCGGTGGATCCTTTTCTCGGAGAAGGAAACATCGTGTCACTACCTTTGTCGAAAGAATACGCGTGTAAGTGAATTGGAAACGGTAGAACAGATTCGTTGACAATGTCTACCTTGAAGTCAGCTCCCTTGTTATAAAAATTGTAATGATCAGATTCCAGAGCCCAATCATTTAAGCCTGCAGAATAAAATCTATGTAAGCATAGTAGCTGAACTATTCCCAGTTGAGTAGAAACGATAAGTAAACAAACCCTTTATTTTTGTCGCAGGAACATATTCGTGAAGCGCGGCTATATTTACAGACGATTCAATAATACGATCGCTGTCTATATCGATTTCATTTAAATCTCCTTCGATGGATTGCAATTTTACAGGCCGCAATGCAGCATCTGTTTTGACGAGCTCTGAATCTTCTTCCGACTTCAACGCTTCTGGCACATTTTTATGATTAGCAGGGTAAATCGACCGAGCTTCCGATAACTGAGTATTCGATATAAAAGTATCCATTGCGTTCTGCACGCTTTGTGATTCGGCGCTTCTGGGCTTCGCGTTAGACAGCTTATTATTTATTTGTTCCTTCTGGACGTCGTAGTATGCTTTCAAGTGTACTGCGCCGAGCAACTGAAACGATTTGAACATTCATCAGAACCTGCGATGTTATCGATCTTCCGACGAATGCAATTGTACCTCCAGATCCGATCGTATTCTGTCCGAATCACTGAAATTATTAACCACGGCCATATATTTAGATCCATCTGCCAATAATGCAGCTCTTATGTCTGCCCACCCAGGCCCGTAAACGCATCCATAAAACTCATCGAAGTGTTGCAGTGCTTTGTCTTTAGAGGTTTTCTTTTTATTCAACATAGACTATAAAAGAGAGATTCAATTCATTTATTGCGAAACAAATGCAATAGCTAATATTTCATCCCTTCCTACATTTTGCACTCTAGGATACACCAGTTTTTTTATTTCATTCCACTGTTTAGAAAGAAGCTCTTTCGCCTTTAGTACCATTAATTTGCCATTGATTAAAAAATTATACAGAAAGAACAAAATAAATGATATTTCTCTTTGACCAGTTAGCACTCTAGTTTTGCCTTAAGAGGATACTAAATTTCCTGATAATTTTGAACTGCCTCAAAAACATACATAGCATTCTATATATAGTATTTAACCGAACTCATAAAAAGTTCATGTCCCAATTTCTAAAATTCATATTTAGTAAATCATAATTACTAAAAACATATGTAAACAAACGTGAGTGATACGTTCTCATTTTTCAGCCGATGAATTTCTCTTACGATTCAAAGAAGGTTCACGCGATAAGGGGTTAATCGTATGTATGTATATCTGTGAGAATACAAACCCAATGATTGGCTGGGTTTTTGTACCTGACCGGTACTTTGACGATCTCCTTTAATTTCAATTTCTTAATTAGAAAGGCCATGCTACGGCGGTGTTCGAGTGGTTCATTTAAATTTGAATAGCCATAATTCGATCAGGTTATGTTCCCGAGGAGCTGCCGAGCCTTTCGCAGGGAGGAAACGGAGGGCGGCAAAGCTCGTTGCGAGAGATCGCCACCAGATGCCGTCACCGGTGCGTTCGATTTTCTTTTGAACGCAAGAAGTGGTCGATGTCGATTAACCGTTAAGCGTGAACGGTGTGTAAAAGAAGAAGGGCGTGAACCGGCGTGAACTGCAGGCACAGGTGAAGCAGGACAACCGACGAATCCACCCGTTACGGTACTACCGGTGCTACTGGACTAACAGTGGACGTCGCGTCGTTTCTTTTTCTCTCTCTCTCGTCATCTCGGCGCTTATTTCTGCGTAGCCCGTTCTTTCCCTACTTTGCCGACTTTCTTTTATCGCGGCCTGCCGTGCAGGCCGTAGGAGAAACGGACCAAATAGGCGTTATGCATGCAGGCCTGCCATATAATAGGCATCGAGCCACGCGTTATCAGATGGGGAGGACAAGGAAGCGACGTATTTGCCGTGACACCGAGATGAGAAACGTGGCGAGCAAGATAGAGCGAATACTGTCCGCGTTAAGGGTAGGGGGGAAGCGGGAGGGGATAGGGACGAACACATCTTTGCGCCCCCCCTCTCGCGAGCGCGCTGGTGCGCTATGAAACGTGGCTGTTTCGAAAGTTCCAACACGAAGAGCCTATTTTAGATGCTGCAAACCGTTTCGGCTTGTGTAAATCGTCTTCGACGGCGCACAGGCCCCCCTGTGCCTGAACAATAGCGTCGGAACGAGTCCTTGGGAACCCACGAAACGTTTCCCGTGATTTACGGTATCCCAGCTCTGTACGAATCGGGGCATAGATTCGATGGTTCCGTAGGAATGTCTCTACTCGCGGCGTGCCGAGCTCGCCGGGTGCACGGGCCGCGATAACGGAACAGATTTAGGGAAGATGCCGACGCATACTGCATCAACAATGCGAATCGCGGTTCGAGCGAGGCCGACGCGATAATCTTGTTACCCTCGAAACGCGTACAACGTGCCGGTGAAAGTCTCCGCTGTACGGTAGACGGGAGTTCAGTGTTCTCGAGGGGAACGAAAGGAGAACGTCGCGCAGGAGATTCAGCTCTTTCGCCTTCGTGGAGGAGATCGGCTGGTCTATGGGGTGCGGTATACCCCTCTGTGTGCCGCGCTCGCTCGTTCGCGCGCGCGCGCACACGCGTGTATGCACCGTGCACACACGTCCCCGACACTTTCGTGTTCATTGTCACGCATACAAGGAACTCTTCCTCTCGATGAATCTCGACGACCCGAATCGCTCGACAGCAAGGCTGGTTTCGTGGATCTCTTCATGAGAGGCACGTCGTACGCGATTTGTCGGGGCACGGGGTGTGACGGGGACTCGAGGCATCGTAAAGGCAATGCACTGTAAGGAGCTCACGACGACTATACCCTCCTCCTCCCTTCCCTCCCTCCCTTCCCTCCCCCGTTGCTCGCTCGCCCACCCTCCCTCTCGTTCTCTCTCGCCACCGTCCCTTTCTCTCCCTTCTTTCTTCGCCCCCTCCCACCCTCTCCCTCCCCCCGCCTCCTCCCACCCTCCCACCCTCCGCCTCCTACCGCGATCTTTCTTTCTTTCCCTCGTTCCTTCTCTTTCTCTCTGTCGCTCTTATCAGAGCCCCCGACAGCACGACCTCACACTCATACTCTCTCGTTCTATTGCTCGGTCGGCTGATCTCTCGAGGAGGGCGCGTTAGGGCGCTCGCCAGCCACTCGTCGTGTGCATCTTAAACGTTTCCGATTCGATCGTTTCGAAAATTCGTCTCGATTCGAAATCTCTCTCTCTCTCTCTCTCTCTCTCTCTCTTTCTCCACTTGCCCTCTCCCCCTACCCTTCCCCCTCAGCCCCACCGTGCAGCCCCGCGAACGGTGTCATCGAATAACCCGCGCGACCGCGGTAATCGCGTGCAAGGAAGGAAAACAGACAGAGGCCAAAGGACTCGGAAGTTGCGACATCCGGTACACAATACCGCCGTTTCCTGTCTCTCGTGACCCTTGGGTCCCGCTTGGTCTAGCCCACGTGACGCGCCGCCTCGCTCAGCGTAATTTCAATTTAACACACGTACGGAAAGCTCGCGGGCGCCGCGCGACACGCTCGCGCGCGACATATCGGCCGAACGTTAAAGATTCTTTTCAACCGAACCCCCTTCCAATCCCCCCGCCCCTCCGCCGTTCGGTATCGCATGTATTTTCGTTTCTTCGTTCCCCCTTCGCTCCCGTTCCCCATTCGGAGTCCGGGAGCTCTCGCGACTCCTTTTATGCGATTAGAGGGTTCCGATTTATCCTCGTGAGAATCCCGGCGGTCGCGCGCGTATCATCGCCACAATACGCTCGCCACAATGGGTGGTTGATTCCTTTCTAAATCTCTGCATTTCCCCGGATCGCGGCCGGGCGAAGCGGCGGATGCCTACGTTCACCGGGGCCCGGCGAGCAGAATTATTGTCCGGCAGAGTACACGTGGCGCCTCGGCTGGGAAAAAGGAAAACGCCAGGACGAAAGGAGGAGAGGGATCACTCTGATTCTTACGTTTTCGTTGTCACCGTCCCGCGCGCGCTCTCCTCCTCCTCCCCCCCCCCCCCCGCCCTCTCCCGCCGCGCCCTGCCCGCGGCCCCGTCGTCACGTGCATGCATGCGTGCATGCGTGCACCGCCGCGCGGAGAGCGCGTACACGCGGGGTCGTTGAACGAGCAGGGGGTACCGAGGACAACAGTAACGACTGCACCAACCCACTTGCGCCGACCCTATACAAGTCACGTGCACGTACAGCGCTCGGCAATAATGGTCCCCAGAGGGTGTGACCTATTCTATATGCTGGATTCTCGCGCGCTCGCCCGTCTCAGCCTACTTGCCGGTACCAACGCGCTCCGGTACCGACCGACGCCCTGCGGAGAACTGCAAACGCACCTCCGCCGATTCCCATTAACTCCCAGCGATTCGCCTCGGACTCATTCCCGAAACAAACGTTCGCTGTTACCGAGCCTCTTCGGACTCCTCCGGCGCGTTGCCTAATTTGGGCACGCGAGTGCCCGTTAGAAAGCGGCGAGGGTATACCGAACCACTGGCCTAGGGATGTTACGACGTTAAAATCATTCAGCCGTTCAGAGACAGCGAGACTTATTAGCGCGAAGACGAATACGGGGCTTCTAAATACGCGAAGCGACAGCACGTATTTATCGGCGCACTTTGCCGCGACACTTTCTCGCAAAGGCGCGCCTCTTTCTAGGCGAATTTACCGTGGCGAGATCTCACTCGTCCAAATATCTTGAGCCCCCGACACCGAGGTATTCTCTCTCCTGCGGATTGCGAAACGCGCGGACGGTGCCGGACGATGTACGAGGACGAAAGTAGGTAGGTAGGTAGGTAGGTGGGCAGACGGAAGTCAGTTTAACGGTATCACCCGAGAGCTCAGTCAGGCTTCGATCCTTACGCGTGGAATGGGGTTCAACGAAATTCGTCGCTTTCTTAAGCCGCTCTTCTTCGCGGCGCTCTGGCCATTTATTCCCCTCCCTCTCTCTTTTTACGATCTACGCCCACCTGCGAACACTTCGATGAAAAACGAGGGAATTTTCGAGGTGTTCCGGGGACCAGCGACTGCCTTCGTCGTTACCCGCCCACCGCCCGAATCGAAGGTAGAAAAGGGAGGATCGGGTGCATTCCTCTCTTTCGTGGAACAAGCATATTATTGCCCTCGCCGTATCGCGATACTTGGGCGAAAACAGTATCAGCTTACTCCTCCTGTATCGCGCGCCTCAATCCATGCACCACGAAGTCTCGGCGAGGATCGTTCCCTGCGGAAAGGCTTATATAACTGCGCCTCGATATCTCCGGCTTATTAAAAGCGCAAATCTTGGAAGACGTAGCCGGTTACACTCGAGCCGAAGATTTCCCAGACAGCGGAATGATTTACTAATCGCCCAATCGCTCCGTTATCCACGTCTCTCGGAAATGGTCCTCAGAGACTGCTAGATTCGGCGAGGCTGTTCCGAATTCGCGGGCGTGATCGGCACTGGAGGTAGCAGCGACACGGGGACCTAAACACTTGGCGGGGTGAAGCGAAACGTTCCCGGGATCGGTCCCCGTGCGCTTTCGACTCCACAGGGTTGTTGGGGAACGGTGGTCGTCAGGGACGAGGGCATTGACCCACCCCCCCAGCGCTACGCCGCTCCCACATCGCATTACGTCAGGCTACGTCCACCGCATCCTGCTCATCTTCTCGACGTTTTATGGGGGCTTTGCTACCCGCGAGTGCTCCAGCGGCGGGGTTGCGCCGCGCGCGTATCCTTCCGCGTTCCCCGCGGGCTTATCAGTCCCGAGCGCCTCTAAAACCCGAGCAAACAACGCATGGCCAGGTCGATTGGAAAGTGTTCGTATGGAGGAATCGTTGCCGGATCGAGCCGATCGAAGAGAGACTGGCGCGCAGCCACGCGCTCGAGGCGATGCCCTTCTTTAAGGGCGATAATCGACGATAAAGAGATATTTCCTTATCGCGGTGTTGCGCGCGCGATTACGGAGACTGTGCGCGACAGTGGCTGTATTCCGGATTCTGTCACTTCGTAACGGTAAGAGGGGTACAGGAATAAATTAATTTCGAACGGTATGTGTACCTCGATCACCTTCGACTTCGGTCCTGTAGAGAAAGTCTCGGAATAATTACTTTCGGGGGACCCCTCTCTCTACCCCGCCTACCCAACCCCACCGAAATGTCGCTCCCAAAGGATTCCCCCTGCGCCGGAGCTAGTCAGGTTATTTGGTGAACACCAAAGGGGAGCCGCTGGTGATGGTGCTGCTACGGCAACAACCTGTTGCAACCACCCCGACACGCCATAGCCAGCGGGAGACGTCCAACTGGTCCGAGGCGAGCCGAGGAGCTACATAGCCACTGGCTGCCGAGTTTCTTCCTCGACCTCCGGTGAATTTAAAGAGTCACCAAAGGCTAACAAGCTGATAGCTCCAGCGGTTACCCAATTGCTCGTATAAAACTGATAACAGTGTGTCGCAATTTGGGCGACGAAAATTACGGACACGTCTCCGAGAATTGGTCATTTTGTCGAGGATGGACGTTGTTTTTAGACTGCTTTAAGCGCAAGTTTTATGGCGGGCGAACAGGTGGAAGGGTGTCGCTGTGAAGTTTAAGCGCCTTTAGCGATCCTACCTGGAATAATCCCCGGCTCACGCGAAGCACCCTTAGCCGCACAATGCGAGTTTGGGCCTTTTCGAATCGAATTGAAATTGACTTTGCTCCTGCTACCTGTCTACCTGCTTGCCCGCGCGGGGCGCCGAGAAGGGCGGGGAATAAAAGGGGACGCGAGGGACGGGGAGGCCAGCGACGAACAAAGGGCGTATTCACGCGTCATGAGTCACCACAGCGTAACGATAGGGTGGTCCATGGAGGGACCTGTAGGACCTACTTTGGTATTTCTGCGGTATAACACTTGTCGCGCATTTAGTCTTCTCGCCGCGCGCACCTTGCTGCGCGTCTACGTCACCGTTACTATGCGACTGATGCAATTTTTGGGGGAGAAGAAATTATGGATAAAACGAATGTCGCATTCCCTCAAGGAAGTTTAATTAAAAATATTATCATTCTTTACTCATCCGTGGTCACAATATTCTTATAATCAGAAATTGGTCACACGGGGTTCGCTGCACCCCAGCGTCATTTTCCAGTTAGTATTTTTGTATTTTTGAATCTTTTAACTTTTCAGTGATAATCGTGTATTCGCAATACTCATACAATCACGCTCAAGTAGTCTTTTTCCAGAAATGTAAATTTTGATGTAAAATTTTTATTTCTATTTTTTTGCCATAAATCCCCTTTTGGAACTCGTAAAGGCGCGACATTTGAGCTCGAAAATTGCTCTTGGGGCGTGATACAGCCCGTGTGACCGCGAAGGGTTAATATAGTATGCATCAATTAGGGTAAAGGCAGGTAATATGGAACATCTGATTTCAAAAGCTTGTCAAAAGTAGGGGAATTGTTTTTTTTAATAAAACTAACATGAAGGGACGAAGGAACTAATGCATAATCATATTTACATAGTTAAATGTAAAAAAATCCAATCGTTGTGCAATTATAGTAAAAATACTGAAAAGAGTGAAAATCGGCCGTTCGAAAAAATGGGTCCTAATATGGAACACCTAGGAAATTTGTAAAGAAAACACAAAAATATTTACTTTTCTTTACTAAAAATGAAGATTTATTAAGTAGAAGATACAAATAAATAAATATACATCATTTTTGGAATTTTTGGACATTCTTCGTGTGCCCACTGAAAGCAGCGAATACATTCGATCTACTTTTCATTGTCATTATTTTTATAATTACCATCGCAAAATAAGCATTCCACATCATCGTCGTCATCATCGTTATCAACTTCATACTCGGTATGTTCCATATTACGTACACACATGTTCCGACAAGAAATTAAGAATTATACTAAGAAGAAAACAACTTCATTGGTAAACTATTATTGAATAATCAAGAACACACATATTTAATGATAAATTATATGAAAATAATACTTTGTAACATATCTTCACTAAAATATTTAACTGTTTGATGCACTTTTCAGAAACTTTTACACCCCACGAAATATATAAAAGTTTCTCTTTCAATGATGGATGCTCGACTAGTGCTCAATTGTCAATATCATCATCTATTGTGTCTAGAAATCTAGTATACACCATTGCCCGAAGAGTTCGTTATTTCGTTATCGAAATTTTACGAAGTTCCATATTACGTGCCGTTCCATATTACCTGCCTTTACCCTACTTAAAACGTGCATCCGAATTTTGTGATGGAAAATTTTTCAAGGATGCATCCTGAAAAATCCGGTACAACGGATTTGTACACTGGCAAACGGGGGAAAAAAACAGAGTTGAAAAGGAACGAACGAAAAATCGAGTCTTTAGTAGGTCAACGGCGATGTTGTTCCTTCCCTTCGAAGATTACGTCACCGCGCCTCCCAACTCGCGCCCGCACAACCAACACCGCACGTATCGCGGCCGGCTGGTGTGCGTGAAGATATGTCATACATGTGTACCAGCTCTGTTCCTACGTATGTACTTGACCACCCACCCGTCCACCCACTTATTGTTAGAGAACTATAGCCGTGTCCCAACGTGCCAGGTATCAGTAGTGTTTGAATTCGATTTTAAGCACCGCGGAAAGTAAATATCCTATCCGCGGCACCACGATTTCTTTCTAAGCGCTCCATGGGAAAAACACGAGCCCGATCTAACTCGAGGAGACTCGAATCTCGGCACCCGAACGAATTCATACGTACCGCTACGCAGCCCGTTCCAGCATTACTAAGGGCGCGCGGGTACCCGAAATTACGGTAGCCGATTTTCGTTCTTACATCTGATCACGCTGCAAAATCGCAGCTTAAAAGCTTTCAGGATTTCGCAGTACGGTTAGACGTAAGAATTTCTAAACAGGAAAATCGGCTCCCGAGTCGCAAATCGTGTCCCGAAATTTCGGCTACCCGCACTCCCCAGAATAACAGTAACACATATCGGTTCTCCGGATTCGTTCGGAAGATCGCTCCTCCCTACAGTCCCAGCGGCAGATCGACTCGCCGCGTCGGCTGTACGGACATTTCTATGCGCGCGACTGTTGAAAAGGAACAAGAGGGAAGAACGGAGGGAGAGGTATGCGGGTCGGGGTCGAGTCATGCATATCGATGACGGCTTGCATGAATTTTTCATACTCTCCTACAATTTGAAAAGCAGCTTGGGAAGGGGGGAGGGATTGTCTATGATTCTATAAACCCGATGACCCCGTGCCGGGTGATCTACCTCCCGCGATCTCTGTACCCTGTGCCCCGGTATCGCCGCGGACACCGGCTAACTGTTTACGATCGTTTCGACATGCCCGACGCGAACGAAATAGGATTCCTCGATCCGTCCCGTCCGCAGATGAGATCGCGGGTCACCGGGCGAAAGACGGTAAAAAGCGGGAGACGTTAACCCGCCGATATTAACGGTGGAAGGAAAACGGGAGAGGAAAACGAAAGGTGACGCGGTGCACGGTCGCGTTTGGGCGGAGGGAGGTTTGCCGATGGGGGGAGGGGAGGAGGAGGTGTAGGGGAAGACAGTCGGGGTGCAAGAAACGTTCCGAGGGAGGGAGCGAGGGATGGGGGGGGGGGGGTTGGAGGGGAGCTGAAGCGAGGAGTGAAAGATATTGGTAATCGAGGAATCCGGGAACCCAGAACCGTTCGAACGGTTGGCTGCCGCAGACGCAAGGTCGTTGTCCTTGGGGGATCAACGACCCCTCGATGAGGGATGCCGTGGTGGGGATATACATACACCTCCCCATCCATGACGCCGCCGTCTGGGTATAAGGGCGCCTCCAGGTTGGGTTAGACCGTGGGGTTAGATTTAGAAGTCAGGAATAGGGATGCGGACGGTCACGTAGTAGGTGCACGGATAGATAGCCGGGCGAGTGGGTAGGACGGCGAGGGGGGGGGGGGGGGAGTCGGCGGCGGGGCGCGAGGGGAGGGAGGGGACGAGCGGAGGGAAAAAAGCTGAAAGGCAGCCCGGGGATAGTAAAGTCCCGTGCTGGGTGGTAAGGCGGGAGGGCGCCGCGAGACAGGCGCGTAGGGATAGAGAACGTTGAAGGCGGGCGGCAGGTTCGTAACCGAAAACGCGGTACCCAGGACCTGCGGCTTCGATCGCGGGGGCGGGGAGGGAGAGAGGGGGGGGGGGTGAGCGATAGGTTTTATCATCCCATCGAAGCGCTGTAACCACCTGTTGGGGTGGCGGGTCCGCTCGAAAGCCCCCTCGAGCCGCTCTCCGCGGGTGAGACAACCGTCCGCGCACCTCTTCCGTGGCAACCCCCTTTATTTTCGGCGCGAGTTAATTTCGAACATCCTGCGGTTTTGATAGCGCGCCGCGCGGAGCTTCTCGGATGACAGAGAGAGAGAGAGAGTAGAAAATCGTACGTGCGTGTGTGTATATATATAACTGAATGGGAAGCGGAGAGGAGGTGTCGGGAATGTTCGAGCTTTACTCCTCGCGTTGCGAGAGGTACGTTTTAAAATTACATTTCAGTGGTGAAAGTAAATCATGGCATCGACGGGTGTTGCCGCCGGTTCGGAGGTGTTACTCGGCTCGCCCTTCCGCTTTTTAACGCTTTACCGAACGGCGGGTCTGAATAGGAAGTGCTCCTCGGCGAGGTACCTGTCGCCGGAAGGAGCCGAACTCGAGGTGTCACGGTCCGTAAGGGCCGTGAGAGTGCAGGACGATAGGTGGATCCTTTCTGGACAGAGCGGAGCAGAGCAGGGCAGGCAAGGCCAGGGAGCAATGTCCCTTCGAGTCATCCCCTTCCTAACGTATACGTAAGGTATGCACGCCGTTACTCGCCTCCACGGTTACCGACTCTTTTTATCGAGCCACGGAATCTTCTACGACTCCTTTCCAACTTCCCCACCCCCCCACCCTCACCCCCGCCGGAATGTTAACCCTCTTCTCCACGTGGCACCGCGTGGTTTTCCTCCAAAAAACGAGGGAAAGCGGACGGAAGGGAGAGAGGCGTAGCGTTCGCGCGGCCGAGGGCCCGAGCGCCGATTCGTACGGCCGAGCAACAACGGTGCCGTTATTCGTTAGTTACAGTTTAGAGGTATTCCGCTGGCTAATCCACGGAGGAAAGCGATGACCAAAGCGGATGGAGGGAAACGGCAGCGCGCACCCGTTTCCTTCTGCCCCGTGGTTTCTTGCGGTCGCCGATGGATAAGGATATCTGCTTTGAACTCTGAACAGCCGGGGCCGGACCGCGGCAGGAACTCTGATGGGATCTCTCGCCGTCCAAGGACCGGCCTCGTATCTCGCCCTTTCTATTTGCGTTGACCCCAAAAAAGCTCGGCGTTAACCTCGGAGGGGTCGCCGGTCGATCGTGCGCGGGGAACCACTGTACGTTTCCAGGAGCAAATAGGAGAAATATGGTTTACGCCTCTCAGGGTGTAGCCGGCCTGATAAGATAGCCACTGCTGTCGCCAGCGCGCGTATGTATACGCGATATTAAGGAAGGAGATAGAGAAAGGCATGCTTTCGTTCTCTACTCTGGCACCTATCGCGTAGTTTTTCCACACCACCTTTGGCCGCGCCGGGCTCCCAAAGCTGTTGCACACCACGCAAACTGTACAAACTCAGGCGAGGAAGGGAGAAACGTGCGCGTCGCCCTACTCTCCTCCTCCCCTCCGAATAGCCGCGCGTTATTATCGAATGACGAAATAAAGAAGGAACGAGGGACGCCCTATATTCAACAACGCCGTCCGCCTTTCCTCCTCCTCAATGGTCCTAATTAGGTACGTACAGTGTACACACGAGACTGTATTGCGACACACCAGTACCGTTCCAACTGGAAACCATACGCGACGGGGGGTTAAGTGTCGTCTTAACCTCCTATCAGTATTTAGATTCCTAAATCGACTCCAACATCCCCACCGAGAAGCCGACTATCGTTCCGCGGGACATTCTGATTTACTAATGACCTATTCATAATAGGAACACTGTCTTAGCAATATTTACAGTTCACTCCGTTAACATCGCGCAATACGTATCCCGATCTCTTTTTCCCTCGTTAAACCACCTGCGAGAAAAGGTCTCGGCTTTTCACTTCGCTCAGAAATCATTAGCTCCCCAGGAAAGTTACTCGAAAGTGTTGCAACCGCGGTATAATTATACCGTAACCTGTCACCCTTGACCATGTGACTAGCTGTACCCCACCTTCAGCGCCGCGAAGGTAAAGCGTGTGCATGTAAATTGTAATGCTAATTTGCCTGTGGTAGCCTTAACGCAAACAACCATTCTTCAACCGGTCGTCAAAATTTCCGCGTTAACCCATCTTCGCGCCGGACCCCGCGCATGAAAACGCTGCGATCGCACGATTCCGGCCGCTGAAAAATGTACGCGCGCCTTCCACCTCCGCTAACGCGAAATTCCTTTATTCTTTCGTCGCAGAGTCGTGCGGTGCTGCGATAAAATTTCAAACTATGGGCAACTGTAACGACTGTCGCGGGATGCTAAAGTAACAGTTCCTCTCAGCTTCACTTTATCACCGTTCCACTAGAATTCCACTCCTCGCCGCTCGCCGCAGGCCATTGTCCAGCGCGCGTGCATTAGGATGGACAAAAATTTAGAGCGCATCTACGATCTTAATTGTAACATTGTGGCCACAGCGATGGCGGGCAAAGAACCGCGCAAGTGGCTTTTCGAGTATGAAAGGATCGTTGTGCCACATATATGACGGGGGGTGGGGCGGTGGGGAGTGGAGGGGAGGGGGGCTCGGCTCGAAGGCAAGGCAAGGGCTTGGCTTTAGAGCTGAGAAGTCGCTTGGCCGTCGAACGTCGTTGCTAGCCGTTTCTCAACCCTTTCGTGGTTACGTCACGTTAAAAAAGCTATTTGGGGTCAACACCCCGCTGCAGCGACACGTGTAGTACTCCTCGACTCTGTCTCTCCGTCCTCCCTCGACCCTCTCCGCCCTCCTCTTTTCCCCGGTATATACGAAGGCAGCCCTCTCCTCTCTGCCTACTCCTCGCGGAGGCTCAGGGACGCCATTGCTGCCACCTCCTCTGATAGTATCCCTTCTACTCGCCTTAGTTTCCACTGGATTTCTAAGTTCCCTAGATACTAGCCGGTCCCTGTTCTAGCCGCGACCGACGGGGGGGAGCGACGTTCCAGAAGCGTTTCACGGGCCCGAAACTCGTCGTGGCTATCAACGGACGGATGCGGCTGCCGAGGATCGGGCGTCCGCGGACCGACACCCTGCTCATTCATGCGCCGCGCTGCGTTATTAGACCAGAATTCCCGCGAGCTAGCGTCGAGGTGCATTTTAATTAATGAGAAACGCTCCGCCTTGTCGATTGCGCGCGAGGCGAGACGCGGGGGACGTTGGAGACGGAGTGACATACTTTGTACTAGGAATTAAGAAAATCGTGATTTCTGATAAGATAAGGTGTATCGAAGGAGATCGGGTCGAAAGGGCGGAACAGTTGCGACAGGTGCCGTTTGTATGTACGATTCCTCGTTACACGCGAGATAACCGAGCAACCGGCTGTAAATGCCCGTGCATCTGGGAGCCGGGGAAGAGCGCGAGTAGCGGGGATGCCGTGAGATTAGAATGAACGGTGCAGCCCCGAGCGATACAGCCCTGGGCCGTGGGCGTTCGAGCAGTAGGAGAGCCAGCCGAGTTTCTCGAAACGCGCAAGTCGAGACGTAGAACTAGCACGCTAGGCCTTTGCTGGAGCGAGAACCAAGGACACTGTAGAGTAGGGTGGACCATAGTTACTCTTGTCGAAAAATAATTTTGAGATTTTTGGCGCGGACACCACCCCCTCCCCCCAGGATTTTGCCATTGGGAGATAAAATAATGTGTGCAAAAATTAAAATCGATCGGAGAAACGGAAACCGTGCCTCATCGCATGTGAAACTTTTTTATTTTCGTAACTCGTTTTTCTCCGTTATAGTATATTGTTAATATACATTTTTTATATCGTTGAATTTGTCTTTTTACGCTCTGTAATAATATAGAATCGAAGTATAAGATCAGTTAAAAAAGATATCATGCCCCTAAAATCAAAAAAATTAACCATCAAAAAATACTTTTTTCGTTGGCATTATATTTACATTCTCAAACAGTACAACTTTCATCTAAAAAAAATTTTCATATAATTATAAATAACAGATTAAAGGGAAAGTATACCCGAAATGCACCAATTTTTGCAGATATTTTTCAATTTATTTTAAAAACTAGGGGTCTAGAAGACAATCTGAATACTCCACGTGATGCAGCAGACATTTTTCCTTCGGAAAACATCAACAAAAGTGGTAAGTCACGTTTTGTTTTCAATACAGAAGACAACAGCAGCGGGCGTATCTATTGCCTCTCAGCGATAGAATCGCTTAAACGCGCGCGCCTACCACTGTCGGAGTTGTACGTTTTGCCAAACTATTTCGCTCCGGTATTGAAAACGAAACATGACATACCACGTTTATTAATGTTTTCCGCGGGAAAAATGTCTGCGGTATCGCGTGAAGTAGTCAGATTTTCGTCTACACCCTTAGTTTTTAAAATAAATTGAAAGATATCTGCAAAAAATGATGCATTTCGGGTGCATTTTCCCTTTGATCGTTGTTTAAATATATTTAAATGTTAATAATGCAAAAATAACTTATATCGTTGTATTCCGGAGGATTGATAGAATACTTTGACGGTACAAGCAACTGAATAACTATTACTGTTTGAACACGAAAGATTTTAAAAATTGAAAATTTGCATTTTTTAAAAAAAAAACAATTATTCGAAAACTGAGGCGATGGCGAAAAACGGTTTGCGAATTCGTATTCAGAGCACAAAAATCTATAAGAAACGGGTATTGAATATTACAAGTTCAGATGACTGTTGAATAGTTACAATTAAACTCTGGCATGAGTTTAACTGCCGAATTCGATTCGGCCGAATCGTTTACTGCTAAATTATTTACTATATTTAATCCAATATTATAATTGGGATCATTTTCTCATTCTAGAGAATCCATATTTATAAAATCTATTGGAACAGTGTACTTTTAATGAAAGTATCGGTTATTTCGTTAAAATTTTGAAATCTGTTATTTATAAATATATGAAAAAATCTCTTAGACAAAAGTTGTAGTGTTTGAGAAGATTAGAATAATGTAACGATAAAAGTTTTTTCTGAATGTAAATTTATGAGATTTCAAGGTCATGATTTTTCTTTTTTAAGTAATCTTATACTTTGATTCTATATTGTTACAGAGCATAAAAAGACAAATTCAACGATATATAAACATGTATATTAACGATATACTGCAACGAGGAAAAACGTATTACAAAATTAAAAAAATTTCAAATGCGATGAGGCACGGTTTCCCATCCTCCAATCGCTTTCAAATTTTGCACACATTATTTTTTACCCTAATGACACAATCCTGTGGTGTCCCGAAAAAATTTGGAAGTCGAAAAATAAGGTCCACCCTACTGTAGAGGGATAGCAGCGGCGGCGGCAGCTAGGAGCGATGGTGTTGACGGTGGTGGTGACGGCGGCCGATAGCGGCCAGCAGAGGAATCGAATGATCGTGGCAGCGACGGCGGGCGGTATCGAGCAGAGTCGAATCATCGTGGCGGCGTCGACGACGGTGGCGGTGACGGCGGCGATAGCTCCCCTTCGCCCCGACCCACGTTTGTCTACGTATATGCCTCTACCTCTTTACCCCGTCACCGGTATCGTCCCCGCCGTGCCTGCCGCCCCCACCCCAGCCCCGCCACCGACAGACGATCCCTCCGTTCTCCCCTGCCCGGCTCACAGACTCTCCGGAGCTTCCCCTTCCAGCGACTTTTTTTTTTGTCCGTATACGCCTCGTCCATCGCGACAAGGCAGCTTCCAAGCCTTTTTATCAGTCGACCGAAAAGATCCGTGGGGATCCTTCCGCGGCCAGCACCCCGCGCATCTCTTCGAAAACCAACCCTCCTGCTCGAGACGCGTCGCCGCGTGCAGCAGGTCTCGCGTGTACCGAATCAGTAACAGCCGAATTCCCCTGGTTTCGCGCGTTCACCCCCGGTTCCGCTCCCTTAGCCGCGGTGCCGTCTCTTACCTTAAAGGGAAGTGCCGATAAAAGCGCGGGAAAGGTGGCAACGGCCGCTTTGCCGTTAAATCGCGCGGGGATAACGATCGAACGTGCAACGAGAGCGGCGATAAATGAAACCACGTTTCGACATTGTTGCGATGGTGTAGAATACGCGCGTCGGGGTAAACGTGTCAAGGTGCCGTCAGCGTAGCGCAACGATATTCCGGTGACGACACGCGCGGCCGACCGACGCACGTTGGATCCAACGAGGAAATCGGACGAAGGTGCGTTTATTTCCATGGCAACGTGACGACGCACGGATTCTTGCCACAGATACGCGCGCGGGCGCTCGCCCGCCGAGGCTCGGGAACTGCGAAGCGGAAGCTGAAGCCCAGCGACAACTACCAGGATACGCAAATGTGGTTGGTAACTTGTGCATTTGCAGCTCAAGAAGTTGAGAAACGGCCTCGTGGCGGTGAGCGGCCGTCTCGCTCTATCTTGCGCCAGGCCGCTCGGCGAACCTCTACAGAAAAAAGTGCGCAGACGCAAATCGCGGTTGCGTGTATAACCCGCAACGCGCCTCCTCCACAGGCGTCCCCGTGCACGTCGGTGAATTTCTTCCCGGTTTCTTCACGGTTCAACCCCCCTGGATTTTTCTACGCCACCAACCCCTCCCTCCCCCCTGTCGCGTCGTGTCGTCTCGCACCCGCGCGTCCCCCCGGGACGAGCGTATCTTTCCACCCGCCCCCCGTCCGCCCCCACCTCGATAACTTTAACTGTTTCATGAGAGTTGGAAAAACATTTAAACAGTAGGCGGTAAAAAAGCGGCTGTAAAAAAAGCGAAGGATAAAGGAGATATCGCATGGCGAGACGGTAACGTAATCCAGGCGACTCTATTTTAAAAACTTTAACGGAGACTCGTTGCCCCTTTAACCCGCATTTTCCTTTATCAAAATAATACGAGAGGCGATAAGCAGCCGCGGCGACCGCTGGAGCCCGCGCGCATGACGTCGTCAATGGGTAACAGCTTTGCGAGTAGTTGCACGAGCTCGTGGCGACTTTGCCAGAACGAGTGCGCAGTAACGCGACGTAAGAAGTAGCGCTAGGAGGTAGAGAGGGAGAGGGTGTGTTCGAGAAAGAAGCCCGAGGAACGAAGGCGTACAGGCGAAGGGGGAGGTGGCAGGTTTTAAGGAAAGGTCTCTTTGGAGAGAAGGAGAAGTTGGTCACAAGCGTGAGAACAAAGGGGCGAAAATAAGTGCCCTTTTTGGAGGGGTGATCGAGGGTGAGGAGCAAGAAAGAGGAAAGACGAATCGAGGGAACGCGCCTGTACGTGTGTGCGTGCGGAGGTTTCGAAGGAGGCTAAAAAGAGATGATGCTGCTTGGAGGGAGAGAGAGGGAAGTCGGGCGATTCGTTCCTTGCGGGCTAAGGAAAGAGTGGGAGAGTCGGTGGGAGAGAGCGAGAGTTAGAGGGAAAGAGACGGGGAGCGAGAGAGTCGGGAAGCGCTAGCGCGACCGAGAGAGAGAGAGGGTATGCGAGAAGGACGAAACGCGCAGGATGGCGAGAGGGAGTACAGGGTGTCGCGAGCGAGGGAAGGGAGGAGTGCGTGACGAGGAGGGTGAGAAGGTGGGGGATATATATAGAGGGTGAAGGGTGTAGTGGGGGCTAGTGGGTAGGCGGCGGTGGTAGGATTGCGGGAGGTTGTGCGCGACTCGGCTTCGGTGGTTTGGTTGAACGAGGGCGCGCAAACGGGCGGGTGTCGCGAGCGTTGCAAAGCGGTGAAGGGTACCACGGACGGAAAGCACGGTCGTGGCGCTAGGCGGGCGTAGGCGAGGTTCCGTGACGGCCGTTCGGTGGCGCAGCAGGAATTCCCAGCACGGCAGGCACCGGGTTGGTCAGCTACGTGGTGTTCGTGCGCCTCTCTCTCTATCGGTGTGTATATGCGCGATTTGCCCCGAGTCCGCGCCTCGACTTGATGACATGGCGTCCTAGCGCTGCACGGGTAAAGTCGCACGTCCTCGGTGGAGAGGTTCTCACCCCGTCGTCGAAACAGCCGCATCCCAGGATGCCAAGGTAAGTCGACGTGGTGCATAGTGTGTAAAATTTCCGTACGTACCGTGTACCGGATAGTATCGGGCTGCTGCGAGTCTCGGGTGTCATCGGGGAAAACCGGGCGGTGTCGATAAGCCGAAGGAAACGTACCGTGTGCGCTTTCGAGCTCCAGTTTCGTAAAACCAGGTAGGGTCGTTGCCATCGGTGCAACCCTACGAATCGATATTACCAGTGCGGATGAGAGGATGCTCCTTTCTCTCTCACACTTTCTCCCCCTTTACTTCTACACCTATCTTCTTGCACTCCCGCCCTCTCGCTCTATTCGCCCCCTCGTTCCCTTAGTTTTGCTATTCGTATTGTGCGCCCGTCGACATCGTCCGCGCAGTTGCCGTGTGGTGTACGGTCGAATCACGTGAGTGTTTGTGTTAGTGCCTGTATGTTTATGCGCCCTGTGATTATGTGCACGCCCGCCTCCGTGTGCGTGCATGCCACGGTGCGATATTGTGCGTGCGTGTGTGCGCGCGCGCCTCTGTGTAGGAAGGGTTAAACACGGCGGGAGCGCGAGCGCGAGCGAGAGAGCGGACGGGAGAGGGAAATTTCGCAGGGTAAAAGGAGAGGTTAGTTTCACAGTTTCTTGGGAAAAAAGAGGCGAGAAAAAGTGAGACGCGTGCAAGGAGGATACTACGTGGCTTATCGGCGCATCGACGACAGTGTGCCTCACGACGTGGATTTTCGCTCGACGAGAGAGGGTTGCGTAAATCTTCTCTCCCTTCTCTGTCCCTCGCCTCCTCGAATCGCTCTGTCTTCCTCCTGCACTTCGCCTCTCTCCCTCCCCCTCTCTGCCTCCCTCTACGTCGCTGTGTCTCTCTCTTTCGCCAGCGTGTGTCGCGGTCGGGTATGGCGCTGCCCATAGGCGCCGATACGCCCCGGGGTGTCGAGGCTGACTCGACTCGAGTCGAGTCGTTTCGTTCGTCCATCCGCCGACCATCCTCCCCCTTGTTGTGTTCATTGAGCCGCTTGTTCCCCAGTGTACCTCGCCAGTTCCTTCCCTCGCGAGGGAGCGTCATTGTTGCTGTCTACCGTCTGCTCACTTCCTCTTCGTGATTTTTCTCTCCCTCCCGCCGCGCCCGCTACCGTCTCTTCGGCTGTCGCGTTTTCGTATTCGGCTAATGTAGCCCCTCGAGTCGCATTGCAATCGTTACCCACCACGTACCATAACAGGTGAGTCCTGTATACATACCTTACTCGTCTTTGCGAACGCGCGAGAGATCGGATCAGTGCCACAGCCTCGAGTTCGAGCACGTGTCAGAACGTGCCTTTCGGTCGGCAGTGTCACCGCACGCGCGCCACTTAATCTCCTCGTTACTACATTGTAGTGGAAAATTATGTAACCTGTGCCGTATCGGGGTGACCGAATTTAAAGTAAAAGAAACGGGAAACATGGTGCTCGGTTGTGTAAATTGTCTGCAATCGAAGAAAGGATGTACCGTGAATGAGCAAGTACGCGGAGAGTGGAGTAGAAGGACCATGTACACGCGGATCGGTGTGTTACAGGTGCGTGTGCAGTTTGTGACGCATTATATTTTGTAGTTTCTATGTTTCCCCGTCGCGTCCCATTATTTTTACCGCGTGCTCCGAAGTGGCTTTATAGTTGTCGCGAAAGTTGCGTAAATAAATTCGTAAAAACAGCCTCGTATTTCAAGGTGAAACATATTTTCGTGCCCCTTACTACGTGACCACTTAGAGCTTCTTTCACGGACAGTTGCACCCCTCTTCTAAACTCCCCCGATTAATCGCTCGTCCTTTGTCTTTCGCCGATTCTTCGAATTTATGCATACATATTATCCCGCGAAAATTTTCGGAACACATATTCTGTATTTCGCGTGCGAACTCAAAGTGCAGATTTACCGTTAGTCGACGAGCCCTAGTTATCTCAAACAGAGATTCGTTGTTATCTTTGAGATATAGACATACTTGAACGAAGATTGGACCTGGTTTACAGCTTTGTACGTCGTAGTATTGCCAGGCATATTTCTTCGGGGTACGAACTTTTTTTCCGTGACACGTACTACCAGGTGTACAATATTTTGCTCTCTTCTTTCTTCGTTTTTTTCATAACTTTCTTCGCATTGCGCCTGCACCGTCGATTTTTAGATGTCTGCGGTGGAGAAGTTTGATGAAAAAAGCGTTCATCTATCGACCTCCCGCCAAGTGAAATAACCTAACAACCACGTGGTTCAGGCACGTGGTGCCTTTGCTGGCCTATACTACTCCATTTTGAATAGTGTTTGTGGTCTGCCCCGATAATTAGTAGGCTCCCCATATTTTCTCTGAAACTTTCCACCCGAAACCCACTTAAAGTCGCAATTTATAGAACCATACGTATCTTTCTCGTGCGCATTTTTAAGGAAAAAAAACATCATTCCTCGTGTACGGCGATAGCGCCCACGTGTTCTCCGCGCGTACTGTATTTATATCTATCCTCAACAACGACAGAAAATTACGTGCAGTCCGATACATTCCATAATCGTACTTTAGGACGTGACGATATATTTATTCAGCGAAATCAGAAAGCTTATGAATTTTCGAGTACGTCAACTGCGCCGTCATTCCGGAACTATGACGAATCACGGATACGTTTGGCAAAAAGAGTGATATAACCTGCTCGTATGCGACAAGTGTTGGCTTGTGCACTGAAGCTCGACGTGTCCGTACCCACGTGTGCTTCGATGAGAACTTACATGGCACTTCCTGCGGGTTCCTGATTAAAGTAGCGTGTCGATTTTATCGTGGTACCCGCGAGGGGTTGAAGCGTCGAATTATAGCGGCGATGATGGTGGTCGTATACATAATAGGGGGAGGGTTCGACTAAATAACTTCCTACGTAGGGTCCACCTTTTTGTAATGCTAATATCGCGTGGCTTTATTAGCGAGACAAGTATCGTTCGTTAATCCGTCCTAGTTAACGCACCGAATATGCTGATTTCGCCTTTCTTTCTTTTTTCAAACTTCCCGCGCTTTTAGATGCCGACCGATAATACAGGTTTCTACCATTGCGGTGCACTATCTGGTCTATTACGATAGACGGTTGAGCCTGCGTTCCGCCCATAAGGAAAAATTACAGTGCAAAGTGACTCACGGCGCAGGAAGGAAGTTTCCTCGAGAATTTCTTTATCGTTTCTGCATTTTCCACCAAGGGAAAACAGTCTTATCGGGATTCAAGTTCGCGTGGCAACCTGCTGGCTCGTATCTACGATCGGCTGGATTCTATACGAAAGCGAAGATATTTATACGTAGATAAAATCTCGTGTGACATTTCATAAAACGCCGCAAGATAGTACGTTAATATCGTTACATGCAGGTTTTAAGGGTCACTTCGGAAAGATAGCGCGAGCCTACCGATTTCTATTTTACGGGCAAAAAGCGTGTGCACGATCTAAAGTCCGTGCGCCTGCGCATTCGTATAACGGTGATGACTGTGCAACGTGCTGCCTCTCCCTGTACTCCCCATCCGTTGTTCCTTTTATTACGTGTGTGGATTACGACTGCGTGGTCGTCAGGATATATCCATTACAAGAATGTCGGACTCCGACAGCAGTTTGCACTTTTGCCAGCCCGCTGCAGTTTTCATTTTCAGACAGATATAGAGCGATGCATTTTCTCGCGATACCCTCGGTTCCCGTCGGGAGGGGAGGGGGCCGAAATTCCTTCGCCGAGCCATCCACAAATTACCGCGATCGATAACAATACAGCAGCATTTTATCAATCGCGTTCAACGAGCAAATATCATAGCCGATAAGGGGAATCGAAATTTTCTTCGGCTCGTTAATTCCCTTGTCACGAGCTGGCCGCCCGGTGATATCATTTCGGAGCGTTGCATGATTTCACTCGGCAGTGACGAATACCTCACCCTCCGAATGTCCCAATTATCTATCGTTACACGTCACGGTGTTGATAGGGGTGTTGATTACCCGCGTAACAATGACATTCCGGGGTTGACGTTTTCAAGGACCTCGCTTCTGTCGGCCGTTCTTTTGTCTGAAACACTTTTTGTCCCCCGAAATGTGATTCATCGGGGATGGGTGGTGCATCATCAACAACAAGACCGGTCGGGACAAAAGTGGCGGGGCGGCGGTGGGGCAAGGATCGGCGGGTATACCTTGCACCTGTTTTCACAACACCCGTGGCGACTATATCGCGAAATGGGTGTTCAGCTTCGCGCCCTAGTTACACCTGCGTCTAGTATCGCGGAGGCACGTAATACGTTTGCACGACACTGTACCGTCGACCGAGGTTGCCACGTTTCCCGTGGCTGCCGCTTGAAAAACTCTGAGGTCGTATTGAATAACGAGGCGCGGGCAAATTATTGGTCAATCCTTTTAATGCCCTCGCCGTCGATCGGTTCGCCAGCCGATTTTCATTTATTCTCACGCCGCGCTGTATCCCCCGCCGCCGCGTGGACAACGTTATCTTCCTTCTAGATGGCCTTATTTAACGTAAATAGAAAGACGGGGGTGGAGACACAGTGAATTATTAATTGATCGTAATTGATGTTGTCGATTACAGCTATCTGCAGCTATAATTGCCAGCGTCAATTACGATCCATCAATAAGCGGTATTGTAACACAATGTGATTCATCGCGTTAGCCGCGTAGGGCGATCGTTGCGGAGTTGAAACTCGCGCGGGGAAATTCTCCGGCCGGGACGGAGCAGGTTTTTCGTAAGACCGGGGCGGTGGAATTTACTGGAAACAGAGGGGTGATCAATGCAGCAATGCGCGTCGAGGGGGCGATCGCGTTTAGCCAGAGGGTCGGCAACGGTGCATAGATTTAATCGCTCTATGGGAACGGAACGTTGCGTAGGAAATCGTTGAAAAGCCACTCGGCTCGGAGCCGGACCTGCAGCGTTTATGTACAAAACCGCGCGACGTTCATTCAGCGATACTCGCGCGTGGGGGTGGGGTGGGGGGGGGGGAGGGGCATTGCCAAAAAGCGCACATCCGCCGAGTATTTAATATCGCCGCCTCGGCCGTCGGTCGCGTTTTCTAACTGGCCGGCCTGTTCCTCCGCGACGGTCGTAAATTTTTATTTTTCCTGTCGTAAACCGTCCCGTCATTTTACGTCGCCGGCGATATTTTTACAGCCTTATCCGCAAGGACCTTTCGCGAGGCCGCGGATCGGCGAGCCGGGTTAGGAAAGTTTTCGTGCAAACGAGAACGCTCGGCTGTGAAAAAATGCAGGGTGGGCGCCAATGCGAGCGGCGAGGTCGGCCGTCGTCGTTGCCGGCGGAAGGGTGGTGGTCGGCGAGGGCGAGGAGCGTCAGAGAGGGGTAGGTACGAGGTTGAGCGGGCGTAGGAGGGGTAGGGTGCAGGCTAACAGAAAGAAAGATGGCCGACCTGTCTGTGAGTGCACGCGTGAGTGCGTGAGAGTGGCTCAGACACGTCTGTGTGTACGTAGGGATCGCGGCTGTGGTGGTCACATGTCTGAGAGGGGCAAAAGAGCAAGCTCTTCAGAGCTGAGATTCAACGTCTCGAAATCCTGCGACGGTGCGGTATATTCTTTTAGGGTTGCTGCTACGCTCCCCGGCCACCCGATATCGCGGATGGTCATTATTTAAAAAGCACTTCGTAGAATCCTACGCGCCCGACGGTAATTACACGTCTCCAGTGACACTGTTTGCAAATATTCACAGTTTAACACTTTATCCGTCGCGCGTTGCCGAGCGAAGCCTGCTGCCGGCCGCTTTCCGTGAATCGTGGCCGCGTGGGGAAGCGAAAATCTTTCAACTATTTCAATTATTAATTCGTGAGATTGCGCTTCTTTTTAACGCTGATAAATGTATTCTTATTTTTTTTCTGCCCAGTGTAGGATATTGTTCGACGAATCTTTTCTGCTGCGGTAGTTAGGATTCGTTGTCTTTAGTTGGTTTTATCTTCTTTGGGGAATTTTCGCTTACTTGTTGAATATCTGTATAGGGAAGAATGAGTAGATTAAAAAATCCATATTAACCCTTCGTGGACGACCAAGCATATTGCTGGGAGTCGGGATGGGAGAAGTCGAGGCCACGCAACTGTAAAAGTCAATGCGTTTATTGCTTTTATGAAGTTACGTGTAATATACACACAATGCCGTTTATACGTTTCTCATTTTATAGAGAATTATCTTTCCCATCGTTTCTATGATTTTCGAATGACACAGTACGTTGACGAACGACGATTTGTTTTATCCACTCCGTCCCACGCATTCACACCAATTAGTTACGAGTAATTAATAATTTTTCTTTTCCGTATTTATACAGAATGATTCCCATCAATTTTTAGAATCGCGAGAATTCGTGTGTCTATTGATAGGTAGTGCCCTCAAATCTACTTTTGAATAAATTCTGGTATGTATTTTTTGTTTTGTTTATCCAATATTATTTTAGTCTTTTAATTATTCATTGGGAATGTAAGGCTGTCTGCGTACCACTGTTCATCTGCCAAGAGTTAATTAAGATTGAATTTCTCAGCTTCTTTTCAATAAGACATCTAAGTCACTAGCTCGTACGGTCGATTGCGATTGAGCCCCGAATTGACATACATTTAAGTGACGGTCAGAGGGAAGTTTAAAATATAAGAACTGTAAAAGAGAACATAGCTTGATTTATACTAAATAGAAAGGATTCTCCACGATAACAGCAGGCTAAGCAAAGTCTAGTATTAATGTTGCCAATACAGGTGCAGAAAATGGTCGGTCTAAAGCATCCTTCTGACCAGCACCGTAAGAGCGGCGGTTAAAGTGTTAAGTCGGTGCTTTCGAAATGTATGAGATCCTTATTGCGTTAATAAGGCTGCATTATTCATAAACAGCTTGGTACATATTTCACGTATACTTTATCGCAGCATTCGTTAATTATTTCGTCACGGAATCTCGGATCTTTTCGACCACGCGAAACTAGGCGTGACTTTCCATTCACGCGGGGAGAAGAAGCCGAAAACGCGGGTATATCACGGCGCGCGTTGTCGCCCCGCTGGCGAACGAGCGAACGAATCAGAAATGCTGCGAGTATTTCTCCACGAAGGCTCTAAAATGTGGGACACGCTCCTCGGTAGCCAATCCCTCTTCCCCTTTGCCGCAAAATTCTCCGTTAACTTCGTACCTGGTGCTTCCACTACACCTAACGGAATGAGCCGTACCTGTGCCCCTCGATGCCGACAGACTATCGCGTGTGCACGCGTGTCCCACACACGCGCGAGCCCCTCTTGTATTCGAGCGAGCGTGCGCGCGCGCGCGCGCTCTCTCGTGCTCGCGCGCGCGCGCTCTCTCGTGCTCGCGAGCGACGAGCGCGCCCCGGGAATGTGTGAACCGTGAGCGCGTTCATCGTTCCAAGCACATCCTGGCACTCCCCCAGTGGGAGGAGGTGCGACAAGGGACAGATATCCGAGAGTACCCACACTTGCCTCACTCGATTTGAAACACTCCCGAATTATATCACCACCACCGCCGCGCGAGGAAAACCCGGTCGCCGGAAAGGTTACCCCAAATCGCTCTCTCGGGTACGCTCGCTCGGGAGCGTTTATTTCGCGGGTAGGCGATATTGATTATCGTGGACCCAACCTATATCCGTTCCCGGTGGATTTTTTTCGTCCCCCTCTCCCCTAGTTCGCCCATTATCAATGCCCGTAGAGGGATGCACGAAACAGGCCACCGCTTTCCACCGTGTTCGTCTGTATATCGCGGGCGAGAAGGAATTCGAACGCCCACGTCGGCGCGTCACGTCTATTCCCCCTGCATCCGAGCGCGTTAACGTTTTTCCTACGTCGACCTATCTTTTTTACCCGCTTATCCGTCCGTTTCGTTCGTTCTGTGCACGCTCGGCTGCCTTCGACCTCGATCCGCCGTTAAAATTCGGTCGATCGATTAAGCAACCCTTATATTCTAGACCGACCGATGCCCGCGGACGTTTCTAATCGCTCCCTTTTCTTCTCCCGCTTCGCTCTGGCATCCCGTCCCGCCGTCCTCGAATTGTCGGTCACCGGACGAAATTCCCCCGTCCACCCCCGACGGGAGCCTCGTCGAGTTTCACAATCGCGGCAATGTTCCGCGGCTCGTTCCCTCGCCGTGTCGCTAGCGCGCGAGGAGAACCGAGGGGGGAAAAAAAATATTATCCGGGCTGTGGAACGGGCGGCGGTGCACCGCGTGACGAGACGCAGAATTCCTGCAGAAATGATTTTGTCGACTGACACGTACATCCTTGAGCGATGACTCAGCGGAACGTTTCTCTATCGATACAACCAGCGTATATTCTCCCGCCTCGCCGCGGCGAGAATAATCCTAGGATAAAAACTGGCGTCTTTAAGTGCTATTAATGGATCCCGGGGTATACCTAGGCACCTCCAGACAGCCCCGTGCATACGATCTACACGTACCCGTATCCTCTATACGCGGAAGCGTTGAAACAGTAAAAGGTAGGAGGCAGGCGGAGCCGAGGGTATACGAAGAGTGAAACAAAAAGAGAAGGAAGAAGGGAGCGGGGCGGGAAGAACGAGAGTGGCGAAGGCGAGGAGCGAGAGAGACAGGGGGAATGGGGATAGAGGGAGCGAGATAGGGTAGGCTAGGGCGAACGGGTGCGAGGGAGACGAGCGGGGAGGGAAAGCGGGACAGTCGCGCAGTGTGTGAGTGAGCGAGAGATAGGGAGGACGAGCGAGGATTTCAGGCTCTCGAAACGCAGCGGTATTTGCCGCGCTTTGTCGTTCGTTTTGTACCTCGGCGTGACTCTGCCGCTGGTGCTGATTACGCAATGCGTGGCCATGAGAGGAGCGAGTCCCCCCCCGCGCACACGCACGTACCGCTGCGCGCGCACACAAGTATCCTCGCTCTAAGGACGTGCGCGCGTCACGACGAGAATGTAGCTCGCATGTTTGCGTGCCACGCATACGAATACGCCCCGCGAGCGTACGTACGTACGCCTGTGTAATACCTACGTACGTGAGCGCAACAGGCGTACGGGACACGTTATATTTGCGGTGCTCGTGCGTGTCTGCGGATGGAGCCGCGCGCTCGAGCTTGAATCAGACGATGTGTGTAAGGTAAAAGTACCAATAACTGGACACGTCCCAATACCTGGACACCAATGACATTTATATTTTTACTAAGCTTCATAGAAAGTTTAGAACAATATTGTTAGGAATATATGTTATTTTGCAACTTGATCTTTTATATAAAAAATTAAGAAAGCCCTAGATGTAAAGTTTAATATATAAAATAGTCTTTAAATATCGGAGGTGCGTGCACTTGAATTCTGCGTAGATTTCTTAAGTATCGATATATAATGTTTTTCTGAGAAAAAACGTATGTACGGAATCTTAAGAAGTTTCTTGTTACATACAAAACAAAACATTGATCGGTTAATGTTGATTTTAATTAAAAATATACGTGTTCATGTACCGGTACATAATGATCTTGTCCTCTGCACGCTGTCCCAATAACTGACCAGCCGTCCAGTTGGTCCGCGTATCAGCATTTTGAACGCTTAGATGAAGTCCCAATACCTGACCGCATTGTCGAATCGGTAAAGTGCCTGTTTCCTCAAATTTTTGTATATCAAAAGTATAAGTACAAGTATACTGTACATAAATTAACAATTTTTTATTTTCAAATCATATTTTTAGTCATATTATTTTTCAATCGCATGCTACATTTTCGACACAACCTAAAATTGAAAAATGAAAAATTCGTACGCAAACCATTCACACAAACACTACTTCTGCGCCGAGCTTTGCGTCATCTTCCCCATTGACCAGGTATTAGGGCACCAAAAATGGGACGCTAAGACAAATCAGAATTCAATTGTCCATGTACTGGTACACATAACTACTTGTGTTTTTACTAAATTTAATCAAAATAACGCACTGAAAACAAGTTTTTAGTAGCTCATTTGATAGAAAAAAGTAACATTTATCTGAATATTAACCATTTTGTAAAAAAGGACATTTATTTTTAGTCCATTTTTAGGATATACAACTTTGATATCCTTAAGTGTCCAGTTATTGGTACTTTTACCTTACGGTCGCATCTCTGTGCCATCGACGATGGCCCACATCTCGTTGTGTTTACAACATACGAATCGCGATCGAGCACGCGTGCCCCGAAGTGTGACCCGCGCGCGGCGACCCGGTCGGATCCGTCGGTTGTTTCTCTGCTGGGCCTCGCGAGAAGCTCCACGACGCGACGCCGAGATCCGCCGCGTCGCGTCGTCTCCTCTCTATTCATCGCGGAAACCTCGTTGCTTTCGGGGTCAGCTGCGCCGAGAGGCGCGCGAGGCTCTCCGCCTGCACGCACACACGTGGTGGGACGCGCGCGTGCACGGGAGGACTGCGTACGGGGCGATAGTGCCGCGGGTTTTTTCCGTGTGTGCGCGCATCGCGAGTCGCCTTGCAGACACGTTGAATATACATAGGCGTGTAACGTAGGAACAATGGGGTCGGTTACGATGACGATGCCGGGCGGGGAAGAACTCGACGGCGACGATGCCGATGGTATAATGGCGGTGACCGTGATGGTTAAGGGAATATAACGGGACGAAGTTCGTACGATGGCCGAGCGGTACATCGCGGGTAACCGAGAGTGCCGCGGCGCGGCCTTCTGCCCGCCTTGTATTGTGCACCAGTTCGCTTATTTAAAAGTCTTTGTCGAAATATTGTTGTTTAGCCATTTCTGTGCCATGTGAGGTCACTGCTGGCCTCACAATATTTATCGTAAACGAGAGTTGCGTTAAACGATCGAGATTGTTTTTGAATTCGATCCTGGTGTAAAGTTCGGGGGGATGGGCTCGAAATGAGGTACAGAACTTGTTTAGCGATCCAATTGACTGTATATCGGTTTCTCTACTAAGTCTTCGCGCGCGACCTCTGCTGCCCTTCGATTCTAACAAATGGCACCAACGAGTTTTAATACAAATCGACTCTTTCACGGAAATCTTCTTGGAATTTACTTAAAAGTTTCACAATATCAACTCATATCGCATCATTTGGCTCCCCTGGTCGACTATAATGCAGAGACCGTAACTGTTATAACCTAAATTTTAAAAGTTATGACATAAGAATTAATATCTTTCTTTAAATGATTTTGGTCACTAATAATTATTATTGACGACGGAAATTGTTTTCGGTTACGAATAACCATTATCGATGACCAGAATTTATTTTGGTTACGGTATAACCAATATCTATTGCGGGACTTTTTTGGTTACGGTATAACCAATATATCTTGCGGGAATTTTTTTTGGGTTACGGTATAACCAATATATCTTGCGGGAATTTTTTTTTTGTTTACGGTATAACCAATATGAATTACGGGAATTATTTTCGGTTACTACTGAACTATAGAATATTTGGAATGCGAACACGGGACGGAAAAACCCGGACTGGCCAGGCCGAGAGAGATAGTGGCATTGAATGGGTGTCTATCCTGTATTATACACTATCCTGTAGTAAATGCACTTCTGTCCTGTAGTAAATTTGAGTATAGGCAGGTACTTCTGTCCTGTAGTAAATTTGAGTATAGGCAGGTATAGACTTGTGTGTAAGAGTAAAACAGCATCCCACGTAGTGCAACTATCTCTTTTCAACAGCGCGCTGTGTCTCCTAATATTCACAATATTCCAAATATTCTATAGTTCAATAGTTATACCGCAACCGAAAAAATTGCCGTAATTCACATTGGTTATACCATAAACAAAAAAAAATTCGCGCAAGATATATTGGTTATACCGTAACCAAAAAAAAATCCTGCAAAATATATTGGTCATACCGTAACCAAAAAAAATTCTCGCAAGATATATTGATTACACCGTAACCAAAAAAAAGTCCCGCGATAGATATTGGTTATACCGTAACCAAAAAAATTCTGGTCATCGATAATGGTTATTTGTAACCGAAAACAATTTCCGTCGTCAATAACAATTATTAGTGACCAAAACATATTTCCGTCGACAATAACGGTTATTAGTGAGCAAAAAATATTTCCGTCGATAATAATGATTATCAGTAACCAAAACAGATAAGTCTTAAAATTTTTTAATCATTTCATATTTCAGAAAATTTATTGCGTATTTAATGAAGACTGACTTCCATTTAACTTCCATAAAAACGAACTTTTTCTCAATGATTTTTTTCGAAAAAATTAAAAAAATAACTGTTATTTCTGATCTCTGCCATAATGTTTATTGCAAGAAAGACTTGTATCAAATGGACAAGCGTGCTCGTAGACTCGATTTGGGAATAAAACTGAGGGAAAAGGAGACGGAGCTGCGAAAATTTTAACGCGACCGATATTTTTGGGCCAAACTCTGGGAGCATGTTCTACTTAACTTCAATATGAAGAAATGTCACTCAGTGGCATGTCTAGAAACCTTCCTTTCCTTTCAGAGTTATAAACACATTTTGTCTGCCACGGAGTTTTGCAAGAGCTAGAAAGTTCAAAGATACTTCAGTTCACACTGGCACAGATTAATTAGCAGATACTAAAATGGTAAACGAACTAGTCTGATTACCACTCATATAATTCACTGCAACCACAATATATAGCAGCAATTCTTCTATCTCTAATTTTACCCAGCATTCTTTTAAAACCGTTCATAACTACAAAATAAAATTTGTGTAATATTTCTCCACTCCCGAGGCAAATAAACTAAGCACTTAAATTTCATCTATTTATTTCTGCAACGCTCTGCATAGGGCAACACTATTTCTCGAGTTCCCTCCAAGAAGAAGTTCCCTCTCTGCCAATCCACGAACAGCGTTGACCGTCATTAACAAATTAAAGTGTCGCGAAAACGGGGTCCGTGTCTGGTAGACCCAGCTCGTGCAGCTCGACCCGATGCTGGAAGTCGTAAATGTCGTTCGATCGAGTTTTATCGCTCGATAGTGCACGGTCGCACGCGTGATCGAACGAATCGTGCGGTCGTTAGATCCCCTAAACGATTCGCTTTCGTGCCTCTTGTACAACGAATTTCTCGATTTCCCGTTATTGGAGCGAGACGTTCGTTAATCGGTATTAGGTAGAGAGACTGGCTCGCAGCTGAGCGTCATGGTACCCCTAACTAGAAGAGTGATACGAGCCCATAGGATGTAATTAAAAATATAATTACAGGCTAGAGAGTGTTCATCGCCGGAGCCAGAACACGTCTATCGCCTAATCGCCGCGCTGTTTTTGATAACCTAAGCGCAGCGTGTCCGAGCCCCCTCGATGACGTTCTCGATCGCCAGATACGACTTATATTTCGCGTTACGTTTTTCGTGCGTGAGCCAGCGTCAGGTTTTCATCGCGGCTCGATCAAAAACTGGTCGAGCCACGGTCTGGTTGTTCCGCGCGACTAAACAAATATAACTAACAAGGGGAGCGCGCGAGCTTTGGATCTCCGATTTGGTTCAAATTTTACAGGAAGCTAGTACACAACATGCACAATAATATATTAAACGCTTAAGGTGTGTCATTTAAAAGTCTTCGAGAAAATTGAGTTCAAGAGTATTTCTTTTTTGGGCAATCCATAAAAAAAAACAAATGCAGTTGGGTTAATTCTCAGAGGACGGACTGATGAATTTACATTCTGTAAATTTCTCTACTTTTTATTTTGTGGCAGTGATCAGTTCTGCTTTATGCCTTTTTACTAATTTTCAATTATTTCCGCGGTTAATCTTCCCACGTGTAAATCCATTCACAGGATTTGAAAGGGGCAAAAACTTTGAACTTAATTTCCTCGGTTCCTTCACAGACTTTTGGCTAATGCACCCTTCGCATTCAACAGATTATTATGAATAACGTGGAGTAATTGTATGCAAGATTTCAGGTAAATCGGTGACCCAATCTTCATGCACTCCCCTTGTTAGAGTCGACTCGGTTATACTTGCATCTTTCAGAGAACGCAATTGTGTACACTGTCACGGTCTTCATTCGTTGTCTGTTCCATCGGCCAACTTTCCTGCACGGTTCATTGCATGCGTTCAATAGCGTTTTGCCACGACTAGCAGATATCTCTCCCGAATCGGTTGGGTCACCGATGAAAATGTATCTTGAAACGTCACTCGCTAGATAACGCGAGCGTGAGATGAAAAATAAAATTGCAGTTCGCTTGAATTTTTCTCCTACGTAATCGAGTCGTATGATAATCGATGCATTGCGTAGTCATCAATGGATCGTTTAGTAAATACTGTATCTTACAGATGAGCCTCTGAGAAGCCAAGCCGATCACCTCCGCTTTTTACCAATTCCTCAATTTCAATTCTCAAACACTGATTCTGCGCTTAACTCATCAATCCCCTTAGCTTCTTTTTATTTTATTTTAGCCGATCAATTTGGCTCCTGCGACTGAAATATTCCACCCCCCTTCGCGATCGTCGCCGAGTGAGGGGAGGGTGGCAGAATTCGCTTTCGAGCGATACTCTTTCTAATCACTAAAGCCCGTTTCGCGTTGTGCGCGCCGATCTCGATTATGCGGGACGGTTTTCCTTCACGCGCGACGACAAGGGGCACGGGAGTACGGGACAACGTTAGAGCGCCGCTGATCGAAACGTCATCCGCCTCGTGGCTCCTCGCGCTTCCACTTTTCTGCGGCCGATTTAATAAAGCGACCGAGAGTTTGCACGGTTTTATTACGTAACCCATTTATCAGGAAGGCTCGGTGCTCCGGCGTGCCGAGGGGGAAAGAGAGAGGCGGCGATGTCGAAAGAAGGAAGCGGCCGCGATCGAAACTCGCGTCACGACATTTCAGAAATCCTCGATCGCGATCGTTAGCGTGCTGCGCGCACCGTCGCGGCGTGTGTGTGCGCGCGCGCGCCAACCGCGCCACCATGATGACGTGCCATTCACCGTGAAAACCATTCACTCAGGGGTACTAACAAGGTCGAGCAAGGTCGAGCACAACCATCCTGCATTTATATCGAATATATACCATACCCGATATATGTTTACGTCGGCCACGGTGTTGCGGCACACGGTCGCGCCGTGTGTGTGCCCCACGCGCGTAGATGTGTATCGAGGATTTGCGCGCGAAACCGACGGAACCCGCTATCGATCCGAATGCGTAGAAAATGCTATTGATTCTCTCGGCCCGAGCGACCCGTCGACCTCTTCTCCACGTTGGCGTAGTCGCGAGGACTGAGGAGGCAGAGGCAGGATCCTTCTCTCCTTTCCTCTTCCCTTTGCCGTCCTTCCTTGTCTATCACCCGTTAATACAGTTGCTACCCCGTTTCTCCTCGCTTTCCTCGCGGAACGTCGCAACGGTACACCTAAGGATCTTTAAATGTCTCGCTGGTAATAAAAAAATCTTGCTCGGTCACCAATTCCAGCGAAGTCCAGCTGCACAAGCGATTCCCTCGTTTCCCTCATCTGCCTGTGCGAATATTTTTCTGACGGTACATTCAGAATGTTCGAACAGTGGCTGTTTCATCGATAGACTCTTTTTGCCGTTTCATTCTCGTGTCTTGTGACGCTGCATTCCGATACACTGCTGGAGTATAGTTTCTTCTATTCGTGTCAGAGCAGAGTTCTCGGGTCCATTTTTGTCCCCCTTTCTTTTTCCTCGCCCGTCAGCCTCATTGTTCTTGCAGTGCCCGCGGAATACTCCTCCTTCATCCGCGAAGCGCCGGGCATCCTCGTTCCAACAAGTGGCCCCGGCCGGACGGTTCGTTCGATTGGCCGATCGTGGGACGATATTAGGTGCCCGCACTAGCTGCCTTCCCTAGCTGTTTTCCTGGTCCGCGCATAACGAATTCCGCCCCTCGGCCGGCGGAGGAAAGTCGTTCCGTGCCGCGTCTTCTCCGCGGTCTCGGGCGAAACGAGCGTTGCGTACGTGACCGTGATTGAGCCCGGTGAAGGGGTGAGGAGAGAATTACATAAAAGGCACGAACCGAGCGAGTCGCCTATTCGCCCAACCTACGTCCTCCAGGGTCGTACACCCACGCTCCTGGCTCGTGCGTGCCGTCTCGCGGGCATATATGGGCGATTATGCATGCGAGCGTGTTATATCGCCGTGCACCGTACGCTCGCGTACGTGGAGCGTTTAGATGACTCGGTCCAGGACCAAATATGACATTAAACAAAAGTTTCCGCGTGCCCGCCGATTCAGCGCGCGTATCCCAGCCGAGGGAGGGAAATTAATGCGATGCGTCTTAAACCTGGCCCGCTGATGCAACGGCCACTCAGGATTTATGTAAATGCCAGCGGGGCCACGTTTATGTTTCTTTTTCTTTCACGTTCCGCGCTGCACGCTCGGCGGTAGGAAGGGCACAGTTTCCTGGTGGATCCGCCGTGCTGCCTCTAATTAATCGCGGTGTCGTTCTCCTTTATCTGTCGCAGATCACGCGAGGAAAGGACATGATAAACTGCGGCCGATGAAGAGGAGAGCTAGAGCACGAGTACGAGCAGGAGCACGAGCAAGAGCAAGCGGCTTCGTCGAGGAAGGCGCGCGGAAGCGGCGACGAGGCGGCGGCAGCGATACCAATAAAAAGATCAACACTAGATCTGATGTTAGCGGACATTAACGGTAACTTGGCGGATCTGAGAAGCGAAGCGATGGCGTCGCAGAGGTTTTGTCTGCGCTGGAATAATCATCAGAGTAACCTACTGTCTGTTTTCGACCAACTGCTCCATGACGAGTCGTTCGTCGACGTTACGCTGGCCGTCGAGGGTCAGCTGCTCAGGGCACACAAGATGGTGCTGTCGGCGTGCAGCCCTTACTTTCAGGTGAGCCGAGGCGACTGTCTATCACCAGAAAAGAACGACAAACCCAGAGAACACACACACGACCCTCCACCCCTCTTTCCCTCCCCCCCGAATGAAAATACGCTCCCCCGAATGACCGACGGATAATCGCATTGCAGGACATTATCAATAATTCATAACGATAGATTAATTCACGACGCGTCGCATCAATAATTCATAAACGACGTCCGCGGCGGCCGCTCGAACGTACGCCAATAAACGTCCACCTCCCGTCTCTCTCTTCATTGTTGCAGGCCCTTTTCGTCGGCCACCCCGACAAGCACCCTATAGTCATTCTCAAAGACGTCCCGTACGTGGACATGCGCAGCCTTCTGGATTTCATGTACCGCGGGGAGGTGAGCGTCGACCAGGACAGGCTGACCGCCTTCCTGAGAGTCGCCGAGTCCCTCAGGATAAAGGGCCTGACCGAGGTGAACGAGGACAAGTGCGACCTGCCTAGTATTACCTCCTCGCTGCTCGGCAATCAGAACACAGTACCTCCGCCGCCGCCGAATCTGCATAGAATAAACCAAATCGGCCCCCACCACCACGTCTCGCAGAAGAGGATGCACCACATGTCGAGCCACCCGCTCCTCGGCTCGGCGCTCTCCGCGCCGAAGAGGAAACGCGGCCGGCCGAGGAAGCTGAGCGGCTCCTCCGACACTCCCATCGGCGAGATCACCGGCCAGGAGCTGCAGTCCTGCTCGGGGGCCGACCTCGTGCAGGGCTCGCCGGAGATGATGGAGATGAAGATGAGCATAGACTTTCAGAGCGAGGGCAGCACCGGCACCAGCGGCAGAGGCGGCAGCTCCGGCGCCGCCGCGGCCGGCAGCAACAACGTCGGCAGCAATAACGTCGGCAACGCGGCGTCGGCAGCGTCCAACCAGGCTGCCACCAGCCTGTCGTCGTCGGCGAGGAAGGACGAGCCGACGGAGAACGGCACCGACACGCCCGAGTCGATCGCGCCGCGCGTCAAGCGGGAACCCGAGCCAACGCCTAGCACCTCTGCCCAAGGTGAGTCTTCTTTTCTCTTTTACCGATCACGAATTCGGAAGATATATCTCTCTACGCCGATCTCACCTCACCGTTTACATTTCTGCCGCAGCCTCTGACGAGACGTTCGCGCGGCCGCACAGTAGACAAGGGAGCGAGGGTTTCAAGCAAGGTAAGAGATACCATAGCCGGCTTTACGATGATTAATATTGCCGCGGCACCTTGCGGCTCGCGGTCCTGGTAACACGAGACCCATGCGTCGTTAATACGCCGCGATACTTCGGCGAGTTTAACAGTTTCGCTCAGGTCGATGAGAATTGCGCGAACGCGCGAGCTTCTTTCTACTTGGAGGATTAACGTAGGACGGAGTCGAGTTCTTGTTAACTGATTTTAGAATTTCCAGCTGCCTATAGTCGTTCTTATATCCCGGCAATTCGTAAAATGGAAATGCTTGATGGTTGAAGCGTCGATTTGGCTGATATTTTGCGAACATCGCGTAGTGTGTCTAGTAATGTAAAGTGCTGCAAGGGGATCTTTGAAACGACGCCATTGTGCGATTAAAGATAAGAAAATGCGAGTATCTATAATACGTACTTTGTAATTCTTTCAATGAAACTTCAAATTCGTTGAATTCTTGGACACAGTACGCGTTGTGTTGTGTGTAAAATTTCAGTGAAATGGGTCACTCGATTGTCGTGTTACTTCCATGTCGTAATATTTAAAAACATTTTTATTAATTATACTTGATGAGTTTATTATCGAATTTCAGTCAGGGCAGCGTGATATACAATTCGGGGCGACTATAATTAATACAAAAGTTCTCCCAGTTTCTAGTAAACGATAGCTTAGAAATATGTCTTTGCATGATTCAATTTCCTTCTGTCGACGCAAATAAAAAAAGAACATCGAACTGACATCTTTTCTGGCAAGTATAGCGCAATTACTGTTTCAATTGTCGATGTACTTTTATACGATTCGTCGAGGTCGATCGACGTTAGTTAGAATCGAGCACAGAGTATTCCCAAGCGGCGCCACTTTCGGCCCTTAACGAAACCGATCTGTCACTTGCTTACGCCGCGATGCTCTGGTAAAAGAAAAAAAAAAAAAAGAATGAAAGAGTTCCTAATCAGATGTTAACCGGAGGAGAAAGAACGCTAAACTGCTTTACGATGTGCTAATGAATTTAATTTTTCAGAACGTGTTCGTCTGTTAATTTTTACCGCGCGTTGCTCATCGTTGCGCGACTGCAAAACGAGCCGCGCGAATTGCAGTAACGCGGCAAAAAAGCGCCTTCCGGGGGAGGCTATCGTCTATTTTTTTTTTATCTAATCACCATAGTAGGCTCAAGTACACGAAAACAAAAGAGACACACACACAGCGAGAGACGAGAGAAAACAGCCTGAGAAAGATAATAGGAAAAAAAAAGGTCGAGACTCGAGTCGATGAATTTGTTGGCGACGCGCGATTCGTTAAGATGTTAACTCGAGGACACGAACGGCTGCCTGAGCTAGCATCCTTACATGAAATTAAGGTCAACAAATCTCGCCATAGAGTGGTAAACGCGAGCGTTCGCGTTCCTTTTTGGAGCAGTTGGATAGGCTCCCAGGAGCTTCTACGCGCGCGCGCGCGCGTCACGGGGATTCCTGTAGTCTGCCCTAGGAAAGAACCGTTTCCCTTTTTCCCGCGCAACCCCGAAACGAATCTTTCGGCGGCGGCTATGGCCCGTGGCGCGAACTATCGAGACACGACGCGCGCCGTGCTCCACGGCGCCTTTTAAAAAAAACGAGACCTACTTGAGTCACGCGTGTTGACCTCCGACAACTCGAGAAAAAAAAAATTCAATACCAAATATATATATATATATAAAAAAAAAACAATCCCGAAATAAGGAAATGTGTATGCATATACACGTACATATAGAAAGAAACGGAGTGTGTACGAGAGAGAAAGGAAGCCGTCGTCTCGTTGAAACCATACGCAGGACGTATGCTCCGTAAACGACGAGACGTTCGAGCGGAACCAAACGTGCCAACAAAACACACAAGACTCCCTTTTGAATGCTGTAGTCTCCAAAAAAAAAATATTTATATATATATCTAACCTACCGCCCACCGATTATTGTCTCGTTAAAGGACATATGTATTTATACATACATATAGAAATATACATACCCAATAGCAATTTACGCTCGGCCAATGCGCAGCGCCTCGTTCCTTCTTCTTACCGCTCACGTCTTACGCCTGCCTGTATCTAGATCACGCGCATATACACGCGCATATAAATGCACACACACACACACGTGTAACATGCGTCTGTATATGCGCCTTCTATTTACCGTCACTTTTTTTACTTACCCCGGACTTTCAACAGACCCACATTTTACACATCATCCCCGCACGAATGAGAAACGCTTCGCTGCCATTGGCCACTTTGGTAAAAGGAGGGGGTGGAGCCAGCTTTTAGCGGTGCTTGAAACATTTTGTTTTTCCTGATTTTTCATTTAAACTGCTGGTTAACTTTTCTTTTGTTCTCATACTATTATCATTATTATCTTTTTCTTCTTCTCTTTTTCATATATATTTATAGAGATATTGCTGTTCTTTACACGTTCGTCACGCGTTGCGCGCGTAGGAACTTGAACGCAACGTATTGTTCCCGAGTGACAGACCGCGGTGAGAAACGAATAAATTCTTCTCTATATACGTGCGCGCGTAAACGCGCGGCCACGCCGATGGAGAAGAAGTTGCGCCGCGTAGCAAACGGACAACGAACGTCGGCAGGTTATCTCGCTCCCGCCTTCTCTTGCGTTCTTCTCGTTGCCTGTAGTCGGGTTCACGACAGTGGGAAAAGAAAAGTAAGCGAGTTTAAAGAGAGGAGGGAAAAGAACAGAACACGAAGAAACGGAAATATATGTGAAAGAGAAACGACAGAGACGAAACTTTGGAGGAAACACACAGAGAGAAAGAGAGAGAGAGAGAGAGAGAGAGAGAGAGAGAGAGAGAGAGAGAGAGAGCGAGAGAAAGAGAGCGAGAGAAAGATGGAAAGATTGATTGGTTGAGAGAGAGAGAGAGAGAGAGAGAGAGAGAGAGAGAGAGAGAGAGAGAGAGAAGAGATTAAACAAAAAGAAAAGAGATTAAGTAACGATACCGAGAGTGTGACGTACGTTTTTCTTTGCATACGTTGATTCGAGCAGAATAAAAAAAAAGATACATGTACTGTGATCCAAAAGGAAGATGTCAAAACAAAAAAAAAAATTTCATGTACTGACGTACCGCACGTAAGCGCGCGCGCGCGTGACAGAGTGCTTCGAAGATGTCGAAGATGATGATCGTTCGTTAGTGACCGTGAGACGTGTTGCTTTGTTCTCTTTGCGCAGGTGAGTTGAGATTATCTGAATCACCATTCGATCTCTGAGAGATTACCTTTGCGCGGGGGAAGCGAGGGAACTAGGGGAGGCCAGCCGCTCAAAAATGAAACCGTTCCGAAATGCCAGAATACATAAATATATATATATATACACATACGTATATATACATAATATATATAATATATAATATACATACATACCTGTACATAAGAGAGAGTCGAATAAAAGAATCTGATGTACATTGAAGCCGAAAGCGGATTAAATCTATATAAACCGTTATAAATTGCATCGAAGAGGAGAGAACGTTGTTGCTTCTTCTCGAGCGTCCTCGATCTCGATGGATCGTATTCCCGGTGGTAAAGAGTGGATAAATTACAACGGTTAGACTGACGGGACGAACGGACGTTTTGAATTAAAAAAAAAAAAAGAAAGAAAGAAAGAAAGAGAGAAACGAATAGGGTCGGGGGGGGGGTTGGCTTTCGAGTGTGTACATGATGATGTTGAGATACAATGACGGTTCGTTGAACGTGTCGCATATACGTGCGGTCTGCACGCGCGTATATGCGCGCCTTCTGTCTTTCTTTTGTTTTCTTTTTTTTGTTTTTTGCCTGATTGCGTGTTGCGTACATGTGTCTGACTGCGAGGTGCATACGGTTCGATACGGGTGGCAATAGATGATACGAGCGAGTCGAGGTGAACGGGGAGGGAGGTGGAGAGAGAGAATAGAGGAAAGTAGTCGAATGGTGTGCAAGGCTGGGAGCGAGGGTGGAGAAAGCGTGCGTGAGAAGTGGAGTGTCAGGAGGGCCGCGAGAGAGGGGAGGTCGGTGGGTGAATGGGGAGAAAAAGAGAGGACGCGCGAATGTTCGTGTGTGCGCGTGTGTGTGTGCATGGGTGGATAGATCCATTTGGAAGAGAGGAAAGAAAGAGAGGCTTCGTTGAGTCGCTGGAATTGCTGTTCGCGGCACGGCAACTGGACGGTAACAGTCCTTTTCGCGAGCCGCTCGGGATTCGAGGCAAAGCCCCGCGCTCCAGCGGCGAGCGGCCACCGGCGAAAGCCTGCGTGAGAGCGAACGAAAGAATCTGAAGAGGGAATGACGACGAACGAAAGGGTGAGAGAGGGACGGCGGGGGCGGGGACACATGGAAAAGCGCGGTGCGGCATAAAACACTTTACATGGGACAGAGTTTGACGGACAGTCGGTTCGAAAATACGGTCTTTTTTGCTGGCTCTACCCTTCCTCTTGCTTCCCCCCACAAATATAGAATATACGTAATAATAATATATATATATATATATAAATAGATAGATACATCAGTACAAAATATTATACACAAATATATACATTACTTGATTGTCATTGTACGTAACGTTGGTCGATACTTAAAGTCTATACTTATATACGCTTATAATACATGTACGTAAGTAAGTGGACGTCGAGAACTGCTTAAAGGAGAGAGCTTTCTTCGTTTCAGACTCGGAGGAGACGTCGAGTGGCGGTGGCTCCCAGTCACCGACTCACATTCGCATCAACTTCGAGCGTTGCTTTCGCAAGGAGTACAGCGCGTCGTCTCTTCAGGGGAAAGCAGCGGCGTCGGCGGCCGCCGCGGCGTCCATGGACGACTCGCAGCAGTACTCCGACTCCGAGTCGGAGCAGAAGGTGTCGAAGGACAATCTGAGCAGTGCCATATTTAATCTGGTCGCCGGTGAGTCGGAGATCAGTCAGAGCGATTTCGAAGGATCGTTTAAGGTCGAGAACGAGAGGACCGAGGGCTCGGTGCGGGACTTCTGCGTGAAAGAGGGGGACGTGTACCGGTGCACCGTATGCCATCGTACCTATACACACATCAGCAACTTCTGCCGGCACTACGTCACCTCGCACAAGCCTAACGTCAAGTACTACCCTTGCCCGGTTTGCTTCAAGGAGTTCACGCGGAAAGACAACATGGTCGCCCACGTCAAGATCATACATAGCCTTAAGCCGCACATGAGCCTCAGCAGCAGCGGCAGCAGTAGCATGGGCCAGCAACGGTAGACCGTTCGCTAGGCGCGTCCGCTCTTCCCCGGCCACGTTCCGCGGCTCTTCCCCGTTCTGTCTCTTGAAAACCGAAAGAAAGAAAAGATGAAAACGAACGCGCCCGTCGCCGCCGAACCCCCGGATCCGCTAGGCGGCTCGGAAGGCCGGGGAGGGGCGTTCAAACGGGCGGGATGATAATTCACAGCAAATCGTTGATCGATTTTTTTTCTTCGGCAAGAGTCGGGGAACGTTGCGCAAGGAAGGGGCAACATTCGCGAGAAGCTCAAAAGAGCCGCGAAACACGTGTCAGCGGCTCCCCCGGGGGGGTTGAGCTCCGGCGCCGTGGAAAGGAATCATCGCCATTTTTTCTTTCCTTTCCCCCCATTTTTGTTTCGAACGAAGAAAGAGAGAACGAGTAGACGCGTGACGCAGAAATGTATCCGAAGGGCGAGAGAGGCCAATGGTCGGGCGGCGGGTGCGACTTTTAAACGCTGTACGTCGTTGATACATATAGGTAGTTGCATATTCAACGAACGTTCGATAGAAGTATAACGAATTGCGAACGGGAAGCTATATCTGCGAACGCTCGTTCCGCGAACACGGGGGAGCTCAATCGGGGGCCCTCGTGCCCCGTCGCGGCTCAAAACAGTCTCCCCCGTTTCGCGCGGTCGACGTTCTACCGCTAGCACGAGAAAATCGCCAGCTTTCAACGAGCACGCGTATGATATTAAAGTGGCAGCGGCTAGTAGAATCGGGCGCGAATCGAACGCGGCGCCTCCTCGCTATTTCGAAAGTCTCGTTTACCGAACGCGGCAAACGGTTCGCGCGGCGGCTACTCGTTTCCTCTCGACTCCGTTCGGAAAACTCGCTCCTTCCGAGCGAAACCGGCAGCGGGGGTGGGAAGAAAGGGTGCGCGTCGAACCCTCCGGCCTGTTTCGCGAGCCGAGAGCCATTCCCCCCCGCCCCCTTTTCACGAGGAACGATTTGCGCGCGTGACACAGACAAAAGAAACAAAAAAAAAATAATAAAACGGGCATTAAGTTACAAACAAAACGAGCTTTACCCGCGTGTCTTCCCTTTCAAGAGGGCAGTCGCGGATCTATAAAAAAGAAGAAAAAAAACAAACAAACAAACATGCAGAACAAGACGAGAAGGAATATGCGCATACAAAGAGTTTATATATCGATCGGACCGGTGTACTCGTTTAATCGTCTCAACGTAGCTCTGCGACCACTGGGGGATCAGTTATATAGAAATAAGTGAATCGCAGATGAAACGTGAGTCCAAATCAACAAAGAAATATATTTACTATCGCGTGACTAATTATATTACGGGAGAGAATCAAACGTGTGTGGGCGGCACGTGGCGCCGTGCGTGTCGACGAGTAAAAATGAATGGCTACGTGCGCGCACACGATATAAATAAGGGAACCACGTAGACTGAGTAAATGCAATATATATGTACGATGACCGTTCGCCATGTTGTTGAGCCGTTGAGCTGTTGTGCCGAGCTGTCGAGCCTGATTCGGAGTTATAATAGTAGTCGTAATAGGGAGCCAAGGTGGAAAAATGAGTCCGCGCTTCAGGGGCTTGGGAGGGGTGGGCGGGGGAGAGAGAGAGAGAGAGAGAGAGAGCGGGAGTGGGGGCGGCGAGGGAGTTAATAGGGAAATTAACGGAACGGGGCATGCAATTCTTTGAAAGACTGCAGAGGGACGGTTTTAACGACACCAAATACAAGATAGTACTGACATTGGATAGACTGAAGGCACTTTAGTAGTAACTTAACGCCGTATCGTACTGTACTGTACCGTACTCGATTGAACAAAAGCAATTCTGCTTGCTCGGTGAAACCGTAACACGATTTTACTACGTCTATTTTATATTATATACATTGAATATATATATATATATATATATATATATATATCGTGCGCGTTGAATTTTATCGTTACCCGGCGGGAACTTCGAACCGGCGGGTACAAAACGAACGTAAATTCCCCGCGAGGGAGAAGAAAATGCACTTTCAAAGTCGACGTTGAACTTTTTTCGTACTTTAAATTTTACAATCAATCTGTCGCATTAGTGTTCTCATCTTTCTTTCTTTCTTTATGTTTTTTTTTTTATTTTTGTTTTTCTCGTTCTCCTTGTAAATAGTTAGTTGCTGCGTGACGTAAGGCAAGGATACGTGTACCCAGGGTCGTAGAAATTATTATTGTTAAAAGTTTGTCCTTGCCTTGCCGGTCGCAGATTTTCCACGGCTGGCGAAACGTCAGCTTTCGCGCGTTTCATTCGGATCGATCCGTTGGGATGGGAAAGTTCTTCGCGACCCGTTTCGAGCCTGCCGATGGCGCACGTCCGCGGAGAAGCACCTCGGGAGAAATCGATACTGTTCAAGAGGGATACGGCTACAGTGATGGTATATAGGCTTAGTCGTGAGAGACAGCACTAAAAATACGATCGTAGCTTACTATATTTTGCACTTTACACATTGTCGAATCCTCTCTAGTCGATATCCTCGTTCATAGATCGGTTGTTGAGAAATAAGTTCGTGAACGACACGCACGAATCGGAGAGGAGACGAGACGATTTATATACAAATTTTTTTTTCATTAGTTGGGCATAGACGTTAGACGACTAGAGGCTATATAATAATAATTATAAATATTATTACTGCTACTATTAATTAATTATTATCGTGAACGGAGACCTTCGTTGTTATTTTAATAACGTGGGATTCGAGAGGAGCGGAAAGGGGCGGAAATAGATGGGAGGGCGGGAGGGAGAGGGTGGTAATGAGAGAGAAAGGATTCAATGGCCGTGATTTAATACACGGTCTTTGTCCGATCGCCCACGATTGACCAGTGTTGTTCGTTCGTTATTTCAAGAGATATCTAGCGTTGCAAAGATAAAAGAATTTTAGTTGTAAGTAAACAAGGAGGGGGCGAGCGATCGCGGTCTCCGAGCGCTATTAACGCGTACTTTTAGGAAGATTAGAGGGGTATATTATTTAGCTAGGCAGGCAGCAAAGATAGAAGTGTAGGCAAAAATGAAAAAAAAAAATGAAGATTCTGGGGGAAGCGAAAGAAACTAAAGGGAAGATGTTCTATCGATGAGGGGGGGATTTCTGATCGTGTTACGGAGATGGACCGTGCCGCTGACTTTCGGATCAATACGCTCTCAGGTCAATTGTTTTCAAAATTGAAGGGGAAAAGAGAACTTTCATGGACCAAAGAGTATCTACCGCGAACGGGAGGGGTAGAGATTATTTTTCGGCAGGCGAAAAGACGACTTTTCTTTCTCTTCTTTAGGAAATTTAGGCGGAGGGTGACGGGGAGGGGGGGAGTCACAGGCCGGTCTCGGTGAAATCGTTGTGTTCACGATGGGTTAACGCAAAAGCCCGTCCAAAGTGGAAACATGTTATAATGGAGGGAGGGTGTAAACTGATAGTTGATAAATATAAATATAAAAGTGCAAAGAGGCAGCGGCTAAACAGCTTATATATATATCGATTTAAAGTAAAGAGGAAACAGAATAATAATTAAAGTAATACACTCACATTTGATAATCACTGAGAGGCTAAGACTAACTCAATTTTAGATGGCAGGCAAGACGAAAGATTCGCATCGATGTCGTGTGGAAAGTAAAGCGGAAAAGAGAAATAAGAAACAGAGCTCTCGGATCGCCTAAAAAATTGAATTGCCAAATTCTAAAGGAAAAAAGCTAATCGAACTTCGAATCCCGTTTTGAATAATTTTCGCGTTACTTGGTTGACGATCGGTTGTCGCCATAGGCCGGGCGGATAGTATCCAACGTCCTTCTTCAATCAGGGGCCTTCTGTTGCAGCTCGTCTTTTGGGCAATCCAATTTTATTCGTCCGTGGAAAAAAGGAAAAGATAACGTAAACGAGTGTTTGTTTACCCTAGTCGACTGTCGCGTGAGAAAATCGCTCGGGAAACGAGAAACATTCGCCCCTTATCTGTGTTAAACGTGTGTTTATCTCGTTTAAATTTTATTCGTTGCATAATATAGTATATATATATATGTATATATATTCCGTTGAACAATTAACTCCGCGCGGTAGAAGTGTGGGGGCAGTATAGTTAAAAAAAAAGAAAATTCATATATCGCATTGACGAAGGCGGTTGCAGAGCGCTTACTAAAAAGAAAACACAAAGTTACAAGTGGGACGTGTGCAAGTCGGGACGATACTCTGCTTACATTAGACTCCTTACTGGTATCTTAAGGCTCGTGATCAGGGTAAACTGATACCTAATAAAAATTGTTGAAATCTTAGCAACTGATCTTGGAGCTTTTGCTACGAAACTTTATCGTAACAACATTCGCTCACGTTCGTTGCCTTTAATGTTGTTAAACTCTTTAGAATTAAGGTTGTAAAAAGGGAAATTCATGTTGCCAATCAGTAAACGTTAGTAGCGTTCGTGCGGGGGAGATGGGCGTTTTTAAGGACTAAGGGTGCGACGATGCGGGGTCCTTGTATTCGTACAAAATTAGTGTTCAAATTGTAAAAAGTGTTCATAGCGAGAAGTAAAAAAAAGGAAGAAGTTAAAATGTTATAAGGAACTGTTTGTAGGGAGGGGGTTTATGTCTTGCGCTTGCATCGCGTGCCACGCGTCTCCGGGTCTCGTTGGAATTCGTTTCGCAATTGAGGAGGAGAATGAAAATCGATAAACAGGAAAAAGAAATCGTCACCTCGGGCGGATCTGCAGCTGCCCCTCGTTGGGCGAAGTTGCGTTTCGCGTTAGAGCGAATTTCTCACGCTAATCGGGGGGGGGTAGAAATCGTAGAGGTCTCGTTGATGAGTTTCGCGTTGAACATATATTTTAATTAATTTATAAGTCTACGGACATTGCGGGTGGATACGGGGGATGAATACGATGATGAGGAAGAATAATAAAGGGAAAAAAAGAAACAAGAAAATTTTAAATAGAAATATATTATATTTATGCGCGTGACTCTTGCAATGGCGACGTGCGAGCGATTCTCGTCTTTTTATTCGTCCCTTTTTCGCGAGGGGCCACCAGTCAATACCGATTATTCTAAGTTTTTCTTTTCTTCGCGTGTTATCGGCATCTGCCGCTCTTGCAAGGGACCACCGCGAGAGAGGAACAGAGAGAGAGAGAGAGAGTGGGAGAGAAAGAGATAGAGAAAGCGAGAGAGAGGTAAATTACGAGGCTTAAAAAGCAGACTGTACTATCGGATAGATTTTAATATATATATATTAAATATAAATATATATATATACATAAATATATATATATATATATATATTAAAAAAAAGAAAGAATCATAGTTTATTATCGCAAATAAATTACACACATATGTACACAGACACGTATACAGAGAGAGACACACATATACAAAAAAAAAGAATGCGCGAATGGCGTAAAAGATGATACGTATATGTATACACATATATACATAGTCACACATATATGTGTGTATACGCATACATTAATATTATTATTATTGCGATGATTATTAATATTATTATTGCGATGATTATTATTAATATTATTACGATTATTATTATTATTATCATTATTATTATATATTATATATATATATAAACAAAAGTTATATCGAATATATTTTAGCGCTAGTTGATAATACCTATTAACGTCGTTGCAGTTTTTGAAATGATGCGTCAGAAAATGAGAGTTGGAAAAAAAAGTGGATGGAGATATGTGGTTGACTTTTAATCTTTATATATTATACGTTGAATTAACGTACTTCAGTGGGATCCAATAATAATATTGTAGCGGTGTAATCCCCGATTTGGTGCCTTTTTAAGCGACATAAATAATGAACGGTGAAAAATGGAAAAAAAAATAGAGGGAAACGATAAGAAAGAGATAAATTGTTATGAAGACCCGCGGTCGCCAGGGGCGCGCGAGCGCGCGCGTGTGTGTATATCCCCTTTTTTTAAAAAAGAAAAAGGCGCGCCCGACGGTCGCGTATCTAGTGCCAAATAAGTGAGACCTTGTCGTGAACAAAAAAAAAAAAAAAGAAGATATGCGTGTAACGGCGGAGAGAAAAAGAAACAAAATGGAAGAAAGAAAAGGGAGAAATTTTATAGGGAACTTTTTAGAGACGATTACGAGTCTTTTCTGACGCTGGGTAGACTTAGTATATTTTATATGCACTGATTGTTTGATTATGACTATCGATAATAAAATGAACGGTGTTCAATAGATTATAATTGAAGGGTTTTTAAGTCTCGCTATCGTACCACCGACTTTGTCTCATACATTCGCGTGTCCGTTGCGTCGTGCAACGCATGCTCACGTTCGTAAAAAAAAAAAAAAACACATATCTATCCTGCGTGCCAGATCGACTTTCCGAGGTTCGCTTCGCAGCTCAGACCGGCCAACGGTTCCTGGAAAACATTTCCAAGCAAAAAATCGAAGCATTTGTCAGAGTCGGGCGTTAACTAAACGAAAAATTATTTAATTGAAGGATGAAATAAAAGTTACTTTCACTTTAGATTATTCCACGAATGAAGTATCATTTCTTTGGCAGATGACGAATAATCTTTTCAGCTTTCATTCGTTGTTCGAAATTTATATTTCAATAAAATGTCTGCCCATCTCTGGCTCGTGTGGCTCGAAAATTCGCACGCTCAGTTCGGGCCGTTAAATGGCACCGCGAGGGAAACGCACCGAGGCGAGTCTCGAAAAGTCGCTCGTTTTATCCAACGTACAGAATAACGCATCGAAGTGCCGTGGTAACGTGCGAAAGAAGGCAGACTCGACGTCGAACCGTTTCTTGACAAGCGGTGTCTGTTATTGTTTGAACCTATTTGCAAATTTAATCAGATTGCTTTGCCCTTGTGATACAAACGATTGCGTGGGAACCGAGTTTCGCCTGTTCAGCGTGAACGCCGAGCGAGCTTTCTTGCTAGAGGCTCGACCTATTAACCGGCGACGACGCCCTAGTGAATTCCATCCGATACGTTACGTTAATTTCGAGCACTCGTGCCGCAGTTTTCCTTTTTCTCTTCTTTTTTTTTGTCGACAATGTTTCAACCGGTCTTCCGTATGAATTTCCTCAGAACGATCGCGATCCGACTTTGCGTCGACGAAAACGGCGAACGAAAATGCGAGGCGAAGTGGGTGGAATGTGTGTACAAAAGCCTGGATGTCGGCGGTGGTATTCGGAGAAAAGAGAGAGAGAGAGAGAGAGAGAGAGAGAGAGAGAAAAGAAACGTAGGAAAGGCGGGCAAGTCGTGGCAGTTTTGTGCGTTGTAACCGGAATGACCGATTATAAGTTAGTGGCCTGGACTGTCCCCTAATATATTACACGCTTAACGAGGAAAGTAGCAGACTCTAATCGCATTGAATCGAACAGAAGGTAATTACCATAACGACTAACAGCGCAGTAAATCGTGCAGTAGAACATTTCTCTTTTTTTTTTTTATTTTACTTCCTTCCGTTGCGTTTTTTGTCGTTCCCCGTTGTGTATTATTTATGCGTTTTATACATATATATATATATATATACATATTGTCCGCACGTATGTGGAACGTGGGTGTGAAACAATCATTGGAGGCTCGTGATTTCTTCATTGATCGTTCGCGCGGATAATCGATCGTCGCCGAGTAAATCTCGGTGGGGTACGTTGGGAATCGACGAATCACCATCAAAGTGCCATAAGTTACTTCGAATCGAACGATCTTCTGCCACACGATTGATCGCGTGCGAGTTCTGTACAGCCGTCGAATGCCTTTCCTCTTCTTTTTTAACGAGACGCAATTCTAATCTCGCGTTACGTTCCACAGTCGTGTTCCCGTAGAGATTTCTCATTAGTCATTTGAAACGAAATATCACCGCCCTGTGTATCTCGATAAGTCCACACACACACACACACACACACACACATTACGTACACACACACACATGCAGACACACCTACGCAAGAACATACAGAGACACGCCAAATTCGAGAATTCCCGCACTCACCACGAAGCACCGTTACTCTTAGCCAAAAATTACTTTTATTTAGTTTCGTTTTAGCGATCGCGAATGGGGCCCTGTCGGTCGCTCGCTCTCGCGGTGGGGCCGTTGCCTGAACGGCCCCTATTAGCGAGCACGTTACTGGATCACTTGCAAAGTAGCGCCGTAACAAGGCGGCAAGCGATCGACGGTGGCATCGGGAGACGATCTTTAGGCATTAAGATTCCTTCGCCGCGATTGGCCCGAGCGAAACACGAACGTTCGGACCGTCGGCGATGTTTTTGATCGCAAAATCATTGAGAAACCCCACGACGCTCCCCCCCCCCCTCTCCCTATGCTCGGATGGGCCAATCGCGGCGGGAAGTCAGCGATTATTATTATTTTTTATGGACTTTTGTTTTGCATGTTGCGTACGCGTATTGTTGATTTATTATTTTTACTGTCTGGACAATGAAGGAAAGCGAAACATATTTGGAGAACAACAGAAAGATAAATATATATATATGTACATGGTTTGTTCGTTGCATTTAACTTTGATTTTTAGCAGCCAGCTGGCTGTAAGAACTTTTTACTATCTTTTGTTTCTCATTCTCATCGGTTGACACTGCGCGACGGGCTCGATCTTTGGGAGAAGCGACTATGGGATCTTTGAGACAGAATTTTAATGCTAAATTTAAATAATGATTGTACGGCGACAAGCTTCCGTCGCTGAGACAGTAACACCTTGGCTAATAAGCCGGTTTTTCAACGTTAGGTGGCGTCGTTTCTCGCATAGATCGAACGTCGCGTGCAATGTACGACAGAGTTTGTTGCACGAGACAGATTTGGTACACGACCGTCATGGCATTTATCTTGTCGACGAAATCGCCTGGCGCTCCGACTTGGAAAGCTTCCAGTGCATCCTGCGGCGTGTACCAAAATTACTCATACCGCAAATCATTTGTGTCTTTTTTTTCTTCTTCTTCTTTCTTTTAAGCCGATAGACCGGACATTCGTTAAGAATTCCTCAAGCGTAGAATCGACGGAGTCCTCGGGATATCTATCCGTCGATGTATGTTGTGTGCCCTCTTCTTTGTAGATACACCCGCCTGTGCTATGATCCTACTATTTACCACGAAAGGGCACATCTTTATCTCGCGTCTTATTAAAAAGAAAAACTGGTACGATCACACACGTTGTCTTGTTTTGTGCTTCACCGGCGCGACTTTTATTTTTTATACAGCACCCCTAGAACTCCCTTCTGCTCCTTCGCTCCCAATCGAGTAGAATACCAATTTACGTTCGACTGTTATTTGCAGGTGACGCCGAGATTTTAATTTACATCGTAGAGATTCGTATCCAATGCTCGTATTCGGTTGCTTTGTTTTACGGCGCGGAGTCGACAGCCCCGCGACTCGCGCCAAGGCCCCTTCAGTTTGCACGCATTAAGCTATTCAGTATTAGCCGTACGTGGTTGTTCACATTCATCCTTCGGTTGTAATTAGCTTGCAGTTGCATGCGACACGCAGAGGCTTCTCTCGCGAAGAGAGGAAGCCCAGCATCGGCGTGCTAGAACAATATTTTCATTACTCGATGTCGTGCTGTCGTAGACGAATGAAATCGTTGTTAAACAAATTGTGGCGCTTCACTGACTTGACTATTTTCGCAGAGTTCGGCTCGGGGAACGGGAAGTCGGACGGCGAGACGTGGAAAGAGAAGACACGGAACCCCGGCGCGTCCGGGAACCAAGGGACCGCGGAGTCGTCGAGCACGAGATCAACGACGGCCGGCTCATTGACCACGACGACGACCAGCTCTACGTCGTCCAGCTCCGGTACTACCACGACCACCGCCTCCACCAGAAGCTCGTCGGCGTCGCCGGCGGCCGGCAGGAACAACGCGCAGAACAGCGGCGGCAGCAGCAGCGGCAGCAGCCCGGCGCCGACGACGAACTCCTCCTCGGCCAGCGGCCACCAGGTCGGCACGATGTCCGCGCCGCCCGGCCGCCAGGTGCCCAAGAGGCGCATGAGGCGCCGCGCCACGTCCCACTCGCAGGACCCGGCCGAGCAGCTGACCGAGATGTCGGTGCGCGGCCTGAATCTCTTTCGCTACGCCTCGATCTCCGAGGGCGTCTACCAGTGCACCGAGTGCGCGAAGCTCGACATCCAGAAGACGTTCAAGAACAAGTACAGCTTCCAGCGGCACGCGTTCCTCTACCACGAGGGCCACCAGAGGAAGGTGTTCCCGTGCCCGGTCTGCGGCAAAGAGTTCTCCAGGCCCGACAAGATGAAGAACCACATGAAGACCGTCCACGACTGCTTCATGCCCAAGGACTGCGTGGTCCCGTTCGGCTTTTTTCTCTCGCCTTAGCGGGCGGTGCGAGGGCGAGGTGGGGCGGCGATCGGTCCAGCACGAAGAGCAACCACCACGGCGGACGACGGCGACGGGCGAGCGGGGACGGCCGCCGCGGCTAGCGGCGCGCAGAGGAACCAGAGGGGCTCGATCTCGAGGGCCAGCATCAGGCACTCGAGGATCGTCTCCGTGTTCAGGCGCGGGCGCGTTTGAAGCGAGGAGAGCCCCCTCCCAGGAGGGAAGAGTGGGAAGAACGGGAATATTCCGCTTGCGCCCGTCTTCTCTGCACCGCCCTAGTGTCTAGTCACCCGCAACCCGTGGTCACAAGGAGATACGCAAGGAAGAACAGTTTCTCCGTACCGCACCCCGTGTCGCGAGGACCAATCGCATGGCCCATCTCACCCCCGCGATTAAAACGGCTTTCACTTGTCGAGCGCGTTCCAACCCCCCACACCCCCACCCCATAAACCCTCTTCGCGCGCTCGCACGCGACTTAGTCGTCTCAGTTTTTTCTATTCGAGGAGCTTGGCGAGCGTTGCATACCCGAGAAGAAGGGCGAAAGAGGGCCGGCGGGGGAGAGAGCGGCGCGCACGGATCGGGCGTAACCACTGCTCGAGAGCGGGCGGGCGCTCGAGTGGATCGCGGGGAACAAAGGGAACCCCCTGTGCGCTCGAGGAACGCGGCCGCTCGAGGTCTCGATGCTCCTGTGTACATTAGTATTATATGATCCTTGAACTGTGCAATAGCTGGCGCCAATGCTTGCGGCCGATCGATGCACCGCTGCCTCTCCTCCGCGCGCGCGCCGAACGTAAGCCGAACTAGATTCGGGCGGAACAGAGCCCAGCCGATCCGACAACGGCGGCCGCGAGGCCCACCCATCGGTCTTCTAGGAACGTTTCAACGCGCTGGCGGGGTTTATGTCGCGCGGGCTTACGTTCCGCGCGGTCGCAACACGTTCCAATGTACCATTGTTTCACAACGCTGAATGGTTTCTTTTCTTTTAAATGATCGCAGTATTTTACGCGGGCGTAGTCTGCATTAATTCCAATCGCGGCGTCGATCACACCGACAGCGGTTCAAAATTTCGGCGATTACCGACGGACGAAGGGAGGAGTTGTGCTTGTAAAAGCATAACCGGCTCCATCGTGCCTGTCGATCGTTTTTAAGGATAGCTCGATATACGCGTATAAAATTGTGCAAGGAAAATTTTCTTACATATTCTTTTTTTATATACTTACATATATTTACATATATATATATAGATAGAGAGAGGGGGAGAGAGAGAGAGAGAGAGAGAGAGAAATATATAATAGCGATACAGAGTAACATAAGCAATATGAGTAACGGGACTGACGAAAGTAGCGCGTTTTTCCGAAGAGTTTTCCATTTGCCCGGACCGTACCATGATGATAGCTTTAAAAGTGCGCGTCGACGTTTTAACGCGCATGATTTTCCTTTGATTTTTCTTGTTTCTTTTTTTTTTTAAAGCAAACCTTCCACTTCAGCAGGTAACATGTGAAACGTTGGTCACGAATTTGTTCTCTCTTCTTCTCAGATCGCTTTTAAACTTCGCATCCTTCCACAGCCCCCCCCCCCCCCTTAACCCCAACCCCTATATCTGCGTAGAACTCTGCATACTCACGGCCAAGCAACATCTCTTCCTTGACGTTCATCGAGAGACAGGGCGATCACGTTCCCAGAAGGACGCGTGTGTCCGTGTCTGTCCACGATTTTTTTAAACAAACGAATAAGAAAGACAAAAAAAAAGAGAGACAGAGGAGCGTTCTTCCAATTCCATGGACGGACTCGAAAACACGCCGAGGGAGAGCGGGGCGCAGGCAGGCCCTCGACGAACGTGCAGAGTTTCGTAGTAGTCGGGATCTTTTTATAATCTTCTCTTTTTTTGTAAGCCTTCCAAACAGATTCGATTCCAATGGTGCGTAGCGATGCATATTAGTAAAAATGGATTTAAAAGAAGAAGAAAGGAAAGAAGAAAATGTATATTTATCACAGAGTTTATAAAAAGCGGTTCACTGCGCGCGCAGGAGACTCGTAGAGTTTATTAGATAGTGCCTAAATATGGAGATAAAGGGAGAGGGAGAGAGAGGGAGAGAGAGAGAGAGAGAGAGAGAGCGAAAGAGAGAGTAATAGGAAGAGAAAGAGAGAGAGAGAGAAGGGAACACGAATTATGCTGCGGTAGCAGCCTTCGGTATATGTGTACAGGTTCTCTGGGAAAAGTGTATTATAGTTATTATCAATTATTAATTATTACTATTATCATTATCGATTTACCATTACTCGCACTATTATTATTAATGCAGCAAACAATATTATTTTTATTATCACCGTTACGATTATTGCTATTAATATTATTGTTTGATAAGAATTATTAACTTTTAGATTATGGACAAGCACCGATTAAATTGGTTATTATTGATAGGTATATAAGTTATAACGCACAGGCAAGCACGGGCAAGTTATAGAGAGCGAGAGAGAGAGAGAGAGAGAAAGAGCGAGAGAGCGAGCGAGAGAGAGAGAGAGAGAGAGAAAGAGAGAAAAAGTTATATATGTATACAAAAGCATAGTATATATAATGGGCCCAAGTTAGTTCGGGTCTGGACCGTTTGTTTTTCTCTTTGATTTATTATTATTATTATTATATTATATTATTATATTATATTATATACTTTTTCGTTCGTTCGTTCGTTTAAAAATCTGAAAGAAATCTATTATTTGATACATTGTTAACACGTTTTCTTTTTCTCCGGTGGTTGGGACACCGCAGAGTAGAAATAGTAAAGTCGTATTACGTAAATTGACGTATTTTTTTTTCTTTCGATGGGGGAGAATATGCACAGAAAACAGAGACACCGTTTTACACGCGCGCGCGTTTAGACGCACACGAGCCACACACAGCACACTGAAATCGACCGCGGTCGATGCACGAATAGAGTTCATCTCGACACGTTACTATGCCCACGTGCCGTATTGGTTCAGCGGTGCGCGGGGGAAAGAAAAAAAACAGCATAACGCAGTCGCGCGAATAGCGTTAGAATGAAACGAGAAGCCACTGTGCCGTTGTGACTCGTCGCGGCGCGCGACCTACTCGTCGCGATCCCCTCGACGGGAGCCTCGTATTATCTCGCGAACCTCGGAACGAATAAGCGCAGCGATCTGTACAATAACTAGCAATAACGACACAACGCACCGTCAAGTACTTGGAGAGGAAGGCGTTACACGCATTTGGTCGCGTCGAATGTAATCTACGAGCTCTGATATTACACGGATCCACATCCCTGTCCACCTTGCTTTACGAATTTACTAGGAGATAGCGTCTACTTACACGCCGAGCCTACAGGATAACGCAGCGAGCGGAACGCCCGGCTCTCCCGTTCCACCAGCACTCCCGTCTCCGCGGTGTTTAATTCCTCCGCGAGATTCCGAACGAATTCTGAACGGATAAATGGAGTATTTTGGTCTTCCGCATTCGGGTGGTTTAATAGGCGCGAGAGAGCGTCGTGTGAAAATGAGCGTGGATGTATACGTGTGATATATATATATATATATATGTAGATGAATGTCAGAATGATGAGTTATCAGAGAGCTATTTAAAGCAGAGGAATATATATTAAAAAGAGAGATATATATATATTACACGAGTGGGAATGCGCACCTGTGTGTGATTTGACGATGGCCGTCGAGAGATGCTCGTCGAGGGCGTCTCTCGAAAACCACAGCTCGTACTCGTAGTCGGTATTTAGGGAAACAAAGAAAACGAACATAACGTGTAACGATTTCAACGGAAACACACACACACAAAAAAAAAAAAGGAGCCACACTATCGCTTCCGTCAGGCAGAAGCGCAGACATCGTATTTTCGCACAGACCCTTTTTCTACGTCCGATCGATCGTTGTTACGCGATGAACGAAACTTTGATATTAAGAGACGCGCGGGATGTCGATAGAACGGCGAAATCTGATCGGCACGCGACCGAATGGGCATCGTATGCAATTTCGTTTGGATTCGTTAACGGGAAACTTATAATTCGAAGAGGCAGAGTCGCGCCCGCTCGTGCATGTACGAGGCTTCGGCGTTTGACGCTAACGAATCGCTAAAAAAAAAACAAAAGACGAAGGCATCTGTATTTTCGTTGGTTCTATGACGCGTGGAAAAAGCAATCGTAAGGACGATCGTGTTACTCTTCTTTTTTTCTTCACTTTCCATGCATTGTGACTACCTTACTTCTTACGTTTTAGTTCTACACCACTATTGTAATAGTTCTATTATTATATTATATTATTATTATACTATTACTATTGTCATCGTCAAATAACGTTTATTTTATTTTTAATTTTAACTGTAACATCGGGTAATTAGTTAGCGCGGTAAGGTGCGTTAGGCTTTAACGGAGAATACCAGAGTAAAGGCGCGTTTAAGGGGGCGTTTAGAGACGATAGCCAGAGACAAATGCAAACTAGCACGGTTATTATATATATATATATATACATATATTACATAATGCAGATATTTTATTTGACCGTTAAACATGCTGATTCGCTTGCGATGCAATTACAGCGAGGCGCCTTCTGCGTTTCCACTTTTGTTCGTCGACACGGAACGCTACACCGCGACGCGATATCCTGGCGCATTTATTTATACCTGATAATTGAAAGCTGCAAATTCTATTCGCCCTGGCGAACGAGAGAAATGATCGTTCGCCAGACACCGCGAATACATCTGCGAATGAAATTTGTAGTAACGAGGCAGCACGTTGCTACTCCCAATTATTCTTTTCTCGCTTCTCTCGCGCCTCGTTCTAGCTGGAAGAAAAGGCGAAAACGCAGAAGGACGTCCCTCGAATAAAAAAGAAAAGGAAACTTCCATTGGTCCGCCTGCATTATTCTTTACTTACACTCGCGGCACACCGAGCGAGAAAACGAACGCGTGTTTCAGCGAAGTCACCCGCAGCATGAATTATCGTAGCTATCACGCACGAGGTAAAATGGCACTTTTAATTTCTCCACCGTACAGCACGGAGGACCGTCGCGCAGCACTCTGTCTCGGTAGAAGAAAGGAGCGGCGCGTATCGTTTAGGCGTTGCGTTAACGGAATTTAGGAAACGAGGCGAGCATCCTTCGCGGGGCGTTCGATGGTGATCTTACCGTTTGCAATAGGAGAAAGGGAAATCGCGCGAGCTGTTGAGAGATATAGGCGTTGCGAATGACAGAAGATCTATTATATGTATATAATAGATTCTGTCATTCTACATATTATGTTATATTATATGGTACGTCCATCCCGATTCGGGCGATGGAAAGCACGTTTAAAGAAAAGAAGGAATGGTTATATCACGCATATAACGCTAACGGTAAATGCAAAAAAAAAAAAGAAAGTTGAAGCTGCACGGTTCGCACGTTATCGTCGGTCGTCGGCTGTACATTTTGTTCTCCGATGTACGTACGTATGTACCTATATTATTGGTGTCTGGTGGCGATAAGAGCGATAACAATTAAAATAACTATCATTATTTTTATTTTGTTTTTACCTAATTGTAGTTTCTTTGTAACTCTTTGTGATATACATTGCAATAGTCTATCCGACCGTTTATTTCTTGTATCGATTAGCGGAAACTTCATTAAAGCAAGACAAAGAAACATACATCTATTAGAGATCCTCTTTTCACGAGTCGCCCTATCTCGATGGGGACATGCCGCGGTGTGTCTACGTTCGTCGAATCTCGACGCTGGCCAAGTAGATGTACTCTTCGCATTCTGTATTAAAATAAAACACCGATGCACAAGAAATCCTGGAATCTAGCGCGACGAGTGTGCCGATTCCCCAGCACCGCCCAAAGAAAACTTATTTAGACCGACGTGTCCCTAGAATATTTTCTTCGCCGATAATTAATCAGAAGCTCTCCACGTTTTCCACTCATTACTACGGGTTACAACAGAAAACCAACGAATCTTTTTTCCAGCAAAACCACCACGATCCTCAAAAGCTCACTACACTAAGTCGACAGAAACATGATTCTCCGTTTCCTTCGCCCCGTTCTGAATAACATATCATCCAGCCGAATTACAATTCCCCAAATTACAGAGTCCATCGTCCTCCTCCAAGCCTTTCGTACACTAATAATCTCTCTGCCTCCGAAGCTGAACTAACGGTCCCCCGCCTTGTTCTTTTTCCATGTCTAACCCCAGACCAGCTGCCGAGCCTGCCCACCGACATCACCTTCGAGATCTGCACGTCGTCGTCCTCGTCCTCGCCGCCGCCGCCGCCGACGACGCCGGCGGCGACGAGGAGCGGCGAGGACAGCTTCAGCGAGGGGAACAACGGTAGCGGCGCGTTCATCAAGTCCGAGAGGGTGGTCAGCGGGATGCACTTTCTCACCGACAGGGAGGAGGACCGCGGGGACCTGCTGCTGCCCAAGTCGGAGTCGGGGGAGGCCGAGCCAGAGGTCAGGAAACAGGTTGGTTGGTCTGCTGCTTTTCGCACTGCCACGGCGGGCAGTTCACCACCTGGCGTCGCTCGGAGGCCGGGCACGAGGAGGAAGCGCGGCCCGCCGCCGGGCCCTCGCGGAAACTGCACCAACAGAAACGGACAGGCCACGAGGAAACCGCTTCGAACGCCCGTGCCGCCGCGCATTTGATAGGGTGCTTTCCATTCGCGCGTGGGCATTAGGGAATTTCGTAGAGATTAATGGGAGTCGATGAGACCGCGCTGTCGTTTCCTCGCCCGAGAGAGCTCGCGGTTGATACTGCCAAGTGTCCTTTTAGGGAGGGCCAAGCAATGCTCCGAGAGTAATGGCTTCGAAGGGGGTCTGATACGGGAGGGAGGACACTGGTACTCTGGTGAACTGCTTGGTGGTTGTCATCTGTTGAGAGGTCAGTAGATAGTAGAATCTTAATTGGGTGGGTGGACAGTTTGGAAATGGAAGGAGCAGGGGCAGATTTGTGTATAGGCTGAGTAGGTTTTATTGTAGGGTGGCGAATTTTGAGGGGGTGGCAGTGGTGGATTTAAGGGTTTCATCTAGACAGGCGGTCGAAAAGAGGCGAATGTTTGTGAATTTTTTTGGAAGTGGAACAGAACTTTTTGCACTTGAAAGAGCAACATTTAAAGAACATTTGGTAATTTTTTTGTTGAAAAATATTTACGTTTGTAATAAAGTTACGACCGATGTCCAAGAAGCCTTTTTAAGAAGTTGCTTTTGCGGTGAGCACTGCAATTCGGAACCAGATTATCTAAAGTCTAGAAACAAAAAAAGATTTCGTTAGTATATTAATGTGTCCTCTGATTGGCGGTGGGAATTTCCGAAATATTAATTTAAAACAAAATGGTGGCTATTTAAAGTTGAAGTCCTGACTGTTTCGCGTGATTTATCACAATTATAAATCAGGACTTCAACTTTAAATAGCCGCCATTTTGTTTTAAATTAATATTTCGGGAATTCTCTGCGCGAATCAGAGGATACATTAATATACTAACGAAATCTTTTTTGTTTTTTGATTTTAGATAATCTGGATAATTTAGATAAACTTTTTAAAAAGGCTTCTTGAACATCGGTCGTAACTTTATTATAAACGTAAATATTTTTCTATACAAAAATTACCAATTGTTCTTTAAATGTTGCTCTTTTAAATGCAAAAAGTTCTGTAAAAATATATGCTTCCGCTTTTTCAAAAAAAATTCACAAACACTCGCCACTTTTCGACCGCCTGACTAGGTACAACCTCTTAAAGAAAAAGGCCCAAGTGGCAAACGTTCTGGAGCACCCTGTACTCGTAACAGAGTTACAAATAAATTTAGGCACATATGGTACAAAAATCATAATTTTTTTGTTAGATGGGGCCCTGGGGAAGCCTCCTAAGGGTAGCAAATTTTGTGCGAAAGAAATTGGAGAAGGTTGAAACAGAGAGGCTTAAGACAACTTTCAAAACAAATTACTTTTCACGTTGAATTAATTTTAAAATTATCTCAACTCTTTTAAATTAAAATATTTTATAATATTTCGCGGAAGGGGCGGCAAACGCTTGTTAGCCTAGGGGCGTCAAATATCCAAATCCGCCCGTGCAAAGAAGGGAGAATATTTTTGATAGCCTTCATGCAGAGAGTTCATATTTTATGATCATATCGAGGTGCTTTTTCAGTTTTCTGTGTTTTCCTTGTTTCCCTTCTCTAAATAGACAGGTCCCCCTTTTGAGAGTCTCGGGCAGTATCAACTGGGAGCACAGAGGCGATGAAAGCTTTGAGTAGGTATCTTATTGTTGGAGCTGTTGAATTTTTAGTCAAAGATGTTGCAGTTACTCCATGCGGTGATTTATGATGTGACCACTAATGGCATTTTACTATTTTAGTTGATTCTTGCAATAGTTACGTTTTATTGAATTGAATACAGTATTTGTTGGATTAATTAGCCGACATGAGAGATGATGTTTGAGCTAACGAGTATACTTAAATTTAACGGTGCTTCAATCAGATTAATTACTGTTTATTAAAGTAAACGTTTGATTTCATTAAATTAAACGCCACTTGGTTTGTCTTATGAAACGCGATCTTGTCGAAATAATTGTCTCAAGATGTGTTTTTTATTTTAAATTCTGCACACGCATATGTAGTTTCGATTTTCTTGCAAATAGGAAAATTCTTAGCAAGCTTACGGATAAGTGATAAGGAAAGGCAACTTTCCTAATTCCAACGCTAATATTTATCGGCGACGATCTCGATCGTCAGCATGCGTTGTCAATGAAAAATACACGTCGTTCTCCAGTAGAGCGTGTGCGTAGTGAAAAAGGCCCCGATAAAGATCGGTATTTAGCTAGGAAATTAGTGGTTTCTCGTTGAATAACGGTAGTCCAAGTCTCAGCTACAATCGGTGGCGGATTTAAGGGAAAAGGCCTAGGTGGAGAACGTTCTAAGAGGCCCATTTTTCGGGAAAATGAAGAGGTAGTTTACTAAAAAGGGGCTAAATATAGTAGCACAGAATAAAAAAAATTTAGTATCGTTAAAATCATAATTTTTTTTTGAAGATAGGGCCCTGGGTGGCCTTCTGGACAGGGGGTCATTTTTCTGTGAAATGAAGAGGCCGTTTACTAAAAACGAGCCAATACAGTAATACAAAAAAAAAACATAGCTTCGATAAATTCATCATTTTTTTATTTTTGCCGCTGCTCATCAGACACCCATTAAATCCGCCGCTGGCTACAATTATTGAACTTCAAGTACGCGAATTGCAGAGCGCTCGCAACGGATTCAATAAAGAAAAAAAAGAAGGAAGCGTCCGTGAAGTTTCTCGTTGCAGGCATTGTACACTTAGGCGACTGAAATGTTTGTAATACTTGTTTAATTAGCTTATAAGGAAACTAGCATAATTAGAAACGTGCGCTTCGCGGATAGGAAACCACTGTCTGTCGGGTCTGTTTGTGAACTGCGCATCTGCCGTCGATAATCCCATGTAAGTACGCACATTCTATGTTACCACCGATTAAACCCCGATCGGCCGTTCTCTTCTATTTTTTTTTTTAGCGGTAAAATACTGAATAAACTTGAAGTTGCAACGTTGAAGTTCCTTATGTCACTCACGTACCAGCCGAATGGAAAGCACCCAGGCACGCTCACTCGGAAAATTAATCCTCAACATCCTCCACGCGCGTGTCTCTTATCTGGCCCCGGTATTCTCGCTTTATTAGCCCGCCCGTTTGCTCTTCGTACGCTCAGCTGAGCCAGACTCTCGTCGCCGTAACGGCCGCCTAACGGATCTCGCTTTCACGCCGTTTGTCTCGGGTGACACGTTTTCTGTCGGTGCATCCTCCGCCTGCTCCAACCCATCCACCGGAAATGGACGTTCTAGCGCCCGAGGGGGACCGTTCGTGGACGAAAGCCTCGCCAATGGCTCGAATTCTAGCCGAGGAGACCCATCGAATGGACGTTGCAAAGATCCTTCTCGTTACTCAGCCAGATCCCTACGTAACAGCCTCAGCGATGACCAAACGCGAACGGCAAAGAATGTACGATAGAGGGTTGAAACGAGGGGTTGGGGGTGGGGTGGGATGGGGCGAGAAACGACGATTAAACGGCGAAAGAGAAAGAAAGAGAAAGAGAGAGAGAGGGAGAGAAAAAACCAAATAAACGTTGTTTTACAAGCTGCTGGAATACCTCATTCAAAACGACGGTTCCGTAGTCTGCAAGTGGTGCGGCGAGGTCCTACCGTCTCGGACCCGTTGGTACAGGCACAAGTACAAACTGCACGTCTCCACCCAGGTGACCCAGCCGGCGCCGCTCTTCAAGTGCCACAGCTGTAATGCTTACTTCAAGTCCCGCAAGGGCTACATCGGCCATCTGAGCTCGCGGCACTCCGACAACGAGAACGACGAGAACAGAGAGGAGCCGGCCAACAAGAAGGCCCGGAAGACCTCGGACGTAAGTCTTGCTAGCAACCCTGCCACGCCACCGCTTCAGCACACGCTTCGACCGAAACCCCCGCATCCTCGAAACCCTTCGGCGACCTCCTGCGCCCACGGAAACCCTTCTTCCGTCGAGATACGATATTAAGCTGCACGCGAGTCTTTATTTAAATACGTAGTCGTGTTAATTATAGGGGTACATGGAGTTGATTATGAGATTGTCGTACTCTTATCGCTGTTGTGCTTTTGGGAGCAATAGTGGGATGTGGTGCATTCGTCACTTGCTGAAGTAGCAAATAAAGTTACGCTGTAGCTTGTTGCAGTTGAGCTTTTAAGGTGGCTAAGAATATCGTGTGTTTTGAACTTTAGTGAAACTTTACTTTGCTCGTTGCGGGGGATCGACTTTGAATAATATATCTCCAATTTCTTCTGATACTGTATACATATTGGGTACTATTTGCAAGTAAATTTAAAATAATAATTTAGTACAGTAATTTGAGGAAAATTTAGAATCGTTAGAGTTTAGATCAGCTTTATCGAAAGCACGGCGCTGTGAAAAACCTAGCGCGCCCCGTTGCGAAGGGGTTGAAGGGTCATCGAAGCACGCGACAGTCGCGGCAGAAGGGCTTTTGTGTCTCCGAACCTTCCCCCGTCCGCTTCCTTGCGTATTCACCTTGCGATCGATCAGTTGCGCTCGAAAGAGTAAGGGCGAAAATCTGAAACGTGCCCCCACAGATCGGGAAAGGGCCAGACTGGGAGCAGCAGCGGGAAAAGGAAGAGAAGCTTGTGGCGGACATTATCGATCGGGTGAAGAGGGAGTGCGAGGCTCAGGGCGAGACGGTCACGAGACGAGGCTACTCCAGGCGGTCCACCGTGATGAACAGCTAAGGGCGAGCCCTTGCTGAAGGGACAAAGGGAATTCTGGTGCCATATCATCGTCGTACGATGCTCACCTCGTGATTCGGCTGGAAGAACCGTCGGTCTGCGCGCGCGCTGGATCGGCGATCCCTGCCGACGTTCGATCTCCGTTCCCTCTCTTCACCGATTACGAGCAGCTCTGCGGTCGAGTAATTAAGCGATTATCGAGTTTAAGAAGTTTAAGATCAAACTAGGATTAACGTAAACTTAACTATAAAATCGACGTTCTATGCTCAACTCGTTAAAGGACTCGGTGAATTGGTCTCTACCGCGACGATCGAGCGCAACCCTTGATCCAGTGATGCAACAGAGTCCCGAAACTCTGGCACAAGTCGAAACGCGGAAGTTCCTAGTGCCAAAAGCGATCGAAAGCCCCCTTTTCCAACTCTTCTAATTTCCAAGCTCGAAATATTGCGTCGAGAAATTAGAAACGTAACGAATTAAAAAGTACAAGCAATGGAGAAACGCGGGAGAATAGGTCAATGGTACAAATGTGAAAGAGAGAATACACCTGGTATATCCCACGGTGCTAATTCCCACGCACCAGTGCACTATCATTTAAATACCGCGCGCCGGAAGTCGGTAGCCTGAACTTTCATTTGCTGGAATGTTGAAAACCGGGCCTCGGGTTGAAAGAAGGTAAAGGACCGTTCGATTTCTTTTGGCACGAGGGACAAGCGTGTCGCGGCTTGCGCCATAATTTTCAGACGCCTTGTATTCACCGAGACGATCGAGTTCCCGTGTTTACGACCGTTTCGCGGAATCGATCGTTACGTAACTGCGGGATACACGTACTGAAATCGTGGATCGTTGCAGCGCGGAGTAACGAAGTCGGCAGGTTGATCTTCGACGGCTGGGACGAGGGATTAAAGACTGTCCCGATCGTGACGCTCGCGCGGCTACGTATATTTTTTTCGCATCCTAATTGGCCGCGCGGCGACACACACGACGCGGGCACGTGTTTTGCCAATTCATGCGCGCGATCCGAACTACTATATAGGGGCCTGGGAGTCGCGTCCGTGGCCGCGATCCGCCGGACTGGCGACGAGAAACATACGCTGCTCTCCTCGTCGAGGATCGCGATCGTTGGTTGATATCGTTCCTTTGATCTCCGTAGGCTTCGTGGATGCCGATCGCGACGAAACGCGAAAGTGTAGGTAAAAAGACGGTATTTTTCGTCGCTGATTGTGGTGGCAAGTTGTTCGCCGCTTCGATCGACTCTGGACTTAGCAACGTGGCTGCAAAGCGACTTTTATTCAGCATTATTGAGAGGATCGAGAAGATTTCATTGTTCGTTAACTTCTTCGACAGATTTCGAAACGATCAAAATATCCCTTGAATGAAAAGAGGCAAGGTGATATTAAAGTTTCAGGGAACATTCAAGTCGAACATTAAATTTCCCTCTTGAAATGAAATTCGCAATCGGTTGTGTCTTCTATCTATAGCATCTGCAATCGTTTTTACAATAATTAAGAAGAAAGAAGCCAAGGCAAAAAAGTACGAAATTAGGAGTCTTTTAGCAATCCTTAACTATCCTTTAGGAGTCCAAAAAAAAATTTGCATATTGCTCGTCCAGGGTCGACGCGAGCGGGATTTTCTAATGCGAGGGGCGAATCGAGCCCGAGAGGCTCTCCGAAGGAGAGAGACAGAGAATCCAGTGCCAAATGTGTATCTTCCCAGGCGTACGACATCTCGTTGCGTAGAGAAACACGGAACGTTCACTATGATACGCGATGAGAGCGATCGTTTGCTCAAAAAGTGCGACCGTACTATTTCCTTCGATTTTATTCCTCCACTTTTTTGTTACATTCGACGTGCCCAAGTTGTGGGTCCTTGTATCGTGGCTCGCGCACCTGATCGCAGGTGGCCAGGTCCTTTCGTGGAGCTGCCGACCGACAGTTGCGCGCGTGAACGTCACGGTACGCGTGAAATTCATAGGAATTATATCGGTATACGGGTATTGATACGTTTATGTCGCGTAGGTGACGTTCACGAGGGTGCTGTGCCAATTTAAACTGAAACCGAGCGTATGTTACAATTCGATAGTAAACCAGCGAGTGGACAGTTCCTTTTGACTAGACCATCCTCCGCGGTTGAGCAAACTATCCTGTCCGAATGAAATCGCTTCGTTGAGTTTCTTAAATGGGTAACCATATCCGTAAACTCTATATTGAATGAGCAACAAGTCATTTTACAGAAATATTCGATTTATTATTCATTTTCAATTGTATGATACAAGCTCAACTGTGAACCAAAGCCTCCAATCAGTTTTTATTTGAATTATAACCTTATGCGAAGCTTCAAGCATTGGGCAAGTAAGTGACTAATCCAAAATGGCAAAGTAACGCCTGTTGTTCATTTAATCATAAGATATTTCGCCCCGCGAATGATTTGTTTTCCACGGCGTGGAAAGGTACGCGAATACGATATAAGCGCCAGCTGGGCGCAGTCGGAGAGATTAGTGGGGCACGTACTAGTGTCGCTAGAAGGACGGTAGATAGATCGATAAATAGATGAAATATATCCGCACGTACGTGAGGTACGAATAAATATAATATAATGCGCGTTGGCGGTAATTAAGACGCGAGAGCATTATATGTATTAATCTTGCTGAATATTCCAAGAAAGTCTGTCCATTTTTTCGAATGTCTCGAAAGTATTTTAATCTCTATTCCATTGTTGCGTGTCGCGTTACGGCGCAACGGCAGAAGAACGAATTGCGTTTCTCTCGGATTTTAAACTCACGATTTACAATTAGAATAGCACGCGCGCGCGGCCACTGTTCTACAGACAAGGCGCGTACGTAAACTGACCTAGTGGTTAAATTCGGTGCTAATCAACAAAGGTGTAAACTCTATATGCCTTTTTATTATACGAATACGAGCGCGTCGATGTACCGTTCCGTTTCTTCCTCTTCTTTTCGAAGAGAGAGTGGGGGTTTAACTCGTTGGAGGAGCTCGTATTTGTTAGGGCTAGGCGCGAGGATCGAAGCCAGGAATCGTTACTCCGGCCGATCCATTCGCGGCCGAATGGTAGTATTTTATCTTCAATTTTCTATGGAAAAGAAACGAAGCCGGGAGAAGGGCAGGCAGTGGCTACAGGAACCGCGAACGTGCATGGTGCAACCTAACCTCCAATGAGCTAATCAAAAGCAGGCAACTCTCTTCTGACATTGCGCGACGGATTTTACACGTAATTATGCGCGGCCGCGTATTTGCAGGCGAACCTTTGCACGTATACTACATTTCTCATCCTACACGTGCGTAAACAAGCGTCGCGTGCACACGACGCGATTGTGTACGAGCGGAGGACGTGAATCGACTACCGTCGAGATAAGGACAGAAGCCACTTTCCGTCTTCCTTCCTCTCGCGTCGCGGATAAAGCAAGTTCTTCCAAATGCATTCTGGAATGCGCGTTAATACGTTTTATTTAACGAAATCCAGTGAACACTCGCGATCCGTTCCATGACAATTCTGACCCTTTGAAATTATTTCGAGCGATATACAAAGCTTGGGTGGATGTGTAAATATAATACTCGCGGGTGCTCAAGAAGCAGGCGTTAAAGTAATGCAGGAACAATTACAGCGGTTTCACGGTTTTGGGGACGTTTTAAAGAGACAAAAAGGAAGCTTGCGCGCGGGTCGTGCAACGGTATCAAAAACATTTTCCTGTAACATTAACGCGTCCCGTTACCAATAAGAAGCGCAGCTACGACGATCGTCCAAGGGACAAGTATGACTTCGCAGACGTGTCACGGTATCCGTCGCGTGCTCTGTGCCAATCGTAACGTTTTAAGCCGCCCAAAACGACGCCCGTATACCCTTCCCGTATACAGCTGTTCCATTCGGGAAAACGGGAACTCATAGGTCCAACGAATGTATACGATCCATTTGGGAAATTAATCACCGGTAATGAAACTCGAAGTGGGGCGATGTTTAATATGCACACGGCGATGCTGCACGTGCAAGCCAGATTCGTGTATCAAACGACTCAGTTACCTCGTTCGCCCTCACTGTAACAATTACGAACCTTCTTCCATTATCAATCGTCTTCCTCGGTATCCTCTTGTTTCACGAACGATGTACCGCGACGTTGATGTAGCTGTATAGTACCGTAGACGTGTTTGTAGAAATAATTTTGTAGCCCGTTCCCTTTAGCAGAGCGTAAGTAATAAACGAAGTGACCTTCTTCTCGAAACGACACGGGGAAAGAAATAGAGGCGACGACGCGTTTGGGGAGAGATTCCAGTGGAGCAGCGTGTAAAAAGTGCCCGAGTTCATCGCGATCGTTCGGTCGTTACGCGTTTTCTTTAATAACAGGCTTCCTTCGTTTTATGGCGGGCGGAACGGCGGTTAATGCCGGTGGAAATTATAGAGGGGGCAGGAAGACGAAATAGTGGCTCCCTCGGCGTACTTCAATCTTCCGTATTGAATCTTAAGTGTTACTAATCGTAAGATCGTAAGGCTGACCTCCTACGTCTAACGCGACGATCCGAGTTGAGAGTATTTCCGAGGAGATAAATTATTTATTTGTTTACGATAACGAGGCCGTTTGCGAATAGTATTTCGGGCGAATCGCACGACTCGGCAAAGACTATCATTGTATATACAGTGACGCAGCGACCGCCCGAAGGTGCGACCCCGTCTGAAAGTGCACGAATTCCGCGAGCACGTATGTACTATACGATTGAAACGAAACACACAAAAAAATGGAAGAACAAGGGGGAAAGAATACTACAACAAACCATAGTACTTACGATCACGCTAATCGTCAACGATTAGCGGACACTACAACTAACGAAATCGAACGTATTGTGCATTATATGTCGGGAAAGAAATAAAATCAAAATCAACCGATCATCGTGTCTCGTCATTTATAAGCAGACTGCAGATGTTTATGCGGATGAGGATTTTTATAGACTTAGACAACAATTTACCTTGCCTTTTAAGAATTTTGAATATTTCGCACGCGTTTTATAAATTTTAGTTAAATGATATTTCTTTGCATAGGTGAAAAGTACCTTGCAAAATTAATTCAACTTTAATTTCTTATATAAAAAATCTATATTTCTTACATTAATTTGCAATAGAATAATGAAAACTAACAGTCTATCAGTCATACATAAATATCCGCAGTCTAATTACACCCTATTTAAATAACTTTCACAGGATACTCCACCAGCAACAAGAGAGAATAATACCAAACGTCTATCAAAGACAATCCGAATGGTGTGGAGGTACGAATCATAATTGAACGAACAGTTTTCTTTTCAAGATTACCTTTACATCACGTTTTATTAATGAAAATAGCGTATACACATTTCTTTTCTCAAGTTACTTTCGCACCGTCCTTTAAAACAGTTTCGAAAGTTCCCACTCTTTGGGAGCAGCGCGCGTAGGTTCCGCAAGTCGCCGTAAGTAGCGACAACTGGCGGTGCTCGATCAGGGCCGAGTTTCCCCGCTAGCGAAACGCGTTCGCATTGTTCTGTTTACAGTATTGCTGCGGTCGCGTCCATCATCGTCGCAAGGTACGCTCGTTTCCCCGCTACTTCTGTTCGAGATTATTATGTCCCGCACGACTCGCTGGTGATGTTCGAAGGCGTGGTGCGTTCGCGTGCTTTCGTAGGCTGCCTCGCGTGACGATTGATCTCGAAGGTGGCGGTCGCTCGACCACAGACGCAGCGATGATTCCGTGTTACGCGGCGGTCTACGGTGTTCTGGTGGCCGTGCTCGGTGTCAATGCTCTGCACGCGAAGGATCCGCTGGCGCATCACGGCCGATGCGAGCCGATCACCATCAGCCTGTGCATGAACATACAGTACAACGAGACCATCATGCCGAACCTGATGAACCACCAGAAGCAAGAGGACGCCGGCCAGGAGGTGCACCAGTTCGCGCCGTTGGTCAAGATGAAGTGCAGCGCCGACCTACGCTTCTTCCTCTGCACCGTGTACGCGCCTGTCTGCACCATCATCGACAGAGCCATACCCCCGTGCAGGTCCCTCTGCGAGAGCGCCCGCGCGGGCTGCGAGCGCCTGATGAACAGCTTCGGCTTCGCCTGGCCAGACAATCTCGACTGCTCCAAGCTGCCCGAGAACGGCGGCCCGGAGCTGTGCGTCGGTCACAATGAAACCACGCCGACAGAACCCTCCGCCCCGATGTACCCGCCGCCGCGTATGCCCGTAGCCGAGTTTCAGCCACCCTGGACCGGTGGGCCGAAACCCTACGGAGGCGTCTACATGCTCGGCGCCAGGGACTTCGGTTTCGTCTGCCCTATGCAGTTCAAGGTTCCAGAGGAACTCGGTTACTCGCTCAAGGTCGGGAAGAATGTCGAGCGCCATTGCGGCGCGCCTTGCGACGGAATGTTCTTCACCGAAAGGGAACGAAGATTCTCGAGGGTCTGGGTGGGGACTTGGGCGTCCGTTTGCGCCGCCTCTTGCTTCTTCACCTTTCTGACGTTTCTCATCGACACTGATAGATTCAGGTAAAATGGAGTCGATTGTATTCAAACGAATTGCGTGGTAGCGTAATGTGGGAGGATTAAGAAACTGATGTTAGTATAAGTATTATTCGGAAGGATATAAGCTTCTCGTCTAATCGGTATTTTCTCTGCAGATATCCGGAGAGGCCAATCATTTTCTTGTCGGTTTGTTACCTCATGGTGGCGTTGGCGTACGTGATCGGCTGGGCTGCTGGTAATTCTATTTCGTGCAGGGAACCATTCCCTCCTCCTTTGGACATGAGAATCCAAATGGCCTCGACGATAACGCAGGGTACCAAGCACGAGCTGTGCACGGTACTCTTCATGGTACTTTATTTCTTCGGGATGGCGTCCAGTATATGGTGGGTCATCCTGACGTTGACATGGTTCCTAGCCGCTGGTTTGAAATGGGGCCACGAAGCGATCGAAGCTAATTCGCAATACTTCCATTTAGCTGCTTGGGCAGCGCCGGCGATAAAGACGGTTATTATTCTTGCGATGGGAATGGTAGAAGGTGAGCTATCGAATGTAACGGAAGAGATTATGGTTGGATATTATTTTACCTGTTTGTTATCGTAGGGGACATACTGTCTGGCGTTTGCTACGTGGGACTTTGGAATGTCGAAGCACTGCGCGGGTTCGTCTTGGCGCCGTTGTGCGTCTATCTTGTCCTGGGCACTGCCTTCTTGCTGGCTGGCTTCGTTTCTCTCTTCCGTATACGTACGGTTATGAAGCACGACGGTACAAAGACTGACAAACTAGAGAAATTGATGATCCGCATCGGCATATTCTCCGTGCTATACATAGTTCCTGCGCTGATCGTCATCGCTTGCTTATTTTACGAGCAAGCGTACTTCGATCAATGGATGTTGACGTGGAATATGGAGATGTGCTCGAGACCTGGACCACAATCATTGTATTCGATGCCGTGTCCCGTCGGCGAGCGTACCCGGGACGTTGGACGGCGGCCAGAATTCGAGGTTTTTATGATTAAATATTTAATGGCTATGATCGTTGGTATAACAAGTAGCTTCTGGGTATGGTCGAGTAAAACGCTGACCAGTTGGCGACAGTTCTTTAATCATATACAAGGACGTCGCACCGAGGCGTACGTTTAAAAAGATTTCTAATTCTGTTTACAACAAAAGCGGGAAGCTTCTCGACTTTCTCAATCATCGCATTCGTTAAATATCATATTCGGATAGTAATCGCTCGATCTAACTCGTAAAACTACATACTTCATCGCACCTGACGAAATTTTCTCAACTATCTCGCGAATGAATTATGCCGAAAACAGATCTGAACAGCAAGATATGAATTTTTGTATTTTCTTCTTTTTTTTTTGTACTTTCTCAGTGCATTACAAATGACTCTAGGGATTATACAAAGTGTACCGTGCCAAAATATTTTTTTTTTTATTGAGACGGTTGTATGTTTGTTTAAGCTATTTGTGAATGTTTCCATTGAATTTTTATGAGAGTTGCGTAAGGACTGTATAAAATGTTAGAACTAATCGCCGATTAGTTTGCAAGTATTATTAGACAATGTTTACATTATATTTTTTAAGCAATATAAGCAATTTAAGCAATATACCCTTCCCGTATACATCAAACAGAAGTCACCCCCAACGTCCGATCGGTTAAATTAAAAAAAGGAAAACAAATGCTCAAACTGTTTGCAGACAAAGTGTTCAAAGTTTATAAGTGTACTTTTCTATCATGCACAAGACGCAATGGGCGAGCACTATAGCTCATTGTATTTTTTTAAAACCTTCCATTTTGGGTTCGATCGATGGATCGAGAACAATTACGCTTACCAATCTCGCGAGCAATCTTTTATATTTCTACAAAAACGGCTTTCGAGATACTTTACGATATTTCGATTAAGACTAAGAACATTCAAGGCGTTCTCTCCTTTAGTCCAATGATTAAAGGACACTCTCATGTTTTCTGCCATTTATAATGAATTTATAGACCTCGTCTCTATAGCAAGATACAATCGAAGTAAATATATCTTTGGGAGAAGATGTAAAATTGACTTGTAAGACACGTGCTGCTCTAGGTTAACTAAATTGTATATACTTACGTGCGTTAATTTTACTATGTACTATAATATATTTTTAAAAAAGTTATGTACATATATGGTATGCCCGCCAAGTGCTTCTGGCATTTTCGTATGTTTCCTATGCGTAATCAAATTCAACGGGTGGCTCGGGGAGGCGCGGGCCGCTCGGTTCGAAAATACTCGGTAATCGCTCGCACGTCGCGCGCAATCATTGTTCCAAGGTAATTAATAAATTCGTCCATTGAAACTGTCGAGCTTTTGTGTATGTCCATGTATTTACGGCAACGAACGAGACACTCATAGTAAAACTACTTGTAATTAAGATGGCCGTACTTACATCGTATAGTAGACGCGCAAAATATCATACATGAAATATACGTGACGTTGTGTAAAATAATTATAACTATTATATTCTTTATATAATAAACCGGAATATACACGTACCAACATTTGGTTAACATATATCTTTATTTTTTTCATCAAATTATACTTGCGTGCGAACGTGTAATTACAAAATGCGTTGCCCCAGCGTAGAAATCATGGGAATGTTAAATTACAACAATATTGTTTTAGCGACGGCTCAGCCCGACTGCCTTTGTTTTATTATTGGCGCTTTAAGGATTCCGATTCTTCGCAAGTATCGTACGAGAAACGGAATCACGGCTACCGTGATCGAAATTCTGACTGGTGCGAACAATTTGTGAATGGTGTACGCCAACAAGAAGTTCGACGAGTTATTTATTATCTTTTCGAGCTGCTCGTTCCCATCGTTCATGAACGGTTTAATTAGAGGCATTAAATCTAGTCCACTGAAATCAGTAAATCCCTTCATGACAACCATGCTCTACGACTATAGCGGAGAACAGAAATTCAGGCATCTCCAAGGCCAGCGCTTCACCCACTACTATTTATCAGCACGTGACTGGAGAATGCCACACAGCAGTGCCTGCCAACCTACGATTATTATTAGGACGCGAATCTCATACAGAGTTGAGTACGTTTCTTGTAAAATAATAAGTGACACCGTAAAATATTATCCTTAATCATCTGTTTACAGAAACTCACGAAAAGACATATCGAAAAGCATGGGAAGCGAGGGAGGGCTGTTTGACCTGGAAGATATTTAAATGCCTGTTTTCCATAATAATTAAATTACAGGAGACTGAACGCTCCGACGTTTATCTCTCAAATAGCTCTTTTAATTGAGAAACAAGATCAAATGTTTTTCACGGACGGCCGATAATTGCACCGGACGCGGAGCGAAAGAAAGTCGCGCGTAAAAGGAACGCAACAAATTGTATTGCAGAACTAACCTAATTACAGCTGTGTAAAATGCGCCGAGGGATATCAATGAAATTCCTACGTGAAACACGATAACGGTGGCTCCATAATCCTTCACCGCTTTTTGAAATTTCTCTTTCTTGGATAAGTCCGCCACGTCTCGTTTCTCATCGGTATTGTGTGCGGTGTTCGACTGTTGCGGTGCATTTGTCGAATATTCCATACTGGAGATATATTTCGGCCAATATACGGTTCGCAAAAGAATGTTCGTTGTGGGACCTGAGCGACAGATTACAAATTTCCACACTGTTTACCCTGTTGGCACCACGAACGCATGCGTTTCCACCATGCTCTGATAAATCCCGGCCAAATACATTACTGAAAACCGACCAGCTTCGTCTTTCTCGTTAATCAGAGCATCTAGCGTTAATAATAATTAACCGCGAATGTTCGCGCACCGTTCAAACGAGCCCACCGACAAGGCAGATTCGGTAAACAAGCAAATCTTAGTTCACGTATAAAAATAGCGCTCCTTTCTTTTTTTTTTCAAGTCCGTAGTTCGGATGGGACCGAGGGAGAATAATAAGTGGCTTTATCGTACGTTGTTGAACGTCTACTGACCGCTCGTGTCCAATTTCAATTGCGGCAAACGAACATTTCGATAGTGCGATCTCTGCATGTCTTCGGCTATGTACTTCCCGTCCCTGGCCCACTGGCCGCCCGGCATGTTCAGATGCGTCGACTTGCCGCTGGAACAGAACGGTTTCGGCACGTTGCTCTGCATCGTGCCGTTCAAGCTGACCGCGCCGAAGCAGTCGTACGAGTCCACGTGCGTGTCTGCACAGGTCGTCGGGATGCTCGGCCGATTCGTCGGTCGCTCGGAAAAGAATGATCGGCAATCTGTTTCGCCGTGGATCAGCACCGGCGCGGCGATGTCGCGCGCCCTTTCCGGCGCGAACCGACCGGTTTCGTTCGCAAATATTTCGGAGACGTTCGTGGGAAGCGGTAGAACGGGGGGATCTGGGTAACGGCGGACGCTAGTCACGTGAAGACCCTTCGTTCGATTATAGTGCACCGCTGCGTAACGCGTGCACTGCATCTCGCATAGGGAGGCATTCGCTGGAAGAATTAGATGTCTTTTATTCAGAGAACCGATCGAGATCGATGTGCGTACATTTTTTTATAATGATATTCAAAGGGGTGGGAGACAGTAGGAAGTCCATCGCGAGTAATTAACATTCGCTGCGAAGTACGTTTCATCAATTTTCGTATTATGCGCTGCAAGCGTATTGCGATTGTCATCCTCCTGTTTCGCTAGTATATTATGTAACTGATAAGGCAATGGGAATAAAAATTGAAAATATTTGGTCGACAGGTTTCCGTAACGTGAATTTGTATTTTGAAAAATGGGCTCTTTTTCTTAACATTGTTTGTATATGTCTGCTTCTTTAATCGAATGAATTTAGAAATGAGTGTAAGGAAACGTAAATATGATCTGTCACTGTAGAATGAGGACGTAGGAACATGATTGTTTTGATTGACGCTTCACAGAGAAGCAGTAATAATGACAGGTGCAAACTTTTGCGTAATAATATATTGTAAACTTCATACCTGCGTGTGAGATACGAGAAAGAGCTGTCAATAAATCAGAAGAGCTACTGATACGTGATAACGCCATCGTAGATCCTTTAGGGCACTTACGAGCAGCTGTTTAGCTGGTACGTCACTCTTACACGGAAAACTTAAAGCTATTCTAGATATATAATAGTAAACGCACAGAAGTATTTACAACGGTTTGAAAAACCGGTCTGCCCAAAACAACCTTGCACAGCAGCCCCTCGAAGCTGCCTAACCTAGGAACACTCCAGTATTTATATCCTGTAGAGGCTTATAAGCCGACCCACGTATACTTAATTCTCGAATACTCATCCAACTGCTGTAGAATTGTGATAGTGAAGAAACGTCATTCAAACCGGTTATACAATGCGCGTGCAACAAATCTGCAGATCAACTATATGTCAAATATAGATGCAAGTATAGAAGCACGTCACTATTTTAACACATTCTACTCAATTCTACTTGTGTATCAATGTCACAGACGAGGTGTAGGATAGACCTGACACCTTATGGGTGTTTCTGTCCATCGCGTCGCACGAACTGAAATACCGACTTTGTGAAAAATCGGAGGTTTTGACGCGCACTCTATATTTAAGAACGGTGGTTCTGGGAACTAATTCAATACAATCGCGGGAGTCGGTAAAGTTGGTAATGGAAAAAGCAATAACTATGCGATTACAGAGTATATTGGCCTGATTCCCGTGATCACTTGTTGTCATTTTTACTACTTCATCCATAGCGTGGATCTATATCGATTCAAATTTGCATTTTACGTAATAATTTTCACTATATTTAGTTTCAATTCTAACTGATAGTAGGATTGCGATGGAATTCCATTCTGAATTGATAACGTTGCGTGCGTCATGGAAATGGTACGCGTGACAAAAGTTTACGTTGGATGTAAGGTCTGTTCTATACATTGTCTGTGGTTTTAACCTGTTTTATTGCATAATACATACTATAAGTAGAATGTTTATTAACCGCGTATATTTCTGCTTCACAGGTAAGGAATTTTTACATACAAGGCGTTAAACGCGATCACCGGCTGCATTTTGGATTCACCGATATGAAAATTGCACAAGATATTCCTTTATTTGAATTATGAAGTACACCACGAGTATCTTCTATATTATTTACGAATGTATTTGTAAGATTTGATTTTACCGCTTTTCACTTATTTCAATAAAATGCAACTAAGTGATAAAAGAGTAGTATTACTCAATGTGCATTTTTACCACTACTTACTCCTTCTTCTTATTCCAAATTATATTTAAAATACCTATTTTCTATATCCTATAATAGAAAATAGGACAAATGTAACAACATAATTTCATGCACAATATATAATAAATTAAATTATTTTCACAATTTAACCTTTAATTCCTGTAGAATACATTTAAACTCTGTTCAATTCTACTACCATGTCAGTAAAATACACAGAAAATGTGTAAAAATTAAATACAACAGGTAAAAAGAATTGCGTTAGGTAAGTTATTTAATAATGATATCACTTGTTTAAACAGGTACATACTTATGCCACAGAACGACGACTTTTTTTGACTTAAACACTATATAATAAATACTTAGAATATAATAGTAAGAAGATTTTTACACAGTAAGTAGTAATAATAGTAATATTTAATATTTATACGCACATACCTGGTATGTAAATATTTCTTCGATGAATAGAATCGTATTTTTACCAACGACCATTCTATGCCAGAAAAACACCAGTTCTCGTCCGATCACTGAAGTTAAGCGGCATTGGGCGTGGTTAGTACTTGGATGGGTGACCGCTTGGGAATACCGCGTGTTGTTGGTATATTTTTTTTTTACCACACTTAATTTTTTTTTAACTGTTTATACGTAACTATGAAACGAATGCTATTTTCGAAAGTTTTGAAATTTTATTACGATTTCACGTCATTTTCGCACATCATTGCGTTCCGCTATTATAGAGGAATTAATGAAAGTTTTTTTTAATAAAAGTACAATTTCTTAGGTGTATAATAGTATAATTTCTGTAAGACATCAAACAGTATTCTCAAAATCTCTGAATTGTACCATTAAAATTAGCGTACAACACAGCGTTTGAGCCAATGTGCGCGACTAGGCAAGTACAGATTATAATATTTTCTATGTACAAAAATGTGATTATTTGTTACTTGCTAATAATCATATAAGCAACTAATAATCAAAAAATATAATTATTTACATAGTTATGAACAAAAGATAATTATTTACAAAAGGTCAATCCTCACCGATTTCGATGACCTTGGAATATGTTATCAGCGACATGATTCTGAACAACTTTCTCCTATACATGATGCAATCGTTCGGCTTTAGTTTCCGAGATATTCGCAAAAAACTGTGCTCAGTAGTTGGTTTTTGGTCATGAAACCAATCGCCGCCAAGATAGGTGTTGGCATTAATTGGTTGATGTCACGGTGTTATCACGCGCATGCGTGGCATGTTCCTCCTCCACTATACTACGACCCTGGGTGACAGGGAAATTCCTGGCATCCCTGTTAGGAACAGTCAAGTACAGTCAAGTCCACCTAAGTCCAGTTATCTATCGTATATTTTGTCTATGGTTCTGAATTATCAGACTTAAGCAAAATATTAATTGAACTAAATAGTACAGACTATAGAAAAATCAAGTTTGTAAATAACGTATCATGTCGAAATTTCTGAAAAGAGATATCTTTGGTTACTTTCAGGTATTATATTTTCAAATTAACTACATTCAAATTTTGCATAGTGTTGATCAGATACCCTGCCATTATACCAATAAGAACTCATTCACAATTCTTTAATTTTTAATTGCAGTGTATCTGTATTAAGTAAATTCTGTGCAAACTGCAACATTATTTCAAATCCCTATCTCGTCTATTGTTTATGAACGTTACAGATGGGACCATATGGCACAAGGGCGTTTTCACTTAACAGGATATTGTTAGCGGAGAAGAAATACCTAGAGATGAAACAGAATAATGGAGTAAGGGAATTCATTAAAGATGCACTGTTATAAGCACAAGTTTCTATTCTATCACATAAGTTTCTATTTATTATATAAATAATGATTATGCACGTTACTTAACTGTTTAAGCTTTTTCCACTCGTATTTACATTATTATTCCGTGCCACTTTTATTAATACGTTTTCATTTTTATAATTAGGTGAGAACAATAACACTAAGCGACCCTTCGTCACGCAACTCCTTGTCCTTGGCTATGTTGAAGTCCCTTGTTATAAATATTAAGAAGGATGAAAATAACATAGATCTTAGGTCCATTGTTATTCGATCTGTGCCAGGAAGCGTATTTTCCGCTGGGCATAATTTAAAAGAATTGGTTCGTTAATAGGCCAACAACCAAAGATATTGGAGGCCTACTTAATATAAGAAAGAATTTTACGTTCGTCGCAGAGAAATGATTGGCATGCGTCGTTTAGACTGGTAACAATGGGACGTTACACAAGGAAATCTTTGAAACATGCTCAGAGCTAATGCGAGCGATTAGTCTCAGCCCAGTTCCTGTGATCGCCGCTGTCGATGGTTTAGCTGCCGCAGCAGGTTGCCAATTGATTGCCGCGTGTGATATTGTTATTTGTACAGAAACAAGTTCTTTTTCTACACCTGGGTAAGAAAATATATCGCTTGCTATTAATGCTAAATATTAGTACTATGTTTCTTATTATCTTTTCAGTAATTACGATACAGAATTATCTTTTTTCAGCGCCAATTTTGGAATATTTTGTTCTACGCCAGGTATTCCCTTGGTTCGAAGTGTGCCCAGAAAAACAGCGATGTACATGCTCTTCACAGGTTTGAGCATTAGCGGAAGAGAAGCATACGACGTGGGTCTTGTGAGTAAAGTAGTGCCGAAGGAAAAATTTGGTAAGTTATTGAAAGAGTTAAGTATCGAAGCGTTATATACATAAATCAATTTTTCTCTTGTTTTGTTATATACTTAGAAGAAGAGATTGAGAAGATCACTTCAGCTATAAACGAGAAAAGTCGTTCGGTCGTGCACATTGGAAAAACATTTTTGTACGAGCAAATGGATCTCGATGTGTCGACCGCTTATTTCTTGGGAACTGAGAAAATGATGAACAACTTAAAGCTGAAAGATGCTCAGGAGGGAATCAAAAGTTTTATTGAAAAAAGGAAACCTGTTTGGAAGCATGATTACGAGAAGAATTAATATACATTTGTTACATGGGCCCTTGTAACACATTAATATAAAATACTAAACATACTTTGTCAATAAATATGCGACCGTTACAATTTTTATATGAAATATTGCAAACCGCCATTTACACTTTATTCATATATTAAACGACTACAATTTACTATAATCATTGCCGTTTATTATTAAACCTTTTATCATTTATTACAACACCTGGCTATATATCGTAATAATCGGATTAATAAGTATATTATCACGTGACGAAGTCCAGTATGCTTACTAACAAGGAAACACCGCGAACCCGCACTCATCGATTGGAACGCAACTTTGTGGGTTTATAGAGTGACTCAAGAAACTTTGAGGTTAGGTTTCCACCCTTAAAGGGCGATTGGGCATGAACGAAACATACCGTTGCTCTTGGCTTAAGTCTTTCTAAAAACCAGTGTTGCCCTTAACATCGGGCAGGCAGGGCCCTTGCCACGGGCCCCGCGCTTAGGGACTTCATTTTGTAAAAATTAAATAAATTAAGTATAATTGTCAAGGTATCAATTTTTCTAAAATAGATTTTCGGGAAGCCTAAGTGACGCATGAAGTAGAGACGTAAGGTTATCTGTTTTCAATAATATCGACTTTTGCCTCGGGCCCCGCGAACTCTAAGGGCGGCTCTGCTAAAAACCCACAAAGTTGCGTTCCAATCAGTGAGTTCGGGTGGTGTTCCCTTATAAGTGGAGGTTTAAGAGATAACCTCTTGAAATAACAAAGACGCGAACTCTGTTCATTTATTTTCCCAGCACGTTTAAGTATTTATAGAATTCTACACGTAAAGTTACGTACGCAGTATTTCCCAATTTTAATTATCAAGAATGCTGTGTACTAAATTGCAGTTATCTGACGATAATGTTATAGAAAGTATGTAATTTTTGGCACGTGCAGTAAACATTCTCTTAAAGAAAGATAACCTCCAATTTAAAGAGAAAGAGTCAACATGCAATAATTGTATTTTATTATAATTAATGTCGCGTATGAGTTTACAAAGATAAAATCTACCTTTAAATAAACTGTTACCCAACATCTTCACAGTGTAGTACTTTATACCTACAGATATTGAAACTAATGGCCCTGGACCTAAATTTAAGCTTGTCAATGTTGAACAAAGAAATATACTAATACTTATACATCAGTAATAATTTATTGCTTTCTGTTTAATACTTCATTATATACTTCTCACTTTACATTACTCCCTACAAAATAGCCCAAGCATATATGCAATGGAAATTTCTGCTTGAAAAATCTCCCGTGCACGAGATACAGTGACCTATATAAAAGGTGCCTGTATCAACGTCTGCCGTTAATTTAATATTCATCTGTCTAGCGACATATCTCGTAGTAAAACTGCTAAAAAGTTCCATGTACTGTTCTATACCAATGTGTCACTGATAAACTAAGGGTCAGTAATAGTTTTCGCTCTATGAGAATCATAGAAGAGAATCAGAATTATGAGTAAATAACATTTATTGAAAAACAAGTCTCTCCTCATCTAACACATGCTCTGCAGACCCGTTACAGGGGTCTTTGACTATCAGTTGCGTAATTTTTACGTAACACGATACTTTAATAGCACGTGCATCTGCGGAAGATCGAACGATTTCGAATGCTGAGCCGTGCATCGTAGACGGCGACTAGGAGCACGCATCATCGTCCATTTGCCCCAATTAGGTACATTGTACTTTCGTATCGCATCGTCGTAGCGCTGAAAAAACGCAATGCACGGTTTTAAACCTGGGAGGTCCAACGAGATAGGAGAGTCGTGGTGGCCGTCGGCGTCAGCGAAGATCTCGAAGGCCGTTGATATCTCGTTCTCGTTACGCAGACGATTCTTTTTTTCTCTCTCTTCCAGTTTTGTCTGCCGACGAATCTTCTCCCCCACTTGCTCGCGAGGCGAGTTTATAAATTGAATCCAATATTGCTACGTGAAGTTAGTACAACGTAGTTACGTACTGTAGAAGGCATATCCTTGCGACACACGCACACAACGGAAACGAGAGTGCTGCCCCGTTTCTCGCACCTGGGATTCCCTTTGATAAAAGACACCTCGGTCTGTTGATGATCGTTCTGAAGTATCTTGATCGTGGCTGTATGAGGTTTGGAGCAACCAAGCGTCGAAATCGTAGACAGCGGAGGATCGCGAAGTTTCAGCTCCTTGAACTTAGGAGCATCGGCGAAGAGAGGCCAATAAAGATAATTTGCCGCACTAAAAGAGAAATCGCAGAGCTGATATTTGAAAATTGCACTGGTCAGTCTCCACTTCGGCCGTCGATGTGCGCGTTCAAAGGCGTAAAAGCGATTGGCATCGTCTGAGCGTATCGGTTTCAATATGAAGCATATTATGTTCGCCTTCGTTGTAGATTGCAGGAGAATGGCCGCTATACCGCAGGGTGCATTTGCAGCGTGCAAAGTCCGCCGTAATCAACGCGCTGCTATGATAACGCCGGTCGAAGAGAAAGAAAAACTGGGCACAGAAAATATGTTCAGCGGAAGACCTCCCGTGGAAGGTATTTATTCAAGTTACATGGCGAATCTGTGCTAGGGGTGTATCTAGGAGCGGACTTTTGTATAGGCTAAGCGGGTTGCAGTCTAGGGCGGCAAATTTTGATCCAAAGAAATTGGGAAAGGTTTAAACACAGTGGCTTGAGACAACTTTAAAATCAATCCACTTCTTTTTCATACAACGAATCAGCAATAACTCACGCGCGAGTTGCAATGTTGAATTAATTATAAATTGAATCAACTTTTTAAAATTAAAATATTTGATATTTCACAGAAAGGGCGGCAGACGTTTCTTAGCCTAGGGGCGCCAAATTCTCCAAATTCGCCCCCTGGGTGTGTCCGTAAAAAATTCCTTCGCTTTTCATTTTTCACGAGAGGGTGGACACTTTAAAATTCTATTACACGCGAACTCAACTGCTTCGTAATTAAATGATGAATTTTTATCTTGAAATTGGGAATAACTATGCCTAAGGCGTTAACGTCTTAATTTTCATGTATTTGAAATTGGTTGAATGGAATTTTTATGCGTAGGCAGGGAGCCAACACCGCTGAAGTATAATAGCAAACTGATGAACAGTATTTGGGGACTTTACAATCGCTACTCGGTGCATAATTTCAAGAAGAATACCGATGCAGACGAAGGGGTGACCGAGCGGTTCGTGGCGGTTTGGGTGGCGGCTCTCGAGAGCTACGCACTCGCCGCGAACATGGTGGCTGCAGCTGCGGTCACCGACAATTCGTCAGTTATGAAGAATGAAAACAGTATCCGACGACTTTGATCTCCTTAATTAACCATTATTATTATTATATACTTTGGGTTTGATGATGCTGATTACAATTAATAGGTAGTCAGAATATATTCAATGTTAAATATCTTACTGAACGGTATAATAATTTATAACCACAGAGAATCTTACAGCGGTGTTGTATATCCTTTCTATGTTGGAAGGCTTCATCAGTTTCATAGAAGATTCTTAAATTTCACACGTGGCTAAATTGTAGACCTTTCCTGGGAGCGTTGGTAATCCTGATTTGACACGATGGGCAACGGAGATGAAGCAAATGTAAGTTACTTCGTGTAAAGACTGTGGTAATATTTGTTAATTAAAGAGACTGCTTGAAGCAGAGAGACTATTTCGTACGTTTTGTTACTTCGCGACGTTGCTAAATAAAATTTGCAACGGTTTATTAAAGATAAACATAAGAGAGAGAGGGAAGATGAAACTGTGAAGAATTTCGTACAACTGCTGGTGTCTTATAATTCGATGTTTCGGTAGAATTCGATCGATGTTTCAGACATTATCGATATAGCGGAACTTTTAAAAGAAATATATGAACCCATTTGAACATATTCTAATTTCGAAAACTGTCAGAGGAAAGAGTCAGATCGGAAGTTGGCCCCACATAAACTACACTTTCTTCGCCTTGATCGAACCACCTAGCCTGATTATGTTTTCGAGCCGATTTGCTTATAGTATAAGTCCTCGGTTTCCTACGCCGAGGAGAATCTTCAATTTTGATGATCGATCTGTCGGAAACGTTGAGCTCTAAATCCAAGGAGATCGACGTAGAAGATAATCCCATTTCATCTTCGGAAGGAAAATTATCATACACGTCCTGATTTGTAGACGAAACTATTTTCAACCTTTGTACACGATCTTCCAACGCATATTTCTCTTCAGATATTTCTCGAGCAACTGTTTCCACGATATCGTTCCTTCCCGTTTTGTTGAACTCTTCATAGAATCTGCTTTTCAAATACGGATAGTCCTCCGCGCCTTTAACTTTATCAGATACACTAAAAGTACTTTCGCACGGGTTCCTTATTATCTTCTTCGTAATCACAGCGTTCTTTATTCTCGACAAGTACACGGTAGGTTGTTTCGATTGGAAATCGATACTCCCACGTTTCCGTTTGATTCTGGCTTGCGTGGAGGCGCTCGAGCGTTGCTTGTCCTTCGATAAACATACTTCCATGCGTCGCGGGGAGCCTTTAAAGTCAGACGGATGTTCCACGCGAGAATACAGTTCGCAGTTTATCCTGGAGGATTGCGGGAACAGAGTTGCTCGTTTCGCTGGGAATGCCGTTTTATCGTATCGTTTACTTGCACGTCTCGTGGGCGGTGTTTCGCGGCGTAGAATACTTTCCATGTGCTTCGAAGCCAGTGGAGTTCCCGCGGTGGACGACGCAACGAATTGTTGAGTCTCCTCATCCGTTTGGCTGCACTCGTCTTTCGAATATTTAATTTCAGCAGGAACTCCCGACACGTTGGCTGGTTTTCCAAATCGAAAAATGTAACTGAGGAACGACGGTGCTGGTGGATCTGTACCAGGATAGCACACCTGCAAATGCGTAAGAGAGTATTATCTCAGTGGATAATTATTATAAAGGAACTGTCCAAAACAATTAGAAGATTATTCGATATTATTACTAATTGTTTCGAGCACTAGTCCGAATTGTATTGAAAATTCTATACCTTTTGACTGCTCGCGAATACTCGCCCACTTTTCAGCAAATCGATGCTTCGTATTTTTCTGATATATTTCTTCAATCTTTGAAGCATATTAGTATTGCTGTTTTTAGTTCCATTGCGGCAATCTTCAGCCGGAGCATCCTGCCCTAAATAATTATCCTTGAACGCAGTAATTTCTGTGCGTAGCTCATCCAAATTGTCGGCAAGCGTTTTGATCTGGCCGACCACTCGCCTCATCTTCCGCTGATCGCGGCAGCATGTTTGCGTGGACATATCAGCCTCGCGATAATTCACTTTCCGAGATAGATGATTATCAAGGAACATTTACGCGGCTCGAGTTTATTTATATACCATGCGAAGGAACGTTGAGAACAGAATTTATTGGAGAACCTGTCGGGCGTTGTTCAGGATAAAACAGAGTACAAACATCAGCCTAAAGATACGTTGAATTTCATAATGGGACCGACTCGGTGTAACTTCGCGAACGTCTAACCAAACCGCGCAAGAATTTCGCCGCAGACACGTCGAACAGGAAAGAAGAACAATTTTTAATCGGAATTCAGATGTTCGTGGATATCGGTGGGGGTGACCATCCTCGGTGCTCGTATTAAATATCATTTATTTGATTCGACGTACTCGTCCTAGGTACATTAGTCGTCAGTCGGTGTCGCGCGTCAATAGCAGCGCGGCTATCAAACGTGTGTGAGTTTGGTAATAGAAAAAGAAATATTCTTCCTTCCTAGCACATACATCGACACGTAATACTTGTTACACGTTATTCGATTTCTATGTACAATTACAACAATTCGCCTCCGTCCGAAGTAATTATCATTTTCGAGGGGGGGTAGCGCCCTCCCCCGGAGAAGCGTCTATCACAACAGCTAAACAGTTTAAAGAAGATGCAAAAGTAATCGGTAAAAATTGATAATAAAAATGATCAACATCGCGCTGTACATCGACAAAGGGATCTCGCGGCGTGACCGGTAGTACCGAAGCGGGCAACTTTCAAATATCCGCGAGGCACGCCGCGGAGAGTTTCTGGTGTTCCGCTTATTCGTTGTTCGCTCGCGAATCGCGTTCCTACTAACTCGAGCTGTAAAATGGCATCGTTAATTCGTACATCAATAAATTACTCGTACAAAAAGTATTGTTACGTTTAGCGCGACCATCGCAATGGATCATGTAGCGTCCCCTCTCGCCGTACGCTAGCACACAGGCGTTTCTGGAATGCTGCTGTCGACTCAACGTCGTTTCTGCACTACACCCACCCCCCGCGGCTGGCCCCCATCGTCGTTTTAAACCGCAGGGCGAGCCACGGGTGTACTTTTGTTCTAGTAAGTTCTCCTAAAAATCGAGGTAATCGGGTTGCATATTACACCGTCCGCGAATCTCTTTTTAACAATACCTTGGGCACGAGTCCTCGGGCAAGAAGCCGGGCCTAGACGACCATCGAGTGATCCTCGCATCTGCGGATCAACCCCCAAGAAATAGAATTCCAAAACTCACGAGCCCCGGCCATGCCTGCGCGAATCATAAGCATCATTCGACTTCATTTCCCACCTATAATACTGATAGCTCCGAACGAAATCGTTAATACGTGCCGATGGTCACGCGGCTTCTTGATGGAGGACCCTCTTATCACCGACACGAGCTAATTAATCGTTCCCTCCAGAGTGAATCGCGCTCGCGCGCGCGCGCATCGGGCGCGCCGACTTTTAATACTTAGCGAGCTACTCACGAGGGAAGTTAGGCAAGTCAGAAGTTCAGAAAATTATGCAACTTTGCGGGCAAGTATAGTAGTTGACCCGTCACACAAACCTATTTTCTGTTGGTGCGATTTTAGGGGTTGAAGTTACCCCTTGATAGAAATGCAGAATTTTTTTCTCGTGGAATATTTCGAGAACGGTGAGAGATATCGAAAAGAAATTTAAGCAAAAGTTGCGTCTTTTTTTTTAGATCTACAAAACTGCGTAAAAATAATTATCGAATTAAGGGTTGGTGGTGGGAGGTACGTCGAAAAGTATGGATTTCTCGGTAATTATTTTACCGATCAACTACTCTGCTCGCACGCAAAGTTGCATAATTTTCTGAATCTCCGGCTTGCCTAACTTCCCTCGTCAGACGCGACCTAACGCGCCTCTAACGATATAAATAACATAAAATACGAGAATATCAGAGAAAGAAGAAGCAGAAGTGTGACTGATCGAATCTCTGGCTGACGACCGTCGAGTAAAAAGCAGACTAGACCGTTCTCCCTCTTTGTGCTGACAGTTGTCTGTTCGTTTCTCGGCCTCCCTCTTTCTCTTCCGTTCCCCCTTTTTAATTTCCTTTCGTGGCACAGCCTTGTTCCTCCCGCTCCGCGAACATCCCTGTCTCCCTCCCCCACCCCTTCCGAGCGCTCCTCTTCGCGGGAACGATCTCGCGGCGACGTCGTCCGGGATCGAAGGCGGGGACGGATCTGGGAAGGACGCGTCCCCGTTGTCGGAGTCTCACCCAGATCCTCGGCGACGCGCACCGCCTGGGCGACGTCTCACACAGCTTCGCCCTGAACGTCGTGCTCCTCCCGGTCATCGGCTCGTCTCAGAACGAAAATCCTTCGTGTAATGTCTCGGGCGTGGATGCGCACAGGTGTCGTGTGCTCTCCATGGACTAGCTCAGTTTAATCGGCCGTAGTACGGTCTGTCGGGGATTCGGGGAGGAATATTGGGTACGGGGCGCCTATAACACAGACAGCGATTAAAATACAGGCGGTAATTCGAGCGATGCGACGGAGGATGGCGGCGATAAATGGCGAGCGCTTCGGGAGAGTAAAGCGGTGGCCGAACTCGCGAATCGTGTTATAAAGTTGCACCCTTCAAATGCGAGCTTGGCAATTTACTTAGATTCTTCGGCATATGGATCTCGTTTTCCTTCTCTTCCGGGAGCTTCCGGGGTAGTGGCGGATTTAACGGACGGCCGATGAGCGGGGCCCAATCTTCCAAAAGTAATTATGATTTTACCCAAACACTGTATTTCTATCCGTTTCCTATAAATTTCATACCACACGCGCATAAATTTATTTGCAATTCTGCGATGTACGCAGGGTGTCCCGGAACGTTTGCCAGCTGCGCCCTTTCCCTTAAATCCGCCACTGTTTTGGGGGTATGTCGAAAGGCTACGTTACGCATTTGAAGGGCTCCGTGGGAAATAATTGACCAACGTCCAATCGAATTGTATTCTGCTTGGGAGTTTAAGGAACTACAGGAGTTCTGTTAATAGTTGCGTTTTGTAAAAAGCAATGGTGGTGTCGTTAGATTACCGAAATCAAACTGTGCTGGGCACGCGCGGTGATTGTTTTCGAATGAGGCTGAGATTAAAATGTAAACGAAAACAGCGTGGATTGATAACACGCCGAATATTATGATACGATATTAATAATATCCTCGAGTATCGATGCTCGCTGCTTCCTACATTTTAAACCCAGCTCCATTTAAACCGTGCTTATCGAGTTATCGTAGGCCACTTCTTGATATATGATCATTTATGTAGCAACCACTGCACGCTGTTGACACTCAGTGGCCATTTGAAACGTGTATAAAACACTGGGTCCTCGATGAACGATGAAACTGATACCAATTAGCAGCGAAAAAACAGCTGTCCACGCGTCAGATGTTTCGTGAAAAGATCAACAAGTTTGGAGATAAGCGAGTTTAATAATTGGACGTCGGAGAGATTATTTCTTGTACCAAGTTATGACGTGCGAATGAATATGGTTTGTGTAAAACGTAGTAACGTTTCTATGGCATAAAACTGATAAGGTAGAAAGTAACAGAACGCCAGAAAAACGGCGAATACATTGTCATATCCAAGAGGAAAAATATGTAAATAATAACGATAAAAAAATGCGATGAATGATTATGAAATATGAAGTATGAATAATAATATGCTTATAACGCAGCATGTCTAGTGTACGTAGATAATTATTTCGCAAACTGTTGGAGATGCAAAAAGTTTATATAAAAACTATTTCGATTAAGGATCTGTAGTGTTGACCCTTGAAATTTTATTAAGAATATTAAATGCAGATTTCTTCAACTTAATCATAAATTAAATCCACTAACCGAGCTCGATATTTATCTACGAAGATTGAAATTGTAAAACTCAGTTTGAGAAGGAACTATCTGCATACACTCCGTCGGACATACCGTCTAAATAAACAATACGATTAAAGCAACACGAATGAGATGATGATCTGTGAAGGAAAATTCAACAGATTGCACAACATGCTCAAGCAATAGCGAAAACGCATGCAAAAATGATTGTATATAAAACGGACCCTCGATCTTCTTATTCCTTTCACTTTCAAATATACACTCCAATTCAACTGGAATTTCGAAAGTCCGAGCGTCCATCTGATACTCGCGGATGTAGTGAATTATAATCACGTTACTCCGCAAGTAAAATCCTGGATGCATGGGGGAGGAATTATTAAAGGGCAACAGTCGTGGGGTTCGATCAAAGAAAACGAACGCAGAACGCGAATACGCATTCCAGCGTGCGGGGAAAAGTGAAAAGTTTCCCCCACGTTCTCGATCCAGAAAAAAAAACAAAAAAAAAAGAGAAGAAATACTTTATCTCAATGATCCATCGGTTAGAACAAAGTTAGAAAATTAGCGAAACGCGTGGAACCAGTATGGGTCAGTAATTATTAACGAGACTCGCCGTGTAACATGAAATAGAACGTGTTAAGCCCTAACGCATCCATCAGTTCATTAGCTCCGGCAAAAATAATTCTCCCCCGGCGGAAATGCGTTTCCGGTCGTTAGATATCTATACAGACTTCTCTCGATTCCTCCTTCTTTTATATATAGATATAATATATATATATATATACATACATATAAATATATATATATATACATATATATTTATAATCTATAACATATCGTTATTCTCTATATACACATTTATATTGCAATAAAACAGTGTACGTATATCGCGCGTACGTCGCGCAATATATTACAACGCGAATCGTGTGTGTGGGGTGCGCAATCCGTTAGATACAAAAGCCAAGTAACCCAGACCGACCTTCCCTTTGCCCGACGAGCACGCGATTCTCTCAACGACGCACGAGGACGAATTAACAATCGGCGAATAATTCGAACGGGCGCTTCCTCTTTTCTTCGGACGTAGAAAAAGAACTGTCTATAAAAATCAGGTATAACGGGTATAAAAATTATGACGAAGTGACTCTACGCGCGCTAAAAAACTAGCGGGAAGCTCTGTTTCATTTTTTCTCCTCTCGCGAGACATTGGATTCAACGTTGGTCCCCCGCCTCGTTCACCGAAGGGTCCATCAATCTACAATCGCCCCGGGGTTACTTAGGCTTCAAGCTGCGCCGACTCGCCCCGACGCCCGTTTCGGCAGCGTTAACCGCTGCCGAGTTAATCCGCGAAGGGAACGCCGGCGACGAGTCTGACGCGAGACACACGCTCCCGCAGATTAACTAATTAATATCCGTTCCCCTGCTTCGCTCTTTCGTCCCTCGTCGTAGTTTCTCAACGCCGTCGCGCGTCAGTTCCGCGTGCGCGCGCAAACGGTTTCCGTGGACGTTTCGCGTCGCACTGCGCAAGCTTTGCAGTTAGAATTTCGCTATTATGTTTAAGGCTTTAGATGGAAGCATGTGTACGGTAAACGAGCCGCGAGATTTTCAATCGGCGCGCGCGTCCTCGCGCGCGATGTTCTTTAGTCCCTTCTACCTCCGCGAGGGATACATTTGAGTGCGGGCGATCTCGAGAACGGCGCGATAAAGTATCGAGGGAAGTGAGAGAAGAAAAACAAAAATAGAAAATAAAGAAACGAATGGAATAAAAGAGCAAAGGTTTCGATTCAACGCATTTAAATTCTCGGTAGGGATCGTACAATCGCTGGATTACAAACTCTTGGTGTTTCAAGACATCAGAATCGATCGGCATGCCGCGGGCGCGCTCAGATCCGCCTCTCGATTCCACGATTAAACGCTAAGTACGATAACAATAGTGTCCTAGCGTCCACGAGGGGTTCGGTCAGCCCCTCTGCATCGATCTATCGTGGATTTCTAACAGTGTTACCGGCGATGCCGCCGCTATCGAACATCGCCAACGCTACGAACATTGGGTCTAGCCGTGAGTGCCGGGGGGTTTGCCCTCGAGGACCGGTTTTTAGGCTCGATACGCGCGGGGAGTATCGTTACAGATCGCAGAGTACACGGAGTAAGGAATAAAGAGAGCACGGGAGGGAGTTTTCCGAACGAAAAATCGGTGGATCGTTTAATTGACGGTACGAGCGTGAAGAAATGTTCGAAGGGAGACCGCGAGGGTCTTAGCGAAGCTTTCTTCACTTGTCGCCTTTCGTTGTAACGTTTGTAGCAGAGATTCCACCCAACCAGGACTGTTAACGACAGAAAATTCTCTATACAAAATAACTGTCATCTTCCTCTGCGCACTACGGAGCGCTCGCGCGTTTCAAAAGAAGCTATCGGAATGTTTTACTAGAAATCAAGGCGAATTGAAAACAATGGACATATTCTCTCTTTTTTCCATAGCGATCTAAGGTACAATCAATGTAGAAAAGGTATGCACGACTTCGGAGGGTGGAAGCCTCGGTATAGTGTCGACGAACATTGAATAATCTGGACAAACACCGAGGGACGATCTATCTGCGCATCTTTACTACTTGATATGCCCAGTTGTTGATACACTACGCGCCTCGCGCGAGGCTGGTACACCTACAGACTTATTTCTATCAACTCATTAGACACGTTACTAGAACGATCCGTTCGAAAGAAACGACGCTATATACCATTCCATATAAGAGTAGACCCACGAGTCCCCGCTGATCTGCAACCGATCTGCGGAGCAGCTCCCACTACTTCCTGCTAATCAACAGCCTCTTCAGAATCGTCGGTTGCGCGGAACGAGTCTACTCTTAAGTGGAATTCAGTATAGACGTTAACTCGAAAATAAAAAGTCTTGTGATTTACCGAACGTGGAACGTTTACAGATTATTGAAACAAGTAGTGTTTCTTTTTACCTTATACAGTATATCATATAATAATATTATCAATAATAGTAGTAATAATAATAATATTAATAATAATAATAGTAATAGTAATAATACCATAATTGTAATTATCTCTGTAACTTCAACGTACGTTCTATTTAACTCTGGCATTACGGTGCAGAAATGATTAACGTGTAGGTGTTTACATGTATGTGTATGTTGTATCACATCTATATATATATATATAGAGAGAGAGAGAGAGATGCAGAGGGTGTGCCAAGATTATGAGGCCAGGCCAAACATGCAAACTCCCCATGCCATAAGAAATCGAGAAGTCCGTTACCATTTTGCAATCTGGGTGCCCGTTTTCAAGATACGTGGAGGCAGTCGAAGTTTGGGAATCTAACTTCCGGCGCGCGCTGTTTAAACGTCAGCAGCAGGTGAGCGTACACAGAGGGAATAACACGAACGTGTACACGTTTAACTGCATCGTACCATTGACAGTAAGCGTTTGAAGGTGCGTAACAAAAAATATTAGCTTGCTACGGTAATGTCTTGCGCAACAGAACTGTACACTCCTTTTACGTTCGCGACATTAGACACGTTTGTCACGCAATTGATAATATTAATATAATATTATTATTTTCTTTTTATCCACCCACAGTAATAGACAATTTCCGTTGGTTTATGTGGCTTCGCGTTTAACAAATGATCCTTTGCGTTTGTCTGCTCATCGATTTCCCGATCATCGCTGGTGTATCACAGAATATTAATGAAAACAAATTTTGTATCATTATCACGCCACCTTAACAACGCGCCGCAAGGAATAATCTTTGCGAGATCTCCTCTCGTTATCACGGCCTGAATAATACTGCTCGCGCGAGGCCATGCTCGACAAGGGTATGGGAGTTTACCCTCGTGTTTAAAATATACAAAGGCAGGTAGTTGAGAAATGTGAGGGAGTCGGTGGTGATGGAAATACAAGCACGCTAACTGTGTGCACGATTTTTGACAAAATAGAGAGACGAAAGTGTCGTGGTTCTCCGCACGATTCGACACGCTTGTTCTTCTGTTTTACGACTCGTTTCGGTTCCTTCCGAAGGGTAGTCTGGGCATATCTATTAGTTCACTAACAGCACTGATAAGAAAATAAAGCCTGATCTTACATTCCACCTTCTCACATTTCTCAATTAACTTACAAATTTTCTGTGTATGCTGCATTTCGTTTGGCCACTCAATATTTAAACAGCGCGCGTCGGAGGCTAGGCTCACAAATTTTAATTGCTTACATTTTGAAAGCTGTACAGGAATTTTTAGATTCCTTTCGGCACGAGGGATTCGAATGTTTCTACTTACGCCACAATTTTCGGACACCATTCTGTATTGATAGATCTCTATATATATATATATAGACACATAGATAGATCTGTACAATATAACATTACAATAATACCACTTGTGGCTGCTCGCGAGTTTCCCTCTTCCTTCTCTACCTCTTCCCTGTTTCTCTCATCGGATTTAACATATACGATCGATTTTTCCCTCCGTGTAACAGTAATCTAGCGCCCAGCGAGTGGACTAAACGACTAATCGGACCACGGTGCTTCGTTTAATCCGCGACTGCGACGTGCTTTCGTCAAGAGAGAGATCAAACTTCTCGCATCGATACACCGCAAAAAATTACATTCCCTCGATCGGCCTGGAGTAATACGTCAAACGGCAAGAAGAAGTCACGGCCCTCACGCGCAACTCGGCGTGAAGAAATACGTCTAGAGTCGGGCGATACCGATCAGTACCATTTAGGCCCCTTAAAACTCCGAAGAGAAGATGTTACGGGTATGGTTCCGCAGGACACTCATTTTAATCTCAATCTCGCGCCATTGCCTTCGAAAGGAAGGATGGCAAAGACAGTCTTTTGTAGTCCTCTTTTTCTCACGCCACCTTCTCTTATCATTTCTTTTTTTTTTTGTTTCATTTTGTTCGAACGATCGAGCAAGGAGGAGCACGAGCGGCGCAGTGACACGAGAAATGCGAGTCCATCGTCGTCGAGATGCTCTTCTACAGTCATTTATCTACCCAGGGAGACCTTCGACGTTTTGCTGTAACGAAAAATAATATGTTCTTTTTGTAATTGCACTTCGATCATTGCCCTCGATCTTCAGCGCGTCACTGCACAGACAGCCGTGCGAGGAATTCGAAAGCTCGCTCCCATGCGTGACGTCGATACTAGCGCGTGGATTTCAGAAACAACCCGCGCTCCACGTTTTGCAGGCCATCGAGCCGAGAGAACACTCGTCAGAGACATTTGCGCATAGATATATGCACTCGTAGGGAAACACGCGGCGAAACGGAGCGATCTAAGTGAAACTTCACCCCTGCTCGCGGAAAATGCAAGTCCACCCTATCTGTTCAACTCCTATCTGTCGTCTTTTCGCGATCTGATCGAAAGAGTAGCGCAAAGTACTCGGCGAAACGAGAAATCCATACGAACGAGGGTCATTATTCGGAACAAGATTTATTTTGAAAAATTGCCCGCGGCAATTTATTTTGAAGTCTAAATTATCTTCCACTGTGTAATACCTACTCCTGTACAAGGACGAAGCGAACTCTTTGCCATTTAAAAATATGCCAACTTTAGTTACGAAGCTATGGTAAAAGAAGATTAATGTAATATTTCACGATTTCTTTTTGTAAAAACAACAACATATTCTTTCAAATATAATTCCTGTTGTAGGCCATTTTATGCAGATAAATGTCAAACGCTCCGCCTCTCCCTAAGTTCCCCTACACAACCTCGTTCAAACTTATATGCGATATATTTCTATGTAAATATTACGAATATCGTACAATCGGAGCGTGTCCGACTATCGTGGCACCGCGCGTTAACGCGAAATCCAAAAGCACGTCGCCTCGCGACACGCGGACGCGTCCAGTTACGAGAACGCGGTAGTAAATACATTATTCATCCCTCCTTATATACACGTACATCGAATTAAATTAGCAAAGCACGGCCGAGGAGCTTAGGAAACAACAAATACCTTCGAAATACAACGTAGCTCCTGAATGTCCGGCGCGCGATACACACACAATTATACATCGTAATGCTAGACGATTCACTGTTACAATTTATTCTGACGCGGTGTCAGCTACTGCCAGTTCAGAGCTATTATTTCAGATAGAGAAGTTCTGCGACTCGGGATTTTCAAGCAAAATCCTCGAAGCATTTCTACGCTATATCACATCCTATGACTGAGCACGTTTCTTGCGCGTTTGTTTTTTTCTTTCTTTGTTAATATTCCATATTGGTTAGCTATTATGTACGCATATATCTGTATATCGTTAATATTAAACGGCTAAAAGACGGAACTAAGTACGGTGAACATCTTAAGAGGTAGAGAAACAGTGACTGTCGTTACACGATGCTTAAAATTATTCGGTAATAATGCAAGTAGCCGCCGATGGAGATCGACGGACACGAAGAGAAACGAATCGTTCAACAATATTTTCGGCTTCTTCCCCAACAGCATGACATTTTTTTTTTCCTCTCTGTTTGCCTTTTCCGTGAAAGCACAAGCGAGACAAAGACGGAACGTCTGGCAAGCGATAGACGAGTTCACCATGAGCATTACGATAAAAACGTCGCATCTTTTGCGATGGAACTCCGTTCGCTACTATTGATCACATAGGGTTCTAAGCAGACTTCCCAGGACAGTTGCACCGGATACGCGCCTGTGCATATCGATCTAGAATGCGCGCTCTTTCTTTAAATATCTTTATCAGCAAGAAGATCGCTTGCGGGTCTTCGTGCTTGGCTTCAGCCGCTTAAACAGTGGCAAAATCCGACCTTTCTTTCCTTTCTTTACATTAGACCACGAAATTTGCCGCACCCCTCGACAAATATCCATTCGACTAACTTGATTAGCGAGATTACACGGTACGCGTGCCGTTACTCTACAACCCGTGAAAGCATCTTTAGCTCCAGCATTTTAACAGTTAATCCTCTTACGGCGTAAGAACAATATACACGGAATGTCGCGAAGCAAATTACGCGTCTTACAAATATATATATATATAGAGATAGTTCTTAATCGTATTTCCTACGTTAGCATAATATGCAACAAGCACAACGACGTGTGTTCTCTTTCTGCATACGTACATGTTTATATATATGTATATATTTATATGTGCACGTGTTATTCATATAACGTTATAATCTTCGAAGGCATCATCGCTGTTAATTCAATTTCTCCGACCATGCAATAGGGAAAACAGACAGAAAGAGAGGGGGAGAGAGAGAGAGAGAGAGAGGGAGAGAGAGAGAGAGAGAGAGAGAAAGAGAGAGCAAAGAAGGAAAACGTAGTAGTTACACGCGCAGAGAGCTGTTATTCTGAAACTCTATCGCAAAACAGCGAAGACATCGACGTTAGTTGTACATTCTCAACCCTGAATAGTCTACCAATCTACTTTGCGCAACTTAAACAAGAGTAAACCCATTCGCCAGGCGTCGTTGGTTAAAAGTGGTAAAGAACCTCGCGACAATAGAAAAGGCGTGACAGCAAAGGGTCTATTTACTTGATCTTGAATGCATCCATCAGCTCGTTCACGGCGGCATTAGCAGCGGCCTGCGTCGCAGCTTGAGTCACCCTCTGCTGTATTTGCTGTAGACCACCCCCACGACTAAACATACACCACGGACACTCAGCTTTTACCACAGATCTCATTTGTTGCAATGTTGTTGTATCTTTTTTTTTTTTGTTTCAAATATGTTTCTTTTTTTCTGCTCTCAATGACTTAACGGTAACTGCTACTTGTGCATTCGATTAAGCGAATCTCGGACTTATCGGTATACAAATGCGCGGGTTCGCGCGTCGAATGTCCCAAGAAGTATGTACATAATCTCCGCAAGCACGCGGCACTCGATACAAATAGATGGAACGCGTACATCAAGAGGAACGGTCATGTGACGCGATCGAATGTGTGATACTCCTTTAAAAAGAAACACAAGTGTTTTCAATGCAGGCACCGACATATACGTCCCTAATTAATTAATTGACAAGAGCTCGGAACTCATTCTGTTATGGCTCATCGAACGGAGGATTCTTTTTCACAGAGAAAGCAACGATGTACAGGGGATTTAGAAGCATTCGGGTGCGCGGACACGTATCGCAAAAGAGACCACCGTGCACACCGTGTTTCACATTACCGCACGGTTCTCACTGTCAAGCGGAGCGTTGCCTTTCCCAACACTCGGAAGTGTATTACAATTTGGCGTGGCTCTTTTGCCTGTTAAAATGTCATGCTGTTAGTAAGCGAACGAATACTTATCCACCTGCGATGAGAACCCAAGACCATTTATTTTACAACGTCTTTAGTTGTATATACAGGCATCATGTACAATTCCTTTTCAACTAATTTACATCGAAACAAATATATATATATAATATATATATATATTTTTTATCACCCTGTCTACAATTTCATCGCCTGTCACGAGTGAGCGTGATTTATTTCTAGTGACCATTCGCTATTAACGATCGATCGTACCGCGGACACTTAGAATTTTAATTAGAGGTGTGCAAGCTTCCGTATACGAGACCGTACACGCTTCGTTGGAACGACATCGAAAATGAACGCAATATTTTTTGGGGATCGTTTGAAAGAGAAAAAGGACGGGGAGAAACGAGAAGTGGGGCGAAACGATTAGTAATGTGGGAAATGATTTCTTGGTCGTTCTTATGAAATAATTGGACCACTCGAAAACAACTGCGAATTACTGATATGGACTGGACGTGTAGCGAAGGATAAGTTGCTTGTCAAAATCCTTGGAAGCTCTTGGCCACTAATAGAAATCTTACAAATTACACACCCCTAATTAACAGTGATCTAATAATCTGTAATATATTACAGACAGAACATATAGCGTTAGGAAATTGTATTTCGTGTAAAATGTACACTGACTATGATGCAATCGTTATATATATATATATATATATATATGTATATATATTGATTAGTAGCGAATAGGCGAGTTAGTGCGAAGACTTTATTGTCGGCGCCTGCAATAGAAAGTGAAGTTAGCACCAAAGCCTCAATCACACAAAGCTATAGAGACAAAGCAACTGCAGAATTTCCTTTTTAATTGTTTTAGTGAAGATTAAATGAAAAAGAGGCCCTTCACCCCGTAACTTAAGGCACAAGGACTATTTCGACACAGAGCTGACAAAAAACGTTGTTGTGCAAACTTTCTCGTGTGCGAATCTTGATAATTGAAAAGACAATTGATAGTACAGAGTGCTCCTCAAGCTATGCATCGTTTTAATGGCCTCTGTACTATGCCACGAGATAGGCATTTTGGTGAATGATACGTAATTGTTTCCGTACTTACGATGGTATAAGGGGAGGAGGTAGGCCAGGATTAGCACGAGCCGGCGGTGGTCCACCAGGTCCGGGTCGGTTTGGGATGGCCGGTGCTGGCCGACCACCCATCGGTACCGGCGGTGGTGCTCGAGAGCTAGAAAGAGGTGGTGGCTGTGTCACTCCACGTCTTGGCCCACCAGGAGATGGTGGTGATAACCTGCAACAGATTCGTTGCGAAATGAATAACAGCTACTACGCTCCTGCGATATATTCAAACCTCGCGCCCAAAACAATTACAATTTTCAAATCCCTGAGAATTAGTGTCGTGTAAATGTAATGGAGAGAATAATTGTTTAAAGCGTAATGTTCAGGACCACCTTATCCACCTCGCGCCACTCTTATTCTCGGCACTGTCGTTTCTGTGTTAAAGTCGGGGTACGAGGAAGATGGGGAATGTTTGTAGTGTGTAAAACGCCGAATGGCATTCTGTATTATGTTTTAATAATTATACGAATACACACAAAGCACCAAATTAAAATCGCGAATCGAAAGTTATGGGGTGTATTTCGAAATTAAATTTATAAAGCGTACAGATGAGCGTATATACACATATGCTGCTTTGAATTATGAGCAAAAAAAAAATAGGGGGGAAAATGATAATTATGAGAAACATAGTGGCTCTTACCCAAGACTGTTTGAACGGTGTTCAAGTGTATGTGGCAAAGCAGGCAGTACAAGATTGAAAGATACCGAATTAGTTAAATGCATAAGCGCCAATGAAAATAATAACATAATTTTTACCTCGGATTCTCGGCAGACGCCAGCCAATCGTTCTTCACTGGCGGCGGCACTGGAGTGGAAACTGTTGCCATAGAAACATCCCCGATAATACGAAGTGCCTCCTTGCATGCGTGATACATGCGCAACATTTCTTCTCGCTTTTGTGCTTCGTCGGCCGATTCCTCCATCATTGAAGCCTGCAATATCCGTTAGGTCATTCGCCATTCCAAAACTGAAGAACGTTACTTAATCGCGGAGCAGATTCGGGAGAAGGATGGGATGCTACAAATAAATTGGCAGGGGAACTTATAGTTAAAGGATTAATGAAGGTCTTCAGAAATTCTTTATCAAATTTGCTCCACTGGGAGAGGGAAAAATGACTTCTTAGGACATCGCGAAGTTTACGTGCAGGTGGATAGATTTTTGAATATTCTAAATTTACAGAAATTTTTACCTGATCGCCGCTTGCGTAGAGATGCGCCAGCAACTCTCCGTTAATGAAATCCTTTGCATTGTTAATGATCAAATGCATGATAGACTTTGGAACCAGATCGCGAGTAGTTTTTGTAACGATCTTCATGTACGAGTCTACCAAGTTTCTAATAGTCTCCACTTGACGCTCCAACTGAGGATCCATTGATGACTGAGCTTCAGATCCGCCCTATAAATATGTGAATTGTAAATTCTATGCGCCAATGGTGACTAGATTAGAAGGTAAACTTTTATAATCCACACATGTTAGATATAATCTGAATATACAAGAAATGTGAGAAAAATATAACTGCGATAATTAAAGTGTTATTGATTTTCTGTTCTATTGGAAATGCTGCTAGCGGGAAGAACAACGAAGTGTTTTTGTAAACGATACATATGTACGTCACTAGCGTACTGTATTCATAATTAAAGAAGCAGAGCTGGGTGGAAGTGTCTCATATTTGGGTGTGTTGTGTATTTTGTATGTCTACGAGATTTCTACAATCGTACCAACCTCATATCCTTCCTTTAGTTGATTAGAGACAAAAAACATTTAATTATAATTGTGAATGCAATATAAGAATTTAATTAATCGATTTCCGAAAGGAAGTAATAGATACAAGAATTGTGCAATCGATACTTGTGCGAATAGAGTCTTATTAAACTAAATGGAAGTGCTTTCGTAAAGATGCAATGTTTCGTATTTCAAAGTTTCTTTACCAGAATTATGCATTTCGGTGCAAAAGAAAAGCTTATTAAATAGTACTATGTTAGAGTAGCATTAATTTTTAAGCGTCAAGCTTTAGTAAGCGAAATAAATCTCGCATGTATCATATCATAATTAGTTTTAAGATATGCCATCTAGTAAGAGCGTTAAGAAAGATTTATTATAACAATTTCGAAATTTATCGTATCACAACACCACACACTTAAGAATTTTCTATAGAACCAAACACTTTTTATATTGCCCACGTTAACTCACCCGCTGCTTATCCTAAAATAAATTAAAACAGGTCTGTCTAATAAACGTAACAAAACATATGTCGATTTTATAATAGCTACTTTGTCCTAGTAACGATAAAAACGAAGGATAACATTTTTAAACGAAAAGAACACAATATATTCTTATAATTCCACGGGACTCCTTTAATCAGTGAACACCCTGTGATATTTGGCAAAGTGAATTTCAAATTATATAGGAAAAGCTTACCTCTCCTTCTCCATTTGTTTGCTCGGTCGATTTCTCCGGATATACACCAGCGCGGAGGAAAGAGGCCTTCCAAGAATCAACATCGTCCTGCGTTTCGCAACTCAATTCAAGCTGTTTGTAATCCTTATAAACATTCCTGCCTTCCGGATTAAACAAAGCAAACAAATGGCGCCGGGACATGAATCCTTGTTCCAAATCGCGCAATTTCAATCCATCTAATGGTAGCATATACTTCTTCTCGCGCTCCTATTGAAACAAATATTAAACGTGAGTGATAAACGCTGGATTTATTATCGGTGTGTGTGTACGTTATAATTGAAGAATATTTACTTCTTCGTCTTTGAACCAAGAAATACTCTCTGACGTTAAGACAAACCAATAATCTCTGGAACCACCCTTCATTATACCGAGATTGTGAATGCACATGTACCCCTTACGTATTACTTGATTCCCTAATGTATGGCGACCAGACTTGACAGCGTTTTCTGAGGATTGCTGTGCACTGTAACACAAGGAATAATTTATAATGAAATGTCAAATAGAAAAGAGCATTTTAATACCCATGTACAAAATTTATTATAACAACTTGCCACAAAAACTTGTTAGTTGACCGTATATAAAAATATCTAGCAGGGTAAAAACCTAGCAACGTTTCATTAACTTATATAAACGTTCACGCAATAATTTCAAATCGAACTTTTACCACTAAATAAATATATAAATTATACGAAAGAATTAAGTTTCCTTTTTAAACGTGTGCATTTATAATGCAAAGAACATCGCAAAATGAAATGTGACGGAAAAAAATAACCAGCATATGTAGGATAATTGCTTGGACAATATATATTTTCTATTTATAATTTGTCATGATGAGAATTCGATAGGACTTGAAGAATGTGATTTTATCTTTTAAACTATTTCGATTTATATATGAAAACTATAACATATAGCCACAACAACTCCATGCATATACTCTTTCATACAGCTTTAAGTGTCACATTTGTATAAATTCTTGGTATGCGCATCATTTGTAACATGAAGATACATACAATTATTATCGCTACTTGATCAACACTGCGGTCATTTTGCAGTTCATAATGCATAAAGAATTGCAAAAGCGCGTATTACATTCATTGTGAAACAAAGTGAAAAATGGTGAAACTAAGATTTGATGGTGCTGTATGAAATATTCGATTCGGAGCATTTATGAATGTCTTAGACAATGAATGGTCCATTTAGTAGTAATTTATTTTGTGCAAGTATGTACAAAATACTAATACATTTAAGTTATCAAGAAATTATGGCTGTATTCTATGCTATGTAAAACTATATTATAAAAGATGCAGACAAAGAAAACTCAATAATAATTTGTATGTAATAGCATCTAATGTTCAAAGAGATTTCGTCTTTGCTTCGAGTGATATGGTACTTCTATTGTCTTTGTACACGCGAATTAAAATTATATTTCATTTGTCGCAAGTACAAATTTAAATAACATATATGTACATACATATGAACACTATGAATTTTCAGTTGCACTATACAAAAAACTATTATTAATAAAATGTCAAAGAATGAAAAATCGTAGATATCGATTTAATTGTTGAAAAAATTCAAAATTTGCTAAAGTAACATTTAATAGTTCTTTTTTTTCTCTGTATAATATATGAAATTAAATTAAATATCGCTATGTCAAGGATTATAATTCTTGTTAGAGAAATGATAAAAAATTGAAAGCTGGGTAAAGTTAAACAAAGAATAAGCGTAAAAGAAGAAAGAGCGTGAAAATGGAAAAGGAAGAAAAATGTAGTGTAAATCTTTGTTCCAATGTACTTTATAATTCTTACCTTGCATTATGGCTACTGGCTGCCGCGCTGCCGATATAATTAAATTATTTCTTTAATTGTGAAGTATAAAGAATTGATGAAATGGAAACAAATGTCAGGAAATGTGTATATGGTATGCGATTCAAGGAAAGACATACACATTGTACAATTTTTAGAACATAAAACATTAATCAGCGTGGTATTAGCAGCGCACAAATTAAACAGAGATTAATTATCCGAAAGATTCAGGACGCGTGATTAGAAATAGTTTCTTATATTCGGTATGTCTTGCCTTTAATGGTGTAAAAGCTTGTGTTACAGCAGAAGTTATAATATCGCTAATCTTTATTTCGATTATTCTTAATCACCTAAGAATCATAGAAATAATATTATCCGAATGTTTCTCTAGGCTTGACATGATATGTTTCAAGAAATGAGATATCGAGGCAGAATATCGCTATAGGGTGGAAATAAAAATTAAACGAAACCTATAAAAAAAAAGACTAATGTTCACGAATATAATTTACAAATCGTTTCCCGTATTCTGTTCGATCATTTGAATTTTGAGAATTTATCAAGTGATGAAGTAAGCAAAACTGCAAAGTGGACAAAAATGATGTTAGTCACATAGAAATAAAGAATTAAGATGTACAGGTACGCATATTGCAAAGAGGGAAGATGTAAATGAGATACATTTTAATATGACTATACATATGACACAAAGTGTCATACAAATATACATGAGGTACATAGAACAGTAGTAAATTCTACTATTTATCAATGATATCAAATGTGTGCCTTAGCTTTGAAGGACAAAATGAACTAACAATATTTTGCTAGTTTAAAGCTTGCTATGTGAACTGACTTTAGCAAGGCATGCACCGATTATGAAATATACCGTATTTCACCTGATTGCAAGCAACGCATCGATGTAACTAAAGGTCCATTATTAAAGATTTATACATTTGTATTTCCAAATTTGATTTCATTATCATTTATAACGATATTTTCTTCTCCTTTTTTAATTCAGGAAAATACGGTATCAACGCGTATTATGTATGGATAAATATTTGATGTGAATTCAAATATATATCAACATATATACCAATTTGCATGAAAAGAAAAAAAAATTAGCAAGCAGACTAATATAACTATACGTAATTTATGAATTCTCTTAGTATCATCTTTTTTTTACTTTGTAAGAAACTTAAATCATGATTTTGCAAAGAAACCATATTTTTAAAACATATTGGATTTGTTTTAGTAAAGCACATTATCATCCCGTGAACTATACTATGTGTTGAATTTACATTAGTCATGCAATATATAATTCATTACTGCAATTCAGATTACTTTCTTTTACAGATATTGGCACCTCAGTAAGTGACCCAATACAGATAGAACATCTAATTATCTCATTCGTCAAATTTTCATTAAAAGCACGAAAAAATGAACGACCCAGAACCAGAATATCTTCTACATATATATTCTGAATATAAACTAAGTGAAATGCAGAAATAATATTTTCATGTTTTTTCAAAATGTAGAAGACAATTTCGTTCGACTAATTTAACAAGACTAAACTTTGTTTTATGGAGTTTCTTATAATAATAATAATTATAATAATTTCAATCGAAATCATAGAATATAATACAATCCTGAGTTGGATTGTGTAAAAATAGTGTTTAAAGTGAAATTCGCGCTAAGAATCGTTCCGCTTTTGATTTGAATGTTTTTTTGCGCGTTTAATAATAGAGACAGCTAGATGTTCTCTTTCTGACAAACAACCCAGTATAAGTGTTACGTAATTATACATTATTTTTGTCCCACTTGAAAAGATACTGCCTTTACATATCATAAACAATAGTATGATAACTTGAAATGCTTTAAAGAAAAGATATCTCTCAAATAAGGAATACCGAACGTTGTGAATATAGATACATTAACTATAGCTGCAGTCATGAATATAATAAGAACAACATATAGCGCTAAATGTGCGGTCTTTAAAAATTAAATTTTTTCTATCGTATTGTTTACTTTTTTTTGATTTTGCTGAATAGCTACTGAAACATATATTAGAACATTGGAATAACTTACTTGGCGAAGCCAATAAAATCTTCGTGATTGGTGTTCATGTACGCAAGTTCGCAATCAACCAAGAGCACCAACTGCTCCTTGCACATCTGTTCGCGTTGTCTAACGTGAGTAGTTATGATACGCTCCGTCTCTTCTCTCAATCGCGGATAACGTGCCATCTGCGCAGACCAGCAAAATGTATCACACACACATCGGTTGATATTTTATAAACGGAAAAAGAATTCACCTACCCTGTCCGTACAAATGCGTACTACATTACTGAGTTCTTGCACAACTAAATCCACACATTTCAGACTAGGTTCTTTGAGTCTATTGATTTGTTTCTTGACTATTGCCTCAAAGGCCATATCAGGAGTAAACAGACCAACCCTGATACCTACGACATTTACGCTGCTATTAGTGATATTTTTAAAACAACAGAGCATGCTTATTTACTTCGATATGTGCATAAAGTTGCATTAATAAGAGTATGAAAATTCTAGCTATAGTTTACCGTGGATGTTTCTAATGGCAAAAGCAATTTCCCTTCTCAATTCTTTCTCATCGAATTCCATTTTAACTATCTCAAACGGAAAACGCTCGTGGAATAGTCTGTTTATCTTAGCACCTCCGCTGAGCTCGTTTGTATTGATTTGCGCAGATCCCGAACCTTCTATAGTTCTCTCAAAATCTGACTGAAGCTGCTGTATCATCCTTAAAAACATTTTTCTTTCAATCAATGCATAGACAAGCACTAAATTCTAATATTAGTTATATGGACAGAGAGTCGTGATACTTAATAAACGTAAAACTGCAAAGTCAATACATCCCATTAATATGTTAAAATTCTGTGTTAGTCAGTATACTTGTTACTGTTCACTCTTCGGCTGACTAAAAATGTACAACGCGTTAAAACTCTCATGCAAATGGTACACACGTTAAAAACAATGAAAAATATATGATACCTACATAAACTTATGAATTGATCTGAAAAAAAAGAATAAGAAACAGCTCTAAAATATCAAGACCCTCCACCCATAGTGTGCTTTAAACAAAAAATGCAGGTGATACGTTTAGTTCGTAAGAAACGGTATCTACGAAATGTGAATGAAATAAAATGTGAAACGTCGTAGAATCTGTCGTGTTTACGTCCGAAGTCTGTATTTCCTCTTTTTGTAAATGAAGTTTTATTAAAATTTTATTACATTAAACAGGCAAAATATTAAAGGAATTGTGAGAATGATATATTATATCACTTATGGTAAATGGCGTTATAAGAATACTTACTGCAACATAGCTTTTGTTTTTATGGCAGGATCATCGGGTCTGAAATGTTTGTACTGTTCTACATCCTTTTCCAACGTAAGCAACTGTTTCTGTAATCTGTCTCTCAATGCTGGCAAGGTATCTCTGATATGGTTTGTCAACTGTTGATTCAAAACTCGCTGCAAGTACGGTGTACCTAATCTATCTGCTAGGTGCCGATAAGATGGATGGCTAACAGAGAAACAAACATTTCGTCAATTTTCCTGAACCGCAAATTCGTACACTCGTTCTTTATTAACAGTCTGTACCTTAGGAAGAATTTCCTCTCAGCTGCCAAAGCATTTTTTATATCTTTCCGACCTTCTATATCCTTCTGACTTCTGTTAACGACACCTATGTAACCTCGCCTTAGAGGCAGTAGCTTGTTTTCCAAAATATCTCTCGCATCGGTACCGTCGTCCATAAGATCCAATTTTGTAATGACGCCGATCGTGCGCACACCTTGAAACAATTTACAGCATAAAAATACCTGTTCGACCTCGCTAATATAGAGTTTCGAGTATGCATAACGATATACCTTCGGGATCCACTTCTTTAGCAAGTTTAAGAGCGTCGCTGTTTGCTAAATCGGTGTTCGCTGGAGTAACTGCCAATATCAGGCAGTTTTCCCTTTTGATGAATTGGAATATCATGGCTTTAATCTGAGCCTCTATATCTACTGGTTGATCACCGATGGGCACTTTCGTAAGCCCAGGCAAGTCGATGAGCGTCAAATTCAGAACTGATAACAAATACGTTAATTAAGTATATTACTAGCGTCTGTACGAGGCGCGATAGATAAATATATTTACCATTTGGCGAATATACTCTTAAATTTATAGGTATGTTCGAGATACCCTTATTACTGCCCGTAACTCTATCTGTTTCTGCTTCAATTTCCTTCCGTACCTCGTCGAAATCCACGAACTTTTTGCCTTTACAGTGCAGAAACTCGGCCATTTCTACAACGAAGAAAGAACTTGCTTAACGATCGAAGAAGTTTCATGCAAGGTTTCTGCGTTATTTTACAGCAGCCAAATATTTTTAATCGTTTCACTTTACAGTGGAACTGCGCTCGATTTCCTTCTTATCAAAAGTTCATTGCCACAGGAAACACGATAATTCTACAGATAACATTTAAGAAGATGCTGTGCAACTTTACACGATAAATGACAATAAGCTTTCACGAAGAACGCAATGCCAATGAAACTGTTATAGCTGCTTTTTAAAATGAAATACGACGTAAGCATTTTGAATATACAAGAAAATAATTTTCTCCGTGTAAGTTGATCTTATTCCGTCTATCTCCAAAAACAGTTTTATCCTCCGCGAAGATAATTACTAAAAAATGTTCCTGCATCATAATAAACGAGATTTTTCTAGATATCTATGATGACTCACCAGTTGTACTGTTAATCAATTGTAAGATAAGTGGTCTTCGGGTTACAATGCCTGATCCTCGAGGTAAGAAATCCCTGGAAAAGCGTGTCATTATAATTTGTACCATTACGATGAATAGAGGATATGAAATTTATATTGCATAATGACGTACTTTCTACGTAGTACTAGAACAATATGTTGAATATAATAACAGAGTGGCGCATAACCAAAACGCAATTCTGATTTAGTATCTCTTATATTGACATAGGCATTAAAATTTTTTGCATTTTTTTGAAACTTGTATTTACACGTGTAATACAAAGTCTAAAAGAGTAATGTATCTTGCAATCGCAAGCGTTTCTTTAATATTCCTTGCAACATATGAATTACTAACTGTACTGTCGTAATAATATACGATAATTAAGAAATATTTATTAAGTTACTTGAAACATCTGCGTACGAAAAAGGAATCTATTAACATTTCCGCCGAGGCGAGTGAAAAAAAAGGCCGTGTTAACGGAACGTAACACTAAACGCGGTCTACACCGCGAACAATTAAATTTAATAATCCTCATCGTCGTAAACGCACGGTGCGGGTAATTCTGTGGAAGGTTAAATATGCTGGTAACGAGAAAGAGTAGCCGTTTGACAGGTCGGTGTGTAGGCGGCCTCGCATCATAAAGATATAGTTGATTTCGATGTCACGATCGATAGGGATTAAAATAGTTAACCTGAAGGGGCATAGAAAAGGGGGCTAGTGAAATGAAAATAACCGATGACGGATATGAAAATTTATAACGCGGCGCAGCTCGCCACGCCTTTCATCAAACGGCTGAATATCCTCGTAATTATCATTAATGACTCATGGGACGGCCTAACGATGGAAAACAATGAATCGATAGGGCACGGGGATACTTACTTCCCGACGAAGTTCTCGAGAACGGAACTTTTCCCTGCGCTCTGTCCGCCTACCACCGCGATTTGTGGTAAATCGAGCTGCATGTGCACCCCGAGCTGCGTGAATGCATCCTGCAGCTTGTTCACGATCGGGATCAACTGTTCCATACCCGTGTTCCCTGCCATTTTGTCGTGGCTGATCGTTCACTGATCCAGGAACACGATCGCCTTCGGTACTACGGCTGTGTCCTGTGGGCGACACCGAGCTGCCACCACTTCCACGCACAACCGTCGGAGGGTAGCTGCCAGAAGCGATACTATCCGTTTTCGTGAAGCACGCACTACCAAAATGGCCGATATTCGCGATGGCACCGTGGGATCTACATCGGATTTCACCGCATCTTTCCAAACGCTGCGACCGCGCACGGATCACAAACGTAAGACGTCAGCCGCTGGCCTACTACTGGGAAAGACACACCAAGGACCTCCGCATCCACTGCCGTTCACATAAATGAGATCCAGCGCACGGACTCGAGGCACGTAACGTTTCAATCGATAATCGAAGCGTGCGCAGAGGCGCCTTCGTTGTGACCCACTTTCCGCCGCGAGATAAAATCCATATCGTCCTCCCGCCGCTGACCCTTTTCCGCGTCCCGCCGTAATTTGCTGCCGAAGGAAGCTGGACACGCGCCTTTTCCCGTCTCTCACGGCCTGTCGCGATCAACAGTCCATTTTCTGCCCGATTGCGGACCCATCGGTTTTGAACGTTACGCGGCAAATACTTTTACTGGCGCGGAATGTTTGCAATCGTTCGAGAAAGTAGGCGGCGACCAATGGGAACCACTACTTTCTGGCCATTGCGTTTGCAGAAATGATAGTTCCCCATTGGCTGACGGGGGATGCATGACATTCATCTAGATGAAGACAGCTTTCATAGAATAATTGCTCGTAACCTATGATCTTATCTCTTTAAACGTTGCACATTTCACTGTGACCCTCGATTAACGTAAATAAGATCGATCGGGAAGATTGATTGTTGGTTACGAGATATTGTTATTTAATGCAGAAATATTTTAAATACAGGCGTAAAATGTGCACGCTATGTTGGTAATAAAACGCTATAATTTTACGAATAAGCTAGTCGCATTTATTTGTATTATAACACACGCGCTTTAATTGAACTATCGATAATCAATATGATAGAATGATAATATATATTTCCAGAAAATGTAATTGGAATGTTAAAAATTTTAAACACTCGTGCGCCTGCGTGCTAACGTCGAACGTCTCTTTAAGGCTTCTTTTAATGTATCGAGAACAAAAGTAAAGTCATTGGGATTTAAACGTTATTATTAGTCAGCATGTTTTGCCCCTGCAAAAGTAATATTCTCTTTTAAAATTGACAGACATAGCTGTAATATTACTGCTCGTAGAATCATGCCAAGGAGAGCTAAAAATTTATCAATTAAAAATCTGTTCATTTTCATGTATTCGATTTACGCAATAAAAAATGAAGAGCCAATGAGATACAAGGCTTAAAGAGAATCGAAGGAGGTCGATTTTAATCTCATCTCGCAGTGAATTAATTGTGTTCGCAGCTCGCGCAATGAAAAAGGCGGTTCGTAATCCCTCGTTAAATAGAACGTTGAAAGCTTTCTGTTTAAGATGAATAAAGACTGAAAGATCAACTCGCACTGACCCGTCGGGAGAGTCCTTAAAAATACAAATCAACTGTGAATGCGGTAGACATATATGCAGCGAGTGAGGGCGCGATCAGTATTTTCTTGCGATACGAGTCCAAAATGTCAGACATCGATAAATGGCTAGAAATTGCAAAAGAGTGCAAATACCTTCCCGAAAATGACCTTAAGGTAAATAATATACACGAAGCATTATTTATTATAATATTATTCTTCACGCGTTTGGTCGATACATGTGACAGAAAGATTGGCGTAAACTGATAGGTTACTTACGCCCGCTGCATTTCCTTCAATAATAACGTTAATCTTGTTTAGAGCCTTTGTGACATAGTATGCGACTTATTGCTGGAAGAATCGAATATTCAACCAGTGTCCACTCCAGTCACCGTATGTGGAGACATTCACGGCCAGGTAAACTTCATACGTTTGTTCTAACCTCAATACGACATCCCGTATCTCTAATAGATAGCGATAAATAGTCCGATAACAAGGGTGCTGCAAAATGCTTCTGCACGAATTGATTAAGACCCATGACCGTTTATTTCCTTTCAGTTTTATGATCTAGAGGAGCTGTTCCGCAATGGAGGCGCTGTGCCTGATACAAATTATATATTCATGGGAGATTTTGTAGATAGAGGGTATTATAGTTTAGAAACATTTACCCGCCTACTCACGCTTAAAGCTAAGTGGTCCGATAGAATAACATTGCTCCGAGGAAATCACGAATCCAGACAAATTACTCATGTCTACGGTTTTTATGGTTAGTACATGTTCGCGTACAAAAGTATCGTTTATTTATTACCTCTGTACATGTAACAATTACATTTGTTTTTTTCGTGCAGATGAGTGTCTAAACAAATACGGCAACGCTAATGCCTGGAAATATTGCTGTAGGGTATTCGACTTGCTCACAGTTGCCGCTGTTAGTATTTATAAATAATAAGTGACTTGATCGAAACTTATGCGCGCGTATCTAATGCGAATATACACGTTTCTGTTTAGTTAATCGACGAACAAGTACTTTGCGTACACGGTGGCTTATCTCCAGAAATTAAGACGCTAGATCAAATTAGGACGATCGAAAGGAATCAAGAAATTCCGCATAAAGGTACTTACTTGGATTAGTAGCGTGCGATGCTGCACGGCGATACACCGTGGTCGTACGTAACGGTGAATTTTACTTTTCCACTTTACCCTCAGGTGCTTTCTGCGATTTGGTCTGGTCTGATCCGGAGGATGTCGAAACATGGACCATTAGTCCGCGTGGAGCTGGTTGGTTGTTCGGACACAAAGTAACATTTAAATTCATGGATATCAATGATCTTAAACTGATTTGTCGAGCTCATCAATTGGTCCACGAAGGTGTGTATTTTGTGTACTGTTAGACCGTACGGGAAGGAAAGAGTAATCGTTACTTTTGGCGTTAATTACAGGTTATAGATACATGTTCGACGATAAACTTGTGACTGTGTGGTCGGCTCCAAATTATTGTTATCGTTGCGGTAACATAGCTAGTATTTTACAGTTCACAACTGTGGATCAAAGAAGCCCAGTGCTATTCCAAGCAGTGCCTGATTCCGAAAGAGTAATACCACCTTTAACCACTACACCATACTTTTTGTGATCTAATTTAGTGGTTTATTTGTTTGGATGCAGAAAGGTGGTATCTGCGTTTAGGCTTTACAGAATTACATGACTGTTTCTTCGTGTCGATGCACCCAGGCTGGTACTACGAGCATAAATTTTTCAAAAATATCTCCGCGGACGATACGTTATTCGGAATTTTAGTCGAAAGAATCGTTTCTTCTACGTTTCATCAGAAAATTTGCAATTTTATAATCGGAATTATCGTGCAATTATGTATTCGGGAAATGTTCTTACAAGTTTTTAGGAAATATACTCTTTTTGTATGTTCTTTTTCTAGTTTTCTAGTTTTCTAATTTTCTAGCTTGAACAGTGATTCGCATCGAGAGAAACGTGAACGCTCTGTGGTCTAGACGCTTTTGCTGTCTACTGTGTACATTCTGTAAAGCATTCGCATCTCAGAGCAGTATCGCGGACGAGTACCGTTCCGAAGGCTAAGAGCTTTTAAGTAAGTTGCGAACGTGAACAGCTAAACGGTTCATTAATGTATGAATGAATAAATGAAAAGCATTTAAACATTCCGGCTAGGAAGAGTCTCTGAGTATAGTGAATGCTTAATTGATATTACGATCGTTGCGCGTAGAATTCAGGTTTATTAAAGCGTGAGCATATATACTACTGTTAAGGTCTTCCTGAGTATGTAATTAATCTGTTTCTGGTTTAGATATTGTGTGTGCTGCGTGCAATTCTTTTTATTCTAGATGCGCAATCAGTGTTCTTAGCAGCATAAATTCGGCGATTCTGCCGAGGTACAAATAGTATGTAGCAGTAGCCAAAGTTTTCCTGCCTAGGTAAGGAAATTCATTAGAACAATTGTATTATATAATAGAGGTTTTGTTATTATTTTTATGCACATGACAATTTTATATCCGACTTTCATTCCCTTCTCTATTATGTGCCCAACATGCCATTCGTAAGATGTTTTTAAACAATTGGAATTCTTTCAGAGTACCGGCCTTTTCGGCCACGTTTCACTTCTATGTGTACAGAGCAATAGTACGAATATTATTATATTCTCCGAATCTTTGTACAGTTTCCACGTTGTATGCCAAATCGCTGTCGTACTGAATAATTGTAATAGCTAGATCGTCATAAGTTCATTAAACGTAGGGAGCAATTTTTAAGAACCGAGACCTTTAGCAATGTGCCTCTAAATTAATAAGCGTTTGTGTAATATAATGAATACGGTAATTGATACATAATTAATGGAACGCACCGGCCATTGCGTATCGTAAGCCTGAATTCTGACCATCGATTTACTAGCTCACGATATTCCTAATCGATCACAGACTCGACAAATATGGCATTGGCATTGGCACTGGCTGTCAAGTTGAAACTACTCTATTTTCAATTTTGTGATATAGTTCAAGCGAGGCGTGCGAAAGTTGCGTCGACCGTTTGTAACGATGTTCCATGTCGGATCGTTTTGAGGATGTTTTGAAGACTTTGTTATTTCAAAAAGTATAGTCAACTTTTGAACAGTGCCTTCAGAACTATAACACGGCGGTCTATTTAGAAGTAAATACTTTCTACCGACGGATAATCATAGACGAACTAGGACGGATCATATAAATAACGACGAGAGCTTAACGAAGTGCGTGTGTATAAGGAAAATTTTTTTCACTTTTTTATATTCCAGGAAATACCATTGACATCTCCTTATCGTACTTGGGACTTTATTGTCACGTAAGATATTTCGGCGTCCAATTCAATTGCTTTACCTACGACCTACACGATACCGTTTTACATTTTACAATATTATCGATAAAAAGAAGAAAAATAACGATCTTATAATATATACCCGGATTGTTACGATACGCAATTATACGGTTTTACATTAATCGCAGTGCTTTATATATTTTACATTTGTCGAATAATTGTATTAGATAGATCGATTATACGATGCAGGACACGGAGTTTACGTTACAAACTCGACTGGTCGGTTTTGCAGCCTCTATATCGTGGAACAGAGATGATTAATACGAATGCCTGCGTAGTACAGACATCCTAGAAATCGTAAAAGTATTAGCTTCTGCGGCTATACAGGTATTCGCAGTATTCACCTTTGGAATGCCTCTGTCTGTGATCGCTTTAACCTTATCGAAGTGTCCAAGCGCTTGTGACCGTTTCTATATATCGGCGAGCTCACGCGAATAAAGACAATGACATTAAACGACGAGACTAATTTAGCTTAATGTTCTTGTGCAGGAGCTTGAACACTGCGCATAATCCTTAAAGATCTCACAGGTAGACAACATTTTAACGAACATGTACCTTGAAAGTATAGACTTTGTTATGTTAATGTAATGAAATGTCTGTAATAAAAACGCGCAGAAAATTGCAATTCACATTATCTCCGTAATATCTCCCGGCGCTGCTACCATCGTCATTGCCATTGTGATAAATAAAGTACAACACATGTATGCGTAAGCGTCAGCAGGTGTAATAGGAAGAAGAGATCATCGTGTGTAGGTATAGGGCGTGGAACAATAAAAATCATTTCCATAAAGGTCTGTTTATCTTTAATTAGTTTATTTACTTGTAATAATATTATTTTCATCGTATATATAATAATTCTATTTATTCCTTACTATTTATATATAATAATATAGTGTATTTATGTTCACTATGTATAATATATTATCTACATTTATAATCCCTATGAAAGGCATCTCCAAACAGACTTCAGATTTACTTCTTTTTTTTTTTAAAATATTTTATTTATTCATAAAAATACAGGGGGTTTACGCGCCACCTGTGAAATTCCGCCTGTTCTGCCTGGAACCGATAGCTTCCGATTATCGGTCGGATTAAATAACATTGTATACCTTACGATCCTTAATTCTTCTGAACAACAACGAATTAATTATTCCTCAACATCGCCTATGTACACGTCTTCGCGCGACAAGCCCGAAGCCTCCACGTTTCAGTTAAAAAAGTCTGCGGCGCGTTCCTCTCTCGCTTCTCGTTGTATCGTATTTAATAATCTGCGATTACATTATTAATATCACTCGCCCACTGGGTGAAAACGATGAAACCGCAGAACCGAATTTGACAGCTTCGACATAATATAAACAACGAAATGCAGCAAAAAAAATGCAACGAACAACGCTCGATGAATATCCAGGAAATCGTTAGCGACGGCGAGAAATAAATTAAAAACTAATAGAATATTTATTTTTACAACGAAACATATATATTCTCTTTCTCCATCGACTAGAGGGTTTGGTTTTAATACACCGTATCGATAAAATAAACCGAAAAAAAAAGGCTGAAACAGGTTGCCCAGCCTGTTCAGGGCATTCCTAGCCTTTCTTTCCATAATTTGATCAATGTAGTTGAAATAAAAGATAACTTTAAAATAATTATAAAACCTTAGTCCTTTGTTCCAGTTAGAAGCAAAGGTTCTGGTGAAATTGTGTTATTTAATCATGCGTGAAAGTTCGTAGTAAAGTATCTAAGTACGCTTTAAATAATTTTTTCCAGAACATTATAAAACACATGAAACACAAGAAATGCATAAATCGAGTTCGAACGATTCCCAGTGGAATAATAATTCTTTACGTTCGAGACCGCGTGAATCGAAATAATTCAAGCGCGATAGTCGCAAGTTGCGTCGTAAAGCATCGTTACAAACGAGAGTTCGTATTTCGCGCGTTTAAGCTCCGTTAGAAAAATTATAGATGACGCGTGACGCAGTGTCCGGTTCCCGGCAGAACGGCGTCTCACACGGCGCCCAAATCTCAGTTACAAAAGGAATAGTCGAAGGTAAACGAGATGATAAAAATGTACTTCCTAAACGTAGGTAGAAATTGGTAACTTTGACTCACTCATTGAAAAAGTATTATTTTCTCGCCAATCCGGCATTCGTGCTTGCTATTCTGCCCGTCGTTTCTGGGTATAACGTTTGTATCTCGCGCTTCTTTCAGGTATACCGTGGCAAGCGGCGCACTTCAGTCTAGACCGCTACGTTCGAAGTGATGGTGCGCGCTCAAAATATTCGCGTAACTTTTGTGGTTTTCAAGGAGAATCAATCATCGGATCGTCATCTGGAGCGAAGGCGATGGGTCCAGGAGTACATCTTGGTGAGCGAAACGTATTCATACCATTAATTCAATCTGCAAAACGTAACTGAACGGTCGTGCCAATGTCCAAGGGGTCTCTCGTTCCAATGTCCGTTAGCAATTCTCTTCCACGGTTCTAAATATCGCCCCGTGCTCTCGAATACGTGAAGTTTTCCGGTTGATTTAAGATCGTTTCGCGACAGCGATCGAAATGATCGTTCGAAATAATCATATCTTACGTCGTTACGTTATGAAAGCTCCGGTAACATATATATGTATAGTGTGTGCAATTTCGTTCGTGCTCGATCACTCGGTCCTCGCGCCAGAGCATTGTGGCGCCGCTCGACACAATATAAGAGCAGGTATAACACGGAATTATACAAAGAGACAGGACTAGTACTTTCAACATAGTTATTATTAAACCTTTCGTACAATATGTACAAAGTTAAACCCACAAACGAGAGGCATATATTTCTTCATTTTTTTTTTTTAAATTTCTTCACTTTTTTTTCTTTTGCTCTCAATAGACTCTCACTCGCACTTAAATATAAAAGGTTGGGCATGATAATACTCGCGGGTAGTATAATGCCCTAAGTCTTGCTGATCCAACACGTAGCTCTCTCGTAAGCAGCTACTGTACTCCCAGACATCGATGCACATTTTCATTTTATACAATATACATATTTATATTTATATTTATATATACTTATATATATATAATGTAATGTAAAGACAGTCCAACTCGGCGCCAGGTTCTTTTAACGCGGTGTTCTCTCTCCCTCTTTCGTTTATCTCGCGACCGACGACACTGCCACTCGTATGTACAACACACTAACAATAAATAGGACGCGACAAGAGAGAAAAAAAAAAAGAAGAGTTCTTCGCGGGAAGTACATAATGTTTACGAGCTAAATAACGAGAATGAAAAGGTGGGGAGTGGGGGGAGGTGGCTCTGGTCGGGTTGAAGGTTAGAGGGGAGAGCAGGGGGGCGTTGGGAGAAGGTGGGGAGGGCGTAGAATATCTACGAAGAATAGGAGACGGAAGGAAGAGAGCAAAAGGACCGGAACGTATCGCCATAAATACATTATATACGCTGCTTCCCCTCTGTATTGCACTGTACAAACGGTAACTTCAAAGCAAACTTTCGCGCGCAAATACGAGACGAACCGTGACGAATACTTGCGCTCGAAGGGAAGAAGTGAACGTATACACACGAAACGCGCTGGCCAATGGTCACAGGCTCCTTAACTAATTTAGCGAGGTTTTCGTAAAATTTTCGTCTTCTTTTTCTTCTCTTTGAAATCTTCTCGTTTTCTGTTGGTTTTTTTTTCTCGTTTTGCGACCTCATCGACCGTCCAATTGAACACAGAGACAAGTGTACGATGATGTCCGGGGAATACAGGAACCGTTACAACCCAGTTCCTAACCTCAAATAATATACATGTTTACCGTATGAAGTATCCCATCGTTAGTTAAGTCTTATAGTATGGACAAGTATCCCTAGGCTAGTAGGCCCAAGGTCTGCGAATAGTTCGTGTTGATTTCTCGTAACGTGCGCTCGCGATCACGAGGCCACGCGATGATTGTTTCGATGAAGGCGGAGAAACAGAAGCGAGGAGGAGAAATCGAAGCGAAGCGACGACGGTTTTTGCCGCGGATGAGGATGTCCCCGCGCGAGATAGATTCGTGGCGCGATATAGGTACGTTTTGAGCAGGAATTGGGCGACCGTTTTGTGTCTCGATCCGGTAAAATCGCGAACGGGAGCGGACGAAAATTATGGTAGATAAATGCAACGACCGAAGGCGTCTGACGAGCGATTAACGCTGCCTTCGGGATCGAAAAGGGAGATCGTTGTTCTCGCCGCAGCTCGTGATCGCGCGCGTACAGATGATCAGCGCGTATTTACGATAATTTCTATGGAGGCAAGATGAAACAATCACGTCGCGATAGAACGTGCGCCGATTAACCATTACAATTGCGTATACAAGGAGCGTTATCTTCTTTCGTTCTCTTTTCCCGGTTTCTCCTCCATGAACACGAACCGCGTCTCGAGCTGGTTTGCTTCTTCCTCCCGTCCCGTATATATCACTCCTCCCTCCCATTCCGTTTTAAATTCGTTCTCACCTGTAACGCGTCTCGCTATATTAAATAATTGAGCCAATCCCGAGTACCTGGTATTTCCTGGTCGCGAAGAAACCAAAAATATCACACGCGCGTGCCCGCGGCACACGCACACATACACGTATGTATATCATCTACGTATTCGCTAAAGTGGGCACCGTTTTTTTCATATTTTTTTTTCCCCCCTCGTCACTCGTTTCTGCGCACGAGGTTGTTCGTTTTCGTCGGCGCAAGTTTCCCCGCAAGGGGGAAATACCAAGCCTCTTGCTGTTCGTGTCTCCTCCGTTCGTTCACACGCGTTTAGCGTTCCATCCTTTTCTCGTTATAATACTATGAAATTATCGCAGTCGTTTCAGCGAGGAATCATATGAAAGGAGAATCATTCGGGTCGCGGATGAACGGTGATGCGCCCGGAAACGAGGCGCGCGTCGAACGATCCGATCCCCGGCCCCGCAACGGTCCCCGCGGACGCGCGATATCACCGGCGCCCCGAAGGGGGGGCGGCCCACGGTGAACACACTCCAACTACATATGTAAAAAGACCCCCCAGGTTGAGGTTTAAAAAGTCGACGTACAAGTGGGGAAATCAGCGTTGAAAAATTCCATAAAAAATTTCCTTTTGCAAAAAACACCTTGCAAAGTCGCGTCGCAAGTAAACTTCATCAAAAAACCTTATCGAACGTCCCTTGAAAGCGTGCCGCGCGAATAGAGACGTTCAAAGTAAGTCACGAAAGTTCTCGTAAGCTCTAGACAACGCGTCCGCCCGGCGTTCTTGAGGCGAAGATCGGATCGGTTCGAAGGGCGCGAGAGACAGTATTTAGTTGCGATTAGTTGCGATGAACAAGGACACGTATTCGACCGGTAAGGTGACGCACCGTGACGCGCGGAGGTGTCACGTAGATGGCGATAAAATCGTAAGTGAACAGAAACGTCGATGGCGTGCGCCACGCGCACGTGTAACGTGGCCTTCCGCGTTGCGCGCTTCGGACCATGATTCGGCGCGGTGGATGACGACGAGGACGACGATAACGAGTCGGGGTGTTGTTGCCGCGCGTTTTTAAGTCCCATAACGATTCCATCGAAAATATATGTTGAACAGCGGGCCTCTGTTTCTTCTATACAAGACACTATTTAATCAGCCTTATGCGCGTGCATAGTTCCGTTCTGCGTCTGCTCTTTGTCGACGTTCGCCGAAAGTCCCTTGTGCCCCGGCAACGGCGGAGTCCCGTTCGAACGGCTCGAGGATTGTCGACGACCAGCGGTGTGTTCCCTTTGTCTTCTCTTAATTCGAATGGTAACTGGGAGTTATCGCGCTTACGCTTGCTGGCGGATACGCGGGTGACGGGTGATCGTTACTCAGCGGAGGGGTTTGGAATCACGTGGATACGTCTTGATGAGAGAGAGGTTTCGTGTGTGCAGGCGTTACGGAGTTATTAGTCATCGGAGGATGCGTACTCGTGTCCGCGCATGTACGCGTACATTTTACAGGTGTAGATTGAAATTGCGTCTACGGTGAGAACACTCGGCGGTCGATGGTCTCCCTGATCGATCGTTTTACAATTCACCGCCATCGTCCGTGCGACTCGCCGTCGATCATCGTCGTCAACAATGTCGCGATCATCGTGGGCATTATCATCGCCGTTTATTATTCTGATCACCGTTGTCGTCGACATCGGTCGATGGATCGTTTCGGTCGTTTTGGTAGTCTGCTATTTAGTCGATAGTGATGGAGAGTAGTGATTAATAGTAGCAGTAGTAGTAGCAGTAGTAGCGGTAGTAGTAGTAGTAGGTGGTAGTAGATGGCCTACAGTGAGCGTACGTAACGAGAGTCTTATTATCGATCGGATTATGCAACGTGAACACACAATGACGTAGTTGCGCGGTACTGCGTACAGAAATATATTATTATAGTCTTTTAGTTTCGATAAAAAAGTTCAGTTCCCTCCTCGATTGATTTCTCATCTCGAGGTGGCGCTCTTTCTCTCTCTATCTATCTCTCCCTCTCTTTCTCTCCCCCTCTCTCTCTCTCTCTCACTCACTCACTCACTCTCACTCTTAGCTCACTCTGCCACTCTCTCCTTCTTTTTCTCGAACTTTTATATTCTCTCATTACTACTTCCCCCCCCCCCCCCTTATTTAAAGCATTCTCTCTCCATCCCTCGGTCCTCTTCGCGATCTCGTCCCTCTTCCTCCGGTACTATTTCCTTTTTCTCTCTCTTTCCATCCGATGTCGCTCGTCTCTCCCTGCATTTTTGTTTTGTCTTCTCGCTTATCTCGTTTCCCGTTCCCCTCTCCTCGCACATCTTCTCTCGTTTGTACAACGCAACGGACACACACATTTATATTATTTATATGTATATATACTTTATATATATACCTTTATATTGTTTTTTTTTATCATACATACGGAAACAAAGCCTTTCCCTTTATTTTCCGCACGAGCTCACGGGCTATTCTCTTTCTCCCCCGTTTCCTCTTTGTTTGCTTGGTTGCCTGTTTTGTTCGGTTCTATTATTTTCTTTTGTATATATATATTTATATTTATATATATATTTATATATGTATAGTATGTATAGTTAGGTAATCAGCTTCGTTTATCGTCAGTTTGTTGGTTTTGTGTTTATTTACTATCTTTGAATTGCTGAGTTCAATAGGAAAGGAACGTAGAACATTTTACTCTCGAGTAGAAGAGCTGCCGCCGATTGCACCTGGAATTCAGGAAGAAAACAGGATCGACTTTAGGTCCGGCGGTTCTGCGAGCTCGCTTTCTTGCTCGGTCTTTCGATCGCGCGGGAGCAACTCGTAACCGCGGCTGTTACGCTACGATAATCGTTTCCTCTAGAAATCTATCACGATCTCCCCCATCCCCGACCCCCCGCGATTCGCTAAGATCCCCGTTCGATCGAACATTACAAACGTTTCTCGCGGCAGCGACTCCCGTAGCGTCTTGAAATTTCTGTAATCTCTCCAACTTACTTCGGGCAACCTGACGAGAAGATCGTGAAACCGACTCGGCTGCTGTGGCGCGCTGTGCTCGACAAAACTTCGCAGGCAGCTCATGTACCGTTCTTGTATTTGTTCTAATTCCATTGTACCTCCACGTGCTAAGAGAGGGCAGAGAACAAGAGAATGAATCGCAAATAGAATCAACAGTTTTTTCCACTCTTTCGTCACGTCTTGCTTCACATTCAACATGTTGAGTTCTCCTTTATACTGGGCTTGGTAATGAAGTTGGTTAGAAATGTCTACGTATACTCATTTTTGTCAGAATCGTCGGAGGTACTGTATTTTTTGGAAATTCTCACATTTTGTCGAGTGCACGTGGACTTTTGTGACCGACTGCAAGTTTGTTCGGATTTCCAAGAGTTGTAAGATTCTGAAATTACTGTGAAACAAAGATTGAAAGAACTAATTTCTGGGACGAATCGAATTGCAGATGTGTGGAGAGTAAATTGCACGTTCTCTTGAAATAAACAATATCAGTTTTTCACGCGATGAGATATTAAAATTTATTGAAATCATTGGTGAAAGTAATAGTAAGAATGCGGTGCAGATTGTAAAAAACTTAGCGATGTATAAGTATTTGCAGATATAAGACTAATGAAGAAACTTTCTAAAATTTTTTAACTTTATTATTTCTTTAAATTTTCATTTCCGTTTTCAAGCTTATTTAAAAGTTAATTAGAAAAATAAGGTGATGTTAACAAATATCTATATCCCAATTTTTTAGAGGCAATAAAACGAAAGGTTCCACGTTAATGCCACATGTAAATGATCCAACAGTCAACGAAGAGATATCACGTAAATCTAATAAGTTCCCATCTAGTTAAAAAAATTCGAACAAACTTATTACTTAACCCAATATCTAGGAAACGCAGAACTAGCATGCAACCAGTTTAGAATCATAAAATATTCAGATCGATGCTCCTAATTGTGCGAGCAATATTATATAAGTTAACAATTTTATTTTCGAAAGAGGAGTGAAATGTATTTTAAGTTTATTCAAATACCTAGTTACTTATAAAAATTAATGAATTTAATTTCTTCTATCCTCAACCTGAACTTCTGTACCATACATAGTTACTGTAAATGTCAAGTAATTTAATCCTAATACTTTCTGGTATTAGAAGAAACAATTTTCATCTCCTCGTTGCCTAACTTCTTCCTTCTTCCAATAGAAACAGACGTTCGAACAATTACGAGCACCACTGTCCCATTAATAATCTATTAATTATTGCAAACTTACATTTTGCATCTCCAATTGCAGCATTATCAAAAAGTACATATTTCTTTATACTTGACGTTTCGCGACAAAGCACAGAAAACAGAGAGACCCGTTAAGAGCTCGTCCTCCCTCTTTCTTAAACAATCCATTCACATAAAAATACTTACCTTGCGAGAGCATGGTGATTACTTTCAGACAGACATACTCCTCCATCCGTAGCCTCACCCTCCTGAACATTAGCGTGACGTATGTGATTTTCTCCACCATGAGCCCTACGTCCTGCCGCAATTGGTCCATGGTTATCGGCCGGCCCATCATGCTGGTTAGGCACGTTTGCAACGTATACATGTTGTTCGAAACCTGCACACGAGCACACACTTATTAATTCCACTCCGACGAACATTGGTCTACATCTAGAAACCGCACTGAGACTTTCTTCGCATTAATAACCTGTTAACATTAACACTTTGAGTGGCGCAAGATTAGAAAAAATGGCCCTTGAAGCCTGTCAGACCTTTCCCAGCGGTAGCTTCTGTCGAGAAAACTTCACTTAACTCTCCCCCCGAGCAAACATCCCGAGGCACTCGAACGATACTTTCGATATCTTCGGAAACGCGGCAAAATCGTGGACATCGTCCCTCGGCGCGAAACTACGCCGGCGCCACTCGAAGTGTTAATTCTCTAAGTCGTAAGAGTTCGGCCACTCCTCGCAACAGCATATCTTTGGATAGTACTGATAGGACTCTAAAGCTCCTTTCGCTGTTCTTCGTGTATTATTACAAAGAAAAACGCTCGCATCCTCGGGAACGCGAGCGTCGCCGTTGAATTCGAAAGGCGTGGGACGTGTTATCGGGCCCCCTCCCCTCGCGAACCGAAGGCTGGCGCTCTTTGTTCGTCGTTTGAGGTGAAAGCTCGGAGCGCCCGAGCCCGTGAAATCGGTTTTAGTTAACGATTCCAGTGGCGACCAACGAAAGACAGTAATTACTTCTTGCATAAAATCCGCTCCCGTCCCGTCGGTACCGACGTTGGTGAACTTGTGCTGACCATGCATCGCTTGGTAGGCGGAGGTGGTCAGCACCAGCAGTTCGTGCCACTTGTGGGTGAGCAGCCTTGTGTGAACTTCGACCGGTAGCTCAAGGTAGAACGGTAACCTTTTGGTCCACTGCACCAACTTGTACACTATGCTGTCTCCTATCTGACACAGCTTCTCACTTAAGTCTGATTTATGGTCCAGCAGCTCGTCCAAGTTCTGCAACGTGAACGGAACACGTTCTCCGATAGAGTCATCGAGTTTCGTGTGTTCGCGAGGCGCGGGATAAAAATGGAGAGAGAGGTAGGTGGGCTCGTTGTGATCGATGATTGGTGACGGAGGTGAAAGTGGTCTGAGAATCCGAAGCATGTAAACGCACCCTCAACGTGGCGATATCTTGGAACTCGTCGCAGTCTATAAGGGTTTGGATCATGGCTAGGGTCGCGTCCAAAGGGAAGGCTCGATCCCTCGAACTGCTCACAGCATTGTCTAGCCTCTGCCTTAAATGTACCACCTTGAACAAAAAGGAGTTGTTTTTTTCTTTTAGTCTCTTTGCTTTCCGAGGTCTCTGTGGCTCTGTGGCACAGTTCCTTTTTGCGGGACAGAATAGTTGTCTTTGAGAGAATTGGTAGCTTGAACTATAAAATGGTAGAATGTAATAAGAAAGAATTGAATACTTTTATTTTTACTGAGATTCGGGCGAAGTGATTTAGATTTTATTAATTGTGGTGGGCAGTGAGTTAACGATATTCTTATTAAATTTATTTCATTGATACATGAGTGAAATTGAACTGGAGTGAAATTGACTTTTAGGTAAAACATGAATCTCTATAAGAAAATTGTGTTTAATGGCACATCCAGTCTTTTGTCTCCTTTACTGATCTACTTTTACTTATTCTCTAGTAATTGTTTTACCTGGTTTATTATCTTCATCAGTATCATGAGTTACTTTATAATCTATGTTAAGTAACATATATTTGACCTTTATTGTGTTCATACTTATTACCTAAATCAATAGATAAGTCATTTTGAATTCTACTTTTCCAACGATTTTCCCCTTTAAAAAAAAACAAAAGATCGACGAAGGGTAGATAGGGTAAACCAACCAGTAATTGACCGCATACCAGTGAATGACCATTAGGCAAAGGAATGTCAATTATTAATTTAAAAATATTATATGTTTATAAATGGAATATAGTTGCACTTTTAATATCCCATATTTTTAGCTACGCGTATTAAGCAAACATTAATAAATACAATTCTTATTAAAAGCATGCGGTCATTTACTGGGCTTCTACACGTTTTGCATTTTATAATCATTTTCTTTTTAAATTACGATAAGAATAAGTAATTATTTTCATAGAAATTTCAAGAAAAATAAATTTAAATGCAATTTCAACAGTTGTTTTGTTGTTATACATAAATATATTCAAGTATTAATCTGAAAGGTCCATAAATTCAACAATTCGGTCATTCATTGGTTGGTTTACATGCTTTCTAGCCAGTAAACCATTATTAACCACATGCAAGTTCCTTAACAACCAAAAACTTATGCCACCGAAGCGAAAAGCAAAATATTCCTCCTATCACCCCCCGGCCACTTTAATTTCCTCAAGTTCAGTTCTCACAGAAAATTGAATACTCGCAACCCTTCGTGGCTCGCGAACAGATCGTCGTCCTCTTCGCCCGATCGTTACGAACCACCGAGGAATCGGCGGTGGCTCGCTTCCTACGTAAATCCGATCCGGCCTTTCACTGACCTTTCGGACCTCGAAGTACTTCCTCGAGGTCGGTATTTGTAGACTATACACGAGAGGGAGAGCGGCCTCGAGCTGGCGATACCTTCGGGGAAAGCTGCGATCCTCGGCCACGACGGATATACCCTTAAGCCCCGTGCACACCGTGGCCCCGGTACCGTGGGACAGAGCCGCGGCTGAAGGCGATCGCGGAGGAGGTGGAGGGACGAAAGGTGTCGGAGGAGGAAAAGAAGGTGGTAGGGTGAGGTCAGTGTCCCTTGTGCAGACTTTCACGAGTTACGAAACCGCCGGAGAACTGCCCGTCCTTGGCACCGGCTGTCGCTGATTTTCTATTGTCCCTACCTCCGAGTGGTCGTCATCGTCGTCGTGTTTCACTTGGATGCCTCGATGAGGTGTCGATAACGAATTACGTCCTGACGATTCTTATCGAGGCATGTGGATTCTCCTTTCTTATCTCCTTCGAGTCGCGACTGTATAGCCGAGCTTACTAGAGCGGCAGAATCCTACGATAGTGGTCCGTTGTAGGTCTAATTGAATTCTTTGCTTCCGAATTCTCTGAAATTCATGTACTTCGAAGATCCATTTTTTTTCTCTCAGTGATATGAGTTATAAACCGAGCTTGATGATTCTCTTGATACTTGGAAATTCGGTATAGAGTAATGCACAGGTTTTTGTTTAAAACTACTGCGAGATACTGTTCTTCGAAGTATTGAAGTTATTCTTATGAAAATTGCTAGGTTCAATTCATCTCCATATGCTTTGGAAACAAGCTCCTGTATTAAAGTAGATAATCGTTGCAATTCTATCGCAAGGCATGCAAATATCTTCAGTAAAAATCTCCCAGTTTGAAAGTGTACAAGCGTGTCTAAAATACTTGAGAAGGTTCCCAGAAAAGTTCGTAATACCTACTCAGCAGTAATCTGTTCTCACAGCCACCTAGAAACCACTCCTGAGGAATTACCATGAACTCGACAGTTTTCGTTCCTTTCCACTCGTTCCTAGAAATCGTTCGACCAAAATCCCGTAGTTCCTGTTCTGATTCCCAATTAACACGAATCTTCCTGCATCTCTAGCCGGAGAAGCCTCTGAAATTCATCAGCGTTCATGTCTTAAAACGCACAATGATTCGCTCGGAGATGGAAAGTGACCTCCTTAATGGAGCTGTAGCGGGCAATATTTATCCGGTGTTGGAGTCATCGATTTCACTTTTGGCAATGGCCTCTACCGAATGTTCCCGGTAATTCTTGTCGTTGTTTGCATACCTCATGCGCTCGAACGTAACGTCGCCCGTTCGAATATCACCGATGACTTGTGCGATTCAACAATGGCTGTTCTCACTTAGGTCTTCGATCAGCCGAGCCATTGTTCTGCTTCAAACCAATATTTATTTTCTTACTTTTAATAGCGAAATATGTCACGAGGAATAGCTACAATTATGGATAAAATTTCCTCGATTGTTGCACACATTAGCGACGGCTTGTATGCTTGCAATCAGCTGAGTTATCGTGCTTTGAATATTTCTTTTTTATATTTAATACAAAGGGATACCACTTAACCGTGTCAGTAGAACGGGTAACTTAGGGGATATTTATTTCTCTGATAAATATTTTAATCCTCTTTCATGTGTTGAAATTCTTGATCTTCGAATAATATTCAAACCGATCTAAGTTTCCTATTACACGCTCGGTAATACAAAGTATCTTCAAGCTCATCGTCAACAACTCGCTATCTTTGCTCCATAATCCTTCCCACCGTATCTTAGCACGTATATTTCCGTTCGATTTCAATTGAAAACAGTCTGATTAATGCACTTGCATCTCATATCGTCGACTCGATCACCACTAATCGCGAAAATATTCTAGCCATCTGAACGCACCATTGCAATTGCATCATTTCAATAGAATTCGATTATCGTCGATCAACGGCGCAAGGGTGTCCCGTTTTTCGACGAGCCAACCCCCCGGAGGATTAATTTTCGTCGTGGAGCGACTTACTCTCGTAATATGCGACGCTTTCCCCGTGCAAAGGACAATCTGTAGACAGTACGAAAAGGCATGCAGGACGACGACGACGGGCGACTGTCTCGCGAGCTGCCTGCTCGTTGTATCTATCGGCTGTCGTAATGTGGGAAACCTTGAGGCTTGCGCAAGCCGAGTCGTAAGAAAGTGAAATTGCAACGGGGAGTTCATTCATTTCAGGATCGTTCCGTCGAGGAACATTCGCCGAGTTTAAGCCACATCCCTTATCTGTTGCCCCCTGACGATTTCTTCAAACCAGTGGGACGTTTCATGGTCAACTTGATCGACTCGAGAATCACCGAGGCACTTCACTGGCATTGGGCTGATTTTCCGAGCTGAACGGTTCCACCAGGCTCAATCATATTTTCGCATATTATCTGATCCTCAGACACTGAATTTGCCTTTACCACGAAGTGTAATGATGTAACGAAAGTAGTTTTTTTTTATGTTAATTGCAGGAGTATCTACTACTCATTTATTCGTGACTTCTATTTCCTCTGCTTCGTGTTTCTTCGAATAATAAATAGATACGAAAAACTTCAAACCCACCGATTAAAAGAAAAATCAAACTCTACATTCATCAACGGTCTCTTGCCATCTGCAAATTCTCAATGACGTTTCCATTCAGCTTCCACAAACTGAGGCATCCTTCCCAGCCGCATAGCTCGCTCGTAAACTCCTGCCAGCATTTCGAAATCTTCGATGCTCGTTTCCCCTATCATTTCGACTTTCATCCCGAAGCAGCGATCTCGCAGGAGGCATCGATCGGGTAACGTTTCTCGAGCGCCTCGGTGATCAACACGTGGAGATTCTTTTGCGCGCTCGTAACAGAGTACCCGCCATTGCAGATCCGAAGATATCGATGATGTAACGCCGAGTAAGGCGACGGCGGTTCGATTTATTTCGCGGGAAGCAGTGCCAATTGAATGTTCCAGCCATGCTACGACGTTCGTTCCGCCGTTGTCTAGCGTGCGCTGCCTCGATGAATATCGTCGATCGCGCCCGGTTAATCGAGCCCGCAGCCAGGCGAAGAGATTCAGAGCAGGGAAGAAAGATTTCGTCCGGAGCATGTGATCCGATCGCGTGCAGCTGCCTCGAAAGTGAAAGTGAAGATGCCTCCGGGACGTTCTCATCAGCGATGGATTCCCCTCGCGAAAGATCAACTTTTGCCGACCTGCATTCGATTTCTAGCAAGCCGCGCGGAATAAATCACCCGATCCCCGGTGGGTGCGCGCACGCGGACGTTGATCTATACGGGGCTACCACGCGGCGCTCGGCAACGTCTCAACAAAAGGCTAATTAATGTTTCACACGTAGGATCAGCCTGTTAGATAATCGCCCTAATGGAGCTGATAGAGAAATCTCGCGGAATTCTCTTGAGAGCCTGCCTCCTCCTCCGCGCGCCTCTCCGAGTTATCGCGCAGAAACATCGCGTGAAATCAAACGCGTTGCGTCACGTCAGGATCCGCGAGTTCGCGAGCAAGTGCGAGGATGGAAAAATGAGCGAGGATTACCTTGGATGCCACGAGTGGTCTGCTCTTTACGCAGTAGTATCTGCTCCTGTTCAATTTTAATTTCGTTGATGGATTCTTAATCTCGTAGAGGCACGAGTGGTATCAAGTGGTACTAATTGTAAGACAGGAAACTCTACTCGAGATGCAGTTATTTTAATCGTCCCTTCGCAATGCAGATGTATTTGACAAATAATATATTATTGATTAATAACTATATTCTTCTTCATTCTTTGAAACGACAAATCTCCGCTTTGTATATTAGAAACGATATAAATTCTATAAATTCTCCGCGAAGAAGAAGTGGTTCTCCAGTGGTGGTCGGAAGAAAGTTTAAAGCTCACATTTTTATATGCTACAAATTTAATACTATTGCACTATTACTTACGCTTCTAACGCACTATTTAATTTATGTTCCTGTTCACAGTTTAAATTTCCTTTTGACCACCATTGTAGTTACACATAAAAAATATTCCATATAGTCTATAAACCTATCTCAAAGCCCCAAGAATGTTAAACTCAGTTCGTTTAGACTTCCATTGAACACAATAAAAATCACTTACAATTTAACAATGTAGAACCACTGAACTCGACAGGCAGTGGTTAAATTTCAATTTTCTACGCGTTTTACGTATAAGAGACATAAGAAAGGTGATAGGCATAGAATTTAATGGATACTTACTTCGGAGGGGTTGGTGAGGGCCGTCTTCAGGATCGTCCCGTTGACGAAGTGACCGGAATGCGCGGGGTGACTCGGATGACTGGGGGTAGGTTGTGAGTTGAGCGGGTCGCCCGACGAAATTTTATGATGATGAAGAAAACCACTAGCCAGCTGAGCGTGCTGCTGTTGGCTATGGTGGGCGGCTGCAGCCGCAGCCATATGCTTGTCGAGCATCGTCGAGCCCATGGTGCCTTTGCTACCACCGAGGGATCCCGACCCGTTCACACCGCCAACGTTACCACCGCCACCCATGCCACCCATGCTTCCGCCCACTCCGCTCGTCTTGTTGCTTTTCTTGTGCTTTTTGTACTTCACCTGGGGACAAAGATCGCCCAGCTCCATTAAACAGGGCACAGACATTTTCGTCGTTGCTAAAAATCGATACTCCGAGCCTTGTCTTCCAAACGAAATTGAATTTTCCGTGCGTTATTGCCCCGGAATTGAACGCGTCTGTGTTATTGTTTGAATTGCGAACGCTTGGTGACTGTTTCTCAGAGATGGGGAAAATTATTATTTAAATAAAATTTCGAATAACGAATGAAAGTTGGAATAATTATTCGTCATGGGTCGAATACAGTTAACTCGGGTTAAGGAACGAATGACGAATAATTTTTTCAACTTTCATTCGTTATTCGAAATTTTATTTAAATAATACTTTTGCCCACCTCTGCTGTGAAAGACGAAGTATTTCCTTTATGCTTCATAGAATTTAGAACTGCAGATTTCTGTACTCGTGTAACTCGTTGCTATTAATTTCAATGATTAAGCATTTCGTTCTTCATTAAAGATGGCGTGGTATTTGATTTTAAGTGGATCAGCTTCTGAATGAGAATAATGGTCTTCTGTATAGTTTTATACCAACCTTGTAAAGGTTATACACAGCACCAGAATTTCTTCCGCCAGGCATTCGATCTTCTCGAACCGCCTGAAGGACCATACCCTGTTCAATGCACTTTTTGAAACGGCAGTACTGACACCTGTTCCTCTGGGCTTTCGTGATTTCGCAGCCACCTTCCGCCACGCACGTGTACACCCGCCTATTCTGCACAGTCCTCTTGAAGAACCCTTTACACCTAAACACAAACAGTCCATTCTCGTTAAACCCCCACACAGACACAAATTTCTATAAAAAAAAAATATTCGATTGCGCGAGCATTAAGGCTTCCGTCAAATGCACGGGTACCAAATTAAATTTGTCGAAAACGAGACGAAAATTACGATCGTGCTTTTCCGCCGACATTTATGAATTTTCCAGCACGTTCATTAAACTTCACGTTTGTTCTACTTTTTAGTAGGGTACGTGTCTTTGATTCTCTAAATGCGGATTTTTAATCGAATTTAAGTGTACGCCGCGGACAGTTATTATTTATTATCGACTTCTCGTTGGGCGAGCACTGTTCCGCAGTTAATTTCTCACCCCATGTGGGTGTGTCCTGATACTTTGACCTAGAAACGGATTAAAGATTCATACCTGCAGAATTACGGTTATACCGGGATGCATAGGGGAACTCGTCCCGCACTTTTCCCAACTAATTTGCCGGGTTTGTCCGACGGAACAATAGACATAGGAGAAAACAGGCGTAAAGTCGAGTAACGATACCCTGTAGTAACTTTAGAGACTAATCAGCCGCGCGGTAGGAGATATTAGAATGGGAAGCGCCTTGAAGTACACTTTTCGTTTTACCTTGAAAACATCGAGGGTTATGGTACCGTCTGGTGTCTTTGAAAAAGAAGTTACCATGTTTTAATATAAAAAAGAAGCTGACGAGAACAACGCTGTTAATTTACGACGAAAGGAATCAATTTAGAAGCTACAGTGGATCCTTTATTTTTCCCTGAGCGATGATTTTGATGGAACTTATGATATACATTCAGAACTTAGTGGATTGAACTTAGAATTCAAAAGTGTCTATCAAAGAAATTTAATACATTGCTGGATTAAATATTTAACTGAGGAAAGGAAGACATTTAAACAAATTTTACTATAATTTCTTTTGTTATACCCTGAAAGCGTCCACAGATTGGGGTCACTAGCTATCTTCAAATATAAAAGTCACCACATACTAATTTATAAAACAAGAAAAAGGAACGACGCTGTTGGTTAATAAAAGGAATCAATTTCGAAGCTTCGATTCCTAATTGGCTTCCTTCTACAGTAGATAATTCAGCTCTCCTTGAGCCACAATTGCGATTGAACATGTCCGATGGAGTGTATAAGCGACGCGTGTAACGACCAATCTGTAAACAACGAAAATGAAGAGGCTTATCACGAAAAGGCAAAGGTTGGGAAACTCGATGGCGTTGCCCATTGTTTTCGTGCTGTGGGAGGTCGTCTATATTCGTAGTCCAACAGTGACGCAGTAGCTTCGAAGACACTCGAAACTCGGTGTATTTTCCGCGTTCAATGCGGGGACGCAGGTGCAAGGCGAGAACAGCCAAAGGTGAAAGTTCGCCGCTGGGCGCCCTTAGGTCTGTGACTAGTGTAACTCTAACTTTCCGCGCATAGTTCTGCGCAATTATCTCTAATTAAGCGGATCGTCCGAAGCCCCAGCGCGTGTAGTTGCCGCCGAAAGGCATTCAAACCGAAGCATTCCGAGATATGCGAGCAGACTAGTTTTGTAGGCAGTTAATTTGATTATCATGCTGGCGATCTCGGGGAGGGACTTGCTTGGTGCCTCTAGAAATAGGGAATTCAGAAGACTAATTCGTCCCGAATGAATTTATTAGAAGAAAAAGTAGAAAATTGAGATAACGAGGTATTCTGTAAGAATTTGGGACGTCACTAGGGTGAAAGGCACGTGAGAGGTATTCTGTGGAGTTTGGGGTAGCTAGGTTTTTGTTCCTCCCCTGCTTGCAGTTTAGCGAGCTGTTATGTTTAATTAGTAGTCAAGACCATACTTATTTTTTAGTCGTGATTTGTGCACAAGGCTGAGTTGTAAAAATTTCCAAGAACTTTTTGAAATTCTATGTCTGACTTACGCAGAGTGTTTCACGTTAATAGGCAATTGAAATAGTATCAAGGGGGGCATTAGCCTCTAAAAATGACTACAAGCGTGAGTGTAGCGTAAAATGACTACATACATATCTGTAACGAGTACCCAAGAACATTTTCTTGGCTCGTACCCTTAAGAATACTCCCTAATACGCCACTTGAGTGAAGTACTATATACATACATAATATGTACAATGTCGTTTATATTAGACAGAGATGGGCAAAATTTTTATTTAAGCAAAATACTGAATAATGAATAAAATTTAAAAAAATTATTCGTCATGTGTCGAGTAAAGTTGACCCGGGTTAAACGACCAATAAAAAAAGTAACTTTATTCATCAAATAATGTAAAGTTACTTTAACTTTTATTTGATTTGTTATTTAGATAATTTTTTATTCAGTCAATGCCCAACTCTGGTATTAGGACGCCTACCATAATTGCGAAGAACATTGGAAATTTATTGAAGAACTCTAAGAAATTTTAATTTATTCAATATTTTAAATTAAAAGCATTGGGAAATATTAAGTCTGTACCAAATATCACATTCTCTGCAAATACAGCAGGTGTCCTAGTTCTTATACCTACGAATGGCAGTGTACATCAAGCAGAATACCGTCGCAAAACACTGCCCCGCTGGACCCTAATAAGAGAACCGATGACGCAACTCACCCCTCGCATGTGATGATCCCATAGTGCAAGCCAGTGGCCTTGTCCTCGCAGATCATGCATATCATAGGCGTCTCGTCCTCCTCGTGCTCCTGCGGCGGCATCGGGGGCGCGGGGGGCGCCACCGACATCGATTGCGACGCCGTCTCAGACTTGACGACCCCCCCGTTCCTTACCCACGTCTGGCCGGAGCCGGAAGCCGTTAGGTTCAGCGCCTGCATCTGCTGCGCGGCAGGTAGTTGCGTGAGGTCGCCGGCCCACAGGCTCTCCATGTTGAGCGGCGGGCCAGACGCGTAGGAAACGGAGGGCGGCTTGCCCCTGGACTCCTGGCCGAGGTTCAGGAGCAGCTGGGCGGCCGACTCCTCCGACGAGGAGCAGGACGCTGCCGCGGCAGTCGTCGTCCAGGACGCTGCGGGCGGCGGTACGGGGTCCAGCGGCGGCGCGGACCAGATCATGGTCCTTACGCCACCGATCTCGCCCATGATCACCGTGGGCGGTGGTCGCGGCGGTGCCGGTGCAGGCCTCTGCGCCGGTGGTTTCATAGTTTCGCCTGGAACAGGAAGAAGCTTGATATAGCGGGGGATATTTCATTACCTGGTTTGGTTAATTTCCATCGAGCTCGATTAAAAGACCTCGCGAAGGAAGCTTCACTCGAAATTTAGAATTCTAATGTAAACTTCTCGAGTAACTACCAGATACACCCGCTGCTCTCTTCCCAAGATATTCCCGATATTCCTTGACATTCGATCCCCCCTGTACAATCATTGGCGCTTCTTCTAACTCTACCTCCGCGTCTACCAATACGCAGCAGAGTTTTACGATTACTTACACGAGGAGACCGTGGTGGTAGCCCCCGTACTCGTGGAAGTTGCCCCATTCCCGCTGCTCCCCGTGCTGCTGCTGAGGCTTGTGCTGCCGCTGGTGGACACGACCGAGACGTTCTGGCCGTAGTTCACCGCGCTGCTGATCATCCCGTTGAGTAGCCTTTGGGTGGCGAACCCCTGCACGCCGGTGTTTTGCGTCCAGAATTGGTGATGGGCCAGAAGGTGAGGGGGTACCGATGGCGCGCGGGGCCTGGGCGGCGTGGGAGGTGTCTGCGGTTGCTGTTGTTGCTGGGCACCGTGCGCGGTGCTCGCGCTGGGGCTCATGCTCTGGTTAGGGTTGTACTGCGAAGACGGGCTGCTCCGGTGACTAGGCTGGCTGGGGATCTCCGTGCGACCGCCACCCCCGTTGCCACCGCCGCCTCCCCCGTCGAAGACCGAGTTGTCGGACTCCTCCTTAGTCTGGGCGGACGACAGGTCACCTTTGTCGGGGCTGTCGCTCCTCGAGCTCGGCTCCTGGGGCATGGGGGTCGTGGAGACCGCCTGGATAGGCGAGTAAGGCGAGGACCTGGCCGGTGCAGGTGTACCAGCACGTTGCTGCTGGTGGTGCTGCTGGTGGTGGTGTTGTTGCTGCTGCTGGTGCTGCTGGTGCTGCTGCTGCTGTTGCTGCTGCTGCTGCTGCTGCTGCTGCTGTTGGTGGTGTTGCTGTTGGTCTTCGACGACCCTGAAGCCCGTTATCGAGGTGGCGTCCGGGAAGACTGAATCGGGGGACGCGCGTTCCGTGCAGGCTGTCTCGCGTGCCTCCAACCCAACCGCCGTCCCGCCACCCCGAAGAGGGTCCCGCGGTGTTCCTGGACTCGGGATGCCTAGCAGATACTCGCTTTTCACTTTGACCACGGGGCAGCCCGGCGAGCCCGGCATGTTAGCCTCCGGCGACAGGGTCGAGGTGTCGGCCATGCTCTCCCCTGGAGCAGGAAAGTTTATGGGTGAAGGAGCGTCCGCCGGCTGGATCCCGAGCGGCGAGCCTGCTGATCCGAGGGATACCGGGGAGTCTGAGAAATAAGGCGTTGATCCCACGTTTATACACGTTGCGAGCAATTTCGCGCGTTTACCTTGGCTAGGCCGCGATCACTGGGCGCGGATCGGCCGCGACTTCCCAGTCCTGACTGGTGTCGTGTGCGCGTCAGATGGTTTAATGGGCTGCCTTTCTTTAGTGAAAATGGCAGCGATGATCGAGATGGAGGACGACTGTTAGCGAAACGTTTAGCGAGGACTTTCTGCGATCGTGGTTGTTGAAAGGGGACTGTGGATGTGGGTTCTGCTAGGTTTGCTTAGGATGGTATGAGTGTGACAAAGATTCTCTCAGCGATTCGGGCAAAGTGGCTTGGGTATTTGTACATACAAACTCGTGGCAACTGTGAAACCTGTTGCGCATGAAAAAGGAGCTGTACGTACACTTGTACTTTATCCTGGATAATATCATAGGCAAAGTTAACCTTGCACAACGTACAGTGAAAAGATGCAATAGAAATAAGGCCCCTAACAAATTTGATACCTACTTCTGCATAAGGTGCAGTGTATAGGTAAATGCAGCGGGAAAATGAAAGACGTTTACCATACATACAGCAGAATACAGCTCCATAAAGCAAAAAATTAGATCTTCCCTCGATCGAAATATCAAATGCTCGCTTAAGGGGGTATTCTGGCCTAGCGCGCGAGTTTCATGACCATTTTTCAGAATTTTTTATGGGCAATGAAAGTAAGTGTTACACACAAAGTTTTTCCCAAAATCTTAATCGTCCTTTTAACTATATTTACAAATTTTTTTATCGTGAAAAAAGTAGTATGATATGTCTGTATGAAGACATGAAAATTGCGCGTTTTGCCATGATGCTGCCACGATTCTGTCCTTCGTAGGCATCTGAAACAAATGATTAATGAAAAATTTTCTTCAGCAAGAATATAGTTATCGTTTGAATCGAGATTATTCATTGACGTTAATTTTTCACAAAATGGCGCCATGTTGAACAAATAAGTTCGTTTTTTTCTAGCGGACTTTTCTGTTCAACATGGCGCCATTTTGTGAAAAATTAATTTTAATGAATAATCTCGATTCAGGAGAAAACCATATTCCTGCTGAATAAAATTTTTCATTAATCATTTGTTTCAGATACCTACGAAGGACAGAATTATAGCAAAACGCACAATTTTCTTGTCTTCATACAGACATGTCATACTAATTTTTTTCACGACAAAAGTATTGTAAATATAATTAAAAGGTCGATTAAGATTTAAGAAAAAACTTTGTGTAGTACACTTACTTTCATTGCCCATAAAAAAATCTGAAAAATTGTCATGAAACTAACCCGCTAGGCCAGAATACACCCCCTTAATCAATTAAAGGAAGCCAGTGATTCCAACTGAAATACTTGCTTCCTACTTGGTGCCACCCTTTGCTTACTTCCCGATACCACGATAATAATACCTATCCCAACGCATTAAGACTTACATCTTCCCCACTGCAGACTCAATTTGCTAGCGTCCCAGCGTAAGTCGTTGAACAGAGAAGTGAACCGCGGCATTACAAATAATCCATATCAATCTACGAGCCTGTCCTAATGAAGATAAACACGTTAGACTCGTTCTGTTTTGACACTTCGCTGCACAATATGTAACGCATTGTCCGTGGCCGTTTCTCTCCCGATTAGGTAACCCTGTTTCGTTTGGCATTAATAACAATTATCGCGGGTCGGCGATACCGTCTTTGGACGGGATTCGCCCCGAGATTACGAAAGTTACGCGGGATGAGATTCTTCGCTGCTCGAGCTGGACCGCTCTAAACCGTCCCGAGGCGGGCGATGCTCGCGTTAACGGGCTTGGTCTTCCGAGGTGGTTTTCACTCGTTATGGAAACGTTATTAATCATCGTGCACGAGCGTAACGATGGTTAATCGCGATGATTAATAGCATTGATCGCGGCGCGGGCTGCCAATCCGCCGTTTTATAAGGTTGACAGACGGATTTCGAAAGGTGCGCGTTGTATTTCGTTGCTCGCGCGGGCGCACACGTACATATGTATCCGCTCGAGGATCGGCTGGGCGCGATGCATCGATAAACTTTAATCTTTATGCATTGTCTCTTTCGCCGGGCCCATTACGTCCCCTGTAAAGTTTAACGAACGAGCTGAGTCACGGTATATTATTGCCAGGGGACAGTAACATGTATTGTAAATGAAATTTCATATCTTCACGGCTGAATCAACGTCTCTGACTTTACCGCTTGGGTATCTAATAGCGGGATATTATTATTTTACCCTTGGAGAGAATTTATTCTGTAATTACACTTGAGAAATGTTTGTTTGTTCGAAATATATAAGCGTATGAACCTATTGGAATACAAATGTAAGAAGAAAGGAGAGAACTGTTAAATTCAGTGTAGTTTTTCATCGAAAGGGTAATATACTATGTATGTTTACTAATGCTAGCTTAGGGAACGACAACATTTCTGTACTCTTGCTGCGCGATAGACGATTACGCGCTGTGTACCGTTTTTGTGCCATCCTTATGTCGAGTCGACGTTGGTAATCGTCTAAGGTCGAGGGCAACCAGGATTATTTCGACTTTGAAAGTAGTAAGAGCCGCTTGGAACAACGCTCCTTGATATTCGCAGCTGACACGTCGTGAAAAAACAAAGTTTCACTAACGTATCTTACATACAACGGTACAGTGAAATGCGTTTTCGTCGATGTTCTTCGATACACGAATAAATATTCATAAGCCACGACTGAATAAATTATACAAATTATTTTCACGCCGCGTCCATGTGTGTATGTTGCTGTATAATGATGAAAAGAAATATTCTTATCATTTGTAACGCGTACAAATGGTGGGATTTATTAATTTGCCCATGAGAGTGTTTCATTTTATCGTGAAATTGCATGGAATTAGGTAAACCGCTTTTGCATTGCGGTTGAAGTAAAAACGTTTTATACCGGAGTCTCGTAGCCTTCTTGGATAATTGTTAACAGCGTAGTATATGCGAACGTGCATCTGCTCGCGTTTAGGTGCGCGAGTGTACGTGCCACTGACATTTGAACTGCACGCACCGGAAGTCCGAGCTTCTAAACTGCAACTGCTTATGCTCTGGTTGGACTTCTACGCTTCAGCTGTCCGGATCTCGAGAACAAAGCCTCAGGTTGCAGAATTGTAAGTCACTTTTTTATTCCTCTTAACATGTGGAACTTGTGTGTTTTGAGAAAAGAACAATGTTAAGTTTATGGAGTGATTTCTAACCAAAAAGTGTGATTTTTCCCGTAATGAGTGGCGAGAAACACAGTTTGGAGTGATACAAAGTGGAGTGGTGCAAAATTGACTCCATTTTATTAAAAAAAAAACACATTTTGGTAGTTTGTAGTTTTAAGAATAAAAATCTTATCATCTAGACATAAATTTTCTATTGTGTCCCTTATCAGCAAGTTAAGTTTTGATATTTGTGTTCCTTTTATTAAGATCTTCTTATAAAAATAGTACTATTTGATTTCCCTTGGCGAGTGTTTGATACTAAACTCTTGATACTAGACTCTTTGATACTAAATTACTCTTTTGATTTAACACTCTATCTGCCACTGTCATGTAGATGGGAATTTATAATTTTAACATTGTCAGTGGTAGAAGTCAATCGTATCTCACAGTGATCATCGATAAAACTGTACCATTAAAAGATACAGTTGTGAAGATTTCAAAAATCATTGAATAGCTTAGAAATTTGAAAAATTTTTCCTTCAAAATGTGCAGATAAAGTGTTACTCTCACGAAGGGTCACGATCGAATAAATCCAAATGACACTGTCCTCCGCGATCAATGACAATCGCACTTAATTAATTCACATCCTCCACAAAGCGCAATGGAAAAAGCGATCCCTGTACCCGTTAGTAAACTTCGCCAAAGTGTCTCTGCGGTTCCTTGAGTTTTACTCGGAACTTGGGAGGGAATGGTAACCGCGTACCGTGTGGTATTACTTGAAGATTGTTCAGACGTAGACGCCACCCCCTTGTTCTCCCTTCGCATCGTACCCCGGGGTGCTTGCATCGTTTGAAATTGCACGTGCAAGGATAGCTCGCGGGGAGAGCGAGAGAGAGAGAGCAATCGACACCGCCGGCACGAAAGTGTAATACTCGCCCGTGGTGCTTAGGTGGTGAAAAGGATGTGGGACTATGGCTGTTGGTGTAGGTCAAGGAAGGAATGCAGTTGACAAGGCCGAGTTGTGATTGTAGGTACCTAGGTTCCAGTTTCCAAGCTATTAATAGCCCGATCACCGTGAATATCGGTGCTCGCCGATTATTCCTCCGCCATCCTATCTCTTATCACCCTATTCCCCTTGCTTGGACTTTCTGCCGGTATTAATCATTCCGCCGCACTTTTAAGCGTCTCGATTCCAATCACGTAATGCTAGGTTACAGTGGTAGGTTCATTCATCGATCATCGATTAACGAGCAACGATGGCGTCTAACGGCCGACTGAAGAACAATGCGCGATTAACGCGGCTATTTTTACGACGATTAATAAGCCTATTATGACGAATCATCGCTTACGTGGAAGTGGCGTCTGGTTGTCATGGATTTGCGTTCGTATCGAGGGCTCGCGAATAATTACTATGTAAAATTGCCTGTTTACCGAGCCACGGCGCATGACTGCTCTTCGAGTCGTAGCAATATCGATGGTCGAACGCAGCGTACGGGCCCATCGTCGGTCGTGATCCGAGGTAACGGTGGAACTCGAAGTGGTTTGGATGAAACGGCACCGGTTGGCCGTTGTACGGATGGCAGAGGCACGAACACGAGGGGAAATTGTTTAGTGGTATCCGTTGGAACACTCTAAGGTCCATGTTCAGCGAGCTCCAACTGTCCATCCATTGATTAGTCGCGACGAACATGTCGCGTTTCAGTGGGAAATTCATCATCGTGGTATCATAAAGGAGTTTTCTCTATATCAATGACATTTAACTATTTCTCGAGTCTCGGAGCTGTATCTACTCGTTACGCGTTGCTACAGTATCACAAGTTTCTTTGTTAAGCTCGATTCTCTTCGTCGATTGTCATGGATATCTGAGAAATCGTTGAGCATCTTCGGTACGGTCGTACGTAATTCAAGTACGCAAATTTTGTGCCTTTTTGCAGTCACTTTTATATAAGATCTCTCAAAAGTCCTTAGGACGAAAAGATCACAGAGCATTGAAACGTTTGCAAATCACTCAGATCAGCGTATATTATAAAACAGTTTATTATTAGACGTTGGCACATGAACGTAAAATTGAATTCTCCAAATTTTTAGTCTCCTCTGTTTCTGTGCTTTAAAGTTTCTAGGAATCCTGCTTCCAGCATTTGATTCCCGTACTTCAATTATTTTAGAAACGATTTCCTCAGTTTGTACTGTTTCTCCGGCAATGAGCGCCAGAAGGTTGTTAAACTAATTACACAAACTGTAAATCCACGCTGATTTTTGTATAAATACGTTATCCGAATAGCCCTGTTTTCTCCGATAAATCAATTCAACTTCTCCTCTGCCACTTAAGACGCGCGAGAAATCGCGTCAAGTAGTATAACCCAGCACTGGTCGGACGCGCCCGAAACAACCGTGTTTCCTTCCCCCTCCCTCGATTATCAGTAACGTTGCTACCTAACGGACACCTGAAAGACATTCGACGATTATTGTCAAGCCTTATTAACCAACTTTACAAGCTGCGCGCGAAAAGGAAGCTCCCTAACCATTCCACTTAACCAAAAGCGAAACCAATCGACACGTCGCATCCTGTTGCTTCCACATCCTACGACGCAACCTCTACGAATCAGAGATATCCCATAGTACTCACTGATCATCATGCCATTAAACCTTTTTAGAAAACAATTATCCGCGATCTAATCTGCCCTTAGTCCCCCGAACGAACGACGTATCACTTTGTGCCTGGTAGGTCTCGATCGCCAACGATCGATTTTTCCATCCTCCGTCGTACGATCCTTCCATATTGTGGAATTGGCGAGCACCGTCCTGGCCGAGCACTGCCGTCACCTGTCGGGTAATTGCGTCGTACGACTCTTCGCGTATGACGCTCCTTGGCGCGTGGCCCCAGAAAGAAAGATCAATGATTCCACGAGCTGACGGGGCTCGATCCAAGCGCCCCTCGAAAAGACTCATCCATGTATACACGCGACGCGGATCCCCCGGACGCAGCTTTCAAACGATACTTCGCGCGATCTGATTTAGGAAATCGGGTCGGTTGGCGTCGCGAGCGCGGAGGAGCGGAAACTGCGTGTGCGTTCTCACGTATCCCCGGGTCGACGTCGCCCCCGACATAACAACAGTCCAGGTTCACCGTCATCACCATCGATTCGGCTTCCCGCCAACGGCAGTCTCTGACCTTTAGCCGCCAGTAGGTCGAGGGTTATTGGTATCGGCCAATGTGTTCGCGACCTCTTCGAAAAATCGATGCGGTTTAATAGCTGGCTGCAACCCGCCTCTTTGTAAGTAACTGATCTCTTTACTTCGCGTTTCTCCTTTCGTTCGCTATTTTCGGGGGGAAGGGACAGGGGTTCTAGTCCGGGGGTTCGTTTTCTGAAAGAAACGCGCGATCGAACGCCTCCCGCGTGCACCCGCGAGTTGAGACGAAGTCGAACTAGCAGCAGTGCACGTCCGGGAAACCGCGTGGGTTGATATTCAACCCTGCACCGCTTCCACCGACCGCCATTCCCCTCTTCCTGGACTTAACCGCCCTCCCTCGTCGCTGCACACCGACGTCTGAACCACCCCCGCGGTAACCAATCCTTCCTGACCGATCGCTCGGAATCGTGATCAGGACACGGCGATGAGGGCACGCGGAGGGATGATACTACGAAGTGGGCGGCTCGAGCACCTTGCGATGGGGGTGGATGTGGGGATCTCGGGATTTGGGTGGTTAAGAAGGGGGAAACGGTTGGTGGGTAGTGTCATCGCGGAGTTGTTTTAAGGGTATTGGGAGAACTCGAGGAACAGGTGTCTTGGGTGGCTGTGGGGGGTGAAGTTGGGGGGTAGTGGGGTAGGTATTGTGGAGGAAAGTTTGGTCGTAGGACAAGTGGCGTGAGTTTTCACGTTTTATATTTATAGGTACTAGTTCATTTTATATTTATACTAGTTTATACTAGTTCACTTTATGTTTACACTAGTTTAGTTTATATTTATACTAGTTTCTACTAGTTCATTTTATATTTATACTAGATTGCACTAGTATACACTAGTTGCACATTTTATATTTATACCAGCTTACACTAGTTCATTTTATATTTGTACTAGCTTATACTAGTTTATTTTATATTTATACCAGCTCTCACTAGTTCATTTTATATTTGTACTAGCTTATACTAGATTATTTTATATTTATACCTGCTCTCACTAGTTCATTTTAAATTCATACTAGTTTGCACTAGCTCATTTTATATTTATACTAGCTTATACTAGTTCATTTTATATTTATACTAGCTTATAATAGTTTATTTTATATTTATACTAGCTTACACTAGTTCATTTTATACTTATACTAGCTTATAATAGTTTATTTTATATTTATACTACTTTATACTAATTCATTTTATATTTATACTAGTTTGCACTAGTTCATTTTGTATTTATACTAGCTAATACTAGTTTATTTTATATTCATACTAGTTCATACTAGTTTATTCTGATATTTCTACTAGTTTATTTTATATTTATACTAGTTTATACTGATTTATTTACGCTAACTTCGTATGTTAACTTCATCCAGATACTTTTACTATATTGTGCGATTATTTTGAGATGTACACATAGTGACTTTTCGATATTAATATTAGTTGCTTCATGCGCTTCACATTATGTCCACCCGCGACAAGAAATCCTTTTTATTTCTCTGCTACCAGCTTGCACTTGAATTTAGTTTTCCTTCGCTTTAATCCAACAAGCTACCTCTCAAATTTCAAACCTCGAACTTCGAACTAGTATTCTATAGCATATCTACCTCATCCCCATCTAAAAAGCGTGCCAAATCGTGAGCCCCCACTTACATGTTCTTTCTATCAAAACAAATTGACCGTATGCAATCGTCATATTTTTCAAACACTGTGTGACAAAAGTAGAATATGTACACTGTTGCGGCAACTGTTTCGGAATTGTATTTTAGACTTATCAAGCATATCCACCAAGTGACGCAACGATCATTTCACGCGGCAGACTTGGTTGCCACTATGATCGCTGTCCACACTTTGTTGACACCATTATCTAAATAAACTGCCATCTATTATCTCGCAGAAGCCACCGCACCTACCCAGACAGTATTGGAAAGGGTTCAAGAATTTTAGTTTGATAGGCTTGCACGCGGGCGGACAATATATTCCTAGTCGCGTCTAAAAGTTGCGCCTCCATGACGGCTGGTTTATGCGTTTACGGTGCTCAAAGCAGAGCTGGATGAAGCATGATCGATGTTATAGGCGCGCTTCATAGAGAGCAATATACGCGGCTTATGAAAATAGGGGCAATAAGGGTATCAAATACGGCATTATGGGCGGCAACTAATCATTACAGTTGCGCTGACCACTTTCGCGATCTCGTTCCGCGTATTCTGAATAAGAAAAGATTGCCTGTACGCTGCGCTTTAGCCTGCACGGTGATATACGATCCTTCCGAAAGACATGATTACGCCTGCTGTTGAAATCCTGATACGCATTGTTTGGCTCGCTGTACAATCGATGATTGTTCTATCGCCGGTTATTTACGAGCGCTCTGATTTTGGAAATGTCACCGTATTATTCCCTTAGTATTCATTCTTACAACAGTCGAACAGGCTCCGTTAGAAATTCTAATATGTTTTCAATCGTTTCTGAATGCAGTACAAACACTGGACGCCAGCGAGAACCATTGAAATTGTTTAAGATATTCGAGAGAAAGTAAACTTGAAACATAGCGGAATATGGATGTGAATATTGCTCCTGCGTACTGGATACTGTTTACAAAAACCGAGGTACTAAAAACAGTTTAATGCTGCGTGTAATGGAAACGAAAGTAGGTGGAGATCTTTCCACGTTAATCGAAAATGCGAGGGAATGCGAGTTGTGATCAGTGAGGGATGAAATAGTGCACACGATGTCGTCGTTCGGGAGCTGTGATAAATTTCAATCAAAGTATCTTCTTACCGTCACTACTACATCGGGAGTCGACCTTTCTCCTTTTCAACTTGAGGTCTTGAAACAAGCTCATGTTGTCTAGCTCACACGGGCTGCTCGTAAGGGTCATAATTCCTGCAAGCAGAACATAAAAAAAAAATGTAGTAGCGTTCAATAAACAGTTTACGAGGCTCGTTAATTATCCGTGTAACTTATTCGCAAGCAGTAGAGCAAAACATACGAGGGTGTAATAATAAGCGGTTGAGTCTAAGAGCGTGAATGTGCACGAGGTTTCGAAAAATATCCCTCTAAGTTCAATGCTTTGCACGAAGCTTAAAAAGCGAACTTCGAGCTTGATTGTTTTCAAAGTACACATTCAGGGACTCTTGGACTATATTTTCGATGCTCTTCAGAAAACACGCTGACGCTAGTCGAAGCGCTAATCTACGATGATGAATTTAGAAGATCGCGCAAACTGAACTCTGCGTCTCGCTGTTATCTGCCACGAAAAACATCTTCATTAATCATGAAACGTCTAGTCACGTTTTTCTCTCATTACACAACAGTGATATGCAAACGAGCCATGAAGCTCTCGTAGGAAGTTTCAATGCGAAATTTATAATAATGGCGAATTTGGACTTTTATTTACATGGAGCTTTTTGTTTATGACGCGTTAAGAGTGTCATATAATATGAGGATAAAAACGATATAAAAGGACGTTGTTTTGTTACAAAAATGAAGTTACCCAAGTTAGTGGGTCATGGAATTATTGGTATAAAGGGAGAATTTTTGGGTACGAATTTTTCATTTGGTTCTTCTCATATTTTTGCACAGCCATCTGATTTCCAAATATTAAATTTTCATTTTATCCTGAAATATAACATTGCACCAAAGAGCTTTGATACGGTGTTCGGTGTTCTCTGATAGTTCAACGATTTTTTTCCGGATAAGTGATCGGACATTGAATTGGAGTCAGCATTGATTTTACGATTTCTTTTCATTTTTTGCGTTGTAAAACGTTCTTTTCATGCGACTAATGACTCCTTTCTGTTATGGCTTCACTACTTCCATGCAGTTCTTCTGTTGTAACACCTTTCTGTGATGTTTTTTACAATATTAAAACTCTAATTCTGCGGTGAAGTAGGTATAATATTTTGTATTCCACACTTGTTGCTCTAACTTCGTTAACCATAGTATAAGTAGTGCAGTTTTTGCAGGTTATAAAGTTAAGTGCGTTTTTATCTATCTTCAAAACTAGGAAAGACATGAAATTTTTTCCCAAGGGCAGTTTATTCTCGAGAAAAACGTCATATGAATCTTAATGTCTTTTTTAAAGTGGATTTATGTATGTAGACTACACCAAAGTTTGATTGATTTGCTTAATTGGTTGCTTGTCTTCCTGAACACATCAGTTTGCAATCCAATTTTTAAGAAGTGCAGTGATTATGTACCGTCGAGGGCATATTAAAATCATAGTGAGCAGATAAAAAGATTTATTTCTCATTTCTCTTAGCACACATGAACGAGGCAAGTAGAAGCGTCCAGTATGTGATCAGACACTTCGTCTGAATACTTCACATTATTTTATTAATATCGTGCGTGCAGTATATATTTCAAAATAGGGGGAACGAGATGAATTTATGCCTGCTAGAAATTTATGTACACGGAACGATTGAAAATTGATGCAAATTGATATTAACGACACGTGCTGGTTAAACAGTTCTTCGAAACAATAAAGAACACTTCTCCCATTCGATTACTCATCTATCCACTACCTCAATCTCTGATTTGCAGTACCTGTTCATTAAAACGTATTGCAGTTTCTTTGTAGATTCAACGCAAAATTATACTTCTTTTTCTTTAGTTTTTATTCATGACTATTGAATTTTTAATATCGAGTCAAAAGATTTAATCTATAATCAAAATAGAGTGTAAAGAGTCATATTTTCATATATCTACGGACACCGTTGGTCATAAGTATTAGGAAATGTGATATTTGGTACAGATTGAATACTTTCCCCTGCTTTTAATTTAAGCTACCAATAAAGTAAATTTGGTTAAAGTCCGTCAAAAAATTTGCAACTTTTCTCACAATTATTCCACACGGAGTAGGCGTCCTAACGCTTCCGAACAGCAGTGAAATCTCAAGTTTCTCGTTAACTCGTCCATCCAAAAAAAAATATCTCCCTTAAATTAGAATAAAATTCTCATCATTCACCCCTCAAACCTTCCAAAACTCAGTTCACGAGACCCCCGAAGCCACCCACTTCCCTCTTCGTCGTCCATCACGTCCCAGGATATCGGCTATCGCTAGAACGTAGCGGAACGTGAAAGTGTCCGCGTTGGAGGCACGCGTTCGCGATTACAGCGAACGCATAGTTCGCCATTAACCCCTCTTTAGCCAATAGCACACAATTGGATCGTTGCATGGCGGTCTATGCAGTGGTGGCTAAGCACGGAACCCTGCGATCTCACGCGCCATGGTCCTCGCGCGAGATCGCGCGTCTCACGAGATCACGATCGCCCACCGTCGTAGAATCTTCCTGTTCGCGGCGCGCGCGATAAAGGCTCGCCCAGACCAACGCGATTATTCGCGGCGGTAGCTAATATTCTGCCGCGATGGACCCGCGGCAGTTTACTACGCGTGGCAGCTTACGGGGCTGTTCAGACCAACGCGGAACGTTTCCGCCGCGGATATTCCGTTTGCCGTTCCGCTTGCGGACAAATCGCGTCGGTCTGGGGGAGCCTTAACGCTCGGCGAACGGAGTAATTGGTACCGTCGTCCAGCGGAGTTGCCTCCGAATCGTCCCTCGACGAGTTTCGCCAGCGGCTGGACGACGCGACGGGTGCATGGACGATTGGCGTGCACCAGGTCAGTTTAATAATACCGCGTCCACTCATCTGGGTGCTCTGATAATGACAAATCGTGTCTTATCGCGCGCGCCGCCGGCCTCCGTGTAATTAATAGCCGCGGCAAGACAGAAGCACGCGGGCGGGAGGAGGGGTCGGTTTGTACGGCCGACCGCGGTTGAAACGGCCTGTGACACATCATCGGGTCGTTTTAATAAACGCGATGTCGCGGATGATACAGGCCAATAGCGGACGGATCGCCCGGACGCGGCTGCATTTGCATGCCGAGCGCCATTCGGCTCGCCGCGGGGTGCTGCCGGGTAATCGATGTCGCGTGGCATTAGCTTCGTGCCGCTGTTTTCTTTTTCTGGGTTAGATAAGGGCGGCGGGAACAACGTTGGGGGAGCTCGGGAATGTTAGGCTGCTGGAACTTTCAGTGGGGGGGTGGTTGTTTTGAAATTTAGCGCGCAAGCTTATTTCCGCACGCAATGTTTCTCGGCTAATGCGGGCGATAGGATAGGGGGCAGAATACTGGAGGGAATTAGGGTACTTAGGTGGTTATGCTACATTGCGTGTCGAGTGGAGTTCACGCTAGACGTTGCTCGGTCAACAGTCCTTTGCCGGGCTGCATAGTGGCAACGGTGTGCACGCGTTGTTTGAAAAATTCATTGAAACAGCCGTTTCTGAAGGTGGATCGAGCACAAGGACAGGCTTCATTCTCAACGCGGGGTAGTTCATCCGAAAGCTTGCGCTAGCTTGAATTTCATGACTGCCGTTCGACAGCGATCAATCGTGAATGCCTAGCTTATAGCCGGCGTCAAGCTTGTTGCGCTCAAGTTTAAGTAGGTAACAGTGAGTCGCAGTACCGTGGATTTTCTCTGTTTCAGGGATTTTAATTTTTCTCATTATTATTTCATTCCTCTTATCCGTTGCTGCTAGTGGCAATTGCCTTTGTATGTCTATTCGGATGTGACTCAGTTCGGACACTTTTCGCCAAATTTAATGGGCCTTTTATGGGCGAATGGCCAACTTGTCTCTAAATTACTTTTCAACGCGTTCTTTGTCTGGGCTCACAATCGTGGATTTAATGGCGCGTTTAGAGAAGTGGTAAGGTCCTCGTAGCATTCTTTTTTAAGCGTTGTTAACTTAAAGTAATTCAAACAAGAAGCTGCCGACACTGTAGTCTCGAAGATACGATAAAGACTTTTGGGATACAATCATCTCAATTAAAAGTAGAATAATCATGCATCAAAGGGTGCTGATTGGCTCCAAGGGGATGAACTTAGTTAGCATCTACTCAGATATGCAATGGAGTACCTCGCACAAACAATTCCACAGACTACCATCGTTCAAAATGAAACTTAAGACTATAAGCTACTACCTTCTGTATTTCTCCCAGCAAAAATTCCACGCGTTACAAACTGTTCGCGGATCAATTTCATCTCCCAAACCTTTACTCAACCATCAAGATTCTTAACCCTCGTTCAACCGCGTACCAATCGCGCCTCATCTTCGAGAGATTCGCGAGCCGCAAATTGTGCACGCCGCTTAATCCCGGCTCGGCCCACGTGGGCGAGTGTGTGCGTTGTTGGCGGTGCGCGACGCCAGATGGCGGTTAAGTGCGGCAGCATACAAAGGAGGGGGGGAAGCAGCGCATCCAACGGGGCGTGCGCACGGCGCTCGCGCACACATGGCACGCACACGAGAAGCGCGCACGCTCTCCTGTGTGGCGTGAGCTCGCTCGCGCTGGTGTACGTGGTGCAGCGGGGTCCTTGCTCCCTGGCGTATGTGGGTCAGCAGTCTCACACACACCACTATTCTTGCGTAACCAATGCATGCACACGGCCGAGAGCTGCCGCCACTGCCGGCGTGCACATGCACACACCGAGACGGAAAGTGCAGCCAATGCACTAACCTACGGTCTCTTCTTGAGAGGCCGCCGGCGATCTCGTTGCACCTATGTGTGCGTGCGCGCGCGAGTATGCGGCACGAGTTGCCCGTATACGTGTCGGAGCGTGTGTGGCCGAGTGCCCGCGCGCCTCTGCGCCGGGCTGAAAGCCACGCAAGCTCGCTATCTCGGCCAAGCTTTTTCGAGGTTCACGCTTTACCCCGATAGCCGCGGCGTTTGCTTCATTAAACGCGGCGCTACAGGGACGAGGGCCCGCCGCGTTTTCAAGCTCTTTTTCTACTTCTTGTTTCCGCTGCCTCTTCCCCGTCTCTAATTGAACGCCAGACGTCGCCCGATAATTGTTAAGTTGTGTAACGCGTTATTACGGCGTTTCAGGTGTACCCCCGTGCTGATGGGCTTTCCGCGACAGATTAAGCGGCGAATTTGCGCAGTTGTATAATGGCACTGGGAAATGCGCGCCCGGTTTGTGCTGGCTGAAAGTAAGGAAAGTCTGTTGCCTCCCGCATCGCGAGCGGTTAATTATTTCTGTGTAACGTGCAAATTAATTTGGAATATTGTTTTGGGCATCGAGTTTCATGCATGACGGGTGTTTTGAACGGCGACACTGATTTTCGGGTTGTTTCTGAGTATTTGAAGTTTACGCTGGTGGAAGTTGAGCTTGGAGCTATTTTTTTAGAAGAATGTAGATTTTGTTTGAAATGCTGTCATTGCTTCTGATTAGATAGGATTTTGTGTTACATGGGTTTCTCTGATTATTTGGAAGTAGATTTGTTTCCGCACGAATGTTTTAGCAGTTTTTTAAAATAAACTTATTGTTGTGTGCAGTGTTTACTTCCTTTGGTATGGCGTTTACGTAACGAAATGAAACTTTAGAGATTGTATTTTATATAACAGGAAAGCAAAATACTCTATGAGCGGTGTTGCTTTGGGCAAGTGGCTGTTACAACATTTTCATGCCTGCCATTTTCCCTTGCAAACAATACAATCATTTTTCTACATTTATATTCAATCGATCCAGCCAGTATGGTAATTACCATAACAGGAAGCAAGTTATGTAATTCATTGAGTGGCTAATGAACGGAAAGCATTAATAATCGATCGAAAGTTTAAATATACAATACATCGTGCTCTAAATTAGAGCAATGAAATCAAATCAGTTGAGATATTGCATTTAAGAAAAGCAATCTTTAATCCTGGCCTTATTTAGACTTGCCAGATACTGAACGTGACTTTGGAAAAAGTGGGACATTTTTACAGGATTTATGCCACAATTCATTTAGGTTAATAAAATATTCGATAACCTATAATATTTATATCGCAATTGCAACTTAAAATTTCCAATATTATTTTTACAAATGCGAATGTTATATATATATAAAGATATTAAATCAAACCACGCATAATATTCTTGTTTCCCTTCTACAAATGCAACAAGTAAACTCTTAACTAAATTAAAAACGCGAAGACGTAGAATCCTTCCCCCAAAAAATCTCACATTATCCTCCACCCCTTCTACAATTCACCACAACTTGCAAACGCGATTCTAAACATATCCATAATAAAACCTTTAAAATAAAAGACTCAGGCTACGCGGCAAAGTTTTATACGACGCCAGCCAACACTGTCACGTCTATCATAAAAGTGTGCTCGTGAGAAAGTCAAACTCGAAGAAAGCCCGATAAACGTTTGCACGCGTCAGTGACGGTACGAATAGAAAACGACTCGCTGTCGGCGTGTGACATATTTCCGCCACCTCGGTACCATCATCGGGGGACCTATTCGAACAGAGCGCGTAATTTTATGTGCCACGTAGATTTTACCGCTACATAGGGGCCGACGATGGTGAAAGTGACTCTCCCACGCCATGACATCCTAGGTCTGCGACTGCCCCACTACCTCGCCTGACTAACGGCTCTCTGTTCCCCCTAGCCAGAGCGTCGGGCCTTCCTTCTTTCCCTATCCTCGACCGACTCCCGTTCAAGCGCCCCGCCGCGCGATTCGATCTCGCTCCGCGCACGAGGAAACGAATTCTTGACAATGGTAATGAGGCGCGGATAAAGCAACGCCACCTCGACCGACCAGGAAGCGTCGTGGCATAATTTAAAAGGGTAGCCGCAGGATGAACGGTCTCGTGCGAAAATACGCTTGCCAGCCCGTCTAAATTACAAACCCTAGAGAAAGTTAACGAACGAAGATTAACCCGCGAGCCAGATTCCCTAACAAAAGCTAAACGGTGGCCGATCAGCCGCGCTCGCTCCACCGTTGTCTCCGAATCGTTCGGCTCTCCTGTACGACTAACCGCCGTGCCGCGGTCGGCGCGGCACCTCGGTTGGCAACCCGCTACAGTTTATCGGGCCGTGTGAATACTTGGAGGCCTAGCGCCGCGGCGCATTATCACGACCCACCGCGGTACCGTTATTTGAAAAACCGACTTATCGCTTATCTGAGCGGGTCTTCGCGGATGTGCGACGGTCTCGTTTCCAACGTCTCCGCGCCTTCCAGCCCGCGTATCAGCGGAAGAGCCCAACTTTTCGGTGACTACCGAATACTAACTAACCGTTCCATCGCGCCCCGACCGCTGAAAATCGGTCCGTTTACGTAGAGAAAAAAGGCGACGCCTCCCCTCCCGATCCGCGTGGAAAAATCTGGTCCCCGCGGCCGAGTCTCTTGCTTCCGAGTCGCTCCTAGTCCACGCTCCTTCCGACAGTCGCAAAAAGAGGATACTTAATCGCCACATTCACCGAACTTTCTTTTTCGCCGCGGGAAAGGGGGAGGCGGATAGAGGGGAGGGAGAGGGGCAAGAAGAAGAAGAAGAGAAGCATGAGAAACTCTCCACTTCCTCGAGCGTGTATCGCGTTATCTGCGCGAGTCTCCCGATCGCTCGCGGGACTGTGGAAGGAGGCGGTATTATCCGGTAAGGAAAGTTCTCTGGGCTATCAGCGACAATAGGTCGACTGCTAACGGCCGCCATTAGCTGCCCGTCACCGCCGCGGGGACGGAAGGAGAGCTCGCGCGAAGGGTTGCCTTTACCCAGGCGCAGTCGTGCACGTCGAGAAATTTCTCCCGCGTTTCGCGCGACAATGGGCGTTATAAATATACCCCCGCGTTAATTTTTCCCTTACCCGCGGACGCGCGCGGACGGAGGGGAGGCAGGGGGCTCGGGTAGAGATCGGGTCGTGAGTCGAGCGCGTTGTGTCTTTCGGATGCCCGTGAGTCGAGCCACGGGGAACGGCCAGTGAGAGTCGGAGAGGCCTCGGTACGTTGAACCTCCGCAGTGAAAGTTTCTATTATACCACTGGCCTTACCTTACTTTTCCTACGGCAAGCTCTGCCATGTTGTGTCATAAGCCGGCGAGAGCATCGTGGAAACATCGAAATTCTCCTCCCACCCGTCGACCGTTTATTCAGCTATTTTAAACGATACATCTACCCCGAACGAGGCCGTTGCATCGCCGCGAGCGATCCGCCGAGTCACTTAAACGGGCCTCGTGTCAATCGAGGCACGACGTTCTTAGAAGATACTCTAATGTCCCTGTACCCAGCTTCACCAGCGGGATTCTCAAAGTAACTACTTCTTTGATACCGTTCGAACTTGCTACAGGGTGGACAGTTATTCGCCCGCAGTGCTCGAAACAGCTTCGCCGAGGCGACCGCGGCACGTCGGAGGCTTCGAGTAAAATCTGTTATGCGCCTATTTGTGTCAACGGGCGCGATTTATTCAGCGTCTGTTGGCCGGCGCGCTCGCTCGCGCCAGGCGGTTTCGTCGGATCAGCGCATAGCTGCGTTGCGACACGCCGCGCCGCATCGTGCCCGCCGGGTGTCGAAACTGCAGGAAGCTCGGGGATAGACTCAGCCGATCGCGTTCTACGAAAACCACCGACGACTTGCTGGGTGAAGTTCACCGGTTGCGACGCCGCGGGTCGCGAGCGAGCTTTCCGATTGGAGGCCACTAACTGTTGCAATCCGGAGCAAAAGTCCGCGTCGAAGCAACCGAGGAACACCGTGATCCCAGGTCTCTGTCGTTTACGCAACCGGGACCGCGCCAGGCAACCGCGGCGGTCGCTTACAAGCCGGCGAGAAACGTCGCCGCTGAAACGACGACTCTGCACCACGGCTTCCGCTTCCCGCGCGATCACGAGCGCGCCCGATTAGCAATTAACGATCCATCCACGATCCGCTTGAAGTTTTAAGGATATTTAATTAGTCAGCCGGGTGTTTATCGAGCTTAGAAATGCGAGGCTCCGACGGTCGACTTTGATCCGCGCTCTCTCTGAAAACCGTCCCCCCGTCTCGTTCGCTGGGTATGAAAAGGGGGAACCAGTCTAGGAATATTCCGCGTCCCAGGCGGTCGCGACGCAATTGTAATTTGCAATTAGCGAAGCGTGCAATTGTGAAATCGCGTCGCGGTGCTATTGACCTGGAGGACGTTGATAAACACCTCGCTGCACCTCGGCAGGCGATTCGACGAGCTTGCGCATCGAGGGACTTCGTTGCGCGTTAACTTGTACCACGCGAATTCCCCGCGATTGAAACGCGAAGGGGAGCCGTGAACCCTTTCCGCGGAAGCAAAGCGATATAATCTGCGATTTATCGCGCCGCTTCTTCGCCAGCTTCGGGAAAGGAGGAAGCGGCGATAAACGGGCACGGTTTTTATCTAACGAGGGACATCGGTAAGCAGAACTTTACACGCTCCGTTATCGGTTATCCAGCGTGTTGAGTTGAGAAACAGGAGTCCTACCTATGTGGCGGCCTTGCAGAACACTCATCTTCGCGCACATGGTATGTCACGGGGTTAGGAGCGAATCTCTGGATCCAAGTAATATCCCAAATCCCCAACAGTGGCACTGGTCTCGATACGAAACGCTCGTCGATCCACCATACGATCCAGAGTCACGATAGGTCACATGGTCTTTGACGAATCACAGGCAAAACGGTTCATCCGCGCGTCAATAGCGATAGTCCACGAGTAAGGCTCATCCCTGGGTGGTCCACGTTCGTCGGGTGAAGCGAGTCACTTCGCGCGGGCCCTTATGATCGTCGGTGGTAGCCGACGCGTCGGCGTCACTGCACGAGCCATCGCGCCACCGGCCGCGGAGGGAGCGACGGTTACGGAGCCGCGAAACTTGGGTTTAAATCGCGAATCCACTATCGCGAGCCTGTGGGCCGGGTCGAGGGGAGCGACGGGAGGTGCTGCTGGGAGCCCGGAAGAAGGCGACGAAACGCGGAGCGCGTAGCGGCCGAAGTGAACGGTCCGCGGTGCCCAAAGTTTTTGGGGCATCGAGTTCTGCGGGCCACGCGATCCACCGAAGCCGTGGATCCACGGGTGTCGAGGTGGTGGTGGCACCAGTGACCTCGATACCAGCCGAGGCCCTCCAATCCCAACGCCCAATGCCAAAAACTCGACACGCGTGCACACGCGGGGAACTTTCACTCTCTCGAAGCTGCCTGTGACAGCCCCGACGGTGGCTCGAGTGTCACGAGACCGGCGGCTCTTTCGGAGATGCGCGCTTGGGAGCATTCTAGACGCTTCGACCCGCGGGCGTGATCGATTTCGTCCTCCGAACCGCACCAGCAGCGGTCTTCGCTCGGGCTTCTTGGGACTTTCGCTGCAACGGACGATTCGGTATTACGCCCGCGGGGGGCGTTTATCCTCCCAAGGAGGATTCGAGCAGCGCGGAGCGATCTAATTACTTCGCGACGATCTCGGGGGATCGCGAACGTCACGGGCGGCACCCAATCGCTCGTTGCGAAATCCGTCGGCGATAGCGACGCGGAAGAGGTTGCATAAATCCTCGATTAACCCCCGGCGCGTTACATAAAGCGGCGTGCACGCATCGGGCGACGAAAGTGTGGGGAGAGGCGGCGGAAAAGAAAGGAAAGAATGAAGCTCCAAATAAGGAACGGAGGAGAAGGCGACGGTGCCCCTCGCGCCTCACACCCTTTCTTCCCCGTCGCGATTTCACTTTCGATGGGGACCATCGCGCCGAGGATCGAGCGTGTGACGAATCGTCGAGTCGCATCCCTGGGTCGGAGCGAGAGAGCGGCACCAGCTGGCCGACAGTGTTTCCACTCGCAGCCGATAAGAAAGTAATGAAAGTCGTCGGATGAAAGTTTCGGAGGTTTGGTCTCCGCGGGCGTGTGCAGCAGCCGGGTCGATTTCGTTACGCGGGGGACGGAGGGGGGCTGCCTCTTTTTATGCGTATTTATTCGACGAAAGTAAAAGTACCGAGGCGAGGGGGGACCTTGCAGTGGAACGTCGTCATCGTACATGACATCGAATCCTCCTGCGTCGTCTTCTTTCGCCTGTCCCCCCACACCTTCTTCGTTTCCCACCCATCTACCTCCCCACCCCCTCAGTTTCGCCAGGGCAAGGATACCGGTTTTTTCGGGCGAAACGATACCATCTTACAGGAAGATCGAACCTGGTGAAAACCGCGTCCTTCGTGGAACAGGGTTACATTACGTCACGCGTGTCACATTATTGCTCCGTGTCTCCACTTCGTCGACGCTCGGGCGCGAAAGGGTGCCCCGTCTGGAATGGATGGACGAGAGCGCGTGGAAAGCACCCAGAAGTCGGGGGCCTCGTCGTTAACGGTGGATCGATGTGGCGGGGTTACGTAAACGGTATTGAACGATGAACTTTTACATTTGAACGGTGTAGCAGCTTTGGTGCGTAGGAATGCCGGGCCGCGTAAACCGGCTGGATCGCGACCAATGTCCCCGGGATTTAGATTTCTTTAGTTTCGCTTGCGTGCAGCGCGAAGTGAACGGCGCCGATTCGACGTTGGTGGCGATAGCGTTCGAGCGAACTTGTGATTGTCGAGGGGATCGGTTCTGATCCGCGGAACGATATCGGTTGAAGGATGTCGCGATTCAAGTGGATCGTATACAGGGTGGTGTGGAAAAGTTGGCGCAGGTAGAAAGTTGAGGAAGAAGTTCGCGATCGGTCTCTTTTAGCTTGGATGGTGTAGTTTGCATATTGTACTGGTGGGGCAGGTGGTAGGGAAGTGGCAGTTTTATGGGGCTGTTGGCAAAAGTTGGGCATTCTATCAGGGGAATGTACTTTGAGTTTTTAAATTTGTAAGAAGCGTGGGCTGGTGATTTCTATGGCCTTTCTGGCAGTGGAAACATTTGAATGAAATGTGGTAGAAACCGTGGGAGATGTTATCGTGGTCAATGAAAGTTAGGAAGAAAGTGGGAGTTAGAAATGTCAGGTAGAAGGGAATGGGCCTTATAATGAAATTGGTTAAATGATCGGTATCACGAAAAACGTGGTGGAAATCTGGAGGATATAATTTGAAATGTAGAATCAGATGTTGATCATCGACTTAAGAGGATTTATAATTTATATATTCAGAAGAAAAGTCTGATAGTATTCTAAATGAAGAGGTAATTCAGCTTCGCTAATTTCTGCGGTGATTTAAAAACGAATCAAAATCCACGGAAGTAATCGAAACCGTTTCTCCCCAATTTCTACAACCACTCAACCCTTCGTTCTTTCAAACCTATTCATAACTTCTACCAATGGGCACTTTTCATTTCCCCTTTCAAGTCTATATGTCGCGGAACAATGGTAAAATCAGCGTTTTTGACGAAAAAGCGTTTTACCTCAATTAGGCCGAAGAATCCATAGACTTTCTCTAATGCTTTTATGTATCGATGGCTTAGTGCATAAATATTGTATGTACTCTTTTTGTGAAATTTGAGTCTTTATGTGCTTCATCACATTTATATCTCCTTCATAAATTTCTTATGTGCCATTGCATGTTTAAACCTGTTTCTCACGAAAACGCTAAAAGTGGACGTATAAAATTTGTGCACCAAGCCATCGATAGATTAATATATAATATTTTAATATTTTTTGTTGTCGAATGTTTCTATTACATTAACGCTGCAAGTATTTAGCCGTATTAAGGGGTCTCCCTACTTTGACGGCCTGAAAAGGAGCGTGATATATGGGATTTTTTTACGAGAAATCCTCAAATTGTATTAATTGAAAAATTTATGCCTATATTTGTACACATTTAGGCACCATTTAAAAAAAAATTTAATTAAAAAAAAACAGTATCTAAAACATTAAACGCGTTTTTCTTAAAACAATGTTTTTCGAATTGGTTAGCATGATATCAGAAAAACCAATCACTCGATTTATTTCAAACTTGGTATATATCTTCAGTAGAGGTTCCATTCTCGTTGTTACTAAAACTAAGTCGGTTTTTGCAAAATTAGACTTTTTCGACTTAAGGAACCAGCGATCTTTTTGCAGAAATCGATGTCTGTTTCAGTCGCTGCCATTTTTTCTTACTTTTCAGTATTTCTCATTTAATCTAGTTCAGACGATAGCCACACTCATACAGATTAGACAAATTTTTAAATTTTCTGTTTTGACCTTGGCCACCCAAGAAAGTGTCATCTTCAGAATCCTTTTCACGACCCAGAAGATCGATGACGTACTTCGCGTACGCGAAATCGTACAGCTCCCTTCGTCACGTACGATTCCGTTACCACCTGTTATACATTCTCGCTGATTGCATAACCTGTTCGACGTTTCACTGTCGTTCGTTCCATTAGCGTTCACACTCGAATCAAGAAATAAAACAAAATCAGTAAACAACAGCGAAAAGAAATCCTCAAAAATGTATGCATTTCCCTCCACGCATTTAACATGGGAATGCAGGCCCAGAGCGAACATTATTAGGAAACCCACCACTACCCACGGACAGGATCCTCCCTTCTGTAAACAAGGATGTGTCTTCGCTGACGTTACCCTCAAAAGCTTATCTGCTTTTCAAGACTAAGCTTATCTCCTGGTCAATGAAAGAGAATTATGATAATATTAAAAATAAGCACTTTCGCTCCCCCAGATGAAATATTTTCAGAAACTTCCTGTGCATTACTTTTAGAAATTCCTAGTGTACTCGGAACCCCCACTGGCGCATAATAAAAACGGCCCCAATAAATCCCACAAGTACTTGAATTAATTTCGGCATTACAACATCAAAATTGTGTTACTGGTGTCTTGTTCGAAATATAAAAGTGTTTCTCATATTCAAAATAAAGTTCGATACTTAGTTCATGGTCACGGTGTGTATCGCACTCGAGTATGTACGTATTTGCCAATATTTTTGTAATTTTCAGACCTTAATAATAAAATCTTAAACAAAAAAAGAAATTACCTTCATCTACAATTATTTTTTCAACTACAAATTTCAACACATCAAAATTTACATTTCTAGAAAAGGTATGAATATTACGAATACCTATACAATTGTAAATGAAAAGTTAAAAGACTCGAAAATACGAAAATGGTAATTCCAAAACGACTCTGGGGTGGAGTGAACCCCGCGCGAGCAATTTGTGAAAGGTGCGACCACGGAGGGATAGAACACTCGTGGTTTCCTACACCGTGGCAGCGCGCTCGGGTAAAGCCCTACCGAAAAATCGGCCGCGACCGTTCTCGCGGACGGAAACGCGTTGGCAGCAGGATTTTGCTCAGCTGCTTTTCTAGGCAGCCTAGACGGATGGCGTTCTTACAGTGGCCGCGACCGTTGTGTTCGTGTGTACGTGGCAGTGTGGGCAGTGCTGCAGTCGTTCGTACCAGCACGTTGTGAGCGGTCGGCCATGGCATACTTACTGATGTCAATCACACCGGCAGGCATGCACCGGCCGCTGGTGTGAGTGCGCACGCACGGCCGCGGCCGCGAGCGTGCTGACTCGCACACGCGCCGCGAAGACGCTTCGCCTCGTCGTCGAATCTCGCAGCCTTTTGCCCTTTAACCCGCGCAATTTCCTCGACCATTGATATCGGGTGGACAGCTGCGCCCCCGATATACGCCTGAACTTGGCGACCCTCTGCGGGCAGTGTGCGAGTACCCGTCGAAAAACTCGCGGGATCGCGGCTGGACCGTGACCATCGCGGGCGCTGGCCGGCGATAAACGCGTTTCGCGGCTGCCCGCGGAAAAATCGTGACCGATCGGCGCTCGGCGGGGTGGCTGCCCAGCACTCCGCATCCGTCTTATCTGACAGTGAGAGACTGAAAACTCCGACTGCCTTGATAGGCTATCGTGGCGCTCGTAACGTATTTGTCTTACGGTGTATCGCGCAGATCCGAGCAAGCTGGTCGTGCAAATCACGTTTTTCCTGCCCGCTGATAGCGCCGATTGGTGGTTTCCTGGCCGGGACGTGGTAATTCGCCGGCGATCTTTCGGGTTCGATCTGTTCCATTGAGTCGCAGACGGTGTATAAATAGTATCTCAGCTGGTGCACGTCGCGCGGTCCTGAGCGGCTTTGTTTCCCAGCTGAATGTATTCCTTCTAGGAGGCTGGGATAATGTCTACTGTTTGGTCACGTTTCCCGCTGACACTTGGCGCCATGATCGAAGCTAGTTGGCAGAATTGCGTGTAAACAAGACGTTCGGTTTCGGCAAATAGCTATTGATAGTGCGTGGCCACTCTAATTTTCAGTTTCGAGAGTGGAGGCTGTGCCAAACGAAGTTCGTCGCGTTGCATTCGCAACGAGAGGCTGCTTTTACGTTTCAGACAGTGTACTGCGTCGTATCTCTTTCATCCAGGAAGCGTGAATTTCGATTGTGCTTTAAATACTTATTTCTCTTTAGTCGTGAAATAATTTTCATTTCCCTCGGTCAGTAGCTGTATGAAATTAGATAGGAGATTCTGAATTATTTCATGTTTCGTCTACTGGAACTACGCACGATTATCTCGTAAAATGTTGTATTCTTCTATCGATAATCGTCTTATGTCTCTTATCCGGCTTGTTGTTCTCATTCGGTTGCATTAAACAAGCCTCATTAAAGCTTCTCGTTAATCGGCGATGCTGAGTCCGTGATCTTGATGGAATTCCCTTTGAAGACGATCCGTCTCGCGGCTCGATTCGTATCGAGAGATGTTGGATCGACTGCTTCTCTCTGGCTCTAACAAGTTCGAAGCTATAAGGCCAGCCAACAGCGTCCGTGAGCGTTAGCTATCGTTCTGAATACCTTGAGTTTTAATGTATTATTTTACTTAACGTTTTTGGTTCAGTTTACCAAGCTGACTTCAGCTACTTTCCTTTACTTTTTCGTGCTCGATTAAGTCTCGAAAGGGGGCAAAGTCGAAGCTCGATCGAATTTCGAGGAGTTTGAATTTTATAGAAGGATATTGTTTTTTTAATAATCTGTTGCATTTGGTATTTTGAATATTAGATCCGGTGAGAATAGAATTTATCGGTAAGATGATTAGATTTACATGTAGATTCGAATTTCAGATGAAATCTTCTAACACCTATTTTCCTACAATTAAAATAACACCTTGTTGACAAGTATTAGTCCCACTTTCGGAATAAGCTTTATTAACTTTAGGAACATTATTCACTGACTGACAAACTGATGTTTGATTTAAATTCCCACAATCCACTCAACCAAGCATACCAAAACATCCAATAAACTCTTGGTATTCGCCATTGATTCAGACAGAGCAAAGAATGAAAATGGCAGTTGCGAAATTCCCCGGCAATCGTCTAAACAAAAGCAGCCTATAAAAGTGACCAAGTGAACGTTGCATGGAATACATACATCCTGATGCACACATCCGTGTTGGAGGCGATTCATGACGCAATGAGTCCATGGTTCGCAACGTTTTTCCCAGATGATCGTTACAAATTCATCATCCAAATTAACCCTTTGCACGAGTGTCTCCCAGGTACACTGACGATTCACTCAACGTTGCATGCTCAATAAAATTTATAATAGTAGAATTCGTAGTATTAAACGAACGATTCATTCTGAAATCACTTTACCATACTTCTTCCTATCGGAAAGTTCTGTTCTTAACTACAGCACTTTCGAATAAAACTACTATCCCTGGCCGATCGACGACCAAAAAGTGGAAGCGCAAAGGGACAACCCCAAACTTCAAATCAAGCTCACCGATACCATTACAGAGAATTATTTTCTATTCTCAAAACGTATTAATAAATAGAAAAAAATTCAACATAGTAAACATATTCTTTTTGTGACCAAAAAAGGGTTCCAAACAACGGTAATTTTTTTAGGGTATCACAGTGGAAAGTCTTCTTGAGAATTTTTCTTTTACATTATCCGTCAACTTAGTCCCGTTTCGAATCTCTACACTTGGTCCACCGATGCGGTATGGCATTACTCCGGTGTGGTAAGATTAATAATCGGTTAAAAGTGATCACATAGAAGTTCACCGCTGGGTCAATTCAAACTCGCGTTAACTATCCTACTATACGCGTTCCAAATGATATTCTTTTTCCAAGAGCAACACAGAAGTAATCTCCCCGATTTTTGAAGTTTTCCTTCCTACCTACTGTCACACTCGGTTACGCTTGGGTCCAAAAGTTAATGCTGCTTTCAATCCGCCCTCGTCTCTCTGTTCCATCGTCCAGCGTCTGTATTAGAGCTCGAAGGATTAAAAAGGGATCTCAGGTCGAGTTGACGCGAGTCGGTGGATCTTCCCGATTCGCTGCCACGACTCGCGAGGCGTCTAGTTAGCCAGGAACGCGCGAGTGTCATGCACCTTTCGAGCGCGTTTCTCCCTCGCCGCGAACGGAGCCGCTGGGTATTCGCGCTCGAATACCGGTACTCGCTGACTGCACGTGTCAGGGTCAGATGACATCACTGCGACGCAAGGATATTCGTGATGGTGCGACGTCGGCTGCGTCGCCGTAATTCATCCCGTCGATCGTTTGTGCTTCTGGTAACGTTCGAGGAAGAGGACTTCAGCCGCGGAATCTCTTTGACCAGCGAGCACTTGAACAAATGACTCGCAGGAATCTCGTTGTTAGGTCTGCTCCTTCGATACCACCCTCCACGCACTTCCGTCTGTACTTATCGTCGGGATGCCTGCTCCCTTTTGGCGTGGGGAACCAGGAACGCGGATGGAACCAGAGGATTCGAAGAGGATCTAGGGATTTAATGGGAGAGACGAAAGGGAAGATGGAAGATGCATACGAGGGTATATTGAATCTTGATAGGGAAGCTTTCGTCACTTTGCATCGAGAAATATTTTGCGTTGATTCATTGATTGCTGAGGGCAGATTATGTATGTTGAAACGTGGAAGGGTTTGAATATTAAAGCGACGAAAATGAATGACTGAAGAAGACACAGATTTTCACACGTTGCCTTGTGTAATCATGGTTCGTGTGAAATGTCGGGTTTGATCGTTCCTTGTGACTTTTCAACCAGCTACAAAACTGCGCGTGAACATCTTCTAATTTAATTTCAGAAATTTCCACTTGTTATCGATCTCTTGGAAACCAAATCGTGTTCCTCTAGTACTTCGTCATTCTACAAATTGAAGGGTCTTGATTAATTAAGCGACATCGATTTAAACGGAGCAGAAATTTTTTAAATATGCTCCGGTGGAATTTGAAAATTCACAGAATTGCCAGAAGTGCATATTTTCTAATTCCCCTCATTGCACTCCCGCCACCCCATTGATTACTTTCACTATTAAATCCCAAGAAACTCTTCGCCTCTGAAACCATCGGAGCGCGCGGCGCAGCGAAGCTCGCACTCCCGTTGCATTCGTTAATGACTCACAATAAGGTCGACCACTAGTTCAGTCATTTTTCTTCGCCGCTTAAGCGCGACATTACCATTGGCATCGTACTACGGCGCGAATACATTATTCACACGACGTTTTTCTTTCATGGTGTATCAATTGCGAGCGCTGTCGCTTATTACACATTTGTTTCTTCCGTCGCAGCAAGTAATAAAGTCGCACAACTTTGATGTCTGTCAGACGTGCCGTCTCTGTCGCTCTTGCGTCGCGCAGATGACGAAACACAGCTTGTGTTCTTCGTAAGCCCATTTTGTCTAGGCCTTACCACCGTATTTATTCGCTAAACGAATGCGAAGCTAGGTACCGAGGAGTTGGTTCTCTTAGGTTGACACCTCCGCAGGAAGATCGATTTCTCGTTCTGCCGTCAGTCGCAGAAAGTGTGCCCAAGGATACTCTACTCGCCATTTCGATTTTTATGTATTTTATACGGCGTTAGAGCGCGTTAGATAGCGTTAGAGCAGCAGCGGAGATACGAAAGGCATGGCGGAGTCGGTGTACGTAATGCAGCGATTACTGGCGGGTATATTTAGTCTGAGATTGGCATAGGTCGCGAGGAGCTTGCTAGCTGTTATCTGTGCTTCTACGCACGTGGCCTCTATAGGCGGAGCGATCTAGCCTGTTATAATCGGTGACACGTTACAACGCAGAAACGCCTCGGTGACGTTTTTCAGGATAAGGTTTCTCTCTAGCCCACCCTGAAAGATCGAGGTCGTTCGAGATCGGCTTGCGCGTAGGGTCGATCGACGGGTTCGAGACCCTTCATTGGGCTGGTGCTAATAAACTTGGGCTGTCACGGTATTTACGCACTCAACGGCGGTTGAGAAGCGATGTACTGTACGTATTTGGTACAACTTGGATTTAATTCATTGTGGGTTTTATTGTTATATTTAAGACTAGGAGCACTCTCGCTGGTAAAGCGAGAAAGCTGAGTAGCCTAAAACCTTCCTCGAGAATTCTAATGTAGGTTAAAAAAAGCCCCATCGGAATTGAGCTATTAGTTCGCGAGTTATAAGGTAACTGACAGACGTTTCCATTTTATTAATTCCTATGTTATAAGGAAATGGATGTACAGACGTTTCCATTTTATATATGAAGAGAAGAGATTTGGTAAGGAATATCAGAAAAAGAGGGAAGCGAAACCAGGGTAAGATCAGATAAGTTAGACTAAATAATAAGTAAGATAGAAATAGCATCGAAGTATGGTAGATTAAATTGTGAAGGAGGAAATGGCAGACAGGTGAAATAGAATAAGGAAAGTACTGCAAAGAAAGCAGATAAGGATATAACTAAATGCAAATGAAAATACTGTAAGTAAGTTTATTGTAGTCCGAAATGGAAAGAATAAAACATGTTATATATAAATATATAAGATTTAATACTGTGGCTAATCGGTAGGCACAAAGTTGCTAGTCAAAATTATTGGCTGGGCAGATTATTTGGGTGGAATTACTTAACCTGATCGATCTGCAAATATGCGTTTGTCGTGAAATATGATGCTATAGCAGATATCATTAAGGCTTAATACGTAGTTGTTTGGAAAATCTAATTGCTAAATTACTCTCTACTAAAAGTACTCACAGTGACGCTTAGATTTATTCACATGAATTCGGAAGAATAATTATAACAGTCGCTAGGTTGACATCACTTGATCAACAATTTTAATACGAATAATAAGTCTATCGTCAACAAACTTTTCAATATTTGTACGCATGGCTTCCTACAGAAGCGCCATTCGACCCCCCTTCCTGTTTCATTGGAAGTAGTTTTCTCAGAAAACTATTAGGCCACCTACACTACAATCGTTCGATAACAACATACTGCAATTGCTTTATCAGAGATAAGAGCGATAGCTTCGATGCATAGCCTTGCCCGAGTCGGTCAGGCTAAACAGCGAAAGGGTTAGCACAGGTTTGCAATAAAATTCTACCTCGCAGCTAAAACTTATTCACCATCTTCCAGCTCGTACAAATAATTCCACGACACCCTGTACACCCCCATACATCCACACAAATCTCCCCCACCCCCCGCCACACATCTCAAGGATTTACTTTCCCCTAATCTCCGACGTTTCTCAAGAGCATCTTAATCGATGAACCACACTCAAAGTGTTACTAATCCCTTCCCCTTTGTTTCTCCAATCTAACGGATACCCCCATCGTGGATGAAGAAGTGCGCTCCGCGGTAGCGTCGATCTATGATAAATGGTTCCCCGTGGAACCGAAGAAAAAGTACGAACGTGGGTGTAACGGTGGTAGCAATGGCAGAGGATCAGCTGCAACGTTGCGGTGAATAATCCCTGTCGTGTCGATGGATCGTAGCGCGCATCGCGCTCGACTATAGCGGGTCAGGCTGCACGTAGCGCGCATTCGTACTCGGACGCTTGTACCCGACCTATCTCAAGCTCCGTCATCGGGGGAGGGCGCGCGCCGAGTACTCGAGTAGTTAGGCTAGGTTAGGGACGTCACCGGCTACTGCGCTCATCCGCCAGAATAACTTTAAGCGGGGTTGCACAACTCTAGTTCCCGCGACGTGGCGCGTGCTCTCCTTACTTAGCGCGACTTTAACGCGGTTATTCATAGTTTACAAGGGGCTGATCGAGGGGGTGCTTTCTTCCAAAAAATTCTGATCCACTGTGGGAACGATCGATACCCTCGCTAGTCAGTTATACTCGTGGCTGAGTCGAGGGGAAGTGGGCAGAATTTTTTAGTGATAAATTCGAGCATGAAAGGTTCGTTTTCTGATTAAATAGAGGAGATGAATTTTATGATATTCGGTTTTAGAATGTTGCTTGCATTATTCACGAATTCCACTTCCGAATCTTCGATTGGATTTTTCACAGAAATTAGTGACGGAAATGGTAGGTGCTCTGTCCAGCAAGGTTTAACGACTCATCACAGAGATTTTATTTCCTCCATGAGTCGTACCTCGAGTTCATAAAATTGCAATTAATCATTACCGAGGTCGCGCCAAGTACTTCGTAGAAATGTTTACGCGATACACATTCTATGCTTTGTTTAACAGTGGCATCAAAGGAAACATTCGCGGTTACGATGTCCGCGGCGATTCACAAGCTGGTCCAAGAGGGACACGTCATCAGCCACTGCCTATATCCTAATTCCTGATTCCTTCACACACTTCTGGCTCTATCTACTTCTAGGGAAACTATAGTGCACATTCTTCAAACTCTAGATCTGCCACATATAGGGTTGCTACTCTTTTAAAAAAAGTATCTTACGTTATTACACGTAAATATACTCCATACAAATTATGATCATGTCTAATTCGAAACGACACCACACCTCTCTTAAGGAGCTGTTCCGTTCTAGAGCCCATAAAAATCGGTGACATTTAGGAATTAATTAATGGAAAACTACTAAATATAATTTAATGGGACTTGTTGCATCGAATTAAGGATGTCTTAAACTATAGAAATAAATTTTTTGTTTGATAATTAATTATTGCAGACGGCACAGCGGAGTCGTTAAAGTCGAGGCGTCAAAAAATTCATCCAAATTGGTGGAACCGGTAGCACCTAAACCATTGGTCCGAAGTAAAAAACAATGCCAGATTATTAAAGGGCATGAAAATCGCTCGCGGACTGACCAGAAAAAAATACAGAAAATGACGTTTTTTTGAGAAAGTAACGACACTTGAAGTTTGAAATCACTTTTTCCCTATTTTTTTCGTCTTTTCAACGCCTTCAAAATTACAAATTTTCAATTTTTTTAAATTTTACTGATCTGTCCACGAGCCAGAAGTATATTCTTTAAAATAGAAAAAGTTTCAGTCGAGTCGGATACAACTTTTGGAGATACAGGTTCCACCGATTTTAAAAACACTGTTTCGAGAAAAACGCGTTTAAAGTTTTACGTGAGTTGCTGAGTGGCCGGGTGTTACCTATGCATTTGTCGCTACTCAAATGCCTATAACTTCGGGAATTTTACGAATTTCAAACAATCCTTTTAAACACGTATTCCTATAAGGTTGAACATTCGAAAAATGAAATTAAAAAACTTGATTTTAAGACCGGAACCACCCTTAATTTAATAAAGAACGAATTATTTACATATTTTAATATGTATATTGAGTGCAATAATGCCATTGAGTTATTTAAAATTGATAAAAATTTGCTCCGTAATACTAAAAGCAATAAAAAATATGTTTGGAAGACAAAAACTAATAAGATTAAAATGTACTTTTACTCTTTTCTGGCGTACTTTTTTTATACTCCACGAAAGGCAAATTTACGCTATTTTCCTGTAAAAAGGGTGGCAACCCTAGTCACGTATGCCACGTACTAACGTGCTCGAACCTTCAAATCTCTATTCCATTCACAAGATGTAGTCCTGAAGATTTTAAGGACCCAATGAATGGTTCAGAAATTTGAAAAATTGTGCAAATTTCTTTCAAAACGTGCCACAGATCAGATATTCCGAATTAACGCAGAATTTCACTGAAAAAGACTCGACTATCTCAAAGATTCCTTAATCAACGCAAATTCCCCGCTATTCCCATCACGAAAATTCACGTTTTCGGCGATGCATGAAGTGCACGGACCGCGCAACCCCAGTGCTCGATGCACAAACGTCACGGACGTCGTTGCTGACGCAACGCAGTGACAGTTGGCGTTGAAAAAAAAGTAATTCACCGAAGGGCAGAGCATTTTGCAGTTGTTTTCGTGACGCAACTGACGCCGTTGGATCTTTACGTAATTGTAGGCAAAGGTCTGAACGCGACATTCTCGAGCCGCCAGCGTTTGTGCGCGAGCAGGCGGACCTGAATCGGTGGTAGCAGGCGTCGAACGCCTCTTGCGACGCAGTGGTTCGAGGTATCGCCTCGTCTCACGTATTTATAGATTGCAGAGAAACCGTACCGCCCTATCGTGAACGGGCGATCGTGCAAATTGATCTATGATGATCCTGGGAATAGATAGCGGCCAATTAAGCAGAAACAATAGCCGCTGGAGAACGTGAGCGCGGCCGTTCCTGAATCGAGAGGCTCGAGTGGAAAGGATCGCGTCGCAAAGCATCTCTTAAACGGCCCCGGTAATCGTCGAATAATAAAAAAAAAGAGAGAGAAAAAAAAAACGGAACATCGAATCGCTAGTTTCGTCCGATCTTTCGCTCGAGGCAACAAAAGTACCCGTCCGCGATTATGCGCGGAGAAACCACCGTAAAGAGATTTCACCTTTTCGTACTGCATAAGCGATCCTTGCTTTTAACGGCCTCCCGAAGGTTACCGGAATTCGTTAAAAAATTATTTTCGTATCTCTGCCGCTTGCATCAGCGTCCACGATGCCGCGGGAACGCTTGCCTTCGAGGTGCCTCTTCCTGATCCCAGGCGAGAGCACATTTGAGGGGGGAGGGGCCGACGGGGGGGCTTCTGTCCTTCTGCGAGGTTTGCACAACGAATTCGCACAAATTTTGGCGAGCAGGAAGCGGAGGATCTGCTGCCTGCCGAACGACCTAGACCTTTCGACTTGGGTGAAACCTGTACGCTAGATTTGCATCCATTAGCGACTTATCGTCCCTTTCTTTCCGGCTCCCCTTTTCCAGCGTCTCGCTTTCAAGCACCCAGACGTATCGCTAATTGTGTAAGACGTCCCCAAAAACTATATAACCCTACTGGAATCTACGTACCCCAAGGAAAAGCTCGTGGACTTGATCCGGATCAGAAGGATACCTGATTCTGTAACAGCACCCTCGAGCACAAACCCCTGCTACGTATGCGACAGGAACAACGCTGTTTGTAACTTACATCTTTTTCCGTTTAAGACATCCGAAACATGAAAATCGGCCGCGAACGCCTGGTCCTCCCTTCGGGTTGAGCCGACAGGCCCGCCGGGGCACGGTGTCAACAAGGTCACCGACGTGCCGACGACGGTAGATCGTCGATCAGGTGTCAAGGGGAGGTTCGTCGTGTTACGTCAGCGTTTATACACTGGCCGCGCGCGCGCGCCCACCTGCACCCACACGTGCATACACGCCTGTATACGCGTACAGGGACACGCGTATGCATGCACCGCACAGAGATCACGAAACGTCACTGGTTGCTGGCTCTAATCGAGCACCCGCGGCCCTCGGCGAACGTCGTGCCTCCGACGTCTCGTCCGTTTTCTCAAGCACTTGCACGTGCACTTGTTCCTCATTTGTTCGACGATTTCCACGCAACTCGCGCCCCCCCCCCGCTTCCCCGCGCGCGAACAATTAAGAAACTTGGTAATAGAGATCGACGTTACCGCCCGTTAAGCCAGATCCGCGCATCCGCGATCCTCCTCGCTCGAGTCACCAACGAACGTTCGCGGCGCGGGTGGATTTTGATCGACGATGATGGGGATGTGTATCCAAAATATCTGAGCGACCGGTGATTCGTCTTGAAATCGCTTGGATATCGGTCGCTGTTAAGTATCCAGAGGAGAGGGCAGTGTCCAAAACGACGATAGCGCGAGGCGTACGGCCCACTTGCGCGTGTAAGCTCGCCTGCGGAAGTGGGTTATCCTTTGTCCTAATTGAAAACCCTCGGTTGCACGTCCTCCGAGCCAGCGTGAAATCCGAAGGAAAAATCACAGCGGAGAGTAATGTCGGTAGTGGCAGCGATTAGTCGTGTGTTGGCAGTGGCGGTTCAGGCGACGTAGAAGAGCTTATCAATCGCGTTTCGTTGGTTAGCTAGTTTCTGTGATTGGTCGCACAGCAGGCACCACGCCGATACCGCGTTGAAATCCTCTTGGACTCTGCTCGACGGCGCGCGGAGCAGACACGTGCGTGGTCTCGTTGAAGGGATTCGTTTCACAGGACAACAAGGCGTGTGTAGAACAGAATAAAGAGAGAGAGAGAGAGAGAGAGAGAGAGAAAGAGAGAGAGAGAGAGAGAGAGAGAGAGAGAGAGGGAAAGGGACAGAACGATGATGCTGAATATTCTCGCTCGATGGCACTTCCGGCTCGAGAGGCACATGCACTTTCTCCTGAACGGCGCGCGAATAACGATCGTTCTCCTAGAAGCTTCCCAGTGAACCCACACGATTTCTGGCGTCGAGCACGCGTCCCCCGTTCGCGGGAACGAGCGGTCGTCCCGCTATAACGATGGTCCAACGAGTATTAAACCGTGGACGGGCTAGTGGAACGAGGAAACGTTAGATCGATTCAGCGGCGTGCTGCATCGGTGGGGGAGGGTGCAACGTACGACGCTAGATAATTCCTGAAATCCCACGGAGCGAGCGAATTCTCCCCGATAACCGTCGCTGCGCGCGAAGGGCCTGCCCGTGGCCGAGCAACGGCACCCACCGCCACGGGGTTACACTGGTCGACGACGGCGGAGCGCGTAGCAGCAGGTTGCCGTAGGTCAGGGGACGGTCACCTGGTTGCCTGCTAGTTTCGTTGAGCAACCAGCGCTTCCGCTCGGGGCACGTGGCGCAGGGCTCCTCGCGCGTTGCACTTCCGGTCTGCGGGAAAACGGCCACGTCCGTCACCATCACCATCACAGCCACCCACCACCGGCACCACCACCACCGTCGGCCACGGTTTCGCGTCGACTAAAACCACCGCACACCGCGTCCCCGTGCAGCTCGTTGCGCGTACGCGCGTGTTTCTCTGCCTGGCGTGCGGCCGCGCTCCGTTCCGCTTCTACGTGTACGCGTGCACGTGCGAGCGAGCGTGCCTGTGTGCGCGTGGGTGCGCGTGCCCGCGCGAACGAACGTGTGTATCCCTGTCGTCGTCGTCGTCGTCGCGGCGAGGTGTAAACCGAGTGTCGAGCTGAGTTTGCTTCGACAAAGTAGGGCGACGACTGGGACAGCGGCCACGGGCACCAGCGCTCACCGACGAGGAACCCGTGCGCCGTGCGGTGGAGGAACCGTGGAAGTGGAAGAGAGAAACCCTCCTCGCAAAACGGCCGCGCCGTTCCCTCTGTGCACTAACGTTCTCCAGTAGGGGGACCTCTAACGCCGCTGCGAGCCAGGCCTAGTCGTCGATCGCTTAGCGTTACGCGAACGCCGCTCGCGGGAAAACCGTATTCTGCCACCGCTGTTATCTGGGCGACGCTGCCGCGCGCAGATCCGCGGGCCCCCTGCACACGCTTCGCCGTACCTCCTCTTCGTCCGCTTCGACGCCGAGTTCGCGTCCACGCTCCCGCTCCCCATCGCACGCCCCCGACGCCGTGGGTGACGCGACGCCGCGAGAAACTCGTCCGCGAACTTGCACTTTCCTTCGGGCCGATTTCTACCGCGCTACGTGGGCCGAATAAGATCGTTATCGGTTATCCAGGCGACCAGGAAACGATACTTCTTGGTCGGAGTAAGGGTAGATTTGTAATTAAAGCGGCTGAGGTGTATGCGTCGAACTGCTTGTAATTTAGAAGGTTGTTACGTAATGCACGCACTTGCGTAGGTGATGGTGAAGTAGGTATTGTACAGGCAGCTGGGACGAAATGCTTTTTTTTTCGTTTCGGTTCAGGTACAATAATAATAATAATTTCGTTTCGGTTAATACCGTTCCTGGTGAAAAATATTTTTTTTCCATTGGAAGGGAAAACAAATTTTCTGCCGAACCGGTTGCTTCGTATTCGTGAAGAAACGATTATAAACTTTTTTGTAACAATTTTATTGCATGTGGTAGATATATTATAAAATATTATTGTAGATATATTATAAAAATATTGTGTATTATAAAGAAAAGAATAATTTTGAAGACTTACACCCGAGAAAAAATAGATTATTAGAAACAGTTTTCTTTCTGGTTCTGTTCCGGGAAAAATATTTCGTTCTTTTCGTTTATCGATTCCGTTTCTGTTCCGTTCCGGTCTCCCGGTATTGCATGGGGATGGAGGACGGCTTGGATGATTTGAGGGAATTTGGGAACGGAAATATTGGATAGTTGGATCATGTAGCGTAGATTGGATCGATATTTGGCGAATTTCAAATGGAATATTAACGTTTCAATCCCCTAGGAAAGTCTAGACGGTATTAAAGACGTTTATATTTTAGTCCATCTGTCGCGATAGACGGGTATTTATAGAAAGAAGATCGATCGATCGATCTTGCGCGGCTCAGGTATGGTCGAGTGTTAATAATTAGCTGAATCGATCGTGCATCCTGCGACGCTTTTAAAACGTGTACAAAATTTATTCCTGTACTCGTGCTCGATTCTTTCCATTCGCCGAATTAGAGCGTAGACATTCTGAGAGCGTATTCTGGGCGGACCTAATCGCGGATACGATAAAGCAGGCTGTAACTACAATCTCCTAAACTCGTCCTCGTTATTTTACCATGTAAATGTCTGAAGAGGATGCTTTTAGTGACAGTATTTTCACCATAAAACGGGCAACAGATTGCTCGAAAACTGGGCTATAAGCGGACCAGGAACACACTTGGCAGAGAGAAGCATTTAGAATCAAAAGAGAAAGCAGCGAGGCATAAACTGCCTACGAGAACTGCCGCCAGCCTGTGTACGTGTTCTTGTTATTCTTTTACGGTCTAGGCCACGATGTTCGATAACCGAAAAACTTTCACCTTCCATGACCAAGGATCGCACCGTGTGCTTCAGTACAGCTGTGCCTGTAGCTCCGACCCGACAATGGCTGCGTTTCTCTTGATCTTGATCTTTCAATCAGACCGTTACATAAAGACATGTCCGAAATATCTTGGATGACGGAGTCTCTGCTAAGATTTCGCATGAATATTTGTCCTTGGACATGGAACAATTTTCATCACGATAAGAATTCATCGTTGGCTTTGAGGGATCTCAATGATGCAAAATATCTTTTAAATTTAACGTCTGTCGTTTTTTATTGCAAGTGGAGTTTATCGAAAGAAATTATTGAAGGTTTAGGGCATCAACTGATGGGTTAAGGTGTAATTACCCGGTATGCAATGAGTTTTAATTCACGCTGTGGAGAATATCCAAGTATAAAGTGATAGAAGTCAATAATATGCGCTGCAGAGCAAATTTTATATATTCTTCTATATATTAGTAATTTTCTTTAAAATCCACCTTGTATCTGTGATGTAATTGAAGCTTCTAACGTAATTAAAGTATTCTGCTTATATCGTATTAGCAGTTCTATTTATTTTGAACTTCCTCTGAGAAACTAGTGTCTATCTCACTATTGTTGTGCCTCAATAATTTTGTGAAGCTTTAATTATAGTGTATTAAGGGTATCGTTTCTAGAATTCGACAGAATTAATGAATTACAAAATCGTACAACACCATATGGAGTCTGACAACCCACTGAGGACTCAACAGTTACCTTCGATTGAAAAAGGACTACCACGTTCCCGGTCTCTGTAAATCGAGGAAAGTGGTTGTTCTAAGGATATCCTCGGAACAGCGTCGCGGCAGGAAGAATGGTCCTGCAAAAAGGAGCGCGAGCAAACGATCGTTCAGGTCGAAGGCCAACCGGAGTGCTCCTTGGAGCACCGTACGTCACAAGGATCCTGCCCTGACCTCAAAACTAGTCGACTCTCGCTATCGCTGCTACAATTACACTGTACATCCACTGGGCAAACCTTCCAACGACAATCGTCCTTCCATTTGATTTCCTAACCCCTAACAGTTGTTCAAGCCCTTCACGACCCTGATTGCTACCACAAAACTACCACGATTTACACTTGAAAATTCCACACCGGTTCCTAAAAAAAATTTCCAAGATTCCCTTCCACGATCCTCATCTCTTTAACCCTACCACGTCCCTAGGATCTTCTTGACCCATTTTCATTTCGTTGAGGGTTCTTTTAGTTTTCAAGAAATATAAGACACTTGTTGCTAATATGCGAAGGCTGTTGCAGAGTTACACCAACCACGGTACTTGGATCTTTTTCGATCCACACACAGTATTTTCTAATTTTTAAAAAGAAATACTAGGAACTTTTAGAAGTGTATATGTCTAAACTGAACTCTACAGTAGAGTTATCCCATCACTTTTCCAGTGTCTATTCCCATTTCCCATCGTCCCTAGATCTCCATCTCTACTGAACGATCCCAACGATCCTTTTCCCGCGAGCCTCTCCTGAAACGCGGCCGATTCGTCAGCCAATCGCCGGTGAATCGCTCGAGGTCGCGTTCATCGTTGCCCGTGGCCAGATGGATGGAGCGACGAGACGCTTCCTGCTTCGAACAATATCCCTGTCGATCGTTGCCAGCCAAGTAAATGATTCACGTAAGCGACACGCTGTTGCCATTCATTAAAGACCGCGACGTCGTCCTCGGGGGGCGGTGATCTCCCGCTGGAATATTTAAGGGGCAGAACGTCTACGCCATCCCGTTTCAGCGATCCCGTAATCGGCGACGGTTAATGACCTTTCAGCGCGCAATTGTTCGTAACGAGCGGCTTTCGTCTCATCAGGGTCGGGGCTCGTCGGCTCGCGAGCCGTTTCGACGTGCATATTCGGGTCAGCTATTGTTTGCCGCGGCATCAAGCGACCGTTTCACCAACGAACAATCTATTTCCGGTGACGGATAGGTCTCGTCGAGCCGCTGCTCAGCCCGCGGGCTCTTCTAGGAAGCCCTAGGCCACCGAGCTCCCCCGAGCTCCCTCGCGTCGGGAAGTGTGTCACTTCGTTCTTCCACTATTACGCCGTTTCCGATGGAAGAGAAAGCAAAAATTATGTGCTCCCTGGAGCACCTAACGAATTCCTCCGCGCCGCGGCGCAGCTTGTTTCGCGGTCGGTGCTTTCAACGCTATCGCCACCGAATCTTGCGCGAGATTCGGATGCGAGATTTCGCGGGAACAGGGTCCAGGAACGGGAATGCTGTTTTAAGGAGTATGCTCGGGCTTTTGGGAAAGAGGTGGCTCGTAAATTCGCCGGCTCGTGGTTGCTGGTAACGTGGGTGAAGAACGATTGGGGAATGTAGGTGTGTAGGTTAATCCTTCGAGAGGTAAACAGCGATTTTCTGGTTTGATAATGGCAATTGCGTGTGTAATTCGTGGAAGCATCGGGAGGGTCCTTTGTGCGCAGATAAAGGGAAATTGTGGAATGAAATATTCTCGTAGAAGCATGGCTTTGGAGGGAAATGAGTTTCGGATATTCGCTGGCCTGGTGTCTGGCTAGTACTTACTGCTGCTACTCATAAATTGATCCGAGCACTTCTATCGCATTGCATTAATAATGCCGCGTTACTATAATAATACAGTACGCGTAGGCCATTAAGTTCCACGCGTATTTAAACTCAGAATTCTATAAAAATTTAATATATCACACACGTCACATGCAGTCTTAAATACAATTTTTACAACTACATTTAAGTACCTATGCCTTAAAAATCATGGAAATAAATTGGGGACCTTTATGCTCCAATTACATGGACTCGTATGTAATCAGTCAGCTGGCGTTGTCGAAAGAGTGGCAAGGGAGTAAAGGTTGATTGTACCGGAAAGTCGTGGGGGGCGGTGGAAGCGCGATAGAAGACGAACGATTCCAAAAGGATAAACGATACCGCTCATCTGGATTACCGTTTCCCGTTCCCGAGTCTCGAGGCTGCTTAACCGTCGAACGTCACGAGGTACCGCAAGCCCCACTGACTCACAGAACTACTTTCCCTTCTTTCCCGGCGTGGTACACACCTCTGCCTACCTCCTCTGTGAGCACAGAGGCCCGTTATCCAGCCGGCTCGTCGAGAGTGAAACGTTTGTATACCGAACTCTGCCTTCCCACGGAACAACGTGACTGTTCAGCCCACGTAAAAACCCTCCCCGTGTATAACATTTCCCGTTTCGGGGCTTTTGTCCCGGCACTCTTCATTCTGCTCGCTTGTCCCCAGACTTTCCGTCCATTCTCTCGCCGCGCGGAATTCACAGCCATTCGGAATTGCGTTTTTCATGAATTTCGGTGACAGTATACATTTGTGGCATTCCTGATCGAGGCTTCGTTGAAATTTCAACGACTGTTGTTAAGTGTTTTAAGAGTCTTTAAATCGAAGAATTTTGCAGTGTAGAAATTAAGGCGTGTTGGATTCTTCTTCTTCGTGGTCTGGACGAACTTGAGTACCTTTTATATTGGAAGCTTTATTATAGAAGCAAGGTATTGTACTTTTTGTTATCGGGGTTCTGAAGAAATTGGAAGATTTTTCTGTTGGTTTAACTTCTTTTAAGGCCTTCAGGAATTTTTATCATTTTTCAGAGGGATTTTGAGAAGGTTTCTCTGTGAATTCAGAGTAATTTGAGCAGCACTAATCAAAGTTCCAATGAACTCAAATTTCTTCGATTCAGAGTGTAGGATGTATCATAGTTTTTGGATATTTTCTTCTTCGGTATGGATTAGATATTGGCGTATATTATTTTCGAAGTATGATCGAACCACGATGAATTCTACTTCGATCGAAGCACGAAATCGGACACCCGCGACTGTTCGTTTTGTAGCACAGTAAATAGAGCGGCATAATTTGTCGTAGCGATAAGTTAGCAAAGGACTTGATGCAAAAAGGTCTCGCCATTTATTCGTCAACAATATTGCATCAGCTACTGTGTCAAGGATAAATTACTGCTTCTCTCTGAAATAGGTATATATACGAAATACAAATTGAAACTCTACCCTGATTCTTCGTTACGTTAAAATACCTCAAGACTCCAGAAAATTTTTCAAACTCTGCCCCCATATAAAATCACTACCAACAATCTTTGACTATTACATACATATATAATTTACTCAAAAGAATCAACACAGCCCTGAAAGGTTCAAAAGCATCAATTAATATTCTCATCTCAATTTCGATTTGATCGAGCACCGCATCCTTAGAAACCAGTGCGCGTATAGATTTTCATTCCTTATGTAACGAGCACCTTCGCGAAACTGTTACGCGATATTGGAAGCGCGCAACGATCGTTATAACTCGCCAATATCATGAAAACGAAACTGCACAGGAGAAACTGCAACAACCACTATCCGCACCAGCGTGAAACCTTCTCATAATCTTTCCTTTTTGCCTGCAAACTTGACTCTAGACATTTCTCAATAGGACTCAAAGTAGTTATTCCAATTAGAAATTAGAAATACACTTTCTCATATTTTCAAATCACCTTTCCTCGATCGTTCGAAGACCTTGAACCCTTCGCGAAAAATCGCGTCGGGTCAATTACTCGTCTCGACTTACAGAGCACAGCCCAAGATCGATTCACAGTTTCGACCAGTCTCCTAGCGTCGAAGCTTCCCCGCGGACGTAGAACCAACCCCCTAATTACTCAGCCATGACCCGTCGCCAGTGGTCGATACCAAGTCAATTCAGCTCACGGTGCGCACGATCTTGCTCGTTTCTGTTTACACGTGTAAACGGTTCAGCCGGTAACGGATCATCGTAGATCACGTAGATCCTGGGAAGCCGTGGGAAAGTAGGCATCGATGAAACGTAAGTTATGCGAGCACCGTTGAGCCTCCTTAGATGCACCAAATCGGGTGTCACTGGGCTCTGTATAAGGAGGACAACGTTTGCGCGCGCAATCGACTGTCACGTGCATGCTCGTGAAATAAATAGTATCGAAGTGGGATGGGAAGCTCTTTATAGAGAAGAATCAAGAAGACGTTTCGAATCGGGAATCTCGATCTTTACGCCGACACATCCCTCGTTCCCAAGCGCAACGTGGTTTCTACATAAGTAGTTTACTTTACAGAAACATAGTGGCGTCGTGAAAGCAGCAGAGGATAAAGTCGGCAGTACTCTTAAGGAGGTGCCACCTTGGATGTATGCAAAGCATGGGTTTATTTAGCAATTTTTTTCTCATAAGCAGTGACGTTAATAGAAGATCTGATTAATGACATTTATTATACGCCATTTATTATTCGTCACTTGAATATTAAATAAGAAATTTTGTTTTTTTTTCAACAAGATTTGTTTATCTTCAGAGGATGTATAACAAATGCCATTAATCAGATTTTCTATTGAGTTCATTATTTAAAAGAAAAAAATTGCTGTCCAGAAACGTAGATTTTGGTGGAAAATGATGTATTGAACATGTTTTTTTTTAAATATAACATAGCGTAGTATCGCTTAGCTTAGCTTCTGGTGGAAACGGTTCCATAAATATGTATTGAAATTAATTTTTTAAAACGTAGCATAGCATGGCTTAGCTCAGCTTAGCTTCCAGGTGAATTCCAGCTTAAGGCAGTATTCTTGTCTAGAGGAACGAGATCCTCTATTCTCTTTGGGGACAACCCACAAAAAATTACACAATTTTTACCGATAAGCATTATCCACACGTATTTACTAACATTTCAGTAACTTGTAAAAAAAATTTCAGTCATATATAATAATAATTAACGGAGATATGGGTTTTTCTCAAAACGGTGTTTTTCATGACGGTACACACGATATCTAAACTTCTAGCGGGCCAATCTGGTCCATCTTTTTCGTACACCTTCAGAAAACATATAATTCCAGCCGGTACCAGAATTAAATCGAAATAGTTTTTTCTCACAAGTTTAAGGCCGTTTAAAGACGAAAAACAAACACGGAAAAGATGAGTTTTAAATTCAAAGTCCCGCCATTCTGAGAATTTTTAATTTATTTTCAGAAATCTGCTACCGGCTATAGCCACACTCTTACTGCTTAAGAATTCTTTTGCTTTTTTCGGTTTACATCAGCGGAACAGCCGGAATCGTGTGTACCATAAAGCAACTTTTTTTTTGCACGCGCTTTACGAGATAACCCATATCTCCATTAATTATTATTATACATGCCTGAACTTTTTTTTACAACTAAGTGAGATGTTAATAAATACGTGTGGATAGAACTCATCGGTGAAAACTATGTAGTTTTCTTGTGCATCGCCCCTAAAGAGTGGCAGAAAATTGGCCTTGTAGACGAGAATACCCCCTTATTACTTTATGGTCCTTGAACCTTTACCGACATCGCGTTACACGCCACCTGATTGGGCCTCAAGTTAGTCACTACATCTCTACAAGTGATAAGTACAGTGACTCCTTCACCTATCACCGCTCTGTGCTCATCTGGTCACATTTAAACGCCCTGCACCATCTCCAAGTACCAATGTCCACAAAGTATTACCAAATACACGCGTTCCCAATGTCTTGACTCAAGGGGAGGCATTGAAGGGTGTCACTGACTTTGCCCCGCTACTTCTCTTACGACATCGCTACATATATCTCCGCGAGGCACGGCGCGTATCTTCGTAAAAGGTTGCTCGTGTGGCCTAGCTGGCTAGCGTTCGGTGGGATAAGGTGCACAGACGGTTTCACTGCCAGCCAGCAATAGCGCGGGTCGAACGTCGTTGCCATTGTACGCTACGCGGAGAAACAACTCGCCTCGGTTAGCCTAGACGCGTTTAGACCCAGCCGTGGAGAGCACACGGACCGTGGCGATCAGAGGGAGTGGAGGAGGGATCAAGCTCGCGTTCCTCGTATATGGGCCACGCGGGTTCACTCGCGTCCCAGATAAGAGGGCTTTCGGGGAAGCGCGAACTCGCTGAGGACTTGCAGGGAAAAGCTCTGGGTCCACTCGCTTCAGCAATCACTTTTCCACTAAGTCCGTCTTGAAGGCGGACCTTGGTCGCGCATTTGAACGCTATGAGAGCTGGGAAAACCGTGTCGCTGTGATTCGATTAAGGCGAAATGGTTCGTGTTCCAAGAATTTCCTTGTTCCAGCTGGCGATCAGTTTCCTTGCAGATCAGTCGATAGGAAAATTTATTCTGGTAGGATGTACCTTTTGACGAGGAGATTCAGGTGATTTTCATCCCTTAAATGAGGAAAGTTGGTGTATGTATGTGTTGCGTGGGTGTCAATGATTATTTAGACATTTCGAAGATGAAATATGAGTGTTAGAGATGCTGTTTAAATGAAGGGGTTTTTTGGTGCTGGAAATTAAGTTATGGTACTGACACGGAGGCAAAAATGTGGCGTCTATTTGTTAGCATTCAGTAGTAGAAACTAAAATAGGCTCCACGAAACAGGAGTCATATGTTTGTACATATAATTCACAGAGAAAAGGAGTTACAGTCAATTTTTCAGATCAGTATGTGATAAAATAAAATTTCGCCTGTAAAAGGATGAGGAACTGCTAGAGAACATTTTCTTAATTATCGAACAAAGCAGAGGGTAATTCGTTCACAACTTGTAAAATGTAGGAAGGTACTCATCGTGATATTTTGAGTGGAGATTACAACAGAATTGTTTAAAAAATGCAGAGATGCCATACACGAGGAAGCAGTACCTATTAGAGAAATAAAAAACATTTATTTTGCACGATTTACCAGGAATCGCAGGAAAGATTCAATTTGCAAATATAATAGGTGTGAAATTACATATTTTCACGAATCCCATTCCATCGTGCATCGAAAATTCATGAAGAATACCCACCGCGGACCACGACAATTCTAAAAAATAATACAAACGCGTTTTTTTGTTCTTTTAATATTATAACTTTATAACAGGTGAGAGATAGAACAATACTTAAAAAATATAAGAATTGTTCAATTGTTCATGCTCTATCACGCTACTAAAAGACAAAAAAAATAATATTAAAAAACAAAAGAGCACGATAAATTTAAGGATTCATTCAGAGTAAATTTCCGCAGAAAAATTTCCACGAGGTTTCATGAAAATCAGAATCGTCGGGTTGGGAACGTTCCCTTGTCACAAGAAAGTAAGTGTAATATATAAGTGAATTTCCAATCAGCCCGGTTTCCTCGCGGTTCGAGATAAAAAAAGCGGACCGCCAGGACAGTTTCAAAGAAGCGACATCGGTATCGTGAATTTCATTTTCCGTGGCGCGAAACGTGTTTCGCCACGCTTTCCTGTGCGCGGATGCAAGAAGTGTGAATTGAAACGGCCGCTGTTCCACGGGATCGTGGCTCGCATAAACCGCGGCTCCGCTTAACGCCGTCACGTTCCATTTAGGAGGCTGCAGAAGCAGCTCCCTAAGCCCCCCTCTCGGGAGCGTAGAAAGTGTTCCTTTGCTTATTATCGCGAGAGCCTGGCCACTTCCTCGTCGGGCCTGACCTTTCCCTCCGCTTCTCCGTTTCCTCGGGACCCAGCGGCGCGATTGCATCTACGGTCGTTAAGCTCGCGCTCCCAGTACATACACTTCGTCCTGCTGACGGGCCCGAATCGATGCGAGCTGGTCGTCGACATGGTGCTCCAGACTACGGGGCACCGACGGCTGAAGTTGGGTCAATCGTTGGGCAAAGATCGTCCTTCGAATTCGTTTTGGCTGCGTTCATTCGTGTCGCGGCGGGGATGCGAGTTAGCAGAGGCCTCTGTGATCATATTTTAGGGGGTGGCGCCAGAAATATGGGAAGATTTGTGAAGCAGATTATTTGGAGGATTTGTGAGACGTAAAATAGATGTGGTCCACGTATGATGAATACTCTAGAAAATGATTCTCACGGTATAATAGATGTATATAGGTACATACTGTCGTTCATAAATATTAAAACACCTGCTGTGTTTGCCTAAAATGTGATATTTAAAACAGATTGAATACCTTTCACTGCTTTTAATTTAAACTACTAAATAAAGTAAGATTTGTTAGAATTCTTCAATAAATTTCCAATATTTCTCAGCACGTATTGGGAGACCTGCAGCACTCACCCCTCGCGCGAGAACTTGCATAGCCATTTCTAACCCGTTCCATGATAACCCTGATGCCCTTAATACACCTCAGATATTCTACCACTGACCCAGTGTCATTCCTTCACCTGAAATTTCCATCCACCCCATTCTAAATTCCTCGCGTTTCGCCCAATACCCCGAGCTGCCCCTGGACCCCTCCACCAACCCCGCACAGGGGTGTCCAGAAATACCTGCGTCTATAATTGTAATGGTGGCATTGGGGATCGGCGCCGAAATTGGCGGCGTTTGAAACGGCGGGCACGAAGTCGCGTCGCGGAGCGGTTGAACGACCTCTTTAAAACGCGCGTTCGGAGCGGTTGAACGACCTCGGGACGGTCGCGGCTTTATTTTTTAAACAATGGGGAAAGTCTTGCGAAAGCAACGGCGCCGGCTGTAACCGTCCGCCTCACGTGCGAGCGCGAAGCTAAAAGGGGGAGCGTAGCCGGGCGACACCATCGTCAGGGAATCCTTTCGTTTTCGCTTGTCGCGGGTCGCTTTCAAGCTCCGCGCCTCCTTCTGCGCGTCCACGCACACGAGCATCACGAGCGTCGGGTGCTCAGCCTTTCACCAGCGCGGCTCGGACCAACGAAACGCGCCGGCACGCTTAATGGCCGCCGTGCTCGCCTTCGGTTACGAAACGAGTCCTCGACGGTTCGGCTGGAATTCGGCCGAGGGAAGGTCAAGGGCCAGCGAGCAGCAGCTTTCACCAGAAACGCGATCGCGCAAGCGGAATCGCCCGTTCGAGGGGTCAGCCGCTCGGTAAATTTCTAATTAACTAAGACGTCGACTAACGAGCTTCTTCTCCGCACGATTTTATCGTAGCCGCTGCTCGGCACACACTTGCTACCGAGCAGATCGGTATCGTCGAGTTTCCTTGAGTTTGGTAGTCGATTCAATTTTCTGCTGCGTTCGGGAGGCTACCGGGGGCGAGCATGGCACTTTCACAGCTCTGTTTGCGCTTGTCCCGCTGAGTGAAATTTACTCGTAATTAATGGATCCGGCGCGTTGTAAAGTTTGGAGGCTGGGATCGAAGGTGAGACTTAATTGAACGTCTTGTCGAGTGGCGGATGGCCTGGGCCGCGACATCCTCGGTTATTACTTTCTGCGTGTCTTTTTTTATTAATCTGGGGAATGTAAATTGTGCAGGCTGGAGTGTCCCTGTTCTGAGTTGGTCCGAGAATAATTTATTATTATTGCAGAAAGTAAATTGGTCGCTATAATTGCTCTAGTAATTCATCGTTGCTCTACGGTAATTTTATTTTTAAACCGTGTTTCATGGAATTTTCCGTTTTGTTCGACCAACTATTTTCTCATTGCAAGCTAGCGTCGATATGTGGAAAGCGGACCGAGGACCGCGCGGAGCGAGGAGAATAAGTCTCGAAACACTTCCGCGGCTAATCCCATTCTCGACGCGTTCCCGTTCGAGTTTCCTTTTCAACGGGGGCCTAGTCCCGTCTTAGTCAGCCCCGAGCCGCCCCTTCATTCACGCTTATTGTCTCCGGCTGGTCTGAATGAGAGTGGGTTGCACCGTGAATCCATGAGAAACGATTATTTCCACATTCGTGTTCGCACGATAATATCGCGGCGGTTCCACGTGTGCGAGCCAGCTCCGAGACCCGCGCACGTATGTACGAGCGAGTCGATTGCTACGTGCGAACTACGTTCGAGGGATCGATTGCGTAAATGTAGGAAGCGCCGATGCATTCACCTTTTGCACGGTGCAGCCTTGCGGGGCCAGAGGTTCTCAGCGTAGCCTTGCTTATTATCGATAGGAAACTTGCATTTGCAAAATGAAATCTCTGTCGAGGGATTCCCTTGAGGCCTGTTCGACTCGATGTCAAATGGGGCACCATCGATATCTACTTTATGAATATTTCCTCCTTTTCTTGGAGACTCAAGGACTTCGAGGGCTGTCGCTGGTGGTTTCAGGCGGAGTCATTTACGAGTGGAATTTTGAATTAGTTCTTATTTACGAATTTCCAGGTGCGTTAAGAAATTGAGAATTTAGGTACTCGTGGCGTAGAATCCGAGTGTAAATCTGATCTGCGTGTGAAATGCACTGCTTGAAAAGTAACGTCAACTTTTTAAAGCAGATAGGGTAACTAGGTAGAACGTGAGGAAAGTCTTATTAAAGTTCGCCAACCCCCTTCGCTATCTCCATCCCTTGAACGCTCTAAGAGGTGTCAGATCCTCCTGAGAACAGGATCTTCCCCGAAGATTGGGCAAGACACTCATAAATCGGCGAGAAATCTATGTGATTTATGATAGAAGATACTCTGTGAGAATCTCTGTACGTAGTTTCTTATTACTAGTTAATTACAATTCTGTACATTCAGTATGAACTAATAAATCCTCTGACCGATCTGGACCAAATTTTGCATGGTTACTCTCTAGAACCCTGTGGAAAATACAGGCTACCATGAAACCTGGACTCTACACCCCTTCCCGCTGATTTCATCACATTGTGATAATTTAAGTTCATCGCATTAATATATAAGTAAGCATTGCGTAATAAGTCAGGTGCCAGTTAATTTTAAAATATTATTAGGTTGGTGCATATGAAATTGCCGTGTCACGTAAGGAAGTTTCAATGAAAATATATCATCTTGCTTTGTAATTCTCCTTACATTTTTTTTTTTTTTTTTTTTGCGTTTCTGTGACATCTCTCGAGTCGTAAGCCAGCGTTAGCAATTGTTAATGTATACCCTCATCATAAGCAAAGAAACTTTTACGCTATCCGCGATTGGATATTTTTGTACTCGCTGTACTTTAAGTGGTAATAAATATAATAAAGAAGCGACTGAAAATGTCAACAAATCGAAATCTGTCGCTAACCGCGCGCTCTTCCTGAAAATCGATTCCAAGCTTTATTAATAAACACCGCGTCTTCCGTCCTGATCCCAGGGATACTTGGATACGCGAAGCAGGTCACGCGAGCACCGGTTCGCGCAGAAACTCGAAACGAGCGTCGATTCGCTGGAACTCGATCGCACGCGGAAGGGAGCGCAGTCGATTTTCGAAACGGCATTAATTCGCCGATTCGTCGAATTCACTTGGTGGCTGACCTGTCCAAGCCTGCGGATAGAATTTCTCGGTGCAGGATCGCTAGCAGGCCTCGCCGCGTGCGGCTCTCGACGGAACCGTGTAAAACAGAAGCGATATCCAAGCCGGTGGCTTCTCCTGGCCCGCCAACTTTCTCTTCGCGTCTTCGTCGCCGCGTATCTATCCTCTATCATGCACGACGCGTAGATAATAGTCGCTCTGCCCACTATTCATGAGTCAACGGTCGTCAATGCTTCGACGACAAGGCGACTGTCGGAGCTGCGTCATCGCAGATTAAACGCGCGAACGTCCCGCGCGCGGTGAAAACTTCGCGTAGGAATCTTTCTGCACGCGCTTCTTCTTTATTTAATTTTCAATACGCGTGGCGAAAATTCGTGTGGAAATCAGTCGCTGACTAGGGAATCATTGCTAATGGCACACGGAGAGACACAGTAGAAATGGAAAGTGAATAAACGAGTTCTTCGATATCGAAGATGAAGATGTCCGCGGCTAGAAAATCGTAAGGGTGTTCGAAGAATTTAGAACAGTGCTTTGCATTTTGCGTTGATTTGTTCACTGCACCCCAGCGTCATTTTTGAGTTACCATTCTCGTATTTTTTAATTTTTAACTTTTCAGTGGTAATTATACATTCGTTATATTCATAAGGCCATGCTCTAATAGCTTTTTTTTTAGAAATGTAAATTTCGATACGATGAGATTTGTAGTCCGAGAAGAGCGATTCTCCACGGTTTTGGAATAAAGTGATTTTTTTTCGCGATGAAAATCTTCCCTTGGAAGTCGTAAAGGCGCGACATTTGAACTCGATAATTGGTCTGGGGGTGCGATACACCCCGCGTGACCACGAAGGGTTAATAACAATTAGTACTCATGTGTTAAATATTCAATGGACCTTGGATGGACCTCTGCTTTGGAAGTAATTATCCTACTAAGTTAATTTGGTCCCGATCTGGCGTTCTAATTTTCGGTTATTAATAGTGATCGTACGAGTTTTAGAAACGAAGGCGAGATTATGTAATAAAATTTCTAGTAATTTCCTTTCCCTAGTTGGAGCACTGTTATGTCACGTTACGATTAACGTTTCCTGGGTACCTCTCGCGGTTCTTTTCGATTTTCAGCGCGCGTGGGCGTTGATACACGTAAGTTGACCGTGCGAGGGAATCGTAATGCGAGTGAAATTGATAAGAAGCAAGCTGGAAAGCCAGGAGACAGGGAGAAAGGAGGCGCTGTTATGGACTTTGCTATTAGCATAATCGAATGGTAATGACGTTGAATTTTATACCTTCCACTCGAGCGAGTGACTTCCGTAAATTTAGGTACAGCTTTTATTGCCTTCGGTGCAGAGGTTCGCGCGTCAGTCGAGAAATCGAAAGTCGAGGTGCAGGGATTACGATTTTTAGGAGATACGACTAGCGAAGTCCGTGGGGTCTTTAAATCCTTTCACTGTTCGACGTGGGTTATTACACGAGGAATTTTAAAAGATCGATCTTCGCGCTGCCTTTTACTTTTACAATTTGATTAACTGGAATGGTGCTTGGAAATACCGGAAGCGTTTCAAACAGAAATGACATAACTATGGAGATTACAGAAATAGTTGATGAAACAAGTTTGATTACTTTCAGTCATCTAATTTTAATCGCTTGAAGTAGCAATTATTCAGAATCTTAACATTATTGTTTACCGTTACTGAGTGCACCACAGTCTACTACGAGTTTTCAACTTCATTCCTTCAAACAACTATATTCCAATCACAAAAGCAATTTTTTCCCGTGCAGCTATTCCAATCCTCACTTTGAAATGAAAACAACAAATGAAAATCAACAAAGTCTTTCTCTATCTCCAAAGATACTTTAATATTAATACACCCATTTCACACTACAGAAGTTTATCATTCCACCAAACTTTGCCACCCCCAAGAATCTATTTCACGCCAGAAACTACAGCAAAGCTTGAACTAATAAATCATCCAGGGGTAAGAATAACGCTATTCCTCACCTTCGGTTGATAGAGCCCCGATACAAGATCACTAGCACAGTCCCAGTCCCATCAGGGGTGAATCTTTAAATTCCACGCAACCCCCTTAATTCTACGCCACTGTGTCGATGTTCCCTCTTCGTCACCCTCCCTCCACTTGCAACGTTCTCGGTATATCATAGGGGGAGGGTTTCGTTCCAGGCTGGACGGGAGGAGGGGGTGGGGCGGGAGGCGGAAGGGGGCACTTGAATGACGTCACCGAGCGGATAGGGGGTGGAAGTGGCGGGCGAGAGAGGGGCACCAGTTGTGTGTGAAGGGTGGTGGAGGGTTTGTAGGGAGGTCGGTAGGGGTTGTCGGGTGATGTTGAGGGGGACGGTGACGGGGTGAATGACCGACCTAGACTCGAAGTCAGGGGTGTGCAATGTATGAAACCATCCGTAATAGCAACCCTCCTTCAAAGCAATCTACAAGGGTAGGCTTTACACCCTCTTTCTTCGTGTTTGTGTTCTTCCCGCTGGCCCGTGCCTGTGTTCGTTATAGGAGAGATGCTGGCGCATAACTCGCGAGGGGCTCGAGTGGCTTAATGAACAGGAGAGTGTGCTAAAAACACATTTCTTTTTTTAACTAAATTCCCGAAGAACATATCATTAATGTTCCAACTAGAGGAGGGTATTTTGTGAGATACGTCTGTGGTTCCATTATCCAATTCGATCGCGAAATTACCTTTCCAGTAAATTTCCACTAAGGGCTTGGATGGCTTAACGGGGGTGCGAAAAAAGTTTCTTTTTTTTAACTACATTCTCGAAGACTTAGCGTCCTAGATCATCAACGTCCAAGTAGAGAAACATATTAATTTTCTGGTTCCATTACGAACTCGATTGCAAAATTACCTTTCTAGCAACGCTCCACTAAGGGGTTGAGTGTCCCAATGAGTGTCCTAGTGCCTAAAAGCGCGATTCTTTTTTAAAAAAATTCCCGAAGATTATACCATTAAACGTGTCTATCGTAATCAGCCAGCATTTTCGAGTTCGGAGCCTCCATTCTTGCATACTTCAACTTCGATCAGGATAACTTAGGTTAAGTTGAAAAACAGTCCCGGACTGAACTTCGCCTTTGCCTTTGTCCTTGTTTACTTTCTCTTCGCTGTTCTCTGCTTGTGTTGTGCAATAAAGGCGCTTAATAATAATAATAATAATAATAATAACGTGAAGGAAAATAAGAAGAGCTTTCTAGGAAAGCATCATATCGTTTCCCAAGATGCTTTCGAACCAACGGGTCGTCTAATTGCGTCGACTGTATCGGTTAATGAACTAACTTTAATTGACTCGGGATCCTCGTTGTTTTCCTCGCGAAGGATTCCAGAGTGTCCAAAGAGTCGGCTATAACTCGCTTCTTATCGGCCGTCGGGGCAATCTATCATTTTATTTGCCGCTGCCATTTTAGATGTTATCGCGCCCCAGCCCGTGTATTCATCGATATCGCTAAATCAACTCGTTTCCTCTCTCGCCCCCAGCATTCTCTGTCATTCTATTTGCACCGTCACCTACATATTATTCCCAGCGAGCTTCCATCTTGCCGATCACACCGAGCTCGCCGTTCCACGTTATTTACCGCCGCCCGCGATACCCTCCGCGCCCCTACGATCGCCTAGCGGCCCGCTCCGCCGATCGAATTCGACGCGATCGCGATTAGGCAAGAGCCCCGCAGCGGATCGGTGATCTCAAAATTCAACGAGGCAAGCCCGTCTATGGTCTTCGAGGTCAGAAGATCATCGATGCAGATCAGCCTCTGTGCACCGATGACTCGGTGTCCCAGAAAGATAAAGGCCGTTCCCTGGCCGGCAAAGCGGCGCGGGCTTAAGCCCGGGGTTGAACCGAGCGCGCGAATAGGGGGTAACGCGATCGATTGCCTGGCCAAAAATAGGATCAGCCGCGGTTCGCGTTGCGGGCTTCATTAGAAAACACTTTCGCGGCGTCGCGCTCCCCGTTCCACCTAATAACCGCCATTAATCCCCCATGCAGCCAAACGAGGACTGCGAGAATGGAAAATCGCTCTCCCTTGAAGCATGCCTCCAAGGGGTCGTGGCGTTGGAAAGTCAGCGTACGACCGATTTCCAAGTGGGGGAGGAGAGAAAAAGGGCAGCCCCCCGGGGCCGTGGAAAAGTCAAAACGCGGCTACCAGGGAAAATGTCAGCCCCACGGGCTAACGAGTCTGGCGAAGGGGAACTCCGTTCCCGGTAGTATTCGCCCGGTTTCGGGTTCAGGTTGTTGCGTGCACGAGGGTTAGGCTCGCCGTTCTCTGTGGCGTTGCTGCTACCACCACGTGGTTCGTATTGATCCTCTTCGGTCGCCACGATGAAGGAGAGCGAGCGAGACGGGGGCAAGGGAGCGAAGGGGGGTTGACGGTGGTCGGGGGGGTGGCGAGGAAGAGGGATGCCGACCGATGCGTTCTCTCTATCGAAGCCTCCCTTTGCCGGGTCTCTCCCACTCTCTCGTCCGCCCTCTCGCTCTGGAGAGCGCGCGGCCGGGGTATAGCCTTCTCCCTCGCCGCAGAGGGTAGCAGCCTAGTGCCCCTGCCTCTCGGTCGTTCACCCTTCGTACACACTCGATTCCGATTCTCTGTGCTCCTCCGGCTCGCGTCCCCCGGCCCTCCGCCTTCCCTGCCACCGATATACGACCAATCTGAGAACTTGTACGGACTGTACTTGACCCCACGGGTACGCGTCGGGAATTAAGGAACAGGTACGGGGCGGCTGTGAAGAACACCGAATTAGAAGTGACCACAGTTATCCCGTGTTGCAGATAAACGACGCCCTGATGGCGATTTGAAATCTCGTTTGTTAGGTGGCTTTTGAGGAATTCTTTAATCGAGGAGTTTTAAGAGAAATCTTTGGAGAATTTGGTTTTTCTGCTTCGATAGTCGGTTGTGCTACTAGTATAGATATTCTAGAGACTCGTTACCTCGACCAGCCGATGGTGGGTCACCTTTGACCCATGTTTACGGTTAAGCGCAGCGGAGAGGAAGCAACAACTATTTCCACTCGCCGATATAACTATTAGATGATATTTACATCTAAAAACTAGTTCTAAAGCACGCGCAGTAAAAATCCCGATGTGGGTCAAAAGTGACCCGTCAGCGGCTTGGCGCGTCGTTGTTTACGATCGGCTGCTCGGGGGTTAAAGATTGTTACAAGCCGCTCAGGACTCCGTGAATAAGTCTCTGTGGATAAATTCGCGGAATTAAGGAAGCTCGTTGGTTTTTCTCTATTTTTTTTTTCTGTTTGAAAGTGGTTGTTATGATTAGTTGATTTACTGGTGGGGTGGAAGCAGTGATTAGCGTTACTTACAATTATTTCGACGACTTACGGCTCAGATCGGAAATTAGATGTTGGCTTACCTGAAACAAAAGAAGATTGTGGTGAATTTTTTGATCGACCAGATTTCCGTGAAATTAAGAGAAGCATATTTTCGTCGCGCTTGGTTTTGCGTCGTGACCTCGCCCCCCGAAAGAGGTTAAGGTCTTCGGGGGACCGTCAAGACGTTGCGAAAGGTTTACGCACACGCGCGCCGGGTCCTTGCTAAAAGTTCGTGCGTGCCGTGATATAACGTCGCTCAGGAAGCAGTTTTCTTCGGCCTTGTTTGTCCGATGGTCGTGAAAGTGTTGAATTCTATGACGCTTTGTCGTTCGACGCGATCCTAGATGACTCTAATATTTTAATCTAATAGCCCGCGCAAGATAACAACTGACTGATCATCATTGGTTGAATTCTGCGCGCTCAATAATTATTTATCTTGGATTTGACTTCACGCTGCATTACTAAATTTCCAGAATTTTTAAGGAAATTTCACTTCGCTTAAATTAAACAAAATTAGACACCGCGGAATAATAATAGATAGTCAAGTAGTGTTCTTAAGTCGGAATTTGCATTTTTATTTTCACGAAAATGATAGGTAGCGTTTCACGTAAATAGATCATTTTTACCTTCGATGGTCGTATAAATATCGCACAATTTATAACGATCACTGATATCCCCTTCCCTTGTTACTTAACGTCTAGCAAATACTCTGGCGTTCGCAATTTCCGCGCGAGCACATAACCAAAGGGGAAACGGGCGGCGTGAAGTGAACGAATTTTAAAACAGGCTGTCGAGCACGTTGCTCTTCGACAACTCAGGAATGCACTTTTCATGCAACGTGAGTGCAACTTTCCGCGTTTTCCGTGGTATCCGCGGCGAAGCAACCGAAACATTTCCTGTGACTGGCGTAGGTTAAACAGAGTGCCACTCTCGGGGTAACTTAAACGCGGGGGTTCAGTTAACACGTTTCGTGGCACCCTCGTGACGCGGTAAAATGCGAGGGATACTTGCAGATGAGCTGAAATCTCACAGGAGTATGTGATCACCTCTTCCACCCTACGAAAACACTCAGTATTTGCGTAAACACTGATTATTAATCGCATTCTTCCATTTCGTATCAATAGTCCAGGTCTGCTACACAGAATCATTAAGGGTAACTTTTTATTCTTGTGTAGTTTGAAATGCTTGTTCTGTTAGAGTCAATGAATGATTTTTCTTGAGTTGGACTCGGTCTTCGAAGTACAAAACAGGGGTGGTATGTGCAAAAATTAAGTTAGTCCTGAGCTCGATAAAAAGGGTCTGCTGCAATCACATGTGTAAACGGTGCTTGGTAATACATTCGATAATTCCTGTATCGATTAATCAGATGATGCTGCCGGAGTAACCAGATGTCAGTGAACCAACCCTAAAGAGCATCCTGATTCATACATAGCTCACGGGCGAATGGAGGGCTTCGACCCCAGCGGGAGACACGATCAAGGTCATTGACCTTCGGAGGGGATGAGTTTTCGTTGTAGTTCGACCTGATGAGAACGATGCCGATTAACCGTGGCTTCGTGAATGCAATTCACAGCTGAATCAATACCATCGCTGTTATGCATGACATTTACGCATTTACTTTAAATTCCCGTCAAATAAATTTCACTGAGAAAAGAAACTATAATATTTACGGTTCCACCAGAAGCACTTTGAAATCTCCTGTTTTATTGCATCAATTTCATAATGTTCCCATTTTCTACAAGGTAAAAGGCAAAGTTGTTCGTTATTTTAAAGTGGATTATTTCGCTGCCGGTGATCAGCGCCGCTGCAAGCTCGTTATGTGAGAACGTTGCGTGAAAATTATTCTAATGATTCGATTAAGCAACGGAGATTCGCAATTAGACCACGCCTAGCCTACTTTCGCCGGGTGCGTTCACCTCGCCGAGGGGTTGTGCTCGCGGGGACTTTTCCGAGGGCTGCACCTGCGCAGCGCGCCGCCCGCCACCCACGTGGCCGCCACGTGGTCGCCGAATAAAAGCAGCCGACGGTTGGTCGCAGGGGTGGCGTTCCATTCCGGAAAAAAAGCCTTCGAGGGGATGAGTATCGACCAAGGGCAAGGGCGAGGGCATGCGTATACGACGCACTGCCTTCCTAAAACTCCAGCCGAAGACGTTTAAACTTATCCCTCCCTTGGGAACGCGGATCGAAATTCATTTCGCTCACGTTCACTAGAAGCTATAGCGGTGGAGCTTTGTCGACTTTGTCACGCAATTTTTCTGAATTATTATGCCCGAGCATTCTTTGATAAATATTAATAGAATCGTTATGTGATGGAGTTTCGATCTTCATATATATTACATATCTCCAGTGTTCTGCTCCGAAATTTATAGGAGAATTTGTGTTTATGTAAACCATAACTCCAGCTTAGAAGATCTTAGAGTTCAGATTTATGCACATGGTTCCGAGGAATCCTCTGATAATTTTCCAGCGAAAGTGGAGGGGTCTCGAAGAATGTTCGATGATTGCAGGGTTTTCCGGCTGTTATGTAGAAAAGTGTCGCGTGGCCGATCACGGAAGCAGCAGTCGCGTGGCTCGCCGCAGAAACGGAAATTGGTGTCCTCTTTCCAGCTCATTTCCGGTCGGCATTCGTGCGCGAGGCTTACGCGCACGTTAAAACGCCACGGCACCGTTTTGGACAGCCCTGACTATTCGTATCGAGCGGCAATGCCAAGGGCAAGGGCGCCCTTCTCCCATCCCTCCAACGGCTCTCCGCATCCCCGTTTCTCTTCCTCGTTCTCTTCCTCTTCCGTCGAATACACGCACAACCGGCTGGGACACGCACTCCCGAACACACCGACAGCTTTGTTTTCTGCGTGACGCAGCCAACCGTGGCGATTCGGTCTTGATCGGAGATAGGGATGATTCGCGAAGAGGAAGGTCGACGCGAGGGGACTGTACTGCCGGTTTAACACAGGTGGTATCAATGGAATCACTTCCGAGGGGCTTGGAATAAATAAACAGAACAGGGGTTGGTTTTATAGTCATGGAAAATTTTAGGTTCGTCGTCGCTGTTCTAAGAGGCTTTCTTGGGATGATTCTAATTGAAGTTTAGTAGTAGGTAGTAGAATCATTGCGTTCAAATTATGAGGATACTTGGTAATTCTTTTTTTGCTGGGAATATTAACAGTGAGTGAAGAGGAATATGTTAGAGGGAGTATATAATAGGGTGATTCAGAGAGGGGAGGGTTGAACTTGGAGGTTTGGTGGTGAATTCTGAGACCGAGTGTCCAAGTTCTTAGAATTAGGTATATGTGAAATATAGTGTGTCGTGTCCTGCTTTTAACCCGGCAGTGCACACGCGAACTTTGGAAACACAAGTAGGTATCCACGTGGGATGCTCATGGGCCCCCAGTAAAGAGTAATATTTATTCACCACGATATAGAAAAATCAACACTCAAAGAATATAGATCTAAACGAATATAGATAAAAAAAATTAACACTCAAAGAATATAGATCTAAACGAATATAGATCAAAAAAATTAACACTCAAAGAATATAGATCTAAACGAACATTAACATTACTCCATAATATACAACAAAAATATTAAACAAACAATTTAATTTTCTTTTTCCCCTCTTTTTTATATACTGAAATCAAACAATATATCTAGAAGTTAGACTGAGTGTGAACCTCATTACTAAAGAAACAACGGAGTTAAAAGCAGCAGTATATTTGTATAATATAATATTTAAACACCTAAAGAAAGTTCTTTAATGATTGTTTTTTATTACCTCTACACGATGAAAGTTCTCAAAATTGGGGTGGTTCAAGAATCTCAACCATCCCATTCTACATCTACCCCTTCGACGACATCATCAAAAATCCGATCACCAATCAAGAATCCAACCGTTAACTTCCACCCACTCTTCAACCCTCAACGCCAGTCTCGGCGTTCACCACCAAAACCGATCCTCCCTCTACCGCACATTGCCCATTACACTTTCATCGCGACTCCCCCCGAAGTCGCTGCTCGCGTCGCAGAATTATGCAGGCCACATCGGTGATCCATAAATCCCAGCGGGAGGTCAGCTATCCCACATTCGCCGCGGCTTCCTCCATCCACCGCCACCCCCGCGAATTCCCAGCCCAGGCGCATCCGTGTCCGCGAAGTCACCCTGCCGAGGCGCGAGGGCTTCCGGTCGATGCCGGGAGGATATCGCACACGCGGGATACTGTCGCCTCCCCGAGCAAGTGGATGAAAAATAGTTGTATAAATAGACGTATAAAGGGAAAAAGAAGCAGGAGCATCGGGAACGGGCAGAGCGGCGGTGAGCCGCCGCGAGGGGGGCAGGGAGAAGGTGAATTTAATCGGGCGCGGCGGGGAGGAAAGGGGAAAGTGTTGCACGAGGAAGGTGGCAGAAGGGAGGGGATAGTCGACAGCGGAGAAAGCCGTGTTCGGCTTCACGGGGTTAACGTACCCGACTTTATACTGTCTTGCGACTAACGATGATGTTTCTACCATTACGTAAACCGAGCAGAGCCGAAGCGGCCGCGGGCCTCGCTCCTCTCTGCACGATACAGCCGGATTGGAAATGCTGCTCCCAGTGTCTTATGGAGGAGAGAGCTGCTTCCAGCGTTTCGAGCTGATCTCGCGGGGGGAGGCCCACGAAAAATCGCGACGTGCTGTCTGCGCTGGCGTTTCGACTCTCCGGCGGGCACGTCATCCGCTCAGGGATGATGGAGTTATGCGTGCAAGCGCGAATGGTATTAATGTGTTCACTCTTGAGAGCTTCGGGGGATGTAAGGGTTTCTGAAGCTTGTATTTTTCGCCGAGCAGTTTGTTGTTGGGAATGTTTTGATTTTAAGAGGGCTTTGTAGCGTTGGGAAAGTAATGAATGAGATTTAGGGAGGGATATGTAGTTTGAGGAGGAAGTTGTTGGTTTTATGCTATTTCTTCTCTTATTTCCAAGATTTAGAGAACGCTTTCTTCTGTTGCAACATGAAATGCAAATTCGTAGCACAGTATTCGGTAAAGTGGGAGTTTCGAAATAGGTGCCCTAGGAACTTGTGCGTTCTCTTGGTCTCCATTCATCAGCTTTCAAGTCAAAGATCATTTAACATCCACTTCGCTTACAATTACAATTCGATTGGCAAAAACGCATACTCATATGTCAAAAATATTTCACCATATCAGGCCCAACTCCTGTTCAACTTCACGCCCAGCAATCACACATCGAGCAAACCTCGAGAACCTCGTTACCACTTCGAGACCATTCGAAAAAGAGTAATGACTGTACTAATTAAAGATTGGCGAAAATCTTCAGAGCTGAGAATCTTTGTAGGCTTTATACAAATTTTAAATTACCACTCAAAGTGATAATATCCATCGTGGTACCAACATTCCGAGTTCATAAAGCTTCCTAAAATCCCGCAACATCTTTTCCGCGTTGCTGGAGGGGCAGACAGTGCTAGTTGCCAAACAGACGCACGCACGCGGCGTGGATCGCAAAAGCAGGAAGCGTGCCTGAGAACCTCTGGCCAGAGAGAAAGTTGCGACCGACATATTTTGCGTCCGCGCAACCGTGCGATGTATACGTTAGGAGGCCCGTTAGCGTGGAAGACGCTCGCTGACTCGAGGAGGACGGAGCGGAGGAGAAGAAGGGACAGAGCGGTCGGTGGTAATAGCTTCATTTGCTACCGTGGAAAGCAGCCCTGCCAAGGCATCAATTAAGGTGTTACGAGCGGAGCCGCGTACGCGCCATTTGCGGCGATCGAGTGGAATTCCTTTTTACATGACCGCGCGAACCAGACGCTACGAAACGCTTCCCCCGTTGGCTTTCTTGCTGGGAGAAGCTGAAGGAGTCCCTTAGATGGTGGTGATGATACTTTGCCAGTAGCTGATCTCTCTTCTTCGCGGAGATCTCGATGGGATTGCAGCGGAATATTGACTTTCCTTGAGCGGTTGGGTATGTTTGGTAATTGGGAAGTGGGTTGGATGGGGTTGGAAGGAAATGTCCTAGATGGAGCGTGTGATTGCATGAGTGAGATAGGCTCTAGAGTTGCAGTAGAAATTCGTTGCTTAGGAAATCTTGTGACCGGGAGATCGGAATTCGTTTGGAATATAGTAATATGTGGGGCAGAGGGGGTGGTTTCAATCCTCAGTTGTTTATGTGTAATAATGTACATTTCTTGTGTTGGTTTCTAATATTTTAGTATTTATTTTGATATTTTTGGGATTCTGACAGAGATAGGCAAAAAATTTCATTCGTTATTCGAAATTTCTAATTAAATAAAAGCTTTGACCATTGGATTTTGATATATGTATCGTTCTTGGAAGGCTCAAAGATCACTTATAATTTTATTTTGAAATCCATTGTAACGCTCGTGGTGTCAATTAGACATTTCTGTTGTTTATATTAGTAATGAATCATTTCCTCATTTCCAAATACAATTTACTGTACATCTGATTTTAATTAAATCTAGGAAAAAGAACAGCGTGATGAAATATTCTCTGTTTCTGAACATAACTTTATGATCACATGGAGCATACCAGTAAAAACTTTCTACCAATCACCGCGCGTCGATTAAAAACATTTCTTATGTAATGTCTCATCGTAATATCGCGTCCAGAACTGACTCACGTTTCGCACACGTCGATTATATTCACCACGGTGAACGACATCAAAGATTTCAACCGTCACTCAACGTCATTCCTGTTTTATAAGTAAACATATCACTGGCAACAGACACGTTCGCAGTAAAAAGTAATCATTTCACGAATATATTACAAAAAATTCATTAAATTATCAGGATCGTATTTGGAAATTTGGCGCGCCTAGGCTAAGAATTTCTGCCCCCTTTTTCGTGGAATATTATCAAATATTTTAATTTTGAACAGTTGAGACAATTTTAACATTCATTCAATATGACAACTCACATATGAGTTTTTGTTAATTAGCTACACGAAAAAAAGTGAATTGTTTTTAAAATTGTCTCAAGTCTCTGTGTTTAAAGATCACCCGGTCAAAGTAGCTAAAATAAAAAAGTGGTCCTTTCTATTAAATTATGTTTAAACAAATATTAATATTTGATTCACATATTAAGCAAATAGGCATAACATATTACTTCGCTCGTGTAAATTACACTATATAAATTAACTTCTACACCAACTAATCTCGTGAATTACAAATCACCTTTTTACGAAACAGTCCTGTCTCAGAAATTTAATAGTCAACACTGCTTGGTTCCGACTACAACGTTTGCATTTCATTTTTTGCAGATTCTCTAAGTGGAAAGCGGAAGCAACTTCTCATGGTGGTGACCACGCTATGGAAGACTCTGCAGCTAGGCTGGAATCCCATTCACTAGAGTATTGGTTCACAGAAATGGCCGAGGAGTCGTCCAAGGTTCGTATGCATGCACGTCCAATTTGCGAACAGTTCGCACTCAGGAAGAGGAAACCTGCAACGCAAGTTTCCATGCGGCCAAACAAAGTGATGCGCCATGACGCATGACGATGCTCGCAGTCACTTTCGCTTCGACCGATATCCTCGTTTGACAGGTACGAGTGTCTCGATCTGGCGTGGCAGCGCTTAAAACGTAGCGCGATGAACATTAGATGAGCAACGGCAATGTAGATTATTTTCTCAAAGTCTGATTACCCTTCAGGCGTTCAAATTCGAAGACCAAGGTCCTTTTTAATTTGTGGCTAAAATCATCGTTGGATAACTTTTTTGGAGTACTCGACAAGTTTTCGTTCAACTGCTGTTATCGTTCTTTTCACGCGCACACGGCCAACATAGTCATTTTCAACGTACTTTTTAATGAATTATAATCGAAGTTGCAGGGATAACGAAATTTGTTAAAAGGGAAAGATAATTCAGCATCATAAATTAGAAGAGTTAGAGTATAATCTGCGAAATATCGCGCAGAACACAACGAAACTTTACACCGACGCAGGAAGTAGGAAAGCTGATATGTAGTTCGGCTGATAACGATAAGAAGTATGTGATTTCTGCCTCGCCACCCTATTCGTAGGCGAAACTCAAGAAAATGTCTCCTAACGGATTACATACACGAAAGATTCACATAAATCGTATTAGATGAAATTCATATTCTGTACTTTGTAATTATAAGTAGCATAGTAAGATGAAATTTAAAAACATCAGCAAAGTAGTCAGTGTATCACTAAAAATTAACAACATTTAAAGCTGAGCAACTTCAACTGCCAGTCATGGTAAATTTGCAATTTCAAGTTCATGATTTTACAACGAACTGCCTGTCAACTAACGTATACATTATGCAAGATATAATTTCTATGGATTTAAAGCTCACAAAGTCAAACTCCTTGATAAGCAATAGAACTGACAGTAGATAATAATAAATTTGCATTTTTTTATTAGCTACCTGAACCGATAGATGTGGTAAATTTTCAGAAAGCTACATTTGGTCTTACAACTTTTTTTTATATAAAATTCTATGCAATTCTATTAACTATGCACTTAATAACTTCTCTTTCCTCTATTTCTTACAAACCTACATCTCTCAGCTGATCAAAACTCTGGCATGTCCTTAATCGTTCAAAAATCAAGTATTTTTGCGAATTAATTACAAAGAGATGCAAGCAAGCACAGACTTTTCCTTTCACACAATGTTTATTACTATCACGTAGAGTAAAAATATATTTTGTTTGTCTACATATATATTTCACAAATAGTGCCACACGAGGTTGATCAGACAGTGTCTTAGAAAAAGTATCTTTGGTTTTGCCTTGATATTGAGCTTAGAAATAAAGATAATACGGTTTCCATGGAATATGTTTCTCCTAGAGCCAGTAATTTCGGAGTGGATCTCCGAAAAAAAGAATTGGACCAATATTATTAAAGTAGCGACTAGGAGAAGGCGATTTGTACGACAAATGTCTTTTTTTTTTATCTCGGAAACCAGACCTCTTGCACTTTAATGTGGAAGTACACTCCGAAATGCAATATATTTCGAGCATGCTGTAAAAATTTCAAGTCGATCCGAGCCTCAATTTTTTCACAATCAGGGTAAAACCACAGAAAGAACGCTTGCACACCATCCAACTGTAGCGTCGTCAAATACATGTATATATTACCAAAAAAAAAAATTCTTTACAATTTACAGTATTAACAAACATTATCCAAAAGTATTATTCATAATTTGTATTCATCTGCTTGTAATTAATTCACAAAAAATACTTGATCTTCGAACGATTTCCTACTCCCCTTAATCCCATATACTACACCCTTTTATAAATCCATTACCACCGTTGCTAAACGGAGTCCAATTAATTTCCCTCCCAAGTGGCCAGGTATCCCCCCATGTTTCCCACACATCCCGCCCCGCCAGCAGGCTGTATCTCTGTCGAAAGTACACCGACACTGACTAAAAGCTGACGAAACGTCGAAGCCGACCACGCTCCGCGAGCGGCAGTAGGAAATTCGCGATTTCTAGCCGAGCAGGTCTTTGCGACGATACCCAAGTCTGCCCTCACTTTCGCCGCGCTTCGGCCCGCCGTTCTCGTCCCACGACGCTGCGTACCGACCTAAGTGCTACGTATGCGCTGTGATGCGTGACGCGCATACGGGGTCGTCATTAAGCCTCCCGAAGAAAATAATCCGCCGCGTATATGGAGCACGTGCGATCCGCGTTTTTCCACGTGCGACCGGGACACGCCACGAAACTGAAAACACCCCAGCCGGGACGCGAGCGTTCGGAGAGGGACAGCGGACTGGTCGCCGCCTGCCTCGGTGCCTTTTCAACGGCTGGACAATAGCCGTCTATCGCGATGAAGGAAGAATATGAGAATAACTCATTTCGCATGTCTCCGAGTAAATTTGCATGGGGGCCTTTAAGCGCCTCCATACAAGCTGGAAACGCAGTGACCCCAGAAGACGGCACGATGTCATTATCAATCCACGCCGCGGCAGTTAACAACTGGCCCTGACTTGTCCGCGCGAATTACCAGTCACGGGCTCGGCTGCGCCGCGCATATCTCGCCCGTGCGCTCTTCTTATTCGCTCGTTGCATAGCCGCGAATGCAAGTGCAAGGTAGTGCGGCGGCGGCCGGTAACCGGTAGAGGTGAGCGAAAGTTTCTCTTACGTCACCGGTGCAGGCGAGCGTGTGCGTGTGCACGGCGGGGCTCTAGCTCCAAGGAGCCCGGCTCCAATCCCGGCGTGCTCTATGCGCAGCGGCACCGCGCACTCTCGCGTCTGCCCGCTTCTCCGCAGCTACGTTTTCCTTTCGTTCGCCCCGTCGACGCGTGGATATGCAAACGGACGGCTCCGATTCCCGTCCGTCCACTCGAGAAAGGGGACGCTGGCGACCAGGAAGCGAATGCCGCGTTAAAAACTGTAACGGCACACTTGCCATTTACACCTGATACGAGTTGCTACCGGCAGTCTCGAGCGGAGCGCCGATTAATTTGAGATTAATCGAGGAAGTTGGAGCCGTGCCCGGGAGCTTGGCTCACAAAAGTTCCTTAGAAAGTGGACACGGAACTAGGATAATTCTTTCCCTATTTTTTTTTTCTTCTTATTCTTAGCGTAACTGGTAACTCGAGTCTGATTATCGAGGTTCGTGGAACTCGTTGGTTTCGCGGTGGGGGGCGGGTTCGCGGGTCCCAGTTCGCGGGACTCGATAAAAATGCAGATCTCTGTGGGCCGCGGCGGAAGCGTTGTGAGGGGCGCTTAAAATGACCCGTCACGAAGCAACGACCCGGAAGCGATAACCGTGCGCGAGGTCGAAACCACGGTCGATAAGGAGGTCGGTCGCACACCAGCTCGTCACTTTTCCAGGGTGGGATCCGTCCGTGTGGACATGGCTAATCGAAAGCAATCTGAGACAACACCGATGCGTTCCTCGCGTATCGCGATCGCGTCACGGCACGGGGCTTGATGCATTAGGATTTTTCACGCGACCGACGCGGGAACGCGGCGAAATACCACTTTCAAAGACAGAGGCGCTAGTGAACTCGAAGAACTACGAGAATTTTAGGGGATGTTGTCTCGTGGTGCCCTCTAATGAGCAGTATAATTACGGAGGCGAAAATGTAGAATTCAATTTAACACAGGGCCCTTTGTGTTTTAGGAAAAGTAGGTGCCAATGTGTACACCAAAGTTTCTATTTTATTTCTTGCTCAGTGTACGAGGGTACGCCTTTGCTTTTTATTGTTATTAGAGTCAAGTTATTTTGAAGAATTCTCGAACTCGATTTTCTTGGAATTTTATCCCCCTCCCCTTTTTTGTGGCTTCTGAGAATCGAAGGGTTAATTGTGTACGTTTCTAATAATCATGATCACGATCAAGCTTCTACTTGGTCTAGGAGCACGAGACCGAGTAGCTGCCCTTCTTAGCTGAAACCCAGCGTGTTCGCTGAAGCGAAATTCTGAATTCCCTCTACGTTCCCCACCGAAGATCGCGCATGGTTCAAAATTCGCCTGTGACGCGAAGTGAGAACATTGCGACATAGGCATGTCGCAGCGTGAATATCACTTAACAGGTACTCGCGATATGTTGCAATGGCCTAGAAGCAGTAACTAGGCGGAGGGTGAGAAACATCGAACAATGTAATGTATACGACCCTACATCCTTGAAAATTGCTCAACACACCCATTAAAGCAGCGAAGGAATTCGCTTCGGTTAGATTCAACGGAGCCCCCCTCGTCGCTTTGCCTTTTCTTCTGCCTTTTGTCCCCTGCTTTTTACGCCAACGAACGTTTAGAGGGAACGGAGATAACTCAGTCGTTTGTAATTTACTGTCAGCGTAGAAATAACTCGCCTGCAATGTGCCGAACCGAAAAGAACAAGTAAGTGTCAAGAGTGGGGATGCGTCTTGTTCCGTCGCGAGGGGAACAAAGAATGTATCGTAATAATTCGTTGGGAATGCTGGGAACGACGGCCCCCTGAGGGTGGGATTAACCCCCCGTTACTTGTTGCAACTCTTTGGTATCGCCCTGTTTTCTCTCGCCTCGTTGAGTTTGACGTTAGATGTCTGATCCGTGCTTAGAAATTTCTAAGCTGAATACCTAAGTATACCTGCTGATAAGAAACATCCTCGCCGGCTCCAATTAGAAGCAACGCCAGGCACCACTTATAATAGTTTCCACCCCATTCAAACCCGTCTTAAATAAACCTTCAGTATATCTTTCCAATTAATTCTATAATGCTATTTGCAGTGGTCTAACAAGCCTTGACACGTTCCCAAAAAAAAAAAACGAAGGTTCCTCTATAAAACGTAAGAACCACCCCCCTCACGATTCCACCACCCGTAAGCAAACCAACCCCAAAATTGTCCTTCGACTTTCAAAAAGAACCCATTAATCTCCGAGCCCTACCAAAGACAACAAAAATCCTATCAAGCTCACTTTCAATCTATCCCCTCCCCTCGTCGTTCGTCAACATCACCCCCGATGGCTACCCTCGTTCCGGCCAGGGTCCCAAATATTTGTATCTCGCGGAGCAGTCGTTGTGGACGTGGCTTAACGAGCATGAGTGTCGTGTTGCAATGGCCCAGAAGCGGTAGCTAGGCGAAGGGTCAAAAACACCGAGCGGCACGGTTTCTAGGCCATGCGCTGCTATCTATAAACCCCTGCGAGCTTCTCCTGCCTCACCACCTCTCCCTGTACCCCGTCCCCAGCCCACCGCCATTCACCCCCCTCCCCCCCGCGCGTTCCTCCGCCCCTATATCGCTCGATCCTCTACCTACACCACCTACGGAGCTGCACCTACACTTCCACGCCGCGCCAACCTTCGATCTCGCTCCTTCTCTGCCTCCTCCGTCGTCCCTCGCCGTCCCACCTCCGCCGAGTTCTCGCTTTCGCCTCCTCCGTCCGTAGGCCGAACCATCCGAGGCGATACGCTTCGGCGTTGGAGATAGCCGTACCGCGCACTCGAAATAGAGAGAGCTACGAAATTTCCGGTTCCGCGAAACGCCGGCCCGACTAGGTTCGACAGCTGGCCACTTGGTCCGCCTCCACGGAGAATTACGGAAAAGCTGTCTCGGGGGTGGCCGGGGGATGATTCGTTTAAGGCGTTGGGTCCTCTTGACCGGACAAAGAAGCACCGCTTATTTAAGAATTTATTTCGAAGCGACGGAAACTGTTTCGTAGGAGAAGCCTTTTGTTGGGGGTAGAGGCATGTTTGAACGGTAAGAAAATAATTAGCATTTCGATTTTTTTATAGAGAGAGAAAGATGGTGGTCTAGGTCATATGTTGATTGTTCTCTCTCTTCTGTTGTTTCACTAGTCTTATTTTTTTCTGATTGTAAAATTTTGGGGTTAGGTTGCAAAACAGCAGGTACGCTGAACCTCGCCCATTTATCACTTAATTATGTAATTTGTGGTGAATAAAGACGAATTATTATTATTATTATTATTATTATTATTATATAACGGTGTACGTGATTTCTGAGGAGCAGGGTTTTTCGATATTTTAGTGTTTCCTCGACGTATGTTTAAATAAAGGGTCATTTTCTTGTGAAAAAGTAAAGTTTTTGCTTCAAAGTGCTTTTCATTTTGTTATTTTTCAACCGAACGAAAAAATCTTACGTTGGAAGGTTTAGTTTTATTTATTATTCCATTGCTCAAATTTCGTTTCAGAAACCTGCCCATTAGACATCGCGCACACCCTTACATGCCTCGAACCAACATCTTTGTTTACAAAATGTTCCCAAACATCCAAAACTGTGCACGTTACTTCAAAATAAATTCTTGAAGAAGTGATATATACTTGTTGATCCAGTCTAGGGGACTTAACCCCTTAAGGAGGTTGGCCTCTGAAGTTCGTGATCCCAGACGAGCTATGGAACCGAAGTGTTCTACTTAGAGACTCACGGGGCTCGATTTTTCCCGTGGATCCTGCTGCATAATCGTTGGAAGGGTCGACTACGCTTACACTAAAATTAGAATTAACCGCGATACTTTCACCGGGATGGTTGTGGGATATGGCGATACAGGGATTTGCAGGGGATTCGGTGGCTAGCTTGGGTAGCTGAGGCTGTGAGAGGGGTGCTTCGTATTCGGGAGATTCTGCTTCGTAAGAAAGACGAAGGAAGACTCTACGGCGAAAAAGGTATCTTACGAGGAAGCTTTGGTAATTGAAAAATTGTGATGTTTTAAAGGGGGCTCCGTGTATCATGGCACCTAATATTCTAGTTGTCACAGAGCTCCAAAATTGCAGAGGAAATAGATTTCTGGAATTTATAATCTTCCACGTGTATTGGCTTTCACGTGAATGATCGACGACATAGATCCACGTGATCGCGGATGACCGAAGGCAGGAACCGCGTGGCAGTGGACAGAAGCCTTCGATATCGAACTCGCGATCGGCCTCGGGTAATTTGGCGCTTAAACTTGACAATGGGCTGTGGACTGGCTGGACTTGAACGGGGGAAATAATGTTATACGCGTGCACGCACCATTATCCGTGCTTCTTATGCAGTTATACAACCGATCACGCATATCTGCGTGCGGGTTCGCACGAAAGTGCTGTGCGGACCGATCGCTCTCTCTTCCGCAGTGGTTCTCATCGACTCACCCAATCGGTCAACACTTGTGCAGAACCTGCATTCGATTAGCTTCCAAATCAGTCATATGAAATCTTCAAATTTCCCGCGCGGACGTTGCAATCTTGAACTTCGCGAATTCCTTCCTATTTTTCCCAACGTACCTACCTTTAAACTTTCATAGAATTAAAGGTGTCTTAAATTCCACTATTGACATTTTTATTAAAAAGGTACACATCTTCATCTTTAATTAAAATTTCTTTACAGTAGACTTTGTAATGCTAAAAATGATTTTTTATCCATATTAATGTACACCGCGAAATATTATTTAATTCTATAAACACTATTAGGTACAAGTGGACCTGGTTATGCAGAAAGCTACCGACCCTCGATTATCTGAAACTGAGTAAATTTAGTTTGAAGATTTTAATTGTTAAAGAAAAGTAGCTTTATTTCTATTGGGTATATTTTACTTCTTGTTATTGTTCCACAATGTTTTTTAATGGGTTATTTTAAATATATATTATTATTTTAAATTGTCTGTAGTTTTTCTTTGTGAAGTCTAAAATGGAACTTTGACTTGATAGTTTTAATTCTATAATGTAAGAGTTGTTTTACGGATCGGTAATTTTTTGCAAAATAAAGATCACAAAATTATGGGATCCTTACTGTGTTCAACTAATTTTTTGTCATTTTGAGGGTTGCTAGGTTTCTGCGTAACTAGGCCCAACTAATCGCGGACATTTATTAAACAAATTAATATAGGAATAGAGACGCTTCGCGTTGTAGTTGCAGGCAGAACACTGTCAACCTACGTTGCAGCGTATCGATTTCCGTGGCTCGTTAACCGATTAACAACCAGTATTATAATTCATGCATCCGTTGAGACGGATGATGCAACGATTACGAAACACGCGGGGCCCTCTTACGCGTTTCTATGTCCTAGGCAAGCGGAGGAATGAAAAAGAAAAATGAACGTAATTGAAAGGCGCGACAGGCGGACTGTCAGGGAAGTCTGCGACTTCGGATCGAGGAGAAATTCGACGATCTTTCCTTTCTTTCTTGGTCTCTCTTTCCAGCAGATTCCAGCGGGCGCGATTCAAACATGCAGTTTAGATCGTGCCCCCTACTCCCGCCCCCCTCTCCTTCTTTGCAACCGCCGTCTTTTACACGGTTACTTTAACACTGCGAACTAACGACTTTCACTTAGCGGGAGACTTACTTCCTGAACATGCAGACCAGTCGCAATTCCACGATCGAACTAGGAAAAGGAGCGACGGTCGTTACATAAAAATTCGCCCGACAGCTCGAATAGCTAGCTGGGGTTCCTTTCAGTCGCTGCATTGCGTAATTTGCACTGTTGAATTTTTCAAGGACGATTAAAGGTGACAGAAACTGGCGGTACAGTTTAGGGCAGTTGGCGTCTTGTTTAATATACTGCCCTCTTTAGTTAAAATGTCCTATCTAGCATTTTGAAACAACCGAGAAAACTGAGGATTTATCATTTACTTTGTACCATACTTACTTTTCTTCATTCAAATTAAAACATGTTGTCATTATTTTGTAATAGACTAATATAATTTTTTGTAATAGCTTTACCGGTAGGGAATGTATTTTTAACGTATCAATTAATCAATTGTTTTAGATAAGATATTTTAACCATTTTAAAAGAAGTTAGGTTAAATACATTAAACTGTTTATAAATCTTTACGAAACACGTAGAGTTTTCTAACTTTACTTAAAAGGTAAAAACCGTGTGGAACTTCAAATATTTCAACGTATCTCAAAAAATGAAAAAATGCTAGATAGGACAGTTTAACTAAGGAGGGCAGTATACTCGCTGGAATTTCATTAAAATGCAAGATTAAATATAGTACATTGTATAATGAATTTGGTATCTACTATTTATCAAAAGTAGCCTGTTTTATTTTAGAATTAAATGTGTGGATTTCAAAATGGTCCTTTATTCACCATATTCCATGCTTATTTTCAAGCAACACTTTTCTTCTATATTTTTTATTACATAATAAAGGAAATTTCTTAAAACGTTCCGATTCTACAAAAAAAGTTTGAAACATAAAATGTAGAAGTATATTGACATCGTCGAGCGAGGAAGGTACTTAAATGAAAATTCAGCTGTGTAATAAATCTTTTCACAGATTTGCCGCCAGTTCCCTCGCGATTATCATAAAGTTACCAACTGCTTAAAGCTTCGCGGACGAAAGTGCGGAGCCACCGAGAGAAGTTATAATCGAGCTGCTCCACCTCGGAATCCTTCGCGGAGAAAGCATAGGCAAAAGGCGATGCGCCGTAGTCCTATTTTGGTAACGCGGCTGGCTCCTTTGTGTAATATTTCATACGCGCACGATGATTCAAACGGAATAGAGTAGGCGTAGCTGTAGGAGTGGACGCGGGCTGATTGCCTATTCTCTCGGAAGCGAGCGAGCAATCGAGGGTGAAAACGTATCGAGCTATTATTCAGCTATCGGTTTTGTTTCCCTCGCTTTCCCTAATTTCGCGATCCAGCCGACCGAGGGAGGGATGCAGGCTCGCTAAAAGGGAGTATATCGCGGGCAACGACGCCTACATTTCGCTGGATCCTGTCATTTCACTTCCTGTTGCGTAACCCAATTAACCGCTTATTTAATACCGCCACATCAACCGCAAACCATAGTAATAGTAAGCGCGCGGCTCGGAAGAATCGACTGGTGGAAAGAAAACGGAGGCGAAAGTAAAAGCCCGCGACTGGAAAGCTCCTGCGTTATCTGCACGAAGTGATCGCGTTACGCGAAAATTAGCATCGATTGCCACGCCGTTCCCTCGTTGCCGCCCGATAATTTGGGGCACTGACGAACTCCTCGCGTCCCATCGCCTGCAGAAATGGAGAAAAAGAACTAGCTAGAAGTCTCTGAAAACCTTGGGGGACCCCAGCTGAAGCACGAGTCGTTAAAATTATCCAACCATCGGTCACCGTGCGATCCAAAGAAATTGCATCCTCGTGTATAACGTCCCCTAATTATCGCTACATAAAACGAAGTTCCCCTGCACTGAAACAAGTACTTCACCCTGGTCGCGGCTCATTAAGAAGTATAGCCACTGAGAGCCACTGCTTGGAGACAAATAAATTCCCGTGCACGTCATTAGGGTAGTTCGAACGATCGGCGCGGGTCGCGTTGCCAGGGGGAGGAAGAAGAGAAGGCGGGTGTTATTCAGCAGCCAGAAAACCGATGGCTGGCAGCCGATAAGAGAGTGGCTGCACGGTGTCGGCGGGCGAGGGCGAAGCAAGGCAGAAGGTCTCGAGCCGCGAGGTTGAGCCTCTCTCGCATAGGTCATTTCCTCGTGCATAACCCAATTAAAGCGATTATTTAACGCTTCTTAGCAGCGCTAGCGATCGCTCGGCGCGCTCTTCCTCGCCGCTCGAGCCTTCCCTCCGCTTTCCCTCCCACCGATCACCTTCTCACCTACTTTCCCGCCTGCTCTCCTGGTGGCGTCGACGTCGAATCGCCACCATCGACGTCGCAGCGCCCGGGGAACGGGGGCGGAAGGCCAGGGTGCACGGGCAACGGTGGAATGGACGAGTCGGACGAACGGATGAGACGATTTTACGCGGCGAGGGGGCTAGGCGAGGCTAGCTGGAAGAAAGTAGCGCTGTCATTACCATAGAGATCGGGAGCAATCGCTGGGCGACGATCTTTCGGACGCGGGGCACGGTCGTTGCGCAATCGATGAGAGGCTGTCTTTATATATACGCGTATGACACGGGGCACGATAAATCGAGAGTCACGCTCGCCGGGGAAAAGTCTTGGCGCAGAGGGTGGAGGGATGGAGGGGGAGAAGGGTACACGTAAGAGACGGAAAAAGGGGGGTCCAAGGAGGGGTAACCCTGGGCGAGATTACGTCGTTTCGTGCATGCACGTCGAAAGGTTCGCAATGCGAGTGCGCAATGGCCTATTCCTCGTGCCCAGGGTTACCCGCGGTCGTTGTGTCCAAAAACTTTGGCAATAAACTTACGCCGTGGAGCCGCCGCGGGGGGGTTTTCGAGCCGACCGCGAGAATGCGCGCGCGACCCATCGACGGGACACGATGGAACGATAGGACGGGACGATGGAACGAACACGGTGGCCGGCAGTGGCTGCGCGCTGCCGGGATAGTTTCACTAGTTGCGTAATTCTAATAGGCTGGTTGCTGCTGGCTGCTACTACTGTCGCTGCGACCGACTTGCAGCGGCGGGACTCGTAGCGATGGGCACGAGCGCAGCGCCAGCACCTGCATTAGTTTCGACCTTTTTGACTCTGCGGCGATTGCATGGCTCATTGGCAGCTTTTTGTTATTACAATTTTTAACCCTAGAATGCAAACTTTGTTCAATATTCTTTTAACATAAACGTTCGTGAAATTTACCAATCTCTACGGGTTTTTATTTTGGTGGCACAACTTTGTAAATTTTATGTTTGGTTAATAGCTTTATGTTACGAACATATTATCTGGAACAACTGCTCCTTACAAACTGCTTTGTTACAAACGATGCAAGAAGTGGGCGTTATTTTGTTAAAAAGTTTCTACTGGTTTTGCTTAGAGTAAGAGTTGTGTCTTTTTCCCTGAACGTAGACGTTTCTTTTTATTTATTGGAGATTGCATACGTTAGGGTTGAGTTACGTGACTGAAAATAATGAATTAAGTAATTATTAAATAATGGGTTATTAAAAAGTACGTTGATACTTAAATGTTGTCTAATCCTTCCCTTCGCGCGAAATCAGGAAATCTTTTTGCGGAAATTTAATAATCACGCTCCTGCAACAGGAGAAAGTATGTTATTATGTCACATATTGTAGCACGTGTTGTCGTTGAGATGAGTTAACTCGGCTTTTATAATTTTCAAATATGAATTTTATAGTTCGTAGGGAACGTTCCTGTTTGAGAACTGACCTGGTTAAAATTAAAGCACTAAATACGTTAAAAATGTTTAAACAACGTGGGATATTTTTTCAGGCGCTGCTTTTCACGGCAAATTAATGAGAACAGTATCGAGGTGTATATGTTCTTTTCTCGTTCTTTAAAAACATTTTTTACAGGTCTACATTCCAGCTGACATAAGTATTCTAACTTTTACAAATAATATTAAAAACTTTCTAATGATATTAGAAATTTAATATATGCAAGCCCAGCAATGGTTCAGTAGAAACTCTGCAGAAATTCATAATTATATTCCAATCAGCCGATAAGATTCCATCTTTGCTAATTTTTTTCTTATAATTAAATCACAAGCAATTTTATTAAAATAGAAAAGTACCAATGTAACTTCGTAATCAAGCTTCCTTTTACCACTTCATATTGTACCCCAGTCAACTTGATTTTTTCCTTATTAAATCATTGAGCGAAGAAACCCAATGATTTATTAAATACTGTCAACAAATAGTGTTGAATTGTAAATGATCATTCACATATCCAATGTATTTTATTACACTGCGATGTCTCGTGAGTTCACGCGATTCGTCTGGAAAACATAGAATGTTCTAAGAAGATTTATTTTTCGCGAATGTCCGCCGCTGGGTAGTTTCACTAGTTACGTAACTGCAATAGGCTGTCTACTAACTACTGCTACTGTCGCTTCGACCGACTTGCAATCGAGACAGTCGAGATAGCTGCCAGTTAATTCGAGAAAGTTGCAACCAGCCGTAAATCCCGAGTCGAAAAGAAAAGTGGACTCGTTGCACGTCGCTTTTCTTTATGTAATTAGTTACCGGTTATCGACGACCCAGCTCATAAACTAGCATTCTTGTAAACAGACTTTGCAACAGATTCGACAAATTTCCTGAATGAGATTTACATGGTTTCCAACAGCGATTCATTACCTGCTCCCATCCTGCTCCCTACACGATAAAAATTCAGCAGCAAGGAAGATAAAAGCTTTTACTTAAAAAGCCATAAATGTTTCTGAAAACTTAATTTCATTTTTATTAGATGTCACGGTAGACATCGATAAATTTGACAGTTAAAGTATTAAAGCTTCCATTCAAGGATGCTTTCAACTCACAAATCAAACAAAAACATTCGTTCCCTTCTTTCCAAACACCGAACTACCACTACGATAACGTGCCACTTCCTATGTTCAGACTTAAGTACGCACATTCCTGGTTTTACGATCCATTTTGTTGTAGCAAATCGTATACACGCTCGTGAGTCATAAGCTGCAGCGTGCATTTGGGTGTGCAGCATTAGGAACTGAGTTTACGAGGTCACTTGAATTCCAGAAGGAAACTTTAAGCAGTTCTGTACACAATTACAAATAATTCTATTCTCTCTGGTAATTCCCCAGCTCTTAATCTTCATTATTTATTCATCGAATTCAAGCTAAATCTTATCAGCAGTGTCGTGTACAAATCGTACAATGTGCTTCGGTTTCGATCTCGAATACGTAGTTCGTAAATGACGAATGGTGTTAATATGGGAGCAAGGGTAGCGATTGATCGATTTCCCCGAGCGTTCTTCGTGCATCCCCGATCGACAGGCAACCGATGGTTTCACTAGTTGCATAACGAACAGCCGCGCTACACGTTGTCAAACGGCGGGACCGTGTTGTAATGCAACAACAGCTTCCCATACAATCGCGGCATGCCTCGAGACGAGACGGTTGATTTCTCTGTAACGAGCGTCTTAACGTTTATCGGCTACTTTCCAATACCTGTTTCTTTCCTACGTTTCCTTTTTCATCTCTCGATTCACGCGAAGATGCTCGCGCCGACGAGAAACGCAGCGTCTTCGCTTGTACGAAAAAAAAAATTCTCCTCTTAACGAGGCGACTTTGATACACGCGAATCGACGTTGCTGTAGAAAAAGGAGCATTCGATGGGTCTGATTTCTTGAAATGTTCGAGGTGGAAAGTATATATGTACAGACTTAGTGTTTAGCACGTTTATTTTAAGGGGTTTGGGTTAGTTAGAATTATAGAATTATATTCTGTAATACCTATTTATAATGTGTTTTCTTTGCCTTATTAAATTTATCTTACTTTACAATATGGGGAGGGAGGTCGCAGGTTACATATTCAAATATTTTAATAAGGGGTCGCGACTCATAGAAGTTTGGGAAACACTGTGTTAATAAGTATTAATTTTGTATGATGTAACTGATTTAGATGGGGAGATGAATTTTTATATAGTTTTCAGACACCTGTTTTAATCCATCATGTGCTTTAATCCATCAAATGTATCAATCAAATGGATATATCGTTTTAAATTTACATAGCTCCCTACCCAGAGGCTAAGGATATATTTGAGGAGTTGCACTCTCAAAGATATCACTTGATTGGCGTCAAGTATCTCTCTATATTAGTTTCACACTTGATAACTAATGATATAACGAAATACGTGATAGATAACACAGTTTGGTACTTCTATCTAATGATCCTTTCAGTGCATCAAACTACTTGACAAGAACATATTTAATTACGGGACAAAGGGTTAATAATACAATTGTACTGTTGGATGCAAGAAGGGCTTACGAAGTTAGATATTTTTTATACATAGCAAAGTTGTTGTAAAAATGTTTATAATATTTAAAAATGTGATGTCTTCTTTGTAGTTGCATTATTACAATCGAAAGTATATAATAAATTAATCAGTGAAATTAATTTTAAATATAGTTCTTTCAGGTACTTATTGCATAAAATGGAGAAATATAGAAAATAAGTTATTTTTTAACATTATTTTTATCATTTATTTAATATTTGCATAATATTTGAAGAAAATATAGTCATAGATCGTGTCATGTTAGGATCAGTTAGTTGACATAGATTCACAAAATATATCATAGCTCTGTTAATTTTAAAGATACGGAAAAGAAATTTAGGGTGCATATGTAGAAAAGAATGAGGAATCTAATTATGCATTTTATGTAAAAACGAATTTCTTGAGGCTGTTCTTGCATCCAACAGTACAATTTGGACCATCGCAGTCCAAGCCCATCATAATCCACGTTACCGCCGAAGAATTCAAAAAGCAACCGCTGCCAGCGACTCAGACAGCCCAATTACTCAAAGAAACGAGAAATCCCGGCCCAGCTCGCTATCCGGAGATCCGATCGATCTCTTTCCTTCCAGCGACGCGGACAGCCTCGTGCTCGCGACAAGGATGGCGCTCCGCCAGTGAACGAGGAATCTTGGCCGCCTGCACGATCGTCACGAAGGATTAAAACCTTTGAAAGGTCTCGAGAGTCGGTGGCTGCCCCGACGAAAACGGCAACGGGCCTCGCGCTCCCCGCGAGGAGGCGCGTGCCCGCGCCGCTAACAAACGCAAGAGGTGCATTGCTCGCGGGGCACGGCTGCAGGCTTGCTTTCTGCTCGCCGGCTGATAGGGTTGCGCAAACGTCATCGAAAAGTTCATGATACAAAGTCACGTTACGAAAACGGAGAATGACGCGAGCGGCTCGCTATACGCATACACAGGCGTTCGCGAGTATCGGGGCACCTGCTGTATTTGCAGAAAATTTGATATTTCGTGCAGATTTAATACTTTTCACTGCTTTCAACATTTTCTATGCATTTGGAAATGTTGATAGAGAAGGAATATTTAGTTGTGGAATAATTTATTTTATGTTATTTTATTTGTATGATATCCTTTAATATTCGTTTGCTAGAAGCACGCTTTCGATGTTAATTTCGTGAAGATGTTTGCAAGGTTACTTCGCCCAACCGAAATGGTAATTAAGTGTATAGTTTTGCTTGCTTAAGTAACTTATAATATTCACGTTTTTTTCCACGAAATTATTCATCTTCGACGCTAATAGTTTGTCTCATTTGGAAATATTATTTGATGACAGTACAGAACCGTGTCGTGTTCGAAAAATAAGGAAGTTGTCACATAGGAATATAGAACGATAGATATTTTATTAGGAGCTGGCTGTCGACTTTACTGACGGGTTATTATTAAAGCCGCGATAAAAATTACATTTCAAAATATCAAGTAGACGGTTTTCGGCAATTGAATTAAATTCTGCTGTATGCAACAGCATCTCTGTTTTAATCAATTAATACAAATAAACTCCCCAAAAACGGAGAAGATTTGAAGAACTTCAAATTCGACATATATGTGCTTCGGTGTTATTTTCTATTTTTGGCGAACTTTCCCATTTCACTGATAGATAATGTATTACATTGTAAAGAAGACTTCTCGGATAATTCACTATTTTCTTTACAGTTCCAATTAAAATCCCCGTTTTCAAAATATCAGTAACTCAGATCGAGAAGTACACCTTTCAATATGTGTTATTTAAATATTAAACAGTCCAAGATATCCAATCCATAAAAATTCAGAATAAAAAGATCAATTACACAAGTTTGCAAAATTTGTGACGATATAGTCAAATTTCAATTTGCACAGTTTTATGTCTAAAACACTAGAATAATTATTATCGAGTTGAGCCTCGGCCAGAGGGCAAAAATTGATAAAGTCAGACAAGAATAGCGAGCGTGTTTAAGGAATTAAGTAGATTCTTTTATATGTGACAAGTGGTGACCAATAAAAATAATGAATTATCGAATGAAAACTATCAATGCTTTCGATTGTTCTGCCACCCGTTTGCTGCAGAAAAGTTATAAAAAAATCAGAGTATCGATGAAAGTAAAGCGTACGAGCGTGGATTTTTCGTTTATAGGTTACACAGATTTCCCTCTAGAAATTTCTAAATTTCGAGAGACCACGAATGTAAACTTTTCACGTGCAACCGCTAACCTACATTCGCCTTTTATCTCTTGTATTTCGTGAAAGTGGCGTGCTTGAAAAAATATCCAACTCCGATAAGAGATCCGTCCACTATTAGTTACTAACTAAAATTTCATGAAAGTCCAAGTTGTGATTAACCAAACGCAACGTGGCGAGAATGTTACCGTTACTATCACAGCGACATTTATTTCTGCGGTTATCTCGCGCATCTGTATTTTACATGCGAGGTGTATGAATAACGCCGATAACGATAACACACTAATAATGTCAAGAATGGAGGAAAAGTAGTATTCATATTTGGCATAATTTTCCTTCACTTCTAATAAATATGATACTAGCATCCGACTGTCTCTGATTGATTAACTAAAACCCCATTTACTTAAAGGGCCACCCATAAAATACGTAAGAGTAATTTTGGCGATTTCTATCCCCCTCCCAGCATAAGAATTCGTGAGATTTTATATTCCAACCCTTTCCTCACGTAACATTTTTTAAATTTCAGTTTTTCAAAATTCTTTTATAGGCTTAGATAATTCATTTAACTCTATTTGTTTGGTTACCCATGTTGAGAATTAGGTTAAAAAATATTACATAAGACGCCGCCTGACTTCCTCTCCCCCGTTTTTAAGAAAACGTAAGAAATTCGCGAGCCCTTCCCCCCTAAAAAAGTCTTATATAATTTAAGAACCACCCCTAAATACAATACACATTCCGCTTCTTTCTAATTAACATCAAAGCCTTCTATACCCAGTAAACTATTCCCTTTGCAAATTAAAAATCGACTAGAAAACCTCCCCACATGTTTCCACTATCAACCCCCTTCTGCATTCTCCACTTCCACTCTAAGCAACTTAGCTATCTAATCCACCACAAAATTGTTCCCTGGAAGTCGATGAAACTTTAGGGTGTCCTTAGTAAAGAAACCGCGAAAGGGCCTCTGGATTCCGAAACAAGTGGTAAGAGAAAACACAGTGCTTACATTCTGGCGCGAGGGAGACTGGGACTGGTTTCACAGGGGTGAATTAAAGTTTCGCGTTTATGGGCGAAAAGAAAAAGCCACCCTTTGATCTTCGCGAGGCTTAAACGACGATAATACAACGAACTGGGTCCACTATCTTTTTTAAGGGGTTGCGTTTTTCGCGACTGTTTGCCGCGGGCACACGCTTTCTGTTTCGCTATCGTCCGCTACACGCCTGTTCTAAACGGTAGCAAGCGATTCACCTCGCGTGACCTAAATAAACAACCGAGAATACATCGACCCACGAGCTTAGCTAGGCACTCTCGGAACTCGCCTCGTCGACTTTGCACTGTTTATACGGCCGCTAGATTCGATGCCCCTGGATCGGTCATCGAGGCAGGAAACGATGACTTTCCGCTGGTAAAAAGCTATTGCGACGTTTAACTAGGCTGGAGAAAATCTGCGCTCGAGTCGACGATTCACTCCACACGCAGAGACAGAGGGGACGAGGGATGGCCTCAGAACTATAGATGTAAAGTTTGTACTTGAGTTGATTCGTGGGAGCTATAGCTTGCGAAGAAGTGCAACTCCTTGTTGTTTCAAACGGGTAAGTTCTGATAAACGTGGGAAGTTTATGTTAACATTGCAGCGTATACCCACAGAGATAGAGGTCTCTCATTTCTTTGAGGTCTCTAATTTTGAGGAATATTTAAGGAAGGTGTAGGCAATACGTGCATTTCTCGCTCTTTGACATTGTTACGTGTATAGCTGAACTGGAAGCCGTAGCAGGGTTAATATGGAAGGTTGCAGTTAGAGTTTTCTAGGCTAGATCGAGCTAAAGTAAGGTGAGCTGACCGCTCATAGATTCTAACAAGGGAAGTTCGCTTACCCGAACATTACGATTTTTTTTTAAACTCTGCAGGTTTGTAGAGGACCTGAATAGAAGTATCAGGCAATTTTCGTTTGTGCCCATTTTCGGTTCTTCAGGGTGATAACACCCCCTAAAGGATAACGAGTGTTATCCTATTTTACAGTATATCTCGAAAATTATAGAAGCTATAAAGAAAATTTAATGGTTTTTTTATACTGCATAAAACTATGTAATCGAATTGTTTTAAGTTTTGGGGGGGCTATTTTGCTGTTTAAACTACAAATTTCAAACAATTTGATTACACAGTTTTATAGGTGATAAAAAGCCGTTAAGTTTTCATTGAAATCATTTTTATATATGTACTATAGTTTCCAAGTAGGAAATCACACATTTACCTTTAAGGGCTGTTCTCACCCTGATGAACCGAAAATAGGGAAAAACGAAAAATTGCCTGACACTTCCATTGAGATCCTCTACAAACCTGTACAGTTTCAAAAAAATCGAAATATCTGGGGAACGGAAGTTCTCTTCTAAGGTATCATTAGTTCATCGAATCGAGATGATTTCAATTTTAATTGAGTGTTTAGTGCGTTTAGTTATTTACTGATCTTCCCCTGAGTTTTCTCTGCATGCAAAAGGTAATACAAGAGTGTTCATAACATGTATTAAAGAAGGAAAGGGACAAAAAGTTTAGGTATTATAAAACTTGTAATACAATCACAAAAGGTGCAACATTATAATAGAATAAAGCAAATGTAAACATGTTAATTTTTATATTATATAAAAAAATGTTACAAAACCCTGTCAATTTTCCCCCAGTTTACGGTATCTCACTTGAACGAGTTCGAACATTGCAATAATTGAAGGACTTGGTGGAAAACAAGCACATGCGCATATGCATACATTTTCGTTTCTTTGTAGCATTACATAATTCGTTCTCGAAATGTGGCGCAAAAAATTCATAAAACAGTGACATATGCTTTTTTTCACACTCTTATCAATCAGTCCCTTTAATATAATTCAGTCCTAACAACCGTGTGGCTATAAAACATGAATAATATAATCCACTACGTCGGATCATGCAATTTACTCGAACCGAAAGCCCTCTTCTTCTCGCGCGATCTTCAATCTCCTGAGAACAATGCCGTTTTCTCGCTTTCACTGCTCAACAATTCCCACCTACCATCTGCTTAATCGCGATAGTCGCGTCTAGCCGCGATAATCTCGAAATAGAGCGTGTAACTCGTCCCGTCCAATTGTCGTCGCGATGGCACCGCGACACCTACGCGAGCGTTTGACCGCGCGCAGGTCCCTGAAAAACGCGCGCTCCGGCCCCGCCGATCGCGTCTCCGCGGCGTGGAAGGTCGACGCGGAGGCGCGATGGAAATATCCCGAGCAATTAAGCCGAAGGAATACGCGCGATCGTTCGTCTTCTGCCGCGTTACGTAAGTCGGCCCTACGCGCGCGGCTGAAACGCCTCGCTATCGCGCGACCGTCCATTTTTCCACCCAGTTCTCCGAGGTATCGGCGAATTTTTCGCCGACCTACTTCTCCTTATCGTCTTAGTCTTAGCCTCGCGGACGAGCGGCCTGGCAATTTCGCGCGAGTACGTGTCGCACCCCCACGCGGTCACGCGTCCTCCCGCCTTGTCATTGAAAGTGTTCAAGATCTAGTGCGGAATGCGAATGGCGAGCACGTTATCGTCGGGCACCCTCACGTCTATCAGTGGGTTACGCGTGGAAAAGTTTGGGGTGAAGGTGAATGGACAGCGTCTGGAGAAATCGTGACGAGTCAGGGCGTTTTTGGGGGAGACGCTTTTGTGATTCGTGACTCGTGTTCGAGATATACTACCGCTCAAATTTATTTGATCACTTGTTATAGGTGAAAAAGGAAAGGAGGAAGTTTAATTGTATTTTGTTATCTTAACCCTCCGTGGTCACACGTTTCTATAATCACAAATTGGTCACGTGGGGTTCACTGCACCCCATGGATGGCAATCTTTAAGTTGTCATTTTCGCATTTTTGCATCTTTTAACTTTTGAGTGGTAATTCTGCAATCGTAATACTAAAACAATTATGTTTTAATAATCTTTTTCTAGAAATGTAAATTTTAATATGTTGAAATTTGTGTTTAAAAAAATAGTTGTAGATGAAAGCAATTTTTTTTGTTGAAATTCGTCAAATTTTTAAATTTTATTATTAAGGTCTAAAGATTTGCTGAAATATTGGCAAAGACATGTCCTGGGGTGCGAAAATAATGGTGCAAATCCACGATTTTGTAATTATTTTGTCATTAGAGTCATGAATCTAAGACTCTTGTGAGTATTTCATCTCTCGTGACTATTTGCATTGTCTACATTTAATTGTTGCTGAGATTTTTGCCTCGCGATAGAAAAGTCTCATGTAAAATTTCATCTTGGATTCGCACCTTCAAGATGTTTTCGACCTGCAATTCGGTTATTATTGTTATCCTATTATTATTGACACCTCTAGTCTTCCTCTTTTCGAGATATTACTGTTGATCCATATTATTCACCGCCATCCATTATCAAGACACTGTCACTCAAGGACTCCGCGTTAAAGAATTCAAGGCTAGCGATCCAAGAAAGATCATCCCCGCCTAAATGCCCTGAAAAGTAGCGAGTCTCCATATCACGGACGCTCGGATCGCGACAATCGCGCTCGATACGCGATTCCTTTTTTTCCTCGGTCGAAGGCCTCGATAGAATCGAGCGTAAAAGTGCAGCTTGACTCTGACCTACGGTCAACAAGTGGCGAGGAATTCTAGTTAGCGTTCTCGTTGACGAAATCGCGACAGAGGCGTCGCGACACAGCCGTAACCGACCTCGGGCAACGCGCGAGCACGCCGAGGACGTCGCGATTCCGCTGCTAGAGCTGGGGGACTCGCTCTCCTATTTGCTAGGTGAACGTTTTTTCCCTCTCGTTCCTCGAGATCCAAGGATTCCAAACACCACTTGACCCAGATCTTCGTTAAACTTCGACCGCGCGCGAGACGTAAACAGACCGGTGGCTCGACTCCTCTGTAACTCCGCGTCAAATAAGGCAACTGTCATCGAAACGAGAGGATGCGCGAAATCTCGGTGATTCCTAGCGATTTACTGCACCCGAGACGAGGCTCGTCGGCTTGCAGGATTCTTCTTTGGGAATATGGGAAGTAATGAAGGAGTGGTGTATGAACTTTAGATGAAATTTTGTAGATAATTCAATGCGCACTGTTTAGGATAATGTTTTATCTTCTGATTGGATAATGTCAGAAAGTGTTTTCTACTAGATCGATTTTCATTTTCTCTTGCGAAAAGGATTGGTAAAGGAATTTTAATTCGTATTCGGTAGAAAGAAATATGTTTATTATTATATGTGTATTTATTTAAAAAATTACTGTGCTGGGATGTTCAAAATTTTCTGGTTACTTTGTTTTGTAAGGAAAATGAATGCAGCAAGTTAGACTGTAATAGTTTCGAGATAGTGTAATTAACATTTCTCAATCTTTTAAATAAACACATGTGCATCTGTTATACAATATTCTATTAAATGCCAGGCTCTCACATCCAGTGTAAATTAAAAATCCTTTAATCTTCGCTTTCGAAAGAAAAAGTAATTGATCTATTTGGCCGGAGTTTTTCTAGATTTTGTATTAATTAAATATTCTGGCATGGGAGTGACTACTAAGAGTAATGAATGAATAAATATGCACAATTATTTATTAAATGCTACAAATCACGAGAATGTCAGTGTGAAAGCTTTTAATTATTTAGAACATGATTAATTTGTCCCGTGTCGGTAATTTGCTGAATACATACAGTAGCTAATGGAAATATTTATTGCATCACTTTGAAATTTACATAGTACATACTCACAATTTTCATGGACACACATTTTTGCAATAGTATTCTCCTAATACTAATAATAAGAGAGGTATAAGTATTTATGTGTTTATTTGATTGCTCCAATAAATGTACTCATTAATTTGTACTTTTGGTAGATTGATTTAACGTGGTTTCATATATTCCCTCGAATGCAGCCTTTATTGTGAATGTCCATTTTCTCCTCCCCTTGTGAAACGCAAAGCTGCACAGTGTAAGAATGCGACTTGGAGCCGTGATAGCGAGCGCTATAGCCGCGTTTAGTGTCACGCGAGTCGAATGCGATCCGCAGTAGATTAAGCCGAGGGACCGTACGGCGTCAGACGTATTCTGTTCGAGCGGCCTGGTGCTCGGAAATGAATAATAAATTAACGATCTCTGCACTCCCACTTGATACATAAACAATTTTCAAGCAAATTATTAACTCCATCTACTATAAACAATTACCTTCTCACAGACTATTCGATTCACAATAAATTCACAAATAAAAATAGTTAAAAAAACATATAAAATAATCACGAGAGTTCTTATATTTATTTAAATAAATATAAAAATTCCCATTTCACTAATAATCATGTGAAAAAAAATGCGAGTAAAATAATTATGTGTATTCTGCATCGCACAAAATGTAGATGACATTACGCCACAGTGGTAAAGATAAGAATGCTCGACGATCGTTAGTATCGACAAGAAAAATTCGCTGTTGCGTAGAATGTTATTAATAACTGGCAGTGCCGTCAGACGCGACGAAGCGACGATTTTCAAGTTCACAAAGATCCCGTGGCGATCGTGCTTGATAAAAACGACGATTGCACACGAATTCCATTGTTCCTGCTGAGTTTTCGCGTTACTCCACGATCGAGGCTGCGCTTTTTACACGGCTGAACGAGCCGCGCGCCGAAGCTGCCACTCTACCTTGCAAACGAGCAATGACTTTTTTCCTTGCATGCGATTATGAATCACTGCATAATATCCTCTCGACGGCCTTAACCGGCAGAAGGAAAACGAAAGGCCGCGTGCAACTTGGCGTTTATCTATCCTCGTCTACTTGTTTGTCTATCTGGTAATTTATTTATCGTACGACGAAGAGCGTTTCCAGGGTTCGCGTCAATTTTGGGCGCTGGTAAAACGATGCTCGACTTTTGGATAATTATTATTTACGTGAAAACCGCTGCAAAGATCGGAACAGTATAGAAACGCAATCTACGTTAAAAGTGTTAATAAATAGAATTGTTAAGTGTAACAGGAAAGGTGATTCTTTCCTTCCTTGTTATCGTACGGATTTTTGTGCGCTTTAGTAGTAAAGGACTTTACTACTAAAGTGTTTTCAAGAGAGATCTTCAGGTTCTGATGAGAACTTGGAAGGTGTGAAGCACAAATGGGCAAAACTTTTATTTAATTAAAAATAACGAATAACGAAAACAGTTGAAAAAATTATTCGTCGTGTGTCGAATAAAGTTAACCCGGATCTGTTATTTAAATAATTTTTTATTTAATTAGTGGCCAACTCTAATGTGAAGCTTCTTCCTCTTCGTCACTAGCAGAAGAGGTAATAGAGGGAAATGAATAAAAAGAAGCCTAAACGACCTTCCCACGTGATGCCTTTATCTCCCACTACTAAAAACAATATCTCTACCAAGGAGATACATCTAAAATTCCAGTTGAAATAATTCAGAGTCGATCGCTTCCTTTCTCCTCTTCACGACTGGTTGCAATTCTGAAGTAGCAATCCCACCTAAGATTACCATTTCAATTCCCAAGGAGGGGCTTAGGAAGCAAAAAATCGCAGTCACACTTCCGTTAAAGCGTGAAAGGACCCCCCTTATGCACATGACGCCACAGGGATCTCCGTTATATCCCCTTAAGCCGCGATGGGGTACTCGTAACACAGTACGAGACTAGTAATCCAGCGACCGGTCGCTGCAGGCGGACGGGGCTCGAGCAAAAACCGCTCCGATCTTCGCGGAGAAAATTCTTGCACGACGGAGAGCGAGGAGCTCCGGCGCAGTTCCCGTCATACGCATCATCGCGTCTCTCCATCGGGCCACGAAGAGGAGAGCCCTCCGTCAATCGGATCGCAAGTAGAGCGTGCACATCGTGTGTACGGGAGTGGACCCTTTTGCGCCGGACTCCTCGTGTTCGGCAAGCGAGAGAGGGTTCGCACGACGTGGCGTGAACTCCGCGATCCGGGGGCATCGAGGTTTGCACTCGTTACGCTCGCGAACAGGGGAAACGTCGCCCCGTAACCGACAATCACTTTCTTCATCGGTTCAACGTTTATATACACTAACTGTATCGTTTCCTCGTGGGTTAGAATGGTTTTCTTACTTTCTGCTGCTACCCATTTCTTCTTACCTTGTAGATCTAAGCGTAATTATTATTATTATTATTATTGTCCAGAGGGGAAAAACCCGTTAGTATACAGAGAGTGTGGAGATAACATCAGTAATTCTAAAGCTACTTAGAGTTTGTTTACTAGTGTCATATCATTCCACTGTTTATATATATTGTGTCCGCAATTTTCTTTGTGCGTCGGAATTTTGCTATTTTAGGGATTAGGGATTATTTAATCCCTTAATCTCCAATCTTTTCTTTATATTTTTACAAACTTCAACTTCCTTTAAAAAATTTTCTTTGTACGATGGAATTTTGGTATTTTATTTAACCTTTTCATCATAACTTTTCTTTATATTTTCACACATTTTAAGTTTCTTGAAAAAATTCGATTCTGTAAGTGGAGTTTGAAATTTGGTACCTTCTAATTAAATAGTTAAGGGATTACAACAGGACTTTGCGAACAAGCAGGATGAGGATTCAAAAGAAATATCGTATAAACACTGAGATAGATATCAAAGAAACATAAGCTGAGAGCTTTGAGTGACGGCAAAGAGCGCGACCATAGAACTATGAGCGCGTTATTGCTCGTTATCGTGGAATTTTAATGCAGCCGACGTGTTTACAAGCACCGAACGGACGAGCCGCGTCAACAAGATAATGCACGGGCTTCTCCTCTTTTCACGTCTGACGTATTAAATTAATACATACGTCACGGCCGTCGATCGAGCCGCGAGTTTGAGGCCCGTGCGTGCGTCGCGCCGCTGGAAAATGAACACCAACGTGGATAGAGAATGAACGTTGGACGAGGCGCTAGAGCTCACCCCGAAGGCGAAGGAAAGTTTCATTGCATAACGTAATAAAAACTTCAATAACTTCGTCCTATATTCCGAAGTAATTGGCCTTCCTCTAATATGCACGACACCTTCTTGCGCGGTAATTCATGCCACGTGTTACGTATTCTTAAAAAATCGCCCTCTCCTCGCGACGAAATACCTTCTCGCGTACAGCCTTGCGCAAAGCGCAATCTTCTCTGGTTTTTCCTGTCGTCTTCGCGCGGCAACCAACCCTTCGCACGACTGGCGAAGTTGATGGTTTCCCTAATTTGATAGTGGATTATTGGACTCGAGGTTTTCGTAATTTTGGCTTGAGGGTTTATTTCATAATGAGCAGTCTTTGAACGTGTATTTGTTTAAGGATAAATAGATTCTACGCGAGCTTGTGGATTCTTTTTAAATGTGAATGATATCGGACTGGGATTCGGTAATGTTACTTTTCAAATAGTATGCTATTTGAATTTTGGGAGATTAAGTTAGTGGAATGTATGTGTATTATTTTGTTTATAGTAGCGGTGAAAAGGACGCTTAAAATTGTTATATTCAGGTTTTTATAGAAATAAAATACGTTTTTTTTTACACGATATAAAATTTGAAATGCAGTTCTATTTTCTTTAACTGTAGCAATTTTTTAACTGTTTACATCTTAAGCTTTCTTTTCACCACTAGTGTGCATTTATTTTTCTTTTCCAACGACGTTGTTTTATCTAACGCAATGGTAAGCTATTTTTAACCCATCGTTATGAAAATACGTGCCGTTTCAAAACTAGAATTCAGGTCCCATATATGCGACCCCACAATCGAGCAGCGCAAATCGAAAATCTCATTAAGCTCCCACGAGCGACGCATCGCGTGAGAGAACGCACGTAGAACGAATTTCAATTTTGAACTAGATTCTCAGAAGCGATTCCCTGCAACGCAGAACTCTTGAAATGTTTCATCTTCCTTCATGTATACATCACAGATGTGCACACGTCTCTCATCTTTTGATTCAACACAGCTTTCAAGGTACAAATGGATACGAAAATTAGTTATGGGGAACAAAGAGAGCCTATAATTAATTCGAGATCGCGTTGAAGAATCCAAATCAATTAAAAAAAATTTCTAAGTTTTAATAGTGAGACAGATAAAGGTTTCAAAGTAGGTTAAAAAATTATTTTCCACAAACGTATTCACATCATCCTTTTCTAATTTTATTTTAATCCTTCTTTGAAATAATATCTTCGAATAGAACATTTTAAGTATCTTATACGAAAATTTTTATGAATTTCTACATTTTTGCGTAGTTTCTTTCAAAAGTAAATTGATTATATGTGAGCTTATGAATTCTTTTTAAATATTAATTTTCAAATAGTAACTTTTAAGTAACGCTTTTTAATTTAATCGATTTTCCGTTTAAACAATTATTAAACTAATGCTTCCAGCAAAAGATACAATAGAATATAAGGAACATATGATGATCCGTGCCACCAAAATACGATCAAGAGGCAGAACCCGAGTGAGCAAGGGAATGTGGACGGTCTATGGTCAGACACACTTGAGAACCAACATGACTGGCCTGTATCTCTGTAACTTTCCACGGATCCATTATTTCAAAAATTATCCGGAGTATGAGTTATCCAGAATGACACGAACTTCAGCTAGCACAATTTTTTTCAACTCACCCCTATTTAATGAAACCATCAAGTCTCCTTTCTTACCTAGCACAAAGGTAATCCTTATTAGGAAAATTATGCCGAGATAATCGATACATTGTTTCGAAACAGATTGTACTAGGTCTGCAAGAACACATTGTCCAAAGTTGAAACTTAATTTATACACTGACAATCCCATCGATGCGATTACAGACCCATAGTTTTCAAAGCATTACAAGCTTCAAAATACTCTTGCTTTGAAATAACTCACACAAGAAGTCATTAATTAAGCAATACCTGAACAATAATCGTTCAGTCTTATTTTCAAATGTACAAAAAGCACACGTCACATCTTCCAATACAACTCAAACTCCCCACAATCATCAAACATCCTGAACACTTCTCCTCAACCAATCAACCCCCTCCAACCCCCTTACAATCTCCTAAACCTGCCCAATTTGGCCCACCCATTCAACTCGGTCGACGGCCACAAAACTACCCCTAAAATCGATCAAATCTCTGAAAAGAATAAATGGGGCCCATCACCATCCCACCGTTAATCCGATCAGCGATGAAAATCAGGGTGCCTAGACGAGCAAAGCCATCCCTGAGCCTATCGTAGCCGCGGCGGGGAGCGTGTGTTTGCATGCAGCATGCACGCAGACACGCACGGGCCGCGGCACGATGCATCGCGAGAGCGAGGCTCGTACATGTGGCACGTACGTGTGCTCCGGCGACGAGGGAGGAGGGGTTGGTGCGCGCAGGGAGAAAGGGAGGGGGAGGGTTAGGTGTAGTATCGGTCATTACCTCCGTCGAGTAACTGGGTCAGTCGTCACAGCGCCTCGGTTCGCTCACCGGCTGCCCGTTTTGCAGCGTTCTCCCACCCCCTCTCGCTCTAGCTTCCCCTTGGGCCCCCACTCGCCCCCTCGGTCGTCTATGGACGCTCTCTGTTCCTCCCGTCCCTTCCCCATCGAGCCCTCTCCTTCTCCCTTTCACTGCTCTTTCTGCCCTCCCCCTCGCGCCCTCCGCCGCTCTTCGACTGTATCCCCGCTTCGAAACCTTCCACGCGATTCTCGAAGCGGCCACAGGAGGTTAGACCTTGGGATTCGAGCCGCGGCTGTGCGGAAAACATCCGCCCTTTTTTCCACAGCTTCGCGACGCAGAGGCGCTTTCCACGGCTCTAGGACGCTCGCTTCTCAACGAAACCACCGGGACCATTACTTCTCGGAAGGGTTACGCTCGCTGGGCCACCCCGCTCGAGGGGTTCGTTCCTGCGTTTAATATGGCGATAGGGGGGATTTGGAAAGTGATCAGGATTGCGATTGATTATAGGGGAGTTGAGGTTGCTTTGAATTTTTTGTGGGTGGTGGCGACACGGAGTCGCAGGATAAGCCCCCCTGCCCCCCTTAATGAAAGTTTTACTCGTGATGGATAGGCAATGGTGACCCACGTGGCAAGGAGCGTGTTAAGAATTTTTTATAAAGATCCGTATCTCTTAGAAACAGTTGGTTATAAATCCCGTGTTTATTTTGACTGCTGGAATCGGATGTGTTTTATACGTTATTTTTTAATGTATCTGCGGGGAACTTGAAATTATATTTATTAATCCGCTAATGGTGCAGTGGTGTTGAGTCTGCAGTCTTCGGTGGAATGAAGGGGTGGCTTAAGGGAGGGTGGGTGAAGTTTCTGGATGATTATTAAACTCTATCGTGAGGAGATATTTCTGGAAGGGTTATCGGTCGTGGACAAGAGCGCGTATTAAACGAAGCTGGGATTTATTATGGAAATGTTTTTAATTAACTATGTTGAAATCTCGTTGTATAAGCAATTTTCCATACATTACATTTGTGAGTATCATTCTTTGAACCCTCCTTCGTGAAATGTTAATACTACTGGTACTAAATCTCTGAAGTAAAAATATTTTAGTAACGTTAGGTATAATAGGAACGTGGACAACACGATGATTCTTAATTTTATCAGATATTGCAGCTTTCATTATTAATATTCTCGTTCCATAAATTACCTTGTCATTGTATTTTCACAGCAATGTATTAAAAGTGCTCCCAGCTCTAATATAATAATAATTCCAATCGATGCGCTGAAAATAAGCTTTCTAAATTTATCGAATACTTCGCATATTTCTCCGCATAATGACTTGGCGAAGCATTTTTCCATTAAATCGTCCTAGTATCGAGAAAACTTCGTGAGAGAAATGCGTTCACTAAACAACCCTTCGCGTTATCAGCGGCTTCCTCATTAAGCACTCAACTATTATCATCTCTAAACTCTTACCAAACATTTTACTCATTCCCTTGCATTTCTCTTTCCATCGCCACCGACGAAAGCTCTGCACGAAACACTGGCTTCCAATTAAACGCGAAAGAGAAGGAACGGAAAGATGCTACCTGTTGGGGGATGAAGCGTGACCACGTGAAACCAGTGGTCCCACGTGACGCGTTGCAGCGAAGGAAAGAACGCTCGATCCATTTCGTTATGCAACCGAGCAGGCGAAGGACAGGCCGGGTACACAGTGCGCGATAGCAATTACGCGGCACAAGCGGAAGAACGGGGCGACGAAGGGGAAAGGGGCGGGGAGGTAACGGCGGAGGGGCAGAACGGAACGGGAGGGGCGGCGTGGACTATGTAATTCGAGGCGAGCATTAGCATTTCGCCCGGCGAATAACGATAACCGAGTGCAATAATTGCAGCAATAACCAACCCTTTCCACGCCAATCTTGCTGACAATTAACGTCGCCGCTTTCCCCGCGGACGATAAGGGGAGGGGAAGGGGCTCGAGGGGCTGCGGAGCTTCTGACAATTATCGAGATGAGAGCGGTTCTCCCCGTAAATTTCATCGAAACTTCCTTCTCGGGCTTTGTTGTCGTTTCGACAGACATCGCGAAACCACCGAACTACCTTTCTATCATTGATTTCTGCTACTTGATTGCGCACAGTCCCTCGGGGACAGATGCCGAAATTCTGGGATGGTAACAGATGGACGATCTATCCGTCCGTCGAAAATTATAGAATCGTGAAATTTGGGAAGCGGCCAAACGAACAGCCCTTTCGATCTATCCTGAATTATTCGATGGAATTTGGAAAATTACCAAGTCGATGGTCTCTCCAAATTCGGCGAATTCGTAAGGATCTGGGTACCAAAGCGTGGGACACGCTTTACCTATTTAGGTGACTGTTTTTTCGAGCTGTAGAAACTTAAGCATAAAGAGTTACCGATTATGAATTCCATCGCGCCAAGGGAAGCAGTTTCCATTTCGATGTCCTTTAAATCGAACGTCATTATTGCGCGCCGATAAAAGTGGGAAGAGAGGGTGAGAGAAGAGAAGTCTCTTCGCGAGAGGGTTAGCAGATGCTTGGAAAACATTCCAGGAAGCATATCGCGCATCTACGATGCAAGTCGATCGGACCTATTTCGCCGGTAGGTTTGAATAGCCGCCAGCCCCGTTCGTATTTGCGACGTGAAATTTCAGCGCGTGCCAAATAAGCCCATGGAGCCGGATAAAACGTAATGCTCTCTCGGCTGGCCGGTTATCTTCGATCGGGCTTGACCCAAAAACGCGCCGCGGAATAGGTTACTGGGGCCGAGAATTACCGCGGAACTGTCGACACCTGCGGCAGCAGCTCTGTCTTCGTTGCAACGATAATTTCGCCGGCACGTGTTTATCAAACACCACGAGGAAATCGGGGAACGGCGCGCGGTTTTCAGACCTCCCCTGAACATTTGCTCGACCGTCTACCGAAATACCAGCACCATAAATCCCTGGGGGAACGCGTAATTCTGGCTGCGCTGTTGAAAGGAACTGGTAGATCCATGGCGTCAATAATCCGTTTCTAGCCTGTAGAAATAAATAACCGAGCCCCGCAAGACTCGTGGTACGTAGAAACTATGTAGAAGAGAGAGAGAGAATCTGTACTAAAAAGTGGGCCGAAACTGTGAAATAAGATGCTTCGCGTGAAGCTTCGTTTTTGAAAATCGATCAAAAAGATTTAGATACCTACATGCGTACTAATTTTGAGTTTTAATTGAGCAATTATTATTTTAGTCGTAAGCAAATATTTCTACATATAGAGGTTATACAAAGTTCTTCTAATATATTTGTTTCCAATATGTTAACCTTCGGACGGTGGATAATTAGAATGCACTTTACTCAGAATGATCATTTATTAATATAAATCTGATCTTCTTGTGATCTAAAAGCCTGATATTCTCCAAAATGTAATACAAAGGTAGTTCTGTGTACATAATTATAGAGAATATAGTTTGGAGGTAAAAGTATTAGAAAAAGAGAAAGAAAATCATAATAATGGAAATGTGACGAAGTAACACATGTAATTTAACATTTAGGACCGGTCGAAATGGGCCCTGTATCGCTGGGTAAGGGGTTAATTTCCAAACCACATGAGTAACTAATGCTAGATTATCATATGACGATCACTGGTCAAATATTCTAACAATCGCCCAACTCCACATGGCGGAGATGGAGCTAGATATATCTGGCCAAATGGTACTTTTATTATGCCCCATCCTGTAAACTATCATCCCTCCATCGCTATACTCCTCGGTGAATATCACACCCTTCTCGAATATACAATGAATTACGAAGCATCCTGTAGCATGCATAATCAACAAAGTTCAAAGTTCGCGAGGTCCGAAGCGGCTGCACCCTAAATCCACCGGTTTCCAGCGCGTAACCGGAAGTCCGTAGACTGTCCAACCAGCCGCGAGCTAGCGGGGCCCGTTGTTCCGCGGCATAAATATTCGAGGAGCGGGGTAGATCGTAGGTGGCAGGGTGTCTTGTCAAGGCGACTGACGCACGGTCGCCTCGAAATTGCGAACGGTGCGCGATTAACGGGTTCGAAGCGTTGCATATCAGCATTATGAGGGGCATTCTGGGACAAAGGTTGAGGAACGCTCTGCAAGCTCCAACCCTCCGCCCGAGGTGCCCCGGAGCCCCCTCCCCCCGCCTCTGTCCTCCTTCGACACCCGCGAAATGCGAGCTGCTCCCTCTTTCCTTTTCCTCCGATTTTCCCTCTCCCGCTCTTTCTTTCCGCCTTCCGCCGTGTTCGACCTCTCCTCTTCCACCACCTCGTTGAATGCCAGCCTCTTCTGCCACCTCGCCCGTCCCTCCCCCTCGCCGTGGGCGTCCGTCAGGCAATGCTCTCTCTCTCCGTGCTTTCGTCCGACCTACCCCAATGTCCCTCTCTTTCTCTTCCTCCCTTCTACCTTGTCCCTCCATTTCCCCTCCTTCCCCGCCGCCGCCCTCCTCCTGCTTTCGCTCCCTCTCTTTCGCGCCACTCCCCTCGCCAGCCACCCCGTCGATTCGTTTTCCCTCCCTTTCTCTGCCAGCCGCGGATGTGCCCGATGAGCCTCTCCTTCCGCCACGCTTTCTTTCCCCCTCGACCGGCGTTCCTCTGGGCTGCACTCCGTGCGCACGTAAACTGTTCCGGGGTACTTGCCAAAGAGGCACCCCCTCCTCCCGCCGAGCCCTCGCCACGTTTCTCTTGCTCCTTGAGAAGATCAAGGGTGTCGGGGACCACCTACCAGGTGAGGACGAGCCTCGGTCGCCTTTGTCTGACTTTGACGAGCGGAATGAAGTCAAGGATTCTGATACTTGCGCGAGAGTGTATCGAGAGGCTAACTAATTGTTTCCTTTTCAACCGGCGCTAAGGTAGATTTTGAGTTGCTTTGGTGATTTTAGGCACGCCTGAGGGTTAGAAGTTTTTTTGCAATTGATACTTTGAGTAATTTCAATCTTAACGAGGAGGGTTTACGTGGGTATTCGTGTTTCGAATATATTCATATTTTGTATCGTCTCATCTGTTTTGTAAATCAGCTCTGTCTGTGTGAAATGAGGATATCTGAAATGGCAATCGCGAGCCGCGAAAATGTATCGTGTGAGAAGCTGAAAAGTCTTTGCATTTCTGTGTTTGAAGATTGCACGTCAAATGCCTCACGATTCAATATTGTTTCGTTGATGGAATTCTCCAAATTTATATTCTTGTGTCATTTTATTTCACTTATGTGGAATCTTTAGGGTTAAGGCAGAGTTGGGCATTAAGTAAATAAAAAATTATTTAAATAACGGGTGAAATAAAAGTTACGTTAACTATAGACTATTTGTCGAATGAAGTCAATTTTTTAATTCCACAATATTTTTTTAACTTTTATTTGTTATTCGAATTTTTTATTTAAATAAAATTTTTACACATCTCTGGGCAAGGGCCTGAAGGTGCCTTAAGGTTCCAGAAAGTGATTGGAATCTACCTGATTTTTATGACTTAAAGTTTAACACACAACGAAAAGAATGCTATTAGAAGTTCTCTTAATACAACAAAATCTCCAGTATCCACGTTACCATAGCTATTTCGGTACATTATCCCCTTAAATGAGGTTCGTATAAAAGAGCCATGCCAAGTGCCAAGTAGCAGCACATACTATCACACATGCCTCTTACCAACATCTAAAGTCATTTTGCATTTCGCGTGATCCAATTCTCGGTAGATAAGGCAGATAACAGATACAAAAAATTGCAGAAGCGTCCTTTGAATCCCCAAGCAATCACGCATTCGCGCAAAGTCAACAGAATTCGACGACCCATTTCCATTGCAAAGTGCCCCAATAAAACTCTGAAATCAAACTCGAGCCCATCAGCGAGACTCCGAAACATAAATCCGAACTGGACGCAACCGGCGAACGTCCCCGTCCCGCAATTTCCACCGTCCATGGCGAAGAACAAACATGAAACTTCAATCACTAGTAATTATCAGCGACGGATTAATCGATTCGAGGAGATTAATCCTCGCGTCGATAGTAATCTGTTTATCGGGTTGACGCGCTGCCCGTCGTTGTATCGAATCGATAAGGACTCGAGTACGCTGGGACATACGTAAAAATAGATGCTGACCTACCCCAACCGACTCTAGACGCGCAACCCCTTTCTCCCTCCCCGTTGTATTCCTCGGTCTTTTATCGAAGATCTCGCGGAGCTTTTTCTTCTGCTCTTTCCCTGTCCTCCACCCTCTCCCACCCCCTTGGTATACGGATCCTTCTCGAATATTTTATGCCCCCATCCCCTGTGCAATCCCCTCCTTCCCTCTGCACGGTGGCTGTCTCTACTCTCGAATACCAGGGCTCGACTTCTTCCGCCAGCGACAGGGAATTTTGCTCGGGGAACTGAAAGTGGGTCGTGGGTCTCTGTCGTAGGGAGTCAAGCAGAAGGGATGGTGCATCCCTTTGAACGTTGCCACGGGACGGATAAAAAAGATATCGTTAATAATTTATGAGCGGTCGCTTTCGTTCCCTGGGTAAGGTTAAACCAATTAAACTGGAGAGTCCAGGAATATCTGTCGATTAGGGGATTCAATTTTCCGTCGATAGCGCGACGATGCTATTTCGAGCCTCTCGAAAGTTCAATTCTTCTCGCGTTTATGTAATTATTTGGGATTCTTGACAGGGGCGATTGAGGATGTGACTAGTCCTTGGTGTATGTTTATATTCAAGGAGAGAAACTCGGATGGTTTAAGGTGATCGAGTCTTTGTGAACAGTGGCACTATTTCTCTTTTCTTCGCGAGTGCTTTGCAAGTAGGTACAGTTGGTTGTACAGTTCATGGAAATTCGTGTGCACGTGACGCCTCGACTTAATTTGAGATCACGACAGACATCTGAGAAATATCCCAAGGATTCCTATTTTAATATCTACATCAGCTGCGCTCGACTATCACAAGCCTTGGGTAGTGAATAATGATAATTAAATCTATTGAAAATCGACTCATGTGGAGTGATGGAGATACGTAAGATCACGAGGTTGGAATAGATTATTCCCGCGCCTTCAATTCGATCCGGCGAAGAAAGGGAGCATATTTCATAGGAAGCTTGGTAACAGGATTACCACGTTTTTGATAACGTCGAGCTTGGCGGTCGGACGTAATCAGCGGTTTAATCGAGATCGAATAAATCCACCGTGTAATAGAATATTTTGCGACCTACTTCGGGGTCCGAGTGTATTCCACGAAGACGCCTTTTCGTTCACTCCAGCCCTTCTCGTCTTTTCATTTCTTTGCCACGTCAATCCTCTTTCATCCTGCTTTCCTCCTCCCCCCGTTCCACGGCGCGCCGTTGCTTTTAAGAGTCTTTAATACGTGCAAATGCATGCGATTTAGTACACGAGCAGCGTTTGAGGTCAAAACGACGCAACGATGAGACGAATGTTGTGATATGTATCATGGGAGAAACAATCTGTCACGTTTCAAAATAAGGTGCTTCAATTTTCCACGTCATTCAACGATCACGCAGTAATTAGAAAGATAAGCTAAAACACCAGAAGAAAATTATATAATAATCCTGATACCGCTTGTCACATTGGTGGGGGAATTCTTAATACTTTAAAGTGAAATATGTTTTTGTTTTAATTGTAGATCTAATACCAGCTCTTAGTTACTTCTTTAAAACGAAATCAATAATTTTCCATTTACGAATAATAATAGTAGTAATATTTTTTCATTACCTACTAGGTGTAATATTCATTTACCAAAATTTTGTACAAATGGGAATTTTTCCTACCACAACCCCTTTTATATAAAGAAAAAACAGTAACTCCACAAGCTTCCAAATCCTTCAGTAAATCTATATTTAGTACTATCCCATGATACTGGAAAATCACAATCCCTTCAATATCCAACGCTTCAAAATCCTAAAAATACGTAAATAATATAAAAAATATCATTCAGCTTGAAAAAGCGGGACCGCGTGGAATATTTTGCGCGTGAAAAATATCGATGGTACGTGGAAAGAAAGGGCTGTGAGGAAGCGCGATTTTCGAGGATCGAGCGATGATCGCGATGCGCCGAGTTGCCTAGAGCCAAGCCTGATAAAGCGTCTATTTTTGCGGGCGCGCGAGTCGCCTCTGCGCGCTGCAGCGGCGCTCCGCGTGAAGAGGGTCGTGCCACAATGCATGCTGACCCATATTCGGGTCGTTGCTATTTCAGATCCATCCTTTCCATAGAGGAAGGTCGTCGGACTACGTGGCGAGCGCGGTTATGTAACGACGGCTTGTTTTTAACGCCCGCTTCGAAAACATGCGATCCTAACGCGGACGTATCGAAAGAATCGCGCAAACATGTTTGTCGATCGATCGACCGATTCGGTGGGGCGGTAGGTGACGTTGCGAAAATCATACTTTTCATGATTTTCGGGAAAGGTATGGGGAGGACAAATGGCTTTATGGACAACGCAATCGTTTTTGGTTTTGAATGCTGCGATGGCTTTTTGGGGGAATATTTAATGCTTGCGTGTGCAAAGTAATGTATTCGATTGCAATATTTAGAGAATTTCAAATTGCTAGTGGAGAAATATTGTGGTGAGTGATTTGTTATCGCAGCTGTAGTAGCAGCGTTCTACTTTCTTAAGTTTCTGTGCTTGAGTACTTTGGAATTAAATAGGTAATTGTTGAAGCATATCTCTTGTAGGAATATACTGATGAGGAGAAGATGAAATACTGTAATTGAGAAAATATAAAATAGTAGAATATTAAGAGCACACCAATAAAATTTAGGATTATTTAATGGAATTATAATTATTTAGGATTAAAAATGCAAATTTACTAAACATCGTAAACATCAATCTCCACATTTTATTCCACTGAATGGCACTCAAATTCTTTTACAACGTACTGTATTTCCGGTAAAAACAAATTTCCAAGGAACAAGGTGAACCTTAATTAAAACACTAACAAGCAAAAACACTCGTCGTTGTTTTTACTGGAACAATGCGCCCAATATAAATCCCATCAATTAATTTCTCTCGTATACATTGAATACAATTGTTGAAAGGTATGTAGCTTGTAGAACGCCACCAACGCAGTATTTCGATGGGAACATCGTTTCCCCGCGAATAACGAATAACACTTGGCCGACACTTTCTCGCGGGTGCGTTATAAAATTGATTCGGTGCAACGAGTAACTGTATCGAGTGCAATTGAACCGATTTATTGTCTCCGTTTATTGTCGCAGACTTATTGCTTATGTAATAGATTCGTTGAAAACCATCGTTTTTATTAAAATATAGCTGTATAATTTGGAACGTTGTTGCGCCATTTGGTGACTCGTTTTAATTCTTAAAACGATGGTATAATTTCCATTTTCTGAAATGGGCTGACCAAAACACGATGATTTCACGAATTAACACGCGAATGATCGCCACTTGTGCTCCAATCAGGAAATCAAGACTCCGTCTGACCAATTACGATTTCTACTACTGGCAGTCGAATTTTTCGTTTGGGCACCACGTGAATCAGACTCGTTTGCAATGCCTTGTATTTAATTAGTTTAACGGAAGCAGATTCTTCTGGTTATTCTATAGTCAATGTATTTTGTGAAATATTATTTTGTTTGCTAGAGAAGTGTAACATTTTAAGGATTAGGATTATCTTTAGTGGAATGATGTTTGTTCGTTGGAAATACTGCTCGGGGTTGCTTTTTATGGTGGGTTGTTTATGTCTCATATAGGAGATTTTAGTGATTTCTTTCTTTTGTTTATTGGTTGAAAGTATTATTATAATGCTAATAAAAATATTCTTCTGTTTCAGGATCTGCAGAAACTAGGAAGGAAAATGGTCTGAGGTACTGATGGCATGGTGAGTGTAATAGAAATGTTTCGTTTAATCCTGATTTAATATTTATGCCATCTTTTATGTTCAATTGAAGCTTCTTCTTAGTCCGTAACATTGGTTCATGTTTCATTCAAGATATTCGTGCCTTGTCTAAATTTTATAGGATTAACAAAGTATCAGGAATGATAGAAATTCCTTCGAGTTCCTTTCAATTTACGTTCTTAAAAATAAACATAGTAATAGACAGAACCCAAAATAATGCAGAGAACAGTGAACTATTTTCGCTGCATTTTTCTCATTTTGTCAAGGAATATTCTGCAGAAATTGCTTTCTCGATTCCAACTCACAAACCTAAAGTTTCAAATCGAATGCGAGCTGTTTGGTTCGGTATTCTAACCCCAATAACACTTTAGGAGTGATTTTGAAATCCCTGCATCCACTTTATTCAGGTTTACTGAAATATCATCGAATTTCTGAAATTTCAAAATCACAGATATTTCATTTTCTAACAACCGAAACAGAAAGCTTCCTTGAAAAATGACATGACTGTATTGACTTGTTCCACTTTAGAGATTTTTCACTTTACTTTTTCGAGAGATGGCAGGAAGTTTCTGGACAGTCACTTCCTCAGATTTACTATGCAATAAGACACATCAGACGTGTTTTAAACAATATAGAATAATTACACTTTAATGAGTACAGTAAAAAAAAACGTAAATAGTGAAAAAAGTGATCATGCTTCGAGCTTATGCGAACGCTCAGACACTTAAATTTTCTCGAGGTGGATCTATAGACTAGTAATCCCACCGTTACTCATAACATCACAATCAAAACTTAATCTCAAGTCCCCCTTGCACCACCAACACTGCTATTGAAACTCCAGCTGTAACTCATACAGTGCTGGAAATATTTATTGCATCATCCGCAAATTCATGTCCTATAAAATAATTTTCATAAATACACGATTGATACAGTAATTGGTATCCAACTACTTTCCGAAATCTACTGATACTAAATGAGGTGAAATACTCGCTAAATATTCGAGTGATGTAATAAATATATTCAGTGCACTCCCTCCCCCAAACGTTGCCAAAATCTTCTCCTTCCCTCTGCATCGATAACGACCTGAAGCCTCTAATGATCCTCTAGTCTCCTCGAATACTGCCGAGACTAGCCGACAAACAGCGAGCCATTACAAGGGCAAGCTTACAAATGATCAAAGACCAAGATCCCCCAGAAATCGTCAGCTCTTTTCCGCCAAGTTCTGCTTCCCCTCCGTTTACTTTCACTATCGTCCCCAGCCGCGATCCCTCGGTTTAGCCGCGTAACGCAGGCCTAGATCGCCGCGAGCATCGATCGACATCAGGCACCGTGCTTTCGTCAACGATTTCACGGCTCGTCGAGCAACCGAGCCGTGCATTATGCCGATGCACGGCCACGATAAGAGACAGAGTACGCCCAGACCCGGCCTCACCTTGAACGCGGAACGTTAAAGACCGTAATCTCTGTGGAACTCGTTGGACGTGTGTCGGCGAGGCGGCTCTCGATCCCGCGGCACTCGTGATCGCGGTATCGATGGGAGCACCGTTTCCACGCTGGCAGCCTCGCCGACGACAGCCCCCCCCTCGGGACTTTTAACCTCGGCATATGAAATGCTGTTTGCTTTTTGCTACGCTGACGTAACCGGCGTGGAACTGGAGCAAAAAGCGAATTGTGTTTTAATTGTGTAATTAGCATGCTCCTCCGTTGTTGAGCAGGGACCAGCGCGGTGCGAACTTTGAGCCATCGACTTGGCAACGCGTTTACAGTGGACGGCGACAGCTTCATCGGTCGCGTTGAACGTGGCCTTGGTATAGTTGCTAGTTAAGCGAGACTCGATGAAGGGGAAGTGAAGTAATGTGTGTGGAGATGTTGGAATTATACTTGGGGATCTTTGGGTTTACCATGTGTATTTGTAAAATATTTCACATTAGTGCAGTAACTAATAACAGTGTAACCACTGACTACACGCTTAAGCCGGGTCTACATTTGTTACTCCACCTTGCTCTGTTACCACGACCTAGCTAACCGAGGTAACAAATGTAGACGATTCCGAGACATTCATGGAGCGATCTAAGTAACGAGTCGCAGTATATATGCAGTTACCATGACCAGTTAGCTAAGTAACGGGTCGCGGTAACAGAGCGAGGTGCGGTAACAAATGTGGGCCCGGCTTTAAGGTGCGAATCCACGATGAGATTTTACATACGATTTTTCTACCACGAGACAAAAATCTCATCAACAACTAAACGGAAATAATGGAAATAGTCGAGGGAGATGAAACTTTTGAAAATATAGGTACACATGAAACTTGTCTGACGAGAGTCTAGTTTCACGAAACTAATGACAAGATAATTAAAAAATAATGAACTAATTGTGTCCTAAGATTAAAGTCTCATGTGTGAACGCGATATTTTAATTTCGTCGTGGATTTGCAACGCCTGGTCAGTTGCTCTTCACATTTCCACGCAGCGATGTGTCGGACATCAATTTTTCCATGGCAACTATAACTCCGAAATCTACCCACCGTCAACAAGCCATCGAACCCTGAAGCGCACCCATCAGCCAAGTATTACCAACCCCCAAAGAATGTTCCCCATCAAACCTGCATATTTGTAATCACCCGACAGATGCCCCCACCCCGCGGAGAACTGCATCGACACCGGAATCGCTAGAAGAGAGCGCGGGACAGAGTCCGGCGTAGAAAAAGAGGAGGGAATGCAGCGAACCACAGCGAGGAGAGCAGGGGGGGGGGGTGGTCAGGGGGAGCAGGGAGGGCGATCATTAGTCGTTCGACCCTCGCGGGGGTCCAGTGTCGTCGCATCCGCTGCACTTTCTCTCCCGCCACGGCCGCTGCAGCGGTGCACTCGCGGTGCAGGGTGTAGGTTACGTGTCATAAAACGTTGCCGGGGAATTCCCCACCTGGAATGCACCTCGCCGTCGAATGCACCTCGTCCACCGCCCCTCCTCGCCCGCGTGGCCTCTCCGTGCCCTCCCCTCCCAACTCCCACTCTACCGTCATCTCGGTGGTTGCACCTACGGACCTACCCCCACCACGTTTCCCCCGTTCCTCGTGGCTTCCTCTGCCCTCCCCCCCACTTTTGGCTGCGTGTCATCCCTGCCACGGCTCGTCGTGCCTCCACCGAACCCATCCACCCGTCTATACGTTCGACCTCATCCCCCCTACCGGGCGCGTTGGCATGAATCAGGGGGTGGCTGGCTGTGCGCACGCGCGAAAATAGTAAACACTCCCTGGCTGCGCACTGCGACTCGCGTTGAGGCAGGTCCGGGCCGCAGACCGACCGACAGCATCAGCATCAGCAGCGGCGCCTGCCACCGGCAGCAACAGCGGCGCACCGCGACTACTTCACTCCACATCGATAGGTGTGTGTGCGCGCGTACGTGGCTTTCTGTGTGCTGGGGCGGGGAGAAGGATCGACAGAGAGAGAGAGGGAGAGGGAGGAGAAAGGGGATGGCTGGGTGGGCAGCTCGATACCGGTCTGGGTTCAATGCACACCGTTCTCACCCACCCCACGCGGTAGCGCACCCCCTCCCAACTTCTTCCTTTCCTACTACTCTTTCAACCCCTTCAACCGTCCCGCGGCTCATGCACTCCTCTGCATCGTTGAGTCTTGCACCCCTTCCCGGTCTATCCTGCTTCTGCCACCACCGCTTCGAGGGCTTTCTCTTTTTACGCGATCTGTCCTTGCACCGCCCGCCCTCCTTGGGCTCCGTTCGTCTTGCTTCCGAGGTCTCCCTCCCTCTCCGTTGGATGACGAAGTTCGCGTGATAGCTGAGGAGATAGCGAGGGAGGGAGGGCCCGTTGGAGCGGGAAGATGTTTTCTATCGGAGAGAAAAGAGGACAGCTTGGGGATGGTCAGGGCACCAGATAGCTCGGCTCGCCGTAGGAGAAAGGGTGAAATGGTTCCGAGGTTTTTGCGCAGCAGGGATCGCGGCGAACGCGGATCGCAGGGCGCGTTTAAATGTCTGCTTCAGCCCTTTTCGCGTTTCTTGATCGCGTTCCAACGCCATGCTCGCGATTCACCTCGAACATACGCGATCCCAACAATTGCATCCACGGAGTAACGCAATGGTGCGTCGAGGGACTTTATATTCTTTATATCAATTTCGATTCCATGATAGAACCTTTGTTTGTGACGTCAAAGCGCTAGTTTATTAAAAGTCTCAGCTTTTCGAATCGTACTCTAAGGATTCATTTGGTTGTAAATGTTAGACTCGGTTAAACTAACTCGTTAACGCTAGAACCACTACACCGGTCATTTTTACCTTTTTAGTTTTTGTGCCTTCAGAATTTTATTTTTGCAACTAAACATATGTGCCTGTGACTTCTCCTTAAAGTAGTTAATCTTTCATGAATAATATTCTATAGGTAATGCTACTTTATATTAATAAATTTAAGCAAATATATACGTACCTTACTTGTGCGTAAAAATTATTGACATAAATAGTAGAAATTTATATTATGTGTTTCAGTGCCGGTTAATATGACCGGTGTTGGCGGTTTTAGGTAGGTTAAACTTACGACGGTTCTATTATTAAGCAGATATTAATTCCAAACAGTCGAGCCTTCTCTAAAGTGACACTGTCCTGCACTTGATCATTATACCGAGCTGTGTAACCAGTAGTTCTAGTGATAAGAAACCTACTAGCGTCTTCTGCCGCGACAATAATCCAACAGAAAGGGGCACGGCCAGGAGAACCGAGAGAAAAACGATTTCCCCGTGCCTGGGATGGGCATTACGTCGAAGTTTCCTCGAGCGTGGCGCGTATCGCGTTTTTCACCATCTCGCCCTTAACACCCTCCTGCGTCGAGGGGGCCTCGATCGGTACGGAAACTCGGCAAAGTTACATCTCTCCTCGCCGCGAGGAAAATGACCATCTATCCTGACTCTGTGAAATGTTGTTCGAGGATGGATCGCGTAATGGCGCTTCGCAGAAACGCAGCCGCCAGGCGAGTGTGCTTTTCGCTATCGTCGTGAATAGGCGAATCGTCGAGTAAATGAGGACGAGCATAGATGCAGTGAGACTAGTGGGGGTTCAATTGTAATTTAGCTGGTCTCTCGATTGAAAAGCTGACGGTGGTTTGCGATGCTGGAGATCGCTGAGGAAATGGCAAAGTTTTATGGGAACCGAGAATGAGGCAAAGGAGGAAGTTGCTTGAATATTGCTTAGGGAATCAATACTAAAGGCTCTGTTTCTGTTTTGTTATAATTTTACCTACTTGTTTTACGACGATGTGTACATACATCCACATATCTACAGACATCTAACGATCAAGTTTCACTGACCTGACCATTGAAACCGAAGCCTCGATTCATTAACTTCGCTTCTGTAAGCAATTAAAATTTGTATCCACCTACAACACCCTCCGAGGCGCGATTTTTCTAATTTGCTTGAAAACAATTACGGGACTAATTGGGGAAGTTCTGCTGGGCGCTGGAATAACGACGTTACGTAACAGAGCTCCGAGAGCACTCCTACTGACGCGAACGTCCCTAACTGTTAACGGAATGATGAAGTTCATGGATGTTATTATTATCCTTATTTTAAATGAAATTACATCTCCCAGGAACTCAGCGCAGGTCTGCTTACTGTTTGACAAAATTGATCTTCCACGAATCACTTAATATCTTCGAAACACCCATTCATACAAATTACAGTAGTTTTCAAAATCACGAAATTTCTAAAAATCCACCCTAATCTCATCCCCTCCAGAACGCTGATTCATAAATTAAAACGTAACCTCTGAGACAAGATGTGACGCGTCAACAAAAGAGTCATACTCGCTGAGCAGCCGAAAATGTCTCACGCGAAGATAAGTGATCCACGGAAGGGTGCGCGTCTCGCGAGGCGTCAGAAAGTGGATGTCGTTGCACGCTACGGCGAGGATTTTCATTCTTTCCGCGTACCAGGCCTCCTTTCTTCCCGCGAGGCGAGGCTGTCCTCGAATTTTAATTATTTCCCCATTTTACCAGCGTCGAGACTAATCCTCCTCCTTTGGCCGTGGCAGGCGCCCCGCGGCGGGAACCCCCCACCCCCGACAAAGGAAATAATTTATTTGGACCGGTAAAAGTCTAGTGCTGGTATTTTCGATCGTGGGTAAAAAAAAAGAGCGAGGGACTGGGAGCTGGGACGAGGCTAGATGCTCGAGGGGTGGGACAGGGAAGACATCGAAATTGACATGCCCGCGGAGGATACCTCTGTTGGCATCAATCGAGCTCTTCCGTCGTTAGTCGACGCCCTCAGCTACTATTTCGATCTCGAGGAAGAAGCGAACGGAGACACAAAGACGACGATGGCCACCAGGAATAGTCCGTCACCGTGGTCCGTTCTGACGGGTCGCCGTATTTACGCTACCATTTCTGGCCAGAATCGCGGAACCCTTGGACTGCAAACCTCCGCTCGGGGAAACAAACGAACACTTTTAAGAAATTGACGGCCGACTCGAGCCTCGAATCCTCAGCCTTGAGAACATAACCCCGCGGACAATTTATTTTCATTCCTGGCTCGCGTTTTAATTCCTACCCCTTGTTAAACATTTGCCTACGTCGGCGTTGCTGTTTAACTTTAGTGGACGACGATAATCGAACTTGAACGTTTCAAGGGTTTTTCGAGGAGTTTTAGAAATATTTCTTGGGTTGTTGGTGTTTGGTTGAAACAGGGAGTTGGTCTTTACAGCTTCGAACACTTTATCAGTTTTTGGTGCTGCGTTGAAATGTACTGCAAATGTATAGTACAAGCAATTTATTAACAGGCTGCATTATGCATGCTAATGTTTTAAGGGGCGAATCTACAGCGGCGAAGGAGGGGAAATGCTCTTTGGATATATGACATCTGGGGTTTGTTTCCCGGGATAAGAGAAGTTGAGGGGGAAGTGCTATTTGCACTGCTATTATTGGCAAAGTAATCTACTGCTTTCGTTACAGTAACAAAATAGTGGAACAAGCGAGTCTAATTACGCTAAAATTGTAGACCTGGCACACCGTTGAATTCGTTATAATTTTGGAGATAAACTTGTCCGTGACGTATCCTTTTTACTGTTTTCTGTTATCCTGTGGCCTACATTTGCATCCACCAGCAGCGTTTCCCAAACCGTATTCGCAACAAAAAGTGCTCCATGTGCGAATAGTAAAACCTATTAAGTAGAACTGAGAGGCACAGTTTTTCGCAAAGAAAGTCACCCTAAATTTTCTACCTAAATTTTCTACTGCAAACATAACCGTAACTGTAAATATTCCACGCAACTTAATAAATAAATTTCATTTACCACAAACAAAGCTACCTAACATCCAGCCCGCAACGGCCATTCAGCGAAACAACTGCAGAGTTACATTACCTCAGTATCCCACAGCGTTATACGAGGTAATTAAATTCCAATTATCTGCAACCACCATAAAACAGCGATAAAACACCGGCTGCACGATCGTGCCCCAAATCGAGCCTACCCACCGTCTGGAACAGCTCCGCGGCAATTCTCATGGCAATTAATCCGTTAAATCGCAACAACTTCTCCATACCTTGGTACCACGGGCATCGAGGTGCAACGGTGCGGCGTGTGCGCGACGAGAGCAGCTCTCCACGCTCCGCGGGGAGGCTCGCGAACTAGAACTTCGAGGAGGCAACGCATTGACCCTGGCGGCCGGAAGAGACACAGCCTCCTCCGCGGGCCCGTTTCTCCGCGGGACGGGCGCGGATCGTCGTCGCCGAGGGCGGGCATCGGCGGGTCAGCCAGGCCTAGCCGCGATCCAGGGCGCGGATGGTGTGGCGCGTACACGCGTACGCCGGTGACGGGGCGCGAATCGATCGCGATTAAAAGTCCTGCAGCGATGTAAACAAACTGCGGAGCGGCCGAGAGGAACGGCGAGGAGCGAGCAGGGAGGACGAGCGGCCCGCGGAGCGAGCGAGAGGAGCGGAGGATGGGAGAGAGTCGTTGGTGCGTTACCTCGCGGAGGTCGTTGACCGAGGGTGGCAGAGAGAGAGCGTAGGGGTAGCGTTGGAAAACGGTGGTGGGGGTTTGGAAGCCGAAGGAAGAGGGCGAGGAGGCGCGAGGGAGCGGGCCACGGACGCGGAGGATCGGTTTGTTGGAGGGGCGCTCGCGTGCAGTTGCATCGACCGACGGCTCAGCTGTGCGTCTCTACGTCCCCTTGGCCCCCGCAACCCGCCATCCGAACCCCTTGCTTTTGCAGTTCGTTCTCCTCTCGGCCTCCCTGCCGGCACGCCCCGCCCGCCCCGCGGGTCTCACCCTTTCTCGCCACCCCTCCCGAGCCCTCGCGGCAGCAAGTTCGCCGAGCGAGTACCTCACACCCCTCGCGGCCCGGACCTCGCGCAACCACCGAATCGACCACCCCCGTCACGGGGGTGAGGAACGGTGGGGGATGCTGCGCTGTGAACGTGACCCTCAAAACGGCACGGCGTGTACACACCCCGCCCCACGGTTGCAGCGCGCCACCGCCGCGCGATGGAACACCCGTATGAACGTGGCCGACGCTAATGAATCGGGACTGTGCTCCCAAGATGCTTCGTGAACTTCGGCCTTCCCTCAAGACCCCCCCCCCCTCCCCAAGGTTCGTTGAACCCGTGGAGCGCGAACCCGCCTCGAACGCCTTTCGGCCTGCCGGCGCAACGCGTCGACGGGTATCGACAACGGGGCTGATCGGGGGCGGGCTGTCCCTTCTGCCGGGAATTTTTGCGAGGATCGATCGCTCGTTTCTAATCGAACGGTCGGGGATTCCTTTTTTCCGGGATTTCGCGATGAGTGGCGTTTTATCAGGCTGATATTCGCGTGGAGGCTTCTCCGTGTCTTCCGCGCTCGCTGTTGGGGATATTCAGGTTTTAATGCGAAGTGATGGATAGGGGTTGCATTGAGGTTTATGAAATATTCTTAGGTATTCGATTTTGAAGAATACGCGGCGAATTATATTTGCTGTAGAATTATTTGGGAATCGTTAAGCAACGTCGCGTCAAATTTTAATTTGTTCTTGGGATTCTGAAACGTTTGCCATGATTTTAGCCTGTAAGTAAGTCAAGTGTAATTCGCGCGAAAATTTGCTTATTTACTTCCCTCTATGAAACATATGAGTAACGCTGGAGTGTCTTGACGAGAGTACGCAGATTAAGTAAGGCAGAGTTGTATTAACGTTAAACAAGATGATTTTCAAACGAAACCAACGGGACGCGAAAATGGGCGAAGAAATCAGTATCTGTAATCAGAGGCCATCCCTCGATGGCAGGCAAACGTTGCGTCTCCATAGATAGAAATCAGCATGTGGGATACGCAACAAGTCGGTACATCGCGAAAGCACGGGACGATGTTATTGTTCCGTGCAATTACTTCATCGTGCTGCTGCATTAAGCGCATCAACGGGCGAGATTGCGTGCACTTCTTATCGCAGGGAAACAGAATGCATAGCAAATGTGAAGAATACTTTAATCACGTCTGACTGAAGACAATTTACTTTCAAAAACATTCCTTCAACACTCTCTTTAAAAAGTACAAAGATAAACGTCTCCCTACGAACTCTTCTCCAAAACAGTCTCACTTCAACTTATTCACTAAAATCAGACATCACCTTCCCGCTTTGAATTTCTCCTACCTCTTTCACATCCAATATTACTCTCCTCACTCCTAAATATAAATAACTCAATTTTCCGACTGAACAAAACGCTTCCCTTAAAACCAACACTCTAAAACCTAAAACATTTACCTCCTCGAAGAGTCAAAGTTTTCTTCTTCAAAGCCTTTCTTCTCATCGTAAGCACGACAGTCGTCGATCATCCCGCTCCAACCCCCTGAAAATTCACGATCGACCCACCCGTCGAAAAATTAGCTCGTCCACAAAGAAACCGGAAGCATGGCCCCGCGTAACAGACCGAAACGTCCAATTCGAAGGTCCAGCAACCCCGAGACCACACTTACCCTGCTGTCGTTCCTGCACCGCCTCCCCAGCCATGGCATAACCGGCAGCACTGGCACTCAGGGTGCCGTTGCACTCGTTTTACGACCGACAGACCGGTAGTCTGCCGCGTTATACGATATACGACCGTAGCTATATCCACGTGTCTGGCTTTCGCAGGGGGGGGGGGGGCGTTGCTGCTGCGTCGGAGGGGTGGTTCAGGTGGGGACGCGGGACGAGGAGGACTCGAAAAGACTTCGAAAACTCGACGGGCCACGGACGGCTCACGAGCGAGGGGATTGGCCCTCGTGAAGGTTAGGTAGCCCCCCCCCCCCTGACTGCTACCCTCGAATGTCATCGCACCCCTGCACCCGTAATTGCATCGATTGCCTCGCGATCGACGTAAGCTTGGGCGTAAGGGTGTCTTTCGGTCGCGGATGACGCAACCCTTAAGAATTCCTGGGTATCTATTTTTATTAAGGGATGAGAGGGAGGATTTGCATCGCTAAGACGGGTGGTTCCGGGACGCGTTCACAGGAATGCAGGAAGGATGAGGTGGTAGCCTTTTGTTGTGGGTGGTTATGGTATTGTGCTCGGCTGTGGATTGTGGGGATTAATTGGTCTGCTGCTGCTTTTGTATATGTTATCGAGGAAGTGTTCACAGGCTTGGGGTTGTAAAAGTAGGATAAAAATGGGGATTTTACTGCGAATTACATTGAGCTTGATAAGCATGAAAGCCTCTTTTTTGTACCCTTTCGTGATGAGTAAACGATTCTGTCGATGGGAAAGCAGACACAATGAATTTTAAGTTTGATAATAAAAAGAAACTGAAAAAGACCGTTTTCCATAGTCCACTTCTACTGCTGCTGCATACGATGCGTTTTAAAACAGTTCCTAAGACAGGTTGGTCCCCCGGACGATGCTATTTGGCTACTCAAACATACACTTCTAAACAATTCCCCAATCGCCGCAAGCGAAAAGAAACTTGAAAGCATATTTAACATTATATCATTAATTCAATAATTATTAATTCTCTACGAGCCTGAAACCTCAGAGCCCCGGCGTTTCGACCCCAATTCCTCCCCAATAACGAGTCCACCCCTCAAGGGAACGCGTCGATTCCATCGAAACCGATCGATGGCCGCCAAAGCGGCGATCTCTCGGCGAGCATTTAAAACCTCTCTCTGGTAACGGGACGGGGGCTCCATATCGAAGAAGATGATTTCCAGTTATGGGGATACACGCGGTATCCATGACGACGTGCGCTATCACGCTGTGATGTACACGTTACACTCCCGCCCGAACCCGATGGGGTAGGTCAATGCACGGTTTGTCGCTTGGCAACCTAACAACCTACCCCGCGACCAACTGCATCCAAGGACTAAACCCTCCTTTTTTTTTTTTAATCAGTGCCTTTGTTCCGCGGTTCGATTGTCTCCGCGTTCGAACGGCTCGAGGACGCGGCGGCGAAAGGTGGGGCGGTCCTCGGAGGAAGTTTGATCGACGGGAGGGTAGGACGCCCCTTCGGTCTCTCCACAGACGTCGGCTGAATGGGCCCTGCATGAGCCTTATTTGAAAATCGCTCCCCTGAAGAGCGTAACCTACATTCGACCTGCGAAGACGGTCCCTCGAATGACTTGCGAATTAAACGCACCGCGAGCAAATTAAGGGTTGGAGGTTGTTGGAAGGATGTTAAATCGCCTTTCAGAGGGTAGGATTTTGTGGAAACAAAAGTGGATGGCGTGTGGTTACGTTCGTGTGGTATCAATACTAGTACGAGTGCGGGCCTCTTTCAATATTGTGCCAAACTTTGGCTAGGTTGGGTAGCTTGGGTATTCCAACAGTTTTAAATGGAAACGATGGAGAAGCACATTTGGCATATTTTACTATGCAAATTTGAAGAGGGGATATTGCTGCAAAAGAAGTAGTCAAAGGTATGAGAACGTTACTAGTATACGTCGATATGAAACATGGTTTGAGAAACTTCGTTCCAGAGTTAATTAGACATGCGAAGCTGAATGAAGGCACTTCGGTACCACTGTGGAGCAAACTTCGCATAAAATTATTGAAGAATGTTCACTATCCATTTTCATTTGAGGATGAGTTTAAACACTAGCAAATAGGAAAATGACCTTTACAAGAATTATTACCGGTAAACCCCGCGACAGACGTGAAATTTGGTAATACAATTAAAAAACTACCCTGTTGATTTCAATCGCCCTTAAAGGACTCAGTCAGGCGTGCGCGAAAAGTGGACGTTTATGGGGTTAAGAAGGGGGTTAGAATTCGGTTGGGAAATCGGCCGCTCGGTAGGTGGTCGCGTAGGTCGTCTGTTAGGAATTAGGTTAAACTACGAGCAATTATGACAGGATATGATTTAGCCTGGCTTTCTTAACCGTCAATTTCTGCGCTGTGCACGCCAACGGTTGTCCGCACGCCACTGTGCTGCCGGTCAGGGCCGGCCTTTGACACGTATTCTTCTATACATCGTACTGTCGTGATCACCAGCAACAGAATAGTTTGAAAAGTACCATTTTTTAGAAACAAAAATTATCGCTAACAGCACAAGGCTTTCATCTTTTAAGATCTAGAAATCTAGATTTTGCAAAGGGGAAGTCGATTTTTGGAAGGGTCTTCGAAGTTTTAGAATTCCAAATGGTTTTTATATAACACTGATGAACAATTAGCATGTTAATATTCTAGAATTCATTGATACTACTCACCCTCTACATATACCTTCACAACCCTCTCCCCTTGTAAGTAAATAATAATTCAGTGGTTATATTTATCAAAAACGCAGAATGTAGTTATAAGTCGCTAATTAGATTTAATTATTGAATATAGAAGTGTCTTCAGATTTTCATACAAATTTTCGTAGAAAAGCTCAATTTGCATATTATATTGTACAAGCTGTGGTCAAATTTTTTCGAGTCGATTTCTGTCGATTTCTGAAAGACTGAACGTCAGAGGTCAGAGAAATGGGGGAAAGGAGGCCACTCCGACGTCGCGACGTCGGTTTTATCACCGATACCCGAGCCCCGGCTGAAGATAATAATTTCAAAGCACTTTCGCTTTGTACGGCGAAACGTCGATTATCTGAGCTAATAAGGGGACAAATCGTTTCCGATAACCGGTTCCTCCGTATCGATCTCGAGGAATAAAGGTTGACGGAGCAGTGATAAAAGAGCAAGGGGGAGTATCACTTCGAAAGGTATTCACTCGTTGCGTAGACGGTACATTAGCGAGGATAAATGTTGGGCTTCAATCTTAATTACTCGCTTTGATAAATGCACGTGTGAAACGTGGCATACTTGAATTGGAATATTCTATCCATAGTATGGAATGTAACGTAACATACCGGTTACTAACAGCAGAAATTATGCTTCTATCTTTCCTAGATTGTTGCAACATTCCTTGACTCTCGATTCGAAGAACAAGAAACTCATAGATTCGAAACATGGAAAATTCAAAGTTACTCTACATGTCCTTCCACGAATTATATTATTATTAGTTGTTTTTAATACTTAAAAAAGGCCATATATAATTTTAATGGAGAATTCTATAATATTTTATTCTTTGAAGAGGAACTTTTATGCACATGATTTTGAGAATTACCAGAAATATCTAAAGCAGGGGTAGATACTAATTCCAAACATTTATCTTGAATGTAACGATCAAGATTACTTAACCGAGCTGCTGATGGACGTTAGTCCACTAAACCAAGCGAATTAGTACCACAAAAGGCCCGAGATCGTTCCCAAAAACGAGGAAATCTACGCTAAGAGAGATTCCCATCGTCGAGGGAGAAACGAGCTGTTCCCTGACGCCGGTCCCTTGGAAAAGTGGTTTCCACTGATAAACTCGGCGACGCTGAACCGCGATTACGGTTACATCTGTTTCCCCGTTTGTTTGCTCAGCGTGCGCGGCTCGTTATCGAGTCACCAGCGATGTCACGGTGAAATTGGAAAGCAGCTGTTTTCGTCCAGGGGTAGACTTATCTACCTCTCCTCCGAGCCCCTTGGCTCGCGGAGGTTTCGATGTCGACGGGATCTATTATTAACGGCGGTACCACGATCAACGGGCTACAGTTTCGAGGAATTCCCGTTTCCATGGTCACACGAATTTTTAAGCTTCTCTCCATTGTCCTCGGTACTAATGACCTTTGGCTTCGCGTAGAATTAAAACTCAGTTTTGCCTCGGTAATATTCGTCTTTCTATTTTTAAATTGCTCTAGTTATTGAATTATACTGTTTTACTCTTAAACTTCCTAAAATAAAGAAGCAATTAGGTATCAGTTTGTAATTAAATATCACTCAAATTGGAGGACATGACCACTTCTCAAAGAATTCTATCTAAAAACCAAGGGGTGTCGAGGCGTGACGTTTTCCCTGGTTAATCAGATGCAAGATTAGATACTGCCCGTTTAGGCTGACACACGCGTTCGTGGCTTGAACAGTTTTGGGATTAATTATAGAAAGCGAGCGCCAGTGGCCTCCGCTGCATGGGACTATCGTGCGCGAACCAGAGAAAGTCACGTGCGGCCGATTAGTATTTCAATGATCCCATTTCCGCGTGCGTATACAGCTAGGCCACTTGGAATTGCTACCCTGATTTATATCAGAACCCCTATCTCCGCAGAAAAATTAGATTGCGCGAAGATAGGGCGCTGTGAAAGGGTTACGAGGCACTTCGAAGGGGGTGTGAAAAATTTTGTAGACGGGGGAACGTTGGCGTGTCGAGAAACCTGATGTTCTTCAAAAAGTAATGAGATGAAGGTATCATTGCTTTTGTTAGTACAGTAGATTACTGTCTTTTACACATAGAAATTTAATTTGTTTCTCACATTACAAGTAGCTTTCTACGAATTTGGTAATATAAACATTTTGGGCATAGAGTTAAAATTTCTCCACAATAACTTTTCGTGATAATCCAACGAACGGTGTGGATATTTTTTATGCTGAAGGTCAGCCAAAACTGAATGGGAGAGCGGGGAGAGGAATGCTATTGCCACGCTTTTAGAGTGAGTGAAATTTAAAACACCTTATTTTAAATTTTCGTTAAATTCTGAATTAACTAGGAACACATAGTGTTCAGTTGTTTATAGTGGAGTTCACAGTTTAACGTACTCATAAATAATATTCCGTTACCACGCCACCCTCAAAACGACACAACATAAAATACGATAGCCATCAGCATTAGTCTGTAATGCCAGTAATTAAACAGATATTTGAATCGTTGCCAAAAGCATCGATATTGATTCGAGGCCTCGACTACACGCATAATTCAATCGTTGACTGTTTATGGTTTTCCGTGAAAAAGAAAGAGACTGGTACTTCTAAATTCGTCAGCTTTTAAATGAATAAGCGCAGAGTAATTTCTAAAATAAAATAATAAATTCATCAACAATAATCCTGTATAAATTCAAAAAAACCTTGCTGCAAAATTTTTAGAATCTACTTTCTGCCAAGTTGTGCATCCATTGCATTTGTCACATTCCACTTTAGTTCCAACATTTCCAATTAAACTCCGCATATTAATTACTCTCTAATAGTTCAGATATCGAGCAGCAGCTACAACATAACTTCAGTTGCGGTATACATTTCACTCTCGCATGTTCATCCCTCTCTCGTTTTCCTAATCAGCGTTCATTTACCAAATACTCCAAATCAGATAAATTCGAAACATCAAAACTATGCCGCGATTATACTAACATCCATTTCAATACATCCAACCATTTTACCAATCAATATCCATTTACCAATTGCCCCAATTAATAGGAATTCCACGCGTCGGAATATTCATCATGTACCTTCCGCAGCAAACTATCCGTAGCCTGCTATCTCTTCCCTAACTACTTCCCAGACTAATTTTTATTTAAAAAGACTACTCGAATGAACACGAAATCCGAGATATTACAGCTACAATAGAATTAACTAATATTCCAATCACCATCCACTTATCATTCTATCAAAACTAACGCTTAATCGACTACACCTTCGAGAGGAAACTTACGTCTGACAAATTTCGGAGCTATTCACTGATTCTTAACAAATTTACACCTACATCCTATAAAGACCACATAGATCTTCCAATTATACGCATGTACCACTGACAAATGAGAAATAGAATCAACTTCCTTGACACCCACCCCAAAACCGATCCAAATTGTGAACTCACGCGTGATAGTCGTGGATAAAGTATTAACAGGCACAGTACAGAAACCGCGTACAGTACAATATCACGGGAAGGTAAATGACTCTATTATGGAGAGGGCAGAAATAGGCAGAGTGCAACTTGCCTGTGATCATCCCTCATTTCCTTAACCTGTTCAACACCCATCGAAGGCCCAACCCCCAGGTACAGCACGCCACCGATGCTCCCGCGAATCGAGAGCATACGTAACGCAGTTGCAGCGAGACGTCAGTTGCAGCCATCCCCGCGATCGTATCACGTCCATAATCGGTATCGGGCGGCGTGCGAGGGTGGAAAAGGGTGAGCCCGACGAAATCGACGAGCGCGCCAGCCAGCGAGATACACCCCGGGTACCATTCCGTACTCAAGGGCCAATCCCACTATCTTATGGTCGCTTTGTAACCGATCGATCGTTTCTCTCGCGCCCCTCGCGTCTTAAATCCTTTCTCTTTTTTTTCTCTCCCTCCTCTCTCGGTCGCCTCTACGCCCCTTGGGCCACGGCCGCCGGATATGCACAGTGTTTCGCCGGGGCGATTGCGCATGCACAACCGGCACTAGTGTCAGATTAAATTCGAAACGGCCTGTAAAGCGTTACCGAGACACGTTGTGTTTTGTGTAGTTTGGAATACGTGTAGCGCAGAGTGCGCCGCGGGGTCAACGACCCGTCTACGCTGTGGAACACATGTACACACGCACACCACAGACGGGGGCGCGTATGCACGTACACGTACACACGCAGAGGGCCACACACACACACACACACACACAGGCTTGCATGGAGAGCCAATATCACCATGCACCTCCACCAGATGGAGCTGAATCTCTCTGCCCCCCATCCCCATCCCCCTTGCCTCTTCTCCTCTCGACGCTCTGTGCCCCCCTCCACCCCCTCTCGTTCTTCTCTACGCGAGAATCTAGCCTAGACCGTATTATAGACCAATGCATGGCACAGCGGGCTCGCAAGTAATATTCCTCACGAATTCTGTCGAAGGGACGGATGTAGGGTGAATAGAATCTGTAGGTATGTAATGTGATAATATTGTAATTGAGGACCTTGCAGCAAGGATGCAGCTCTATCTTTACCAAATTGGAGTAAATTGGAAAAAAAATGATTATAAATTCGCTCCTTTGACTTAATATTTAGAAGAGAACACTAATTGTAAAATATATATTTTCAGAGAATAAGTTTTTATTTTTATTTTGGTGGGAGAAATATTCAATAATAAACATATTAATCTTAATATTTTTATTATAGAATATTCCCCCCAAAAAATATAAATAAAAACTTATTAATTCGATTACTACTGCTTATTGTGTGAAAATAAATATCTTTCAATTAGCGTATAATTATTTTAACATAAATTACACGTCGGATATAGGGTGAATAGAATCTGTAGGTATGTAATGTGATAATATTGTAATTGAGGACCTTGCAGCAAGGATGCAGCTCTATCTTTACCAAATTGGAGTAAATTGGAAAAAAATGATTATAAATTCGCTCCTTTGACTTAATATTTAGAAGAGAACACTAATTGTAAAATATATATTTTCAGAGAATAAGTTTTTATTTTTATTTTGGTGGGAGAAATATTCAATAATAAACATATTAATCTTAATATTTTTATTATAGAATATTCACCCCAAAAAATATAAATAAAAACTTATTAATTCGATTACTACTGCTTATTGTGTGAAAATAAATATCTTTCAATTAGCGTAAAATTATTTTAACATAAATTACACGTCGGATATAGGGTGAATAGAACCTGTAGGTATCTACGGTGATAATATTGTAATTGAGGACCTTGCAGCAAGAAGGATGCAGCTCCATCTTTACCAAATTGGAGTAAATTGGAAAAAACTGATTATAAATTCGTTCCTTTGACTTAATATTTAGAAGAGAACACTAATTGTAAAATATATATTTTCACACAATAAGTTTTTATTTTTATTTTGGTGGGAGAAATATTCAATAATAAACATATTAATCTTAATATTTTTATTATAGAATATTGCCCCCAAAAAATATAAATAAAAACTTATTAATTCGATTACTACTGCTTATTGTGTGAAAATAAATATCTTTCAATTAGCGTAAATTTTTTTTAACATAAATTACACGTCGTAACTCAAAAACTGTCAAGAATGGAGCTGCAGCCCTTTTGCTGCAAGGTCCTCGATTGAATGTGGTATAAAGAATTAAAAAGGAGTATGGTGATACATATATACAGAGAATAGTTGCTTTTGAAATATTATGCTCCTGCATGGCGCATAATGCAATTGTTTACCGTGGGTAATTGTGAAAAACGTGTGGCAACTACTCGTTGTTACGAACCTTGCCTACGAACGCCGTGCTGCCCTCCCGGGCACGTGCTTTTACCGTGCCTCGGAACTTTTGCCATCGGACCTGGCCCGCGTCGGTCCTCCGGATGATTTTAGCCCGTTCGGATTTCAAGGGTGGAATTATTTTTAGGGCAAAGGTATATTTGGTGCGCGTTTCGGTTTGGGAAATTCGAGACTTGTGTTCGGTTACTGGAGACTATTTTGAATGGGGTCCGGGGGACAAGGCGGTTATACGGATCTATTCTCGCTAGCGATAACTCCGCACAGCTTCGTGATTACAATTGTTATCGTAGAAGCGCTATGGCGTCAGCAACGCTTGGCCGCTGCCGAGGTGTCGGTCACCTGGCGCGGCGAGGGAAATAAACAAAGATATAACCGGGCGGGAGAAATTCATTTTCGCCGGCGAGGTAATCCGGCAAACGCCAAATGCTCCGCATGGCGTCGCGCGATAAAGTAATTCGCCGTTCAATGGCGCGTGACGCATGCACAAAGTACGCGGAAGCAGCACAGAGTCGCAGGATGGCTAGGTGTCGAGGCGCATCGGTCGCAACGGCACGGATGCACACACGGGACAGTAATTATTCGTGGCCGCGTATGGAGCGGTTCTGGAGGCCGCGGCGGGCCGATGTGTCGTTCTTCCTCGATAACGAATCCCCCCCCCGCGCAGCGAAGAATTATCGGGGGTCGAGTGGCTTTACAATCGAGCAATTATAAACATTATTCGTATTGTGCCGCTCTGACCCGACGCGGAAGCTCGGCAAGCAGAAAGGAAGCAGGCAGTTTCCATTGGCGAGTCTTTACGGGGGAGTCGTCGCGTCGAAGCGGCGCTGAACGCTCAAAGGGAAAGGATTTTCGTAAACGCCTCCGCTGGCTGCGAGCAAAATCATCGACCGGAGCAACAAGTTTATCAATTTATCCTTCGCGGGGCGCACAATGGTCGCTCGTCTCTCGCCCTCGCGTCGAATGGGAGCGACGGATACCACGTGGTACTGGGAATCGATACAGAGTACAATAAATACAATTCCATTCAGTTCACGGATACGGGTTAGGGGAATCATCTGATTTATTCCACTTTATTTGTATCTGCGGCGAAGTACACCTGGGGATGGGAGTTATACAATCGTACGTGTACAACGTAACGAGTTACGGTGTAAGTAATCTTGCAACGTTCTTTCCAACGGGACACCTACCCGCTGACACGCCTCGACTCGGTGGCATAGCGGGCCTCGCGCGGAGCCAATCGTTTCGAGGGACCGTCAATGGCACGACGAAAAGTCCATGTTACCGTCTCCAGCTCATTAGAGCGTTAGAGCGCAAGATCTGCTCTGGTATCGTTGCGGTGCAGGTCCTTGACCTGTCCCAGGCCACCTCGTTCCCGGCTGCGTTCGTCAACACACTAGCAACGAGCGTCCCTTCCGCGTGCTCCTCGCTGATCGATCTGTACCGATCGTCGGCACCGAGCCGCGCCCTGGTTACCCGACGGTGACATTAATTGCCGTGTTAACGCCAATCTCTGGCGAAAATTTCGGATGACACTCGCGTAACCACGCCGCGACGTTACGTCTGCCTGTGCGGCCGAAAGGCGGCGAGGATCGTCGGAAACGCCCGAACCGGCATCAGTTGTCGTCGAGAGCCGCGGCGTGGCGCACGCTCGGGCCAGGGAAAGAGAGAGAGAGAGAGAGAGAGAGAGAGAGAGAGAGCGACGAAGTGAGCGCGAAGAGGCGCAATGCGAAGAGGACTGGCGTACGAGGGCGCGAGCGGGAACGAGCGACGGCGTTGCACGGAGAGGGGCAGGTCTGAAAATCGACTGGACGTCGTCGTGCACATTCGTCGCGTTTTCACGGTCAGGCTTTATCGATCGTGGAAGGAGGGCGAAGGAGCGGAAGGAAAGGAGTTTCGGAGTGCATCGAAAGGGCGTTGAACCCGGCCTTTCGGCAGTCGCGGCGCCCATAATGCAACGATTGTCGTGCCCGCCCGTCCCCCCTCGGCCAGCTGCCGATCCCGTAACATTCTTTTAACGAGCGCGACCGACCGAAATTTTTATTCCTCCGCGAAGGTAATGAGCCGGCCCGTCGTGCTTCCTTCCCCTTTTCTTTTTCTGCCCCTCCGTCGAGTCGCTTGTCCCACGGACGTCCCGTGTCTCGTTGGCGTAGGTCCGAAATATCGTGTGCCCGACACGGTCACTACCGCGTGTTTCATAATTGGTCTGGTCGTTTTCGCGCGGCCGCCATGCTTGTTGGCGCGAAACACGAGCCACCCTGACCATTACCTATGCGAAACCTTTTGTCGATTCTTGCCAGACAGGCAGGTCTCGCAGCCCGTTTCGCTTCTGCTGCATAAAATATTTGGGAATATTTAGATGAAACGCGGACGTCGCAAGGGTCACGATGGTTATCGTTGGACCTGTACGAAAATGGTCGTTATTAAGTAGTGTCATTAGAGGACCTTTTCGGGAAAATTCACGTCTATCGTGAACCTTTCCGTGCATCCCTGGGGAGTGTTGGGGGGAGTACAGGGTGGTCTAGAGACAGAGCTAGAGAGAGACGCGACGCGTCAGCGTGCGCGGGAGTGCGCGAGGGAGAGAGATAGTGCGCGAGGCAAAGAGGGGAGACGCATGTGCGAGCAACAACGATGTATTTCGGTGCAGCGCTCCATACACCGCGTGGAGGTCAATGCCCGTCCTTACTCCGGCCCAAGGAAGGAGCGGGAGGGCTCGGAGGGGTTTGGCGGAGTAAGAGGGGTGTGGAGGTTGGGGAAGGGAGACAGAGGGCAAGCATTGAGCGGAAAAAATGAACAAACATTCAGAAAGACCAGAAAAGGGACGCGGAGTGTCCCTGCGCCACCCTTACACCCCCCCACCTTTCTTCTTCCCCCTTTGCTTCGCGTTAACTTTCATGTTAATTGACGAGCTAAGATTTATGCTTGACTAGAACGCCTCGGTCGGGCTTTATCGCAACCCTTTTCCTGCTTCGGTTCGCGTTGGCTGTTTCCAATATTTGATGGCACGTTTAAATACTTGGCAGATAGTATTTTATACTTAATCAGAATTACCTTAACATCTACAGTTCTATAGACAGAAAAATGATATTGTCTCGTTTCAGAAAGAATATTTTTGATTTTGCCTGGTTTTATGAAAACTCTCCTTTGAGGAAAATTGTCTTCGCGATTCTTTCGTTTTATGAAAGCACTAAACTCAGCTCTTGATCGTATTGTCGTGTCTTTCACAGCGAATGGGGTAAGCGGTTCTGCTTTCGACTTTAAATCAGGGATTCAAAATAACTGTTAGGTATTTTAAAAGTTTTTTTGGAAAAAGTCATTAAGTAAAAATTCATTTTTATTTACATGGAAGCCAGTTGTCATTAAATCTCAAAGAAATTTCTCAATAAATGAAATGATTAAAAAATACTAATTTTTAATTATTCTGATTACAACTAACCATTGTGAGTGATTAAACATTTTTGGCTACGGAAATTTAATCTTGGTTAGCTACCAGTGAGCAATATAAATGACCGGAATTTTTGCTTCATAAAATAAGTTTTGTAATTAATTTTTTTTCATGTTGTCAATGAATACTAATTACCAGAACCATTATTAAGAGTAATTAACATTGATCGTAAGTAATCAAAAAAATTTCGCCGTCGATGATGGTAATCGGTAACCGAAAAAAATTCCGGTCATTTATATTAGTTAATGGTAACCAAAATTAAATTTCCGTCATCAATTATAGTTAATAGTAACCAAAAAAAAATTTAATCAATCAAAATGGTTATTCGTAATCGAAATCGTTCAATTAAAGATATTAATTCTTCTACATTAACTTTTAAACTTTGTCTTATAACAGTTATAATATCTGTTTTAAATTAAACTCATCAAAACATCTTTTCTGGATGTTCAAAGCTCTACAAATTTCTTTCACCGGAAAATTTGACCACGCTAAACTCATCGCTGATTCACCAGTTCGCTCGCCCCGATAACAACAATATTTATTTAAAACGAACGATGATTCGTCTAGCGGCTTGATGCTAATTTCGCGGGTAGACGGTTTTTCGCGTCCCAGTGCGTGTCTACCATCTACCCAGCTTGTCAGTCGTTTATTTTCGGCGCTGATTATGCAAACTTTTGACGCATTGCCAATCGGCCCACGATGATTCACGAACCGCAGAAATTGTCCATCGAAGCCGGAAATCTGCTCGATGCACGTGTCGCGACGCGACTTACGAGCGCCGCTCCAACTTTTGCCCATTTCCGTCTCGCGGAGGCCTCGCCATTCAGCCTAACCAGCCTAATAACCGGCGAGACCCCCGCGAAATTCGATCAACGTCCCGCTCCGATGCAAAATCGTCGCTCGCTTAAATAAAACGCGTTGCTCTCGCGGTTGTTATTAGCTTTCGAAGCCGAAAATACTGTTATCAGTGGATACCTAGGGAGGGGACAGGCTGGTTCTTGGGTCCAGAGGGGGCGAGGAACACGTACCAGACTGGTTGCTCGTGCAACATTGATCAGACATTACGACCAGCGTCGGTGGGCCGCGATATACGATTACAGACGTACCGAATGTGTGTACTCTTACAGCGAGTGGGAGTGCACACGCGGAGTATTTATACGGTGTTTCGCGGTCTGCGAGGGGAGGGACAGGTGTAGACGGTAATCGACGTTCGCCAGTGGTGTACCATCCCCGATAATTACGAGTAGATGATCGATATTCAGAGGAACGTAGGTGGACGTTGCTAGGTTGCTGCTTGACTTAACAAAAATATGTGTAAATCTGTCTATTAGACTATTCTCTTTTGCATTGTTAGCCTGGCCACAGTGGCGCTCTCAGGATTTAATCTTGAGGAAAACGAGTTGAGGGGATAAAAATATTTTTGATGCTAATTCGATAAAATTCATCAGGCGAGCAGAAAAATTTATTCAAGCCTAGAGTGCACGCGTGAATTTAAATTATACTATTGTACACGTTGGGCCTCACAGGCCCATTACTCCAAATCTAGGAATGCAAGGATATTTTCACGAAGAAAATGTTCTTGGACTGCACGAAATCTATTCCACTGAATCTTTGTTAAGAAAAATATTTATAACAAAATGAAATACCGAATCTAAATACTAAATATTAAATCCTTTTCAATATCACGAGAACTGTTCACTTGGGCGTGACAGGACCCACGTGTGCACTGTAGAATTAAAGAATAAAATACAGTTTTCTTTTCTTTTTACAAAGTCCTTCTTTGGGGGTGCCAGGGTGCCAGGGTGCCTGGCCTCTTCCCCTTTGGGTGATCCCCTGACCGAACGAGCGATTTGATTTTAACGAGGATGGGGATGAACTTGGGGCGTCTTATTTAGATTGAAATCTTTCGAGCGAAATTGCATTGTAAACAATTTCGCCCTCGTTTGTCCCGTTTCTGTACGCGTTCGAAAGTGAAGTGGCAATGCATTATCGTCTTTAACACTTGCAATTAGTATCTTCTGCATCATTTGTGCCAGGATTGCGAGTTTAGATATATCTGTTTATCGTGGCAGAAACTGTGAGCGATTTGATTTAAAATGGTTCACAGAGAAAGCCCTGGAATCCACCACTCCGCGCGTGAAACGCACCCCCGTAACATCCCTCCACATTCCCAGCGTTTCCCGCGACTGATCCAGTTCAAATGGAATTCATCGACAAAACTATGATTATTGTATCGCGTATGCAACACGTCACCCACACATACACCGAGAATTAAACCTGCGGCAGCGACCCACTGTTTGCACAGTGGATTCAATCTGAAACGGAGGTTGGAATTGAAAAGAAGAACAAGGGAATAACGGGGGTCTGATATTGAAACATCGAAAGATTAAAAAGGAAAGCGCGAACGGCAGGGATGTACCAGGCATCTATATCGCGAAGGGAAACAAAAACGGACATATTTAAGCGGTTGCACAGGTGACATCGCTCGCGCGAACCTATAATCTGCGCTCTTATTTACCCTCCCCATTAACCCACTGACACCGTGTGTTTCCCTCCGTTTCTTTTTCTCTTTAATTCTCCTCCACGTCCTCTTATTCGTCTCACATTACCCTTTCCCTTCTCTTTCGATCACGACCTTAAAATCAAAAAATTTCCTTCAACCCTCCACTTTTCACGTTCTTCAAATGCAATATATTCGTTTTTTTTTCAATGGATTCATGAATGAAAAATTCGATGAGAGTTTAGAGATAAAGGATCTTCGGAACAGTAGCCCCAAGGGAAGAATCTTTCCCATCGCTGTATGAAAGCAGCGCAGCTTCCGTGGCATTCAATTTAAGCAGAACATTCAGTGTAAAATCTGTCAGCAACGAGTGCTCGGCGAAACGAGCCTGGACCCCGGTGGTGCAATTAAAATTTTCGCGGGGCCACTGCGACAAAGGGAACTCTCGGAGTCGCACAGCCGTCGTCGCTCGTGTTCCGCGAGAATTACAACTTCCGTCAGCGGGTCCCCGTGCAGGCGCGGACGCCGGACACAATAGTTTACTGGGATCAACCTGGCGAATTTCGAAGACCCTCCTAAAGCTATCGGCGAGCGTGGCTGCACGTACACGCAGTCAGGTTACGTTTGCCCGGCAAAGCGAATAGAAAATCAATACGATTGCACGCAAATGTTTGAGGATTCGGCATCGAGAGCGACGGTTATAGCTAGTGGACCATAAGCTACTAAATAATCCCCGGCCACTACGTTTGCAAAGAAATCGCGGAGCTAAACGTCATTCCTCCACGAGTTGCGTAGGTAAATCGAATTGGGTGTTTCGTTATTAGTTTCGTTTCGTTATCAGGTCAGTTAAAAGAAGCTAAATGGTTTCATAGGGAGAAAAGTTAGCTTCCTGCAGGGTTATCGATGCTTCAGATAGGTTTCATGCGCAGTTTAGAAATCATGTAGTTGAATTCACAGAAAATTGAATTCTCCAGGGATTTTTAAGAATGGTATATGTGAATGGTAGGGGAGAGGTGGGAAGAAAGGGACATTGCAGTTATCTAATATTACTAATTATAACTCGAATGATTATTTAGTTTTTTATAATCTGGTCCTAAACAAAAATGTCCCTTTCATCCCATCTCTCCCCTACATATCTGTTCTCAGAATTAAAATACCTCGTGAGTAGGATACCCAGTTGTATTCCCCTAACGATTCTTAATTCCTGAATACTGAAATAGAAGCTTCTTTCACTTCTCTTTATTCCACATTTCAATATCTAATCAGTTTCACGCTTTTCTATCACGTTTTCCTCAATCAGCGAATTCAAACCATCGAGCCCTCCGGCCGTGGCGCGTTCAGCTGGTTTTTGTTCGAATTTAACCGCTCGAACCCGGAAGAGAATCGCGCAGTGTCCACCCCGCTGCGTGACAGGAAGTGAGGGCAGTCGAGCAGGCAGACTGAGTTTCGACTTCCAAATTTTCCCTCGCCTCTGTGTTGGCTCTCATGAAAGATTTAACGACATTCCGCCATCAAACGTGATGCATCTACAAATTCGAGGCCAGCCTGATGGATCTCGACTCAGCCGAGAGAAGAAGATCCCTCTACTTGTCCTCTTCAGCCGCTGTTCCTCCGTGGAATTATTTTCGAACTGCATACCTCCCCGTGGATTAGGAAGCCTTAGGCAAGAATGAATTATGAAGCCGCACGCCCGGAACGAGAGAACGTCCGTTCGTGGTATCTCGAATCGCTTCAGGTGTCCACCGTTTCCTCGTCCAGCGAGCGAGTCTTCCTTTTTTTCCCTTTGCACGGTCTTTATTGGATTTGTCATTGTTTGCACTGGCGTCGCTTGCAACGCGAATTACGGCGAGGGAATTGCATTTAAATGCATTCTTCTCTTGCGCGCGATGAATGAAATTTTCGGTGGTGTGATTTACGGTGCTGATGCTGTGTTGATTTGTCGATCGATGGGTAATTTTGTTTCGAAGAATGTAAATGTATGATTTTGTCACGAGAAGATTGACCAATTTTTATTTGTATAAGGCAGGTGTTATATTGTAACTTGAATTGAACAAGTAATTTCATTACTCCTTGTAGCAAAAATAAATGCAGCCCTGTAGACAGTGGTGAAAGCTACATTTGGTGGATTTTCCTCTAAAAAATATCGATTTACACACTTTTAAGTGGGTCTCACAAGGTGAATGCGCGAGGTTCGTGTTATCAATTTGGCTAAAATCTAATCCATGTAATCTACAGTAACCTGTTCAGTGCATATGCCACCCTACTCAAAATTTTCTGTGACAATCGAGTTTAAAGTTTCATATCCTACATCTATATCTTAAATATCAAATTGCAGACCTAATTAATAATTAATAAGTACGAATCACAATTAATCCTGGCACTGCAACTTAATCACCTAGTGTCAAATCTACAGAGGCAAATCTTTGAGCTCGATATTCTAAAAAAATATTAACCATCACAGTTTATGTGTTTAGTACACTATCACACATATTGCTCTGTATCTATACCCAAAACTTTGCATGAAATCGGTGATCCAAACCTCATGTCCTCCCCTCATCAAGCGTCTCAGTTATCAAATCAGGGAGCAAATTTTCTCGATAGTGTTAGAGTTGGTGGGTGGGGGAGTACAAATTAAAAGATCAAACTTCAACAGTCTAAAAAACAGTGTAGCACGCAAACAAAAAATAAAAAAGGGTACAAAGCCTTCCAAATTCCCGAATGTGGAATTCCACACACAGCAAAATCTCAAGTGTGGAATACTCCACACATCCACACACCTCACGCCGATCCTGTATCAAATTAATCAACTCCACTTTCTACAAGTACGTATCTTAATTTTCGTATCCCAGCCACATGCGTGAATTTTTCCTTTTCATTCCACGGAGCTGATCAATTTCGCTTCGAAAGCAAGTTTCGTTATAAGCTAGCCCGTATTGGCGATCGGCCGTAGAACGTTCAATAACCCTAACCGGTAGGCGACGTCGGAAGGAGCGTTTAGAAACCAATTTCCCGGACAAAGAAACGGTGATTACTCGGGAGGAATCGTGGCATGCCGGTAGCTGGCCGCCACCAGGAAGCGAGGCCGCTAAACTCCCCCGGTTGCGGTGCAATTGCAATCATCTCGCTGCCTAGCCACTTTCACTAGTGACCCACTGTTACGACGTCCTGGCTCTCGTCGGTGACGCGGCACCTTCCTCGTCGCCTAGCCCCTGTATGCGCGTGCATGCGCGCACATTAACGCAAGCGTGTGTGCACGCGCGCCCAAGTTTGACCCTATGCGTGTGACGAGCGCATGCAATTGCACGCGGTGGCCTATTCACGATTCGCCTGCACGCACATCGGAATCGTTAAGCGAAACGAAGGAAGAACGCGAAGGCGAGGAAGGGCGTAAGAGTTGGCGAAGGTACTGAAGAAGGGATTTGTCGTGGTTGTGTATTTTTGGTTTCGTTTTTTTTTCTTTGGAGTCTTTTGTTCAAGTAGACTGTGTGGATTATTTAGGGGTAGTGTTAAGGTTGTAGAGTGATCTGTGATTTGTGAGAAGTTTGAACGAGGGGGACTGCAAGGATATTATTTTTATGCTAAAAATCAAATGGGGTACGTCCAGCGAAAGGAATTTAAACTACTTACGTGCGAGTGGAAGGTTATTGCAGTCGTTAGGCTCCAGTTAATTTTCTTTTTAGTGCTATGACATAGGCGTTGGTGCTGGCTGAGTGAATTGGGTTTAGGATATGGGTGCACTTCAAATTTGATTGTCTAGTTATAAAAATTCGAAACTTTACTTGTAAACTATGCCACTTGGAATTTCTTGTTTCTTCTTATTACCACAAACGATAATCACGAGAATACAGAGAACTGTTGACTAATTTCTTGAGATTAGAAATTTGGAAAAATCGAAATAAATTACAACTCGCTATACTATTATATATCGAACTTCAGGACTTCTGCATAAGCGATTAGATCTTCCTGAGCAACAGACCTTCGGTAGAACTTTCTGCATATTAAATCGTTCTGTTCTTGATGATGTAATTCATTGTATTGTTGCTCACTGGAACAGGAACTATCATTTTTTCCCGCCTAGAATTTAAAGTTGAACACAGCCAGTGCCAATAGTAAACGGAAGAAGACGAAGAGATGCTAGATGCATCCACCCTGTTTGTCTTGCCTGTTCTTCCTACAGTTGGACTTCCGCGTCACGAGTGTCATGATCCTCGTCGTGGCTGCTGGATCACGAAACATTCCGTCGGGGAAGATCGATCCTCAACGCCGCGATAGTCTCGACACGAAGAAATGAGGAGACGAAACGGGACGGGCATCGAGGTGATCGCCGCCAGGTACATTTAAAACGATTCTAAGAACACTGTGTAGGAGAATAAATACACTGTAACACAGTACTGCATTATAAATCAGAGTTTCTTAGAAAAATACAGTGATAATTACTCGTACAAAGGCTTCGGATAACTCAACCACAAAGATTAATCAATAGAGATAAAATTTCACAATTATATTCGACAGTTTTATGAAAAATCTGACAAAATTTCCCAAAAAAATATTGTGCCTCCGATTCACAGATTTTCTATTTCCTTTGAAGCTACGAATCACCACGAAAACAAGAATTAAACCAGGGAAGTCAGGACTAGTAGCCAGCATATTTTGCAATTGAAGTAGTAAAACTTGGCGAATATCAGACAGGTTTAATGAGAAAATTACCATTCCCATTAAGTGGTCCAATTTCACGTAAAACCTTGTGGATTCGAGGATAGGAAAAACGGGGAAGAGAAAAGTGAAGAGGATGGGGGAATGGGAGGTTGAAGAACGTGCTCTCATGGAGAGATCTATTCGTGAACGGCGTATACGTTGATGTAAACTACTCGATGATGTATCTTGAACGCTGGTGGTCCGTTCTCGAGTGAACGTATCCGAGACAATATAAACGCTCTGAGGAATTAGTGGGATCTTTCCTCGGGTTCCGCGAAGGGGAGATGATAAAATTGAAAGTCTGACGAGGGAGCTTTCGTTCGCCCCTTTTCCTCGACGACGCCACAGATTTTTATTATTCAAACAGATTCGGGAAATGAAACACGATCAGCTAGCATTTTTCAAGTAACACAACTTTGAAAATGATTTCTCTCGTCATTCTTCCGAGACAATGAAAACTCAGCGTTCGTATAAATTTTTATTTATCGATCTACTGTGTAAATGATTAATTAGGAAAATTTCACTTCAGCAACAGATTCCACATTGATGATTTCGAAATTGGAAAATTTATATGCTACCTTAATTGACGCATTGACTTATTTTAAAAGAGTTAAGTTAAACTCGCGTTAATACATACATTATTTTTGATCATTTGTGAATCATCGAAGTAGAAGTGATTCTTTTCGAGACTCGGAAGTTCAACGACATCGAAGTGAGTTTAAATCGAACGTTCTAATCAAACGAAGAAGAAGGAAACGGAGTACACATGTATTTAGAAAGTTGAGCGGCTCTCGAAGAGAAAGGGATATACACAGAAATGGAATAAGTATCATTGGAAAATATTATTCCCAGCCGACACGGGCGATTTCAAATCCAGATACCCCATTCGCCAATTCATCATCTTTTTCTTCCCTGTTTCTTTTTCTCGCGGTGCGGATAGGTTGAGCGTGGTCATGGTCTCTGGAACCAGTTCTCGCGATCAAAGTTATATGCCACAGTCAGTTTAACACCTATCCTATCTCGTACCCGACAGGCTCTTCCCAATTATCCTGCTGGGTTCAAGAGTTGGTCGGAGAGCAAACTATCGGATTAACGAGATCCACGTACAGCAGACTCTCCTCAATTCGAGAGATTAAGATCAAACCCCCGCTGTAAATAATCGTTATAACTGTAGAAACAAATCAATGTTTCCTTCTATTTCCCACCTTTCTAGTGTTAATCAAATAGATTGCATCAGTTTCCTAAAGCAATGTATCACAAAACCTACACTTTTGAACTTGGCGTTGCATTGAATTCAATTTAAATCAACGGTGAAGTTGGAATTGATACTTTTAAGCTAAATAACATAATATCAGCTTTACAGGCTCATGTTCGCATAAATTGGTCTACGCAATTCTTCAGATAGCTTTTGCTCTATCGGAGCTCCTCGTAGGTCCTACCTATACAGTAACTATATAACTGTAAGTTGGCTATAATCGTTTAAAATAAGTAGGTATTCAATTTAAAAAATTCACAGGATTTCTTGCAACGTGGTAGTAGAGGTATGGTGAATTCGCATATTCAGCGGTTAAGTGGGATATCGATTGAGACATTAAATATTAAAGAATGAGAGTCGTGTATGGCATGGTGTCCTATTTCAGAGTCTCGTGCACTCGTCAATGGGACCAGGAAAAATTGAATGAAATGTGAGACAGGAACTTCAACACTAACTCGTCTCCATTTTTTTCTTTTCGCGCGGCTTTTAGCAACGTCCTTGCTAGGACGCTCGAAGTATGTTTACTTTAACGCCTGGATGGTTTGACCCACTTCCCTATTTCTATTCCACCCGCACCACATGCGTGGTCAGCGAAATCCGCGTCAGCGAAATAGGCAAGGTCGTCGCGAATCGGCCGGCTGTTTGAAGTACCACGTTTCGGGCGCCGAGACAATCGGCTTGAAAAATGTCGTGGGAAAATAAACACGCGAGCGTCACTTAGGGCCATGTGGAGTGTGTATCGCATCTCTCATTCAGGTCCTATCGATCCCATTGAGGAATCCACGCAACCTTAAAGTGAAACAGTTCTGTCAATGAATCTTACAACTTAGTCTACAAAAACGGACTAACCCACATTTTGCGCGAAATTGAGTTAGTGGCAATAATGTAAAGCAGGAAGAATTAATTTCTTTTCAATGTGGGTTGGCCCGTTTTTGCTCTCAATGCTTTAATTACTGTCTCGATCTAATTGCCCAATTCCCGATACTCGAAGTAACTTCGTTTTGCAACTCACTATCGATTTGTCTCTGCCTTATTTATCACTAAATTTAATGTAAGATTTTTTGATCCGAAAAACTTGCAATACTAAACGCAACTACCTAAATGATATTTCTAAATGGTTCCCCATGCAATTTCAGTTGGTGGAATTGCCAGCAAATAGTAAAGGAGTAGGTACATAAACAAAAAAATATTGTACCTCTTCTACTCAAAGTATTCCTGTAAATATCACTGTCAACAAAGAGAAGAATTAAAAAAAAATTCAGATGTTAGTCAAGATCGAATATGGATAACATAATGAGAGAAAGGGTTGTCATCCACTACGAACGTGCCATTTAGCAACAAAGATGATTCACCATCCAAAACAACAATCCCATCACAATTAAAAAAACTGACACCCTAAAATTTCTCCAAATTTCGAAAATCCCTATGCTGCACCATATACTCCACGTCCAAAGAAACCTGCAGTAAAACACTTTCGAATACCCGCCCCTTGGTCCTCCCAGAACCACGGACCAGGATTTTCTAAAAATCGATCCCACCCAGGATCCAGGAGTCGCGGTGTCGCGTAATACGCGAGGGGTTTCACGCTGTCAGCGGTTGAAACGCTGAAAAGAATCGCCGCCCGTGAATTGACCTCGGGCAACTTTCACCGCCGCGAGGGCCACAACGTTGCCCCCATATGCGCGGGCGCGCGCACTCCTTCCACACGTAATTTATGTATGTTGCGTGCGATCATGGTCTCGCCAGAACCGAGACCCGCCTGCATGGTCAGGTACACGAGGAGGAGGTTGCGGCTTGCGCAACCACCCACGGTTCATGCACCTTGCCCTCTCGAGGCAACGGCCTGCCGCGTTTCTCTTCCGCGTTTCCCCGCTGCCAGCGAACGCCCAAGACGTCGCCGAAGACGCTCGACAGATGGAAAGGGGTCCGTTAATATTTTCGTCGGTACTGGAGGGGCTGCTCGATTGCTGGAGATATTGGAGTATTGTTCTTCTGCGGTAGGTTCAACCCTTCTGAGATGAGGAATGTCACTCACTGCGATATCTATAGGGAGGGTGATATGAGTCCTTTTGTGTGAGATAATTTTTTGAGGGCACAAGTTTAAGCATATTTAGAAACTTTTGTGTGACTTTTGGGAAGAGGTACTTTGGGTGGTAAGGGAGTAGATTTGAAATAGCAGTTTTAAGATGGAGAGGTGTGACGCGGGACTTATGTGTTTTGAGGTGTTGAGCAGTGGAGTGTGGATCGTCCAATTCAAAGTGGAATTGTGATTTTTCACGTTGGTATTTTCCTTTTTGTATTGAGATCCAGTGATCTTTTAAGCGAATTTTGGGTAGTGTCATAATGACACTGTGACACGTATTTGTGTACCTGTGGGACATTTCGCGTTCAAACTTTTCTCGAATATGAACTTAATGCTTAAGATATGATAAAAGGAACCAGTTATTTATTTTACACTGGCTTTTGTCTGAATGTATTCTGTAAGTATGTAGTGTTCTATTTTCTTTGGATCATTTGATTGAACAATTTTCTGAACTATATCACCCAGTGAGGTAAAACAATGTTTTATATATTTGTCAGTTAACCTGTATCTCGTTCAACTTTGAACTTTAAACTTATCGTTGCCAGTTCGATTGCGGTACTATTCACTTGTCAATCTAAACGCGCGTTCCACTTCCGCTACGCTCGCTTTCACTTATTCATATTTATACCTGATGTAACATTATCATATTTATGGATGGTAATATTCATGTGATATTACATGAATATACATACACCTCAATATTCATATAATATTACAAGAATACGTATCTCGATATTTGAAATGGAATTGAATTAATCTGGGAACGTAGACAGTGCAATGCAATCTGTATAAAAGTTAATGCTGCCAGATAACTAATGTGTTACTTGTAGCGGTTTAAAATTACATTATAATTGATCAATTTTCTGAACTGTAAGAGTAACTTCTTCGTTATTAATTGGAGTGTTATATGATACCTCCTTATCAAATTCTTTAATTGATTCGAGGTCAGTATCATCATATTCTACTCGCTGAATCTCCATTCCCTATTACTGGAATATTAATTCAGTAACACCATAACATTGCTATCATAGTATACTTATCGTTAAATTAGTAGATATTACATCAATATTATTTCTTATTTATAAAAATGGTAACTAATCTTTTCCTCGTATGAAAAGCTTTGAAACTCTCCCATGTATAAAATATGAAATCCTTTTCACTCCTTTTCATGAATATATATTATTCCTATTGTACAGAAAATTGTATAGGAGTTACGACAATGTTTTTCAACCCGATACTTCGTAGCAGGAGTTTATTTAAAAGTGAATACCAATTGTATAACGCGGTGTGCGCATCGAAAGAACTTTCGTGTCACATGCATGAAAGAGAGAAAAGAGGTCGCGATGGCTGCAACCGAAGTGTCATTGCACTTCGGAAGCCCTGCAGAGCTTTCAAGCTCGTCAAGCTGCGATGGATGCGCGCAGTTTTCGTCGAGCTTTCAGAATTTTTAGCACGCGGACTTCTTTCATCTGTCCACTAAGAAATTTCTTGCCTAAAATACTCAAAATGACACACGTGATGTATTATACTTATCATAATGGAGCAATCAGCAAGAAATCAAATTGGACATAAAATATTCCAAATTTTAAAATAACTACATATTTAGGAAAATTAATTAAAGAAAACATGATCTGCTTGCGCATGAAGGTAATATCATTATGATATTGCTATCGTTATTTTATTAGAAAATCATATCTTAACATATTCATTAATTTTATTAAAATAGATTTTGTGACGAGCTCACTTGTTATACATTTATCGAAAGACCTTTAATAATGCAATTTATTTCCCCAATAGTATTCAATATTTTAGTCCTCAATAGGCCTCAAGAAATACGCTACAAGTTTGTTTGTTATTGTAGAGATACGGTCATCGACGACCGTGACCGATTTTCATACCTGCTCGTAAATGTGCAAAACCTCGAGCTACCGCGAGGCACGCATAGACAAAAACAAACCAAAAGTAGGGGAAGGATACGGAGAGCCGAAACTTCGAACACTGTTGAAGATCACTCCTTGTCAGACGTTCGTAGTGAGTGTAGTCGTATGTATTTTCTTTTGCGAGTGGTTGTGCCCTGAAATTTCGAAGGAAAACGCCACTCATCCTCTGTTATCTGTGAGTCACCACAAATTGAATTATTCTTTTGCTAATTTGATGTAATTTATGTTTTGGTGACCTTTTTTAAATCTACTATTTAGCGGTGGTATTTATAGAATATAGTATATGTGTTCGATCATAGTTACCTTATGTATTGATCTAACAAATTAGGGGATAGAGTTTTATGTAATGAATTAATCGTCAGAGATGGAAGAGATATTATGTTATAATTACTATTATTAGATATTATACGCAGTATTATAGGCAATATCTAACAATAAGTAAGACAGCGAGTTGAAGATATTTAACTCATTATACTCTAAGTATGCTTCTTATGCATACCATAATTTAAAGTTACATACTGATGTCATTTAAAATTTGTAATTGGGGAAGAATTCCTGATTCGTAGAGTTTGAATAGTGATCACTATAGTAAAATCAATAGTAATTTAAATGACTATAGTGAAATCAATAGTGATTCCAATCACTACAGTGAAATCAATAGTTATTCCAATTACTATAGTGAAATCTGTAGTGATTTCAATCGCTATAATGAAACTACTAGACTATATTTTTTCTAATTCCAAAATCTCTAAATTGGAGTGCAAGGGTTACCTAATAAGGTAACCCATGAAATAATAATACTTTATATAGTAATGCTCTCTTCTGAGATAATTGCTTTAAGCTTTAAAACATTTCGCGAGATTTATTCTCCAGTTATAAGATCCTCTAATTACTTACTACCTATACCAAGTAATTCACCACCTATAATTCTTTTCGTAAATAATATCACAATTTCGTCATACAACAAAGAAATTCATTTCTGAATACACAGTCAGTGGGAAGCATGTAATCGAGTGGAAATAAAATTCACTGCCATGAAACGGGTGCCCGCGATGTTGGCCTGTTATCGTCACAGCGGTGGGATTATCTTGTTTCATTTTTTTATCAAAGAGTCAGCTGACCGTAACAGCCATGCCTATTGTCAAGTATCTCGTGTTTGTTATCCGACAGGAAGGAAAGCGTGGTTGAGATTAAATTCCCTCCATTGGCAAGGTTTAGGTTGCTACGCCTCGTGCCTAACATTCTTCCGTTCCATTTGAAGGTTAAGGTTCATCTAATTTCCTCCAGCGATACACTATCGACGACGAGTAGGAGCATTTAACGCGACAAAATTAAGTTCAATTTCTATTGCAATATTCTTCATCACTAATTCTACTAATATTTATATCCAATTAATTTGATGTAACTTACGAATGTCCATTACCCCTTACTTAAATGGTAGAGGATCCAGTTAGATACTACACACCAAGCTATTTATTTTATTTATTATTTAGTTGTCAGTATCATTTCTTAAAAGAAAAATAAGAGGTCGTAATATGAGGTACGTAATATTTATCCTACCCTGTACATAAATTAAGTTACTATATTACAAGATACAAGTCAAAATGGACCCAATATTCACCATATGCTCACACAAGCCACTTTTATAGCTGACCACTGATATTTTCTACCTTCCCTTATCCCTTACAAACCACCCCATTTCCCTCCGAAAGCGAATATATCAAAAATACCTAAATGTTCTACAGAAGTGTCTCACGTAGCCCCGAAACAAATCTCTCCTCCAATACTGCCTCGATTAATTAACCCAGTGTCCCCTTTCCACCCCTCGAACATCCCCCCAAACAAAGGAACCCTGTCACTTTTCCCAACAACCAAAACTCAATCGAAACTCACAATCAGTCAAAACTCAATCCAGCCACAATTTCCTGACCACCCTATAATCGTGTCCATTTTCCTAAGCCTATTACCTTCCACGAAACAATATCCCAATTACACCCCGTGGCTCGGGGCAAGATGTCACCCCAGTGAGCCTCCTCGTGGAGCAAGAATACGTCTGTTTCGGAAGGGGACCAGGGGGGGCTTGGTCCGTCTTTAGAATCGTTGGACCAAACCTTCCCCGTGACACCCGCCAGAAAGATGGCAACGTTCGGCTCCTTTTTTAAGCCCGCCGCTTTTTCTCGCCGTTCGTTCGGCTTTTAATAACCTCCCACGCGTGAAAGCGACCGCCACGCGTGCGTGTGCGTGGATGCTGTACAACCACCGCCACCAGTCAATGACCCTGCATTAATGCCGAACGGCCATTTGCTCTTTGCACCGCGGCGGAAGTCGGCCTGTTACAGGGGCGACACTTGCGACTTCTCATCGTTTCCCGCGAATTTTCGTACGAGAATATCGCCCATTGTGCGCCGGAGACGCTTCGGGAGCGAGAACCGATCCCTTGTTCCCTCCGCCGACCATTCAACCCTCCCCCGAGTCTGGTTTCGGTACCTCGAGCCCTTCGCGGGGGTGAATTTCCATGTAAGGATCTTGCTCGGCGTGGGGGTAATATGCTCCGACATATTGGGAGGTGTTTCTGCGTTTTTCGTTGCATTTGTTGAATGTGAGAGGAGCTTTCTTGGAGCTCAGCGACTCCCTCGTGGGTGTAACGAAGAGGATGGCTAAACAGGAAAGATCCTCAACTCGAAAGTTAAAAAATTATGAAACTTTGGGGATATGTAGTAGAAGATATATAAGTATGTATTATGCAATTTTTCTTTGGTCTCCAAATTCACTCTCAGGGAGTGAAATTGACCCCTGAAAATTCGGCTGTTTTCAGATTTTGTGTTAGAACTCGCGGACTGGAAGAGATAGAAAAAAGTTTTCAGATACAAGTTAGTTCTTTTAATTAGGTCTATCATTTGGAAACTTAAAGATCGCGAGTTGTAACACAAGATCGGAAAATAGCCGAATTTTCAGGGGTCAATTTCACCCTTTAGAGTGAATTCGGACACCAAAAAAATTGCGTAATTCATACCTGTGTATCCCCTACATATCCCCAAAGTTTCATAATTTTTTGATTTTCCGGTTTGGGAAGTACTGCGCCAGGTAGACTTTGCAATTTATTTTTAAGTTCTGGAGAGTTTTCTTGTTGCTGTTTGTTAGTGTATTGGAGAGGTGTTCTTTGAAGAGTAAAATTGCATGAAAGTTATTACAAGATATTTATTTAATGCAGTGGCTTAGTATATTCTACATTTTACTGTCTATTGTTCAATGGAAGCTCTCTTCAATTTTTCGTGCGCAATTAATCTTCAAAGAGAAACTGAAGAATTGCATGGCAAAAACGGAATCTATAATCTCACTTGGCATTATCAATTCGCAAAGAGCCTCGACTCTCCAATAAACAGTAAATCTCCCAACAATTTTTCCTCAATTCCTTCACCAGATTCCAAGAAATCTTGACATCACAAAGCAACTTACTCGCAAAAAATTAACACATTGCAATGCCTTTCCTTTCCTTCTACTCTTCAAAGAACGCATCTTTATAAATCAACAAGTTCCAGTGAAAAAATCAAACTTAGCAAACCCAGAAATGAGTCGCAAAACCGTCCTCGCTTGTCATCCCTCTGAAGCCATCCTCGCGGTGGATTCGCCATCGACTTGGAGCAGACTTCTTCCTCGTCGGGGTGTCCCAAGCGTGGCCGCGATCGCCGCGGAACGTTACATATCACTCGCGCCGGATAAAAATACACCGTGGGAGCGATGACTCGGGCATAAAAATACATCGAAATGCAACCGCGGTCCGCGTACATTCGCGCGTATCTCGGGACGGGGCCTCGGGGCGCGAAAGCACGCAGGAGGAGAACGGGGGAGTCCGCCTGAATGGGACGGAGCAGAATTTACGAGCGGCGGACAGGCTGCAGGGAAACCGCGATCAGGGAAGACGGAAATTTCCATGGGGTCGCCAGGCTCGGCTCCTCTTTGCTCGGGACACTTGCTAGACACCTGGTAGGGTGAAACAATTAGGCACTGCTTTTCAATACGTTTCAAACTTCTGATTTCTGATATGTGCTTGCAATACCTATTATACTTTTTAAAGCCACGGTGCTTGTCTTTGTTCTTCAACTTGTCCAGCAGCAATAGCGAAACTCGTCGAACAGAGCGTTCTCCTTTTTTTCCCTGGTGGCTCGATGCTTCTCGATTTCAATACGTATAACTCTGTTCAGGAAAAACTGAGACATTCTCCGAGCCGTCGCGTTACTTGTCTTTCGTTTGTCAAACGATACGGAGATTTATCTACCTATATCTACGAGAGAGATAACTTCTCGCTGGAGAAAGTGTATCAGTGTCAGCGACCCCGCTGGGTTACGTAACATCTACGACTTATATCCTCTTATTCATCGCGTCTTTATTATTAACGAATCACAAACTAATGAGTCTGCGTTTACAAACGCGGTGCCTTGTGTGTAGGTACATACCTCGACGTTGGGATTGCTTTGATCGTGGCTTTTAACGAAAATAGAAATTCAGGATTATAATGGTTAGATATTAAGTGAAACTATTGGCACCACTTTTACATGCACAAAATAATTTCTCCAATTTTCCCACTAGAATATCTTACTTTATGCAACTGAAACCACAATCGCATATTAGGTCTCCATAAAAATATTCTTTTAAAATTCTCGCCCTGAATTTCGTTTTCAAATTACCACCGAAACTTTTGGAAAAATCGTAATATTTTCCACAAACATTTAGGTACCTACTCGCTTTCCACAAGTCTATATAAAATGGTATGCGTGTAAACTGAAAGTTTTCCAAGAGAGTACACGTAAGAAGGGAATCATGAATGAGAATGCTGATAAATTAGAAAGAGAAATACGCGAAGGGAGATAGCATTGATGCATGAACCGCGTCATCTTATTTCCACGCGCATTTCCGTTCCGCTGGCGACTACTTTCGAGGAAACGAATCGCAGGTGGCAGACTTCGCGAGCCAGCAGCAGACGCACTTTCGGGTGGCTGAGCGCGTTTTTATCTTCCATCGCGAACGCCTTCTCCTTTTTCCTTTCTCTCCTACGCTCCCGTGAAACTAATTTAGCTACCGAGACGATGACTGCGAAAAAAAAGCTGCCTCGATCGGTCCCGCCTCGCCCCTGGGACGAAATTGCGGCGGTAACGCGTAAATCCCGTGTTTTAAAGGAGACCAGGCGCATCTCGTTCTTTAGCCTCGTATTGGCGAGTTTTACGCGACAATAACACGGAGAAAATTGAACTTTTAGGTATTTGCTGGATTTCAAAATTCTTTTACAGGATATTTACGATATTAATAGCAGAAAGTGATAAGTGAATTGGTGTCTAGCGCCCGTAGGTACAATGTTGGTGAAAAGAACAGTGTGGAACTCACATTTTTATATATCGTCGTAACAAACTTAATATATACTGCTTAAGCTTTACCTATTGCGGTAGTATTATTAGTTTACTCTGGGCAACTCCCATATCTGTGAAATATAAATTTTGAGACATAATTCTTTCTTAATTATCTTATTTTTATTACTGCTGACAGTGCAAAAGTTTAAACTGTCCCTTGACCACTCGGCACTGTAAGTCAATGATGACAAGGAAAATACTTTAGTCAAGCATTTTCTTTCAAACATCACTCTTGAAAGTTCCCCTTTTAGGAACTTATATCCCCAATTAATAATCCCTAGTTAACTGTTTTCTAGTCAATATATTTTCTACTCTATTTTATAATCAAGTAGTAAGCGAAGATATCCAGCGTTTCTGAACTACTTAGTAATTTATTCAAATGAAACTTCATCAAGTTTCAACATGTCTCCTACCAAACTCGAGCATCCAAAGGAATTATGATACACATCTAAACTACCAAGAGTGCTCTTTCCGTTATCAATACACTACTCCAGTTTTCAAGAATCATCTATGCATATCTAACACCCTCGGCCATACCCTATTCCCTGCGATTACCCAGGAAGAGGAAACCCTCGTTTCGTGGATGCCGCGAGATTAGAACCTTTAGTCTTCGGAGCACGAACTTCGCGGACTTTGGAGCCAGAAAGTTTCTCAATCTTTGAAGAATCCTTTGTACCTCGTTAACCGAACTTCGCGCTCCTACTTGCCAGGACTTCCCTTTAATCGTTTCGTGCCTCGTGAGAAACCATTCTAGGCTCCGCGCTGCATCCATCCCGCCACGTTTGCTTTATTAATCCTCGCATTAAAGCTGACAACAGAGCACGCGATCCGCGATCTTCCTCTATAACGCGCCAGAAACCAAGGCCCCCAGGGTGTTCGATTTCGTAGCCGGGGAAAAAGATGCCACGGCGGGTCAAGCCGACTCTTTATATCGCTGCGGCGGATGCAGGACTCTGGTGGGGCCGGGTGCATCGTCCTCGGGGAGAAAGTTTGCTGCAGCGGCGTAATACGTGATCTAGCCCAACCTAGCCAGACAGACGATCGTGCCAGCTAGGCCTAGGATAAGATTGGCCAGGATTGGATCTCGCTCGAAGCTACGGTCGACCGGCTATGAGGAACGGTTGTGCAACCCGGTTGCAACCGCGCCGAGCGCGCTGCTCTTCCGAGCCACGAAAAGTGAAATGAGATCCACCAGGCACGCGCGCGGCCGCCGTCGTACCCTCGCACTTTTTCCCTCGCTTTGCCATTTTTTTTTTCAGCTGGCACTTTTGCGCGCTCGATAATGTATTCCACGAAGATCGCGGTCGATCTGGCTCCGGCTGTTGGATCGAGCGAGACGAATCTTGGAAAAGCTTTGTTCGAGGAATGGATCTTGGAGAAAGTAGTAGGGAGTGTGCGCAGAATTGGAATAGGTAGTGGAAGTTGGAGGAAGATGAGCTTGTGGGGAAGAGGAAGTCGAAATTGTGGGATAAGATTTATTGCGTGGGTGGGCTTTGTTTTTGGCAGGATGCGGGAAGATGCAGATGGAGATGGAATTTTTTAAATTGTATTTAATTTTGTTGTACGATATGTTTAGGAAAACTTTGAATATTTTACTATTGGTACTTCTTCTTTGTGTACCTAATATGATTTAGTTTGAAGTACGTAAGTGTTGATAATAGAGAATTAGATGCTGAAGTTCTGGATGGTTATTTGTCAGTTTGCGATTGTTTCAGAAGTGTAAATAGAAATTGAAAAGTTATTGGAAAAAATCTCCTGTATGAGATTCTGCAAACGATAACTGAATTTTCTCTATTTTAGAATTTCTCGTACATACGTCAACGCGTGCAACAGCTTTCAAAATTTCGCGAGTACTTACCTTCAAAATTGATTGAAAATGAAATTCGTCAGAAAGTCTGAAATTATTTTCCACCGTTATTTTCAGCAAATTATTGAACAATTCTCAACCACTGGCAAAGTATGAATTTCAAGTGCTTGCTGCAATATTAAAACCATATATTACAAACAGCTTCTCTTGTTGCACAAAAAATATTTCCTGAAACCAAGGGAAATGTTTGTGAATATTTAATCAATAATTGGACAAGCATTTAATTTGAAACAACTGCTAACATGCTTGCGCCATTTACGTTGAAAATATCTCGTCGAAGTGTGTACTAATAGCCGTCAATAATAAATTACAAGCGGCAGACATGACGCTGGACGCATTTTCATCGTTAATTAACGATGGAAATGATTATTTCACAAACGTCTACGAATGCACCGGTATTGAATAGTATTAATAGTCTTAACTGTATCAAATTCTTGCAATCAGTCAACTTTACGAATACCACCGACTTTATCGCAGTTTTAATTTTCTGTTTCCAGTGAAACTGAATAGTTTACATTAATAATAGTTTACATTATTACTACTAATCCAGATAGCCACTGTGTCAATTGGAAAACGAAGTTCAACCTTACAATTCATTGTTCACTTCACAATGCTTTTCTCACTGCAACGCATTCTTCGAATAGTAAAACAAACCAAAAATCATTGAAGCTATTAAAAAATATAAATATTAATCTGCAAGAAACACTTCGTACAAATCAAGATTCCCCGAAATCTAAAGAACGAATTGACTTTCCATTTTAGCCACCCAATGACAAGCCAAACATTTCTCACAAACGAAGACACCACATCACTATCAAAAGCATCATGTTTAAAAACATCTTTACCCCCAGAATTTCTTTCCTTTCTCAAGCCCACATGCTTCCAAAGTGCGACCTCAACTTTTCTCCACGCCACTTGGTTGATTCCACGGAAACTTGAAACAGCCATGGAATTAGTTCCGTTGCCAGCAACTAAACGTTATGCAGCGTTTATTACGAACGCGAGGATCCGTTTCGTGGCGCGCGAGCACGTTCGTCACGATCTCCCGTTGGACGGTAGAAGAAGGAAGTCGTGCTCGAGCGCGAAACATGAACGTAAGAAAAGCCCCTACCTATCGCACCTGTAACCCAGTTAATTGTTCGAGCTAGTGAAGCTTGCACAACCATTGTTTCGTCGAGATCGGACGCGGCGATAGCGGTGGTTTTCATAGCGCGTAGACGCCAGATCACGGATCTACCGAGCGTGCGCCGATCCCGCTTGATTATTCTTGAGACTGTTTCGCGGAGATCGACGCCGCCGATAAACTCGAGAAAAAGATTTTATTCCGCGTACGAGAGCCGCGAGTAATGTCATGGTCGATGAGACCGCGCCCTCTCTCGATACACGGGGAATTGTTTAAAGATCGCGGTGTGATTCGGGCGAATCTCATGATTTATGTACAACGGTAGTTCCATTGGGAACGTTAGTAGGTAGGTAAACAGTCGGACGGATAGCCGGTTTAGGTGGTGGCTGAAGATGGAATTAACACCGTCGCGTGTTAAGTTGAATGAGTTTGTATGAATTTCGTTTGGACAATGGAAGAGATAGAAAAAGGCTGCCGCGTTTTCACTGCTTACTGCTTCGTAGGGGTGTAGAATCGATGCAGAGCAGGGTTGGGCATTAATTAAATAAAAAATGATTGAAATAACCGATTAAATAAGAGTTACTTTAACTTTAGATTATTTAAGGAGTACAGTTAATTTTTCTATTCGTCGAGCGTTTCAACTTCAGCGTCGAATAAATTTGTCAACTTTAACTTTAACTCGGGTCAACTTTATTCGACACATGACGAATAATTTCTTTGAACTTTTATTCGTTATTCGAAATTTTATTTCAACAAAAATTTTGCCCATCTCTGGTGCAGAGTAGTTGGAGGCTAAGGCCAGTCCATAAGGGTATGGTAAATATCAGGTAAAAGGCGGACACGCAGCGGTTTTTACGATCGAGTGAACATGTTCCTTCTTGTGACCATCTTTGAGTCTGCGACACTTCCCTTTAGTGTTTGAACACGGTTCACTTCTGCCTGTAGCTTCGTGAAATTGTACACGAAGCAGATTCTGCTTTACGAATTTGCTATTTCTCAGTTTTGCTCTGTCTTCTGGTGATAGGTTTATATTGAAGAATTTTTAAGTCTTGATCAGTCGACTTTCTTGGTTTTTGTGATTGGAATAAGGGATTTTTTATTTAGAAAAATTTGGGTGGAATTAATAATTTCGTTCGCTCGTGAGTTAATTGCACGATCAAACTGTAGACGCGAATGCTAAAGGAGGAAATAAGAGTCGAAGCATTGAGATGCCTTCGAAGATGAACCAAAGTCGGAGGACGCAACGTGGAAGGAGCGTGGCTAATGAACGTCTTCGGGGCGCAGAAAAATCCTTGTCGACAGGACGAGTATCCTCTGACAGCCGCAAGACGAGTCAGTGATTTATGACTCGCTTTTAGATCGCCAGGATCTCTCTGGGGAGACATCCAAATTGAGGTTTAGAAAGTAAGGCTGCTACGAGCAGAGACTGATTCTTAGCGATTCGACACTGTTCCTCGTCGAGCTGGCGAATCGCTGCGAATCTACAGATCAAATACTACAACTTAACTACATCTAATTGTAGCAACAAGAAATTCTGCTGAAATTGTAATTGAAATTGAAAATACCTAGGACGTTGAAATTCGTTCAAAGAAACATTCTTCCCTTATCCTCTAGATAGATTTCAATCACATCATCGTTCTCACTACTTAATCTCCACTAAAAACCATTTCCACAAACTATGAACCAAAGTACTTTCCAGCGCTTGCACAATCAAAATCGATTGGACATTCATTACACTGCCCTTAGCCTACGATTCAACTGTAATACACGGCACCATATCACAAATCCATTTTTAAAATATCTCAGCAACTCTATTTCAACCTAATTATCCCCCTGCCATGCATCCCCCTTTCATCTCACGCCTTCAAGAAAATCTTAAGGGGTTCAGTCTTCACCAGACCAGTACAGCGCTTAAAACCCCGAAAATTAATCGCCCTCTTAAGAGCCATTCAGACATCTGGAACCCACCGTCTACTTGGACGTGGCGTTTCATCGAAGCTCCTTCGTGGCCGACAGGCGCTAGTGAAATGGAAGTGAAGCGCGAGTCGCGGCACGGGGAGTTGCTCGAAAGAGGTGAAAGTCCATAGCCGCACCATAACCGACGGTGTATCCCGCCATTCAGGGGCCGTCGTTGACTGGACACGGCCGGTGAACGAGCCAAAGTCCAGCCGCGGCTGGACTCGCTCCACTGGCTCTTGGAGTAGCGTAGACGAGGATTCCGCTAACTTACTCATGGTACCGCTAGCCCACGGTTATTCCGAGTTCTCTGTGCACGTCTGCGCCGGCAGATCGCCATGCTTCTCCGCTCTGTGCGTGGCTTCCGGGTTTTCCCTTTCCGGCTCGTGACTCACGGCGCAGCGACGGGGCATTCAATCCATTCTCTCCCGAGCTTTCGATCGATTCGGGAACTTTCGGTCATTGCTCCGTTTCGAGTCGCTTCGAATGCTGCTCGCTGGTCCCGGAGCAGTCCTCGATAGTTTTTTGGCGGGGCTCGGGAGTGTCGAGGTATTTTGGTAGATTCAAGCATTATTGAGTGTCTGATGGTTTTAGAAACTGCGAGGAATGTTTGTGCTAGAACTGGCAGTGGCATTATTCCGAATGCAGGCGGAATAATAAAATAGTCGAATTTGAATTTGAAGATTTAAAAATTATCTACCGTCGAAGAAGCTTTCCTTTCGTGTCTATTAATGTCTAATCGACTTTCCAGGAACAATTTTTCTTGAAGAAGTAACTGATAAAAATGGTAATATCGCTGTAAATATAAAGATCGCAGTATTGCAACACAGTGTATTTGTAAAAATTCGTTCCAGACTGCTGCTCGCAAGGAAACAAAGCTTTAACAGTAGCCTAATGAGAATCCAATTAAATCGAATCGCCGTCAGCCAATTCGCGCTATAATTAATAGAATTCTCATCCCCAAAAATTCCATTTACTCTCCAGTCATCTCTCCCAGCAGAAAGATGCAACGTTCCCAAGTAAAGACGTTTCGAAAACGCCGGTTCAAAGAACTCAGAGGATCGCTCTTGAACGGATCACGCGATAATCCGACCGCAGACCTCGCTACAGTTACTCACGGTACCGCTAGTCCAAGGTTATTTCGCATCCCGTATGACGCACGCTGGATCATCATGGTGCCCCATGCACCGCGGGCACCCTGTTTTCCCTTCTGCCGTTCCCTTCCGTGGGATCCCTCGAGGGTGAAAGTGGGATCGGCGCGTTATTGAAACCGGGAAAAGTGACACGCTGTTTTCCACTCCTCCCGTTCCCTCCACGACGTTTTTTTTTCTAACGAACTTACGTGTGCCGTGCCTAATGGCTCGTGCGGTAAAAGGGTGACGGTTCGATAAACGAAGGGTGAAAATCGATACCGCCCCTCGCCTTGGTGTAAGGGGTTATCAAGGGGAAGAATATTATTCGTGACTGTCGAATCATCTATGGGGTAACACGATCGCCCCGATAACTGATGGGGTTTTACTAATTTAGTGTCTGTTACGGTGAAGTTTCAATTCAAATAGGATTTCAAGAGGGTGAACGGGGGTAAATCTGTGTGTGAATGGGATTTAAATGAATTTCGTTCTGTTTGTATGTTTATAGCTAAATTTACGCAGCATTATTATAAAATCATTCGTGTCCAATTTATCTCGGCCAAAGTACAGAGCTACGCATTGTTGCAATAATATTCTTTTTAATAATGTTTCAATATTTTTAATATTTTTTTTTTAGTTTTTTTCAGAGATTTCTGGAGTTAAGTTTTAGGGCGAATCGGATATTTCTCCCTTTCGGTTTTTTGTTTGCAGAAGAGGGATTTTTAAGTTCGGTTTTATTTTTTATTATTAACGTCCAAGATAAGAGGGTACTAGTTACAAATATATAATACAAAGCTAGTTTTTTAATGTGTAACTATTATTATTTTACCACCATACACAAAGTGCTCCTACTCGCCTCGGTCGACGCTACTACTTAATAATAAGAGGGTTATAACTGACAACGTATTTATTCGAATGATGTAATAAATATTTCCAGTAGGTAAGGTAATTATGTAACACACGAAGGTGGTGTATGTATTTGTGTGAACCCCGGATAGAGTTGAAGATTCAGTTTAGAAGATGTAGATAAGAAACTGTCACAGCGAGTGAGCCAGAAAATGATAAACTTCGAAAGTAGATAAAATACCGATCTGTTCCACGTATCGTTGAAAGCCGATAATTGATCGGTTCCAATTTCACAGATCCCAGCTCGACAATCCTCGAATTATAATTTCTAAGGTTCCCCGTTGCAGCGGGGCAAAGAAAATGAATTTCTCAGGTGCACTCGATACGGGCCTGCGAGTGCAACGCCTCGTTGCATCGCGTCCAGAGTGCTTTTCAAGTTCGTAATTACTAGAACGGAGACGGGCTCATCGAAAGGACGATTGGCGAGAGGAAGATGGAAGGAGCAAGGGGGCCGAATGGGAGAAGGAGAGACGCGGGACGTATAAATCGTTTGCGGGCACAGGGGCTATAGAGGAAAACAATGGAGGCACCGATAAAGCGCTGATGACACGACGTAATCAAAAGTCACGAATTATCCAGCATGCATAATGCACGATCGCGGCTACTGCAACATTCATGTGAAGCCGCGTGAGGCCTCGTGCCGAGAGCCGAATTTTCGCGATTCTGAATTTCAATGCGGGCCTAACAATGCTCCGATTTCATCGCGAGGGGAGGCGCGAACCAAGCCTGGCTCCGATTTCCTACGAGGTTTTAGGGATGATGGGATTAAGATTACTGATAGAATCTTGCTAGCTGTGTGAGTACTTGCAGCAGAAAAAAAATAGCTGATGTTAAATAGATCTAGTAGCAAACAAATTAATACAATATTGTATTTTTTAATGTATTATTTAAACAAATGGAATTCTTTGGAATCTGTTAGCACAGTTGCATTTCTTATTAGAAAATACTCAATTTTGCCATTTACACCGTTGTTCTAGCTCTGGTACTTTTCAAGATATTCCACCAAATATGTTTCTCACCCTCAACTTTGAGGGCTATTTACATCCCTTCAACATTTTACAATTTACAAATATTTTTGTAAGAACTACTTTCTACCAAAGTCGCATAAAAATCGGTGATCGTTACTTCGATATGTTCCCTTGTAAGCTTGACATGTTCACATGAACATTGAAATTTTTATTCGAATAATCTTCGAACCTTACTTGTGCACAGATTTGAGGTGGTTTCACGTCGATATCCTCGATATTTTAACGAAAGGCGTATTTTCCAAACCCTGCCCCACTCAAAGTGCAAAAGTCTGAAGCTCCAAGTTGCACGTCTTCCAAATCCCTCCAAAGACAACATCGTCGAACAAAAATTTCCCTAGCCTTCAAGCTCCACAACTTTTGCGTCTCCTCGAAATCAATTTCCCACCTGGGTCGTAGTGAAATCTTGCCCACTGATCTCCAAGCAAATAGAAATCTGTAAGTGATCCATCTTCGCGATTCTGAGACTGTCCCCCCGAAAATCTGGTCCCGATTCTCCTTTCGACTTTCAATTACCCTCCGAGCGGATTTCCAGCGACAGAATCGCGCGTCAACTGGTCGTATGCATTCCGCGCGCCTCGATAGGCCGTGAGCCGCGCCATATCGACGCCTTGTTCGCAGAGGGTGAAGTTCTTGAAGGGTTCTCGAAGACGGATAGGGGCGACGGTTTCGTGCATTCCTGTAGGCAATCTCTATGGAGGACGGTGCCGAGGATGGCTGGGCGAAGGGGGCGCGGAACACCATGGGGTAGAATGCCCGACGAAAGTGTTTTTACACGCGGGAGGTCTTAATAGCTTAAAAAAAAGAGTCGCGGAGGGAGCGTGCGGCGCGTATACCCCCGAATTTCCATCGCAGCCTTTGGCAGCTCTGGACCTGGTAATTATTCACGTGGCCGGGATCACGCGACGAGAGAGTCGCCGTGGTAATGAATGAGGCGCGTTCGATCGTGTCCAATTGTAATTTGTAAGCGGCACGTTCGATCATTACGGGGTGAATTGGCCCAGCTTGCCGGCCCTTGGAAAATTTCAGCATTCTTGTACGTATGAATGAAACACTCGTGGCTCCGTGTGATGGGAGTAATTGGGAGATGCAAGGTTTCAGCGCTTTCAGCGTGGTCTGCTGCGAGCAATACAATTAGAAATTGAAGGGTGCGAACCCTTTGAGAGCACGAAGTCACTGTAACACAGAATTCTCCACCTCAGAATATCATTCTGATCTTTGCGAGTGGAACATTCATCTTTAATGCATCCTAAATGGCGATTACCTAGACTTTTATTACATATAAAACTGTACGTGTACTATAAATAACTACGTATAAATTTGTGAGGGATATAAATAACACGCGTGTTTCTTATTTAACATAAAAATATAATAAATATGTAAGAATTACAAAGTGTACACTCGTGCGCAATAAAACACTAAACAATAAACATAATAATACTAAATGGAAATAAACATCGCGTCCTGATGTCGTCATCTATTGACTCAATAATGAAAAATAATTGTAAAAGCAACTCCACAAAATTCACGCGAAGTTTTTAAGAATTATGACTCTCCACATAGGATTTTTAAAATTCTGCTACTAAATCTGAAATCGTTTTAGAAAAATATTCTCTAAAAGACCCGTTGATTAAAAGGCATTGCTCGGTGAAAAATGGTTGGAGGAAGTACGATCGAAGAAGTCGAACAGATTCATCTTGCTTGCCAGGAGTCGTTGATTTGGGTCTATTGTTAGATATCCAGCTTCGCCATGATTCTCTTCATCAATGTTTCGAACTCTTCCCGGTGTCGCAAGCTTCATCTACATTTCATCTTACACGACCTATTGGCCAACGGCGCTTCTGATATTCAGCCTGCACGAGTTTCACAACGCCACAGTGAAGTATCGCCGTGCAATTGCGACGTACCGAATTGAATTAATTGCGAGCGGCCCGATTCTTTTCGGACACGCGTCCCTCGGCAGCGCGATTTATCGTTTAATCAGGGAATTAAATGAAACGCGTTTAACTCGCACCCCCCGCGAGATAACAAGCTCTCCTACTCGTCAATCGCGCGCTTTTTTTTTTGCCCGGTCGAGGGAAGCTTTTTGTGTGCAGCTTGGCAAGCTTTTGAAATCTCTGTGCAAACAGTTTGATCAAAGTTAACTGTTTTTAATTAGACGGTGAATAATAACTGATGGAACGTGGTAGTAGTTTTGCCGAATGGATCACTAGGAATTAATAAGTTTTTTTATCTTTGATTTATAATAGGAATATTTTTTTCAATCACAAATTTGATTAATATCTTTTGCATTGTGTATTCTTTCAGCTGTAAGCTCTTAGAATTTTTTTGACACCTGCAAATATGCTTCTTTCGGCGCGTGATATTTTTTAAATTTAATTTCAAAGCTGGTACGAAGAGATATTTAAAAACATTTAGTGATATAGTAAATGGAAATTGCTTTCAAGCCTAATTATTACGGATGAACTCTAGCATTCTGTTGCAAACGGATAAATTCTGATAACGCCAATATTCTCGCAAATAGATTTTGGGATATTATTTCTTCGTAATAGATTCGAAGAATTTACATGGAATATATCGACATTGGAAACAATCTTCTCGAGAATCTATTCGTTTCAGCGAGAAGCTCGCGGCTGCTATGGAAAAATTCGTTTGCCAGTCGTTCCTTTCGCAGCGCCGGCATGATACCTAAATCAAGTCCCAGAATAAAACGTGTCGGGAAGTGTGTCATTAAAACACATTCCGTTAGAAGGTTTTATCTGGCGACAGCGATCCGTTCACCCGAAACGGCAATTAAAATTAATTGTGGCAATAATGGTGACCTTGCAGCCGACGGATCTGCATACCGTTCGAAGTAAACGGTGCTTGATAAAAGAGCAATCGTGTGGGTAGCATTAAAGCGAAGCGAAAGAAACATCTTATCTCCTATCATACAATTACAAATTCGAATGTGTCTTATGCTTTCACACAGTAGCGTACTCACGCTTTAATCTTGGGGGGAACCGAGTTGAACGGATATAAATATTTTCAATGCAGATACAATAAAATTCATTAGGTGATTTATAAAGATTTATTTCAAGAATAAAATCCAGTTTCTTTTTCTATTTACAAAGTGTTTGAATCTCTTCAGTAGAAGAAAATCAGTGATATTTCTTATTTGAAACTGATACCTAACGCATTTCATCAAACTTATATAAAAAAAAAAACAATTACTATTACTAACACTATTTTCTACAAAAATTCCCAAAATATCTCCTTAACCCTTTAACTCCCATTGTTGCACCGGTGCACCACTGATTTCAAAAGTGCGTAAAATTCCACCGCCCGTTTATATTTTCCTTTTCCTAGCAACCATCCATAGTTATCCTGATGGTATAGTAGGCTTCAGCGTTTTTAGTTTCGAGAATCAAGCATCCTCTTCAAAAATATATTGTGAATTGTAAAAAAAATCGATATTTTCCATTTCAAAATAACAAGATACAACGTGTACAATGGCGGACTAAAGAAAGTTAACAACTTTTAAAATCGCATAACTTTTTTAAAATTGGTCCAAACGACAATAGTTTTTTTTTTAGAAGCTATGGCAAAAAAAGTTTAAAAACGCCCTTTACTATTTTTTTTATTATTCTGACCATTTGCATTTTTTTTCAAAACTACGAAACACCTCACTTAGCAAACTAATCCTTCTAGCTTCTCAAAAAAAACCCTTGTCGATTGGACCAATTCTAAAAAAGTTATGCGATTTTAAAAATTGTAAACTTTCTTCCGTCCGCCACTGTATATCACTCTCATAATTTTGAAATAACGATTGAAGGGTTAACTCAGGCAGATCCACCGCTAAAAAATCATCTCACCCCTAGCAATTATTCAAAGGGTTCCCAAAAACCCGGCCTGCCACCCCCTGCCAATTTCTGCCCAAATAAAACCTCGCGTCCCTGTCGAAGATGACGAGAGAGCCTGGTTTGTTTTCGCCGGCTGGCGCGAGCCACGAAGGCAATGGCGTGGCCGTGCAGGCAAAGCCGATTACATATGCGCGTTCTCGATCGGAGGATGATAGCGCGTCGCGGGCGCTGTCAGTGCGGGGGCGCTGCTCGCGGCGTTGACCGCGCAGCTGTGTGTGTTTGTGTGCGCGCGTGGAGAGGGGAGCTCGAGCGGGGGGTTGAGGAAGGGATAGAGAGCGCGTAGCGTGAGCTCGCAGCTTGGTCGAAGGGTGGGGGGCGAAGGGCGGAGTGGGGATTCGTTCGGTGGCAGCAACGGCGTGCTCGGTGTCATTGCCTCGACGCTCGGGGCGGCCAGTGACTCCATCACTGACCTAGTGCCGACAGCGCACGAGCGCCGCCGGTTAGCGCCGAGCGTCAGGTCGTCGACCTCAGTCGGCCTCCAGCGCGACACACACCGATACTACGAGTAGCGCCCCGCTACCGTACACATCGCGCCTTGTCCTTCTCTTTCTGCCTCTCCTGCCCCGCTCAACGCTGAGTCTCGCTCTCTCTCTTTCTCTCTCTCACTCTCTCTCTCTCACTCTCTCTCTATCGCGCGACCGCGTCCTCCTCGCTCGATCTGTTTTGATCTCCCGTCTCTTTCGCCGAGCTTCTTCTCCCTGGCTTTCGATCTTCCCTAGCGCGCGGCCCGCCCATCACGCCGGGTCCCAAAAACCGCGGAAACGCGCCGGCCACGCGCGCGGGGAACTCGAGGGGGCGACCGCGGCGGGTCTTTTCCATAGAACAGGCCTAGGGAAACGCTGAGCCGTCCGACGCGAAAACGAAATCGAGACGCGTCGGTTTTATTGGGCGCAAAGATGAGTCGCGCTCGCCTGCGTGTATATGTGCTGGCTTTTATGACCGGGGGTCTGTTAGTTTCGCTGCGATCAGAGGGCTAGCTGTTCCCTCGTGGAAAGGATTGTGAAACGTGATTCGAAACGGTCGGATCGACCGGCTTGCGACGCGGGAGCCTCGTATCTGATAAGCTACAAGCACGAAGAATCGTCATTACTTATTTCGATAACCGTGCAAACGTCGCAGCTATGGATGTTCTATTCTCGACAGTCATCCGCTGCACGGTCGTTGTATCGATCGATTGGCTTCGACGTCTTTCGTTTCGGCCTCCAGTCGAATCAGCGTGGCGGGGATTGTAGATTGGTGCTAATACGTATTAAGTAACACTGCGTTTAGTATGTACGCTTGTATTTGGCACCGCGGTCATTTCGGTAATCACTGTGTTCTTAGGGGGAAGTGCGGCGATAGGTTCAATGGGGATTTCAGAGTTTCCATGGAGGTTTTAAATGCTTGTCGAAAAAGTAGATCGCAATTGTACGCGTTGAATTCGTTTACTCCGTCATTTGCTTCTAAAACTCCGCAATCTAATCTTTTTTACGAGGCTAGTTTTAGCATGAAGTATTTTAAAATTACCAAGATTACATAGTTCAATGTCATGTTCCTGGCATAAGTGTGCAGATAAAATATTGATAGCACCTGGTTAGTCTAAATAAAGTTGAAAATAAAATACTTCACTAACACCTTGAATTACTTATACAGGAAATACATAGATTAAAAAAAAATAGATGTTAGCTAATAAGCTGTGCTAAAACGTGAAAAAATATGTTAACAGGATAGTGACTGTTGCATGTTATAAGGTGTATTTGTAGTTTAAAAAATAAGTATAATATCGATGGATTAGTGCGCATATATTGTAAGTCCACTTTTTGTGAAATTTGTGTTTTTATATGCAATAAATAGTTCTTGACTGTTTCTTTATGTTGTATAAAAAATCACATTCATAGCTAAGTATTTCATAAATTTGTAAAAAATAATATTTTTCTTCATTCTATGTTTAAGCCTGTTTTTCTCGAAAACTCTAAAAGTGGACATACAATATTTGTGCACTAAGCCATCGATATGTTATAGAAGCTTTACATCCCAATCTGTTTAAAACTCGTGTATCAGTTAAACAAAACCTGAGGATTCTCCAAGACCTATCACAAATCCCCATAGGAAGCATCATCTTCCTCGAAAGTCGGACTAACGACACAAGAAGAAACGTACGCCTGCAAACTTAACGACAACTCGTCTCAATTAACTCCACAGAATTCGAGCTAAATACATTTTAGAACACCACTATCCGACAGTCACATAGATTTTTCATAATACACCAAAGAGCATGGATATTGCATCTTCAAAAAATTTTCAAAACACTGGGAACCATAAAAAGAAACTAAAGGTACAACATACATAATCAGAAGAGAAATTTTCTCTTCCAAACCCGGGTGAAACGAGCAACTTCTCCTAACCCTTAGGCCCTAAAGGTAGGTTTTCCTATACGCGACTGGACGCAACATCAAGAAATTCAAAGTCGATTTTCTCGAAAATGAAGCACAATATCAAATAATTGTATTCTTTCTTCTCGATTTATTTACTTGCTATAAGTCGAAAAGAAACAGTAACTTTTTTTGATACCGCGTTTCATTTTCGAGAAAATCCACGTTGAATTTCTTAAAGCTGCGTCAAGACGCGTATATGAAAAAATACATTAAGAGTGGTCCTTAAATTACGTAAGGCTTTTTAGAGCGCGGTCGCGAATTTCTTACGTCTTCTTACAAAGGGCAGGGGTGTGTTTTGCCGCACACACGAGAGACCGAGTTAAATGAATTATATAAACCTTTAAAAGAATTTGAATAACTAAAAAAATGCGATGTAAAAAATATTACATAAAGAAGGAGAAATGTGTGGGGAATTAGCGTATGAAACCTTACAAATTTTTATACTGGAAGATTGATGGGGTAAGCAAACGTCAACATTACCCTTATATAATTTAAATACGGCCCTTAAAAAAAAACAAAGTTCTTCGAAATACCGATCTCGCCACCGCGAGTCCCATTTTCCTCCGCGATGAAATACGCGACTCGAAGATACCCGATGAACCAACTTCCGGAACAGCTTGCACTGAGCAGCGAACATCCACGACAAGTACAATGAGATTGTAAATCAGGGCTGCGGACAGGTATTGAACGGTTCGTGCCGTAGGAAGTATCGTTGACACGCGTATGAATCATTACAAGAGCGGGCGCTGCGTATCGCGGTGCGTGAAAACAGAGAACGACGAGGTGGGAAGGGTGGAAAAACGTTTCCCTGTGTGGCGTTTCACGGGCGGTGGGAATTGATTCCGCTGGGTAATGAATGAAGGCGACGCACGTCGCACTTAATCGTCGCGGCGACAATGGAGCACGAGGAAGTGGCGGGCCTTGAGCGTGGTGCCGCGGAGATCAGTCACGCCCGGGAATTTTGAACAGTTTTCAACCGACGCGCCTCGATGAATCGTACCAGTCGCACGGAGTACGGTAAAAACCGAGCGTATTCATTAGCCCGCGATACGCGTGACTGTTGTTTCCGGGGTCGGTGTTGCAAACGCGGAAAGAAACAAGTTGCCAGGAAGAGGAAGCTTTAGCGCGAGAATTTGGCCAAGACAGAGGGATATTTGGAAACGTGGAGAAAGCTGAAGCTTCCTGTGGGGATTTCTGAATGTTCATAAAACATAATCACGCGTTTCTTTTAACAGAACAAAATTTCAGTCCTCTTCAAACGACGTGTACCTATATTTAGATTTATTTATGCGATGTATAGAAAAAGAGGTAACATAGGTATTATTAATTAATATATGTTATCTGATTTGAAGTTAAATCTGCCATATTTTATACTCCATTCAACTCATATGATCAAGTATTTTCTAACACACCTTATTAGTAACACAAAAAAATAGAATATAATTGAAAATAATAGAAATAACAGAAATCTTAATAATAGAAATGCCTATTAATAATCGAAACACTATACCTCCAATTCTAGTTTCGCTGTTAATATTCATCTTCACATAGGTATGAAGAATACGATGCTGAGTTTCACAATCCTAAGAATCTCATGTTCCAGTAGCCCCATAGGTGCCCACAGAACGCGAACGTAATCGATAGATATGGATAGATATCCACCGGTTTCTTCTCAATCTAATTATAAGACACACGAGCGACACACCTCTTAGTTTAATCCATTTTCCTTTTCCTAACATTCATCTTCAGATTTTTCCGCCGCGGTGTACGGATTCACGGCTGTCCCGACACAAATACCGCCTAGCATCCTCGATAACGCGCCGCGGCTGGCCTCCTTCGATGGGGTCATTATCATTCGAACCGAGTAGTTTCCCTTTTCTTTTTCATCGCCGCCTGAAGCGCCCCGTTGTGCTCGAGTTATTGTCGTTAGAGTTATATTGTGCGTGAAAGTAACGGTAGTCGATCCCGCGGTCGGACGGAAAATTATGGTAAGATATACGGGATGCGTCTGCCGAGCAGGTTTTGTGTACTTGGGTGCGCGGTGAGACCGGAAGCGAGATAAATGGGCCTTGCTGTACATTCACAAACGAGCCGTTCAGCGGGCGAAACACTTTCCAACGATAGCGAGGAATGTTCGACCGAATCGAGGCGTTGTACGGGGTGTAGCGTTCCTTCAAACACGGTGTATTAATGGCTTGTAAACGTTGCAACACGCGATAGCGGCACTATAGGCGCTTTTGGCTAACGTAAGTCGGCTATTCTTCTTGCGCGGGTTCGTCGAAAGACGCGAGTAAAGTGGAATGGATTCGGAGGATTGTGAAATTAAATGTAAATCATTTTAGAGTAGACTTATTCATTTTTTCTTTGGTAGGATTTTTATGGATTGTGTCAAGGATTTTTGATATTTTTAATTACCTGATAATTTTTCTAGACTATTTATTATAGTGTCTTTTTTTATTTAGTGTTTAAATTTATTCTTTTTTGTAATGAATGTGTTGCAATTCATTTTTATAGTTTCGATACAATTCTTTGTTTGAGGAATTGGCTTCTTTTATATCTCCGATGTTTCCATCGAAAAAGCAGTATTTCTGATCTGGAGTACTTTAGCATTTAATTAGCATGTCCGCTGCTATAGTCGCGGGATTCAATTAAAATTGATTGAAATGTCAAAAGCAGCGGGATCCTTTTTAATGACGAAATAATTTAATCCACCTAATTCGATTCTATTAGACAATTATTTCTATCATTCCTCGATAGTAGATACGTGAAATTCTTGACACATTTGTGAGAAACATGAATAATTTTGCATGTATCTGCAGGCAAACTTTTCATGGATACAATTTTAGTTCCATTTTAATAGAACCTCGCATTTATCATTCTACTTCGATCGAAAATAAGAATTGACACCATTAATCACAAAGTAAGTTCTTTAACCTTTGGCAAGTATCGTCATCCTTCAATGATCCTTCAGCAACCAAATAACTACCGATCCCAATCGATCACCGATAGCCACGACTTACCAATTTATGAATACCAAATTTAATGTACTCTTATCTTATTCTCATTGTTATACTACAACTATAGCTTTATCTATCTATACAAAGGGTACGCCAGTTAATACCCATTTCCAGGGGGTACGTGAAGCATAAAAGGTTGCGAAACACTGAGCTAGTTAATCCATAACTAATCAAACCCCACAGTATAACTATCCTCTCAACTTCAAAAGTCATCCACTCCACCCACAAAGAAACACGTAGGTCCCTTTAAATCAGTATCACCCCCTCAGTTTACCTTCTCCTAGAAAAACACCCAAACTATTCACTCTCCTTTCAACACCCAACATTTTTCCATCTCTACAGCCACGAGGAAGATTACTTGCATCCTCGCGAAAGAACTCGTCCACCCACCAGCAAGCATCGAACGTACCACTAAAAAATCCAAACGACGCCCTCGCCTGTTCACCCGTTCGAGCGTGGCCATTTCCCTGGTCGATCTCCGCGCGAAAGGGTGGAGAAAAGTCGCAAAAGTCGCCGCGGAGCCGAAGAGAGAAAGGCGTGCAGGTACACGTAGCGCCACGTGCGCCGAGATTGGCACGTTCCTAACCTACCCCATTCGTTAACCTGACCCGTGTCGCGATTCCTCCGCAGGTCGATTCCCATCGAGCGTGGATTAACCTACATACGCGCGCGGGCATTTCTGCGGGGCAGGCACACACGGCGCGTAGGCGCTCGTCGATACAAAATTGACCAGCCCTCACCCTTCCGTCGCAGCGAACGTTCCAGTCGATACGCAAGCTTCCCCATGGAATCCAACGCGACCTTTTTTCACCCTCGCCCTAACGACGGGGCTCTCTATCCTCCCCTCGAGTGTGAATGAATGATAGGACCGCATTACGAACAGTTCCACCGGCGGGAACGTCTCGGCGGTCGTCGAGCATGGAAGGTGGTTGTAATTGGAATCTTTTCCAATTTCTAAAGTAGTTGAATGGAATTAGACACGCTACTTGGTGGTGAAGGAGTGATAACACTTCGAAAGTTGAATTTTTAGTTATTTAGAAATCGTAACGAAGGAGAGGGTAACGCGACGTCTTCTCTTTTTGAGAAATGAAGAAGACGCATGTGGGGATTTTTGGTACTTATAATAACGTTTTATGTAATAACGAACTTGGTGCAAATAATCGACGATTAAAGTTGGCAATAATGTCCCAACGCTAAGTCACAGAGGAGCTGATTAAATGGAAGACAGTAATAGAGCTATCAAAGGTGCATTTATTAAGATTCACCAAGGTTACAGTTCAACGCGATTTACCCAGAAAGGGTCACTGAGAAATGCGCGTTGCAGGTCGTTCAGCCCTCTAAATCTGGCGGCGGTGCTCGGAAATGAATAAATGCTGATGAACGTCCCAATTCTTTCGCCCCGTGCGTCGCGCTTTCGAGACGAAACGAGCCGCATTGAAACGTAACCAGATGAACGTCGAGTGCGTCTGCGGCGTTTTATTCAAGAATCTTGGCCAAGCACGTATTTTACCTCCCAATCCGGTCAAGTCCACTCGCTTTTGTTACAGTGGATCGGGCTCGGTGGAAATCCGTCGAATTCGACCGGAATTACGTTTCCTCCTGCGAGTTGCACATTCTCGAATTCCTATATCCACCGTTCGCGTTTCACGCGCAACTGTTGTGACTCGAGGCATCCACTGTCAAGATCACTGGACGTAGCTTCGACGATTCTTCAGATCTAATCGCAGCTGGAAATCGGGGGAAGGTAATTGGAATAATTGCGAATGGCGGACCATTAGTAATTAGGGAAAGAATTGGCAAGCACGTCCAGGGGCAAGATGGCGCGAAGAGGGTTGACAGAAGTGGAGGAATGAGAGGTTCGGAGCCGTTTAACTCGCCAGTCGGCGATCATTTGGCCGGGAAGAGCTCGCAGATTCCCTTTCCACGGGGAGGGAAACGCTTTCTTCTCGAGGACGCGAAAACGAGTCGGTGGAAAGAGTCAGCGAAGAAGTGAAACTCGATCCAACGGTACGAGCGAGCCGCCTAGAGCTCGTTTCTATCCGCTTCCTTTCCTTTCTATCGCGAGAGCGAAGTTCCTTTCTGCACTTTTCCGCGGCCCGCAACGGTACATTAGGATCGAGGCTGCTTTTTCCCCACCTTTCCCTCATCGGTCTTGGATAACGATGTCGTTACGCGAACGAACGAAATTTCCCGGGATCGTCAACCCTTTACGATCATCGGCTGGACTTTTTGTCACCCGAGGTGTTGAAGATCTTTCATTAGTCGCGGTGGCAAGTGACTTCGGTAGGGGAGGGGAATTAGCTAAGTGTTACGGCTCTAGCAACGGAAGGGGATCTCGAGCAAAGTTCCGCGAGGAGTTTTGAACTTCTAAGAATGGCCCTTCCAACTGGTAATCGTAACGTAAAGCTCTCGGACTCTGAACCCTGACTTTCTGCACTTGAAAATCCTACATCACCAACGTGTTTGTACTTCCTTCCGAGTTACGAACTACCTCCCGCATAACGCAAGCGTAAAGACACCAGTTTCTTCGTCATCGGTCTCCGAAATGGCGGCAAACGCAGACGGTAGCTTTTTATGGAAATCGCCGGGGGGTGCGAGATAATTGCATAAGGTGTTTCAATTTCTTATGTAACCTCCTTTACGATACCCCATATCTATTTTAAGATTATAAGTTCGTAAGACCTGAAGGAACTCCCACGGTAGACTAATAATAGAGCTGTAATTATTCGAATATTCGAGTTTCAAATTTGAATTATTCGAATATTCGAATCTCAAATTTGAATTATTCGAATATTGGAATCTCAAAATTTCAAATGCGAATTCTCTGTTATTCGAATCGCAAATTTAAATTCTCTATTATTCGAATCGCAAATTTAAATTCTCTGGTATTCGAATCGCAAATTTAACTTCTCTGGGATTCGAATCTCAAATTTGAATTCTCTGGTATTCGAATATTCGAAACTCAAAATCTAAAATTTGAATTCTCTGGTATTCGAATATTCGAATCTCGAAATCTCAAATTTGAATTCTCTGGTATTCGAATATTCGAAACTCAAAATCTCAAATTTGAATTCTCTGGTATTCGAATATTCGGATCTCAAAATCTCAAATATGAATTCTCTGGTTATTCGAATAATCGAATCTTAAAATCTCAAATCCATATTCTCTATTATTCGAATCGCAAATTTAAATTCTCTGGTATTCGAATCGCAAATTTAACTTCTCTGGGATTCGAATCTCAAATTTGAATTCTCTGGTATTCGAATATTCGAAACTCAAAATCTAAAATTTGAATTCTCTGGTATTCGAATATTCGAATCTCGAAATCTCAAATTTGAATTCTCTGGTATTCGAATATTCGAATCTCCAAATCTCAAATTTGAATTCTCTGGTATTCGAATATTCGAATCTCAAAATCTCAAATTTGAATTCTCTGGTATTCAAATATTCGAATCTCAAAATCTCAAATATGAATTCTCTAGTATTCGAATCGTAAATCTAAATTCTCTAATATTCAAATTGCAAATTTAAATTCTCTGGTATTCGAATCGCAAATCTAAATTCTCTGGCATTCGAATTGCAAATTTGAATTCTCTGATATTCAAATACTTAGGTTATTCGAATATTCACTACAGTCCTAACTAACGTCAGCATATTGAATACCGATACTTTAATTCCTAAAATACACCTCAAAACGTGACAAAATCAGGAAAGAGCGCACTAACTAATCATCCATCGATCCCGGGCATTGTCCACCTCGTTCGATCATCGCGCGCTAAGGGGGAACGAGGGTCCAAGCCGCGAAATCCCCAAGATCGAACGTGGATCGGCGTGGCCGCATGTGGTGCGTGCGCGCATATCCAAATATATAGGTGTACATATACATGTATGATGGGACTTACATTTTTGGTTCGTCGATGATCGGCCATCAACGTGAGCGCCAGCTGTTCGCGTAGCTTGTATCCCCCCACCGGCTGTTCCGGAAGTGCGAGCCTGGACGACACCGGGCTGGGCTATCGCGCTGGCCGCTTTTCAGCTGCTCCCGCACCTGCGTGTCATTCTCGCGGATGATCTGCGGGGACCTGTCGCCCAGGCGACCTCGAGGTGGATCGCTAGCCAGGAAAATCGTAACCGTCGATCACTTTCACTCCGCGAACGCGCGTTCCCTTCCGTGTCACGATCACGGCGACCGACGGTGTGGGATGGCGAGGAGGGAGGGCCGACGAAGCACGTGAAGAGGAACAGCAGAACGATGGAAGGTAGACGCGAGCGAAGAGAAGAGAAAAGAAGAGCACTGCGAGGAGCGAAAAGTGAAGTGTAGAAGTGGGGACAGGGGGAGGAGGAGGAGGAGGAGGAGGGGGCGGGAAGAAAGAGAGAGAAAGACGGTGGGGGGGGGGGGGAGGGAAGACGACGATGACGTCGAGGAAGTAGGGAACGGTAGCAAATAGGAGAAGGGGGAAACGCGTGGAGTGCCGGTGGATCGTCACAGTTTCACTTTTAAATTCCTCGAGGCGCTCGCTCGCTAGCCGCTCTCCACTTGCTCCGCTCCGCACCGCTGCGCCGACTAGGTCGCGTGCGTGTTGTGTACGGGGGTTACCGTTAACGTGACGCGGACGGCCCACGGTAACGTCACAGACCGCTCCTCGGCGCCGCTCTTCCTGCTCGTACGCGAGCTCCCGGTTAACGAGCTCCAGGATCGGCTCCAGGTGACAACGGAGCCGGACACCCGCCTGCCCCCACGCGGCTGTCCGCCGATCGTTTCGGGGATCAGTTGGCGGGATGACTTCCTCGGCGTTCGCACTTCCGCCCTTCGACTTGCATAACGCTACTCTCTCCCCCACCCCCCTTCGATCTTTCCCCCAAGTCCCCTCGCCGGAGCCCTTCCGTTGCCCCGGCCACCGTCAACTATTCTCGCGGCTGGATTCCTATCCCTGTTTCAAGGAAAACAGAGGCTCCTGCGCCGCGAATCGGCGCCAGACCATCGTTCCACGCGCACTAACCGCCCCCGGGCTTGCGCCCCATACTTCTCCTCTCTGGGTTAATGGCTCGCCGGAGCGTGCAACCCGCTCATGAACGCGAGACAACGCTCAGCTCCTTTCTCTCTCTCTCTCTCTCTCTCTCTCTCTCTCTCTCTCTCTCTCTCTCCGCCACCCCCGTTTCTCAGTTGTTCGTCAGTCTGGTCCGTGCACTACGCGGACACACGGGATCGCGACGCTTTCGAGTACTCTCCGGCAACGGTGGTTCGCGGTCATCACAGTCCAGCATCGGGCTCGCGCACCAGCCTGCCCTCATGCGTCCGCTCCGTCGAGCCTGCCGGTCGTCCCTCGCGCGTAACGGTGTCCGCTCCGGCCGCTGGAACCGCGGCCCGCGAGGATCCCTCCTTGTCACGTTCGCTGCACGAAAGGAAAGGGGTTGGAGTCGCGGGGCCACCCTGGGGCCGCTTGGCGAGGGTGACACGAGCGTGAGCCGTTCGACACCGGTCCCTTCACGGTCCCCGATGGGCGCTACTGTGCGCGGAAGATCAACGACTCGATCGGGACTGTGTGGGTCGTTGGGAATGGATCGCAGCTAGCTGGCGACAGCTGGCTGTCTACTTTGGCAGAGGATCGCCTCGTCGATTTCCCGCGGGCGTTACTCCTCGTTTCTCTATTTAATTCTGAATCCTGATTCGCGCGCGGCTCACGCGCGTCCACCCTCGCCGTGGCGGACGTTAAGCGACGAGCACGTCATGCGAGCGAAAGGCACCCGCGAGATCGTAACCCCGCACCATGTCCCTGTCGAAGATCGGTCGCGATTCATCGTCGTTACAGCCAATTAGCTAACGGCGGACGGATTTTGGTGGCTCGCGGTGCAGGCGGATTATTGTAGGATCTTTGGTCGATTGGAAAGTGCAGGCTGAGCTGTCGAGCATCTATCGGACCGTTTTAAATTGTTTCTTAATGGGTAGATCGTAGGAGAGGTGCGTTTTTTTATATTTCTCTGAAAGCTAGTTGCGCGAGAGCTTCTCCTGCAGCTTTGTCAAGCGACAGGGAGACGTTAGTTACGATAAGGTTCAATCGATAATTGACTCGTTATCGAGCACAGTCGATGTTCAGCGGGGCAGGACCGCCAACCGTGCTCGACAGCCCCGAATTATTGCTGGATAACGAGATCAATTCGGTTAATCACCGTTAGGTGAGCAAGCTGCGACCCGATTTCAAAGGTCGTCTCGCTTGATACGCTCAAAGGGAAATCCTGTGTTCTCAGAATGGTAAGACGGAGTCGGTATGTTAGAAGCTTAGGCGGTTTACTGTCGACCGCGGAAAGTGGAAAGAAAGCACGTAGCTACTGTCCGGAGTGTCGTTTAATTGAGATTATTCAAGAAATTGGTAATCTACTTAAGTGGAGTAGAAATTAGATACATTTCACAGTGGTCGATGTATCTGCATTGAGAAAGCATTAAGGTTTCCAGAAAGCTAAATTCTAATTTCTGAAGAGGATGTACAAAATAGCTACTTAAAAGTAATATAAATTGCAATCTTTTATGTGATAGAAAGCGAAGACGAAGTGGCAAAATTAATATACATGAAATTCTTGAAAGTAGTTTAAAAAGATAGAATGCTCTGAATTTAGTGTCTTGCAGAGTTTGCTTAGAATTTACACACTATGTCGAATTTTTCTATTACACTATTCGATTTAACCAATTAACGAATTATCGCACGAGTGAAATTTGTGCGATAGAAAATTCTATTAATTAAGCAGTTTACGATATCGAGCTCGACACAAGTACGAGCAGATTGTCGTGATTAGCAGAATTATAAATTCACTGGCCAATAGGGAAGGTGTTGAAAGCCGATATCGGATCATTCCTGGGCCGCTACACTATTAATTGCGACAGCTTGTCAGATTTTGACTCGCTTATCAAAGCAATAACCATAGGAATTATCAAAAGAGAACTTCCAAAATACTCCCTGAACAATTTCAACAATCCTATCGAACATCCTACAAACAGTGTTGGATTGGCCAATAAGCACGGGTCATATAAATTTTCTGAACTTTAAAATCCAGCTTTTGTTAGAACCCCTTTAAGTCAAATTATCGGAAATTCCTGAGAAATCGTATATTGCTTTGAAGATGATCATGTATAAGGAGACCTCAAAATCTTTTAAGTGCATCTTCACTGTCTCCTACATAAATCTCGCAGATACCTATACAAACACTTGAGAACACTTCAGAAGCTCAAGATTCTGTGTGACAAATCAAATCATCAAGAAAACCGTTCAGAGTCCCCAAACAGTGTGACGAAAGTACTCCTTCAATGTCCACGCAACGATTCTTACCCTGCCAACGCAAATTCCAAAAGATGCCTGCCCGAATTGCCGAGGGGCACAAAAACGGTCCCCCGTTAATCGCAGGCGATTCGCCCGGCGATCGCAGCAACGACCCCGGGCCACTCTCTAAAACGAGGAACCTTCGAGTAGCCCAACCTCGAAACGGCGAAATATTTAATTGCCCCGCTCTCTAGGTCACGACGAAACAATGAACCCGCGGCGGAATCGGAAATCAATGGAGGCCGGGCAGCGGGGACCCTGTTTGCGGCCGGCAGCGACGCGGGGGCCACCGATGATCGTGCATCGAATTCAGTTTCCACGGGGGCAGACAGGCTGTCTCTATTTTCATTGACACGTTGTTACACGGGCACGAAAGGAGGCTCGAGCGTAATGCGGTGCCGCGCGCGCGGCGGCCGCGACGCGCGTTTTATTTATAACCGGCGTCGGTCAGAAACGGCCTCCGCCGTGACGCGCGTGTCGGATATTACGCACGCGTGCTGCGTCCTCTCGCGTGCACACGCGGCGCGCCGAAAAGGTGTTACGAGATCAAAAAAGATCGGGGCTCCTCGACCACGGTGAACGTTTTTATTCCACCCTTTCTATTCTGATCCTCGCGGCTCACGAAACCGTCCTCTATCCATCCATCGAAGCAAAAAAAGGGAACCAGCACTGACGATCGAGCTTGTGTTAGCCGCTGTGTGTCCTAAAAAAATAACGGCACCGTGGTTTTTTTTTTCGATGGTACGGCACGATAGCAGTTACAGATTTTCAACGTCGCGAACGCGTGCACGGGGGAACCGATATGCGGGTCTGGCCAGAGGCGAGAAGTGGCGTAACCGTGGCTCGAAATCTATCTACGTTCGTTGCCGCGAGGGGAAGATCGATAATTGACCCCGACGATCTCTCTCGGGTTTATTTTCGGAGGACGACGGTGTCCCGAAGCGGCGGAGTTCACGGAATGTATAAATTCGAGGATCGTTTCGGCGAAGCGACGGGTCCCGCGGGGCACGGGAAATGGGGCAGGTTCGTTGGCCAGTGGAGGCTCCGCGTGCACGCGCCGGTCGTCGGATATTCAACGATCGGCGTTGCTTCTAATCGGCACGAGTCTCGCCGGTCGATAAGATCCTCTATCTGGTGTCGGTCACGGTCCGATAGATCGCTGCTTCGATCGCAAGGGTCGATCCTCGATAATCGCGCGCACCCACGCGTGTATCGCGGCGGGAACGAAGCCGATGACGCGTCGAATTCTTGCGTAGCACAGTGCACAACGGTCCTGGGTCGCTCGGCAGCGAGAACGTCACCTATCAATTTCGACCGAAGAAACCGGCGTTTCGTTCATCGCGACGGATCTTCTCCGCGACACTCGTCGATCTCTCGGGACGGGAACACAAGCACGGTGTTCCGTTCCCTCTCTCCCCTCTGCCCGTTTCTATCTGTCGCTCCGTTCAGCGCGAGCACATGGCCGCGGCGAGGGGCGAGCGAGGAAACGGTTGACCGTGGAATTGGAACGGCGCGAGACCGAGGCGGGTGTCGATACTTAAATTTTGGTGGGTCTGAGAGGCGGGCGACTACGGTGCCCAGGGTGTTCCCCCTTGGTGTCAGACGACGAGGCAACTGGAGCGAGAACGGCGGGATGAGAAACGGCAAACGGCCACGGGCGGGGGGGGGGGGGAGGAGGGGGCACGCGAGCGCGCTCGCTCGCCGATAGAAGCGTATGGCACAGAAAGGCGGAGACGGATGGGAGAGGCGAGTGGGAGAGAGACGGTGGACGAAGCGGCGATACACTGTCGCGGATAATGTACACAATGCGCGTGTGTTGGACGGACACGTGCACACGAACGGTGCGAGGATCGTTCGGGAAGAAGCGGGCAAGCGAAGCGTGTGCGTTGTTGCTTCGACGGGAGCGAGTGACGCGTGGAACGCGAACGAAAGAGAGAGTGCCGGGTGCCTAGGGTGCCGCGAGGAATGAACGCGGGCGAGCGCGAGGACCGCGAGGAAATCGGGGTGGGTGATGCGGCGGCGTGTGACGCGATAGGGAGAGAAAGAAAGCACGCGATTAGACGAAAGAAATAAACGACAGAGGGAAAGGTGAAGAACGGAACTGGAGAACGTCGGGCGAACTCGTAACGCGGGCGAACGTCATACGTATATGCAATCTATTTATATATGTAATATGCGTGTATGGGTGTGCATGCATGATGAATATATCCGGGAGTCTCTCTCGCTCTCCGGCTGATCACGACGTGACAGATTTCTCTTCCTGTTCCTTTATCTTTCCTTTCGTTCCTTTCTTTCTTTCTTTATCTCGTTATTCTCGTTTCTACTTCATCTCCCTCTCTCCTCTCTCTCTCCCCCCCCCCACTATCGTTTCGCCGTTAGCCTGCGTGTTCCCCCATTTCCCGGTTTTACTGCGTTCACCACAGGTGATCAGATTCACTTGATCCTTCCACTGTTCCTCTAGGCATGGGCCCCTCCACCCGCGATCTCCGCGACGACGGACAGACAGAAGGCTATTTGGAAGCTACTTTTTCTCTCTCCCTCTCTCTCTTCTCCTCTCCTTTCTTCGCTCTTTCGCGTGAACGTATTATTACATCGGGGCTGTGAACAAGCAGCGGGAGAACAGCACACACTTTGGTTACGTAGCACTCGCGTAAACTCTCGCTAATACTCGATTGGCCCCCTCCGCACGATTTCTATTCCCGGTTCCCTTATTTCTCTCGCGTGACGTCCCGTTTTCCTCGGCCGTAACGCGGACCGAAAACCGGCCAACGAAACAACAAACGGCGGTACACTATTGTGGCCCGGTCGTCGCACTCGCGGCTCTCTTCTTCCTCCTCCACCTCCTACTCCTGTTCCTTTCCGTTCTTCCTCCTTCTCCACCTCCGCCGATCCCCTCTCTTCCTCTTTCCTCTTCCTCTTCCTTCGCTGCTTCTTCCTGCTCCTCTTCTTCTTCTGCTTCTGCTTGCGCGCCTCCTTCAGTATCGAGTAATCCTTGCCGGCTGTCACAGCGAGACGTCACGAGGTGGGGACCAGCATCGGCACACGGGGTTCACGTGCGAGGCAACCGTGCGTACGGACGGGGACGGGTCGTGGTGACCGAACGACCGGCACACGATCGCGTTTACGTGGGCGGCCAGCGTCAGCCGGGGACCGCTGTCCACGAAGCACCCGAAGCACCGCGTAACCGACTTGACACACCGGCGACCCGTTTCGCACCGTCGATGAACCGTACCGCTTTGGACACCACACGACGCGGCAGTAGAAGCGACCGACGACCGGCGTAGGAGGATGCAGAGAGGCACACTCGGGTAGAAAGCGTTCGGCACGCTCGTCCGCGATAAGCCGACTCTCCGCGCGCGTGCACGCGTGGAGCCTCGAAGCGCGACAGACGTCTCTCCTCCCTCGTGGAGAAGGGAACGGACGCGCGCGGTCAGAAAAGCCGGGGAAAAAGACACGCGGGGAGAGAGAGAGTGAGAGCGAGAGAGAGAGAGACTCTATGTGTATACATGTGTGTGTGTGTGTGTATGTGTGTGTGTATGTGTGCGCGTGAGAGAAAGAGAGAGAGAGGGGGGACAGGGAGGGAGAGAGACTGACGAAGACGGAAGCAGGGATTCAGAGTGAGCGAGAGAAAGAGACGTGGTCGTGGAGAGAGGGAGAGAGCACCGTCGTGGCGACGGAGACGGAGGGTACAGCAGCACTAACGAGGGAGAGAATTCTTCGCGAGGCGAACGAGGGACGAGAACCGATCGGGCGAAACGCGCGCCGAAAACGTGCCACGGGCAGGAGTCTCGCGGACGAAAGCGAGGCGAACGCCACGGGGGCGGACCGTGTCGTCGGCGGTGCTGCTGTTCGACGCTGGTGCGCGGGGGTACACACGCGTGGAAATGAAAGAAAAAATAGAGGGCGAGAGAGAGAGAGAGAGTGAGAGAGAGACAGACAGAGAGAGAGAGAGAGAGAGAGAGAGAGAAAGAGAGAGAGAGAGAAGAGAACAGAAGGGAAGAAGAAAACGGAGTTGGAGCGGTATCTCGTAACGCGGAACACGCGCTCTCCGCAGTCAGCGGGATCTCTCGTTGTAACGCAACGTCGTAGGGAAACACACGCACTCTGTCTCTCCTTCTCCCTCCCTCTCCCCCTGCACCCCTCTCGCTATCCCTCACCCCTTCCTCGCTCTCTCTCTCTCTCTCTCCCCCCCCCCCCTCTCTCACTGTTTCTCGCGTTGCGCCCTGCCGGAATCGCGACGACGAACAGTGGCGGAGAGAGAAGGCACGCGGTTATAGGGACACGGAGAACCGGAGAGGCAGGGAAAGAGATGCAGCAACGGGCGTAGAGAGAGAGAGAGAAGGAGCGAGGGAGGGGTTAGGGGGGAAGGTGGCAGTGAACGAGCGTGTTAGCGAGGGAGAGTTGGGAACAAGGTGGACGGAGATAGTGGACGGTTTGCGAGAGGAGATAGAGAAGTGTACGGGGTATATCTCTCTGTCGCGGGCACAGCACACACGAGGTTACGAACAAACGCGGAACAGACGAGGAGAGGCCAGGGTAGCGCGCGCGAGCGACGTAGCTCTCTAGCAGCCGGCAGCCTGCCGCTCGGGTCAATGACCTCTCCTTGCCGTCGTCGAGCTCTCCTCCGCTTGCGTTTACTCCCCACCCGGCCGCCTTCTCCCCACCAGTCGCTCGCTCCCCTGCCCCCACCACGCCGACCGCCACCCCCACTCCGTCGCCTGTCCCCTCCACGCGATCTTTCGCCCCACCAGCGTCGCCCGCTTCCCTACCTCGCGCTCGAGCTCGGGCACGTCGACGTAGCAAGAACGACGACGACAACGGCTACGTCAGTTGGAAGCGTAACGACGTTTCAGCGACGCGTTTTCACGGGCCAGAGGGGCGAGCGTTAAAAGGGTTAGAGGGGGAGGGACGATCGACGGACGCGGGTGGGGAGAGAGCGAGAACCCCTCTCTCGCGGAAGGCGGTGGGAGGAAGAGCGTGGCGGAAAGGGGTGGAAGCCTCTGCCACTCGCGTTGTTTTCTTTCCTCCACGCTCTCTCCCCCGGCTCCTTTGGCTCTGTCCCTTTTCCGCCGCTACAGCACACCCCTCTCTTCGCTTCAGCTTTCTCTCTCTCTGCGCAGGACGACTCTCTCGCTCCCCCTGTTCTCGGCCGGCCGGGGGTGGGGACGCTCACCTCCACTCCGCGGCAAGCGTACACCGGGTTCACTGGTACAGTGTACCCTCTCGAGCGGTGCAACGCTCTCTCTTCCTGATTCCGCTTCTAATCCGTAACTCCCTCCCCGGGGCCGCCTCGAGGAGATCGACGCGCATCGGCGGTCGACTGGGGAGACGGAGCGCACCCGAAGATGGAGGGAGGGTCAGTGATGACCGATTCCGGCGGTAATGGGATACGATCCAGGGTCAGATTCGGTGCGCGTTTGAAATCAGGGGGTGGGATCGCGCACTTGTCTCGCAAGCGTCCGCGGGATCCGCGTCGCGGTTGTCATTCCTGTGGAAGCACCTCTTGAAAACCGTAGACTCGCGGGCTCGGTATCGCGTACTCTGCTTTCTGCCAGCTTTCGAAGCTGGAGCGTTAGAGGATGAAGAGGAATGGAATTTTGAACTTGTTCTCGAGATGACGATTGAATATTGGAATGGGATGATTATCGAATGAAAAGAGGAAAATCTGTACCCTGTACCTACTATTCAGATGTGTCTCAAATAATAATAGAGTTGTATAAAGGGTTAATGAGTCAACAGATTTGATGCAGAAGCTTCGTGGAAGTATTTTGCGTTTGAAAGGAGTGGGGCGCATTTTGAAGTATTTGGATTGAATGTAGAGCATGTTGTAACCCAATAATGACGCTCGTGGCGTTTTAGATTGTAGGTAACATATAAAGGTCGCGGCGGAGATGTAGTTTAAATTAATGAAGGGTTGGTTACTTCATAGTGTGTGAAACTTGCGTACGACCTCAATATTTAATTAAACTGGAACAGTTAGGAAAATTTCCTAAAGTTAGAGCAGACCACGTGCGTCAAAAATTTAATTTATATTCCCCCCGAAAAGTTACTTTTCAAGGGCAATTTATATGTTCCGCAGTAAATCGTTTGTTTAAAATCTGGTTAATGTTGAGTGGCTTTTCCTATAGAATACCAGACCAACTCACTAAATGATAAACCAGTCACAAAATGTGTACTTTAGGGTTAAAAGATTTCTTCATTGCATCACCAGATTTTTAGAAACTAATCAATAAATCTCCCGCTTCGATAACTATTCGAATACTATTTTCGAAGACGAGTGTTGCCCTAGGTTCAGTATCTAAATACCTAGGAAGCTGTCGTCTCTAATACCCACTTGACAGTGGAACATCAATACCGAAGTAGGAAGTAGTATAATCAATGTTTAAGTAAACACAATTTCCGTTCAAAAGGCTCGACTGCTAACGAACCCATTAATCACACAAGCCTTGAAGCCTCTGAACACTTATTCGTATCTCTCCCTTTACTTCTACCTATTCAATTATTTACACAAAAAATTCCAAACACTTGTAACGATACAGTAAAATTTTTATTTAAATTTGATTCTGGCTGAGAAAAGAAAAGGGGAGGAAGATTCTTATACTAAAAAATGAATAAACCAATCGTTTTTCATCGCTAACCACTGCCTATTCTGGCATTAGAGTATTCGACTGGCTTTCCAGCTTTCAACGCGTAACGGTGCTGCCTGTTCAAGGTCAGAATTTCACTGTCGGGCGTCCTTGATAGATTAGCTCTCGTTAGTTCCCGTTATCGACGGCGAACTCCCTCGATGGACCTTTGCTCGTGACATTGTAGCACGGCCGTAAGTTTCCTAAGCGTTCCGATATCGTGCCGCTTCGATCGCAGATCGCCGATTAGATCGGCGAAATATGGCCGACGAAAAGTCAACGGCCCCGCTATTTATTCGATCCACTGTGTGTCACTCGATTCCAGCCACGTTCCATGGTGCCAGAAACTTTGAGTGGCAATTAATCATCTAAAGTGAGAGAGCCCTCGATCTTCTCGCCCACTTTTCGATCGTTCAAGGTCATCAGGAAGCCACGCAGAGGAAGTGCCTTTTATCGATTATTCGTGTATCGGTCGATACGCCAAATTCGAGTGACTTGCCTTTTTTGCGGTAACGTTAGAAATTTTCGGAAGATAGTGACAAGCTTCTTTTTGTAATTAATAACGTGGGCTTCGATTTTTTAAATGCTGGATTTTTATTTATTGGATCACGAATTGATTTTCATTATAGTGAAGTTTATTTATACATTAGATACATTTTTCGATTTCTGAGCACAAAAGTGACTGAAAGAAATTTCCCAAGATATATCTTCTTTCTTATATGAAGGGGTAGTGGAATTTGTAGCCAATCTTCATTATTGCATCTGAATTTTCTCATACAATCTAAAAATCTGCGAGCAAACCTTATGCTGTTATCGCACATAGAACTTGCCGTATTCGAACCCGAAAATCTCGCGTCACCTAATCTGTGTAGGAAGATATTTTTAGGTCAAAGAGGTTTTATCTTCATAGTCGTATTCCTGATATTTCGCGGCTGTATTTGTTCCGAAGCGCTGCGAAATCACCGAAACGTTGACGCTGAAATCGGTCACACCGTATAATTAACAAAGCCGAAACGTTCGCAGGAAATCCGACCGAATTCAAATATGATGTACATGCACCCCAGAGGGAAACTAAATACTTTATACGACAGCAATGCAATTTTATTTGGAACAGCGAGGAAATCCTTATACGCACTCATGCACGTGTAATGTAATTTGTTCCTTTCGTTACGAGTTTTGCAAACTTCAAATGTCATTAATCGCACCTTGGCAGAGAGAATATTTATCGAATGAAAGGAAACAGTGTGATAATTGTGGTAAAAACAAATCAGAAATAGAATAACATTTATTATTTATTTGACTTTGATTTTTTGGTAACAGAAGAAACTAAATAATTGTAAGCTTTGTTCCGCAGGAATGGTTTATGTATTTTAGAAGATAGGAATGATAAATAATTTCAGGGATTCTTTCGCTTTTAATGGTGACTTCGTTGCGCGCGAACATCTTCAAGTAGAAAGAAGCGAAACTTCGGAGACTCGCTGCGTCCGAAGAAGATATTCAATTTATGCAATTTACCGGAAATATATGATAGATAATAATTAATTATCTCAATGTAAAAGGTGTTTCTTAATCCATTAATGGGGATATTAACGAGCAAAATAATTAATAATTAGCAAAGTGATTTCAGTTGGGTTGATCCTTTATAAATGATTGAATTAAATTAAGTTAATTGACGAGAAACGTATTTAATTTACGTAGCGCAGAATTGAATTTTCATTTCATGATTATTTGTTACCTTGCTCACAGGGGAGTGTTAAATAAATCCTCCTTTTTGTGAAGACTTATGAAATAATAATTAACATATCAAACAGTACAAAGTATAACTTATACATTAAAATATACTTGTCTAATGTTACCCTCTCTAAGGACAGAATTAAAGATAAAACGTTTCCTTTGCTCATTGCTAGATGAGGAGGCAAAGACAGGAAAAATGTAACTATGTGAGGTCTTTTCGAGGTCCAAGCGTCGCCTGAAGTTTAAGGTCAGAGTCAGATTTCGATGGTCTTATCGAGTCTCCAGATACCGCGCTTTATCGTGGCCAAGTTTCGTATTAACGTAAGCACGTTGTGTAGTTTATCGAAACCTATGTTTGCGTAATATTTATTTAACGGGGCTGACTCGTTTGTTATAGCGTCGAGGCGAAGGAATGTCAATTCAGATCAGATGTATTCTGTATTAAATTTGCATTTTATTAATCCCTATTAGACTCAGCTTCGATGAACAGCGTCGTAATATAAATGTATTATAAGTTAATACATATACTCGTGATTTTATTTTTATGTTTGAATTAGTCACTTGTGCCCATCCAAATTTTTTCGCGCTCGAGTATTGGAGTTTTTGGAATTTAAAATCAAAAAATTCCAAAATGTATTTCCATTGCTCCTTAAAATAACATTTTGTTAAGAATGATATATTTTTAAAATTGTGGTTAAATGGTAAAAAAAAAAGGGAAATTATTGAACTTGCGTGACGCAACTATCACATGCAGAAAAATCTATTTCTAGTTAACGATATCCAAGTATATACTTCATTCAAAATTGCATAAGAAATAGATTGTGAACTGGATCAATTAGAAGCTTGCTGCCTCGAGAGTCCCTCCTTAAGTCCTTACCGGATGTAAATGTTGCGTTATAGAAAATTGCAATTTTAAATGAGGTTCTTTAAGACGGAAATGGGAAATTAGGGGGAAAACAGGAAGCGAGAAACTAAGTAGAATACACGAGACAAGGAGGAAAACATTTATCGGTAAAAGTACCTACCATTTCGCCATCTCTTCCGGGTAAGAGAAAAGCAGCAGGAAAAAGATAGCCAAAAATCTACAAAAATAAAATCCCATTTAAATCGATCCACTCGAATATCTTGGAAATTGTTGATGATACTAAAAAATACTTCAGCCAAAAATTGAATGGTTTCTAGGGGCACATAATGACATATGATGGTCAACTTTAATTTTTTTAATAGAGTTATATATTTATTATTTCATCAATCGATGTAGCTGGGCGATTTTCTACAAAAAGGTACTAAAATATTTGTGGCAAAGAAAACATCAGTTAAGGAGATATCTTAATTGTAATATTATGTACAGGGTAATTCATCTAAGTGTGCCACCTAAATAAACCTGCACACAGTGTAATAATTAGTTTTTAGTGCCCCCCTTGATACCATACAACTTTTATTTGAACCATTCTTTCCTATAACAAAGAGTTTACTCTGAGCTGCGTCAATTGATGCAATAAAAAATGTATAATTCCATTAAAAAAAATCAAAGTTGACCTCCATATGTCTACCACGCCTCCACCTACGAAAGAACCACTTACACCACATTATGTGCCACTCGAAACCATTTAACTTTTGCCCGAAGTATTTTTTGATAACATCAACAGTTTCCAAGATATCTGACTGAATCTGATAATTCTGGAACACCCTATACATTTACTATTTCACATTTACTAATCAGACAAATTTTTAAAAGTCATCCTCGTCCTAGAATCCTCCACGCTCATCGCTATACAACTACCTCAAAGAATCTACCCATCAACTTCCAACTAAAATACAAAACTGCGTTTTAATCGACTCGCACGAATCCAAGTGAAAAGTAAGCTGCTTACTCCGCCGTGGAATAAAAGGCAGCAGGGACAAGAAGTTAAACAAGAACCTGCGAAAATAGGAAAGGTAAACGGCATTGGCTGCGCATTTAGCCATCGGTGCCTCTCCAGGGACAAAGACGGAAGAGCGCGCCGGCGTCGCGGGAGACAAGGAACAATAGTGCTGTGTGTATCTGGCAGCGATGCGGCCGTAATCAGAAAACCGTACGGTGGTTGGAGTGTTAGCGGCAGTCCTTCATAGGACATTGACTTTGAGATATCGTCGGCTGGCTGCGACGACCGCTATCTCATTTCGGCTTATCACACTTGTTTCGCTGTACCTTATCTGCCCGCCGCCTCCTTAAGTCACTTTCCCGCGGGCTGCTTCGTGAAGTCGTCATCGCTGGAGGCAGAGGAAAACGGGACCAGCAGAATTATCACGTAACGAGCTTAAACAGCTGAAATGAATAATTCGCGGCGACAATTCTTATCTTTTTCAAAGTGACTAGGTTCTTTATTCCATAATCTTCGCGAGTTTACTTCAGTAGTCGATAAGTAGAGGAATTATCTTCGGGAGCGATTGAAAGATACTGCTACAAGTTACAAGAGTTCTTCTTAACAGATTAGATTTAATTGTTGATAAGTCACCCCGCTTCGAATCTCTGGGGTAGATCTCCCAATTACTGCCAGTGGCCCTATTATTACCATTTGATTTATTTTACTTAAAGAAAACGTAACGTATAAAAAATAGTGTACAATAATAATAATAAAAAGAAGAAGACGAACAGTCCCAATTTAATAATTTTCTTTGGTGCACTATTCTTTATACGTTACGGTTTTATTAAGTGAAATAAATCAAGTGACACTAGCAGTAATTGGGACGTCTACCCGACATCAAGTTTGTGCTACTCTGTTCTAACTCCTTTATTCATTTATTTTATTCTCTCATGAACCAATAAGACCCATTTTAAGAGAGAAGAAGGTGAAAAAGACGCAGAGTAGGGAAACAGCGTTACCACAAAACAAAGAGTAACGGAATAAAATATAAAATAATAATAATGACTCAAGTCCCATTAACAGTTGATATCGCTCTGTACACTCTCACTTTAAATGAGGAAAGAGATCCATGGAAGAGATCAATCTCGTCCCGATGCAGATTTGCCAGGTTGCAGATCCTATGAAACTTCTAACTTCTACTTCAATATCGAAGGAAAATATATTTAGGTGAATATGAGGGAATCTATATACGATATTCCTCTTTGGGACGTCATTCTGAATTTCCATAATAATTTTAAAAAATGACAACCATGGCAATTATATATGTTATTAAACGCTACTTTACGCTGTGTTATATATACTATTAAAGCTTGCCGACAGAAATATTCCACGGGCACGTGGTTGCATAACTTTTTATCTGTCTCGGCAATTAGACATCGATGGTATCTGCGGCCCAACTATTCCCGCCGAGGCAATATTGTTGTTTGCACAAACGCGTCGACGTTTTAATACATACAATATCTGTCGCGTGTCGACTTCTTTCGTGGCTCGATGTCCATCGAGGCAGAAGTTAATTTAATTGATTACGACGGCGCGGGATTGTCACGTAATCACGGGCAAGCGTGTCGTTATGGCGCTGGAGAGCGCGAGACGTTCGCGGGTAACGACGTTTCTAATTATAAGTCGAACTTCAATAGGCTTATCACGGCGGGGCAGGTGGCTTTTGCGCGGACTGTTATTAATAAACATGCATGAACGTCGCCGAGGATCGGTGAACCGCGCGAGGCTGCTGGTTGCAACGCGGAGGATCGGTTATTGTAAACCTTGGCACCGATCGGCAGCGTAGAGAGGTGTTGCTCCTGCGAAGGAAGGCGCGGGATTCGGCGTGGGAGGCACTTGGTTGCAAATTCTTGCTGGGAATGATAGGCGCGATAAGTGTATGGCAGATAAGCTTGTGGAATTGGCGTGGATCTGGTTTCATCGATATGGATGGGTGTTGGCTGTGGCGGATTTAAGGAAAAAGGTGGCAAACGTTCTGAGACACCCTGTATATGTAACAGAATTGCAAATAAATGTACGCACGCGTGGTATGAAAATTTTAGAAAACAAAAAAGAATATTGTGTTTGGATAAAAGCTACTTTTTTTTTTAAGGTAACAACTACTAATCGACCGCCCGTTAAATCCGCCACTGTGTATTGGGGACTATGGCAGTGTCGGATGATAGTGTTAGGATGAATTGAAGATGGGAGAATCTGGGAAATATGGGGGATAATTAAAAGTATTCAAGTATGTTCGGTATTAATAGTTTATTTGTTGAGCTTTTCTTTACAGATATTTGTTTGTGCTCAATTCGTAAATGTTACTTGTTCCTGAATTATTTACTAGAAGGGATGTCCTCCTTGGGTCGATCTACGTTGGTATCTTATTTAACCCTCATTCGTGTCTCAGTCTCTCAATTTAATTTGTCCCTTGGTGTCAAATTGACAGAATGGTAAAAAGTCAATATAACGAAAAGATAAATAGCGTTGACTTTGCAAATTCTTTTATTGAAAATAAAAAATGAAATTTCTGTATATTCAGGTATACAATTCTTCAAATCGTTTACAAATAATATAGCCGCACGGAGCCTCGGGTAAAACCTACATATGACAGAATATCATTATTTTTCTGAGAAAAATGTGTCAAATAGACGCTAGGGACGTATGAGGGTTAATTATTAGTAGAATTATGTTTTCTAATGTAGTATGCTTACATATTCAAGAGAACTGTTTATTGAATTTTTGTTTGAAATATTTTTGGATATCATCAATGATGTTCAAAGATATTCTTACTCTAGTATTTTTCTACTATATCTTATCCTTATTTCCTGGATTAGCATTATCCTGTTTTTTTCTACTTTTCAACTTTACTTACCTCTTCCTCCTCTGATTTCTTTCTCTAGCATACATCCCCACGATTCTTCTCCTTTCTCCAAAATTCTACACTTGATACCTCCCTCGTTTACCACTTCCCTGTACAATCTGTTGTATCTCGATTCTCTTGTCCCACTTTCCCTTTCATATGTTATCCTCTCTTCCAATTTACGTGTCATTTCTTCCCTTATCTTTCCTGCTACTAATCTCCTCCTTTTCCTCCTACCTCCCCCATAGATTTCCCAACAGGACTAAATGTGATCGACGTACCGACCATCCGTTTTAAATCAACAACAGCGCGTGATAACGCGAGATTTTCAACGTCGACAGACGTAAAACGTTTAACTCTCGCCTCGATGATGTCCCATGTCTCGTCCCGATGTTCCCAGGTTCTTCACCTCTTCCTTCTCGGTTTACAGCTTCGCAGAAGAAACGGATCCGACGGAGATAGTTCGTTATCAGGGCCCTGGTGTTATTATCGCGTGATAGCGCTCTGGTTAGTGATTAATTACCGAGCAAGGTCGGATGAAACGTCGACCCTTGATTTCGCGATTGTTCGGCAAGTTTTGCGCAGTTTCTGATTACCTGAATACATACCAGCCGTTAGCTGTGATTATCAAGATACGAGCAATTAATGTTTCTGTTTGCGGATGCGCATCTCCTGTGACAGCGTACATGGTTATTCGTTAGTCTCCCTTGCAACTTTGTTGGGTTTTCGCGGCAAGCTTGAAACCAGTATGCAAACTTATCAACTATTATGTGTTGTTTGTTGTTTGTTGTGTGTTGTTTGTTGCCTGAAGTTTAAGAACGGTGTTGAAGGAGTATGTGAGTAGTGTAAGACCCAGGATGTACACTTCGTACATCACACTTCACACACTACACTTCACATATCACACACCACACAATTACACTTCATACATCACAGTCTCCACACATTGCACTTCACGCTTCACAATAGTCCTGCTCTTAACTTAGGAACTAAGTAGTCAGCTTACGATATGAGCACAATGTGGAAAGTATTCAGGTAAGTTATTCTTTATTTTTGTTATTATTTCTTTAGTATCGATACATACAATATATCGGACAGAAAGTATCGATATTTTGTATCGGACATCCCTAGCAGTAGCTCGCATAGGACGGCCGTGTCGAGCACTTTATGTATTCCAAACCTTAAATATATTCACATCTTGCATTCTAAATACCATACTCCTTTCCCCTCCTATACTATTCTGTTTCCTCTATCAAATAAAAAAACTTTCATATGGAACATTTTTTGCTTTTTCAATAGTTTGAAAAATTAGGTACTCATTTTACAAATTACGTTATTGCACGTTCATGAAATTTGTTTTGCGTTAAATAAACCGGAATAGGACAGTAAGGTTAAAAGGCGAATGTAATATCGTTTTATTTTCATCCTCCTTTCTCTTCCGTTGAACGGAATATGTTCATAAGACGATCTTTAAATTGTTATTCTAACAAAAACATTTGTAAATCGCGGGCTCCGACTCTCAGAAAATTACCTACTTTTACCTGTGCTGAATTCTAATTCCTGCCACGCGTAGCGTTACAATCTGTTTCGAGACTTCACCGGTAACGTTGCATGCGACACTAAAATGGCAAGGGGGTCCTGGCACCCCCCAAACCAGTGACAGAAAAATACATTGGTTGATAGATATCCTATACCTCGTCTGTGATAGGATAGACCTATCACATTATGGAACTTCGTGTCACCGCTCAAACTGTGTTACCGACCCATAATTTGAGAACTGAATTTAGTGGCCTCTGCTCATGAACAGCGTCCAACTCGGGAACTACTCTGAAGTGTTACGTGTGACTTGTTTAGAGTGAGAGTTTGACATAGAGGGCTTTCGCTACCAGGGCCGGCGGAACCCATTATGCAAGTTATGCGTCGTATAAGGGCGCGCCCCCAACCAAGGGGGCGCTAAAAAAATATATCGCACGCTTAATAATAAAGGAATCCAAATCCCACTTGAACAAAATGTAAATGTAATTACATTTACATTACAGGAAAGGTCCTCGCACCACACGACCAAAAAATTCTGATTTTCCCACAAAATTCCAAATTTCAGCTTGGCTACTTTTCTTGCAGGTACACGAATCGTGTAATGGTATTTTTAATTAGTAGTCAATATCTATAGAAAACGCGCTACATGATCATAAACTGAATAAGCACTTATAACCCACGTTAGACCAATTAATAAAGAATTTTCGTACTGAAAATTATAAATTTTAAAGTCTCGAAAAGGGATCTATGATCTCAGATTGCAGATAATCAGATAAATAAATAAGTTTTGATACTTTCATATCATCTCTATCATTTCTGTGACTTATTTTATTATGGAAAATGTAAATGTATTGTCAAATATAATCAAATTAATATAATCAATTAATCAATTAACGGTGGCGGTTATTTTTATACTCGGATTCTTCGTCAATTGTAGACTTTCTAAAAATCATTTCAGCGCTTTTGGAATTAGGTTTTAAAATATAAACTCGCAACTACTTAGTTATGCAGTTGCAATAACTTTCGTCATACCCAATTACTTGTTTCATTATTTATTATTTGGAATTTACTCACGATCAGGTGCATTTAGACATTAGAATCTGAACAGGATGCTTCTGGGTCTCGCAAAGGAAAAACAAATGTATACGTAATACGTCTAATCATATTTATTTGTTCATGTACTGTTACTAGTAGATGCTATACGCTTAAATACAGATGATGTATTGCAGAAACGAATATACCAAAAAACTTAGCAATGTACACGCTATTCGAGTCATTTTAAATAGATTATTTATCCATTATCGATTACATCGTCCAACAAGAGTGGTTCCGGAGGGATAGGGAGGGGGTGGGATACCGTTAAATATATTAATTTCATTGTGCAAACACTCGACGATTGAAAACAGTTTCAAAAATCGCGTTAAAGAAAGTACAAAAAAGATGGGAAATGGATGATGATCGACTGGAGGGAACAGGACTGGGAGAGGGGCGCGTGTGTGAAAGAAACAGGGAAGATGTATACATACACATATATATATATATATCTCTATACAAAACTAATCGACGGAAGGCGAGAAAATTAAAACGCTCTCACTGACGATCGATAATAAGCTATGATACAAAGTTCGACGAGAATAATACTTTTTTTTCCTCCGAATGAGATTAGACTGGATTTGTAATCTTCTCTCACTCGTCTCATCCGTTCACGCATGCACACGCGCACGAACATGCATACGCGCGCATGTTCTCTCACTTAAGACGTCCACGCGCAATCTCGTTCGCTCGATTCTCCTTTCTCTCACTCTTTCTCGCTGCACAACGGTTGCAATCGAACGCTGCTTTTGCTGTGATGTAAAAAAAGAAACAAACGAATAAAAAAAAAAAAGGAAAAAGAAACAGAAACGTAACACGCTCTAACGCTCGCGAGCGGAGACGAGACGCGGTCAATATAGTGTTGTCTAACTGTCATGCATGACGCGTTTGGCTGTGCGGGACTAATTAAGAAAGAAATTAAAAAGAAAGAAAATCCGCGCGCGGCTAAGAAATCTCGATGCTCGAGTGTCGCGAGCTTCTCTCGTCGCGCGCAACGCCCCTCTTCTTCTCCGCCATCACCGTATTCCGAGTTTCATCGCGTGGAAACAGCGCGGCACGCATCGGCGAAACGAAATACATATTTATACATATATATCTTACACAAATCTCGGCGCTCCCTTTTTACAATGAAAACCACTTCATCATCTTTGGTAGAAACTACTAAATAAATATTGTCGCTTAGAGTAAGAATCGGTGTTTGGATCAAGCAAGCGTGCAAGCTTCCTCCGGCAGGTCTGCCAACTGAACTCGAGTACCTCGTTAGGGAGAGGGTTGTTGTGTCTCGCCGTGGATATTTCAAATCGTCCCCTTCGCTTTCCTTTCTCGCGCGATGAATATCGCGAATGGTCGGGAGGAATGACGACGATGGGAATATGTTCTTTTAAAAAAAAAGAAATGAAAAAATCTGCTATATCATGGTTCCGTAGGTCTCGTGTAAACGAAGGAATTCTTCGAGAGGAAACTAGAAAAATATACACGCATGTACAAGGTGTCCTGAAGTACGGCTCGCGGTGCTTAAGGTTGCCGTTACGCGTCGCTGTGACGAACGCCGATACGATATATAATGCATAGTCTTCTAGACGATTACGGTGCATGCTGCTGTGCGTCCAAGTGTAGGGTGTATAAAAGAAACCGGTAATGGTCGTGGCTTTCGCGGACGAATCAACAAGTGTAGATCGCTGGGGACCTAATACAAAAATTTGTCGCTAAGCTCAGCTTCGCCAAGAAGCTCACGAAGAGTACCAAAAGAACCATGCGTCTCGAGCAAACCCTTTCCCAGTAAAAGACTGTTAAAACTGTGGCCAATTAGATCGCACTTAGAGGTGTCTGCGCAACGCAACTGCCCAGAACTTTAACACTCTTTCGCGACGAAACGATTCGCTCGGGAGACACGCTTCCTTCTGAACTTTTCACTGCCAGCTCGAGTAGAGTACGTACAAACAGATAAAAAATTTAACCCCGAACATTATCGCCAAGATACGAACTTTTCACCAATCTCCATCGACCCAGGCGAAAGGAACGCGAGGTAAAAACAAAGCAACTGAGACAGGCATCGTTCACCTTCTAGCGGCGGCTCGCCTACTGTACTCCCAATGTTTCATTCACCGCCAGACGAGTCGATCGACCTGTCGCCAGCCCGTCCTATCGATTCCTGGCCATCTTCCCTCGCACTCCACCGAAATACCCATGAGGTCTCACCTGCGCGTCGACTTTCCCGTTCGTTCGCGTTGAACGAAGAAAAGCCACCGGGACGAGAGTTACCGGGTGACTGCTTGGCGAACACGATCGATCGACGTCCACATTCGAACTAGAGAGCTTCGCCATTTCGATCGCGAACGACAGGGTTTGGGGGGTTGAGGGAGGCCTCGCAGCCTCCCCGGGGGTACAAATAATCCTAACGCTATGTCACGTGAAATTCGACGCGAATTATCTAGTTAAACCGTTTGCCTAATCACTAGGTAGCCTCTATTTTCGCACGACTCTCGTTCTCTCCCACGAACGTGTCTCCCGTCTGTCCACGGCGACCCCCCGGTTACCTAGGTTCATCAAACCTAGCACTGACGCGAGGAGGTTCGTGGGTTTCGCGGTACTCTCGAGCAACGAGCCTGAGGAGGGTCGGTCCACGGGGTTTCAACGAGGAAGAGGATGGTCCAGAGAGACCCAGGCCCGTCCTCTTCGATGTTCCAAACACGCGAACCCCTTCCACAGGCTCGTGGCCGGGGATCTAGCAACGATCGACGATCTAGCGACATCCTCGGGTGACCCCGTGCCACCTCGAGGCCGTGGGCGACAGAGAGCAATTCCCAATCTCGCGACTCCGCCCATCTTCGTTCCCTCTTGGTTCACCGGCTCTGCTCCTGCAGGGGGGAGGGTCCATAGCGGTGTCCCCAGGCAGGCTTCAACAGGACGAGCTCTTCAGCTCGCCGATGTCGGCGATGTTCTGCAGCAACGCGGCTGCCTCACTGCTCAGCTGGGTCTTCGCGTTGTACCGTTGCTTCAGGGTGCTCAATGCGGACAACAGTCTTGTGTTTGACGTCATCAGACGCGAGTTCGCGGCGTCCAGGGCGGCTATTTGCTGCTCCTGCGCGTCGATCACGCGCTGCTTGTACGACAGCGTGGCCGACATCTTCTGTTGCTCGCGGCGCAGCTCCTCCTCCACGGAGATTAACCTACAATGAACAGAAGAGCAATCCGTTCAGCCAGCTACGCTTTAACAGATACGCTGAGAGGTCTGTTCTCATGGCGAGCTATGTGGAGCTCGCTGCTTTCCCATGGAGCACCCTCTGGGACCCCCGTAAGGCTCGATCCTAAGGACTGGATCGAGGTGTCCTTTCAGGGACAGATATGCGGGTTCTAATAGGGGAACGGAGGATGCTCCGATGGTTCTGAGCGCACACGGAACTGAGCTTCGCCTGTTAAGTCTCTCTGCAGCGTTTTCTTTCGTTATGGTTTTTAATGGTCCATGTACACTTGGAAGCCGTGATGGATGGCGAGAGAACCACGAGGCCAGAGAGATTTCACAGGGAGGCCAGAGAGGATCCAAGCGCACCACGATGCATATTTAAGAACTGAACATCAATGTATTCGGAAAACGAAATACAAAGGAAGCAGCGAAGTGTGTCTGGTGCAAAATATCCATACGTTCGGAGAATTAAAGAAAGTAAAAGAAAAAGGGGGTAAAGAATCAGACCAACAGTGCACGAGTACACGGGGGAGGTTCCCTTTGAGTAAAGAAGCAAGGCGGTCTGCTTCTCTGCGAACAATCGCAATGAGGTTTGTAAGTTGAAGCGTGTGAATGGTGGCCGTGGAAGAAACGTTCAGGATAAAACACTCGTTGGAGTATTTAGAGTTAATTCCCACAAGACACAAAGTTGCTAGTTAGTCTAATTCTCTGATTATTTACAAACAGTTTTGTTACACAAATATTTCTCTTTCACCCCTGCTCTGCAACTTCAACGAGAAATGACTATTTCTTTTAACAAAATCATTTGGTATTCCCATCTCCTTTCATACGGGATGTTTCGTAACTGCTACAAGTGATTCTAGCGTAAAAAATAACTCAAAAATACAGAATAAAATTTTGTCGTAACTTGTTTTGTCACGTGTCCGTAATTTAAAAATAAATAAAACCGTTTAAACCCTTTCATTGCACACTTTTACAGAGCATAGAATACCATTAAATTTTCATTCTAACAAACTTCTTTATACCCACTACAGTTTTCGCGGAAGCACACATTAATCTTTAAGGGGTGTTTCCACCCTGAAGAACTAAAACGTAGCAACCAAGAAATTACTTTCACAAAGGTCCCCACAAACCAGCAAAGTTTCGAACGACTCACAATTTCCGGCTTACCGATCTTCCCTTGTCAGCAAACATACGACAAAATTTTCTATATTTCCGACTTCTGATTTTCAGTATCCTGAATGTTCCTTTATCGCGACACGCTAGACAGACCCGATACAAGGAGGCCGGTATACTTGCAGAGTGATCCGTGCACACGTGAAACAGAACCGTGATGTGTACGAGGCAAGGCTTGTGATCGGTGAGAAATTCGGTGGAGAGAGTATTTGACGGCATGTGACTGACAGAATGTTTCTTTGGACGGTGATGTAAGTAAGTACGCGCTGAGGGGTTGGTGAGAATGCTTTCGTCGGGCACTGGGTTCAGAGTACAGAATTGGGTTGAGCTGATTAACAATCTAACTTGTCGTATCGAACAATAGCAACGCTTTATAGCGACAAGTATATGGCACACATGTTTTATATATATATATATATATATATATGTATATATACATAATTGTCGGACAAAAACCAAGAAATAGAACGATGAGATATATATACATATATATAAATATGTTATGCTAGAAACGTGTGACGTAAAAACGTAAGAAAGCTTAGAAATATAATTGACTCTTACACCAAGGTCCAGATCAAGCCAGAGTATACCAAATGCAGCGGATAGAATGCACAGGAACACACAATCAATTAAACATACATTATTTCGAGAACAGTAAACCGGGTGGTTTCGGATTTACGGGGGACAGCGTTTCTCTCTGTTCCCATTAAACTCTACATATATTTCGTTGCACAGAAGAAAACGTAGATTCACTGTCTCCTCTATTTACACCTTAGCCCTTAAAACTCGAATGCTTTACATTTACACGGTGGGTAGACAGAGCTGAACGAGGATACTCCTGGGAACAAAACCACGATGAATCTATTAAAACGTAACACCTGTGTATACCCAAGTAGAGCCACGAAGAATGTTCGTCGAAAGTACCAAGGGTATCGAGGATATTAAAGCTACTAAGAGCCACAGTGAAGTACATTCAGCTCTGCCTTCCTTAAATCGCGCTCCAGGAACCATTTCCGCGTGGATCAAAGGCAAACGATGAGAACCGTGCTGAAGGAAGAGCCGTCGAAGTCTGCTGACACTCCTTCGACCGTTCTTCCGTCGAATGAAAACGCGATTAGGCAAGAAGTGAGGTAGAGAGGATGGAAGAAGAGAGTCGAAGCGACGCCGAGCATGAGACGGAAGGCCTCGAGTGATACGCGGAGACAGAGAACAATGGTAAGTTATAATCTGGCTGGGGGGGCGTGATTAAGAGGGGGTGGTTTGGGTCCACACTCAGGCAGAGAATCGAGTTTGGTGATCGATGGGGTTAGCTGACGCGTTAATGAGGGATTAAGTACCTGGAGATGATGCTCTTCATCTTGGTATCCGGTGCAACGCCGTCTATATCGGTATCCTCGGTTGCGCCTAACCGGGCCCTCAGTCGATCTACGCTACTCTGCAGCCTCTCGATTTCCACTTCGTACTGGAAACGAAGAGACGTGGCGATGTTAGTTACAAGACACGCATAAGTACACAGAGAAAGGCGCGTAACGTTTTTCGGAGCGGGCGTTCCGTTAGGCGACAGAGATCAGATAGAGGGAGAGAGAGAAAGAGAGAGAACGTGAAAATGGCACGCGGAAAGAGGAACTTGTTATTCACACACGGTAACGCGTTACGGCGACTTATGTACATACAAGAGTTAAAGGTGAATCGTATGAGAATTATAAGTTCCTCTTTTGGCTCTGCGAACGTTTCAAGCTAAAGAGCGGCCTTTCAGTCGTTGCGTCGTCGGCTTGGCTGCAGCTGCAAGTTTTGGGGGGCTGTTAGACTTGGTTTCCTCAATGACGAACGAACTTGGTGGAGGTTTCGTATCTGGTATTGATTTTAATCGTTTCGATGGAGAGTTTTCTGGATGGTTGTAGTTTGAAGGTTGGGCTGTGAACTTGGATGATATGAGAGGGTTGTGAGTAATAGAATTTTAGGGTCAGATAGTTCTGTGCCTTATTTGTTGATTAATGGCTGGCTGAGGGAAATAGGAAGTTTCTTTAGAGCTATATTTATGAAAGGATATTCAAATCCTATATAAGTAATTTAAAGAAATAAAGTCAGAAGTTATAAGCCCAATACTTGATTACTTTTACCAGCTTAAAACAATCACTGTTTCCCCAAGTGCTTGTGTTACAAATAGCAAGTACACTGCACAACGAGAACCTTCTACACAAGATTAGTTCCCCTGTTTCAGATTTGGTAAAATCGCACACTTAATACATCCGTTCGTCATCAAAGAAACCAAGTGCCAAAATACAAGCGTAGACAAGCGATACGTTACCTGATCGATGCTTCGGTGACTACGGGACTTGCTCCTCCTAGTCGTGCAGCTTTCCTCTTCACTAGTATCGGAGAGATCCCGCGTCGAGTCCAGGGACAATCTCCTCCTCAGCTTCGTGCAGCAAACTTGATTCTGTTCCGAGTTATTCCTGTGCGTCTGGTTAGCCTGCCTCCACTGGTTCTGGCTGTTCCTCTGCAGGTTCCTCGCGTTGTTCTGGGGTGGAGGCGACGGGCTGAGATCGACGCCTCTCACGCCCTCCACTCCGCCACCGCTCCCTTCCCTCTCCTCGGAGCTACTGCTGCCTCTCCTCCCGCTTCTGCCGTGATTCGGTTCCATGTGATACACAGGATTGGCGAAAGCGAGGGGCGCGGCGTTAAGAATGTGCGCGTTAGCGTTGTTGCTGCTGAGGTCCACGGGGCTGGAGCTCTGACTATACGCCGCAAAGCTCTGATACCCGGACGAGGCGACGTTGCTCAGCTGGGAGATGGATATCTGCGAGCCCTTCTGCGACTTGGACTCGGAGACCTCGTCGTCGGCGTACCTCAGCAGGTCCGACAGCTCCACCAGATTACCATTGGCAGTCGTGTTGTTGCTGGTCTTGCTGTTGTTGTAATTATTGTTCGGCTGGTGGTTGATCGAGAGCGTCAGATTCGACGAGGGGTTCACCACGACGTTCGCGTTCACGGTAGTTTTCGAGACATTGTTGTAGTTCTGGTGCTGCGTCTGGTTCGCGTTCTCCTCCTTGTTGCAGTGGTTCCTGCTCGTCGATCTCGAGACGTTGTAGTTATTATGATTGTAATTATCCTCCCTGTCATGGATGTCGAGGGTCTGCAGCCGCGCCATGTTGTGCCGGTGGTTCTGCTGCTGCTGTTGCTGCTGCTGCTGGGAGACGATGGTGCAGATGTTGGACTGGTTGTTCTGCGACGCGGTGATGTTGTAGTTGGAGTCCTTTAAATTACTGTGGCTTTCTGATCGCGTGGGGCTGGTGGGGTGCGTCTGGCAGTGATTCACGTTCGCCAAACTCGCGCTGGCTGTCAGTCTGTAGCCAGCGCCCGTTCTGTTCGACCCTATCGCCCTGTGTTGCCGGACTATCGGGGTTGGTGAACGGGATACAAAGGCTGGCGGTTCTAGAGGATAGTCGTCGGTGGTGATTTGCAGTTGTAGCTTGCCGTTGGTCGGCATGTAAGCGTTTCGGGGAAGGGTGGCGGCCCTGGCGACGTTCGGGCTGCGCGAGCTGTTGTGGCCCAGGGTGTTCGATTGCAGCACCTCGTTGCTGTCTCTGATGGTTCCGTTGAGGGTGCTGTGGTTGCTGAGAGTGGAGGTCGCCGATACGGAGAGATTCGTGTTGCTGTTCGCGATCGTTGGGTCGTTGTAACGGAATATATTGTTCTGCAAGTTCGGGTAGCGATGGGCGGCTGGCACTGGACTTGGACCAGGCTGGTCCAGGGCTAGGGAGATCCTTTCTAAGATCTCTGGCAGCCTCGATGGGGGCAGTGACGAGGAAGACGAGGAGATCGTCACTAAACTCTCGCGTAGAAGGGCGTGCAAGAGGGACAGTTGCTTCCCCAGGTCGATGTAGCCGTCGAATTCTAAGGAATTGTTGGCTGGCGCGTCCTTTGGCAATGGGCTCTGTAAAGGAACACATCTGATTGGTTATGAATTTTAAACGTGGACGTCTCGGGTCCCGATGGTCAACGAAGAATTGAACGTACGCTGATCAGCTGGAGGAAGTTCTTCATGGACGGAGCCTCGCGCTCCAGGAGATCGTTCATGAACTCCATGAAGTTCTCTTTCCCTTGGAATCTCGTGAAGTTCGCGAGAGTTTGGAGCGTCTTGGCGACGAGGGTGAGATTCCTCGCTGCCTTTTCGTTTGGGTATTCTGGAAATAATTGAAGCCCCCTTTGTTTCAATATTGTTCAACTATAATCCTCTAAAAAGCATCAGTTTGTCAAAACGATTGTAATATTAAATTATTCAAATTTATTTCGCGTAGAATAGCCATGTGATTATTAAAAATATATATGAACAAATGTGGGAAGCAATTTCTGAAATTTTTTTCTCCATCTTTATGTTATTTGCGATCATATACATTTGTTTCGTGTTTAAAATAAAATTCATGCAGGGAGAGTATTGAGAATTGGACGAATTATCTAATATATATTATTTTACTAATTAATAATTTATCTAATTCTGCGTGGTCTTATTATAGGTATTCCCCACAATCCCGGGCTAGCGTAGCTGCGTAATATTATAGTAAACAGGCAGATAAAATAATAAAATACCAGAAAAGATAAATACTATTATTACTCTATGTCGCATTTGTGGCAATGATATAAAAGCACAGCTATCTTATCCTTTCGAACTCACGCTGCATCATAAAACACGTATAACAGACAACACTCTGTAGGAATGTTATTTTCCAGGAAGTATTATTAGGAATTACGAATCAATCATCTGTGACTAAGAACCGCAACTGCAATTGAACACTGAAATGCAATGTGATCCATTCTAATCTCTAAATGAGTTTATTTATAATTGATTACGTTGAGCTGAACACGTGGGGCTGAAGTAGGAGCATTACAATTTTATAGAAAATACGTAGATCTAATGCAATCTTGGGAAACACTTTCGAACTTCTTCAAGTCCCACATATTTAGTTACTTCATTTCCAGAATTTTTCTTAAATAAACTTGCATATTCAGGATCCAGGTAACTAATTAAAAGTGAAATTCAATGAACCATCAAAACCTATCCCCTCGAACGCGACACTCATTTGTAACAAAGAAAAAAATAGCTGCAACTATGAGAAATTCAACAGAACTGCCACTTACAAAATACCATAAATTACCACTGCATTTAGAACACAGTGTACAGCTTATAGGTAAGTAGGTATTGTACTTTCAACTGATGGACCCCAGAGCGCACAAACATGTATCAAATATCAAACGGTCTGATCAGCAAACCCTTAAATACATCCCATTCCTTTCCCATCAGTTTTCAATATCCCCCTCAGAAACCCAAGGCTCTAATACAGCGTCGAATGCGTTGGCAATTGGAGATGAGCTGGCAGGATGTCATGCAGGATGTTCGACTCACCGTGCGTGATGTTGAAGAGAGACGGGCTGAGTATGGCGGGGCAGAGGAATCTGAGGAATATCGACGCCGAGATGAGATTGTCCGCGATGTCCTCGCGGCCCATGTCAGCCAGACGCTCGCGGAATATACGGAAGCACTCCCGCAATTCGAGAGGAAAGTGAGCGTGGCTGGCCAGTATCCTGCTCCAGGCGAGCTCCACGGCGTTCCGCAGATTCTGCTGTTGCTTGTGAAGGGCCGCCACCGAGGCGACCTTCAGCGGGTCCACCTCGCAGTCGCCACCCTCTACCGCGCCCCTGACCACGGCCCCCAAGGTCTCTTGCAGGTACCTATCGCCCGTCAGCTTCAGATAGGCCTCCATCGCCTTCGTGGCTAAGGAATTTCCTCGAAAGGTGAGCCTCTCGTCGTCTGAAATTCAATATTTGCCATGAACAGGCGGGCACTCTAGAAGAGAGGAGTCCTCAGCTTCTTTAACCCTCTCGGGGCTGTAAGCTCGTGTAAGCGTTTATACAGTGCAAGGTACTTATGCGGGGAACGCCTATGGGCGTCTAGCAAGTGTGTTTAAGGAATATGGGTGAAGGAAATTCGCACACGGTGTACGCTAAGTGGTCGAATGTTGGCACTGAAAGGATTGACGCTTTTCTTAGGTATATTTGGACTCTGCACTCCTTCCAGGAAAGTAGAATTCTCAAATAGGTATAAGATCGATATTACGAGAAATCACTGATTATAATATTAATAGAAGAAGGATTAGAAGTTGTTAAAAAATTTATATAACACTCTACTGATGTACGAAGATGTATTTTCCAGGGATAGCACGTTTAATGTTATGGAGGAATTTAGACAGACTTGAATTAAGGAAACCCTGTCTCTGTGCCATTTATTTTCTGACCCACAACGTAGGATGTAGAATGAAAAGTGGCAACTAGCTACAGAACTCACCTATTCTGTGTATATCCATCATAACCAAGTCGGCGAGAAACTGTGGCGCTTTCTTTTCCCGTTGCATGACTGCCACCAAAGCCGTGGCGATGTCTTCTTTCGCTTTCACGCCAATCACAGGCTCCAATTTCTCGCACAATGACTTGTAGTCCGTTTTCAGGTACTCCAGGAACTCCTGGTACACCTGAACGGGTAGTATGTCCACGGACTGGAAACGGCATTTTACCCTCAACGCTGGGGGCTCCTTCAACGGGCCCTTGTCCCCTACCACGGGGTACCATTTCTCCGTCAGATAACGCGACGTAACGTTGTGCACCGGTATGCTCACGGAACCTGAAGACAGATTTAACAAAATTTTCGAAATCAAGTTTGTAGAATATTTTGTAAAGGTTGAAGTAAGGTTGAGTAAAACTATTCTGATTTTCTACAAGCTTTACAGCACTCCACATAATATTGTAATGGAGTTACAATACTGATCAATGTTCCTCAGACATTCACGATAATATGAAAATTCACAATTTCTTTCACTCATCCCTCAGGGGGTGTTTTCATCCCTAGGACAGTTTCATTACCAAAAGAGGCCGTCCTTAAATTACGTAAGTGTAATTTTGGTGATTTCTTAACCTCTTCCTTCCCAAGTATAAAGCTTTGCAAGATTTTATATTTTATATTTAATTCTTTAGAATTTCCGAGGTGCCGAGCATCCCTTGTAAATACTGTATAAGAAAATTGAATAATTTGACGGTTAGATGTCTTACCGATTAAAACATTCTTGTCCCTTTTCTTCTTTCTGTCAGCCTCCCTGTACAGGTTCACTTGTATGGTGTTGACAGAAGGCAAATGATGGAAGTCGAAGTGCTCGCCCCAGAAGCACAGGTCGGCCTTCAACTTCGCGGTGGTTCTCGCGTACAGGGTGCTGTCTAGACAGACCTCGCAAAAATATCGCTTCTTCGCTGGCACACCTTTCGCCTCGAGGAGCCAAATCTGCAGGGAGTTGTCCGTTCGTCGCGTCTGCTCCGCGTCGGGTTGAACGGATTTCCTTAAACTGTGTTTTAACGTACCGGTCAAGTACTCGTTAGAAACTCTACCTGAATAAATTTAACTTCGAAGTACGATGGAAAAGGGCTGCCTCCACATTAGAATATACTTATAAAGATTATAATATACCTAACTATAAACCCTTGAGATACTAGTGATAAATATTATACAGTAGAGTGTCAATTATCCAAATCCAAAAAATCAAGTATTACTTTAGAAAATAAACTTCCTTAACATTAATTGTATATAATTACTATATATTGTACAAATATATTTTGCGTAATATGCATTACATTTCAAATTACAGCAGTAGTACTCTTGTATTTGAAAAGTATTTTCAGGTGTAATTCCTATAACTATAAACTGGGTACATAAGCGTATGCATGCTTCATTCTCCGAACTGTTCGATTATCCGAACAATTCCATTTTCTGAACCACCTCGGTCCCAATTAGTTCAGATAATTGACGCTCTACTGTACTAGTGTAAATACCTTTGCTTATTAAATAAAAACTTACAAAATGACTACACTTCCTAGCGCTTAACACGTTCTCTACCATTAAACCCACTATGCCTACTAGGACTAACCCACATTTCTTGCGAAATTGAGTTAGTTGCAATACTGTATTCCAATAGGCTGTGCTAATCATATAAAATAGGAAAAAATAATTTTTTTTCAATATGGGTTAGTCAATTTTTCCTCTGAATGCCTGAAATATAAAAGGCATCCCGATTTCCACTGACAAATATTTACACGACACCGATAATTTTCTACTTTACCTTAACCAAACAAGGTCTACATCTTGAAAACCACAAAGCCTTCAAGTATCCCAGTAGGCACACGGAAAACCATCTTAATTACATCCTCCGTGCACCCAATTAAAACTGTACCTACACTAATCGAACCAACCACCAACATTGTAAACTGTTCTATAACAAATAGTTCTCCAAATCCATGGCAGTAGCGAACATGTTAAAAAGCCGTTTTCAACGTACGTAACTACGGGCGAGATTCGGCCGCCGAGCGGGGCATTGTTTCCGCGATGACTTGCTGTTTGGCAGCGAACGACCGCGCGACGGTTCGCCGAGCTGGACGAGTGGGCCCGGTCCAGGCCCAGCGATTCATCGCGGTAAGAAGAAAGAAGAAAGAAAAAACAGAGGGAACGGTACCAACCTGTGTAACCACTGGTCCCGTTCGTGAGCGGTCCTGCAACTGAAATACTTGGGCCCACCGGTGCTGGGTGTGACCTGGAAGCAGTGAGGTCTGCCAAGCAGGCTCGGATGCAGCGGTGTCACGGCCGCGAGGTCCATCGAGGTCACCGCCTGTCCGCAGAGGAGGGACTCGTGTGAACGGCAACCCCGAAGCCCGGCGCCGCGTTGCTTCTGTCGCTCGAGCTTCGTCACGCTCTTCGTCCTCTTCAGCGGGTTCGAGCGGAACGACCTCTTCGAGAAGAAGTTCTGCGGGCAAGGAAAGAGGGCACTGTTAGCTGGGAGTCCGATAATTCCAGTGGGGTAGCGTTTAAACCGATATCTGCTTAACCCTTTCGCAAATTAGTGGAATTAGTGGAATGTGTTGTATATAGTTGATTCTTTACAGAGATTAAACCGTCAACTTTAAGCCTGGAAGCTTCTAATACTCTGCTTATCCTTGTCTGAAGGATAGAGAGACAGTCAAGAGAGTGAAATAAGGGGAAAAGGATATTTATATTTTCCGCAGGATTCTAGAGATTAATTATGCAAAATTTGGTCCAGATCGGTTAAAAAAATCGGGATAAAGAGTATTCTATATGGTATTCTTGGTCCTAGACTACGCGCATACAAAATTTCAGGAAGATCCATTGCGTAATTGCGACGTGATTGAGTAAAAAACATCCAACACACACTTTCGCATTTATTAAAACAATAGGATATGTTAGTTATTGCTTACTTGTGACACTTCTTTCACTAAATAAGGAATTTCTTAGGTTTAATATGTCAGAGCTGGTTTCGGGAGGATTGAGATTGTTGAGTGAGTAAATATTGACCACCCTCCGCCATGCAGTCGATTGTTAAGCTATCAACAGCTTGAATTTCGACTGTCCTAGGTCTGCAGCGGTTTCACAATTTTCCAACGTACATATAATAGTAAGCAGAATGAAGTAGTAGCCTCGTGTGCGAGCAAATTCAACGACTGTGTCAATGAGCATACAGATCGAAGCACGTTACTCGCGAACAGCTGAGCGAAGCGCACGAGGAGAAATCCAAGTGAGACTGGAGAAACTGGAGAACTCGTCTGACGTCGGCAGAAATAATTAAAACGTTAAACACTGACTGGCGAGAGTTCGTTTACACGAGAATCCCAACGACCAGAAGAAGCTAGGGAGAACGCGGACGTGGAATTGCGGTAAAACGCGGATACTTTGCTTCGCCAAGGTAGCAAATCTTCTTGCGTGCCTTACGCAATATTATAAAATTTTTCACGGTGGAAGCATTTTCTAAAATCTTATTCTAAGCTCTTCATTCCACTATATTCACCCACGCTTGTGGCACAAAAATATGCAGACAGCTGTTCACAACAAAAACATCTAAATTAAATCAATCTTTTTTTTTAATATCACTGTAAGAGACACGGCACCAATGTTGTTATTTCCTGTTGAAAAGTAGGGAAACGTTCCCTTACGTTGAAAAAGCTGTTCTTAATCGAACAGAGTGATAGGATGTTTGGAAATGATCGGTCGGAGTATGGCAACGAAGAAACCGTCCCGGTAGCAAAGTTGCCCGTGCCGCGAGTGAAAATCATCGACTGACTCTCGTCGCGCTATCGAGGAATCTTTCGTGACATTGCTCAGGTGAAAGGTATTCTCCACCGTGTTTGATACTGGGAGGTTTCAGCACGTGCAGCCGGAGCAACGATGTACCAACTGACCGTCAGGCCCGAAAATCACTTCCAAATTTCATTTCATTTTGTTTCTTATAGGTAATTTACGTGTACCTTCCATTTTAAGTTGAAATTTTAAATATAGAACACCGTCAAAGTTCAAACAATCGAATTATGTCAATATGTTTCCTTAATCCCTTATGAACTTCAATGGAATTAGAAATTTTAGTAACAGAAATGGTAAATATTCACTCTTGAATGTACAAGAATGTTGAATGTCTAATTCTTGATTGTTGAATGTTTAAGAAATTAATAAAGTGTTATTTTAATTTGCAATATATCGGTTTCAGTATGTTTCATTTCAGCTTGGATATATAAACATAATGCTGAAGTAGAAGTGAATTCTTTTAAGAATACCTACTAATTAAAAATGGAGTAATTTACATACCATTTCATTAAAAAAATAGGGGCGTTCCTAGGCAATATCTCACACAGAAAGTTTCACTACCATCTGACACGCTAAAAGAGAATATTTCTCCCTGAACAGAATTATTTTAAGAAGCTAGGATTAACCCAGAGTATACCTTGTACATAAAACTTCTCAAGGGCATTTCTAAAAATCATAGGAATTTAATAATCTAACGAAAATGTTAAACACTAGTACTACCACTAAGAATTTGACGAACATTTTTATAATTTATGTCGTTAAAGAATCAGTCCCTTTATACGCCCACATCTTGATAATTAAAATATTATCGTAATGAATATTTGCATTGATCTTAAATTTCATACTGCCTAAATTAATTTAAAATTAGATACAGAGGTAATGTACCTATTACTAATTACGACTTTTTTCGAGTATAACGACATCGTTACGCTCCCGAATGCAGTAAAATTGTTTCTCCTATTGTTTGGCGTAGTACATTTCTCAGCAAGATCGCCGAAACGTTCTCGAACACATTAAATCGCCCGTTCCACTTTCCTCGACTTTTGAACGCGTTTCGTACCACCTCTTTCGGGTCATCGGATAAAGACAACCTGGCCGAGCGCCAGTGAAACTCGAAAGGAGTCCAAATGTTTGGCATGTTCCAGGAAATGCACCTGACAATGCGACGGACCACAAATTTTCCCGAGGTATGCCCAAGTTGCATGGAAAAACTAACGTAAATTCGTGAAGAATGCGTGTTTAAGGCTATCGAACATCAAATAAACCTGGGGACCATCAAAACGGACACAATGACTGGGAAACCACTGTGATTTCTTATAAAAATTACTCCAATTATTCTCTGAGATTGTTGATAAACTTCTATCGCTATATGTGAGTGACTAAATTTATTATTTTATTAAAAAGATATTGTATATATAGTCTATCTATATATATATACATATAGATACCTCTCTCATAGAAATAGGTATAGGTACACTAATCTTCGCCAGTTTTAGGGTTAAAGTGGAAAACTAGGTACTTGGAGATCAAAGAGATTTCTTCCCTATAAATGACAAATTTAATGTACAGTAATTTTTCTTCAAATTTCTTTCCAGAAAATGAAGGATGTTATCAATTTTGCGACACTTAGTTTGCTAATAAAAAGGAACACTGTACTCCAATGCCAAAATACTTTATGTACAATATGTGAGTAAAAACTGGTAATAATATATTTCAAGCTACCGTTACTTCTAACTATATTTCTAACTACCAGAATTTTTCTCCTCAAATCTCAGAAATTCGAATACAAATCCACCACATAAAAGAAAAACAGCATATAAATCCGCCACAAGATATCGAAATAAGTATCACTGCCTGCGCTTATTAATATCTCCAGTAACTATAATATAAATTATTATAAACTATTATTTTCCACGTGCAGTCTGTCATTCTACGTGAAAAATCGTCAGACAGGCAATTGTCTCAATTAATATAACCAGCAAAGCATACAATACACTAATACATCTAAATTCAAAGTAACCACGAAGCAGAGTATTTCAACCACCTAAACGGCATTCCAAACGTCGCCACACAACCGCCCCCAACGTTCGCGCGCGAAACCGACTCCATTTCGCCACCCTGCGCATATTTACCCTGACAGTGAAGTAGTTGATGAACATGCTGACAACCCTGTCCTCCTCGTTCTCCTCCATCGGTTTCACGCACATCTTCCTCCTGGTCATACGAACTGCGGCGCGTGAGAAACAGCAGCAGATGTCCACGAATTCCTCCGCGTGAAAAGAACGCGCCACGTCCTCAGCGTCCCTTCGCGTTCGCCAACATATCGGTCCTCGAGAGCACACGGTCGACACACATTCCTCGTGAATTCATCTCCCCCTAATCTGGCCTTATCGACCCCAACTCACAGTTCCCGCTAGATGAAGGTTACTTTTCAAGCGTTCCTCAAGAAATATCGCCCGATTGCAACGATGGCACGCTGCAGCACGTAAACAACGCGTTATCGTGTTCGGTCCTGACTCACCGATAGTATTCACCGTCACCAGCAAGCTCGCGCTGCGCAAAGATGACGATTTTCATTCAGCTGTTGCTACGAATTCCTAGAATCTAGTGGAATTCGTTTTCGTTGGTTGCCCATAAGATTTCTCCTGTCAAAATCTCCACCGAGGCTTGCGATAATCACAGACTACTTCGTTAGTTTTCACCGCGACTGGTAATTTCTCACTGGTGCACCGTCAATCTCTCTAGCCGTCGTTATTGTACACCTGGACTCATTGTTTACACGCGAGTCCCGCGTCGTTTCTGGCTTCCTTTCACTCTAGTCTTATTACTCTTCACCGGGGCACCGTTCAGCGGAGCTGCCAAGTGATTAATGGCTCTTGTTGATTTAACGTCGGCGGGTTTAATCAGGCTTAAAGGCTGCTGGACCGTTGACGAGGAGCGCGCCGTTCGGGTTAAAAGTACTCCTTGTCACTGGACGCGCGCCACCGACCGACGTAGCGAAAGAGGCGTTATCGTGCACGTGTGGGAGAGATAAGCCTGCCCAATGTCAGGATGCAGTGTAATCTGCAAGCCGCGTCACCTATATCGCGGCTGGGAAGCACGCCGCGATAGAGGCCAGGCTTTAGGTGAAGATCCCCAGCCGACGGGGACTCTTTCCCCGTCGTATCGATCGTGGATCGTCGATAATACGATTACGCAGAACTGGTTACTTCCAGTAGAATTTCCTGCGCTTCGATTCAACCACCGTTTGCACACAACAGTCGTTTAATTACCGTCACACTGACCACAGAATCCTTTACCAAATTGTACCGGAATTGTAGCAACAGGTCTTCACGCCACTGTGTCCTCCAATTGGCACTTAGCTACTTTAATTCATGCAGAATAAAATATCTGAGCACTTCTTAATTTTTCTCTGCTGGGAAAGAGAGAAAGTAAATAACTGGTAACGCTCAATAACTGTCGGACGTCCTTCTCTCGCGGTTACCATTCCTCGTTTGCCGCGAACAACCATCGAATATCGTAGTTTCGACCCCCACACAATATACCCCCCTACCCCAAGAGGCTTCTTTTCACACGCGGAAGCACGAGCCAAGAATCCCAGCAGGCCTGGGCTCAGGTATCTTTCCACGACCACCGAAAACGGGATTGACGGCTCCAGGTAGATCCTCCGGGCCTCTCGCTTCCCTTCAGGGCCAACCGTGCCGAGGGATTTAAATCCACGGGCTCTTTAAACGATCTTTGCGCACCCGCTCCTGCGTCGATCGCTTGCGATTTATGCTTCTGGAGGGAGCCGTGGCACGTTCACTTTTCTCAATCGTTTTAGTAACTGTTTCTTATATTATCGATGTTGCGAAAGACGCGGGGTTACAGTAGCGAAAAGCAGTGTGTGTATGTAGCCCTGGATATCAGCTACCTTCTGCTGTTTTTGGTATTTTTTCCTTGTTCCAGTGATTCATTTGAGAATATTAAGAAACAACCAGTGGTCAATCTTTATTTATAACTTATTTAAATCTTGAAAGAAGCAGATAGGTATTGATTTCACTTTAATCGTGTTAGTCGTTGACCGTAGTGGAGCTTTGAGCCTCGGATGGCGGATTCTTGTTGATAGTATTAGTTCTTGAAGAGAATGAGATTTGTAGATCGTAGCAAGACCAGAATCTAACGTAAATGCTTGTTTTGTGGCACGAGTAAAATTATGAGGCAAAGTGGACCCTAAATTGTTCAAGGTTTAACGCAGATGATTTCTTGAATGTTGCCTAGTGGAAGATGCGGAATAGTATTTAATGGTTTTTTTCTACCAGTTGTGTAATTTCCTAAATTAAAAGTAGCAGACTGGTTCGCTAGTCCTTGAAGTAAGTCGATGGTAATGTATTTTGAATTTTGCAAATTACTCATGCGAACGGGGGATACGTGTCGCGCGGAGTTTTGCAATTTGCTGATGCAGGCGATGCGAGCTCTCTTCTGAATTTTGTAATCCTCTTGACGAGTCGTCGCGGTGTGAAAACAAGGCGCGATTCATCTAACCGTGGAACTGGTTTGCATTGAGTGCAGTGGTGATAATTATTAATAATGATGACTGAAATGTTGCGAGCTACCGACGAACGCAAATACCGCCAGCTCCTCTCAACTTTCCGAGCTCTTAATGTCAAGCATTCTATCAAGTTTTGCAATCTGTCGATGAAAAGTCGTATGGCTGCTTCGGGCTACTCAATTTTCCCAGACACTGTGATTACATATTCAATTTCGTCATGAAAGATCAACAAATTTGTCTGAATCTTTGCAACTAGAGTCCAGCAGCGTTCATATGCACAATAACAAGTTTAATTAAGAATCCAGTTGCCTGACAAACAGCACCAGCTCAAATCGCCTCAGGTTTAAAATCCATCAAACAAAACCACCAATGCTTCCACTCTAAATTCACAATTCGCCAATAAAAGTTACAATTCCAATCACAATTATTAAAGGCAATTGAATTGCACTTGAATTTGCAATTCACACACGAATGTTGACACCGTCTTGATCCAACAGTTCAGCAACGAAGACCACTGCCAGAACAAGTCCCTTTGAGTTTGCGATTCACTGATAAGCATCTACGAGTCGATTAACGGTGGCAGCAAAATTCGCGGTTTTTAATCGTCTAGCGCCAAGGAAACCTCGCGATAATTGCTCGTCTCGCTTCTGCGGGCATTCTGCGTCTCGACGACGATTCGAGAGACCCGCGAAAACGCAAGCGGTATTTTCAGCAGGCGTTGCTCGTCGGTTTTCGTCGATTGCGAGGACGTCGACCCTTCGGCACAGACCGAGCTGCTTCGCCTTTGATGTTCCTTTATTTGGCCACGAGTCTCTTATTTACTGGCCACTGCGCCCCGATAAATTATTGCTCGTTGTCGCTGCCATCGACGTCTCGAATTCACGTCGACGCAACAGCCTTCGCGTCGAGGAAACTCCGACAGATGTCCCTCCTTAATTGGACTTTCTTTGCACATGGATGATACAAGCCTTTCGATAGAGTATTCTCTGGTGTCCAGTGGAAACGATTGTTTAACATTAACTTCACAATTTTCACGCCGCCATCTTGATCAGTGATCTCGCGAGGTGTGTTTCTAATTTTCAGAGACGGAGGAAGGAAAGTGATCAAGAAATTAGAGAAACTGATTCTTCCTATTATGTCCCTATTATTTAAGCTCTCAAAAAATTCGAAGTCCTTCAATATTCTTCAACTGCAACTGTGCCATATAAACAACACGATTTCTCACTTTCAAATTTTAACACAAATTCACTCGAATCACTGACTTTCAAAATTTTCAAAAATACTCAGTCCTTGAAAAGCTCAGCACACCTTTTCACTCTTATCGATCGTCGAACAGTCCAAGACCTGTCACAAAATTAGGTGCGAGAAACGGCGAACAGTTTTGAAGCTGCGATAATGATTTAAATGGGCGAAAGAGCAAGTGTCCCCTTGAATTATGCCGCGGGCTCGCAGTATTTTGCGTTTCGATGGGATTCCGCGGGAGCAGATGATTTCGCGGCAAAATCTCGTCGTCGACTGGCGCAGATGTTGCTCATCCGGGTAGCCGAAGTCAAGGGATCCTTGGGGCGCACCTTTGTACCACGACCAAAAACCCTGCCCCTGCATTCAGGTGAGGCGAACCGGGTCACCCCTTGGCCTCTCAGCCCCTCGGTCGCGCCGTGCCACCGGTAAGAAGGACAAAAACGTCTTCGGGGGGTTCTCAAATCGCGTCGCACGAGCTCCGCGGTGCAGCTGGTACTGCGCTGTGACGAATGCTGCCCGCAGATGCGGAAATCTGCGGGCGAGATCCGCTGTTTGCTCGTTCCGGGGGCCTCGTTGGCGTTCGACTGTTCCGAAGCGACTCGAGCAGATCGGCAATCGATGTCTTCCTTTTACGTGCAACTCGTGTCACGTCAGTTCTCCGCGATGGGGATCGGAGATTTTGGGTCGATGGTTCTGGGGACGTTGAAGTTTTGGGTGGGTAAGTAATGGGGCGTTGAGATTTTGTGCCGGGAGTTGGTGGGTTGTTTAAATTTCAATCGATGGACGAGGGAACGACCAAATTTTGAGCTGGTGTACGACGCCAAGGTGAAGTTTTGTGGCAGGGGCGGTAAAACGTTACGATTTTGGATCGAGGGGTTGTAGAAATTTGAAAGTTTATGTTGGTGGATGATGAAACGTTGACACTTTGAGTCAATGGATGATGTAAAATAATTTTGGGTCGGCAATCGATGAAAAGTAAAATTTAGTATCCATGGAGAGCGTAATACCGAGATTTTGGAATACTATACGATTCAAAGTCGACATTTTGTGTGGATACATTATGGACCATCGAAACCTCTGCTTTTTCTCTGTACCAACTCAAGTTTCCCAACGCTTTCGATGGTCAATGTTACATTCTTGATACCTTATCCAACAAGGTGCTATCTCTTTGTAAAGCAGGCACAACAAGATTGTCTTTTTTGTCTCATTTATTATCGTCCTTGGTATCCAACCGTAATTAAGTACCTCTTAATTACCCAGCGCGTTAATAACTTGCGGACAAGAGGCAATTGAATCGAAAACGTATTACAGAAACAGAGTACCTCTGCGATCAGTGGAACATTATTTTCGATCGTTTCAAGTTTCAAGATCGTCCACGTTTTCCTTTGCCAACTCCATAGTGGAGTAATGAATGTCGAGAATTTTATTTGTTCTGGAACGAAAGGAACTTCTTTGATCCATAATTCGTTGAGTATAATTAACATTCTTCAATTAAAATAATATTCAAATCGAACGAAACCAAAAGATCAGGTGGTGAAGTTTCGCTCCCCTTGAATTAATTTATGGGAAATTCTGTGAGGTTTAAAGTACTCTGTGTTTTAAATTAAGCATCGTGGAGCCAGTTTATGGGAATCGTCTGTACCAAAGAAATTTTATAGAGTACCATATACATAATAAGATTGAATTAGTAAATAGTTAAAAATTTAAAATCCTTTGAAATACGTGGAACCTTGAACGCACAGAAAATGAATTTCAATTTATTTCTCAACAAAGATAGTTTAAAATTTTTTGCAATTATGATACTACAAATTGAGATCGTTTGATCTAACACTTAAAACCCTTCAGTTATTTTGCAGACTATGCCAAGAAGGTTAAGTAGTACTTTGTTACATGATGTTATTCAATATACTTTGAGGGAAAATATAAACAGAGGATCTTAAATATTGAAGAGTATGATATTCATAACACTGCACGAAAACCGTATTGTACACATGTATAAATAATAGACGTTCTAACGGAAAGACAGCGGTCAATTACGTCAGAGCCATTTATGATTCACAACGGCACAAATGAAAACTACCGAAGAAACCTGTAGTTTTACCGAGTTGCCTTTATCGATCAACGTGACATGCCAACGAAATCGAAACGTACAGAGTGGATTACTAAACTGAAAGAGAGACCAGTTCAAAGAGCACTTTAGTGCCGAGAATTTCACACTACTTTTTATCAAATTCCTGTGTCTAACTCACTTGAACCAATTAGTACAAACACCGTTTCGTATAACAGACTATATTATTCACCTTTCCCGAAATTTGTTATGAAAAAGTAGCGAGTCCCTTCTAAACTGTACACTCCCTTGTAGCAAAAGAATAATCGTGCGCTCACAAAATGACTACCCTAAAAAGCTCCCAGTCATTTGTCCTGCACCTGAAGTCTGTACGAATTTGCCCTGCGCCAAGCGTCTCATACTCCTCCAACTGTTATTCCTCAGTTGCACCGCGCTGCCTGCGCGTTTCCCTGCGTCTACCACAAATCGACACGACGTGCAACACCTGCGGAGCGCCTAGCCACGGCCTAGAAATCAATCTGGCACGTGAGATTTGAGAACACCTGCAGCCAGTCGACACCAAGAAGACACCGGATCGATATTTTCCATACCGTGTCCCGTCCATCCGCCTTTGCATCCGCCTAGGGAGAAGCGACGTGTCGGTTTACGCAACGAAATTGAAGCGAAGGGCAAAGGTGATGCCTCTCCCGCGAGAAGGCACCCTCTTGTCTCCCATGAAAGAAGGGAAGAAATTGCGACCGAGCAGCGTGTCGTGAATGTTACAGCGCCCGCGTACTTACAAATCGATTACTTTGGCCGGCTGGGCTCGATGATTGAATGGAAAAGGTTGCACCGATGCAACCTCATAGCTCGATGCCAACTGCCATTTCGCGAAAGCAACGCGACCCTGGCAAAGGGATATTCCGTTTGGTAGAATTTCATGTGTAGAGACCCGATTGGATGATTCAGTAAGACGAAAGGATTTTTGAATTTTTTTAAAACACTATAGTAGATATATGATTATTAAAGAAAAATTTTATATGACAGAGACCTGACTTGAATTTGACGCAGAGATGGTAAGATTTGGATAGAAGCACTTTGGAACCAGAGTAAAAGAAATAAAGTGCAAAATATAGTTTCAATATATCGACTTTAAGTATTGCTATTTTTCTTTATTTTCTCGTTTGCACACTAATGGGACTTCATCCTGTATATATTAAATAAATAAATATAAAAATAGATAAATCTATCTGAAGTTTAATACTTTATACCTTGAAAATCTTGTTCGACGAGATTCGAAGAGGATTAATATAGGGCTGCGTGGAAGACATGTACTATTGAAATCAGCATATTTGTAAAAGTTTGAAATGGCAGCGCGCGCGACCGTCGACTTCGAAGAACAGCGAAGAAACACAATGGACGTGGGTGTTTGAAGTGCTCGTTGTTCGTCTGAATAAAAGAGAAGGCGCGCGGTACATCAGCGACCGTCCGATGCAGCGAAAGGTTCGAGAGATCGAAGATACGTGATCGGAAAACGGAGGCTCCGTTTTCCGTGCCTCGAAATCCAAATGCTTCCCAAAGGGGCTCTGACAGGAGCCAGGGAAGCCCGGTGTGTATTTTAACCGGAAGCGCTAGATGTAAAGCTGTAACAAAAGTCTCAACTATGACGATTTATCTTTCGAGAGTCCGGGAGATTTCTGGAGGACACGTGAGTGGAGAATTTTCCACTTGTTCATCGTCGTGCAAGAATTAAAAGAAAAATACGGAACTCCAGAGTTCCTTACTCTGGTATAAAAATAAATATTCCTAAAAACCACTAGTGATTTATAGACAAAAATTGATCAACTCGTCTACCAGTAATTAGAAATTCAAACAACGGAAGCCGTTCTTCGTGCATCGACGTATCCTGCGAGAGGATGGGGACGATAAATCGTTGAAGAAAGGACTAGTTTATCGTCAGCTCCGGGTCCCGAGGCAGATCTAATCTGCAAGTCTAATGCACTTTGGCGCAGCGCTGACAGATTCGCCGAAAGTATTCCTCGTGATAAGGATCTACGACGGGACAGCATACCGAAAGATCTTCTTCAACGCACGGAAACAGGAGACGCCCAGGGCGTTAATTGCGAGCTCGAGGCGGCGTGATAAAATAATTACTCGGAGATATTTTACCAATTAACGGTGCGCAACGACCTTCCCAAAATTCCTGGGAGCTCCTGAGAATTCCGCACCATCGTGCGGGTAAACGAAGAGCTTTCGTCGACGAATAATAAAAATTAATAGATATAAAGTTAGACTTTCACGGGTCAACAAATTTTTTTATATTTGTTTCGCATGATTAGCCAAGTTATTGGTACCTTCAAATAAAGAAATAAAGAAATTTTTGTAACAAAAGTTACCTAAGAAAATTATGGCAAGCACACAATTCTTTTTATGATTAATAAATAACAGGTGATTTGAATTTATACTGGAGGTATACCGTGTCAAAGATCTCTCCATTGGAAAAATCTTAATAATTCCTCTGTAACCTCGGATAATACTTTATACTTAAATAATAATCTACAAGCCGAACAATAATTACCCCGTCGAGTGTTTTTTAATTTCACATGCATCAATTCCTTTTCTTTTTCTCTGTCTTTCTGTTTTAATGTGCGTCTGTTTTTCTACCTCATTTGTAATTAATTGTATCAAAGGGTTGTCTAGTTCGACTATTGTAATTAAATTAAAATTGAAAAATAGCAATGTACCAAAAATATAGAATAAAATTGTATACCTACATTCCAACCAACTAACTTCCCTTGCAACAATAAAACGCCATTGAACGTGTATCACGTTTCACAAATCAGAGAAACGATATACTTAATATATTAAAAAGTATTCCGTACAATAGAACACATATGCATAGAGTCGACCGTTTTACAATTCCGTCATTCATACGCCCAATATCAGAGTTCCCCGCAGAGAAAGGGTTAAGCGTGGTGTATTATCGAAGTTGTAAAATTACAGGGACTTACAGGGAACAAATGCAATCTACTTACGACGATTCTGTTGGGGGTGACGTCCAAGGGTCGTGCTCCGAGGACAGGGGTGGCAGGCGCGCTACCCCTACGACAGGCCTTCTCGTAGGACGTGTCTGAAACATACGTTTGCAATTTAGCGCAGGGTAATTCGATGAGTGGGCGTCTCCGCTGCGATGGGGAGGGGAGGGGGGGGGGGGGAGAGCAAACGGCGACGTTAATTATTGTATCTCGTTTCAAGCGCGCGACTGGTAATTCGTTCGCGAGCAGCGCCAGGTAAACTGACACCGCATTGTAAAAGTAATCGCTTTTGTCCCAGGCTTCCCCGTCAGGAAAATATATACCATTCAGCTTGAATCCGAGTTTTCGCGAATCACCCTAATTTTAGTGGAACGTGGGCTATGAAATAGCAACTGCCTGCTCGACCTTTGCACCACGAATTCACTGTGCTGGTGGTGATCAACAAGTATATACATTGTACATTATTGTAGTGGTTTGCTATGGGCAATCAAATTTTTATTAATTACACTTGTATAAACTACAAGTGATGCAAAGGAATGGCAAAGAGTGGGGTGACTTCACACGGTTGGTATCTAATTCGCGAGCACTTCTACGATATTTCGTGAATATGGTGTTATTGTTAGACCACCCGTGCGAAGATGGTCCACTTTCCGCCATGCACCTGTGGTAGTTAGAAAATAATAGCTAAATTATGAAGATGTTGCAGTGGCCTGACACCCTCAAGAAATTTCCTCAGTTCGGTTACTCGTTACACATTTCGATTTTTTTTGGAAATTGTGCAGGTTTGTAGAGGCAATTTTCAGGCAATTATTCGTTCGTACCCATTTTCGATTCTTCAGGGTGAAAAATACCTCTTAGGTTAATATGTGATTCCCTACTTTCTTGTATATCTCGCAAACTATAGTAGATATACAAAAATTATAAGAATGGAAACTTGACGGCTTTGCACACTTTTGTAGGGCAATAAATTATCTAATAATTTTTGTATATCTACTACAATTTGTAAGATACACAGGAAAGTATGAAATCATACATAAACTTTTAAACGGTGTTTTCAAAAACATCGAAATGTTCGGGTAACCGAATTCCCCTTGTTAGCAGAGATAGCACTAGTTAAAAAAAAAAAAACAGAGAAACTTATCTCCAACACCAATCAAAATCCCTAAAAGTGTCTCTGCATGGAAAGGTTCTAACTATTATCACAAAGACAGAGTCAATTCATTCACATTAGTTCCAGCCCCTCCCTAATCTCCGCGAAACGCAACACAAGGGGAACGGAGCAGATTTCTCATGATCGCAGATTTCTCCTCGCGAGATGTTTATCGGTAGATTTTCACCAGCCATTAACGCACCTGCAAGCGATCCCAACGTACGCGGAAGCTGCTGCACAGGATCCCGAGCGTTATTACCGAGGAAGGGGAGGGGGCACGGAGCGCGTAGATTCGTGGGCGCGATTAAAAAGAACTTCCGTTTCGAGACTGGTCGTTGGCATGCCTCGAACTCGGTCACGGCATAGTTGGAGCAATGCTGGAACCCGGCGATTACAATAACGACAACGGTGCATTGTGCGGCTACGGGGGCCATCCAGGGGCCCCATAATGCAGACGTTCCGTCGAAAACGCGATGGCAACGCTCACAATGACCTGAGAGGGGGACTGCTCCCGCGCAGGTACAGCGACGGTCAGTTTCATTTTACCTCGGAATCCGCGAACAGAGGAAGCGATTGTTACGACCTGGTGCTTGCAACGTGATACCTGTTGTTACGCGTTCCGTGGCGTTTAACGATGATCTGCGATTAAAAGTGGCGTAGGCAAGGCAGATCGTTCTGCTGATAACTCAAGAGAATTCTGAGAGACTTGGATTAGTACCTGATTTGCGTAGGACTTTCTGATTGCAATAATTTGTCAATTTGTGTTGAAGTGTTAATGATTCCCAACAAGATGAACAAATTATTAAATTCATTCTATAGATTTGTGACTTTAACATTGGTAAAAAATTTGAAGCGAGAATGAAAGAATATTCCTCAATTTTTCGCTGTACCTAAAAGGAATAATAACGTTGCAAATCTTATACAATAAAATCCAGTAGATGTGTGTTTGCACACGTACCAAAATGTATGATTAAAAAAATTACCAGAAATTAACGAAAGATCTTCAAGTATTTAGTTTCAACTCCGCATTTGAAACTGAATTCTTAATACAATCTTTAATTCTACAAACCATCGCGCCACGCTCCAAACGCCTCGAAGCAGCTTCCAACCCCGAAACGCAGCTCCGAATAATAAGTGTCGAGCTCGAATCGTTTGAAAGCAAGCTCGGTGGCCCGTGGTCGATCAATTTAAAAGCCATTCTCGAGACGACTTACCTTGTGTCCATTTAAAACCAACTAGCCACTCGACGCGAACGAGCCTAAACGAGTGGCGGTGCTTCGAGGGCTCTCTTTCGCTCCTGCCACCCTCGCGCCAGGTTTCCAGCAACGGAAATCGGCTGAGGGGGGAGACAGAAACGAAAGCAGCCCTGTAATTAACGCCCTTGCAGGGCCCCACGGGACCAGAACCTTTCTCTTCAGCCTCTGTGTTTACGGTCAGCGGTTTAAACGCTTCTCCGGGTACAAGAGTCTCGAGTTACTTGGCCTTTCTTCGTGCACCCTGCGCCCCCTGGCTTTCGACCTGGCTCAGGACACAACGAGATTCGGACGTTTCTTAACGCTAACGATCTGCTGGCTGGGTCCCTGCGGCTTGATTTCGTTTCAAGTTACTCGGAACTCCAAGGTTCTGCGTTCCGCTAGATTGTAGTTCGGGCTTGCACGCTGGAGAAACGCTTTGTCACGATGGGGATGAAGGCAAGATGCTACCCTTGCCACCTACTTAACCCCTCAGCGTGGAGGCATTCTCTTTTAAAGCTGCATCTAGTTGCAGGACGAGTTGCATTGGTCGAAACGTTGAAACCTACTTTTAAGGAGGGTTAAACACTGTTCTAACTGGAGTTGGTAACTTTGCACGCATGTGTGGAGCCGAGGTTACCACATTTTTATTCGACAACTGCTAAACCACGAAACTAGAAAAAGTAGAGATATGAGAAGAGCTCAGTGAGCCTCTGCTTCGGGTGTTCAATATTACCTAACCCCGACCTTGGACTAGAATTGTAAATATTCGAATATTTGAATAATTTCGGATACGAATAGTTTCTTTGAATAATTCGAATATTCGAGGACTCCTAATTATTCGAATCTCAAGTTCGAATACTCCCAATTATAGATTCGAATTTCAGATTATTCGAATACTTAGATTATTCGAACATTCGTTACAGCCCTACCTTAGACCCGAACCCTATTCGCTACGCTTTCGCTTCAAGTGCCTTGACGAGCTGAACTCGTCATACCGCAGTTCCAGAAGGTTTTCGTACGAGTTCTGCTCGTCCTGTTGAGGGGTTGATACGTTGGCTGTGGGATGTTACATACAGGGTGTCCAGCTGGTAGTATGATCGAGGGACTGATTCCACGTGACATGACAAATTAGAAATGTAGAATTAAATTTTGTGAGATTTGAATGGTAATTGTTATCCTTTTTTACGTGGTTAGTATTTTAGAATCTTTCCCCGTGGAGGTGCAGTTATGTTCAGTTGAAAGAAAAGAAGTTTTATTGGTGGAGAAATAACTTCCCTACTGACAGGTTGTTATGACAGCGTAGGAACACTTTCGGCGAGACATCCAATCGAGGGACGACACTGGACCTCAAACAAAAGGCTATCCACACGAGGGGAAATCAGATCCACTATTCGTTGTCAAAATATGTAACATGATATTGACAGACCTTAGTCGAGTCAAAATACCTGGTACCAGTGAACACTGGGTGGTCATGATGCATCAGTGTCACCTGATGCTTGACCAGCTACAGGTAGAAATAAAACGGTGTGATTGTTTTAGGAAACGAGTTCATCTCTGTTACATGAAATTAATTATGTAACGTTAATTTTATGGTTAATATAAATGGTCATTAGATTAATATACAGTAGTAATCTCTTTTTTCAGTAACTACATGTTTGTTAATAAAATTGATCAACTAGTTTACCAAAGTGATTTCAGTTAATTTTAGAATGATAAAATAAGATGTCTCAGATTAACGTCGATCACGATGCTTTACGATCCCTTAAATCTCCCTCCGGAGTTTTATTACGTGCTAGCATTGGCGACAGAGTATTAAGCACGCTCGAAGTTAATTTATCGCCAGCTGGCCAAACCAATCGCGGCGTTAACAATCTTGTATCTCGTAGCTTCTTCGTTCGCGACTGCGCGAAGTTCCACCGTAAAATTTTACCATTGCCGTGGGCTTGAATCTTGCGTCTTTATGACATCGTAAAGTCAGTACTACGTAAACCAGCCGTTGAAAATGGATAAACGAGCCGTAATATTTTGAGAACATGGAATATCAGGAATAAAAAGAAGTGTATGTACAAATTCAAACCTTCTGCGTCGACTACTGTATCAAAATAGAATCGAATTCAAACAGAACTCGTAAAAATTCCAACTAAAATGGTATCGAGTCGCAAGTGGGGTATTGCAGTAATTATTAGAATCTTCTGGGACAGTTCTAAGGATCCTAGAAGACTCTATAGTTCATAAGTACATATGTGCCAGTGGTGTACCTAAATCATGAAAATATTTTTCCATTATCGAACAAAATGTTTCACAACATGTATTGTCCTTCTAGTGTCAAACTTATTTATTATTGTAAAATGTTATGAGTAATTTGTACGAAAATCTGTTTTTTAAACCTTTAAACATCTACCAAATTCCAAAAGTGATGAATCATAGTTTTTCGATCTTCACAACTTAATAAATTGAAATAAATTCAAATACTTTGCCAGCAACCACTTTACCACTTTTGGTAATGTATTCTTTACCACTATTTCAACTAATTTTTCTTATATTTTCAGCATAATTAAGTATACGTAACGTTTTCTTTCCTTTTTCTTTAATTTTTTAATTATTTGCTTTCTCATAAATTACTTACAGAGAACAAATGACTTACACCGCTATCGAAATGAACGTGAACTATTGCGGCTCATTATCAAAGTGACACTATCATGCAAAAATTCTTTCATAATATTGAAATATAAATCAATATAACATAAAATAAAAGAAATCTCAATTTTCTTTTTTACTTGCGCCACTTTCATAATCACCGGCACATACTATGACATCTGCTCTATTTTCAGAAAATGTAATATTTGATACAGATTAAATACTTTTCACTGCTTTTAATTTAAAATACCAAATAAACTAAAATTTGCCAGAGGTCTCCAATAAATTTTCAACGTTTTTCGCAATTATTCCACACAGATATGCCAACACTTCTAAACGGTAGCGTAGGTCTGAAAAGACGAAAAGATTTGGATTCAATAGAAACATTCAGCTCTGATAACGCGACTGACTAACACATTACAACCACAATTAACCAACATTTCGAGAAAATCCTGTTACAAATCTTCGTCGAGAAAGGAGCACGTAAATTTTCCCTATCACTACCATCGAGTTTGAACAGTCTAATCGGAGGGGCAGAGAAAAAGGATGCCGTGGCTGGCATTAAAGGCGCAATAAAATCGGCCGTTTGTTTAGCGTGCGTTTAATTAAGCGAGTTCAGCTGTTGGAGCGGTTTCGTGAGATGCACGTAATACTTCCGAGGGGAAAAAACGTTCGTGCCGCATCTCCAGAGTCCAGTTGTCAACGGGAGGATGGAAAAACTGGTCCCACCGACTGGTCGCGCACCGCGGTGCACGGAGGGAAAAAGACGACGCACGTGTCGCGACTGAATGGACGCTTTCTTTGCCGACGACGACCCGTGACACGAATTCAATGGGCGTACGACAAAGGAACGGTGCACAAAAGGCAGGCGTCTTCTCGAAACCAAGCTGCGCGACAAACTTCAAGGAAGATGTTTCTTGGTAACTGTGACCACCGATTGGGTATCTAATTTCGAGTTACAGGATGAATTAAAGGTTTAACAGAGGGCGATAGCGGGGGATGTTGATTCAAGTAGGAGGGACGAGAAGAAATTGCAATCTGTGGTTGGAAATAATTGGAAGATTGTTTGCTCAAAGAAGAATTGATTGTTTTTTGGTCACTGAAAGGAACTTCATTCAGTGAGATTTTTTCTTTAGAATTTGGTGTTTGCGGGAATTATGTAGGTTTTTCTTATCTTCTGTTTTTTTTTTGTAGTTTCCTTCTAGTTCCTGTATTTAGTTTCTAGTAATTAGTGAGCTTTTGAAGTTTTGGTATTCAGAAAAAATTGAGGAGTCCTTGTAAAAACACTGTACGTACCAAAATTAAACAAAATTTTTTGGTATTCAATGTTAACACTATAGTAGGTATAGAATTAGATTTTTGACACTCCACAAGTACTCTTCAATTGTAGATTTACGTTGAACGCATGATGTTCACTTTACACCAAGCAGGAAACATTTATTTCGCAACTACTTAGGTGGTAGAGTCGATAACGAAAACGCGCGGATATCATTTTTATTTCCTCGAAAGGAGAGGCGAGTCACGTTTGTCACTTGTTGAAACTCGTTGAATTTTATCAGGGGAATGAAACGGTCCCGCTCGCGAAATAACTTTTTACGAGCGTCGTAAAGATCCGAAATTCTCGCTGCCGTGCTAGCAACTAATTAATTCCCAGTTTACGGCCCGCTGGAATACGGAGGACAGAAGGTTACTTACGACGATGATGCTCCTCTTAATCCTGTTAGTGCAGAGCATTCTTGCGAACAATTTCAGGGACTAACATAAGCGAGGCATCGCTGCACAAATAATTGCTTAATTGCTGCACTTAAGTGCGATATTATCAGTGCCCTAATTTTAGACGAAAGAGATATTTAGCAGCTCCATTACCCCTAAATGAAGAACAGATAATTCTATTTACTTCAGGGTACTTTACCCAGTGAATTTCGTGTTGCATCTGAGAGGCCCTTTAATTTAGCACATAATTATTTCCTACAGTACAAAAAATCTATATTGCTCTACTATTTTAATAAAAATACCCGAGGGTTCATGAAACCCACAAGCTCTACTGTTCCAAAATATACCATAATCTCTACTCCATTAACAAGTCCCGTGTCATGGTGAAAATTCAAATTTCTAGTAGATCTATAAAAACTGACGAGAAATGTAGATCACGTATTAAATTACAGAGGAATGGTAATTGTATTACATTCTTTATAAATTCAGTTTCTTTTTGCTCCAGTTTGATTTCATAACTGAGTTGAAAAATACCTTGTTCTCTTTCATCAAAGTTTCACTCCCGATAAATATCTCGTGTCACGGGACGCGTTACCTAAATCCCCAGCGGTGAGCACGTGAAAGCAGCATCCATCGAACGTAAAACTAACCAGGACCCTGACAGAAGGCGAATTTATACTGTTCACTTTGGTTGATTTTTTTGATTGATGGCGAATCTATACACATTCCACTGAAATTAACAATGAAGTCTGGCCTTCTCTCAATTTAATAATACTATTATTATTATCATCAACGGGAAACCTTTTAGAATATAGAGAATGTAGAAAATAAAAAATATTCATACCCACTACAAATTATGTACAACATTCTTATTGAGTTTAAAAACAATTTTTTGGTAGAAACCTGGTAAGCTATTTACAAAAAAACACATCGACGTAACTGAAATAAAACCTTCCAATGTTTAAGATGCGCGTGTACACGTGTTCTATTTGAACGAATCATTCCGAATGGACAACCGCATTGAAAAAAGTAGAAACTCTGTTGACAAGAAGTTGACGAACTTCTATTAATCTTCAATTTGCTTGAACACATTGATTTCATGGTAATTTACACTCTTCACTTTCCCCTCAATTTTGATGAATCAGCCGCATTGTTCAAGCAAAGTGAACGGTGCAGATTCGCCTAGAAAGAGCAAACTGCCGAGGCAGTCGCGCCACGCCCTCGCGCATCTCGAAACGCATCGACGCCGCGAATCGAGCATGAATAGGTAATTCGCCAGAAAGGGGCAGCCAGGTTCGCGACTCGCTGGTGGACCCTTTTTTCTTTTCGCGGTGCAGCTGCAGCCGGCCCCGCGCAGCGTGGAAACGCATCTTTTGTGCCCCCGAGGCTTCGAGTGCACGGAGGCGGTGCACAAAGAGCTCTCGCCAGACCCAAATGAATTGAAATTGAAACGAAATGAAACGAAACGGAGCCGACACCCCTGCCCGCACGCCCCCCGACGTGCTCGACCCGTCGACGTCACGCTAACGGCGCAAGCACGCGAGCCACGTAAGTCACGAGTATATTAATGATTTCGCACGGCGGCACGCGAAACCCTTTCATCTTTGATCGTGATCGTGTGCACGCCAGCCAGCCACCCCGAAACCGATCGATCCCCGGTTCCGTTCTCCGTTACGTTTCCGTTTCGAGCAGTGTCTGCGGGCGCAATGGGGAAGGGTGCTTTTTGCTGATGGACCATTAACGGGGCGTGCTAAGAGCGCCGAACAATCGAGGATTTTTAACGAAACCGACTGGTGGTCGACGATTGATACGTCGCTCGTTTAGTGCCCCATGCGATTCTTTTCTACTGCGGACGGTTATCGCGGGGAGTTACTGTTTGCGCGCCTTTTGGGATAGGTTTCGCGTAGTTGTGGAGAGTGAAGGTGTAACGATATTGGTCTTAACTATCGATAATGCTTAGCGATATATTTTTCCATTCAATGTCGATGCGTGAAATATATTATTCAAAAAGTAGCGGTACTGATAATATCGATACGAAGATCGTATAATTTTACCGATTAAAAAGTAAGCTGCATATATTCAAGAGAATACCATTTTGGATTAAAAAGAATTTTGTAAGATAAAAGTTTTTGTATAGTATTACGAAATTATTTTATTTCAATTAACTAGAATTTATATTTTAATAAGCAACATCATAGGCATCATTCAATATAAGACTATGAAAAAGAATTACTGAATTTTATTTATACGTAGCAATTCGAAAATAATTAGAGTATTGTAGAAAAAATCCTTTCTGTAAAAGTGTAAATTCACAAATCACAGCTTCGATGGAGCCATAGAATAAAAGAATAAGTAAAAATTTTAGAATTTTATCGATGTATCGGAAATTTAGTATTTTTATGTATTATATCTTTTTTCTTCACTAAACAAAAATATAGTACAACACTATATATTATAGTACGGTTGGCAACCCTAGTTTCTGATCCCACAGTATAGTGAGAGCATAAGTATTTATGCTCTGTATTTCTCAGAACCTTGCGCCACACAAAGCGTTAATGTGGAACCTGTTCAAGTGTTGTAAAATCTCAATTTTTGTAAAATTTGCGTAATTTTGATTGAAAAAGGTGATGTGATTGATCTACCCAACGAGAAACATCTGTCGCGAATTAGTTTAATTTCCTCTGGCGACCATGGGAAGAGAGGCAGAATCGCGTGCCATTCAATGGTCGACAATGCACGATTGTGCAGCCCGCAAGGTCGACCTCTCGCATTCCGTTGCATGACGCAATGGCGCGTTAGACGCAGCCAATGTCGACTGGATTTTCGGAGGGAGAATCGGAGCACTCGTTAAATCGTTTACCGACGATCCGATTCAGCGGCTGACGGCGACCACCCAACGGGAGTATTCCCTCCTGACAAACAAGGAACTAACTCTTGCCATTCAAGCACCACAAACGCCCATTACGCAACAGAGACTGGACTGCTTTAACCGTTGATTGTTCATCAATGAACGGCATCGGATTTCCTTTAATGGGCCGCCATCTTTACTTTCCATCTTGATTGGACGTTGCTGAATAATTTATTGCTCGCCCTTTCAAAATAATATATTGTGAGAACTGCAGTGGTCCTTTCTGCGTAAATGATTGTAATCTGTTAACTTCTCGTATCAATTTGTGTAACTTAATCTGAGTGAGTTTAAACGGAGTGATGTACCTAACTGGTTGGATATTGAATTGTTACTTAGATGTAACCCGATAGAATTTTGGGATATGTAAATATAATAGAAATTTAGAGTGTAATGTCTCATTTTCACGGGAGTTTTGTAGTAGTAGATGCGTATTGAATAAAATCTGTGGATTAGGTAATAGCCTTCGATAAAAGTGGTTAAAGACTTTGTAATGAATTTCATTTGTAATATATATATATATATTAATTTAATACTATTAATTTTTTCGCTATTTTCTTATTTACTTTAAAAAATTCAGGTCTGCGTAGGTATAGTGGATGATTAACTTGCAATATTGATACTTGTATCTGTAATATCTGTTTATCTTATTTCATCTCCTTCTGTTGTTTTCTTAGGTATTTATTATTTTAATCTTAATTTTAATTTTACCTTATTTGTCCGTTCTCTATTTATGTATTTTCATGTCATTATAATATGCCGAAGGGTTGCTACCGTAATAAATAAATAGACTTGATATCTTCTGGGATATGGTTGCAAGCATTCTGTTCAATACACAGGTGCAGCGGGGTATGCATCGTTTGCAGAAACATTATTCGGATCCAGCCAACGAGGTGGATCCTTTGAATGCAACCGTCTGCAAATATGTACAGTGAATTCACTGACAGTTCTGCAACTGCGTGTACTGTGAAAGATAAGATCACGATGCAAAGCTCGCTGGCTGGCCGTGACAAGAAGTGGTCGCGAATTTACGATCCTGATGGTGTTTCTCGACATTGGCTTTAAGTTGCACCCACAACGAAAGGAAGGAAAAGCTACCGCATTTTTAGATCAAACGGGAAAAGCTTCTTTCTTCACCCTCTGACAGGTATTTTTTAAAAATACAAATACCAAAAGCGTAATAGTCAAATATAAAAATAACGACAACAATTTACTATAAAATTTGGAAAAGCTGCACAAAGTACCGAGTACTAATTTGTATACAATACTGTCAAAAAATTATATTTTACTATCTAGTTATGTACGCTATTGCAATGAATATCTAAAAAAAATTGGTTCCCTCGAAAAAATGCGTCCCACGATTTCGAAGAATTAATGATTTCTTTATCTGTATTTAAACTTCCACATATGATAAATTTTCGATAAAACTTTCCTGCATGACTTTATTATCGTGAAGATTTTCAGGAATTAATTATTCAACTTGATACCAGAATACGTGCCAACCATAATGAAAACTTCCTTCTGTGTGGCCATACTTGTTCCCTGTTTGAATAAAATTACCACTATGTTAGTCACACCTACAGATGCGAAGATATTCGACACGGACAATGATATTGAACTGCGGAGTAACAAGGGATCGCAGCATCAGTGCTTTATCATCATCTTCGCATAACCGACTTTATTATAAAGTCAACTACGCCCGAGATAAGTGCTTCCTAGGTGCTAGAAGCTCGATTGGTCGTGCTGATAACTACGTTTAACCCTACGCCATTGAATATCCACCGGGGCTTCGGGGCAATAAATTCGAAATTGTTATTATCGTTCAGAAATATCTCCATCATCCCTGCCTCGTGACAATATTGTGTTGTGTAGGCCCTGGAATACGAAATTTAATGATATAATTACCGATTAATTATCAGATAGATAGGTGATATTAGAGGAAGGCTCTACATCCACGTGAATTAAAATCTTTCAAATTAATATACAGCCACTATTTTCTTGGAAAATGATTTTCACAAGTAGCATAGAAACTTCATCAGGGCTTTGAAGTCACTTGGAAGTTTTTAACAGGTTTCAGAGCAAAAACCTGAACCCTGAAACATTGAAGAATATCACACAGTTCAATTTGTGCAATAATATAAATACCCGAAGACAGTAATTAAAAGAAGAAAATAATATCTTTACACGAAGAAAGAAACTGTACCAAATACGTTTAAAAGAAAATGTTAAAAAACAACCCTCGTTACTAACCACCTGAGAACTAAGAAACTCAACTCTTCAGCTACTTGATAAGCAAACGACGGAGAGAATTACACAAGCAAACAAAACTTATCACTCCCTAAATATAAATATCACCCTCGCCCCTCGCCGCCTATTTTTCTGCTTGCGAAAATTATTCGAAACACGCGAAATTCAATCCGCGGAATCTGAAAATCCCGCAGGAAGATTTTCCTTCCACATTCCACGAAGCGTCTGGCGAACAGCCAAGAATTTCTCCCCGCTAGATGAGGGAGTTCTTCAGGGGACAATGCACCACCCGAGGAACGCTCCAGCCGCTCGTACAATTTCTTTTAATAGATCATTCGAAGGCTGCCTCAAATAAGATTGACGAAACTTCTGGACCTGCAGGCTGAGCTTCGCAGACAGAGTAGATTAAACAAAGTCGAGGAAATTCGGGGAAATAGCCGCGGCGAAGTTTCTGAAAATTCAGCGCGTATTTCGCCGCAGACCGGGGTACACTGGAATAATATTAGTCCGTGATTATTCCTCTCTCGAAATACAATCCCATTATTTTCCGTCGAGTGACGAAGCTGAAAATACCACCTGTACGCCCGAGATAATGGAAATGGATGAAGCAGCGCTTCAAAGGGCTTGATCCGCGCGAAAATACGCATGGCAGCGAAATCTGTGACGAGTGTAGCACGATCTCTAATTAAGGTACGGCGTGGATGGAATTTGTAAGCCTTCGAGGTTTATCAACGCCAACACGTGATTTGGAAACGCGACGTGGTTTGTCGTTCTTTGTGGCTAGAGGAGCTGCTTCGGGGGCGAAATAACACGAGAACCACGCGGTGGATTTTATGTGTGTTCGTTTCTTTGTACGCTCGTCTGATGGTTGTTATTTTTTAGAATGTGTTCTACTTGCTTTCAGCGGTGGAGGGGGAATAATGAGACTATGTCTTTTTGGCTTTTGATGTCGAATTTTTATAGTAGAGGGTTGTTGACCTTTTCGCTCGTCTTTTTTTTTCAATTATTTGGATACACTATCTTTTTCGTGTAAATCTACACTTCGCCTCTAACGCCCCCCCCCCCCCCGTGCATCGATCAATTTACAGGGCAGTAACTTAAAACTGGCCTCGAATGACTCCACTTCGCTTCAGACCGGAGGATTTCCGTTCGTTGCATAACTCTTCGATGTTTTTTCTGCTGTGGGAACCAGTCACGAGGAAGGGGTGAGAAAGGGTGTCTCACGCCACGAAGTTATTTCGAGAACTACCCTACTTACATGCTACCTAGTCACACCAATTTTCTCACAAGCCTTCCATTCTTCGATATTAAATCTTCAAAGGAGTTTGAAAATTACGATAAAATGTATGAAATTTCACACGATTCCTGAATTCAAAATGTGGTTGCAAAATAACAAAAATCCCTGAATGCTTCTTGAATATAATATTACAAATACATTTCTTGGATATTGTTGATATTTTCTTTCAATCATATGAGATAAAATGAATCAATTGTAAAGTAACATTAATTTAGAAAGCAACAAGTGTCTTCGTCAAAGTTGAAAATCGAAAATGAGCGTTGCCTTATGAACTGGCCTGATAAATCGACTCAGTCAGTAAAAAGACCAGCGATGACGACCGACTCGACTGGTTTCCATTGAAGTCGACCGCTAACCGGCGCGATTCATGGGATTCACACGCCATTAACCCCACGATGACTGTTAACACGTTCCAAAAAGAACACGACTCAATGCACGGGGTTGGACGCTTTTAATTTATCGCTTTATTATATAGTGGCTAGGGTTGTTCACAATGCCTTGGTCATTAGTAGCGGCGAACAAAATGCGCACTCGATCCTTTTTATGTAGCCCGAAGCTGCGTCCACCGTGAAAAATCACGCTAAATTTGCCGTGATAGCAAAACACTGTTGCAAAGGAGCCGAAAGGTGCACTCTGCACAGAGTTGCACAGCGATTCCACCAGGCCTTTACTGTTCAGACGAGGCTAACTGACACAGAGGGAATTTTCTGATAATTCTAGAAATTTTTAGCAATTTTAGACAGGTACACAGATTTAAAAAATTTTAGATTTCTTAAAGATTCTATTTAGAACACTGTGTTAAGCCGGGGATCCAGTTGAAAGCTAAGCTAAGGTATGCCATGCTATGCTATGCTATGTGTTATATGCTATGCTGTGCTTATAAAACATAAACACAGCAATGTTTAGCTCAGCTTTCAGGTGGAATCCCAGCTTTAGATTCTCACTAATGGTTATTTAAATTTCACTTGAAGAGATATTGAAAACTGATCAAACTCTTAGATTGGAACTCTGCAACCCTTAAAAATAATTCCCATTAAGTCCTTTGAAAAAGATTTCCATAGAAAATAGTACATTATATCACCCAAACTTTCAGATAAAATTCTAATAAGCAGCAATGAAAAAATAAAGCCACCTCAAACCCTCGCTCCAAAATAATCGAAACCAAAACCTTCGATAGAAAGCCCGCCAAAACCAGTAAATCGTTCCGGAATTCCACGTTCCACCACTCGATCTGACAGTGAAATCAGCTTCTCGACTTTTCATCCGCCGATTATTTTCGCAAACGACACCCCCAGCCCTCCATACAACCACGTCGATTTTTCTGCACGCGTCAATGGAGTCCATCGAAAAGCTATCGCGAGAGAACTCGTACGAGCCGACCGGGGGTTGGTTTTTAAGGGCGTATCCAGCTGTCCACCCTATTGTCCCCGCTCGCAATTATTTATAGGCGAAGGATGACCAAACACAATTTATGTCGACGATACACGGGACGGCGAGACACGTATGCACGTGCACGCGCATTGTGCATTGTAAAACGTCTGCCTGAAAGCGACGTCCCGCGCTTCCTTGGATGCGTTTCGTTGCAATCGGACGAGCTGTCGCGAAGAGGAACGAGGACCTACCACGGGGGTGTGAAATTAATGCGTGTTGTGTAGTAACGTGTGTAATGTATGCTATCACCGTGCATTTTGAAACTTGCCTTGGTGTAATATCGTGCAATTTTCTCTCTACGCAATGAAAATGTAAGAAAAGAAAAAAGATGTGTTAATTGATAGATTTGGCAGCTATGGAAGAATTTATAATTTGCAGAATAAAGTAAAGTACTGGATTTATCATTATTTCAATATATTGCCCAGTCTAATGTTTCAATTCTAATAAGTACAGCATTGAGCAAAAAGTACCTTCGGTTATTTGACGAAGAGCAGAAGATTTATTACATAAGTTAATGTTGTGTGAGTATCTACTGCATTATTAGTGAATACTTGATACATACATGGTAGATACTAAGTAGTAGCGTTAAATTAATTTTCGAAATTCTTGTGGTATTAGAAAGATGAGGTACGAATTTAAATCAAATTGCACTTGAAAAACTTGCGTGACTTTAGACTGTGACGTTGATTTAGCTGTGTGACCGAAAATATATCGAATCCAGATTCCTAAAGAAACGTGTTTCTTTGTAGTATTCCTGTTATTTTTTACTGATAATCAATTATAACTGATAATAATTCAAAGTTTCCATCTGGCCATAGCCTGCATTCGATTACCTACTATTAGAAGCTCAACGAGAAGTTTGCACCCTTGGTAAATAAGATTAGGGCAGCTAAAAAACCCCTCACAATTCTTTCCCATCCATTTTCAATTTTTCCTGCGAACAAAAAGAGCTACCAATTGCCCAAAAAATCGTGTTATGTACACACCAATCGACGCGATCTCCTCCCCAAAATGGTCCCATTTTTTCCCCCATAAAACATACCACCGTGTTGGTCGTTGCGAAAGTCGATTCGTCACAGTCAGCTTTTCTAGTCTCCCTAATTGTGCCAACTGGACGATGGTCTTTCGTCGACCAATCCTGTTGGTTGCATCTTTGGACGAACCGTGAACCAGGTCACGTAAATCTTCACGACTATTGTTCGAAGGGATCATAAATTCAGGGACGTCGTTTCCGACAAATCGCTCGCCCTATCCGCCGCGCCATTAGAAATCACTTTTCCAGATGCATCGGTGCATACGCGATTGTATGCAGAATAAAGGACGCGTGTTTCCAAGAACCATTTGTCAAGCGAACGTCAAACAGAGTTACGCGTCGATTTTCCCAAAATTCGGGTGGCTTTTGTAAAAACACTGACCGTGTCAATGGATAGTGTTCAATTATGGGTATGATGTTACTGTGCAACGTATTCGGTGTGTTGCAATACTGTAATAATATGCAATGAAAATAATAATTTAATAGGATTTTGGAATATTTAAAAATTTATAAGTATTAGTTTAGTATGTGGGTACTCGAAATTCTATGGAAAGTTCGTTAATTTAAGTAGTGGAGATTGTGACTTTCACGTTGACTTGGGCTGTTGTTTGGAATGTTTGATTGCAAATCAAGATTAAATTAAAATTGTTGGCCAATTTTGAGGGAACTAAATAAATTTTGTAATCGTTAGTCAAACTATTGGGCTTTCACTGGGTAAAATATTCTAAATTTCATTCTTGGGGTTAGCAAAGTTTACTTAGAAACTCCAGTGTGATACACGACAAGGTAAACAACAGTCCAACTAAAAATACTGCAGTAATCATTATTCCTAATGAATGAAAGGACAAAAGCAGCGCATTCCAAGATAAAATCGCCTCTCACAATCGTTGCGTATCGCGTTTCTAGATCACGAGCGGTCAGTGCATACGTATGCATATTAACCTGACGCATTAACGGGTTATGCACTTTCGAATTCTAATCGAGGTAACGAGAAAAACTCGTTCCCTAGAACTCGATCGAGTTCGCGGAACTTTCTTCGGCCAAATCAAGCTGAAACATTAATAACGCCTTCGTGATGTATGGCAATGGTGCAGTCGTATGGGAGTTGTAAGTATGTGCCATTTTTCTCGCCGCAATTTCCAGTTTTTAGAAGAATAATAAGTAAAACAATTTCCGCGGTGAATGAGAATACGAAAGTAAATATGTGGGAAAATGAATATTCTACTCCAAACCACAAGATTATTGTTAGTGTTACAAAAAGGAGTTTGTTAACACTATTTCAGTCCTGCGTTTTAGAGCAAATTTGCACTTTCTTTCGTAATTATTCAGGATTCTGAGATCTCGATAAGAGCTTTATTTATTTTCATTAGCTTTATTTCTAGTTTTATTTGTTATTCTTTTTTAATAGCAAGTTCGAGTAAATTGCTGAAAGCCCTCGCCACTAGTATTCCTTTTCAAAATACTTCATGTGTGTACTTAATACGAATTTTAGCAAATTCTTCCTTTTGCACCCAGAATTCTCAATTCAAAATACCAATAGTAAATACTTATTCCTGAACAGTGTAATCCTTCCGATTACATTCAACCAGCACTATTGAAAGCAAGTACTTTACCACCAGAACGATGCACAGTGGTAGCATTCTTGAAGCCGAAACCTACACCAAGCACTTTGTGCACTCACCTGAAACAGAAAACCAAACGAAATAGTTAATATCACAGCACTCCTACTACTCACGTTTGAAATTAGTAAACCTACCACACCCCCGAACTAATGTACACAATTTTAGCACACAGTACATCATCAACACCCCCACAAAATCATCCCTCAAAACTCCCACTTCAAGCATACCGAAGTTAAATTCCAAACGGAGCTCGTGGGTCCGCCTGGAAGCCGAAGCGACGAAGAAGAACACGAAGGAGCACGGCTCCACGTTTCTTCTTCAGGCTCCAAAGTGGCCAGACGGCGCATCGCGATGGGGGCGCGAGTAGAAGTGAGCTTGGACGCGTTATGCATACGCGTACGGTGCAAATACGACCCGCGTGAATGGTATACAAATGAGCAAAGGCGGGCCTTCAAAGTGACGACGACACAGAGGCGGATCGTGCGCCCCGTGCTCCGAGCAGATGTTCGCCCTTTCGTTTCGCGGCGAATCTCTTCCGCCTGGAAAGCCGAGCTCGCCCCCCTCAAGTCATTTCTATTTTAATAAAGCCATCCTTTCGACGATACGCCAGTCACCGGTTTCCGTTCCGACGACAGAAACGAATAAGGGAGAGCGAGATGCTGGGACGAAGCTTTTGCTCGTAATTCCAGAACGTAAAGATTGTGGGGCGTGTGCCTCGTTGCATGTCGCCCCTACGTTGGTACGAAGAAACCAGAGGTGGTTGGAATTCTTTGTGTACGACTATGGAATTGGCTCGATTTTTCAAGGAGCCTGAGAAATTGATGCGGGCAATTTTTTTAGGAACTGCAGAATTTGTGAACTGTGAAATATAATTAATTTTTAATGCTTTACTTTTCTGTGATTTCGAGAAATTGGAATATAAACAAATTTTAGAAGTATTGTGTAAACGTATGTAATTATTGAAATCAAAGGTTTGTTAATTTGTGTGAGTAATTGTATTACCTACTGATAATGTAATGAGTTATTTTACGGTTGAAATTTAATATTTGATGTGTATTTTCATGGGGATGGTTTCCAAGTATGGCGACAAATAAAATCACATTTATCTTTTCGTCAGCGAGTTATATAATCACATATCGCACGCTTTCCACCTCCCATTTTTCTTTGCATTCGTCGTTTTGACAGTCTGTTAAGGGTAAGTTATTACCCACGATTAATGGCCACATCAAATCGGACGAACCTGATTTCGCACGGCGCGCTTTATGCAGATGATACATCGCTAGGACGATTTATCCAATGAAACAGGACGACGTCCCCTTCAGAAGCAGACGGCGTTGAATTAACAACTAAATTCTCAGGCTCATTAAATTCTCGTTTTATGATTCTTCATGAATTTTAAACGTAGGAATTGGTTTGAATTGACTGCAGCCTCCGTTTACACGCCTAAATTATGCCTCGTGACTTTTCTCTTTGCGGAGACACGACTGCGCAATCGCGAGTCTTTTAAGACACCACGTATAGCGTGTCTAAAATATATTATTTCTAAATATGCATTATAATTATAAATATTTGTGTGATCGATAGTCTAGAGGCATAATAATTATTCGATAGAGCCGTTTTTTAACGCGTGGGCAAAAATTGGAAACTTTGACAGTCTCTACATTTTAAACAAATTGAAAACTAGCAAAATGATGACTTAAAAACCCTCCCTAATTCCACGTGCACTACATCATATTTCAATGTCAACAAAATCTCTAACAACCTGAACCAGAAATGATGGATTTGGTGCGGATTGATATAAACAAAAATTGCAAACTTTGACGACGTCTATTTTTTAAACCAATTGGAACCTAGCAGAATGATGACTTAAACCCTCCCTAATTCCACGTGGGCTACGTCATATTCCAGTTCCGTCAAAATCCCTGACATAGTGTGCGAGATATGATCGATTTAACAAGTAACAACTCAAGTACAATTCTGTATAATAATGTACATATTAATGTTTCTATATTCGTGACTACTAAGCTCCATTGAACATACAATGCTCTATCGGTAACTAGCATAATGCGAAATTAAAACCACTAATAGAATGCAATTAAGTATTACGAAATGCTTACAAATAATAAAATCAGTTACAAAACAACGTGCCAAGGCCCAGACTGCTCGAATGTTGAAACCGAAAAAACACCTGCGCATGCGACCACCTTTTTATCCAAGGCAAACCCCATGAATAATGAAGGCTTGCAGGAGTCACGGATTAATATCAAACGCGAAATTTATCTCACAGGCGGCCCGTGAAGTACTAATGGAATTAATGACGGTTGGTCGACCATCCCCCCGCAGGGGAAATGTGGATCACGGCGAAAATACCCGTGAAATGCCTATACCCGCCGTCCAACTGGAAAACCATTTCATTCTGCGCAGCATATAAAGAAGGATTCTCATGGAACCGGTGACGAGGTGGCTGCTGCAGCTTGCACACCTCAGCTACTTACGAATTCCATTGTTTCAGCGAGCCCTTCACTGCACGGTGAAAGTTTCCATTTGCATGTTAAATGCCTGGAGCTTTTAATTGAGGACATTGAGGGACAGATGTCTCCTTTATCTTCTTCATCGTCCGGCTGGTGACTCGTGGCTCAGCTCAAGGGGAGAATCATTTAACGAGTAGCCTTCTTTATGATAAAGTTCTCGATCCACTTCAGTTCTCGTATATTTAATCTTGTAGAGTTGATCTCACAGTTACTGGCTAAGTTCTTTAACACCTTAGGACACTCAATACTATTACAAACGTCTGGTCAAAATCAAAAGATAATTTAATCTGATACAGCGACCCAATATTATAATTATCAAAACTGTATCGATCGATCGCAACTGTAACGATCATCCCACGCTCTAAAAAACGCAGCAACAAGCAAAAGGAAAGCGTGCTTTCGGGATTGGAAAAACTTGATATACTTCTTCCATGAAATTTATAGGATCGCGGATCCTTCGAGTATGACGAACACGAATGATGCATCGCCTCGATGGAAACGAGTTTTCTATCGAGAAGATTGGAGGGGACGAAAATTCGCGTCTTTTTCTTAACGATGCAATGCCCTTGTATGGTGCAACCGACTTCCTGTTCGACAACTTTGTCGCGGACTTGTCTGTTTCTTCTATTCCCCTCGACGTAGGATGCTTCCCGTTGTGAAACATATGCCATATCTCCGCGCGTTTCTTTTAACTCTTATACGGAATGTGTGAAGTTACACGGATGAGTAAATTTGGTACAAATTGCCTCAATATCGTATATTTACAAGAAACGAACATACAAAAATAAAACTCAGTTCATTTAATTAGTATGGTTTAATAGTTTATGAACTTATTAAATTTCTACAATAAAAAGAATTAAAAATACAAAATTATAAAAACAGAAAATTAAAAAATAAAATAGAAATAAAAATAACCCGAATTTTTAAACACAAATACCTAAAAGACCAAGCCCCATCCAAAATGTTCTTCTAATTTTGTCATTCAATTCATTTTCTACTGCCAGTTACCGAATACCCTGTACATCAAAAGATTTTATCAAGTGCAAAGGGCTACTTCCTATGAAACTTCATAACTAACTAATTTTCTGTGGAATATTAATTAAACACCATCGTTATTCCTCAGCTCCTCCATGCACAAAAATTAATGAACTCCTTCTGGTGTCAACGACAAGGCACCACATACTCTGCAAATGGGTCATGCATCGTATGAATCGTAGAAATCGTCGAAAAGTGCAACAGCTTATCGCCCGCATCGGCGAAAGGTCAAGCAGTGCGTACTGTCGTGTGCCTTTTTCGCGGAATGCACGCGAATTTCCTCGAGGCCAGTTCACGTGTAACAGCCGCGTTAGATCGTACACTTGGGATGTATTGACGATACGGTAGGTCAGTCACGTTATGCAAAGAGCGTGGGATCGACGCTAAGCGCCGCGCTAGGGCTGCAGAATGTTGCTGTACATGCTTCAGGTGGACCCTTCAAAGCCTCAATTTAAATAAGACGGGGTACGAACACGCCCCATCGTATTCTTGTTGGACATTTTTCGTATTCCATGGTTACGTTTGCACTTTGATATCAGTTGTTGGTATAAGGTGATGAGTGATATATAGGGTGTACTTGGTTTGCTATAGGAAAATATTTCTTGGGTGAAAGAAGTGGCTCGTTTTAAAGGAAGAGTATTATAACTATGCGAAGCATTTAAATAAAATATTTAGAGTATTAATATTGATAGTATTGCAATATTTTATCCAGCCAGGATCTGTATGTACAAAAAGTGGGGCAACGCTTCGATACACTCTTTTGGACGTGGAAATTGATAAAGCGACGCAAGTTGTACTCTGTACTCGCAAATAAATTGTATTGAAACGGATTGAACGAGCTTCGATGTTACACGGGGGGCTAGGAATATATTTGATGAATGAAAATGACACATATTGGTGTATAAATGATTCGCCTGAATTTAATTTTCGGAGAAATAGATATTAGTATCGAATTCGATGGAAATAAACGAAGTTCTTCCTCCTAATACGTTGCTTTCCGATGAACGAAGAATGTAGTTAATTGACTGCCTTGGAAGAAACGAGGAAGTGGCGAATTGACATTTCCTACGCGTGCTTTAATTGCATAATAGAAAGCCCTGGCGAGAGCAGTGGGCTAACTATTAATCGGTAAATTATGTGCCACGGCACACATGCTTTCGAGGCTCAATTATCGAGTCGCGGGAGGCGATTAATAAAGAAAGATTTTTACCGACCTCCTTCCCTTCCGGATCGCTAATGAATATTAATCAGCCGATTAAAATTCAAATCCGCTACGGTTCGATTGTACACTCGTTGCCTCGCTTAATTGCAATTATGAGTGATCCTCTTTTGTAACCGCTTACTATGCAGAAATGCCGTTCTAAATGGAATATTAATAAAAAATAATATCGACCAGAGCCCCGGAAAGGAACAATGGAAATTAATATACTAATCAATTTGCTCAATTCATTACTCCTTTCCATATGAAACATTCTCATTTCGTTCTTATAACACATATATATTGAGGTATACATATATATTTTGGAAAGAGAATGTTCGAATCGAAAGTATTTTATGTTTAGACAAAATACCTTTCAATGCTCGTACTTTTGCGATCAATCACCTTTGCACAAGAAATAATTCTAAACAACTACTTTTCGCCAGCTGCCAGCACCAACCCTTTTGAAATCTATAACGCTCCTCAAAATGTGTGATACTTCAATTTTTCAGCTTCTGTAACTTCCCTACATCCTGGAAAAACCCTTCCTAGCTCACGAACTACCTTAACTACACCCAGAGCTATCAATTACTGAGAATAACAGCTTTTACTAACTTCGGCAGTTGGTAAGAATTTCCTCAGTCAGGGCTCTTCGCCATCGACCAACAATGATGCAAAACGGTTCAACGCCCCCAAGGAAAAGGCAGCGGTGGAACAAGGAAGCGTGGTTTCGGTGTAGCCGAGCCTAGGCACGTCTAATTGAATCGAAACCCCGGCCTTGTACCCAGAATCGGACCGTGCTCCTCCTCGTACCCTGGGGAACACGATCTGGCGATATTTTACGGTGACTTCTCGGCGAACGATGCACGCGCAGCCGTGCTCGCGGAACTGGTTCCCCTCGAATAATTATTCCCTTCCAGGTAAACAGGCTTTATCTCACAATGTAGGTCCCGCGAGTGGCTGCGGGTACCGAACGTGTCAGCGGGACCAAGATCCTCCTTTCCATCGGCACGCTTCGTCCTCCTCCACGCTTTTTCCTCGTTACACGCGATAACGCCGTACGGAGTATCATTTCCCATCGTTATTTCTGCGCTACTCTGAGCACCATTATTATTTATCCGTGGCGTCGTGAAAGGCCTTATTCGGTGGCCCTAGGATGTTTTGGGGAAATGGAGCTTAGCACTTTATCTGGTGCGGGTTTTGAAATTGATCTTCCTCAAATTTTTCAAGTGTTAAGTGATTATTGAAATTATTATTTGTGGTGTTAATTATTAGGAAGACTTTATTTGTCAGCCCTGAGTAGAAGATTTAGGAGAAAAGGATTATAGTGATTTATGTGTTGGTTTTGAAGTATTAGATTTATGCTAATTGACGATCTTTTCCAAATTTTTGAAGCCTGAGAACCTTCGTTAGTATAATTTGTGCATGGAATGGAGGTGTTTTAATCACAGTTCTAGGGCTGACGCGAGATGATTGATGGAAATGGTAAGCACACGTGTACTTGAAAGCGGTAGATAGTGTTAAGTGACCCATTTTGGGGGAATGCCTGGTCTCTGAAGTGTTTCCAGGCTACTCTAGCTAGTTAAGCTCGATTACAAGTAGACGGTGATATACCAGCTGCCTTTAGTTTGTAATTAACAAAGAACAGATCATTTCTTACATGAAGGTTTCATTTGAAGAGCTTCTATTTTCAAATTTGTAGGGTTATTAGTGAATAAACGAAGGGAATGAAATAACGTTAGATGATCTCTAAGCTTCGAGTGCACTGCCTGATGCATTTTATAAACTTTTTATACTAAAATGATTAATACGAGTCGAAGTAATTGGAGCCTGAATTCAGGCCAGTCATTGCATTTCTAACGTGACTTAGAAGTTTACCTAGTGACGATCCGAATGCAGCACTTGGCTCATCGAAAAGAAAGGAACACAATTTCTGATTTTTCTGTGAGCCATCTGGTGTCAGCCTGTTCACCTTGTATAAGATCCTCGTTCCCACCGACACGTTTCGACCTCGTTTTTGTCTTGAAACGGGGGGAAAACGATATTTCCACGGGGCGATTACCCGGCAATAAAAGCAATAAAAACGATCGTAATTCAATGAGCGACGGTGATATGTCCTTAGAGCAAATTGCGACGTAATTGCGATCGATCAAGAACGCTGTTGCTAACTACCGCCCGGCCATCGAGGTTTTTCTTAATTTTCGTTAACTACAGCAATAAGTAATTGACAAACTTTCCCTTTTTTTTCCAGGAAAAAACACAATAATCGATATTCCATTTTAATAAATCCTCAAATAAATTACACAACTTTTAAATTACTTGCTCACGAAAAATTTAATAGTAGACACACAGAAATTTCCTGAAAAATTATTCAAATTTGTTTAACACACCTTGAGTACTAATTGATAAACTCTCTAAATAAAGAACGAAAGGTGAAGAACGGAGAAGCAAATTGAGAGCGTGCATTGCAACCTTACTAAGTACCTACTTAAGGAAATGAATCTCATTTGCTATTTATTAAAACAAAAAGAAGAATTAATATCGAATCATAAAATTGTCTCATCGATTTTCAAGAAAAGATACTTGCACTCAACGATCTCTTACCTAGCTCGACTACACTTCTTCCGATCAGAACATCCAGGAAACTACATCCTGAGAACGTCTGGAGGCGATCGTTTAGACGCTGTTGAGCAATTTCCAGCAAGTAGCTAGGGGTATTAAAAGCTACGAGGAGCTGTCGGTGCGCTTCAATAATTGCTTGTCGAGCAAAAGAATAAATTACGACCGATCGGCCGGTGTTACAAATAGCTTCCTGCCTATTACGCTAATAAGAGTGGATCGGGACGCTACGTCGATGTCATTCACGCGGTATACATAAATGCATCCATATCTAGGCTCGCCTATCCACGTTTTACGACCCTCGAGAATAAACATTTACACAAAATGTGCTCGCGAATGCGCGCGCAAACGTCTTAATCAAATATCGATTAAAGTACGTGCGAGCTATAGAATCACTGAGAATCTCTGTTGTTAAACGAAACGGATACTGCACATGGAATTGCGATAATAAATTCGAAGTTGAGTAAGAAAGAAAGGTGATATATTCTTTTATAAGTACAGTTATGCAATGGTAAATGATTCTTCATATTTCTTTGTCTGTTTTCAAACAAGATAATATCGTGAAAAGTGATTTTTAAATTACCAATAGTATCTATGCTACGAGATTTCTAATTTCGTTGTTTAGATGTGGAGTTTTATAATTTTAATGTGTTTTGAAGGCATCACGAGGTTCCTTGTGTTGCAGGTTGATTGTTAAGCAAGTTAACGTATTAATCATCGTTTGCCGAGGTTTAACAGATTCTCGTGAGTTGTCAGATTGTTTAATTATCGTCATCGCTCTACGACAATCTGTGAAACGAGTGTGCAGGTGGTGGAAACACGTCCAGCACGAAAAATCTCCTGTGTGCTACTTCAGAGAGATATTTTATATGGAGTGTCTTTAACCCACTTGTTGTTTACTAACATTAGTCATTCCAACGGAAACGTTGATTTTAAAAATCAGTAGATACTGTTGGCTCAAAGAATGAGTAGCTTGGGTACTTTAAATTCAGCAAGGAAAGCAATCCTGTTTAATTTAACAGAAAGATCTTTCGCGTTGCTCTCACAGGAAACTGAAAATGCATTTTAGAAATACGTGCTAATTTGAACAGAGCAAAGCAAGTGGAACGTGAATCTGGGCCATTTAGAAAGTAACAATTAACTTCTACAGTCACGATGCAAATTCAATATTATATATTATAACCTTCTGAATATATTAAAAATAATTGCCACATTGAATTTCAATTCCTCGATGCTCTTTGCCTCAAATCACTTTTCAAGCAACCAAACTAATTAAACTAATTTCGAAATGCCTCGCTAATTTTTAATTTCAACAGGCAAATCAATCTAAAGTACCTCAAAACCACACCTCAGCTCCAATAAATTCTCCACCATTCTGAACTGCATCCCACCCCCTTAATCCCCCAAGATTAAAAATCATAAATGCATCCTCATTTCGTCGATGAATCCCATTTAAATTAACCCATTCATCACAGTTTCCGACATTGCACCTACCGAACGTGCCAAGATCTCGACGATTAAAGGCAGTTTTCATCGTAACCGGTACAAAGAGCAGCTCGAGTGCGGCATAAGGCTGGGCTACTCACTCGAGCCCGACGTGTCCATGGTGCTCGCGTAGTATTTCCGATTGCCAGGCTTGATTCGAGGACTCTCGTTTCCCTTCGCCCTTTGGCTCGGGGCCCTTTGTCAGGGTCCCTTATCTAAGGGCCGGTATCCATGAACAGGGTAAAAGAAACGAGAACCCTCGAGAAGGGGCGATTGCACACTTCGAGGTCCGCCTGCTATTCGGTCCATTAAGCTCGAATCGGGTCACGAAAATGAATTGGACTGGCACCGATAACGCGGCCACGGGTTTTTCGTGCTCGAAATGCAAACGCGTCGCGTTTCCAACGATGCTGCGTTTTCCACACGAGGACATAGATTATTCTCAAGTGATCTGAGTTGGATGTGGATGTTGGGAGATATTAAAGTCTTTTTAGTATCAATGTGTTTCTTTTTCTTATTTGAAGCTTTAGCTGACACGAAATAATTTTGAAAATACTTAGCACAATTTAGAGTTAAGGAGGAATCGTACTCGATGATGCGTTCTCCAGTTAAATCGAGGCAACTAATTTCGATTCGATTCGACTTCGATTCACTTTCGAATTCTGACCTATAACAACTTCGCTTGCGACACCATTTCATTACTGGCATACGCAACGCGTAATGACCACCGTCAGTGACGATAAAGCAAACGAAAAAACAGAGTGCAAGGACCACGGTGTCCCGATAAATCCGATCGCAGCCCGGCAATTTTCAGCGATTCTTATTAAAAGGATTAATAACCGACAAGCTCGCATCGCGGAGAACAATGATTGCTCTTGCATCGACAGGTTCGGAGAGTTAATAAATAACGATTAATTAGAGTGGAGAACACGAACGATTCGGGTTCCTCGATATAAATCTCTGTTGGAATTGGGTCAGCATGAGCGTGGCCGCTGCTAATTTATATTCTCGGAAGAGCTGCCGCGCGCTCGCGGCCCTTGGACGGTGTGAGGTCACCTTTAATCGCGAACAACCGGCTGGTACAAGAGTGTCCGTTGTTCCATCGGATTGGCGTCGGTGGAGTTTAACGATCGTTCACAGTTCGCGATAAATCGTCGTCGTTAGCTCTCGCGAGGGTTCTCGGCCAGCTGAGCGTTCTTTTTTTCTGCGAGGACGCGCGAAAACACAGCGGGCGAGACTTAATCCTTGTGATGCGCTTATATCGAGGGCGAATTGTGCGATTTGAGCGACATACAATGTGCTAGGTACATACATACACGCGCTTAGACATTTATTTGCGGGAGACTGTCAATTTCAGTCGACCACGTTATGCGTGTAGACTTATTTTTCATAGTAAATTATGGATCAAAAGATGTTAACCTAAGATATTAAGAAATAAGAAGCAAGGCAGTGTCTTTCACAATTAATTATTCTCCTAAATTTCGTATTTGTATTATTATAATTAGTATTTTGCCTTGACAGTACACCGGGGTACCGATTGCTCGCAATACGTAAATACGTCACTTCTGACAGAAGATGTACTTTGCTTTTTAAATTATACACACGCGGAAGGAACATTGCGATTGCTGAGATTTCAAGTGTTTCATTCCTTTAATGTGTTTCTTAGCGAAACTGAGCGTCTGACCTAGCGTCTGATATATTCTTATGCTATGCAAATTTATGTTAATGTGAATGGAAAATATTCAAACACAGTTATGGATTAATCAGGATCGATGTTACACATCAAAATAATAAAAACAGTTCATGTAGACATGTGAATGATATTTTAATTTTTTAGGTACGTTCTGTTTTGTGCTCTCTAAAACACTCAGCAGGAATATTTGCCCAAGAGCAACCATCCTATTGTGTGCATGAATTGAGCCAATATTTTACACACATCACTTCAAATCCCCAATGACATTACAATCTCAAAATTCCAACTTCCATAAACACTTCTGCATATATTTCGAAAATTGTCAATAACTACTAACAAAAGAGAGGGTTACCAAATGCACCTGTACACTAACTCAATTCTTTCTATCCCACATTTTATCACTCTACAGTGCAATTGTTGCAAAACTACTACTGTGCTCCAACTTCCAATTTCCGAAATATGGATGATGACCATTTTCGAAACTTCGGATCTTGGAACCAGACATCGAGCCGAAGGAAGTCTCCAGTTAGCACCGTTCAGAGCCGTTTTTCCGCTGGAGATTGCACGCGCGCGTTATCTTTGCCAGCTGATCTTTCACGGTTGCCGGCGAAAACGGGAGAAAGGGAAGAGCGAAGAAAAAAGGGGGGGAATTGTCGGGCGAGCGCGAGTCTCCGTTGTCGAGCTCGTCCTCCTGGCTTTATCGTCTCCCCCGATCGACATTCCCGCTCCGGTAATAATGATTATCGTGATAATAATTAAGGGTAATTGGAGCGGAGCTGGGCACGCGACCCTAGCGACCACAGCCAGATGCAGAGGAGTGCCTCTCTCGAAACCGAGGTGCAGCTGCACGTGCACATGCAGATGTCCAGCGAGGTTCGAAGTTGGTAATGTTTATAAAGTCCCTTCTTTTAATTTTTCCCTCTTTTTTTTTTAACGACCATTGACGGTGTAATCGCTGCTCGAGCAACGTTCAACCGCATTACCACCGTGTGTCGCAATGTAATTTGAAATTGCGCGTGCTCTCTGTTCTCGGCGAGCTAATGGCGATCTTAGTCGAGAGTCGGCGAGAATCAATGGTAATTAACTGAGGAACTAATGGTGTACGGAGAGTAAAGTGGATTCTGTTAAGTCGTAGCGAACGAAACTGTCGGGCCACCGTGGCGATATAGGGGAATCTTTCTGCGGTATAATTGTTGTAGGCTGGTTTGATGAGAGAAATGCTTGCAAATGAGTACAGTTTTTATTGGATTATGGTTATGTGGGGGTGTTTTTGTAGTTGGGTGAATTCTTAATCTTCAGTATTAGTATGGACTAAAGTTTGAAAATTTAACGACGGAGCAAAAAGATGTAGAATATACGAAAAAAAAATTTGCAAACGTTATAATTGAGGACCTTGCGGCAAGAGGAGTGCAGCTCCATCTTTACTAACTTTGAGTAAATTAGAAAAAACTGTTTAGGAAGTTATTACTTAACATTAATATTAAACTTAACATTAAACAGAGAATTGAAAGATTTGTAAGAAAGATTTGTAAGTTTTTATTTCTATTTTTGGCGAAAATATATTGTATAATAAAAATATTAATATTATATCATATTATATTAATATTAATTAGAATATTTATATTTTTATTTATTTGCAATAAATTGGTTTTGCACCAAACGATGTAGAATATTTACGTAGATATATTACACGTCATAACTTAAAAACTGTTAAAAAGGGAGCTGTATCCCTCTTGTTGCAAGGTTCTCAATTGTACCTCTTACGTTTATAAGTATGAGGATTCTGCTACTTTTTATTTTTAATTTTGAAAATTCAGTTTCACTATTGTAAGAGTCCTCTTCAAAGTTCCAGTTTCATGGGGAGCAGTGAACGATTAGAAACAGAGAGAAACTGTTTAACAAACAAGAAAGTTGTAAGTGTTCCTAATAAACGGCGACGAAACACACGACAAGCCTCAAGTAAATTATATTCTGTTAAATCTATCGCTTCGGAGTGGCTGGACGGCAGTGGTAATACCGGTTTTGCAAATTATAATTTGCCCAGCTTCATTCGTGCGATGAGCGTACGACGTCTTGGGAAGATTATTCTGTTTCTTGTTGCTCTTGTTTAGTATCTTTCACTTCTTCGGGCTCTTGTTCGTGTTTTTAGGAACGTGAATGCTTCATCGAACGACAAATCAGCTGCACGTGCATCTGTGCAACCGAGTGCATCTCGTCGACACGTGTTTGTTCGCATTTCAATCGTCGGAACGAGTTTACTTATGCAAAAGAACGGCTCATTCTTTAGGAATTTTGATGCTAATATCGCAACAGAAGTTCGTGAGCTAGAAATTTACATTTCAAATTCGAACGAGCACTTTCCCTGCAGTAATAAACTGCTTTGAAATTTTGCAAACCGACCTATACTACTTATTAAGAAAAATTAAGTATTTACGAGCAACAACTAGCGGCAGTGAAATATTCAATCTTTCTACAAATTATTAACTGTTTTAGAAAGAATTAGTAATTCACAAGAGCAAACTGCGGTTTTGCAATTAATGTAATATATTATTTCCTACTCGAAAATCCAGTAGGTACTATATAGCACAGAATTGAGCAGAATTACTTGTGAAAGTAGAATTCAAAGATTTAAAATTTTATATAACAAAAATGAATTTCTGCAACTGTGCAGAATAATTTATTATTTCCAAGTAGAATCAAAGATTCCACTCACATCACTATTCCTATTACCTTTCCAATCTTAAATCACTACCTTGCAAAAATCACTACATTCAAAAATAAGAATTCACGCACTTCATTTCGAACAACTTTGCCAACCTGCTGCTCTTGAACGGAAACGAGTAAAATGTGGCGAATTAAAATGACCATCACCTTAGGCACCGTCATCAAAGCACACCTAATTACAACCTATCACGAAAGCAGATTACCCAGCTTGGAAATTCCTCGTGAATATCCACCTAGAGCGAAGCGTAAACACGGCGCATGTTTCACTCTTCGACCAAGAAGAAGTCGAAGGAAACTGTTATTCATCGGTCGTGTTCACGGCATCGCTGTAAATGGCTAACTTATTGTCGCTTAATGAACGCAACGCCACTGTTAATTCGCAGGTGTTGCAGCTGCAAACCCACCACGGATTCCCGTCATTCAATTGCGACGTCGACGAGTACAACGGCGCATTGTAAAGTGACATTTCAGATATGGTTTTCACGAGATGCTATTCCGCTGCACGCTACGTTGAATAGATTAGTTAGGTTTTGACTTCGCACTTTCTCTTTCCTACGAGGCCTTCAAGGTAATGCTAGCAACTGCTCTGAGTATGCCATCTCTTTTCAAGCAGGTAAAATTACTAAATAGCAGAAATGAATTATAAATATTATCATTATGAATTTTCTGGCATACAGTGTGAAGCTTCAAATAATTCTGGAATAAAGATACAAGTAAAGATGAAAAAATTATTTGAAGCTCAAGATGAAAGGCCTTCGAATAAAGAAAGAATCTGTGACCGTCAGATGAACTCCCGTCGAATGAACTGACTTATCCGTGGTGCTTTAAATAAAGATAACTCGGGTTATCATTATTCAACGAGTAACGAATAAATCTTTTATCTTTCATTCTAACTCAAATTATTATTTAAAATTAATCTTTGCCCATCTCTGCCCTCTACACATTTAATGTAAAATTGTGGAGAGATATAAGTTTAGAATAGAAATCTAAATACAAAATATATTCAATTTTACGATGTACATATCATGCTACAAATAGAAAAATAAAGTTATATTAAGTGCTAATTTCACCCTTTCGGAGTAAATTTCCATAGAAAAAGAAAATCGCTTCTTGCATACTCCAATATACTCTACAATTCTACATTCACACAAAGTTTCATTATAATCAGAATTTTCAAGTTGGGAACGTCTCCTTACCATGGTTTGGAATCACTCTGAACAAATACAATCCTGTTTCCACAAAAAGAATTACATACATCAAATATAATAATCTGATATATGGAAGTCAGAATGAAGTGTTCTGCATAGAAAGTTAAGAAACCCCTGAGCTATAAAAGTCAACTTCAAAGGAACAGTGTATCTAAAAATTTTCCACGTGAAAAGCTGCAGAGTATAAACGTATAATGTATTTTAAGAATACATTACACCATAGCCAATAATTACTCATCGATCACCGAGCAATTACGTCAATCGAAGCCTACTCGTTAAGCCTTTGTCGTGATATCCCCGAGCACAGGATCATGTCGTACTACCGTTAACACCACTTTTAAATATCCTGCTTATTTAATTGAGAGCTACACGGTGTCACAAAGTCGCCTATGTAACCGCCGTGCCTACAGTAACAACGTACATCTGTCAAGCGGCTGGCAGTCGCGTTGATAGTAATTAATTCCGTCCGCGACACGAGCTCGTTCACCTTCGAGTCGCTCGTAATTAAGCAATGCAGACTGCAGTTTTCCCTTCTCTGCTCCCCTTCTTTCCCTTGGACCTGTTTTCCCGAGCGGCAATTTCTTCTATAAATGCCGGAGCAGTAAGTCACCGTGACTTCACGGTGAACGCCGCGGGCTGAGATCATCGACACTCGAGGCTGCGATGCTTTCCCTCGTCCTCTCAGCTGTGGCCGTTTGCTCACAGTTTTCTGGCTTCGTGTCACTCTTCCCAACGCGGACAGACGTCTTGGCGACTTTCCGGAGCCGCGGGATGAATTTCCCGCGCCTGGGAAACCGTTTGCAGTGGGAATTACAGGGTGGAACAATGTTGGCATTGTTTCATTCGAAGGATTTTATCGTATGCGTTGTGAGATCGATGTGAATTGATGTTGTGAACCGTGTTTGAGTTACGAGTTCCTTTAGTGATGGTGTTTTATTGCTAGAAACTCACATCGAGGGATACAATCTTCTTATCTCGATCCAGTTCGTAAAGCTTGAAGCTGCTGAACCGTTCGGGTATCAGGTTTCAGTACACTGTCGAAATTGATAAGGGACTACTTAAGTAGTTATATCTGTGTAAAGATGTTTGAAGAACTTGAATTTTCTATGACACTTTTCCGAGGGAGGCACAGCTATTAGGTAACTGTTAGATGCCAGTGCTGTTAGATGGTCTAATTAATCGTTAGGAATGAAAGAAATTGTCAGTTTTCAGAATATGGTAAACTCTACAGGCTAGGATTGGGCGATTTCACTAGATTCTAAAAGAATCGATCGATTATTTTTCTGAACAATCGATTATTTTATAAATTACTCCAAGAATCAATCTTCGAAAACTCGATTATTTTCTAACCAAGAATCGAGAAGAAATCGACGTTTTGTATTTTTAAGAATCTTCTAATTATAATCTTTTATTTGTCAGTCTCTACGAATGAAAATGGAATTCAGTCCTAAATTAAATAAACTACAACTGTATATAAAAAATGAAATTGTGTATCACTTTCATGGATGTACATCGTACATATACATGAACTAGAATCATTTTAAAAAATTTATAATATATAGGTACTTAGCGTAAAGAATACAATTAATACATAGGTATTACTATATATTATATTTTCCAATATAATGATTCAATAAAAATTCTTTTATACCACATTTAATTGGTTCTATTTTTATCACATTTTCGATCATTCTTTTTATCGATTTTTCGATTTTTATGTATCGATGTTTCATTGGAATTGATTTTTAAGTATCGATTTTCCTGAACGGAATCGCCCATTGCTACTACAGAGTCAGTGGAATAATTTCAGCCAAGGATACTAGGAGGGCTAGTTCTGTTGGCTAAGCGACTCTACTTTTACCGTCAACGCTATCTAGAAGTAATAAAGAACGATCCTCCACGGTATGAAGGAGTCAAAAGGAAAAGGGGAAACCAGTCTGCCGAGGTACCAAAAAGATCCTCCAATCATCCAGCTCATTACAGAGTAAATTACCGTAGCCACTTCTCCTTGTTTCAACCAATCAAACCTATTTCCCGTGCAACGGTTCTCGCCGGTGCGCGCAGAATATAAACAAAACGATACGATTTACTGCAATAATTGAAGGCTCGCGTGATACCCTCTCGTGCAACGTTCGTCGACCACGTTTTTCTACGGGCGTTTATTACTTATCGAGCAACGGCCACTTGCTGCCCACCACAGCGCGGGGTCATTAGAATATTTCGTGGAATCATCCCACCGACGCTGATGCTCGGCGCATGCCACTCAGTCGTTACACATTACGATTCACAGATGAAATTTGTTGAGTGGTGACGCTGCAACTATGCAAGTTTCACTACAGCTAATATCTTCTACCGTGGGAAGGAGGTTTCTGAGATTTCTACTGGATCGTCTTTGGTTTCTCATTGATGCATCCAGTGTTGTGCAGATCGAGATTAATACGTTAAAAATAAGTTCTTGCAATGTTTATATAGGTAATTTATCTCTCTAAAAAGTTTTTGAAAGAATCGAGTGTCGTTCGAGAGTTTTAGAACGTTCACTTTGAAAACAAATTAAGCAAGGAATTGGCTTTGTATTTTGTTAAAAAAACGCTGAGGCGGGGAAGTACAATTTCAAATCCAAATTTAGTTTATTTTCAAAGTAAAGTCTTCCAGAAAATATTAAATATTTCAAATAATATCTAATGTGTTAATAATAAATTCTTCTAATTCTAAATCACTTTATCTATCCACCCAATTCTGAAATTCAGAGATTTTCTTAATTTTGTCAACCCTTTTGCTAACTTTGATTACTTTCACTAGCTACGATAACTTTAAACAATGATTAATAGCTATTTTTCTACGAATCGAGACTTGATTATGACTACCTATTATCGATAGTTCCGATTTCATGTTCATGAAAGTCTTGTATGGGTGGAAGTTCGTGCTGCACGACATTTCTACGAAGTTTCCAATGACTTGCCAAGCACAGAGCAAAAATACCATGTCGCAATAAAACTCCAGCGAAAACATATTTAGAGTTCCGTTTCGCTGAGAAACGACAGAGGTCCAACCACGGAATGGGATCTTTGAACTCATTCTGAGCAGAAACAGCGTTCGTCAGACTGGCGACAGGATCGGGCTGTAGTGCATCATAAAGTTGTAGACTTGGTTCGTCATAATACACAAGATGTTCCATTAGAAATAAAACATCTAATGAATTTGTCTAATTTCGAAGATAAAATCCTCATAAAATTTATTTAATATAATTTAAATGGTTCTAAAGGACGAAACGACAAACGTAATTCTGATTTCCTAAGATCATTTTTTTTCGAGCTATTTAGTTTACTAATTCTTTTTTAAGGAAATCATTTACTCTTATCTAATGCACATTATGGGTAAGACGAATTCCTTTATCTATATTTATCCTTTGGAACCATTTAAATTATACTTTAAACATTTCGTCTTATTTCTGAAAGAGAGTAAGTTCTTCACATAATCAAATCCTGATGTACCAATCTGTACAATAAAGCCACAAATAATTTAACATATTTGTTGCAGAAAGCATTATTCACGGAAATTCTAATTTTACCTCCATTCTATTTAGTATCAGTGAACATTATTGTCAATCAGTAAACTGAAGTTGAAATAGGTTAACATAATGAACCATCAAAGAAAAATTCAAACTCTACAATTCGTAATTCGTAGTAACACAGAAGAAAGTCTATCGACTTTGTTTTCACAGGAATATCTCGACACGGATATAATAAAATTAAGTGGATTATGAGAAAGTGGAAGGGAGGTGTATAATTTTCTTAAATACCATATCAAATAGTGTAAAGTCTTAATTCATTGACACAAACATTAGCACAGATTCTTCAAGTGACTCTCTGTCTTTGAGGATTGAGCGCTGCTCCACTGACTTAATCCCGAAACACTAATTACATACACATAAAGCTTCTACGTGTAAAAAGGCTAAAAACTTTCTCGTTTCTCCACCGTATATGGTAGCTCAACGCTTCAGTGAAGCGCTTTGCAATTAAATTTCCAACATGCTACTCCATCGTGATGATTAAATTTCTACACTGTTATTTCCTAATTATCAATTAGGAGTATCGGCGTTAGCGCCGCGATATCGAAGCAACCAGGGAACATGAAAATCAATTTAACAAAATGGTGTACATCACCGTAAAATCTGCGCGGGGGAAAGGAGTGCGTGGCACGAGTTTTTGACTCACCTGAAACAGAGAAATTAAGGAAACGGTTAATATCGCTGTTGTGATACTGGTAACGCTGGGAAGCCGTTGCGCATGGAGGATAATGGCCTCGCTTAATGAAGTAATTAAGGGCGGAGTGTGAACGCTTATAATTACAAGCAACTTGCTCGAATTTCAGAACATTTTGAGAATCGATTAAGGCAATAAATTCTCTTTTGTAAAATGATTCAATTTGAAATAATACATTATTTCTTCTGATTTCGAACATTTTGCCAGAAAGACCATTTATTCAAATGTAAAATAAACTAAAATATAATTTGCTTTGTCAAATAAAATTAGGTGATGCGAGAATTTAAAAATAGTTTCCAGTCAAATAAGGTAAAATGTTACGTGAATAATAATTTCTAAAATATTTTATTCAAATAATGCTGAAGCCTGTCCTACAATACACTATTAATCGAACATTCATTGCACAAAAGGGCTAGGAAGGATTCGATTGCTCCAGATCTTTGAGAACACAAAGTGATCTTCATTAGTGGCTTCATCCACACCAGTCAACTCCCCAGATCGAGCTCCAGATCCGTAATAACTATGACTAACACATGAAGCCCCCAAATCCAGGCCCTTATTCACCCAGCTGATTCAGAGGACAGCTCTGTCCCTCCCTGCTAGATACTCAGCTTTAATTATGTATCTCGTGGAGGTGGGGCGCCTTTACGAGACTCATTTCACCGCGTATGACTCACAGCGGGCCGACAAGAACACGCGGCGCCTATTACATTTATTTCTACCGACTTATCCGCGTAAGTGGCACTTTCTCTCCCTTATCGCCGTGTTTCGTCATTCAAAGACACCACTTCCTTTGTTTTTGTCTGCAGACTTGGAATTTTAATTTTAATTATCCACTTCTGCTTTATTACAACTTAGCACACAATGCAATATCAGTAAAAATTTATTTCCAAAATATTTAACTTGTGATTTAAATGAATATTCTACGAATTCCTGTGTATCTTATGAAAAATTTTGGTTTAAAAGGTTTTAGGAACCTTTCTGGATGTTATAGTGTGCAGAGGTGATAAGGCGTCTTTTTTCTCCATGTCTACCTGCGAGGGAGCGAGGCAAGTTTCCTCCCACAGAAATCGAGGAAAAATCCAACAGTTTTATTGCCCCCGCTTTCGTTATCGATAATGGATAGGAGACAGCCGGTGCCAGATAACCGTTCTGCAAGGTGTTCCGGATAACGCGACGCCATTCGACAGCGAATGCCCCCGAAACTGCTGGGAAACTTTCGACGAGGGAATTGTTCGGGTAACAAGGGAAAAGCTTGGAGATTGCAACGGAAAAGGGAGTGCCTTTATTTTCTTTTGTTCGACAGGAAGGGAAGAGGAAAATCTGCTGCACTAGGAGATGCTGAGAAATCCTCCACAGTTCGGGCTACGTCGGAAGTGAAAGTTATTTCGACTTGTTTCCGTTTCGAGACTGCTGCATTGAAAAGTTGTACACGAGAGTGCAGGAAATTTTGGAAATAAGAACGATATATAAAATTACGATTTGGACCGCTTGCTTTTGGAAAGAATTCCTTACAAAGGCAGTTCTTTAGTGTTGCTAATGAATTTTATCTCGATTAGTATTTAACTTGAGAAATATTTTCGGTGACTGAGGAAGAGGAAAATTGTAGAAAAAATTTTGGGTTTCTAACGAAGTTGGGAGTTAGAGCTTTGGAGTATTTAGAAATGAATAATTCGTTGTACTACTCTGCAGGTAACTACAGTCAAGTATCGATGACTCACTGATAGATAAACTCAATGCAAGAGATTTTTGTTGCGAACTGTACACCGCGATGCAAACCACCTGCATATTTACTTCATGGCCAATCTCAAAGAATGCGATAAAGACACATATCGTCGGTTTGCCGGAAAAGTGACACATATAAAAAATCGTTAAGATATCTGCAAAGATAAACTCTAAAAGTGAGAAATTTTTATTTGAAAAACCGTCATAATTACACGGTAAAATTATATTATTTTACAAGAACAATGTCACAATTCAAAATATTTTATTAGTGATCCGAAGACTATTAGTTAAACTGCAAAAGATTTTTTTATTGCTACATGGTTCAGTAATTAATAATTTTCTACCGAAAAATATTTCAAACTGACTTCCTGAAAACTTTACTTTTCTTAGTTGTGTCACTCTCTTAGCAAGCAAACAATAGGTATGTACCTATTTTATAAAATTTTACCACTGTTCATTGTCAGCTGCATTCAACTACGTCATCCCCTCACTTCCCACCTTAACTTCAAAAGTTAAGATACAACCCCAAATACCTCAAACCAAAACTACACACTAACTAATAATGGTAAATAAAGTGTCATACAACAAGTTACCATAAAATTCCTCGCGAACAAATAATTCAAAAGTTCAAAAATAAATTTACCCAGTTAAGTTATGTACCTCTCAAACCAGCTCAGCATTCATCTGCCCCTCAATTTCCACTTATAGACCGACATTAAAAAGACAATCAAATGGGCAATTACAACAAAGGATCACTTTGAAATTTCTTATAACAATTTCCTGCTACGACCACGATTTCCCATCGACTCCGTTTCCGGCTCCGACAGGTTTCTTTTTTCGATCGAAAGCCACCTTTCCCTGTAATTACTTTAATTATCGCCACTGTCCGGTTCCGTCTGCACAGCTCAATCGACATTCACGCTAATTTGCGCGATTAGCATAGATACGACGGAACACGTCTGGAAGTGATTATAATTTTCTGGGCCACAGCCACCACGCATCGATCCACTTTCCCGTGCAGCGGTTTTCAGTGTTTCGCCGCTGCAAGAAGAGGCGGGGGAGATAATCTAGCGTATTTGCATTATTCATTGGACTCGTAACGTCCACACGCGTGGTGGCTTTTACCACGTTCCTGCCGGATGTCCCAGTTCTGGCTGCAGAGCCGTAAGTGCATCGAATGAAACTAGCGCGCACTCGTTGCAGTCCCAAGGACTGTTTAGGGGGTGTAATATTCCCCAGATGACTTCTCGGCTACGAATAGTAATTTCGGGGGACCGTGAATTTCACTTGATGAGACGTTGTAACCCATTAACACCTGGGTGCAGACGTAATATTACGTTGCCTTGAAAATCCACACACGGAATGTTACAAGGGCCATTGAACAAATTTTTTATTTAGGTATATTTTTTTTATCAGTGTTGACTTGTTCAATTAAGTCCTTAAGGGGTTAAAACATCCACAGTTAGGCTTTGGTATTTCTCATTTGCTTTTTACAATTAACTCGTTAAGTCAGATTCGTCGTACTTGAAATTATTGAAATATTGTTAGCAAAAAGGAAGGTTGCACGCAGTCACAAGGACAATAGTATGCATTCGCCCGAAGTGCGAGGTGTTAAGTAGCTAATATACTTGCAAATCGCCCCGTAACAGTTGGAAATAGAAAAATAGTCAGCAGCCCGTTACGCGGCAGTGGATCCTTGCATACTCGCGAGATGAAAAGGCGGAATTGCGCAACGCGCAGTCCTCGAACTTCGATCCAAGGAATTCCACTGACACGGAATGACATTCCTACGACCGGTAGAAGAACAAGTGGTACGTACCTCGATGAGCCGACGACGACAAGTTGATTGAAATTGCAATGGTAGACTAATCGAACTTATGAATAACATCAGAGATTCATAATTAATTCTGCTAACTCTAGACCACAGGAGAATTGCTACCCCCCTCACGCCAAGAAAAATACCGAATCTTTATGCATAAATGAGTCACGCAAACTACATTCATTCACATTACTTCTTTGACAGGTCATGAACTCGCGAGAAAATTGAACGCACGCTTCCTCGATCCCCAAACAGTCCAACAAGTCTCCTCTATCTCCCTCAAATTATATACCTTCACAGAACAATGCACAGTGCTAGTGGCTATTTTCCAGCTACTACTCTCAAGTACAAGGAACCACCCTCTTAACCTACCGATCCAATCGATAATCCCTCAGTAACCAAAAAGTCCCAGTGAAAATCCTTCCTTTTCGATCAACACCTTCCCTTTCACCCTTCAACTGGAACACGAGAACTGCATTCGACCTGCCCTGCCTGCCCAGCGTCCGTCCCATTACCAGCGTTCCCCTCGAAAAAGCTCTCCCGTGATCTGTATCGCGGCCACAACCCCTGAACGTAGTATTTCCAACGCCTCTCCGGCGACGGGACAACGGGAGATCGGTTTCCGGTTTGGTTGAAGAAAAACGACCAGACAGGGTCGTTAATCCCCAAGGAGGATGACGAGGCGAGGAGGTGGGTTCGCGAGAGGAGGCTCGTAGTAAACGTGACTCATCCTCGTTCAGAGAAGGAGACCAGGGAAGACGACAACGGCGACCACGCGGAGGGAAAGGAGGGAGAAATGGCAAGAGGGAAAGGAGGCCCGCGATAAGAGTAAACTCGTTAAACGTGCCTCGATCCTTCCTCTCTCGCTGTCCTGCGCGAGATACAGGCGAACGTGACACGCTGGACGAACATAATCGGCCCGATTATCAAAAGTTTGCACGTACCAGAGGTTGGCAGCGCGTTGCGCAACGCAACGATACGGAGCAGGATACAGTTGTGCAATGGCAGAGCTGATTAAGTAGGAAAAGGTGGCATTTTTTTTTAAAGATTGTGCGGGGTAAGATATAAACATTGAATTATTTTTTGTGGTACTTTGACCAGGTTTCGTTGATTTTTTAGTGGCAAAATGTTTGGAGAATGGTAATTTATTAATTATTGCAAATGGGGTAAAATTGTGGAGGATTAAAACATGATGGTTATGTGGTTTGTGTGATTGGTAATGAACGGTATAGGGGCTGGGAATATAAATAATTAATTGGAAAGTGTTTGTCGAATCAAAGATTATTCTGTTTTAATTCTTCTATAATTTGTTGAACAAGTATCAGTATTTGAATTAGGCTAAACAAATTGGACGACAATATTGTAATGAAAGCAGCAATTGCTACATGGAGATAATAAAGAGGTACTCTACTAATGACGTATGATAATAATTCATTAATTATCACTAATTCATGTTAATTTGAAAATTAATGATATTAATCCTTTACGTATAATTGCTACTCTCCAGTATATTTATTGCGCTTTTATCAACAAATTAACGTAGAGGAAGACTACTAAGACGTACAGAAAATAAAACTGTCAAACCTGGGCTCAGTGAAAAATAAGCACATACCACATATGCATAATTTTCCGGTTCTTTGTACCATTAACTCATACCTGCAATGTAGCGTAAAAAGAACATAAACAAACTCATAAAATGGTGACATGTGCTTGTTTTCGACCTACAATTTTTAAAGCTGCAAACCTTCACAATTTTACTTATCAAAAAAATACATAGCCCTAGTCGAGAGAAAAATGAAGTAGATTAAAGAAAACTGCACAAGCTTGCAAGCTTCATAATACTCAATTATACAACTATGATTCACCAAACCAAACACATCTTATTAGATATTTTTGAGGAATAACCAAAACGCCTCTAAGTACATTCATTTACTCGCAAGAAACAAAAACGTCAAAGAAGAAATTCTCCGTCAATACTGGATGCCAACTATAAAAGAAAAACAGAAGAAAAGGGAGAAGGAAACTGAGACTGCAGGTTCGTGCAGACAAATTATGCGAATGCGACGAGTAAAAGGGAGCTACGTGATAGGATAGGTCGTCGATAGTGCTTGCACGTACATAAACAAGCGACTGACAAAAGCCCAGGGAAAAGGGCAACTTCCATGCCAGCCGCAGGATGCTCTCGAGGGGTGTCAGTATAGCCGATACGTACCATAAACTAGCTTTTAAAGGGATCACGGGAAAGCAGGGTGGGGCCTCCAGCACCGTGTACAAAGGGCACATTTTTGCGGATTAAGGGGCCCCATTGTGCCGCTCATTGTTACCAAAGCAGATTTAAATATTGCTGCTGGTATATAGGCTTCGATGAAGGATCTGCGTGGACGTAACCTGGCAGAGGATCCCTCCGACGACAATAAGGGCTGATCTTTATCGACGGGAGTAATGAGGGAAAAAAGGGAAAAAGTTACGGGCCATCGACCTGGTGCTTTCAGAGTTAAGTCTCCTCTGCACCGAATCCCTCTAATTTATCGAATCTGCATCAACACGGACGCCCCCTGCGCAAATTAATCCTCAACCCTTCCTGTCACCGGTTCAGCTCTGGGTAATGGGAGGCGAGGTCACCAGTCGTTGGGTGAAATAAAAAATTCTTTGGGAGAAACAAGTACGCGATGTGGAAGGGAGAGTGGCAATTGTAGTTGGAATAGTGCTCGTAGATTTATTTAGTTTTAATGCTAGGGTAAACGCACCAATAAATGAACACTTAAGCGCGATTGATTCCACGTGGTACAAAAATTGTTTGGATATGAAGCAAGAAATTAAAAGAAGTCTCTAATTAATTAGTTCTGGTACATCCACCCTATTTGTAAAACACAGATTATTCTAAGCACACCTACAGCATTTTCTGTTACACTAATTAGATGGCTATCACTGCCAGCGGCGCACTCGGGATTTAATCTTGGGGGAAGTCGAGTTGAACGGATAAAAATATTTTTTAGAAAAATTTATTTTATGCAATTTCATTTAATGCAAATTCAATAAAATTCATTAAGTGATTATAAAAGTTTCTTTAAAGAATAAAATCCAGTTTTCTTTTCTTTTTACAAAGCCCCTTCTTTGAGGGTGTCTCCCAATTTCCTGCCCCTATTAATATCCTTTCTCTTTGATAAAAAATCAAACAGAAGCTAGACAGAACTCAGGCAACAACATGAAGATGCTTCTCCAAATTGAAAAACAATCAAAATCCAACGAATTGAAATAGAAATATTTCCTCTCCTCGAGAACTCCGCAAGAACAAAAGAAATCTGACCAATGGCCGTCGTGGGTCTTTAATTTATTCGATCGTTTCGCAAAACGGATCCCCCGATTTCGATTGTAAAAGCGTGTTGCACGACGCCTAGGAGAAAATAGCGGCGCCTAATTAACTGGAATCAATTAAACGTATCTCGGCCGTCGATAGATAATAACGGCGCGTTGCGATCGATCAAGGCGCGCCAAAGTAATTAACTTGCAAACGTAATCAGCGAGTAAGGACATTAAGTTTATACAGGAAACTGACGTGCACATTCGGCTGGGTCCCGTGGGTCGCGGAAACGCGCCAAACTAGGTTCTGCGGTTTCCAATTTGCCGAGGCAAGCAGGATCGTCGCGCGAAGCCGCGCCTTCGAAATTAACGCGACGTCTGATTGATCGTTAATGGACAGCGTCAGGCAGATTACTTGATTCTAATTGTTGTACGATACGAACTAACGTTTTGGATACTGGTTTCGTGGTTATTCATTTATGTATTTATAAATGGGAGAGTCCTTTATATGTGTGCGATTGATTTCACTGAGAAGCTGTGTTGTTAATAATTAATGTAAGAAATTTAGTTCGCGTCTATAATAATTTATGAGATTACGCAACCTGCTAATAGAATTCAGTGTGCCCAAATTGGGAAGAATAATTCATGATTCTTTTTCTGGCGTATTTATGTTAATTTGACGGAATAATCGCCTGGTTGCTAAATATTCATTAAATACTTTTACATTATCGTAGTAAATAATGGAAATTCAGTTTTTACTGCTCTATTTTGTCATGTATGTATTTTCTCAAATAACTCCACAAAAATTACATATTTAAAAGACCAGCAAAGCAGATACCGCGCAAGAAATACACTCAGAAATGCAACAGCGTACCTCGTTAGCAAAAAAGAAATCAACAGACATGACTACTTGGCTTTTCCAGAAGTGCAAAAAGGAAAATAAAGAGATAGCAGACACGTTTCAGTCTAATCATAAATTCAGCGAATCAACCAACCATTTCCATTCAACGAAACAACTTTCTATTCATCGCGAAGGTGGCGATTGAACGATTAACAAGTGGCGTTCTATCGGCCTGTGACGTGTCTCGTTTTAGGAACAAAAGCACCGACGTGTCTCGCGAAACATAATCGTCGCGCGAGTAGAAAGTATGACGTGCCGATCAATCATAATAGCGAGATTAATTGCGTTATTACGTTATCGTGTTACGCGGCAGACCGAGCGTCGGGGTAATCGTCGCGAATAATTAATCTCGGGTTCGTTGCACTCCGCCAGCGTAACGCGCGCTTTCGTCTGAATGCAGCTTACGACACTCTCTTTAAGGTTACGCTTTATCGTAGAGTAATATATAAACAAGTCCCTTTTTTCACGGGCTTAATGTGATTGACGTGCCGCCACTTCGAATTATCCAGCTGTCTATTAGTATTGTATACAATCTAAACGATTCCATAGTATGCAGGGAGTATGTAAAGTGTACGATTATTTTATGTAGGATGTTGCGTTCTTGAAGAAAAATTTGTGAAAATTAGATAACAGTCTACAAGATTTCAGTGATATATCCATCTTCTCGTCTTCTTCTTTCTTTGTGAGATTTAAATTTTAAGAACTGGAAAAAGAAAAGGAATATTTGCGCATTATATTATTGGTTCCTTGAGACCTAGCAAGTTTTTTATATTATACCATGATTACGGTAAATTTTGAGACACATTTTACTTGTGATCTATTACGAAGTAACAATCGAAGTTCCAACCCAGTTGAAACTTAGCCTGTAAGGAACGGAGGTTTGATCCACTATCAAATATCTTTTGCAGTCATAGTCTTACTATTACAGGGATTTGACATGGGAAAGTTAAATATTCCCACGCCCATTTTCACAACTATGTAGTATCTCACATATATTTGCTACGCGAAGCTAGTCTAAGAAAAATAGCAGAAGTTATAAAAACTGATTATATGCAAGGTACCAATGTGGAGCCACAAAAGTACAGTTATTCGAGAAATCAATTTATATCAAAATGCCCTCAGTTTTGCATTCCTTGAAAAACACCAATTGTATTATACTATTACTTCAAGAATACTAAATAAAGATCCCTTTCATGTCCATCATCTTCAACAAATGGAAATTATTATAATTCACATGAATTCCTTTCGTTACCCTTCCACGTCAAAATAACTCTCGAAATGATACCGATATGTATATTTGCTCAGATACTCAAACTTAAGTTCACTCCTCCAAGTTACGGCTGCCTATCGGAATGCCCCCCGTTTAAACCACCCAGGGTTTCATCAACGTCGACATGACCAGAAATCTTTCTCGCGAGTGCTCGAACAATGTCCTTCCAGCACGATCTGCCTCGCAATTAGGCGGATATGTAATTCTTGGCGGAGTCGCGTAAGCCCCGCGCGCGAGTTAACGTTCAATTCCACTAGCCTCGCGGCAAATTGCCGTCCCAATTGATCCTGTCCTCGGGCCTAATGATTTCTGACTGCAGGAGGCCACGTGCAACCGTCACTTTTCCGACCGGCGCACCACTGATGTCACTTCCGGCAGCCCCATTGAACTCGATAAAATCGAGGAAGTCTCGCGGCGCTCTCCGCGTGGGCGTAATCGAAACTGACCTCGCCTGCGGTTTCAGATCGATCGCCCGCGGAAATCGGAAGAGACCGGGGACCGGTTTCGACGTCGCTGCGTGTCGTATAGGAAGTGGAATAGAATCGTGGCTGTACGCACGTAGCTTGATGGATAGTGGCGTCGACGATTCGCCGGAAAGATGAACGATTAATGAGATATTAGTATCACTTTGGAAAATTTGCTTGAATCTTTATGGAGATTTTAGGTGGATTTATGGATAGAAGATGGAAAATGATACCTGTACTGGTGTGTATCTAATACCAGGCCGTGATTTTCTAGAAAATACAGAGCAGTGCTGAGCTCATGAAACTGCGATTCAGTCTGATGGAGGAAAAGCTATGTGACCAATTCTCTGGTGGACAGGGAAACAAGTGTAAGTCAGAATTATTGGTGTTGCAGGAAGACACATAGAATATTTAAAGTATTATCTAAGATCAGGTGTTAAATTTCGGCAGTGAAAGTTGCTAATATATATGTTAAAAGAAACATTTATTTTTTAACTCCGATTCACAAAAAATATTAGAAAAGGAACTATTAAAGGTTGAGTTAAAATTCGACTTACACTGGTTTGCCCGTCCATCAGAGAATTATTCGTGACACTAACATATTAAATTTATCCAAACAAAAATTACTTTCCCCAAATAATTTGAGGAAGACCCCTCAACAGGTCTTATAGCCAGGTTTCCAAAGCCGATTTTACTTTCAAGCCTACATTTGTATACACACTCCAAAATCCTCAAACACCTCATTGAATTCCAAAGAAACATATCTAACGCGATGCATCTCGAGTCTCACCATCGCGCATGTACCCGTTCAAGTCTCCAACGTGCACACCGAACGGACCCCAAGCGATGCACGCGGGACCGCCAAAGAAAAATTCAGACCCGACCGTGCTGGCTGCTCGCCGAGAATACTGCCTAGCCATTCAAGAGTATAGTTCTTCCCCAGCGTTCATGCACGACTCGTTCGACGACAATAACGCGGAGAGACGCGTAAATTCGGGCTGGTTTCGGGATGCTTGTGTACTTAGGACGCGCCGACCCTCCGCTGGAAAGTCGATTCGTCTTCGTGAGGGAACCGGTCGACCGCGTTCGAACACGGGCGCGGCATTTTTCTTCCCTCGGGGAGGAGAACGCGACGGGCATCGGTAACGAGGGGCAGCTTTTGTTCTGGGAAAAGTGGGAGAGCGCTGGGTGCAACGGAGCGCGATAATTGCACGCGGAATTTTGGAGAACTGGGTCGACGTGTGACGGGAATCTCGGATTAGTTTGGGATGTGACGGGTGAAGGGTGCTGATTTTATTGGTTACGATGCGTGGGGAGGTGAATTTGAATATTGTTTGATTTTCCAGGGATTTTGTGGGGGTTACGATTCTGCTTGGGGCACATGTAAAGGGATTTTGTAAATAAAGAACTTTCGTGGCTACGAAAGTTATGCAGGGGTGCAGAAAAATAGTGGTGTAAGTTTTCATACTGAGGGGTGAAAGAATGTCTCTTTCTTTCTCTGGAGAATTCAACGTGCATGATTTTTTCCATTACTGTTCTACGTAATATAACACGTTACAAAAGAAAACATAATGTACGTTACAAAGAAAAAAATCTGTCCGGAATTAATTAACTATTTTCATTACCGAGTTTGGTAAAAATTTCTTATTTTGTTGCCCTTTTATTCCCAGTCGATAGATGATAAACGAGCTAAAAGGTTAACGAACTGTTGCATTGTTTACGCAAACAAATGGCTCGCTCTGGGAAACGGAGTGGGCCGACGATAGTTATTTATCGCGACACATTTTTGTCCCTCGCTCGTTGTACTACTTAAACAACGCTTGTCTACGTAGAATTCTTTTGCCAAGCTCGATGCCGACTAGCATGCATGAAGAATTCGAGTTAAACATACTTAGTGCTTTTAGTTTCAAACGAAAATCTGACGCTATGTGTTCGTAAATGTTCTTAATTTTCTATCAACTATTTCCTTAAACATTATCTACACACGCGTATAATTTGTCAAATAACACTTAAAACTTGTGGGTCGTGCATAATAAATTTGTGACATTCTGACACCTTCTTTTACGAGGCCACGCCTTGTGTCCCAAACCGATTCAAAGGCCTTTGTGCAGTGCCTTTTCGTTTTTCCATCCTACCGATCGTATCAAATGTAAAATAAGTCACTCTTTTAAAATGTTACACGAACGGCTTGTGCCTTCCGTTAATCTTGAATGCATAATACAGTGCTCCACCCCATTTTATGTTTCCCTTGATATTTATGCCCCTTTCGCATTCGGTGTGATGCAGCCACTTTTCCCCTTGAATTACCACTGCAGCTTTATTACCTACATATCAGGCTTACCATTCTTCACCACTATTCACAAATAATTATATTCTGCTCTCGATATCCGTTACACGAGTACCAAAATACATTTCAATGAGATAAGATTTATATAAATAATTTTCAAAGATTCAATGAAATATTACTCTAAGAAAACTGGAGCTTGGCGTGCATAAAAAATTGAAGATCACCTGGCGTTAAATGCTTCCAAGGAAAACAGTAGGGCTAAAAAAAAAGTGGGACGCCGCTATAGTTTACAAAAGAAAAGAACATTTAATCAAGCTTGCGATTTCCCTCGATAATGCGACCTACTATTTCCACATTCAACCTACTGCGATAGTCCCGCCTTTTTTACGTAGACGATAGGCGAGAAACAAAGGGAGAAATAAAAAGAACTTTCGCATCGACCGAGTAGAAGTTTGTCCGCGAAACAACCAAACCAAACCACATGAATGATAACGATCGTCGGCAACGGTGAAACGCATTTTACACGAGGTGAAAGCCAGGAAAAACGATAGAAAATAGGAAATAAGCGGTCCTCGTTTGGAACTGTTTTAAATGCACTGTCTGATAAATGTTACTACTGCTTGTTCTCACGCAAAACGTGCCCCTCGGGGCAAAAGAAAGAAATCCGTTCACTTCGTGATTGCAGCGGCCGCTTGGTCGAATGCAGTTGCGCCTTTGCAGTGCAAACAATTCTACGCGTCGAGAAAATATGAAAAAATGTCGCTCAAGAAAATGTCTACTAACTGGTGTTCCACTGAAGATAAATACAAACGAAAGAAATGCTGTACAGTGGAAGATGAATAAAAGAGTAGAGAAATATTGTAGCGGAGGAATAGAAGTCGATGAGTTAACTCTATAACACCCAGTGTGATATATACGTTACATCATTTTCGAACGTATAAAAAGAATCGATAGTAAATACACTAAATTTTAAAACTGTTAAACTTTTTTGTGTCTGAGCGTTAAAAGGTTAATGAGAAGCTAGGGAATGATCATTCTACATACCTGAGAATACCAATATTTCAATAAAATTCTATTATGCAAACCAAATCAAGTTTTCGGATATTCTAAGTAATTTCAATATTAAAACACTCAATCTATTCAAATAATTTACACAATCTATTACTCCATTCAGAGAAATTCCTTATAAATAACTCAAGCAATTCTTTTTAATTCGGATGGATCCAGTATTATATGCCCTCCTAAGTAGTTAAATATTTCAAACGAACTTCGATATTCCAGCTATTTCGCCCATTACTCAAATAATCATACTAAGCTAATCTAGATAATAGCAGTTTTAATTTCGAATCCTCCAGTAGCCCCAACTCTATGTGAAAACATTAACACATTCGCAACACATTATGTAATACTAGGCACATACTTTCACCAATATAAATCGGTGGTCAATGATGCACCACTACATCTTTTGTTTATTACAGAAAGCAGATATTTATCTTCGTATTAATTTGTGCGAATAAAAACGACGATTAACTGCTTGCTTTTTCTTTATTTCATCTTCAAACTATGTGTATTAAAATTGAAATTAAATTTTTATATTGAACTCTTATTGTTAGTTACACTAAGAATGTTTATAAGAATTCACCGTACATTCACTCACACAAAGGAACGACACCGAATTCATGCTGGGTAGATACCTATCCAGTACAATTGCGAATGTGTTAACAATGGCACCTGTACATTTCATCTCCACCCAGCTCCCGTTTCGTTCAATGCCTAATCACCAGCTGACATCGAAATTCGCGGCGCGAAAACGGATCGTGAGAAAGCGAATCGAGTCGCGACGCAAATCGGTCGTTCCTTCTCTTTCCGCATAGAATCGAAGTCCGACGTGAAATCCGCTGGGAATGAATTTCCGGCGTATTCTCACGTTCGACCGTTCGCGGAAGGACGCGATTTCCTGCCGGAGGATTCGATTCGCTCTATCCTCAGGACCACAACAGGGAGATACGCGTGCCCCGGCGCAGAAGCTCGCAGAATCTTGATGGAAATGATAAACAAATTCCATCACGAGACTACCGTTAACTGGAAATCCTGGCTTTTTAGATCTGGCGGGCTCGTTTCGAGAAATCGTTTTGCTCGATCCACGGCGATCGGCCGTTTCCTTATTAACAGGAAAGGAAGCATTCGGGTTGGAAGCCTATGAAACACGCCGGTGTTATTTATGGTCCAAGCGGAGACCTGTGTTTAAGTCTCCTTTGAAGAAACACGTGCAATCATACGCCCATGACAGCCTTTACGAGTTCTGTATTACCTGTATAATACATTATGTTTGCTTGATTTAAAGGATCGTGTATTCTACTGTGGCCGGCGTCTATAGGTAAATGCAATTTTGCCGGTTCGTTGCGGTTGTTGCTTCTGAGTATTCTTTAAATTAGTGCCTTGTGTGCTTGCTACTGCGTGCGTTGGACTTGTATTACTTTAAGGTGTGCTGATTGCATGTAATGGGTGGTTTTACTTGGAAGTATTATGTGCAAAGGAGCAGGTTCTAAATTAAGGGGACAAATAAAATAAATATATACTAAATTAAATAAGGGGAATTAAATATCGTAGGTTGGAGTGTATACACTATACAGTTTGTGAAGAAATTAGGGCGCACAAGTATGAATTCTGAACTGCAAGATTAACGCACTGTAACTGATATACGATGTGTCTTGAGTTAAATGTGTGGAAGTACAGAAAAATTTTTAGTTATCGTAACAGTAAAATTTAAATTTCAAAATTCCCCTGGAATATTAAAAATTCTACCCAAAGGAACGAAGAAAAGGAAGCAATGCCAAAAGAGCTTTCTACATCTTCAATTCAAATAAAAATTTCTTACTTCCTCCAAATTTTCAGATGAAGGAAATATTCCTCCTATAAAGGGACAAAAAATCGACGTTCCAGTTGATTATAAAACACTACCTACTATTTAAATATCACATCGTATTTTCTAATAAATATCAGTAGCTACGCAATTGAAGCTCGCGATTAGCGTTCAACTTCTAAAAAGAATATCGTCCAAACTCCGTTGCATTCCCGTATTATTCTCAAATATCACGTCGTAATATCGATTGTTAAGCACGATCCGCCACAATTAAGTAACAGCCGCGGCCGTGTCGAAACCATTTCATAACGAGACCTACATTCAACAACCGCACGGCCTGAAATTTGTTTCACTCTCGGTGCACGTTTCATCCGCTCGGCGTTGAACGTTCACAATTAGAACACAATTGCTTGCTGCCAAAGGAACGAGATTCTGATGCTGTTTCCCGTTATTACCGCTAGCAGTTATCGCAGCGAGGATTGTGTTATCATTTCGATTTTTATCAACCCTACTTCTACGGAAATACACACCAACGGTAAAAATCAGTTTCCCAAGAGTAGTCTGTTATTTTCAAAATATTCTAATTTTGAGTTCTTTTTCTATACTTAGTAAACAAAAGCAAAGGTGGCTTGTGTTAGAAAACAATGCAGATGATTATTTAAACTACTCGTGTGTCCACACAGATGACTGTACAGAATTTTATGAAATTGACGAAATGAGTGATGAAATGAACGTTAATTTTCAGGAAACCAATAGCAAGTGTACAATAACTGTGAAATGAGTACACATGGAAAACACTGAAAAATGAAGCGTTCTGTTCTATTTCACCCCACCACATATTTCTTTACTTAAATAATACAAATGAGAAAGAACTAACGGAAACAACCGTGAAGAAACGTGACAGTTCTACAAACACAATATCTCTACTCATTCTAAATAGTTCTACGATAAGTAACCCAACAAGGACACCAGTTTCAATAATCCTTGACAACTTGTCAGCCCAAGAAGATGAATTAACGAAAGGAAACTACTAAATTTCAATATCTATAAACAACATCCTCCTACATTAACCACTCGAGTCAAAACTAGAATTCAAGCTCGGTCCCCACTTTTCGTACGTTATTCGAACACGTTAACTGGAGCGTTGAAAGCGGCCTAGATGATAGTCGCGTCCGATTTTCCCTAAAAAGCGACATAAGGTCAGCCCTCGATATCGCTCGATATTGCTTTCTGGGCCATATTGCGCCAGTATCGCAGATAAGTTACGCTCGATCGTAATAGAGTCGTTTTATCTGTCTCGTTTCCCGCTCTCCCCTCGTCACGCGAATTCCATTTTTCACGCTTTTCTTTCCACATTTCCGTGAAAAACGGAGCGACCACCCGAAAAACGGAACCGATCCGACCGCAAACGAGCGCTTAATGGGTCGACAACGATGCTTCGCATCCCCCACCTGCCCCCCCGTTCCCCTTCCACTATGAAAAATCGCGATAGCATCATCGCGTACGCAGCTCCATCGCGATACCGGAGAATAAAAATCGTTGCCCCCCTTTTTACTTCGATTTTTCTCCCCTTTTTTCCCCGTTTCCCCTGCTATTTTCTCGTGTCAGTTCTTTTTTTTTTCCTTTGGGTTCTTTACAAATGGTTGGCGAACAATGATCGCGGATCACGAGGAACCAGCACAGTTCCACGTCATTTCTGTTCCGTAATGACTCGACCGTACGCGAGCGTTCTGTTCACGGAAGCAAAGAGGACGTAAGCTCGTATGAATATTTCAGTGGACGACGTTGTCTAAGGCTCTTTTGTTCGATAGCCCGACTTTTTTGCTCGGGGATCGTCGGCTTCTGAGGGAGAATTAAGCGTGATCGATCGAATTCCTTGTGGCTCGTGACGGGTTACTTGGTCTACTATGTCGGTTAGACTATTTTTCTCGCTATGATCGTTTTGGATGATTTTGGATTCCGAAGGTTTAATGGCATTTTGTTCTGGATATTGGCTTCTAATTCTTACAAGTCGTTTGTTTGTCTAGTAATTGATTGTAAGAGAGAGACAGAAAGAGAGAGATAAGAGAAATGGAACACTAAATACCTATTGAGACATCTTTTATGAATTTGGAGTGAATAAGAATTCTTTTTGTTGCATTTGAGATAAAAATGGGTTTAGTTATTACGCCCCATAAAATTACTTTATTCAAAAAATTTGAAATTGAATAATAAATGCTTCTTTGTTTGTCTTGAAAAGATAATTTATACCCATTACTGTCCCTTATCTGGTTCATAGAGTCATAAAAAATATAAGTCTTCAGACTAGATGTATTAAACAGTAATTTTGTTTAAAATTACTCACTCGTGGGGTGAATCTTGTGCTTTTGCAGCTTCAATTTTTGATTACTTTTCTGGGACGGGGTAAAGTGTTAATTGAAAGAGTTTCTTACCTGCAACAAATAAAAAAAAAATTAGAATTTAACAGAGAAAGTAATTTAAAGCCTAATACTTCACAAAGTAAATAAAATTCACTCGTAACAATTTGAAAGTCTTAAACAGATCCTGCAAATTTTCACGAATCTTCTGTCAATGGAAAACATTTTTGCACCAAAATCCCATGAAGACTCCCAAGGCTCATTAGAATTTCCAGAGTCAACACTTTCAATACAAAACAAAATTTTAAACGATTCTCAGATGCGACTCATATTTAAAGTGGTTCGAAATAGCAGAATTGAATAATGAAATATAATCGATTAAACATTTTTAAGAACAAAGGCTGAACACCACCTACCCCCCCCCCCCCCAAAACGTTCCCCTGCACCACGGCCATTTCAATAAGTGATGATATTCCATTCGAGTCGAGTTCACCCTTCCATAATATTCCAGTAAAAAACGAGCAAAGGGTTCACCCTAGAAGGTCACACGCGAAAGCTTCGCAGTGGGAACTACAATTATGCCCACAGCCTTTTTCTTCTCGACCTGGCCCAGAAGGCAGGTGTTTGGAGCAGGCTGCTGCATAAGTAGACTCTCCGTATTCTTCGCGCAGGTATTCGATAAACACCAGCCCCTCGAAACAGAGAAAACTCGATCCGGGGAGCTTTGCACCGACGGAGAACCAAACGTCCTCTAATTAAAGACATTCCCCTAACACCTTCGTTAACCTTGTCACCCGTGTCCCGTTGCGTCAAGCGGTTTATAAATATTTAGCGAGGCGGGCAAGTATTAAAAGCGACATGGCGATCAATTAACTTAATCCTGCGTGAAACTCGATTAAGTGCAACGCTCACGAGTCGAGTCTCGGTTAGGTGTGACTTTAGCTCGAGAATAAGTTCGCTCTTTGTTCGTAGTCGCTCGAGCGAAAACCATCGTCGTTTCGATGCTGGCACTTTTATTTTGAGGATCATATGGGAATTTCAACGTACCAAGATTATATAATAATTTAAAAAGCTAAGGATGAGTCTGACCCATCTCGAAGCTTCAAACATTTGGTTCAATTCCATAGCGTTGACTTCCGTTGCGAGTCACAGTATAAAATATCATTAATTGAAATCAACGAGTAGATATTATAAATTTCTAGAGTTATTAAGATCTGAAATTTCTAGCGCTATCAAGGTTTGAAATTGCTAGAGCTAGCGACATTTGAAATGTCTAGAGTTATCAAGGATTTAAATTTCTAGAGCTAGCGATATTTGAAATTACTAGAGCTAGCGACATTTGAAATTTCTAGAGTTATCAAGGATTTAAATTTCTAGAGCTAGCGACATTTGAAATTTCTAGAGCTATCAATATTTGAAATTTCTAGAGCTATCAAGATTTAAAATTTCTAGAGCTTCCAATCACCCTGATTCTTTAAGCACACTAAACTGCTACTCAATAAACTTTGAAAGATTCTTCAAAGCCTAAAAAACTTTCTGGTTAATATTAGACTGATCCCAAATTTCAAGTACCAAAGGTTTTCGTACACTCCACGATCAAAGTGAGAAGGTGAAGCGTAAGTCGCCACTACGTGGAAGGAATAACACGATTTTCTTCGAGGGAACAGGTGATAGGGTCTTCGCCCAGCGTCCGTAATCGCTCGTCCTTAATTAAGGTGGCCCTCAGCGGCCAAACAAGAAATAAAAAGCTCGCGTTCATTCGCCGTGCAATTTCTGTCCAGCTAACGGGACCGTCGAATTCGTCGGCGGAGTCACGAATTTCGATCGCTTCCTCAACTCGATTTATGAGAGCACCCTTGCTCGCCCCTGCACCCCTTTGACGCACCCCGTGACCAGTTTCATTTCTCTTATTTTCACGGTGCTTTCCGAACCGTGGCAGTCAGGAATTTCATAAAACACAGAGCCACAGAAATTTTCCATCTGCCAGTACGCTTTCGTGCATCGCAACTCAATATGCCGTGTAAATTTTTGCGTACCTTCTGAAGCTGAACTTTGCCGAGGGCTTTGATATTCTCGTCAAATCTGGGACTCGGCAATCTCGTTGCGCAACTTGCAGAATTTCCTGCGGTATTGAGATTCACGAGTGCACTTATGGAATTTGTAGCCTATCTTGAATTTTATGGGAATTTAGAATCTACGAAGGTGCTGGTGTTCAGAGATTTTTCATGGCTCACGTGAATTGAACTGACAGGTTTAAGAGCCGTCTGTTTATACTATATCCAAAATTGGCATATTTATTCAATGATTAAACACTCTATCTAAATACAGAATTCACCGCGATAACGTGATTCACAGGCTTATCGGAACGAGTTATCATGGCGAACGGCGTAGAAACTGAAGCGTCGTGTATTAATAAAACGTGGTGCCTGAAATATTTGTAAACAGGATAACTAATGCACTTCGTTGAATTGCGAGTAAGCTAAAGATCGCCTGCTACTATCTCTAATGCTCAAATTTGTCAAGTCATGGAAACTCCTTCTTCCTCTTAGAGAAGTCTATGGTAAATTCTTAGACAGAGAGAACCGACGTGCCTTCGGACTCATTCACATGCGGAATCAAGTAATTAACGCTCGTTACACGCTCGACCGGCGAATTCGACAGAGTCCGTAACGATCACTCGGGGGATTTCACTTAGCTCTTCGACCTCCAGCGCGATTTTTCCGAAATCCGCGCATAAAACAGTGGAAAAATGAAGTCTCTCGATAACTCGAATTCTTACTGACGATCGAAGTTATCGAATGACTGCAACCAGTTCTAGAGCTTTGCCTCCTTCGACAGTGGGAGTTAGCGCGCATCTTGGGAACCTGTTCCAATGAGAGAATGTAAGCAACTGTAACGACCTATTAGTCTAAAGCTCTTAGGCTAACAGGCAGTTGAGTATATCGAGTCTTCTTCACATTAAAACGCATTTGGAGCTTCTGAGCGATATATGATCTTGTATGAAAAGTTATTAGAGGTACTTAATAGAGTTACTGCTAATTACTTCTTCAATTATGTTTTGCTTCTACGCAGTTAAGTTCAATTGCAGTAGTATTCTATTACTCTGTTATATTGATTGGAGTGGTGATAGTTGTATATGGAAATTAGAAAAATTTAAAGATTTTGTCTCCTGCCTCTTATGCAAAGGTTGAAGCACTGTGTATGAATTTTTATATTTCTCTAATTACTCCATAGGATTATTCCCAAACACATCGGTAACGTATTGAAAGAGAAGAAAATTAAATTCGATCGAGCTAGAATTTTTAAAACTTTAAACCTACTCTTATCTATCATAAAAGTTCCTAGATCTTAGATTTATGTAAATACATATATATCAATTCCCATCTACACATTGTCAAAGATACAGAAATTCGAACTTACTCCCTTTCTATCGCGTATAAAACTGTATCCTATAAAATTCTATTTCTATCACAACAAATAGCTCAGACATTTGACAAAGATTGACAACGAGCAGAAGAAGCCTGCTCCGAAACGCGCAGCAGCTGTACAACACCGCAATACAGCACAAATATATCTCTGATCGATCAATGACCGCAGAAGTAATTAAATCCCCATTATTAAATCACCGCCCCGCCTCCCACGACAAATAAACCCACAAGTACCTGAATGTATCCCAGCGTCAGCGTCGGCGTCCTCGAACACAGGCGACTCGGTGCCCTCATCGTGGTCCGCGGCAGAATCATCGTGCGCCTCGTCGTTCTTACACTTGTCGTTCCCGGGGCGATGATTCTCGCCCCTGGCGGGCGCCGCGGCGCCGCAGGGGCTGTCGACCGACGCGTGCCTGCCGGCCACCTTCACCAGGGTGCTGGTGCTCCTGGCAAGCTTGGTGCTGTGCGTTCTGCGTATCAGCAAGTTGGTGAACGTGGTGCTCCCATTCTGCTTGCCCTTCGTCTCGCCGGGCCCGATTCTCGCGGCTCCATTCGACTTGGCCTCGTGCACCTTCGACGCGGCGGGACGCTTCTCCGCCTCGACTTTCCTCTTCGACTCCTCGCTCTCCACCTCGAAGCACGCGATGGTGTTGTTCAGTCGACTATCCTTCCTGACGGCGTCCTTCCTGCCGGTGAACCGGCTCTGGAATCTCTCGATAGTTTTGAACGACCTGGTCCTCTCGACCTTCTTCCTCTGCTCGGGCCCGTTCGCCACCTGATCGCCCTTCGGCGCCTCGAAGATCTTCGTCAGGGACTGAACCTTGCCCCGCGACTCCGGCAGCGCCTCGTCGCCCCTCTTTGACAGAGACTCGTTGTTGCTCAGCGTGCGCGTCAGGATCACGTTGGGCACCGTCTTCGACGTGCTGATGGGGAACGTGTTGCTGGCGAACTTATTCGGCTCTGAGCCGATTGTCTTCGGGATCTTCGAGGTCTGACGAGCCTCGCCGTCCAACGATACGTAGAACGTCGACCTCCGCTTCGGGGACTCCTCGAGTGTCTCTGTGTTCAACATGTCTCTGGCCGCCACTCGCTCACATGTCACGGTTTAGTCGTCCTGTGTCGATCGTTCGATGGAGCTCCATTTCCACCACTGCCTTGTCGCGGAGAGCTATTCAAAATGCGCTGTAAATTTCTGTGAATACGGCTTCTATTCTTCTTCAGTTCTAACGCACTTTGTGTTCCTTGAACGAAAGCTTCCCACGTATGTGAAAGCTTCGAAACGCATACGATCCAATAGTCGATACGTCTTCCAGTGACGTTTTACTCTGCTTGATTTTTTAGGCGGGAGAGGTTCGGTCAGAACGCACCATAATACGCTTATTCCTGTGTCTCACGATCCAAGTTTCTTTGAACTGACGTCAGAGTCCCTTCCCCTCGCGAGAAAGAGGGGGGAAGGAGATTTCGAAGGGTCGACAGCGCGCCGAATTTCTTGCCCAGCCGATTCCTCTAAATATAGATGGCGACGTACCGGCTCCCAGGAGCACGTGTATCAAGAAAACAAATACACACGACCTCCTTGGTACACGCGTAACGTGTTCTAGGTATATACAGCGAGCAGCGTTGAACCGTGCCCGTTTTTTCCCTATCGTCCCATGTTTTCGCTCGGCTATCGTCGCCGATGACCTCTGCGGAGCGATCGGTTTCCGCGGAATACCCCAGCAGATTGCTGCAGGCTCGACCCACAACTCGGACGACGATCGCAGCGTGCACAACGTGTACGTGCACACCTGTTAACCACCGACTCGTCCCAGTTTCTATCACTCGCGACGATTTCCCCCGAGATCGCGGACAACGACAACCACCCCACAGGAACGTTCGCACAATCGGAGTAGCCAAGGACGGAGAAAAAGGCGCGAGGAATGCGAGGAATACCATTAACACACACGAACGTATGAACGTATGAACGTACGAAGCTACACCGCTGCTGGCTACACGAATAGGGGAATGAGGGGCCTCCAGTTCTGAGACGCCAGTTTTCGTCGCGGCCACGTCGAACCACGACGTATGTATATACCACCGCTCGATGGAAGGGACTCGAGGCGGTCCGCAGGTACGAAGAAAAGTAAAAGGGTCTGAGTGACGACGGCGTGGAGATCGGGTCGACTCGTGGTCCCCGTGAAACCGTCGCCAGGCCCGTGGAATGCACGCGAATCGTTCGGACCAGCCAGCCAGCGTCCCGCGTTTCTTTATCCAAGGACGAGCACACACTTTTTCGACTGGAACACGCGCGCGCCGCGACCAGACGCGAAACGAGCAGCGGCGTCACACGATCGCCCGCACGGCAGACGGACTCACGACTATCTGGCTCGGGCGACCGTCGAGCGCGATCTGCAGCGCCCCTGGTGGCATACTCGCGCGAACGCTTCGGACCACTCGCCGCGCAGGATCGGGAGATCGAGCGTGTCACGGCCGGCATTCGCGGCATTCTTTATTGGTTCATCAACGTCCGAATTCAACAAGCTTCAAGCTTACTTTGAAATTGATTTGAATGCATATTTTTTTAGAAAAAGAAATGGAAATTATGTGAGCCTTTAATGAATTCATAACGAGGAAGATTGAGTTTGTTTTGAAAATAGAGGAAATGGGGATTAGAGATGCTGTAGTATTTTATAAAGACATGTGTGTGGATTAGCATTGCTATTTGAAAATTAATTTTATTTCGGAGCAGATGACTATTGAACGTAAATTGTGGAGTGTTGATGCAACGATTATGCTTTCGTTACACGTTCGTGTTTAAAATTAATATACGCTGTTTGGTGGATTTTAGAAAGTATCGCGGGAAAATCTGCTTTTCATCAATCTGAGAAAAGGGGATTTCAATTTTGATTATAGGGAATCGGTGGTTTTAAAGATGACTATAATATTTGATTATAATATCTATTTTCTAAGAAAAGGAAATTAATATCTGTAATACTGTAATATCTTTTTTTCCGGTATATGTTCTAACTGCTCTGGTAATATATCAGTTCTAAAAATACATACCTAATTTTTATAAATTTATAAAATGTCAAAAATGAAAGTAATTGAACATGACACGTGTACCAAAGTAATTACAAACATACTTTCTTACTAAAAGTGAAATCAGTTTCGACTTCATGCTGTTCCTATTCCTACAAGTATCATTGAATTCCAATGCCACGATATATAAATGCAGAATCGATTCAGGCCCTGGAGTTACATTGAACTTGATTCTATCCTTTTGGATCTCGCTCCATTCGAAGCAGGTTCCTATTTAGGAAAAGTTGCGCCTGTGCCTTTCCTCGAGCTGTAGCATAATACAAGAATCTAATTCCGAACGCGATTGTGTGAATGAAATTCATGACACGTGCGAGGCATGGATGCTGTGTATCAATTACAGTGGTTAGGTCCGTTTAACTGCGTTTGGCACGTGTATTTCGCTTCTATTACTGTCGAATGAACAGTTACCTCCAAATGATTACAATGCAAAGAATATGCATATAAAATTCAAAATACAGAATACTTCGAAAATCAAAAACTATGTAAATATTAAAATCGATTCATCATGAAAACTCAGATGGATAAACTGAATATTATAACTACTTAGTAATTCTAATACATTTAATGTATATAGCCTAATATTCTGTTGCCCTAAACGACTGCATTAATTGCACATATGATGATAAAATTATTATGCAATTTAAACGGCAAGTGAATTGCTTCAACCACTTCGTAATTTATCTCCCGTGGAAATTTAACAATGGCCCTATCGCTGTCTACACATATGCAACAACTAATGACGACAGCGATTAAGATTTACAGATAAACAGCGATAGATCGAAATCCCAGCATTTTCCACGCGATAATGAGGCGCTAATTACAAGATTCGCCAGGCAGACTGTTCCTTTGTCTCGAAAGAAATTTCATTCACATTCTGAAGATATCGTAAGCACAAAATGTTTTAACATGTCGCGACACAGTATCCAATTTTTAGGTGCATCATGCAAGCTTTAAATTAATTCATTCATCCTTCCTCCCAAGCAATGGAAATAAAAGAAACGTGGAGAGTACATTTGCGCCCATTCTCAGCGTTCCCAGTCGCAGTGAGTCAGACAGGGCCTAGGATCGCGATCGATAATCGTTTCCTCGATTTCCTGCTACACAGAAACGCTTTCGAAACTGGAGCAAATCCGTCCGTTCCCCGTCACGATCACTATACCGTAGAAAACTATTCGATTATGCACTCTGATAAACAGAGGAAAGATCCAGGACCGATGATCTACGAGTGGATGGAACTATGCCGCTTTTACCGATTCGCGCATACAACGAGGTCAATAATTTTCGTCAGCTGATTCCTATTCCAGTCGAAACCACAATGGCGACTTTCTCTCGAAAATGCTTCACTGCGCGCTCGAAGAACCCTTGAACCGTCGCGCAAGGTTTTTGATCGATAGGAAATATGAATTCGAAAGCTGTCGACTATTGGTAATACCTTTTGCTCCTGCACGAATTCTTCGAAGCAGTTCCAGCCCAGTTACGTGTTTCCGTGACGGTGTGGCCGGCCGATAGGATCGAGAAAAAGGTCCGTGGAAAATCACCATTGGACCATTCGTTTGTGAGTCACCTTCTAGGTCCATTGAGAAAAAAACAAATAAACTTCCACTGGGTTCTCTCGCGTTACGAAATCGCTGTGCCGCGCTGTTCTGTGTTAATAGTACCCAGTGAACGCGAATTACCTTGTGTTATTATGCAAATCCAAGCTACGACCATTGTAATTGCGTTTACAGTGCTGGAATTTGAGTTCTGGCGGTGGGTGATGTTAAAGTGCCGAACCTTGGGATATTCAGATTTCAGTGCTGCCTGTGGGTGGCGTTCCACTTGCAATTCCACGAAGCTAGGTTTCAGGCTAATTAGATGCATTTTAAATTTGAATTTCCTTAATCGGCGGTGATGATCGAAGTTGTATTAAAATTTCTGACTGATTAGTCGAGTTCGTAATAGTAGTTGGTAAATTGTAAATTTACGCGCATGTAAATTGTATGACCTCCACTTATAACGATAACTGTGAACCTGACGATAAACTTGTATCACCGCAACATACGCGAGTGATCATATGTAATTTATCAAGTCATTCATAATTTCTCTTTCTTTTATTTTTGTAGACATTTTGTAGACACAGAGCAGACATTTTTCACTTTGTGATGCAAATGGGTTAATTGCAACTATGCGACCCTATCTCGTGACACCGATCTAATACTGATCTTTAACGATAATATAATGCAATCTTCGCCCTCGGGCTGCTGTTCAATCACCGAACCCTGCAGCGCCATTTAAAATTCATTACACACAGCAAGTGTCATCTAATATATTTTCAATCCACCCGACCTACTTACAGAACACTAAATCAATTGTCAACTATTCTCCAACATCAACGAAACTGTCCCCTCTATGATCAGCTAATACAATCAAACCGACAAATCCCAGGACTCCATCCAAATCTCAAACGGTACGTGCCATCCTTTGGGTCTCCATGAAACAGGTGCCATTTGAATTTCAATCATCTCAGTAGGCGCTGCTGGAGGCATGTTCCCGCCGGTGGGCGCCATTTAAATTTCAATTTCGTCGGTGGGTGGCTTTCATCGCCACTGACAGGCGTCGTACACTGCCGTTCATAAATATCAGGGCACCTACTCTGTGTGGAATAATTGTGAAGAACCTTGCAGATTTATTTAAGAACTCTAGCAAATTTTACTTTATTTGGTATTTTAAATTAAGAAAAAAGAAAATAGAATTCTTTTTATGATCTTTCTTCGTGTGAAAAACGTCATATTTAAAAATCAAGATATACACCTTTTTGTGTATAAATTAAGCTGTATTCTTTTCAAAAAGAAGTTTGATATCTTAAGAAATGATGACATAGTGGCCCCTTCTCCTAAGGCCTCTTCATAGTTACAGTATTTGCGATACTAAAAATGTCTCAAAGATTTTTGGACCGATTTGAATAAAATTTTGCACGAATATTGTTAAAACGATAATCTAGTACTTAACGGTGCCGATTTTGAGAAAACCTATTTTGTGAAAAATGGCAGCTTCTTCAAGTCAAGTGATTTTCGACCTAAGTTTTCATCTTCTTTTGCTAATTAAAAAAAAAAAAAAAAAAAAAAACAAGCCCCGAATCGAAAAATCAGCTTCGATAAATACTAGATTATAGTCATAAGAATATTCGTGCAATATTTTATTCCAATCGGTCCAACAATCTCTGAGATAATTTTGGTACCGCAAATATGAAGAGGTCTTAGTAGAAGGTGCCGCTAGAGCATCAGTTTTTAAGGTACCAAATTTCTTTTTGAAAAGAATACAGCTTAATTTATACACATAAATGTGTATATCTTGATTTTGAAATATAACTGTTTTTCCCACGAAATAAAAATCATAAAAATAACTCTATTTCCCGACCGGTCGGAGGTATGTACTTCCTTAAAAGCAGTGAAAAGTACTCAATCTGTACCAACTACCTATCACATTTTCTGCAAATACAGCAGGTGTTTTAATGCTCATGGACACCGGTGTACCTCCGATCGTTAATTTTTCCACCACCCGTCGTTTTCGATTCTCGAGCAGCATTCCGTCCACGGATCCCACATTTCCCGCGCTGTCCGTGGAGCCAGAGGGTTGAAATTGCACCCGATCGATCCTCGAGTCCGTTCCAATTCCAGCAGCCTTGCACCGCGAGGCTCGGTTCGATGGTACGGGCAACCTTGAGCGCTTCCTTCGAATTTCCACTGGGCACCGCGACCCGATCCATCGGTCAAGTTCTCCAGCGGTGTATCGCGATCGATTCCACGAAGATCGCAGATAAGCATCGCCGTCGGCGGCGCCCTGGACGCGTCTGTCGGTTGCAAACGACGCGTATAAGGCCCCGTAACATGCACGCGTGATGGATCGTGCGTGCAACAAGAAAAGCCACGGCCGTATTACGCTGCCTGGCTGCCACGGATCCTGCTTCTTTGCGAGGAAAACGTGCGTCACGGGCTTCTTTTTCATTCGACACGCGTCCCCTTTACTCCGTCTTCCTTTCTTCGCCCCACGACCCATCCCCCTGCTTGCTTCCCCGCCGTTTGTTGCTCGGTGCACTCGAGTGCTCTTTTTCACTTTCTGCGAAGCGTTTCAGCATTGTGTTTTTATGGGCTTTTGGGTTTTACCTTGTTGTCTGCAAGCGTTTGTATATTGTTTACATTGTTTTATTTGGTCTCGGAGTGAGCTTTTGTGTTTCCGCTTTGATTAGTAAAGGCGAGACGACTCGTTTAGGTGGTATCTCTTATTGCGCATGAGAAGATTGTGCAGGTGATGTAGGGAAGTGTTATGTGAACATATTTCAGTCGCGTTGCGTCCTCTGTGAAGGGGCACAATTCTTCTAGGCTGCATTTTCATGTACTTCATGGAATAGAAAGTGATGTGAGGCGGATCGTTTTGCGTAATTAGGTTTTATTACATGCTACAGAGAATTTTCTGCGCTGTGTGTCAATTTCACGGTTTGTGTCGTTGTGTCTATCAACTGTTCAGACGACCTCATTCTATAATAAAAAATGTCACATCATTCCTTGAACCCTCCTCTGCAAAATCTGCATCTCAGAAAATGGGGCAGCTTTGTGAATATTCGAAAAAATTACACTTGCAGATCACGCCTTATGAAATACAGTTGGAGGAAAAAGGCTTTTAAATAATAAAATTCAGTTTCTTTAGACACAGTTTTTAAGAGGACAGTTGATAGAATGGAGTGATATTTTATTGAACAGCGAAACGTATGTTAAGATACAATCACAGCGCCGATGAACGATACAGAATGGCAGCCGTTTTGCAACAAGGCCAACGTGATCTCGTAACAAGAGAGTCCAGCAACGTTCGTATTCTTCTCGTGGAGAGATATATCCGTATGTGCATGACGTTATGCGAATAACGGTTAAAACTCTTAGTCTTGTACGAGCAGAGCAATGCCAACGTCTACAGATCGGCGAGCTCTTTTTGCAATGCCCACGCGAGAGAACAAGGGATCTGTGTCGCTCGTCTGGTTAGAACACTTTCATCCTCTAAGAAACGACGATTTTGATACAGAACACTTCATGACATCACCACAACAAATTCAGTTGCATACAATATTCAAAAAATTAGAAATTTATATCGGCAAATGTTCGTTTATTAGGTCCCAATTAAAGCTGTAATGAATATTCGAATACTCCTAATTATTCGAATATTCGAATTATTCGTATTTGAAATTTGTCGAATTCTTCGAATATTCAAATAATTACAGCTCTAGTCCAAATACCCCATATTTGGAGCAGTTGCGAAAATTAATTTTCCCCGTGGATTTAAAAATTTCTACACAGGAGTGAAGCCATTGCCCATATCAACTTTTGAAATTAGAAGGTTTCTATGCAAAATGCAAATTCCAGCCCGTCAAGTAACTATAAGTTCAACGATCCACGAATCGTTAGAGAAGCAAGAGGGTCTTCGGAGTTTCAAACGATCCCAATCAATACTTTTCACTAGCATTCCTAGATTAAACATAACTTCAATGCTGTCTACTATTATAGGAATCAATCAATTTCTTTGAATTCATAAGCTCGCCTATCTGTGGAGACAGTGCTGTCTTCTTCTCAAGATAACCTGACGCGACGCCCACCATCCTAGACGATGCCAGAAGGCGTCAATTGGAATTTCAGCGAGCAGAAATTGCCAAGCGGGCGACAAAGCGAGCAGTTTCTAAACCGCCTGATTAGAATAATCAAAGCAGCCGTCTGATGCTGCGCCGAGGATCGCTCAACTGTTCGCAGCGATTCCATTCGCCTATCTGTAATCGCGTGGAAAAAAGGGGAACAGGAAGCACGAGACGCACAAAAGGCAGACAGGAAAGATGTCAGATGTTCGTCACGTTGCGACCATTTCTGTCGGGCACAATGACGGTCGAAAATCAATTAGCATTTTACGGCGAGGCCGGCCGGCCTGCTGTGCATCACTGCCAGGAAATTGCGTTTGCACACGGACTTCACTTCGACGCCACTTTGTCTTCCAGCGAATGGGAAAGGCCAGCTGGGAGGGATGCTGGGCCGAGTTCCTTTCGACAGGATTTTTGCCAAATAGAAGCACATTGAGCAAACGAAATGAGTAACTAGATAGGATACAGTGGACTTTAACCCTAGGAAACCTAAGTTGTGGAAAGGTTTAAGGTTTAAGATCGAGTTAATGGAGGGTCATTTTTTGTTTGAATAAAAGAAAGTGCTAAAAGTGCTATTTTTCTACCTAAACTATTTTAAGTTATATAATAAAATAATATAAAGCTTCTGAAAACTTGCTGCTGAAAAAATACGTAAGCAAATATAAAAATAAATGTTGAAGCAAAACAACACTACACTTACAAATACCTGATAATAAAACTTACACTTATTTATTATAGGAAATTTGTAGTTAAATATTGTAATTGTAAGGGGTAGTTATAAATAAGTTACTTGAAAATTTATTTCCACTGCAATATTTCTCAATTATGCCTGGGAGATATTAAAGAAGGCGAAGTACTTTGTGGATAAAAGTATTTAAAGAATAACTGGTCAATGTGTGAGGATTAAGAATAAGATTGTGTGAGCCTGTCATTGTGCATTATATGTGAATGTGAGGAAACGATACTTGAACCGTGGTATTCGATACGAGGGACAGGAACATGAACGCGACTCAATAGTACAACTTTCCTTTTCAAGACCACTCTCATTCTCACGAGCTCGCCTAACTGGGCAGCTCACCCTACACACGCTAAAATCTTTACCTTGACGATTCTTTGGTCCAGAAACTATCCTAAAAACTTTGAATCACGTAAACGTCTATATAAAACAGCATATTAGCATATATTCACTTCCACTTCCTCCCATTACTCACTATTTGCACTCCAAACCCGTCAATCACACCAACATCATTCGATCTTATAAAAATAAAAGAATTCGTACATTAAATTATACTAGAGTATTCTCCATTTTATAGCCCTACATCTGACAAGTGCAGTCCCTGATCAAACATTCAATAAATCGGAGTGTAAAGAGTTGGCCACTTCGAAACAAAGAAACCTTCCACCCCAACTCATAACTAAACGTCACAAGTCATCAGTCACCAAAGAAAGAAGAGAGCACCGCTAAGCTCGGAACGATCTTAATTAAAAATTCTCGCCATCGATTCACGAGGATCGTCGCGGATGGAACCGCGCAGCTTCGAGGTACAATAAACGGTAATTAGCAGCGAGAGGCTAATGCAATCTCGAGCGTGGCCACGAGTGCCCGCGATATAAATCAAACTTACTTCCCTGGACGGGCAGAGGGCCGTCTTATCGATCCGCGCGATAGATAAATCGCGGGGGAACGTCGGCGAGGGTAGTAATTAGTTTCTACGACATTAGTCATTAGCTTGGACACGCTTCCTCCTGTCCTCTTTGTGCGTCACTCACCCGTTTCGATTATTACGGCGCTCGATAAAATTCTAACGCTGCACGATTTACAACCGTTTGTAATTAAATTAAAGGGTAATCTGGGCGGTCGATCGCGGCCGCGGAGCATGCGCCTCGATTACCCTCGGGGAATTTTAGAATACACTTTCGAAACGCGTTCTACTAATGGTATTAAGTCGGTGCAAAAGTTCGTTCGCTTTATTGAAGCAGTCTTTACCTAACCCAGACTATTTGCGACTTTCCTGGTAAAAGTACACGTAGGTGTAGTAAATAAAGAAGCAGGTCGAAGGTTATTTGAATATTATAAAAATGGATCGCGACTCAAAAAAGGTTGGGAAACACTGCTCTACTTTCACACAAAGTTTCATTAGAATCAGAATTTTGGAGCTGGGAACATTTCCTTATAAGGAACCCTTAGCAGCTCTCTCACAAAATTTAGCCACATCGGTGCATTATGAAGTCCCCTCGTGGGCGTCGGAGGAAGGAAAAACCAGAAGGGAAGTCCCTGAATTAGTCAATCAACGATAGCGTGTGCCCCACTCGCTGGTCCATTGTACCCAAGTAGGAGTGACTAAAGTAAAAGCGATAAATGCACTCGCTGCAGTCACTCCCTCCCACCAGACCTAGTGCTCTAATTCCCCCCTGAATAGCGTAATCTCTAACCACCTAATGCAATAATATAATACATAGCACGTCCAACTCGCTTGGACTCAGGGTCCGAAGGCGTTAACGAGACGCCGATAAATTAGTTCCGTATCATCCCCTGTCATTCGTATCACCTTACATCTCCCTGTTCGGTGGGTCTGTCCCATCATCGACTACCGTTCCTCCCTCGACGTCCCAAGTCGATAACTGTAAAGGCATCCTGGACGCGCGGGCAAAAAGACGGCGACGAAAGAGGAGACGCGGAGCCCTCGTCCGCGCGGAGCCACGCAAGGGCGTCGTTTTTCTTCCCACGCACCACGCCTGATGCGCATCCGTTGTCCCTTAATCTCCTTTTCCCCGGCGTCGTTTAATCTACCCATAAATCTGACACTTACTTTCTGCGCGAAGAAAGAGAAGAGGGACAGTGCCATGTTAATTGCTGGCGTTAATACAGTTAGCATCAAAAGTTTCCAGACTCTGAATTTAATAATTTATTGTGGTTCCACGGGTGAACTGATGTGTTCAAGAAAACTGAGGACACTCGGAGAGTCTACTGTGAAAGAGCCATGCTAAGGTATAGTAACGTAGGAATCGTACTTTTCGTTTTACTGTATTTTATTCCACTACAATAAATTATTAACCCCTTCGTGGTCACACCTTCTTATAATCAGAAATCGGTGTTAAGTAAAATGGAAGTAAAATATTGAAGTTCCATTGAATAATGTAGAACAGCATTCAAGCAGAAATTCGTCGAGAAATGATCAACAGAGAAGGAGTTTTTTCGCGTGATAATGTTTATTGTTAGTCACGGATAAAACGAACGATATCATCATAAAGTGTGCGACATAAAAGCAATCTACTAAAACTACAGTTCTAGAATTCATGAATTCTACAAATATAAAATTCCATAAGAGACATTGAAAAATCCTCTTTTAGATATGTACAACGAATGTTTTGAATAGGTGCATAACATAAAAAAAGATATAGGTGTCGAATTGAGAACCTCCCTATTTTTGTAAGTCGGTTAGAAAATAGCTGGAGTATCCACCACTAGATTTCCATTGCCCTTCAAATATGATGCACCAAAAGAACAATGACTATTCTCTGCCTGGACAAATAGAGGCTGGAAAATTAATCACACCTCAAATAATTTTCTCCAGGTACAATACGAATATTGTACCAATTTTATTGTAAGATTTCTATATCAAGAAATTACATCTGCTATCAGCCAGATAGAACCGCAGCAAACGAACTCAATCTACTCTATCAAGTCGAACACCTACAACCATGATATCAATCCATAATACATATCTCCCACTGTACACATAAAAGGCGCCACGCGAAAACCGAAAACGTCTGTCTCCCGAGAGCAACAAACTTCCCTGTTTGCCAAGACCTTTCCCTCGGCTACGGAGCACAGATATACACCAGATAACAAAACAGCAAACAGACTGACAACTCTGTTGCGATAGCATTCTTTCACTAATAAAAGCAACCTTTACCGCCGCGGAACCAGCTGTCGATGGCCGCCGAAATTAATCGCGAGATCGTTCCCTCCACACCCATTTCCACGATCGAGCAGTGCCCGCTCTACACGCCGATCCTCCAATTATATCTGGCGATTAAGAGCGGGCCGGGGTCGATCGAGACGCGGATCGTTGCGAAATCGCGACCCGCCACGGTGTTGCGCAACGCCGAGTCGTTGAGTCAGGTTCAGCTGAACGCGAGAAAGACAACGTGAGTGTCTGTCCGAGTGTTGCCGGCGTGTTCCGTAGCCGCGCAGCGAAAGGTCCGCCGATTCTTTTTTCTCCTGTCAGCCCCGCGCGCGGGGCGACCCGCTTTTATGCTCGTTCTACCGTTCAACCGTAACGAAACCGCATACGCTGCGTGTGCCTGTCGCGCTGCTTGAACAGGTAAACGCCACGACGGGCTCTACACATCGGGGGCCTCGATATTTCATCTCGTGTTTACCTTGTTCCGCGGGGGAACTTATCGTTTCGCGATGCCCCGCGCCTGCGAAACCCTCGATAACGATTTATATCGCTCCTCCGAGCGATACTCGCGCGCTGTTCTATTTGCCGGGGCGAGGATTTTTCCGATCTCTTTTAGACTCGTGACAGTCGGGTATAAATAAACGAGGGATTTCTGGATTACGCCGTTTCATTGCGGGAATATTGCTTTAGTGACGGGGACAGGTATGACTTCAGGAAGCAGAAGTTGTCGGTGATTTTTTCTGACGACGATTCTGCTGGATCGTGGGATAGTAGAGTATGAATATTCCATTACTGAATTTTAGATTTTTTAGCTATGATTTCAGCAAGTAGAGGTTTTCACTAATTTGAGGAGCGTTCTATTTCTTATTAATTTTGATTGGAGGAAACAAGCAAGTATTAATTAGTTACTGCGGTGATTCAAGTAGAATCAGCAAAGTGAGTAAACACGGAATATACTGTATGAGTAATAGGAACACAATCCAGGATGTCAGATGAAAAGTATCACGAGAAATTCCGTAGAGGAACAGTGGAACAGTTTATGCTGTACTTGCAATGGATTGCAATTTAGTTTACGAGCGAAAGTTTAACAGAGCAACGTTAGGCGAGAAAATGACTAGGTACATTTCTAATAAAAAAAATTTCAGGCATGAAATGTATCCTACTTCCTCCATCTCTGCGATCAATTCGAGAAGAAATGATATTAGGAAACCATTTCGAAAATATGCATCTTCAGAATCATACCGTAGAATTTATGGCTTCTATATAATCGATTTTGATCTTAATATCCTCGAAAGTCTTCGTGGGTGCGTAAATTTCATTTTTGAAACATAAAACGGAGTTTCTTGTGGCATGGCGATTACTTCGCGTTTCTAATTAGACTACTATTAATTCATATTCAGAATAAGAGCGCAACAAATTAGTGAAATCGGAATTGAACCAAATAATCAATATTCGAAACTAATACACCAAATGTGATAATATTTTTACGCGCTGTAAAGTGCAGTGCGCCAGACTGCCTGAATTTTTTTGTTCTAATCTTGCACACTGTGCACTGGTACAGTTTAATTCTCCCGTGATGCATCGGGGAATGTATCGCGCTCCACGGTGTTTCCACGCCTGCGACCGCCTCGATAAGGAATTGCGCTTGATAAAGCAACATATATTTTCAATTAGATTAACCTTATAGCAGCCGTGGCTGCATAGGCGACACGGGTAGCAGCGTGTTGCACGCGCGTTTTACAACTCTCGTTTTCTTTAACTGGAAAGTTAACGGCGCTACCGCCACTGAAGGCTCGATGATTTATATTATTAGCACAGCCAAACCATGAGTCACGATTGAACGCTTTATAGACCGTTAAGAATAAATTTGTATGTGCTTCTGCACTCCCTTAAAAATAGTATTCGCGAGGAATAGTAGTTTAGCTCGAATATTATCTGAATTTGTTTGAGTTTACGTGCTTTACTGAAATTTGTATAAAATATTCGAATCCGAGTGGGAATCATTGCACCTAGTAGAATATTATTAGAATTCAACTCAATCATTCTAATTTTGCACGAATTTATTTTAGTAACTCGAACATATTTTTTTTAAAGCCTCTTGTACCTTACCTGTGTGAGATTCAAAAATTAAATTTGCACGGATATAGTATAGACTATAAAGTCCAAAGTTGTCTTTTTATATTGTGAATTTTCTAAATACTACTATAAGCAAAGGAATTAAAACAGAGGAAGAAAATTAATTTGTATTCAGTTTCAGGTGATTGAAAAATGTGAAAATTTTAACTTTTTCGTGGATACGTGGAATTGATCAAAATTTGTGAAATTATGAGTGAATAACGGTGTATTTTAAGCTCAAAAACGTGAGAAATTAATTTTGGAGAAGAAACAGCTAATATGTGAAAATACAAAATATATAAACATGGAACAGACTCTTGACATTTGTCTGCCAGGAAAGGTTACCATTTATCAAGTGTAAGTCACGTTAAAATTAAATGCTTCTGTATACTCAATTTTTCAATCACGTTTTGGTTTCATACACCATCCGAAGCAAATATTCTTCTCTTGTTCAATTTCTTCCTGGTGATTAATTAAAACCAGTTACCTTGTCCCATCATTAATCACATTCTCTACCTATCGAGAAGTTAAAATTCGACTCACCTCGACTTCTTCGAGAATCATACCGACAAACCCTAGCTAAAGATTTTCCTTTGGACTCACCTGAAAAGAAAAAATACTACGTTAAATAGAATTCTACGTGAAAAGTGGTAAAAACAAATAATAACACCTAGATTATTCGTAAATTCTTAAAAATTTAAGTAATTATTCAAATTTTTCCATCTCCAAAATTTCGAGAAAATTAATTAAATATACGTCTCTAAAGCGAGTTACTAATAGCATATTAGAATAATGGAAACGGAAGTTTTGAAACAATCAACTTCACTGAACAATAAACATAATAAAATAAGCCAGAGTGAAATTTTCCTTTATATGAATAGTACTCGTAATTTCAGAGAAGACGGTGCTACAGGTGAATTCGTGGGAGTGTGCACTGAAATTGATGATCACCCACGAGCTGCGCCATGTCCGGTAAGAAAATTTTTATAGAGATCAATTTTGATCAGCTTGAAGTGTTTATGTGCATCGTTTCACTTTTAAAAGAGGATGGCTTGGCACGACTTCACTTTTAATTATTCAATTCTCTTCAAATTATTCAGAATGATTATTTTATGAATGTAAAAAGTGTGAAATGAGAAACTTAATATATTCAAAGTAAATTCCAGTGATGAGAAAGTGAAAACAAGTTATGTCAGGAAGAAGTTAAATGAAGCTCTGTTTCCCAGTTTATAGTAATCGTATAGTAAACATTAAGGTCGTTTAAGTAAAGCGCAGGTGAACATTGATAAATACTCACTTATGAGTATTTCTATTCGATATTCAAATTTAGTTATTAACAGTGAATCCCAAGTAAATAACTCACCAATAAAGTGTGAATAGAAGAAAGAAGAAAAACCAGCAGATTCGCATACATTTATATTCAACAAACATTAATTTATATAAACTTATGTTTCATCCAATCTTCGCCACAAAAGATCAACTTCTCGTTACACAGTCATATCAATTTGTCACAATTCTAGTGCTCATTTTTACCACCACTCAACATGTTTACATTCACCCTACCGTTCGCGATTCATCAATCACTTTCACCTATGAAACGTTTCATTACACAATCTCTGTCATGCACAAATCCTGCACGCTCCGTTTGTCTGCAGCCGTTTGAAATTTTCGTTCAACAACTTCCTAAAGAGAAAAACTTCCTCGTCTACCTACACAACCATGCTCATTCACGAACTAACACCTCAGGTGTAGATAAAATAAAAAAGCAGGCGAGTGACATTTAAAAACTCCCTCATTTACATATAACAGTATTTTATTTTTAAAATTAATATATACAACGATAACTACAAATTTCCTCATTTACAAAAAATCTCAGCTGTCGATACAGCACAAATGCAATCGACACAGAGAAACTATCCAACAGCTAGAAGATCGCTGCCAATCAGAATCCAAACAAACCTATTAAGAACTTTTCCCGCCAAGAACCGTTTACTTGCAGCTGAGAGGGACCTCGTAAAAGCTGCTTAGAAAGCGTAAACTCTGCGCAGCAGAGGCGTTAAAAGAATAACTTGGCAGTCATTTCGCGAAAGATAGCCCCCTGCCATCCCGGGGACAGCGTGGAAAGGAAGCAGGAAAGATATCACGATACGAGCTGTATGTAATTCGATTCCAACAGCCCTGTGACCTTGAACATCCGGCAACCACCTGCTGTCCGCGGTATCCACCAGGATCTACGGTCCTGGAGTGTCGTCTCGAAGGTGATCAACCTATGGCACATGTTGTCCAGGTACCCATGGATGGGAGCACAGCCACCCAGAAGACGTGCCATCTCTCCAAGGCGAGGCAGACAGGCTCAGGGCCATTATCCAGGTAGGAGAACACCAGAGAGTCGAAATAGACAAAGGGTAGAGTTCCTTGTCGAGGACAGGATAGCAGAGGATTAGGTAGAGAGTTACAGTAGTGGGACAGATCGAAAGCAATTCTGTTTAAATCTTCTTATTACTCCTCTAAGGGGACTTTGATCGTCCCTGCAGCCTACATTCTGAGAAAGTGTTGGACAGCTGCCAGTTGGGGTGATCTCTGATATGATTTATATAGACATCTTCCTGCTTGTTCTTAGAGTTCTGTGAATTATATTACAGTCTCATGGTGCACGTGTGGAAAGCGTGCAGGAATTTGAAATTTTCTGAGATACTGTAATTATTAGCACCTTGGCTCTACGAGGATTTGTTTATTCATAGAGGTTTTATGTGAATTGATTTTGATGTCAGTATTCGGGAGTGTTAGTAAGATTGTGGAATTTGAAAGAATTTCATGAATATCTTTGAAAAGTTTATTTAAAAGATTAGATGACTGTAACCTATACCTCGTCTAATCAATGTCAGTTGTCTAATTACAATACCCATTGTCACTCTTATAATGATTATTTCTGAAGAGAAACTTGTTCAGAGGAGCACCGCTTCAGTCAAGCCTTTTTCTTCTTCAGGCTGATATTCCAACCCCAAGGAGATTCAAGAAAACTCAACAAACTACTTCCACATGACCAAAACGATTGTTCTCAAGAATGCACAGACCCTCCAACCATTTATTACCTAAAACCTGTCAACCGTCCAAAACCCGCGATAACCAGAAAGCTGCCCTCAGATTGCACATACGTAATCGTTTGTTTAAAGCCCACCAAAGGCAAAGGAAATTGCCGTGGACCTTGCTCGAAGATTCTCTATTGCCCAGCTACTCGAAGATCCCTCGAGAAACCTTGCGATTCGCCCAAAACCGTCGATTGCCCAACGAAGGGACCGCCATCGCGGATCACTGAACACAGGGCGAGTCCTCCTACGACGATCTGCTTCGAGACCCCTGTCCCACGAGCCGGTGGTCACTCGGTGGCTGTGGTTTCCCCATGTCCGCCAGAAAACTCGATCTCGCGCCAGCAGGGTGGCCTTGAAACACAAGTCGGCGATTGTGAACCAAGACCGGGTAATGTCAGCTTCCCGCAGGATCGCAGACACTACTGCTGCGGCATGGGGTCTAAACCAAGCGAGTCAGCTAAGCCACATCGAGGACCAGCTAAAATTATCTGCGAGGAAGGCCATCCCGAGAGAAAAGCCGAGAAAAAGGCGTCCTGGATTTATCGATCGCCTCCGGACTGCGTCCCCGATTGTGCAGGCTTCAAGGACCCCCTGAAGAACTACTCCATCGATTGCAAAGACAGAGCACCCAAAGTGGAGCGCAGAAATGGCCTAGATCCCTCGGACACAGTTCCGCAGAGTCATTTCGCACCGCGTCCTAGAAGACAAGTTTGCCCTCCCAGGTGTTGTCCACCGACGAAGAGACCTAAATCTGAACGCAGTTACTTTGGACGAGGTCGACAACCTTGCCGTGACTTTGCTGGTCCAGAGTCAGCCAAGTGTGTTCCAGCGCGGGCTGTCTTGGTGAAATCGGGCTGCGGAGGATGTCGAGGTGAAACGGAGAAATTGTTAGGGGACTGCGCGACGTCGAAGACGTCTCCCGGAGCAGAAGCTCGTGAAAGTGGAAGGCCGACTTCCAAACAGATCGCGGAGTTCGTCGAGGGCTACGTGCCCCGAGTTCAGCCGCACGAATTGGCCACGCGTTACAGGGAGCACTTCTCTCCTAGTCAGTTGGAGCGTTACGAAGCTTGTCGGTCGAAGAGAAACGGTCTTCAGGATGAGTGTTCCCTGCCTGTTCCGCGCGCCGTGGTCCAGCTGAAGAGGCAAGAGCTGTTCTGCCGTCTCGTTGACGTGTACAAACCGGACATAGGCGATTTGGACCAGCGAGTGATCGATGCCTGCGCAGGATAACGTGGAACGCGTGGATAACGCGCAAGGGCCTACAGTGGTCGATTTGCGTTTGAAAGGGGCGGCTTTGGGGGCATCGAACGTAATTGCAAAATTGTAGTTGTTTGGGGAGTAAATATGTGTGTTTAATGATGTACTGTAATAAAAATAATGTGTGAAGTATTGGGCAATTTTATTCGATGTATTCTTGTTTAGTTTGAAGATTTCTTCGATTTTTCTCTTTTGTCTTATAATTGAAGATAAATGTATTAAAGAATAGAATTGCTGAAATTTGATAAATCCATTAAATATACTCAACACTACTTTTTATATGAAACCTTATTAATTCGTGTTTCTTTGTTTAGGTTTCCATAAGTATCAATGTGAAACCTGATTAAAAGCGAGGAATTTTTACAGTGCAGAAGCCCCACTCTCCAGGAGCCTCGTAGTAAGCACATAAGGTCAAAGCCTCAAAGGTCGAAACCGAAGCCGCAGAGAGCATCGAAGACGCGAGCGAAGAAGTTCAGTTTGAGGAAAGTTAAGTCCAGGGAGCTATACGCTGGAATGGTTTACACAGACTGCGATTGCTACCATCGAAATGGATTGCAACATGACTGTCCGCGTACTTCTTGTGGTGGTAAGCAATTCACCAAATATTAAATAAATTTTTATGGGAAGAAGCCAAGAGATTCTTTTTATTTTTACCATCAAAATTTATTATCATTAATCTTCATATTCTAAACTCCATTTCGCTTGAACAGTGATCACCCAAATCGTGATTTCGTTTACTGTGCTCAAACACTTCTAGTCAATGGAATGAAATATTCTAATGAATCTCAAGCATGAGAAATGTTAGTAATTTTAAATTTGCAAACTTTACATATTTATATGTGCATATCCTCTCGAAAGGTCCGCCATGCAAAGTGAAACCTTGGCCTGAATGCGACTTGGCACTCCACTTTATGCACAAGTGGCAGAGTTATTACGATGTATTAGATGAGCTGCCACCTACGTCGTTCTGTGGGCCGAAGGAAGCATGGCTGGCGATTCTCGAAGAAGAAAAGAAGGCGAGAGAACAACGGGAAGAGCGAGCGTCGAAAAAGAGCGAGCGAGCGTCCAGCGAGAAACCTGAACAACATATCGCAACGTTGGCATGTTGTTAGGAAACGGAAAACCGAGGGTACGTGCTACGCGTGTGGGAGGAAAACAAAAGTTACTATATATCTACGACTGGAAAAACATTCACAATAGGATCCCGACTAATTTGTATGCGACGTACGAGCAATCATTCGCGGCTATTTGCGTTTCGTGATTCTTTACACGTTGGAAGCTCGTTTGTAAGAGAAACAAATGAAACGGACGTATGTACCGGAAACCGCGGTACATAGACGCCTCTCCTCTAAGAATACTGCTTTATTTCCGGCACGGGAAAATGGGAGACCAAAATACCTCGTACGTCTGCCTGCGAGGCGAACTGGAAATTGACTTTAAGCTTCTTTCACCGTGCTCCCCACACCTACATTCCGTCTGAACGTCACTTCTCTTTCCGTGAGACCAATGAATCACGAATGTAGGTACGCTGAAACTGTCACTTCACAAAATATAAAAATTGTGCCATTATTAGTGGACTTCTCGACCAATTCGATCTTCAAAGTCTGAGGGGCTAATTTCTACTACCTAATACACGAGAAACTTATAGATACAGATTTACAATAAAAATGCAATCGCAGAGGTTTTATAAACGTATAAGAATTTCTGTGATTGCGCCTTGTGTTAAACCAGAGTGTAGCTTTAGACTCGAGAGTCTGGAGTCCAGGATCGATAAGGGAAGCGCGTGTCATTGGCAAGAAATGTGCTGCGACGAAGCATCCAACGAAACAGCTTCGGAACTGAATTCCTTTCGGAGCTGGGGCACGCGTTTCGTTGGCGGCTCGAAAACAACCCACGAAGAAGATTCACCGACTCGCTTTCAGGGATTAAAAGGAGCGTGTGGAGGCGCCGGGGCGACTCGTACCAGGAAATAACGGAGCGTGATCCGTGCTCGTGAGCCAACGACTTCCGTTGCTCGCCATTTGTATCCAGCATTTGCATTGTGACGACGGTGCCTGAATAAAAACGGGAAGCACTCTGTACAATCCGAAGCGAGTCCAGGCATCTGAACCTTGTTTTTCCTTCTTATACCCAGGAAAAGCCATTTTTGATGGGGCAATAGGTTTTCTGAGGAATCTGCTTGTAATTGATATTGATCGAGATTTTCTGCAACGATCAGCTTTCTTTGGGGAGTTTTGAAAGGCTGTAGTTCTCTCTTGAGTCTAGTGTTTGCTTGAACAAATTTGGAATTCCATTTTTGATAGACATGGGAGATGGAAATTTGGAGAGATGGTTTTTGAATTATTCTATCAAGTCAGTGCAAAAGTTCATTCGCTTTATTGCACCAAAGTCTTCATTAAGTTTTTTTAATCAAAGTATTTTCCTTGGCTATCTATGACCTTTTGCCACTTTGCTGGTAAAAGTATTGTAAGTATTTAGGTGCAATAAAAAGAGATTTCCGGACACCTGATGTCACCTGACAGTGAGCGAACGAACTTTTGCACCGACTTGGTATCTACATCTAGTGATTAATCTGATCTTGAGGCACAGATCATAACGTACAGTTAAGTGGGATTTAGAAATGGACCTTTCCATGGTCCATCTAACCCTTAAATTTTGAAGCCTGATTGATGGTCACTGACCAGCTGAAGGATCTTGAAAAAGTACTTTACGAACAAACCATATCCCCTGACACTTAATCCCTACTTAATCTGCGCAGATCGACTGGAAATTTATGAGAGGAGACTTCGTGGACGCCCCACAACGATTGAATACCCCCAAAGTGCCTAAAATATCCACAGCTCGGGCCACTACTAAGGATTTTCCTGTCCCTTTTCCTGTCCCTTTTCCTGTCCCCGAGGAAAAACACGATCCTATCTGTGACGGTTCGTGCCTGGGCCGTAAAAACACAGGGGGCGACGAATTTAAAACGGGAAGCTGTCTCATGGGGAGGACGATGGACGAAGGAAGAGCGAAACAATGAAACGGAGGCAGAGCAGAGAGCGTAAGAGAGAATTACGGAGGGAGGGAGAGAAAAGAGTGGCGCATGAGAGAGGACAGGCCCAGCTTAAGGGACATTCCGAGTGATCTGGGAGAAACGGAGAGGTGACTTGGGAGCATGGCGCTGGGGGGAGAGAGACGATAAAGTGGAGGAAGAATGTCTGTCGTGGGATCGAAGCCGAGGATAAAGCGGATAGAAGGCGGAAGACCTAATTTTTGTGTCGAACCAAACGCGAGATATCGTAAGTTCATGGTACGTAAGGGGAGTTCCAGTCTCGGGGCACTGTAATTTGGTGGAGTATATTTTGCGACGCCGGTAGTGGTTGGGGTGAATCCAAGCGACAAATTGAAGATTGCTGTCCAGAAATCAGGGGATACTTTGTGTTACTGAGCTTCACTTGTCTCAAAGGATCTGCTATCTTCTATGCATTTAAATGGGAGGCAGCATGGTGAAGATCTCTGATGAGTGAAAGCAATTCTATTTTACAAATTGAACGTAGGTAGTTTGCTTTTTACAACTCGTTTCGTAGTGCTTTTTCTATTTATTTCACTGAGTATTGCAGGGGAAACTTGGGTAAAATGAACCTAAAAAAGTTTGAAGTGGAATAAAATTTTCTCCTTTCAATAAAAATGTGCAGAAAGAAATTTATAATATAATTTAAACATTACTATTGACAAATTACGAGTAGCAATAATTAAAGTAAACTTAGAGTATATAAAAATTGATTAGGTAATTATTACCCCAGGCGCTGGAATCACGTGTGTAGTTTTTTCCTTTGAGTTGAAATAATATATTTATTACTCATTTATCCAAAAAGATAAATTGAAAAGAAAACCAATCGGAAGCCTCTAAAAATTAATTCATAGGTTTTTAAACGAATTTACATTTTTCGATATCAGAAAATGCATACTTATCATAGTTATATTACAAATATATTCTATTTTTAAATAACAAATTAAGAAAGCTCTTTTACCCCAATGCTCACTTTACTCCAGCCTACTCTACGTCCAGAACGATTCCGCCCTGAATTTCTGAGCGCTCTATGGACAAGCTTGAATGACAGTAATTTTTGTATAAAAACATATTTGATAATAATTCTACCTGCTGCAAAAATAAATTTTGATAAAAACACTCTTGTAGCAGGAGCACTTGCAGTACCAAGAAACAGAAAAGATGACTATCGATCTTACAATTTCATAAAACATCAAACGAAACCCAACTTCACTACATCCTAGTGACAATTCAAAGAAATTCCAAAGCTCCAAGTAACTTTACGCAAGCCACAGTTACAAAACAGCGACATCGATGTATTTCCCTGTCAGCGCCACCTAAATCATTGCAAACCGCGCGGAAAACATAGAACAAGGATCGGACAACCCCCTCTCCCACCGTGATCGACGGGAAGCAAATATTTTCGCCCCAGTGTGCAGGTTGCGCCGAGCGGATTTCGACATCGCGGCATTTTTATCGCGGCGAATAAATACTGCAGGCGCGCGTGCAATGATTTCACTAACGTAACTGTTTATGTAATTTAAGATACGTGCAACCGTTACCGATCGGTTTTTGCGGTCGAGCGCAAGACGATGTACGAAATTTAACGCTACGTTCCTGGGACGAGAGGGAACGAGACACCGGAGGATGGATGGAAGAGGAGCAGAGAAAGGGCGAGAAAGAAAGCGAGTCCAGCGGCGAAGAATACACGGAGGAAGAGGGGAGAAGCATATACATACATGTACATGACTGTCCAACCGCAGAGATGCACGACTCGTGGCAAGTTCCGATGCAACCGAATGCAACTGCGCTCGAGTTGCATTCTCGCCGCGGCTAATCAAGAGGAATTCACTCGCCAGAGGAGTATGCGAGGCTCGGGTCGCCGATTCGCCTCAAATATTGCATACAGCCAGTGTATACCGCGTGCAATAATCTGCCGCAAACGGAGGTTGCAGTGCTCGATATTTTGGCGGGAAAATTGAGGTGGAAGCTTCGCCTTCTCTGGATTCTGCGGGGGTGTGTGCAAGCCGAGAATCGATTTGAAGGATTCAGCTATGGGAGGAATAAAAAGGTGAAAGTGGAGGGTACGTATATATGGTTAAGGAAGAATCTTGACTGTATCGAGGAACTGATCGTGGGAAAGGTGAATGTTTCAGCTGAGAATTTGGGATTTTTGTGACCGATTGTATTATAGTTTGTAATTTAAAGGTAAATGACTGTAGGTTCGTACTTTAAATAGTTTCTGAAATACGGATAATTTTGTGGAAAAAATATTTAATTTTTTAAAGGCTTCAGTTACGCTAGTAGTATATTATTGCTGAATACTATTTTTTGCCGATCGGTTGGGCGACAAATTAAACGAAATTCGTATAAAGTAAATAGTGTATCGTCTGATAGATAGATAGATGGCATTGTTTTAAAATGTCGTATGTGCGTTATTAATTCCAAAGGTGTGCATTACCGTGTTCAGAGAAGCATGTAGAGTTTGAATATGCTAAAGGAAAGGCAAAGCTTCGTATCTTCGGGGAATGGTAGCGTATTAATGACCTGCACATACGAGAACACTGGTTCAAGTTTAAACAAAGCCTGTTTACTGAAAGCCATAGTGTGGTTAGTCGACGCGTGGCGAACAGAGGTGGGAAAGGAGCGAGATTTGAAAGGTAGACGAAGAGTGGTGTAAAAGCGATGTGGCAACCCGATCGAGCAGCCTCGAGTAGCAACAAATTAAAATTCTCTGTCTCGTTTGCATAGCTGAACTTGGAAATACGACACTCGAGCTCATCCTGCCATCATTCAACAGGCTTCGGCGAGCTTCGCGAATTAATCCAACGACTAGAACTAGAAAAACCTATCCGCGGTTCACGATGTTAAATGCAGAATCACTGTGCATCCTTTCTAGTGTCACGGGATTATCGTCTGTTGGTATTAACGTTGATGTTCAACAGCGAAATGTGTTCAAAGTTCCAGAGGAATTTCTTAAAAGGAAGAGCTTGTAAAGATGTTACAGTTTGGTGTTACAGCATGGAGGCCGTTTTTTAAAATAAGATAAAATTAATAGAAACACATTTTCAGGACAAATTGTATGGTTCTACTGATTTTCTGTTTTGCGGTGGATACTGCATTGAAACTATTGCTCGTAATGTTTACGTAATTTATTTCCAAATGTAGCAGTAATGATGAACGCGATAATTAAAAGATTTGAATCATGATTTATGCGTTCAACGCGTAACGACGTTACTTTCGCTTAAGCTGAATGTAAAGATGCTCCGATTGCGGAAAATTCAGGTTAAAATCGTGAAAAGTCACTTGCAAATACAAGCTTAGCACGTGGCGAGGCTGCATTTAACTAAACAAGATGAAAAGGAAATCTCAGCATTTAGGGGGTGTACTACTGCTTTAAAAACTGCTCTGAATTTACACGGATGCAGAGCACGTGACACGAGGACACGTGTAATTAACGTTCATTCAAGTCACCTGAATTTTAATCAATCGGAGAATACTATAATAAAATCTAACTGCCACTGTTCAACAAATTTAAACATAATACACTACAAACTGCGAGATCTATCTCTCCTAGTGGTACCAATTCAGCGTCCTCCAATCATTAACCATAAAAATAATATTTCCGATGTTCTACACATTATAATCTGCTATATTCTCTAATATTCAAATTCCCTTCCATCCATTAACCCTAGAACGACACTGTGACACTTTTAGAGTGCATATATCTGACACTCCGAGGTCGATCCCAAACTAAAATTTGAATATTTCAAAATTCACTTAACGTTTCCGAAAATTTTTCTGTATTTCTCTTTCGGTACCTTTAAAGCGGCTATTTACAGCATATGGTTTTCGTTTACAGTAAAAAAATTCACAATACCTATATATGATCTTCTAATGTCAAACTTATACGAATATAAATTAGTAGGAATTAAAATTTTTCGACCGTATTTATAGAGAATCCAAAAAACCAAAGTGATATCAGCGCATTAGTTCGGTCAATTAAATTGATTTAGTTATTTAATTGACGGAACTAATGCGCTGATATCACTTTGGTTTTTTGGATTCATTATAAATTAGTAGTATATACGAAAATGTGTTATTCAAACCTTTGAATGATTTGCACCACTCTCAAAATCAATAGTATATCCTAATTGGTGACTTGCAATAACAAAAAATAATGAATTAATTTATGAATAAAAAACATACCCTATAGTGTCTCCCCAGGGTTAAAAAGACGAAGGATCGTACCAATTCTGACCACGTGAGATTCCTGCAAGTCGTAGAACACGAAGACCGCGTGTTCCCGAGTCAACAGGCCGTGTAACTGGAGTGACAACAAAAACCGCAACCCATGCGAGCTGCTATCAAGATCTAACGTAAAATCGAACCCACCACCTGCGATTCGTATGAAAGAATGCCCGACCGACGAGCAGGCCCGGCAGGAGATTGGAGCACCGTGGAAACGCGGTTTCCACGAAAATCAGACGGTATCTGTGAGGCATTAGAAAGTACACACCGTGTCGCCGTGGAAAATGGGAGGAGCCGCGTTTATGGATACAACGGTGCCTAGGGTGAAAGGCGCTTAAGTGGTGTTTAAGTGGAAATTGATTTGCTTGCGTAAGAAGAGGAGACCGAGGTGAAGAATACGGTATCACCTTGCACGGTCAACGATCCGACGAATGGAACGCCTTATACGATCGACCATGATCTTCTCCTCCACCTTGTAGGGGGTGTACGACCATTAATGGCCGTTCATACGCCGCCTGGCATACGCATGGGCGTAGAACACGCGAGACAAGCGACATCTATCCACTATAAACAATAATTTGCTTCATTGAGGTGGACAGAAGGGTTCTTACAACTGTAGAGGTGTAGACAGTTACTATACTTGCAAATGGAATTTAAAAAAAAGATGAGACAGAATGATTTTAGAGTATATTTTTAAGTAGTGGAAATATATGAAGGAATTTGTGTTTGGAATTGCTTGCAATGTGGGATTTTGGGGAGTGTTTTATGGTGTCGCTGGTTTTATTCGAGATACGGAGAGAGAAGGGAAAAATTATTCCTACGCCGCTGGGTGGACACGTAACACGCAGCCTGTGCGGGACGTTACTGATTGCTTTTTATAACGGGTTGTACGTGCTTTGAGATATAAACGATAAGATGGAGATACATATTTGGAAGCATTTATCTGTCAGTCACAGAAGACAACGCTTCCACGTAAATTTGCATAGGAATGAAAAATAAAGTATTCGTGGAATTTGTTAATGTTCCACAGAAAGTGGACGTATGAAATGTTTCTTATGTTTTTTATATTTTAATGATTGAAACGATGTTTCAGTTTATGGGTGTCTTAGAATTGTATTTGATAAATGTTTAATTCAACTTTAAAAATTGTAAGGCGTAGCGCCATCGGGCTTTAAATCATTCTCACGAGGGGCGCCACGTGCAAGGATGTCCTTCTTACCAACCGGGTGTCGGTAAAAGCGAAAAACCACTTGTTCGTTTACCGACTGAAATTTACTACGTTACTGAAATATTTACCGTATAAGTAGAGCGCGATTTTTTAAACTATTTCATATGTATACGTCTGAATATCAGTGAATTAAGTATTTTTAACAATTACATATACCTTTCCCGTTAAGTGAAATCATATAAAAATATTTGCACCTGAAGGTATGTAAGTTTTTGAAAATATTTTGAGTCGTTTTTAAAAGAGAAATGCAAGGAAAATTTACTCAAATTATTTCATAATTTATAGTTATGAATTTATAGTTCATTTAGTTATAGTACCTACCTTTAGTGTAACCAATATTAAACTTTTCTTTTCAATAAAGTAAACAGAAAATGCGGCAAATAAACTACATTACAATCAACCCATTAATTTATTTTGCTAGAAAAATAAATTGACTCTATTTTCATATTTTACAATCTCCAAGTCTAAGGTTCTCTGTTAGCGGGTTTAATGATTTTATTTGTTCGATAAATCATGGCAGAAGTTTCGTCGCGAATCAATAACTCAACTCACAATCCGATCGAGGATCGTCTTATGCGTTACCTTATTAATAGTCATTGTTACGTACTCGTCGCCTTGGCAGAAAGAAATTAACCGCAAGGTTACGAACACTGGAATGCCGTAGGCGCGAACAGAACAACAGGATCGACTAATTACGCCAACAATTAAGCTAATTGCGAGAGAAGGCTGACACAAAAACGCCTTCGAACTTCTCCCGTTTCCTTCAATTTTATCTCACAATGTATTCGACAATTTCATGGATGCTTGAAACACTTTGAACACAAGATACTAATATCAAATCGCTTCATATAATCGAACCCCCAAAATTTTCGAGTCATTGATAAACTTTCTCATAATTTTTCGATGTATAATATATGTATTTGCAATGGAAAGAATTCTTGTCGTACGAATGTGAAGAATAATTTTTAAGAAATAAAATGCTATCAGGATTTTCAACTTCAGGACAAAATTTATTAAGACCCCGTTAAGAATTTCCAGAATTATCAAACTTTTTAATACGGAGTAAAATGACCAATATTTTAATGTATTGACAATGGTTAAAATCGATCAAATTTTAAATATCAATAAATTTTTTATGGAAGATCGCCTGTGACTTTAAACAATTTCACTGCACTTACTGAAATTACCCAAATTGCTAGCAAATGACCCAACACTCAACTCAGTTCCACAAATCAACTTCAATATTCTCAGAATTAATAGCTTTTAAGGTTTTTATGAAGAAACGCTTTCACGACTCATGAATTACTCAAGTTTGAATAAAATTCGAATAACGCTTCGATTGAAAATTCCCAAGGGTTTGGATAGAAGGTTATAGCCCACTAAACGCTGGGACGAGAGAAAATACTCCTTGCTTCCACGAAGCTCAGTTTTCCAGGTTTTCCTGCGCATTTTCCCCGTTTTTACGGCCCTTTCGGGCAGAACGAAATCGTTGCGACACGGGAACAGAATTTACGAAAGTGGAGGTGGTAGAGGACGACACGTTTTTACTTTCGCCCTGGCCCGTTCCCACGGCTCACCATAAAACTTTAATTATTCACGGAGGACCTAAATTAGATTTTCCGTCAGCCTAGCCGGTGGATTTTCGGCGAGAGTGAGGTTTTGTTTTCTCGTTTAAACCGAGGCTCCGGCTCTGCCTTTTATGAAATTACAAACGGTTACCCGGGATAGTCGCGTTTTAACAACGTCGGGGCGAAAAGAGTCGTTCGTTGCTGAAGGGAGAAGGACGATAATTTGTGACCCTTCCACAGTGGAAAATATTTATCACTGGATCAAGAGGCGTGAATATATGTGGTGATGTAATCAAATCTGGGCAGTTCTGAATTTTATTGTTTCAAATGGTCCTTGAAAAATTGAAATAACACACTTATATCTTGATACTTTTATTTTTTAAATACGATTGTGTTACCTTCTGTCGAGAATAAATTTTGGAAGAAATAATTACATACTTTAGAACGAAGCAATAAACTTTTCTACAATTCTTCGATTCTTGCTATTTCAAGTAAACCAATATTCAAATAATTTCCAAATAAAACATTGAAATTTTATTTCAACTACTTAGTTATTTATCACATCTACCTAAACTTTAAAATTTTCTCATTTCTGAAATCATCTATCTCGACAAGATTAAATCACTACTTAGTGTGCTATTTGATAATTAATGTATGAATTTAAATAAACAACCACCGATTCTAAGATACAATTCTTTTCAAACTGAACAAGTCTACACACGTTTCCCCAACCCAACAATTAAAATAGCCTCTAAAGTCTCGATGTTTTACAAAGCAGACAATAAGCGAAAGAACGTCTGACGACATTCTCCTAAGAGATTAATTACAACCGCAATTTAAAAAGTGCGAAGCAAACTTCGTCAGGTTATCAATCACAGACAAAGAGTAATTTCTTTCGTGCCAGTTTGTATACCCTATTGTGCACGTTAAATTACCGTCACCTTGCTCAACAAGCTGCATTGTTCTTCGCTCGAATTGTCCTGCCCCTATCATCGCGTAGGTTTCCAGCGTAAAGTCTGCTTTTTCGCGTTCATACGAGCGTGATGTAATTTTCGAGCACCGAAACGGGCGTCTCGCGATCTCCACTAGGTCTTGCGAGTACGCAAGAATCGAGGAGCTGCGTGAATTTCCGGGCAACATTGAAAGATCAATAACAATAGCAGCCTGACAAAGTGTTAAAGGCACGGTGCATGCAAACTACTGTTCTCGGTCAACGAACTTCTGAACTCTACGCGTGTTTCCTAGTTAACTAGATTCTGGATACGATGAAACTGGGATTCGACCTGTCTGTTGCCCGATGACAGGTGCTACTATCGATTATCAGTTCTTACGTGCCTGTTACCGTGCATAGCTGACAGATTAATTCACTGGGTACGAATATTCTGTCCGCGGGAAGTTAATTCTTTCTACTAATAAATTATTTCTGGGTGGACTTGAGAAATAATTTTTTTTCTATATTCCAGATGATAAAATAGTAATAGTTGGTAACGATGTCCTTTTCATTTCGAAGTAAAGATTGCAGTTTTGGAGCAGATAGAATTACTACATTTAATGGGTTTAAGATAATAATTGGAAATAGAATAGCTTTGTCTTGACTGGTCATTATGCGTGGTAACGAACATGTAATAGCCATGGAATCGATTTGTCACGTTGCTAAGGTAATGAGTAATTGAAGTAATTTCTAAAATATTTCACAACTGCAACTCACCCCTACGTTTTCGTGAATCATGTCGACTTTCTTTAAGTAAAGGCTTTCCTTTAGACTCACCTGAAACAGAAAAGAAATCTATTAAATATACGCTACAATAAACACCCAATAATATCAAACATATCTTTACTCAAACCCCTTGATAATACTTTCACAAAGATCTACTACAAGCTACAAAAACTGAAATCTTCATTACTAAATAACTCATGGGTTCGACTACTGCGACCATCCCTGACACAGCGAAATAAAACATGAACTCCTTGCTCGATTCGTTTACAAAGTAAACAATCATTGCCCCTCAAACAATACTTCCAATGCTTTCTACAAAATTTCACTTAGAAAACTCGTCAAAACCGTGCACAGGATGCAATTTCCTCAGCGTGAAAACACGTAAACGCCATTTGAAGATATAAAGACACATGTCCGCAAAAGCTCGCGACAAGAAGGGGTCCTGACGGTCCCCCAAGAAGAAGGGGGCCGTGGACGCTACCAACAGAGGCCCATTTCGCGGCAACTTTTTCACAGGGACAGCTTTTTCACCTGATTTAATGGACGTCTCTCCACCCAGACCATATCCGACGTCCACGCTCCAATTCTCGCGACGTTTTGCGAGCACGGCCAAGCAGGAGGGCATGGAACCGCTCGCCAACGGCACCGAGAGCTCACGAGGACGCTCGACGACGCGTCGACACTTTTGTCTAACTGTACTCGACGGGGAAGCACGCGGATTAATTGCGGTCTGATTAAGCACGCTGCGTGAGATCCGCGCGGACCATGTCTTCCCGTCCAGCTACCGAACACATGGGAAACTTCGCACGTGCGTTTCGCGGTTTTCCCGCCGGGTTGCTCTGACGAAAATTTTTTAGACATAAGTCAGGTGGTCAACTATATAATGAGGATTATGGACATTGGTATTGGTATCTTGGGGTTGTTGTTTGATGGATAGTGTTTTTTTTTAAATAACTTAGAAAAGTATTACATGTTGTGGTTTTTGGTATTTGTTATGTTCTGTTTAGTATTTGCAGTACTGGAAATGTTTATTACATAGTATACAATTTGTATAACAATATGATTGATAAAATGATTCGCCTGCAATTTATTTTGGCCAAGATAGTGAGCTACACATTTTTGCAATAATATTTTTCTAGTACAAATTAGGAGAGAGGTATAAGTGATAACGTGTTTATTCGAGTGATGCAATAAATATTTCTAGTACTGTATTTGTGTTTTTATGTGCGTTAAGATTGAAGGGATGATGATTGCAAGCTTTCCGAATGATAATAATAATAATAGGAGTACTAGGAAAAATTTAGCAGATTTATGAAGCTTGAATAAATAAAGGAACCTAATATTGGATGTGTACCTTGCACACTATATTGTGTATTTTACAAATGTGTTTCCTTACTCCTCCAATTTTCACTTACAAGTATTAATTTTCAATAATGAAAGCTGCACAAGTTAATTAGTAAACTCTTATTATGCAAATTGCCTTTCCTCCGAATATATTCAAATACGTTTAAATCATGCTTCAAAATTTCAAGTCCTTTGACTGATAAAATCAACTTCAAAAACGAAATATGACCCAAACCTAAATTCCGAGCCCACCCACAATTGCAGCTGATTTTCGCCGGTGACTAAATTTACAAATTAGTCCCCCACTCTTTACAGGGATGCATCGCGATATAAAAATACCGAGTCGAGGGAAGGAATGCGCGTGGTGCACGCGGTTTATTAAAGGGGCGACAGTTTTCTAATAGAGTCACGAGCGCGCGATCGAATTACGTTCTGGTGGGAATTTCCAGTTCTGGAAGAGACGTGCAATTTTGCCCGCGAGTTAAACCCGATTGCTGTTTATTCAAGTACGCGGCGAGCACTGAATGTGCACGCGCACGGCAACCTCCACGCACGCCGCCTTCATATTCCGCTTTCGAAACGGGCATCGATTGCGAGTAACATGGAAAGAACTTTATGAACATAATCTATATGTAGATTACTGTGAACGAGATCGTAAAATTCGGAGTAGTCAATTATCAGCCAATTTCTGATATTTACGTACAATTTAATGTCACTCCCTGTCCTGCTATTCCTCCCGATAATCTGCTAACTGCGCTATTAGTTGCTATAGAAATGGTGTTATCTCCACTTTTATATATTTTGCTCTTTTTAAAACGCCGCACAAATGAAACCTGTTGAGGCAACGTGAAACAGTGTAAATATAAGAACGTAGAATTTATTCTTGTTAGAGGAATATTTATTACTACCTTGTTAGAAGATTAATTAGTGTTTAGATGACTTATGATATACAGATCTGTGCTGTTAGATTTTATTAAATTTTGTGAACTTTCGTAATAAGGAATACTGTGAGTTCATAATGGGTACTCTAGTAATAAATAGTCTATTGGATGTAATAATGGAATATAGGAAAATCTGAGACAACTATCCATCAATTACCATGTTTTATAAGAGGATAAGCTTTCGACAAAGTTTTTATGGATCACTGAACCTTGTGACGACCATCGTTTCTCAAGGGACAAATGATAACGAGCTCCATCTAGGACGTCGATTTCGACAAGCTTTTGGATCATAACTCATCAATTACTTTCAGCCTTTAGAAACTGCTGGTTCCTGCTTATGATTGATTAGACGTCCAATTATGCCTTTTCTTACTGCGAAAGAAATTGCACGCGTGAAAGCCGCTTTCTTGAACTCTCGGGAAGACCTTTGTCATTTGGCCCATAGGGAAAATTTCAATTAGAACCTCTAATAAGGCACCATTCGACTAAGTACGATCGAATTTCACTGTTATCCATCGAGTATTTGCACAAACGTACAATGTAAAATCTGTGATCGAAACATCACAATAGTTTTCAGTTGAGTTAACTTTTGATATCTGAATACTGTAATAGTCCTCAAAGTGATTAATAAATAATTAAACCCTTATCTAACTTTAACGATTAAATAGAGTTTAGCATGGCTAACCTTAGCAATTACATTTCCTTCGATTTTCTAAAGAAACTACTGTTTGTCTAATTACCTTTGGGAATAAAATATTCATATTTCCATGAATATACTACAGCAATGAATTAAAACCTTCCGAAATAATTACTTTGTCTGCACGCAGAGGAAATAACGTCCACATTGATCGCAATATCTTTCTGAAATGCTGAATTTAAAAATAACTAATTCCATTTGCATCCACCAATACCACGTTCGACATTTACAAATATCCGATTACCTTAACCGATATTAAATTACAAACACATTTCACGTCTGAGTTGAAAGGAACGCACAAATGCAGACCAACAAATTTTAATTATCCTCGGAAGGCTAGACTGAATTTTAACATTGTGGACGCTATAAAAGGGAAGCTAATGAGACGTATAATTAAGCTTTGGCTCACGCCTCAATCTTTCGACACTAAAAATACGCGAGCGAGCATATGCGAATTTTCACTACTGAAATGCTGTCTGACGATCGAGTGGCTCAGTTCCTTGACATTTCAGCGCGAATCTCTGGCTTTCACGAGCAATTCGAGACACGTGCTTCGCTTCCTGTTGTACCAGATATCCCATGCACAACACGTCCGTACAATCGCTCAATAATAACACGATTGCGCCGACGAAATCGGAGCGAAAAGGCCGACGGGAATCATCGTTGCTCAAGTTTCCTATCAGAGGCTGCACGAACGCTGCCTCCTAATTCGAGTCCACCCCAGAAAACTGCAGGCATTCATGGTTTTGTAGAAATAGCTGACGATCAGGGGCTACTACTCTAGGATTCGTATAGAGTTACCGCTTCCTGCATTCTAAACGCGATACACGACTCGTATATTTCAAAGAGACTTCCCTTCCACGTCAATTTATTATTCTACGAATACTTTTGCCGTGATTATCCACAAGCTTCACTGAATAATAATATTGCCCGATGGATTTCTGATGGCAGTAAATAATTTCTACTCGATGGGATCAGTAATGGATACGATGATACATCGAATACAGGGTAAATTGATATGTAAAATATTCTGAGTATCAATTTTCAACTCTCCTGCTTAATGCACTCATTTAAAAATAGAAGCAAGTGGCCAATAAAATTGATACAGTCTGTAATGAAGACACTCGCCTTATAGGTATACATGTTTCAGTTTTTTATGAGGGAGATTTAACAATCCTAGAGAATCCATTAACAGGTTGACTGCCATGGGTACCGTTTCTACAGAGTAGTCTTGCCAATCAGTGCTACTAGTGCAATCACCAGTATGCTCTCTGAAGTCACAATGAAATTCTTGAATTGAGATTAATTTTTATGCACTGTTCATCATATTTTACAGTATCTAGTGTAAAATATAAATCACAGAAATCTAATCATACACCAAAGCATAGATAATTAAATTCCTATTAAGAAGAGAATGGAAATCCAACATACCAGCGTACATACAGTTAACGAATAACCGACGAACTCCTCCATTCTCTACCATCGAAAACACGTCTACCAAAGAGTGCACAGTGCCTAGATATTTCGGTCTGACGTGACGTGGTGTGCAAGAAATCAGGGCGCCTATTCGACAGGAGCACGAGTGATTCCAGGCTTTTCAGCGCAAACACACTTACGCCGACAGCGACCGATCAGCCGTTTTTCAGAACGTGCAACGTTATTTCCAGCCGCCTTGCACTTGACAGAACCACGGCGAGGCACTGAATTTCCGCGCGAAAACCAGCGAGCGAGCGAATCGAGAGCAGGCGCAGGCTGGCAGGAGGAGCCGGATCGATTCAATTAGCGTTATTACCGCGTAAAACAGAGGCGAGCCGATAAAAAGCCAGCGTCGAGCTGGTAGTTCGACCTGGACGTTTGCGCAGCTTAATTCCCCTCGAGAATGGAAATGAATTTCTATGGCCACCGAGTTTATCTCGCTCGTCCTTCCCTGCTCCTTTTGCCCCGCTCCTTCAGAGCGCGGGAAGGAGGACGAGCTGGACCCGCAGAGGAACTGGCGATCAGAAACGAAGAACGAGAGAGAGTGGATCCCTGGATACAAGTTAATTGCCAGTTTGGCGGCGATTAAAGAGACTGCACAATTAGGGGATGAAAAATGCGCCTGCGAAAAGGGAGAACAACGACTCCGACAGTCGATGGATCAATAAAATTGGCCTGTGCAGAGATTCTGTTACTCTCGATACCACGATGATCGTGCTTTGTGCCCACGAGGACCTTTACAGATACTTCAGACGAACTTCAATCTGGTATTCTTCCTATTCTTCGGCCATTGCGCTTCGATTCTTCCCTGTTTTCTGAATGCTCACGAATAGCAGCGAAGGATATTTCCAGACTGGAAATGTGGGGGATTTTTTTCCAATTCCTGTGCACGAAATCAAGATTTTGGGTGAAAATTATTGCTTATATTCGCGATGATATTTTTGCAGTTCTTAAGCTGATTTGGGGGATATTTTTGTAGTGACGGGGGTTTTGGTTGTTTCAAATTTGTTTCGTCTATTTTTACTTATCTTCTTGCGGAAGTAATACTAATAATTAATAAGTAACATGCGTAGTTTAATATTTAGGATGGGTTAAAATGGGAATATTTAGTGAAATTTGCAAATTTTTTGGAGAATATGATATACTTGTGGGTTTAATTGAGGGTTGTTGTTTGGGATGTTCAGTGCATGGAGCAATTGTTTATGTTGATTTATTTAAAATCTTAAGTCCCTGTTCCTTCGTGTTCAGTTTTAAGTTAAGTATGCATATGCAGAAACGATGATTTTTTCATCCTCTTTGTACAAAGTAGTTTCCAACGATTTGCACAGTTAGCTTTGGCATTCTTCAAGGAAATGAATAAACAGTGGAACGATAAACGAGGCAAGTTGAGTAATAATACACGAAGCTTCTTTTAAGTCGAATAACGAAACGTGAACTTAGAGCCTTCTTTAATGAGCTTAATGTCTTACTGCTTTAACTATCGTTGAAGAAATTCTAAATGTGAACCAAAAGGAAATCTATTTTTTTTCACGCTGTAGAAAATAGCCTTTTCAGTGAACTGATAATAATCTCGTCTATGGAATATTGTATTTTTACCTTGAAAGTAATGGAAAGATGATGGACTATGATTTTGCTGCTTCGTGCAGAATACAGAAAAGCTTTGATATTTAAAATAATGTTCAACAATTTAATACTTATTTTAAGATTTTTCTATTAATTTGCGGAGGAATATGTTTGCAAGTGTTCACCACTTGCATTTACATCCGAATAAACAATATTATACTGTAGCAGCATTTAAATTAAACTTCTCTAATAAAATTTCCTACCTAAATTATAATTTATAATTAATCAGCTAATTTAAAATTCCCTGCTAAAAATTAGTAAACAATGCCCAAACAATTCGCAATCTCGTTAAAATCAAATCACGACTGATATAAAATAATTACAATCAACAAAATTAAAATAACTACCCCCAATATCCATAATTAAATTACTGGAAAAATCCAATTCCACATTGAATATTACTCCAATTCAATTAATCCCCGAAACAAGATCCAATAATTACAATTTCGAATAAAATCCCATTTCAAATTAACAATACATTAAATAAACAAGCTCACCTAAAGTAACAGCACGTTAAAATAATAAAATAAAAAGTTAAGTCACGAGCCAAGATTCCCTGCCATTTATTTTCTACCATAATCAAGCTAAACTGAGTTCCTTACCGCACTGATCTAAATACATATCTAATCTATTTTGCAACATAAAAAATATACATACCACACCAGCAGGAATAAACTACGAAACGCCTTTTATAATTTCCCTCCCCACGCTGCCATCCCACGCGAACAATACTCTTTTTTATTACACCCTATAGATACTATTTTAAATCGACTTGTTGCCCGATAAAAAAAAATGTGTAAACTAGATGAACGCATAGAAACAAAAAGAAATCAACGTACGCTTGTAACAATTTCCAATATCCTGCGGCACGTATCGGATTCTCATGTTGCTGACGCACCCTAATTACTAGTCGGCCAATAACCACGCAAGCCGCCCGTCCTTCAGCAATTATTAGATCATCCACGAATAAATCTATCGGATCGAAGAAGCCTAAAAAATCCGCTATTCCACAGGCTGTTGCATCGCTCCCCCGTGTTACACGTCGCTCTTTGTTCCGTTTCGCTCGTTTAATCATGGAAACGATGAAGTCACTACCTCATTGTCCTTCACACATCGTAGAACAGATTCGAGATGTTTTATTAATGGTCTGAAGCAATCGCGGCGACTTTTTACCTCCTCCAGAAAAAGCCTGTTTCGCGTATAACGACAGGAGCGATAAAAAAAAGCTTTATACCGATCCTGAAATTTGGGCCGATGGAAAGATTCCCCGGCTATTACATCCGTAACTTGTCTCGACACTCAGAGTGGTCAGTTCTGGGCGGATTCTAGCCAGTTCCAAATGAATATTGCAAGTCAAAAAGCAGATCGATTCACTGCCCACATAAAACTCCCTCGACAAACCGATTCCTCGTTCTCAGATCAAAGCGTACCACTCACTGGACACCTTTCCATCGACGTCGATCCCGCAAATTGCGTCAAGGTCCGTTCGACTAGGGAACAGAGTAGGTATCTGCTGGAGCACAATGGCTGATTCACACCGAAATATGTCACTCGGGACGAAGCACCGCCTGGTAGATTTCTCAGGAGGCGAACGCGTTCACTCGAGTACTTAGTCGATTCACATATTAACCGTTAATTAACCGTCCAAGGTCAACGGCGTCTTTCTTGCCCACTACTCAACGAGCCCACTAAAAGCGAACGCTCAGCCACCGAAGCACCAAGACTCAACGTTCGCCTGAGAAGGGAGCGGGAGAATTACTTCGAACCCTTTGAAGTCCATCGGTGATAAAGTGGAGCACTCGCGGCCCGCGTAAAAAGTGCAACGTCTGGACGAGTTCCAGCGACAGTCCGGAGTCAATTAAATCGCCGTGCAGAGACACGGATCCATTCATGAGTGATGAAGTCGCGCACGCGGAAGAGAGGGGGGGGGGGCTCGCACGAAAGTCCTGGTTGACGGTAATTATCGTGCCGCGAAAAGATAAATAGTGGCACTGCGGGATCAGGGCGCTGGATCGATCCACGAGGGATCCTGTTCCCTGGCAGACGGCGAACACGATACAGTCGAGAGCCAACTGCAGCGTGCGGAGGCTGTGTATGAAAGTAAATATTAACGCGACCTCCCTCGGTTAAGCTTGCAGCCCGCGCCAGGGATCTTGTAAATACGCCTCAACGTAGGCGCTCAGGAAAATGCGCAGGGTGGGACGCGAGGACCGTTAGAAAACGCTATTTTCCGATGGCACATTTCGGTGTTCGTGGAATTAGTTGGTACGGTATTGACGAGAGAAAGTAATTTTGAACAGTGAACGGCAACAGAAATAAGAAGGTTTTGTTGGTAAGAATTACACTGTATTTACGATAAATATTAGGACACTTATTTCGGGTAGAATAATTGTGAGAAATGTTGCAATTTATTGGACTCTCACAAATTTTACTTTATTTAGTATTTCAAATTAAGACCAGAAATAAAAGCGGAGAATAGTATTCAATTTTTACCAAATATCACATTTAGTGCAAATATTCTTTTTGTATATATTATCTTTTTCTGGGTGTAATATAAATGTCTTAATATTATTATTATTATAAATACAGCGGGTGTTCTAATACTTATGGACGGCTCAGTATATTTTGAAATTTGTATCCATAAATTAGGGGTTGCCAAAATAGGCCAGTGATAGCAATATAGCTCAAATCATTTATGTAGATACGTAATAATGTGAGTTTTCAGTTTTTTTTTACCACTAATGTAGCTTTCAGGAATAATATCGAAGCATCTGTAGGTTTGAGAGTAGGTGAGAGATATGGCACAGATCGATAATCACAGACATTTTTGTTGAGAGATATTTTTCTATGGCTCTTGAGTCATATTTTGTTATTTGTTTTTTACATTTTTTAAGCTAGTGATGTGTTTGGCAGGGATGTTTTAGTTGGTCTGTTCTTTTTTTTTGTTTTATGACAAATGAGCTTGTATGCTAGATGCTCAGATGGTTTATAGCGTCGTGTGCCTTGAAGTCTGCCGGTTTTTGTGAAGTGTTTTAAGTCGAGAGGATTTAAAAGAGGGAGTCTATGGAGCATTATGCTATTCGTATGTAAGTAATTGATTAATTCAATCGGGATATGTTTTGTAATTCAAGAGTTGGTCGACTACAAAGTGACTAGATTTATAGTAAAATTATTCACTAATTATTAAACAGGAATTAGTAACTAAGCTTTTTATTGGATAATAGAACTGACAGGTTTTGAGAAATATTTCTTTACTTATAGACATGATGAATATTTCGCACCATCCAGTGCATCGTGTTTTAAAAAAACTTGTTACAAACACGCAAATTCTAGAAATCTTTTCGAACAAAATTTATCGAACCAGTATGTCATAACTGGTTTTGAAATTGAGGTTCAAACTTATATGAGCCTTTTTAAGCACCACAGAAATACATTATGCAATAAAATTAATAATTCGGAATCTGCAAAATTTGTATTCTTTCCATTGGATCGTAATATATAATTTATGACGTCTGAGTGCCTGCAAAATTCCTCCGTTTTAGATTAACATTTATCCCTTTCACTAACTCTGCTTAAGGTCACATTAGAAAGTAAACAATTTTCTCAATCTATTCACACAAAATAAAGGTACAATTAAATCTACCCCATAATAAAATGTCTTTAGTGAAAATTTAAAATCAAATACACTTCTCTAAAAAAAATACTATAAATCGGATTTCTTCGAAAAAGAAGTCCTCTGTCAAAAAGAATTTCAGTCCGAATTTTCGGTCTATTATTGGAGGAAAATTACCCCCCGTTCGGCTGCACCAGAGACTAAACGAGACCCTGCTGCCTGGAGGTGAATTTTTGGACGCCTCCGCGATACTCCTGTGTCACCAGTCGTCTGGCGAAGTGGCACATAGAAATTATTTTCGGACGTTTGTTTCGTTAAAACCTTTAAGACACGCCTCCAAGATTTGTGGCCGTCAGACGTTCTGGTTCAACGGTGCAGTATATTCGCGTGAATTATTTGGGCGACGTAAATATTATTCTTTTCCTCTGTTCCTTTGAATGAATATGTTACCTAGTAGCTTTCTTCAAACAGTGGATAGATGTCGAGTTTATTTTATTCGATGCAGGGGATGTTTGTTGGCGTAGGAAATTGTATTTTCAAGGCTTGTTAGAACAACTTGTACGCTGCACCAATATTTTGACTTTCTATATAAATAATATCGTGTAAAAATTACTTTCAGCTTTTCACTAAATATATTCTAAGTGCAATGTTCTGTGAGAGTTTAATAATCTACACTTTAAGTTTACTTACTTTTACGTAACATTATGTGAAAAATAGGAACAGTTTTCTATAGCGTGTCCCCATTCACAAAGCTATTATATTTAATTAATTAAACCACTGAAATCGAACACTAGGGAATGTATTCTATTTTCTGCACACAAGTGTTCCGTCGAATTATTTATCGACGCCGAACATCAAGCAACGTGGAAGTTATACTCGGCGCTCTGAAACTTCGACTAGAAACGCGTCTGTAGTAACAGTGACCAACTGCAGCTTGCTCTCTTTTTTTTCCCACGAGAGGTTTTCTTTTATGGGAAAGTGCAAGTGCAGTTTTAACGAGCGTAGGCACGTAACATAGCATACGTGTCACCTACGTGCCATGTAAATCTTGCGCTATCCTACGCACAGCGCTCAGAATCATCCAATCTCTGCGATAAAAAGGAGAGCAACAGAACTAGCGACAACTACAAACCTAGAAGTGGCGTTTAAATTGGCCACAGGTACGAGAGTAGTAGATTAAATTGCGATTTCAGAGAATTCTCTTCGAGGAACCTATTTCAAAGTAATTGTATAGTGCCTTGCTGCAAGAGAAAGGGAGCATTTGAATACCTCTATTGGATTCAAAGATACGGACAATTGTGTGGGGTACAGTGTACGGATTCTTAAGAAAGAGGGATCTTGAATTCATCTTTTATGTTTGAGTGTAATGAAAAGAGCTTGGCGACTGAGGGAAAAAGTTTCTTAGCAAGTATGATTGCTCAGGAATCGGAAGCTCAATTATATATCAGTATGATTTGCCATGCATAATCGTAAAAATTACATTTATGTCTGCACACCTCACCACCTCTGCGAATTTACTATTATATAGATAGCTTAAGGGGGAATTTTATTTTTCGGGCTAAAAACATAGCAAAGTTTAGGAATTTTTTTTTAAGAAACTAGCGACTCGATTCATCTTAAATTTGGGCCATGCTTCTATGCATCTTTGAGGAAGATGCAGTTTTCTTTAAATTAATTTTTAATACGAAATATAGAAGGTATGCGTGATCGACCATCGCGCCACGAAAAATTCGTCGCCTGTTGGTGAAAAAATTTAATATAAAAAGTTGCAACTTCTTCAAACATACATAAAAACATCGTCCAAATTTCGGATGAATCGAATCGCTAGTTTCTTCAGAAAGAATTCACTGAACTTTTTCTATGTTTCTACCCCCAAAAAATAGAATTCCCGTTAAATGCACAAATATTGTTTGTCTACTTTTGGCGTTTTCGAGAAGAACAGTCTTAAAACTGCAAGGGTACTTTATAATAAAATTAAAGAAATACACAATTCCACGATTTCACAAAAGGTGGACGTACAATATTTGTACAGTAACCCATCGATATATCCTTTTCATGGACGATGCCTACACCCCCGACCACCCTTTGAGGCGAGACACCCAGTAGTTTAACAGTGAGCATTCAGAGCGTACCACACAAGATACATTACAAGTAATGAGAACACATCGAGTCACTACGTCTGAATGGTACCATCAATTTGATAGCTGCCTCTTTTGTAAACGAAACAAAATCAACTGGCCTCTCAAGACTACGTCACCGACTTTGTGTCACAATAAAGAGGATCCATTTTTTAACGTCACGCTGGTACACCCCTCTGTATGAGGTACAAACAGCGAATATTATAATAAGATAGTAGACTTTATTTTATTCTGTTTTAGTGCCTAACACACAACTATGAACAACAGAAAGTTAAAAAACACAAGCAATTAACACTACCCGTCATTTACCCTGATTCTACGCAACATTCACGTTAACAATTCCTCCCAATCAAACTCTAAAGGTAGGCTCTCACAACGCATCCTTTCTCTCCCTTAAAATATACTCAAGGAGTGCTCTGCCGATCGGAGTCACACCGAGGCAAAACGTAATGCGAGTCAAATATTGTCAAAATATGTAGGATAAAGGGAAAAACAGAGAATGTCTATTTTTCGTGATATTGCAATTTGTACCTTATTTAATATTTTGCTTGAGTATGCTGCCCTGTTCAAATTCGAAACAATGTTAAAATAATATAACACAATTATTATTTTCTTATTTATTTTTGTTTGGTGTCTAATTAAGGTATAAGCTTCGTGTTATGAAGAATGCAGATAAATTCATTAAACTTTGTTTCTTTACTGATGGACTAAAGTATTAAAACTTAATTTTCTCGATAAAGCTGTTTCGTGACATTCCCTGTTTTAACCCCATATCCTTCATGTATAAAAAATAGCATACAAAAAATCAAATGAGCCGAGCCTAGACGAGAGCCTACCTTAACGCATTCTTCCCCTCCACCCGAACTTTCCTTCAACCACCACCGCACACCAAAAAGCAAATTACTCACTGCACGAGCTCACAGTGGACTGAAAAATCAAGAAAAATTCGCGCCACGAAAACACAGTTCCCGCAGCCCACAGTGGCCAGCCAGCAATCGACTCCCCCGAAGGGGTTCGGAATATACTTCAATCAAGCTACCTGATTCGAGATCGTCGTGGTCAGCTCCGCGTAGACAGGAGTGAAAACTGCGCGACAGTCGTCGACCACCGGGCGAGGCGCCCTCCGTCGAGACGTTGTGCATCTTCTCGGTCGATTATTCTTTTGTTCGAAACGGGCCCTCTAACGAAGGTCCTCTCCTCGTCAAGTAGGACCGAGATGGGGCGAGTGCGGTGGCATTTTTCGCGAGCTGCCCACCCCTGGCTAATTAAGCCTTAATTAACGGCTAACTACGCGCGATCGTTAGGCACAGGTGCGTGGGCGCAGCTCGCGGCCAACCTCCTCGTGCTCCCTTCTTTTCGCTCTAGTTCGCACCTGCAAAGAAAATCAAAACCGTCGAGCGACACTGGTGGACGCGGCTACGAGTGCAACGTTCTCCAAAATGGCGACACGGCGCGCAACCTTCTCGTGGCTTTTCGATATTTTGTGACTGCTTCAGTGGAATTTAAAGGGTTTCAAAAGCTGATCTTAATATTGACGCGTTCTGTGGGTTGTCGGTGACCCGTGATGACTGTGGATATTAATTAATCATTTTTTAATTCTATTTTGGAATACGGTAGGGGAAGAAGATGTTGGAATTTGTGAACCTTTCTTATATTTGAAAATTGTAGTGTATTTTTTTAAGCTACTATAGAAAATCTGAAATTCTGAGGTGACAGGGAACTTTGTGTGTGTGTTGGAAATTTGAGGAGTTTTTTTTTCTAATACCTAGATTTATTTTTTCCATGTAGGGTATCATAGGATAATAATTATGATTAATTAATTATGTCCAGTTGATTACGCTCTCTGTGTAAACGCAAACCTACGATGTTTTTGATAATTTATTCAGTTACGCAGTTTTGTTTTCCTCGCTCAGTTATTTATAGCCCCCGCATTGTTATTTTGCAGCTAATGATGCAGCGTAGTGGTGATATATCTATTAAATTACTTTTTACGTCAAATCATGTCACTGATTCAAAACAAAATTTTCAATCTATTCTCATAAATAATATAAGATTTTCTGCAGAAATTCAGTTCACTTACAATTTCCGCATTTCCTACGATCAAAATAAAAAACTACTCACTACCTCAAACTTTCATTAATACAAACTGTGCGTAATATTAATCAAACTGAAAACCATCCCGTTCAAGATAAAAAATCCGACGACAAAATTGGCCAGAGTCTCGAAGTTCGATCAATGGTCGTCCAGGCAATCGAGCAAAACAAACACTGCGGTAATTATATAATCGCAAGTGTCTGTTAGTGGAATTAGACCGAGCCATTAATAAACGATCCATCAATCAGTGTTACGTAACCCTTCCATTGTAAACACTCTCATCCGTCCCCCCCTTACGATGACTAACACTTCTCCGCGATTCATTGGGGATTAATCAGCGTCGTAAAAAGGTCGTGTCTACATTTTCATTAGCGGTTATTACCGCACCTGTATATGGTTCACGTGGCCGCCGGTGAATCGAAAGTGCAACCGCGACGAAGGCTCCCCTTTACAGCCGCGTAATGGGGAGTCGTGGATACTAGGCGAGGAGCTGGATTAGCTACGAACAACGGTGGAATAAATCAACGTGACCGTGCGGCCCACAATTTCTGGGCCAGCTGGCAGTAACGTGTTGCACAATGAGGCGCATCGGGAGTGCAGCTCGCGTGATCGCGGTTGCATGCTACCACACCACGGCGATATGTAATAGAGGAATGCCTCGATAGCCTTCTTCAGATAGGCAACAATTGAAGATATGCCGTTTCCAGATAATAAAGTGTAACGTGCCGTTGTCCTATCGGCCCACAAGAATCGTCCGGCTCAGTTCCTCCACGAACTCCTCACAAACTTCGCACGTATTTAGAGGATTTTACTTATGAACTTCTAATGCTTCTTCATACAATATTTAAGAATTTATTTTCACACCTTTAAAAATTATAGAATTTAAGGGGGTCGCAATAGGCTTCAAAGAATTAAATTTTCTCCAAAAAAATCTCTACGATACAAATTTTATGTCCCAGGGCTTTCGAATCTAATATTTTCTTATTCTTGTATTAAGAAACCCTGAAAATCTAAGTAGATCCCTTACAGAATTAAATATCCTAAATTCCATAGGTATTCAGTTCACACCTCAAAGCTTAAGTACCTAAGAAAATTGCTAAAAAATTACTTTTCTAAAGACCTCTCCTAAGACACCTCATTAAGCACAACGCATGAATCTTTATCATCCCTCAGGAAATTAAGTTGCATGGTCTAGAACTCTATTAAACGTAACAATCCCCTGGAACGATCATTTCCCAACGTCTTCCAATCGCCCATGAAGCCGAGGAATTGCATCCACGCCGCTTCGCGTACTCGCAATTATTTTGCAAGTATTAATCGCGCGCCAGCGCCCGTACGATTGGTCGAACCGACTTGGATATAATTTATGCTCGCCGGCGTGTGTAGGCTCGCTCGCTTATGCACGCGTCGCGGCTCGTAGGTGTGCGTGGGCGTGGTGCACTTTTTAAATAGGCCGTCAGACTAGCTCGTAATTAAAGACCGAAAGGGAGAAAGATAAGTTTCGATTTCAGCTCTCGAGGCATCGCGGTATCTTCTGTTGCGGCGATGCGCGACCGGTTGCTCGATTCAACGCGCGCAGTAATATTTTCAGCGTAAATTGGCACGGCAGCTCCGAGGAACAGCGTTCAAATAGAAAGCATTTTTGGCACTCCGAACGGAAAGCGTTTTCGACCGGTGAGATAGTTTACAGTTTGGTTTTCGGCGTCTCTTGGAAATATTCGAAGATAACATTTCGAAGAATCGAGGAAAGCTGGCTGTGGAGGGATTTTAAATATTATAACTGCAGAATAGTTTGAGCAAGAAAGTACATAATTTGTGAATTCCTACTTCGGAAGTATTTTGAAATATGGAGGAAAAATGATTAAGTCAAGATTTTAAGCAAGCAGTACTGAACTGTTTTGAAATATTTCCAAATTTTTTAGCACAAGTTTTCAATGATAAAACAGTTTTGACTTTGAAATTTGATTCCATAGAAATCTCAAACAGAAGTTAATAAAACTATACTTGAACTAAGAAATAATATACTTGAAAGACGAAAGTATTTTGTAAAGTGTTAAACTCGCTTAAAGCACTCGCATAGCACACAAGTTTGCATTGTCCTAGATATTAGTGGCAGGTCAAATAACTCTCAAAACACATGCTTCATAGAATTCACATTTTGCAAAAATATTCATATGAATTTCTAATTTTAATCCGGCTTATTACGTATTCTGCGCACAATTTCGTATTTTTCTAGTTTTACTGCTTTGAATTACTCTGCGCATATCGATATTTATTGACAGCTTGATTGTCCACCAGCATATCCGCGATTTATACCAAGAAATTCAGTCGTAGAGCGTAAAGGGTCCCGATTACGAGCGACTTCGATAAAATGCCGCGGTAATGATATTCCTTCTAACCACCTGTTGCTCGTAAACTTCGATTTCCATGAAGGGGCCACGTGGCGCAGCAGGAAGGCGCGAGAAACACGAATCCCACTCGCGAGAATCGGCGCTCGTTAATTTCACCGGACTAATTAACGATCCGAATAATTTACGGCGAATGGAATATTAATTAGGTCCGAGATCACACTGGATCCCCGGGTGTTTTGTAAAAACGAAAGAAAAACGAGAAATCGTTTATCGCACTTATACGTCGCTAAATAAATCTCCTGGACGTCCCTTTCGGTTTCGATGCTCCTTTTCTGCGATACTTGTTTTGGCTGTATTGGAAAGGGACTGGACGTGTTGGTGAAAATGATTGAATAATAGTGGATGTAGAAGCTTTTATGAATGATCACGTAAGTTCATTTCAAAGTGTGATATTCTATGTACTACTTATCTAAATTATTAGTCCCATGTTTTGATTCAGAATTCGAAAGAGTAGATTGCAAATAAATTGGAAAATTGAAAATATGGATGATAAGAGGAAAAAAGTAACCTAGTGGCTTTCATAATTATTCTTCCGAATTTATTTGAACGAATCTGTGAATTCCTCTACATTGGAAAAACAGATATTTTTTAATTTTCTCACTTGTGGATATTACTAATGTCTGTAGATTAACTTTCACCGTGAAATAACCAATGGTAAGAGCCTTCGCGGTACACAATCCTACAGAATTCGCCGATTCATCTAACGAAACACCTCGTTCATTCGATCACACGTTGTTAACCACCTATAAATCTTATCGTGCACGTGAACTGTTATTACATTTACCAGAGCTTTTCGTCGTTTCCTCGACGATCGAAAACTGGTTCGTTAATCATTCTCCAGGAAACAAGAGCGCGGATCGTTAAGGGCACTCATCGGAACAGAGCAATTACATTGAGCCTGATGTTCGAGAGAAAGATTTACGACATCGAGACGGCGTGATTTTAAACCTACAATAACATTTACTGAGTTTTACTTCTGGAGTCGTTCGAGAGCCTCGTATAATTTTAATTTTATTATGTTCCAATTAGGTAAATTAATCTACGAGGGAAAATATATTCATAAATAAGGGTAGAAATGGGAATTAATTGATCGATGGATCGCGATAATCGTTGCGAAATAGGAACGGCAGAACAATGAATCTAATCAATTATTTCACATAACTAATACTTTATAAAGAAAACAAGATGATTGTTTAAAAGTCATCACAAAAGAAATTTAATTTGAACATTTATTTTTACACTCGAGAGTACTTACCTCCATTATTCATTTGGTAAGAAGTACGTGATAATTTTTTTGTGTCTCTAGTCCCTCTGATTCTCAATATAATTTTCATCCTGACAAGGGAATTACTAATTAAACAGCGCACGTGAAATTCTAAAGAAATTGAAAAATTAATAGGCTCAGTCATGACCTCAGAAGTCCCTTATTAATAACAATGCAAACGTGGCCACGATTTCACTGAAAGTCCAAAACTGGAGCATCGAACTTAAGGTGCTTTCCACGCGTGTTTCGATAGATCAACGTTAGATCGTCTGGATAGAAGAAGGCACCTGGATAAATTTCGTGGAACTAATTAACGCGGCGTGTTCGTTAGTCGTGGTAATTCAGAGCGGATCGACTCGAGCTAATTGCGATAATCGCTATCATTTACAGGATCTATGCAGTGTTGAGACCATGCCTTTATGCCTTAATTTTCGTCAATTTTACAAATACTTCTTACATTAACAGCGTGAATGTACGTGATCAGTAATCCTTACTTATTCTAAAGTCCCTGAGAACTGAAAAAGTTTTAATACAATTTCTGCTCCATAAACGTAACGTCACATAATAAACAATCGACCTTCGCATTAAAATGTGACCGTTCCATAATCTAAGCACCGTGTTCACAAATTAATTTGAACAGGCCACTCACTTTCCCACTCCTTCACTTCTGCCATTAATCCCCCGGTATCTCCAGCGACTGGTACAAAAGAAATCGCGCGCGTTACTCTTGCTCAACGAATGACAAGCCCTACGTCGCAATCTATGCCTTATCTCCCGAGACCAGAGATAAATCGCGATGACCACGGAACGAATATCCATCTGGATATCGTGACTGATCGACCGATTTGCGCCCAGCGGAGGAACTGTATACTGGAAAAACACCAGCCCGGGCTGAACTCGGCTGAACGTGAAGCTGGCGGAACAGCGAAAGAGCAGATAGGTACATGATTTTACGATCGCCGCGAAGACCGGTGTTTCTCGTTGAACGACCGTGAATAACGCGCTCCTGATTTCATCCTTGCACGGTAATCCTCGGACCCGTCGTACGTGAAACTGCCCCTCACGCATCGCAATAAATCGCCGTGGATTCGCAGTGCCGGTCGAAAAGCTGCCGCTGACAGCAGCGGAATAATAATAAATATTAACACGTCGGACCCGAGAAAATGACTGTCGATAATAATCAGAGCAGTATCCTTGGTCCAGGTGCGTCGAGTGATTCTACCTTCTGTCACTTGATCCCGAGATTTTATTATTTTTTCGCGACGTATCGTCGGGATGCTTGACTTTTATTGCGGGGTGTTCAGAGGGAGAAGATTCTGCGAAGGCTGCCTTGAGTAATTAAATGATCACGTTTGTGGGAATTTGAAAGTTTGCGAAGTTTCAAGGATGAAAGGGAGACTACAGATTTGGGGTAGTATGTAGTGGTTTTAAAACTCTGATGGAACTTTTTGTGTAGGAGATTCTTCGAATTTCTTATTAGCCTGATAATAATTAATATAACTTTGTGTACTAATGACTATTGGTGCCATCAATGAGTTGGGAAATATAGATATAGATGGAGAAGTATTTTCGAGGGAAAAATAGAATTTTAATATTTTCACTGTACCAAAGAAATTGAATGTTTCTGAAATTTTGTAGTATTCGAGTTTTTGCTTCAACAAGTAATTAAAATGATCTACAACTACCAATGAAATTATCCTTAAATTTCGAAAATTCTAGTATCGCTTCAGGCTTATAAAAAAAGAATCTAAGCAAAGTGAGAATTTAACTCCAAAATTAGTCTCGTTGTCACTATAATATTTCTAATAAACGAGTTTGCTGTTTTAACAAGAATTTTAAACAAAAACAAAAGGTGATAATTTTTTGCGAATATAACGAGCAAGGAAAGTTGCTTGGCCTTCCCCCTTTTAATCATGCTACAGTCTCGGCGATTTCTCGGCTTCGGTTCATCGTTAAAAGCCACTTCGTCCAGCGCCTCGTATCCTCTCTATTTTAAGCATCCCTATATCTTTTACGAAACGTCGGCGCGAATAGTCGTCCGCGGCGGAGCAGCCTTTAATCCTGGGGAGAATCTCAAATCCGGCCTTTGAACTCGAAATTCACCAGGCTGCCAGTCTCCTGCGCGAGGACTTAACTCGGAATTAAACTATCCCATTTAATAATCTCCCATGGAAGAAAGCTTCCTCCCTCTGGACAACGTTGAAGAATGTGCAGAATATATTACGTATTATTTAGAAGATCGCCAGGCCAACTATGGCGGCGAAACCACGAAGAGAATTATTATTATTAGATTGTAACGTGATATGGAGTGTATGCATATAATAGATGTGATGAATCTGTGTATGAAATTAGTATAGTAGTAGAGAGTGTAGTATAATAGGTATAATATATTTCCATGAATACAGGTAACATCTTAGTGAAGATCTCTTCTTCGTGTTACTTTTGAGGCAATAGAAATTGAATGGTATTCTTCACGGAATTCGATTACATTTACCTACCTCTTTGATTAAGTAAATGTTGACTCTTTTGTATTAATATGAAACAGAAATCTGTTATTCTTAAAGTCCCTTTTTTAGTAGTATGAAACAGTAGGTTTATCGAAAGAGATTTTTCTGGAAATTCCATTTGTGTATGCACAAAGCTATATATAAATAGATTTTAGACAGCTTTATAAAGTTAATAAAATCTAGCACCCAAAAGTCCTATGCAAATGGAATTTTTCAAAGGTGGAAGGCGTCCTACAATTATCCAAATCTCTAAGCAGTTTTACCCCTCAGATTTTAATCAGGTACATAGTACAAGTAATTTTCTTCCCCTGTGAGTTCAACGTATTAATTATTTTTTCCAGCTACTTTAAAATTGCTTTTTGTTCACAACATAGGAATTATACGACCACGTCAGGCGTAAATAACGCAAAGGAAATTAAAATACGCCCGCGGTTCGCGGCAAAAGCTTAATTTAAGAGGGTGATTTTTTCAACGAGGAAATTCTTTCGCCGAGGAGGACCGCGAAGAACGAAGGTAGAAGTTGCAGAAAATTATGTGCAACTGGTATAAAGGAACGAGATTCTCGTATTCTAGGCGAATAATTAATTCAAGGAAACGATCAAAGCTTGGTGCAGCATTTGCAGGCGAAATTCTGCGCGTTTCCGAGGAGCTGCTGCTGCAGGCTTCAATATTTGCTGCGACATTCTCGGGATCTTTGGCAATAAACTTCACAGCTTGATGCGCTTGTTTAATAAAATCCTCGTGGTTTCAGTGGCGTGGAATAATATCTAAGACGATTCTGCATAACAAGGTGTTTTAACCTATTTACGCCAAGAGGACTTCATTAAATGGTATTTAAAAATTAATAATATATAATACACCAACAAAGTGGATCATGTGCCGTAATATGAGGGAGGATTAGCAGATTGTCACAACATTTTACCGTATAGCATTAAAATCAAAATATTTATATTTCTTTAAATATCCTATTATAACATTACATCTTCTGTTATTTTACTACAAGTATAAAAAGGCATAAAATTGTTGCCCTTCCCCTTTTTTAATATATGTTAATTATATGTTAATATAAAAAGCATTAACAGCCAAAATTGTACTACACGGGAGTGACATCTGCACCTAAATTCGTTTTTTTTTTTAATTCATTCATTTCCTTATTATTCCTTTATTTATTTCTATATTCAAGGCTGGCCATTCATAACAAATTTCTTTAGATGCACCATTACAAATTCCGTAGATCTAATAACGATACATTATGCACCGCACACAGTCAGGTCCTTTGTACGTTTCCCATTTCCAGGAATATATTTTGGCGCCAGCCAATTTTACCCCATAATGCCAATGTTCCTCCATATTACGGTAACGAATCAATCTAGAAGGGGAAAAAGGTAACACTGATAATTACCCCTCTATTAAAAGTCTAAGGATATTTGTCAAAGTTGCTACAAATCTAGAAAGAATTAGGTAACCGTTATAAGAAATGAGGAATGTTGTTTCTACGAAATTTTTCCGAGGTAATTCCAAGTTTCACTCCATTCGTGTTTTCCTTCGCGCTACCAGGATATCCTCGTTTTTCTTCTGCAGAAGTCAGACCCCAGTCTTGCGTAATAACGCGAAGGAAAGACTGTGCGACACTTTCGGTGGAAACACGTCCACTCGCACGTAAAGCTCGTAAAGCTGATTTATCGAGGTCGACGCGAACTTATCGCGAGCCGCGCGCGCGAAGACAGAGCTTTTCCCCTTACCGCTGCAACTACGATCCGCGATTTATGTCCGCCGAAAACACAGTTGATGTGTTCGACAGATTTACGAGTTGGACCGAGCTTTGGTTGAAAAAGTCGAAAACACTTTGGCCTTGTGGCGAAACGCGTCTGTTTTGGAGTTTTTTGAGCTTTGGGAACAACTGAATTGGAGCACGAGACTTGGTGATGGATTCCGAGAGAGTTAAAGCACTTCGAATTTATGATTTAGGTGACGAATTGATTTGAGTATTGCTTTAACGTCTGATAAATTTGGAATAATAATAGATTTCTTGCTGGAAGACTCGGTGAGACTTTTAAGATACATGAAGACTTAAAATTTTTAAGATTGAAATAGCAATTCAAGGCTGACTTGATTGAAAATATGCAGGCGAGGGGATTGAACACAATTAATTCGTTTAGCTAGGGGGAATCCGATGAATTCAATTTATTTAATCCGCGGCTTCTTTATTTCATTACGCGTTTAAAAATAACTCAACTGCACACAAATATTTTCGTGTGGTTCAATAATAATCAAAGGACACTTCGATTGAAATACTACCTATTGAAGATTATTGGGCAATTTATTTCACCATTAAACCCATTCTAATTATAATCATTAAACTTAACTAAACCAAAGAATTACTAAAATTCATACAAGTACTGAGTCAACTCAAAGAACCGCCTAACTCAGAAGAAAATAACCATAATTCTCTTTTAACACCTAAGTATCTCAAGTACGAAAGAATGAAACACTTTCAAAAGAATCTTAAACACCTGTTTTGATTTCAAAACCCTTAAATACACTTTCTAAAAATTCGAAGACCCTTGGAAGCCTTGCAAAGAGTGGGCCAAGCCACTCAAACAGAGCAAACACACCTGATCAGAATACGCTCGTCGATGAAGCGAATAATGAAGAAGAAACTGCGAATATCAAACTCAATTTCGTTTCACTGCGAACAATACAATGTCCACTGCGTAATGAGTTTCCAATGATTAACAGTCAATTAGACCCCGACACGGAAGTAACGTTTCCTGTCAGGTATAGATTCGTCGGTGTACGCGCGAAAAATATGTTTCATCTTCATTGTATGCTCGAACAAGCGCAGCTGCGCGATTGCACAACAATCGTACACGCATTATGTAAGGCCATAGATGCTGAAACAATCGTTGGAAAGTACACACTTCGGCAACAAAGGGACGCGGGCTCGCTTTGCAATTAAGCGGGCAACGCGAAATCCGTATAATGGAATTAACGCGGTTGGATAACATTTTCGCGGAACATTGGTTTTGCTCCACCTCAAAGCGTCGTTTCGCAAACTGGCGACTGGTAAAAACGGCGACGCGGTGAAAAACCTGTGATTGTACATATTTTTATATCGATTTCAAGGATACTTCACTGAGAACCCGAACAAAAACGGTTATAAAAACAATAACGTAGAATTACGAATACAAAATTAGGAGTTTCGAAATTACAATTAAGAGTAGAATGTATTATAAAATAAAGTCATTATGGATGATTTCTAAGGGTTCGCGAGTTACACCTATAGTTGAACGCTATAACGCATAATGGTAATTTTGAGCTCCTCAGAAAATTTGGCAAGAAAACACTGAATAGGATGCCAAAAAGTTAAAGTTACAAAACAGAAAGGATCAGACATCACAACTTATGTTATATTTTCTCAAATAACTTATTTTGGATCTCTGCAGAGAATCCCTTTCGATTAATCGTTTACGCTTCATCGTTTACGCTTCAGCGAAGGTGCAAGAAATTCCATTGCGCAACTTTAAGATTCCACGAGCTCGGAAATGCTCGAGAGCCACTGATTCGAATGCAGCAGGTATTACCTACTCCAAGTTCCTTTTCACGTGAATTCAATTACACTGTCGCGATTGATAATTGGTTCTCTCGAACCGGTGTGCAGAATTTATTGAATTTTGCCTCCCAGTGGATTGCCGCTACCATTGCAAGCTATCTACACCGAAATATTCGGATAGAGTCTCCTTTCCAAGGATCTTCGTTCGCTAGCGTTCGTTACGCCGCGTCCCTGGCTAATTAGTGGCTCAGCGTCCGTCGATTAACTCGATTACAGTTCCTGATAGTCCACGTACACGCTTCTGGTACACTTGCGATTTCGTGCTATCCCATTCACTCGCGTTACCACTTCAGGTCTCAATGATCGCGCGGGTACCACATTTACACACTCGTTACGCGCATTCAGGCCTGGATAAAGTAGCGGCTCGAGCGGCAAGCACTAAATAAATTGGCTAGATGTACTTTCTTTCAACCCATCGATGCGGTTTACGGAATTTACTCGGTCGTTGTATTTAATTAGTAACCAAGAGCAAACTGTTCCTTACTTCGCCGCGATGTGTGCATCTTAATTATTACTTAAATAAAGAGGGGCGTGCGGGGAATAATTTAAATCAATTCCAGAAGCACTAAAAGCTTCATTCTATTATTAGAAGAGACATGTTTGAATTAAATGACAAATAAACTACCTAAGGATGCAGAAATTCATAGGAAACAGCAGCATATTCACGAAATTCAAAAATATATTTTCCAAAATCACATTTTACTCCCCCCTCTTCCAAAATGCCGATTCATTAACTCCCAACATTAATTCGCGTAATTATTTCAGACACCCACTTGCACCTCATGCCCAGCGATTTACATACCATACTTCGCCACACGCCATAATTTCCCCGCTAAAGTATGAACTTGCATTATTTATACCGCACCCAGTGCAAACTTCGCCCATTTATTCCCAACGCCACCCTCCCCAACAAATAACAACTTCAATGGACATTTCCATATTCATTCTACCCGCACTAAACCTTCGCACGGTGGCAGAACGCGTGGATATTTTATACTCTACACGCCGAATAGAGCGTCCGACGATTAAATGATATCACGACGAAAGGACTTCCGCTCGGCTGCAGCGCGCTTCGCATCGTGCCTCCTCCTTGATCTTCGCTTCTAAGAATTAACCACGATTTCATTCCCCGCGGATCCTGGAGTGAATCAAAAGAGGCTGTGACAAGTTCAACGACCCACGTCCCAGATATTGTCATAAAATCTCCACGTTACACACTTGATCACGTAGCGCGCGGGGTGTGGGCGACCGATGAAAGGAAGACGCATAAAGAGAGGCGAGAGAGAAAGAGAGAGAGAGAGATAGAGGGAGCAGGTTCTGCAACTTCTCTTTCTCGACCGTCCGCGCTGGCTAAATTGAATCAACCCCGTGAATGGAAGGGAAGTCGAAACGTTGTTCGGGCGAAATGAATGTTTGCAAAATATTTTACACGTGAATGGAATCTGGAACGACGCCGTCGGGGCGAGCAAAAAGTCCAGGTGAATTACGGGCACCCGGAAAATGCACTTTATTCGCGTTCAATGAGAAGATATCAATGTTGGGGCGAATATACGTTTAAGGAAGAGTTTCACCGAAGTGAAATGAAATTGTGCGGATTTTAAGACTGCGGTTTTGAGCTGCTTACACTAACGTGTTTCTTCTCAAAGGAATTTGATTTTGTAGGGTGCTTATGTTTCTGCCGAGCACCATGGAAATATAATTGTACAGTGGCAGAACTTTGGATGAGGCAAGGTCGATTGAGGATTTGAAGGGAATTGAATGAATAACTGAACATGTAAGTTTTTATTATTAATTACTACTAGGGATCTGACAATTAGTGTTACTAATAAGGGTTTGCAATAGGGATGTGCAAATGTATGAAAGGAAAATAGTGCAAAAAAAAGCACGCTGTTTAAGTGTAAGCTTTGAAAGGTTTATGGTGAGCAGATTTTTCAGAAATATCGGGATTAGGCGGCAAACTTCGAAATATAGGTCAAATTAATCACAACTTTCAAACGATGTTTACGTTGCTACGTCCAAGTAAAAACGAAAAAGAAAACGATGTAAAAACGCGAGCTAATCTAATCGTTGCATTACTTCATCGCCTTTGAATAGTCGAAATGTCAGGTGACGTCATGCAGCTAGTGCAATCTACTGATTTACACGCTTTGAAAACGTTACAGTAATTTCGTTTAAGTTTCGTACCACGAGAAATTTCGTAATTCTTCCATTTCGCTCGATTTTTGCAGAATTTTTGCATTTATGAGTGGAGAAAACCTGAATTTTCGATGACACAAATTTTCATGAAATCTTTAACTTTAATTGAATCAATTTTCAGCAGAAACTGCAATTGCAGATTAGTTGGCATTCATTACTTTTGAAGATTGATTTAATTGATCTTCGCGGTCAAGTTTCCACTTTTAATTAGGGAAACGAATGTATTTAGAAAAGAAATAGCTACTTTTCTATTTTTTTAAACACTTCTGGATTAAAAATTCCACTCTTTAAATCTCGAATATTCTCTTCACTTCTGCTTTCTTCGCATCTCGAAGTTTTCTCGAACGATATAAATCAAACTCGACCTGTTTCTTCGCCTCTCGATTGTTTATACCGAGTGTTCCAGGAAAAACATCCACAAACTTCACGCGTGAATTCTGAGGTTAATTTTAAGTCAGAAATCTGATATTCACGCTGCTCTAAATCTATAGCTACAATTACTGAAACATGACCTGATCACACAAGCCAAAAAATAATGCCTCATTTCTCACAATCTTTTATAAATCATTGACTTAAAATCAATCGTTAAAAAAAAAGTTTTGAAATTCCTCAGATGTCCTCCAAACGAATTCCTTCTAGAATGCATTTTTCGTTGTCTCTCAAAGAAAGTATTTCCATTTTCCCCAGGATACTTTGTATTGCACAAACTCCGCTGCAGCCAACGCAGAAAAATCTAATCAAACTTGGATGCTACGAAGCTCCCAGCCAAACACTGTCATCTCTTCCGAATGCATCTCCGCGTTCGACTTTGAAACTCGTGAGAAACCTTTCATGGATGCGCCTGGAAGTTCGGAGGGGCTCGATGTCGCATTCGTTTTCATTTGTTTTCGCCGATTCGACGGACTTTTTCGTGGCGCGGAAAATCCAATCGAGGCGACAGGGAACGGAGAACGACGAGCAGGACGGGAAGCGATCGAACTGGGTCAATTGCTCGAGACCGCGACTTCCTACACGTGGAACAGAGACGCGGAAAGGAAAAAGGACGTAAAAGGAGGCGCGATTGAATAGCGCGGCAAAGTCGAGCTGGAAAAACCGTCCGCAGCTGAAAACAGAGCGGGCATATATGTATATGGCGAAATTAGTTTTCACGCCGTATGAGGAATGTGGAACACACCGAGTCGAGTGATTCCGTATTACGCGAGGAAAGTTTATCGCCCGACGTGCTTATGGGTTTTCCACTTCTGAACTCAAGCAGATTTTTATGAAAAATCTGAAAAATATTGCCCTCATTTCTCTGTAGGTATATTCTTATGACACGAGTTGCACAATTCTGAAAATAAGGAGATACTTAGAGATTCTATTAAGCAATTTTTGCAAGCATATTCAAGGGAATTGATGTATATTATTTTAATTGAATTTTCTTTGCGTTATCTCTCTGAAATTTTTGTGACATATGTTCATTCCGGAAGTTCACACGAACAAACCAAAGTTGAGAGAATAAAGTGCACTATGAAAGCGACCTTTAAAAATTCCACGCGAGAAGGAATCTAAAAAGTTCCCAACATTTTCACACCACTTTGTGCCGCAGCCTTTGCACGGTTTTCACTCGATTTGCCATTAAAGGGTTATAAATTCCACGGCAGTTCAGTCGAAGCTGACAAGCTCACTTTGTCAGGGAAGGCTGTTACACGGAGGCTCGAGGAAATATGGAAGCGTCCTTTAGACGAAAAATCTGCTTTCTGCAGCGCGATGAAAGCGGTATCTATTTCGCCGACGAGAACGGAAGGATACCCTTTTGTTAGGCGTTATCCACACCGGATGTTGCGTCACTGCTACCTGCCTGAAAAGCCGCTTCCTGTGCTGCCCGATATTCCCTCTTCCCCTGCTTTCTTTCATCTTCCTTTGCCGCATTTTTACGTACAGAATATCTGATGCTACAAGCGCGATAAAATATTCCCTCTTAATTAACCTGTCACACAGGAAGATGCCACTTTCTCTGACAATTTCATTGTTTCGGGGAATTTTTTAATTTTCACGGAGTTAAAATTGTTCTACTTGATACATAAAACCGAGAAGTTATTTTGAAAAGTGTTTGGGGAAATATTTTTACTTTAAGAGTTTCTAATTTTTGGAAAACATTGTTACTTGCTAGAACTTGTATTACCGTTAACTTTCATGAATTAGTAGTATAAAATATAGTACTAATACTGAGTATATAATACTTCCTTTGGGATAATTAATATCTTTATTTAGTTGAATATCGTGTGGAAAATTTCTAGAAGTTCTACAGAAAATATGATATTGCAAGGAGCAAACAGAGTATTGTGTTCGTTTCACGAAGATTCTACTTTTATCCCTGTGTTTCATTATCTCATATAGCGTCACGAAGGTAGCTAGAATTTACTCCAAGGGAAGCCAGAATGTTTTAAAACCAGCTGGGAGTCGTTAGTGGAAAAATTATACGCTCTACTAAATTAAGAAACATTTAATTTAACTACGCCCATGAGAGGAAATTCTGTTTCCAGTAAGTAAAACCAGAAAAACTAGACTTTTCTTCGTTAAAACGTAACACGTATCCAACTTAATTAAAAGGGCAAAGAATTTTCGATAATTCTTTCAACAGTAGATATTGCTCTAATCATGAACTATTTATCACAAAAGATTTTACTGAACAGTGATGAAACCACAGCTTCAATTAATCCTTCCCTCCAGATCACAAATCATCACTCGCTATATTAAAAAAGCTCCTTTCATAAAACTACTACACCAAGAATGACCTTCCACAGTCGCAGAACAAAGCCCATCCACAAGTTCCCCCCAACGCCGACAAAACCCCTGTGAACAGCTTTATCTCGTATAATAAGACTTTATCTTCTGATAGCCCATCAACGGGAACTAACTCGCCCCGCGAACCTGAATAACATTTTGCTCTTCCCCTTCCGACGGACGAAGTTCTCGTGGCGGCTTTCGACTCTCAAGGTTCTCACTCGTGCTAGGAGGGTACCGTCCTCCCCATAAAAGTCAGGGCAGCGTGTCGAAGGAGTTCCAACGGTGTCACGTCTTTCTTCTCGTAGCTTTCCAGGGAACGCGAATTTATAACTGTCGGTTGCACGGTGAAACGCTTAAAGGGAAATATGGCACAGCCGGGCAAGAAGACGATGAAAAGAAGAAGACGAAGAAGAAGAAGCAACGCGACGGGGATACGAGCGGAGCTGGATGTAATTCATGCTACAATTTACGCGCGGCCGCGATTTAAAAAGAATTACTTAATGCCCGGTTTTACGATCTGGATACGGCCGCGTCGAACCAGCCCGACCATTTCAGGAATTTCACTTTATATCGCGGCTCTTTGCTGCGACGATTAAGGGGCCAGAAGCACGCTCTAATTGAAAACCTGGACGGGGGATGACTGAGTAGGCCGAATCGTCTTTAATGAAATTTGAATAACATTGTGCGGGGCTCGGTCGTCTCTGACCACTACTGGCGGGAGTCTCTGTCGCTTTTCAAGCCATTACTTTCATCGATTTTTACGCGTTTCGAGTAAATTACGGTGCACCGTAAAGAAGCTCGTATTATAGCCGTTGCAGTGGGCTATCAGTCCATCTGCAAAGTCCGTTCTGAAGATAGGCGCTTCGAGGATGAAGATCGAGAGAGATAAATTGTGAGAAGTGGATAAGGGAGATTTTGAGAATCTTAATTGCAGATCCATGTGATATCTGGACATCATGAAGATAGAAAAAAATCAACACAACTTAATTTAGATTTTAGAATCTTATCTTGGTATTATATTGTCCTCAGATATTCATTAATTTATTCCACCCAATTCCTATTTATAGTTTCAACCCCATGGACATAGTTATCGGTTTTCTTTAAGTACTATACAACGAAATAACCACTAAATGGAGAATTTACTGTCGCCGATATGACCACAATGGATTTCCATGAATACGAGGCTTCGTAAAGCCAAATTTTCGACAGCGATTTCGCAAGTTCAGCCAGGAATAGCAAATTAGCGAGGATCAAGTCGAACGTTGTATTATTCCATGAAAACACGTTATGTCGATGGAAATTTTAAATCCAGAAACCCCGTAGACTGTGGCGATAGTAAGCTGCTTAAATCGGGAGAGCTTTCGCGAAACACGAGCGCTTTGCACCCCCTGCCGTCTTTTGCTGAATTTTCGCACGCGGCAACAAGGGAAGAGTTCGCGATGCAAATCCCTGCAAATGTGTTGCGTGTATTTTAATATCCCGACGAACGTCGAAGCCCGTTAATTCGAATCCCGAGTATCGGGTGCTTTGAATATCGATGCTGGATATCGAATCCCTTCAACACCGATCTCTTCGATATTATTATAAAACTCGGTGTTGCTAGGGTACCCCGAAAATCTGCGATGAAAATTAATTAAAATATCGAGACCATCTTTAATTCGTGGCACGAAGATTTCAATTCGATCTTGTTCCACTTCCCTGAACTTCATATTTTTCCTTCAGTTGTTCTCCATTTTCCAGGACTTCCTCTTGCCTTTGCAACCAAAAGAATCATCATTGCACAACGCAGTCCCAGTCATCGTTATCGTGCTACCTTATCAATGCCTCAGAAGAAAAGAGTGGCCGGAAGAGTACCTACGGTGTTTCGCGTGGAAAAGCGCGAGAAATCAGCAATTGAAAGCTCCGATTATTTCACCTACAAGTGCTTCGTTAGACGAACCACTTTCGCCCCATCAAACTCTCCAACTTCTTAGCATAAATCTTCTCGAAATTAGTGACTCACGCGATCATAATCCCCGACGCACGAACGATTATTCACCTATCGACCATGCCCCGAGAGCAGCTCGCCTCGCGTCAGACTTTGCGCGCAATTTTCAATAATTGCAAGCATGATTAATCGCGAGCTTCGAGAAAAGCTCGACGCACGACTCGCCGAGGAAACGTTGGATGATTGACGCGCTAATAACTCCGTCGTCCGCGTAATTGTTGCACAGGCTTCCTTTCCAGCGTGCACTTGATAGCGGGAAGGATGCACCGACGAGTTTCGCGGGGAAAATACCTGGAGGGTGCTATCTCACGTTTGGCTATCCACGACGTAGCAGTCTAGACGACTAACGACTGGGGCGTAATTGGTTGGTCGTTCGAACCGACCACGATAATGCGGGAACAAGTTTAATGGGGTAAGTGGAGCACGGATAGAGCTATTAACAATTAACGACTGGCCCCGTGTCATCGTGCACAGGCGGCGTCCGCGGGCCAGTGATGTAAGACCAGAAGAAATTTCACGAATTTTCTGACCAGAAAAAGTAACAACAGTGGGACGGGTGATTCTGATAGTATCACTGGCGTCGGCGTGTTTTCACGCCGAGGGTTTTATTTTATGGAGAGAGGGGTATTTTATAGAGGAGCTTATTTTAAAAGTTATTAAGAAATTATTCAATCAATTTCACGTCAATTCCACGTGACACAAAATCTGCGCAGATTGCATATTCACTAGTTAAATTTAATTGGAGGTTTGAAAATTAGTATAATTTATGTCAGGTGTGATTGAAAACTAAAAATTAAATGATTATTTGACAGATTATATTAAAATTTAATTGGAGGTTTAAACATTAGTATAATTTATGTCAGGTGTGATTGAAAACTAAAAATTAAATGATTATTCGACAGATTATATTAAAATTTAATTGGAAGTTTAAAAATTAGTATAATTTATGTTACCTAGATTTAATTGAAAACTAAAAATTAAATGATTATTTGATAGATTATATTAAAATTTGTACCTTGAACATATGTATTTATTATGATTTATGATTTTTATATTATCTGCAACTGTGGTTAATAGTACAGTTCTTCAAAAAATGATTATCTAGTACTAATTGTAAGAATGATTGTTAAGTCCCATGAAAGGTAATCAAATCGCACGTTTTCTTTGCTAAACTTGCAACATGGCGAACGTCCCTTTATCTTCATTCATTCCAGGTTCACCAAGAACAATTAATTGCAATAGGCTAACGCCACTGCTAATGAGACACGGATAGCCCTTTTGTAAGTGGCTGACCACGAGCAACGTTTCTCCCCTCAGTGCAGAAAAGTGAAGCAAGGAAAGTATCTTGTAATACCACAATTATTTTAAATGGTCCACTTAGCCCGAGGCTCGTGACAATTAATATCCATCGAGAAACTTTAATCAACGCTCGTTCCATTTAAATTTATGCCTGGATGCGCTAAATGTGAAGGAGAGAAAGTTGTGCGACGATAAGCGGGTTTTCCAAGTGAACTATTTCTAGATGGAATTTTTAATATGGAGGAACGTTTTTCAAAGAACGTTGATTGGCATTTTCTCGGTCAGCCAGCGTCACGAATCGAAATTTCTCGCGTTCTTGAATTGACCTTACGCCTGACCACGCAATAAATCGATGACGTCGACAGAATTTCTTTGATGGCTTCTAAATCGCAGCGCTTAATTAATAGATCCCTAAATGTTGACGTCTTTTCTCAACACAAGTCTTAACTTTGTATTTGCATCATGCAACGAAATTGCTAACAATTTCGGAACTTTCTAAACGAGATATTGTGCGGAGGCACAATGCTCGACTAACAATCCTTTGAGCATCGACGTTACGATGAAACGGGAAGCTAAGTTTTCATCTGTACGTGCAATAAATTGCGCAGCGTACGAAAACTTTCTCAGAACTTTCTAGCAACCGTTTGAATACTGAAGTTCGTTGAAAAACTGGGGCAAGTTTGTGCTTGGGATGCAAGATAAATTCGAGAAACAATATTGGGAAGCTGCCACACTGATTATAATTCTGAAGTGTAATATTTTTTAACGATTGTTTCAAATTGCAAATTTGATGGAAATTGTCATTGTGAAGGATGCAAGGTTTGCCCCAGTTTGTAATAATTAAATATCAACTTAGAATTTAAATTGAAGTCAGTCTAGTGGAAAATGTATATTGCAGAAGAGATCGTGTAGCGTGTGGCTGATCTATCGTTATCTTCTAGCTATTAATTAATGTTTCAATCAAATGAGAATCAAATCATTCCACACTAGAATATAATTCATAAAGTTAATAAGTGAGGCGGGAAGTTGTAAATCATTTAATAACCAGAAATTACGGCGCTATAAAGTGTTCCCAACATCAAAAGCAGAAAATTGTAATCCTGCTAATTAAACTTCGAGATAACTGATTTTAGAATTAATTGAATCGCAACCAGCTATCCATTACTAACTGTATCGAAGTTAATGCACGCGATATCGACCTAAACTAACGTTACCTCCATTTCGGTTACAAGATCTAAAAGTTCTACATGATGCTTCGTAATTCACGATTTAATCAATAATAGGGATGATTTTATATTAATAAATAAAGTCAGAAATTTAGAATAATTTCCTTCATACGATGCTTCGTTTTCGGAAAAAGAAAACAAAGTTCTACTTTATTAACTTCTCAGCTGTTTAAAAAATTATATTCCGTGACTGCAAATTCTTATTGCTTTCGATTAAAATTAATCTTTCAAAATTTATACACATACACACGAAAGTGTGGAAATTTATTATTTAGAGACTTGGAAATCTACTTAATAGATATTCAATATTATCTACTGCTATGAAAATTTGCTGTTACGTAAATTTGAGAGTGATGCAATAAATGTTTCCAAATCAGTCTCTGATACGCGGTAGAAAGCGTGTTAATCGTGCGCCAGTCGTATTATTTTCTCAAGAAAGGGCAGGGGTGCTCGCGAAAGGTCTGTGTAGAATTGCGGGGGTGGATAACTCGTTGGGGTCAGTCGGTGCCGTGTCGCTTGGAGAACGCTCGCGATTAGGAAATGCAAGATTTACCTGGTCCCTGTGTGGTAGCCTTGCCAGACTAGAGTTTCGGAGTCAAGGATCCTCGCCAGCGGCGCTTTACGTCACTGGACACTATTTTTCGCTTCCCTGAAGGCGCGCGGCCGCCTCGCGAGTGCTTCAGACGTTGCTCGTCCTCACAAAGCCGTTCCACAGATGAATGGAGCATGCTGCGAGGATCGTGTACGCAGAGTTAATGTTAATGTGCATTACGCGCCGTTCGAAGGACGCTCCTGCGACCGGAGTCGGTGACAAAAGGGTTCATTTACGCTCCTCACACCGAAACCAACCGCGAGAAACGCTCGTCGCCGTTTCAAAGAAACGCCCTGCCCCAGCGCTCGAAATATTCATGTGAGGAGAGGTACTCGTTTCATCGAAACTGGTCTATCGCATTTTATATTGATTTGGGGATTCAATTTCTTCGAATAGACATAATCCAGTCTGACGTACTTGAATCAAGCCAGCTCGAATCTTTTGTAATGTTTCATATCTTATGAAATTCTGAAAGGATTGGAAATGGCAAAATTAAATTAGAAATATTGATATTTATAAAATTTTCATGAAAACTGTAAAAACATGAATTTTTAGAACTGCGAGAGGTGATTAATATTCATGGAATAACTGAAAGATTTGAGCTCGTTTCTTTGGTCCAGGTAGATCCAAGATAAGCAATACATTCATTTAATTTGTGATTAAATTACTTGAAAGAGTTGAGTACTTTCTTGTGAGTACTAGGGCAGAGGGAACGACAAGGTTCTAGTTAGTACATCTGTATGTTTTTCTTCTTTAACAATAATTGCCAATGAAATGGCACTGTCTGACATAAAATTCATAATAATGGATCTAAAGGTATTAGTTACACGCAATTGGAACAATCATCTAATGACCACAGTAATATTTATATTCACAAACACATCATAACTTTAGAATGCAAATTAGAATCATTGAAAGAGAACGATTCTTCCACTACTGAAATGTATATAACAAAGAAATGGACTTGTGAAATAAAATGTCTATTACTACACAAGGACAATAGTTATAAAAAAAAACTCAAACTACCTATTTCCTACTCGAAAATTCTTCTCCTCTCTGTAATTCGGTAACCAAATTTTTACGCAATTTATCCAGCAACGCAGTCGAAAAACACACCCCAATAATTTCGAAAATGTCCAAATTCTATAATCCATTTTATCCGGAAACAATTATTACACGAGTGAAACGAAATGAGCATAACGCAGGCCATTGTATCGGACTTTCAAACAACGAAGCCGGTTCTGGGCAATTAACAAGCGTAGTCATTAGGTAAGCCTGAAAACGAATCTCATTCATGCCGAGTGAATTGCCACTGATTTTAATAACGACATTGGAGGGCCAATAACCAACCCTATTGAAAGTTGCTCGTGTATTTAGGAGAAAATACTGGAATATCGGCACGTAATATTTTCCTCACAACATCCATAATAATCTCTTGTTCGAATAAATACAAGTTATAACTACTGGACGAGGAAGATAAACTCTTTATACGAATTGAAAACTCAGGAAATATATTACAGTCTATTTTCGAGTCTCAAATCTAATGAAAATCACCTACTGTGTCTATTACCTATGAAATGTTTGTTGTATAGAGTTTTAAACAAACCTGTGACTAAATTCTACAGAAGTTGATACACCACTAGAGTTATAATATTCAAATATATTTTAGGTAAGAACAATATTATAATAGAAAAATATTCTTCTATAAAATTCTCGTATTTTTCTATAAGGACAATATTCTAGAGTTATAATATTCAAAAGTATTCGATTGTTTATTCTAATTACAATATTTGACGATAAACATAACACCATCGTCTACAAGAGTCACATTACAATTTATTATATTATTTATGTGTAATGTAATACTTACAATTTTCCAAGAGATAACACAAAATAATTCCAGCCATACTCAAAAAATCCGATGTAGGTATCTCACAAAAGATCAAACTTGCCCCAAAAGTAATTTCTACCATATCCCTTCCACAATTCCCCCATAAGTCTCTGTCGCCCAAAATTCCACACTAATAACCATGGAAAATTCACTCCGTGGAGCCATAGACAACCAGAAAAGAAGGTCCAACTCCATTTATCTTCGTCTATGCCTTCCCCAGCATCATGGACACGAGATAACCTTCCCACAGTTCCCTCCAGGTAATCGCTTTTCTACCTCCGCTAGCTTTCCAATTTCGCCCATCGATTTCCAACCCAAATAGCCATCGATAAGGCCGCAACTCCGCGTCCAATCAAACGAAACTAGACACTGCGAAATCTGTGGGCTTTCCCGCCGAAACGTACAAACGACAGCGATACAAAGTTCGTCCGGTTAAAAACCGTTCGACGTCGCACCTGCTGATGCGTGACTCGAATTCCGTGCGTCGAGGGATTCGCACCTGCTGCCTTGGTTCGTAAAGGTGCTGGCCCAAAAGGGGGGGCAGAGAAACGAGGGGAAAAATGGGGAAAAGGGAGGTGTCCATGAAAACCCAGGTGCATAAGTGGCTCGGTGTTTTTGGTGACCAGACTCGCTGCACACTCGAGTGCTTTCGAGTACATATCGCGGAGGAAAATAGTGCAAGGAAAATCCTCTAAATCCATAAAACTAAGTTTTAAGAAATATCAAATAATAAAATAAAATGTGAATTTTAGCAAAAATGGAATTAGTCGATTTTCCTTGTACAACCACGATATAAAGGGGAGTCTATTTTGGTGCGCGCCTCGAGACAGTGAAAAATGAAAGTCGATGGACGTGCTGGGGCGGAATCGATCGCGATTCAGGAGGTCACGATGGGTGTGCGACGAATTCGACGAATTGATCCTGTTGATTATAATCGCTACTGCGAAAGCAAATGGGCCTTTGACGGCAGTCGAGAGAAATCGTTTTGTTTCGAGTTCTTGGAATTGACGAGCGATTTCTGGCGGCAGCTGTGTAAACACTTGTATCGGTATTTGAGATATTCCCAGTGATAGGCGGAGTCTTATTCTTATAACAAATCAAATAGGTAGGTAGAATAAATAATAGTAAGCATTGTAGCTGCATTTTGTGGAGTAATGAATATTTGTTGTTCGAATTAAAAATGGGAGGGTAGGTACTAGAATAAAAGGCTAAGATCTATTTTAAATGTTAAAAATGATTAGATCTCCCAATTAATTGGTTATATATGTGAATAGTAACTGTAAATTGTGATTGGAATGTTTCCTGATATAAGTATAGAATTCATCGTTTTACAGAAGTTTGCCAGAGACTTTTCTATCTAGCTGCACGTGCACGGATCGAATCAGCTGATGCGTTTATTCCCATAAGACAAATAGAAGACAATCCTACGAGCCGATCTTACCTAACGTACGTTGTAATCAGATTCTCCGTGCGATTAATCACACGTCAGGGATACACTGGTAACTCGACTCTCAAAATCGAGCAATGATACTTTGCTATGCGAGACGAGGTTGCCCTTCTATTCCTGATCTGGACGACACAACGGGAAACCATTTGGATTGGAAGAAAAAGGGAGGAGAAATTCGAATTAGAACTAGAAAATCGAAATATGCGACAATAACAAATGATTTCTTGGTGAAATCAAATGGTAGCGTTTAGAGATAGATATCGAAATATTTTATGCACTTTTATATCCTCATTGGTGTGTAAATTATTCTATGGATATTGGAATGTCAAAGCTAGTGAATCATTAAGAAAATTGTACATGGAGATTGCTTTCAAGATTTAAAAAATATATATCAATTTAAAAGTGTAATATATTCTTTATCATTTTAATAATTATTTTAAGCAGCTTCAATTAGGACTACTTTCAATTGTACAAGAAGCCTTGTTGGAATGTTATTTAGAACTCACCAAAACAAAAATAAGAACCAGATCTCCCATCCTCATATTACCTTTCATCAAACTAAACAAATTTTAAAACAGATAAGGTAGTATTCATCTGTGCACTCACAGCTGCAAAACCCTCAGCATCAAAGCCCTTGCCTTACGAGTTTTCTAAAGCTTGCAAGAGTTACAGTGAAATTAAATACAAGAAAAAATGAACACGCTAATTAATAATTTATGAATAATTCAAAATTCCATTAATACATTAATGATTGAAAGATAAGAATTCTCTAACTGCTTCTTTTTTTATTGAATTCAGTTAGGTAACAACGTGTGTTCCAACAGAGAAGATATGATTTGCGCCATGAGTATAATTCGTTATAAGGAAAGGGATTATTATTTAAACCTGATCAGTTCCTAAAGGGTTAAAATACGATCGTGGAATATTTTCTTAATAACAGTCTGGTCCCGTTGTGCTCTAAATGGCGGAGGGGAATATCACGCTCTAAATAGCCAGTCGGCAGGAAAAAAACATCGATACATCCTGGGCTATGATAACAGCTTCGCTGAATGATAAATTATGTGTCGGATATATAGAGCAAAGTGCCCTGGAGAAACGGGATCCAGCACACGTGTAACAACAAAACCGACGGACAGACGCCTCCTTTGAGAAGACTAGGAAATACTTCCTTTCGCCAAACCGCCTGATCACTCTACGGTGCAAACAGGTGCGAGGTTGCGCGAGAGCGATATCCTTTTATCTGTTCTACAGCGATAAACTCCGTCCCTCTTCCTGAACCAGTTAATTTGTCCCTACCGGATGCACACAGCGAGGGAGTTCTAAGATAGAATCGTGATTTTCGGAGTTATTGTTGCTTCGACAAAAATATTCCTCTGGCTATTACAATTGAGAGAAAATAGACTAATTTGCATTGGTGTGAATGAGCTAAAAGCTTCGAATTCAGGAAGTTGAAGACTACGAATTCAGGAAGATGAAGACTTTGAACAGAAAAAGTTTGAAGACTTTGAATAGAAAAAGTTGAACACTGAGTCAAAAAAGTTGTTGCGTGGACTTTCATTCGAGTCGAAACTATTATATTACTTTATAATAATTTATGCTTCTGTTTATCCTAGACTAGAGAATTAAAAACTAATGCAGGTACTACTGTGTTGAATAATTATACGCGTTGTATTCATATGTATCTTTCAACTCATTTGATAATTAATTTGAAGGAGATTCGATTTTTATTATATCCAGAATATGTAGCGCATTGTACTTTCGAACCTTGCGTGTACTCATTGTGGGTCACGCCAGCTGAATGGTATTTCGCGGCAACACGAAATGTTTACTGTTATCAGTTACGAGCGAGCCAAGTAACCTTGAAGGAAAATAGCCGTAGAAAAACTGCTGCTGTTAAAATTATTGCGTATTTAAACACCGGTGGTTTTAGAATATTCTGGCTTAAATAGTTTCGCCAGTTCGTAAGTAACTACTCTACTTTAATAATCAAAATATACTACCGATAACAACTACAATCTACTATCCCCTGCAAACCCTTAACCTTGTATTCTACCTCTACCACAAAATCGAAAATTTCACTTCTAAAATCATCAATACCTTCCACAGTTACTATCGACAACAAATCAATTATCATTAACCCTTCCATAGCACACTCTCTAAACCAATCCCCATTAAAAACCACATAATACAAAATGTACCTACTCTTCTAAAATATTTGTACAAAAAATCCAACCGATCTTCGACCTCATCCTTTCACACGCCTCGCCACTTTGTACAACTACGAAAGGGTTAATGATACCGGCAAGCTTTTTCTGAAGTGCCCCCCCTCCCCCCTAACAACGACGTATTCCCATTCGCTGACAATGGGATCAATATGCCCGACGGATAAAACCGTTAACGATCGATCGATCGATGGATCGACCGTTCGTGGCGAGGTGCCCCGGCAAGAAATCGCCAGATGGGAGTAAAAATCGATCGAGCCCCTAAAACAAGCGCGCCAAGACGATCTCGTTCGGTGACCAAATACGGGTAGGGGACGAAACGATAGAGAATAACAGGTTTTCACTTTCATACGCCGCGAGGCGAAGCTCGGGCAGAAAATACTGTCTCGGCCTAATCCGGTGGTAGAAAAGATCGTCGTGACAAAAAAACCGAGGCTTCTTTGCGGCATATACGAGGCTCGTGCAGCAATGCACGATTCTCCGGCTGCTAAATCGTGCACCTATCAGTGGCGTCCATTACCAGGATCGTCTTTGGACTTCGCTTCCACGGTACAGAGCTAATGCTGCTTTTCCAATGAATTCTTCATTCACAGTGATGGTCGAAAGAAGGTTGAGAATGCTATTTGAAATTTTTTAATTTAACACTTTAACGGCCGTTGCCATGTATGGGTGATTTTACGATTTGGATATACTATTTACATTCCGGAAACCTAAGAAATCAACTGGATTTCATATTTATCACTGAGAAGGTTATGCTAGTCAAACAGTTCTATCCTATTTGCAATATGCTGTTTTGGTGGATTTTACAAATCTGTGGATAGTTCGGATTTTGAAAAAGATCGACAAGGGAAGTTTGTTGCAAAAAAGTATTGGCTTAGTTGCTTTTAAGTTGGTTCTTATATAAGTGGTAAGCTTTTGTTGTTGTACTGATACCACTCAGATTGTGAGGAATCCTATTATTCTGTGACACATAGAGGTATTTACCTACGCTATAGTATTTTTGTTATCGTTTATATTTTAAAGTGCCTTCTGAGCTATGCTGTAAGCAGAGTTTCGATTTTTATTGGCTAGGTACCGGAACATTTCTGGTCTTTGTAGTGTGTAAAATGATTTTTCTAGCAACTGAAATTTTTTTAATGATGTTCTTTTCCTGGTGTTTCAATTGAAAAGTCCACAAGTTGTAATAAAAGGATACTACTATGGATGGGGAATTTTATAGTGACAATTTTTTTTAAATGGAAAAATGCCGAGTACGATTTATAGACCTGTGATATAAGCTGTCTATGGAGATCATTTTTATTTTGTTTCCATGAGAATTTATTTCATTTGACATGGAACAATGTCATCGACAATCGCAACTGTTTGAATTTTTATCCTCGTTGTAACGGTTTTGTGTCAGAAATATTGACAAATATGTATAGCTAACGAAACAACCTTTTTGCAGATTAAAAAATTCCCAGCGGCGTTTGCTTGCCCATTGATGAAAAAATTTCAAATTCGATGTATGAGCAATTTCATGCTGGACGGTTGGTTGCGTTAATTAACAAGAGAAAAACACGTAGAATCGAATTTTCGTTCAAAATATGGATGATGGAAAGAGGATATTCAGAATTATTTGCTTTTAGTATCAAACATTAATACTTGTTTAACAGAAATGGAAAATATAAGAACTTAAACAAGTGAGGAGTTTGTTGAGCGTAATTAAGTATTTGCTTAATTAAAAGTGTCTATCATATTTTTTATATAAACTGATTATAATTTGTTATTCTATATATGCAACAACATTAAATTCACAACTAAATTGTTAAAAAGTAAGTACAAACATAATAAAGATTATTAAGTGTAAATAATTTTAATTAGCTGCATAACGAAAGTTTGATCAACGATGATCTGATACCTGACAATTACCAGATGAGAGAAACAGAGAGAACATTATTTAAAAATGAAGGCAAAATCAGAGAATATTAAATCAAAACAAAATTGTAGTATTAGGCGCTTAATATCACTTAAATTATTTAAATTGAATATTTCTTTTTATCAAAGATTTACGTAATCATGTCAAAAATAAATATTTAATACATATTCTAAACTATAATGAACACAAATGTTTAATATTACATATTTCGCATATTCTACTACGCATATATCGTTCCCCATAAATTTCCCACCATAAATCTTACAGTAAACAAATTTCAAAACAGCCAAGCTAAAAACCCACCATCGCGAAAACAAAATATCAAGTACCTCACTAACAAACGAAACCCGAGTCAAAGATCGAAATTTGAATATTCCCGCCGCCATGTTGGCAGGTCCAAACAACGCACGGAAGCCGCCTCCTATTACACGATCTATTACCAATCCCCAGACACGCGAAGTCCATACAAAACCTAGAAGCCTATCCCCAAAACAGTGGCGATTCAACGAGTCCTATCATCCACTCTTACATTCAACCACAGGCCAAGCAAAAGCTTCGACCTTGGGCAATATTATGGTACACACCTAGAACCTTGTCGTTCCTCGAATCGAGGCGTTTGAAAATCAGCGTCACGTAACGCGCGACAACACACGCCGGCGTAACAATCCGCGTGCACGCGGGACTAAATTTCGCGGTAACGAAACATGGAGACTTACATTTATTTCATGGAAGATCGCCGATCACGGGCCAGAGGGGTTCACGGGTAAATCGAGGCAGGCACGCGGCGAATCTCGAGGCCATCGTTCAGCATCTTCCCGTCAAAGGAGACGCGTACGCGCGCACACATTCGAATCCCTTTTGTCTGTTTCCTTCACAGGCACCGTCTGTCGCGTTCCCTCTGCCGTTCACCACGTACCTCCTTCCCTGTCTCGCGATCCGATCGCGCGCCAACAGGCCTCGTCGATCGCCGTGCAAACCGGCGCCCACGAAACCTAATCGACCCTAAGATCGACGCTCCGATATCCGCGTTGCACGGACAGGAACCACGGCGTGCATTGCGAACGCGGAACAGGACGGAACCCGATTGTCACCGGGTCTCAACCGACTTCGGTCCTGGGACCGTTCTTTTCCAACGCGCGCGAACGTATTACCGATTTCCTCTTCCTCTGCGAGCGACAGTCCCCGAACGTTGCTCGTCGTCGCGCTGCACTTCCTCACTGACTCGGTACGCGACACTCGTTTCACCCGCGACGATGCACGGTTCAAGTGCGACGAGCACGGACACGGGTCACCGCGGTCGCTTCGTACCGTCGCACAGGAACACCGAAACTGGACTGCGCGAAGTCTCTGCCTCAGTGAACGTAGGAGGTGGAAAACGGTTCGCGCCGCCGCCGTGACTGCGACCGCGGCGCTGGCCGCGCGGTGACGGTTCGCGATACAGATCAGCTGATTTCTGACGTATTTTCAGGGAACCGGAAGCGGGGCTGAGCGTCCGAATAAATGCTACGCGATCGTTTTATCTAGATTTTGGCTGATTACAGTTAGAGTAGGATTTTAAAGTAGCTGAGCCGATCGCGTGTTTGATTGATTAATTACGCGGCGGCTCGAGGGTGATATTTCCACACTCATTTTGGCCGATAACGTTGTCGAATGATATCGAAAGTTGTATCGGCTTATGCTGTAAATAGATTTGGTCGTTGTTATATTTGCCTGAGTAATAAGAAACTCTAAAACAGCCCACGGACGATGCGATTTATCGTACAACTAGGCAGTTGTACTTACGACGTGTTAAACGGACAGTTGCAAAGACGGATCGTATTTACTTTTGCCCACGGACGTCATACTACAGATTCTACAACAGCGCCAGAAACGTTGCAACTGTTTTTCAAACGGTCGAAGCGACTTATGGTGTACATACAACTAAGTAGTTGTACGATAAAACGCATCGTCTGTGGGCCGTTTAATTAATTCCAAAGTATTAAAGAGAAATGATTTTTCTAAACCTAATAATTTCTGAAGTAACGACTGCTTAATGTCTCCTTTGGTTTAATGTGCATACTGCGTCAAAATAACGCGCGTACAAATAAAACACCACCATGGGGGCTGAATTAAAAATCCTCCCTCATAAAAGATGACGGAAAGTAGCGCATCAGATAAATTGCCTCGAATAAAGTCTTGGCACGCGTCCGACCTCCTCCATGTACATACGTATCGCGCAGATTATCTGATCTTGACGTCCCCGACGATAATGTGCAGAATAAAACGATCGGCAAATTTACGCGTAGCGTCTCTGCTCTGATCCACGACCGCCCCCTTGTCCGAAATTATAACTTTATGATAGGGAAACGATGTCTGTGCCCCCGTTGCACGAGGAAAGTCGAGTCGAAGCGAAACTCCGCGGGTTCAGGAAGGCAATCGTAACTTCTCGGGGGACATAAAGTGGCGCGCGCCAAGTCGTCTGGTCGACGAGGCGCTCGCGAGGAGGAAAGCCAAAAAAAGGAGAACAGCGGGACCGTTGGAAGAAGCGCGGACGTAACGAAGGGACGAGGAGGACTTGGGGGATCTTGGGAAGAAGAAACGGCACGAGCCATCGCGTTTGCTTCTCAGCTGGAGGCTCCCCTGGACCCCATAGGTCGCCGGGGAAACTATCAGCCACGGAAATTTATATAAAAGGAGACAAACAGTGACGCGAGAAGACACCACCCACTTTACGCAAAACATTTTTTTTAGGATTAATTGACTTCTCAAAGAATTAGTTAAAAATTTCAACCATTAAAGAGCACTGGGGACTGTTACCTGTATTTTTTCTTTCACAATTCTACATACACATGTAGATAGTGTAAGTCCTTGTGTGTACTCCTAAGTAGTAGAAATAAAATAAAAATAAAACAAAATAAAATTTTTCAGGAGAAAGAAAAAACTTTCCTGACTTTAAATTAGTTGCGAAATTTGATTTGCTTTGATTGCTAAATATGTTTTGGAATACAATAACTGAAATACATCACAGAATTTTCTATTTCTTGCATTAATATAGCCCAAATTCATGAAAAAAGAATTGTATTTGTAGAAAATCTTGGATATACCACCTCTTAATTGTAGGGAAAACTGAATGTGCTATTCATTTAAATTTGCAGGCACTGTAAGTGCCAATCTCGTTCACCTATCGCTTAATAGGTGTTTAGATATTTTTCTACAGAAATGGCGTTGGACGTAGGTACCTACCAGCGGTACCATCTTTTAGCACTATTGGTCACTTATTTACACAGGAAAATTGCATTAAAATTATATACTATAGTATTACCATTGGCACGTAGAACATTTTGCCGATAATTCGTTTTTTTTTCATTTTGCCACTTACAGTGTTTTCTACAAGAACTATTCCAATGGCTATTAAAACTACTTAATACTGATATTATTTATTTTATCAGAATAAACCGAATATGTTTAAAATTTTATGCTGATACAACAAAGTGACCAATATTTCCTTTAACACTGAAATCCTCACATCTGGTCATCTCTCCCGAGATGAACCCATCGCAGGATAAATACCACCTCTCCAAGTCTTCAAAACATCATTACACCGTCCCGATTATACCATTTAAAATGCAATTCCACGCTTGCAGTTCGTACCACGTTCGCAAGAAATACTCTCAACGAGGTCAAACGCGTTTAACCGCGCAGCGCACCGGGCACGCGATAAAACGCCAATTACAAAGCGAAAAATCAGAAGCCCCGCGCGACAGCCCGCCGATCTCGCCGCTATATCGGTGGATATAAAATTTTATGGCTTGTAAAAAATTCACTCGATCCCGGGGAGCCGGCGGTGCCCCACGAAATTCGAATAAAACCGAGCTGGCGGGCGTGGCGCGCGGAACGTATGGCCGTTCGCGGAAAAATCGCTTTCCTATTAATTAGAGTGGCAGAAATCGCGGCGGGGCGGTGCGCGGGAGGGAGGGCGATTTGTAAAGCCACGGGTAAGGGAACTGGTCGCGGCTCGAATCTCGAATCCACTGGGGTATCCGCGATTTTTATCGAGGGACAAGCGTCCTCGGAGCCCGAGAGGGCGTTGTCTCTCTCCGACTACCGAGGAAGACGTTAATCGCAGCAATTCCTTCCCCCTGGCTCGCGTGCGAACCGCGCGAATGGCAGCTGCGAATATTTACATTTGCGTTAATTCGGCCTTCCTCCGTTCGCGCGGGCAAACAGAGAGGAAGGCGCGCGCGCACCGCGATGGCAAGCGGAGCAGACGCCATTTATCTCTTATATACCGCGGCCTGCACTTTACCTACCAACCGACTTAACGCCCCTCCGTCTCTCCTTGCCTCCTCCTTTTGCTCGTTTCCAGCCGTTTTCCGACGGTGCGCCAGACGCGCCGCACGTGAGAGAGCACCGCGTTATGGTTATAGCGCGCATTATTTTTAGCGGCGGTCGCAATGGCTATCATAGTCGCCCGTTTCGTTGGCCGGGCATTAAAGAGGCCTGCGCCACTCGCCAGGCCCCCTTCGCGCTTTGCCATTCACGGAGGAATTTCGCTGCAAAAGGTCAAGATCGAAATCCGACGATTACACGGGGATGCCTCGGTTTAATCGATCCACGCAACTCTCCTCGGAATCGTCCGCGATAGAGAGCGATGTCCCAGGGGAAGGTTCAGGCGTTTCGAAGGGAGTATTACGCGGTGGATGTAGCTCGATTATGGCTGCAGTCGATTGCGGCCTTTCAAGGTGGCTGTTACCTTTTTTTCTGGTGGCATTCGGGCTTGCGCAAAGACGAAAGCGAGAGCATTCTATGGATTAATGTAATACAGACGAGGCATGAGAGTTGTAGGTGGGAATGTAAGTGGTAAACAGAACCTGTGAGAAGGAAAGGGTTCTAGTAAACGTGCGTTTGTAATCGTTTCTCGGATTCTCAGTTTCTCTTTGGGTTATAAATCAGTAACCCTTTGCTGTGATTACACATAATGTACTTATATATCACTGTATAATGTCTTCCTCGAAACCCATCAACTTTCATCCGTGCGAGGACAATGCAGTCAGAAGAAAACGGCCTATAGAGCGATTGGCACATAGGTGGCGCTCTATTGCTTTCGGTACTTGTACAGGTAGCAGTCCCATCAAAGAGTCGGCGTTGGGGGAATTGGTAACGCGACTAGCCAGTACACAGAGAATCCGCAGATCTTGAGTTCGAGTCCCATCACCCCCGGGGTTCTTTTTTTCGCCTACAGATACAATGAGAAATTTAAAACCGCGACATCCAGCGGTACCTAAAAACACGTACAAAAATTGGACTTTCCTGTGACTCTAAAAAAATCAGTATGGACGTCAGTTTTAATTCCAATCCGTTCGCGTTTCGTTCCCCTCCGTTTTTCCTCGCTCCACAGCCGAGCAAAACGAATCAGGCCACGGGCACCGATGTGCGAACGAAAACGCAAAAACCGCGGGGCAAAATGCAACGGGTAAAAATCGTTTCGAAATCACACGCGCCCGTAGTCTGCCTCCCCGCAAGAAGCCGGACAAAAACCGTGGAACGGCGGTCAGATCGGTCGCCGGGCGATAAAGCGAAACGATACCGGCGGATCGCGCATCGATGCCGCTGATAAATGGACCATGCAAGAAGAATCCTCGTCCCCAAGTTGTGCAATTTCTGAAGATTGCCCGTGCAATCTCCTCCGGCTGAAAACGCGCGGCAAGTGGCGAGGATAATGGGGGCTACATGCGAAAATATGTTTACTCCGCGACACCGCGCGCACCAACCTCCAACCCCCGGCTCGTCGAGAAATACTGACAAGGCATACGTACAACTTCCATGTTACAGAGAAAGAGTTTTCCGCGAAATGGCAGCCAACTTCGACACGGGAGACACACGGGGCCGTTCGACGAGCACAGTTTCGCCGGAGGGGGGGCTTTGCACGCTTTCCACGTCGCGCTTCTTGCACGCCAGCCCGGTTATTGTGCTTTTATTCTCGAAGGAGCAGGGCATAAAGGGAGACGACACAACAAAAACTTCTCGAACGCTTTCACGATCCGCCCGTTCTTTACGCTGTAACTGAATATCTCCTGGGCGGACGTGTTGGTTTACGTGAAACGGATCCTTGGGTACGAATGTGGCGTGCAGGCAGTTAATGAAAATGGAGGACGCTGCTTTAGCGTTGGCTTTGAGCGATGCAATTGTCAGGGAAGATTAAATGAACTGTTTTATGAGAGCGTTTTGTAACAGCATACAGATTAATATACCGAAATTCTGGTGGCCAATTTAACGCAATCATGTATTAATTAAAGAGGTCAGAATATGTTACTTTATACTGGGATGATATTATAAAATCAGGTGAATTCTAAAGCTTCAGAATACGCGGAGATACAATTTTCATACAGAAGGGAAAATGCAGGGGAAGATATTTTCTCTCGCGTTAAAATAGTCAACCGCACGATGTGAACTGTTTACTTGCACATCCCATAATACATATTTCGAAGATTGGCTGGGACTAAAAAAAGCAAGTTTATTGAAGGACAAGAGTTTATGTAAACTTTCCTCGTCGTTTATAAATAAAATCGATTCAGACAAATCGTCCTTGATTTTTATTAATACCCCCTGCATGTTTGCGACAAAGTTGTTGTCCTTGCCTTTACGACACGAATTTCGGTATCCCTTGGAATCCTTTTCCTTCTCCTTAAACATTTTTAGTCTTCGTTTTCCCTCGATCATCGGAAGAGAAATGATGAATCATCCTGTCATAGGCGTAATTAATTTAATTAACGCGCTTCCCAATTACGGCAGTGATGATACTGCGCAGAGAATTTCACACCGAATCTCGTTAACAATGGTAAACAGAAACAGATGCAATTAACCGTGACTTCCTCTCCGCGATTAGACGACATTTTCCGCGGACTCAGCCGTTCGTTGTTACCGTAACGAGGTTCCTTATTATTCTACGCTAAGTGCTCTCTTCCTGCTGGTTCGCCATTGCTTCAGCACTTGACCCGTTGACACCTACGAAATTACCTTCGCGTTTGATGCCTCCGCGAGCGGAATATAGATGAAACAAGGTGGAAACTCGATAGGGCAACGTGAGTTCGGTGTAAATGGAGCAACGTGAATAAAGGAGCGATGAAAATCGAGGCAAACGACCAGGCGATGCTAGACGCGAGAAGAAAATTCAACACCTCGATGCACTTGGGAGCCCTTTCCCATGAGATATTACTCTGGCTCACGACTGCTTTCGCAAATACTGCATCCTCTTTTCAAGTAAAAACATCGTTAAATATTGATGCGAATTCGAGAGGTCACATCCGTCGAGACACGCATTTCCTATAACCACGTGCTTAATATATCCACTATATTATAGTAGACAGCTTTAGAATCATTGATAGCTACCAAGATTTCACTACGTCAAAATCGACGTATATAGATTCTTTGTTGTTTGTTCCATAAAATTTCCTGAGAAAATTATTTTCCCTAAAACTTGTTTTCCTGTAAAATAGTATTATCGCATACCTGTTTTCCATTGGGCCCCTCAAATTTAACCTGATTTATTAGAAAATACATCTCTGAATTAAAATATCTTCAATTCCAAATCACTTACTGGATAAACACACTCGTTGTTCATCTGCGAACATAAATCAGGCAAAGTGACCAATCCCAAAATCTTCACGATGAAAACCTCACTGCACTTAAAATCCCCCCTTACTCCTGCAGTGCCCTTCAAATCGAAGAATCTATAATACATTAGAAGATCTACTACAAGAAACTTCCCATTAAGCTTCAGGAGACTCGATTGCCAAAAAATTTCCTTCCCAACTCTATCCTAACCCACGTTCCCCAATTTTCCACTCGTTTCAAAGCGCTCTTCCGCTTTCAACGACACTCTTCGAGCGCCACGAGTGATTAATGGGGATCGTAACGCTTTCCAGGTGTCACAGGTCGTCGAGATAGATTCCTCTTGAGTTGGGCGGACCTTGCGACCCAGGAGTAGCTCAGGGTGCCCCCTACTGTGTGCACGATGAAATACGCGCGATTCACGTTTCCAAAATGCCTCTCGCCTGCGTGGCGACCTACATACACGCGTGGCGCGTGCAGACGCGCACGCCTGGCCCCGATGCACTTCTATGCGCCCGCATCAACGGACGACAACATAGGACCACGTAACTTTGGCGCATTAACCTGGCTGCTGGCCATGCCGCGTCATAAATACGGGTTAACAATGCTCCTCGGATCGCCGAGGCTCCTAGTGACAATATCGTACGAGGGGACTCGGGCATCGCGAATCTCAGACGAATTCGCAGGGTGGTAAGACCGAGCGAGCGTCGCGACGCTGCTGGAAGGCACCCTGCATCGCAAATAGACGAAACTTGGCCGTTTGGCGGTCATTAGAGCGAGGGAAGCTTGTGTCGTGGCCAAGGGCGATGCTTGGGGTGAAAATGTGTCAAGAGTGGAGGGTGCATTTTGTTCGATCTAGGTTTTGTTTTAAAAGGGAAGATACTGGCGATTCTTTGGGGTTTACGGTGCTGATTAGGGGACGCAAAACGTGAGAAATTATCTGAAGTGATTTTATGTGAGAAACGCATAAATTTCCATAAGGATTGAGCAAGACACGTCAATTTTCCGCGAATATTTAATGAGAAGTAGATCATTTTTTGTAAACGATTTGAGGGATTTTGATGAAACTGGAGGATGATGTAGTCCACGTGAAATTAGGAGGAGTTTAAGTTATCGTTTTGTTGGGTTTGAATATTTTTACAAAATTCAAGTCGTCAAAGTTTAGTACTTTTTGTCCATTTTTGAGAGAACAAGATCTATCAATAAATTCTTCTTCGGTTATTTTAGTCAAGAAGACTCAACCTATCTGAATATATCTATGTTTAGAATCAGAACTCATTCTTGCAACATGAAAATTACAAAGTCTTGTTTATCCCCTGAAAATATGACTAAGTTCCTTGTAGCCTTCTCTGCGAAATAATACATTGCTTAAGATGGTCACCTTGCAGTTGATGTCACAATGAGCTGTTAACGGCCGAGGTTGCTGCTATCACAGATGCAGGCTGCACACGTGATGCACTATTATGCAATAGGGTACTAATGAAGCTTGGTCACCTTGAATTTTGATGACAACGTCTTCCAGGAAGTAATTCGTCGCGTTAGAATTCTTAATTAGGTGTTTTCCACTGACACGTCACAGTACGTAAGTGATAGAAAACGTGATGGATTTTCCTTGCTGGATGCAGCTTAGACGTTCGAAAAAAGAATCAACCAGACATGGCGAGACAAAATTAAATTGGAGAGATGGGACACGTTTCGTGTGGCCCTTCACGGAACTAAGATCGAGCACGTTTGGCGAGATGAGGGGATCGAGGATGGGTATTTTTACGACGGCACGGATAATTTTAGCACCTGGAGAAAGGTGCTCGAAAAGATTCTTGCGAAAGCCTCGCAGAAACAGGGTGTGGACCGAGGACTCTTGTGGCGAGTAAGATATCTCAATCACCGTTTCATGGTTTATCTCTTACCCTCTGAAAATTAATAAAGCGGCTCGCACTGAATTACATAAATTATAAATAAATGAAATGTTTGAACATACTCTTGGTACAAGATTATTCCCTTGTGTCATTCTTCACCCCCCCCCCCCACTGCTTTACTTTCTTTTGGTCCTTTCGCCAAGTTATTCGCAATTAATGGACAATAATTTAAATAACGAAATAACGAATAATTTTAATTTGGAATAGATAATTGGAAATATGAGATGAGGAAATCCAGTTTGGAATTCAAATGTGTTAAAAAAATTCCACGTAAAGTCTCTATAAAAATTAAGTTGTATTTAATGCTTGACATGTAGTAAGTGATAACATTATATTTAACTATTTAATTAATCATTTCTGCTCTTGATTCAAAATTTTCAAAAATCTCACTTCTATTCCTTTGGTCTTAACTGCTTCATATTACGTACTTGAAATAATTAGAAGCAAGTACGCTCAACGTAAATTACTCTACTAGATATGGTTATGTATTTTCTCAACACGAGTGAACGAACGTGGCGTTAAATGAATGTTATCTCCAATCTCAAATAAATATGAAAAGACACAAAAATTATGATATACAGACAACATTCTCGTACAATTCCCAGACAGATGAAAGTTTCTCGATCTCAACATCCAATGCAACTAATTTTTCCTTATTATTTAACGGTCCATTGTTCCCTATTTTTCCTTCTCCATCGTATTATCACACCTTGATGTATCATATGTGTAATAATAGATGAATAAAGTTCCATTGTTTGAATCAGGCGTTAAAAAAAAACTCAAAACTTAAGCACGTTATTCTAATGAGTTTCGCGAACAACTCCGTCTCCACGGGAGAGCTGTAACTGTGGCTTAAGTTCTCTATTCGAAGTTGCATCAATGAAATCGTCGTGACGCTTCCTCGGGGTCGATGCCAACTGCTAATTTCCATACGAGCAAAAGTTACACAACGAACGTAACGTTTCCCAGAACTTCGTCGTGCCACCCCTCTTCACGCGAAACTTAATAAAGCTAGATCAGAACGTGGGGTGCGGCTTCGCGAAGGAGTAAAATGAAGAAAATTAGGATCGTGTCAGGAACACAACCTGTTACCCGACTAAACATACACTTTGCCTGCCTTGGTAAATCTATCGCTCGCAGAGTTTCTATCGCAAGGGAAGTGGGAATATTGGAGACAGTAAAATATGGAGAAATAAAACTCTGATATGGAGATAGAAATGATCACCCATCTGAATATGTCCACTTAATACTTACTTAATGATTGGAATGCAATTTTGGAAGATATATTAAGAATTCTTCCACTTTTATTAAGCTTAAACGTCGTAAACGATGTAAGTTAAAATTTTTAGTAGAAACAAAAAGCGCATGTCTGTTCATCTTGTCACTTACATCATTTACTTACGTTTATCAGAACTGGAGTCTATATCGCTATGGACTTTCAGCGTATACCACCTTTACAGATTTATAGGGAAATAAAAGGATTACGACCGCGAAGATTGCTGGTACTTTCATCGTTTTCCCCATAGTGAAATTGGCACTTACGATTTTAGCTCTATCTTGCGATAGCCCTAACAGTTAAAATAAATTATTCTATATAATAAATATTACAGAGTTATAATAAATTATTCTTTCCAATGAAACAATTATCGTTCTTTTTCATCTTTTATCATTTCAACTCTTCAATTAGCAGACGATTTAGATTTATATTTTGACGTTCCTGGGAGGAATACGTGCAGCGTGAATCGTTAACGTCATGAGTGTGGATCGAGGTATATCCCGCAGCTATCGACGCAGAAATTGCTCGGGATTCGGGGAGCTAACTACCGTGTGCGATTCAGATAGCACTCGAAATCTGGGGCAAGTTTAACGAGTCCTGCAAAAAGCGAAGTTACCCATTTCTCCCTGTAAAAGCCAGGTCGAGTGGCACTCGTGGCCGCCTTCGCATCGCCAGATCGACACGCCACTTCGCGCGCGCTAAACCGACTGCGCGGGTCTCTTCACAAAACGAACAGACGTGTTTTGTTTCACTGGGCGCTAAACGAAACGCTGGAATGAGGGCGAACCCATCGACAAACACGGAACCATTAGCAAAGCGGGAATTCTGCTCCTGCATTCAATCGTTACCAGCGAGACAATCCACCCTGCTGAATAATTTCGCGCGTCTGCCATTAATCCCACTTTCTAACAAGTGTGAGTGCGCTAGTTTCCGGCAATTTTGCATAGCTACGGTTGGTCCACGCTACGTGTAATGATGTGTTAAAAGCGTGGGAGACGCTACTTATAATTCCGCGAGCAGATCGAGCTCTAAGTATCGTCTTGTCTCTGTTTTTTGGAAGGTAGATACTAATATTAGTATTGGGGCACGTTTTCTGTAATCTATGCAATGCCACTTTACAGTTGGAATTTTTACTAGATATTTATTGGTTATTTTGATTTTTATATTTAAGTAGGTGCAATATATGGAGAGAAAACTTGAGGCATTTAAGGATAATTGAAGGGAGTAAATTATTAATTAAAGCTTTCAGGTTAATTGCAGGAAGAAAAATTGAAAGAGAATTATTCTAAAAATTCGGGGAATCCAGGAATCAAGTGTAACCCTAAAAGTTCCCCCAAGAAAAGGAAGGAAGCGTCATAATAAGTACTTTGCTCCATCCGCCACTGAACAGTTGCAGATGCAGAAAAATAAAATCGTCTGAAAATGATACAGAAACCGAAGGGGAATCGCGTGCATATGGGAAATTGGCTCGAAGGGCGAGGGATCCTGGATTGCTTAATTATTCTGAATAAGAAAAAACAATCGAAACAGAACGTTGGTTAAGTTCGTGGGTCGAAAAAAGTACTGTGGCTTATTCGTTGCGTGTGGAGGGTGCGCGAGCGGAAATACACTGGTCTGTTCGTTTGCTTCGGCAAACAGCAGCTGTGAGCGTAATCGCGGCCACATATGCGCCTATTTGAATAATTAAGCAATAGCCTTACGCAAATCAGTCGGACACAAATGGGTTCTAACCACCGCAGGAACGAGGGAAACTGATAGAACTGAATATCGTCGGCATGCAACGATGATTGAAGCGATGGAAGGCAGAGTTTCGAAGTGAAGCAAAGAAACGCTTGCTAACTATTGCTGATCCAGGTGGTGGGAATACATACTCTGCTATGAAACGTGACTTATTTCCGTATTTCATTAAAAAGGCAAAGTTGTAAGGGTTATATTTAAATAGAGCGAGATTTAAATTATTATAACGCATATGTAGAATTTAGCAACATTAGAAAGAACAAACAATAAATTTCTGCGAGGGTCTTTCCACACGACTGATATTTCAAACATTCTATCTTCTTTTAAACCGGCATGATCTATATCGAGTAAAAATTTCTGAAATAGTAATTAGAAGCCGCAGAAGTGAATCGTGCGAAGAAGCCCATTACAATTTAGTATCTAGCTGTGTGAACCAAAGTGCTAAAGTTGCGATCTTGGTTCCACGCGTGCACCTTCATCCCAAACACCGTCGCGATCAACGTTTTTCTAATTAATTCCAGAGCTGGGATTGTTTCCCAAGGCTGGCGCGTTCATAAATACGAGCCAAGCCGTCTGAACCCCCTGTGTTCATCGAATCCTTTGAATCTACCCACGATTATCGAGGGAACCCACTGACGCGTTCTCGCGGAACAATCGCATTTATAATTAGCGCTAGCACCGGGCATCCTGTGCCCTTGTGTGAAGCAAAATGCGCCGTTAAATGGCGATCAGCATCGCGGCTGATCAGCTGACTCAATCTTTACCTTCGTCATGCTCCTGCACCGTTATCTCTGGCGGGAAGCCTCTTGGCAAGGACCACGATTTTAACTCACCTGTAACAGAAAAGAAGGGAACAGTATGGTTAGAGACACTATTAGCGTACAAATTAGACGACATATTTAAAATTGGAAAATTTCCGATTTAAAGAGTCTGGTATAACTGCTTTCAAAGTTGATAAAAATCTTCTGTTTTACATTTAGAGAGAAATTGGAGTTGACATCAAACTATCGATTTTAACTAGCTGTAATATAAATAATTCCCATTATTACTGGGAATTAATGTACTCTGTTTTAATTGATATTTAATATTTGACAAGTTGCAACAGCTCCAAAACAAATAGTGATAATTTTCATGTTTTTGTTATTAATATCATGGCGAAATTTTGTAGAGTCTGTCTCCTATTTAGCTACTCGAGATAATCGTGTTGAAGCATCCGTTTCACAATCACTCGCACTGCTCTACACGCTTATTCTCCCCTTGAACGAGTCGACAGCCGAAAGGGTGGGCTCCAAAATTAATGAAAGCGTTTCCATTGAGCCCGACTCGGGTCAAGTGTGCGATACAGTATCCAGTGACCGTCCAAGCGAGGGCAATCTGACCAATTAAACCAATTTCGACACCCCTCTGTGTGCTTTCAGGTACAGGGTCGTACGAAAATCAAACTAGAGTACACTGGTCTGAAGGTTTGTTTCAAGTGCTGCGACTTTTTTATCGAGTTGCAGAATCGATGTTGCTTTTAGAGAGGATTTGTATTAACTTCCTGAAGGATTTGTCTGTTTTCTTCTTTTAAGTAGTTATTCTACTAATTATTATTTAGCTTACAATTAAGTATTTAAGTAGTAAGTGATTAACAAAAATAGTCTCCATATTATTTTACGACTCCCATTACTATTTCATCGTATTTTCAGTAGCAAAGTTTTCAATAAATAATATACACTCTATTCAGTAAATATTCCTACTTTGTGCTCATTTACTTTGCATTAAATTGTTAAATGGATTAACTAACAAGTGTCCACATTAAACATCTAACTTTTCTTTGAAAGTTACTTATCTCTTTGAGCTTCATTTTTCTCGACAACTATCCTACCATGCTCCATACTAATTTATTTGTAAAATAAATAATTACTATCTCTAGTGTGTCAAATTAAAAGACATAATAGCACCGCAATTTTAATAAACATTACCATTTCTAAAATTACCTCCCTCCAATTGGCAAACAAACACTGACCACTATCCTTAAACAGATTCATTGCATTTATTCAACCTCTTTGACAGAAATAAATACCACCTCCTCTCAGACTCTGCAGCAGTCGAGCAACTTCCACGATTTGCACTGTTTGAAAGTTACAAACGATAATCGTTTGTGCTATTATTTGCTGTCTGAGTTACGAGTGCAAACGGCCGTGCAACGATGCACTTGGCGCGAACGATGCAACGATGCAACGCTGATGCAGGATTACGCGAAACAATTAAGCCGCTTCGATGGCCCTGATCTTTATCAAGCTGATCGCATAATTCGCGGTTTTCGTCGTGAACAATTAATCAGCTGTCACCTGGATGCCTCGGACAAGAGAACATTGTAAATATTCTCGCGACTGCTATCATTATTTCATTAATTATTGGAATTCAATGCCTCTGAAGTTAATTGAGCCCTTATCTCTACGGAGCATCAGATAACGAGCAACTTAATTGCGCGCCTCGTCCTATGATAATATATACATACAATTAAGTCAGCGTCTTAAAATACAAAAAGGAAATCTTCTCTACATTGAAGTTAATTAAACTAACATCATCTCTAGACACGACAAAACTACGATTTTGCGTTATGATTCCGTCAATTCATTTAAAAGTTAATCACCAAATTATAGCTGAAAAATGCAGGATAACAATGGAACCGATTCGACGTTGCGTCAGCATTTTCGTTGTTTGAAAAGATTAATTAACCTGCTGTCACTTCAAAACATGGGAGAGCACGTAATTGCCTTCATCATTATTTTACCAGCTGTTTGAAGAATTAATTAAAAATCGTCATGACATATAACCAGAGCAAAATTATCACATTTTCACTTGCTTCTTTAAAGCTTTTAAAAATACAGAGTAGGTACTTTGAAAATTGCTAAAATTAAGCAAATAACAATTTGCATCGCCAGTAGACAACTACGAACATTTAATAAACACCAAATGCACAAAATTGATCAAACGATTTCTCAAAAAATATCAGAATATCAAATACAACAATTCCACCTAAACTGATTTCTTTGAATTTGCTTCTAAAAGAAGCTCTCTTTCTTCATATAATATAATAATTCTTCCCATCATTAAGCTCGACGATTTACATACCTAGCCACCTAATATACAATCTTTAAATGCCTCTTCGCCAAGTGAAATGTTTGGCGAGAGTTAAGTGGCTGGTGAGTTTTAATTAAGACCTGTCCTTTAAACGTCGAACGGGCGAGGCTGGCTGATCCGCCAGTGGCTTCCATAAATCGCTATAGATAGCATCCCGCTGATGACACCCAGTGTCACCCACGTGTAATTCAACGCTTATTTGCTAACAACACTGACACCGAAGGAAAATGAGGTCGCCGTTAATTAATTCACCTTTGACTTTTGCCCGCCTGTCGCGCGCGATTCGCCGTTTCGCGTGGCGCGAAATTGATTCTGAATGTGGCACGCCGCGGGGCCATTGTTTGCGGCCCGTCCAAGTTGCTGTTTGTAAATCCCCGATCGATTCTGGATTCGGCGATTGACTTCGCGGCTTTATTCGTCGCGCTTCAATAATTGGAAATTGCCATCGTTCGACGGGACAATGAGAATCGTTGCAGCAGTTCATGACGTGAATTGGAGTAAAGTGGTTTATGCATACGTGCAATCGTTTCCACATGGTTTACTTGGGAACTTTTTTCTTTAATTTCTGAAGGGTCAAGTGCTGCGCAAATTCTACATGCAAGGGCATTTATGAAATGTTTAACGATAAATTGAAAAATTTTGATACGTATGTGAATATTTATTTGGAATCTTGTTGAGTCGAAGCTTCTATGTCATTTCCTCCTGTCTAGATGGTTTTTAAGCAACTCTGAATTTTGCAGTGAAGATTACAAAGCAGACATGAACACTGTCACTGGGAATTTAATATATTAAGTATTTATCTCATGTAGTCTATTCAGTACATAAAAGATATTTCAACTTTTTTCCACAAAACTGCCTGCGAAGGCCTTTGGCATCGATGCGGACAGAATTAACCATAGTAGAATGAAAATAGGTCGTATGCATGAGGAACTCGAATCATCGATTAAGAACTTCACAAAGTTACTACAGAGAAGACGTCATCAAAAATGAAAATGACTCCCCTATTCAAACTTGCAACCAAAATTATCAGTACCCACTAAGAAATTAGTAGAAGTATGCTGTGTGGGAACAAGATAGAAATTGTGTAAATCTGTTGATTTTTGATATGCGTATATACGCATAAATTTACACAATTTCTATCTTGTTCCTACACAGCATACTTCTACTATTTTCCTAGTGCCATTTAAGTAAAGTAAATCAAGAAATTGATAGTGGAATACAAAAAAGAAGCAACAGAGGATGGAATCATTATAAATTAAACTGAATATTGCAATAAATTTGGAAAGTTCGTGATAGGGGAAAACGAGAACACTAATTTAGGACGTAAACTCTCAATGTTTTCTTGGTAGACGGGTAAAAGCAGCAGTTCAGGTGAGAAAAGCAATTATTTTTCTTCTAGTTTGGAAATTAGTATGCAGCTCAGTCATTGTTTCCCATTCTGGGACGGTTTCAACGCTCAACAGTGGCACTTTTGCGTAATCCGGTGAAAGCTGCACTCACTGCTCAGAGCCTCCTCCAATTTCCACGCGACTGGTCTACTTCCTTCGCCCCACGTTTCCCGCGCGATTTTTCTCGCAGATTGCATGTTCTACAAAGTTTACAATCGTTTGACAGGGAAGTAGAAAATTAAACGCGCCCCGTTGCTGTATTTTAAATTGCACAACAAATCGACGAACACTTGGCAGGCTATTAAGTCTTCACGCTTTCTTGGAGCATGGTACAAGTTTATTAACGTACCACAAATAGATTTTCTTCTTTTTTCTCACTTTGTAATGCTGCTTTTGAAATCCTTCCAATTACCATGCTCAGTTGTTTTATTATCATATTTTGCTTTATGTAGAGTTTGATTAATTTCAATAGTATTTAGGGAATATTTTATTTCTTTTTTAGTAATTTAGTTATTGTAGAATAATGTATGAGGAACTGATTAACGGGTTTTGGCGTGTAATAGCACGTAGAAATTCTACAATTTGAACCCAAGTGATGACAATACTAAGTACAATAAAGAAGATAGTAAGCAGCTAGCAACAAACTAATGAAAATGCCACGAAGTATCGATACACACTATTTTTACTTGCCTCCTCATGCATACGCATTCTAGGAGATACGGAAATAGGTCGGCGATAATTCCCAATGACATAGTTTCCTAAAAGAAACCTCACCGAAAGCCACTCGTTCACTAGGTTACAGGAAGTTTAAGATGGAGCCTGATTTAGTATGCGCAAACTGTTTCGAAAACAGAAAGATACGTGAGGCAGTGTACTTTAAATCAGGATACCAAATTTACGATCGCCTTCACTGCCAAAATTCGGAATCAACTTGGTGCATTCAAAGTTATTTTCATTTTAAAAAGTGTGCATCTAGAAATGGAACTTATTCCACATTTATTTTCCCTGAAGAATCAGCTCCCTTTGGATTGTACTTTTTCATTGAATTTTGACAACTTGAAAAATTTCTTCTTACAGTGTACCATAAAACATTGCACGATACGTGATCGAGTACACGTAAGCCAATGAAGATTCTTTAATTTCATTCACAACGATTTATTATATAACTATACATATGGAGGGTTCAGAAACCAATCAGTATAAGTTCATTAGCATTAAAACCGAGATTTACATTGTTTGTCCTATGAATTTTGCCTAGTAATTCCGTGGTCAATATAAGTAACGCGATATTTTACAAGCATTTATTTAGCTTCACTTATGAGTTCGTTAGTTTGTTAGGGTGAAATCTTGTAAGCTAATTTTGACCCACTTCCACATATCCGATCGACTTCAAACTTTGCACACATACGTAGTTTCAATGACAATACTATATTTTCCCTAAAAAGCATAAAATAATTTTTAGTACAAAAAATGTTTTCTAAAAACGAGCTTTTATATTTAACTTCGCTTGTTAGTTCCAATGACAATACAATATTTTCACTGAAAAGCTTAAAATAATATATAGTAAAAAATTTTGCTTACGTATGAAGGTAGTGACTTAATTGATTCATCAACTGAAAGATTTAACAATAAGAGGTTATTGAAGTACGTAACTGATTTTCAGGGAAAGTTGGACTTCCACTAATTGGCTTCTGAACCCTCCATATAAAATATAGTTCTTCTCAAACACTTGATCAACGTATCAAATTTCCACCCTCACCCCCTCCCCTCCCTCCGACAACACCAAGCACCAAAATCAAATTGTCAGTAACCTAAATAGATGTAAGCCAGAAAAGTCGGTGGAAGAGCGATTTCCGTTCGCCGCAACGGTGAAATTCCACAAGGCCAAGCTTGTCCGGCATCGGCGCCTGGAATTACTTAAAAATGGACCGGAATATGGGTCAGCGTTTACACACCACGGTGGTGGAATACGAATGCCGCAGTTCCACCGGGGGAAATTCTTTTTGCATCCCCCTTTCGAGTGCACCGAGGCTGGGTTACAGCGTCTTGCTTCCTGCACCCGTCGACCACGGATCGGGCCCGTATTGCGGTGGTTCCGTTGCACCAGTTTCCGCCCCCTGCCCGCCAATCGCGGCGCGTAAAAATACCGCTGGCCGGCATCCAAACGCGCGCTCTTCTCGCGTAAACATTCGAAAAACTGTGGCACGATGTTTCCTCCGCGTAACTGTCAAGGAACACGCGGAAAATCGAGCAGCTTCGAGGATTCGACTCCCCTTGGCCTTCGTTTTTCTCTTCCCTTCATAAATCACCTATTCCAAGCGGAAACACTTCGAAAAATACGAGGATAAAATTAGGATGCGTCAGATGGAACGCTGAACTTCACTTTTGAAAGTTTTCGAAACGCGATGTAATGTAGGTCGCGGAGACGATGCCAAATATGGATCGCTGGAGATGCTGTTTTCTGGATGGGGAAATAGTCGTGGTTGTTTTTATCGTGTCTGTTGTTTTCCCCTGGGGATCGAGTTTTATTGGATTCGGAAGGAATAAGCGAGATAAGGGTTGGAAGGTTCTTTTGTGCAAAAAGACTATTGTTTTCGGTGCATTTTTCATCTAGAGTGTTTCGATGTTTTTTGATATTTTTAGAGAAGGAAATGGGACGTTTAAAATTGGGTATATTTATATAGGTACGCTGAATAATTTTTTGACTGGCGACTATTTTTTGAAGAATGGAATCTCTTCCTTCGGGCTACAAATTATTAAATTTTTCTTAATTTCAGATATTTAAGGAATGAAAATAATTATAGTTTCGCTAACCACTCTTAAAAATTGATTTTAATATTTAATGTAAAGTATACTGAAAAATTTCATAAAAATATAAAAGTTTTGTGATTGATTGGGATATCAAGAATTATCGTAGAAAAGCTAATAATTATAATGACCCACTTACACTCCACGAAAAGATGATTGGGATCGTGTTCACACAACGAAGACATATCAGGATCCAATGTGTGTCTCTTTTGGAACCCTCTCCTGGGAAGGGTGGAAACCCTTCTTAGCAATGGCGCTACATAAACATTATAATCACTTCGATGCAATTCTCTTCACGCTGCAATAAGCGCAGAAGTCAAGCGAATTTGCAAAAGAATACTGCCTTGCTCGAGCAAAAAAAAAGGTAAAGAATAAGAAGTCCCATACTGCGAAGCGATGCAAGCTACGATAAATGTCTCCAATAATCCTCAAAAGATGAAAGAAAGCAGACATGTAAATGCAAGCCAATATTTACAACAGAACTCTTACCAAATAACATAAATTAACCAACTTCAGCACTGTCGTATTTTTCATCCCCATAAATCAGATGATATACAAAATACGACAAAGTAATGATTGCAATGCAAACGTGTAATTATATCTATTCATAAATCTCGAAATCCTTTCATCCTAACAGACAAGACAAATTAAAAATTAAAAAGAAAAAATATCGTAATATTAATAGCGAGATTGAAAAAGTATTCCCTTGAAACTTTTCGCGAGCATAGTGTCAAAGCGCATCTCCACTGAGAACCTCTGTCACTGTCGCAGATAAGAGTCACAAAACACGGAAACACGTCCGTAAGCCTATCTACACCGCACTGTGTGCACCGCGGCTGCAACTACGTCTAGCTCGATCGTGTATGCACATGCACCACACGCGCGTCACCCTCCATTCATTTCCACGGAACAATAATCGCTGCGCTCACTCCGATTGAATTCGCGCCCATTCTCATCGCATTACAGTTATTTCCATTTGCACCTTACAATGAGAAACAGTTTCGTCTGTGCATTGTAAGCAGTCGGTGTCTTTTGTTGAATCCGCGTGTCTGCGTTTAGAAAGCGCTTTCGGGAATACACAACCATTTATCTTTCATCTGGGCACGCCAAAGTTGGTCTAATCAGCACGTACTAGTTACTACCGACAGTTCATGGTGATTTCGATTTCTCTTTTTAATAAGTCTCTTTTTAATTGTCGATGCAAAGTTGATGAGAATTCGCATGGAGCTTCATGGGTACCTACTCTAATTTGCGGGTAATTTTTTTAATGTTTTAGGGGATTTTGACTAATGAAATGGGGAGTTTTAAAACTGGCTAATGAAATAGTAAGTCGATAAATGTGAAATAACTGATTTTATAGGCTGAAGTGAAAACAGTTTATGGTCTGTTGATGAGGCATAAGGTACTGGATTCTGTTTTTGCATGATTTTACAGTTTTACCGTCAATGAAATTTACTATTTAAGTCACTTCTGTAGTTTCTGGAGGAAAGAGATTCTAAAGTTTCTAAATATAAAGGAACTGCTTTCTAGAACGCTAGTCATAAAGGTCATGCTAAAAAATATACAAATTCAATAAGTACAGTGATTATAGCGAAATGTTTTCATATTAAAATAGTGGGATAATTTTCGAACAAGACACGAACAATTTTAAAATTGCTGACAAAGCTTGCAGAATCGACTACAAAGCACGTTCAGATTATTCTCTGAGCCCACACATCATACCTATTTGCAGATTGCACGTACGAGCGCTGTTGCTATTATCTACTAAAAGCAGTTGTCAGGATTCCACGCGCAGGGCAGCACAATTATCAGTACTAAATTTCTCACGCAGAACGATCGAGTCATATCTCAGCTTCAACATGCTCATCGACTTCGTTGCTTCGTTTCGATCATCGAACGCAGCTAAATATCGTAACTCTCCAAGGCGAGGCCCACTTTTCCTCTTCACCGACGAGCTAACTCGAGATATTACATTTCCATACATTTATCTGACGCGCCAACTTCCCTCTACGATCCAGTTTCCGACTATTCCATTAACCTACGCCACTCGAAAACTCGAAGACAGGTATCCCTGGGGAGCTAGAGCTGAGATGGGGAGACAGAAGACGTCGCGATCGATGAAGGCTCATGAATCTCGCGACGGAACAGTCTTTTACCCTCTACATTTTACCTTTCACAGCGAAAACACTGGAGCCTTGTCAAAATATGCTCTGTCTAACATCCACAGGATGACAGGAAACAAAGAACAACTGGGAATTCAGGAAAATATGAAGAGGAGATGATTTTACATCACATTGGGAGGAGACAAGTTTAAAAATTCTATGAATGCATGAATATTTATTGGGAATATCTAATTAATGTTTTAAATGAAATATTACGAGTTGTATGACACTATAAATATTTTAAGGTACGAATAAACATTCAAAGTAAGGTCATCAAAAAGCTGAAGAAAATTATTGATAATACATTTATTTATAATGAATTACAAATAAATACATTTGTATTATAAATAAAGGTGCGCAATTTGGCGAATTCGCGTAGAGCGCAAGAAAAGGCTCGATCGGGCCTGCACGAAACATAAACCATTTCTGTTTTATCTGTGACTAATTAGAAACAAAAATATCAAGTACTCTTCATTTGAGAATGATTTCAATTCGAGTAAGCGAAATTAGATGCAATTACAATTATGTTACCTAGCATATTGACAAAATTTGACAGGCTGATTGTCATGGAGGTCACTGCTTCTAATTTTTTTAGAACCTTGTAATATACTCACCTCAAAAATTACTCACGCTTATAAATATTTTCTGCTTTTTCCTTTTGCAAACACCGTATCACACTGGCTTGCGAAAATCTACGTCACCTAATCCCGAGAGCAATGTGTCATCCGTACCCAACGAACCTTGCATTATCGTGGTCTCGATATCTCTGAAGCTTGCCCTATCCTACTCTTACTACTATTTTCCCAGCTGACCTTTAAAACCCCTAATACATTTTGCACTAACGCTGAGAATCTTCCAGTCCTGTTACTTATTCGCTGTAAAGTTCAGAACGTTCTAATAATAAACCTCTTATTAAAAAAAACCAACGGTTCGAACTTCCCTCGGTCCATTACAACCCTTAAAAGAAGTAAACCCTCAGATCTGAAAATTGCTAAACTATATTACGTTATGTAGAGTAATAACGATTGTAGCAAGACTTTCCAAAATGCCCCTATGAGTCGGTAAAATTTTTGTAAAGAGCTTAAGCTTGCATCCTTCTCAAAGTAAACATTCGGGGACTATTGGACACTACCTTGGACGCTTTGTAGAAAATATCGACGTGAAAGCACGCGAAATATCTGCGCGGGGCGCAACTCCCTCGGCGTGGAAACACGCCGACGCCACTCGGAAGAAGTCGTCGGTACAAGTGGATTTAATAAGGAAACGTAAACGATTTCGTAATCGAATTTGATTTATAGTTCGTGAAACTATGTTTAACCGCCTGGTGGATGTGAGTCGGTGGAATGGCTGCCGGGAGAGGGGAAAAAAGAAAAGGGGCGAACAAAGGCGCGGCTGGTAATGAGGAAAGACCATCAACGACGTAACCACGATGCACTTCCTGCGAGGAGCGTATTCCTGCTGGCCGTACAAGGAGGTTGAGTCATACGACAACGTAGGAGGAGCAAGATGGACCTAGCCCACCGTCCGATAAGACGGTTCCTCCTCCGTTGGTGAAACGATGCGAGGCTGACTCTTCCCCTCGTTAAACCGATGGCATTAACAACTCCATTGGGTAGAAATAATTCAATATCGTTAGAGGGCTATTACATCAGTGACTCGACAAATTGAATATGTAGGAGCATGGGGGAGATATTGTTGAAATTGATGAATTTACATTTTGCATGTAGTTTGCCTGGAAGATCTTGAATCTTTCATGAAGCAGAGTTGGAAATTCGATAATATTCCGGTATTTACTACCGATTGTTTATCGAATGACTGAGAACACATCAGCGATCAATTTGAATCTCTTATAGAATTATCAATTTAATTATTCTTTAGAACGTCTTCCATATTTGTTCTCTTGGATGTTTTATATCAAACATCTCATGTCGCGTGTCGATGAAAAGATAGCTAGATATTAGCAAGACATTATCATCGGTATTAAAGAAACACATTGTCCGTTGAAACGAAGACAACGATGGCCCTAAAGTCTCTAAATCTTCCAGTTCAGTTACCTTTTCGTCATCTACAAAAAATGGGCATAATCTCCTTTCGGAGATAAATCAACAGCAGATTAACAATAAGTGTTCCATTCTTCCTATCAGCACCCCGAATGGCATAAAAATATTTAATCGAGTGAAACGCACCGCCGTCGACGGGGAAAGTTCGACGAACCGACAGTCTTCACTCCTTTCGCGATTATCTCCTCGCTCTTTTGACGTTCGCAGCTCTTCCGTGAGGCAGACTTCCTCCTTGCAAACGACAGATGTCGAGACGAGAATGAGCGCGCAAGAGAGGCCTGGCAATCGTTCGACCGAAAGGGAAGTCGAAGACGCGGAAAGGAAGGAAGCGGAAGAAGAAACCTTGGCTGGAACAAAGCAGCCATTACTCTCGTCCCCCAGCTGACGGGATAAGTCATAAAATCGTTGATTGTTATTGTGGCTCTCGCGACTGCCAAGCAGAATCGTTCCAGACAGAATTGAACATCGCTGGAAACGACTTACTCATTGGCGAGTCCTACGACGGAGTCGCGGAACTGAAAAGCAGTACGAATCGGAGAGTTTTATGGAACGATACCTATCGATTTTATTTTCCTTACAGCAAGGACGACACTTTGGTTGCGTAGGAACTTTTTTTTTCACTTCAGAAGGTGTTTGCCGATTCTCCCATCGTTGGTGTAATTAGATCAAGCGAGCAGGCCAAACGTGTACGAGTCTAATCGAGTTCGAGGCGAACAAGCTACAGCATTGCAGTCGCAATTAAGCAAGAGTATATACCGGTGGTTAAATTATACACCGTGTAACCAAAGTACGGGCCCGCAGGATCGCGTTACAGCTGGCTAGCATTGTCTCCTTGAGTTACCAAAGCGCAAAGTATCGCAACTAGGGTCCCCATTTTCTTCTCGTCCATCTCTTCTCGACTTTGCGCGAGGCTTTATGGAACTCGAGCTCGCCCCGAAACGATTAGCAGCTCAATGGAGAAAGAATATTAGTTAAGAGAGACATATTTTCTCAATCAAAAAAGGTTCATTGATTAATCAAACTGCTACTCAATTTTGAAGCTGACCATAGTCGGATAGATGTGTTTGGAAGTACACCTTTGGTTGGGTGAAATATTGAAATATTGGGGGAAGTTTTTTAATATGATTCTAATTGTGAATTTTAATAATCTGGGAAGCTTCTGTCCAGTGAACACCCTATTTTCATATAAATTTGTGAAATCTTCAGTAAATAATTAATGGAACTTAAACGCCTATCAGATAGGTAACCAAATCAAGTGAACCACAAACGAGAGTCCCAAATTGCCTAAAAAAATGCATACCCAAATTCCACAGACAAACTTCAATGCACCAACATTTTATACCATCAAACGGAAGATAGTTATTTCAGAATCACTTTCCTGAACTCCATACCTATACACTTGTTAGATCAATAATTAACGAATACTCGTGCGAAAGGAGCTGCGCACCACATTCGTTGACCCAAAAAATGAAACAATTTACACCTCGCCAATCGCTGAGAATAGATCTTGCTTTTACGCGGAATCTATCATGAAAACGATCCGCAGAATCCACGAACAATGCGCGTGTATCTCTGCCGCGAGCAGCCTGTATAAACGAGCACGGATCCCAGATGCCTGGCCCAGTTGGACAGCGGTTTCAAAGTTGAATCGCAGCCGACAGTGATTTTTAATTAAATGTACGGACGTTTCAATTAAAATCCCCCGGTGTCGGCGTTTCTCGCGGCGCTTTCACCCTCCAACCCCCTTGAACCGCCTTCTGTTTCCATCATCTCTCGTCTCCGTTCAACGAGCACGCCCTTTGATTGCTGTTTCCCGCGTTCCCGATCCGTCCATCCTCCCGCGCGATGTTTCAGCAGATGTCGCCAGACCCGGAGCCACCCTTTCGCCATCCATCCACCCCGCGATTTCTTTCGCCGTGCGCGCAAATACGACACCCGAGTATTACGCCGCGGGAACGCCGAGGACCAAGGGGAAATGAAAATTTTATGACGATTGGAAAATGGGACGGTTTTCGGAGCAGGGGTTTGGAAGATATTGTGTGGGGCTACAAGAAGATTAAGTTTGTAATGTATAAGATGGAAGGGACGATCAGGAGTTGTGAAAGAATGGTTTTTGGGGACTTTTAGAGAAGTTGAAGGGAACATTTTCCATGGATAGAGAATTAATAAGAGATATTAGTAAAATATCAGAAATATTTTACAGTGATTGGTAAATTAGGACATCTGTCGAGTAGGTTTTGGAAGGTGTATGTACAAAGAGTTTAAGTTTAGAAGAGTTGGAGAAGAACACTTTTTTGAGGGGAAGTAGAAACATAAGTTCTGTGAGCTGACGAGTGTCAATGACTCTTAGAAGATTAACTAATGGCTTACTAGATACTTCCGAACAAATAGTGGGTTAAAATATTGAATTTGCAAGTTGTCTGATGAATCTCTCTGCACTTTCTCTGCTTCTCAAATAGTCCAGTGATCTTATTTGATTTTAACCTTCCCTTAGAATTTACTATGAAATGAAAGACTGTAAACGAGGATTACAAGGTACGTGAAGCTGAAGTGAGTGATTTCGAAGCCAGAGACGAAACGAATAACAATAATATAATAATTCTGTATACGTCACACTACCTCGTCATATGAAATACTGAACGGACACTCAAAATAAAGCACCGCCAGTATAATAATCACTTTCTTAACAAATCTCCTATGCTCTCCTGCCGACGTACCCTTGAAACCGCTAATGAATGATCGAACAAGTCGGATGAAGAAGAAACACGCTGGAAGGAGACCGTTTTGATCGTGAAACAGAAAAATTCGTTCGCGAGAGGATCCCGATCGACTTCGTAAACATGTCGCAGTGAGCTACGTTCGCGGGCAGAATCGTGCTGTTATTTCATCGCTAATGAGGATATCCACATCTTATTTATGACGACGCTACGCATGACTATAATATATCAACAGGCTTGTCCAGAGGCCACGCTAATTACCGCGATCGGCTCGCGCGCGCATGCACAGAATCGGCTTTCGGACGTGCAATTAAATTCTTCCTTCAAACACGTGGCACTTACGCGGGCCCATCTGTTCGCCAGCGATCTGTCTGGCACTCTGGCGCTGGCTAACTAAGGGATGGTACACTTTCGATTGGCGTTATTGTTAGATATTGTGATTTCCTGGAGGCGCAAGAAGATAGCGTATAGAATCTTATCTGGGCGTTTACTTTGAAGATCTTCGATATTTAACTGATATGTAAATAGTTTAGCACATATACCTACTACCATCGAAAATTTTATATTTCTTGGAATACTATCAGATGAGAATAACATTAAGGATTTGTTAGAGATTGTTGGTTGTTGCAGTGTTTGCTTGAATAATCAGTGTTTTAATGTATTAGCTGGTAGACAACTAATAGGAAGTTAGAATATGCTTTTAGTCGATAATGGTACGTGGCTCTTCACTGTAAAGTGAGGTAGAATACGACGATGATGTCGAGTTACTATGAAGGAAGGATCAAGGAAGCTGTAAAAGAGAAAGTCCGGGATTTGGCGAATGAAATGTGGATTTAATTTATTAGAAAATTCTAGTGGAAATTTTCAACGTTCTGTTATCCAATTATGGCTAACAGAATTTTAGATAAAAATTCTTTTTGGCCCTTTTGACCCTCTAGAAATCAAAGAACCAGAGAGAAATGGAATCGTTCTTTTGCGTTACAATTCCACTCGTTTCACGTTAAATCGCCAAGTGAAATCATGCACGCGAAAATACACACGCACACACTTGCAACACGCAGGCACACATAGGTGTAGAAATGTTCGCGGTATTTAATGACGCGAGACAAACAGGCTGTGGTTTCCATTTCCGCAAAAATACCGAGCGCTTTGTAAATTACGCGTTTTGCGGCTCAGCTATGCGACTATTAATAATCTACTTGCTGGTGGCAATGGTCAGCAAAGCTTAAAAATGCAGGCGAGTTGGAAAGTTAAATAAATGAGGCTCTATGTAATGGGAAAAGCGTAGAGAGTAGTAGAAGCGGGCTAGAAATGCTAATAAACATTAGAACCGTTAGAGATATGATTCTGAACGCAAATGTTGTTTCTATTAACATGGCCGATCGTACGGCTTCAAAGCTTTTATCAGTTTTAAAACAGTTAGTGAGGAAATTAACGGGTTCTTGTTCTAATTCGAGTGTGGGTACTTTCTCGAGTTTATGAAAAATATTTAGCTCCTTAAAAAATATTCTAATTATTTAGTATAACCGTTTACTATTTAGATTATTTTATTTCAGATGCCATTAATACTGGTCGCACCAATGCAATTTTTTAAAAGAATGTGAATATAGGAAGATAGACTAGAGATATCATTCTACAGAATATTGTTAATGGCATTAATTGAATAGTTGACGAAATTTCAGAAAATAGTTCCAAGCATTTTCGTTAAGAAGTAATTTTATTGAAGTACACATGATTCTGTGTCATCAAAAGCACATTCCTTTTGTAGATTATTATTTTACTATTCCTTGAATTTACTTTTCACCTCGATTATCTAAAATTTAATGACTGAAGGTGAAAAATGTGAATTTAATATTTCCTCCTGGTCTGTAAAAACGATGTGTCAACCAAACAGTTCCACGGAAACATGATTCACTTGGGCCTGTATCAGCAGGAACGATTACCCTCCCACAGTAATTCCACTGTAGATTTGTTCCGATACAGGCAAACTTTGAAAAGCTCGACGAATTTGAATCAAAGCAGAACTCGAATCAACACGAGGTAACGAAGTCTAACTTAGGACACAATCCTACAATTTTTAAACAATGCGATCGAAACCATAACGGTTCTGATGTCTAACCACATGGTTTGTTACTTTAACCCTTCGTGTTTCACATTAAATCAACCCCAACACTACAATTTAATTACATCCATTTTAGTACCAATTCTCCCAGAAATATAACAAATTATTTAACCACAAAACAGAATCCTTGTTTCTATATTCCAAAACTGTTTCCACCCCACTTTCAAAATCCCACAACAACCCCACTGAAACACTCCTGAAACCCAACCCACCCTCCAACCCCATTCTAATAAACGACAGTACACGAAGAGTTAAACTCCAAACCACCAATCACCCAATATAGAAAGCATCCCGAAATCTTAGCCAGCAGAGAAACTCCAAAAACTGCACCCCACGACTTACAAACACTCCCCCCATCGCTCTCCTCCTTGCCACTCAGGTCCAAGTGATTCCTCTTCTTACGGCGCACAATAGAGTTCCACACTTTTTTCCGGCTCATCGTGAAGACACTAGCAGTTACACCCTCGATTTATCTGTCACACCGATAATCGAAGACGCCTCTGTCGCCGATATTTGCCTTCCGCGTATCACGTGTCGCGCCGCAAGAAACTGGGTTAATCGACTCTTCCTCCCAACGAACCATTCGTTACAACCACGTCGTTATCGAATAACAATTACCGTCCCCTATCGCCACACTCCTACGGTTCCTTCATTCCCAGCACACTTCCCCACAATCACCCGGACTGTTCATCCCACAGAACCAGCGTCCTAACAGAAGATGTCCATCCAGATCGTCCACTGACTCAGTACTTCGGATCGGACACCAAACGGAATAACGGTTACGGCTGGGATTGTCGTGGAATCGGCTCAACGAGTTTTTCGCCGCTCCCAGACGCAATTAGGCGATCGGCAGAGTCACGGCAGGCCCATAATTAGCCCGCAGTTCGCCTTGGATGTCGTTCGATCCTCGGCCAAGCCGCGCGAGAGAGAGCAAGTTCGTGGTTACACGCTCGAAGCAGCGAGTTCGCGCGCGAATGGACGAGCTGGCTGTCAGACGCGAAAAGCAATGGCCTAGCGCACTTGTCGAGCTTTATCCAGACAGATTTCCCGGGCGACGCGATCGTCGGTCACGTTCCACGGTGTGAACGCGCTTGTATCGGCCGACCGGAGCGAACAGGAGGACGAGACGGCACTTTTATCGCACATCCGCTGGCGAGGAGTCTCGGCGACGAGGAGTTCACAACCTTCCACGCCAATCGGCTGCTGCGGAATCGGGGACACGGTGGGGAGAGGTCGCGAAAAATCGGCTGCAACGGGCTACTGCTCGATTTTCACGCGACCTGGAAAATGGAGTAACTGGCTCCTTTCTTTTTCTTGATGGGGGAACAAGGGGATGTGGTTCTATGGGAGTTTGAAGAATTGCTTGGGGACTAACCTGACGGTGGGGTTTATAAAATATTTATTTAAAATTTAAATTCAAAAAAACCGATTGTGGATAGTAGAATTAATATGTAAAAATTAATTAATTATTTAACTCAAAACGTTAACATTTTCATTCGAAATCGTATCGGGCACAATCATATTGTAGTAACAGTTTACTGTAAAACTAATCTTCATGAGTTCATATTTCCTGAAGAAAAATACTAAGTAAAATAAAGATTTATAATTTATATTTTGTAAGGATTTCAGTTATTTTAGTATCCTTTTTATTTGGTTTTGTACGCAGTTATATTTTTGTAGTTCCATAAATATTAAATGAACTGATTCTACGGATTTTAGATATTTGAATTTTTTGATTTATTTCGTTTTGTTTAGACAGAGTATATTTTATTTTGTAATATTTTTGTAATTTCCTTGATATTAAGTAAAGTGAGGATAAATATTTCTTCACTGTTTTAATTATACTTTTTTATGTTGTAAAATTCGAAAACCGGTTTAACCGTTTTTTGGGGAATAGTGAAATTCGAAAACCGATTTTTTCAAGAGTCGGTTTCTGTAAAAATCCTAGTAGAATTAAGAATTTTGTGCAGTGTGCATTTCTATTCGATTATTAAAAAGTTTCCCTTTTCTCAAAGAGAAATCAATTCCGTTCGATCCGTCGATATCAAGCCTGTATAACACCACACTTTCTACTCCCAAGTACAGGAACATTCACCCAATTAATTAACACATTCGTTGACCGTCGCGAAATTAATTTCCTGATTAAAAGTCACCTCCAATGAAAGACCAACGCAAATATATAACGTCGGTCACATTCCCCGTCGCCACAGTAAAAGTAAGAAAGTTCGTCACTGGTTTCAGCCTCCACACGTCACTTTTCCCCCATTGAAGCTGCAAAGCGTGCAACTAGAGCCATTATAAACGACACACACAGCCTCGCCACTTATTAATGACATTCATAAATATTCAAGCGATCTCCACTTTCACGCTAACAACGCCAGCTTCCGCTCCAACAGAGAAATCCGCGCGAGAAACACATGTTCCTGTCGTTTTCTTCTTTCGCGACTATCGGGGCTCGCGATTGTTCCCTGCCAATCGACGAACCGTCTTTGACGAGGTATCGCAGCAGAATACGCGTCCTTGGGATCCACGTCGCGATTAAACAGCCGGAGGATATGCGGTTGTCGGTGACGATAAGTGCCCCGCCTCGCAGGAAGTCGCTCTTCCAAAATAAACGAGCGGATTAAACTGAGCGTGAAGCGACGATTGCGAATTACTATCGTTTAGGCATCGCTCCGGCCTTTCGAATCGAACGCGCTGCACCACCCACTTTCGAAACGCGCGGGTTCAGGGATCTGGAGCGAACGGCGTGTTGATCATTGGGCAACGGGAATCGGGAGACTTTAATCTTACGTATGTTTGGGTAGGCAGAAGTGTCTCAAAACACAGCACTGTTTTCTTTATCGTAAATCCGTTGTGATTGAAGTGCTGTGAGGTTTCCCGGTGAATGGAGCTTCGGTAAAGAGATTGCGATATGAAGGATCGGGCGTCAGACAGTTCAGATTTAGTATGTTTAGGTTTGGGTAGGTTGTATGTAGTTTAGTAGGAGAGATGGAGAGTGGAAGATAAAGTAGAATGTTGGTGTCTAGTGAGATGTGATAGTGAGATGTGAAGATTTGTAAACTAGGAAAGTAAAGGATGGACCAGTGATCTATTAGGTCAATGGCCTATAATAAGTACGACGTGGGTGTAAACGATGAGACCACAATTTACTAACATCTGAAATATGATGCCAACTATGTAGTCTATGTGGTGACTATGTGGAGTCAAGGTACGAAGTATTTTGTTGCTGTTTCGAAACGAAGCACGAGAGATATAATTTTTATGCTTCCAGTAATTTGTAAATGACAGGTATCATGAATTTCGTGTTGCAAAAGGAACGACAGAGAAGGAGCAGATCGAAATAGGAATAAAGTAACTCGTGGCAGGGGAAAAACTAGTGATTCTCGATACACCGCAGTAATGTATGTACATCCTGCATGAGGAAATTGCTGGACAACACCTTGGCCACTTTCTGCTTTCAAATTACATATTTGTGGAGCCCTTTTTTAAGGAAATAATCGGTCCACTATTGAATCATGTCTTTCAGGCTATCCAAATTGCAGTTCATTTATCAAAACAAAAGAAAATAAGTGAATTGCAGACTTCCTTTAACCTGCTGCATGTTTCTTCTTCAAATACAAACATATATATATGCACATATACCTAGAACTTAACCAATATTATTAATACCACACAACTGAATGCACCGAGCTAAAAATCTCAACTTAAATTACCAAGATTCATCACAGCCATTCTGCATATTAAAGTTACGTGCTGATATCATTGAACCTTGTGAAAATGGAAGAGGCCGTGGTTTTCTAGAATTAAATGAATAATCGGGCCAAGTTATATAAAAAGCTACCAACCCTCAATAATCTGAAATTGAGTGAATTTAATTTGAAGAAGATTTTAATTGCTAAAGAAAAGTAGCTTTATTTCTATTCGGTATATTTTATTTCTTGTTATTCTTTTACAATAGTAAGTAGTATAATTAATATTGTTTTAAAATTTGCTGTAGTTTTTGTTTTTTTAAGTCTAAAATGGAACTGTGGCTTGGTAGTTTTAATAATTGTATAATGTAAAAATTGTTATATGGGTTGGTAATTTTTTGCAACATAAAGATCACAAAGTTATGGGATCCGTAGGTACTGTGATTAACTAATTTTTTGTCACTTTGAGGGTTTCTGCATAACTTGGCTTAATTAATCCTGAAATCACTATAGATACTATGATCTATCCTATTTCAAAGTTTTATATTTATTAAGTGCAGTATCGGGCAAAAGATCCCTGCTCGATCGATGACCCAATAAGTCGGAGTGCAAAGTGTTAAAAATCAATTATTCCAAACCTAATACAGTACCAATTACAGTCCCAATTATCCATCGCATACAGAACCCTATGCACCAAACTTGAAATCATCAAAACGAGAAACTATTCGCTCTAAAACAAAAGAGACAAAGCATTCCCGAAACAAGTGCTTTTTGGACATGGGTAACTTTGTCAAAACTTCGGTATATCTCTTAACTAGCTCTACCTACCTTTTGTACTCTATTTACATCCACGATTTAGTCACCCACGTGCATCTTAACGCCTACGTACATCGATAAGTGTTACAGGCACCCCCAACCGTTAAACTTTCCACACAAAGTGCCGCCAATCTAATTAATTCAGGCGAACGACGCCACTTCGCACGGATACATATGGCTCAGGGTCTTTTCCACGTAGCAGCAGTGGAGCAACGGTTGCCTCTACAATTAGCCAGCCTCACTGGAAGCGTAACATCGCACCTGGCGAACAATAGGGAAATTAGGGTCGTGAGTGTAAAACGAGGCACAGTAAACGCGCCCCGCGAAGGACTTCATTCTTCCAACGTATCAAGAGCAAACTAGAAAGCACTTTCGTATGTTACTCCCTGTTACGCAAATGTGTTCTCGGCAATGAACGCTTTAAGAACAGCGTGTACACGCTAGCAACATTAGTGGACGTAATCCAAAGCTCCAACTTTGCAGTCACGAAAATGGAGCTTTGTAAGAATTATTCGATGCTAGAGTAAATGGAAAATATGTACTCTAAAATTGTAGGATTCTGAGTCGAAGGCGTGACTTTTAAGAAGAGAACCGAAGGGAGCGAAAGAGAAATGAGAAAGGAACTTCAGAAAATGTTTTCTAAGGTATGCAGGATGCAGCTCGATTTAGATGGATTGTTGATTTGGTGCACATGTGAGAATCGTATGAGTCGTGGGTGATTAGTCTAGTTTTCTCTGGTTAATTAGAATGGTAAAAATACATAGTTGGTTATATTACTTGTTTGACAAGTTTTAAGAATGTGGTAGAATCTATAAAATTATTGCCAGTTCGTTGCAAAGCGAATATAATTAATGCGTTAAGTAAAAGTAAAATAAAAGTTTAAGTGTCTTAAATCGACTGGTCCTATCAATTTTGTCACTTTAAACGCAAATATTTAAAATTGGTGATACACTGGAAAACTCAAATTCAAGGAATATTTTCTTTTAGAGCAGGAAAATCTAGTTGCAGTAGAGGAATGTGGGACTATTACTGGACTATGAAGAATCTCGTGTAATAAATCATACACGTAACGTTATCAGATAAATTCCAATGAGAAAGAGTAAAGTGGGAGCTGATGTCGCGGTTAACCTTCATGGATACCGCAATAATGCTACAAACGTTAGACATCCAGGAATAATACAAAAAAAAGGCTCCAAGATCTCGATTTTTTCCAACAATTATGTAATTCCGCGTTCCGCGTCCGTGCCTCTTGTTTCTTTGTTTTCGGTGTCGCTGCAACGCACTTCCGGTTTACAGTTAGCTACGAACCTTTAAATTCTACGACTATCAATCGAGTATACAGTTGAAGTCATAATATATGAAACTTAATGAATTCAATTGTTTGAGAAACAAAAAGAATTGGAAACCTTGAGTGTTTAAACAGCATTGTAGATTTTTAAATATCTACAAGCCTCTCAATATTTTTTCGAAGATCTTCGAAGAATATTTAAAAAGACTTTTCACTTTCAGTAGTTAGACTACTACTTACAATACTGTATTTTCTAGCACTCTTACCTTCGAGCAATATTTAAAGGAGCCCAAAATTTTCAAAATCGTTTCAAGATCCTACCATACTACTGATAGCCATTCCAAAATTTTCCAGATGTTTAAAATCTCTTATATGCAACGACTATTCGGCACAATTCGAAACTTCAATTATCCATTTTCAATGAGGTGATTCATAACAAAGTTGAAAGCTATTTCAAGACGCTTTAATCCCACTGATAATCCCCCAAGAGTTACCCTTTCCTGCAGCAGCTTCTGCCTCGAAGTCATACTTAATAAGAGGATTCGAAATTTATGCATTTGCAATGTTTCACGACGTTCTGTGGGCATCGCTCGCAGCCACATCCTCCCCAGTCTCCGCAGGTAATTCTGATCATTAGAGATTCAGAGAAGCGTTCTAGGCTCGCGGTCTTCTCTCGAATGCGTCACGTTCGAGTACGCGCCGCGAGCATGCGAATCGCGCGATTAGCTCACAAAGAAACACTTAATCACCCTTCTTCTTCCTCTCCTACTCTCCGCTTAACGGTTTTCGTTCGCGGTGCACGCGAGCCGCGAGATTTTCTTCGAAAAATTCTGTATCGCCTATCCGTTCGAGCGTTTCCATTAATTGGTTTATAATCGCCTGAAATTAGGGGTCTGCTGGCGGATAGAGCCGTAGCACGGCCGCTTAAGCTACTCGCCGTGTGATATTACGTTTAGTTAATCGTCTGCTGGGTGAACAGCAGCCATTACCCATCACATGAATTACCGGACCGGTATTTTTGTGGATTTAAATCATTCCATACAGATTACCATCTGCAGATTATTACTCGTGCCTATAACTTGTGATGATTAAACAGTAACGCTGTTAATACACTGCTCACGCGTTGATGAAGAAATGGCGATTCTTCTTCATCTATTTTTGCCTTATATTCCAAATCTGAAGACACACATTTATGCCAAAGAAAGTGCAGAGAACTTGTTACTTGTTATTCAAGTATTCTCCAATAAAAATTCGAACTCTTCTTTCCACAAGCTATTTTAGCAATCCTCCATCATGTGCTACAGCAGAAAACGACTCACACTCGCACTCTCCTCTCGATTCCTCGGGAGAAATCATCTCCCTACCAGCGACACCGTAATTTATCGAGCAGTCCGTGCAAAATTCGCCAGCATCCTCTAAAAATGGAGCTCGATGGTATTCGATCATAAATCTTCGCGGAGGCTAAATTACAAAACAACGCAGGTCCCCATACAGCGCCAAGTAGCGTTGCATAACGGAGGAACGCTTTCGAAGGTTCGGCGTGGATGTCTCGAAGATGTAGCAATCGACGGGATTCATTCTTCAAGCCTCTGTGTGCACTTTGCGTGGATGGAAAACGCGCGTGCATTCACGCGTGACTGGTGGACGCGCCTCATCGTCGAGCGAGCGGTGACACGAGGGAATCTAACCGTACAGGCTAGGATGGCACTTCCGGCGAGGGCATGTCCGGTGCTTCGGACAATGCTTGAGCGATGATCGCATAAGGAAGGCCTTCCACCGATTCGCCATTGTCTTATCCCAGCGAAAGATGAAACTCGAGTTTCTGTTGCTCCGGCAAGTGGATTGGAGATGTTGCTGATGACGGTGACATCGATCTTGTCGATTGTGCGCTGGTAAGGTGAATTTAAGTGGGGAATTGAGACACACGAGAATACCTACTAATTAACTTTGTAATCATGGTTTCACGTTTAAGAGTAATTGCCACTGTTTTAATGTGAATACTATGATACGAGTGGAATAATTTTCTTGATAAATAGAGATTGAAGAAGCATCGTTTGCTCTTTTTTTTTAAAGATGCGTTCTAATAGAATAGTATCGGTAATTTGTGGGTGCATTAGCATTCTCGAGAAATGGGGATGCAGCATGATACAGAAAGCAATTCAATATTTCCAACACTCAAAAAAAAATTGCAAAATGTCCACATCATCCATCACTTCATACATCGCAAAAAGAATTAAATTTCCCACCAAATCTTAACTAAACTCCAAACGATCTAAAACGCCCCACGCAAATAGTTGCTAACAATGCACTTTTCTGGTCCCAAAAAAAAGCCATCGTTGATATTCAAAAATATCCATAAAGGAAAGTACGCAACTCGGCTGCTGGCGTTAAGCAAACAGCGTCTAAGTTTAACACACAAGCTGGCGAGTCGAAGCACACTTTTTTCAATTCGGATGACTGTAATCGACTTTCCGTGTTCTCCAGTCGATCACCAGAGCGTGCACACAGCCGCAACGAAAGCGCGTTTATCCGGTCCCCGATCTCGACGCAGTATTACGTTCAAATTAATAATCCCCGTTGCGTCGCGTGATTGCCGTCACTCGGGAACGCGTCCGTTACACGCGTATTATTACGCGCCGCGTGCAATTTCAATAATAATTATAATAACGCCCGGTTGCACGTCACGGGACCAAAAAATCCGCTGGCAATAAAACATCCATCCTTCGTCAGCCACGTCACTGTAACGCGAGTACTCTCTCAGAGACTTTAATGCTGCACTCTGGTTCAACACGCACGTGTTAAAATGCGATAAAAATGCAATCATTTACTAAGATAAGTTACTCGAGACACAAAATAAAGTCTAAGTTACTTACTCGTATTTTATTACCCCAAAAAGAACGATTACCGTAAACTGGGGAACATTCGCATGTTTTTGGAACATTTTATAATACCATTATATAATATAAAAATTAACATTTTTACATTTACTTTAAGTATCCTATCATAACATTGCATCTTTTGTCAATGTACCACAAGTGTGAAAATGCATAAAATTCTTGTCCTTTTCCTTCTTTAATACATGTTAAATGCCTGCCAATGTTACCCCGTACTGTCAATGTTCCCCCAGTTTACTGTAGTACACCGAAGAATTTTCTTCACAGTTGACGGAGCTCAATTGTCCTCCGCGGCTTGGACGCGCGCGTGTGAACCTGATTTTCCGAGCGAGGGCGCAGATATAGGGTAAAAGGGAGGAAATAAGAGGGCCAAGGGTCGCCAAGAAAATGTCCTCAGGGGGTAACATGATGGATGGTGGAAAACCGCTGACGCAAGAGGTGGATGTCACCTTCGACATTAAAGTTCCTCGGGTTCCTTGCCGCGTCTTTTAGAACGACGATATGCAAAAGTTTCACACAATATTTGCACTATTTTCTTTCCCTTCGTTCACTATCGTTCTGTTTTCTTATTTCATATTGTGCTGCGCTATATTTGCTGGAAGATAACTTCTATATAAATAAAGGTACGCATAATGACTCGGGATTTAAATAAACCTGACAAATTTTTTAATAGATCTCACTCCAATTTCCGTTCTAATAGTAATCATAGTTGTTTCAAGTAATACTATTCGTAATCGTGTAAAGAAGCTGGCCAACTGTATACAATGTCAATGTAACTGTATTAACGAATAAATAAACAATTAAATATCGCTCTGAACAAATTCTGTCTAGCACCTCATTTCTTAAATTCAATTATTTAACCATACTATTGGTAACTTATAGATCAAATAATCTATTCAAATTCATAATTCCCTCCTTCACCAGTAGCAACTGTAATATCCCCAGTCGCTATACGAGGAAACGATTTACCGACACTCGGTTTCCTAGCTTCCCCTGGAATGCATTTCCCGTGCCACAGAAGGTACACGTGCGTCGGTAGTACAGAAACTCTCAGGCTACCTGTTACCACTAGGCACGGCCCAAAATATTTGCACAGCTACGTGGATAATATCACTCACGAGTCACAAAACAGACTCAACAATATAAGATAAAACATACATTTTTTTCACAGAGCAAACAAAGAATAATTCCATTCACCACAAAATTGCCCCACATAAACCTAATTTCTCTTGGACCTCCAAAAAACATTTTCCATAACTCGCCTACCCTCGATCACCCCCAAAGCACCCCCAACATCCGCTCCCCAATTTACACGAGAGTTCAGCATCGCTGAGCGATAAGCGGTGCTTATTAAGAATTGAACGAGAACCTCGCTACGCCTGGAAGACCGTTTTTGTTGCCTACTGTTGACGCTCTTTAAACGGGGGGCGTACACCCTCGGGGAATCGCGCCCCTCGAACAATGTCTGCTCGTTACGAACACAGCCGCGGGTATTTGTCAGCAGCGACGGCTGTTTCAGCGGCAATCGAGACAAAGCGCAATTAATAGCGGGTGGGCCCGATTCTCCGGGCATTACCCGCGAGATGAAGCATCGACGAGGAAGCCACGATCGACGTGGCTGCGATTTGCGCGCCGACGAAGCGACCGCTTCCGTTGGTGTTGTCGTTGCGCACCCGCGAAACGGGAATACCCCTGCACACGCGGCCACTGTCGGCGTGAACCATTAAGCGAATCTTGCCAGCGGAAAGCATTGTGCCGATAATAACGTGCTTGATACCGCGGCGCAGCGTTTCGCGGGGGGAAGCTGAATGGAGCGCGGGAACAATTCCACGGGCTTCAAGGAGACACTTTTGTGTCTACTGTCGAGTTCAAACTGAAACTGTAATTGTTTTTACGGCGAAGCATCGGTGCACATCTTTATGTTGCGCATGCCCATACAGTGGTTTTGCGAGGTTTTTGTAAACTTTTTGGTTGTGTTACTATTGGTCGGTGGTTTACATATGTATAGACTTAGGAGTTGAAGTAAAAAATGTTGGGAAGTACTTGGTAGTTGCTTTTAAAAGCTACAGGCCGTCGAGGTGTTCGCGAAAACAGGCAAGAAATACCCGGGATTGCGAGGCATGTGTTTTTTCAATAAATACGAAATTAGGAAAAAGATGACTTAAACTCCCCCTAATTTCACGCGGATTATATCATATTTCAGTTTCATCAAAATCCCTCGCTTTAAACGGGAGATGTGATCGATTTGGCGTGGAATGAAAGAAGGAAGATTTGCAATCTTCGATAGCTTATATATTTTAAAGAAACTTGGAATGAGAAAAATGATGATTAGAAAAATCATAACTTCTGAACTCAGTTTTCAACCTATATACTCCAATACTTTTTTAACCAGAATATACAGATGCATCGACTGATGTAGAAAAAAATATACAGTTGCATTCAAAGAAATTGAGGTGATCTCGATTTTTTATTGAATAAAAAGATTTTTATCAATATTTACTTTTGCAATTTGTTGTCAACTGAATACTGACTAACTTTTGTTCACAAAAATTTTTTATCAAATTATTTTTATCACGTGCATTTGAAGATAGAACTTTTTCATTAAAATATATTTTACATATGTAAGCTTATTTAGGCTAAAAAAAGAAGAAGACTCTAAATACGTTAACGTAATGTATTGTTATTATAAACTTTTAATAATAATATATAAAAATCGTAAACATAATTATTCATATAAAACATAATATAAAAAACACACTTCTTATTAAAAAAATTTATTTCTCAAATAATCGCAGTTAGTAGCAGAAAAGCGCGTTATTTTCATAAAGAATAAAGTTAAGGGAACCAAATATAAAATAATCACGCATACATTTTGTTACGTATTTTTTAAAAAGTCAGTTGAAATAAAATTTTCATTCTCGGGACTAAGACGTTTTCTAATGATCAGTAAGGCCATAAGACTAAACAAATAATTTTGAAGCACACATACCCATAATACTAGAATCCATGGTTAATAAAGTGAGCCAAGAAGGTCTAAATAAAAAAAAAAGAAAGTAACTCTGCCGCGTATGAATTTCGAGTGACGCTTGAAGTCCTTAGATTCCAGGTTAAGATGGTAAATAACATCGTAAACAACTACGGTAACCTAGCAAGCATAACCGAACTCGATTCCTGAACATCTTGATGTAAATATTAGATGATAAATATCATCCTGCAAAATATTTGATTTTTCAATTTTCGTCCATGTATCAACGCACTGTGCGCCGTGTTCGAATTTAAAAGTTATCCATCGTCTCCATTAATCATTTCCCTTAAAATTCTCTACAGACCCCCCAAAAAATTTACGAAAGAGCCTTTCATACGCATATTACGAAACTCTGATACCCAGTTTGTCGCTGTAACGTCGACCAAATCGATACGATGGCAATGACCTTGTCAAACGATTTACTGCGCGTGCGGATCTTCAAACAAGATTATTTTTCCCTGTATCGTAGTAAACAGACTCACCTATCGGAGACGCGGTGTTGGCTTCCCGAAGACTGACTGTCTCTGGTTCAATCGCCGCTTCGTCTTCCTCGATCAATGGTGGAGGAGGTGCCAAAGGTCGCGACTCGTAGCCCCAGTGCTGCCGAAAAGCACGTGCGCCGCCGTCCAATCGAACACGTGGCAGTTCGACGAACATTGCGTCCCCCAGCTGCAAGCAAAATTGATAATAGTTTTGGTACGTGCCCGACACGCGATAAAAAGAAATGTGGCCAGCAGTTTGGAAGCAACAGTGGAGGATAATATTATAAAATGCTATATACTTAAGTAGGAAAAAGACTGCGGAGTATTTTGTGTGGAATATTAAGAGAATGAAGATGAAATTGGAAGCCCGCTAGTGGTAAAGTCGTAGGTATGTAGCAAAACAGAAATATTTAGAAATAGGGGAAATATTTAGAAATGCGGGAAATATTAAGAAATATGGGAAATATTTAGGGGACTTTAAAAACACTGAGAATCCCGCGAAAATTAAAATGTGTTCTCCAACTGGAATCACAAGTTTCAGAAATTAATCATCCAGTAAAATCTACAACCCATTCCCCATGTATCCTATTTTATACAAATTTCCACGGAACTCTGCACAAGTGCATCTCGTAAAGAGACTACAGATCTACCAATAGTACACTTTCACCACTAACGAATATCAAATGAAATTCCCTTCTCATTGTCAGACACACACGACACTACATACATGAAAGTCGTGAACACATGCTCGCGTAGGAGCGACGGATAGAGTGCTAAGGCCACACATACAGCATTGCAATGAAATCAAAGGCGTTTCAAGAGCAGCTTCTCATATAATCCAGAAACAGTGAACGAAGCAAGCACATCACACGAAAACGATCCGCAAGCACTTTCCCTGTCACGACACTCACGTAACACCGAATCACGTCCATTTGGACAGCGCAGGTTAGCCAGATGACCGCGTCTAATTAATCGTACCGCGGCCGATGTCATCGAATCGCAAGACCGGTTCCTCCGGATCGGCGCGATCCTAGGAGGGATCAGCGAGAAAAAGGAGGCGCCGTTTCACGGATCACGGCCTCCCGCGAGACGCCGGACGGCCAACAGACTGGATCGTGTCTGCCGGTTTATCTTAAAATACCGTGGATTGACCTGACGACACGCTGACGTCACTAATTAGAACTCGTTGAACATGGTGTGCAGCATCGCCGCGCAATGGGGCCTCGTGAAATCCGAGGGACTGGGCACCATTGCTCCCTTTGTGGCCACCAGGCCTGTTTCTCGCACGAGAGAAAAGGAGAGAGCAGACGACGCGGAGGGAGAGGGCAAATTATTAATTTTCATTTGTTTCGCGCGCCGGACTGCCCGCATCGCTCGCTATTATGCGCCAATTATCGCCCCTAACGAATTTCTGCCCGCACACTCGCCGAACCGGACAGCTCGCGATTGACCGAGCGAATATTCGCGACAGACCGTGGTCGTTTACGTTTATGATCCGTGAGAGAGGAACGGATGATTCCAATCGTTCTGTGATTTCGGGGGTAGGGGTTTGATACTTACACCCGCGCCTTTTGCGAGAAACTTACGCCCACTGCCCGGTTCTTTTTAATCTCTTAATTATTTTCAAAAAATCTTTCAATGGTACAGTGGGGTGGGTGTTACTTTTCAACATCCGAATTCTTTTGCTCTTGGTCCCTATTATCGTTCCATTTCATAAAAAAATAATCCCTTAAAAAGTTTATTGCAATCGGATAACAGAAAAGGATGTCGACGAGGCCTTAAAGTTTAGAATTCATCAATGGTTTGAATTTAGAGAATTTCGATAGAGCTTACCTTTTTTGAGAAATTCTTTAAAGAAATACGAAAACAAATTTCGAGACGTATAAAGAAGGGCCACCCTAATGGTAGGTACAGTTCTATCGATGGCAAATATGGAATAGATACAGTTGAATTCCTAGGTGCACGGAAAATATCAGATCTGAATCGTGAAATCATCTTGAAATCACGTGTAGGTACCTACTGTTTCTAACTGTTCGTATTTAATTTCAATTTCGTGTCACTGAAATCCCGCTGCCTCCAAGCACCCCACAGATCGCTCGATTTTCAGCACCGTTCCAGCGGGAATATACACAGGAAGGTCTCCATGAAAAGTTTATCTTATCTGCGTCTCCATTTGCATAGAAACTTTTCAGAACTGATGTAAATGTCGGACACCACAATTCCGTCACGAGGAAGCTGGTAGAATCCACGGGAACGTCTAATAATTACGTTTCCCCGCCCGCACTTTCATCCAGCCCTCGAATTATTCAAATCCAATCACCATCGAGTCCGAAGGTAAATGAAAAATTCATTAACGGCGCGTTTATTTCGTTTTTCCCGCCCGTCTGTTGCAGCCGTCGCGCGTGCAGCGCGGCCAAAAATTCGATTCTTGCAAACTCGATTCTCGCCGTGACCAATAAAAGAAAGGGGCAACGGCGGGGCACCGCCGCGATCGATCGCGGTTAAACGAGCTGCGACTGCAGTCGCAGTCACCGCGTTAACTGCAATTACCAGGCTACCGCCAACGAATGCGTCCAATTACATGATCCCGTATTGGCCGCGGAGATCACACGTGCAACAATCCACGGCAGCACCGCCAATTAGTATTCGCATTCTTCGCGCACGACTCCCGCACGAGAATACGTGACCCCGTTTTCCTTCGGGGTGCTCCATTAACGGAATTACGCCCGTCTGTAATTCCGCTTCTGCTCTCACGCGCCGCCCTTTTCTCGGCTTCCGTGCCCGGCTCCCACGTTCCTCGCAATTCCATCGAACTCCAAGGAAATCTCGACGAAATCGCCTCCATTGTCGGCGATATCGCGGCGTAGTAGTCCGCGAGGTGAATCGTGGATCACGAGAGCACCTTTCATAGATCATTTTGAGTGAAAAGTGCCGATGTGCTTAGAGAGATGGACGCTGGTTCTGGTTTTCTTGACGAGCTCTTCATGAAATGATGACTTAAACCCCCCCTAATTTTAGGTGGACTACGTCATATTTCAAGCTCATCAAAATCTGTGGTTACAAATGCGAGATATGATCGATTTCACGTGGAGGATTTTACTTCCAAGAATTGCAATTTTCGACGGTCTGTATTTTTTAAATAAATTCGATAACAGAGAAGTGATGACTTAAACTCACCCTAATTTCACATTTAACATATCATATCTCAATTTCATAAAAATCCCTAAATTCAGATTGAAAAATATTCGACCAACAGTGTTGAATTATTATTACCCGCGAGTGAAATACCTATTATCAGTTCCATCATCCACTGAACATCCACTGAGGGATCCACTGAGGGATTTTCCCCACAAAGTGTTCCCAGACAGAACGATACCATGGAACACCATGAGACACAAAGCATCATAGACGGTTGAACGGGCGAATTAGCTACGTGCATGGAAACGAAACAATGTGGCAGCGAAACGGAGCAGGCTTACGAGGCAGGACGTGAAAAGGATCTTGCAGGAGCGCGAGGACGAAGAACGGCGAAGACTCGTCGCGTACGAAATCGTATTACACGGGAACGTGGAGGGACAAAGGGGCGAGCGGCGTTGTCTAGCCGTCTGAGTAAATTCGGAGGAGTAACATCCTTCAACAGCCAGCCGAAGAAACGACTGGCGGAAAGCAACGGGTCGGACGAAGACGAAGCCTCCTCGCTAATTCAATCCCTCCGATTACACCCCTCCGCTTTCGTTACGCGTCCCCTTTCCGCGGCGTCGCGAGCCAAGGAAACAATTAGTCACGATTCACGGGGACCGTGAATTTGCTGATATCAAAGCGAGGACACTCGTTCCGCTCCTCGTCAAGGGAGAAGGAAAACTATTTGTGGAGCTTGTCGAAAGCATGGCTTACCATCTCGGTCTATCTCGCAGCAAATCTTGGATTTTGTTAAACGTAAGTTGTGCTTTACGATATGAACGGTGCTTCACAGTGGGCCTCGGGAATTAATTATAATAGGAATGAATCTACTTCTTGCAGAATACGTCAAATGTGGACAATAGTTTTCAGGGAAAAGAAAACAGAAAATTAAAGGTTCTGAGTTTTATACTTCAGTATCAGATTTACTAGTTAAGCATGAAATTGCAAGCTTTTCTGAGCTGGTAGATTATTAGTAACTTATTAGCTATCTTTGTGTGCTCGAGCTATTTCGATGTAAAGGTTAAAGTATTTATTTCAAGCTCGTGTAGCATGAGTCCGAATGGAAATGAGGATGAAAAGGATGTGCATGATACAGAGGCGAACACATGACCACGGAAAAAAATAACGTGAGCTAAAGAAGACGACAGCGTATTAGAAAGACAGACACAACACTTGAAGACAGAAAGAGAACAAACCTTGGTATGAGACTTGAACATACAGGCGGTCCCGGCGAACAGCTGCGTCCAAGGAAAGATACAAATTTATTACTAATCGTGTTCCTTTATCGTGTGGAGAGTTCCAAAGGGATCTAAAGAATCGATGTGTAAAGTTCTAAAGATCCCTTTGGATTCGGTGATTTTCTTTGCTGAGCTACATGTGCGTTCTCGGAACCATTCATGCTTAGCGTATTTAAAAATCAATCTTTTATAGTCAAATCGTTCCTTGATCGTGGTCAAAATCTTTGAGAATGATTAATTACTACAAGCACTGATTACAAACATGATTCCCTATATATTCTGACTGGCATACCTGTTCTTTTTACGCAAAGCATGCAACTTGGCAAAGACTGTATTCCAAGTCACAATTATGATATCGCAATGATATTATAAAAATAAATAGAAACATTAATATTTTCTTTAGAAAAAAAAAGAATATCCCGTTTTGTTTAAATGCATTCTTGCATTATCCAGCCTCTTTTCACTCCGTTTAAAATCATTAATTAACAATTACGACTATGACAATGAAGATTGTTTAAAAATACTCTGGCTACTTCTCTGAAACTAAATTTCTTTTGACTGAGAATTTAACAAAACCAACTCCACTGACATAATACATGAGGAAACTCTACTACACCTATGTTTCTTCCACAATTCCTTTAGAATCCGATCTGTCAATCCTAAAACAGCAGTGCTCCGTTATTCTCGCCCACTGCACCGAGGCAGATGAGAGTTTTCCTATGGAACGTGCATGACTGGCAGCAAGGGCCCCGCTGCTCGTACAACGCGCACGTACACGTGGTTTGCGGGGGAGACGCCGAGCATAATTAATTGGCCGCTGACGAGGATAATTAATGTCCCGAGACCACGGTTAAATTAATCGAGTGCTCCTCGAAGAGCGCGCGATATTACGATCGTCATTATTGCCACTACGCTCCGTGTCGTAATTTCAGCGATTTAGATGCGTTCCGCGGTCGCTCTTAATCGCGATTAATAGATCGAGCTTGGCGAGCCAGGACGACGATCGGTTCTCGAATCGATGCACAGGGACGAGCACGAGCAAGAAACCTTTCAGGTGAAGATGAAGAGGAAAACAGATATTGCTATAGATTTACATTTCCAACTCATCTGTTTCAAACAACTCTAAAAATTTGAGTGACTTGAAGAATCCGAGTGGCTAGATTGGTAGAAGAATTTAAACTAGAAAGATCCAAATAGCCTCATTTTTCTTTGACTTTACTCGAGCTGCTCTATTAAGGCGAATTTATACGGTTCACTTTGGTTGAACAATGCGGTTGATTCAACAAATTTGGAAGGCGAATATTTTCACACTTTAATGAAATTGACCACGCTGGTTCGCTTAAAAACGACGGCGAAGGAAATTATAGAAAAACAATTGTGTGGCGCGAAACAGTAGGTACGCTCTGTTCACAAACAATACATCGGCGCAACTAAAATGAAGCTTTTCAATATTCAAGATGCGTGTTTAAAAGTGTTCAATTTGGACGAATAATAATTCTTTTCTTTATTTCGCCAGTAATATTAAGAATAATAACAAGAAGATAAAAAACATAAATACATATAAGAAAACAAGAAATATGAAAGTAGTAGAGTTAAAAATTGAAAGTAATGAAATTAAATGTAAAAGTAAAAGTAGAGTGTAAAAGACGAGGTCCAGCTGTCAACAATCGACCTGAATGGACAACCGCATTGAACAGAAGTCGAAACTCTGTCAACTTGTTTCAATCTTCAATTTGGTAAAACACATTGATTTCATGGTAATTTGCATTGTTCACTTTGCTTTCAATTTTATTCAAACAATCGCATTGTTCAATCACACTGTAAACCAAACCGTGTAAATTCGCCTTCACTCGAAGGTTCAACTACTTGAACAGCTTGGTTGCACATTTCTGGAACATCGTTCTGTGGCTCTATGGCGATTCCACATGGACCAGATGTGAACACTTCTGGCTCGAGTCGTTTCGCGAGACCCGCCAGTCTCGGTTTACTGACCGCCTGGAATAAGACTTGCTTCCCGTCTGTTTCGAGTTTCAATCGTTTCGGCCCGATTCGAGCCCCGTGGACGTGTCTCTGAAAGCAACGGGGCCACCTAATTCGATCCACACGATCGGCTAGCTGCGAACCGATTCGAGCCGGTTACATCCGTAAGTACACGTACGATCTTCCGACGATAATCGATCTGTCTGTAACGCTGCAATCGATTCGCGTCCCGGAAGTCTCGAGATGATAATGGAGCACGTATACACCCTGCCCCTTCGTGCTCCACCACCCGTTATGCTCTCCATGTGTCGGTGAATTGAGAAAGTTCCGCTGCGAGGGCGGAATTTCAGGGGAATGTAACAAGATCTTCTAGAAACTTTTCTCACACTTTCGGGAAGATATTTTAGGGTCCTCTGTGCATCCTTGTATAACAGAGTTAGATAAATATACTATTTAATGGATCTTTGATGTGTCAGCTGTTTATAGCGCCAGTTCATTTGTCCAGTAGCTTCATTCGCACGGGAAAAGTCAACACATTGGTGACGTATTCCAACTTATTTACCGACGTACTGTATTTTTTAAACAAATTCGTACGCTGGATGGTGAAACTCTCAGTGACTGAAGATGCCGCTCAGATTCCGCTGACTTACTTTCAGTCTCAAAGAAGAGCAGAATTTTTACTATCACACAGTATAAAATGTTTCTCGTGCTTCATCGGTGAAAGAGTATCTAGCGTCAGGAGGGTATGCAGCAACTATTTTTAGCGTCAATTCCATCGATATCTCCAGCAGTGTATTACATATTCATGCAAATTACGTCTCCTCCCAGCGATTTGCAATCTTAAGTCGCGTACACACTTCTAACAACGTCTAGTCACGCGACCCCGTTCAACTTGGACGCGACACTTTATATGGAAATCTGCAATCTCGTCGCGCGATATCAAAGGGTAACGCGGATGTCGCGGCGTATCGGGCCGCCATCATCCGCGGAATGTCGCTTTTTCTACAAAGCATCAAAGGAGGCTGAATGAAATTGCACGCCGCATGGACGTATGTATACTTCGAATCGATACCTCGACATCGAATAAAAACCGAGCACACGGTTTACACGAGACACGGTGAACGAGCAGAAACCATCGAACACTGACAGACAACTGACAGACAATTCCAGCCAATAATGAAACGATAATATCAATTTCGCCGTAAAATGTCGTTTCCATCTCTCTTGCCCTCAAAATACGCTTCGTTGGGGGGTGGAATTCCAATATCCGAGCATAATAAGGAATATTGCCAGGTAAACAGCTAGAGTGCTAGACAATATGCGCCAAGCGAGCTAAATTAAATCCCTGCAGCTGCTGACGGTGATGAGATTATACTTGCAACGTCTTCTCGAGAATGAAGGCACAAAGGTGAACCTCCTTCCTTACTGTAAAAGTCCCAACCACTGGGAGATTGGAAAATGCATTATGCATCCTGTGGGTTCGAAAAATTCTAAACAAGTCTCGTTTCATTCCATTTCCTCTTACATCGATAATTAATCATCTCGTTCAGGATTTTAATATTCACTAACTTAACCTGAAGTTCGTTCAAGCGTATATACTGCCCGCAGACTGTTACTGTTGAAAAAGTTGCTTATTTTAGAGGCAAGCGCGAGGAAAACTACAATACTTAGGACGCGGATATAATTAAATAACGCCTGATGTACGGGCTCAGCTTTTTATCGCGCGCTCCAAGGAAGCTCGACTAAAAGTTTCCTGATTTATTAGGAGTTATACATCAGAGGGTAATTTCTTGTTTCACGACGAGTGAATCACGGTATTGCTCGTTGCCTGTTCCGTCATGAGCAGCGGGGAAAGATTTATTAGAATGCCTCACATGCGAGCGCACCCGGCTTCGTTGCGAGAATCCTTCATGGAAAGTGGATCTGTCTCACTGTAATTTGCGTGCCACGTTTCCCCCACTGAACAATACTTCCAGGATGGTGAAACTGCCGAGGGAATTGGAAAAATACGAGAAACAGGAGCTATTCTTTAGGCTGCGCCATGTCCCTCCAAGCTGGAACATGGACTTGCTTAAATTATCTTTCCATTTCAACAAGTGTACATATATACGGTGTCGCCGGGAATCTACTATTTTCAAGACCAATTTCCTACGCAGAGTGATTTTAAATTAAGTCAGAATCTCAGAGGAAAGGTTCCTTTACAATTTTTGTTCACCATTTGCACGAAGTCTACTTCAAAGGCGGGTAGGAAAAATTTTATTAAAAAAAATGGATCTTTGGTGGGAGAGAACCTTTCTCATTTACCCAGCGTCTGTTTTACTTGACCTCGGTTTGCACAAATACAGGTGAAAAAAAATTCCTCTACAGTCTACACGGTGAAGCTTTCAAAAAAATAAACTGCTCTCCAAGCGCAGAGGAACGGTCCAGCGGGAAACATTTCCGTGGCTATTTCATGCGTGGTTCAATTTCTGGGAACTACACCCACGACTCCAGCTAGACAACACCCTGTGAAACTGTAGTGTAACTGTAAACCGCAATTGCTCCCATGGTCGCGTTTCCAAAGGGAACCCTGGGTCGTCTGCTACATCTTGTTAAGGTCCGGTCAGCGCGGAGGAGTATACGCCTCGTCTTGTCCGTTTCACGTGAAATTCTTCGATAACGTACAAGTGTCACCCTAGTTCTTTTATGTACTATATATTAACGTGACAGTCGATCAGTAAAGAAGGAGAAATTGCAAGCTAAAAAAAATTAAACTTTCTTGCTTAACACTTTAGTTACTAAAGATTGTAGAATAATAGCAAGATTAAATTCTACTCAAGTTCCAGCTCCCTCAGCAAATTATAGAAGGAGAAACTCAGCTTTCCTCTTCACAAGTAAGTTAAGAACATAAGTTCGTTAATAGCCAGAAAAATTAAACACATGCAAATTGGTATTTTCCATTTTCCATTTTCCAATCCTATCCTCCTTCAACTTTCATCTGTTGAATATAGGTATGTTCTACAGATATCTTCTCATTGTTCTACGATCCAGCAGTCGGACGACACTAATTTGAAGCGAGACATCCAATCAAGTACCGTCACCTGACGAAATTCCTTGGAGTCGCGATGCATTTGTCGAAACAAATTATGTCACGCTACTTGTCACAGAAATGATCTTTTAGAAGAGGGAAACTCTCGTGCACCTGCAACTGTTATTGTCATTTGAAACTGCTCCATCGAGGAGAGAATACACCCGTTGGCGCGAGCAAAGCGAAAATTACGGCCAGGAGAACGTTTTACGTGTTTACGGGGAGCTTTCGAGCGCGGCGTGGACAGGTTCATTGAAAAGAGAGCTTTCGAGAGCGATACGGGACGACGGGGGTGCAGCATGAATTTCTAACGAGGGACCACTCGACGACTTCCTCGGGGAGACGGAGCAACTGGTGAATTTCTAGGCCGTGCTGTTTTCCAAATGAAGCCAATAACGACACAACTGTATCGAATTATACGATGAAGGTATAATTTTGATAGGGAATTCCGAGGATAAGGCTTCCTCTGCGCGTAAATTTCACTTCATTCTCTGCGTCCCCGAAAGTTAGTGAATTCGATGAATTAGCTTCTAGAGTATTTGAAATTGGGGATGCTGTGTTTCAATACAAAAAAATTGAAATTTATTATTCCTGTATACACGTATTTTATTAACAATAAAAGCCTTCATATATTCTCTGCCATTTTCCTATAAACGCTGCTATATAATCGAGAGTGGTGAACAATGTTGGTGACTGATAAATTCTACCAATATTCCCTGAAAAGAACTTCTCTGGCTCCACTTCCGACACGTCGCTCTCAGTCGTTAAATAATCGAAATAGGACACGATTAAATACACCACCTCCTTCAGCTGACGCGACAATGGCCGTGTTTCTATTCGACAGAACGTGCCAAGCAGTGCCAAAACTGGGGCATCCTAGTTGAAAGGGTTAAGCAGCGCAGCAGTGAACGTCGCCGAGCGAACAATGAATTTCAATTTCACGTTGTTTACGAGCCCATCCCCGCCGGTTTCTTAATGCTCTTCGAGGGAACTCGGGTGAAGAAGTTCGCTTACCACTGGACGTTTACTGAAATCTGCGTGCGCCGAAAGTAGTCCGGTTAAAAAGAAACGCTTTCTTCGCGCTGCTGAATTCCCAACGGAGACGTTCTTTCACCGAGAAGAAGAACGGAACGCTGTTGGACACTTCTTGCCTTTTGTCCGCGCAGATTCATTGGGACGACGCAGCGAGAAGAATAATTAACGGGGCTCCGGGAAAAAGTAATTTATTTACTTCGCTCTTAATTTATTCGTGTCACGCAATTAAGAAGAAATTGTTTCGCAGGGGGCAGGTGGAATTCTTTTCTTCGTTCAATCGTTTGTCTTTCCTGTTCCACTAAGAGGAGGGGGGTTCGTTTATAATTACGGAGAATATTAAACGTTACTTTGGTGGCCTTCAATAGATACAGTTGCAAATAACTCTGTAGCAACGGAGACTGTGAAGAATTGAATTTCTTGGATTTCTAAGAAGACTACAGGAAGTTGCTGGAAGTTGGGGATACTTTCTGGAGAACTCGGTCGTGATATTCAGAGAGTTATTTTTAGAGAATACTTGCACAATATACCGAAGATTTTCAGGTAATGAATCTGTTATTGAGACGTCGACTTATTTAAGCAGATAAGAGTCTACCAAGATAAGCACGAGCAAATGGCTCCCGTGAGAAATTTTGTTGTTATTGTTTACTAAACAATGCTTCTCACCTAAAAGTTGGAGATCCCTACCCTTTCGTTTAAGGACAATATGGGGGTAAAAGTCCTGCAATTTATCATTTTTTTATTATTTTATATTTTAAATTTGTCACAGAGGCCGTTTGCTCATGCTTATTTTGCTAGACTCGTTATATAACTTCAATACCAAAGAGATATGTATATATTCTTGTATTTAAGATTCCACGACGCGTGACGTCCAATAAATAGCACAACTTTCACCCTGCCAAAAAGAATCACAAAAACGACTACCCCATTACTACATCGAATTCCACAGAAACATCGTTCACCATAAAAATCACTTTACCAAGCCCCACAAAAATTCAATTTCGTTTTTCTAAACACCCAAGGAGAACAGAGAATAAAAACCCGCGATCCTCTCGAAGCTAATGCAAGAGGGTATTAATGAACAAGCTTTCACGCATAATCGGCTTACATGAAAGCGTTATTTGCAAGCCTGATACTAGAGCGCATTCCCTCGCAGACAGCCGCAGACTGTTTCCATTTTGCAAGCCAACATCTGCCCTCTTTCCGCGCCGGTAAGGAGGAAGGAAAAAGCTTATCAAAAGAGATAATGGAGCCCTCCTTTCCATTGACTTGATAATGCGCAGCCTGTTTATTTTTACCCTTCCGCGCGTCAGTTGTCGACGAGCAGCCCCATGTAAATGCACCCCTAGCTCCCGCTATCCCCGCATAACTGCCGCCACCCTCTCGTCTTCCGTGCCACGCGAAATGCCATGACCTTTCGAACTCCCACAATCGCCCACGAGTTTGGCCGTTAAGCTTCAAGCTTCGTTCCGGCGCTATATTCAGCTGGGTGCACACGGTCGGCATTAACCCCTGCGAGATCGTTTCGCTGATGGAACGACCCTACGAAACTGAATATATTGGACGGTGGGCTAGCAAATTCTCCGATAGTTTGATTCATGGGAACGCGATGCATTAGAATTTTATTGGTTCCAAGGAAGGTGTGCACAGGTTTATTTCGGGGGATGTTGGAGGTTTGTCAAACGGACATCGTGATTGTTAGTGAAGTAAGAATTTAAGAATCTTATGCACTGGATGTGATATGGTAATTTATAATTCATTAAAACTGAGTGCAGTCGGTGCACTTGGAGGAAATCTTAGAGAAATCAGAAAAGGAGCAGGAGTGAGTTTGAAATTTCATCGTATCCACTGTTTTCTGGATTACACTGAGAGGTGAGCTTATTGGATTCTACTTAGTACCTACTATTTCTAGGATTACGGTATTGAAAGAGGTGGAAATGAAAGGGGAATTAAAATTGAAAATTTCTACTATAATCTTGTTTGCATTATGAAAATTAACGGTGGATACTTTTGTCTTCATGCAAGACCAAGTATTTCCACATATAAGGGACCAGGTTCGTGCGTCTCTATTCACCCCCTGCGATATAGCTGTAAGAAATTAGCTATATGTATACAAATTCATGCATCACGACCATTCTCATGAATAATTCATATCTTCCCTCACATTTCCTTTCAGTGCCTGTCGTAGAATTATCTTGCAGTACGTGCAGACAATAAGTACAGTTTGCAACGGATCTCCTAAACAAACGGAGCGAACTTACATTCGCAAGTAATTAAAGATTCAAAGCAGAATCACGCAAACTCCGAAAACTTCTTTCATTGTTTCATGTTTCCCATAAAAAATTCAAAGACTCTATTTAGAATCTCGGAAATTATTTAGTATTTGTGTATAAAAAAATTAGAGCTCACGTTCAAAATCAAGATTCTCCATTCTATTTAAAAAGAGAAAAAGTCCTTTCATATTTTCATATTAATAAATTGGGTTTAATAAAATCCGTAAAGCTTCTCCGTGGGGTAACAACCCTTGACTTCTGTACGCGCTCGGATGAATTCATAACCGAGATGGGAACTTAAAATTGAAGGGCTCCTCTGAGGATTATCCGCGGCTTCTTAGGTTATTAATCCAGGATATGACGAGAACGAATCTTCGATTATCCTTGGTTTATATGTATACTACGTTTCTCTGAGATTTTTCTACGAAATTTCCTTCCTCGAAGATCTTACAGAATTATAAAATTTAATGTTTCCGACTTCTGAGTGAAGGAAAGACTAAAACTCGTCAATTTTTGTAACCCTTAACTAATGACGTGGAATCTGGAAGAGTCTTCAGAATTAATTTTTTCTATATGTACCTTCTTTTCATTCGAAATTGTTTTAGGACATGTCGTGTCACGAAGGCAGTTTTCAGTGATTTTGAACAAAACAAGTAAAAGCATCTTTTCAAATATGTAATACAGTCACTAATAATTCCAGTATATTTTAAAAATAAATTTACGCTTGACAATGTCAAATTATTAAAGAGGAGTCTGTGAGACTCTACGTCACAGTTTATGTAACAAAGTGGAACGTCACCGGTTAAGAGTTAAACCTCGAGCTTTATAAATATTGTCCCTTTTCCTTTAAATTTATTTACAAACCTGAGTCTCCCGTCGAGACCCTTCTACTAGCTTTTCAATGTAAAAAGGAGACAAGATATTAAATCACAGTTTTTCGACTATTGGGTTTTTCTCGAGACCGCTCTCAATAAATAAAGGAGAGCGGTTTGCTGGCGAATTAAATTCGATAAACACTCGTCAACCCTTGATCAAGTCCAGAGAATATTTCCAGCAAGCAATCACCACGAAATACTATTATAAATATTATAATAAAATACAAAGTAGATACGAATATTTCAACCCCACTCAAAATCAACGTGCCTAATTTTCCAGCATTCGTGTCATATCTAATAAGCAGTCAAACACGTTACCACCTCTGTCCCCAAGAACAATAGGTAGAAAGGAAAACTGGTAGACGTGCGAACACGTATCTTCAAGGTCCACAAACATTTACTCAGCCCCGGTCGAGCCCAAGAAAATTCAGGAATCCGCCGAGTAGCCTCCTTCCCCGCTCCTCAAGAGTGATTCGAGTGGCAAAAGGGGTTGAAAGGTTCGTGAAAAGGCAGAGCCGATTTATCCGCCCGGGGTAGAGGTCCTTTCTCCGAATCCTCGCAGGATTTCCTTCGCGACGAGGCTGTGTGATCCTATCTCCAGCACCTCGAGCCACCGTGGAGGACGTGCGAGAGGGAGGGACGAGGAAGGAAGAGCTTTACGCCTGTGTATGGTGGCAGGAAATGCGTTCTACAGTCCAGGCCTTGCAAGCTCGCCTGCACCTTTCGAGAAAAAGGGGATATCGACTCGCAGGAAGGGGATAAGGGTCGACAGGGAAGCAGATGAACAGGCACTTTCGCCTCCTCGGCCAAGATAGACGAGGCTGGATCGACTGGCCTCGCCAAATCTCGAGCGTTGGATCGTCTGGCGGCAAGTAAGACACCTTGTTCTGGGAAAATACGTGCCCAATGGCTGAATGGAGGAAGCTGCTCCTTGGGCAGATGCTCTACCTTGACCAACGAGTCCACTTCCAAATGGAATCTGTGCAGAGTGGTCGGTGGACCTTGAAACGAACTCTTAAAATTATTTTCGTGGTTCCTCCGAAGAATTTTTACCCTCGCGCGACTGTACCATGTGTACACTTTTTCAACACCGTACGACTGAATAAATTTCTGAGATAGGCTTAAAAGAAAACTTGCAGCATCGAGTCTACCTTCAACCACCAGGGCTGCACACGTGTAAACCAATATAGCAGTGCCGAAATATAGTAGATCGGATGACGTTCGCCGAATCAGGGGACCAGGATCGCGGTTAAGCAATCTTTTTAAAAGCCAGGCCTCCATTAAATAGCCGGTCAAAGATCCCAGCGATACCTCCTTAACCAGACGCCAAAGAGGAGTCAGGGCTTCGCGTCCACGCAGATGCGAGAGTCGCAGATGAATCAAAGGGGGTCTACACGGGCAAAGACAGATAGGGAGCGAACTACGAGCAGCGGAAAGGGAGAAAGGGGGAAGCGAGACGGCTAGATTTAATCGCGCCTACCCTATTCCTCTCACGTCTTTAAAGGGAGGCGTCGGTGAAGGGAGACGGGCCGGGAGGGGCAGGGGAAAGGGGATACAATTTAATACAGAGGACCCATTCGTTCACCCCCGGGGGAAGGACCCCGTGGAGGAGAGGTTGCATTTTTTACTCGCTTGCCGTTTGTCTTGTACGTGACGAGTATGAAAGCATCGAATCCAAAGAATCCAGAGGTGGAAAGGAAGCGTTGACGGTGCGGGGGGGAATATTGCGCACTTGGACCAAAATATATGCATACATCGTTCTTTCCCCTGGAGCTTCGTAGTTCTCTTCAGGGGAACTTTTGCGAAATTTATAGGGTTGGCGTATTTTGGGAGAATATTTGAGGGGTAGAACTTGGGGATAAATAAGTTGCTCAAGATATTGAACGAGGAATCCAGGAAATGTGTTAACCCTAGGCAGGTCGTGGCTGGGTCAGTTTAGACCCGTACACGACTTTCTTTCTTTTTCTACCACTTGGGATAGGAGAAGAGTTTTGCAGCAAGTGGTGTTTAGAATTCTAGATTCTACAGCAGTGCAGTCCTGGATATTTATTTAATAAAAACAATTGGTGACTTGAGTCAGTCAATGAGTTAGGTTTCTTTCAGAATGTGGGTCGAAATACATCCAGACAGCGTACAGGAAGGTGTATGGTCCAAATAATATGTGCTTTAAGATATAATATACTGTGGTGTTATAAATTTTTAGATATAATGTACTGAAGCTTTCATTCTTTGAAGTGAAGAATACTTAAAAATGATAAACTTTGAACACTCTGTTCATACTGCTTGAAAATGTGTCTCCTATATGGTACTTCAGGTTATTTAATACTGGCTATTGAAAAAATTCATGGCCACACTGTGGGTTTATGGGGCTTAGTGTCTTACGCTGTGGGTGTTCGTTTAGATAGTGTTTCATATCCCCTGCTTTCAGCGATGAATTATAAATAAACGTTCACACATGAGGACAAAAAAATCCAATATAGATTCTGTAATATCGTTAAGGAGGGCATTTATGATTTAATACCAGAATCACCTTCATTATTAATAATCTAGAGCCTAGACTGAAGTCCATAAAAGACAGACGATAAAATGGTAGACTTTCAGATCCAAACATGAATATGGCACTTCATTTAAAAAAGAAAAAAGAAATAAGTAACACAATCTTCTTTTAGTCTCCTTTAAATCAAATTAAATAGCCCAGATTGCTTTACTGATAAAAATAAGGGAGGTGGGCAACCGTAACTCATTGTCAGTACACCTGACAAAGAAATAAATTGTGTAATCAGTTGAAGTTAAGTTGCACAAGATACCGTGTTTGTGAATCCAAGTGGCAGAAAGGAGATACGAGTATCCAGGACTGTGCAAAAGAAGAGCGAAGCAAGCCCTTGAATATTCCTGACAAGTTACTGTGCAGCAGTGAAAAATGGACAGCTCGAGGGCTTTGGGAGAGCAACGATTGGTCGAGGAAAGGAAGAAGCTGTCCTTGAGTGCATCGGGGGAGCCGTTATCCAGGGATGAAAGCGCAGGGTGTGCACTCTCTCTCTCGCGGCACCCCGTGCATAATTTATCACCGGGGTGGATCAAATTCGGTGGCGCGTATCGAAGTGTCTGGGGCCACGATAAGTCGTAATAATTTACGGTCAAAAGTTCCCTGGCGAAAGTAATCCGCGAGGATTCCAACCCCGTCAGGTATTAAAGGTATTAACTTTCCTCCCTGTTATAATCGCTTTCGCGCGTTGCGCTCCAACTTCAGCCCGAGTTCGTTAACTTCTCTGTGCATGGAAGTTTGATGACTGATTGATATACTTCTTTAGGTATTTTCAACAAATTTGGGAAATTATTAGAGTATTTTTTAATATGCTGCTCTCTGGAGAAGAGATTGACGATGAAAGATAATCGATTGGTGGGACTTATGAAGTACAATTGCAGTTAATAAGGAACTTGGAACAATGGAATGCTAAACGTAGTAAAATTGCGAATTTAATAACACTCGTTATTCTGTTAACTTCACTTGTGCCATTAAAATGGAAAATTGTAGATTACTCCCGCAAATTCTTGTGGATACTATATGCATAAATTCATCGACTCACTTTTTAAATTACACTAATTAAGTAACGATTAATTAGACAGTGATTCCACTTTACGTAGAAACCATTATTCGTTCAATCACACAGGAATAGGAGCATGAGGAGTTACGTTTGATCTGGCTTCGCGAGCTCAGCCACTAATGGACCCAGGCAAGAAAATCCCTCTTATCCGCGAAGTTATCGGACTCCGCGAGCCGTAATGAAAGTAAAATCCCTAGGAATCACGAAGAAACCTCACAGCTGCCTCACTTCAATACCACAAGCTTTTCATGCGTCTAGAAATCGACACTGTTTTCCTTTTCCCGCGGAAACAATGTCCCCTAGCTTCGCCTGTTATCATCTTAATGCACGCCGCGGGAAGTCCTTAGCATGCGCCAAGATAATGAAATTCCCATCGGACTCGAAAGGTCAACTTGCTTTCCAGGTGCTCAGATAGTGCGGGGTCTCGTTCATCGATTACCATTAAATTCGTAATGCGTAAACTTGCCGCAAACAGCTTCGTTCGTATCTTAACCAAGTGGTTTGTCGCCCACTGTGCTTGCCAATGGAACTTTACGAGTCGAAGGTGTATTTAACTGAAGCATCTAAGTACCATGGCAACTGATAAACCTGAATCTTATGCTTCGATGTAATTACTGTACTATTCCACAGAAAATGCGAGAATTAAAAACGAACAAAATGTGGCAAACAGCGAAATTTACCTAAAATTCTCTCAAAAACAAAGCCCTATTTACAGAAATTTTAGACCCTCGACTTATATTTTCATTAAGAATCATCTTCTTGTCAGTTGTACCGCCAATAACGGATGACCTTTCACGCCAACAATATTTAATCAGTTCTTCTCTAAAGATATATCCTCCATCATTTATTTAAACCACTATTCGAGCTGCTCGCCTCATATCAATATGCTTCCACTTCGCACACAGCCCGATTATCAATCTTTTTAACCCCGATCGAAGCTGCCCGTGTTCCACGGCATTTCTCAAAAGCAATACAAAGGACCATCGTTATTTGTCAGCAACGTTTGTACTCAATACACGGTGTCTGTATCAAACGCGTGCCCGCTCCATTATTCGTCCACCATTGTTTGTCCCTTTGTCCTCGCCTCAGTTTTTCCCCCGATTTCCCGAATGTCTCGCGCGTTCCCAGCAACCCCCGGCGCCCTCTACGCAACGGCTGAGCCCTTGTTATTACTAAATCAAGACCAGCGCCAGCCCTCTTTCAGCCTGTCCCGGCTCACGTCCTTTTCCTCCTTCCGTGTAATCACATTCGAGGGGTCTAGGAACACGAGACCCTTCGTTACTCGACGCTGAACCGCCCTCAAGGAATAGGGTTAACGGCCGTCGTGCTTTTTTTAACCCTCCCGGGCCTCTGAAACGGTCCCTCGCTTCTTCCGGGTGGAATTTAGTCGGCAAGTAGAGAAAACCCGTGCACGATCAGCCGTACTGTTATTGCTGCGTACACACGCGCTGGCTCGTTTTCGCGATCGAGACACGCGATTTTCACTCGCGTTGCAGGTTTAATGACCGCAATTTTTGTAACATAATTGCATTGTTTTTCTTCATCTAAATGAATTTTTTGTTTGGGGTATAGAGGTAATGTAGCATAAGCATAGTACTTTAGAATGTTCTGCTGAAAATATAATTTCTATTTTATCCCAAGAATTAACATTTGACTTTCTACTGTTTAATTCCTTCTGACTCTGCAATGAAACTTCTTATCTTCCTAGTTTTACGATACCTTCCTACTCCAAGTCAACATCAAACAAATTTAAATATAATACGGAAATTGAGGCGTTTGCGTTTCGGTATCATTATTCGCCCCCATAATTGCTGGCAAACGCATCGAATTATTACATCATCCCCTCGGGGAGCACAAACGAATCCCTTTGTCCCGCGAGACTATTTATCACTGGCTCTTCGATCAAAGCCAATCCCTAATTTAAGGATCCATCGGTGGACCGTTCCCTTTGCCGAGGAAACCTTCACTTTATCCCAGAAAAATTGAAGGAAAGGAATATTACAGACGGGCGACTGGTCTTCCGCTTGCGGATCCGTCATTGATACTATAATGAGGAAAATTTCTCTTTCACCGACGGGGAAAAAAGCCCTCGAGCCGACCTGGGATGGTTATTATGCACACAGAGGGTGTACGAATAAATTCAAGGAGTCCTCTCATGCGAAACACGAGTGGCGACGCGGGGTTTCCGCAGCCAGATTCCACGGAATTCGCAGACCGCCTTAAACATGTAATGGCTACCACTTACACGGGCCAAGTCGTGTAGCTACCAAGGACCCGAATCCGCGGAACACGAGGGCTTTCAGAAAAATAGCGCGCATTTCTCGGAGCCTTCGTAAGGACCCTGAGATCGAATGGGGAATTGGAAGTAATCATAAACTTCTTCTAGGTCAACGTAATGTTTCACCTCTGTTTGTTCCTTAGTACCTTTGTCTTGTGAATTCAATGTGTTAGTAGGTGTAAATGTGTTATAAACTGTTATAAGATTGGTGTCCTATTTGTTGGTATATGCACTGATGTACCTATAAGATGATCGAATTTTTTCTATTATAAATACAAAGAAGTATTTCATGAAAAAATATCACAGTACACTATAAGAAAATGCGAAAGAAATTGCTTTTAAAAAATTATAAAAACTTTTATAAAATTAAGTAAACTAGAAGATTGAAAATTTTATATCCAAATTTCTATAGTTACTTTATTCCGAATTTCGATTTCTGTGTATTTAAATATTTCTGTGTATTAAATATTTCCTGTAGTTCTATGTAGCTCACAGCCCTTCGGTCTCTGCAATGAAATTGCTGACAATACTAGCCTACTTTACCTAACAAAGAAGGCACCCAAGAAATAGCTTTCAGGGAGGAATCGAAGAATAAGAAGAAGGGTCCACGGAGACTCTTTCACACCAGGATAATTGCGTCCAAGGGACTCTACTAGTGGACTCTTAAAATTAGCTAATCCTGAAGGGGGGTTGCTTTCGAGCAATGTAATAAGTAGAATTCTCATTCTTGGTGCTTTCAGAGACGGAGAAAAAGAGGTGCAAGTCTGGGACACGGCGCGCGGCGTCGGCTACACTTAGGGGATCTTACGAACGACCAAAATGGATACGGAACAGGAGATCTTCGCCGTTCCCGAGCTTCTACGTTCGTTCGTTTCACGGGCAACTATGCACAGCTCAGAAGGACCACGGTTTTACGAATAAAACAGCACGACGGAGAGGAAACTGCGGAATTAAACGTGTCAATGAACAGATATTTATAAAGACACTTAGGGGGACAGAAAATTGCTTCGAAGTCTTGCATCGTTTTAATAAAACCCTCAGTTTGTCGAAATGAAATTTTCTGAATTTAATAAATTACACAAAATTGAAAAGAAAATACTTGAAATTTGCTGTTCCTAGATGATGAAGAATACTTTTTATTTGTTTTCCATTCAAATTAGGTAAGAGTGAGCGAATATGCTACTGAACACTGTGAAACCTCTTTTGCACTACCTGGAAGAAAATGGTTCCTCAAATTAACCAAGTTTCGTATTCCTACGCAACTTTAAAATATTCAAGGTATCTCGTTTTTCCTCTTTTTAATATAAGTTTGCAACGATGCGAGATAGAGCAAAACTTTAAATATAAGAATTGTTCAGTTCTTTATGCTCTATCACACTGCCAAAGGAAAAATAAAGTTACATTAAAAAACCGCGATAACTTTAGGGGCTAATTTCACCCCTTCATTTCCCCGCCCACCTTTCCTTCGAACATTTCCTTCTTAGATTCAAATCCACAAGTCCTTTCTTTCGAATTCAAATTTGTAGCCTACGAGTATCCACCTTCACTTCTCAAACATAGCGCTCTAAAAAAAACATCGGTGTTGCAGGCGCGCTGAAACTGAACACCGTGCATCGACGCTTCGCGTCTGAATAAACACTTCATACATATTTGAGAAGTAGCCTTAGCAGGGAAAAAAGAACAAATGCACCGGCGCAAGAACTTCTTTCTTTATACCTACCCATGGGTAATATCGACTGTAAAAAAGATACCATCAACTTTTACCACCGTGCCGCGTAGCTTGCAGCGATCGTGGCGAAGATGCAAGGGGCTTCATAGTAGATAAACTGCTGGAAATACAAGGGCAAGGGACGAATAAAAACATGCCGGAGGTAGAGCGGCAGCTGTGGCAAAAGTGGGAATGGAAGTCGCGGTAACTCCGTCGGAAAGTTATTAGTTAAGTAAGCTTTCAAGGGAAATCCTAGAGCGCCCGGCCCCCGAGACCATAGGGGGCACAGCTTCTGGCAAAAGTTCACAGCGAAACTTCGATTGAGTTTCTTTTAGTCCCGATTCGCAGCGGACCGTGTTACATTCCGCGGAGTGCGATGGTTTGCGGTGCGCACGCTGCAATAACGTAAACGTTCGATGCCCAGCCGCCCCCTCGACTGCATGAACGCGGAGCATCGACGATCGTGGTCGTTGGAAATGTATATTTTCGCGCCCGGAGGAATGTTTTTCTTCGTTTCTGTAGAATCGAGAGGGTCGTGGTTGGAACAAGCCTGGGCAAAGTTCGGTGCTGTTTGAATTCAAGTTTGAAGAAGTTGAATTTGTGGAGACTAGCAGTCCTCTTCGAAGGAGCAAGCGAGCAGTCTAAATGAATTAGTTGCCCTGGTAGTGCAGTGAAGTAGGAAGATAACTATAAAATACTTCGAGAAACAAATCCGAGGCGAATTATTAATATTAAATACCTCGTAAATAATTAACCATCTACGTTCAGAACTACCTATCATTAGTTCCTCTAACTCAAGCCTTTGAGCAAGATCTTGTCAAAAAATCTAAGTTACGCTTGAGGGGCCTATCTGTTAGCGAACTCTTGGGGATTCGACCACAATCTCACCAGATATTCGCAGCAGCCGTAGTTTTGGTTAGAAGTCCAAAGTCTTGAAAGCGTTTGAGCACACACAAACGAGAGGGTAGAGGGGTATAAACTTTCTAATCGAATTAGAGGGTAGACGCCCCTTTGCCATTCCAACCGTACACGATCAAACAAGACAGACCCCTTTTGGGCGTGTGCATTGTGCACGCGTGTAAACGCGATAAAACGCGGGATTCCTGTGAGCGCGTAGAAACGCCGATCCCAACAACTTCAGGTTTACCCAGTTGGGCTTGTGTTTGCGCGTTAAATATAACTAGGCGCCGCAATCACGACTGTTACAACGTCGTTTAGAAAATTAATTTGAGACGGAGTTTATCCAACTGCGGCCCACGAACTTCTCCGCGCTCGCGAATCCTGTGCGAGGAGTTTAGATTGAATTTAAGGGAGCTCAAACGTAACGTGGGACTGATACTGTATCGAGACACATACATACCGTTCTAAAAATTTCGATCTGGTTTTAATATATATCAAAATTAAAGGTATCAAAAAGAATCGATACTTCTTTTAAACTTACATAAGCGAGTGTATCGAGACCTGTTTGGTATCTACCTACACGAAAATATGGATAGCTACTTGGTACCTACATGAAAATCTCGATATAAATCGATAAAGACTTCTGGAGACGTCTGAGGGTGTCTAAAGACGTTTTAGACGGGTCTGTGTGTCCGTGGATCGATATATTGATTATCATTTCGCTTTTGTTTTTTTAGGTCAACTAAATCATCTATCGACTGATGTTCATTTTTTTTTTTAATTGTTGGAAACATAACAAAATAGGTATATATTGAAGCAAACAGCCCAATTTCGTGTGTATGGAAATCAATAATCAAAAGTCAGGTAAAAATTAAAATATCGAAAGAAATTGGACGTCGACCGATAGATAACTTATTGTTAGTGTTCTTTAATAGTCTATTGTTAAAATTTTGTTTCAGAAACCTGTTCATCAAAAGTAACTTACACCGTCCAACCATGCACGCCATGGTATACTCATGAAGTCATATTTGTTCATAAAGAAAACTTAATAAAAAATGTATATACTATTGACAGATGACTCTATCTTTATTGAAAACTTTTAATCAAACAAACTGTTTTTGTCACTTAGAAATAAATTCCCAAAGATGCGGTATTTCTTGACCTGGCCAAGGTGATCGAGCCCCTTAACTTTGAAACTAACATCCCCTAATTCATGATAATTCCTTAGCACCCTCAACTAACTCCACTAATTCGAAAATACCCACAACTTTTTATCCTTCTTATCTACAACTACATTACACAAATAATAAAAAAAAACTCTTCTATTCACTTCGCAACCTTTCTAGACTCCCTATCACACCAAACGCCCTAAATTCCCCCTTCCACTGGCCCACCTAAAAATCGCTATTAGCAAACTAATCTCCCCAACCGGAGAAACGCGACTAAAGTCTCGAACAACGAACAGATTTGCCACGAGCAAGGAGCGTTTCTCGAGCAACGGTGACGTGATCCTCTCCAATATCTCTTCTTACGACCTACACGCGTACGAGATGCGTCTTAATAAAAAGAGGGATGCTGGCTAATCCAGCGGAATTGGGGGACGCCTCCCTATCAGAGCCGAGGGTAAAGAGATAGAACGTGCACTCACAGCCATGTCCTCGCTCCTGTAAGCCGTGAGGGTCTGCTCGTCCTGCAGAAGGACGCAGTAACAAGGCTCCCAGCATGCCTCTCCAGCAGCCTCGCCAACGCAGCATTCGGCCTCTGCAAAAGAGAAAGATTTGTCCTGGGTGAGTAAGCTCGCGATCAGACGGCGGCCATTGTTACCTGCCCTGTCCTAGGAGGATGAGGCCGGCATGGGGCAGCGACAATAAGAATAATAGAAGAGGGTGGCGGGCGTCAATTATCCCCGTGAAAGCGCGCAACAGGAAGCGCAACGCGATTTCTGCAGGGCCCCCCTGGGCAACGCTCGATAGCGATCGATAATTCTCGCGTGCACCCGAGACGCCGAGATACGTCGCGCGAGGGTGCATCCGAGTTACGACTCATCGTCGTCGGACAGGGGATTACTCTTAAGCCGGCTGCACGCTTTCCTGTGCGTGCAGATAGATTTCTTTGCAACGGTTTGGTTCCACGCCTGCTTTGGATGATAGGAAATGATATAATAATGTGATGGTTAGTAAGTATGTTACAGTGGAATGTTGTATTGTTGTTACTAAATTTTTAGATTCCATTTATGGTAAATGTAAGTTCTTCTTTGTTCGTTTGGGTGAAGTAGAATAAATGTCTGACATCCTTGCTATTTTGAGCGATGCATCTCGAATTGTCAAATGGGGTCACTTTGACCACAAAACTAGATTTTAAAATAAATTTCTCTAGCATCTATTGTACAACAGGTATTATTCTCAAACAAAGTGCCTTGGACAGCTTTAATTGCCCACGTCAAGATGCAGTTTGTCTGAGAATAATAACTGTTATACGATAGATAGGTACTAGTGGAATTTATTTCAAAATCTAGTCTTGTGGTCAAAGTTACCCATTTCACTTGGAGATTTTATTAATAGAGTACTTTTAAATTCTTCCCTTACAAACTGTATCTACCTTCTGACTTCTCTGAGGAAAAAGTGAAAATTTACAAGTGGTGTTTCCTACCATCCCTTTCTGGGAGCAAAAAAGTAATTCTTAGGACACGACAGAATCGAACAATCGAGCATATGCAGATTAAAAATACACGAGTAAAATTGGAAACTAATTCAAAGGGCAAGTGCAGTGTAGCGAAATAAAGCTAACTATCGAACTAAGAGCCTGACTGAAATTCCTCTGAAGTTTAATAAATACACAGACAAAATACCTAAGAAAACGCCCTAATCGATAGCAGATACAATCCCAGCGCGATTACCTCGCAATCTACGTGCACGTGTCAACGATTAGTGTCCCTATCCTCGGTGACATTACTCGACTCGTGGCACTTGGAACGATCAAGGGCTCGACCACGCGCAGGGACCAAGGGGCGACCGTCGTCATCTGGAAAGCGTGCCCTCGACAGTCCACTAAATTAATTACCTAATTTCGAAATCGCCCAGACCCCTGGGCGACGCCAATCGTACGCAACTGGTAGCCATCACGACTAATTTGCGCTCGCGCGATCTCAATGAAATTTATCAAGCTATTAATTACGAACTTCGCCTGGCGCTTCAAAAATTAATTGAAACCCCAACCGACGACCGTGGGATAAAAGTTTCATCGGGTTCACTGAAAGGACGCCCACGCTCTGCAACAGCCACGAGAATTTAGTTAGTCTTTACGACGGGGATAATGGACGTTCGATAAATCATCCGACTAACCCACTATCCCACGAATCCTGACCGCCCGCCTACGTTTGATCGTTTCATCCGTGGAACGCTTGATTTGTCGGATGTTATGGTGGACTGGCCATAACGAAAGATGACTTTTGTGCTGGGTAAAGAGAGAATAAAGTGGTTTTTATAAGAAAAACCTTCCGTAATAACGTTTCATTGGGGTATAAGAAGATAACAGAGTTGTAAGACGCTGTACCCACGATAAGCGAACAGAGACGATCATTAATCCCAAGGAAGATAACGTTGCTTGATGTCTATTTGCTGTCCAATATTCCAAAAAGGTAGACTCAGGGATAGGTACTCTCCATGGAGGCATAAACATTTCACCGAGCTGAGTTTGGGATCCCTGCGCGAGTAAGGAACAGTTCGGACGGTTTTTAAATCTCCTTCCTGACAGCAGAAGAGCCTCGCGAAAGTTACAGCTACGAAATTACAAGGCACGTGCACAACGATCCCATTGTTCCCTAGCCGTTGGCCGCTGGAAAAGTAATTTCGACGTCGAACGATTGCGTAATGCAAACACGTTGGTGGTGACCCGGGGATGCTGATGAACGTATTGCTACGTCGCGATTTCTAAATGTCGTGAATCGTATTACAAGCGTGCTAAATTTGGAGAACCAGTTAAGAAAGCGATATTAAGACTTTTCGAACCACAGAGGAAAACACACAGCTAGAACAAACACTTCTTAAATAAAATATATTGGAGAAACTCATGAGTACCTAATTCTCCACGTATTAGCCATCAATGATTAATTGCATTTGTCAAAAAGGCCTCCAAATATTAAATCTACAGGTCACTCCATGGCTGTAAAACTTCTTTGCTTTCCAAATATCAGAATGGCCACAAATCTCCAGACTTACAACCAGGTAAACCGAGTCCCAAATCCTCCAAGGGACAATTCTCGTCCCCGCAAAACTAGCTAATGAAACTGAAATGTATGATTTTCTACCAACGATAATTTCCCCGCGAAAAAGTAACGTCGCTGCTCATCGCCGGTGCAAGGGCTGAACAAATATCGATTCGACGTTCCAGACGCGGCAAAACTGTTTCTCCCACGGAGTGCTGGCGCACGAACGGCGGATTACAACCGCAGCCGCACGTGCGGTAGCATGGATGCGTAGGCGAGCAGCGTGAAAGAAACACCCTCGAATCTGTGGGGCCAGGCAGAATTTCGCGACACCGAGCCACGACCTTGCTTGGCTTCAATGGAAACCTTGCCGCTAGATTCTGAGCAAACGAAGAATGTAGCATCCAAGGGATTAAGTCTTCAGCGAGTCGCAGTCATGCGAAGAAGGGTGCGTTTCAACGTCTACCATTCAGGGATAAGTAAGTAAGCCTCGCTTATTAAAGGTTAATGAAGTCGTGAAACTTCTCTTCAGCAAGGGAAAAGGAAGTTGAGGCTGTAGAAACTGCTGCGTCACAGATTAAAAACGTTCTGTGGTTTTCTTCGTGGTACGAAGAATATGTCTACGGATGGATCATTAGATTGAAGTGTGTTTTTAGCAGGGAACAGTCAGTCGTCGAGTCTACAGTAATTAGAGGAGTCTACGAACTTTTAGAATTGTGCAATTAGCAAGTGCTTAACAGTTTCTATCATATCCCACGATAGATATCCTATGAAGAATGTCTTTAACTAAGGAAGGAGTTTTTAAGAAAATTCGAAATATACTTACACGTGGAATCAACTCAAGGAACGTCTAAACAATTCGTTTACCTACTTCGTATTTATCAAAAAGCTCTACAGCCTTCACACACGTATTCCAAGCTCCATGCAACATTCACCTTCGCAATTTGCATATATTAGAAACCAATTTGCGCCCAACTTTCTCACCGTCCACCGAACTTTCTTCCCTGCGCCTGAACTTGGAACGCGACAAGAGCAAAGTTTCCTCCAAATGTATCACCGCTTCATTGCAGACTCACGATCCCCGAGGCGACGTAAACTTCGAGCATCCCGTTACGTCGTATACCATCTCGCTATATTACGCCTGCGATTCGGTGGATATTGAAAAATGTACCGCGTGCCTGGTTCAAAGAGGAATGAACGAAAAATGCTCTCATGCTCTCCTCGAGAGATATGGGAACCTGGAGCAAAGTGGAGCACCTAAAGTCTAATAACACGCAAAAATAACAGACACAAGCCTACTTTTCTTGCCATATTGTATCGTGCACTTTTATTTTCTAAAATCCATGACACAAAAGCTGTCACTTTATGATGACGGATAATCCTTTTACACCCTGTACAAAACAATATTTCACTTTGCCTCGTCATTTCGCTTTGCGCCTGTTTCCTCTACTCCCAGCAGCATCGCGATTTATCGATCTAACCTATCGATCAATTTTTCTTACCCTTTCGACGACCAGTTTGCGTATCTCTAATGCGTTTTAAAGGCCAGCAATACGTATTATTTTTGCGTTTCCTGTTCGCAGCTACGTTTTTAAGGGTTCTCCCCGTCTTAACCAACCTCTCCTCCCCTGTGCAGTGGCTACGAACCTCTTCCTTATCGGTGAACATCCTTTTTACGCTCCTCCCAACAACGAGTTACTGGCATCTTAAAGCGTCTAAGGCCGACATTTCCATTTTCCCGCTGAATACCATCGCCGAGTTTCGTTTTTACACCGAGTCCCCGTTATTCGCTTTCCTCGCCAGCGAAAGGTTTTAACGCGAGCTTCCCAGCGCGCTTAGAAACAGGGCTCCGCAGCTCGCATTCCCTTCTCCCCCTTTTTCTGTCTAAAAGTTGCTTCTATGAAACGCAAGGAGCAGGTACCGAATGACTTGGCGCGCGAATGAATGTCAGTTGGGAGCAGGTATGTATTTGAAATTACGTTGCCGTCGGAGTGAAAGGTGGTTTTCGAAGCGAGGGATTTTGAGGAAAATAGAGAAAGGAAATTGAAATGTACGATGTGAGTTTGGTGAGATCTCTGATGGCCCCAAAAAGATCGATATTAGCGGAATGCGAAACTTCTCTTGTCAGAACAATTCCATAAAAATGGAGATTCTGCTTCTCGAAATGGATCCTCACAATGGCGGAATTGTAAACACTGGCAAACCAGAGGGACGTGTACACCGCTAATGAAAGTCAACCCCCGCATCAAACAAATGAAAACATTCATAGAACCTGGCTGGTAAAAGCTTCCCCACTCGACATAGCCTTCCTATTGTATCCAAAATATACGTTTCAATAAAAAAAAAACATCCTCCCATATAATAGAGAAGCATGGAACAGAGAAAGAATAACAAATAGTGATCTTTATCCAAAATCCAAGTCATCCTTGCATCCCATTCACTTCTGTATCCCAAGTATCTTCAACTACACTCTCCCAAAACTCTCTAACAGAATATTTACCCGGCCACGTGGCCCTGCTTTCCAGTTTCAGGCACGTCTCAACGAGACCCCGCCTGAAATGATAATACTTCCCTCTTTTCGCGCGAACTCTCTTTTAGAGGCGCATATTTCTCGATATTGAAATCCACGCCCGCGTTCCTTTTTCGGTGGGACGCTCAAAGGCTCCCCGCGCCATCTCGAGCCCCCCACGATCGGCAAACGCATCCCCCCGGGGTGGCACCACCACCCCGAAAGGTGCCTATCTTCATTTCACCCTTTCTTCGCGCGCACCGTCTTTGTGCGGCCACGATGGCCGACCATTCACCGAGAGTGGGGCATAGAAAAGTGCACGCGGTGCATCCATATGCATGGAACCGGCGGAGCAATGAAAGTACGGGGATATGCGCGGCAGACAATGCACAATGCTCACCGATATTGCTGAAGACGAGCGGGGGCCGCGCTCAAACGATCACGATGACGACTGCGGCGTAAGGTCTTTCGGATTCCTGGCCTTTCGCCAGCGTTCTCCGAAGTTGCCCTGGTAATATTCGTCTGGAATCCTTAATCCGCCCCAGAGCCTCTTCCTCAATCATCGACGTACCGAAACATGGGCTACAGGAAGCGGGAATCGAGGCTTCGAGTGGTCGAGAATCAATTTCACGCGGAAGATGTGTAAGGGCGTGATGGAAATAATGGCTTATTGTGGATAATAATTGTGTGGCAATGAGCTTGCATATCGTGTTAGGTTCGAGCGCAATATTATCTGGAATGTATTTGTGAAACTGTGGAGGCTGAGAATAAAAGATTCTTGTGTGAAAGTCGAAATGTAGAGTACGGGAAATATTATATTGCATCACTCGAATAAACACGTTATCCCTTAGATCTCTTTTATTATTAGTACTAGGAAAATATTGCGGAAATATGTAGCTCACTATTTTGGCGAACCATTTTATCAAATTATGCGGACTACATTTTGGGAGTGATGAAATACTCTTCAATAATAAATATTTCCAGTACTTGGATTCGTTGCGAACTTATTAATTGCAAAGATTTCCATATTGTCTTCATTTTTGCGGGGAAATCTTGTAATTTGCCAGCTGTCGTTTTGGAAGTTTCAAAAGCCATTTGAAGAGAGAAATGTAGTTGGTGTACTTTTTAGCAATCACAAATTTACTCAGTAAATTTTACTGGACACTCCCAGAACTACTGGCAACAAGTTCAATCGTCCTTTAAAATTGATAATATAAAGGCAATTGAACATCGATACAACTTTCTCGACTGATCGCAACACGCTTTTGTCGACAGTTTCCCGGTTCAAGCTGCATCGTAGTAAACAGCAAACCGTCGTCTTAACAACTTCCCCCGGGTGTAATTAACGCGGAGCAACTTTGAAAATGGCCGAGCAGGCTCCGTTCCATTGGTTCCAACGGGAGTATCGAAACACGGATGCTATAGCATCGCATTGCATTGTAGGAAAGTTTGAGACGGCACTTTTGAGGGCTCGTGGCAAGTTCCTCGAACTTCTAGCTAGACTCGAAGGAGAAACTGTGCACGAAGGAAGAGGAAACGAACGAAGATGTTTGCAAGGGGTGGTGCACATAGCTGAACAATCTCGAATTACTGGTAAGGTAAACAATTTCTGTGCTGAAAGTATCGATCAATAAGAATAGCAAACGGATTTTCTGATAACGGTGAGAATAATAGCTGTGTTCTAACTACAATTAGTATATACTTAGAGAGTATTTTGAAAGCACCAAGCGCTACAAAATTCCAAATATCAATTCTTAACTATTGAAAAATCGTCCAACGAGATTTCATTTATCCCCGTGGATGTTCACAATTTAAACATAGCCCCCCATAAGATTAAACAATTGAACGCGATCATTATGCACTGCTCGAAATAATTAGGGGATCTATGTACTCTATTTGAATATTAGATTATTTGTGTTATATATACCTACTATTATAGATTCTAGCTGAAATCTGTCGATTTTAAACACACGGTACCTCGTTTGTTTTTGAAATTTTATTAATTCTCCAGGATCGAGTTGCTCTACTTATTTTGAGGATTGTACTATTTTTGCCTCTTATAATACACTGTAGGTAATTCTTTGTTTAAAAAATTTTGCCATACAGCAAACAATAACGTCACTGTATCAAGCTAGATTCTCTCTGTGGATCCCGAAACGATTGTCAAACTGAGAAATAAGTCAAAGATTTAACAAAGCCGTTGCAAATTATTACACACAGCTTGGTTTCCTGTAAACAGCTTTCTTCGAGGTCTCAAGAGCTTTTCCCCGCTGCACGTAGCGCACTACCAGGTTTCGTGTAGCAGTGTAAAATGTGACGCTGCGTGGACCCGTGGCAGTCATAAAGACAGAGAAATATTTCTACGCAGAGGCTACGAACCAGGGACCGCAACGCGAAATATTATACAGTTCTGTATCGGTAAACGGTAATGGCTTTGGGATAGCGATTCGAGGTTGTCTGCAGACCGCTTTGCATACGAAAGTTATTGCTTTCAATCGACGAGCAATCCTCTGGAGCTGATATTTGGCTTTCCAAGCGCAATGGAGAACGTTTAACGACACTTTCAGCGGATTTCGCGTGGAAGTGCCCGTGCGGTAGCTAGTTCTTTATTACAAAACCACAGTAAACAATTTTCAGAGTTCCTCTAAATTTTTTTTAACGAAATCGAGAGAACTAGATAACAGCTGAAGAGGATACAACTTATTTCATTCACTATTCCGTATATGAAAAATGTTTGTTGTAGAAGATTGTATAGCAGAAAAATTTGGATGATAAAATCGTCGAATTTTGTAAGATGAATATTTCAGAATATGTCAACACTGCTTTCAAATATTTAAATAGGAAAATGACATTTAAACGAAGGAAAGAGAGAAGGTAAAGGAAAAATGTATTCGAAACATTATACCAGACGTCACGTACGTCTCCATCTCAGACCCACGTACCATTTTCTTCTCGCAGAATTCGACTATTTCATTGCATTTTTATCTTCGCACGTGAACGGTTCCGCGTAACACGCATAGAATTCCTACGGGAGTGTCAGACTGCTCGCAATAAATTCCAATTTGTTGCCTTTTTATTCCCGTCCAGCGAAATCGAATACATTCACATTTCTGGCGTTCCAGTTACACGGAGGATAGTTAGACCGAACAATTGTATTTTCTCAAATGTATCGTCCAGTTTCTCTCATCTTCCATTTTCAAACATAAATGCCTGCAATTTCTGTCTCGGTGATCGATGGCACCTGAGGGAACATGAGATTGGTGATCAAATACGCCTCTGTTGCATTAATTTCCTAATATTATTAAGGTGGTAAAAAACTTGTGCACAGAAGATAGCTAATCGAAAATAATTTTTCAGTAGGAATGACAACAGCTAACACCCACCATACCTACTATTCAGAAAACTACTCTTTAATAGCCATTATCACAGTGTTACTTCACTATTCGACAGCAATTCAATAAAAAATCGAAAATCGAATACCAGCAGTGTCCATTCGCTCCAATAAGCCATTGCAAATTCCAGCAATCTGTCCATAATCCCATCCAACTCGTAACTCTAGCCTAATCACACGAGATTATCATTCCAATTATTCCAAGCCCATATCACCTACCAAAGCCAAAACTACTTCCCCAAAAAAATCCCCTAAAAATCTGAAGAAGAGCAGAAAGACACCGAAAGGGCGCGAGATGGGGGATAGGTGAGAGGTCCTTCGTCCCAGATACAAGCTGAACGCCGCGAGTTTCCGTCGAAAGCGCAAAAGAGAGTGCAGAAACCGCGGAGAGGAGAGCAGAGTCGCGCGTGTTTCTTCCTGGCAGAGAGATTACTTCCTACGGTCCTCATTAGAAGCGCCCTGGACGTGGATAGTTCATTACCAGCGATCTTATCAGCGACTCGCTCCTCCACAAGACTCCTCCTTCTTCTTCTTCTTCCTCCTCTCCGTCCACTCGTGGTTTTCTTCTTTCTCTGTTTCCCACGTACCTGCCGTTAATTAATAAGCACGATCTTCCTACGAAAGCACGTGCCAACGAGCCGATATGCCTCGATAATAACGGGAGCGGGCCAGAACGATCGACCGTTTATTTCGCGAACGCGATCCAGGATCGGATCGCAGCCTCTACCTGCCGCGGCCACGCTATTACGTAATTGGATAGAAACACCGGGCAACGAGAAACGTGTAACGAGGCGAGCCATTAATCCAGAAATCTCGTTACGCCGTCCAACACGGTCAATTATACCGATCAGCGTTTAGAACTGTTCCACGCATAAATTAACCGATGGGCCCTGTTGGCAGGGGGTAATGAAGATTTGGAACGTTCGTTGCCCCCTTTTTTGCCCCCTCTGAAGAGGTAAGAGATCCATGGCAGTGGGTGATCGTAGGTGATGGTACAGTGCTGGATTTCGTTGTATTTTCTATCTCCTTGGATTGATTTTTCTCCTTTTGTTTATGAGTTGTTAGATTCGGTGGTAATGCGAAGCTTTCTTATACAGTAATTGTTTTAAGTATGTCAATAATCGTGTCTAAGATGTGTTAAGATCATGCTGAATGAGAATAATTTGCTTTGCTGTCGCAACGTGTTATGTTGCAACTGCTGCTATTGTAAAATAAGTTTTATAAAGCCTCAAAAGTTGTGAGCTATTTTTTAAACAAATTTCAGACCAGTAATGTGAAGACTTGAACTTCCCCTAACTTCACATGAACCACAACATATGGTACTCGAATTTCAGAAAAATCCACGGAAGCAATAGCCGAAAATATTCATTTTACTGTGAAATGGCACAGGCATTAAATGCAATCTTCCACGAGCTGTATTTTTTAAACAAATTCGAGACGATCAAAATGATGACTTAAACCCCCCCTAATTTCACATGTACCACATCATGTTTCGTTGTCATCGAAATCCCTCATGTCATCGGCAAACTACGCCCAATTTGTTGTGAAATTCCCCTACACCAGGGATGGGCAAAAAATTATTTGAAATAAAAATTTCGTACACAAATATTTATTTCAAATAATTTTTTGCCCATCTCTGTATATCTTCGTACACGAAAGTTTATTTCAAATAATTTTTTGCCCATCTCTGCCCTGCACTAATATACACAAGACAATTAATTCAAACAAAACCACAAACTGTCGATTTCTCGAGTTCATTTCACTGTCCTGCACAAATTACAGTAATAAAGTTATAAAAATTTTCTTCCCCGCACCATAAAGAAGATCGTCCACGCTTTCGTTTCCTATCAACTGCGATCTGGTTCAATGTTCTAGGTTAATCGTACATATCCGAGGCCCGCAGCATCTGTGTTTAATTAAGTCCAATACGAAGAGCTAGAGAAAGTAGTGCAACTGGCAAGTTCATACGAATCGATGCCACATTATGTGCTGCACTTTAATGCCCCTCAACGGAACGCCATATGGTGGCGGACAGTAGCGCTACGGTTAAAAAACGTTAGGTGCATCGCGTCGTAATGCCTGCTCGTAATTTCGGTAAATTAGGCTTGTAACGAGTCGGTAGCCGGCGGAGCATGGAAATTACGAAACATGGAGTAGACAACTGTCAACGGTCCAGGTGGAACCGTAGAGAAATGAATTATTAATATGACTTTCCCTGAGCGAGGTAGCGCTGGAGTGCACGTTAATTTCACCGTCGCAACAAATAAACACGTCCCATCGTTTTTATATTAATCTCAACTTTACGTTCGACGATAATTTCGACGCTTTACGAGTCGGAGCTTCTCCACTATTTTTAGTTGAAATAATTCCCCGTGTATTTCCGTAACAGAAATTCACCGTGGATTTTGCAGCTATCTATCGCTGTACAGGATATTGTTGGCACTTGGATCATCCATGAGTGTTAATGTCTCATAATTATGTGTGCAAACTTCTTAAATTACGGTGTTTGAGGTTCGCTGTTGCTATGCAATAATAATGATCTAACCTTGAAGCACTTCAACTGAAAGAGAATCACAAGTGCAAAATAATTTATACGGCTTGTAAAATACTAAGAAAATTGCTAAGTACATAGAGAAGAAGCAATGTCTCGATTTTGCTACACGATAATTTGCTCGATTACATATTCTCTAAAAAAAAAACTGAGCAGAAAACAAGTCAAGAAGAATCAGAACACTCGATCTCTCTACAACTATCATCTTTTGAAAATCGAAGAATAAATGTAACTATAAATATAAAAAGGATACGCTGGTTAACAACGCCCACAGGAAGAAGAATTTTACACTAAAAAAGTGAATGCAATTTCTAGACAAGCCAATTTCAAGAAGCATCTATAAAGAGTAGTCAAAATGAAAAAATCTCATATAACTTGGTACAAAATAATAGTGATACTCCAATGAAAGTTAAAGTACAGTAAATACTGCGGTAAACTTGCAATCTTTATGAAAAACAATTCATTTCATACGCCTTTGAGAATACTTACACGCTGGTCAAAAGTAACGCGATTGCTAAGTCAATTACCGATCAATCCGTTTACAAACTATATTTATCGACCAGGCGCAAACCAGATATGGCGAGTGGATCTCAACCGTCTCGTTCCACGGTAGGTAAATGGAATGGAAGCTCCCCGAGCTGTGCATAAAGAAGTCTTATTCAAAAGGGCCCTTTTCTCGATCACCCATCTTTCCTTCCACCGTTCCACTCTGTAAGCGACTCGATAACAACTCTCCTTACCTTAGCATCGTGGAAATTGACAAAAGAATACGCTGTATTCAACCTGTCCCGAGTCGATGAAGACCTTCGCGATGAAGCGCGAAATAACGGCACAAACGTGTTTCCTTATTCGATAAAATTGAATATCGTAAACGACAGAGTTGTGGAGAATAATATTGCGGTTTGTTAGAACCATTGTGTTCATTTGGATATATAATTGAAGGAGTTGTAGATGTTGATTAGCAGTTGGCGAGTAATGGATTACTTTGAGTAGATATTTATTTCTTATTACGTTGATGAGCCGATAATTTTTTGTTCTACTACTCGACTTTCTCAAGTTTTTGCAGTGCTTGGTTGGTTCTGCTATCGAATAGATGCATGATGCTCGAACAATTTATCTCTCGATTGAAGTAACTCACTTTCCTATTCGAACCGTTTTCTATTACCCTCGTAATTAAATCCCATTTCATGGTCCGTTAACGTAAAACAGAAACTGCGCGACGGCCCACATGCACGAGGTTATCCCGAGAGAAAATTCCACTTCTACTTTCCTATGTCGCAAACCAACATCTAATTGTTACTTTCAATTGCCTCGTATTCTAGTTTCCATGCCACGAACCGACGTCCATTTGTCAGCTTCAACCGCCATTAACGCGTAGACACTCCGCTGTTATTAAAATACCACGCCAGTGTTTCTCAGATTTTGCATTTCAATGGCTTTTAATCGGGACTTCTTATGCCCCCCTCTGAGCAAGTGTCAATGTACTTGATTTTGCAAAAGATTGATCATGTCTTTGTAATCAGAAATCCTTGTATGTGCAAAATAAAATGAAAGAAAATTTCGACTACCTCAAATCCCTACATTAGAATTATTAAAATCTCATAACTCTACATTACACTACTCTCTTGTCTTGTACTAATAAAATGGTAGTTCGACAGTAATAACAAATGAAGAAGAAAGTAGTAAAAACTCCGAATACGTCAAATGCATCGGAAGTTGTCAATAGGCTACGCGATTTAAGAAACACTGTACCGACAGAGGCAAAAACAATCGAGTCCAAGGCTCGTTAAATAATCGTGGTGGAATTCAATTAGGTCACAAGGTTGTCTGTCAATTCTTTTCTGCGGTATTGGAAAACAAGCCAGAGCAAGATATCGACTTTCGTGAATGCTCCAATTTCACAGAGACAATGGACTCCGATGACCCTGTAAATTCAGGGGGATTATAATCGGAGCCTTATTAAAAAGATTAATCGCTGCAACTTCTCTTCGCATTCTGTTACGATAACTGGCCCGAAGAAAGAGAGAAGAGCTGCATTCTTTCAATTACAATACCAGCGAGTTTCCCAAGCGAAAGACTTTTCTTAACTCGTTCCACTCAGCTCGGCGTAACACGATACCAGAAACTCTCGAAAGAACAGGCTGCTGAAGATTACAGGACCATCAGGCTGTAATCGCATCTCACAACTAAATCAGAGGGCAACAAACTCTATTACATCAGTAGCCGAATTGAATTATTCACTCCGTCTGAATTAACCGTCACAAGTTACAGCGCAGAATTCAACAAGAAATATAAGAAATCTAGCTTTTTATATCAACTAAATTCTCTGTGTGTAGCTTTACCATATTATACTACCATTTTTGTAATGAGAAAACGAAGGTAATTTTAGGCAGAATTAAATGCAATCCAGACTTCTAATGGAAAGAAAGCTCGTAACAGCAACAATGAAAAGTAATTTCATTCGATGTATTTATATTGTGCGTTTACCTTGTGGCATGCTGCAAAATAGGTTGCCAGGGACGTAATTGCACAGGAAGGAGTCACTCCTGGCGCGTTGTTCATTTCAGCCACGCAACCAGATTACGTAATAATTATAACATATCGAAATGACAAAAACCAGTTCTAGTGCACATGTTCCAGAGGGTAATTAATTTGTGAACTGAAATCCTAGGCACGCGAATGTTTCTGTTTTACTACCAATCAACATTGGTAGACACGACCAAAACATCCCCGCCATAAGCGAGACGTTAATCTTGGACAATTTCCTGGTTTTAATGGAGACCAGCCATGGGCGAACGGCGTTCATTTCGAATAATTAATTCTCAGCGTGACTTCATTCCGCTGGATTCATCTTCGAGGTCCCCTCTGGATTACCCTAAAAACCGCTCCCCAATTTTCGCGTCCCCGGATCCCCTCGAACGCTGGATTTCGTGTCTAACACGATATCGCTGTCTTCTGACTAATCGTAAGTCAGTATTAAGCGAATGGTAAGTATTAAAAAGATGGAGGGGATTATCTTGATACAACTTTGCTCCGACTGTGACTCGCTCTTCAGCCTTTCGAGGAGTATTTGCAAGATCCGTTGAGTGTACCATTATTTAATTTTGAGGGAAGTTACGTGACTTATGATATGACAGAGGATATTTTATTGTGTTATTTTTATGTGACTTAGAAATGAGAATGTAGACTTGATTGCAAGAAACATTTGGAATGTGGTTAGTAGCTTTTGATATCGATTCTTCTATTGCCAAATTTGATACCCTCAATGTGAGATGATTTGATATTTCCAGTCCACCTTGTAATGTATGTAACACAGCACAAACTTTTAGTGGAAATAATTATTTACTCATGCCATACAAGAAGCATTTTCTTTACCCCTCAATAATTTTGTAATAATCAAACGTTTATTTATATATAAATTCGTGCCAGTAATTGTGATTAGAATCGAACTGAAATGCTATTCAACTGAGTTACACCAAAGGGAAATGATACCTATGATTCTTGCACATGATCGCGCCTAATGGAATAGGGTGAACGACTCGGTCAAGTAAATGATTAAATAATTAAATAGAGAAATTAAACGAAATGGTATCTGGCTGCGTGAAACGTGAACCGTGCAGCTGCAGCTGACACTTCCATTAAGAGAGCGTGTGTTCCCGTTGCACTTGCAACGACAATACGTGACATTCGGATCTGGACCAGAGGCACTCAAAACGAGAACAATGCGCTATAATCGAACGAGGATTTCGCTTATTTGTTACCCGCTTCATCTGGTTCGCGGGATCAACGTGGAAAGGCGCGAATTATTTTCCTTGATCCGAGAATCATTAACATCCTGACAAACATACACCACCATTTTATTCTACCTAATTAGCATCAAATTATGAGAAATTACAACCCCCACATATATATGAATATAAATTTCTCAACGATTTTTCGTGCTATATATCTTCAATACCAGAATAAAATTGTTTCTTTGACCTACTGTAGCTAACTAGGTTTCACGTATCAAATAACGTCACGAAACCCAGCTACCGAATAATGAAAAGCAATGCCGAACCTCTTCCGAAGCCGTTTCAAAAATATTCTGATCCCTTATGCAATTATCTACTGTGATGTCCTATATATAATATTGGGTTTCTAGAACCCCTAAATACCACGATGCTTTTAGGATCTAAATTATTCGTACGTTCGACGTTGATTTCTCGCGTTATTAAAACTGAATTAGAACATAGCGAAGACTCGAGGCACGCTGAATTGGAAAATTCAGGTCAACCCGAGTTTATTCCGAGCATTGTTAGATTGCGCATAATGGATATCGGATATCTGCCACCAAAGAAAAGAGTAATAGAAGTTGTCGTTACTATTCCTGCGCTCTGAAAATACAGTCTCGAAGTGGAAACTTAGATAAGTCGCACGCTCTCGTGATAATGTGCATCCGTATCGGTGAGTCGTTGCTCGACTTACGTGTCACTCGAACTCGCTCGAGATACACCCGAGAGCGTAATTCAAAATTCCGCAGGTCACAGGATCGTCTAACGATGCTTCACATTCGATACGTCTAGCACGAAACGTTGTATAAATTCTCACCCACTGGATGAACTAATTTCATGCCTGAACATCGGCTTAAATCGAGGTTAATAGTGACACCGTAGCTCGAAGTTCGTAGAATGTCACAGAATCGCATAAAAAACACCCTGAATTATCTAAAAGACACTAACCTATTCCACGAAATCTAACTACCTTAATATAATAATTCAATATATACAATAAATATTCAATATATAAAATAAATAAAACGACTGTAAATTTTCTTACGCGAGAATGAAATCAATTACAAATCTGATTACTATTTCCAAGCATCACTTCTCAGCCCATGTTTCCCAGAACATCCTGGGGTCGTTGAGACTCTAATTTAGATAAAAAGTAAATGACCACTTCTCCGAAGTACTGGAGCTTCGTAATTAAAGTTGAAGCGAAACTTAAAATGTATTCCTCCCCCTGCTTCCCAAGTCCCTCGAGGATTTCGAGTTTAAATTCAAGTTTCCCAATTATCCCGCGGGCAGTCGACAATGGACAATTCATATCGGCTCGTTCCATTGGCGAAGACAAATCACGATCGCTCAACGACGCCGTTATAATTATAGCACTGACGTTTTTAATTACCCGCACGGCTGAGTTCGACGTCGACCCTTCCGTTCCACGCAAAGCTGGACTTATAACGAGGAACGCTTCATGTCGCGTCACAAACGAAGTTTCCCAACGCCGTGATACAAGCCCGACTAATAGAGTTCGACCAGTCAAACGTACACTCCCGTTCCTTTCTCATTTGCCCACCCCCAGCCACCCCTTTCCCCCATTTTCGACCGCGAAAAACAATGACCCTCGCCCACGAGACAATCTATAACAGAAGGAACACCCCACGCCCCCATTAATTATAACGAAAAATGGATTTCAAGACAAACAAACATCGAAAGGTTGCTTTCCATCGAAATTCATGACGAAACATTCCTGCTTCCGTTATTTTTAACGAAACATTGTAGCTTTCAGATGTCTGTACTAATTATAATTATGGTTCTGATAATGAAGAGTTGCAGAAATGTGGTTTTATTTTTCACCTGCAACGGTGTTTCGTTGATTCTAGTGAAACATAGATTATCTCTAATTAGATTGATAACCTTCTACGAGCATCTACGATTTTCATAGTGACAAAAGTATGTGGATAATGAGCAAGAAAAATTGTAGACCTTATTTGCATATGTATCTTTAAACTACTTGCAACTTTGGTATCCCTTTAGACAACTCTATCCAACTTTGCTTCCTTGATCTCCTGTATTCTTTCTTCTCTCTTATCACTCGGTTCATCACATTCCCTATCCCAATCTTAAATACCCACTGTTCGTATAGCAAACGCTAAACAGCTAAAGTAACGAAATTGGAACGAATGCTCTCAGCATTTCCTCGTCAATCTACAACAGAACGTTTCACGGCCAGCACGAACAGGTTCCCAAGAAACCTTCTACTCCAAGTGAAAAGTAACTGCTAAGAGAAGCGACTCGATTAGCCAGCAGCACTACTACGTCCGACTCTGACAGACGTGAAAATCAGCCTCGGGTCACCTACCCTCGTTTTTCCTTCCACAATCCGCTTCGATGCCCGCCGAGTGCCTGCGCACTCGCGTAAACGACGAATCCTCGCAAGTGGGTAACGCGGCGAGAAAGGAGGACGAGACCGCGATGGAAAGGACGCGACTCATTTACCTACATCGATTTATTGCGACCGAGGAGATTATATCTGCGAGCAGCAACGTTTCTGCTGGAATTACATCCACGCTGAATCACGATTTAATTGGTCCCCGCCGCGAATCGATCACCCCGCAACCCTTTTTCTCCCCTTACCCCGTTCCCTTCGCGAGGCCCTGCTCCCAGCAAGCGCGAGTTCCGTGCGCAATCCCTTTTCCTTGCCGGTGAACGCGGCATGCGATAGTGGAGTGATACGAATAACGCGTGAATTATCCGCTGGCTAATGCGAGGGAATTATCTTGTCACGCCGCTGCACGGACACGCGGCATTTATAAGACCCTCGGATAGTTTTACGGAGGGCATGCTGATGCCTTCGTGATGGCGATTCAATCTCACGGAGTGCCGGGTCTGTTCTCTCGATGATTCTTGGTGGCGGGGTTGTTGCCGAGAATGGTGACGTAGACGAGGAAGCGATGGATTTAATTTCGTACTTTGGGAAGGCGGAGATTGTGAGACAAGTTTAAGTACAGGTATGGTACCCTCGGCTCAAACGGTTCTGGCCGTCGAGATTTGATAGTGGGATGGATTTACGTGGTTGGCCCTTTTGTCGCAAATATTTTTGCAGTATTTCGTGAACATGGTTTAAGGCACTGCCAAGACACAGGCTCCCGTCTAAGGCACGTCATGAAAGGATTTCACTTGCTACGCATTTTACAAAACTTTCTCAGCAGAAGCGATCGCTGAGAAAGGCCTGACCGACTTATACGGGTATTTCTGAAGATATTTCGTTGCACTGAGAACGTCCAGGACACAGTTCTACGTACAGTTACTCCGAAAGGATATTTCAAGCCAGAAGTGTGGTGTGAGAAAAATAATCTTACTTTTAATATTTCCAAGTGTCATACAACGCGATTTAGTCTGAGGAATATGAACATTCGTGAGCAATATACCTTCTCTTGGTAATACTATCCTACCTAATAGTCAATATTTAGTAGGTACCTCAGATTTAAGAATAACTTTCACTTCTTTCACTTTATTTCTCGGCTTTCTTCTTCTTTTCCTGTCCTTTCTTTGGTATTTGTTATTTTATTTACCATTTCTCTACATTACGCCTCTTCATATTAGAAAAATTTACCAAAATGTAATATCTCGTTAGTAAATGAATAATAATTTCTGAAAGCTTTGCGCCACTCAAAATGTTAAGCTTGAAAGAACAAGAACCTTCGAGCGAATCCTTCGGATTCGTCAAGCGTATCCTCGATTCCCGCATCCAAGGGCAGGAATATCGTTCAATCTCGCTGCCCGAAAAGCCGCGATACCAGCGTCGTCATCGCGTGACGCCAAGATCCCGTGACCGTCCCATCCCTTATCTGGCCGATCCCATCTCCGAGATGCGTTTCGTGGGATGATATCCCCCCAGACCTGCCCGCCCCGCTCGCCGGCGCTGCGCCCACGCGATCGGTCGCGCACGATGCGCGCGCGAGTCTTTGGCTTTTCATTTAACGCGGGAGATTAATTCGCGACGGTAAATCACTGGCCGGGGATATTCGTCTGCGCGCGTATCAGCCGCGGGCGGCATTGTATGTTAATGGCAATTGGCCCCGCGGGCCGAGGATAATGGTGCAAGTGCATCGAGAGCGCGGATGCAGGTGAGTTTGCACGCTCACGGTCGCCAGAGATGGCCTCTCTTCGCCGACGCTGGCGCCAGGATATCGCTTTAATCGTCTTTGTTACGCCGGGGCCAGACACGTGTTAGGCGAACGATGGCCGATTTGCACTCGCCGCGCTGTTCTCGGTTAGGAGACTGCAGCCGTGCCTGTGTTTCGGAGCTTCGCTGCGATTAATGCAACCCGACAGTGCTTTGCACTGGTGCATCGGATAATTAGATCTGCGGGAGCTCGTCATTTGATACTTGGCGAGAACTAGGGTGATCGCGCGTGTGCTTATTAGGGAAAGTGTTTGGATCGAAAGATAAATAATAATGAGGGATAGAGAGAATTTATTTCAGGCATAATCTTTGCGACGTGAGCAAGCTTTTCGGTCGAGGACTCGAACGTGTCACATGAATTACGAGAATAATAATATTCACTGCTACTTTACTTAAGGAGGGATTTTCTGTTTCTTCCATATTTTGAGTGTTCGATATGTCAAGAATGTTTTCCCACAATTTGGTACCGAAATTCGGAAAAAATATCGAAGATGCAGACATTAGAAATGAAGTATGCTTATGTGCTGCGGTACTGATGAAAACTTCAGATTTATTTTTCTCGAAACCTGGTTTTCGCACACGGTACCAACGATTACTCAAAAACTATTCATCCGATTTACTTCCGATTTTTCGTGGCTATGTGATACACTATTACGCGATTTTTAGCGGGAAATGTTTTTATTTGATTCATAGTTTCAATTTAATTGCATAAAAAGGCAAGATTTCATGTGCAAAAATTGAACGTTTCATTTAGAGTGCTACCATTTCTTTGAAAATTAACTTCTTTGAAATCGGCCCTGTCAAGAACAGCATTTGTTAATATATTTTAAGAAACTAATTTGTTTTTCACTTTCATGTAAAACCTGTTTAATTAGGAGTGAGTACCGCAAATCACTGCAGAGAATAACACATTTGGAAGTAGCCCCTATAAATGTATTATATGATTAATATTTTTACATACAAAAATTAAGTAATATATCCAACAAAGATGTGAAATAATTATTAAAAAAAATTATGGGTGCAATGTTAATACTTTCTTAAAAAAAAAATTCTAAAAGGACGTCAATTTTTAGGCCTTTCTAAGTGTATTACTATTATTATTATTCGTCTTTATTACTTGGAACATACAAAGAACAGCAATACATGAAGAATAGTGAAGTAAAAGGCGAGGCTGCACTACGATACTCTTAAAAGTCTAACCGTAACTAAATAACTAAAATTAAAACTAAAACTAGGGAAGAAAAGTAAAAACAGAAGAATTAGGAGAAAATTTATTAAAAGAAAAATATATTTTTTATTATTCTGGCACATTAAGATAGAAAATCATAAACGTAAATAGACAGACAGGGAAGAGACAAGAAAAAGAAGGAATGTAAAGGTGACTTAGGAATAGTGTAGAAACATATATCGTCGAGGTTTATATTTATTTAAAATCAGGAAACGAATTTAGCCCTCGAATATCAGGTGGAAGGGTATGTCCCCCTTAACGTTAAAAGTGGGTATTCTCATGAAAGTAATTTCCATTTCCCCGATTACCAGAATGTAATACACACAAGAATGAACGCAACCTTCGATTAAACACAAGATTCTTCCATACATCTCATTTACTGATCAGACACTCCGCACGCGATAAAATTAATTATCCCACGGTACTGAACATGAATCTAGTCGTAAGTCCAGGCCACCAAAGTACCCAAGAAAGAACCACCACCGTCGCAGGGCGGTGAAATTTCATCGAGTCTCACGGTGAGGAGCCTCGCGTCGCAGTCACCGCGATTCTTAATCCCCGCGGTATGGGCCCCCGCTGGAACGGGCCGCGGTGAAAAATATCAGAGCTTACCGCAGTAATGGACCAGGATATGAAGAGTGCCGGCGTGAATCCGGGAGTCGCACCAGGAAGCAGCGTCGACCTGGGGCTCGAACAGAGAGAGATCGAGGCCCTCCATGTCGCTCTCGCCGCAGGAGTCGCTCAGAGGCTCGAAACTACCGGCGTTCGCCACTTCGTCCTCGTTCCCCATCTCCTCCGAAAGATTCTCGCCAGCACCGTTGCTGTTACCGCGGCATCGACTCGGTGTCAACGCCATTCCCCAAGGATCGTTCGGTTAGCCGCTCGCACCAACGCACGCTGCTAACGAGCCCCAAGGACTTTTCCCGCGCGATCTCAGCCCCGGCCGCGGCTGTGACCCGCGAACGATCTTTGCGAACTTTTTAAACACTCTGCGAACGCTCACTGATTCATCGCCGCGCCTCCTGGCTGCATGTCGTCCACGCAGCTTTCGATGGGGAAAACTGAAAGCACATCGTTCCAACAGTCTCGCGCACGCGGCTCCGCCGAAAGCGTCGAAAGTATACCGAGGCATATCGAGAGGCTCCGTTTTCATGGCATAGTTGCCAGCCAGCTTTCAGCCGGCCGACTGGCTAAATTGCTTTCGTAAATTAGTCCTACGCCGGCGCGATCGCTGCTCCAATAACGCAGCGACGTGCGACGGAGACTTTTTTCCAATAAATCGCCCGTGTCCATTGCGTTAATTAGACTCGGTAATTAGAACGCGTTAGGGGATGATTCGAAGGGGATCGATGGATACCGCGAGGTCTTGGCGAGTTTAAAAATAACGCCGTTGGAGTGCTCCTGGAGAACCGTGGAAAGGCCAGTCGAGTGGGTGAAAATTGCGCCCATGACGCGCGAAAGACCAAGTGCGCTCTCTGTGTCACGGCTCTGAAAGTGCAGCCCTCGCGTCTGAAACGCGAAGACCCTCTTTAATTAAGCGAGCTTGTAATTAATTGCCTGCTCTCTGTCCATCCACCGCGAGACATGTCAACGGAACTTATGACCTATCCAACAACGCACGACCACACTAAGTAGGCTGTGTGACCTAGAATGGCTCGACAATATTCAGGTTTTTCTGTCTGTTCAATTAGGAGGAGGTAGGGCGAAGCAGGGAATCAAACAAAAGAACAGAATCAATCATTTGTAGCCAGCAAGTCTGAGTCTTTGAATTTCTGAACTTTTCATTGATTCTTCAAGACACTTGTAGGCATGTCTGACAAATAAGATTGAGATCCTTCAGTTACATATTGCAAGTGATAACGCATCATATTGAATGAGTATTAAAATAAAATCTTTAATGGAAACGAAAAGGTGATATCTATCGAGAATTCTGAGATTCTCGGATGACCCGCAAATTCCTTGAAAGCATCCAATAAGGAGCTAACAGAGCAGAAGCCTAATATCTCTGATACAAGCAAAATCACTCGTGTAAATATGGAGGAAGATAGCACGAAGGAAATATAAAACACCGAAAGTAAAAGAAACAAAATTAAATCAGATTTTCGAGCGCATGCAAGCGCGCACACTTTCCAAACCTAATTCGACTCATCCACTCCGGCACGTTAATGATCACTTTTACGTCTTAACGACCTCGAGAAGCGAAACAGTTCAAACCTAGTTTGTAATTCACGTTGGAGCGAAAGTAATTTTTTCACCGTTCTATGCACCATGCCTGGAATTAGTGCGTGCAGTTTCTGCAGATGAATGCGCTGTTGTGAATACACGCGTAGGCTGCCCGTACGTGACTTTGGGTACAAGATGAGATGCATAGGAGAGGATGCATGTTGTGACGTGGGCTGAGTACCTAGACCCTTGTCATCTCACCCGCCGCTGTTCTCATCTTGCACAACGCAACTTTGCTTTTCATCTAACCTATCCCAGATTGCTAAAAAATACGTTTTTCTCGTCTTTTCTCAACACTCAAGATGACAAGATCTTTTTCATGGCACCTACGTTTGTTTTAATGTAAAATTCCTAGTTCTAGATACCTCATAGATTTCATTTTTATAACCCCAAGGTCCACAACCGATTGTACTTCACACGTCCATGTGGATAGCTTAAAAATACTGGCTTCATTTATTACTAGCTAATTCGGAATTACGTAAAAAGAAGCATACGTCATTCTGAAATAGAAGGTGGTATCCTATTTCTCTACCATTCTTCTAAGTAACATATATCTTAGCAAAGTGGAGGAATTTACGCAATATCGAAAGAGAATAAAACTTCCAACCTTCCCCTACTTATCACAAGACTCCGATATTACTTGCCTTATTTCAAATATGAGAGGAAGTCGAAAGGTAAGGTCTCCGTGCTACTTACTTTTTAATATAACCCAGTTAATTTGAACTTCTTACTCAACTAAGGTAAACACACATATTGCCCACTTTGCAACATAATTTCATCCACGCAAATAAAATAGTGAACTTCACTTAGAGAAATATGTATACCTAATATTGCAGGGCAATTGTAAAATTATTATTCTTGTCGAGAAAACGTTTTTACCTGAATTAGGCTGAGGAACACTTTTATATAGATATTAATATAGAATATATAATACCTTGGAATGTTTCCATTACATTAAGGCTCGTGGTTTCTAGACGTGTTACAAAAAGGCCATGGTTCCTCAGCCTAATTGAGGTAAAAATTTTGTAAAAAAAAAGGCTAGGTTTTAATTTTACAATTATCCTGAGACACACACTGTCGTTCATAATAAGTATTAAGACACCTACTGTATTTGTTAGAGACTGAATACTCCCACTGCTTTTAATTTGGTAGCAAGTAAAGTAAAATTTTATACAGTTCTTGAATAAATTTGCAACGTTCTTCACAATCATTCCATACCTAATACTTACGAACGGCAGTGCAGGTACCTGTGTACACGCTTGGAGTAACAGAGAGCTGCTTTTTATTCCAGGCTGACGCCTTCATTTTTACGGGAAAGGGCTGATGTATATTAATGTAACATGAACTGGCAAGTAGACATTAATTGCACGATGGCCGTGAACGAGATATATCGCGGCGGCAGCGCAGCGTGCTCATATGTCGATAAATTATTTACACGTATTTACACGGACCGCTTCCTGTGCCAGCCGAGCCCGCTGCCGCGGATGTAAAAGTGAAAAAACCAGTTTCATTGAAAAAGGATAACGGTGTACGAGGAACTCGCATACCGAAACGCCGCCTTGCGTCTTCACACGATGAAAATCTGTTACGAAATCGTGGTGCCGTCGCTCGTTTCGTTCGAGAACCTCAAAGGCCGACTGAGTTTTATCAAACACGCGAGGGCATTCAATAATTCCTCGCGGCTCCAAACTCAACCCACCAGCGCAACGTTTCCATTAATCTGCTGCAAGGACTGAAACCAGTCACGCAATCGACCTGCCCAACGGAAACTGAAACGTACGAAACAGATGATCGATGAGCCCTTCCCTGAGGTTTTGATAAAAATTGCAGTGGGAATTCCAGGGTGCTGTGATTCTATACAAAAAGGTACCATCAGAAATTTAAATTTGAAGTATACCTATGTTGGTACCAGTTGCAATCATGATTTGCAGGAGTTCGTAATGTGCAATTGCAAGGAGTGTACTATACGTTGCCTTTTGAGAAACAAGGGGAAACTCAGCCAATTTCAATCAACCACAGTTCGATAGAGTCAACACGTGTGCGTTACGTCGAACAATCAATTTCTGAATTTAGATCCTCTGCGGAGGTCGTTAATTGAGTGCTCCAATCGACATCCATACCTGATCGGAGGAATCAAGTGGCTATGGTAATCATAGGCTCCCTGTAATTATATCGAGAGGGTGCAAGGGGCGGTCTAATAATTCCAACAACCTATGCAATTTAATATTCTTCATCGTCGTCGATTCATCGTTACGCTGGTGATAAATATATACAAAGCGACAGTATGAATTACAGAGACAGTTTAATTCAACAGTTCAAACCACCAACTATTATTCAGGCTTTTCAATCCTCCACCAATTACTTGCCACTAAGTGCTGCGAACTTAATACGATAAACATCCTATAATGAGAGATTCAATTCTCCTATTACCTTGATTCACTCTATATCTTGAATGTGGTTCTGCCACATTACTCTGTGATAGACACAATGAAATTCTAATGCCACAGCTTTGCTGGAGTATCGATGGAATTAGAAGAAGATTTCAAGAAGAAGAAAATTTCTAGAAGAAGGTTTCTAGAAGAAGAAGATTTTTAGGAGAAGATTTCTGGAAGAAGAACGTTCTAGAAGAACGTGATTTCTAGAAAAAAAAGTTCCTAGAAAATGAAGATTTCTAGAAGAAAATTTCTAAAAGAAGATTTCTGGAAGAAAAAGATTTCTAGAAGAAGATTTCTAAAAGAAGATTTTTGAAAGAAGATTTTTGAAAGAAGAGGATTTCTAGGCGAAGATTTCTAGAAGACGATGATTTCTAGAAGAAGCAGATTTCTAGAGGAAGGTGATTTCCAGAAGCACAAACTTCTAGAAAGAAGATAAACCCAGCCGATCACTATCAAATCCAGTGAATCACACCGTTGCAATTGCGCGAGGGGAATCGATCAGCCAAATTTATTGGCGTCCGTGGCCGTGCGCGAAGATCAAGATCACGGTTCGCAGCGATCACGTCGAAGATCACGGCACGTGAACTGGTTTCGCGAATACCGAAAGAACGTGACGTGTGCGTGGTCGCGTGTACACGTGTGCAAAGACAGAATAAGAGAGAGGAAAGGGGGCGAGAAATGGGGAGGGAAAAGGAAAGCAGGGCCAGCGAAGAGGTCGTTCGCATCCGAGTTCGAAGTTGGCGGGCGAACCTGTAATCGTTCCGTGACTACGGAGTAGAATTCTTTGGCTCCTTTCTTTCTCCTCTCTCGCCCCTTTTTTCCGCCGTGCGGTACACGATCGATAAAGAGTAACGGACGATCCTATGGGAAAGAGATTGCCGGCCAGCACGCACGGCCATTTCGCGGCCCGGCCGAACCGAAATTTTCAACACGCGGCCAGGAAAGAGATGTAATTTCGTATTTAGCGCGAGGGCATCGCGTTACCTTAATTTCATTTAACGAATCACCCGTCCGTGGGATCCTGCTCCTCGCATTCCCGCGATTAGTTCACCCTTGGGTGGTGATTCGGTCGTGCTCGTGGCAGAAAAATTCGTACGCGAACAGTCGGGATTCGGTATGCAAATTAAGCCGAGCGGATGTGCTGGGAACTCGATGTCTGCGTGTCGTAATGGTACAAATCTTGGAATTATTCATGGTATCTGAAGAAAGATTTCTGGTCGATGATTTGGGGCACGAGAGAAATGTACTCGCGTGCAATTAATGTGGAAAAAAATTGCATACGTTATTCGACAATCGGGAGGACACGAGATATATGAATCTTTAACCCTAGAACACAAAGCCCCGCCTTTTCCACGACTGACAAAACTTTTGGCAGGATGACGACTACTTTCTGCGATGTTTGCAACAAACCAATTTGTAGGGAACAGAGGGATAATGTGTACCTACTAGTTCTTCCAAATAATATGTTTGTATTAACCAAAGATAAAACTTGCAATATTGTTTTATAAAAATAAAGATCTGCAGAGACTTGGTAAATTGTTGATATTAAACTTAAGTCAGATATCGAAGCTGCTATCCCATGAATATTTCCAGAAGCTGATATCGTTCCAAACTAACTGCGAATAACCTCATCGAATGCCAAAGTACGCGACACAGTGCCTAAAAATCCAGCACCAGGAAAAATCGTTCGAAGCACCTACCGCGTTGCCCCAGGGTCGCTTCCAAAAAGCCCTCGCACAGCCACCCTCGCAATTACCCGATTCAGCCTCGCCGTGGGCGCTTCCTCGTCGCGCCACCCACATCCATCACCGACAAGTGCGCTGAAAACGCTCATCGGCGCAATCATCGGCGGATCGCCCAGCAGGTGTTAGGCAAAGGACCACCGACCGCGCTGCCGCGGGAAGGAGTCGCCGGCCAAAGGGATCGGCTCGTAAAATCGCGGCGCTTGGAGAGAAGGGCGTGCGGAGGAGCCAGGCTACGAGCGCGGGTATACGAATACGAGTTGATGAACTTTGACATTTGGCGGAGGTCAGTCAGGGCTAAACGGACGTGTAGAGGGCCGACCTGGAGCCTCCGCGGAGGATCGCGGGAGGATCTGTTCCGACTACCATGAGAATCTCGGCGGCGAGCCAGACAGAACAGAGGAAGAGAGAAAAGAGGGAGGACGAAGTGCCTACTTACGACAACCGCGATCCCTCGTAAACATCCGATGGAGGTCTCCTGGGAATCCGCGGCAGGAGCAAGGATACCAGGTGCACTCATCCTGATAACGACCCTGGGGCTGCTCACCGGCCGAAGATCACATTCCCGCCATTTTTTTCTCGCGGCAATGGCAGATTTACGAGCGCCGCGGGCCCTCGATTCAAATTCAGTATTAGGCGGCGTGATCTCAGTCGACGCCGCGATAAGAGGACGCACACGGGCCGAACACATTCGGGGAATGTTATTGGCCGACTTATCGGTCTCTATACTCGCGCGTGGATCGCGCTCGTCGGGGTAGTCGCTCGACTATTCGACGCATTTGAATAAATATCGCGGGCGATTACGATTACGAGTAACTTTATTGCGATCGGGGGCTGAGAATGGAAAGTGTTGGTAAGAAGCAGTGCTGACGTCACCGTTGCTGGTGCCATTTGTACCGTTAAGATTGGGAATATTGTTTCAATGATGAGGATTTTCTGTTATATCGGAAATCGTGGATCAACTTTTGTTTACATGAACCTCCATTTTCGAGAAAATCCATTTGAAAATGAAACCAATTCTTATTGTTAGTCCAGTATGAATAAAAAAATTTAATTCCACCCTTTTTTCGCTTTACTTTTACACGAGGATTCACCCCACTTTTGCTTATACCACGATTTCTGATTCACCCTGTATATATTTGAGTTAGAAGAATGGTTCAGTAACGACAGAAGTAATGAACTTGAATAAAAGTCCTGACACTGAATGATGCAATTAGTTCTTCGGCTAATGAAGACACGAAGGGTGTTAGCGCTTCCGTAATTCAAGCAAATAAACTAAAGGATCCACCTCTACCCACTTAAGCAACTAACAGAACGGCATAAAATCATACCTCCCATAACGAAATAGAAAGCCTGCAGCAGGCCAGCTGAATCGCAGCGATAGTGCTAAAAATTCCTGACATAACCGCGGCGCAATAGACACGTTGCAGTAAAGCTGATCTCCCGAAGTACCACTTGCGCCGGGCGAAAGATAAGGCAGGGTTTTCATAGCCAGGAAGAAAACACGGAACAAGATCGAAGCGTTCCCCCAGCGTTACTTAATTGCATCGCAGCGATGGCCATCAGCGCCATAACGCTAATTTAAATTCGCCAGAACGTGCCCCGTAAAACGTGTTGCGTCTGAATGTGTAAGTCGGTTATGCGTGCCCGTGCCCCGAGGAGAGCGCGAGTAACGGCGGCGAACGTTGCAGCGAGATGAAGCGGCGGCGAAACGGGGAGGTAGGGCGAAACGAGAGAGGCGGATGAGAAGGAGAAACCAGAAACGAGATCGAATCAGCTGAGAGGGAAACCGCCTTCTGGCGAGCTCGACAGAATGCCTCCTTAAATCAACGATACGAGGAAGATTTGTCAAAGGCAAGGCCGACGAAATCGACCAATTTGTGCTCCAAAGACGGCTACCGTTCGCCCGGTCCGCCCTTCGTGTCAAGAATCCTCCGAAACCGTCGTTCATCATGCAAATTGAAATGCTCTTATTTCGTCCGCGATAACTCCTGCTACCTCTCGCGTGAAATTCCGAATCACTCTGACTACTCGATGGGATCTGTTAAGCTTAACTCCAGCAATTAGGTTCGTCAAGGAAAGAGACTTTCAGCTAAGTGACACTAATCTTGGACAGCGGTAAAATATCGCTATTAAGTAATCCCAGCATCGAGTCAGATTTTTGGTAGTCGCTCGAAGGAATTTCGAATACATAATTGCCTGGTAAAGGCTCGGGAGTTGAAGAGCCACGGTGCAATTACCACGCAACTATGCCACACTCTAACACAAACCTTTCCCCGTTTGATGCGGGTCTGCAGCAAACTTTCTAACGACGTGCACGCAAACGGTTCAGCCGGCAGACCTGCCTCCCAAATAACTTAACGCTCTCTCAACGCGGCGGAGAATCGAGACTAAGGGGGAACAACGGGCAAGGTTCATCAGAACCAACCGCCAACTACCCAGCAGTCGTGTAATCTGTCCTCGGATGGCTGAAAGCGCGAGGCCGCAACAGAAACTTATCTTCCGCAGTGCGAATTTAAGGGCAGGCGTACGCGTCTCTCCCCGTTCGACTATCTCGCCACGGTTCGAGGGACTTTGGCCGGAAATTCCCTAACCCGACAGATCAAACACCGCTGGCAAGATTATACGCCGTCGAATCGAAAGTAGGCGGACAGCAAAGGCGCTCCCCTACCCCTTGTAGGAGGCAAGTCGCCTCAATTTCGAGTCTTTCCACGAGTTTCCGCGAGAGGAGATCGCGTTTGCGAGGAGCCAGCTTATAAATTATTGATAACCCCACCAAAGGTTTTCCAGCCGCGGGTAAACGGCTCTCCAGCGACTTTCCTCTCTCTCTCTCTCTCTCTGTGGCCGTGCGAGGAGCACCTGGCACGCGGAAAGATGGAATTCGAAATCGTAACTCTGCGACGCCGGATAGAAAGGGGCCCCTCGCTAACGACCGATGCAATAACGGCTGAATAAAACCCTTAACAATCATAACGCGGGCCCGCGGCTTTCTTGCAACATCGATCTTCAGGCACGACCAGCGCCCGCAGGTTCAAGGGCTTATTACGATCTGTCTTACCTTGAAAACCCATTACGCGCAACTGAACTTTCTTTTCCCTTTTTTTAGCGGTCGTAAACTTTCCTTACACCGCGACGATTTGCCACGCGAACACCGGCCATCTCGCCATCACGGGGAAACTTTTTCGTAGGCGTGCAACTTATTCCACGGGCTCGTTGCTGGCTTGGTTATGTTGGAGGGAAAATTTCGACGAATTTTCTTGGTATCCAATTTGAAGTTGAGGACCTTGCAGCGTAGGGGGTGCAGCTGCATCTTTAGCAATTTCGAGTAAATTCGAAAAAACAGTTTAAGCATAAAATGATTGCGTTGACTTAACATTAAAAAGAGAACACTAATTGGAAAATATATATTTTCTCACGTTTCTACAGTAGTAGTTATTGAGTTGGTAAGTTTTTATTTATATTTTTGGGGAAAATATTCTGTAATATTCTATAATATTCTATAAAAATATTAATATTAAAGCAATAACTTCATAGCAGTATTTTTCTAATTTACTCGAAATTGGTAAAGATGGAGCTACACCCCTCTTGCTGCAAGGTCCTCAATTTCTTTTTCATGGGTTTATGAAGCAGGTAATTTGTGGAAGCTTGGTAGATCCTGTGGGAGCCATGGAACTAAATAGGAATTAAATCCGGAGAGGTGGATGTGTCGTCAGTTTTGCGTGATGGATGCAGAGTTTGTCTCGGTGCATAATGTAATGATAAACTAACAGTCGTAGTTTCTTAATGAAGCGGTGCTCACGAGTAATAAATAACAAATAAATAATAAATACACAGCTGCAGATGAGTGCAGAGTGGATGCAAAGGGACCTTCTACCTGCTAGACAAGGATGAATACGAGTGATCTTTTTTCTTTTGTAATTGTTAACATGTTCATAATGTTACTCTGAGTCAAACTGCACGAAATTTTTATTCAGTTTCCTATGCTCGAATAATTAAATGGAAACCGAGTTTTTCGGTAGGAAATCTGTGACTACATACGTGAACAACAAAATCAGAGTGCTTTGATGTGAAACAAAATTTTAAACGTTAACGAAGCTGTTGACACAAATGGGAATAAATATTCAGAAAGCTAGGAACGGAACGAGATTCGAAGCGAGTCAACAATCGGAGCGAGTAATAATTGCGATAAAAAATATTTCAAAGTATAATACACGCTTTTGATTTCGTGTAAAATAAAAAAAATTGCGATGAAAATTTGTTAATTCGTAATTCCTTGTATACTTTTTAAGTTGGAGCAACAATTTTAAAAAATTAAAAACTAAAAGTTTAAAATTTGAAAAGTTAAATCGTTGAAAAAGTTAGTGAATATCTGGCAACCTACAATATTAATAATCACGATTTATTTGATCGTTTGAAGCATTTGTTGTTGAGAAGAACTTTCAATTCTACAACCAACGGGGAACACTCACAGATTATTAATTTAACAGGAAAGAAGTGATTTTTATATGATATTCATCCATTTATACCACTTTGACAAAAATTCGACACGATTAAACGTTATTTCCTTTAACTGAAAACTGTACTTCTAACCAGGCTTGTGCTTCCTTCAAACTGAAATTCGGAATTCAAAATAATCTATTCAACAACCAGCTATAATGAAAACTGGTTCGAGCGAGGTTGCCGTGCCATAAATGTAAACACGTATGGAATCGTTATTTTGTTTACAACTGTATATGTATACAGACTTCCTATTTCTTGGAGAGGTCATTGAAACTTATACATATGAAGAATATCAAAACGCTCGGGGCTATCAAACTATACAAATGAATGAGAACAGTTACGTAAATGGAAGAATACCTACATATACGTAGAATAATCTTAGCTATTACTTATTGAAAAGGAATTTTCCAATTTACTCCGTTTGCAATCAGAGTTGCAAACTCTCGAATCAAATACATTTTGATTCAAATAAACATTTAAATAAAAATTGGGTCCAATAAATCTTTCGTAAGTTCACAAATAAAATGAATCCATTAACCCAGAGTATCCATTCAGTATCCCCCCAGTAGTATCTATTAACGATAAATAATTTTTGTTTGGAAAAACGGAAAAATTACAACCAAATTTTCCATAACGTTTAATTAAAATCGCTAAAAGCAATGAAAATGGTCAGTTACCGACCAGAGGTTATTTCATTCGAAACAAATAAGGAATAAAATCTATAATAAACAAGCCCGAATATAAACGAAAATAAAATTCTATTCGTTACTAACAAACAAATGTTATTTCGAATAAATACATATGTATTCGTTAGTTACGAATAAACATTCAAGTTCCAATAATTCTTCCTTTCGATTCATTATTCAACATGAAGTTTGCCCAATTGTGTACGCAAGCAGTACTAATGCAGCTAGCTTCACACCCAACGATTAGCAAGCACATTTGAATATCCGCGTTTTCCCGCTTCTCCATGCACGCTAAATTTGCGAGTCTTACAGACTCTCCTATCTTCTTTCCAGGATACTTCAAACTCAATTACAACCATCGCCACTATTGACCAACATCCGCACACCAACTTCTCTCAATTGAATTGCAAATGTTAACTAATTGCAGTTTTAAATCGAAGTAACAGGATTTACGATTCAGCCTGTTAACCTCTATCACGCAACGCCACTCAAAATTCCCCTACAATATCCCGCGATGCATCACGTACTAAATATCTTCACCATCAGCACGCGTGTGTAATAATATCGCATTGCGACGTCTAAATAATCCCAACATTTTCGTAAAACCTTCGATATGCCTCGGTAGAACAAACGACAAAATCTTTCAATGAAAGTACAATGTGATGGTTACCTTTAATCAATCGTCATGGAGGAAACAGCCTTGCCTGACGTCCGACTATTCCGAAAGAAGCAGCTCCCGTGGCTGCCCCTGTTTTTTTTCTCTTTCGCTGTCGCGCGATCAAGATAAACGCCCGAAAAACTTGGGGCTCAAGGACTTTCGACCTCGAGTCAACGGACACGAAGGCATACCGACACGTCTCCCTGTTACTACGGGTCGAAATCTCACGTCCAGGAAGCGAGACAGGGATGATGGAGGCTCTTTCTCTCTGGCCCTTGGCAACGATCCACGAGAGATGCCAGATTATCCCGTTGAATCGCGAATCGTTCGGTCACGTAGCACCCAAACACTGTCACACAAACCGAGAGGAGCACACGACGTCACTGGACCACGGGAACACGAGTCACTGTATCGCTACGTGACAACTTTCGTGCGCGACGCTTTGGATCGTCTCGAACAGCGACCGGTATGCAACGATCTCGGCGACAGGTCGGCGAACCTTTTGAATCGTTACATTTTCCCGCTGGTCGCGCCGTACGAAAGCACACGACCCACGCGCGATGCCGTCTCGCCGCGTACTGACAACGCGGGACAATGCTGGCGAGCCGAGGTCGGCCGAGCGTGCACGGAAACGGCCGAAAGTGCCGCAGGTATTACGAGCGTCGACCGATTGACGGCCCGCGGGGCTATTGATATTTCCATGCTTTTGCTAATCCCTTCTGTCGGCGGTCAAACCGACGGGAATTAAATATTTTCCCTTTACCAAGGGCACAGAACCTGAAGAATGATCCCCTTTTCTAACCTTGCGAATAGAAATTTTCTTTTAGAAACCTGCCTAGCGTGGGGCACGCGTCGATTCGGCGTTTGTAAATGGCTCCACAAACGCGCATGGCGGATGACGCTGTTCACTTCTATAATGGATTTGAATTTTCTAAGCATTTCTGTGCTTCTATTTTGTCTTCGCGAAGATCAGGAATAAATTAGAATGTAATTTTTAGAGATCACATGGCTTGGTGATGTAGAATATCGAATTAAATATGAGAGATTTTTGTGCTGAATTTATTAATGCGTTTACAGTACTGGATACCTTATTATTATTGTTGTTACTGGAACGAAGTTTGAGTAAATAATTCATTTCTTCATTATTCTGAACAGAGTAACGAGCTAAGGAAAGAAAATAATAAATCATTTTATCCACTGCGGATTTCTGTTCTATCATAAGAAGTTCCTTAAGTATCATCATTCGTTGGCAGAAATAATGAATCTTCGTGTATAATAAATACGTTTGAAACACGAATATCAGGAAGCAAATGGTGAAGAACTTTATCGATAAATTCGTGGAAAAAATGTCTGTACAGCGTTAGGCTATAGAATTGGCAACAACAAGCTCGAATGTTCAACACACACATTCGATGGATTATTTGTCATTAAACCGTAGGTGATATCTCTTGGCTGATCCCTCTTTCTCTCTGCTGTAGCATACGTCACTATGACAAATGGCGGTAGGCTTACTCGAGGTTAATGACAAACTTTCCTCGCCACATTCAGAGAGCAAAGGCAGGAAATTTTATTTGCTTCAAAGTAATCTTCTCGGGCAAGAAATAGACAGGACAGTGTCAATGTTAAGCTGTTTAAAACATGTATTACAAGACAAAAGACTAAGCAATACTGGTGACAATAAATGCAGAACTTAGAAAAGGGAAAGTATGCAGGAAAGGAAATTTAGTAGTGATACATTAGCGAAACCAATTTTCCGACTGCAAACACCAACAGTGAAAACGGGAAAACCTATAAATAATTTATACATAACTTCTCGCCAATCAATTTAAAGATTTTCTCGCGTATAAATCACGATATCCCCGATTAATTTCATCTGTCCATCGCATCAAAGCATTTCATCGCATGGGTATACTAAACCTGAAGTACGTAGACGTGGATGGAGTGATAAAAACCAGGACTAGAACTGCTTAAATGAATCTGAAAATACAGATATCTCAATTCTAATCTAAACAGACAATAACTAATTTCTACCCAAGGACTTCACTCATAAATGTTCCTACTTTCAACCACGCTTCAAAAATCAAAATTCCCCAAAGATCCCCCAAGAAAAGCCTGTAAAACAATTTCTCATTTCCTTCCACAGATTCGCATCCCTTCTCTCCCCTCAACGCCTAATCAAAAGCTGAACCTTAAAAGCTACCATGAAAATCCTCGGAACTCCCAAACTTCGTTGGATTCCGCGCACTGTGCCGTTGCCTAACCCCGTTCTTCGTCGAATTAACACGTCCCTGCGGTGGACGCGCCACCTCGTCCGTTACAATAGGGACAATCGAAGGATCCGTTCTATCCGCGGCAGTACGTAGGCGCTGTTAGCGTGTGCCGGATAGAGACGTCTGCGCGAGTCTATCGGCCACTCCTAACTTATACAGTTAGCGGGTAGCAGCCGATGCCTGTAAACCGGTCGTGAAAATAAAGCATTTGAAATTAGCCAGACGAGCGCGTTCCTCCCGTCCACGAAACGGCGGGGAGAGGGGATCGTGGGTGGGGGGATCCGAGGGGGGGACTTTGAAGTCGAAAATAGCCAAAAATCCTTTGGCCCCGGGACGCGTCGAGCGTTTCCATCACGGTCGACGGGGCTAGGAAAAGTAACGGTGCTCGATCGTTGAACTTGCCGCGATGTGACGGCGGTGGCCATTAACAGAGAGCTAAAGAGAGTACGAGGATTCATTGTCAGCGCGGAGGAACGATCGTTCGTTCGACTCGGCTGGCTCGCGGAACGTCGCTCTATCACGCCGCCGGGAAACATAACGATGCGATAAGATACGCGAATTTATTGAAGTGTAAAGCCTGCAAATTATCAACCACCGTCGCCGCGGCCTCGGAACCCCCTCGCGCCGCGACGGCTTGAAGTTTTAACGGGTTTATCGCGATCCGAGGCACGGCAAGGAGGAATAAACCGGCGGAGGGTGGAAAAACCAGCTCGTGAAGATCGACGCGATATCCGGGGCGAGCGCACGCGTTACGTAATATGTAGAGTGCTCGCGACTCGCGACACGCAACGCTCGACGAGTAATTCAGATCGAGCGAAGCCTCGAGTATTTGAGCTAATTGAGGGCTCTGGCTGCACCCGATCGGCGATTTCCACGGCTCGATCGGACGATTGCTTCTCGACGAGCGCAGAGATCGTTCGGCGGATAATGTTGCAGTGGAAAAGCGGAAGCACCGGTGGAAGGGAGCAATTTTCTCCTCCAGTTCCCTAGATAATGCTTCTGACAAGGGGGGTTCACGTGTTTTCTTTTAATCCACCGTTGCGGGGTGCTCTACGATGAAGATTCAAGTCTGATTTATTTACTTGTTTGTTGGTCTACGGATGGAGAGCCAGTAGTATGATGGAGGAGAAAGGTGATTGCACCAGAATGAAAAGGATGACGTAGCAGATGACACAAATTTATAAATAGAGAGTGGATGTATGCGTAGCAAGTAGCTCTGAAACGACGATTAATAAGTGAGCGTAGTGTCGTACAGATAGTCCTCGGAGAAGAATAAGTTTAACTTATCGCAGCGAGCATTAACATGCATACTGATGCGATTAATACGGCTGAAGTTAGACAGCTGGTAGATGGAGATTAATGAACTCTGGAATTTGGGGATAAAATACACAGCTGTGTGGTATTTTATGTACAAAATAAGGGTTCGGTCACTTGTGTGCCTTTTTAAAGAAACTAGAATCTCAATTCTGATCCATTTTTCAATCCATTTTCCAATCAAATAAAATAAGAATTGTTTTCTCAAACTTTTCAATTTTTCAGTAGTAGCAAGCAGGACAACCGCACAAAATCAAAGACAGTTTTCTCCTTGAAAATCAGCAACGATCGAAACGGTTGATACTCCTGGCGACGCGCCACCTAATGTTAACGTCAGCATTAACGAGTAATGACTAATAATAACGTCCCATTGTTCCAGCGACACGATCGTATCATTGCGCGTTTAAAAGTAGCCATTCCGCTTTCTAATTCCAGCTAACCGGGCAGCTTTTACAAATTCTATTACCCGAGGATGTCGGCGGCAGCGCAGGGACGCATCGCAGTTGGCGAAATTTACGACAGCCTGCCGTGATCTGGGATAATTCAGGGCGAACCTACGCGCGATCATATCCGCCGAGGAACATATTGTCGTAATAAGACACCTCTTCGCGCAATGCACCCCCCATTTACAACATATTCGCGTTAAATAAATGGTAACTGCAAATTACGGGAAGTAATCATATGTCGTTCGAAGCGACGAGCCCGGCAGATAGCAGCTCCAGCGGCCCGACCTTGCGTTCAGCAAAGTCCTTTTTCATTTTTATAGCTTCCCTTGTCTATCTTTAACATCCGCGTCGTTGCTCTATTTACCACGATTTTTCCCTCAATTTTTCCCAACCCGACTACTAATTTTGCTCTCAGCTATAAAAAAAAATAGCTTGTGCATAAGTAATCGCGAGATTCAGTTCACACGCTGCGGATAAACGTCCACGTCCAAGCTACTTCACAGGAGGAGCACCGTGGTACACTGGACTGTGATAAATCTCGCGCTTTTACGTGACAACGATCTAAATTTCGCTGACTTGCGAGACGCTGGCCTACCTTAAAAGCACTGGGTCAGGCTCCGCGTGCGAACGGGAACACGTGACGCGCGTGATAGCTTCGCCATCGGGATGTTCCATTCACTAACAAGCCTGGCAAGAAAAGCCGCAGAAAATACCGTATAAACAACTCTCTGCCGAGCGGATGCCTTCGAACAGTGTCATCGATAAGTGTGCCTGCTCGCTCTCCACATTCATATGCAGCCTGATTTTGTTTACAGGTGCTCCTTACCTTGCACGATAGTGTAGGAAGATTTGAAAAAGGGTGGAAGAACTTAGGTGCGAGTAATGTTCATGAAAATAGAAAAATATTGGATCTATAACTGATTTAACTCTACGTAGTCCAAACTTCTGATAATCCGAAAATGGGGTTCACTGCATTCCAGTGTCATTTTTCAGTACCATTTTCGTATTTCTGAATCTTTTAAATTTTGACCAAGTAACGAAAGCATTTACCACTTTCCAACAGGATAAATAGACTCCATCAAACTAAAATCCTACCACTATATCAATAAACAGTCTCCATCATCAATCCGCAATAATATCCTTCTACTCGCCCAGGAAAAACGTGTTCCTCCACTGTAGCCCCTAAAACTTTCTACGAACACAGAAGCAGAATGCACAGTAGAGTGCTCCGAGTCTCTCAAAGCAAATCACAGCTCCCAGCAAATTGAACGACCCACATTATTCCAGTCACGTGTATGTGGCACAAAGTTGGCGGGACGTCCAGCACGCGATATCGAGCCATCGACGGTGGCGTGTCGGCGAGAGAACGAAAAATATCGACGCCTGGCAGGACAATGTAGAAACTTGGACAGGCTGAGAGTGCCCAGGTGTTACCCTTTCATTGGTGCTAGAGAGGGCGAGAGGAAGGATCCTCGCGGAAGGAGGACAGGAGTCAACTTCGTTGATTTCCTCAAGGGTCCACAATTCATCCGCGGAGTCCTGTGCCTTGGCCCCGCCAACGCTTACAGCATCCGTGCCTCGGAACAAGCTCGAGGACGAATAAGGAGGACGCGAAAATGGCTACGAGGAGTGGATCGAAAGGGGAGGAAGGAGGCTGCGAGACGAACGGAATAAAGAAAAGGAGATCAGCACGGCTAGCATTCGAAATCGCTCGGCAGATTCGCGCGTTTCGATACATCTAACGGTGAACATCCGTGCGGAGAGCACTGAAGAAAGGGACCCAGCCGATCGAGCGGTAAGAACATCGGAGGAAGATAAAGGGGGACACGAGGATCGGCCTTCCTTCGCGGCGTTCGAGTCGTCGAAGCCTCCGCGCGGATTTATTGTGCCCTTGCTCGCGGCTCCTCGTAACTGGTGTTTCCTCGTTTCCACGGCGGACAGAGGGAAAACATGCGCCTCGCGGAACCGTCCGACCGATTTTACATTCGTAGGAACGGGCACCGTGGCCGCGGGTAATTTACGACGAGCGACGCCGCTTGTAAACGGCTCTTAAGGATGCCTAAACGTGCTGCGCGACTGATGTATGGAGAGACTGGCACCGGTGACTCGGCTACCGGATACGAGCGCGAGATCCTGCGCTGGCAATCATCAAACGTGGATACTGACTTTCTCTTAATCCTTTAAGCGAAATTTCAACTGAATTTTGTGAAGGGTACGGTACATTCGCCTGGTCTCGCGGAAAGTTTGACAAGTGAAGAAGACTATCCGCCAGTGTTTCCCAATATTTTCTGAGCCGCGATCCCCTTTTATCATATTCAAATAACCTGCAACCCCGCCCCCCATTTCCTTCCTTTCATTTATGAAAAATTAGTGTTACGTCATAAATAGAATATTGCAAAGTAACCATACTAAAATAAATAAATGCGTTGAATCGTCAACTAAAAATAACCGTGGCGAACCCCCAGAAAACACTTTACAACCCACAGGTTGGGAATCACTGTTATAGGTACTAAAAATCGAGAATTTCCCGTCCATAATAATAATAAATAAATAATATCCTTGGGATATTGTGATGCTAGTAGTTCCGTTTGCAGCTTCAAATATATAAAAGATAAAATTGCTTTATGATTTCATTTCTTTTGCTCCATCGTACCCTGAGATATTGCTGTTCCATGGAACAGTATCTTCCACCGAGACGACGATCATTAATAAACGATGAAGCTACCTAGTATCGTGCACGCCTGTGTTTCTGGTATTTCATCAAAGCTCAGGGAGGGGGATACGATATTTCGATATTGTGGGTGGTTGGAGCGGGGGAGAAGCCTCGATGGAAACAGGGAGGGTCGTAAACTTCCTTTCGATATGAACTCTCGAGACGAAAGAAAGTAATCTGAAAATTCAATATAGCCCATAGAAGCGTGCAACGTCGGAGGAATACTTTGCGAAGACGATGGAATTCGGTGGAGCGTGCTCGCGATGCCAACGAAAGTGCATTAATTGCGGATGTAACTGACGGCGCGTTGCGATTCTAGCATTAGCCGCGTTTACACGGGCAGCGAAGCGAATAAGCGTGGAGTCTATGATTCTTTTACCTTCAACGTGTGTTGTTACGTGTCTCTCTTTCACGAAACAATTCCCATTCCGTGGCGTAACTATCAGAGAAGATTTTCATTCACTACTAATGAGACTGTCCTTCGGATGTTACAATGGAGAGGCATTGGGGAAAATGTGTAGGAAAGAGGCTACAAATATTCTTGTAGCGTTTAAGGAGAGAAATTTGATGCTAGCTCTTTGTATTTTATAAGGATTATTAAAATTAGTTGCTTTCATTGTGAATTGCTAAACAATACCATGTGGACTGTGGGAAGTACAAGTATGAATGTTACAGAAGTAGTGGCTATTTCAATTAAATGGGAACCTTACTTTGTAAACTGGAAGGATTACGTTGGAGTTGATTGTATTCTTTTATCAAATTTATTTAACCCCTAAGTGATAAGATTAACTCTCTTTTTGCTACAACATTTGATACATCATTTATCTACACAATGTATACGAGATACCTTCTTTCAAAACCCTATATCATCATTTAGTAATAAGTAAAATTCCCCCCACCATCATTAAGACACAATTCTATCTTACCCACCCATATTTCAATATAATACAACCTAAATAACACAGCTCCCATAATCTCAAGCCTTTCTCATTTAAAGTTTCAGCTCGCCAACATTTGCTCTGTAACTTCGTACGCAGATGGACGAGCCATCTCAAACAAACCTGCCGCGCCGACGGTCGAAAAACCCAACGACGGGGGTGAGCTGAATCAACGCTAATGATATATTCCGCGCTCGCGTGGATTGCCCCGTAAACTTTCTCCGTGTCTTTCTAATTGGCGCGAGGGCCCAATTACCAGGGGACGTACGCCTATCGCATGCACCCTCGCGCCTTCGTAACGTGCAATCTCGCGTGTGATGCACAGGTGTATCAGCTGCAGGCCTCGTTCACCCAGGGAAGCCCTGGCGCGTTCACCAAGGTGGACCGCGACGCGTTGTGACGGAGGGGGCAAGGACGGTGGTAGAACTCTAGTCCAGTCGGCCTCGAAAACCTCTGTATACGCCGTTATTATTCCCGTCACCCGTTACTCCGCCAACGAATAAAAAGAAGAGCGTGCCGCGGAGTCAGTGGGTTTATGCCTCGCGCATATGGCAACCCAATGTTTCTCGGTCTGTCGACTTCTGGCCTCCTCTACTGCCAAACGCCGTGATTTTTTATCGAGGATCACGCGGGCCCCGTAACACGATAGAGCGACGAAATTGTGAAAATCTAAAAAGGAAGCGTCTTCCTTTCTTTTTTTCGTCCGGGATATTTGCTTTCGATTGCGAACTATGCGATGTATCGGTTGAGTGTTTTAGTTCCATACGACTGTCAGATGAGTATCATTGTGAATGTTACGGAATTTATTCCATTGCATGCAATCGATATGATTATTAGAACAGTGGTTGCAGCAGGTCGAGAAAGTTGAATTGGCTTAAGTAATTTGAGCAAGTCTGAGAAACTTAATATCCTCGTGTGTTCTGAGTAACTTGAAACAATTTCACTTCAAGTGTGGCTAGGAACAGTGTGACGTAACTTGGAATTGACACTTTGGGAATGGGGGGAAATTATTTTTGGTACTCGCGAATGTAGTTATTTAACAAATCATTGAGACTGTCTGTGAATTATGTGTTAAAATGGCTGCGCGGGAGTTTTACTTTATCAAAGGTAGCAAGTGAATATACAAATTGAAAATTAAGTCTTACTCCCTGAACGGTGGCTATGTAAAGAATTTAAAATGCAGCAGAAAATGTGAAGCAAACTGTGCAAAACCTTTATACACTCCGGTTTTCAGAACCCATTGTTTATGCGCACCACAAGCGTGCCTATGAAAAAATTAAAATTCCCCACATTCTTCACGTTTTATTAATTCCCTAACCCCCGCGGTACCAACCCACCGTGCATATTAAACGGACAACTTCTGTATCAATGAATCCACCGTTACGCGAAGAACGTGGAAAAATTTGCCGTCCAGCCACGTCCATTCAAACTTTCGACCGAACATTTCCGTCTCCATCTCGTGCCCACGGAAACCACTTACCGTTCCGCGACCAGAATCCACAATTAGCATATATCGTTAATGAACATACTGTCGCGATTCGAGGGTATCACGGGCACGCCTCAACTTATAATCGAGAAAGTATCTTGGCAGTCCTTCTCTTTCAGCTCGTTGAATATTCATGCGCGAGTGCAACCGGACAAATCAAATCTGTCGAATTTACAGCTATGAATATTTAATGAACAAACAATGCCCCGGCTATGCAATCAGACGAACCACAGATCGATGGACGTCTGCTTCTTTCCCGCGGCTGGATTTTCGAATTTTCTTCCACCGACACGCATCAATCCCGACGGGGTGGAGGAGCATTATCGACCCTGCCGCGCGACCAACTGCGACAACGAGAGTTCCTCAGCCAGAGTGCCTGTTCCCAGCCCTTGAAAGGGGACAGAAGGGGTGAAAAAGTTGGTCCACGACGCGTTTTCTCCTCCACAGCTGGAATTTTGAAGCTTCTTCCCTGGATACGCATCAATCTCGATGTCGACGCTGCCATACGACCAACAGTGACGACGAGGGCTTCTGAACATTTGCAACGGTGCAGAGGGGGATGGAAAAGTTGGTCCACGATACGTCTTCTTTCTTCTGAGCTTTCTTCACTGTAATCGCATCGATCTTGACGTGGTGAAGGAGGGTCATCGACCCCATCACGGGACTAAAAGTAACACTCTGAGTTCCTTAGCCCTTGGAACGGAACAGAAGGGGGTGAAAAACTTGATTCACGATTCGTCTTCTTTAGAATAGGTGGGATTTTGAATTTTCTTCGCTTCATACACGTAGATCTCGATGTGGCGAAGCTTCATTAACCTCATCACGCGATATAAAAGTAACACTTCGAGTTCCTTAGCCCTTGGAACGGAACAGAAGGGGGTGAAAAACTTGATTCACGATTCGTCTTCTTTTCAATAGATGGTTTTTTCAATTTTTTTTGCTTCATACACGTAGAACTCAATGTGGCGAAGCTTTATTAACCTCATCACGCGATATAAAAGTAACACTCCGAGTTCCTTAGCCCTTGGTACAGAACAGAAGGGGATGAAAAAGTTGGTTCACGATTCGTCTTCTTTTCAATAAGTGGAATTTTGAATTTTCTTCGCTTCATACACGTAGACCTCGGTGTGGTGGAGCTTTATCGACCCCCCTGCACGACCAAAAGTAACACTCCGAGTTCCACAGCCCTCGCAACGGTACAAAGGGGGACGAGAAAGTTGGCACACCTCCGTGCGTTTCCTCTATCTTTAAACGTCCCCAGCCTAAGAACCCGCGGCCTTTTCGAACTTCTTTATCCGACGCGACGCACCCGCGGCATTCAATAATTCCTTCCTCGCGGGTGGCCCGTTCTGACGAAGGGGAAAAAATGCAGAAACAGAACGGGGGTGAATAAAAACGGGGTTGGTAGCTCGCAGACGGCGAGGAACTTCCGAAGGACTCGAGCGAGGGGAGAAGAGCTCCGAGGGACCAGAAAGAAACTCCGGAGAGGAACTTCTCAATTGCGATAGCGAATCGACTACCGTTCGCGTCGTTGGTAATAATTGTAACCACAATGGCGGGCGGCTGATACCGCGGGAGCACGAGCATTATCGGGGAGGAGAGCTGAAACGTCGGAAGTTTCAATTTAACTGGGAATCGAAGCTGAGCCACTTGACATTCGCGAATCGACACGCGAACACCGTTTCCCGATAAATATTTCGAAGTGGAGTTTTTCCAGGGGAACGTGGAAAACGGTATTCGTGAGATCGTTAGGCTCCAATTGGTCGGGGAAGACACGCCGTTCTCCACCCACCGTATTTCTGCAATTGAAATGGTAGCAATAACTATCGATAAGATATCTGTGATTCAAGCTAGCCTACGTGAGATAAAATATTAAATACAATATCAGCTCGTTTAGTTCTCTGAATATATAATAATAATTGTACAATAAGAACTTGCAATAAAAGACATCCTTCCATGGGCTTAGCGAAAAGGCACAGAAAAAAAATAATAAATTATTCGTTTGCCCAAAATTAAATTAATTTATTATAAAATAGAAATAAATTAAATTGTGAAGTGATTCCGCATTACAAGATCCCTGTCATATTAATTCCTAACCACTTACATAAATTGAAAATTCTGTTTCACTATGTATTGCTCCTCCCTGAATGAAATATTGCCCCTCCTTGAATAAAATCCTAGCCACACAACTGCACCCTTCCACTACTCCCTCTCAAACAACTATGTACAAATTTCCAATGCACAAATTAGCATTTGAATTACTTTATTTCACCGCACTACATTCCACATACAATTTTATGGAGACTTCTATTGGCGTTGGCGTGTTTTCACGCCGATATTTTCTGGCGAGCACGGAAACTAAAGAATTATCAATCACCGCAATAAACGCAGTATAAAACTGAAGTGCTCTCAAAAATACATAGCTACTGCCATGCGCTATTCTATGCACTATTCTCACTCGAAGCTCACATTTCACAAGTCCACTGAAACTGAAACAGCATCGAGGAAAAAGGCCCGGGGTGAATAATATCGCGGCAACCCGCTTAGAAAGTGCATTTTTAGCGTCTGGCGATCACCGATGATACGCGTAACGCGAACGAGGGGGGTGGAGGAGAAAGAATGACAAAAGGAAAGCTCGGGTGGCACTGGTTGTCGTAGATCAAGCCGAGTCTGCGTGGCATGCGTAAGCGGCTTTCGCCGACCGATTTAATCGGCGCTACAGGGACTTAATGTGGGTGGCAAGAAAAGCGTATGCGTATCGGTGCGCGTGTTTCTTGTTGTCTCCGCATACGAACGGGGATTTGCAAAACCCCGCGACACGTGACACCGGCGCGCAAAGAATGACGTTGGCAAAAAAAAAGCGGAGAAAGAATAAAGGAATCCCACTGGACGGCCTTGGATATCGAATTCGACCTGTCGATCGCTACCTCTTATCGGGGTATTACGTGCATACACATTGCACTCGCGATGCAAGTGAAGTGCAATCGATACTGAGCCGCGCAAAGAGTGTCGATTTAGGGACAAGTGCTCCAGCGACATGGGAAGCAGAGAGAAATTTTGTTTCGAATTATGCCTGGATTTTTAACAGTATGCCAAGTATTAGAAGAAGGTTCTGGAAGATGTTGAATTTGTTGTAGCTGTTCTCAGATAGAAAAGTGAAATTTATTTATTTATTTATTTATTTATTTATTTATTTACGGGATGAAATAAAAGAATAATATAATTTCTATTTCTCCTTACTGCTGTGTAAATGTTTCTGTGTAAAACGAAAAATCATTCAGGGGATTGTATTTAAAAATGGCGATACTTGCGCGCATTGCCACTCGGCGACACAACGAGTGGTTAATGGAAAAAGGGTGGAACAAAGGAACTGGAAATTATTTTATAAAAGCGCTGCATTCATCCCTCGGATGAGTTTTAATTTCGCGCCGGGTAACCATGAGCACTTTCTTTTTTATTTTCGTGGAGAAACAGCTCACTCGTTAGCTTTTTAATACCGCTATCCCCCACAAACTATTGTGCTTTTAAATTATTCATCTCGCGAAGACAACACAATCCCTTTTATAATTGCCTCCTATTAATCAATCCATTCTTTTTTATCGGTAGTGCGCGCTATAATCGTCGATAAGAAACTTCTTCTACTTTATCGGCTATAATGCCACGAAGACGTGTGTACCTTCATCGCCAGGTGTCGTACTTCACCAATGAGATGTTATCAACGCTTACCACGCTTATCTGGGGCACAGACAAGGCTTAAGGTAAACCTAACATCTTATGGGAATTTCTGTCACGCGAATTGAAATTTCGCCTTGATGAAAATTCGATGGATTTGTCGCGCAATCGATGTTAATATTAAAATCAAATACTGAAACCAAAAAAGCCGGTACAACTGCAACATTCGTAGACTAAGCTTGCTCCAGATCAGAGATTACAATTCACACTTCACAATCAATACTTCACACTTTACATCGCATTTTTCGCAAATATAGCAAAGTTGCAAACGGAAGTCCAGCACCCCGCGAAAATGTAGCACAATTGCAAATGAGAAACTAGGATCCTCGCGAAAAAAACAAAGATGCAAACCAGAATTTTGATTCCCTAGCATCCAAATTCCATTTGCAACATCGTTTGGAAAATTTTTTATCGTTTGCAACTTTGTTGCGTTTCCTGGCGGAGCGCTGAATTTTGGTTTGCAAATTTTCTACATTTGCGGGAGACGTGAAATGTGAAGTTTGAATGAATTCCATTTCATTCACACACGAGCAATTCCGTATAGATATTATTCCCAAATTAATAACTTTTGTAAGATACCCAGTGTGTTATTTAAAACATTACAGCTGGATGCACTGTGTTATAACATCCTTCTCGTAATGTAATACGATGGAATTGTGGTAATGTTCGCAGGATATATTTTCTCCACAAAAATATCAAATTTTTCAGCGATTTAGAATTCTTATCTTACATAAAATCTTGTTGTCGCCGGTTGACCAATATTTTTTTCGACTGCTTGATAAACGACGATCGGGAAAGTTAGTCGACTCGTATTTCGCAAATCGACCAGCTCGTCGGTGCTCAACACGGTGTGCCAGAAACAATCGGTGCACGATAAAATTTTTTTCGCGCATTCGACGAGGAGGAAACGGCATCCGTTTTCCATTTTTTCCCGTCGGCCCTCGATAGGATTTCACGGCGTCGCTCAAAGCGGCTGCCGGGTTTTTCGAATCGATGAATAAAAATCGCGAAGCGATGCGTGACGACGAAACAGAAAAAGAATACTATCCGTCTACACGCGGATGAACGCATAAAATAATAAATCGACCGGGTGAAACAGTCCTAGAAAACTTGGGTTTTTCGCCAAAATTATTTGCAAACGAAAGACGAACAGCGTTTACGGTACTTAGATTACAATTGAAAGAGCAATGTTAATTAATTATTAGGGCCTGATGTAGAATTTTTTTTAATTTTAACTACTTATATTTAATAATAATAATAATGATGATGATGATAATTTTGGGTATCATTATCATTTTTCATTTATGAACTGCACGGAGGAGATAATATTGCAACGATATCGATTGTGCCATTACCGTTAACTATTCTTACTCTCTCCGCATCAGCCATTTTAATGTTCGTTATTGAATATTTCATTCGCCGTGGATATGAATTGGAAAATCAGAAGAATTGGATTTTCATGGCTTTGATGCTGATCGGCGATCAGAGCTGCGTAAAATGCGCATTTCAAGGAGTTAGAACTGAATATTTCAAGAAACACGTTTCAACCTTCCATCTCACGATAAACTGTTATTTATAGGCACTACTATAAATGCTAATGATTAGTAAATATTCTATACTTGAGGGAGCATTTCTGTTGACGTACTTCGTAATATCATAAGAATAAAACCGGAGGATCCACGTGGAAGCTAAGCTCAACTGTGGTATGCTACTAGCATAATGCTACGCGTGGTTCTAGTATAAAATATAAAAAAACAGCGCAGCTTGGCTCAGCTTTTGGTGGAATCGGTTCCACATGGATCTATCGAAGCTAATTTTTAAGCTTTTAGGTGGATTCCCAGCTTAAAGCTAAAGGATTTGAATTTCAGCACGGTAATACATATATTGCAAGCAACTGGTTTCCAAGGTACTCAATGCTCATTTACGATACAAACTACGTTCACCCCTTTACACGATAAGCTGAATTCTCGATGTTAGAGAGAATAGAATACTTGATCGTAAGCTTGAAACGCATTTACGGAGCGTGCACGATACTCGAAGAACAGACGAGTTAGATGGAATGTCCGCTGGGCATCCTCCTCTGGCAGTAAATACGAAGGGTGGAAAAGATCGCAGAAGGGTGGGTTGAAACGTGAGGCTACCAAGGAAGCTTATTTTCGTGGATTTGAGCTTTATCGATCCACCATTAGCCCCAGAATATGGGCTGGCCTTATTAAAATCCCACTACTGGGATTAAACATCTACAACCTCCATCATAACATTCGTAAGAAACAATATGTAGCAATATATAGCGTGTACCTCTTGAGATATTTAGAGAAGTTTTATATCCATTTTTACAGGTGTTGCCAACTGACTTTAAGGGATGAAAAGGTGACCATCGTTCGATTTTTGGTTGAGGTGCTCCAACTTTCATCTAGTCTAATATTAAGCTATCGGAATAAGTTAAATTTGAAATGTTTTTAGATATAACGTAACACATACAATTTAAGGCACTTTAGTAAGATAAAAGTACAGGTAGGACATGGAATCTTTTACCAAAATCTTCGAACAAATAGAGTTTAGAATGTAAGAATACATAAACCTCGAAATGTCTTAACGCCTCCATTGCAATTACAAATCTCTTTCCTCCTCCTCCATGAAAGAAAAGAGGGGTATTTTATTTTTCTCGGCAATGTATCTCCTGGTGAACAGTGCTGTCAAGACGATCAGCAACTAGATACCACAAAAATAACGTTTAAAGTAGTGCACCACAATTTTCTGACATGTCGCAGATCCAGATATCTTCCCTAGACGAAAGGCGGACTGTGCCATCATAGATAAGAGACACGAAAGCTGCGACAAACTATTGCATCGCGAAAAATGGCACGTATAAACGATCAAAGGATGCCTTATACGAATTATTGACATACGGCTAAGCCTGCGGTAACTGCCCTGCAGAATACCGAACGCAAACGATACGAACTTCGCGGTTCATCCCGAGTGTACATTAAAAACACTGTGGGCACTCGTATTTTACTAGCATTCTGCGTTTTATCGCTTCCTGCTTCGAGGAGCGCGTGAAAGATGGCGAAACGTGGCAGAGATTTGTAGAGGAAGGCTCGCAATTGGGGTCATAGCTTTCACAGTGCTACACCCTCCGTTTTCATGAGATCGACAGCCGGAAACTCGGTCTACGAAATTCGAATTTTTACACATGTCGACATGTGTGTTGAAAAGTAAAGGTTTTAAAAATTTCTATGTCTAAATACTTCGATCTGTACTGTTCCTAGAAAAACTTGCCATTTTTTATACTTGAAGAAAACTACTGGTACAATTAACTTCACTAAAAGTCCACTCATAAGTGGCGCAAGATTTTGAGAAATGTCTTAACATTTGCGTAACTCGTAGCAAGTGGGCACTCGACCAGTACTTCCGGCGCTTTCCAGGAAATATGAATGCGAAAACACGCTGACGCCACTGAAAGTGTAAACTAATGGAAAAATAAAATATCGAGGGACTGCAAGTTCCATTATGCATGTGGAATCTTCTTAAACAGCTTCAGCACTGAGTCAGCGTCTTGAGAGCATGCATCTAGAGAACAGTAACCCTTAAAAGAATTCCCAAGCCCGGAAGAGTGCAACACACGATTTTTCTAGAAACCACAATACACTTTGAAGGCCACTCTACCTTGTGTCCCCAAGAAAACTCGCAATCAACCAGAATGCGCGTAAATGTGATCGAGCGACCCAAACTACCACTCGGCGGATACAGGCGAGCATCGAAGGAATCGAGGGTGGAGGAAGAAAAGAAGCTGGGCAAGAAGAGAAGGGCTAGAGAATCCTCGCTTTATCGAATCGCGCCGCTTCATCGGCTCGAGCGCCGCGTTTGATGCTCGCCTCGATGAGAATCGAAGTTAATGGAAGAGAGGCCGACGGTACAGGCGCACACCACCTACGCGGAGACACCTATCCGTGCACACAGGCCCCGTGACGCTTTTAATCACGAGGGACAACGACGATGAAAAATCCAGGTCGTCGCAGGGGTGGGATTCTATGGAGGACGGGGGAGCGCGCTGGGGCCGCTGGAATCCCCTAGCCAGCAGGCCGTGGGTATTAAAATGTCAGCTTGCACTTGCCCACAGCCTAACCTATCGGATGCTGATGATACCGTCGACATATGATAATGGGGAGCACGCTCGTGGGGTGGATGCCTACCCTCGCCAAGACCCAGTCCCTCCCGAGCACGCTTCACCCTCCGACGCTGCGCGCCCTGGCACCAAGGAATGCTCTAGAAAGCTGGCCGAGGCCCAACAGGGATCAACATGGGGGAAAAGGATTGCTTAAGCAAGGCGATGGGATATTTTCGACGTGGATATTGCCGAGGGGTTGCTGCGGGGGTACCTGAGCCGATGATTGGAAAGATGATCCACCTTCGGTGGTCTCTCACTTTATACCTTTTTTTTTTGTTTCGCATTGCTTGGTTGGAGTGTTTGTTTTGGTTATTATAAAAGCCGTGTTTTAAGTTTCGGAAACACAGAGTGCACCTGAGAATTTAAATGGGATGCAGTTTCTGAGAGAAAAATTTTCTTTAAGGAATTTTACGTTATGTAACGTTGATAATATGCAATATCAATAATGAAATTTATTTAATGGATTTATGAAACTGCTACCAGTATTTCAAAGAATTTCTGTTCGTAGTGATACAAAAAGACTGTTTGAACTTTTTTTTTACCACGCTGAAACGAGTATTTCCAGAGGGATCCATCGATTACTACTGAAACCGCTTTACATGAATATTGTCCACGTGATTAAATATTGTTTGCACGAGTAATTGTGCATCCTGTTTGCAAAGGGATTTTGTAACGATATTGTACATCGAATGCTGTTACGAACAAACAGAAAGAATATATTTTACTCGTAGGTATATTCATTGTTGTATATTTTTACAATTCGACATGCAATTTATGTGGAATCTCCGTTCTTTTATTTTAGATTTCACTAATTTTGTGCTTCGATGTGGAGCGATTAACTTCACTCTGGCAAAGTACATATTTCATGAACTGTAGAACCAGAGGAAGTTGCATTCGCGATGAGGAAATTCCAGAAGCTCGGGCGTTATTAAAAAAAGATCTCGTTACTCGACGTTTCGCTCGAGGAGGCCCCTTGGATCGTACGATCTTAGCAAGCGCGACGGGGATTCCTCAATTTTGATGGGGTGCTTTCATTTGAAACTGGAAACATTCCAGGGTAGCGCTCACCCTTCGCAATGCGGACGTGACGTTTATTTACGAACTTCTTAAGCCCTTCAGCACTGATCGCTCCTCCCGAGGCAACGGCGAATTACGTCTAAATTTAACCACCCCCGCACACACAGCCATTTGTTCCCATTTTGCCAGTAGCCATTAATTAAGGCTAACGTTGCTGCAACTTGGAGTAAATTATGGGTATGTAAATGTAAGTCTGCTGAGTGCATCGGTCTGTTAATGAACCAGAATATCTTAACGATGTTTCCAACTTCTGACCATGCATTTGACACTGTTCCACTGAAGGTGAATAATTTGAAGAAATCATGATAGATCAACTACCAGGTTTTTATTTTATAAAGTTTGTTTAGATAGAATTTGTAAAACTTAAATAAAAAATAAAGCGTCCTCAGCAGAAAGAGTAATTTTCATTTCATTTCAGAATAATTTTGTCTAATCTCATGAATCAATTTGAAGTGGAAAGTACCTTTGAAATCAGTTACTCGTTAAGAGAACAAGGATCAAGCTTGCGTGAAGATTCATACATAAAATTGTAGAAAATTAGTTTCAAAAGGAAGAAAAGAAGGAATTCTACGTTGAAAAAAAAAGGCCATCATTGCATTTTCTTTGGAGAATAATCAGAGCAAATCTATTAGGTCAAGCAGAAAATGAAGCTATCGCTGAAAATCTACTAACGTCTAAAACTAATTAAATCCTCAATGGATTTCAGTGGTTCCTTAACATCCAAGGGACCAATCTTAACGATTATCTGGGAGCCACAAATGTAATTAATGAAGCATGAATTTCGTATTATATCAATTCTAATAGCAGCCATAAACGACAGGTTATTGTAGTCTGTCCTTGTGTTATATATACATGTATGTACACATACGCATATGTACGATAAAACGTTCAATAGGTTGAATGAACAAACGATATTGGACCACAGGTACAGCAGCACTCGTTAGAATAGCTATCGAGACTGTAAATGGCAACTTTTTATTTCACATTTCTATGACTGACCCTGATTTCTCGTGGAACGTATTTTTATTATTCAAAGCTTCTGTTCGTGTACAGAAGCTCTTATGGATTCATTCCAAAACATTTATTCCACATTTTCGAGTTATTCTTACAGCACTTCTTTCTACTAAGAATTAGAATCTATACAATGTTATTATCATTATCAACTGATTACTCCTTAAATACACGAATATTTACGATTCCTTCACTATTCGTAGCAAATCTCATCTTTTTCGGGAAGTGGAGTAGTTTACTAAAAACGGGCTAAGTGTAGTAGAACAGAAAAAAAATGTACCGAGTGTTTGGATAAATACATAATTTTTTTTGAAAATGAGGGCCTAGGGCCAAGCCTTCTGGGATAGGACCCAGATATCAACTGCTCACCGACCGCCCGTTAAACGGCGAAGATTACGAAGATTATTTACAACAGAATAATACCAAAATTCATACCCTAAAAATGCCAAATTTTCAAAATCACAAAAATCACCCAAACAATTCTGTATTAACCGACTACCCAAGGACACCTAACCATCTCCCATAATCCTAGCCCTTGGCTCCCACTTTTCAATTGTCAACCCTCGCCCAGCCGATGGCGGTTCAGTTTTGACCCATGTTTACGGTCGAGTGCAACGGAGGCTATTTAGGCAACTTACACAATTTGCCCGTACTGTCCCCTCTTACCGATTACATACTTATCCCTCCCTCTATATATCACAAGCATTATTAGACGAGATTCAGTATAAACTAGTTCCAAAGTACGTATGATAAAAATTCTGTCGTAATTCTATTTAACTATTTACGATCAGCTGTTCGATGGTCAATACAACCACTCGAAGAGGTGCAAGGATCCATAGATCGACCGCACAAAGCCAGACCTCTGGCAACAGTAATCGCATGGCGTAGAACAGCCGGTTGGAAACGAAGGAGGCAAGTGGAAAGGTTCAGCGATCCACTTTTTAATCGGGGCCAACGATTTTCCGGACGTGACGCAAGGATGAACGAGCGGTATCAGTCCAGGAGCAACGTCACCAGCGACAAAGTCAGCAACGCGGTGGTTTCTGTGCCGACATCCCTTTTAGCCTTAGCTGCCGGCTATACATAAACTATAGAGAGGCCGGTGCAGAGTGGGCGAGGGGGTGGTGAGGGAGCAAGGGGGAGACAACCCCGCGTGTCTCGTCTACGAACGATGGGGGGGCTCTCGCTCGTTCGGGCATGAAAATTCTGCACCCCTCGTTGCACAGAATCATCCCCCATCGATCGACCTATTCCGCTCTCGTTTCTCCGCGGTCGAAGTGGGAGGGCGAAAAAAAAGGAAGGGGGAAGGAAAGAATATATAACGACGTCGATTCGCGATGCAGACCGGTGCGTAAACAATTTAATATTCACGCGGGAAGAAGACTCGCGAAGGAGAGCCGCGACGGTTCCGGGGATTAATGAAACGTGTTTTAATTCGCGACACGTTCGCACCGCGGGTATTTCGGAGAGAGCCTGTGACGATAAGACGTTCCGGGAGCGATAAAATGCAGGGGGATGTTAGAATTTGTGTTTTCCTGGAGAGCTTCGATTTTTTAACTACTTTCTTCAGAAGCATTCGTTGATTAGATTTAGGGGAGGGTTAGTTATCGATGAGGGTAGGAGAGGGTTATGTAGCACTGTATTGTTTCATGGCTATTTTGTGTGAAGTATTATTTATGCTCCCCTTTGGAAGGGAACTTTTATAATTAAACATATTTTTACGAGGGCGATAGAATTGTGATAGAAAAGTTCACTGAACTTCACATAATTTTGTTCTTTATGTATAAATGTGTTTTAACAGTGTTGACTGTTTTCGCTTAGGTGGGCATATCAAAGTTCCATGTTTTTTACAAAAGCTGATGTCGTGTCTGGTCTTCTAGAGCGATGTACCTACTTGTAATATTATAAGCCAAGACACGAAAAGGATGCGAAGGATTCGCTAACGATCGATAGAGAGCCATATAGCAATTCAAACGGCCATAAATTTTAGGGGGGACAGTTTTGTGAACAATGGCGGGACAATTTTGCAACAAAGTGCAGACGGTGCTTTCGGGGACTGGCTGCGCGAAAACTCTTGTAATGGCGGCGTAGGCGACAGCACCAGGGTACAACACGCATTCCAGCCATCGCATGATGCATTGCACACCCTCCAGTTGTTAGAAACTACCCCTCAACCATCCCTCCGGCGAGTCTGACCATTGGTACCGTAGTCGGGAAAATTTCGGCGGGCCAGAGATTTGCGAGCATCTGAATCACATTAACTAATGGCTAATTGCAGGAATTTCGCAGCCACAAGGGGCTCCGGTCTGTAATCTGACGTGCACTTACCTCTTCCTCAGCTATTACCATTGCCTTTCTCTGCAATTTACCATTCAAATGATAAGATCAATAATTCTCCTTCGTTCCTAGGCAACTAAAGCGCCCGGAGGCAAAAGAAAGTATTTTAAATGTTTGATACAACTAAAAAGCACCACCACTCGCGGAGTACCCACCTACATCCATTACTCCATTTCCAATATCGATATTTCGTACACACTCTCGAGAAATATTCCACTTTTTTCCCTCTATTAGCTCGTACACGAAAAGGCATTTTTTCCTCTCGTTTATTTCTTGCGCAGCGTCCTCTCTCTGGAAATAATTGATATTCGCTCTGCTGGCATTGAAAAGAGAGAGTGTACCGTCGGCGTTGGCGCGGCGCGAGGGCAGACACCCCAAAAATCTCGTTGGAACAAAACATTCTGAAGGGCAAATGATACATAGCGCGCACCCCGATTACTCGTTTCGCTTAATGCGCCTAACCCCGGGGGCGAGAAAATTCCCCGCCGCGGGGAGCAGGGGCGGAGAACGGAGTCCTAGGATCGCAGGAGCGTCAGGGTTGCGTTCGCCACGGATCCCTGAAAAAAGGGTGCTTTCCATTTGCATGCGTATCGCGCGACACGTTGACATTGATTGAACATTTCCCGCCGTGCGTGAAATAACAACGGGAACGCCTGCTTTCTAGCTGCTTCTACTGAGAGTAAACGATTCCACGAATTTCTAGAAATTATACGCGCTTGCGGAGAACCGTAGAACGTTCTAGCTGCTGCAGGCAAGTAAACGAGCGACTGCATTTCGAGGTTTTTGCCAGGTCGAGTCAAGGCTTCGTTCGTTTAATTTGTCTGGAAAATTGAGGGGAAAGTGCGTGCAAGTGGAATTGGTGCGTGCACGAAACACTATGCAGGATCTCCTTAAAAGAACTACATACTCTTATTTCTGAGCTGGAAAATGAGCGAGAGCTCCAAAATGAGAGTTCCAAAATGATGGAAAAATTTGAGTAGGAAAATATTTAAATGCATATCAAGTGTGGTCTAAACTCTAAAGACACTTTTCATGTTAATACATGTGTATAATAAGGTATGATAGTAATAGTGTTGGATAAATTATTATGATTTCGAATCATGGTAACGAAGAGTCTGAAGTTGTTGCAAATTGCAGGAAACTTTGCTGCTCACAATCAGTGGAAAAAGTGATACTAAAGTGCACATAATTGATGGCATTTCGTCTGCGTTCATATTTCTATGACGCATTTTGGGCAAAGCAGCCGAATCAATAAACGCCGATGTGTACAGGAAACAAGCATTGGAAAACGTTTCATCAGCAAGCACTCTTCACGGAGATTTTTCGACACATTTTCGAAAAGTGGGGAATGATTCTCGTCGACGGTGAAATCATTGTCAGGGATGTGTACACGATGATCCATGCAATTATTCGGTAAATGGGAAAGGGCGATGCAGACGCAAATGTCCCGTGGGGACGTCTGGCAGGCCATGCAATGAAGATTTATTCGTTTCCGATGTAACTGCGTGGACCACCCAGCTCTGACACGCCAATAAATTATTTGGTTGATGCATATGACGCGTCGTTTTTATTCAATCGAAATACGAAGGCATGTCACTTCATTGAAACTTCATGTGTTCTGTAGAAATTATTTTCACGCCACTTTTCCCTCTTTCACCAGCTATTTATTGGACTTATTATCCAATTCCTATGAAATTCAATAGTTCCAGTGGCTGGAGATCTCTTCGAACGTTGCTTTCGAGATTCCACATTTTGGAGGAATCTATTTCAATAAAAAGAAAGAAGAATCTAGAATCTAAATAGATAGATACTTAACATGGTAGAATTTCATATTCAGATTTACTAAACTCCACTTAAATCCTCGCGATAATCCAACATCATTTTGTCAGAAATAAATGGAAAATAAGGAAAATCGAAAACACTCGCGTGAAAGATTACTAATAATCATAATAAACAGAAAATGACTAGACTCGTCTTCTCCCCAAAATCCCTCCCTCCCTCAATTATTTTTTCGTGCCCGCAGAATAGTACGCGCGCATTTCCTCGAGAGCAAAAACTTGGCGAATAAAAATCATATCAAATAGTGGGACCGCGTGAACATATAGTAAGCAAGGGAAAAGATTCATGGCATGAAAAAGCACGCGCAAAGACCCAGGAAAATGTACGCAGATGGCGAGAATGGCGAGAGGCCAAGGAGATGAATACAAATACCGTTCAAAAATGTTTCGACTAACAGCGAGGAACGATCCCTGTCCTGCAGAAAGGGAAATGCATTGGCAGAACAAAGGCGTCGCGAGAAAATAATAATTAAAAGGCGACGGACAAAAAGTCTCGGTGGGAAAAGTTTTCCCTAAGTTTCTCTTACTGCTTCACCTGTCCGTTGTTCGCGGAGTAAGCGCTCGCGGCGGCCAAATCTTTTTTATCGTCTTCTTTTAATATACCGCCGCTCCGTTTCGTCTGCAGCCGCCATTTCCCTCGTTCCACTCGAATTAACATCCCGAAGGGGGACTGGAGATTCGAACACGGCCGAAGCGCGACCGATAAAAGGCCGAATACGGAGATATATAAGACGTGAGGAAAATACGACCACCACGGGAAGAAAAGCTCGATCCTCCGACTTTCTTCGGGCCGCGAGATGGGAATAATCGAGGAAACCACGGCTGAAGTTCCTGAAACCAACTTTCGCCGATTCTCATTTGCTTGGGAACTTATCTTCATTTTTTTTTTTTCGTGGAGAAGGGAATTTTCTGTAGCGATAGATCTTTGTTAACCATAAATTTACTCGACTTTAGTGTTTTATGAAAATGAAATAAATTCTGACACAGATTTAGTATCTTGTATACCTACTGATCTTGGAATAAATGGAAATACGATAACAATACATATTATTTATAAATATACATTTCCAGATACATTTGTATCGATATCTCGTGTTTGTACTTAAATTCGCCCAGTTTCGACTCGTAAGCGTGAAACGATAAGTATAACGATGCGAACTTAAAAATGTAAATATAATTATAAAAATAATTATAAATAAAAATTATAAATAAATGGTCTTAAACCGAATTGTGCTTGTTATCTGGGTACGGAAAAGAAGTATTCTCAATTCTCCGGTATGGTCTAGTGGCTAGGATACCTGGCTTTCACCCAGGAGGCTCGGGTTCGATTCCCGGTACCGGAAATCTTTTTTTTTTTATATTTCACTAAAGAAATTGCTTATTCAATAAACAACAGCTAAACATCGTTTTATAACTTCTTAATGAAATATTACCCGACTAAATTTATATTAATATTCCAACAGAAATGCATAGAATTTTACCGACTGAGTCGTACGACGATAAATTCTTCATGATAAATCCAAGGAAATATTTTAAAAATATGCAATATTATTTCCTGAAACAAATATACGTCACTGTCACCTATTTTCAATTATAATAAACTGATATTTGTATTTAACTAATCAGTTGCCTTGGAATCCATGCAACCGAACAACGAACTTTATTGTACTTTTTTTCACTGATTTGTTCACAGAGTTATGTGCCACTCCGCCTTCCTTTCACCGACAAAAAGACGGCTTTCCTCATCCAATCATTGCCAATAGGCACTAGCACGGCACTTAAACTGAAAAATAACTAAAAATTACTGAAACCATGCGTAACGAAAGCGAATCATTATTCATTAATCCCACCCACGATGGAACGATGTTTCCGCAGATTATACAGCGTTTTCCCGTTTATAAGCGACGAGCAGCATCCGCCAGCGCGCGTATTCCGCAATAGCGCCGAGCGTTTCGTGCAAGCGACGATGGCTTAATCATCCCCGTTGCCTCGTTTATCCGGTCGTTACACAATCGTATTATGCCCGTCGATAATCATTCATCGGTCAACAGCCAGCGGGGCAGGAAAGACGCGAATTTGCACGCGCAGTTAGTCGAAACGCCAGGGAACAGCCAATGGTGCCCGATGCACGCGATTAGCTTAGTGCTCAGTCCATCCTCCGTCGTTTCGTCCACCGTCGCTATCTTATCGCTGGCGTTCATAGGATATCTGGGCTATCGATCTGCGCCGGTGTCCGCTTTTGTTACCCCCGACGGGGCTGCAACGCGGACACAACGCCAATTCAGGTGTCGATCTCATCTTAACCCGATTTCAATGGAATCAAACAGCACGCTCGCGTGTATTGAATCGCCCCCAATTGAACCACGTAACTCATTAACAGCTCCATCCAAATGGTTTGTCGCTGATACGACATCTCGAGTAACGAGGTAATCACCTGTAGAAGTGATTCAATTTTCACTGGTGTGGTTTAGTGGCGTTGTGGGACTTCGATCATCCTCTGAGTCTCACTAGTGTTAGACGTTCGTACAGAGAACGTTATACTTTAGGCTCTAAATCTGAGTACATGCAGGGTAGGAGATATGAAATTTGACGTCGATGCAAGGAGCTGCTGTGCAATGAAGGCGAGAGTTGTGAACATGAATTGTAAATTAAATGGAGATCAGTTAGATCAGTGTTAGACTTCTGTACTTTGTGGAATAATTATGTTCTTTATTGGGTGAATATTGTATCACTCATCGTTTCCTCCTTCTTTTATACAATTTTTTGAATCATCCATATTAGAAAAATTCGTCAACAACGAAGCAATTTTCTTTTAAATTATATATTGTCCTCAACGGGAAGTTAAGAAATATTGTTTCCATCTTTAGTACTTTAAATTTCTCGGGATAGAAATCACTGTCAATTTAGCATCTTCAAGTAGCTTGACAAGATGCGCATTATGCCAAACTGTGGACAAGTCTAATAATCAGACTGTCGCCTCGTTGCGACAGCAACCGAACGAGCGAAATCGATTAAGCGGTTGACCTGAAAGCGATTTCGAGTACGCGAAAGGTAACAGGTAATAGGTCTAGAAATCTATTGGTCGAAGTGCTTGGTTTAATGAGGCGTGAATCGTGTTAGTCTACGAAAGCGACGAAAGAAACGGTTAAAAGTCTCTCTGTCGACGTGCAAGTGAATGGCTCAATTTCCAGAGGCTGGGCGCCCGGTCGACATCGAAAAAATTCCTAAACGAGTGTAGAGTGGAACGCAAGTCCCATGTCCACTATGTCTTCGTACCTACGAAATAGATACATTGGCTCTGCATTTTTGAATGGCTGAATCTATGACAGTCGAATCAGTTATGAGCACCTGAATATTTAACGGACTGAAACTCATACTTTGAAACCAGAGTGAATACATCTTTGTGAGCTGATACTTTCAGAACGAGTTCACTTTGCAGTGATTTCTTCTATTTTTAGATCCTTCTCTCCTAGTTGATTAAATTGCACAGACTGAGTAATCAAAATTCAAACTTCAAGTTTCACTTATAATAATGACCACCCTACACCGCCCGAAATAATTTACTTGCCAGTAGAATTAGACGCTCCTACACCTTCAAGCCCAAAGATATTCACCTGTCCCCTTTCCCGCGACCCTCCCTCGACACAAATTTCAAATGTCCCCATCGATCGATGCCTCGAGTACCTAACTAGCCAAATTTAGAATCTAGAAGCTCCCATCAGTCTCTTGGTTTCCTACCTGCGCATCGCACCCGACTTTCCCAATAGTTAATTAAGAAAAGGCGTAGGAGCAATAAAACGATCCACTGAAGCGAGCCGATCAGAGTACGTGGGGTGGATCGATCATTAATCAGCGCGTAATGACGCCAATATCTGCTTAATATCGCAGCTCGTGACTGCCGATCATCCCCACAATGACAATGATTCACGGTCCGAGGCAGGCCGCGATTTCATCGATACCACTGGCGATCCCACGATCCAGGCTCGCGTGCGCCTGCAGGATGCGAAGGATCCTTGGATGTTATCGATCCATGGCCCCAGAGGCCCGAGATATCGGTGAAATTCATTTAATTAACTCGACACGCGGCGACGGATGCGTGCGTGGTTGGCAGCCGTACGTGCCAATTGCGTAACGACGTGTCGCCCGAGAAGTTCGAATATCGGGTATCGAAAGGTATCGAAATCCGATCGAATCGCATTCCTGCACACTACACGCAGGATATCGCCTGCCAGGGAATCGCTTCGGCGGTGATTCTTTTCAGATTCGACTCCTTTCCTCACCACCCTTCGTTCCTGTCTTCTCCCCCTCTGCCACTGCCTTTCACATTTTTTTCTCGGTTCCGCTTGATCGGGATCGACGAAAGGGAAGGTGAAAGTTCTGTTATCTCCCGCTCTTCCGGTATCTCGAAAGGGATTGTTATGTAAACTGGTTGATGTATAATGGGAAGGAATCAGAGTTCCTAGACTGGTCAGTAGAATGATCATGGATAATTATCGTGGATAATTTGATCAGAAAATGAATCAGAAAGGTGTATTTTCACCGATAATTCGATTCATATTTATTTTAATAAGATAAGCTTTTATGTTAGGCTGCAATCTTGCCCTGATCTAAAATTCTTCTAGTTTCAAGAAGTAATAGTAATGATAATCACCCTGTATCCGCCAGACGAGGATTAAGTCTGAAGTTCTCTTTCTTAAAAATACCTTTGGACACGCTAAATAGTTAAATAATCTTTTTAATAAATACATATGCAATAAATAATGAACAGCGTTCATTTGTAACACTATTTTCTTTTGCATGACATGTCCCTACATTCAATACAAATTAAAATTCCTTTAGCCTTCAATTTTGGAAGGAATAGTGAAGAATCCATCCACCTACGTAGTGTGTAAAACTTTATCCAAATCTATGGTCCCTCGAGCACTCCTTTATTAGATTCAGGGACCGTGTTTATCGAAGAACAAACTGTGGTTCACGATATCCTACGCCTCGGAGCGACTCTCGAGAAGAAATTCGTAATGGACACCGTGAGAAACGCAGGACTGTTCTACGGGCAGGTACGCACAGCTGAGCGTGTCGAGGGCAGGAAGTCCAATGTTGAGACACCCGGTACGTAACGTCACTCCACACCCACTCGCAACGCGGACTTAGACAGATCACTCGGACGCGAATTCCCTGGAGCGTGACCTCTCACGCGCACCACACGCGTAAATCAGTCATCCAGATGCGATATTTTATGATAATCATTCCTCGAGACTGGATGGTTATATGAAATTTGCCGTTCCGAGTGCTACGAACGACGAAGTACTCCAAGTCACCGAAGACGGGGATGAAGGCGAGGTTTCTTACTTGAAACAATAATAATGAACGTTGCCACTTTTCTGGGACTCAGATGCAGAATATGCTACAATTTTTTAATTAGTCTTTAGATGTTACAACGAGGGAGGGTAACACGTGTTTCAACCCTAATTCTTACCGCTTTTTTAGAAACTTTAAGACAAAAGTTTCTGTCATTGTGTGTGCCATATTAGACCTCAAGGAGTCATTCCTTTGTTTCAGTGGCGCACTCAGGATTTAATCTTGGGGGGAGCCGAGTTAAATGGATAAAAATATTTTTAATGCAAATTCAATAAAATTCATTAGGTGATTATAAAAATTTATTTTAAGAATAATATCCACTTTTTTCTTTTCGCAAACCTCTTAAATTATTTCAGTCGTGGTTACATTAATCTCCTTTTTCCTTTTTCATTGGAAGGTGCCAGGGTCCCTTGCCCCTTCTCCCTCCACTCTGGGTGCGCCTCTGCTTTGTATAACGACGTCCATCTGTAAAGTTGCTCAGTGCCTCCACCGAATATTTCATACAGCAACAAATCCCCACGTGAGTACTGATATCCTGCAACAGGAGACCTAACCTTGATCGAACCTTCCTAAAACACAATTACTCCTTCCTCAAGTCTATTCCTGCTCATCAATCGCAAGTACCGCGCAATTCCATCGGAAACGAAGATACACAGAAGTGTGAAACGGAAGAAGAACGGACCAACGACGACAGTAGAACCAGACTCCGCGAAGTCAGGCAAAGTGGACGGCCAAGCGGAGGAAGCAAATCGATCCTGGGAAGGGGAACGGTAAAATAAAAAATTCCCCTGGAACTTTGTCGGCGCGAGTCATCGGGGGTTGCAATTAAAAGTGGAAATCTCACAGGCTTTCGGCCCAGTCGTACAATTAATTTTTCCCCAGCTTCGACGGCGCTCGGTTAGATTTTATTTAATTACACCCCTCTTTTCGCTACTTCGTCACTACTCACAGCCCCTTGGTGCCCCCTGGAGACGAGGACTCGTCCTCCTGCTCCTTCCGCCACCGGGACAAAACCGTGGAATTAAGGACGCGCGTTTTCATTAGCGTCCCCTTTAGTGGACCAGTGATTAAAGGATTGCTTTCGTTTTGCGGTTTCATTTTTATTCATGTCCTCGATGGCTCCCCTCCCGACATTGATTCGCCGCGTTAAACGTTCGTTATCGAGCTCGAGGAACGCTGCACGCGAAACGCGACACGCGTGCTTCAGTATTCATGAATGAACGGTGTTTTCGGGTAACAGATGGGGTAACCGAATCCACGGAACGAGAAAACAAATCTTAATAAACATTTTCCAACGAACCTAAAATGTTAACGTTAAAACAAAAACGTTATATTTATATTTGTCCACGGATACCTACCAGAAATACTCGAATCCTGATACTGCCCGAAATATGATAAATAAGAACCCAGATCCATTCTAGAATCCCAATTCCATCAAAGGAAATCAGCCCAGCATTTCTTCAAAGGCTACGAAACACTCCAACAACGAAACTGAAGCTAATACTTCACCCACTTCGAATCACTTACTCCTACCACAACCACGCGCTTCAACCACCATCCCACCAGCCACCCCCGTTCAATAATAATTATCAACTGACCCGGCGGCGTGCATATTCTCTAAGTGGTCTATAAATGATTTCGATTCCATCCGTTCTCCTTGAGCGGGCGCCGCGCTTCCGGGCCAAGAATAGTGAATCAGGATCGTCGATACGTGGGTGCCACGTTGTGCTAGCTAACAGAGAACAAGGGGGCATAACTGGGGCGTCGGTAACGAGCCCGGCGAGGACTGTCGGTCGACGTTCCGCCTCCTCGAATTTGAAAAGGCGACGACACGGTAGCACCATGGACGCGTTCGCACCTTCTCCGCGTTCCTTTTCTACCGCGGAACACGGGGCACGCTCGGGGGACGAGATCTGTACAATGGGAACGCGTTGCTCTCCGCGCGTGTGCGCGCTGACGCGAGCGCTTTCCAGAATGGACTCGGGAAAGTGCTAGGGAACTTGGATCGCTCGCGGATCATTAAGAACGCGAGTGTATTTAAATGATCCGTTACAAGGAGGAAAACAGCCGAGAATTTTCTGTAACGAAACTGTTCCCTCGCGTCTCGATGAATCTCCATTGCACTTACGAGCACGCTAGTTTAGTGCGAAGGGTTATCGATTTAATTGCTCGTTCATTAAAATGTAACGCGACGATAAAGCGGGTTTTAAAATTGTGCGTTCGTTGGTTTGATGGTTACGCGCGTACTGTGGTGAGATGCTTGGGAAATGAATAATGGAGACCATTTTGTTATGATAGTAGGGGGCGATCGAGGCTGTACGTCTCGTGGGAACTGTGCAGTGTATTGTAATTTGAGAGGATTCATGATGTGGAGGATAGGTGCACTGTTTATCGTGCTTTTATGTATTTACACTTATATTGAAAAGAAAAGAAATTTTGGGCCGACGCGTGTCTAAATTGTTATTGAAATGTTTTGAGAATGTGTACTGTTAAGAGTAGATACCTATGTATATGGAAAAGGGATGTTCATCGATCATTTTCAATTCATACAGCAATTTTAAAAATACCAATGTTTCTATGAATAAAACTACTTTGGGCTGAATTTTCTAAAAATCGTTCATTCAGAAACGACACTTCGTCTCGCAACTTTGCACACGTCGCCATATTTCACTGCAATTTATTTCGAAAGAATAATTTTCGAAAAATGTATACGCTGCTGATCGTAAGTATTGGGACACCTGTTGTATTTGCATAAAATGTGATATTTGATACAGATTGAATACTCTTCACTGCTTTTATTTTGTGGTTTCAATTTAAAGCACCAAATGAAGTAAAATCATGTGGACTTCTTCAATAAATTTGCAACGCTTTGCACAATTGCCTACATTAAACACAATAGGTGTCCTAATATTTATGAACGCCAGTTAACGTAATCCCCTTTTAATGAATCGGCAATCGCACAGAGACCCTAAATCTGACCAGAATATTGCTCCGAATCCACTGCTAAGTGCAATTCGATCGCATTTGCACACAAACCCGCTTTATCTTGTTTTCCACGGCGTTTTCGCGGCATAATAGCCAGGGCCCAGATAATTCGCACGGGGAAACGATAAGGGTTTCCGTAAACAGTTGGCCAAAGAACGTGGCCGACTTTGTGGTCGAGTTGTGCGGGAATACGCGACTGTAACCGCCAGAGATACATTCCTGACATATTCCCATGGGATATCGGATTGTGCGAAACGAGATCTACTCGAAAGACGTAGGTGGAAGTACCGATCGACCTTTCGACGAGTGTGAGTGCATGAGTGCACGAATGCACTTGCACACACATGCACCCACGTGCAGTTTGAACCGCTGAACCGCTTCTGCAAACCGAATGGTATTCTCCAACATCGACGAACGTGAGAAAGTTTAATGTGTGGAGACACGGTACGGTGAAATCTGTGCGAGCAAGAAAATGTATTTCCGAACAAATGAAAATTATTACTGCCCTTTGTGCTGCATGATATCTGAAGTCGCTACTTGGACAGCTAATACACTTAGTGACTATTTAGAAACTGAGTAGGTACACACAGGAAGTTTCTATTTTATGATCCGACATTTGAAGAAGTGGGGGTGTATGATAGTTTGAAGCAATAAAGGAGGTGTGGAGATGGGAAAGAAAATGAATTTTTCTGTTTGTTTTAGGTATTAGGGAACTCTAGTTTAGGGAACTCTAGATTTAGAAATTGGGTTCACTGTAAGTGTTTAATCTGTGATAAGGGATTTGGTAAAAGAAGTGTAATAATTATTTTTAGTCTAATAATTTGAAGAAATAAAGGAGGAATTAATTTTTCTGTTTATAGCAGGTATTAGAGAGCATCTGTGAGGAACCATGTAGGTATCCTTTTTATTTAATTTTACATGGTGGTTCGCTGGACTTCTCGTATCATCGAATCGGTAATCCATGTTATATTATTCTCCTACGATGCAACGCTATGACTGGCTTATTTATAACTGCATCAATCGCAGCTGAGTCACCGCAGTTAATTTGACAGAGATCGGCGTTGCATTCAGATTTCGTGAAAAAACCCCTATGCATTGTGCCTAATGCTCCGCAATTACGATAAGAATTCTCACGTGACATGCGAGTCTTTTCAATACCGCTAGGAGAAAGAGAACCACCTACGACGGAGATGAATAAAATCCCTGCAGCATCGGGAAATGCTTTCAAGCTATTTTCCCTGGAACCTCAGCGTTGCTATTATTTTGTCGACGTCGGTTAATACATTTGTAGAACGCAGAACTGGCTTCAGGACAGATTAAAGCAAATGTCAATTCATGGACAATCAGTAGTTTTCGAGGATGTTGATATAGATCAGAAGTAAAGACTTTTTCTCGAATAAATAAAACTAAGAAAAGGAAAATAAGTCAGTAATGTGAATTAAATCTTATCATTTCCAATCGCAAATCTCAAGTCGTACAAATCTTATAGAAAAATAAAATAAAACATAAAAAGACGGCACACTAAAATCAGAACGGGAAAACCATAAGCTCCGACTATCCAAAATTAGTTTAATCTTTGAGAGATTTAACTCTCTGGATTAGAGTCGACCATCGTGACCAACCTTAATTAATTAACTTTGAATTTTAATTCAACAATTCTCGAACCAACGCGATCCAGTTCTCAGCTGGCTGGCCTCTCAGTCCCTCGAGAAGGATTACTGGTTGTGTGTCGCGAATCGTTCGCCAGAGTTCATTAGTAAATTAAATGTTAAGCGCGATTAAGGATAACGAACGGCGAAACACATTTCTCCGCGATGGAGGGGCTGGGGAGCAGAGGGTGCATCTGCAATTCGAATGCTTGTGGTTGCGTCTCGTTACGTACCTGGGAATAGGGATGCATACCCTATGCACTAATATGCACGGATCTACTGGGAAACTGCATCCCAAAACACGCTCACGTGGATAATTAATTATCCCTCCGATCGGCCGATAATGAGAGCGATGGTAATTGGAATTGACACACGGATCAGCCACAATGGACTTACCTGCAACAGAAAGAAAATTAAGTAATTAGTCCGGATCGTATCCACTATCCCTTGATACTGCGTCGATACATTACCAAATTGATGTTAATGGAAATTATGATACGGCAAGTATTATTTTTGATTCGACGTAATGTGACAATGCAGGGGAATAAGGTTAACAAATGTTGATTTATAAACAAATTCTTAAGCAAAATGTATTTCAGCTATTAAATGAAATTTAGACACATCATTTTTCTGTGTTTGTATTATATAAATAGAGGATATAATTAATTCTTCAATAATATAGGTATCTATAATATTATAAAAGCCATAAAATATCCCAATAATAATTATCCCCGTTCAAAAATGTCAGCACCATAAATACCCCGACCTATATTCCCTAAAATCCCACCGACATATTACAGCTCGCTGCTCAAAGCATACGCCCATTTCGCTTTACTAAATCATTAGTAATAATTAATTCCTGCCACCCGAGCGCGTCATACATTCCATTTTCCAGCGACTCTCGATTCTTCCATCGAGACCCCATCCACTTTCTCCCCCGTGTCCCTTCGTTAACGTTTACATAGACGCCGTCAGCAAATGATTCTTATTAAACAACGCTAACTGGCCATCGCGGTCCATTAGTGTAATGACGGCAATATTGCTTTCACAACATCGAGACGGCCAGTCTCATACGCGCTGGCTATGCCAGCGTCAGTCAGCGACGACAACACCCCCCCCCCCCCCCCACAAGAGGGGGAGAGAATAGTAATTAGACGGTAATTACCATCAACAAATATCGCGGTGGATTAATTGGATTAATTAGAGCTGACCGACTGCGACGCGTCTGTCACGGGGGAGGCTGCCTTTTCTTTGCAACGGGGTTTGTTCGTCGGAAAGCGCGCGACATAATACCATTCTAGGCATGCGAAACGGCGAACGTTCGAGCGGCAAACGCCAATTAGGTGGCGGTGCATCGTAATTAATCGTCGCCACTACGAATAATAACTCGGGCGAACTTATAACGTCGCTCGTGTGCGGTCTAGAACTTCCCACCAGCGGTTCCGCCGTTGAAAAATTCAGCTCGCCCCAGTTCCTCCATCGATTTGCCCGAAAAACGTCCACCGGCTGCCTGAAATACTCCGTACACTGATACTGTTCGCCGGCGCGGGAACCGCCGCAGGAAATATTCAGTCGGAAGCTCGGAAAATGTCAGCTTCTGCTCGATACGGAGGGGAAATTGCAGTAAGAAGCACGTAACGCTCGCGAGGGAAAATCGTTGCGAGTGGAAAAAGATTTCGGGTTGTAGATGGAAAAGATAAAGAGATAATAATATCGTGGGCGGGAAAGGAAATGCCGCTGAGTCCATGCTTCCTAATATTCATTATTTTATTCTTGTGAAAAATAAAAATCGAATTTTCTCAAAACTTAGTTCTACGAACTTAGAGGATTTTCCGCTGTGTAAGTAAAAGCCTATTAGTAATTAGAATATCGGTGTATAGAATCATTGCTATTTGTCACACATGCCACTTATTTTATGAGCATATATTTAAATATTGTTTAAGTACGTGCAAGTGATTTTTAGATTTTTAGACTACTTTATTTTTATCCTGGTTTCTTAAGATCAGCGCTTTGAGGCGGCTGATACAAGACTTTTTCGTCGAGTAACGAAATCTCTACCGATTTACGACGAAATTACATAACTGGCCGGGAAATTGGCCAGACGAACGTGGAAAATCGAGTCGATTTCCGCTGTCTCGTTTCCCGTAATTTCTTCTAAGTCTCCCGCGACGAATTACCGGGGCAAAGGAGGTAAATAAGTTCGTCCAGCCGTGGAACGCAAGCGTCCATGAAATTGATTTTCTATTTGTCTCAACAGCCTCGTTCCCTGAGACACGTGAACTCTTTTCGTCTGCCCCCGAACTCCTGTGTCGCACAGGGTGTGGGAGAAATCACGACGCGAAGTGGAACTGGATAACTTTTCACTCGAAAATATTCGCGAGAAATTGAGAAACAAAGACAACGCGAATTTAAAGAAAATTACAAGAGATCCGAGTGATTTCTTGAACAAAAATATGAAAGCAAATTTAAAAAATATAGAAATTTCAACCAGGCACTCACAATTGATATTTAGAACTCGTACCCTTTGCAAAGATAGTGCTAGCTTAGAGAAGATCGCAAATGATCTCTAAAGCACCTTAAGTCTTTTTCCCATAAGACACTCCTCTGACTCAAAATTGGTATTTCGAACTCATTCTTCGTGCAAGAACAGTGACAGCTTGAAAAAGATCGCAGAAGACAAAACACGTAAATATATATCAAACCCTCTAAAGGACCTTACGCCCTTTTCACACGGGACGCTTTCATAGCTGACACCGCGTTTCAAACATACTGCCCCGGCAGAGACACAGTTTTAAAAAGCAAACAAAAAATAAGGCAAATATGAATATATCGTGGATACCATTCGCCAGCTGCAAACCCGTCCCGCGTGAAAGGGGCCCAAATGTGCACGTGGGTAGAAACAAATGCACCAATGACGCTTGCCAACTCCAAGAGATCCGCTGCGCCATTTACGGGGAACAGGCGAGGGGAATGATGAATATAGGAGATTCTAGCCGCGCATAACGTGGATTTACGCTGTCCTTGTGTCCTCGTACAGTAACCGATACCGTGGCCGCTTCCAAGGATCATTGATTTCCGCGAATATTCGGGCCGGTTACCCGAAACTGATGAAAACACGGCAGAGATCCACTGCAGCAGAGATATTTCGAGATTCGCCGGCTAATGGAAAGTTATGCCCCTATAAAGTCTGCCTGGCAACGATCCAGAATTCCGCTAACCGACTGATTTAACGAATGCAGAGCGTTGTACTTCTTCCACGTAGCAAGACTCCCAGGCGAGGCGTAATTGTTTCGAATTAAAGTTTGGAAACAGTTCAACTTGAACGCGTTCGTTGTGTCGCCAGGCCGGCTGCGTTTGTTCTCCTGTGTCGCATCCGACGAAACATGGGGATTTTAAACGGAGGTCTGAACGTGCTGCTTCAAGTTTGGATGCTAGCATTGGATATGACATTGCGTTGTTTAATTTTAATTAAACAGAAATATTGTTATAATTTACTAAGGACGATTGCTTTATTTTGAAAAAAAAAGTGTAAGAGTCTTCGAAAATTTTGATTGAGAACTTATTATTCTTTGCTATAGGTAGTCTTTTATGATAAAGGATACGTTGGGTCTTTTTGGTAACTGTATGCGCCCACGTGTGTATTATCAGTGTAATTATTCGGTATGAATTTGGATCACATAAAATATTGCTGTCCAATTACACGAGCTACAGAATGTACCGATTAATCAACCCAGACTATAAATTGAAAGTTCCATTATTCAGTTCTGCTCCACTGATTCATACACCTGTATTCCCAAATTTGCAGCTTTTTCACCACTTATTTACAATTCCTCAGGTAATTTCATCCTCGTCGTTGGAGAATATTTTCCCATTAATATTTGCGATACGTCATTCATCCAATACACTCGTTCTGGTTAAACATGCGTTATCTTCGCAGCTTGTACCTCCATCACCAAGTTTTGGGAATCAATATTTACGCTTTTTCACTTTAAATGTAAATGAAATTAGCCTTGCGCACTTAGCACATGTTTCGAAATGCAGTAATTACAGAGTTTCATTTTTACAATCGTGAAATATGAAATAGAATATTATCTAAGAAAGAATATTATCTACACTCCTTTGAATGTGCTTAAAACAAAACTAACTGGAATTTCTACAGAAATTAAAATTCTAAATCCTTCGATTACCAGAACTGGTCGAGTAAGAGAGTACTACCAGGTAGAAGATATCACGAACTTATAAACGAGGAGCTATAATTACGAATCCGATATAGTCCAGCGATATTGCTTCGATGCTTCCAACATTTATATCACAGATCTCTGTTACTCGGAACCGTCTACAGATACATTTGAAGAAATTAACAATGGAGCAGAGGTTCCGTGAGCAACGACCAGAAGTTCCACGAAAAGAAGAACGGACAGGTAAGAAAGATGAGTGGGAGCATTGCACGCACAGTCTATAAGAAACATCGTTCACGAACAATCCCTTTTTCCTGACCCCTGAAGAACTCTAAAGAATTCTAAGGTCTACGCGAAAACCCAATCGCAAGAGAACTTCGACAATACCTTATAAACAACTTTGACACCTCATAACTTCAAATCAAATTAATGATATTCATATTTATATTTTCTACGACACATCGCAAAGAGTAATAAATCAAAATTTCTATGCCCTTACGTCATATTTAAATCTACAGTCTACCATCGTTCATTGCTTACCAAACTCCAATCTCAAATCGATCAAAACCGTCACGGATACGATACATACTATTACATCCTACACGATTATGCGAGCACCTTGTACAAACGTCTCTCCAAGCACGAATCATCCATGGTAGCAACGGATCGCGCGATTAATGTCGAGATTTATGTCGAGAGTCGGCCGATTAAGATCGGCCCGTGTGAAAAGACGCTCGCGACGCTGGAATTACATTGACACGATCGTTCCATGCGAGTCGTAAAAATTCCTATTCCCGTTACGAAACTCGCTGTTCCCGCGAGCACAATACGGCCGTTGGGCAACGCGAGATACTAATCGGTATTAAGAGAATAACGCGATTAATCTTGATAACGGGGCGAAAGACCGCGGCGAACAGTTTCATCGGGTGCTTGGGACCACCCACGTGCAAGCAAGGGTGTGATCAACATGTTTGCGCTCGTAACGCTTGATTCGGGCAACAGGCGTGATGGGCGGAAAAAATGTATAATGGAGGCGTCTCGTGCTGTTCCTCTTGGATTTATGAAAGAAAACGTTATCAGGGATCAGGTTTCTGGTCTACGAGGCTCCGATGCGCTCGTAGAGATATCGAGCTACGGCGGGTATTTGGAATTTAATAAAAAGATTGTAAAACGAATTGAACTTTGTATCGTGAAGGATGAACTGCAAATTATAAATGGAACATTCTGTGGATTTTAATACGACTGAGCGAATTAATTATCGGGGCACAGATGCAAGTTTCTGGAGTGGCTTTATTATTTTATTTCAATTATAATTCGGCTTATGATTCTGATGGCAGGAAAAGAGTATTGAAAAGAGAATAATGAGATGAGAAACATGAAATAATAATGTTCCATATTTTTTCCACAACTTCGGCCCGTTGCATAGATACTTATTTCCAAGCAACATTTTGTTTCTTCTATATTTTTTATTACATACATAATAAACGAACTTCTTAATTACTTTTGATGTTTTTACGTTAAAATAGACCAATTTAACATTACCGCGTGTTTCATATGTGTACCGTTGAATTTTATATACAACAAAATTTGGTGTTTCTCGTTAGTTTCTTATCCTTGCGTTTCGTTCCAAACTTATTGCCAGAGGTTACAACCTCTGGCATATATTTCAAGGATCTGTATGAAGCATTTAAAAGAATTGGCAAACAATAATGAAGTCGTGGCCTCCACAGTCACCTGACCTTAACCTAAGCGAGGAATTGTGGGATAAAGTGGATAGAAAAATGAGAATACACGTCCAAGATTAAAGAAGAAGGTTGTGGAGAAGATTAAAAAAGGTTGGAATTAATCAGAAGAACATCGCTATTAGGTACTTCAGGCGACCATACAATATAAAAACATAAGATTATTTACATACAAAATAAACTTTGTATCACACTGTTGGTCATTCCATACTATTAAATCCTCCCCCAACAACTTTGCTAAGTGTCCAGTGAATTATGAATCTTTGTTTACGATTTTATATATAGTACATAGAGTCTCCACCATCCAAACACTGCATCATCTCTCCACATACTTGCAATCAGTTCACACTAATTTCCAGACACGAACCTACCCTCTAAGCAATTAACTGTCACATTTATCAAATACCTCGTTCCCAATTGCAATGGTTTCCAGGGACAGATGCCCAACCCTGACCAAGTGGAAGGAGCAGCCGTTTCATTTCCACCGAGAAACGTAATCAAATTCACGTTTATCGAATTAATCACGCCTGACTACCACGAGCGTCTCAAGGAGGCAAACGTTTGCAAGCTCGAGTCGCGTTTCTTTCATTCGTCCTAGCTGCTCCTTTTCGTCCTCCAATAAATCATTTTTCAACTCGGAGGTTTCCACGGCGGACGAAGAAAAAGAGGAGGACGCGGAAGGAGACGCGTAAAGGTGGAAGAACCTATCTCCACAGGATTTTCAGGGCATATTTTTCGTGCAGTTTCAAGCTCAGGGCCGCGCGATAATGACCACGCTGCTTAGATGGCTTCTACTCGGAAACAGAGGCGCGAAATGACACCCTCAGCTCTCTCATGGCTTCACTTATATCTTTCGCATTTACCCCCGCAACCAACACCTTTACCGCCACTTCTTTTCAATTTCTGCGGCCTCGAGCACTCCGGCCGAACGCTCCTTTTGTTTCTGCCGCGGGAACGACGCGTTCGAGGAAAAGAACCAACGAATTGTTTCCTAAAACCGCTGGGTGAGAAGCTGACTGCTCTACTTCGAGGGAATCATTTCGCGAGGGATTCATGGTAGAATTCTATTCTTGTACCTACTGGTTCATAGCGGGACAGGATTATATCGTCGTTGAGATTTTAATGGTTTTGGTTGAACGGGAGGCTGGGGGAGACTCGAGTGCTTCTGCGAGGAAGCGGAGTTGTGGGGAATTTAAATTGCCGCATATGATTTAATAAAACAAATCAATACTGAAAATTGTCGGTGTTAGATTTTGAGGCGAAATCCTTCATATCTTTACTTGACAGTTAAAACTACCAGATGCAAAATAAGTGTGTCAATCACTTAATTATCTCCCTAAGTCACTTGCTCGTCTCCCTAAAATTCGAGAATCATTATAATTTCTACATGCCGCAGCCAAGGTTGACATTCTCGCACATCGCAAAGCCTGCCTTGTCGGGCGACCCGAGTGTCCTCCTTCACCTCTGACAGTCGCCTCAAGGATTCATCGTCATACGCGTAACGATGATTCACAAATCCCCTCAGGTTTATGCGCGTGGGCTGCGACACGATATGAGTCAGCCGGGAGTCTCGAAAATCCGAACGCGCCCTCGAGCTACGTGTCGTTAGAAAGTGAACAGGTGTCAACGTGCAAATGCAGCACGCAGGCAGCCTCCTAAGAATGCACCTTGACGTGGCGCCGCGTGAAAGTAAACCTAAATGCCAATACTCTTACGATCGATAACAAACGCGTTCACCTATCTCGCGATCTGCGAGCGTGAAACTTATTTATTGGAAATGGCCAGTTGATTAATGACGTTTCTCGTCTGGATTCTTTCATCGCCGTGCTCCAAATTAAGATGTCTTCGCGAGGCACCACGATCGAGAGCGAGGGATCGCGGACAGAGATCGATAAGCACCGCGTTCACTCGCAACTGTACCCAGTCCTGCATATACTTAATTAAATTAACCTTCGCTGAATGATATTGAAAAATGCATTGCATCGAAATGAAATATCGGCTCTAGGTACCTGCGCTGGAGAATGACGGCGTTACTCCTGCTCAAACCGAGGACGTTTGCCTTTCTTGGAAAGCGAGATTCACTTGTCACTGCGTTTTAATTGTAAAATTATTTACTGCTGCACGTCGAAGTGCAAAAGAAACGTAAGAGGATTCGCTTAAGCGTGACTCACAAGAACCCACTCGAACGACCGATATCGTGCAACCAATTAGCGCCTCGATTCGTAAACACCAACGATGGTTTCGCAACGGCTCTTTAGAGACGTTTTTGCGCGCGAAAAACTCGCGAAGGACGTGACGCTAAATTCTGTATGTTAGGTAACCGCGCCACGAGCGGGCGCAATTTCTCCGCTGAAAATGCGAAAGTAACGGTGCAAGGTTTATCGCGAAAGATAAAGGCGCCTCGAGTCCTGTAAATCACGTCGCGAAGAAACTGCGATCGCGATCTCCCGCCAGCCGAGATTTCGCCAGAGGCGCGATCGCCAGCTCGACGAGCCTCCGTGTTTTCGTTTAATTGCGAATAATCGATGTCGCTCAAGTTTCTCGTAATTTACGGTAATTTCGATTTGGGAGCAGTTAAGCAGGGCCATGCCAATCCACAAACTCGTAAAAATGAACTGACTCCACGATGTTTAAGACTCGTACGTTGGTTTACAGAAGTCTATAAAGAAAATTTTAATTGGATTGCGCTTTTCGAAAAGCTGTCAATAGTTGTTTACATTCAGTTTTATTTTATTCAACTCGATGAACTATTTTTTACAGTGTAATAGAAGAGAGATTTGGATAAGGTGTTTTTTTTTTTGTATTTTGGTTGTTCGTTATTAATTTATTACACTGCGAAACTGATTCCATTGGACAGCTAAGCTTTTATTATTATTATTTTTTATTATTTTATTATCATTATTAGTCTTGCAAGCAGAGTTGGGCATTAACAAAATAAAAAATTATTTAATAACGGATCGAAGAAGAATTACTTTAACTTTATTCGTTATTCAAGGCCCCAATAATCCGGGTTATCTTTATTCGACACGTAACGAATAATTTTTGTAACTCTTATTCGTGATTCGATTTTTTTATTTAAATAGGAAAGGTGATGGTGATATTGCAGAAAATGTAGGTGGATTCAATGTAAAAAATTTTGAGTTGAAAGTAGTCTATTTCCTGTATTCATTGTTAATTTTTCTAAATAAAGCTTCGATTTGTTTTGAATTTACAAAAAATTATAAAAGATCCCAGTGGCACCAGTACATTGCACAGAAGAAGTGCACCCACTCAAAATTTCACGCAGAAACACCTTTCGATCTCGCTTCTATTTCGTTTGTCATTTAAATATTTGAAGCTCGGTTTCTCGGTCTCCTGGTTTGGAAAAATTTTTCTCATTTACATCCAATTGCCCCCTCACCTCGCAAATGGCGAAATTTCTTGTTCTCCCGGCAACGATCGACATAAAAACGATACCCAGCTACAACGACCTGCACGTGCAAGCCGCGGCGACGTTTACGACACGAGATATCGTCGCAGCTCATCTCATTATTCACGTGAATCGCGCCTAATTTACGCTTAACCAGTAAAATGCCCGACGTTACGCAACCGCGGCTTGTTACGCTGGTAGAACTGAAACGGCGAAACCGCGAATTTGCTCGTCGACGATAGCGAGCAGACGGGAGGGGAAGAAAGTGGGAATGAAAGGAACAAAACGGTCGAATCGGAGTCTAGTTCTCACGGTTTAGGTCCGTTCGGCACACGCACGATGAGAGTTACGAGCTGGTCTCGGCTAAAGCCGCTATCTGCTTGAATTATCGCCGTAAGTTGCACAGAACTTTCCGTTTCAAAGCAGCCCAAATGGCTATTCGTAGCTTCTTATCTAAGAAGATTGTGGGTATTGAAATGTTTTATAATAGACATTGGAGTTGTGACACATGAAATGTCTCGATTTAGGGTGAAATGAAAACGCTGTGTGCCTTTTAGTAAATTTGGTAGAAGACTAAGTGTTCGCTCTTTGAATTGAAATAATCTCGTCAAGGTAACGAATTTAGACTAAATTCAAGCTACAACTACTCAACTAATTAGAGCACTCAGTGTAATTAGAGCACCTAAAAGGGAGGATCCATTTATCGCACACCTCCTTGCTTTTCAGTCTCTCTGAATTGACAAGTAGGTATCATGGTTACAGAGATGCTATTGCTTTTCTTCCGTTTCAGCTTAATACCGTCAGAAAAAGTTGTTCCCAAAACTCTGTAAATGCTTGGAAGTGTGTAAGAATATTTCTATTACCATTTCCTTGATTAAGCTTTCACTAATCTCCTGCCATTCACTGACACCACTCCCGTTACGACTTCTACAACCTTGTACACTGCATAAAATTGAAAGTATTTCCTGTATTTCATTCCCTTCGTCGCTACACAGAACACACATTTATTTTCTAAACGACACCATTCGGATAATCAACTTTTAATTAAACGATGCTCAGATAATCGAAGCCCAAGATTCTTCCTACTAATTTCATATACAATTTTCTGTAATCCCCCAATAAAGAAGATAAAGTAGATTCACTATCCAAGTACGATGTAAAGAACGAGGGGGCTCGATCACGATATCCCGCGCAATCGCATCCCGCGGAATGAAGTCACCGGTCCTCGAAATTATACGACGAGCCAGGAGGCACATAAATTAGACCGTGAAATTATTTCGCGTACGAAGACCGCCAGGTAAATCGTCAGAAAACGCGAAAGCGGCACGAGCATTCATAGGTGCTCGAGCGTTCGACCAGCCGGCAACTAATTACGCGAGCACTTCGTTAAAGCTCCCCGTGAACCACCCGTTGTTTGATGCCCGTCTTGCAGCGATAAACGACCGAGGAGACAAACGCATAAAGACGAAAGTGCACCGATTTTTCGGTGCTTTCACATCGCCGACAAAAATTCCGAAAATGGGAGACATTTGACGAGTTACTCACCGGAACGAATTTGGTATTCGATGAGAAATAAAAAAAAGGCTCTGTGATCGGTGGATATCGAGAGACGAACGACAGTATGAAAATAAATTCCTGATCTCTTTGTGTGGGTAGCTTAGGGAATTTCACGGTATAGCTAGAACAGCCTTTGGCTGAATTTTTCCTTAGAACGATGCTCAGGGCGAATATTTTATTTATGAGGAGGGGACACTTCAAAGGGAAGTTCGCGTTATGAGATACATTACGCGCATTCTTCCCGTTTTGAAATGGTGAGTGCTGTACCAACAGTCACCGTATAGAGTACCAGTTTTAGTTTAGTTTGTTGATCTTCTCCTGCAAAATTCCCCATATAAATCCGTCTGTATTGTTCACACACGGAGTATATAACTACCTACGATGAAAAAGGCACATCAAATGTTTCCCCATTAATTTTCTCTACAATAACCTTGTCTCATAAAGGCCGCATAAATTTAAACAGAGTTTGGAAATGTGGCTCGAAGTGCATCCGAAAATGATGAAGCAGGACCTACCTGAAATTCAACAACTTCTGTGCGTACTTGCACAAAGAATGAAACAATCCTCCAATTTGTCAAACAAACACCTTCATTCAGGGTCGGGTTAAGACATTTAAAGACTCTCATCACTTAAAAGACTTCGAGGCCTTCTTATACAGGGTGATCACTTCAACGTGATAATTTGACTAAAAAGTGTTTGTAAAAAAGTTAGATTTTAAAATTCAGAAAATTTATTTGATGCACTAAGCACGTGCTCATTTTGCTTTTTGGTTAAACCAGCACTGCTTAATTTCGCCTGCAATGCAGCATGCTTCTCCATGAAATTCATATAATCGATAGATTCGTTCCCAAACATCGATGTTACAACAGACGCGCAGTCGCTAATGTTGAAACTGAACGGAAAATAAATAGCAGGCATATTCGCCTTAAGAAATCATCGTCTACGTCTAGCCAGCGATTGGCCTTATCTATCCTATCCGTGCACATTAATAACGGGCCGTCTGATGGACAATGGCCGCGGCTGGAAATGATCGAAGACCCTACCTGCTACCGTAATAATGGGTTGGAAATGGTTAGTAGCTCCAGAGGCGTCATGACCATGCACACGCTAGCAAACACCGCGTTTCCACCGTTGGTGGAGGGTATGTTAACAATGGGCTCATTAAGACCGTTTACACGGCCACAGTAAAACTGCACGTTGCACGCAATTTGCGACGAAATGTAAATTTATTCCGCGGGAAATGCTGCGTCACTGACAGGGGACACTATCGCGATGTCCGGCGCCGAATTGCTTCTCCTTTAAATACGTTTTTAAGCAGAAAAATCTAAGAGACACGTATTTTTCCATTTTTGCACAATCTGAATTTTAAGGGGTGAAACAGCCCTTCAAAACTCGAAAATCGGCATTTTCCGAATTAAGTGTTCTGGCACGATAAATGCCAGATATCTAACAAATTACTTACGTCAATAAAAATTCACACTGGACACCTCGATAGTGTCCCTTGTCGGAGAATTACCAACCTTAATTCTAACCTGCACATGTATCGAGGAGGTGTAAATTAAAGGAGTGGCTATCGCGTGTCAAAATTTCCAAAAATTATGAAACTTTGGGGATATGTAGAGGATATATAGATATGTATTACGCAATTTTTTTTGATGCCCAAATTTACTCTAAGGGGGTGAAATTAACCCCTAAACGTCCTGCTATTTTCTGATTTTATGTTATAACTCGCGAACTGTAAGAGATAGAAAAATGTTTTCAGACAAAAGTTACTTCTTTTAATTAGAACTCGTAACATTTCGTAACTTAGAAGTTCTTACTGTTTGCGAGTTCCTTAATTCTTTACTTCCTGAGTACACAATTTTGATGAATCATTACTCGTGAAGCTAAGAATCCAATTTCACTTCATATTCACCACTAATAAAAGTGTCCCACTGAAAAATCTCCATTCCATGTACAAGATGAAATTGTACAAACTTTTAAGACTCGACGAATTGCTGAGAAGATGAGAAAATCCTCGATGAGCGTGAGTTTACTTCGAGATACGTTCAATACGGGACAACATATTGTATTGGAGCAGAAGATTGCCGCGTGCAACTTCTACGTCTATGCAGAAAGCACTTCGTTAATGGCATTAAATCGAGATGAGAAAAATCACTTTCGTAACGACATCAGCGCCAAGTGTTACAAAGGACTATCACCGGCGCGACGGGAGGAGCCAGAAGCGTGCTGAACGTCGGCGCGGACTGGATTTTTGCCTAATCGCGCGAGCAATTTGCGCAACGCTATTGTGAGTGGATAAGAACGGTCCGTCAGACACGACGGCCGGTTTCACCGCCATTTTCTTGATTACGTCGGATTTCCTGCTCGGCTCATAACGCCGAAAGGACTGACCCGATTTACACCGACTAGTGAGAAAGTATACTTGGCCGTACACCCGAACAGGCTGTCCTTGGATTACGGCTCAGATCTAGAGAAACGATTGACGCACATTTAATTGCATAACCGGCAGACTCTTGGGAAACGAGGAACCCGTGGAGACAATCAAGTCGCTGGGAAGCAATTAGCGCTTGTCACTGCCGAAAAATGTTTCTGCACGATCATCTTAATGTTTAACACGTTCAATGCCACGCGGTTCTTCCGGCGTTCTTCGTTCACTCGTATTCATTCAGGAAGACTGTTTATTCGAACACATTATGCGTGTAGTCTATTTTTTTTTAATGGAATTTATTATGGATGAAGTAATTCCAGATATCAAGAAGCAAAAGCAAGATAGTGGCTTTCAGAGTTAGTTATTCTTCTCAATTTATGTGAGAAATAATGCATTTAATAGTCTACATCAGCGTTTCCCAGTTGGAGTTCCGCGATACTAACAAGGAGAGGTTTTATGCGTCGGCCTCCGATTGCTTTGGTTTTTAGATATGTTTCAGAGGATCGAAAAATAAGAAATACCTACGTGTTTTTTTATTTTGCCCTGCAAAGCTCATAAGAAGAGGTAGAAAAGTGACTGACGACAAGAAGTGACGTTTACATCAAGTTTAATTCAATACAATGTTATAATATTATTTAAATTAACAATAGGAAATTTTGTACCTCTTCTTATGAACTTTGAGGGGTGGTTTCGCCCCCAAAATATACAAACGGGCCAAAAATAAAAAGAACACAAATTTGTTATTTTGCCGCCCTCTGAAACATATCCAAAAACGGATTTAGGATTGCGTGAAAAGTTATCTTATAATACCTCAAATTTAAATATTAAAAACTGTCTAAATTATTTAACGAGAAACGTACACCTGACTGCAACATTCCAAACGGTGCGTCGTCGTCAGTGCACTGTATAAAAAAAAAACTGTTGTGGATGGACGTTTTGCAAAATTTTACCGAATTTATAAGAGTTCCGTGGCAAAACTTAATTGGGAAACGCTGATCTACATCATTCCTAACGATAGTAATGTTATTCACAAGTTTACCAGGGTAGGGATTTATTTATTATAAGGATTATTAACACAGCATGTTAACACAGGACACACGCTGCAGGTAGATAAATTGAGACCACCCGTTTTTATGGTTGCACCTTTGAATACAATGCACGCTTGTTTGGTGCAATACGATCACCATTAGCTATCGCTACCTGAGAGGAATTGACATTTACCTGTCTCTGAATAACGCTTTAATGACTGTTTTATGATAGCATTAAAATTCTTCTACTGTTCCTTTTATGTGGATTAGAGAATGCGACAAGGGAACAAGAACGAACGATGAAATTTTACGTGTATCTATATAAACTTATTAATTGCAGAATTTTTCGATGATAGATAGTGCCAAATTCTGGGAATCAAAGGGAATATGGTAACAGAGCGTCAGGGAATATTAGTTAATAATTTGATCAAGGTATTAATGTGCAATACGAGTAGATACAAGAGACCAGTTTAAAATTTTTGCTTCTTATGTTTGAGAGTTGAATTAATTAGGAATTAATTAGAGCTGTAATGTGGCTAATAAATCTGCAAACGGGAGGGCGGTAAATTATTTTGTTTTCAAATTACCACGCAATTTTCATGAATATTACATTTACTAGCCGCATGAAAACGAACTGTTCCACTAATATACGAATTCCCGAGTTTCATCGTGTAAAATTTCATTTTGTAACGCGACGGGGAATTTCGATCTCAACGCTGCCATTTTCATTGGCTCGTCGACAAGCCAGTTTTCCAGCAACGACAGGTGAATTCGCGAGGGAGCCGCCGCGAAATTGATTTTCGAGAATGCATCGTTTGAAGAGTTGCCAGAACACACGCGTCGATATTCTTCGCTCCTTTTCTGGCGTCCTCGTCAGTCGCGAATTCTGTGACACGACCCGCGAACTTCGTACGCGTAAAGGGAGAAATAATAAATACGCATTTCTGCATCGAATTCGAAATAACAAAAAAGTATGCGCAGAGAAAAAGTCTGATAATTTCCAGCAATACTGAAATATTGAAACGAACAATGAACTTCAAATATAAATATAAATTATATGAATTTCGAGGAGGACGTAGACGAAGTGACAATTGACTACGATAGAAGAATAAAGGGAACTGAATTTATGTTAAAGAAATTAATTTTCTCACAGCAATCACTATGTTTCTAATGATATTAAAATTAAAAAGGAAATCTCAACTGAGTGAAATGAACAATACATGGTAAATAATACATCACAGAAAATTTAAAAGTGATAAATAAGTAATGTACATACTTACATACAATACCTACTGGAAATATTTATTGCATCTCTCTGACATTTAAACAGTACGCACAATTTTCACAGCAATGTGATTGAATAAATGAAATAAGTATTTCCAGTACTGTACTTTGCATTAATTGTAGGTACTATTAAAATTCACCCAATCGAGTCATACGTTTCCCCGCGCCGAAGCTTCCAACAAGTAGGAAGCCTGCTGAACACCAGCTAAACGCAACATCGTATCATCATAATATACCCCTGCGCGGCAGAAATTGTCTTATAAAACAGCATCGCTGGAAGCGGAGAAGCTTTTATGGTCATGTGGGAGGTGTACACGCGCCAGACAGTCTCGATGCACAGAGGGCTGCGTATTCTAAGAGCCCCCTTGCCCGTGGTACAGACCACCGCGGCTAACTGGCATGCATGTGAATGAGTCCCGATTATTCGAGAGGATGAGTAACGTCGGCTGTTTTGTATGCAAAACGATGCCCCTTGCGTTAAACGACGCCAGGCGCCGCGCATTACCGCCTTGCCACCACAAGATGCTCGGAAAAACAATCATCCGTCCTACGAATATAGTTATTCAAACGAGGTACACGCCTTTTAGATGCGTATATCTTCATAAATACAGCTGGACGAAGTATGTACGAGCACATTAACAATTTCAGTGGCGCAAGGTTTCGAAAAAGACCCCTTTATTTGGCAAGTCCCTTCCAAGCAATTGTTTTTACAAGAAACGTTTTGTTTAAAGGGAACATCGAGCTTGATTTGTTTCCAAAGTAAACATTTGGAGCTCTTGAAGAATACTTTAAGTGCTTTGTGAAAGAATATCGCCGTGAAAACGCGTCCATGCCAGTCAGAGTGTTGAACTCTCATTATTACCTTCTGGGTGTATAATGCATTACGAAGAGTTGTAATTGAAACCGAGTGGAGGAAATTGATAGGATTCTTGCAGCGGTAGAGGGTATACGAGGTAACGATTAAAAGGAACAGAGGAAATGAGCGTTGAAATGTTTCTATGGTCAACGATCTCGTATTTCCGTTACTCGTGTAAATCGGATAGAATGGAAGGCGTTAATGAGATCTGGATGTCCCTTCGCTGGCCACTTGACGGACGAACTTAATGGATTCTCGGTTAAGAGGTTCAAAGAATCAAAGAGTTCAACGGCCGATAGACCGTATGTGTCTCACATACGGATCAGATTAAACTGCATTCGATTCGGGGAGAGTTCTACCGCGTTTTCATTTTTACTATCAACAATTCTGCAATAGAAGAACCGAGAATTGGATTCTCAACATTGAATATTCAGAATTGATGAGAATTATTATCGTGCTACGTTTAAAAGAAAGCTTTCCGCGAGGTGCAAGTAAAATAGTGACATTTGAATAGAATACTCGCCAGAAAGAAATCGCCGCGCAATCTCATTATTTTCTTTTGCATCGGGACAGCAGTAAATCTGTTGCCATTTATAAAGATTATTTTTAGCGCCCTCTTTTAACACTGCCGCGGTTGCTGCGTCCCATCGGAAATATTATAAATATCAGTGGGCCGTTTACTAGGAACAAGGAAAGCCAACGACCACGTCGCGAAGAGACCACCTTGCTGGCTACCGAGAACAGTATCGAGCGAGGATGAAAAAGGCCGACAGACTAATGATATATATGACCCCCATGAAAACGAAGATAATCCATCGAGTGATTCAACCACGGGCTCGAAAAGAAACCGCCTTGTTCTACCTGCAATTGCTGCGGTCGTGTTCGCCGGAAACTGACAGACTGTCGGGAATGTCGGTTAACAAACGCAATACCACTATTCTAATCCCTTTATTTGAAGGTAACAAGGGACACCTTTTGTGTGGAATTTTTCATCCATCCTTTGTGTCACAGAGAAATATTGAGGACCATTATCAGCTGAAGGACTAGAATTTTTGATGATTGAATTTCCTGAGAATTCCAAGTGGAAAGAGTTACGTGAATTCTTACATTTTTTTGATTATTCTATATTATTATAGAGGTAAATTTAAGTTTGGAAAAAAGGATTGAAGAATAGGATCGAATCGGAGCAAATTTTATGTTATGATTTTTACAAATACTGTAACGTTTATACGCATTGTTTCACTCTCTGTTTTTTTTTAAAGAGAATTTTCTTGCCGCACGCCAAAATCGCGAAACATTGATTTAGATAATTGCATTTGGGCAGAGTTGTCGGTAAACTCTAGGAGAAGCTAATTAGTACGTGGCCTCTAATTTGTAGCGTGATACACGGCCTATCTAAATCACTGAAACAGGAATAGTCGTCCAACTGATAATTGGCAAAAAAGGGCGGAGGCTTGCGGAGAAAGGGAAGGGGGTGGTTTACGACCGTTCCAGGGTAATGTCTCTTAATTAATCGAACCTATATAACTTCTTGTTCCAAGTTCACTCCTTGAAACTAAAATTGGAGTGCTCTATATAGAACATAAATTTCTCTACCTCATACTTGTCCAAAGAAATTCATAAACTCTTAAATGTACAATGTTTTCTTGTTTCTTTTATACTTTTTAATACCTTATCAAATTCAGTGCAGTAAGCACCTTTTTAATTTTTAATTGAACCAGAATATGAAATTCTAAAAGAAATAATTTTGCACAAGTGAAGAACTTAAGGTTTACGAAACAGTAAACAGCAAAGATTGCAGATGATCACTTCTTGATCGTGCAATTCGATTATCTCTGCACTTTTACTCAACTGAGCTCGTGGAGGAGCAAAAATAAACGCAATGGTTGTCTTAAAATGATTTCTCAGGTACTCGACGGCGAACAAAGAGGCGCGCTGGAAAAATGTTGGAAAATCTCCGTTCGTCGCAGACTCGAGAAGGAGCTGTTTCAAAGAAACCTTTTTCTATTTCTACCTCTCCGTCTATGGCCCTTGACGTTATCTATCTCCCTTTTTCTTCCCGCCTTCATCGTCCTAGCACTTTTCCGAGCTTTTGTTTCGAGGCAAAGCTGGCGATAACGACCGCGTCTGGTTAAGCCTGAGGAACGGCTCGAAACGGGCGACCCCGGTAAATAAAATTACGCCATTTACCAGGGCAACGTTCTCAATGTAGTCGCCTCTCGGGCCTATTCGTCTTCATCGATTTATCTCCCCGTCTTTCGGTACCTTCTGTTTCGCGCGTTTTAATATTTTTCGCGAAGAGGCGAGAGAGATCGATGCACCGTTCTCAGAGAAAAACTACGCTCCGGGGGAAAGAAGTATCTAAGAACGTATTCTCTGCAATATAATGGGTGTTCCACAGAAAACTATTTCTTAATCGGAATTAGAACCTTTAGTTAAAAATAAGGACGGGCTTTTAATTAAAAAACTCAAATAATATCAGTTGAATTCTAAAGATAACTATTAACTTGTACGAAGTAAAAAAGCTCTGATATGAGTTCGGGTTTTCTGTCTTGTATAATTTAAGGAACTATTGGAGTATGGGAATATGTATATTTAATGAAAATGCAATTATATTAGTAATCCTTTGCAACTATGCTTAAACCTTGCTAAACTGAAAGACTTCATAATTTTTAAAATTATAGAAATACTTCATTTTAAAATCACTATACTATATTTCTCCCTATTCCAGGCTCTTATATCTAAAAATTGCAACATTCAGCAAAAGTGTAAAATTTTGACTGCAAAAGCTCAGAAAGAAGGGGTAAGTTTTAAACAAATGAGTCCCGAATAAAATGTGTTTACGCAACTAGGTATCTGATATTTCATCAGTTGGAAGATGTTGAAAAGCGTACGAACGCAGCGCGTTCTAAAATCCCACCGGTTCCAAAACACTCGTTCCACGATGGCGCGTAATCCATGGAATAAAAAGGCGCGAGGCAATGCGATTCAACAGGCCGAAAGGATCCAGCGCGTTTGCTGCGAACAAGAAATCTGCTGGCAAACGAGCGACGAGAAGCTTACGCAAACGGTAATCACGGTAAAGTGAATCACTCGCCCCTCGCGACTTTAAAACGTTAAGACGAGTACAAGGTTACGCCGGCATTATCCTGCGCGGCGATCTTTCCAAGTTCATTAACGCGTCCTACGCGGCTTGGAGCGAGTCAACCGAGTATATTTAACGTAGGCAAACCAGACGAGCAGGAGACCAACGTTCTCATCTATGCAACTCGCCAAAAAGGATCCCTAACGTGCAGTGTGCACACCGCACACCACAGACCAGACATGGGCAAAACTTTATTCGGATGACGAACGACGAATACGAATAACGAGTAAACTTCTGTTCGCCACAAATGGAGATTTGGATTTTTTAATGTAACTTTGTAACGGTGTGAGATGGAACGAAACTTTAAATATAATAATTGTTCAGTTTTTTATACTCTGTTACACTACTGAAAGAAATATAAAGTTAACAGATTACCTACGGTTTAAAAATATAGTTAACAGATTATTGTCTCATTCGATTTCGATACACTGTATGTGCGTAGGTATTTGATGGCAGAGATATATGTGTGAGTGAGTTCAAGAAGGGCCAATTTCAATGTTTGGGTGTTTTGAGTTGAAGTTAATGTAAAGTTTCTGCAAAATTTCTAACACCAATTAGTCAAAAGTGACTCAATTTTGACGTTGGCCCTTCTTGAACTCACCCAGAGAATATAACGAAGTTAATTCGGCAGCTAAGAAGAAGAAAGGACCGTCTACTCTGCGCTGTCCTATTCGTGCACCCCTCAATGGGATCGTTAGAAACAGAATGAAATGTGATATATATCTCTTACGACCCTAAGTGAGTCGAGGCTACTTATCTTCACAAATTTTTTTTTTCTCAACGTTGTTGCCCTGGCACTCGAAACTTGTGTACCTTCACACCTGGTTGATCTGACCCACTTCCCTATTTCCCTTCCACTAACTCCAAATGCGTGGTCAGCGAAATCGCGAGCCAAAGGAACAGGATAGGACGTCGAACTAGCTGCGCGTTACAGTAAACGCGCCTCGGAAGAGAAACATGGAAAAAGAACGTGGGGAAATAAACACCAGGGCCTAACTTAGAGTTGTAGGCACTGAGTATTCAATATTTCATTCATATTCAATTGACTCCATTCATGCATTTAGTTATGGGTAAAGTGAAACAGTGTATATTCCCATAAGTCATCGAACACTTGTTCGTTTTAAGCAAACTGATGAAAATTTCTAAAGTGGTTTTATTATTTTATGTCAAAGACTTACATCAAGCATTGAAAAGAATTATAAATCACCTTAACCCATTCGGGAAGTTGTGTGATAAAGTGGATAGAAGAATGAGAAAAATATGATCAAAATTAAAGAAGTTGTGGAAAAGATTAGAAGAAGCTTGGAAAGAAATTATACCTTAATGAAGTTATACCTAGGTACTGCAGAGTAATGTAATTACGATAACAGCAAAACTAATTTGTAACCATACTATGTATATGCCATATTTAAATCATAAATTATAAAATCACAGTACCTACAAGTGTTGTTAAACAAACATACACTGCCCGGTAATACAATGGTTTTTAGTTCCACGGTGAATAATCGACAAAGAAATAAAATGCATACAAACTAATAATTCAGCATTGCTACCTACGCAAACCGAATAAAATTTCGCGAAGAAAAGTTTGCAATTTAACCAACTGAGACACGTGTCTCAACTGAATCGAGCGAATTGAAAGGATCTGCAATAATATCACCGGAGTGCAACTGACAAACCAGACGTCATAGTGTTCTTACTAACTACTCGCTGATGTACAACCCTCGGCACGAACGCAATCATAAGTCGCATCTACGAGCCGCGGTGCATCGCGACGTAAAAGCACGGCGCAGGAATGACTGTACAGCCCGCTGACATCCAACGAAAATCACGAGCACGCGGGAACATCGTAGTGGCTCGAGCGATGTTAATTTAATAGTCGAGAAGTCAAAGCGCTTCGCTGCTCCGTATCCCCAAGAGACGAGGGACCGAGGCAGCCTTCTTTATGCCATGCTTTGCGAAATTCACGCGGCAGAAAATTTCCAGAACACACGAGGGAGAAGATCGATGGGAACAGGAAATTAATGGCGTGCTCGAAAACGGAAACTGGGAGGCAGTCGGGAAACGAAAGAGAGTTATGAAAAAGATAGAACGATGGGGGAGAGAAAGCTGTTTGGGCTTCAAACACTACGACCGGAGTCGACGCGTTTTCACGCCGAGGGATTTGCATCCTCTGCACGGGTTTGACGTGAAGGGGTATTTTAAAATTCAGAGGGTTGAAATATTCACTAAATAGCAACGGAGTTAAGGCACAACTATTTCAAATTGTTCCATGTCTAATACGAATATACACCCCCCTTCAGAAAAAATCATGTTGAAGCTATTTTCGATTATTTCATTAGTTACCCTATTCGAAAGGATAACTAATGAAGCATAATTCCGCTTCATCCCCCTTGTTCCTGATTCCTCACGGTCAATTTTCCCGAAGCCGTTTCGATTCCTTTCCCCGATAATCCATCATTTCAAACGATCTGGAGACGAGTCAGAAATGAAAAGTGCCCAGAATAAAGCAGGAAGCAGAGGATCGTTACTATCCACTACTGGAATACCAAGTGCAGCTAACGTAATTACGAGCGTTGAATGTGCTATTGCGTAACGAAAGCGCAGCGTGCGCAGACCGTTTGACGAAGAAGGTAATTAGCGCTAGGGAAAAAGCATCGTGCTGCGCGTTTCCTGTCGTTACTTCACTCCCTTTCGACGAAGAATTATCTCGACAATTTTACGTGCCTCGTGCCACTCGAATAGAAATGCGATATCGGACGTAGACTTTGTTACTGGATACATCGTCCCTCCCGGCGATTTACCTTTTTATCTTCGAATACGCCACGGGCGAACTGGCGATACGCTCGAAGGAAAGGATCCTAATTATCGCAGGAATTCCTGCCTTATCTCTCGTCCCGAGCAGCCGCCGTTCTTCAGGAAACTCCAGCAGCCATTATTCTCGCGGAATGCAAATCCGATACAAACTGCCGTGCAGTTTCCACCCTCGTACCCTTCTTAATCCTTGCCCGAGAAGTCTCTGCAGGACCAAGGGATGGGTGAACGGAACTATGCCCGCGGTTAGCGAAGAAGTTCGTCAACTAATTGCAAGTAGCTCGTCGTCGAGATCTGAGGGAAGATTAACATCGTGACTTGGAGGCAAGAAGTGGAAAATAAGGCTGAATTAAGCTGCCGGTTTGTGAAGTTTAATCAAGTGCAGGGATTTTTTAACAATCTTGGGCCTGGGTAGTGATGAGTAAGTGAGAAAATATCGAACAGAGATAATGTTGCAAGTTTGACAGTTACTAAGCGATACCAAAATCGTATTTTTTTCACCCTCCAATTTAATACTTCATCTGCCAGGTGCTTTACAAACTTGAAAACCTGATTCATTGATTTTGGAAAGCTTCACAGATATATCTTGTAAGTAGAATTAGAGATTTCCTGGACTGACACGCGATGGGAAATTGAAATCGTCCCATGAGTTACCGAATTTTCCCATTTTTGTAATGCAAAGATTGTTGCAGTCGTAAATTGAAATCAAGTGTTTAGACTCATTCTCATCAGCAAAATCGTGTCAATTCATTAAAACCATTCACATTGAGACAAAACCAAAATTGTAAAAATTTCCCTTTTCTTACGCCAGAGTTGTGGCTCGTTGGCAATTTCCAAACACAGAGACCAGGTGACTTGCAGGGTCCAGTCGATTTCAAGGAACAGTGGGGATAACTAGTGCGCAATTAAGCGGTTCGTTTGGAACGTGCAACTAACGAATCGCTGCCCTGTACGCGGAACGATATTTTTAGCAGTCTCTACAGGAGACATTTCTACACGAGGCTGATAAAAAAATTACATGGATTCCATATAAAATGTTTATTAACGTGGCAATAAGAGGAACAGTAATGCATACATCTAAATACTAAATTGTACAACTATAAGAACTCGCTAAACATTATCCTTCTTCACTCCAAAAACTTTCAAGCAACTCCATTAATTCTTGGAGAAACTCTTACTCCCACACGTACAACATAACAATACAAAAATGAGCTAAAGTAATAATATTCAGTTGAACTACATACTAGTGTTTTTATCACGTAGTATACAAGGTCTCCCATTTCAGATCAACTCTCGCCCAAAACATTTTCTTTTAATAATAAAATCGTCCTGCATACACCAGAAAATCTCAGATCTGACGCATCCCTGCAACGGTTTCTAATAGCTCCCTTATCAATCCTTATGATCATCACTTCTACTCAAAATAGTCGGTGAGGAACTCTACGTGTTCCCTGATATACTCTGGCTCCTTTCTGGCCCATTTCATCAGAATATCAAACGTCTTCTTCATCTTCTCTTCGTCGACCTGCGTCGGCGGCTTCATGATGTTGTACACTTCTTTCTTCTGCTCCTCTTCGTCGTAGAAGCCAGTCTCCTCCTGCGCGCACTTGGCCAGAAACTCGTTGACGCTTTCTTCGGACGCTGGCTCCCTGGTGATCGCGCCAATGATGTCCTGCATGCTGAGCTCCAGCGGGTCCGGCTCCTCGTTCGCCAGAGTGTCATCCACCTTCTGCTTAATAATACTCTTCCACGCGTTCCGCACGTTCGAGACGCTTATTTCGCACCAGGCTTGGAACAACAGGTCCATGCAGTCCTTCAGATCATAATCGAAATAGAATTCTCGTACCCCGCCGGTGTAAGTGATCACCCGGTGCAGCATCTTCGACCGATAGGACGTTTTAGTCTTCCCAGTCACCCATTGCTCCATGGGTGCCAATACGGAAGCGATGCTCGGTATCAAGAACACTATATCGAAGTCATCATCCTGCTTGCAGTCCTCGGGTACTTCTAGCGTGTAAACGCGACACTTCTCCACGAGGAGAATCACTTTCCCAGAGACGCCATTGTCCTCCTGGTACTTCCTCACGGCTGGCTTGAAGTTGTTCCTGTACCAGTCCGAAAACGTGAGCTGATCCAACCAGGCGCGCGGTTGGGACTTAAAAATCGCAGGCAGGCGATCCGTGCAGTGCTTCAGCTCCTTTGGATTCTTGACCTTATGGATGAACAGGGGCATAAGTTTGTGGCTGCCCGTCGCGTTGGTGCACAGCACGACGCTGCCCCTGTCCATCTTCATCGGCTTTGCATTGGCCCTCGTAGGTATGCCCTTCCACGCGAGCCCGGTTTCGCTCAAATTATACACGTTCTCCAAATTAATTTTCTCTTTCTTCAGTCTTCGGTTAAAGTCATTGACGAACTGCTGAGCAGCCACGGCATCGGGGTCCTCTGGCTCTTCACGGGTGCTCGAGAAACAGATGCCATGGCGGTTCTTGAATCGCCACAGCCAGCCTTTGCTCGCCTTGAAGGTGGATGGCCCACCGAGTTCTTTGTTTAACTCCGTCGCTTTCTCCAACATTCTCATGTTAGTGACCCACTCGCCGAGCCCTTTTCTTTCATTGTACCAGGCGATTAGGAGCTTGTCCACCTCCGGGTTCGCTGATTGCCGCAAGCTTTTCCGTCTCCTCATGTTGGCGCCCTGTTCCGCCAGCTCGCGCAACGTCCCCGCGTTTTTTCGCAAGCGTCGGATTGTAGCGGCGTGGACATTGTACTCGGCGGTTAGCCTGTTGATCGATGCCCCACTCTCCAGCCGTTTCACGATCTTGAACCGCTGCTCTATGGAGAGCAGAAGCTTCCTTTTCCTACCGCGGACGCTTGCCATGTCGAAGCGGTGGAATACGACGCTTTACGTCCCAGAGACTCGTTAATCGCACATCCTACTCCCTCTCGTGCGTGCCTGGTACTGCAGCGCCTCTATGGACGCTAGCGTGCCACACCTCGATAGTCGCTCGTCGACTCGTCGCTTTTCCCCACCATTTGGGAGAACTGGTCGCTGCGAGCGACCCCTTGGAATGCTCGTGCCGGCGGCCATTCCACGAATCAGCCACGCGCGCGATTCGATGAGTAATTTGGCAACGAAAAATCCCATTTTTATACTTATCCTCTCAGCTCTGGGGGAGTATTTTTAACGAATCAGAGGAATTCTCCAGATGAAAATGACACCAAACTCGACGATGCTAGTGAGAGAAAATTCTGAAGGATACACCTGAGGACTACAAGGGTGGAGAGGCTGCGATAGATAGTAGCAAAACACCGACGACGGGTTACAGATTTAGGCGCTGTGAAAGTGGACAAGCATAGGGGACTTTTCCCAGTCTTTTCGTTGGGTGATTCGAGAGTCCCTGGAGGGGTAGAGATCGATTCTAAATAGAATATAGATAATTTCCAAAAGAAGCGTCTTGACCGAGATATGTTATATTAGGAAATAGAGTGATTTGGTATAGTTACTGGAAGTATTATATTTTAGTCATAATTCTTATATAAAAACAAAAATAAATAATGGAACATGGAAAATACATACGAGAACTCATTGTGTCTTCCCCTCCTTCACACCTCCGCCACTTCCAATTTCCTCACGCATATTGATCAACGTACAAAGAACTCGAATTCAAAGACTTAACGTTTAAGTAAATATAATACAATTTTGTGCTTTCTGCAAATTACCTTCATGACGAAATGTTTAGCGAACAGAATCAATTACCGAATGTTCCATTAGCGTGCTGCATAATTAAGCGACAATATCCCAACGCACGCCACGTAGAATTTATTTAACAACGCCATGCCGTGCACGTTAAGTCGCAACAGTTTAGAAAATGATATCGAGCTGATGAAATAATTGATTGAACAATGAGCAAACGATCGGTAAAGCCCAGCACGTGGGACTAGTTTCCATTCGACGAAAGAGCCACGAAGTCTAAATTCACGAATGGAGATTACACTCGAGCCTGGTCGATGGCTAATGGGAGATTATGCTAGGCAGTTTGGTTAATGGAAAGCACCCTACGTTACTGTACGATTACGACTTAACGTCCTCGGCTGAATCAGACGAATATTTCAAACGAGCTACTGCGGGCAAAGCAACTGAACAATCTGATGGCAAGCAGGCAGCAATAGCACTTTTAGAGATGCAAATTTATTACCAAAAGCATATGATATATATATAAAATTGCTCAAAGTGTCCCACAAAACTAAACACATTACTAAATACGACCCTCCATTACAAATTACAAATAAAAGAAAGAATATTCCATCTCTATTGAAGTGAAATACAGAAAACTGAAATTAATCAAACTCTATAATCACCTAAAAAAAGAAAAGAAATTATAAATATTCTTCCACTTCTACAAGTCCAAAAGATAAATCATTTCTAACCAATTATTCTGCGTACAAATATGTACATACACCGATGTAGGATTGGGTTGATGCACGCGAAATTGCGAATGGCGGATAATATAAAAGTTCCTTTGTTGATGGTTTAAGATACAATAAGAATTATTAACGCTAGCCAACGAGACTCAAAAAAGGAAATAAATAAAATAGTTAAAAAGCAGAAAATATTTTTATTCCTTCCCCACACGAAACGGCAATTTCGTATATCCCAACCTACTATTTTGCTAGTGTCACAAATTATTCTAACTTCTTTTCCAGCCACATGCCACATCTGTCCCTCATTAGAAGCGTCAATTTTCCTCGTACGTGTCAGGACAATCGGTAATATTTTATAGAAAAAAATCCCTTATGATGCAGGAGGACTGTTTTTCCTAAAAAAAGAAAGATCCTCTTCTCGGTTGTTAACCGCGGCGAGAAGCTTTCAGAAGCTGATGGAAAATCCATCGAGTAGTGAATGGCGAGCGGAAGATGAAGGGTGGGCATCGAGGGTGAAGGGCTGCATTCCGCGTAGATGCGTTCGGTGGGTGCCAGCAATCGATACCAACCCCCCTGTATGGTTCTGGACCGTTCCGAATCAATCCCCTTGAGGGTTACACCGCCTTCGTTTCGTTTTCAGCGTTTGTCCCCCTGTATCTCCATACTGGCATTCAGGATACGTCCACTAACTACCCTCTTTTTCCCCATGCGAGAAAAAAGGGGGTGCGACCGCGTCCCACCACTGCCACGCGTTTCGCGCCACCGTATTGTAATAACGCAGCAATAATTCGAGACCGTGGGTGGAAATATTGTATTTTTAAGTATTTTAACTGGGTCCAAGCCTGCATTCAGCGTGAAGTGGACGATGAAATTTGATGGATGTGGTAAAATATTCGTGGAGAGTGCGACTGGTATTATTATTGTTTGTTAATGGAATACCGAGTGAGAAGAATAATGTGGTGTGTATATTTTTAGATTGAATGGTGAAGTTGACTGTGTTGTGTCATGTGGAATTAAGTTGCTACGAGTTCGTTTGGTTGGGCCTGTAAAAGAGTAATGTCGAACGCGCGTTGGAATTTAAAAAAAATTCCATTTGGTTGTTATGTAATTGTGAAATACCTGTTGTGCCGCTAATAATGAGGGGCTAGTAAGCCGTATTCTCTTTATAACAATGGCGAGAGAAATGGTGACGATGGAAGTCCTGACAAAAGAGGGGACGGTTTTAATATTGCACACGACGACAAATTGCACCCTCGTTATTTGGGGTGGCATGGCGTCTCGCCTGGAACTACGCTCGAACTTTGTCTGGGTACTCAACGAAGCCTTCTCTGAAACGTATTTCCGCGTTTGCTGCTCTATGTTAGCTTTATTAAGTAAGCGCAAGTTTGCGCAAAGTCAGGCGGACATTTCCATCGGTGATAACTTAATCTGTGTATCTTCGCGACACTTCTCTGTGCGTTCTCAACAGAAGACTGAACGACGCTTTGTCGTCCTCGTGTCCTCGGAAATACTATTTGTAATTTTAATATTTTGCAAAGACTAAATTATGTTTATTAGAATATTTATTGCGGGAAATTTAAACAAGGAACTTGAAACTCATGTGGATTAGGCAAGTTTATCTCTGACAATATTTTATATGTTTATAAAAATAGACAGAGATATGTATTATGTACATAAATTCTATAGTAATTTATTCTCTGTTAAGGATGGCGAAATGCAATTGGTTTATGACGCACACGGCACTGCGTCACTATTTTGATTAACACTAGAGTGATTAGGTAATTGTACAGTTACTCCTATATGTATACTGTTTCTGCATGGACGTTAATTTGCACGTTTACAGCCAGGAAGTTATAAGAATCTAATTAAAATGCTTTCTTTTCATTGCCTCACAGCGATTAACGTGTCATAAACCCCTGACAATGCTACAGATGGTAAATATTTGACTTCGGAAATTGCAGTCGGTTTTCCCCAAATTATGAACGGTGATCAAGAAATATTGATTGCTTCGTTTACAGTAAACTAGTTCCTAAAACTCAGAACTCTATTAGTTGGACCTAACCACAGCACCCTTCATGATGGCCGTCTTCACATATCACAACCCCTGCAGCAATCCCCCCATAAAACACAACAAATTCAAAATTCCAGCGTTAATCACCCCCATAATTACTCTCTCCCCCACGTCTAAGCACAAACCACTTGAAAAAAACTCTCAATCCAATCAAATCCCAAAGAAAACGAATCCCTAGCAAAGCGAAGAAGCGCCAAGAAGCTAACGCGCGACAATTCACCAACCGATTCGCGTGCATCTTCTCATCGCCCCTGAACAGAGAAGCCGTCGTTTCAATAGGCCATGCGCACAATAAGAGGCCGCGTGCTATCAGCGAGATGTAAGTCGCGAATCACGCTTTCCTCGTGGTGGTCGTAGACGCGTAACCCGCGTGCAAGTCCACCGATTCGCGTGGTCGACGAATGGGATCGTTGGAAGGAAGAGGAAGGGTGGAAACGGGAAGAAAAACGAGAGCAAGAGGAACAAGGGAAAATTGGCAGGTGTATATGTACATAGACGTGTGGCTGCACTAGCACGTGAGGCACAGAGAGACGCGGAGAGATACAGAGAGATGCAGAGAGGTAGGGAGGGCCGAGGGGGCCTACGTGTTCGGGACAATGTCACACAGGTTGCATACAATGTGGGCACCGGTGGAGTCGCACGAGGGATTATTCGGCAGCGCGTAGGGTGCATACGATCTCCGAAGGGAGCGGAGGCCAGATAATTAGAGCTGGGGGGTGGAAAAGGGGAGATGAAGCGGTTCGTGGTGTAGAGACACGCGTTTCCTAGCGAATCCTGTGCGTTGACCTCGCGCCACTGTCGTCAGACTGCCAGAGACACATCGGGGTTAATTATGGGCACCGAGGGCTGCGTAATCTTCCTTCGTGATAAAGGTCAGCAGCACCGAGGAAGAAACTGGCGAGGAGTATTCTTTTTTTACAGTCGCGGTTGGATTAAATGGCGGGAGTACCTTTTGTGTTGGTAGAGATAAAGGTCGAAGAAGGAAGATGGTCCTTTTGTGAGATGTTTGGTGCTGGGGTTGATAATGTGAGAAATGTCTGTTCCTTTAGGTTGTTTAGGTTGAAATGAAGTTGGTTGTACTTTGTTAGTAGAAAAGATTCTTGATTCACCAATGGATTTCGAGGCTTTCAATTTTGGAATTTGTAAGAGTGTAGACTGATGGACGCTGTGGGTTTAAGAGGCTGCTTTTCGTGGAAAAAAATTAGTGCAATTAACTACTGCGGGCTGGATATCAATCTGATATAAAAGGAACACTCTAAAGGTGCGAATCTACCATGAGATATTACATGAGACTTTTTTATCATGAGACAAAAATCTCAGCAACAATTAAATGTAAGTAAATGGCAATAGTCGCGAGAGGTGAGATTTTTGGAAATATATCATGAAACTTGTCTCACGAGAATCTAATTTCATGAAACTAATGACAGAACAATTAAAATTCTAGCTGAACCCAGGCAAACTTTGAAAACAATATTTCAAAAGTAATACAATTTATTGAAACATGTTTCGTGAACATAATTATAATTGTCTCAAGTAGATTGGTCCTGTAATTCAGTTTTCACTGTACAACCGTTGCTACATTTGTGGCAATTATCTCCCACCATGTTTAACCATGATCCAATGAACGTTTAAAATGAAATTCCCCAGCGAAAGGAATCGACAGGGGCAAAAGCGTGGAAAAAGTCACAGTGTCGAGCACGCGGAAAAAAGATACCTGGCCAGCCGTGCAATTTTAATAAGCACCGCGCATAATGAACCTAATATAATTATGGGACGTTCATTACGGTATAATGAAACCATTAGAGTTCGCTTAGCAACTTCGTCATCTTTGCACGTAGGCGCTCCACCTCTAAAGATGTCTTTTCGCGAGAACGCCGTGCCCCATTTTCACTCTATCAATTTACCATCCAACATGAAGATTTAATATTTCAGTAATAAAAAATAAATGTGTACAATTAACTCACTCAAGTCCGATATTTTACTATATATACATATACAAGCAGAATATACAGAAAAATATAATTAATAGAATAATAATTAAATTGAAAAATCATTGAAAGCGTTGTTCATCACGCGTCCAACAAAACTCTCAGTTTGATATTATAACGATTTTTTACTTCACCAGTATGCTATTACAAATTAAATTTCCCGCCGCGCGTAGTAGTACACCAGTGCAGCCAACAGATGGCAAATTCCCCTCGACATTTCTCGCAAGTAAATAGCACTAGGTGAAACTTAAAGAGGCCGAGAGAGGCAGAGGAAAATCGTGCCTTAAACTAATGAGTAAGGAAAATATAGAGCTTTGGTAACGCTTAGCTATGCTAACTAAATAAGCGACCATATTTTTGAAGGGGCACAGGTCGTCCCAAGGCGGTGCGAACTACTTTTTCGCGCAGCCGGGTGAAGCGATCTACCTCGTGATTACGATCAAAACGAAATTCAAAATAATTTTTTGTTAGACAAAATATGTATCAACCTCATGATTACAAGTTACACAAAACTAAAAACATCCACCTACTGCGGAAGGAGGAAAATATATCCAACTCGTTGATTATGATGATATATGTAAGCGAAATTCAAAATATTCCTTCTACTGAATGAATTTAAACGAAATTAAAAATATTCTTTTCTATGCTAAACCACCTAAGTACTTTCGCTGCAAGGACGCCACTTTAAGTCGCGAAAATGAGACCCATTAAGGATGCTGTAGTGAAGTACATACTACATATTTATCTTGAGTGTATATATAATCGTATACTCCCATACCCGCTATTTTTATCGCGTGATCGCACGCTTTCGTAATACGGCGAATAATTTTCGTGTCTCGGATTCCATGTTATCTTGTTACATATGACTCACGCAACTCACAACGGTACACGCCTCGCTAATCTAAATAAAAACATTCTGGGTGGCAGAACAACTGTTCTTTACACACATTATCGCCCGTCTCCATGCAAAATATATTACACCATCGATGAGAGCGATGAAGTCATAGCAGCAGACTCACCCACAATTTGTTGGATTCTTTCCCGAGTAATTTGTATGGTTACTCCTCGAAGAAGCATCGATAAATTAATGTAATGGAAAATGTTCAAGATAATTACTATATCCACTTTTATTTTTCCTTAACGACACACTTTATTTACAAGAAATAAATATTTATAAAGGAACCTTATGTAAAAGAAACTATAACTGATAAAATTCATAAGAAAGGACTTTTTTTTTATCTTTTTGGAAAATAAGAGACAAGGGTCAGGTCGAACCCGATGACTTTTAGAAACGTGCACGTTCTTGATACGCAACTATAGGGGCTGGCCGTGCTTTTATCTCGAGGAGGCGTTTCATATGCCGTCTCACGTTTGCAAGCTACGACAGAGCAGCTGTAATACGCGCAGGAGCTTTGTAACGCAACTCGTAAGCTCCATTACGCGCGTATATATGCGTTTGTCAGGGAAATGCCCCTCAAGAGGGCCACACTCGATGCCTTTTCTCAGCCCCTGCCGTGGCTTCGAAGTTCAATATTATGTATTTTAGTCGCACACTTTCTGAAATCTTTGATATTGCCGACGTGTAAACGCTCTTGGCAAATTTGCGTCTTATGATATATGTAGATGAAAGTTCTACATACATAGTTTCACGATACAGAAATTTAGAATTTGAATTAGTACATGAGCAACTAACAATAAATTTCTTTCCACTGTGACGATTTTAATGAAAGCATAAGGATTTTGCGGTTTTAATAGAGATTATGTTTTAATGAATTAAAATTATGAAACTCTGTCAGCTTAATCAAAAAACAAAACTGACGTGATGTGACGTTAAGAAACCTGATTCACTGAAATTTCTAGATGGGATAAAAGTGATACGAAATACCAAGTGCTGATGCTTCAGTTTCATTGGTACAGTAGTAATACATTATCCACTTACGCCAGACTATACCACTTTCAAGTTTCACTGAATTTTTCAAAGAGAGAACAAGACAATGCTGAACGTCCCATTCAACGTCATAGTGGCGCATTGTTTTAATGATCTTTTCGCGTGCGACTATAGACGAGTGGTCTGCGAGAATAACTTTCGATCTCCACTTTATTGCCCTCCCACCGCTGCGAGTCGACCAATTTGAATCTCAATTAATTACCAACGACGAAAGCAAACGTGGACCAATTATGATCGAATATTCTCTTTTATCTGTGAGTTTTACTTGTATTTAATATAAATCGTTTGATCGATCACGAAGGGAGTCTACCTAGAGCAGTGCACTTTTATTAACCGAAAGGCCCGTGCTTACGACAGGGATTCATAGAGAAACAGTTGGCAAGATTTATGCGCCCCTATCTGGACAAGTATTTGGCACGATATATAATAATATCATGCGCGTAATCTCGATCTCCCTGATGGATCCCTGGTTTCAAGCGTTATCGTCGCACGGTGTAGACTCAGTTCGCGATCATCTGCTATCATCCCCTAAAATTCGGGGGTGACTTCGCTCGTGTTAGGGCTGTAAGTGCCATCGAATAGGCAGGCGCTCCCGGGTTGGACAGATAATGGCTCTGACCAACTAATACAGCGCGTGTGTCGCTTGAACACTACTCGATTTAATTAAGAATTCTGCTGACTTGTGGGAGAAAATCTACAGCAAAGTTTGCACGATTTAATTATAAAACTAAAGACTTTTTGAAGACTCTAATATTCGAAATAAACTAAACTAATTTGAAGGGAACTAAACCTAAATGCACCATTTATCTATGAAACTACCTCCTTCGCCAAATCCCAATTCGTTCTCTAATCACATCGTTGAACCCATAAGTAATTAGCTATCTAATACAAAATTGATCACTTCCAGTCCAATGCAATATTCGAAGTAAACTAAATTAGTTCGAAGCAAAGTAAAGTAAAGTGAAAAATTCTTCTATACATCCCACCGAAGAACCCATAATCACAGCATCGCTGCAAAGTACAGTGGAGATGGGATTTCTCTGTGATATTCCCCAGCACCTGTGCCGCGGGAAAGTTAATTTCGACCTATCAGTACCGGCGAGAACACAACGCGCAGCGTGGCAGATAGCGTTATCGCCGGGTTCATGAACACACCGCAGTTGAACGCAAATCCGTGGAAATGATTTTACCCTGGGGCACCGAAAGTGCAACTGCAGCAGCCACGAGTGCAATCTTTCCGGTGGTAGGCTGCCACTCCGCCAGAATATGTGGCCCCATGCCGCAGACTCTTTCGCATCCATTATGCATGTGGATACGTATGGCAGTTGCGGGGGTCGAGCTTAGAAGGGTGTTTCGAGATCACTGATTGGACGGGATCAGACTTTCCTCGTTACGTATGCACAATGGAATCGAGAGACCTCGAGGACCGAGAGCTGACTGGACGTTTCACGGAAACGCGGGAAAATGAAGCCCGCTTTCGATGGATACGCCGCGTGGCCGAGGCAAATAATTCATCCAGCGAACATTCCATTGTCCGACGACAATGGAGAACTCGGGGGACAGAATGGCATTCCATAACAGACTGTGTCGCGGTTAAAGCATCGCGAATTCTCTTCAATTCGTTTACACGCTATCTAACTTCTTAGTCATCAAGATTTCGAGAACTCGACGTGACCCCTTAACCATTGTGTACTCCAGAACTTCTAACAAGGAAACGTACCTAAACTGGAAATTTGGATTTTAATGAAACTTTGTGCGAATGTAGATCATATTGAAGTATACAAGGAGCATTCTTTCTGCGGAAATTCACTCTAAAGGGATGAAATCAACCCTTAAAATTATCGCGTTATCTTTATATATAAACTTTAAGTTACCTCGGTGAGAGATAGAACTTTAAATATAAAAATTGTTCAGAGTTTTATGCTCTATCATACTACTAAAAGAAAACTAAAGTTGAATTACAAAAAATGCGATAACTTTAAGGGTTGATTTCACCCGTTCGGTGTAAATTTCCACAGAAAAGAATTCTCCTTGAATACTCCATCATGGTTTACATTCACACGAGGTTTCATTAAAATCAGAGTTTTCGTGTTGACTTGAGAAAGTTTTCTTGTAAATGAAGATAACAACAGAACATGTTACACCAGAAATTACATAAAATTGCAAAGGGTTGAATATTTCAAAAATCGAAAAGCAACACAAAATCGTGATCCCTAAGTGGTTGCACACGTATCACCCAACGAACCGAACTGGTGTACATTTGTGAGGTATTGATACTTTGCAACATTAAAGCTCGATGCAACGGGATATGCACATACCATCACAACGAACGGAAACTACTCCCGTTAGAGACGGTCGCCCGAGTAAAATCTCTTAAAAGCCGCGGTGCGCGGCACGCGATTATCTTGTTTGCAGCGTGGAGGCACCACTTCGGGTGGTAATCTCACAATTACTGCCATCAGGAATCGGCCACGAAACCGAGCAATTAGGCTTGCCAATCCGCGGAGGGTGAAACACCGTTCGTGCTGGCATGCGAACGAAAGAATCGTTGCACGCGTGCCCGCGACGATTGGATAAGTGCATTCCTGTACAGTGTCCCTGTGAATAACGGCCGAAGCACTTTCACATTATCGTACGAACGGTGCGCGCCTCGATGTCCTTTAGACGCATTTACACAATTGCAGCAGAAAATTCCATCGCATTAAACGCACCACAGGACGGCCGCTATTGTGGGGCTTTTTAAACGTCGCGCGGATTATGGGAGGCGAAACGAGCAGCAGATTTGTTAACCACCCTCGATAGCACCACCATGGCGCCACCATTTTCCTTTTCCCCGCCCCCTTTTTACCTGATCCTGCTTGAATGTACGATTGAAATTAAGTGGAGGTTTCAGGCTATCGTTCTTGCGCATCATTTCCTTGATACGCAATCATTTTTCTATTCACTTGTGTGCTATAGTTCGCTGAGGGTAGATACCCCTGATAGGTATACAGTTGGGTTTATATTTTTGCAGGATTTAGGCTATAGTGTATGTTGTACGGTTCTATTAAAAAATTTGCAAGTGGGGTATGGTTAAAGGTGTGCTTGGAGTTTGCTTTGGCTTGATTTATTAAGTTTGGAATGAAGCTACGCGGCATGTGGTACCTACTTCTGAATCTAAGCGATTCTAATGTAGGTATTAATCTCTCTTCAAATGGAGCACTATGCATACTAATAATTAATGTGAAAACTTTGCCCCTTTTCTGGACTTTCATATGTATTTGCAGAATCTGTGGCACATATTCTGTCTTCTGTGTCTACAACCGGATAAAAATTATTCCGAATCAAGTGGTCTTAAACAGACAGTCGTATTTACAGAAACAGGATAGCGTATCGAAGAAGATATTTCACGAGAAACGAGAGTAACTATAACGAAAATTCTTACGCGAAGGCGTACGAAGCTCATGTCTTATTCAAACATCCAGGATGAACGTGGCTGCGGGTCCAGGATCCCATCGTGAAAGTTTAACATTTTAATTAATAGATGAGTTTCCTCTTGCATCATACTACGGACGTGTAAATTACGAGGCGAGGCTCGGCGTTTCCTGAAAGCTCGGGGCGCGATTTGTATCAGACGTGCGAACAAATCCTTCGATGGGAGTAACTATGAGAAACGCGATTAACGCATGAATTATTTATCTCGGTCATGATTAACGAGCAATAACAGCCGTGAGTTTATATCGTGGAAATAGTACATTTACTTTCTGCACAGTAATTAACGAACTCTAATATGGCGTCTTGCAATTACGGCGTCCTTGGAAGAAACGAGTCGAGCACAATATTCTTTCAAATCTCACGATCTTTACACTCAATATATTATTTCCTATCGACTGTTTTATTTATTCCCTATACTGTTTTTTATACACAACTCCACGCGTACTTATACGAATGTCCCTTTCACTCTACGCCTGTTCCATCCAGTCTCTATTGCTTAAGTCACTTCAAGGGGCAATAGAGGAAATGGTCACACAGTGAGAGAAAATTGGAACTTAAGATCAGCTTTCGGGTCACTGTGCTTTAGTCGCACTCTAGGGGTCTATTGGAATTACAATGGACATCAATCGTTGGCCGAGAAACCAGTGTTATTCTCTGTAGAAATTAATAGGATCTTCAATGCTTGATCACGCTAGATCTTTTTCGATATATTGGTACCAAGTTCTGTACCACGTTTCCTTGAGGAACCTTGCAATGGATTATTAGTTAATCCTTTAGCACAGAGAATGAATTAGTCTCGACATACATTAGTAGTGTTCCAGAACTGTTAATTTTCAAGAAATTAAAAGGCAAGTCTTCGATTTAAAAAGGAAAAGGTGTAACTACTATTATTCATGCACTAAGAATGATTCTCGAGTATCGATTGCATTATTTCCAAAGGAATTTACGCAAAGCTTATTAAAAAAATAGGTGTAATTTATAGGAATCGTAGTATTACTTGGTTTAATAGTACGACCTGAGTGAAATTCGACTTTAGAAGCGGAAAATATTACTTGCTCGCATGTAATACTTTACTGAGTAACAGAGCATATCCATATCGTAAACTATAGCACTGTAATAAAGTGCTGCAATTATTATATTGCATCATTCTCCCTGTAATCCGGAATTACGAGTTTCTGAAGGCAAGGGTTTATTATTTAATGCGCAATCGAGGTATCGATGGTGTTCGTGAAGTCATTCCCGTGCGTACGATCGTTATTTGATTAAGTACACTCGTGTGCACTACCAAAGTAGTTACCGACAATTGTCTGCAATTATCAAATGCAGTAAATAGTTTACGTGCACAGGTGGCACTGAGAAAGATGAATTTAAGGGAAGTATTACCTAGTAAAACTTTATAACCTGTAGAATTACTAAAGGATAATATTCGTATAGAATAATTTTGATCTCATGAATGGAGGAGTCTTGAATGTTGAATAAAGTGCACTGAAGATTAATTAATTTAGAATTTTAACTATCAGGGAGTCGAGATGTTTGTGTTCCAGAGCCCAATTTTGACAGATCCAAGTAGAATACCATCAAGAAACTCAGAGTGTGAAAAGATGGAGGAAACTGTGGTCACTAGAGCAGACCCTGAAGAGTCTAATACCTAAATACTGGCGAAAAATTCCTCCAAATCGAAATACTAGAATCTGCCAAATGGACCAAACCTATACGGTAGATTTGCTCGCGAAATACCTGCAGGATCTCTGTGAAACGGGAAAGAATACCAACCCTTCCGTGTTTCAATGTTTCCATCACGCCCTAATCGTGGTATACGAGTCCCAGTAGGCGAGGAGAGCGTGTGACTTCACCACCGAAATAACAACCCCTGCTGCGTCAACCAGTCAGGCTTTCGTTCCTAGCCACGCGGTGGAAAGAGGCTCTGGCCCCCATGCTACATATACAAACACATCTACCGCGTTTTCGCTGCAGGTTGGGCTGCCCCCATAGAATTTCTGCCGCGCATCAGAGACCTTCTATACGATCTACGTGTCGAACAGCAAACGAGTCGCCCTCGACGCGTGGTCGAATTAGCCGCGTTACAACGGACAGCAGTTTGTAGGACGGATATTTGCGTGCTTTATCGAGCATCCTCTTTCGGGCGAGTCGCGACAAAAACGACCCGATGAACGTTAAATGGCCTCGCAATGTTGCGCGTATTTCCAACTGTCAGGCAATTTTTTACACGTGCCGTTTATTATTCTCGAAATATAGGATATGTCGTGAGTGATCGCAGATGACTACTCTGGCTAATACAGATTTGTCTCGAAAAAAGGTGAGAGGGAGTCCTTTCGCCTTGCCTTTATTGCCTTAACGCGTAGAATAGCGTTTCCTAATTCAAGTTTGTCACGGAACCCTGTCAGACTTAATAGAATCAGAAATGGGCAAAAGTTTTATTTAAATCAAATTTCGAATAACGAATAAATGTTAAAAAAAAAAGTATTCGTCATTCATGCAACACATGATGATTAATTTTTTACCTTTTATTCGTAATTCGAAATTTTATTTAAATAAAACTTTTGCCCATTTCTGACTAGAATTTTTCGGAACTCCCAACCTGAACAGTTTTTTTTTATTTATACTGCGCTGACGACGCCGCACCGATTTCAATTTTGCAGTCGGGTGTATGTTTCTCTTTGAATAATTTACACATTCTTTAATATTTAAATTTTATTAAAAGATAACTTTTCGCGGAACCCCGGGGTTCTACGGAACAGCAATTGGGAAACTCTGGTGTAGAACGAGAGACTGAGAGTTCCTGTCGCTCATACATAGTCTGTCTCATTTGCCGCGGTAGGAACAGCAGAAGTGGGGGGATAGCGCTCACCTTAGTTCGAGGCACTACTGTATTACGCCCCTAAGATTTACATTCGAAAGGATTGCAGACTACGATAGTAGTTTGAAGTTAATGTTTTCAGGGAAGAATCGTGCGAAATCAAAGAAACGCAACTATTTTTCGAGCCACGAGAGCTCACTAAACCTGTGCTTTCTTCATGAAAACGTGAGCACAAGGAAATGCAAAGTCACCAGGGGACTCGAGGTGCCTATGTAAACTAATACGTTTGGATGCAATTTTGCTTTGTGACTCAAAGTCCTGATGTGCACGGCGCTACGATAAGGAGGGAAGTTTGGTGCTCTAACAACCGCCCGTCAAAGCTCTCCTTTGTCATTGGCTCGTCCGCGGATACGTAACCGCGCTCCCTCGACGTTCACCTACCCTCCATTTAGATTATTAACACAACCGCGTGCGCGAGGAGTCGCTGAAAGGATCGCTAGCGAAACAACCGGCGGCGTTCGCGAAATTAAATGAACCTGCGAACGATGGCTGAGTCGAAATCATTTTAACACCTTCCACCAGCGGAAACGAGGATCGATAACGGTGTGGCCTCTATGGCATCGAGATTCTACGGCTACGAGCGTTCAAATACGGCAAGCGAAACTCGCCCCGCCAGGTGCGGGTGTCCCAACGAGGGAGGAGTACATAGAATCCTTCGTATGGGACTTAACATTCGGGTTTCGTGTGAACTACGATCTTTAAACAAGGCTCTGTGTAGGAGTTAAAAGTTTTGATATATTGGAGGTGATGCAATGCTGCAATGCTGCGATTCTGTGGATAATTTTACGTAGGTTAGTAAAAATTTAACTACTTAAAAAATATATATACATATAATTAAATTTATACTCTAATAATATTAAATTTATAATATGAAATATTAAAATTATAAAAATTCAACTTTAATTTTCAATTAAAATCTGCATAAATTATATTAAAATTTTAATCCTCCAATTCAATTTTAATATAATCTATCAAATTAATTAATTTTTAATTAAAATCTATCGAAATGTCCTCTCGCAAAACTGATAATTCTAATTTAGACTCATTTGCACGCCCACCAGAGATTTGAAATAAGGAATATACTCATAAATTTCTATTACTTGACGTGAGGATAATTGCTCTAAAATTGAGTCAAAAGAGGAAGGAAAAGATTGCTTCTTCTGTCAAAAAAAAAAAAAGAGTAACCCGACAATTGCACTCTAAACAAATTGTAGCTTCAATATTTCCAACAACCGTGTTCACTAGGTACCACACTATAACGTTTCAATTACTTTCCAGGTGAAATCCATTTCATACCGTAGGCATCGATCGCTTTCGCTGGAAATAACAATCCTCGAGTAGCCCGTCTCTGTTTCCCATCGGTTGCACGAGTAATGTCTATTTCCCGAAAAGAAAAAAAGTATATCATTACCGTGACAACGTTTTACGAACTTTCCCCGTTATTTACTAAACATTCCCTATCGAAGAAAGCGCCGTACTTCTTCGTCCGCGGATGACACCGAAACACGGTCAAGCACGGAGCCTTAATCGGGAATGCGTGTGAATGAAGTGTTGCAGTGGCTTACGGGGCAACTGTAAGCTCAGTGAACGACGGGTCAATAGATAGGTGCAACTGCAGACACACAGTGCCGGAAACGTGCTCGCTGTGCATGACATGCATCACAGATAAGAGACACGCAGCGACGACCGCGTTCGTGCGTGAGTCTACGGACCGTTAAAAGTGCAGTACTGCTCGAATTTATACTGAGAAAAGACAACAAAGCCCACCCTTTGTTACCTGTAAATCTTCACACGAGTCGATCAGCTCGTATCTAGTTTGGAATTTTCATTAATTATCGATTATAATTTGACAAAGAAAGAAGTAGTAGTAGGTACTCCCTTTGGTAGTAGATAGGTACGTCGGCATTAGGGTGGCTTTTATTTACACTTGGTTCCAATTAATAAAAAAAAAGCTGTGTAAAGTTCGAGCTTGATTGTATAAGGGAAAAAAGAGCCCATGGGTCCTTAAACATTTAAATAATTCCATAAAAGCACACAAGCTCGATTTCATTTAATTATCCTCTAGGTTACTGATTACCTACACGAAAAAATATGCCAAACAAAAGTTGTAGATCCAGGCAAGAAGCATCTTTTGTATTCTATTACTTCTTCTTGTGCAACAAACGGTTTCCGAAAAAAGTCCGAAAAACTGAAAAAGTGAACAAATTTTTTGTCCAATCTTGAAAGTTTAAATGCGTCTCGAATGTTTCTTATTTATAAAGACTATTATTAGAGCTTCCTTTATCAGAACACAAACTGGTATTCATCCAATTTCTAAATTTGTTCCTTTTCATTCAAAACATGTGCAAATATAATAATTACAGTACCACCAGTTCTGCATTTACTTCTCCAAGGACGGTAGATAAGAACAGTTATCGTTATCAGGTGCACGTGTGCTGCACCCATGACTAAGGCCTGTTTGGGACCTGCTCAATAAATTCCAATGCCACCTTCGCCCCACGGCTTTAAAAATCGACTTGATAGTAACAACTCATCGAGCTACTTTCAATCTTCACCTATTGAAAGATTTGTAATTAAGATTTGCGGGTGGAATGAACCCACCTATTGTTAGAGACACGTTTCGGTAAAAGTTTGTTCACGTTCATGAAGGAAAAAACGCACTCGCGTGGTATGCAACATTTTCCACGGCTGGTTGAAAACAACGATGGTATCTCTTTGACGTGTGCACTGCCCCTCCCACGAACTCGTCGAATGAAATTCCATTCTGACGAGCACCACACCAGCTACAGGGACATTTTCAGGAAAAGGATGCTAGAACTAAGTCTGTGCCCGATGTCTACGAAAAAGGTGGGCTGATTTGGCCCTCTTCTATCGTTTTGTGAGACACTAGTGCATCGCGTTAGCGTGTGCACTTTCGGGGTAAATTTGGACTATTTTTCGTTCTTGTTCCTTTTGGAGTATATAGGACCCGGATCTGCAAATTATTTTGCAGAGGGATTCTATGTATAGTTAACTGGAACTCTGTTTTTAAAGAGAAGATAACGAATTCAGAGTTAAAGTTAAGAATATAAGAAAACTATCAGGGAAAGAAATACGAAAATTTTCCAGCACTAACAGAAGCATCTTTGCAACTTTCTAAATCCAACACAAGTAAGGATTGTAGCTACAAACAATTTCTTTTTTATCTGTGACTAATTAGAAACAAAAATATCATTTAACCTTTAATTGAGAACAATTTGAATTTGAGTAGGTGAAATTAGGCGCACTTATCATACATTTACAACTTCCCAATACCAGAAACACAAAATACCTTGTTTAAAAATACAGCAGAGAGTAACAGAAATTAGTGCCAGAATAAAAGAAAATCCTTCAACAATGTTCAGACATCCCTTCAGGTGCACAACGCATCAAGCGCGAGACAATGCAACCCCCATCCTCGCAAACCCAAGAAAATCAGTGAACGTGACCGTTTCATTCCGTTTCCCTGCCGGATCCACCCGATCGATGTCTCATTGGGACTGCAAGTTGCTATTTAAATTCTGGCTAACCGCTATCGTACCTCGAGGAGCACGGGATTCTGAAAGTGGCTCTCTTCGGGCAAGCGGAGAAGCGAGATCGGTCCTCCTCGCATCCGTTCAGAGAAGCGTTTAATTGCGAATTGCCGTCTAGGCCCTTAATGGACCGTCCACACCGTGAACAATGGTCGCTGGCGGAGCAACAGAGAGAAGGAGAACAACGGGGAAGATACTCTTGCGAACACAGAGGAAAGCCGGGCCTGATGTTGTGTCGTAAGGCAGAAACGGTTCGAGAGTGGCCACGTGCATCGACGAATTACCCGCACCGAGTAAGAAACAATTGGGGCGAGGGTGGCACTGGTAACGAGCGAGAAATTGGACGCTACAATGTGGTTCATTAACTGCTAACTTTTCGAGCAGATTGGATTAGACTTGGCTTTCAGCGAAAGATATGGTCGAATTTTGATTGATTTTGGGAGAAGTGGCTTGGTGAAATTTTTTAATTGGCTGGTTAGGAGGTATTTGAAGTTATTGGTCGTTTGATTCGTGGATCGTAAGACTCGAACGCCTCGAAGCGTGGACGACGCTTTCAGCGCGACGCACATCGTCAGCAGCTAACTCTAAGTAGTCGATCGGAACATTCAATATGAAATTTATTCGCGTCCAATGGTTATCGGGCTGGCGATCGATTAAACGTCAGCGTGAACAGCAATCATAAATGCCCAGTCGACTGATGACAATTCGATTAAATGTTTAATGCTGTCGCGAACCATCTGCTACATTACCGCAATTAACGCACGAATCCGTGGATACTTTGTTCCGATCTGCTGGGGTAAGAGGATTTGCATCGTGATATCTGGAATTTCGCACATTTGGCGATTTATTATAAAAATGAGCGCTGGGCTAAGCGTATTAATTCTGGAAATCGAGTATGTACATTTAAAAGAATGAATCGAATTTCAGGAAGGCGAGGAAGAATGCACGCTTTGATTCTGTGTAATCTGAAATTCATCTCATCTCTCCCGTTTTGAAAGGGAAGCTCAAAAATACAACTACTTGCAAACTTTTGCACAAACCAATACAGGGTGTCACCGAACTGATGGTAGAATTCGAAAGAGGGTGGCCTGAAGTGAAAACATAAGTACGAAATACAGACTAACATCTTTTGTTACGAGTAAAATAATGTTCTCTTATAGCTTCCACTTACATTTCCATATAGAATCACACCTTTTCGGGACCCACCACCAGAGCTGGGTAAAATTTTTATTTAAATAAAATTTCGAATAGCGAATAAAAATTAAAAAAAATTATTCGTCATGTGTCGAATAAAAAAATTCACCACATTCGTCGAATAATCTAAAATTACAATAACTTTTATTTATCCGTTTTTCAAATAATTTATTATTTAGTTAATGCCCAACCCTGCCTACCACCAATTGCAGAACGTACGTATGTATGTATAAAGATTCAGAATTGATAATACCATATCAGCGAGATCTCTTCAATTCACGTTAACCCTCTATATAAGATAACGTTATCTATAGCTATCCTATATTACAGATGCTAATGCACAGAACTGCCATATTCACCTGTTCTAACATCCGAATCACAAACCTTTCTCTTACAATAAAATATCTACGAACTGAGATTAAAATGTACCTACCTATTAATTTACATGCAATCTTTGGTGTGCTCTAATTATAAGTTCCTAAAAATTTCGGGTGTGGAGGGTTTGAAACGAAACTGCAACAGAGCCGACAAGCGAACAAGCCCCAGCCAGACATGAAAATTCACTTGCCCGAGCCACCAATCAACGTTAACAAAACGACCACTCATTCCCCCCGAAAAGGTAAGTCCATCATCAAATATGATCCGGTGCCCGCGTTCAGATAACCGTGCGTTTCATCCATCGATCGAGCCGCAGCTTCCCCCTGATAGCAGTAACTCACGATTTATCATCCCGTGTTGGAATTTCTGGAACACGTAACGGTGCAGAGGAGTCGCGAGGCACGCGTGCACGCAATAAGGCGTCGACGACACGTAATCGACCAACGAAGCTTTAATAAACGCTCGCGACGACAGGGTATCGCGTCTCCTTCCGCGAAACACGCGCAGAGGGGCGGGAGGGGGCTGCTTTATCAACGACATAATTATGCCGTAACTCCCGGCGGCGAGGGAGTCTCGGATTGGATAGACTTGCCAAGATATTCGAAGTTTCATTAGCCCCTAATCAAGCTCCCGCGCCGCCATGCTGGCCTATAGTTCTCTGCGGGGCTGCGCTTCAGCCAGCAACCATGAATTTTGCATTTTAGTGACAACGGAGATAATGAAGACTGTGCTTCCATCATCCTCGATCCTACTCCCCCCTCAGGCTTCCTTAAGACTCGTCGCGAGTGATATCGAATAAGGTGTAGGTACCTGGCCACTGTTGCTCGGGGGAAATTATCGTTCCTTCGAGTTGGAATCGAGTGAAGAGGCTTCCACTGAGGAGGAAGGAGCGCATCAAAATGGAAAATCAAAAATTCCTCTCTGTTCGCGTGGAATTTATTGGGAACCTCTCGGTGAAGGACCAAATCCCCATTTCCTTATCACTTTCGCGCAGGAGTTAGAATTTCTCATTTCCGACTTGCGATCGATGGGTCGAACTTACCTACGAATGGGAGAATGAGTTTACCTGCTTTCGATATTCTACTGTGCGAATGGATGTGACATTTGTAAGAGTATATTAATAATTTTTTATAGCGATCAACGACTGCGTTTCTTTCACCTCGTTTCATTTTATATTAGAAAGTGTGTTGAAACACGAAAAGCGCAGAGTTCATCGCGAGTATAAACGATCCTAGTGGGCTATCTGTTTCCACGGTAGGTACGGTAAATCTTCGCTACTTCCTTCCCTCGTTTCCTCCATCCCCTTACACGAAGAAAAACCAACCAATTTCCGAAAAGAACGGCCAATCCCCGACGAACGAAAGTCTTGGGCAAACGTTTCCGAAGTTGAGCTACGAGAGATCGAAATTAAATCCAGGACAGTGGCGGGGCGAAATTAATTCGCCTTCTGGAACACGCGGCCCAGAATCTATACGTCTAATGTGATTCTACTGCCATCTGGGAACAATCGATTCTACCGAGTGCCACTCGTGGAATTTTAATTAACGAAACGAATATCCACGGTGCTAATTATCGCGGTCCCCTTTTCGGTGCCGCGTGCAGCTCCTGTGACCAATTAATCGTTCCATCCACGTTGCGGCCGCCACAACGTAATCCAGTTAATTGATATTGCGTCGATACCGCGAAACGTAATAGAACCACGTGCACTCGATACGTTTCAATTATCCCTTTTGTATCGGATATTTTAATAAATGAAATCGAACTGGCTCGATACCCTGGTACCCTTTTACCGCTCGTCGTTCACCGAATTACAAGAGTGATTCTTGTAGAAGCCCGGGTCGATATTAAAGCAGCGTTTTTCACGGTGCTTTAATCCCGCCACGTTTCCATCTCGTTCCTCGAATTATTCCACTGTCATTGATCGAGCCGTGGCGCAGCAAAGGGAGAGGAAGAAACCGAAGGGACCGTTTCTTCCAGGAGTTGCGAAAGTTTCTCGATTCACCGTCGATCCCGCGGTTCACTGACTTTTCAAATTACTCCCCCGCCTGGCCGCTATCGTGTGACAATCACGGGATAATAACTGTGCCCGGTATCGGCGATAAATTTGCATTCTATCGATCCGAGGGGAAGGAAGAGTTTATACTGTGCCAACGGTGGGCTGAATTTTTGCATCTGCAACGAAAGCATTTGATATAACGGAAAGTATGGTGTAATTATTTAAATAGGATTGGTACATAGTTTCGAGTGCAATGGAAGGAGTATGTGGAGAACGTGTCGTATTTTCCAGGACTGTAAAAAGCTCGAGAGTTTAAAATCGAGGTTTTAGGAAGCTGAATATGCAACCTGGTGAAATTCAAATTGCACCCTACAATTCTCTGCTTCTGTCGGTGATTTAATGCTTGATACGTATTTCTGCATTTCGTGCACGAAAATCCTTTTTGCAGTTCAAAGTTTTGTCGAAACGTGTGTGTGCGTATTGTTGACTCAGAGGATTTTAATAAATTGTTTTCATAAAACAGAGAATGACATGAAACAGCTTTATCGAGAAAATGAAGTTTTAATAGTTTAGTCCACCAGTAAAGAAACAAGGTTCAGTGAATTATATAATTTTTATATATAAAAATGAATTATATAATTATTATATAATTTTCCACTTTAATAATTTCTTGTTTTACCTTGACGACAGAAGCTTATGCTTAGGCAAAGCGCGGGGACATTCCGTGTTTCGTTCCAGTGCAGAGTGAACATTTCCTGTTTTTAACCAGTGTACCAAATATTTAACGTTATTTTTAGGGGGAATTTGATCTTTATAACCGTTTGTGATTTGACAGTTCTGTAGTACCAGCTGTCATCAACAAAATATTCTATAACTCGTAAAATCCCGAAAAATAGACATTTCCAGATTTTTCCCATTACCCTTCAGGTACAGTTGATTTGATAATAATAGTTTTACTTAGCAAAAATAGATTATTGGAATTTTACTATCCCTACTAGTAACGTGTGCACTGAAGATTCTTAGATTCTTTAACAGCTTGCCCATTTAAAGGAGCTGTAATTTTTCTCACAGTAAAGAAGATTGAATTTTATAGTCGCCTACACGTCGACAATTGTGTGCAATTCGCGAACGAGGAGCTTCCACTACGCCCGACAGAGGATTGGACGGAAGAAGGGCGTCTAATTTCAGAAGTATATCGTGCAACTACAGATCCAAAAATAAATGTAGGCACATCCGAAAGGAAGTGTGCTGAAGCTGAAATGCGTCAGACATCGGTACGATGCATTTATTCTTAACCCCGGTGGAAGCGTTCTCCAGTTAAGAGGATCGACCGTTCGATTGCAAAAGTTACCGAGGAAACTCGAGCCGGGGGATAGAAAGAGAGAGAAACGGAACGTCTCGTCACACGTGCTCCGTTGATTCCGTTTTTCGTGACGCCAGTAGGCAACCCTGGGAATGAAAGTGCAACGTGTGTCGTGGGAGGACGAGATTTCCTTCATAGGAAATGTCAGCTTCGTTTCCCAAGGTATCCAATAAAAACTTGGGCAGTCCTATAACTGTGAAAGAAACTCCAACGAAAAATCCATCAAGGCGGAAGCCATTTCCTAAATACATTTTCCAGGTATACCTATTTTTCTACTTGCTCTATCCAATGATCATTTCTTATAAAACACGGAACGCAGTGTCGCAAATATAGAACAACTTTCTTATATTCCAATTTACATTAATTGTATAATTGATAGAATTACTCTCTTAGCAAAATCTTGTAAATTCCACGACCCAAGTAAATTCTTATTTTCCCTAATTCGACCTCATTCCAAGGGAGAATGTAATTAAGCAGTTATCGTTAGAGAACTTGTCATCGAGCCGTGCAACGACTTGAAAGATGGTCGATTCTCAAAAGGTCAACGACCTTTCCCGCCAGAGGAACGAATCTTTAGAAAATAACACGAATTAATTGCCATTTGTTGCGCAACACGGGGCGTTAATGAGAAACGTAACAGTGCTCGTGCTTCATAACTACTTGAAGGGATCGTGGGAAGTGGTCTGACAATGATATTGAAAGCAAATCAACGAGTAGGGAGGGGGGCGAGCGAGGTTCGCCGTGCAATTAGAAACCGCGAGACGCGCCGGGCATTATCGCGGGCTAATTAATCGCCCGTTTATTCCAGTATTGTTCGCGTTTCACGAGACGATCCTATCTGCTCTTATTTAATACAAGTTACTCGTTCCTCGGGTTTCCACTCTACAAAGAGATTAAAAGGCCCGATTTACAAACAATACCGCGGATTCCCGTCGAACCGCTCGGAAGCTCGGAGGAAGAAAGGTGGATGCAACAACGTGATATTTCAATAAAGTCGTCGTGCACCTTTTCTTGCCGCTCCGCGCAAACGTAGATCTCGGGGCGACTTGCTTGTTAATTGCTGGCGGAGCAATTATCGAAGATCCAGCAAGAGATAACACCGAGCCGTGCGGGCGATTAGGTCAATGCACCACTAAACGATCCAGACGGCTCCAGCCTCAGGTGAATCCAGATTACGATTACTCGGGCATCGACGATCGGTGGAATTACTGTTGTCGAGGGCAATATTCCGTGGCGAATCGCTTGCTACCAGGTACACCTTTGTCAAAATCGATTCAGCTCGAGTGAACCTCAAGCATTTCGCGTTACCGTCGTCGTCAATGTGTCAAACAGTACGAACCAGTGTTTGTAGATCAGGAGGGTACGAGAAACTAAGGAAATTATAGAACGACATGTGTAATGTAAGAAGATCCTATATATATTTTCAGCCTTAACGAGCTTGACAAGGAACTTGGTTGTACGAATCTTCCATTCAACCTTCCACTTTTAAAACTAAAAATCAAACACATTTTTCTTTTCCTTTAAACTTCCTTTCAATCCCTCTCAGCTACTTTATTATTCTCCCTTTTTTCTGTCCCTTAAGAAGATCTATGTATATCTATAATACCCTGAGGAGTCGCCTGAAGTCGATTAACAAAATTTTTAACTGTTACCCTTTCCTTACAAATAATCACACCTCTCGAGAACGTACCACCACCTTGAATTCCCCTTTCACTCCAAACTTCTTTGGCAAAATTCTATGTACTTCTACTAACAATTTCATAACTATTACAGCCCCACGTGCGCGTAACCTGTTCCCTGCATCGTCGTAAAGCAACCATGAAAGGGGAACTTCTAACATCAAATAAGCGTCTTGATTCGTTGCTTAGAAATTGGCCGGTTGGCGTGTCGATTAATTGCACATTCACGTGTGCATCCAGCCAGCTGCAGCCGAGAGATTTAGTTACACTGGGAAGGTCGCGCCGCGGGGGCGAGAACTTAGCTGGTGGAACGACGAGCGCGTAAAGAACAGAAGCGAATTTATTATGCCCAAGGGCGAAGCTGCTCTCGAACTTTCTCGAGAAAATAATGTACGGCGCGAGGGCCACGGGAAAGCTGGGTAAAGAACGATAGATAATTCGATAAGATAATGCCACGTCGGCACGGGCCATCGGGATCTCTTTATGACTGAGCCGCGAAACGGAGGAGACTTCGCTAGAGAGTAACACCAAAGTGAAGATATACAGCGGAGGAAGACTGCGGGATCGTAAATATTTGACGCGGTAATAGGGAAGCACGTGGGTGCGCGCGCGTGCACACGCGTTTACGTCTCTCTCTCGGCTACAGCGCATCATCGGGTCATTTATTTTTCCACGCTGCCCTTACGACGAATAAATCCTGGCGAATGTACTACGTTCTGAATACACCGCGGGCGATAAATTAGGAGGAGGGCGAGACTGACGCGTCGGCGATGAGGTATTCTGTGGCGAAAAGGGAAACCGGGTTTGGGTGATGTACTTTTCGGTAGTAATCGCGACGGTTTGGATTTCTTTTATTGGTCGCGTTATTTATGCTGTTTGATAAAGTGATTTGGTGAATTATCTGACAAGGAAACGTTCACAGCCCAAAAATTCTGATTCTGACGAAGCACGCGAAGAGCAACTTCTTTTTTCTGCGGGAATTCACTCTGATGGGGTGAAATCAGCCCATAAAGTTATCACATTTTTTCGTTTTTTTTTTTAATGTGACGAAAGATGCATAACAATAGGAAGATACTAATAGTTGTATCCTAGAAACTTGGAATATTTCTTTCTTCCAAGTTATAACATCACCAAAGCTACCGTTAAACAATACCTTCTAAAGCTACTTTTCCTGATAGTCCACCACTTTTACACGTCACCCGAAGTTCCACATAGCCCAACACTACAGCACACAAATCCCCAAACCAAAAATACTATAAGATTCGATGGTTTGAAGACACAAGCAAGGAAATTGGTCGTTCTCATGTAGCCCCTCTAGTCGAAGGTCGAAGAAATCCCCACGTGCTTCTCGACCAAAGCCATCCTGCCCGAGAACAGAAAAGGGTTCATGATTGAAAGATCCAGCCCGTGTCCGAACAAGCAGAAACAGCTCGAACGAGTCTATCGATATCGTGAGAATATACTTCAAATTATCGCCTTGCGCCGCCTGAAAAGGCGGCTGCCTCGTCAGAGTCGACGTCAGTCGATGGATGTTGCGCAACCCGGATCAAACTGTACCCTTAAATGGTGGAAACCGATGCTTTCGAGATTTACGATCGATTCAGGCGCAGAACGTAACCGAGGGTTCGCAGGCGAAAGTAATGATCCGACGTAATGGTGCCGCGCGCTCGTGAACGCGTTTATGAAGTGTAGGTGCAGCGTGGCCGGCACGTGTACGACGGCAACGTTTCCACGCGTGTTGGTCCACGATGCCAATGCGAGATTAACAGTGCGATAAATTGTCCGCGGGAATAGAAGCAATCGCGATTTATCGCGGACGGGGCCGAAGGTGGGTGAAACGCTGGCATTACGGTAACCAACTTCGATATCGATCCATCTTTGCGAATAATAGGTAAAAAGGAAGAGCAGGATTGCGCCATGCACGGGACAGATGGAAAATGTGAAAAAGGGGAGGGGGTAATTGTAAGGGTGTATAGAGGAAACTGGAGGAGCAAAGGGTACTCGGTTATTTGGGGTAATTGGAATGAAATGCTTCTAGCAGAGCAGTTCAAATTGATACAGTTCGATACAGTCAATTCGAGGTTGTTTATTTCTACCTGCGGTAGAAATGTATTCGATGGGAATAGATATCTTTTCAATATTCGAATAATTGAGAGAAAATACAGTACCCAACTTGGGTTGTCAGCCGAGTTTTGTAACAAATTAGGCTTAGAAAAAGATGTACGTAAAAATACTGTATTAGCAACACATTGATAAAATTGTTGTCTATGATCTGTTTGTCAAAATTTCTATGAAATAATTTCATACCTTCTCTACCTATTACCGCCAGTTCAGCTTTTACAGTGAGGATATTTTCTATAATGAACATGAAGTGGCGAGGAAGAGAGAAATAGAGCCAGTCTATCTTAAAAAATGACCTCCTCATATATGTTAATTTAGATTTTCAGTGCAATCGAACCTTTGACATATTTGTTTAAAACAATAAATTAAGTAATAATACAAAATGCACAAAATACATACATTTAAAAAATAAGACGCTTTAATGCATTTTTATTTTGAACCACTTTCCTCTGAAAAGTACTATATTTTTCACAATGTACTATATTTTTTATCGTATTTGACCGTAAAATTTATTTTCTCTAAAAAAGTTAACCACCTTAACTCCAAACTATTTTCCAAGCACATAACTACCACACTCTCGAGCCTCCGTCAAATAAGTGTGACACATAATATACCAGAAATCTTGAAGCAAAACTCACATGAGATAATACACAAACATAAAAAGTAATGCACAAACCACTAACCAATTAACTTTGCAAAAGTGCAGCGAATCAGCAGATTAAGAACGAATCGATTAATCAAAATGAGATTAACGATGAACTCTATCCTCACTTAAGTAAAGCATAGAGCAAACAGGAAGAGTCAGCCATTCCAGCAAACAGAAGCGTATTCTCCAGGCATTCGCACAGTGCGTGCGCGGAAAAATGAATCTAATCACCGTCGCGTGGACAAAGTGGGGCCACGGGCAGGCGTAATGCCGGCCAGCCGGGGGAACGTCAGCGGAAATACGGCGGCTGAAGACAGAGGAAGAAACGTCAACGGTGTACGATTCTTAACGAACTGTTACCCGCGTGCCACGGGGCAATTTCTGCCGTGATATTGTTACAAGACCGGCAGAGAACCGGTGTACACGTAATTATTATGCAGCGCATTATGCCGGAACTGGTATTATTTTTCCATCGCGTCCCAATGAAAGTCTTCCCGCGAGTGTGGGACCAGCATGACCTGATGGGCGTGCATCATCATATCATGACTCTAATCTTCAACCTGTAGGTATCGCGATACGATGCATCACCTACTCGACTTTTATGCTACATAGTCATCGCATGGGTAATTATGTTGTAGCACTGTGCTATATTATACAGGATATCCCGTAAACGATGGTACATGCGACCGGAGTGGTGATGATTCTAAGCCGAAAATATAGAATAAATTTTTTTTTATATCCCTTTCTTTTCGAGAAAATTGCCACTGAATTTTAGCAAAGGTCGCGCCCATCAAAGTTCAGTTTTGGGTGCCTCCAGGGCACACTTCTTGCCAAACGCTCTGCGAGCGGAAATCCACGGTAAGGGAGGAAATGTATGTCAAACAGGTACTTTGATGCACCTGTGCCTGGTAGAAATTTAAAGTCGATTTTCTAGAAAACTAAGCGAGTTGTGACAAAATTTTATTCTATATTTTCTTGCGCTAGGTTTTTCTGTTAAAGTAGCTTGAAAATTCTATATAAAGTTTGCGTTGTATGGAGGAGTAAAGTGTCGAGAGTGGATATCACAGTGGTCCACTTTTAAAAATGCATAAGTTAATTAGTATGGGCGATGTGACGAGGGATCTGGAGAACGCTTTCATCGTTGGGGGCGTCAAACTTTCTTCGCGGGAGATTGAAAGTGTAAGGTGGTGATTATTTCAATATATGAAGCTGTAGAGAATATGAAAATGTATTTAGTAAATTTATCTTCTGGATCAGATAGCCTGGCTACCTTTCTACATTTTGGTGGAGAATTTTTGGAACAGTTTTACAATAACCACCGTGTCTATGGTAATTTTATATTTCGCGAGGACAAAGAGCTTAAACTTCGTTCTATGTCAATTCGATAATTCGCCTGGTACCGCTAACATCGACAGTAAATACAGACGTATTATTGCGTGTACACAAACCGAGATACCAGTGGCGTGTGTGTGTATTAAATTCGTTGCCGTTTGCTCGCCAATTAACGATTGCCATTGTACCAGTGTGCGAGCTTCACCCCTGCCCGTAATTTCAATTACGCCGGGCGTCGCTTGTTTGATGGCCTTTGCAGGATCCACAAGCTATCCAGAGAAAGATTAAACAATTTAACCTACCATCGACCTAGAGCGGGACTTTTTCGCTGATTAAGCGTGGACACTTTGTCGAATGCAAATACGATGCCCGAAACAATTACGAGATCATTCTCGCGTATAATTCGAAATGAATTGAATTGTTCGTAGTAAATAGATGTAGTGGATTTAATATTTAATTATCTATCTCTCGAGTTGTCGACTTTGCATGATAAAACTATGTAATACTCCATTAAAAAGGTAACAAAATGAAAAAATTTTCTTTTGAAAATACTTTCATGTATAACTGTAGGAAAAATTGTTCCTTCCCAGAGGAAACAAGTACAGATCTTCCACTTGCTTCATGAAAATATAATTTAAGAACAACTTTCAAGCGTACCTTATGAATCTTCCACTTAACACCTATGTGTATGTCGTCCCAGTTTTCAATGAAAATTTATCGCGTTTGTTCGCCCAAGGGAAACTTGGATAGAATAAGACAATTGACGTCGATGGACGTATTTAATACAAGCTGAGCAACAGCACGCATAATTACTCTAGCAGCAGGTAAAGAGTAGTGCTGCTGTCACGATGAATGAGCGCATAAAGGGCAGGATGGTAGATCAAAGCAGAGCAAATTAGATAGCTCCTTTCGGCGCGATACGTGATGCGTCGAGGGTAGAGAGGATTTTCCTGCAAACAGGCTATCACATGCTCGTTGCTTTCTCTTGGAACATTCAATTCTCGTAAATATCTATACAATTTCGCTTTGACTCTCCTATATGATTAACTCAACTTGAGTGCAAATGGAAACTGCACGTGACAAACGTTTCCACGATTATCACGAAAGTATAGGATAACGTGTTTTAGTAGTAGACGCTGCATCAGAAACAGACCACATTCACTTCTATTTTCTTTCAAATGTTACTGAAAGAATGAGAAGCTGTGGAACACAACAAATCATTGTGAAATAAAAAATTACCGATCAAACTGATGTCGGGAGTTTCGAGATTGTAATTTATGAATTAATTAGAGCAGTGATTTCCAACCTGTGGGTCGCAAAGTGTGTTCTGAGGGGTCCCCGCGATTATTTTTTTTTAACTATTATTAAATTGGAATTATATTCTTTACCTTATTAAATTTACCTTGCCTTATATGCGCGACTCAAAACAGTTTGGAAAACACTAAATTAGAGGAAAGACTATCAATATATCTGAGCTGATTGCATTGCCGTGGACTCCATTTATCGCTACATCATGAAAGTAGCACACCATTCTGTTAAAAAGGAATAGCCCCATAATTTATCTACAGTGACTTCTTCCGAGCAAACCCACCTGTACACTGCTCATAAACTGCAGGAAAAATTGGAAAACAGATCGACTGCCGTAGCAAATCATTGATTATTGAGCGACCTGGAAATTTCTCTCAGACCCGAAAAAAATTAGCAAGTCGTAAACTCGTACATTTCTGCGGTAAATCACCATGTTGCTCCATCATAAACGCAATAATGGTTGCAGTGAATAGACTGCGCGTATGCTTAAGCGGCCCATAGGGAATACAATGTTTTATATGCACCATCAATAACGTGGGATTTCGCAGTGCTAACAATTAAGGTGCGGTGGCACGATAATTTATCGGCAATAAATTTTTAAATAACTCCAGGTAACGGGATTCTACGGTAATTGTATCGTAAGTACAGGCTGTCCTACAGCGCCGCCTTATTGTTTCAATGAATTTTCTTTGAAGCAACCATCACGTTCACAGTAAATCAAACTGCAACGCGCGGTAGATAGTAAAATCGTAACTAAATCCACAAAGCCTGCACGGTGAGTAAGTGTTTTTCAAATTGTCTGCAGGTAGTTAACCGCAATTTTATTCGAGTCAAGAGTCGTAGAGAACCACAGTGGCCTATTTCCTAATTGCTGCAACTTGGGTAGAATAATACTGGAAAATATTAATGGAAATTGAAAGAAACTTTATTCGTCAAGAATTCTGGTTTCTCGAGAATCTAAAGTTTAAAGTATTTTTGCAAACCTATCTCACTCCTACTATTTTATTACAATTTCGATCTTTGTGTTTATCTATCTCTTGGTTCCAGTTAGTATTAACCTCGTTTAGAAAACTTTCGTACAACTTGTCTGTGTTATCAATTACATTTTACTCCATCGAAATTTTCTAGTCACAATCACCGACCAGGAATCAGAATAGAATTGCGAGCAAAGGAAAATTGATTCCACCCCTATTCCATTCACCCTTCGACGCGGAAACATCTATGCGTCATTCACTGTCTCTACACCTGCACATGTTTGTGCACACCTGTCGCGTGGTGCTCGAAGCATGTGTATACACGCGTGTTTGCACGTGGCTGAATTATAATTCGACGATGCGTGTGTCGTACAATAAGTGACACTTGAGCAGTGGATGATCTGGGACACGATCTTTCTCCCGTAGAGAAAATCAGGAAACCTGTTTACACCTGACCAGGCACCGACAGATACAAGCATCTGTGCAATGATTACAGGTGTAGTCTCTTGTTCGTGGAACGCTTAGAAACTACAAACGGGAACGAATAGAAACTATAAATGTGCATATAGTCATTTAAAACCAGTGGTAAGATGATTGAGAGTTAAAGAAGATTTGTACCAAAACGGATGAAGATATAAATAAACTGAAGTCTTGCTATTTGAATTGGATATATATTGGGGAGTATGAAGAGTACTTATTCTTGCCCTATAACGTTAATTTAAAATCCATTTTCCAGCACTTACATTACGTTTGCACTAAAAATTCTCACCTAGACGAGAAATTTTATTAAACAGTCACAAGCTTCGTAGTCACGAGATTGGAGAGTTATGCGCAGATGCATGCAAATGTGGATGCAAATACACTTGAAGAATTAATGTATGTAAATTCAGTGAAGCAGCAATATTATGAATGCACGTAAATGATATCAAGAAAAATAGATTCAGACGAACAAGTGGGAGCATATCATCAATTAGATGCTGATGCATTATTAAATGAAGACATTAATAAATAAAAAATGTACACAGTGATGTGGCAACTAAAAAAGTTACATAATTGTGACATCGTACCTCTCAAATTTAAATAATATTTATTGTATTCACTCGTGTGGAACCTTAGCCTGTTAACTAGGAAAGACGAGTTAACTCGTCGTTTGAAAATTCCACCACATCAGAGAAAATGAATTGACTCACCAAGAGAATTTGGAAATTTCACTCGGGCAAAAGAAATGATAAAAAATGAGTTAATTTGCAAGCAGTCACTACTAAATATACCTACAGTTTTAAATACACTACAGCTTTTCTGTTAACTGCTACCACGTTCAAATACGAATATTTTTCTAATGCATTTCTCACGATAGAATTCAAGGAACTGCATTTTCAATTTGCAAGATCCATTATTGTGGCTTTACAATAATTGTGAAAAGCAATTGGATGATAGAATACAGTGAGGCTTTCCAAGCAAGGGCAAAGATTTTTCAAGAATTCCGAGGCACCCTCGCTTGTGTTCGCGCATGACAAAAGCCTCTATTGTATTCATTGCGCGTAAATTCAGCCTCGTACCTTGTAGATTGATATGCAAATGTGTCAAGATGCTCGCGTACCCAAGCTCACACTCCAATTTCACTTTAGCATGACTCACGGTTACTTTACTCGGTACAGGCTCACGGTGAGTCAGCTGCGATCAACTCTGACCGAATTTCCATCGTTTCGGCTCTATTTCGGCAGAACAAGATCGGGCGATCGATCATTTCGAGTCACGATCGAGTGTAGAAAGTTACGAGAGGACTGGTACGTGATAGGAATTTGAAAAAAAAAGCGGGGAAACAGAATGCAGAATATACAGTACTGGAAATATTTATTACGTCACACAAACAATTACCGTGTATTTACTTCCATCTCATTTAGTATTAGTATTGGAAAAGTATTTTTGCGCGCCTCTTGACTAGGCATACCTAAAATAAGTTGGATACTAATCTATCAATCGTGTAGTTTGGAAGATTGTTTCATAACACGTGGATTTAGGGGCGATGTAATAAATATTTCCAGTACTGTCAATAATCGCGCGAGCAGAATTTCACGACCGATCATTAAGCGTTTATATTCGATGAATCTGCGAGTCGTAAAAAGGTCCGAGCATAAACTGGATCCATGTGCTTTATCAACGCCACTGTGAAAAAGCGGGCGGAATTATGAGAAGATAACGAAACAATAAAGTTAACAGTTCATTGACTATCGTTCGACTTGCTTTCTAGCGTTTATTCGTAACGGAGTTTAGCCAGGGAAATCAAGTGACTGGAACAGCGAAAGGTGCTTGATCTTTAAAACCGAGGTGTTTCCTAGCGCCAATGTGAATTTCAATTTATATAGATAATCCTTCCAATTTTGGTAGAAAGATTAGTTTCCTACTTTCAAGATCAATATTTAAAGCACGCTTAACCCTTTGCACACCAAATTCCTTAAATTCATTACTCATAATTTTGACATTATTCTACCACAGTATTTCCTATTCAGAAAGCTCTTATTAAATGAGCATAGCATCGAGACAGTATCTCTGATCAATCGACACTCGAATAGGTCCAAGTGCAAAGAGTTATTTGTTGATTATGACGATCAAGCAGTTTACTTATTACATAAATAAGTATCTGTAAATAACAGTGCAAGCTGGGCAGCAAGTGAAAATGGTATTTACGTCACCTGCTGTGCTGTTCATTTTTCAAAATCGTGAATAGATTCGATCCTCTCGATTTTCTTATTTTATGTGCCTGACTGGGACAATTACTCCCGCACGATTCTCGATTCTTATTAACCTTTGTTTCTCCAGCGACACTCTGACATTTAATTTCGCGACAAAGGTCGATGGTGACTGGCGACACGAAGGCACGGCACGCTATGACATCATCAAATTTGTAATTATTTTACCCGAAACAAGCCAAACATGTGCAAAGTATCGTTTAACGGCGCACGCTCGTGAAATTCCATACTGGCTACATCAAACACCTGGCAGTTATTAAAAACGTGCAGACTGTAATGGTTAAGGGGTTGTATACGCCCGAGGGTTTAAAAAAGGGGCTGACAATGGAATTTTTTTCTGTAATACAGTATCAACTATTGGTGATCGGATTTCTGTTCCTTAGGGGGTACGCGTGTATTGGCAATAAAATTCTATCGAAAAATTTCGAAGGTATACCCGAATAAAATGAATTTTTGAAGTGTGATGCTGTAGTTGGTTAATTACAATCACAGGAGTTTCAAGTGAAGCGTAGGCCTTTGGAGCCCATTAGTTTTTCAAATTTGGGGGAAATGAAGATTCAGCTTTCGGACTCAGAAGACGTAACTTTAGACAGAGTGAAGGAATATTCACCGACCAGAAATGAACATGGTTTCGAGAAAACTGTGATTACTATTACAGATGCAGCAGAAGATTCTTAAACAAGAGACATTGCATTGCTAGTCCCCCAAAATTACGTACACAATATCAAAGGAGATAACCACTATCCAGAGAACATAATAGAATTCAAAATCCTGCCAAGGTTATCAGCCTTTGATCCTACGAAACTTTCCTACTAAAGTACAGTCTCCGCACCTTTGTTAATTATGCAGATTACAGCGTGAATACTTGTACCACGCATCTTCAAGACTACACACTTCAAGAGAGCGCAAAATATACAACAAAACACACGAATATCTTGGAAAGCAACCAGGTGTACGTAACCCACCAACCACGGTGTAACTTTCAAGTAATTTCGGCTCGCGTCGAACACGAAGCGTTCAATTAATTTCTTGTCGTCGTGGCTGGCGTATCTGTACACGCGTTCCCCGGCTCGTTAATTAAGTTTAACGTCCGCCTCCCTCGCCTTCTCGTCTATCAGGATGCAAAGCATCTATTAGCCAGGCCTATCCTTTGCCTTCATTAGGTAATAAACTCGGATAATTATCGCTATTACGGTGTACGCGAGGCACCTCTGCTCCACCGTCGCTGCCTCCGCAGCCGAACACAACCGCCTCCGTCCCCGTTCTTCGAAAAACGCTCGAACACGCCTGAGATGTCGCGATCGCGGGGCTGTAACCGCGTTTACCTAATTCCTAGCTACAGCGAATGGACGGAACGTGACCAATTATCCGAGCCTGCGTCTTCCACGACCCTTTTCATCCGACCCACCAGCCGATAAGCTTCCTCCCTTAATGATTTTTTGCGCGCACACGCGGGCCAACAAATTAGGGATCGCTGAGTGATTGAAACGACGTGGGAATTCGTAAATAACACTATCCCCTGATTTCCACTGATCGAACTTTAACACTTTGAGTCGTGTAAGGTTTTAAATAATATCCCATTAAGTAAAGCCTCTCCGAGGTTTGACCAAGCCAACTCCGAGTTGAACTTGCTTTAAAAGTAAACATCCGAGGACTCTCAGACGATACGACGCTCCCCAAAAAATATCCACGTGAGAACAGGCTAAAACCGCAGGACACACTCCCCTCGACGTGAAAGCACGCCAACGCCACTGGTCACTTGAAAATAACTTTGTTATTTGCAAAAATTTGGTTGGTCCTACATGAAGGCATAACTCCTGCGAACAGGTCAGAGCTCTTTCTCCGTTATATCTAATCCAGACTTAACCCAGCAAGCGACTCGATTCCATCAGAAGCTCAAGTGTCCCCTAAATTTTTCAACGAGGCAAACGCGCTACGTGACCGATTACCGTGCATCGTCTTTCCCAGCAGACTCGCCTTTAGGCGTTTCACGTTTTTCCCCAGACCCCCTCTCCCTCTATCTAGACATCCTCTCATCACGATTCCTCCTATCCGTCTGCAATATCTGCCGCCCGGTTCCCTCGAGAACTGCCAGATGAGCGTTACGATGGACGAGAGAGCGGGCGCGAGACGTACGAGCCGGAGTGTCGTTAGACGACGAAAAGAACGGGGGATCTTCCAGGTCGTGCACCAGGACGATGAGTGCAGAGGTTAACGAGATCTTGATACCTCGGGTGGTCTATTCAACTCGTCGAGTATCCTCCATCCGCTGCACCCTGCTCGAACCTTCGCCCCAGTGCCGAGCCGCCGCGCCGCGCCGCGGACGGCCGATCCATTCTGCTCTATTTTCGCGGCAACTGATTCGCAGACCGACACATCGCGCACGTTACACCGTCAATGATAATATTTATGCGAGAGCGGAGCCAGCCTGGCAAATATTGCTCTACGGTTTTCCGCGATGCTTCGTCCATTTGCATAAGACGCCCTCGTAAATCATCCGCGTTCCGCGGCGACCTGTGCTTCCTCGTGAACGATACGTGGCTAACGGAAACGCTAATAAGTTACTTGTCGTGACTGGAGCCTGTCCTTCGTATTGTTGAGAACTGGCGGCAGGAATCTTCTGCCTCGAGATCGCGCACCTAGCGGAACGCTTTGCACCGCGTTTGTGCTGTCGAGCTGTGCACACTGCGCTGATTTTTTTTCTCGCCTTGTGTCAAATTTCTGGGATATTTTGTTGGGGGCTTGGTGGCTCTCGAAGCGATAGGTGATGTGGATATATTACGGGTAAAAGAAATCTTGTTATCATAGGATAGGGCGGTGTTTACCAACCTTTTTTGAGTCCCGACACCCTTTTATAATATTCAAATAACCTGCGCGACCCTCTGGCCCCCATCTAACGCAAGGTAAATTTGATAAGGTAAAGAAAACATATTCATATTTCAGAATATAATAATATTTAGCACTAAATGTACTTTGTAAACTTTTTCTACTAAATGAAATATTTCATTTTTTCATCTTGTTTTTTCTTTTTAAAGCACGTCGATACCTAATTGTAAGATTATACTAATTTAAGATCCACTGGAAAAATGGATGGAACGTGAATTGTATTTAATTAAAAATTGATGGGCACAAAAACCTGGCGGCAAAAATTCAACCGGTATGCCGCTTTAGTTTATTTCCTGGAGTAACGATAGCTCTCTTAGACCGCAGGGTAAATCCAGTTTTATATTCCACTCGCGTTTGTTTTTAGCATTAAGGAACCTCTATTTGCGGAACACCTACTTCCACATTTTGCTCGCGTATCGTACAATTACGCGCGTTCTCTCTTTTTCTCCCATCGCGCGGAGGAATTTAGGAAACCAAGCGTGCCATTTTCGCCGAGGGATTTCTACTTGTAATTTCCCGTAGAGTTTGCCTTTAATTCAAAGTTTGCCAGATGCAAACTTTCCAGAACGCCAGGATATTGTTCTTATTGGGGCGAAATAACGCGGCATCGTCAAAACAGTCGCGAGAATTTCCGAGGGGAGGGGGAGCGGATTCGCTCGTCTTTAGTTAAACGAAAAGTTGGAATTCCTGCGGCACATTCCTATTACGCTCTCTGTCGAAGAGTAAAGTCTGCGTATTATAGCCGAGGGTACACTCGGGACTAATATTACGATCGTCATGATCAATTCCCCAACTCTCAAGCACGGGTAAAGTTAATTTCACCGACGTTGATATGGAACTCGAAACCGAACGTTAATTTTCTCCGACTGAATTTAACATTCCCTTTTTAACACCACAGGATTAATTATCTAGCCTCTAATCACTAACTTTTCAATAATAGTCAAACCCGCAGAAAAATATCCAAACATTCTACCCAACAATTCTAAAAAAAAGAAAAACGGAAATAAAAGATACAGGAAACAGTTTCCTGTGAATGCAAGTATTCCTCTGGAATTTTCCAATTTCTATATACACAAGATGATTGGCACATCCACAGCCTCCACTAAACACCCCGCTCGTAATAACAAAGCGATTCTGAAAAGCGTTGCGGAATCATTACGAAATGTCTTGCTCGAATCACTTTAACCGCCCACGCGGTGTCATTACACAAGCAGAAGCGACGCTTTCAAAGTTTACGGTAACAGGCACGCGTTTCCTTCGGCGTCCCGATCGGTACGTGAATCATACCGTACATTACGGCTTTTACAGCTGTTTATCGAGGTATCCCGAATTTAAGAAAACCGAAGGACTCGGTGGGATCGACAGGGACGTTGGCCAGCAGATCTGGTAAACACATTAAGCGATCCCGAGGTGATAAAGGAGAAGTTAACCGCGACATTTGCCTCGGCGGAGGATCGTGTCGCTGGCAAATGAAGAGTTGTTCGGAAATTAAGGAAACGTCGGCTCGTAATAACCGTAAATCCCCCGTCTGCCAAGGGTTTCGCGCGAGGTCCGCGACGCCGGCGTAATGCCTTCGCGCTGGCTCGATTCCATCCCCCGTCGTTAAATCCGCAAGGCGAATAATTAATCCACGACCTTGGGCGGCTGCTTTACGCGAACGCGAGAAGGTAACTCGGATTTCCGCGGCTCTATTTTTACGTTGGAGACTTTCCAACGCGGCTGTAGCACGCCCGTCGCGATCCTCGGTTTCACGGCTAACAGAGAATTTGTGATGCTCGTGTCGGGCGAGAGGGAGAAAGTGGAACAAACCTTGCGACCGAACGGCGCGAGGATGGGGATCATTTCAGCAGTTGCTAAGTTGGTTGCAATGTAGGGTAAGTGCACCTAATATCGCCACTCGTAATATCTCGTGAGGTAAGCGCTGACGTGTGTTGGTAATGAACTGAATTAGTAGCCAAGCATGTGTAGGAAGGCATGATTACACTTGAGCAACGTCCACCGTGGGAGAAGTATATACTTTAGTGAATCTCGATTATGGAGTATTCCAGTGTTGTTTTTGATTTGGAATGATAATGATTGGATGGTGATGCGTTCAAAGTACAGTAATATTCCATTACACAGGCAATTTACCTCGATTTCTATCGAAGCAAATGTCAATTACGAAATTTCGGAGCAACATGAAAAATGCGATATAAAAAATAGATGCGTAAAGTCTTTCAAATAAAAGTAGCAAATCTTCCCTTCTTCTTTTACCCGACGCAGATCAATTTGATAAGTTTCTATAAAGCCAATTCGTTTCGCTAGAAAATATCGGCGCAAGAGCCAAGGCTGGAAACGAGTCGTGCGTGAGTTCCACTGCTAAAGAGCACAGCAAAAACGAGGGAATAATACGGTATGGCCAGCAGAAAAAGTCTGCACGCGAGCTGCCATTATTTTCAACCTATTTAGCGTAACCGACCTGGAAAATATATCACGATCTCTGTGCGGTATCCTTTCGTATCACGACACACGAACAGAATATGTACGTGACGAGTGCTCAAGCACAGTCTGCGAGGATCGAGACTGTCCCGAAGTCGAAATTTACGATACGAAATTGCGGTCTCGGCGTTGCAAAAATGTTACAGCAGCGGGGCCGCTCGAAACCAAGTGGACGTTGTGTCAGAGTTTCGCGAATCTTTTGTACAACGTAATCAGAAGCTGGTACCAGCAGGGTTCATTGTACGCCGACACGACGTGACTTCCGTTCCGTACCTTTGTGGATACATCAGCAGCCACGTTGATGAAATAACGGAGGAAGGACTTGCAGATAACGTCAGAAATTTCCGAGGTCGGGCCATTGTGGCCGCGTCCCGCCCAAAATCTCTATTCCCCTGCGCCGGGGCGCGGCTGTGAAGCTGCGTCACGGGGTACGCGACGAATTTTAGAATATCGGAGAGAAGGAATTGGGGAGAAGTATCAAAATTCCTGCACGTCATCGCGTTCCTTAAAAGGAACTCTATGGAAAAGAAAATCCCTTAAAATTCAACAAGTACTGCTCTAAATAAAATAATTTTATTTCACAAGTATTGCAAAATCACGTGGCAACAGAATAACTAAATTTAATTGTACTCGTCAAGAGTCGAGAATAAGTTAACTTGTGAAATTATTATTGATTACGAAAGAGAATTCACTGTAAATGTAATTTGAATAAAGAATTGATGATGCTCGTGTGCCCATGGAAGTCAATGATATTCAACTTGTAACATGACCGTAATCGAAGCACGCCCACGACGCGCTAGAAACCGGAAGACAACGGAGCTATCTTTGGATTCCGATGTCAGACCGTTAGAAATTACATCTTCAAACATTTATCGCGATCCACGTCAGAGCTGCGTCAGCTCCAATTGTTGGGGCACGCGATGAATCGCGCGTCCAACTTGCTGGAAAGATGCATCGGGCATAGCCTGAACTGCTGTGTTTTCGAGGGACTGCCAAAGAGAACCGACATCGATTCCAATGTTTACCGATACTGCAACGACCAGGAATTTATGTCTCGCGTAGGTGGGGTAGTGAATCGTCCATCTTTGTATTTACGGAAGAAATTCCGCGTTTAATAGCGTAAAAGATTGCCAGAATAAATTCCCGACGTTCTGCGTAACTGCGTTCTGGGACTTGAACCAACAAAATCTTTGCAGGCAGTTATTCGAATAAAGGATGTTCTAGCATCGGATCGATAAGGATTTTACGTAGCAAAAAGTCTGTGACGTGTGTCGAGATATAAGGAAGTGATGAGAATATTAAGCAGATTAGCGTCAACTTTTAATATGCGCCAAAGCTCGTGAAATTTCCATCTGCGCGATTGAATTCGATCGTATTCGGTCAATTAGACCGGTATAAAACGAGTTTGTGAGATCTAACGAGAAAGTTGTTTCAATCGGTCAATCTATCGTGCACCTGCCTGCAACTTTGCTATTGCAGAGCTCTGTCGGTGCTATTAAAATTGCACCCCTCGCAACCTACGGTACAATCGACACGCCGAGTGCAATTAAGAGGAGGGAAAAACCAACAAAGAAACTCTAGATAATTAATTGCAGATCTAATAAATCATAGAATGGGATTTTGATAGTAGGTATCGTAGTTCGGAGATAAGCTACTTAGGCTTTCGGTGGAACAATGATGAGTAATTGGTGATTGAAAGGAATCAGTCAATCGAATTTTACAGCAGTTTTAAATTAGCTTCTTTTAAATTAGCTGTTAAAACGTCTCGAGAACAATAAAAAATTTCATAAATAATTTCATCAATTCATTTCTCTCCGCATCAGTATCCCTGGAAAATTTGATAAAAAATCTGGATTTGGAAAACGAGAGAAGATGAAAGAGGAACGCACTCGCGCATCGCGGCTATTCACAATGAATATCCAGCGCGATAATTCATTCCGCAACTTCATTATCCTATTAAATAACGTAACGTACGTTATCTGTGGCGGCGCGAGTCGACTTTTTGTAGCTCGCGCGATACTGGCGTGACACTTGGTTCTCCAAGCTAAAGCTACTTTTACAAATGTCAGTGAAACTCCCATTTACGAAACCGGTAAGCAGAGAGGGCGGTCGGTAGCGTAAATATGAAGTAATATTTTGTCGCGCGACCGATCAGGATTATCCAGTTTTTCGCCAATACTCTCCTCGTGCCCGGCGATTATTTATCTCCGCAGTGCATTATGCAAATGTCATTAACACGCAAACTCCGTGGCCTTTCAGGTAACCAAAGACACTGGCTCGGTCACATATGTGCCAGTCTCTGTCCAATTAATTCGTTAAAGTAGCACGAAATATAGTCTTAAGAAACATCTTAGAATTTGGGAGATTAGGTGGAGGAACGGAAGAGATTGTCAGGAGAAACCGTATGAGAACTTTCACCTGGCTGTAAATCATTCTCACGCCGGCGAGAATTTTGGCAAGCGAATGGCAGAGACTAGGCTGCAACCACTGATTTCGCGTGTTACGGCCTTTTCACGTGGTACGCTTCTGTGATTCAGGATGGGTATTTTAGACACGTTCACTTGGCAGAGGTAGTGATCGTTTATAAAGAAATATCGGAATATCGAAATATCGAAATATCGAAATATCGAAATATAGAAATGTAGAAATATAGAAATATAGAAATATAGAAATATAGAAATGTAGAAATATAGAAATATTGAAAAATAGAGATATAGAGATATAGATATTGAGATATCTAGAAATATAGCGATATAGGTATGTAGAAATATAGAAATATAGAGATATAGAAATATAGAAATATAGAAATATTGAAAAATAGAGATATAGAAATATAGAAATATAGAGATATATGTAGAGATGTAGAAATATAGAAATATAGAAATATAGAGATATATGTAGAGATGTAGAAATATAGAAATATAAAAATATAGAGATATATGTAGAGATGTAGAAATACAGAAATATAGAAAAGTATAAAAGATGCGGAAACTTGTATAAAAATCAGTGTCATGAGTTTTACTAAGAACACTAAGCATACTTCTATTCAAACGCTCCTAAAAGGGTGTCAAGAAGCATCGATCAACTCACGCAAACCTGACAATTAACCTAACTCAGACCATCTACGAAAAATCAGTAAAGTGGCCATGAAAGGGGTCAGAGAATACTTTAAAATCTTCGCGATTCAGGCACCATCCGAAATCTACCCAACAGAAGTTCGTGCTCCAAGCAGCTGGAGCTCCGTGAACTCGAGTTCAAGCTTTACGATCGCGCTTACAGCTGGATCCGCCGCGATATCGTTTACTAGGAACACCACTGCAATTACACAATGAAGTAGTAACGGCAATGGTCGCGATAAACCTGGCCGTGTATCGGTACGCGGACGGAAACGGCGCGGCGGCGGAGCGCTATGCATGAACTTCGGACGTATCGGGCGAACGGAGCAGCACGGATCGTTGTAAATCATCCAATAAATCAATTATTTATATGCTACTCGCGGCCAGCGTAGGAGTAAAAGGGGAACGTGACTGGAAACACCGTATTTTCTGCGCGTTACGGCTGAGATTAAGCCGAGCGTAGTTACTTGAGATCGGTGCGCTTAAAGCGCGCCCTCGCCACGAGTAAATAACCTGGCCGATCTGGGGTGCACCATCGCGGTATCCGCGGCGTGTATCCTTTTTATTCTGTACCCAATGTGGCCGTGTTAAGCGATGCAATCGCAGAAAGGGGCACACTTGGTATTTCCCTTAAACTGTTGCACGCAGAGCAGCGTGTGTAAAGACTTTGATCGTCGTCGGCGTATTTTGTGGAAAACATGGAAATATTGACCTAGAGAACCTCGACATTTTTTACACTGAAAACAAATCCGTTTAGACCCGTCTAAAACTATTTACGTTACTCGTTACACTTTTTATTAGCATCATTATGAAATGAATATCTAAGAATTGCATTAACGAAATATGTACTACTATTATTGCGTTAAAATGAACCCGTGTCCATCATTAAGCTACCACGTCACCCAAAACTCTGTTCCACTGAAAGTGTCAAATAGATAGTACACTGCTTTTATCACCTGTTTTTGGAAGTACTGGCCAGCACGTGTGATAAATTATTCTCAAAGAGCAGGGAATGACCAGCGGCATATGCAAAGCGGATTAAGCGAGAGCCATTAGAATTCAGCGGACTCTGCGGCCGATTGAAAAGAGCAGGCTCCCCCCTGGCATAATCGAGATACGCAGCGCGTAATCCGCGAGATGAAAGGAAAAGTCGAAAGTGGCGGTAAGCGCTGTACAATCTGAGCCGTGTTAACGCGCTGCAAATAGACCTCGGTGTTTTCCTTTCGGTGTTATGTTAAACAATTATCGAGCAGTTTGTCAAAGAAACTGAGGAACAAGTAGCGATGCTTTCTACCGTATCTTTGCGTTTGATTCTGCTTCCCTCTCGACCGCGGCACGGTCGATATGTTCTCGATGCATTCGAAAGTCTATCGCGCCAGTCGGAACACAATGTTCGAGAGCTGCGTTACATAAGCGTGGCCAGCAATTTTCCAAGATGTACTAGAACAAGTCGGCGTTCCCCGATTTCACGTGATTTACACGTTCGGTTTGTTTCAACGTAAACGGAGAACGCTGGGCTCGAAGCTACCTGCGCCTTACGCGGCTAACCCGTTCCTCGTCGCTAACGGAGCGCTCTCTGCTATTTGCAGGTGTGCATGCAAACGAACGAGGATAAAATACGGGCACTAGCCGCGGCGAAAGTATCTCGACTGAATAGCGCCAGTTATTAAACTGCCTCCAGCGCGAGGCACGGAACCGAAGAAAGTTGTTTGTTTGTTGTTCGAATTATCGCGTTAGAAAACGAACAACGATAAGTGGACAAATCAGATCAATTACTGAAGGTAAACTGGTTCCGTTCCCGTGCAATCTTCGATCTTAACCCGTTAATTAGTATGATAATGCGCGCGGCAACGCACGGTGAGGTTTGCGCGCTCGCTTTGTATTTCCCCTTCATTCTCTTTAATGAATTGAACGTCACATCGACGCTTCTCGTTATACTATTTACAACGGTGCCTCGTTAGAATGTTTGATAATGTACGAAGAGCTCTGAGCATTGGAATGATTTCACTCTCGATCGAACTTTCCTCGTGGATGTTTCGTAATGCCATTTGCGAGAAGAATCACGTGAGGGATCTTTTTTCGAATTCGCAAAAAATTATTTGGGGTATCGTGTGCAGAGTTGGGCGTTATTCGAATAAAATATTATAAATACTAGCTTTATTTTATTCGTAATTTTTATTCAAAGGTTATTCGCCACTGGTTATTATTATTATTTATTATCCGGGAAAGTTGATCTCAGCACGATATCAGGGGCTTCAGTGACAAAATAAACAGGAATGGCTAGACAAATCGAAAGGCGGCGCAAAGGCAGTTGAATAGTTTAGCGTCGTAAAACTGCCTTCTCCCGTGAGATTATTTTCTACCTGGCGTACCAATATCGTCCTCGAAAAAGTGGCGCGATGCAAGTCTGCGCGTCTTGCGAGCTTCGTTCTCCAGGCATGGAAGGAACGAAGCGGCGAGCATGGTCGCGCAAATACGCCGCGAATAGCGGATGTGTACGAATTCATGGTACAAGGAACGTCCATTCGCTGGGCGACCAAAGACAAAAGGCCCCCGCGATGGAGACTGGCCATCAAACAGGGATGTTTTCATTTCGATGCAAATGGGAAAGGCTGGGAATGAAAAAGGAAAGGCGATCGATCCAGGGAGCCCCCTCCCCCGATACTTTGAAAGATCGAGGAAGGTGAAGGGGCGAACGAAAGTGACGAAAATTCAAGGTAAACGCTTGTCTGTCATCGATACAATTAGCTATGCAATAAATGGCCAAGCGACAGCGACTTTTTCATTCAACATTTTCTAAATATAGTTGAACGCTCGGGTATTGGAGCAAGGAGTAACTTGATTATATTGGAGCAACTACGGACGAGTTTTGAATACTAAACTGGATAAATTGATATTTAGTCAAGAAACTAGGAAATCTATGAAAAGTATTAAGAGATGTGAATCTCGGAATATGAAGAGTGCTTTGTAATAGAGCGATGGTACCTAATATCGCCTAGCAAAACTTAAATCGCTGTTAATTGAATAATAACTGATATTTTTATATGTAATTTGTTTCACAGTAAAGTGAAATTGTTCATGTTTCATGTAGCATAAGTACATATCCTACATTAGTAGCGCACTCTGGATTTAATCTCGAGTGGCGCCGAGTTGAAGGGGTAAAAATATTTTTAATGCAAATTCAATAAAATTCATTTTTTTTTTCTTTTTACGAAGCGCTTGAATTATTTCAGCCGTGGTTACATTAATTTCCTTTTTCTTTGGGGTTTTTTCGCGAGGGCCTTTGCCCTCCCCCCTCTGGATGCGCCACTGTCCTACATATATTTAGGTATCTACTAATTCAGTTTATGACCGATAAATTTGAGTGCTTGCTTTGCGGGATACAACGAGTGGCGATGTTAGAAACTTGAGCGATATTAAGTACCTTCACCCTATGTGCATATGACCACAACTAGGGCCCAGTAATTAATTACTAATTCAGGTTAACCCAATGTAATACTCTACTCGAATTATTGAACCACAAAGATTTCTGCAAACTCTCTTCATTACATCTGCGTACCTAATACACTCTTGAAGTAAAATCCACGTTCCACGAGACACTGTACACGAATAACCCAATGTTTTACAGTTTACCCAACTGATTCATTTTTTGGACAAGGAATCCTCTAATTATACCGCGCAGTACAGTTCTTTCATCATTCGACTCACTCTACACTGAACTGTTCGAGACCGTGACCCGCTAATTACTCTCAGCAGCGTATAATGAGCAGTCAGATGACAATGTCGTTGACTTTGGTCCAAAGACAGCCGAGCAGTCTGCAAGCGACGCAAGCGATCTGCATGGCGATTTATTGCACCTCGCCGTGATACATATTCATCGTATGCGTTTGAACGTTAGCTATTCCAGCTCATTCGGGTGACGCGTTTAGAAGCGAGGTTCGACTTGAAAACGAGCCACGGCGCGAAACGAACACACCGTGTCGCCAAGGGCGTAAAAATCGAACGATCCGTCTGCCTGGCACGGCTGACGAAAAGAAAAAAGGAAGGTCGTCAGGCTTGACGACATTAGCGGCGCACAAACCGCAGAGGAAGGACACCTCGGGAACTTTCTCGCTTTTTCTTGGTTTCCTTTCATCGATCGCGTTCCCCGTTTTTGTGTAAAGAGGATGTGTAAAGAGAAGGGTTCAGAATTTTAAGAGTATCATGATCAAAATAAATGAAATGTAAACCCTTAACGCGAGTCAGGCTACAACTGCTACTGTCTGAAAACTGTTTACCTGAGAATAGAAAATATCGGGGTAGAAACGCAAGGAACGAGTTAAAATTCCCACCAGTCGCAGGTGGATTTAGGGCTTTGTGGAGAATGTCAACGATGTAGGAGCTGTAATGAGAGAACGGAAGTGAGATATTAAGACCAAGAGCTTCAGCCAGAAATGTGGCGACCCTAGTTGCGATACTGCTCCCTTCGTCACGTGTGATCCTTCAGAATGCGATTAAATATTTCCCCTGGAAATTTTGTGTGGAGCCAGGATAGTAAAAAAAAGAAAACAGTCATTCGGTAAAAAAGGGACAGAAATCGCATATTACTCTAATATATGATTCAAAGACCTTCAATAAACTCGTACAATCCTAAACCATCCGAGACAACTAAAACCTCCACTATGCCTCCTAACCAGGTACAAAATCCAAGTAATTATTATCCCAATACCTGTACACTTTATTCACCCTCCGTGACCTACAAAAGGGGCGTCGAGTCATTGCGTAACTCGACACCCCCTAGCTACCACTGCCGAGCGAACGTTCGGAATGATTTAATCGAGACACCGACAGAAAGGAGCGATTTACTCGTGCAGCGAGCCTAGGAATACCGGCGTGCACGTGACATTCGAAACGATTCGAAAGCTCCGTTACGAGCGGCGCGATTAGTAAAGCAAATGAAATGCTAATACAAAGGAAACGTTCTTCGGCCGTGCACGAAGGAGGGAAAAACGCTCCGCGGCCGTCAACTTTGTTTACAGAGAGATAAACAGAAGACCGGGGGTCTCTATCGCGAGATACAGCGTGCGTGACATTCTTGCGGGAGGGGAGCAACGGACTGTGTCGGTGTCCCCCTCCCCCCTCGAGGAGTTTTCGTACGACCGAACGATGACAGAACTACTCCCCCTGCGCCTCTTGTTATGCAATGAAGCGTGCGGGCCCGACTCGCACGCCGCCGGCTAGCGAAATGAGCGAAATAGACGCTCTCGCGGCGCACAGCGCACGTGCATCTCCGAGGTTCACTGCACGAGAGATACTTTTGTACACACGACCTCACATAACCTCCCTCCTCGCTCGAGCCGCTCGTTCGTCCCATTTCGCTCCTCTTCCCTCCCCCGATGCCCGTAGAAACGCGACGAGGAAGGAGGCCTCGCGGTCGGCCACGGAAAAGCGGGGAGGAAAAGCTCAGAGAAAAAGTCCCCCTCACCGCAGACGTTCAGCCAACCCTCGACGCGACAGGGATACTCCAGCTTCATCGTGGACGATCGCAGCCAAACTCCAAGTACCGGAAACGTGGTGACAGGGACGCCCACTGGTTACATAAGAAAGCCGATGCAACAGCCCCGTCAGTCAGGACGCGGTGTTATCACTGCTGAACAATATCCGCGGCACACATTATCCCGGGCGCGTTGACTCGCGACACCGACCGCGTACGGCGAACGAAAACCTCCTTTTTTCTTCTTCGTTTTTTATTCTTTATTATGTTAAACCGGCACCGAGACGCGCGCAGAGACAGACCGGCACGCGGAATTGGGCGGGCGATGCGCACGGAGAAGTTTATCGAAGTGTCTGCCGTTCTTACGAACGCGGGCGGTCTGGCACACTGTCTGGCGTTGCGCGCGCAAACCGTCGACGCGATCCACGCACACCGGCGAACAAATCCGTACTGACTGAACGAACCCTCTCGCGTCCTCGTTGAGCCGATCCTCCTTCTCCCTCTCTCTCTCGCGGCCCGCTCGGTCGCCGGAACCTCTCTCTCTCTCTCTCTCTCTCTCAGGTGGTGCGCTCATCCCGTATTTTCTCTGCACATAATTGATACTCCAATCGGCGATGTTGGATTTCTCTGAGATAATCGATTCGCTAGTTGAGAGCGGCACCACCGTGAAAAATTCCAATGAACTGAATGTAGAGCTTCGAAGGGAATTTTATTATCGCAATGAGCGCTTGTAAGGCGATCATTCGATTTATCGAACGTACGAATTGAACGACCGCCATTTTGGAGAAATGCCGCCAAATTGCAGGGTTGGAGTGGGGGGAAATGGTATAATAGGTTGTAGTAGTGTAGAAATAGATGGGGATTTAAATTTTCTTTGGAAATTGAGATTGTACGATATCGTTATTTGGTACTCGATGTCGTTATTGTTGGGAAGAATTGGTGATATTTCGATGTTCAAACTTTTTAGACACTTTTTAGAAACTGTTTAAACACTTTTGTTTAATATTATTCAGATATGCCAAGATACTATGTAAATATTGATTGTGTTTGAAGGAATTCAATTTGTAGCTGTTCTACGATCACGTAGACATCGAGTCAAATGAACCCTTACCCTTAACCCCTGCATGCTAATTTGCATTTAAGCAAAAATGGCGAGTATTCCTTAGATCTTTGAATTTACAAGTCTCTCATCGTTCGTATGTTTCTTAGACTCTAACCAGCTTATCCAGCAAACTACTACAGAAAGTGTAATTAAGCAAATACTTGTCGCGACTAAGCGCGGTTCAACCTCATCGATTCGAACGGTTACTAGATGACCTCCAGCTGAGATGATTTAAGAATTATCTCGCGTGTTGGTTTCAAACCGCCACCTGACGGCGAAACCTGTAGTCAGTTACTAGCAAAATGGCGCTCAAGGGACAGGTTGGTCAAAGTGAGTAACGAGAAAAAAAATTAATTTTTCGCGAAATTAGGAAAATTCGGAAATATTTTCGTACGATAATATCGCGGCAATTATGCAAATTCTTCTCGCGCGTGAAACGCGTCGCCGGAACCGCTGTCAGAACCCGTAACCTCCAAAGGGGCGTATGTGCTGGCGATGATTCCATCGTTTACGAAGCGGCTGCTAAATAGAAATGTCAAATGCTGCTTTTACAGACGTAAATTCCTCGAGCTTTGTATCCAAAAGTCTGTGTAGTATCGTGTGAAGCAAAACAGCTTGGAAACGCTAACATGTATCGACATCTCAATCTGTTGATCACGAAGAATTATATTAATAATATTCTTTAGTAAACATGCACCGATGGCTTCGTACATTTCGAGATAATAGAAATAGAAAACGAAGTTTACTGTTTCCCACTTGCAGTATTAAGCGCGTAACTTTGTTCTTATACACGTTTGCTTTATACATCTCTTACATCCAAGGTACACATATTGTTGAATCAGTTTGTTTAACTCTTATAGTTTTCATAGTAGTTTTACGTTTCTTACGCGTTTTCATTCATACGTTTAATAAATAAAAACCAACAAGATATTTCATTTTGCCTGTGCATTTCAACGTCTGTAAATATAGTATAATGCAATAATAATTGTCGCGCATTTCGGGATCTTTACATGCCTGCTGTCGTAGATATCAGTCGGCGTTGAGTAATTTAATTAACAAATCATTTTTAAACGATTTCTACTATTCTTTAAACGATTGCCAGTAGCATCCTATTAGCAAAGCTCTCGTCCATATTAGATGCTCGTTTAGCTGTGCAACCCCTATTTCGCGTTTCTTATTTAAGATATTGTTTCACGCGGTGCCCCTTGCTCTTTAGATACGGACCTGTTGTGAGTGACGTCATTGCTTCGTACGAACGATCAATACGCGTAGAGAGCGCCAAAAGATGTCTCATTTAATTTTAAATCCCTCAACTACACTCGCGCTGAATTATGGACGAATACATATCGCTGTTACCTTCATAAATATTAATACGCTACAACTGTGATCCGATTATTGAATTACTTTGAGGAAACTGTTTATTGCGTTCCCGTAATGCGCAACAGGAAACGAGTATCAATCGAGCAAAAAGCGAATCTACGAATTGATCGATGGATATCAATCCCACACAGAATGGACTTGGGTTTTCAATTTTTATGCAGAATATTATCATTAGGAACCGTTATTAAATGTGTTGGAAAAGTGTTATATATTACAAGGTGTGCACGTGCAGATATTATCGCGCCATGTAAAAATATTTAGCACCGATTCGTATGATTAACAGGAACCTGTAGTATTCTAAATATTTGCTCGATACCACGCCACTTTCCCTCATCATACTGTCTGTTCTTTGCCAGAGATTATGAATGAAGTGATCAAACAGAAGAAGGCCGGTACACCTGGCGTGCAATGGCGTATTTTGGTGGTGGACCAATTGGCCATGAGGATGGTGTCAGCGTGCTGCAAGATGCACGACATCAGCGCCCAAGGGATCACCCTGGTGGAAGATATCAACAAGAAACGGGAACCGATACCCACAATGGAGGCGATCTACCTGATCACGCCCTGCAACTCTTCTGTCCAGAAGCTGATCGAGGACTTTAGCAACCCCACCAGGACCACCTACAAAGTCGCGCACGTTTATTTCACGGAAGGTACTCCATCGGGCGATCTCTGCGGCAAGCGTTACCGCGAGAAAGTCCGCTATCATGAATTCGGAGCAGCCTAGTCTCATCTTGGGCCCTGGTTCTTCTTTTCTCTCTCTCTCTCTCTCTCTCTCTCTCTCTCTCTCTCTCTCTCTTTCTCAACAGTACGGATTTTTGTTGCTCGCATACACGCGAGAACTCGGTCCCGAATTTTTTTTCTTTTACTTAAACAAGTACACGTGAAAGAGGCAGGATTGTTCGGAAATGTAGACGATCGTGCGAGGATGGGTAAACCGGCGCCCCGAATCTCCGCCAGTCCACGCGGCACTTTACCGTCTGTCTCTTTACAGCGTGCCCCGACGAGTTGTTCAAAGAGTTGTGCCACTCGCTGATAGCTAAACGCATAAAGACACTAAAAGAGATCAACATCGCTTTCATACCGTACGAAGAGCAGGTAAAGCAAAGGAAACTGTAACAAGAAAACCAAGTGTCTGATAATTTTACGTTCTTCGTGGTGACGGGCGCGCACTCGTACACAAAAAGAAAACAAACTCTCACACACCTTCCCGTACACCGGTCTATATCCGTCCTTGCAGCATTTTTACACACCATGTTTCTCGATCAGCGAGCGCGACGATGTTAACGCCGATTTATCCGACTTCTAACCTCGCCCCCCCCCCACCCCCTGCTCCACTATTTTGTACAATACTCACATTATAAGCACGTACTAACGACGGAATGCATTCATGCTTGTTACGCGACCAGTGTGTCCAGAGGAGCTGTTCAATGAACTCTGCAAGTCTCTCGCCGCTAAAAAGATCAAAACCCTCAAAGAGATCAACATCGCTTTCCTGCCTTACGAGTCGCAGGTGATGAACAAGAAGAGAAAGATCTTCGCCGCTAGAAGTAGTCGCAAATCGCAATAGTTGCTTTGAATTTTCCGACCTTTGATGAACGGAACATTTATTCCCGTGCCCTCCTCAGTTCTTTATTTTCACGAGATAGTAAAAATAGGCGAAAGACTTCTTTGTAGATACCTTACACGTGTAGTTTCTACTTTTTCCTTTCGCGGTTGAAATTGTCGTTTCGTGCATGCGATTTTGTATGCTGTTTTTTTTTTTTTCGTTGACCGTTGTTTATTTTCTTAAATGTGTATTGTACGTTATTTACACTGCTTGAGGAATAAAGTATAATAGCTGAAGATGCCCAGCGATGTATAATATTGAAACGAGTACATGGTTAAACGCAGGTCTTCTCGTTGGACTCGCGCGAAACATTCGCTTGCTTTTATAATCCTTCGTTCGCCAACTTGAGAACAGCTAATATGGAAAGAATAGCTGAACAGATTGCGACGCTCTGTGCCACTCTTGGGGAATACCCGTCTGTTCGATACCGAAGGTACGTAAACGTTTGCCCGTTGTATTTAAATACTCACCACAACGCAAACCTTCTTCGATGAATCAATGGTTTTTCGGAAACAGCGACTTCGACCGGAACGTGGAACTGGCGCACATGGTGCAGCAGAAGCTAGATGCCTACAAGGCGGACGAACCGACAATGGGAGAAGGACCCGAGAAAGCGCGTTCCCAGCTACTTATCTTGGACAGAGGATTCGATTGCGTCTCCCCGCTGCTGCACGAGCTGACACTGCAAGCCATGGCATATGATTTGTTAGACATTGATAATGATGTTTACAGGTAAATGGTAGAGAGCGTGCGCGCGTAGGATTACAATATCAAATAATATTTTAACGCGGGAATATGGTTCTTGTAAGGTTCGAAGCCTCCGCGGGAGTACAGAAGGAGGTGTTGTTGGACGAGAACGATGATTTGTGGGTAGAGCTTAGACATCAACACATTGCCGTAGTGTCGCAGTAAGTAGAAATATTCTAAGATTATAGCTGGGAAGGACGCGTTTACGCTGAAACGTACGTTTGCTTTCAGAAACGTTACGAAGAATTTAAAAAAGTTCACCGAGTCGAAAAGAATGCCGCAAGGGGACAAGCAGAGTATGAAGGATCTTTCGCAAATGATCAAAAAGATGCCGCAGTACCAGAAGGAATTGAGCAAATACGCGACGCATTTACAATTGGCGGAAGATTGTATGAAACGTTATCAGGGGAATGTGGACAAGCTCTGCAAAGTGGAGCAAGTGCGTAATACTTGATCTGTGATACGGTTTGCAAAGCGCTTGCGAATTGGATACAACTTTACGTGTTCCGCTTTACTAGGATTTGGCAATGGGCACGGACGCCGAAGGCGAGCGTATCAAGGATCAAATGAAGAACATCACGCCGATTTTACTTGACCAGACTGTGCACCACTTAGACAAGCTGCGAATTATCGCGTTGTATGTTATTAGTAAAAATGGCATTTCCGACGAAAACCTTAACCGTCTGGTTAACCATGCCCAAGTATCTCCCGATGACAAACAAACCATAGTGAACATGGCGAACCTTAGTATCAACATTGTTGTAGACGCAAGTACTCTATATTTTCTTCTTCTATTTCAACCTTCGTATTGTTTGTTACATTGCCGTCTTATGGCTACAGGGTGGTAACCGTAAGAAATTGTACACTGTACCACGTAAAGAAAGAATTACGGAGCAGACTTACCAAATGAGCCGTTGGACACCGGTTATGAAGGATATCATGGAAGACGCGATCGAGGACAAGCTCGATTCCAAACATTTCCCATTTTTAGCCGGCCGTGCAGCAAGTTCCGGATACCACGCTCCAACTAGGTATGTGACGAGATTTAATAATTTCATACAATTGCACGTAATCGTTGTATTATTATTTGCTTGCAGTGCGCGATACGGACACTGGCATAAAGACAAGGGTCAACAAACCATTAAGAATGTGCCACGATTGATCGTGTTTGTAGTCGGTGGCGCTTGCTTCTCCGAAGTACGGTGCGCTTATGAAGTGACGAATGCTTTGAAAAACTGGGAAGTGATAATCGGTAAGTGTTCGTGAAGAAACATTGCCCGATCGTAAACGATTGCTTGACAGTCACCACCTGTCGCTTCCCTTTCAGGCTCGTCGCATATAATCACGCCGAAATCCTTCTTGGATGACCTGAGTAAACTTCACGTGTAAAGAGACTTTTGTGGTTGCAAGCAAAGTAAAAACACATTCCCGTATTCCTAATACGCCATTAGCTTTGGCTCCATCAGTAATACCAGCTACGAAAGTTTTGTGGATGATCTCTGAAAATATTAAATAGGGAACACGCAGTCAATTGTTTAGGTCGCACAGTCATTTGCGGCGACTAATCGAGAAATTGGAGTATGTCATATCATAAACCTCAATTGGCCGAAGTGTAGAAGCGCCGGCTAGAAGGAGAAAATGATATCCGGTATCAAGTGCCTGCGCGAATAAAAACGTTAACGAAGAATAAACATGTTGGCAATACTGATGTAGATTGCACGGAAGTGTTTCATGGTAATTTAGGCTGGCGAACGATTCTAGCTGAGATATATGTTATACTGTACGCCAGGCCGCCTCTTTGTTAATAATAAGGGGTCGGTTAGCAAAGGAATTTGATGTGTCGTAGAAGAGAATCGTGATATACGTGTATATTTCTCGTTATTAGCATTTCGTTATCTCCCGCTCCAAAAACTATCGACTGTTGAACTATCGTGAAAGATTTAGTCCTCGATCTCACTCAGAGCTAGCGATGCTTGTCGAATCCACGTGAAAAAAGTGCACATTTGCAACACGATTGCACGCGCTTCGGTCATATTGATTTTCATAGAAACGCAATGTCAGCATTGATATCTTTTCTTTTTTTTTACGTTCGATTTTATTATTTAATGTATTATTGTATAGCGAGCCGGTAGACGTGCATTCACTTGATTATTGTACTATCTCTATTGGACTATCGATTTATTCGCAAGTATATTTGTTGAACCTGTATGTATATCGAATTTATGCATCGTGCAAATGTCGCTCTCGATTCGCCATCGAGCGGTGCATTTACATAAATCTGAAGAATGTCCGAATACTAAAGACTTGTAGCTGTTTAACTGATAAGTAAAATCTTTACCGTGTCGATAAATATTTACATGTTAAAACTTCTTCCGCACATAAGAAGCAATTGTAGATCGCTTTCGATCGATGGAAGTTATAATCTGTTAATTGATCATAATAATTATTGATGTGCGTTAATACTGCGATTATTTAGCGGCGAGATTATTACAAAGTTTACGATATTGATTAATATATGAAATATATTATGCGATCATAATATATGTACGTAGATTGTAGTCTAAACAAAAAATGTTCTGCTTATAAAGGCCTACAATTCGCTCCAGCATTGTTTTCTTTTCAATGTACACCATATACCACGTGAAATAAATTCTAATCACTCGACAAGCGAAATATCTGTTGAGATCCGAGCAACATTAAAGTCGTTGCACGTTGTTATTGCAACAGAACTGCCGAGGGTTATCGTATATCACGGGTCAACCGGACAAATTTGCCGAAATAATGAAAGCCGCCCGTTCGCAACTTTCGCAAAATATTGGGCGTTATCGTATTATTTTGAAACCTCCGTTGCACTGAAGCCTCTGCAAGATGTCGAGGAATGAAAGGAAAATAGTTTTAGCTTATAGTGGAGGATTAGACACATCGTGTATATTGTTGTGGTTGAAAGAAAAAGGATATCAAGTCATCGCTTATGTGGTAAGACTACTTGCACATATCGATTAACAAAATTGTTCCTTAAGAAACACGGATAATATGTGACCATTACGATTTAGGCAAACATTGGGCAGGAGGAGGACTTTGATGCTATTAGACGGAAAGCATTAAAAATTGGCGCTGTAAAGGTAATGATAATAATAATAAACAACACACAATAATATCGTCCAACTAATCTTGTCGGTGATAAAATCTACTTCTCAAGGAATTTCCCATGCATTCGTGATTAATTTCATATTCTACAAGGTGATTGTTGAAGATCTAAAAAGTGTCTTTGTATCTTCGTTCGCGTGGCCAGCCATCGCGTGTGGATTAATCTACGAAGGCAGATATCTTCTGGGCACTGCAATTGCTCGGCCATGCATTAGCGAGGGTCTGATAAGAATCGCAAGAGCCGAAGGTGCGTCTGTAATCGCTCACGGTGCAACTGGAAAAGGCAACGATCAACTCCGCTTCGAGTTGAGTTGCTACAGCCTTTGCCCTGAAATAGAGGTATTCCATTTCAAAATTACGCTCCTTCAACGTCGTGCTCAATATACGTTTGTCGTCGTTACATAGATACTTGCACCTTGGAGGAACAAAGAATTTTACACGAGTTTTCCAGGAAGACCGAATTTGTTGAAATATGCTGAAGAAAATAAAATTCCCGTCTCGGCGACACCCAAAGAACCGTGGAGTACCGACGCGAATCTGCTACATCTCAGGTATAACTGAAACTACTGCAATTAAATTACATTACTCGCTAACGAGGGAGTGAAAATTCAATGGAAAATAATACATTTGTAGTTACGAGTCGGGGCTGCTGGAAAACCCGGCCACGTCGGCTCCAAAAGGATTATATAAAATGACAAACGATCCATCGACTTCTCCGCTGAAACCCATGGAGATTGAACTGAATTTTACACACGGATATCCATCATCCGTAAAAGATTTGGAAAGTAAAGATGTGTTTACTATTCCGTTGGAAATAATCCAGTATCTGAATAAAATCGGTGGTCTACACGGCATAGGGCGTATAGATATCGTGGAAAATCGTTTCATTGGCCTGAAGGTGCATAATGAAATAAAGTTTACTTGGCAGCACAACACACGAACTTACTTGTACATTTTAGTCTAGAGGAATTTACGAGTCACCCGGCGCTACGATCCTGTATAAGGCTCATCAGGATTTAGAAATATTCATGTTGGACCGTGAGGTTTTAAGAGTGAAGGCTTATTTAACCGATAAGATGTCCGATTACGTTTACAATGGTAAATAAAATAGCTTCGCGGTGCCAGCAGATAGTATCTGAACCAAATCTGTTTTCAGGCTTATGGTTCTCACCCGAATGCGATTTTGTGCGGAACGGTATATTGTACTCGCAAAGATACGTGACTGGCACGGTTCGATTGCAGTTGTACAAAGGGAATGGTGAGTGTTGATAAAATAAATCTCGAATTAAAAATTAATCGCTGGGCGTTCGCAGTGTTTGTGCTTGGCCGACACGGCAAACCTTCGTTATACAACGAGACTCTCGTGTCGATGGACGTCCAAGGGGGATTCGATCCTGAAGATGCGGGCGGCTTCATACGTGCACAGGCTCACAGGTTGAAAGAATTTTATCATTTCAAGAAGCAATGCGATATTTGGTCAACATCGTAAAATATATTAGACTAAGATAAAGTTGTAAAACATTTTATAAATACGATATTGAAACTCAAAGGAACCAGCGATTTGTATGGAAGATTGGCTAAATAAAGAAATTCACATTACACGTAATATTATACTAGAACAAAATTAGATTTATTGATACTTTACGTTAATTGTATTTTTATATTTCATCTCAACAAAATTAATATCTTCGAGACGTGGGGATGAGGTACACAATGAAAAACTACCAGCATGGTTACTTTCAATTAGTTATTAATAATTAAACCTTAGAATAATTAGCATACTCACAGAGATTATAATAACGTATAATATGCATTATCTGTATTAATAGTATACACAATGATGTTTCTTATCTTTTCTAATAGATCCGCAACATAAGAGAAAACGTCAAACATGAGACAATCAATAATGTTTTAGTTAGTATCTTTTCTATCGATGACTATATAACACAACTCGTATTCCACTTTCTCACTCTTCCGTTCATCTTTCTCTCTCTCTCTCTCACACACGCGCACACACCCTCTCTCTTTATTTATATATTTATATATGTATTTATATCTTTATTTATATATATATAGCATGCAAAATTACAAACTAAGAAACATAATTTTGTATGTACGTATGATTAATATCCCGCAGTAACTCTTGTATTCACATTTACCTCGCAACAGGTTGATTCGAGTATGTAATAAAGGTTTTCTTCTTTTTTTTTTTACTTTTAGGGACTAATAATAGTATAAACAACGTAATTCCATTTGATATTGTTAAGTAAATCGAGAATTGAATAAAAACATGGATTCGCGGATCTTTAAAGTCTGCGATTATATAATGAAAAATAAAAGATTTCAGCAAGAGTTCCTTACAGCGTATGCCCTTGATGATTTAGATCCAGATCAATGCGGCGCAATAAACCTTCTTTCGAAAATGTATTGCGCAAAAGCTTGGAACGTACTTTTACGTATACGAGATGTATTTACGTAGTAGAAAAGTTATGTCAAAGGTTCGATATTTTTTTTTTTTTGTTGTGTTTATTCGATTTTTCTAATGACATGGATTACACAAAAACAGAGGAAAAGAGTGTAAGGTTTCGTTTAAAACAGTGATGGTGTAGTGGAGATTAAGGGTAAGCGTGCGAGCTTGGCCCAGTAAAAACGTTCTCTCTCTTACTTAACAACATCAAGCATTTCTTTATTTTTAGCCATTTATTCTTCATTTCATTATTATTTATGTACAACCAGCTTAACGCCTTGCTATCGTTAGTCGTAATAAGTCTACTAAAACTCATGTGCCATTGGAGATGATGTGCGCCCGTGGGAACTTATATAAAAAATTATTTTTTGATACAGCGGAGTGATTTTGGTGTTACTTACGAATTATTACGTCTTTACCTAATAACTTACTCTGAGATCTAGTAGGTTATACAATCTATCGGCCTCCCTTAAATATTACAAACCTTATCACATATATAGAGGTGTGTAGTAGTACTTGATACTTTTTATACATAGATATCTGTATTCTGTTTAAATTGCTGCCAATGATTTCTCCTCTTATGTACAATTACAAACCACGTATTATACAATCATAATACCTAAGCGCATACATTCATCGCCGTTCTCTCTTCCATTCTCACTTTCATTCCCATTTCTCTATCGCCAATTCCCCCTTTCTCTACCTCGAGCGCACTTGGCGTTTTTATCCTCTCTTTTCAATATTTTTTTCTTGTTTTAGAATTCGTGTCGCTATTGAGCTCGTGTTACCATTAATGCGGTGCACTTCATCGATCAGAGGAATTTATTTGAAACAGTCAAAGACACTTGCGCGATTGGTCAGTCTAACGATACAACATGGATAAAACGAAATAAAAACTACTTGGAAACATTAGATCGTTTCCTTATTTATTAGGGGGAAGGGGGGGATCCTTCGTTTCTGTCACAAATTGAGCGAGACACTGTTGTACAAGCAACACCACACCCAGGGGACACGAAAAGTAAAACCAGTAGAAAAATAACTCACGATGAATATCGTTAAAATATTCGCTGGAAGATTTACGTGTGGGACAATCTCGCACGAAAATATATTTATACATCACTGACAGTGTGATCTTTTTATATTGCAAAGGATCGTCCAATCACGTTACGCGATAATTCGTGACAGAGAAAATCGGTCATCCTCTTTATACGCACAACCACTTGTGAATGTTCTGCATCAACACGCCTTCGCGGCCGTAGCTTTCTCGCGCGCTTCTGCCAAATAGTTTGTGTGGTATTTCAAATCATATTACAAAGTACCTATCGTACTCAAACGCAGCAGATACATTGGATTTCCAAGTATATGTGCCAATAATACAAATTTTTCGACAATCTTGCTCCACGCTACCGGCGATCGATGTTACCAAAACAATACCATTTCTTCATCGCGCCGCAAGTTAAATTTCATTGAACTTGTACCTACGAGACGATCATATTCGCTATGGAAACACATCCTCGTACAAAAAGATTGCCTTCCCCTTTACACTCACCCCAGACACCCTCCTGCAAGAGATCGCCCCACCACATCACACAACAATCAACATACGGATGACTAAAAACCATTGTATATGCTAAGGCGCGCGCGCGCGAACATTGATATCGCAGCGAATAGATTGCTAAAGGTCGAGAGCCAAGATTCATTGTAAATCTTGAATTTTGATTAACGAATTCCCGGGAACGGTCCCGGTACTTTAAATAAAAGGACGTAGGATAGTCTAATGTATTGCTAGAATTAGTATCGACGATCACCGCGAGTGCGAGATCGTACTGATATGAAAGCGCACACAACACGCGAGAACGAAGAGCATCCCACAACGAAGGAGGGGCTTTTGTCGTCGAATTAACGACGAGGTTTCTTTGACCGTCTTCTCCCATGTACTTAACGACGAAAACGGAATCGCGAATAATCCACGTGGACTCTACCCCAGCCCCCCTGCACTTCACGCCAGCCCTGTCGCTTTAGAGACCCCCTTTTTCGCGATCCTGCACCCTCGCAGAGTGGGTATTTAAATTAGCCGCAAATTAAGGACTCGCAATCAATTCTACCGGATACGCGAGGACTACCTTGAACAATTATTCACAACGTCAGTTTTTCCAACGAATACAACACTCTGGCCGGCGATGCGCCGGCAAAATCCATACGCACACTTGCATATAGAAATTTGTATTTGTCTCGTCCCTTTTGTCGATCGCAATTTATACATAGCTATAACCATGCACACGCATATACACACACGCACACACACACACAGTCACATTATGCTAAACAACGTGGATACTAAGTCCGTGATCTTCGTCGGTATCGATACATGCCTCCAACGCTTTGTCTGTTTCTCGTTATCCCGACACGTTTTTCGACACGCGTGTCGACTCTGTGCATGCTCGGAGGAAGCGCCCGAGAAACCTGAATGACAATATTTAAACAAACACGATGCGACATAAATCCTCTGTACACACTACAAAATGTCGTTACGCACGATGATCTTTTGGCGAGGGGGGGGCTCGGCGTTTCGACGCGTATCAAATATACTTTGCGAGTCTAACGAACTTCTCCTTTCTCCATTTTTGTCTCTATTGGTCGTGTCTACTTGTCCTCCAATCCTACATCGAATACCGGCAGAAAGAAGGCGAAATTTCGCGAGGCTTTCTTTAAAAGCGAGGTATCACCATGATAGATCGCTGTAAAAGAAACGCAGAATAAATAAAATTGAACGCTACACATTGACGACCCCATCATCAATATCGCGTGCGATCCGTGCCTTTCCAGTGTAACAGTAATCGATCCTCTCTACGACAAGATGAATTCCAGTACCCAGACCTTGCGTGTACGTTTTTGCAAATATTATTCAACACCACCCATTGCATTGCTCGCTGCTGCAAAGCATCTGATCTAGTATCACGTAGAAAGGAACATGTATATTTGTGATTCGTATATCCTTCTTTTTTGTAACGAGGCAAAAATACGAGCAAGCCTGTCGCAATGCCACACACCGTATTCGTACCAGCGTAGCGTTTCTTTAATCCCAAACAAAGCTATCCCTGTTCGCCACGCTACGATAAAGAAAGACATTTGCAGGTTCGAAGAGGCTCTTAAAAAAATAAAATTGCATTAATGAAATAATTTAATAATGATAATATTAATAATAATATACCTCGCGTAGCAACCCTTGTTATCAGTAATGTCTGTGTTTACCACTATAGCCACTATTCTCACAACTTTTACAAATTCAAATACTTTTGTTTTAAAAATGAATCCCATCGTAATAGTAATAGAGTGTTAGTGGTACGTAAAAAGCCACAACTGCAATCAATAATCATTCTTTCAATGAAATGACGTTTTTTGTACTTTTTCTTGCCGATTGAATCTTTTTTTTTATATTCAAGATGCACATTCGCGTACATTGATATAGAGGAGCGACTAGATTTCTCCTTCCTCTTTATTTTTTTTGTAAAATTTCAAATCGCTCGTTTTCAAACGCCAGTGCACGCGTGCAGTCTCGAAGCAAAGTTTTAATAATTTTCTTTATAGTTCTAGCATCTCCTCGGATGAATACCTCTTTCCGATAATTCGCTTTATCGAACAAATAAATACACATAATCCTTTCCTAAATAATGCTCCATTTGCGGGGCCGATATCGTGTGTCACGCTCTCCCTTTTTTCCGACGATCATAAAAGCATACCAAGGATTAGGTACGTACGTCTGATCTGATCTAATGGTTGGTAGGATCGAAACTACATCGTTCTACAATCACCTTACCGTTACTCGTAATAATTGACGACTTTGTTCTAAGGTGAGTTTACAAATATTTTCCAAATCAATCGATTGGCCACGCCAGACTTCTAACCCGATCGAGATCGGCGTAGTTGGTAGAGAGTCGTGCGCGGGCCATCGTGATGATCGATACGATTAAATTCACCAAATGTGTATGCTCGCATTAGGTATATTTCTCTATATTATTGACTTAACAAGCCTACCTATCTCGTGATTACAAATAGTATTATATTTATAATCGAGAAAGAAATCTGCAAATGAAATTATTAGTAATAGCTAATAATTATATTGTATTATTGGCAGAAACACTGTCTATGTAATCCTACCAACGATTAATGACTGAATGTGGAAAAATATAAAACTTGACAAAATGTACACAACTTTTACTCTCCCCCACACGCTCACTTTCACTAATTCACTCATTCACTACTAATCACACGCGACATTCTCTCTTTTTCTCGCTCTCTCTCTTTCTCTCTCTCTCTCTGCCTCTCGCTCTCTCACTTTTATTCCGTGTAATATTTTTTGTTTTGTTTCCAAATTTACATAAAGTACAAACTTGAGAAAACCGGAATAATGTAACACAATAGAGTCTGTATAGCAGTTTAAAAGTGTCGTGTAAGTATTTATCTAATTACATGGTCACACTTGGGTGTCCGTCGATTACACAATTAGTTCCGCGTCATTTGATAAACTGTCTCTCTCTCTCTTTGCGGCCCGAACTCTCGAGCAATGAAATTAGGATTCTCTCCGTTGGAATGTCCCAACCCGCACCACCATTTTTCTACCATTACACCGACCTCCTATTATTCGGTTTACCGTTACTTTAACATCATTATTATTTATCAGTGTTTTTCTGTTTCTTATTGACTGACGTATATATTAATACGTTTCTGCGGATACCGTCCAGCGCCAAATATTTCATCCAAGTCCTGCCCGGTTTCAGTGGATTTATAATGAGCAGCGAATAACATTATAACGATTCCTCAAACGCAGCCATCAAATCACTTTGCATGTTCATGTCAATTTGCCCAGCCATCTGAAATAATAAATATACCCATTCTTGGCGAATTCGCCCACGAGGGAACTATCGACGACTGTGAGAAAACCTATTCGCGCGATCTGTCGTTTTGCTACCCGCGATTAAATACTTGCACAAAGTTCTGTTTATAATAATTTGCATTTAATCATTACGACGTTAAATCTCCGACTATACACGGAACTGATACTGTTTTCGATGCCAATTCCGACATGCTTGTCAAAAAATGTGGCTTTGATCCACGGAACACGTCGCAGAGGAGAACAAGAAACTTGCGGCGAAAAGTGATGATGGTGATGACTTACCGCTTCGCGACGTCGTCGTTCTTGCTCCCGTAGCCTCTGACGTTCCCTCTCAGCCACAGCTTTGTCTTGACCGGACGAATGACTCGGACTACTACTATCGGTATCGACAATGGCCTTCACCTCTTCCGCCCTCGATGTAGTAGTAGTCATGACATTCCCCTGCTGATCGCCAACAGTTTTCCTAACTTTGTCTAACGCGTCTTCTTCCTCTCGTTCTCTTCTTCTCTCGTTCTCTTGCCGCAGACGCTCCCTTTCCGCTTGCTCTTTCTGTTGCCTACGCATTTCCTGCTGTTCCAATAAAGCTCTTTGCTGTAGAAATAGAGAATGTTGATGCTTGCGATCATTTAATTCACATCTGAATCGAGTGTAAAAGAATAAAACCCTGATCCGTGCACCGTACCGAAAATTCCAAACATCATTTAAACAAGTGAAATCGGGATATTCTCTTCCCAGAAGGAATACCGTCATGTACTAACCCTATCTTGTTTTTCCTTTGCCTGTTTTTTGAACGCTTGGAACGAATCGCGAGCAGCGCTCTTCATGCTACTTCCCGCTGCAGATTGGGGACTCGATGCTTGAGCCAGAGACGACCATGACGAGGCATTTTTCACATTCTGTTCCACAGTCTGTGCAAATTTAAGGAACAAAATAAACCGATGAAACGACCTTGGGAACAATACATTTCGCAATATGTTGTACTCGAAGCTAAAAGGTGGGTGCAATATTTCGATTCTCGAAACTCGAATCCGAAACTTGTCAAGGCCTGCGAAACTCAGCAAACTAAAAGTGTCGTTTCTGTTTTGGAACATTTTGCTTAAAGAACGATTTGCGTATCGAAAGAATTTCAAATCACGAAAAAGTGTCAAGTTTCGAATTCTCGGAGTTCGAAATTTTCTTGGGGTTCCAACGCTTCGAGAAACCGTACTCGATACACTTGTTGATCCTCCCACCTTGTTCTTGAAGGCTGACGCAAAGTTGGCCGCGGGATTCTTGGAGTCGGGCGGCGTCATCTTTTTCTCAGGCATGAGCTGTGAACTCGAATGATTCCCCATTGGTGGCATCCCTAGTGTATTCACTTCTGCAAAAAGAGCTCCGGCTAGAGCAACGGCATTACACATTCGATTAGTAAGCAGTTCACATAGCAATCTAGAATATAAACAGCCAGGCGGTGAACGAATAAAAATAAAATCAATTTCGAATAAAGCGCGTGTTTCGTTATATCAGCGTTGCTCGCGGTTATGCTGTGCAATAGTGGGAAAATTGGAAATGCGAAAGCATTATTCGAAAACTTGCGTGTGTTGTAAAAAAAAAAAGTAGAATATTTCCCACAGAACCTCTTACAAAAGTGTATCGTTTCGATAGAAATGTAGTAAAAGTAAAAGCACAAAGGATAATTAAAATTTAATAAAAAAAAATATTGATGTTTGGAAATGATTTAACACAACGGCAACTAGGCGATACCTGATACAACATACATCTGAAATTGAAAATTCAAAATAAACCGACAGCATATCGTTACGCAATGTTTGCTTGGAATGCATGCTTTGAATTGGAAGTGAACGTCGAACGTACCATCCATGGGCTTCTGGGCCATTTGTGCTTGAGAGATGGGTAGCGATTTCTCCTCTTTCTTTATTGGCATTTGCGACGTTTGCATTGGCATGGAAACGATAGACAACGGATCAAAGATGGAGCCTATTCCTCCCATATTCATCCCCATGTTAAGCCCGGGTATACCGTTATTATTCAACAAGCTTGGCGGAGAATTCTCCCGCTTGATGTTGGAGAATCCGTTGGAATGCTGCTGCGACATCGTGACGCTATGAGAATTTTGTATACTGGTCAACGGCGAAGTGGTATTTATCATATTCTCCAATTGATTGTGCATTGACATATGCGTCGCTAATCCTTGCGATAAATTCATGTTCAGATTGGCCATGGTTATATTTCCCAAATTCAAATTGGACGCCATACTCGTCGGCATCATGTTCACTGGAGCTTTCACGTCCGACAGTATATTCAAATTGGTATTATTGGCGTTCGTATGCGGCGCCTGAATCATTGCTATGTGCGGCTCCTTTTTTATCGACAACGTTTGTTCCAACGACGTCTGTGTAGGCACGGGAGCTGTGTACAAGAAAAAGCTTTCATTGGAACGCATTCATAGAAATTTCACTCGCGCCACTTGAAATTTCCTTTGGCGCGTTACACGCGAAACTTGGTTGTAGTTTTACTAGACCCTTAATTATTAGGGTGGTCCTTATATGTATGGTAAAAAAAGCAAAGTTTTTAAAATTTTCTTCTGACCCTCTCAGAAGCTTCCAAATAGTTTAAAAAAATTTCGCCTAAAATTTTGTTAAAATATATTAAGGATTGAAGATCGCTCAATGACATTGAAATATCACTATTTTGGTATAAATTGATAGAAATTTTGCAATGACAAAATAATTTTTTTAACTTTTAAGTGAGAGTATAACATTAAAATTCGGGCACACATCGCATAGACGAAACGGGTTTATAACGTGTGTAGTGTATTGTTTTGTGGCATAAGACATGCACATTTAAATTTCTCTCATCAGCAGCTCTTGAATCAGATGCAGACGCAAACTTTGACGTACATTCTATTCAGGTTGTTAAACGCATAGATAAAAGCATGGTTTCGTATTCTGATATATAAATATGGGCCCCGTTTCATTAAAATTGACAAAGTGACAAATGTGGAAAGTCGCGGTTGCCATACTTGTGGTACATGCGAAATATAAAGTCCTTGAGCAACCTTTATATATCAAAATATACAAATAAAAAACACGAAGATATTTTTTTGTCGAATAGAAGATTTTAAGAGGGTCAGGCAATACAAATTTTAAAGTTGAAAAATAAGAACCACCCGGTTAATTATATATAAAACAATGTACCTAGAGTATTGTATGGTTGCAAAAGGTCCGACTGTTGAGTTAAAGTTGTCCCGTCTGTGGGTACAGGCGTATTTGCATTTGAAAAGGAACTAACAGATGTGGGTGGCTGTGGTGGCTGAGGCACAACCGGTGAAGCTACCATAAAATTCGTATTTGTAGGTGTAACACTTGGCGGTGGAGTTGGTACCGATACTGACGGTGTTGGTGGGTTAGATGTAGTTGGTGGTGGTGGTGGAGTTGGCTTCTTTACAGGTGCAGCCGTAGCCATGGCCGTGGGTCGCGACGGTTGCGCCGGCATAGATGCATGACTTGCTACAGACATCCCTTGGCCAGCTGTAACAGCCGCGGACTGTTGACTATTGCCACCTATAAAAGGAATTGACAAAACAAATATGTTGATAAGAATCGCAAGTACGTGCTACGAAGATTACTGGGATATTTCTATTGGAATCATATACGCGACGTGCCTTCAACCTTGCGTATTCTCATACGTCGCAATAATCGTATTGAATCAAATCGACACTGTGGTATCGTGTTCGGTAATGCTTGAAATGGATTTGCATGGCCAAGCTTTCTCACTATTATTAATCTTATTCGCCTGTGTGTGTGTGTGTGTACGTGTGTGGGTATACCTCGTAAATTTCATTCGAAATAACGGCGATTCAAATGCGAGTTGTAAATCTGAGAAGGAATTATTATGCGCTTCACGCACCTTGTTCTGAAGAAATATTGCTAGGTTGAGTAACAGCTGGCTTTGTTATTGGTCCCGTAGAATTTGTTGGGGGTTGACTGTTCATTAGAAGACCTCCAGTGTGATTCAATGCAGGCGCCTGAAGAGTGTACTATCATTTAATATATCGTGGAGAAAAGAAAAAAAAAGTTTTACTATATACACACCACGAGGTTTGCATTATATCTTATAACATCAACAAACACACAACTTACGGTGAGATATTATTCTTACAATACAAAGACAATATGCCTTGAAATGTACATGGAATCAATATTTCACACAGTGTTAATTCTTAATTATCATAGCGTTAAGAGTTATGAATTGCGAGAAAACAAAAAGTATCTCAATTACAATGAAGAATTATACAATCAGAGGAGCGTGTAATGCCGTTACTTGTACAATCACTGCCATCGATTTAGGCGTGTTCCCCACAGAAATTTACTCTTACCGGTGTGACAGTGGTTGTTGTCGGTGGTGGTCCTGCCGTGCTTGGTGTGTTCTTCTTCGTTTTCTTTCTTGACGGCCGATTGGAAGAGTTCCCTGTAATTCAACGTAACGTGCATCTAACCGTGAATATGTGCAATTAACAATTTCTCATTACAAGAGACAGTTCGCTGAAGATGTAGTGAAATGCAGTGTGCAGAGGATACCAGCCATGAGTGTTGCGTTCGCCAAGTAAAACGCACAAAATAATTAACGAGTGTATCAGAAACAAAATTAAAAAACTTTGAGCATATATTTTCCAATAGATTTTATTCATATGCTTATATTATAATTGTATCACTGTGTACAACAATGTTAATTTAAATATCTCCATTGTATGATTTTTTGTGGACTTTCATCTTAATGATCTTTATATTAAAAAACTTTAATGCGCAGAACAATTCATTCCTTTCTCATTATACATAAAGTTGGTTGTATTCAATTCATTTATGAATAATTGCGTGTGCATATATATATATATATTATATACAGATTATATAATACATATATATGTATACACATCATAAATACATACATACATACATACCACGCGCGCGCACATACCATACACGCTCACGTGCTGCGAAACTGCCGCGCATACATATATAATAACTATATATGCACGCGAGAGGAGCACGCTTTTTTCTTCTCGTAAGGATACTAATAATGATAATAATAATAATAATAATAATAATAATAATAATAATGATGATAATAATGATTATTACAATAATAATCGCGACAATGGCAAAAATGATGATTGACAAAATGTTGACTACAAAAACCATCAAACTGCCTTATTATTGTTGTTTTTTAGTATTCATACAATGTAATGTAATATAATATAATTAATGTAATATAATAATAATAATAATAGAATTAATGCAAATAAAAGTTAGGTAAATAGTACAATTGTGTGGACTCAAACTTAAATATGAATGATACAAGAGTGTCGCACTCATTACAGCAGACAGTTTCGAACGTAAATTCAAGTCGTAGTTGGCACAACATTGAGATCGGTGGCAAGATACTCCTGCTCGGTGTCCGCATAGTGTATTAATTGTATCAGTTACAGGAAACAACTACCCACATTTAAATTAAAAGGCCGGCGACGAAATCGTATATTTATCAATGGAATGGTAATCAACAGAATATAAAACCCACGAAATGTGCACAAATATACATGATATATAAGAGAAAGCAAAATTGGAAAATGAAACAACGAGAAGCTTAAAAAAAAAAAAAAAAACATCGAGTAGGAGTTCCAGCGTATCTTAATTTATATAATATAGTTAACTGGACCACCCCAAATGAGCCAACCCCGACTCTGAACAACCTCAAAGAATTAATTTTTCTGCTTATCTCTCTCATTCATCTAGCTTCGCGTATGCATCATTTAAAAAAGTCTCCCGTGTGTCGCCTCCTCTTTAACTTACAGCTATTATTAATATTTTATGATATATTAGTTTTCACTATGTACAAAACGCGTATGCTTGTGTTACATTGTTGCTATCCAATTCGTGATACGCAGAAAACAGATGGAACGCATTGTGTGTGTGTGACTCTCGAGAGAAGAGATAATTAGTGGCTTTAAATGAAAGGGCGGCGTCTCAGAGCGTTAATAAAATATCGAAGTACCGTTGAATCTGCTTTTGCGTATAACGATCTAGAAGGAAGAATGAAGTTCCAGTCTGGGCAAAGATGCGAAAGAATTCAGACGCGTGCTTGTATATGGAATAAATGCTACAACAAAATTTTGGAAGGCAATATTAATATTATTATAAAATGCCCTATATCTCATGTTACAAGCTAATGGTGATTGTATTTTAATAGATGCGTAGTTTCTATCTAATTCAGCACACGCCATTAATTTCATCTCATAGTCTAACTAATTAATTAATTGGAATTCTTTTCTCTCTCTCTCTCTCTCTCTTTTTTTATTTACTTTCAATATTTCAAGAAACATAAAATGATGGAATCGATCACTCCGATCGATAGATTGTGTCTTGTGTGTTTAGTTTAATTTAATACTTGTAATTTCCTTTGGAAAAATGAATAAACACTTTTTTCCCGACGAATTTTATCGTAGATGTTTCCGACAAACTTGTTGACAATCAATGAATTAATCTCTCTACTTGTTTTGCTGGAACAGTAAGTACGCTGGCTGACTGTACGTTATTAATGATACCATTAAATTGTACTGAGTGCAAATTTGATCACTTTTTTAATGTTCGTTTTATGCGACATCTTGAAGCATAATATAGTGCTTTTAAAAGCACCTTAGAATCTTATATCAGTTACGTCCATAACTTCTTATGTATATACTTTGCTATATATATATGTATATATAAGAACTAAATTTACATGATATTTCAACAAAAAACGCTATCATGGAGCAGACATTTACACATAGAAATATAAAAACAAAATATCACTAAAATTAACCTCGTTCGAACTTGTATAAAAGGTTTTCTAAAAATGTTTTAATAGGACGGGTTAAAATTAATGTTATTTGAGACATTTTTTTTACAACATGAATACTTTTAAGATCAATAGTACGTATTATGCATATTTCCAAATCATATTGCTGAGAAAAAATCAAATTCGTTTTTATCAAGTGTAATTATTACTTTCTATAGCAAGGTATGTAAAACCACACCAATCTGCATAATTAATAATTATCACTGACTTGATGATATTGATTCAGCAGAATGAAAATTCGGTAGACTTCTATCCGAGTAATTTCAGAAATGAGAAAACTGACAATGGATACCAAAATGAAGAACTAGTGGTAAATAGAACAATGAAACGACGATTAGCAAAGCTTAGCGGAGTGCAAACAATGTGTTTGGAGGCTAGGGTGCCTTGTTCGTATAGTAGTAGGACCGTATATATTCCTGAACCTGCTCTCTCTCTCTCTCTCTCTCTCTTTCTCGTTTCCTCTTTCCTCTACCATTCCCATTTCGCTTTCCTCTCTCTCGCTCTCCGTTATTCGTTACAAACAACGCTTTATTATGTCCACCTTTTTCTGCCTGTGTCATTTGTAGTTTGTACACTCCCCTTGCCTTTCTCTTTCTCTGATATGTTAACACATAAACCTTGTATGCTCAAAGTCATTGATCTGGTAAAAAAATAAATGGAAATTGTTGATTGTATCGCACATCACATTCTCCGTTCAATTTATATTGTGCTTTGTAACTGTTTTCACTCGAATCCACACACAAATGTACTTGGAGGAAGGAATATTTTAGTTTAATTTCACCATTTTATTTAAATATATATAGATAGCGTACTATTATACCAAAGCAAAATTTATGAGGCGATAAATCTTGGTAATTGACCTCTCAGAAGGAAGCACCACTTTTTTTGGCTTTATTAAAGTATAAACTTGTATAATGTATGTGGAGTCTGCGGTAATATGAGGTAATATCTGGTTGGAGCTGTTTTTGGAACTACGTAAACTCTGAAATTCTGTTGCGGAGAGTGCAAGATAATTGGACTATTTTGATGCGAAAGCTGTGGATTATATAGTAACCTTGAAATGCTGATTTGCAAATCCAGCCACCAATACACATTGTCTGCATTTCTGTTTCCCGTGTGTATCATATAATATCACTGCCCTAATTTGTTCCTCTCAAGTCTATCGACCTACAAGTCCACACCACATAGTCTAGGTCTGTGGAAACAGAATTATAGTGTTCAGAAACCTAAACACAGTTCTCACGTCACTCTGGTAATTCAAGTGTGCCTTCACACTTGATGTGATAATGACGCTTTGTGTTATAATAATATCACTGTACTATACTTTTGATAAATGATACGACAATGAATGAATCAATGCGAGGAAACAAACTTGATGATTTAAAAGAACACAGTGATACAAGTAATGCTCTGCTTATCGATTAATGTAAATAAAAATATTAAGTTTGCCAAGAGTTAATATATGTCGCATGATTGTTGCTTGGGTTACGTAGGGCTAATTGTCAGGAGAAGCTACGATATGTATAATATCCAAGGTACTAACATTTCGCACTACAGTCAATTTTCTATGCCGTGTATGCCATATACACGCGCAAACTTCCTTAGGTACTAACCAAGTAGCCTTCTTACCATTTCTTTCTTTTTTTCTTTTCCAACTGCCTCGCCACTTTCGAGATATGTTTCCGTGCGCGTCTAATAAAATAATACCGAGACTGCAGTGGAAAATTCAGTACCCTTGAACAGCAAACTATATATTTGACTTTCGAGCAACAGAATGTATTGTCAACACCGACAGGGCAAGAGAAAATATAAGTAATCAATTTTCAATCAATAATATAATTTGTGAAACAAGCTGGCATGGCATATGGTATCCTCTAAACACAGTCTGCACTCCACTAGCTCACCTTTATTCTTACCATTGCATATTGTCTTGTAAATTAAATAGAAATTTCTTGCGTGTGTGTGTGTGTCAAGTTTCAAATACACCGCGTTCAAAAGCACGTTCACGGATACCTCTGTTTCAAAAAGTATATATATATATATAGATTTAAATAAATTTCTCCACAATTACTCTACTCCTTCTCACCGTTAATAGAAACCTGCGCACTGAAACTTGACACAACATTCGTACTTGCATTAATATAACGCAGCAGCACTTAAGCTACACGAATAACGCCGTCCTAATAAATACAATTAATAAGCAAGATTTAGCAGCTTAGGAAGATATTTGCGATGCATTTGTGCAGTCAAATCCCCATTTCGAAAATCTTTTTGTATCTACTTTGTAATTTCACCGCTGCATACGTTGCACCAGCAGTAATAGTTGCACCGGTATTTTCGATTGTTTTAATTGCCAATACAAAATTGGTTAGGCACAGAGTTTATATTATTTCTTAAATTTCAAGTCATCACCAAGTCATGGGGCATAAAACGTTAAAATCTGTCCGTTCGTTTAGTATAATAAACAAACTTTATTATCGTTAATTTGTCGAAGATGTCTTTTTAAAAATATACTTTGCCCAATATTACTTTTATTCCTGTATAACATGTAGTTCCGCGAAGAACGACGTGATCCATACGTCCAGGAATTGGACACTGAAGAATTACTATCCTTAAATATCTTTATTTCACAATTTCTGCATTAGACTCTAAACATGTGTATGGATACTTGCACGTTGCAAATGCTTTCTACATGGGTATAATTGTATAATATTTAGTCAAGACCAAAGGTTATCAATATTCGAACAAGATTTGACAACAAGAAAGATGTAATTTCGTAGCAACTGAAAAGATATACACAAAAGTGGACATGCATAAACACGGTAACATTCCTTCTACAAATTAAGAACGAAATCAGAATATACAGAAAATAAATCTCATTTTTTTTATCAACATGTAGCCAAATGCCCACATGAAATGGTGACCGACTTGTTTTAAATCAACTAGGAGATTTTCACGTCTATGATTTTCATATTTTTTGTATAAAACGGCTTACTTTTTGTGTCAAATAATCTTGACTGAGAATTCAACAAATGTCCAAAGAAACGTGCATTTTACTGCAAATATAGACGTGGGATTTATCGACTATTTTGCTTCGAGAACAAAGTATGGAGGAGAAGAAGAGAATCGCCAACGACCAGGTTTGTCAAAAACGTCTATAAATGTATTGTCTTTGTAATATAAACTCCAACATTTACGTGAATAGAGATCTGTGCTATATATAGAACAAGTCTCTTGTAATAAAGTTGACGAAAAAATTTCGTGAAAAAAAAAAGATCTACCTCTGGAAAACTAAACAGTCGCAAATAACCCCATAATTAATTAAATCTCACGGAAAAATTAGTTGTAGTTTTCGTGTCAACTTACTCGATCACAAGTAGTTTATTGTTCCCAAAAAAGGGTCTAATAATAGCAACAGTTACATGAGGTTCATATCTAACCTGCTTCACTGTCGCTCGAATCACTGGAGCTCGAAGAAACTGAACTACTGCTGGAGTCGCTATCACTGCTACTACTGCTCGATGCCGACAATCGCGAAGGTCCACTGGCGCCTCCAGTTCCAACTACATCCACTGATTTACTACTGTCCTCTGTGAAACAGGCAAGTAGTCGGTATAAATTCACTCGATTCGATCAGCCTCGATCGTATCAACATTTTCAAGGGAACAGAACAAACATCGTCTACTACAAAGTAACCACAATATGCCACCAACCTTTTTTAGCAGTTTTCTTAACATTGCCCAACTGCCCTGTAACATCCTGTAACCTTTTTTCCAGCTCCTGTTTCTTCTCCGCCATTTGTTCATCCTTGGATTTACCACTAATTTTCTTATCTGCAAACACGGAAATGTCAACTATGTAGTGGTATATCGGGTGAAATGTATTAAAAATAAGCACGTTTCATTGTGTTTTTAATCCTCTAAAAAATATATAACATTCAAAAACAGTCAACACGATACTTATTAAATGATTTGCCGCATCAATTTACAAAAACTATATCCGTCAACAAATGACGATAGAATACCTGCACCAGATGTAATAAAATAGAGAGAATATCCGCCAAGCAGCAATTGTTCGAATTAGTAATTTACTACCCTCTGTTTCGTTTCATTGTAAAAAATGTACAAATTAACGCGTAAAGCACGATCTTCGATCAAAGATACATTTAATATAAAAATTTCCAGATTTAATTTTAAACGCATAAATAAAAGTCTTTTTTATTGAAAATTATTATCCTTAGTAACTACGTGTTACGAAAGAAGATTTAAAAGCAAGTACAGAAATGTAATCACAATGAAAAAGCAGAGAGAGAAACCTAAAGTAAAGCGCTTACGTGGTTTTTTTCTAAGACATGAAGCGACATAGCTCTCCAATTCCCTCAATGTGGATGGTTTTAACGTTTCAAAGTCGATCTCAATCTCGTCCGGGTTTGAGTCCCTTAATGAAGGCTCCCGAGATTGTATTATGTGCACGACTCGGCCTAATTTATCTCCTATAATATAAAAGATGCATTCTTAATACAGAGCTGCTTTCTAATTTCTGCAGCACAGTGGTGTATTTTTTTTTTTAAGGTAATCGTTTGCTTACCAGGTAATTTATTAATATCCAAGCTAAGCTGCCTTTTCTCGTCGTAAGACATTGGTTTAGCATTATCCTCGTCCTCCGAATCAAATGTTATCGGAGGAGGTTGACTACTGGCGCTCTTCTTTTTAGTTCCAGCCGATCTACTATTCGCTTTTGGCCTTTTGTTCGCGGTATTCGGCGTTGCAGCTTTTCCAGGTCCTCTTCCTTTCCCCCTCGGCTTGGCGTTTGCCACCGTCGGCAGATGATGACTCATACTTCCTGCCGTATGAGTTTTATTAGGTCCTACCGCCATAGCTGGATGATGAAGATCACCACCACCCATACCACTGGGCATTTTCAAATCACCTGCTCCCATTGCAACACTAGCTATACTAGCACCAACACTGTCCGAGACACTTGGGATTCCACCACTTGGTTTCATCAGTTCTTTCATGGCACCAGTATGACTGGCAACGATACTACTTTTATTGCTCATCGGCCGCGATTTCGACGACTTGTCCGGTTTCTTCTTCTTACTCTTCTTTTTACCACTTTCTTCAACCAATTTCCTCATCTGCTCTTGCATAGCTTTCAGCTACAGGTAAAATTATTGTTCTCATATTATAAAATACGAAAAGGAGATTTTAAAATTCGACGAGTAACGGAAGAGAATCTTTATGTACCTCTTGCTGTAAAGCAACCAATTTCTGGGTACGTTCTTCGTCTGAATCGTCGCTCTCGGAAGAACTTTCAGATCCCGAGCTACTGGCGCTACTACTGCTACCTTTCATGCCTACCATGCCTCCCATTGGTTCGTCCGGAATCTTTGCATACCTGGTTCAGTAAAAAGTTTATTTCGTCGAGTAAAAAAAAAAGATGCGGATGAGCTGTAAAGCTCTTTGATGTTGTTGTAAACGAACCTCATTTCAAAGACATCTTGGAGCTTCCTAGCCATTGCGACAACGTCGTGGTCAGGGGGATTATACTTGTAACAATTGGTAAATATAAGTCGTACGTCGCTAGCAAACTCTTGCGCAGTTTTGTATTCACGGTTATCCATTTTCGTCTGTGAAAGATGATGGTCTGGGTTAGTCGCGGCTACCATTTACTCGGAGGAGAATCGATCAGACGATCTATAGAAAAGGTTGAAAGTTACCTTTACAGTACCAAGATCCATTGGTTTCTTGATTATGTCATGATAATCATGAAGACCCAAGAGTTCTGCATCGACTGGTTTGTAAAAGGGCCATGCATAACCCTGTACATTATTAGAGCACAAGTTGAAAAAATTCTCCTCACTAATCGTGTTGTTCTTACATATAAAATCTGTGACTAATTACCGAATGTTTCTTTGAGAACAATTCCTTCAAAATTTCATTGCAGGATTTCAAAGCTTCTGATAGTTTCTCCTTTGACTTTCCAGTCGTATGTTGCGGCTGTAATAAATAAATAATAAATAGTGACCATCGCGAAACGGTTTTGAGACTACGTTTCTAAATGTCATGAATTGTATTTAAAAAAAAAAAAGAAAAGTAAAAGGCAAATTTATAAAGACGTATATATCTTTTGCATTGTAACCTACGGTGAGAATAAAAAAAAAGCATAAACAAGACCGACATCAATGTTTGTGAAAAAAAGTATTTGTCCGTCAGCTTAATGCAAGGTTTCTAGGCCATTTTCAGACCAGATGGTTTGATTCGCTTGATATGACAAGACAGCACAAATGAAAGGAAGGAGCGTGAAGGAGTAGTAATAAATGTACCTGCTGGGCCATTGCCCCAATCAGGGGCATGTTGGCCTGGAATGGCACTAGGCCGTCTTCCGCCTGCCTCGTCGGCTGAAACAGCCACGTTACAAACTCTTTGTTAATGTATTAATGGATGATTTGATTACAACGCGCAAGGAACAAAAATATTTCAAATATACACGACCACGCTTCATCACTGTACCGAGATCATTATTAAACATCGATAAATGTTAAATTCTTAAAATCTTAACGTTGCATGTAGAATGACTCTGAGAGGTTTTTGAACATTTTGTTTTTTCGTGGTCAATTCTTTGTCGCAAATGTTTTTCCATCAGAAATCGTTTCTGGGTACAAATTATTGAATGATGAGCAGGTAGCGTGTTCAATATAAAGATTGCACGAAAACACACACACACACACACATGAATGCTTCAACACTTTAATAAAGAGACTTGAGCGTGAATAGCTTGTTAGCGGAGGAACATGAGTGTTTTCTTTACCTTTTTTATTTGCCTGCCAGATTCTCGTCTCGTGGGTATTTTGGCGTTTTTAGGATCCAGTTTATACAAGGGCTCAAAAGAGTTTGCAGTGGGAGTTGTAGTATCAGCCTTTCTCTTCACCCCCTTTTTAAGTTTTGCAGGTTGTGACGGAGGCATTACCGTGGGTGCAGTGGGAACTTGCGGAGGAGGGGGCACAGCAGAAGCTGCTTGCGGGTCCATTGCCGGTTGTGCATGGTAGCCGCTAGTTGGAGGGACCACTTGTTGAGGCAGAGAGTTGTGAGTAGCCATGGGAGTGACTCCCATACTCGGTGGAGGAGCAATAGTAGTCGTATTAGTGCTCCCAGGTACAGATGCAGGTGCTTGGGTGCCAAGAGGAGGCATGGGAATAACGCCCGTTGTTCCAGCAGACGTAGCCGAAGGCGTTAGGCTGTTTGGTACGCTGGATGTAACTGCAGCCGCACCAGACGAAGGCCGACCTCGACCTGTACTCCCTGTAGTACCTCCTGCTGCTGCCACTCCACCTACTGGCGCCCCAACTCTGCCAGCCTTTTTGCCTTTGGGTCCCTTTGGAACAGGAGGTTCGAGTTCCATCTCTTCCTTTGGCATTTGTGCAACCTACAAGTGTTTTTTCATAGTCACGTGCACACGATATATACACGATGTATGTATGGCGCCGCCTACACCGTGGACACTTGATCCTTTTAGGCTGGTATATTTCAAGATTTTCAAAAATACCGCTACCTTTGTAAGAAATAATTTTTCGAGAGCTTGCGCCATAACCACCACATCTTCCCCAGGTTTGTTGTAAACATAGCAATTGGTGAACATTGTATTAAAATCTTGAATACATTCCTTTCCACTCCAATAATACGTGTTTTCTAATCGTTTTTTGATTGTGCCCAGATCCATTGGTTGTTTTATAATTTTGTGATAATCCTATTGAATTTATAAATGTTATAATTACACATCCGCGTATATCCTCCTCATGCGTTTTTACTCTAGTTTCTTATTGTTTACGTACTGGTAAATTGAGTTTCTTGGCGTCTACAGGTTGCTGAAAAGGCCATGCAAACGAATGCTTCCATACTGGCTTGAGCACACCTTTTTGGAGAAATTGTAGCTGATTGGTAACGCGTCCTGGGCGATTAGGTGGTGGCACGACAGGTGGTTGAACTACACCGTTCACCGGTTCCACGGGTGGTTCGTCACGTGGCGGTGGTTCCTTTGCAGGAGTCGCTGGTGTAGTCGATGTCTTACCAGGTGCACTTGTCTGCATTATCCAGTTTCCATTTATATAGTTCACATCAGTGTAATTTTGTTTTCATAGTTAGTTCTATTACTACAATTATTATGTAACGGTAAGTTCATGAATAGAAATTAAAAAATTTTCTGCAAAGCACAAATTTAGACCACTACCTCCCTCCCTCTCGTATGTGAAATTAACGCATAGGAATTGAAATATAAATTTCATTACAGATATTCATGCTTCAGTGCTTTATCGTCAATTTCAAAATTAAAATTCTGCTTTCAAAAGACTAGACATTTACGTTTTCACCGAGAGTCTTGAATGTTTTAACGCAAGATGTACAGAACGAAAATTAAAACGATTGGCCATCTTATAAAATATATTGCGGAAATTAAATTTTCGTTAAAAGATAAAAAGTAAAAAAAAAAAGACAGTAATAAGATTCATGCATTAGAGGATTAGATAAACTCATTCATGCAGCGAGCGAATTAGGCTGCTAAATATTTAAATTCCATAACCACAGGCAAGCAATTTAGAATTTCTTTTAACAGAACTCTAATCAAGTACATAATAAAAATATTCTCAACTGAAACATAATGGCAACTCCGAGTCATTTCATACAGTCATGCAATTATTAAAATGATAATACTTGAACAAAAAAAAAGAATAAAACGCTGTTTACCGCGCAAGTAATCTGTAAGAAATATGCAAGAATTTATGTTGTATGAAATGACTTTCAACCTTAAAATTTTATATATTTGTTTCCGATAAAAGCTAAATACGCCGAGCAAAAGGTATCTTGCTTCAAGAATAGCGCAAAATCAAAGTCATTAATTTGTTTTAATGAATTTGCTCTAATGAATTTGGTCTCATTGCGCTACCTATGGAATTTCATGAAAAACATGGAAGCAAAATTACACAGATTGCTCTAGATGCAAATTTGGAGCTGCCATTTTAAATTTTTACCATATATATCCTAGTTGAAACAATACTCAACAAGGAATCTCACCTTCGGTATATTACACAGCCTTTCTCGCTCCTCCACATCTAACTGTAATTCATACATACCATTCAATCAAACAGCGCTCAGTTTCATTACATTAAAAAAAAAAAGAAAGAAAAATTGTGCTCAACGTAATACCAGGAAGAAGGTCATACACAATGGTAATTTTTGCAAAGACCAGCTTCTCTTTTAATAGTGTAAATGGTTTGGAAACAAATGGCAAACGTAAAAAAAGTTCTAGCGTTGAGAGAATGATCTGTAGTTGAAAATTTTATCGTCTAATTGGAAAAGCATACTGGGTAGGAGTTCCAACGTGATTTGTGTTTCTATATCGAAAGATCAAAATTTATATATAAATGCTATGCAAACTAAAGTAAAAGTAACTGTGGAAATGTATCACACACGATACAGTCGATTTGTAATGTTATATACTGCTCTTGGTGAAGGAAGCTTTTGTCAAAAGAACAAGATTTAGAAGGTAAAACGATGAGACAATCACGTGTCTCTCGATGCGTTTCAACTCTACGTGTACATGGGGAACGTTTACCATGGAGAAACGTGTAATTCGACGCAGCTTCGAAGAGTAGCGTTAGTGGATTAATTAAGCAAGCCGCATTTGAAATTATAGTATCGTATAAACCAATGGTTGTACTTACCGAATTATTCTGCGAGATAGTGTCCACCTGCTGCATCTTGGCTTCGTTTCTGCAACAAAAAGACACGAGCTTGTAAGAGAACTTGCAGATAAATACACGAAAACTTGTAATACCATTCGACGTAAAGTTTTGTATCTTTTTCTTTGGGCAAGCAAACATATTTGAACATCACGATGCTTACACATGATCTATTTTTTAACACCATGAAGCGAGATCATAAAATACCGTAGTTTATAATACTTTTTATCCGGATTGCTAATCATTTGTATTCCCTTCTCTTGAAATTGCAGGTTTTGCTAAGCCGAGAGATGTGAAACTCCGACAGATATAAACAAGCTTCGCTTATATGTTTTTCGTGAAATAACTAGGTATAGTTTATAATATAAGGCTCATCGAGTCCACGATAATGAGCTTCACCTACCTTTCCGACATATATGGTACATAAATGCTATGCAGCAGGTAACTGCCTTACGTTGATGCTTGACGCTATGAGGCTTCATCAACAATTGAGATGGCAAGGATATATTCTGAATCGAGCATGGTAGCTCACTAATTGCTTGCCAAGATGATTGCGCTGCAACCAGGGAGATTGGTGCCGTGGAGGCATAACACTACTCAAGCCTACCGAACGGTAGTACTTTGAATGTCAGCCCTGTACACTGCTGTGAGACTCTGTTCCTCCAGCCAAGACTCGCGACATTGGCAACATCTGGATAACATAACAACAGGACCCCGTATTCTTAAAAACCCCAAATTGTCTTTTAGCTTTAGAGCAAACATTGATTTATTCTGAAATTACGTATATGTATATATATATCTGCATAAATTGTTAAACATATCATGCAAAACTGAATTTATAAGACGCATGCTCGACCTCCAGCAATTTATTTCCGCTTTATTATATACCACAGAATCGCGATATATATCATTGCTCGCCACTGTATCGACGCACGTTCAAATTGCTCCGTCTCTTTACCCTCTATAGCAAATCATTTATGACAATTTAATAAATGAAAACTACATATTTAGGAATCTGTAATAATATGAGAGGAAAAGATGTATCGCGTCGAGTGTTGTTTGATGATATTCAAATGCTCGTGAATATAGTCTTGTTTGAATCGGACACGCAAGAAAGAAGCAAATCTGCATTAATCACAGAAAATGGGACTAGAGGAACTAGATTATAAATTCGTAGCGTGTCGAACACTATCGTACGACTAGTGTTGCTTGGTTCCGAGCGATGGTGCAATCTGTACACCTCGATGATGCTCCCTTGAATCTCTCATTGAAAATCTGTGTTCTCTAGATTTTGTTTAAAAAAAACCTGTAAACAATCGCATACAGAAAAACTTTTATCGTTCCAACATTCTACTCTTCCACGACTGATTTGAGATGTAAAGAGTTAATAGAGAGACAAAGGAGACGAGGAATTTCTTGCAACAAGGTGAGAAAATAACAAAAAGATGAGCTCGAGTTTTAAAAGTTTTGAGAAATTGAATGCCAAAATTTGTAATGTTTTTTCGACGCATGGCGGTGCCTAAAGTTGTGTCCAACGTGCATACCCCGTGCCCGTTTGAGAGCAGTGGAAGCCAAAATGGAAAGTTTGAGAAAAAGTGGCACAAATAACTGGTACACTGGCATAGAAAGTGAGCTGACTGGCTATTAAAATACAAAATTGGTAATACAGAGGAAGAAACGTTCTCCCGAGTGTGGCCGTAAGATTTTGACCATGGGAAAGAAGAGGTTCTCTACCATGGTGAAGAGGAGGAGCATTGCCAGAAGAATCCATGCCGCGAAGACGTTTCTACTGGTACGAGATATCAAGGGCAGAGATAAGAGGTCTTTCTCGCGGGGTCGGGTATCGGGTCAAACAGGTGCTTGGTGGTTAAAAGTCGTTCAAGTAGCAAAAGGAGAAAGGTGAGATCCACACGAGAGCCGATGGGAGAGAAATAAACGCGCGGCAGATGCGGGAGTGGAAAGAGGAGGAGAGCAAGTAGGAGAGGATGGCGACGACGAGGGGAAGGGTAGCAGACCCGCGCCCAGCCGATGCACCCAGCCGACGCACACAACAAACACGAGCAAGCCGCCGTGTGAGAATCTAGTGGAGCGGTTGACTGGCGCCGAATTCGCATCGTTTCTCACATCGGACAATTGTGGCGTGCGCGGAATACCCGAGCCGCCTTTTCGGTCACTCGATTTGGCGTAGGTTTCAACATGGCGGTATGGCCGCTCGGGAAAGAAAGCTCCCAAGGGCCCGCCGCTACACGCCCGCCACTTCTGCACCACCACGGCACACACATCGCGCGCTATACTTGACATCAACGGACCCACCGTGTCCAACGATTACTCGTAATCACTTACCTGATCAATGCAAGTCCACTTTCCACAGGAATCCTATTGAAAAAACACTACCACTACGTCTTGGACACTCGGCTCGCACTACGCTTTCTCCCTGCTCGCTAGTTTGGTTGGTCGGTGTTATGGCCGCCGCCGCCGAGTGTGCCCCACCGTGTATCACTCACTCACTCACTCACTCTCACTCGTACGAGCGCGAGCGCTCGGTTCGCATACGCGACGAACGCGGACGCGGCCCGACCAACTCTAGTTCCACACTTCTGATTGCGGACGTTAATCTCTCGCACTAATATCGTATCAGTGCCCCGTGCCGAGCTCCACCGACATTTTCCTGGAGTCTCGTACAATCGGATGGCTTTCCGTGCCCATGACGATCTCGGATCTAGAAACTAACGATCGCAGCACCAACAATGGCTACGCATTCTTCCGCGACGTACCGAATGGTCCTGTTCCGTTGTTCCTCGAACACGACCTGTCTATCCATTCCCCTCGTTGCGCCGCCAAACCGAGCTCCAACAAACTAACCCGAACGCGCTAATTTTGAAAACCGATTAACAAACCTGCACCGATATTCACCCTCGACTTAAATTATATCTCCTACTCTGCAACGCTTGCGAAGCTGCTCTCGCAATTTCAAGGACTACTGTTTTCCTTTTCATTCAGAATACCGATAAATCATCATCTTTCAACTCTTTAATTAACCATTTCACGTTATTCCCTCTCTTGATGCATGTCCACCTTGTCGCGATATCACCACGCGTGATGAGTGTACGAACCTTGATTCGAGCTTCTTTCACGTATTTTCTACCCAAGGAATGTTGATGTTTTACTGAAATTCACAAGACTGGTGAAATATTGCGGGGACAGGTAATGGGGTATATAATAATTGTACATGTTTATCGATAAAACATGATTACAATTTATTTAACCAATACAAAAATTAATGGTCAATTTCCATCGTTCCACGTCCACCCATAATGCATTTTCGGATCACTGAAATAATGATCCGTAAATATAAAAACATTAATAAGCAGCAATTTTTGTACGAGAGAAAATAACTTTTTTTTTCAAATATCGGTTGTTTTCTAAATTTTCCTATCTAGAGTGTAAGGTTAAAATTTATCAATCAACGCGCAAGTCTCGGTCCAATTCCGCGATTTCTACAACTACTGCAATGCATTTTGGGATACGCACAAAATCTATAATTACGTTCTGCTTCCACCGCTAACGCGTTAATTATTCAAAGAGCATTATAAATAACGTAATAATTGTAATGGTAACGACCACGTGGTGAACTTTGCGCGCGAATTCAATGATGTATTGTCATGACGTGTACGTCGTCATCGCCATAGCAAGTTCCGTTACACGTTCAAGATGGCGAAGCATGAATAATTGACCTTTGTTTTCTTATGACGTTTCTGATCGAATACAATTTGCAAATACCATAAAACTCGAGTTTCACAAATACAACACACGAAACATTCATGCGGATGATCCGGTTAACGGATAAAAAATCCTATCGATGCAACGAAGTAAACGCTGACGCATCAATAGATATTACGACTCGTGTCATTTACTACGGTAGTCAATTTGGCGATTCTTTAATAGATCACACGTCACTAATAATTACATCATTAAAAAAAAACACAATGCAAGGGAGACTGTCCTTAAATTCGAATCAAGAGTCCACGACGAATTGTCGTCATATACGTTTTTTTACGTCGACACGGCACAACACTGCTGGCAATCACAAGATGGCGTCCCTTTGATCAGTATGCGAATCACTTGTCTGTGATTTCACGTTCTTATTCAAGTCACAATCATCGGGAGAAAGAGAGAGGCATCGAATCACAGAAACAAGAGCTCTCAATTTTCAAGGAAACGACATGTCAGCAAGATACCGTGAGAAGTAAGATACTCTAGAGGATAAAGGAACGTTCCGAATACTTGGCATCAACGACCATTTTTACTCTGATGACGTAATGAAATACGCGAGTCAAAAAAGCCACTAGATATTTGAGACACGGTTGCGCGCACGTTAAGCATCCTTCCGGTCGCGCCATTAGGTTTGTCGCGTTCTTGGCAGCGATTGGTGTATACGCACAGGATCATTCCTATCGACCAATCGTTTGAAAACCAATATTGATGAGTCATTATGCCTAGGATTTCCACCGACAATTGCGCAACACCGTTTTATCCTCTTTCCCCTTCCGACGTATTCGAATAGAATATATCCATGCAAACGTAATATACAGTGGTGGAGTAAAAAAGATGTAATTTTGGCGGTTTCATTTAGATTCGCACGAGCCGCTTAATCTTTCTTTAATTTTTATCTGCTTATTTAACAAATTTGTACAGTCTTGTATAAATATAAAAAACACGAAGCGCACGTCATTCCAACATTTAAACTATTCCCCAAACCTCTTCAAACGCGGTACATAATTTAGTACACGTTAAAGCACCGGATAATGGGTAATTGCTAATAGAAATGACATCTTCCGTGTAATCTGTATTCACCTGTAATTTCAAAATTAGTTTAAACGAGTCGAAATTGCAGGAACACGTAGAGCATAGATCAGAACAATTTGTTTTGTAATTCACCTGTCCATGTGCCATTGCACCTACGACAACAGCAATCGGTTCGTCAGCAGGAACCAATTCTCGAGCATTTTGCACCTTCTTCGCGCTAAACGACATTACTATTTTACGACAACCAACTGGCAGATGATCCGTGACTGGATTTTTAATTACTTTCAAGAGTTTCATCGGTCCATCTGATGCACGGACACTGTATTTGTGCAACAGTTGTACTGTAAAAATTACCATTTTAAAATTTCAAGATACACCATTTTACAACTAAATACACATTGCTCAATTTCCTTATTTTTTTACACGACTAAATTCTCCTAAGATTCTTACCCATGAGGCCTGCAAATCGCTTAAATGTTCTAGGTATTCTAGTTTGTGGATTTATTTCAATCAACACATTCTTTTCCGTGTGAATATAGACCTGTAAAAGTCCAGCCCTATTTAACGGACTGTCCAACAACATTAATAAACACTGATGAGCAATGTCAGGTCTGCACGAACCAGGATCGCGATTATTTTTCTTCAAAACATTTGCGTGATCGTCGCAGTTTAATAATTCGAAACCATGTCCAACCTGATGAGACGGCAGACATTAAAATGTTATTTTTCATCTGTTCAACGCTTGAAAACATGTAGAAAGTAACATTGGTTTTCAGAGCGTGATATTTATACATATATTTAGACACTTTGGATGAGTAGACGGACTGGTAAGGAATAATAGATTAAATAAATCAAGCGCAAACATCTAAAAGGAGCAAGTAGAAAATAAATGTATATTACAATAATTAGTGCAACACATAACCTTACTTTAACGGATTCCAGTTGCGCTTTCTCCAAAATAACAATGAGACGTTTTTCTTGATTTTTTATATGAGCTATTTGAAGATGTTTCGGAGCTGGATCGTATTCAAAATCATCCTTTTCATTGCGGTTTTTACGCTTTTGTCCCATTTCGCATATAGGTACGTGTATTATGATCAAAACTGAATTGGAAATCAAAAGATCATGCAGTGCAATGTTAACGCTTGCCCATTGGTAATCTCAATAGATGTCGGCACGATGCAGATATTGGCTAAACTTTCGAAAACCCCCTTTGCCCTCTAGGCTCCTCAAAATTGGCTGAAATTTTTACAAAAGCTTCATTTTACATAGAAATAATGTTTGCGAGAAGGATTTTCACGACTTGAATTTTCTTTTACCATTTTTATGTCATTCCCTACCTTACCGACACAGTGTATAATCACACTGTGATTGTACCACTCGATCTCTACCAGCACCGGGGGATTTGACTTTGGGAAATTAAAGTCCGAATGAAGACCTTCACGTACACTAAGTATAAACAATTTCTGAGTTTGCCAGTCCTGAAGGTCCCCTTGTAAAATGGTAAGGGGGCCCTAGGACCCCCCAAACCGGTGACAGTAAAATACATTGGTTGATAGGTCTATCCTATACCTCGTCTGTGGCCAAACAGAATCCTTGCTCCGGGGCGCTTACAACCTAGTTTCGTCCCTGACGATAGTGAAAAAGAATGTTAATAGATTTAGATTATAATTGTAAAGCGTTTGTTTTATTCTCGTTATACATTTACTGTTAATACATAATATATATACACACATACACACACACACATACACACAAAAATCACATTTTACATTTGTACATCACATTGGAACTAATATACTTCATAATTACTCATTTAAATAATTTAGATAACTTTTTCTTTTGCATTTGATCCTTCTCCTTGACGACTAGAGAAAATGCTTGCAATTCCTTCTCAACGGTATTCTCCAGTGTAGGATCCAATTCAGCAGACCTTTTTAAATCTTTAATAGCTTTTTCTTGGTCCCATGCCCCCATGTACGCTTTACCCCTCCTATATAACGCTTTTACGTTATCTAATAATGATATACACAGTGACGAATTATTCTTTTATACATATAAATAAGGTCAGATACGTAAAGCGACGAACCTGGATCGTGCTTAAGGACTGTAGTACAATGTTCAATAACTGCGTAATAATCTTTTTGAAGCAATTTGCATTGCGAATAATTCAAGAGCAATGGAATTTTCATTCGATTTAAAGCTATCCATTCTTCGTCGTTGGGTTTCTCGCTACAAATTACATACATATAATGTGTAAGGCATCTAACAAAAATATAGACATTAAATACTAACGCGAGCATAAGTTGTTCTAGTATCCCAATGCCTTTCGCGTATATATCACAAGCTTCGTCATAATTCTTCCCCTTGAACAAAGCATTCCCCTTCTCTTTTATAGCCGGGATGCTTTTTAGTTTCTCGTCCTCGGTCATCTGCCACGATTCCTTCTCATACTCTTCTGGCAAAATTACTTGTACGAGTTCTACGACATAAATTTATTAGCTAGGGCGATAATATTGCTTCTGCTTACATCGGTCGTAGACGTATAATTACCAATTGTAAATTCTAAATCTTGAGGGCACTTGATCAGCTCGTTCAAGTCGTCGTATCCGATCCCTTCGTTTTGTAAAGTGACGCCACAGCAGTGGTGAGCACGTTTCTCTGATTTCGGCTTTCCAACTTCCCTCAGAGTTTTAGACACAAAAGGATATGCTGTGACTAGCTAAAGCAACAGGTACTATTTAAGTATGCTTCTAGCTTAGCGTTACATATTTATATCGCTATAAACATACGCTTTTGTCAACTCTGAAATGTGCGATTTCATTTAATGCCATCTTTTGCACGATAACTTCCCATACTTCAAGCTTGAATTTCTTGCCTAAAATCAGCTCCATTGGATTCCCCATTGCTCTGCTATCATCTATTACGGTTCTATCATCGTTACATTTCATTGTTTTAAAGTGAAAAACCACCTGAAAGTTTAAAGACACTACAAGTCGGAACTTATTCTTAGGCATAAGGTAAGTAAAAATTCAGAACATCGTCCACGATACGTACTTTGGTTCCAGGTACGAAATTGATTGCTTTTGTTCCTGCATGGATCACAGTCTTGACTATGCACTCCTTACTTTCCATCTCGAGATTGCGAATAACAGTGAAAATCAAGCAATTTAAGCTGGATGATTTTTCACAGATCTGTCAGTAAACCTTAAACTGTAAACGTTAATACGTGTAATGCATCTTTTGCATCATTCCAAAAAGAGAATCCTTCGCTTCTTCTTATTTAATATCAATATTTGGACGATTAAGATTAAACCATGAAACCTAATCACTACGATTCGCTGAAGCGAAACTAATTAGCGATAACTACGATTTCAAAGCACGATCGTGTATAAATAGATACTCATACCGCGATAGAAAAACGGTACGAAAAAGTACCTGCGCTTTAAAGTATGACATCAGTTCGATCAAATATCTTCGAAATTTATCTTGAAGGAGACGACATTATCTAATCATTCAGCCATTGATAAATAAGGAACCATTTTCGTTTAAAAACAGGTAACGGTAGTGTGTAGCGCTAGTTTCCTGTTTCTTCGTACGAATGCACACATGTTATTCACACCAAAAATTAATGGTTGAGATTTGAGAACACTCGGTACCGAAACAATTTTTACCTCGTGCGAAAGATTGTAAATGAATTAACGGAACAAGTGAGACAAGTGAAACAAAAAGGTACATTTTTATCATATATGTATATATACTGGAATATTCGTATATATATATATATATATATATATATATATATATATACGAATATATATATATACGAATATATCCTATAATCACAGCGTACGATTTTTCAAATTCTACTGAATTATACAGTCATTTGAACTTTGATTTAGTTACATAATGATTTGCAGTTTTTTTGATCGATTAACGTAATGTCAGTAGCTTCGTGGATGTATTTAAAAAGAGTGGTTAAAAAGTAGAAAATAACGGGACTTATCGGTTAGCATATATATATATATATAAGAATGTCAAACTCTGTTAATTATTTTCAGTTTTCACTACTAGACAAATGAGTGCAGTCAACCAGAACACTGTTCCCATAGATAGCATGACTAAGGACGGTAAGTTAGCAATCTCTGTTGCTCGAGCGTTTGACGTTAGAGATTTATTATTACTTATTAATGTAGTTATTGGTTTCTTTCAGCTGCGGAAGAAATTAAAATACCTATGCCATGGGGTCACATAAGCGGTCAGTAAAAAGTTCTACCCAGTTTTATCTAAATACATTTCGTTAAAATAGTAAAAACACGCTACTTTGAAACTTGAGCTCTAACAGAATAGGAAAGCACCATAGTATAATAATGATAAAAATTCAGGCAAATGGTGGGGACCGATGGATCGACAGCCGATAGTGGCGATACATGGGTGGCAAGATAACGCCGGGACTTTTGAACGTTTGATTCCACTTTTACCAGCAGATATAGCTATTTTATGCATAGAACTACCTGGCCACGGCCTGTCCTCGCACTTTTACAAAGGGCAATTCTATTATGTATATTGGGAATCATTTTTCACTCTACGTAGAGTTCAAAAATATTACAAGTGGAACAAGGTTAGCCAGCAAGTGAAAGTTATACAACGATCTGTTAATATCTTTAATTTGCGCATCATACATGCCCCGATACATCTTCCGATCTTTCGCTGGGATATATGTAATACGCTATAATTCGTGCAATCTCATCTTTTTTAATATTACTCATTCTTTTCTCAGATTAAGGCTTTTATTTATTATATCTTATCCAATCGTTGCATCTTCAAATTCAGATATGCTTTATCTCCTGTGTAACTGTATTTCGTTATGAGTTTTTTTTAATCTGAAAGAGCATGGAAGTAACATTTTCATCAAGGTTGACTGTTACAAACTCGTGTTACATTTTTGTCTTTTATCTTTAGTTATATGATTTAAAATTACATGTTACAAACCGTTTGGCATCGTTGTATAACTATAGATTACAGGCGACACATCGGCGCAACAGATTTCTGAGCTTCGGCTGCAACTTTGTATCATTTTAAACTTGCCTTTCAGATATATTTACTTTCAGGGAGCACGGGTGTTTAGACCGACACGCGTGCGGAACGATAAAAGCGGTCGCTTTAATATCATTAATTCTGTCATGATTCAACTATCGCTTACCTACAGGCAAATGGTGGGGTCCCAGGAACGCCCAGCCGATAGTGGCGCTACATGGACGCCAGGACAATGCCGGCAGCTTCGACACCTTGATTCCTTTATTACCTGACGACATTTCCGTACTTTGTCTGGACATGCCCGGTCACGGTTTATCTTCCCATTATCCAAAGAGTCAGTACTATTATGCTTTCTGGGACGGTGTTATTCTACTGCGTAGAATTATCAAGCATTTCAAATGGAGCAAGGTTAGCGAGTGGATTTTCATTTTACCGCTCTGTCTTTAATTGGAATGCAACAGACTTTACATTAATCTATACACGTAATACTGCACTCATTGTTCTACAATTACTGTGCACATGTAACAGTCACCCTTGAAAATTTGTCGTTTTTTTTTGTTTTGTATTGTATTTTGTATTATGCCATCACCGAAAACAAATGTGAACATTACCACATATATAAACGTAATCTTATGTGTGTGTGCATGTATGCAATCATAAATTCGTGGTTTATTCGTATTGAGAAACGATCAGTTTAATTTTAAATTGCTGAATACCTTACTTTTGTCGCTTTGTATTTTGGTACGTGCTCATAATTATTCATTATTTACGTAGATGAAGCTACTTGGACATTCCTTAGGAGGAGCGGTAGCATTTTTGTATGCTGCGTCTTATCCAGATGATACAGAATTCGTGATAGCTTTAGATATGGCAGGCCCCACTGTAGGAAGTGTGGCAAAAAGAGTTTCTGCGACTGGCAACTGCATCGATAAATTTTTGCAATACGAGACACTGAGATCCGAAACTGCTCCAACTTACACGTACGAAGATGTAATCCAAATAGCAAATAATGGTTATAACGGGGCTGTGAGTAAAGAAGGCATAGAAATATTAATGAAACGTGGTGCGCTACCCTCTTATCAGCCTGACCAGTACTATTTCGCACGCGATCCACGATTGAAAGTAAGCGTGCCATTAGTTTACAAATAATTGCATAAAATACATAGAATAGTATGTAATATATGTTTGCTATTAATATTATACACTTCAGGTTGCTTATTTGGGTATGCTGTCTATGGATCTAATATTGGCATATGCAGCTCAGATAAAGTGCGCTTATCTTAATATTCGTGCCACTAAAGGATTCACCTCTGACGAGCCTGACAACTATCAGGCTACATTAGATGTAATAAAAAAGACTTCCAGAAAGTTTGAATACCATGAAGTGGAAGGAAATCATTTTGTACACTTGAATAATCCTGAAAGGGTTGCGCCCATAATTATCAAATTTCTACGTACTTAACCACGATAAACTTTAAATGTAAACCATCAAAACAGCTAGAATCCGACAGAAACAGTAAAATTACTTTTGTCGCAGCTGTATTAGCTATATAAAGTAGCTAATGCAGCTGTATATTTGATTCAGTAACCAATCGTGTTCTGTATAGAATTTACGTTCTTCTAAAGTGTCTCACGATCTCTTGAAATATTTATGGTTTACATTAGGGGATCTAATTTAACGAGAGTAGAACAATTTTTAACGAAATACGTATTATTAGTATGCATTAAGTGATATTTATTAGAAGCGTATTACTTTTCCAAAGCACAATGGAAATAGAGAGATGTTTCCAGCTTCCATTGGTACAAGTATTGAAACCCTTTTGGGGAAAAAAGTAATACCGGGTGTAAGTAAAATTTCGGATTCACTTTAATATCGTTAACGTGCATGTCACGAGTTATGGATAAAACCGACAGTAGCGGATAATTACTATTTACAAGGACTATGAACGTTATATCGTCTTCGGTGTATTCTTTTTTTTCTCTTTCAAATAGGCATTACGTTCGTCGCACAATAGCGATAACGCGTTAATACGCTAATAACATGGTGCAACGTGTATACCGGTTTAAGGTCTGGGCACACATATCAGTTCGGTGCCAGTGGTAAGAAGAATAGATTCTCTACGCCCCTCTACGTGCCGTCGCGGAACTGATATGTGTGGCCAGACCTTTATGCTTCCACACGCAACATTCAACGATAAATGACCTCGAAGCGATATACGCTATCATTTTTTTTCTTTTTCCGTCGTAACTTCTTTTCTTTAAAATGTTCTTGAAAATGCGCCTCGCGCCAGGTGTTGCCACGCACACATGTACGTAACGCATTTAAAGGCAAGACTATCGTTTGTAATTTATTACGATGAATTGTTGGAATAAAACGATTATCTGACTAAATTCGCCGCCTCCGTTTCTGCCCTTCTCATAAAAATCCGATCCAATAACCGATTACAACATTCTCCAGAGTTACGGGACGACTGCGTTTTGCCACTGGGATCGAGTCGCAAAGGAAACACGGTATACGACGAGATAGGGAAGCCCATATTGATACAGATGTTTGTAGACCGTAGAATGGTCGAACCGCGAAGTTTCGATGTCAAATTCGTTTACTCAGCTGCGGCACGATGCCACGTACAAATGAAATGACATTATATGCCCCGGCGACACCTTGCCCGTGTCGAGGCTGTTACGTGTCAGTTGCTCTTAAATTTTTGATCGGCATAGTAGCAAGTAGCAAGTATTATTCAAACAGCAGGTAAGCGAGAGTTTCAGGTAGCGATCGCTCGCTCAGAACGCCTTAGTTGTAAATTACGCGTTCGAGGCGATTCCGCAAGCATCGGAATGGTGCCTCCCGCGATAATAATTACCGCGATACTTTACGAGCAGCAATATATACATGTCTATGGGTTCGCGAAGGTCGGAACCTGAATTCACGCTCGTGGATGGAATTTTAACGCGCCGGCATTGTACGAGGCATTTTGTCGAATTATGGGTTTAGGTCGTTATCAGGCAGCTCCTGAAACGAACTTATCCTATCGTACATATACATGTTCAGCGTGTCAGTAATTACGTGCGACGATAATGCCGTCACACGCTGAAAACGAATGTGAATATTCCACTTGGACAGGTGAATACCGTTCGTACTTGTTTCTACGCGGTCTTCTTCGTGGTCCCCGCAGTGAACTATCGGTTCCGCGTGGTAAAAGAATTCGTCGCGCACCGTAAGTACGCCAATTATCTTCTCTGCGTAGAACAATCACGTAATTATAATTGATCGGGAAGAAACATTTTATTTCGTTATCATCGCCGGCCATATATTTCGTTCTGTATTAAAATTCATATTTACAGCACGCGCATACGTAACGTTTAATTTTCTGATCCGTCGTTCGTATCGCCGTCGGTGCAACGCCACCGTCCAAATTATCGGTCTGATCCATCGATCCCAACGATCAACAAACTTTTCACTTGATAGTTTGTTCGTTCGGCTCGAGTTATCAGATTGAGAGTGTGTACTTTGAACCTTACGGCAGAGACGGTACCACGCTACGAGGGAGCATACATTCGGTTGTACTTCCGCAGGTGTTTACGATATTCCGCTGCGCGTTCCTGCAACTCTCGATCGGTAGGCGTATAAGCTGCGTAAGTCCTCAAACGTGCTTTTGCCAGTTCCAGGTCCTGCTCATAATAAATAACGACGTTACAGTGATTGCGACCGCCTGGAACCCGTTAATTGGAAAAAGTGGCTGACGAAAACACCTTGGCGCCGTACCTTTAAGATCTTCCGATTACGCGTCAAAGATTCTTCGGAGTTTATATGAAAAATTGGTGTCACACATTTTTCCAGATGTTTGTCGTGGCGCAGCTGTTCTGACGGAACCTTGGCTGCATGATTATCATCGAGTTGCACCGTCGATGTCATTACCCACGACCTTTAAGCTCGCGAGGTGCACTATTTGCCAAGTTTTAATTTCGGTTAGACTGGAAACGACGTAGCGAACGTACACGCATGCCCATCGAGTATTGTGTGACACATCTGGTTTCTATAGAAATGCAGTACTTGTGGCAAATAATATAATCGATAACGACTCCCGACTCCTCGAAGAAACAAACATAAATGCAACAGACTCGAGAATCGCTTCGTAGGATGAAGAAGTTTCGTTCTTTTATTACGCTTTTGATATTGTTCAAATAAATTATATTCAACGGACGCTTTTGTATTTGCGGGAAATGTATCCGCTAATGAATAATACATTTCAATAAAACAAAGAGAATTCCTTTTCCTTCAAACATCCTCTTCTTTATTTTATTTATTCCTCTATAGTTTGCGACGTTGGCTGTAAAAGAGTACAAGATAATCACGCCATTTTTACAATCGAGTGTGTAATATGTACATGGGAAAATTATATAACTTACTAGAATGTATATATGACTCGGTATCGATCGCTCTATCACTTCTGGAAGCCGCGACTTACTTAGTTTATATTCCTCATCTGCGTGCGATATAAAAGTGAGATTAATGTCCAAGATGATAACATCGAAAAACGGACGAAAAAGCGACGAGACTCTCTTACCAGCAGGAACTGCTAGAGACAAAGTAGGAAGTTGCACAAAACCAGCCACCAGCGGCCGTAAAATCCATTCAACTTTTCGTTGATTCTTTGGAAGGACGTAAATATCAACCTGCAGCGAAGAAAATAATCGAATTGACTACCGCGCCACGCATTTTATACCTTCAAATGTTTACCCACTTGCTTTTGCCCAGCAAACATAAAGGCATCGCTGGCTTCCATGGTCATACGCAATGTAATCATATAATCGGAATGGTTTTTTAGAAAGTACGATACAAGCAGCGGTGTACGGACCCAGCCATGGGCTGGCAATTTCGCTTCTAAGCCGATCACTGCATCTTCGACCCATAAAGGAGCTAGAGTTACGCTGCTACTAGTTTCCAGTGCATCGTCATCGTTTGCACTAAAACAATGTGTAACACGTCATCAAAATGTTTCATTACTCTATAGCCGCGCAGAATTCCTGCCTCACCGTTTCCATTTGATCGTGTACACTCCCGTACTGATAGGCTGCTCGCCGCCACCTTTTGGTATTAAACAATAGGAATCTGTACCAGTCTCGCCCTCGGAAAGCGTAATGCCAGCTAAAACAGAAACCGTCTGGTCTCCGTTTTCCTTTTCTATAGAATCACCCTGTGCAAATTATACGCGTAAAAGTTATAATACATGCAATGCTGTCAAGTAGAAATTGTACGCAGAGATTGAAACTATTATTTACCAACTCCACGGAAGTACTGATGATGTTTATAGGCCACGGAGAAACGCAAGAAATATGGGGCATTATTATAAAAGGTTCGTTAATGAAACCTTTCGTTAGTGGCTCAAAGAGTGTAGTGTAAAATAGTGTGGATACTTCGAATGGTTTTGTAACTGATAACGAATATGTTAATTCTTTAGTCCCTTTTACTTGTTCAGGCTTCGAGTATTCAAGCTGGAATTTTAAAGTTGTGCGGATTATTTTGTTTCTTCCAAAATTAATGAAAAAAGTACCCATCACGTGCTCACCTTTATGTGGATATTTCTATCGCCAATTTTATGGGCTCGTAAGTATACAGTGTGTAGAGTGCTGCAACCTTTCTCCAGATTATCAAACGGTATCGATATTATTGATTGCTTGTTTGCCATTGTTGAACTTAATTCCGCTAAAAGTAAAAGTGAAAATTAGGGGGCACGGTGTATAATTTCGTGGCAACTGAATTTCATTATTATTACACATACTTGATTGTTCATTCGCTCCGTCCGCTACGAGCGACACGTTTAACAATGCAGATGCCACATATTCATTTGCGGTAACAGAGATTTTAATGGGAAGCCATTCTCCTACAAGCGCTGGGTTGTTGGATTCCGCGCTTATATTTAGACTAGATTCTTCTTGTTTTATCTCTGCGTTGACCAACGGTTGTATGGTTTCGAACTCTTCTCTACTGTAGATATAAAATGCATCAGCTCTTTGAAGAAACATTACAGATGTATCTAATCGTTTTCAACGTACCGAAGTTGCTGTATCTCGGGGTATAATCGGCTTAAAAAATTTGTGTCCCTTCCCACAGCGGAAAATCTCAAAATGATACAGCATACATCGTCGTTACCCATGTATAACGAAATAGTGGTGATGCGTATCTCGCTGCCATCGCTTTGTTGCGGCGCTTGAAATTGATAATGAAATTTCTTCATTTCTTTAGCGTGAAAAATAAGATCGCTGTGCTCAGGATCGGTGACAGGGAATTCTGAATTGTACCCTGGACTGCTAATCGTTATTGATATCTTTGAAAATTCTATCACGTCATTGTACGAATTTCTGTAAATGCAATGTTCAATCATTCTACGAATCATGCCATCCTTTATGAATATACAAAAACGAATTACTGAATATATATTACCTGATAATGACTTCCACGCCCACCGTGGAATTAATAGCGTACTTTGATTGTGAAAATCGAGCTTTAACTTCTACAAACGAAGTCATATTATTATCATCGATTGTAAAGGCAATTGGTTCCGATTGACCAAGTTCCATTGCCCACTTTTCTAGCGCGAGATGTTTCACGTCATCGGGTAAGTCGGGCTCCGGTTTTGGTGGTTTCTTCTGGTATTTCATACAAAGATTTCGATTAATTAATTGTCAATAATAATATAACGATTTTAATCATGCGAAGCTTATTTACGTGAAGGATATTAATGATGTTATCGTAAACGGCGGTTTTGTAATCGTCTGGAAATATGGTGGAGGGTCCCAAAGCTTCGAATGCTAACGTGATGTAGTCTTGAATACTCGTAGACAGATACGCTGCTCGCAAGGCATTTTTTAAGATATTTGTGATTAAGACGGGCCACCGTTCACCGTGATACTCCCACAACATGTGCATCAATAATCTGGCCAATCAAATTTTATGATTTTGATGTTAAGTTATGAAAATAGTCTAGAGGAAATAATGTTGGAATGAACAGTACAAAATCTTTGCGGCGGTTTTCGAGAATGATTGTTATCGTAACGGTAAATGAACTTGCACTTACGTCAAAACTTTTCCATAATCCTTGGCATTGTAATACTCTTCAGCCATTTGTACCACTAGAACAACATATCTCTGTTATCAATCATGTACAACGGAACAGTGTATAATTAAATGTACTGTACCTAATACTCTCCTCATCCTTGGACACCTATATATTTTAAATTGTGAAATCGCATTTCCCAACAGGCTGATAATTATTTCCTGAAAGTGAATCAACTGTTACGCGCGTACGATGGAAGCTTGGAAACTAAAGTAAAAATGTAGTGCCTTACGGAATGATTCACAGTATATTTTTCCTTGTATTGTAAGGCCTGTATAGCGATTGCCTCTTTCTTTAGATCCGCGGGTTCCGCGCTTAATTTTCCAGGCCGCCATGGTCGTTGTCCGTAAAAGTCAAGCTTGTCCTCTCCAGCTAGTGGATCTGGTTCTGGATAACTGCTGATGTTCTAAAGTAACGAATATAAATTGTATAAAAGATTCTGCTTCCTGGATACGTTGATTTTAATACCTGGCACAGTTCTTTGCAAGCCATCTGCCTTAAGCTTGCATGATGAGCCGCTGATTGAAAGTAATACCCGGGGTGCTGAGTTTGAACGGCTGGAAGCCCCTGTCGAATAGTATCGTTGAATAATTCTGCGAATGTAGAATACTGACTGCAGATCCATGCATGATGCTCGAACATAAGTTCCTTTGGGCCAGTTTTCGATTTGAACCTGCATTAACAATTTAAACTTATTATAATAGCATGTATCGTGCATCGCGTATTTCGGTTTAGTCGTTACTTGAATTTCTGACCTGTCGATGTGCACTCTCACTTGCGATATGGATTCTTTCGGAAAATTTAACTGAAATATTATCTTACATAATTTATAATTTATAAAGGAGGCAACGGTTTTAATTTCCATCGCATTTGTGTCTGTCATTTTTATGTCCAACAAATTATTATACGCTTGTTCATAGTGCCTGCAAGGTAATCCCGTATTTTTCAATTATACTTGACATCTTTCTCAGTCTCGGTACACTTACTTTCTAGATACATTTTGATCTTGTCTCAGCTCGTTTAAGAATGCCATCTTGAACTGATGACGTACGAATAAATGTTGATGCACGGTTTTATTGAGTTGGTCTTTGTGTCCTTTAACAATACGATACTCGTGATGATAGAAACTCTGCGCTAGATCGTACAATGCGTTCTCCAATCTGCAAATGTGCATATAGATATAAGTAAACAAAACGCACCGACAAAGCTTCGCGATTAGTTCTTTAATTACCTAGACGTATACCCCAGTAAATGATCTCCGTGTGGTAAAATGTACAATAACTTCGGAGGTAGTTCGCACGCTCCGCAAACAGCCGTAGCACGTTCGGCGGCTAGAGCATCTTCGGAACCCGGAGGAGGCTGTGTACAATGCTGTATAAGTACTACGGCTATTTTTGTGCTTCTCCCTTCCAAAGCGTTTCTAAGACAATAAGCAATTAGAAGTAATATTCATACGTAAGACGAACAGCTCCTAACGTAATCGTTACCGAAGAGTTTGCACTCTGGAAGCGCATTCCATTTTCTTCTCGTTCCACTGTGGATCATTCCAGTCCAAGTCGTAAAATACAACAACAACCGCTGGAATTTCGTTCAGATATTTATTCATCCAATTCCGTTTCAATATCCCCTTCGGCATGTACCATTCGTATGCATTGCGCTAGAATAAACGATAATGTTCAAGATTAATTTAATATTCTAACAATTCGTAAGCGTCGCATGTACCGTAGGTTTCACTGTGGGAAACTTATGCGTCGGGTCGAGTAATTTAAACTGAATGGCGGAGCTGTCTAATCTGCGATTGTTGCTGAACGCGTCCCAAATCGAACGATGCACAGGATTCGTAATATCCAAACCGGTTAACCCGATAAGAGCTAACGGCGTAGTTGTTATTTCTGTTGGCAACTCAAACATACTTGTAGGTGAACTGTAAAGGAAAGCAGAGTTAGAAACATTTTTTTCACAATTGATACAAAGCATACCAAATGTGGAGCAGGTAAATGTGCGAATAATTTTTATGCAAACGATTCTTTATACAAGCTTAAAAGTACCTAATTATCTTGTCAATCAACTACATCGAAGAATGTACAAAGAAAGTTCGTACGACTCAATGTACTGCGAGCATATTCGTGGATTTGACAGTTTGGTTAACGTGCTACTGGTTGATATGTGTGTGTGTATGTATATCGGTGACTAGTAGTGTCATCTACGCTACGCAACAATCATCATGTAATGACATTTATAAACAGAACACTGAAATATACATGCATAGAGTAAAGGTAGGTAAAAGTTCGCAGCGGGTAAGAGTTCGCATCATGCGAATTTCATGGTTTTTGAGTTATGGCAGTTGCCAATGGTGATCGAGAGTCAATTGTCAATCAAGGTAGAGTCACCAATGTCGAATTGTGTATTTAGCTGTGCTTCGTTTTGTTATCGTACAATGCGGTAAGTACCGAATTCGTTAGTTCTGATGTAATATTCTCATTTTTAGGAATCAATATTATTCCTATAAATTGATCAGTAAATATTTTAATTCATATGTCGTCTGAAAGAGCTGAAATTCTCCTATTCAAAAGTGCTAATAGAAGTTTTCAATTCTCCTCGCAGATAGCAGGATTGATTAAACAATGGAAAAGTAGCTGCGGGGGCAAAAGTTCGCACAATGCAGTGGGGCAAGAGTTCGAATGCGAAGATGCGAACTTCTGCTCCAAAATGATTTGACGCGTGTTATAAATTCATTAAGCTTATTTCATTTCTAGTGTTTGTTAAATTAGTAACGAAAACCGATTAAACCGTCTATCAAAAATAAATTTGAAATTAATTATCAGTTACAACATGGAAATAAATTTTGAGTTTATGATAATTGAGCCAGGCTGACATCAGCTTTGGACTTTTTTATTAATTTTTAATCCGCAATATTTTTCCAACATACGTTTTTTATTAACTTTTATGACTGTTCAAATTACGAAGATCGGGGTAATTTTATTTGTGACTATCGTTAACTTCACCTAAAAAAATTAATTATAAACTTTTAGGCATTTTACTGTATTATCCCAACTATGTACCGATGCAGGAAAATAAAACACTTCTTTGAATATTTCTCGTTGCGTTCTTTTACCCCATAACATGCGATCTTTTGCCCCACATATCGGGTAAAAGTTCGCATTCGACACTTTTTGGAAATATTTATTTCATATAAGTTGTGACAGGTAAATTTACACGAAGTCACTGCCTATCGAATAATAAGGGATAGTAATTATTTCTCACAAAATGATATGACTATCAGTGTACTACCAAAGATTTTAGAGAAGTCTAAACTTTAAGTGCGCACTCTTGCCCCACAATACTCTACTAACTAAAAGTAGACCAGAATAGATGCAAGTACAATAAATTCTCGTTGTAACAACACCACTTGCAACCAAGCAGAGGCTTACATCGTAATTATCGCGAACAATGCAAGCGATTGCCTTTTTCCAACTTCCAGCTGATGTCGGCTTTCACGCTCCACTGGTTCCGAGGAGGATTCCCCGATTGGCGGGGATAGAAATGATCATACAACGAACAAAATCCGACGATTTTACTGTTCAAATAATTTTACTTGCTACTACATTAAACTAGATACAAAATTCACGAATAATAAAAAGAATTCGAACGAAGATTTCATTCACATTTTAATCGTACAATTCTTAAACAATATCCGAAGCGTTCAATAGCTCCGATTCTTTATCCTCCACCATGGTATTCAATTTACTGCTGGAACCGGGGGAATTTAATTTGGTCGGTTCAGGTGTTAGTCGAACCGTCGTCCCGTGTCTACTATAATCTTCGATTTCCCCTACTGGTCGTCCATCATCTTCTTCCACGTTCTTCCTGCATTTGTTCTATACTCAAAGATTCGAAAAATTCCCGTTTAATACTCTCCGGTTGCTTCTATCCCAGCCCTCATCGAATATTCATTTTCCTTTACCTGAAGAATCTTGAGAAACTCCTCGCGGAATTGCTTGCTACACGAGAGATATATGACAACGTGAACCGCAAAATTACAAAGTTCCGTAACAGCGGCGAACGCTCTAAATAAGCGGTAGCCAACGTCCGTGGTCTCGTAATCGTGGTACACGAACGGGATAACTATCGATGGTATCATTGTCACCATGAAGCAGGCTACCATGACCGACATCAGTGTAACCAAGTGTTGTTCTTCTCTGAAAAATGATTTACACGCGATAAGGGGATCGATCACTCCTGTACATGCAATAGCTATTAACTTCGGCAAGGTAATTTCTCCCTCGGCCTACGATTCGAGGAAAGTTCTACTGGCTATTCGTGGTGTTTGCATTCTAGAAGATGTGTTTCCCAAGAAGTAGTCGGTGAACATTATCAAATAGGAGAAAGTTTATCGGGATCATTTCAAGGTCTACGCATGGACACAGCCAAATTCGACTGTTTTTTTTTTATACTCTCATGGTGGAGAGACGTAGAATGACTTTGAAGCGAGCCCAGAGACGACCGCGAAGAGAAGACGAGCGCGGTCTACCTGTATCCTCGATTACGAGTCAACAGAGACGGGTCGGAGACGTTTGCTGTACGATACTTCTCCGAGACCGACTGGAACTCTTTCTTCTTCGCGTTCAAGTGCAGAAATCTCTTAACAACGACGCTGTTCAGTAGAAGAAGAATCATCGTGGGGCAAAGGCGCATCGAGATCTCCATGGTCCAAACGTACGCGCTCCATAATCCGGTCCTCGTGATTGAAAGATTCTCCCGCAAAGCGAAATGGGTACCGTCATCCTCTGGTCGCTCGTCCACCGCTCTCGTCGTAGCCAGCGGAGCGCTCACCTGAAAATCGATTCTCTCTTTTAGCATCCGAACGGCGGTAGTACGCGCGCTGCCCTCGAATACCGCGAATCCGAGAATGAACGAGTACAGGATGAACGAGCGGCAATTCTTGCGAGCATTTCTGCTGCGTATACGGGCCGGGAAAAATATGTAGATGTATCGGTCGACAGTCAAACAGGCCATGATCAAGATGCTGGCAATGGCGAAGGTGTTGACGGCGACCAGCTCTAAATGAGCGTGGTAGAATACCGATGGATAGTTGTTCCTTATCCCACGTCCAAGTCTAATCGCTGAAATATCACGTAGCACGATTATGTCAGCAGTCTCTTTTACAAACGATTCATCGTCCTACGTACATATCGGTATCCAAGACAAGAGAACCCCAACGTGCGCGAATGCAACTCCCCTCAGGTACAAATACGAGATCCCCCGAAAGATCGGCGAGGACAGAACCGCGAGTATTAAAATATTGCCAAAGATTCCGCTGGCCACTATCGTCGGGATCATTATTCTATAAATAATGCGCAACAAAGAGCTGGCCTCGTGCAGAACGTGGCTTCCGCCCGTCTCGTCCATGCCGTTCCACGTGAGGTTCTCGCTCTCGCAGCAGAGAAGCGTCCTGAGAAATTTGAATATATGGAAAATCACGAGAAACAGGATTGCAAAGTCGGAGAGCGATTTGCATGCGAGCTGACCGAGGACTCCTGGCATCCCGGTACCGAGTCGACTCGCCTCGGGAACCTACCCTTCAAGAACTCCCGTCAACATATCGATCACCGATCCCACAGCGATTAATTTTAAATGTCACGTCGAACGTCTACCATAATCGATTTGTTTTTATCTTCGGCGGATACTGTTTTTACGAGCGTCCCAGCGTGTTTATCGGTACGAATACGTCGCGGCGGATGCACAACAACTTCTGCGAGATTCATCCCCGATGAACTCACCATCGGTTTTACCCCGGTCAATGTCGCGCATGCTCCGGCCCCTCGACGGGCTCGCTTATTGTTGTGCCCCCAAGTATATTTACTTGCGAATTATAATTATATTCCAGCGCCCTTCGTCGGGCTAACTCGTTTAAAAATGCGATGGGAGCGTATTTCGCGCGACAAATTAATGGTCTCTCGTGTCCGCCAGGGTCGCAGCCCCGAGCGTGCGCCGGGATCGATAATATTCGACCATCAACGATCAAACGAAAGATCGTCGGCATGCAATAGACACGCGACGATCTCTATAAAGGCAAGCTTTAAATTGACTTTAAACGTTCACTTTCTCCGTGCTATTTTCTGAAAAGGACGTGTGGCTAATTGATGGGCCAGAGATTGCCAAATATCAAGCTTTAAGTGGGGTCGACCGGTATATAAATACAATGCGAGACCGCTCGGATCCGGTTGCCTCTTAATTTGAAAACAATATCCAGTCGCCGAGCGATTCTAATGAGACGCGGACGAGCTAAGCGGTATTATGAGGCTGAACGCGATACGACCACTTTTCTGGTAATAAGCAGTTCGATCTACCTCGCTGGTCGACACCCAGCGCTTCCTACGCGTCAATTAACTATTTATCTTTGTTTAGGGCAGTGCAATTATTCAATCTCTGCGCCGCGGCGCCGTGGGTCATCACTTTGGACGACACCTGCCCATGTAGCACACCCGATCAGTGCCCGAATGACTCCCGAGTCCTTTTCAAGATCAGCCAGGCGAGCAAACTGCCTTGTGAAAACGAACAGCTCGTTAGATGTTGCTCGTCAGTACGGAGACCGACAGAATCCGCGATCGGGCGTCGAGCCTCGGCAGGTATCGGGCAGGAGAACGAAATCGTGAAAGAAAATGGGACGGAAACGAAAGATTCAGCCGAGAAATCGTCGCTGTTGGAAGTAAAAAACAGAGTCCCCGAAGAGGTGCAGGCCGAAGGAACTACTGAAGAATATTCAGAGACCACATTGCAGTCAACCGTCCCTTCGGTGGAAGAATCATCGACGGATACACTTGTGTTATCATTGAACGCCCAGTTACCAGAAAATAACGTCAAGACAGAAGTGAGCGCTACGGGGGATAGCGATGTCGATCGTGCAACTAAAAGTGACGCGAAAATGTTGCAGAGTGTGAAAAATCAGACTTCGGTGGGTGTGGATCAGAAGACGACATTGGAAAAGGGGGAAATGCTTCCCGAACTGCGACGGATGCATGGCAGAGTACTTAATCGTGACCAGGGAACTAGACAATTCGAGAAATCCGGACGAAAAAAGGGCGATGAATTCGTAAGACCGGAAATCGAGCCGTTTGTTCAAGACGAGGAAGAGCCGTTGTACGTTCAGGGCCTGATCGATCAAGCGACGCACTTTGAAAGTTTCAGGACAATTCCGAAGGAAACAGTTCCATTTCCAACTCGAAATTTGAAGCAGCAAAAAGAAGTTCTTGCAGGCAAGGAGGACTTCGTGGCCCCCGGAAAGGCGATCCTAAACAGAGGCTACCACTCTGCCGCAAGCTTCAAGCTTCCATCGATACCCAAAAGCGTACCTGAAAAAATAGGCGGTCTCTTGGAGCGGAAAACATCGTTAGGGGTAGCTGTTACGCTCGATGAAGCATCCACTCGAGCGGCCAACGAAAATACGAGCCCGACGAGGAGGCTCGACGACGACACCTTGGTTAGATATTTATCGGACCCGGAAGATGGAGAGAATATTAAACGCGTCGCTCGGAGCCATGCCCTGGAAACCGATTCCAACGATTTCTCCGATTTCTCGAAGAGTATCAGCCGGACGTCATCCCCCGTCGCAGAAGATGAAACGACGGGGATCGGTGCGATAAGACGGTTCAAGAGGCCGCCCAGAATTCTGCCGACGAGAAATCTGCAAAGCCAGGGGCTCGATTCCAGTAAATACGCGAGCTCGAAAGAGCGGGCGAGAAGTCTGTTCCAGAAATCGAACGAGACGAGGAGGAAACATGTGTCCTTCATCATCAACAGGAACGAATCTAATCCCAAGAAACTGAATTCGTCGGACAGCGATTTCCCAAGCATGGAGAAAGTTGAAAATCACAACAGAATAATGCAAGTAGAAACGACACGCCTTCGTTGATCGAGGAAAAAGTCGCTGGGTCGATCGATAAATACACTGATGTTGATTTGATTGCAGAAAATAATGATATATACATGCTTGATAATACGTAGGATTCGGTAAACAGGAAGAAGGAAAATGTATTCTACACGCATGGTCGTATATAAAAGCACGCAAAATTAGCTGCATCGGCATGATACAAAAATTCACATTAATTCTTCCTGACCCTCACCTTTACACATAGTTGCATGCCATTAACCTTCGTCGAGCAGACAACGAAAAAACGCTCGTAAACACAACTGGAGGAGAGATGTGTTTATATTTTATTAATAGTCACGATAAAAGGTTACTAAATTTATTCGATCCTTATCGGTGAGATGAGCAACAACATTGGTATTTTTAGAAGCGTAAGAAAATGACGGACAACAAGAAAGTATGCTATAATTTTGTAACAGAATGCTAATTGTAAAAATATAAACGACCAATTCTATCGCTTTCCTCTGTACCATTAGATTCTGTATTTTAAATCACCTTACCTACCTGACTTCGATAGTAGCCAATGGCAATGATTCATTTAACCCGTCAATATGAAACACTTTTAGTAGTAACACATTTAAATGATTTCAATTCAAGTAACTCGTGCATACGGTAAACGTTTAGATTACTAAATATTAAAAAACTTAAATTCTGAGAATTATCGTATACGAATGAAGCTTGCTATAAACGACTTTCGTCAACAACCCTGCATTAAGTTGGCACTCCTTGAACGCGAAGGAAATTTTGAATGTAACGGATCGAACGGGACGGATCGGATAAAGGTGGAATTAAATAATATTCTTTTGTGATACTAGCAGAATGGCAGAATTTAAGACACCGACGACAAAGAGGTACAAAAGTAGAGTGCAAGATAATCCAGAATTGCACACGCCTATTAAAATACCGGCCTCGCCGTTTCTAGAACTGATAGGTTATGGATGTGGTAAGGGAATATAAATATTTCAATCCATTAATACTCCGCGTTAATCTCGTTTTAATAATTCAATGCACTGCCAGGTGTTAGCGTGTTCAGTCTGGAACGATCCCCGAAGGTTGGTTTCTCTCGATCGCCGTGGGCGATCAAAAAAAGAAACCACAAGATTGCGGCGGACAAAAAGTACAACGAACGTATTCGTTTCGAAGCGGAGGTGCTTCGTAAGCTAAATCATCCGAATATTGTCGGTTTCCGTGGCTTCACCGAGGTCTCGGACGGCGAACCGTGCCTGGCGATGGAGAAATTGGACGCTTCTCTAGGTACGAGCGGATATTTTACGCGAGGCCTCACGCGACCCAGGGTACACGAATTTTTTATGCAAATTTGATTTCAGGTGATAAGATACAAGATAAACTCGAATCTGCCGACGACCCGTTTCCTGCTAAAGACATTTTAAAGATAACGTACGAAATTGTAAAGGGATTGGAGTATTTACATCACACTGCCTACATCTTGCACGGTGATGTGAAAAGTTACAACGTATTGGTGTCTGACGACTACAATACAGTTAAGCTTTGCGACTTTGGCGTGTCCTTGCCACTCGCGGAATCATTAGAAATGGACACATCGAAAGGAGACTTCATGTACGTGGGAACAGAGTGTTGGAGCGCACCTGAAATAATACATGGTCGGTCCCTTTTTTAAATTTCTGTACACGCCTGACTACAATAAGAATTACTAACGTTTCGAAAATCACTCTCTCCAGAGATTGGCGCAGTTACGAATAAGGCAGACGTTTGGGCGTGTGGCCTTGTCGTTTGGGAAATGATAGCTCTGTCGACGCCTCATTTAGACAATTCTATGGATATGGATGATACTTTTAACGACTCGTTGATAGAAACGCAAACGACAAATGATACAAAGACTAAGGACCACGATGTCAGCTTGGACGATAGCATTGTTTTCCTCAAGGAAGTGGCGAACCCCACGTATGGTAAGTAACGGAGTAATATGTATTTCGAGACAGCTTTCAAAGTTAAGAAACTGAATAAACTACTTGATAATCACAGGTACTCGACCTCCATTACCTGCCATTAATCTGGGGAAAGAATATGACAAAGTACTCGAAGTATTTTTTGCATGCACTGCTGTAGATTATAAAGTTAGGCCTAGCGCGAAAGGTCTTGCTAGTTATTTTAAAAAATATGTATATAACCAGTAAGCGATCTTCAATGTGGAGTTATTTTTATAAAGGGACGTTTTATAATCTTTATAATTTCTTATATGATAATGAACGACACGTTAATAATAGATGATAATTATTTATATTTGTTTAAAGATATTACATATCACTATCGGTATAATAAATGTTTCACTTTTGTATCGATTTGTCTCTTCCTTATAAGAAGATAAATATCAACAAGAGAAGGATGATTATTGCACTGATTATGATAGCAATTTTTATTTTTCTCTGGAAGAAAAGTTTTGTATTTAATAGTAGTCATCTTTCTGAAAGTATATTAATCTTTTCTTTATATCAGTACCTTTCTGTGTCTGTGACTTTTCCGTTCTGCTTTCTCAAGATCGGTACGACCGTAATCAACATTCGTCGCGGTTTTTCCCGCGAAATACTCCACGCTGTTTACCTGTTCCCCCTGTGAAAAAAGTAACGAAACTTTAAACCAGTATGGTCGAAACTTTGTTTATCATAGCTCAACGTTTCTATCCGCTTACTTGCTGTTCTATGAGAAATGCCATTTCAGTGAACATATCTCTGACTTCCGTAATCGATTTCTCCAGTTTCATTATATCGTTGTGCCGACTCTGTATGTCCGATAATTGTTGCTTTGCGATTCTACTGTCTTCTAAAATCTATCCGCGGAGCGTTACATTTATTTGCACTTGATTAAGCAACGATACGGCCGAATTGCATACTTACGTTATCAACAAACAGATTATTCTGCCGAGAATCAAGCAGCTTGTCCAATTCTTCGCTCGTGATATGTTTCCTGACTAAAACAGCGAACAAGGGATGGATACATTAGATTCATTAGAATGAACGTAATTCGAGATTCGTCGTAAATACGTACTTAAGATTTTTTGCTGCTGCAAAAGTAGACGGCACTTTTCGTGGTATCTCAACATAGACGTGTTGTATTCTTCCATAATTTCGGAAAACAGCCTTAACATCGTTGTGTATTGCAGCACTTTAATTCGTATATGCGCGGGCCCGTCTCTCGCGCTGGCCAGAGTTAAATCGTCAACGGGGGCAATTTCCTTTCCCATTTCTGTAAAAGTACACGAAAGTTAGATCATTCAGATGAAGAGAATTAAATTTATTATAGAAAACTATATCACCCAGTGTTTTATACTCGCTCAACGCTCAATACGCAAATCATTTAAATTTTTTATTTCCACGTGGTCGCGATGTTCCCTCGTAAAAAGATTTTGCCCGCGCAAACTGTGGCACGTTTTCGTCGCGGCGTGTTTTGTCCGACGTACAATGCAATTATGCACCATCTTCGATTAATTATTCGGGATATTGATTGTTCGTTCGTAGTTCATGAATTATTCATAATTGTTTAGTCTATTTTTAGGTAAAAGCACAGGGTGTGGAAGCCTACACATGTTTACAAAGTTCTGCGCCCTACTTTCCAACGAATCTAATTGGTCGGTTAGTTTCCCGCTTCCGAATGGATGCCAGAGTCCTTAACAGAACTTTTCGTATTTCGAACGAGATGTTCCGCGATAAACAGTCAGCAAAGTTCTCTGTCGGTGTACACCATAATGGGTTTATAAAATCGTTATCGATACGCACTCAGAAAATGATAACCTGAGGCCGCAATTTTTCTTTATCGAATGATAAGTTAGAGGTTATGTTTACGTTCGTTACGATATTCGAAGAAATGTGATAATAATTGTAGTTTCGTTTAAAAATGATTTAACCGAGCACAGTTCTTACCATGGAGTCTCTAAAGATATTCGACAATTTTAAATTCAGTGACTTAAACGAAGACTGGATACAATCCGTTTGGGATGCACAGTTTATGTTTTACAATGAACCACCTGATGAGTACCTCATGCTTCTGGAGAGCAGGGACATCAGGCTACTTTTGCACGAGTCTTGTATCGCCGTGAAAGCTTGGCTAGCAGGAGGCAGGAACCGCGACGACCCCGAGCATTATTGCCCGGAGATATCGTGGAACACGTTGATCACGATGGATATAAAGGTGCGTGCTTTATTAGCCGTATTGGGTTACATAATGAAATGCGGTCAGTGTAAAGAAGCCGACGAGGACTCGAGGCAGTCATGCTTACACGCAACTAATTTATACTTCGTACTCTTGGCTGTGCCTGGAAGCGGCGTATTCAACGTGTTTCACCCCAACTTATATCGGCGGGCCGTAGAAGCGCTGAAGATAAATTCCGAACGCTTGCAGCCTCCCATGAAAAGGCGTAGCAAAACGATGAGTTTAAATGATTTTAATATCAGCGACCAGTCAATAAACGATAATCTCCTGTTGCCCAGTGAGAAGGAAGCTTTAATAAGGAATTTGAACGTCGTTCTTTGCAACCTCGTTATGATGCTAAAGTCATTCTGGTTTAAAGACCATGTGCAATCGTTGGATATCACTATTCACGGGTTGCTAGAGATGACAAAAATAGGAAACGATTGCACAGATTCTCAGTCTTCTAGCAGGCAGAGGGTTACTCTAGAAGCGTTACTGTTACAAAACGCTTACGTAGCTTTGCAAGAGTTGTGCGATAGTAAACATGGACCTGTTAAAGTAACTATAATGTTCATAGCGAAACACGCATTACCTCATTTGTTGTGCAGCCACGTGGAAATGCAGGCAAAGTTTATCGCGAACGTGCACGAAGCTACTATAACGTTTTTAAAAGAATTGCTACGCGTACACGAGAAAGAAGCTAAAACCGCGATTGTAACGCTGATACAACAGTTGATGGTAAAGTGTCCGGATCAACTGGAAGCTCGTCAGAAGCAAGCTATAGTGTTGATGAAACTCTTCGGGATATGTAAACAAAACATAATCCTAGAAGCTTTTAGGAATCTAATATTATTGTCGCATCACAATAAGATCTCCTTCAGAGTATTTGCTCAAGAAATAATCGGAAAGTTATTAATTGAGTCTTTTTTGTTAGATTATAATATAACGAGTGTTTTAAAAGTTAAAGCGAAGAAAGTATTTTTCGCCGTTGTCTTAAGTAGGTGCATGGATCGTTCTAGTACGGTGAGAAGGAAAGCCATGGCGATCATTGCCAAGTTCACGGAATCTAGCAACGAAGAGAACAAAGCAATATTTCAAACTATGTTCGAGGAGTCCGATCCGAATAAAAAGTTCCTTACGTTTGAGAATTTAAAGGAAGCTCTGTCCGAAGACGTTGACCTATTGTCAGGTTCAAATGTTCTATTAACTATGTTAAAGGAACGAATAGAGGATGAAAAAGCAATGATACGCCGCAGTACGCTGCTGATTTTAAAGAATTTAATTTTAATGTTCCCGTCTCTGATAAACGAGATAGTACCTCTAATCAGCCGCCGGTGCAGAGACCCGATGTTAACGGTACGTCAGTTCGCAGTGCAAGTTCTATCGCAACTTTTAGAACGATTCCCCGACGACTCGCAACTTTTGGACGAATGGGTACAAACCGTTCTACCACAGATATTTGATATCGAAGTAAAAGTTCAAGAAAAGGTGCTAGAAAATTTACAAGGATTATTACTAAAAAGAATAGTAGATGTGTCTACGTGTACCGATAACATGGCGAACGATTTGCCATGGAAAATTCTGCACACGTTAACTAACATGAAAATGCGAAAGCATTTATCAAAGGCCTGCAACTTGTGGGTGAAAAATGGTATTATCACTGCCTCAGCGGTAAAAAGCATACAGTTCCACATTGGAACTAACAACAATACAGAAGCGTGGATTCTGCTGGCGGCGCTGGCTGAAAGTACCAAGCTTCCAGATATGAACAAATACATCTCGAATTACAAGGAGATTTTCGAAGAGAATGATTTTCACGCGAGTCTAGTTCTGCAAGTGTTAAGGTATTCCTGGAACTCCTTGGATCGCAAAGTCTTGGAATGCCTCTGTAAATATCTCTGCGACTGTCTCCAGCAGTTCAAAATTAACTTTTGCTTGATTAGTATTTGCGTGGATATCATACACAATATATTGCAGTATTTTAATCCTGATAAGAACAATTCATTGGAGCGAAATATGCTGAGGCTGATAAGGACTTCGGAGATGGAGGTGACAAAAATTTTCAAAAAGGGAAACCACGCCGTGGAAGCGGCTCCGAATTATCTAAAAGCTTTATTTACTTTGGGACATGTTACGCTTCTATGTACGTACAAAATTTCACCGGTAACGCTACGAATCTTACAAGGAATATTGCTGGAATGGGATGCACTGCCAGAAGTAATAAAGGACATAGAAGAGCTGCAACCGTCGGCGGTTGTTATTCTCGGTCAGCAAGCAATGAGAGATCGCGAAGTTGCAAAAGAAGTTGTCCCGATATTCGGTAGACTACTGAGGCAGGAAACGAATCTGGATTCGGTTATTCAAGTTGCTGTAAAAATAAACGCTGCCAAGGCTTTAGCCGATATCTGTGTTAGATTCACTGCCCTAGTTGAACCGTACTTGTCTGACATGTGCGTCAGTATGACGGACTCGAGCCCGCAAGTACGAGAAGCTATCATGATAATATTCATTCAACTCCTACTTGAAGATTTCATAAAAATAAAGGGCCCCTTCTTTTTTCACTTATTGACGATGTTGTCTGATTCGGACAACATGATACGCGAATTGACCATCTTCCTTATAGAGGAGAGGCTCCTGACGAAGAACAAAAATTTGATATCACAGCAATTCTTGCAGAGCATATATCATTATAATAATTACCAATCTCAGCACAAAGTGTACGAGCAAAAGATGCGCGAGAAAGAAAGAAACGCACTGACGCTTCCAGGAAAGCGGCATGAAAGCAAACGAAGAACGATTTATGATTTCATGCTGGATCACTTAGATCCCCCGGGGAAGATAAAGTTGCTTGTAAAAATTACTAGTCAAATACTTGGTGGTACTTGCGTCGATACAATTGACGTTACGAAGGAGGAAGGAGCGTGTGTTTTAAAGGACGCGTTGTACGTAATCGGAAGTGATCGATTGCGATTATCGTCTTACGATAGACACGGCGACGATGATCAACAAGAGAACGAGGAGCCTGCGTTTGAAACACCGGCTGCTAATGGTATAAACATTATTGTCGAGGGAATGAAGAAGCACGGCACGGAAGTTCTTTTACCCGTGTTGATAAAACTTAAGAAAAAGTTGTCTGTTTTAAAGTCTCCATTGGAAAATGATGTAAAGACTCTTCTACTTAAAAGATACTTGGAATACAGCAAGGATCAATTATCAAGCATATTGGACGAGCACCCTGAATTGGAGAAAGAGATGGAACAGTTCAGGAAGTATGTAGAAAATTGCCTGCTAATATATATATGCATATCACTGATTATTTTTTTACTAATGACAATGTATTTCAGACAAGTAGGAGACGTCGCTTGCAATGATGAGGACTTTAGCAACGAAGCATGTTCACCATCCGAAACGAATAATCGTGTCACGCCAGTCAGTGAATCAGACTTCTTTGCAACATCTAGCGTGTACCCCAAAGTTATGTTGGAACGTATTCCAACTCCCCAGCTGTTGAGCCGGAAGAGTACACCGACAACTTTGAATAGTTTATTTTCACCGGCTAGTTCTTTAAGTAGTTACAGTCTTATAACTTCGACGCCAATTTTACCAGCACATTCATTCCCACAACCTGGTCCGAGCACGAGCACACCCAGATCGTCTAGAACCTTTAATTTCCATTCAAACGATGCTTTTAACCATGTTTCGAAAAGCAAAAGGCTCTCCACATATTTCTCGAATACGAGGAAGTTAAACCTTCTCGAATGTAAGGACAGAGAGAGATATATTTCCCAAATCGAAGATGATAGCGAGTCTGATTAGGGTAGGTACGGAAATCACGTTTATTCCTTTATTTTTATTTACGGTGCAATACGTGGGAATCCAAAAAAAGAATTACCTACCTCTTAATTTTCGTTGGATACAAAACGATGTTTGGGAAATAGTGTACGTGCGAGTTTCCAGCTCTTTTTGTATATCTGCAATCCCTGAGTCATTAATAAATTCTCAGACGGGCGCGACATTTGGTATTTCGTTCTTACCTTTATTCGTGTGCGACAAAACATTGTTATGCAAATCCTTCACAATAGCGGTATTCTCGACGATTAGCTGAATTAGAGCACGAACTTCTTCGACCTGTATTAATATTATTTGTAGTGTCTACTGCCGATACACGAGTCTGTGATATTTGAACGGTGACTTAATTATATTCGCACGCGTATGAATACATACTTCGTCCAGTGCTTCCTTTAATCTTTTATTGGGGAATATATGGATGTGTACGTCCTGCAGAAATCCTTTACCAAATGCAGTGTTACTTTGACACTAAAGAGAACAGAAAGATACATCACGTTGCGCGTCTATTATTCAGCAGGAAGCCAAGCATAGAAAACAGTATTTGAGAGCGTAAAGAGTACATTAGCTTTTCGAAACAAGACCATTTGCTGTGCCAGGCTCGGTTGATCATACCATTAATTTAGACCACATTCTCGCGTATAATGTTATGTAATTTGACGTTACAGTATAAGCGACAGTTGCCAATTGCCAAATAACGAAATACTAACGGCGCGTAATTCCAGCATTCGATCGCGGACCATGGTGAGTATCGCTTGAGAATCAGCCGGCGACTGATAATTCCGTGAATCCAGCGCACAAAGTGTGTGCTCGGTTATCTGTCTTATCAGTGCAGGGCAGATAATTGATAAATTCCATCGTGACGTTCACATTATAGCTTGCAATCCGTTACCTTTGAATTTTCGAAAGACTCCTGTGGCTTATCTCCCGTACTGAACTATTTCACACACTTCTCGGCTAAACCACATTGCATTGCCGAGAAGGTGCTTTGCATCTGAAATGAAATAGGAAATAGGCACTTAGCAGCTGGGGTACAAGGACGACCGACATAAATTATACACCTTGGCTTGTCCTTTCAAGCACTCTTTTTGTTACGGCGATACTTTTTCTGTCTTTTTAAAAGCGTGACGATTTCTCCTTATTTTTTTTTTTAGCCATCACGGTTTTTTGCTTGTAAAGATATTAACGCGCGTAAAGTATATTTCTACGATTTAATTTAAAGCGATTGTATCACCCATGGATATGTTCGAGTTGGAGGGAAGAAATGTTTACGTCTGAACGTGATGAATAATCTAGCATTTATACGGAGAGGGATATGCTTCTAATTAACACCTACCGTTTAATTAGAACTGGCTATCAAACTGTACAGTTGAAACTTGGATAAAGTTCAAGCAACATCTAATCCATTCTGTGATAGACACAAAGCAAAAGTGTTTGATACCAATGTACAAAATGTATGTATAAACGTGCGTTACCACCAAATTCGCGCTGCACGGAACTTTGTAATTAGGAGACGCGTCTCCATAGAATGTAAATCTTTTATAACGACCATATTTAGCGTAGGATTTTAACCGTACCAATTTATTTTACTAACGCTAGGTATTCGTTTATAAATAAATATCAGCAGCTTTTGGAAAACAGCGAATGTGTTTATTACATCGTAAAGTAACACGGAAACAAACAATTATAAAATATTTCATTAGCGTTCCATCGGAATGAAACGTTTTAAAATACCACCATACGGCATAGTTTAAGAACATAACATTTATTTTATAGTTAATCTGTGCGCGCTGCGTCAACTTCGTTATAATATACAGTTCAACAGGAAGGAATAGATGTACTACAGAATTAGCAATTTCGCATTCTCCAAGGCAAATCAATCAGTCTTATACAATTCTCAATAAAAAGGAAACGATTGCGCTACTTATAGGTACGTGTTACTTCCTTCAACGCCGACGATCTTTATGTAACCGCGTGTTCGTTACTGACAAAGTACAGCTATAGTTCAACTGTAAAAACAATTCTACGCGATGTAACGTAACGTCTACATCGAAAGAGACAGCGCGTTCTTAAAGATCCCACGCCGTGATAGATTATTTACAAGAAGAGAATACATTAAAATATATTTTACATTTTTTAAATCCTATAGGATGTACAGAATATGCATCGAGCGAACAGCTAATAGTCTTAAGAAAGAGGCAGAGTTCCCAACCACTGTCTCCTTTATGTATAACGCGACGAATACCGCCCGGTTTACCTTTCGATCTTGTAACACTACGAAATACAATAAGATTGCACTTACTTGACCGTCCTATCTGTAAAGTGTCTAAATATAGTACATTCGACTTGCGACATGTGTGTACACGCGTATATATTACATTCTCACTGGTGTATGTAGGTTCTCTGTTGGTTTCTATATATTAGTGTCTATTTTACTGGGCGGATAACGAAAGTAGGCTTTGCTAAGAGGTCCCTGTCCGCGCTCTAACTTTGTCCTTCAGATAATTGGCGACCTGTGTCTGCGAAAGCCTGATAGCTATCTGAAGGGGTGTAACGCCTTCTTGGTTCATAAGCAAAGGGTCCGCGCCTGCACCCACCAGCTGCCTTGCGACGGTCATCTGCCCTGTCAGGGCTGCTGCGTGGAGCGCGCTGTCGCCGTTCTGAAAGGCGTAGATCCCCGTCGTTAGAACAAGCGCGATGCTTGCTGCGCGAGAGATACTTGTGTATACCTACAGGGAGAATACCGAGGGACGGGCGGTACTTGAGCAGCTCGCCGACGACAGCAGTGTGCCCCTTGTGGGCCGCTTTGAACAGCGGCGTCCCGCCATCCTACAAAACGAGGTGCACCGATTATAGGTGAACGCGTTCCGTGTCACTCCCAGAGCCGATCGCGCCGATAACGGAATCAAGATTCCTGCCCCGTGCTCGATCATTCGCGCGACACTTACGTGTCTGGTGGCATCGACCTTCGCGTCGGCTTTCAGAAGCCTTCTCACGACGTGATCGTGCCCCATTTGCGCCGCTATCCACAAAGGCGTGGCGCCGTCGGTTCTCGCCGCGTCCACCTTCGCCCCGTGCTCCAGGAGCACCTCCAGGATCCGCATGTGCCCGTTTTGAGCGGCGATGAACAGTACCGTCGCACCATCCTACGGCCAGACAAATCGCCGCGTCCCGTCATCGTCCGGATTCTCAACGGTTTTTGCGAAACAAGAGGATCGAGGCTACTTTACCTTCATGTGAGCGTTGGGATCGGCGCCCCTCTCGATCAAGCCCTCCACGACGTCCAGGTGACCGCACTGGCACGCGATGAAAAGTGGGGTACCGCCGTCCTGCAATCGAACCAGAAACCGTCTACCGTCTCTACCATTCTCGCTTCACCACGCATCTTTAACTGGCTAGGCTTACTATGCTGCAAGAGTCCACCGCGGCGCCGTGGTCCAGCAGCAGACTCGCTATGTCCATGTAGCCACCTTGGGCGGCGAAGAAGAGGGCCGTGGTGCCGGTCTGAAAACGAGAGCCGATAAAGCGACCAACTTTTAAACGGGGACGTTGGAGGGGGCTATGAAAATTAACGGCGTGGACAGGACTGCGGCCCGAGCGCGTCGCGAAGCACCAAAGCGGACAGCTAATCCCGTTTCATTGCATCTGCAAGCGGAGGTGATGAAATACGAACGGGACGAGGGAAACGGAGAGATCGATATCTGCACTTTTGTCTCGGGGATGGTTGGGTGCACTGGTCACTTAGCCTTCGTGGAATTTGAAAGGCGCTGGGAAGAGGTGTGGCGGTTTTTAAGGAAAGCTCGCTAGGTGGTGATCATCGTAGAATGGAAAGCCGAATCTAAGCGGAGGGCGCCGAACGCTCGGGGTATTTCTGGAACTGGGATAAAAGATTTCCACTTTAAATGTCAGGCACGCAATGGCCCCGAATAATTAGCGGCGGCGAATCGGCATTTAAATGCCACATTCTCATCAGGTTCCGCGTGCACGCTGGTCCCACCTTGGCGGCCCCATAAATTTCACATTTCCCGGCCGCGTAAAATCCAGCACGGGGTTTATCCTGAACGCGTTACCGCAATCGTGCCACGGGACAGTTTCTATCGCGACGGTAAAATCTGCGGGTAATTGACAGTGAGAGCGACATCCTGTCGCCTTGTCGCTAGCGCGGTGTCTATTACAATGCGGTGGAAGTGTCCTTCGTCTGTCTTGACAATTAAAACGACGGAATTGCCGCTCACCCGAGACACGTCTTTAGAAAACCGATTCGCTGTCCGGGGAGCTCTATTCTCGCGGGGATAGAATATTTTTAGAGGGCACTTAAACCTCAGTGTCCCACACTAGTAGTGCTCTATTTTCGGGTGGAATTTTCTCAGAGTCCCATAAAACTAGTCCAAACAGTGCAGCGCGAGACCCGCCATAAATTTCTCGACGAGTCCCACGAATCGATGAAAAAAAAAGTAGCTAGCAATTTCGAAGAGCCATTGATCGGCAAAGGAGAGAAAGTGGCGACGCGTGTCTCGAATATCCCCCGAAAGGAACGCACCTCGTCCAGCCCGATGCAAACTGGACCCGCTCGAATGCCAGCTACGTGCACTTTCACTGGCGCCGTTCTTACCTCCGAGCATCGACGCTCGCCGGCGAAAAACGGAAATCCAGTTCGCGTTTCTTCCTTTAATCGGACGCGGTCGCGTTTAGCCGTGGACGAGAGATCGTCAATACGCTGGACGCGCGTTCCACGGAGTCCCAGTGCTCCCCGAACCGTGTCAAGCGGGGGGACATGATACCTATCCATTACAAACCGCAGAAATTCAATAACGGCGATCAACCTGTCCATCTGGCCACGGCAAAAGCCAAGACGATGCGGTCAAGTGGATTTTTCTTTTCCGTCCTGCGTGGACATTGAGCAGTCTCTGCTCTTAACAGGGTATCGGGACTTGAACCAGGCTTGAGGAGGCGCCGACACAATGCCACCACGGGTACCGGAATGCAAATCTTCCGATACGGGCACAAGTGGGACGACGGTAAAAGGTCGAGGTTATTTTCGAGCTGGGGCCCCGGGCTTTCATTAATTTCTCGGGAAAGGGGGTGGTGAACATGGTAATTAGCGGTAAATGGTGCATGGTACCTCCGACTCGAGTTACGCGATTGCTGGAAACCATGCAGCGAACTGTTGGATAGTTGGCATAACTCGAGTGGTGGGTGCGCGTGTACTTGGCAATTTCAACCCCTTATAAAATATCTTTACCAGGGAGCACGTTACGTAAATCTCAACTTTTATGGCAAAAATGCCCCCGTTTGAGAGGCATATATACCAACCAGTTTGCGGTTTTTATCTTTGAGATATAACATTCCCTTCAGTCTCCCTATTTTGTGCGTTTCATCCACTTAAGATTTTAATTGCACCCTTCGCCACGTTTCGTTGAATTTACGACTCTGCTGCATCTCTTTTGTGGATCATATCCCGTCCCACCCACAGCCACGCTGCACGGTTACAACAATTAACTTATTATGTTGAGCAAAGAGGATGCCCCGGATGGCGTTCATCGTCGATTTATAATGAACTCGTTGCTTCCTGCCGCGATCTGCTTTCCAACGCACGCTATTTTAACGCGCTTTCGCGTGCCGCTGGTTTATTTGAAATTCTTATGAATCCCGCCGACGGAAGTTTTCCAAACTCCACCGGCAGGAAGGGCGCTAGAAGCCTGAGAACATTTCGCGACGGTGCCGGGGTCTTTTAACTCTTCTCCATGGGAACGATTTGGATGGAATCGGCGGGTACCGAGCGCCTCGTAAGCGGATATCCAGGGAACACCGGTGGCGGCCGAAAAGTTCGCGTTACCAGGTCGAGTGTCCGCTTTCGAACGGGGCCAAACTTAAGGGATCAGTGTGTCACGAACGCCCACGCGGGATTTTCAAGCCGATACCGGTAATTTCTGCGGTGGCTCGTTTAGAAGGGTCTCGCGACCAATCTCCCCGTGTGTTCGCTGCACGCTCCGCGGTTGCATGTTACGGCAGGCGTCGTTAAAACGCGTCGGAATCACGCGAACCTTACGTGCTCCGCTTCAGCGACCTTGGAACACACGCTCACGACGACGGACGTTTACGAGGCAAAATGTTCTCCGGTCGCGGCACGTATCCAGGCCGCGATTTTTAGAAACCCGTAGAACCGAGCGTGACTAATTGACCGATGTGAATCAATTCGCAATTAGGGTCTCGGGTTCGAGCACTGCTCGGCGATCGTGCAGCTTCCTCGCACGAAAGTGCATCGTATGGCGTTTTCATCCTGATTGCCAGTAACATGTATGTAGTTTCGCTTTGGATAGTGCGAGTAAAGGATCGCCGTAGTTGGCTGTAAAAGTTTTGGAATCGTCTAGACCAGGGAAGTGGATAGTCGTGGAAATGGGACGATCGTTGGCAGAGAAAAGTAAATGCGGGGCAGATGGATAGATCCAATCTGTGGCCGCAATTTTTCGTTCTTCTTTCACCGTCGATCTGCTTCGATCTAGACGGAGGTTGTTCTATTTTCAGAGATCCCGCGTTCCACACGTTTTCAAACAATTTACAGTACTTTTCCGAAAGCTTGCTTTAGATTCTTTAGAAACGGATACCAGAGATGCCAGGTCATTGGTACATTGACTCACAGATTTTGTTCGTGAACGGTTATTACATTGCCGATCCTTAATTCTTTATCTACTCGTAAACATCTGCTTTCTGTGGATGACTTTCTCCTGGTATCGTTCTGTAATCGAGCCTCTCGTTAAGAATTCTTCGAGATCGTCGGTATTTAGGATGGCGTACATGAAAGAAGCCACTGAAAGTAATTCTGGCACTCGTGCCACGCCGATTGTGCAACGGGTTGCGTCGTTTAGCGATTTTAACGCGCGTTTGCGTAATTCGTTCTGTCGCTGATAGCCTCATCGCTCAGATTGAATCCCGCAAACTGGAAGCATACGTTCCCCGCCTCGTTTTTGCCACGACCGCTGGATATAAACACATTTGCATACCGGTGCTACCTGAATAAACTGTTGAAAGAACGGACTAGGCGGACTGTGTTTCAAAAGTCAAAGAATTTTGCGAGCAGAAAATAAAAAGGGTAAAAGACCGTTGCAAATTCCATGAGTCATTTGTGTAAAGGGGTCGATGACTCAATTAACGAATTCACGCGACGGGATCCTTAATTGAAAGCTAAGCGGACGTTCCGAGTCTCCAAAAATCGCGAGTGGGCCCCGCGCGTCTGCGAATCTGCATACAATACCGTAATTCTCGGCGACACCGAGGAAACGCGGGCTTGGCGATAAATCTGCTCGCTGCAGACACTTAAAAAGGCCCACTCCACGGCTTCCTGGTGCTCCATGTCGAGCGACAAGCTTTTTGCCACCCCCTGAATCTCTTCAGGCTCTTCGTGTCTCAAAGAAAACGGATTTGCTCGTATAATTTTGAAAAAGTCGCGAGGCTAAGAAACGATACGGTCCTTTTTGTTGGCGCAAAGTTGTAGGAAATGAGAGGAACGACAGAATTGGCAATACTCGTTATCGGGGAATGACTGCGCGATAAAGATCGTCGAGATAACGTTATCAAATGATCGTGCGCGGGTGTGAGGTGAATTGGGGGAAGTACCTTGATAGGATTATGGGTATTTAACGAAATGTGGTTGCCAAGGTGATTGTTCGATTTCGGTGCTAATGATAAAGAATCGAGCTAAACTAAACAGTATCGCGATGTATCTGCATAGTTGTTGCATATAAAATTAAATTTAAACGAAATCCTCGATTTTCAGCCAAAGGTAAGTAATCAGGGGTGGATTTAGAGATTTGGCGCCGCTAGGCCAACAAGTGTCTGCCGCCCTTTCCGCGAAATATCATCAAATATTTTAGTTTAAAAGAGTCGAGACAAGTTCAAAATTAATTCAATATGGCAACTCACATATGAGTTGTTGCTAATTCGTTATATGGGGAAGAAGTGAATTGTTTTTAAAATTGTCTCAAACCTCTGTGTTTAAATATTTCCCAATTTCTTTTGCTAAAAAATTGTCGCTCCCCAAAAATTTGATGCTCCCAAAAATTTTTCACTCCCCAAAATTCGTCGCTCCCCAAAATTTATCACTCCCCAAAAAGTTGTCGCTCCCCAAAATTTTCCGCTCCCCGAAATTTGCCACTCCCGAAAATTTGTCGCCCTAGGCTGCAGCCTACTTAGCCTATACCCACATAATATCGCTCGTGTAAGTAATTGAGAATGGCGCGATGCAAGCAGAGGTGCCAGGGATCCTCCACCGGGCAAGGTAAGTGAAAATTCAAGATTCAAGAGTAAATTGTTCAAATTCGCGAGTTTGGATCGCGAAAGAAGATTACTGACGAATGGGTAACGGGGTTGCCAGGGCGCGCGCGCGAGCTCAGCGAAGTTCATTCACTTTTCGAGTTCATTCATGGGCTGGCCACGCTCGGTCAAGACTTACCAGCCTCCTGGCATTAGGATCCGCTCCTTGCTGCAGCAATTCGGTGACTGCCTCAATGTGGCCTCCGGCGGCAGCCAGAATCAGAGGAGGCGTTCCATCCTGAAAACAAGAATGGAAGAGTCAACGAACCGTTCGGTCAAAGTAGTCGATTTCCTTTGGAACTCGTCTTGGCTCGCGTGGAACGAACTCCTGGGATAATATCTGTTTCTTTTATCTCCGACCCTGCTAGTATTCCAAATCGCGACAAATTGGGTCCCCTGTTCGTTTCTTGTCACCCCACCGTGAAACACGTAACAGATTTACCAAGTTGACGATCTATTTTTGGAGTACATCTATTTCTATCTAAAAGTCTATTTAGCTCCGACTCGAGGGCGGGCGATTATCATCGAACACGTTCGAGCGGAATTACAATTACCCGCGCCTCGATATGTACGATTTCCATACTGAGAAGTTGAGAACTCCGACGCATTGCTTTCTAACCGATTTAAACGGGGGCGAGTTTCGCGGACAGGAGCCAGGGTCGTCTAGCACCTTGAGCAGGCAATTAGGCGACGTGAATCTGATCCTGTAATTCCCTCGATTCTCTATCTGCTCAGCTCGTCGAATCTCGCCTACCTCGAACCAGCTTCCTTTTCGCAAATTTCATACTTTGTAGAATCGCGTCGTCTCTGCGCCCGCAATTTATCGCGCGCCAACGACGCAATTGTTTGAAAAGATTGGTAAATTGGAGTAACTACCGGACAGGGTCTTTAACGATCTCATTAATCCGAGTCATCGTCCACGAGTTATCGTGGAGGGGGGCAGGGCTGGAGAGATTTTACGAAAATAGAACGAATCCCGAGACGAGTGTTTGAAAAATAAGCTCGCGGAACGAAACGGGGGAAATGTTTTGATCGGATTCCAAATTCCCTCGAATACACACGCCCGAGGTCCGTCCGCGTTGCCAAAGTGGAGCGACGAGCAAATCGCGCGTGATCTAATAAACCACTTTCGAGAGACGAGGAACAAGGTTGCCCGTACCGCTCGCTCTTTTAACGTCACGTCGTTTGCATAATGAGTCGACTGACCCGACGACAGATCGGCGCCGCCTAAGTAATTTACCGCGCCGAGATCTACAGAGACCCGCGGAGGCGTATAGGAGCCTGGGAAGGCCTATGCAGGCCGGTGACTGAAAACGAAGGCGTCTGCCGAGCCAAGTACCTTGTCTTTGCAATCGACGTGCACGCGGCCAGAATCTAGGAGAATCCGAAGACGCTTGGCGTCGCCGCGGGCCGCAGCCATGTGCAGCTCCACGTCCCGAGGAGATTCTTTCTGGAAAACAAATCAAATATCGGGGAAACTTTAGAATGGGGCTGCAGAATCCTCGTGATTCCGATGCGGTAAAAGTCTCGGTGCAACTGGAACGAAAAGATCCCCGATACCGAAATAATTTCAGTTTTACGCTCCCGGCGCTATCGATTCCCATTCTAATCGCGATTTCGCGTGCTCCGCGATTGCCCGGCCGCAACGGGTAAACGAGTTACAATTTAGTTAATTACGCGTTAGAAAGGCGCACGTGTCTACGCGTGTTCTAAATATGTTTCAAAGTGCCGAGCTCCGCGAAAAAGCGCAGAGATTCCGAAACGGCGTGTACTTTCGCGAAAACCATTTCAGTTGCAGGGAAACTAGTACAGTTCATCCACCTTCCTTGATTATGATTGCTTAATCGATAGAGGGTTGACGGAAGAGTCAAGCGTTTTCGCGATCGTTGGACTGGAATTATTGTTGGTAAGTAATGCGACGTTCGTAGCCTGAACGGCATCGGGAAGTAAGAATTGAAAAGGTAATAGGAAACTTTATGGAATATCAATTGGTTTGATGTAGGGCACATGTTTTTCTTCGGGGTGGGAGTGGGGGTGCTGTGGAGGGTAGGGGTGGGTGTACGGTCAGTAGCGTTGCATCAGCGCGCGCGACAACGTGTCGCTGGTGCGCGGGGTCAACGGGACCAGGTGCTTGGGAATTTAACGTGTTCCGCGTGAATGACATCAGTTCCTCGTTAGGTTCTGATCTCACCTAGTTCTACGCTTCCCGTCTGCACATGACGCCGCGAAAACAATTACGATTCATGTAGAATATTCTTTGAATTAATACTACGTATGTAACAGAGTACGCAAACAGCAATTGTTTCGGGGGAATGATTCCCGTTCAATAAATTGTACCACTTTCAGAGCATACACTGTATTCTCCGTGATAAATGTTCGGATTAAGTCGGTAGCATGATAAGATGGAACGAGAGTTTAGTTCTTCAATGGGAATACATAATTAAAGGGAGCCTCGCGATACGCCAGTATGATTAGGGTAGTCTTCGAGGCATAACCATAAGCATAAGGCGGGCTTTTCAATTGACTTTGATTCGTATTCAAATGTACGATGGACGATGCTTTATTTACAGCCCGTTATCGGAGAAGATCGAGTACGTGGTCGCGTATGGTTGGAGTTTAATACAGAACGGGATGCATTACTTACCTTCATAGACATGTTGAATGGTGCACGTGTTGCGCGACCTCGCCACGATCTACGTTTCGTTCTTAGAGCCAAATAGTACACTTAACGTTAATGTTGCAATTGCATCGCGGTGCAGTAAGCATGCTTATCCTCGATTATCACGTGTCAATCGCATTTGCAACGCGTCTGTCGCCGGCGATGAGCGGTACGACATTAAAAATACACTTTTTCTATCACAGACCGATTCGAAACGCGCGAGAGAACAAACAGGTTCCGTTGCATTTACGGGTAGGCGATGGCACGACGCGAGAACATGACGACGTGCCGGATGACTCCAAGTCACCGAATGCCCCGATGAAACTGTGCGATCGCTGTATAGACAAGGAATGCTTTTCTTCGTGTCCGTTTGGTGGTGCTACCTGTCGCGCACTCTTTTTCTTTATCTCGTTATCGATGCTCCGCGCATTTCTGCTCTTTCGTTTCTCGATGCAACGTAGGATAACATAACAAGACTGTGTATGTTATAATATTACATATTCTGTAGATCGTAGGCCACCGTGAACATTGTTTTCCACAGAAACAAAGGTTTATCTGAGAAGAATTCATTCTGTTCTATAAATTTCAGATTACGGTTTAGATTTTAGACGTAGAAATACTTGAACTCTTTGCCTCATAATAATGCCAAAGGTCTGCATTTATTTCGGAGCATTAGCGTGTTCACGCCGATTAAGCAAGGAATATATAGGCACACATGCTTGACCTAGGGACATTCATTTCAGACCATTCTTAATTATATCGTTATGTGCCATACAGGAATATAAGGAAGAACCAATTAAAAAATCGTATTATCACTCGAGATCAGGCAGTATAGTTAGTTACACTATCTCTGCCCGAGGCCCAAGAACTCAAAGTGCGAATATTGTAACACATAATGACGTTCTTACAGTGTTCTACATTTTCAAGGAGAACCTTGGTTTGTAGGCCTCTGCTAGATGGACGTAACCATTCTCCGTCGATAAAATTACTGACCTCTCTCTCGGTACTCCAAAATAATTAATGCACTCTTAGACTTGTACCGCATAATACCAGAGACGAGGTATAGGGTAGACTTTACATCTTAGGAAAGTCGTGTCACACGAACTGAACTACACATTCCTGTTAACTCGGGCGATTTTCAGCCCCTAAGTAAGAAATGTGGGAGCACATCGATCTATATTATCGACCTAAATTTCAATGTAAAGAATGATGGGGATGAAGAAGAGATTCTTGAATAACTTCTGCATACGTTTTCATTATAAATTAATTACCCAAAGATTCCTACAATTACATAATTTACAAACGGTAGGGGATACTTAATATATAAATATCGCAGATCATTTTGGGTTGTTAGTAAATATGTATGTATGCGACTGGGCCATGATTGGGGATCATGAATTAACAATACTTTACGATCATATAGAAAATGATTATCCTTTAATAACTGCGATTGGTCTCAACTTGATGCATTTCCGAGATATACCCGCCGCGTGACACGTATTTACGACGTCCGTTACGTTTTTATAGGACTCTGGTGCTTCTTCCATCACTAACTTCGGGGAAGCAACTCGTATGGAAATCCCTTGTTGCTCCAGTTTGTTTAGAACGTCCGTGTAATCTATGTTTCTACGCGACTTGGCTCTAGACAAGGCTCGACCCTGGACACAATTTATAGTCGTGTATTAAGAGTGTAAGATAGTTCGACGAATGAACGATTTGGATTACTTACCGCACCGTGACACGTCGATCCAAATGTTTCTTTCATGCCCTGCTCAGTTCCCGTTAAGACATAGCTACACGTACCCATGGTACCGCCGATCAAAACCGGTTGACCTGTCAGCTGGTAGTCCACAGGAATGAGTGGATGATGAGGTGCAAACGCTCTTGTGGATCCCTATAAATGCGGTATCGTTACGAGTATCGTACGGGTGATCGATTATATCGTAAGATTTTGCCGTACCTTTCTATGCACCAGAAGCGTCTTCTGTTTACCCTCGACCATGTGTTCCTCTACCTTTGCAATATTATGAGAGACGTCGTATATAACGTGCATGTCCAAATCGTCGGGAGACAGTCGGAACTGTTTCGCGAAGGCCTGTCGACTAAGGAACGTCATGGAACTTCTGTTGACCCATGCAAAGTTGGCGGCCGCCGCCATCGCTTTCAAGTAATCTTGGCCTTCTTGAGAGTTGATGTGAGCGCACGCCAACTGCCTATCGTTAGTTTCAATGTTGTCACGCTTCATAGCTTTCTCCATTTGGACAAGCGCATCTATAGCACAACGTACGAACGTATTAATTTCTCTTCGCTCGAAGCGACTTAGTTTCCGAGATATTACCGGTTGCAACTTGATGACCGAATCCTCTGCTACCGGAATGAATCATAACGCAAATTTGACCTTTCTCTTCGATACCCATCTTGGACGCAGCCCATTTGTCATAGATTTCATCCACTACTTGAATCTCGGCATAATGATTCCCTGCTCCCAAGGTTCCCAGCTGTAAGAGAATCTCTCACGTTTCAACCCTTTATCATTCGTGTGTACTGCGAAAGCGGATTCGCAAGTTTCTTACCTGTGGGAGCCCTCGTTTTTTAGCCCTCATCGACACCTTCGAGGAGTCCGCGTTAAGCATTCTACCGTACTCCTCGCAATGCTCCTTATCCTCCGCCCAGATGTAACCTGCGGAGTGTTCGCGAATGTAATTTTTGCTGAATAAACCAATTGGCTTTTGAAACTATACGAGTACCTTCCCTAAGAGACCAGTCCATGCCCATTTCCAAAGCTTCTTCTAGGTCCTTTGCATTCATGGGTATGATTCCTTTCGAACCAACGCCAACAGGAATATGATCGAACATGCTTTGCGCAAGTTGCTCCTATTAATACTCATTGAATTATTCTCTGAATACAGATTGATCGAGATACGCGATCTACAGAACTTAAGGCGATACCTTTACAGGCAGAACGTCCTCTTCGAACAGATTGGTCCTCAACAGGCGAACACCACAGTTAATGTCGAATCCTACTCCGCCGGGCGACACTATAGATTTCGGATCTTTTATGTCGAACGCTGCCATATTACCAATGGCAAAGCCATATCCAGAATGAACATCGGGCAATCCGACGGATCTCCAAACGATTCCAGGAAGCGCAGCTACATTGGCAATTTGTTTCATTCCTGGGAGGAAACCGCCCACCATCCCCGGTCTACAAGCATTGCGCAGCTCATCGAACATTAAACGCTCTAAAGTGTTATTTACATAAAATACACCTTCGACCTGTAAATAAAGGAGTATAAGTCCGGCTGACCACAGAACGTCACGTTGAAATACACTTACCTTCATATTAGGCTGGAAACCTTTCTTTATCCTCCAACACGTGTCATTTATTTTCTCCAAATACTTTAATTCTTCTTGATACTGCCTGACTACCATTTTCAATAACAATAAATACTTTAGCTTTGGAAATCTGTTAACAATCTGTGGACTGTAGTACGATCCTCACCCTGAAAGAGAACATGTTAGTTGAAGCAGAATTCGAAGCTATAGAGGTTCGGCTATACTTTGACCATTACATTTATACTGAGAAACGTGGAATGTAAACAATAAAAGTTTTCATTGGCAGAACAAGGCAACCGGTTAGTGTGATTACACCGTGCAATATTAATCAACGTTAGGGTAGAAAGCTTTAGCTGAATACACGAATGGGGCATTCGCATTGCGCACACGACCGTCGCGCCGTCGAGTAAAACGCGGTTCTTCAACTGGTATTCGAAATCTGTTTAGAATAAAGTTGATTTACAGTCTGTTGGCGCAATATACAATCCGCTTTGTACTCCTATGTAGTCCAAAACTTTCCCCACAATCCCATAATTTAATGGACAATACTGATACAATGATCGTGAAAGCGAAATTAAAAGTATCGGGCTGGATCAGAAACACTTATCAAATGCAACGAATGTTCGGGAAACATTCTATACGTTTACCGCTATATTTTCTTAATTCTTCTATGTACAATCACTTCCGTAACTTTTCTCGAACGTTGATGAGATAAATCTGTGATCTGATATGCGCGTGAAGTTCCGAGAGTACCTAGAGCACTGCGTAACACGAAAATGGCTACTCCTGTAAAAACAGCTATAAAACGAGTGAAACCGATTCTGTCACTTAATCCAGCGGACGCTCGTAGGAGAGTGATTACATTGTACAAAGCATGGTACCGACAAATTCCGTTTCTGCGTATGTAACTTGAAAATATTCAAATTTCTTACGTCCAACGTTAATGGACCGCAGTGTTACCTAACCTAACTGTGACGAAAATAGTACTATTTCTCCGTTTCCCAAATCTGTGGCTTCGTTGCGACTGTATAATCTTTCAGCTTTCAGCTTAGTTTGTTCGAACTTTATTAGAAGTAGCGCAAGCTTTAAAGTTCTCGTTCATGTCAGAAGTTTCCTTCACGAGGACTTTTAAACGTACACTCTTCCGTGCAGTTTCTACGGAATAACCGAACGATTCAGGGGATCTATATGTGGGTAATTTGTGTTTCAGGACAGGGTTACGATATTAATAAAACAGAGGTACAATGTAGGAAAAAGTTAAGGGAAGAGTTCATGCGCCACGCCAATGTAACGGATATAAGAGTGATAGATTTGCTCACTGTTAAGGTAACGATAACGCGTACAGTGGATTTATTCCACTGCACTCGGTTATGCCGATGTGTACGGTACGATAATTGAAACGCGTATCGCTCCAGGGACAAATGGAACTTCAAGAAACTGCCATGTTGTGGAAAACGACCGGAGGTCTCATGAACTATTGGAAAGAGACGTGCGAGCCGAAGCCGAAGGATTTTATGTCGAAATTCCTAGCAGGTCGCGAATAAACTCTGTACGCGTAGGTAGAATAAGAACCAAACGTGCATGAATACTTTGTACAAGTACTTGTAGAATAAATTCTGTTTAAATTGTATGAAAGAAATGTATATATGTGTGCCGCACGCGTAAAGCCACCTGTAGAATAAAAATGAGAAGGGGGAAGAAACTGTAGCTGTTTATTAAAAAAAAAAAAAGAAAAAACCGAGTTATACATTATTTGAAAAGACGAATCTTTAATCGACTCTTACAGATGATAGAATATTTCTTTTTAATTTACACTTTATCTTTACATCGATATATTATCATTCGCTTATATACATTTGACAAGATGATATATTACTAAGCACCTTAGGTACAATCTAGTTCACTTTTCACAGCCATACGGATAATTTGCTTTCCTTCGGTGAACAAGTATAGAATTATACGTACATACATATATGTCTGAACTTGCATAAATGTACACTGCAGCAATGCTCATTCGTCCCATTTTCGCATCGCCAAGGGAAATCGTTTGTGCTAACTCGAGGCAGACGTTCGCGTGGCCTCCTCGCGCCCGTTTACTTTGGTTAGAATCATTTTCATAAAACAAGCATCCGCCCCGTTCCCACCGTTATTGCTCTCTCGAATTAAAAATTTCAAGCTCCGTATAAATCCCGTACTATGTAAAAGACCACGTCCGCCGCCGACGCGACGCGCGTTTTAGTACAAATTATAAAATATCTAGGTATTAAAAATATACACGCTCGGTAACTTTTATACCCATACATTCCACGTATCTATGTTAAAAAAAAAAAAGAATAGAAGAGAAAAGAAAAGAAATGGCAACAATACATCATGCTTACGTACTCGTAAACGTAACAATGTCTTTGTGCACTTGTTCGTTTCATAGCACAAGCTTCCATGTTTCTTCTTCCCTTGCGTCCTCTCTTAGGGTAGAGAAGAGACCCTGTGTCAAACTATACTCTCGCGCTCCGACTGCATGTCGTACCCTGCTATCACCCCCCGTCTTAAAGAGACATCGCTGTTCCGCAACCCGTTGCCGCTGAACAGATTTACCAGCCAGCTTCTGATCGAGTTCCTCGCGGACGACTTTTTGTCAGGCACATTGTCGGTGCTGGGGACGGACACCACCTGATCGAGGGACCGCCAACGTTTAACGGGCACCACTTCTCCCGTACATCCACTGTCGATCCCCAGCAACGGTGTCTCTGACTCGTTGGCCGATTGATCGGTATGGGGCACTATTATCACATTACCGTTCGGATAATTGTTGTTCAACACTTTCCCGGAGATCTTCGTTTTCGACTTCGTCCTTGTGCACCTGTCACAGTTCTCCAACGATCTGAAGCACTTCTTGGTCTCCCTCCACGAGAAGCTCGGCGGCTCGAATCTCCTCCTGTACAGTTCCACGGGGAACGGGTCCAACGAGCGAGACTCCCGTATTATAGTCTGGAACGGATAATCGCTCGTGGACGAGGACGAGGCGATCGTCGACAGAACTCTCGCGTTCTTCCTGAACTTCAGCCTGGTGTCGATGAAAAAGTCGTCCAGAGCCATCTTGATGTCAGCGGCGCGGATCTCGGCGTCCTGTAGCGTCACATTGTCCAGCGTCGTTTTCGACACGCTGTCGGCCAAGTAGAGAGGCGAACGTTCCACCTTCCTAGAATTAAGGGACCTCGGCACTGGGCTAGAGCCTCCGCACTGAGACGACGAGTCGTCCGTAGTTGGTCGCGGAACGCTCGATTGTCTGCGACTACCTGCTCCCAAACCAGCCAACAACGAAGCCTGGCGGGAGTCCGAGTTCAGCTTCGGGCTTCTTCTTGGTCTGCAGAATAACGGCGGAAGGTCACCCACGTCAACCTGCGGAAGGGCAAGAACGATCATTGAAAATAAGTTCGTCGGAAGTGATTTTGCCTCTTCGATGTACCGACCTCTCGCTTTTGAATGGCTTTCTCCGTGGCTCCGGTGAGCCAGTAAGTCTTCACGTCACCCTTTCCTTTCATGTGAACCAAACCACGTTCCTCGATGATGTAGCCGCCGATCTTGTCCAACGCGTCCTTGCACTGCTCGCTTATATGAATGCGCAATGGTTCACCGTTCGACTCCATCCTCGAAGCTGTGTTCACGGTGTCGCCGAACAGACAGTATCTGGGCATCGTTAGACCAACGACGCCTGCCACCACAGGACCTGTAAACAGTCTTTCGTTGTAGATTCGCCGGAAATTTCCGAGTGCTCGACGTCTTTTACGGGGCACCTTACCTGTGTGAATCCCAATACGTAACTTGAGCGTGTCTTGAGGTCTGTGGGCTATGGTATGGTGTTTCACAGCGTTAAGTAGCTCCAGGGACATTGACGCGATCTCCCCGGCGTGTCTGTTCCCGTTCTTTATCGGTAAACCGGAGACCTGGACAGAGACGTGTCTCGCTTTAGAATCATGGAAAGAGGAGATTGGTCACGGTGATTGGAAAATATTTACGCACCACCATGTACGCATCGCCGATTGTCTCCACTTTATATACATCGTACCCTTTGATGATGCGATCGAACAATGTGTACAGGTCGTTCAAAAAGTTCACCACCTGAAAAAAAAAAGAGTTACGAGGACGTTGCTCTATCTCTTCGATAAATTCGCCTGTAAATTACGTACCTGGAAAGGCGTGCTCTCCGCCGACATTGCGGTGAAGCCAACAATGTCGCTAAAGTATATAGTGACCAAGTCGAAAGCCTCGGGTTCCACGCCGATGCCATTTGTCAAGCAGTTAGCAACGGGTCTGCAAAAGATACTTGCGTTTATTTCGCGGTAGTTACGCTTTTGTAATTTAGCCCGAAGAATCAACGTACTCGGGCAGCATTCTGTGAAGCAGGTCCTCGGTTTTCTGTTTCTCCTCGAAAAGAAGGCGCGTACGTTCGCTGACTAGATCTTCGAGGTTGTTCGCGTACTTCTCCATCATGTCCATCATTTGGTCCATAATATTGCGATGCCGTCCAGCTTTCATTTTCTTTAATCGCGTGCGTATCGTTTTGAAGTCAGGCCTAAGTTCCGGACTCTCCGCCCAACAGTCGGTTATCGTACTAACTATATACTCGGCGCAGTCCGCCTCGGACTCGGACAGTATCTCTACGTTAGGTCTAAACGGCGGTTCGCAATCCTCTGGGAACCTTTTCACTCGGTCTATGATTTCTGTCGATTGATTATAACGTTCGCAATTACGTATATGTATATATTTCTGAGAAAACGATCAGCAGAGTGTTACTGCACAACTCGTACGTAATTACCTTTGGGTTCTAGATTCACGCCACCGTAGGGGCCCTTCCGCCCAATCATCTCGAACAGTATAATGGCAAACGAGTAAATATCTCCCTCTTGGGTGCCTCTGATCGGAGCATTGGGATTCCTTAACAGCTCGGGCGCCTTCCAGAATAAGTCTGAAAGGAAGAGGAGCGTTTAAGCGGCCGGGTCTTACGAACCGGGAACGCGGACGCCGGTAGCGAAGTTCCTTCTCGTACTTCGATAATACTGATGTTCACCAATGCTGTCGGACTCGGCGCAGTGGCGCATGTCGTGCAGGCCGAAATCAGAGACTTGGAGTACCCATCGCGAGGTCACCACGCAATTGGAAGACTTCAGATTACCGTGGCAGACTAGCACAGATGACTCGTGAATGTACAGCATACCCTGCGCCGGAGTAAAATCATTTTTAATATCCTACGCGCCAGAAGCCACTCCTTTCCAGCACACTCACCTTAATGAGATCGTGAACTAACGACGCGATGAACATATCGTCTAACTTGATATCCTCGTTTTCGATGATATCCTGAAACAGTGAGGCGACAAGACAGCTGAGCGAGAGTATCGGGGGCTGGGATTATCGAGCTCGCGTTAGTGGCTGTGCGGTGAAGGCGTACGTACGTAAAGACTTCCTTTGGCGCAATAGTCCGTAATTAACAATATCCTCATCGGCTCGACGCACGCCCCGATGAACGAGTTCAGATTGCCGTGCCTGATTTCGCGGAGGATCCGCATCTCCTTCATCACGTCCCGCGATATGTCCTTCTTCTTCGAGAACTTGAGCTCCTTTATCCGCACCACTACCCCGTGGTAATGCCCGGTTTGCGCGAACACCTGCCCGGCGCATCTCGACTCGTACGACATTGCACTAACTAAACTTAACTGCAACGGGAAGAAAGTCTGTACAGTACACGCGCATTGCTGAAAGGGCAGAGCGGAGGCAAACGGCGTTGCTCTTACCTTACTAGGGGAGGACATCATGTTGTCGAGATGAGGATAGCCGTGTATCTCGCTGGGATCGATCTTCCACAGGAGCCCCTCGATTTCCTGCTCTATCTTCCACCTTCGATATATGCTCATGGTGATGACCGCGGCGCAGAAGAGGAGAACAGCCAGCACGCCGGCGGCCACGATGCTGCGCAGATGCGTGTCGTCTTTGGGGCAATGCTCGTTGAGAAAACCGCACCCTGGTTCCGCTTCCGGTTTGTTTTTGCCGGGCCAGTCCATGGCCTCCGACGGCCTGTACACCTGCGACATCGATCGATCCTGTTTTTCTATATTTCGCGCTGTCGGCGGCGCTTTGTAGTTGCAGTGCAGGTAGACGGGGGGTGAATCGAACGCGATAGAGAATGATTCCGCAAGAATGCTGTAAACAACTCACTCACTAGTGTTTCACCCTGTTGAAATTGGCCGACCGGCTTCATCTGATAGTCGCAGGAGAAGTTGTTGAGACGAAAGGGGTCCTTCTTCAGGGCCAGCACCGAGAAGTTCCCCTCCGAGTCGCCGAACTTGTCGAACTTTATCGTCGCCCCGCTGACACCTGTTTTGGAGAACGCGAGCCGTCTCTTAATATCACAAGCACCGTGGCCGGATGAAAGGATTTTCAGCCTAGTTCAACTCGACGGTCTTTCTATTAATCTCACAACGCGAGCAAGCGTAAAAAGTTCAAAAGCCTCTCTCCCTCTTCCGAAGTTAAAGGATCTTTCCACGTGAATTATCGAGCGTATGTAAACAATACGTGCTCGCGCCCGCTGGTTCTAATCGGATCTAGCCTTATCGAAAGCTCCATCGGCACGATCGAGAACCACTTCACGCTAACTCGAGCGATTCAGAGTGCGCCTGATGCGGATTATACGTACTTACTTTGATAGGTATGATTCCTGATAATCGTCTCTATGATCTGAGTGCCGTTGCTGGCGATTTCGTCGAGCGTGTGCTCCGGCTGATCCCGCAGAAGCTGATCCAAGGCCCTCGCGTACAGCTTCACGGAATCGTAAAGGTACGCGGCGTGAATCGACACGTACTGGAACAAGAGAGCGATTCGTTGATTAAAGCACAGAGTGAAATTGGAGTTCATGCGAGGCGAAGGGTCCGAGACAAGTCTACCTTCTCGTATTTCCTCAGCAGCTCGGGGATGACAAAGTTGAAGGGCTCCTTGCTGCTGTACTCGCGGACCTTCTTCGTGAACTCCTCGTAATTTTGAGTGGGTGGCGTGGACACCACCACCATCAGGGAGCGAGCCCTTTTCAGGAAGTCCTTTGGCTCCATGCAGTTGCGCAGATTGTCGAAGTGCTCCGGTTCTGGAACAGGAGCGACTCGTCAACAGCCGAAACTCGGAGGAACGACGACGCATTTTTCGGGGGAACGGGACCATCGGCTTGAAACAATCGCGGCAGACGCGGCAGGCGGTGGCCGTTAAGATCGACTCACGTGTCGGAAAGCGGGTCACGAGTGGACCGAGCTTGACCCATGACGTTTAGTAGCTAATCGGGGATTAGATACGGAAATGACGGTGGTAACGAAGGACGTTTTGATCCGCGAAGGAAGAAGACAGCCGCGGCTCTGAACCGGCTCGGTCGAATGTCGCGAAGGCTCGTGGGCTACTCACTCCATAAGTACTTTTGCGCCTCGCGCGGCGAGTATGTCATCATGTCCACGTGTATCACCATGTACTCCCCGTTGTCCAGCAGCCTCTGATTCTGCATCGAGTTCATCATGTCGATCAGCGACATCGCCGTTCCCAGGAATATGTAAACTGCGAACAGATTTACCGCTTCCGTTAAACGCAACGCCGCGGGCGCCCGGGCTCGACGGTGGAATCGAATACGCGGGACCTAGAGCGATTTCCAGAACGGAACTGACTTTCACGCTTGTTCTCTGCTACGTAGGAAACGGAGCAGCCGTACGATTATCAATCGGATCATCGAACGGAACTATCGTACTCTATTCCACGAAGGGAACGTAGCGAAGCTACTCGACTGTAACGCGCGAACTCTCCGTGGCTATACCTACTAGGGTGGCCCTTATTTTCAACGCGCGGTTCATTTTACTCTCACCCCTTTAAAATTCATTAATGGTTTGGATTTAAAGAATTTCTAAAAAATGGTAAGCCCTATCGAAATTCGTTTCAAATAACATTAAAAGAGCACTCAATTTTCTAGAATTTTTTCGTGAAATAGAACCGTTCTCGGGGGCGAGATCAAAGAAATAAGAAAACAAAATTTCGACACGTATAAATAGGGGCCACCTTAATACACAAGTACTCGAAGGTGGTCCCATTATGCGCGCGCGAGCTCAAAGGCTTCCAAAATTCGCGATCCTCTGTATACCTTCGTAAAGGTACGTTGTTTCGTGCGTTACAATCGAATGCAGCGCGGCTGAATCTAGTATTAACGATTCGAGAGAAACAGCGATTGGATCTTCCCAAAAAACGTAACAGAAACGAGTTCCATGTCTGAGCAAGTGGGATTCCAAAAAGGCAATAAACATTTCGATGACGGTTGGAGGTGGAATTCGGCCTCGACGGTGGATGGATGGATCCAATCGCTGGTTTCCTTGGCGATCGAGAGAAACGTAAAGGAAGTTAGACTGACTCCTAGTCATGTTTTTGGTCTCCTGTATAAGTTGGAACCACACGCTGACTTGACAACAGGGCAGCCTCTCCTCGCAGCAAGTGTGACGGTCCTCGACGGTCTTGTAGTGGTTGACGGTGAGATTGTTCTTGGTGGCCTGTTCCTCCAGCGACCGGGCGACCGTCGACCAGGCGCTCTCGGTTATGATCGTGAATTTGTTCCATCCGTAATGGAGCAGCAACGCGATCACCGACTTCGTCACCTGCGTGTCCGGTGGCTCGGTCCTCGCGAACGTCGTCACCTTCGAGGCCTTGTCGTCCGAGCATTTCTGCAATCAAAAGTGTTCGCGTGCTTTAACGAAAGTTGGACAAAAGCTCGACGTTTAAACTGATTGCAAGACTAGCTCAAGATTAAGAAGCTTACGCCCTTCGAAATTGATCCATCCAGACTTAAAGCAGTCTATACTTAAGGATCGCTCTAAAATTCGACTGTCATTAGCAGATGTCGACTAGACCATTGCGATCTCACCTGCGCGACCGCAGAGATGAAGACTGACCGCGCGCAAAAGGCAGCGGCAAAGTCATCAAACAAAACACAAAGAAGGGCGCGGAGGAAACCGCGAAGGAGCGGAGGAATCGACAGGCGGGCGGAAAGAGTCGGCAGGAAGAATGAAAGCCTGAAAATTGAAACGAAGGGGAAGGTGAAGTAGGTGGATGAGGCCCAAGGAGAAGAGGGCCCGGTGGGAGGGGAGAGAAGAGAAGAAATGGAGGAAGAAAGAGAGAGTATAAGAGATGGAAAGAGAGTAGAAGGGAAGAGAGTAAGGCGGCAAAGTGGGCTGCGCCGGGTGCCATGGTGTGTGGCGCGCGGTTAAATATAAACCTGTGGCAGCCACCACGAAGGAGGGCAGGAGGAGAGTGGAATGAACGGGGCAACTCTCCTCTGGTGCTCGCGCAGAAGTGCGCGAGGCTGTTGCTCGGTTGCCTCCGTTGCTCCGTACCGTTCAAACGTGACATGCGCTCATTAACATATAAATTAAACGTGACAACTGGGGGTCAGTTCTACTTTAACCGTGGCGACCATCGCCAGACTACGATCCACTTTCCGTTGTTTTTCCCACCTCCATACTATGTATTTCTGCTTCCTCCTACTTCGCAGGGACCAGGAATTTATGCTCGCCCATCTCGTCCACCAGCTGCACAGGCAATCTTCCCTGGTAACATTGTTGCACTTCGGATTTGCGGTCGCCCATCGTCGTTCCCGCAACGACTCCGTCACGCGATGGGGAGCGCCAGCAAAGGATCATCGTTAAACCGACTTCTTCGGTTTATCGATCCGCGCGTCAGCTGCCCTCTTCCCTTCTCGCAGGTGCTACGTCGCGATGTCGAACCCTCGTGGACCTGAATAGTCCAAACGCCCCGTTCGTGGAATCTTCCTACTCGACGTCAATTGACGTAATCTCAATTTGCTCTGTCTCAACCCAAGCCAGCTCTAATTGCAACTCAGTTCTATCTCGCAACTTCTGCAGCCGACGAAAATAAAAGTCATCCTCGCAATCTATCCTCGTTATTAATACTCCCACCATCTCGTTCGCCACCAAGGAGTTCTATCGGCGAGCAGCGACGCGTTACTGCGCGGCAAGATCGAGCAAGAGTCCCCCTTCGGGTCGTCCTTTCGTCCTCCCACGATTCCAGGAAGTCGTGATCGCCGACAATTTACCCACCTGGCCCGGGGGATCCTTCCTTTTTCTCCTTCCCACCCTACCCACGTCGCTGATCGTAAATCCAGACGGCTTTTTGCCCGCGGAATTTCGTCCCGAAATGCCAGATTGGACGCGATCAACGCCGACGCCGGTAAAAAAGCTTCGAAAGCGAGGTGACTGTTTTCGCGGGAATCCTGCCGGCATACCGGACGTCGGGCGTCACACGGTGGACAGACAACGGCGCGGCGTCGCCATTAAATTCGCCGAAAGGAAGTTGACTATGCACCGTGATAGCGAGATTATTGTAATCGTCGCTTGGGGAAAAAAGGAACGAAATTGATCTGGCTCGGGTGGCCCGGGCGGAAGTAGCCGGAGCCGCATCGGGAATGACAAAATTATTATCGGCGGTCGTAAATCCGGCCGTGTTTGATTAAAAGGAAGCCATCGCGACGCGGCGAAGCCTGCAACCTCGACCTTGGAGGAATTAGAGGAACTTGCACTAAATCCTGCCCGATTCAATCTCCCCTTTTGTAATCCATCCTGATCCAAGCTTCTCCAAAGTGGATGCAGACTCTCCCGCGGATCAAAGAGCGATGCTATCGATTAAATATCCAGATAGCGTGCAGATGCAATCGCACGTAAACCGTAGGTAACCGACACGAGGCGACCACGCAACCGTGTCCCCCGGTTTTGCATAAAACGTGCCAGTGATCGATGATCCGGTAGACGAAACTGGTCTGGGTTAGAAAACCAGTCCCTGGAGCCCGCGGGGCCAACAAAGAGGACGGCGAGGCGCGCACCTATGCAGAATCGTATTGTTTTAAGGGCAGAGCCAGCCCTTCGGCCGAGGGACGAGCCGAGGGTCTGGTAGACAAAACTGACCGACCTGGTCGGTTTATCCTGGCTGGTGAACGAGGTGGGCTTTGGTCATTGCCGGCTCGCGACGTGCTGTTATTCTGGGCTCCACTCGGCTATATTTAGACGAGACCACCTTGAGGGAGCTCGAGAGAGGCTCGAGTGCTCTCCGCGGGCTGCAACCGCAGGCCTTTCCTCTATTGGCCGATTGTGTGTTAGTTGTGCAATGCGTTCGCGATCCTTTGGAGAAGCGATCGAGGAATTCCTGCTTACGTCCATTTTTCTCATTCCCCGCGGATGATTCTTTGTAAATCGGCGAGGATTGGTCGACACGGGACGGTGGAAGGATCCTCATCCATCATTGATAGATTCCTTTGAACGTGTTGAAAATCGAAATCGTCCAAAGGTTTTTCTCCGACAGTAGCTATCGTCAGCTGTTGGTAGCAGGAATGTCTTGGCTGCGGCTCATCGTGGATTCCCCGCGGTCCTCTCTAAATTTGTATGTTACTGCTTTATAATTGTTCGCCGCATCCATAAAACATGAAGCCCGAATATTTCATCTTTCCGCCGCGCTGGCGAACCGCGTCGTTCCTCAAAATTATGCCTCTAAACTCGTCACCGCGGCGGAGGACGGGCCCCGGTGCATCGACAATCATCCTGTCCCCTGAATAACAATGGGGCGATCCTCGCCCGAGCCAGTTTCAATCCCGTGAAACGTAAACCAACGGCGAAACGGTCGCTATCCACGCGCTCAAATCACTAACGATCCCCCTGCGTGCCCCGTGAAAACAACGTTCTATTCACTCTCGCCGTGTCCCTTCCTGTTTGCGTAAGACGGAAGTCACACCTGAGGAGGAAGACTCGCAAGGAAGTTAAGAACGCGTCGGAATATTAATTCTGTGTTTGATCTTTTCAGAAGGTAGCGCGACTCGTCTAAGTAAGTACCTGAGCTAACTCGCGGCAGCTGTCCCTGATTCGCTTGTTGGAACTTTTGTTAGATACCACGAGCCATCGCAACGAGTATATCTGGACATTGTCATTCATTTCGACCGTTAGCCACTTTTCGCGCGACTTTCCCTTATACCATGTCTGGTCATCGTCACCCACTTGGACCCTTAGACCTTTTCAGGCGTACGTGCCTTAGCCGTAAATAAGCGGATTAGACCGTGGGACTCAAGGCCCTTCTTCCAACCGAAATCGCGTCAAACGTAGAAAGTAACTTTCTCCAGCAATGCCACTTCCACCCTCGTCTATTTACTCGCCCTCGCAATAGCAACCACCAATAGCATTCTTCAGTTTGTCGACGTTCTTTTCGAATCTAGCGAACGAGAGACGGAAAGCTCTGGTACTTTGTACAGTCAAGTCACCTTTAATACGCTGTTTAATAAAGACGTGTTATTGTTATAAACAAGTGTTCGAATTTGTTCCTCCCCGGGTTCACGACACTTTCAAGCTGCAGAGTTCACGTTGAGGCAAGGTTTCAGGGGTAGGTATATATAAGTGAGGGTTCAGCGAATCGCAAGGCTCGTTGGAGACACGATCGGTTTTCAGAGGAGTCGGCCCCCGGCGGCGAGACGTTTCTCTCCCGAGCGAAGGTGACAAGCAAGAACGGTAACGTTGTGCCAGAAATACCCAGGCACTTCCCGATACAACACGCTGGCTACCACGGGCAGAACGGAAAGATCGCTTCCCGGAATTCGCGAGCGTGTGAACGGATCACGTCCTGGCCCGTTAATGGTGGCTATTAGTGTTCTCGAGGGAGACCGTTTACGTGCACCAAGATGTTGCCAAACGACACGCTCCGTGTCGCAGATAAATTCGTTTCTCTCGGAGGTCTCGACCGGTGAAACGTACCCGGGTCTTTATCGTGAATATCAATTGATAATCCTCTGGCTCGTTAGCTCATTCGTTCCGTCGTCGGTCCCCGCTCTTCACCACCATCCGCAAGCCATTACGCATTACACGTACATAGGTGTACCTGCCAGCGGGGGTCGCCGGCCAAGCGCTGTGAAAAGCTCAATTTTCTTTCACCTCGGATCGGTGAAACGCGACCGTCCCGATGTTAACGACCCTAGGATACCCCGAACAACACCAAAAAAGGGACGAAGAGAAATTCAACGAACGAGCGAATTCTTTCCAGGGAATTAGAAAGCAGCCGGGTAACAGCGACATTAGATAATTGAACTTGAAGTCGCGAGACGCGCCGTTACGCCAATTAAGCTTCGTTCTTTCGTACAATCCGGAGAGTGATGCCGCCCACTTGTGAAATCCTCGTGCCCTGTGGGACGCGCTGATTGGCCGTTTCGGGCGTGACATCCTAAATTAACGCGCGTTATTTTCGATTCTACGACCTCGGTCGCAGATCAGATCTCGGATAAGGGCTCTGTTTTCGGTTCCATTTCGACTTTAAAGCGACAGGCTCTCGCGTCTGACGTTTCGCCGCTCGCTTCCGCCAATTAAGTGACCTGGCGACGAGTAACTAAGGAGAACCTGGGCGAATAACATCTCCCCTCCCCTTCCGAGTGATGAAATTAAGCGAGCTTGCTAACCCCATCGAATTACATACCAGGGTGACAATTAGCGGTTCTGCGCTTGCGCGGATGCTAGATTAACTTGTCACGAGATTGCTGCCTATTCTGTTTCGGAGAAGCTTAAAGAAATTCAGCGATCCGCTTGAGTTGCTCCATTGACTCGATAACTTCGCGATAAAGGGTGGACGTTAACTCTCGGCCTGACTCAATCGCAGGGTCGTTAACTTTCCTGGTCGGTATTATATGTACACAAAACGATATTGTCGACTTTTCCTCGTGGAATCGCTGGTTTTCTGCCAGCCAAAGATCACGATCGACCTCGCCGTGACGATGACACCAACATCCTGCGTCAGACCATCCATTCCTCTCGAAACATTGATCCTTCGCCCGGGGACGAAGTCTAGTAGTTTGGGCTGAAGCTCGCAAAACGTTCCCCCACTTTCGTCCCGAGGAGCGAAACACTCGATGGAAAAAGCGGATGATCTGCAGGACGGCAGAGTCGCTGCACGAGCGTTGGACGCGCGATAGAACGGATACGAGAGCAGTGTTTTATTCTGAGAGATCAGAGGTGTCGAACGATATTTAGATACCGGAGTATTTATATTTAGCCTCGCGTCGTGACTGCAGCCACGCGGCGATGTAAACATTAATAGAGCGTATTTACTAACTCGGGCGTCATTATACATTCTAATTCGAGGAAACGCGAAGCCGGACCGGGCGCCGCGACAGGTCGCTTTTACAATTCACAATCGCGCCTTACCAGGGGGCACTCCTCCCGTTCCCACTCGCGATTCGCGGGCGTGCAAGTGGAAGATTTCCGAGCGAGGAGCAGAGAGAATCTCTCGCCGGAGATTAATTCGAAAGTTGTAAGGATCCGAAAAGAATAAATGGCCGATACGCGACGGCCGGGTTTCGCAATCCGCGCCGTTTCATTGGGAAGATTTATTGGCTGGGAAAGGTGTTCGAATTGTGCCCGACGAACGGTATATCCCCTCTAAAAATAAATTTCTAAACCGGAGAATGATCGCGCGCGGCCCTGTTCACGAGGAACGCGTGTAGCTGCTGAGGGGTCGGAGGGGGGGGGGGGCGACACAACTCTTTACGCACGGGCGCATGCGTAGAGGCGAGAGTCGCGCGGGCGCAGGCGCGATCGCGACCGGGCAGCTGGTGGGGGGCCTTGCACAGAGAAACAGGGCGGTGCTTTCATTTATTCATAAATCAACAGCGTCTATTTATAGCAGCGACGGACAAATAGCGATAGTTGCGCGCTCGCGTGCACGTTCCCGCGACGTTGTATCCTTGAATGGCGAAACAATCGGATGGAAATTAAATGCGGCCCGACGAAAAGTCGGAGGAGGCCCGCGAGTTGTCGTCCGCGCCGGCGTTCCCTTCCTCGGGACCGCGGGGGGTCGGCTTTTAACCGTCTGCGTCTGGTTTCGCGTTCGGTCAGGGTCGTAGACACCCGTCCGCGATAATTAACCGCCCCCTCGATTCCGCGCCGCCGCGGCGTTTACTATTTCTGGAAAGTTTTTAATTGAATCGCCACCAGGGCTATTCGAGACGGCGGGGAACGCGGTCTCCCCGAGTCCTCTCGAATAAATTACTCCAATTAGAGAGGCCTGCCCCGATACGCTGGTACATGGGCGGGCGAACAAACGACTATGACCTTTAAAAAACTTCCACTTGTCCGTGGCTCCGAATTTTGGCGCCAACACTCCGATACGTTCCATTCCTGCGGAGCAGGCCTGGGAACGATCTCTGGACCAGTCGATCCATCGATTTTCTAATACTCCATGCATTCCCATGCTAGCGATCGGCAATCGCAAGTCAGCAACGTATATGCCGGGGTCGAACGCGTGGAAAAGACGAGGGAGGGAAACGTGTGGATCGCGCTTGGGAAATGTATCGAACAGCCGTTGGGATGGCGCAATGGAACCGAGAAAACGGAACACGGCGGATCCACGCGCATCGGCTGCTCTGGTGGGTGTCGGTGCCTCGGCTGCGACGAACCACCGGTTGCGAGTTGCAGGTTGCAGGTCCGAGCAGAGACGAGCTCGCCACGCGGATGGTGTAGGCTCGTATATGGGACGGGGTACGAGACACGGGATGGGAAGTTGGCCGTAGAGCAGCCAACCAGGCCTGATGCTGGGTGCTGCCGTGTCGGTTGTAGCTGGGTTCGTTCAGTCTGTCGCTTGGCAAAGCAATAGGCCCAGGCTAAATATAGCCTGGCGATAAACATAGGCAGTTAGTGGAGGCACGGTAGTGTATAGCGGCGTCGGTGTATCCGTGGATACACTCGAATGACGGCTACTCCCCTTCTCGTAACGCCGTGGGATTTCGGGCCTACCTGAGGGGCCATTCAAGAATTCCCGACCCGGCCGGAGACGGTGGGCGCGGGCACAGCTGGCAATCGAATCGGCCTGACCCGCTGGAAATTGGAAGTCACGGCGTGCCGCCCTGTCACTCGGTGTAATTAGCCTTTTCGAACGGTGTTAGCCGCGGTTAACGCTCGTTCCATGGTAATGGCTGATCAATATTCCACGGCGTGTTACTCGAGCAGTTCGACTCTCCCACGCGCAATTCGTTCGCTGCGATTTCGCATCCGTCTATAGAACCTATGCAGACGCTGGGCTTCGGTGAATAGCGACTACGAGCACCATGCTTGAATAACTTGCGCCAAAATGCCACCTCGAAGCGAAAAGTGACCACGATTACGGCAGCACCCGATGACGGGCGGGTGACCAGTGGTTTCGACAGAGAAAAAACAACGTTCCTTTTCTCGGCCGTCCGTGGAATTGTTTGCTGAAGCGTCACGGTAATAAAAATTGTTGTGTCTTGTTTTTTTTTTACCTCTCGTCGGGACTGATTAACGCCCCGGCCGATTTCGTGGTTTTCTCCAGCCGCGAGAGTCGGCGGAGGAACAACGGCTTATTCTCCTTCCTTGATTCGATTCGCCGTTTCTCGACAAAGCAATACCACCGCCGGGGTCTAAATATAGGCGGGCCGATAAACACAGACACTTGGACATATGCTCCGCGCTGATAACGGATAGTCGTTGTAACACGGTTGCTGTAATATCGTTCGCACCGCCGTAATACTACATGATTTACGTTGTTTTCGCGACGCGATTAGCGGCAAATATTGACCGACCCTGATACCGACCCGCGCGGCCGGCCGGGCCGGGCCGCTCGGATCCGCGCGAATTTAAGGAGGCTTCGCTCCGGCAGAGATAACGGGCACATTTGTGCAAAGTGTACTTTGTCGGTGTCACGGAGCGTCGCGATAACGCCGGAGGCCTCGCCGGATCGCCTCTGATCCAAGGAACAATTACAGAGAAATAACGCGGGGCGAATTCCTTGCTGATCAAGTAAACGCCGCGAGCCTCGCCTCTAAAAATGTACTTAAGCGAGCAGTAAATTGCGTCACGCGAGTAGAGGCCTCCTCTCTGTCTATTCCCCAGCGAGCGCCCCGATATCTCTCGTTCCAGGCAATTACGGGACGAGAAGAGGAGAGGACGAGATGCCGCCACTCAAAATTCCACGCTGCTTTACGAGCCGGGGGATCGGGACGGTAAACAAACGCGCTAGCTGTTCCGCAAATTATCGGCCGGCCGTCGCGGGAAATTATATTTAGAACGCGGCATTAGGCTTAACGCGGCGATAGAGCGAGCTTAGCCGACGACAAATTAAGGCGATTGCGACGGAGCCGTCGCGGCTCGTTAAATCGCACGCACTTCGCGTATCTCGCGCGGAGCCACCGCTTATGCCGGCGCGATCGAGATTTCACGATGATCCACGCACGACGGACGCTCGTTCGGATCGTTCTGCCTGGAGTGAGCCGTAAAATGCCGCTTTTTATCGCGGCTTCCCCGGCTGTCAACGGAAACGACGCGAGGAGCGCTCGACGTAAACGCTCCGTCGCGTGGATATAGAGGCTTTTTCACGCGATTCTATCATCCAGGCACAGTTATACGTTCCTCCAGGACTATTAACTTAAGTGGGGACGCGCTCCAATCGCGGAAGCGGGACTGGCGAATGTCGCGAGTTAGCTACTCCGAAGAATGATCGAGGCCGATGAACATGTTCGGGAATGAGATCGGATCTTGGCACGGGAACCAGGAAGACCGACGGTCTCGTTATCGCGAGCAGGAGTGATGCACGAGCGGTAAAACTTGACCTTTACGTGAAATTGTCAAGGGGCCGGGAAAGTAGCCAGGGCGACGACTTTGCGGTGACAATATTTCACGCAACTTTCAGCGATAACGATGATCTATGCGCAACGAATCGGCCAGTGTTATATTCGCTGCGCGGGTTGACGTATTCCGGCGTTTCCCTCGTCCCGTTACCGCCGGGGAAGATAAAAATTGCTCGAGTTGTAGCGTCTGATAGATAGAGACAAGTTGGGGTCTGTTCGCGAGACAAGATGGCAAAGCGTGCTGATCACGTGCTCGAATCTTCCTACGGATAAGCTGACCATGATGAGGCAGACGAAGAAATTTCGTTTATCTGCGTACCAGAAGAGGCCACGAACGACGCCGCGCCTCGTAAAACGAGGGAAGAACAACGCCGGCCGACCATACATTCTTGTTGACCGAATGAATACGCGTCGGTACGCTGGGCCCATAATTGGTGCCGGCCAATTAAGGGTTAATTGAGTGTATTTTAGCCTGAAACCAGCCGCGTCGTCGTTACTTAAGGCGGCACCCACATTAAAGCGAAGCTCGGCAGCGTCGAAATAACGTTCCTGCCGCTTTCTACTTTAACATCCGCCTTGATTCCGCGCGCGGGGCAGGCGGTTTATCCGGCGATTGATTTATTCGCGATATATTAGCCGTTTCATGGGTGTCGACAGAGGTAAGGACGCGACGAACAGGCCGGAGAGAAGAGGCTTAAAGCGTGCCGACAAGTATGTACTTGGAGCGGCTCGCTAACGAAGTTTTCTGTCGGTGAAAAAAGCTTCTGCAGAAGGATCTTCAGTAGCGGACGATAGTCCTTGCGAATGCTTGCAGTGTAACGAATCCGAGGAGCTTCGGCTGACGAATCTAAAGCCCCGAAAAATCTGTCTCCGAGTTCGATCCAGTGGTATACGGAGCCTGCTATCAAGGAGTCTAATTTCAGCAGCGATCCTTGAACGCAGACAGCAAGTCGAAGCCAAGGTCAAAAAACACGTTAGTCATGATGGATCGAAGCGTGCACCGTGAATCACCACGGTACACAATCGTGAAAACTAGAATGGCTGGGAGCTTTGCTCGTTGCTTGTCGAGCCTGCCATCGGTGAGATCGGAGAGGGAGTTTTTCAGCGAAGATCGCCTGGGCAAGAAGATCGCGACTACACTCGAATTTGAATCTCTGTCTAGCTCTAACTTTGGAGAAACCACCGAGACTGGACGTTCGGAGTGTGCGAAAGCTGAGATCGAAGCATTGGAGAAGCTAAGCTCGATGGAAGCAGCTTTACTTCGCGCTGTTCTTCCAAAGAACTCCGTATAAATACTCAATAATTGATCCTGTCCGTGCGATATTACGTTGTAGGAGTGCCGCGTTCTTTCTTCCTGCCGGCAGAGCAGAAGCGGACACGAGCCGACAATGACGGTGCAAACGAGTCGGACGGACTCCTGGTCGCCTGCGAAACCAGTATTCTTACACTCTGTTCACTCTTTTATCCCCGCGATGCTAAAAATAGAGTTTACTCCAGTAAAAACGTGTCCGCGTTGTCTTTTTTCCCCCGACCGTGATGAATGGATCTCTCGCTCCTCTGCGCCTCTCGAACCGCCGCCGCCGCCGACCATTATATCCTTCTGGTGGTTAGCCGACGATTTCTGGCAGGCATCTATTCGACTGGCTGGTTATGTAAAAACCAATTGACCCAGTTATTGGGAAATTGCGCTTGCACGCGAGTAACTGACTGGTGCAACAACGAGCACCCTGTTCCGTCCAACACTGCCACGAAATTCGACCGTGTCTATTGGATTTCCAGGACTTCCAGCAGCGGACAGCCAGGCCAGACGATTCGACGCGGGCAGACTCGAGGAACACCCAGAAATATTCGGGATTTCAGAGAACTGCAAACCGACAGGCGACGACTTACGGCGATGAGAGTTCGCCGGAACTCGGCCCGAGAGATTACCATTATCGATGAATTTCTCAACGTTATGTCATCCCGTGTTAACCTTGCGTAACAGCGTGGCTAATCGATGTGTGCGCGTGCAGACAATTTCCCGATAAAAGGAGGAAAGGAGACACGCGAAAGGACCTGCGACGAGGCGCGAGCTCGTGCACCAGGTTAATTTTACGTAATATCACGGCGCTTAGAGTATCGCGCGGGGCCTATCGAGCGGGCTCGGCCAATGGCGTCCAGCAGCTCGTAAATTCCTCACGCTATCGCGATATATTTAACCCGGCGATAATGTAGCAAACAAATCGTATCGTTTTGCGGGGAACCGGTATTCTCACGGTCCATACCCGCTCGTCCGCGTTCCCCGTTTCTAAAGATAGCATATATAGCCCGCGATGCCGCGCGCGCGCGTCGCGTCGGCTCCCGCCGTGCAACCTGCCCGATGCATCTCGTGCGGCCAGAGATTCGCTGTTCCAGAGGAAATTGCTGGTGATTACCACTGACCCTTTTATTACAAACGCCTCGACAGTCCGACTGCCCAAGATCGACGCGCGATCCTCTTCCCCGCAAAGGATTGAAGAAATAACCCGTGGAAGGAACCCTCGAGCTGTTGTCGAATGGCAAAACTGCACGAGACGCGACAGTGTCGATTTCGTGGCAGCGATATAAATAAACGCGGAACCTTGAACTTCGGATGCCAGTAGAACGGTGCATTTGTAAGCCAGACATTTTATCGAGTCGTGTCACTGTTCTATTCGATGTGTAGTATGTAAATCGTGCGAGCCTCGCGGCGAGGACAGAGTACGATTAGCGGATTCAAGTAGCGGAATAACGATTGCCAGGAGTGATCAGCTCTGTCACTGGGACGCTCGTATCAGGGAATAGGGACGGCAGAATGCTTGATCTGCTCCACTGAATTACGGAATCAGCAGCGAAAGCCGCGGCTAGTGCTTGGGAATTATTTGCGACATTTCTGTGGCCGGAGCGCATTGGCGAGCGCGAGAGGATGGTTGGTGACTGTACGGTGATATCGAGAGTATGGTCGATCGTCGTTGTTCGCGCGTTTCTAAACATAGCTCGACGATTACTTCATCGTGGAAATCACGTAACGTCACTCGAAAGAGAGATATATAATGTGGGTCGGTGTCGAGGAGACGAGGAAATGGTAGCGCGGAATAATCGTTCTCGCCAGTGGTCGAACGTGTCGGCGTCCCCGCCGGCTCGCCCCGCGCCACCAGCGACGCGAGTCAAACGTCACAATTAAACTTTTTCCCATGCACGTGCACGTGTATAAATAATGCATCGCCGACGCCGAAGAAGTGTACCGTCCGCTATTACCGGACCGATAGCTACCGCAGAAGCGCTATTATTACGCTGGGTATTGCGCAAGATGAAAGTATCGCAATGCTACATCACGCCTACACGCGCGGGGAATCTCCGAGGCGCTCGATGATGCACCGTTGCGCCATTTCGCAGCCGAAATCCCTTCTTAGAACCTAAACGGAGGAACTTGTGTGTGAATCTGCTCAAGATACAAAGAGCTTGCTCCACCCACGTTTCCTGCCGCTGAAAGCGCGCGAACGCGTTACCGCGAGATCGTTGCCAAGTATGTAAGTGTCCCGTTCGGAGTGGCCCTAAACGCGTTAATTCTCCTGGAAGCAGTGGAAGCCGAAAGTAAAGGGAACGGAGCGGCTGGGTGTCAGGCGGACGAGTCAGGACAACGACGGGCTGACACCAAGCCGGACCAGGTAAGCGTCCGTTCGAGTGCGTGGGGCATCAACAGGCTCGGCTATAAATAGACAGCGAAGGTCAGGGGAATCAGCAGTTTTCATGCAAATGCGCCATCGATGGAATAATATAGCTCCTTTGCGGGGAGAGCCGCGACCGGCTCCGGTTACTCGGGCCTCTCCGCTCGCCGGGATCGTTACGATTTAATCCGTTTTCGATTCACGGATTAACGCGCCTCCCTCGGCGAAACCGCCACCCCCATTGTGCGGCACGAGCGTGCCACGATTTATACCCGTAATTGATGTTGTTTACCCGCGCGACTTCCACTCGATGCTACATCATCGGCGGGCGGCCGATTTGAATTGGTGATTCGGCGGCGGAGGTGAACGGAGGATGACACGGTGAATACTCTTTCGCGTCCAGCGGAGGCCTCGCGATCCACGAGGAAGCCGCTCCAGCCAAGTTGCGGGATTTTCGCGACGCTTGGACAGGCTGAGGCCTTGTTGACGGCGTTCACGGCGGCGGTTCGCAGCACGCGAAACATTGTCGCCAGTTAAAACCGAGGCTCTCGAGTTTCAGCGCGTCTTGCTTGCCGAGTGAATGCTTCAAATCGAGTTACGTAAGGTCCCGAAGGGTAATTCGACGTGGAGTCGCTAACGCGCGGACCCTCGGCAATATTGCAAGCGAAATTGCGGGCAATCTTGGTACAGATTCTGAAGCGGACTGGACTCGTGATCTAGAGACGCGGCAGCGTCTCGACGCCGAGTACATGTTTCGACACCCTGTATATGTCGACTGTCGCTACCGCTATTATTTACTTGTCGTCTGGCTAATCCAACCTAACCTGAAACTTATATCATTAATATTTCATCGCGCCTGCAATATTTTCTAAATGTAAATGCATTTTTCTTATGTAAACCGCATATAAGCTTTCGAATAAGACCAAATTCAATAAAATCGGACCACGCATGATAGAGATATCGTAATATCGTCTCATGGATCAGTAGGAAACGGTAATATTTTTCTTCTGATTCTCCTCCTTCTCCAAGAAATTTTTCGTCAAACATAAGACGAATTTACGCGTTACACGCACACCTTCGACCAAAACGAAACCAACACTTGTTTCGTTCTTCGTTCGTCGACTCTCGGAATTATTCGGCAGGGATCGTCGGCCGTCATTGTACATACCTATTTTTTAAATATACCATTGAACTTTATAATCTATCAATCTTAAACTTCCAAGTGCCAAATAATGTTAGTGGTCTAAATTAGAAGTGTCAGGAGTTTTTACACTAAATAGGAGACTGAATTATTGTCTCAATTAACCAGATAAGTCGCCAATTTTTTTTAATAGATTTCTTATGTAGAGTCGCAGACTTGGAAGTTGTCCGGAGAAAGTTCGACAGAGAAGCATCTTCTTTCGTACAAGTTTCTGGAAATTTGTACCATGCATGTACAAAATAATATATTGTAGTAACAAATTGCATTGCATTTAAATTGCCAGATATTTTTATACCAGCAATTTAGAGTTTTTATGTAAAGTTTATATTATAGAAGTGAAGTGGACGCACAGGACTTGGATAAAAATGAAGGGGACGCACAGTCTTGGATAGAAATGAAGGAGACGCACAAGCTTGTATAGAAGTGAAGGGGATGCACAAGCTTGGAGGTTGTCCGGCGACGATTAGATAGATAGAGTATCTTGTTTCGCACAAATTTCTGGAAATTTGTTAAATAAGGTAAATCGACAAAATTTGTCAAAAAACATAGCATTAAGAATTAAGAAATTTATGGCGTACTGCTTGCAATGTAAAGTAAGTCACATTAGTGAAGCAAGTACGCTGAAAATGCATCTCCCTCGATACTTTCCAATCTTTTACGAAAGATATTCGTAATACTTTATTAAAATCCACAGTAGTTGCTACACTATTCATTAATTTTACTAGTTTCCCACTAACAAAATTTCAATTCACCAATAAAAATATCGGTTCTCTTAATTCATTCTCGCTAAATTACCATTAGCATTTTTTAAATTTCCTGCAACAAGGCATCCTGCATTTTTATTTCCTAAAAATCTGACTGCGTTTCTAATATGTATATGTATATGTTTATGCATTTTCGATTGTGAGGGAGTTATTGTAAATTATTAATACTAAGACAATTAACATTTTTTCGGTTTCGCAGCGCCAAGTATTTTGAATAAAGTATTTATTCATATTAAGATATTTATTTGTATAAAAATATTTCTGCTTAATATTATTTAATACATTTTTCGCTTTGTATAAATAGCCATTGTGAGTAATGGAATTTTAGCTGTGTATATGTAGTTGTGTCATCTTAAGCGCAGTTGGAAAGCATCTTTATGTACTTGCAGCTCATTTTGATTTCACATCTTTTTTTATTTTGTAATTATTATTATCTTCTATTTTTTGCGATTTATTTGATTTCATGTACTTGGCGTAATTTTTCCACTTTTTTTTTGAAGTTTTTTATGGGGATAGCCCATACAGTCCGCCAAGAATGCGGCCTAGCGTGCTGCTTCTAATACCGAGCGTCCCAGCGTTCCTTCATCAAAGAATTCTGCGATCCACCTGCGTTCCACCACGATTAACGATGCACGTAGTTAGACCATACTTCACGTTTCAACGATCCCCGCGGATTCTGGGTTACCGCGGCGCAATCTTACTTTTACTTCCTCGTTAACGCGCAGGACGCTCGAAAAGACAGATGCACCGCGACACTTCAACGGCTACCAGCTTTTAAAAGCACAAGGGTTCCAGCGACACGTGAGCGGTACGCGAAAGCGTCGACTTTCTTCCTTTTGACGAATGTGCCGAGTTTTTCCAGCAGCCGCCGACAAATGCACTCAGCAGCCTGATAGTTTTCCGATACGCGGAGACGTCATCGTCTCCGCCGCCGGTGCAATCAACAGGTGGTTGCACCAACCGCGATGCAGTGACCCGCGCGAGTGCATTCGCTTACGCGCGTGTGCGTGGATGAGTGCGTGTGCACGTGCACCAAGTATCTCTTCAGCTCACTTATCGAAAGTTCCCACTGGTTCCCGTGCTACCCGTATACCGCTCGTTACGAGAGCTTCGCATAGGTGGGCATTCAGGCTCCGTGTCCACCTACAGGTATGTACCTAAATGGGTAGCCGTGATTCTGGTGTACAGGCTGTCCCAGGCGAGCAGGTCCGCGAAGTGTCTCGAAGCTGCGACCCGCCAGACCCAATTTCATCTGGAAAAAGTAGCCTCGCGCGGATCGTCACCTCCCCTCGTCGGCTACTTTTGGACGAGGGAGTTAAAAGCGTCTCGAGAGAGCCGCGCGTTTCGACGGAAATAGTCTCCCGACCGTTGTCGGCGGATACTCGCCGTGGGGAGAAAATAAACCGTCGGAAACGCGAATATAGACCGCGTAAATATCCGGCGGCAGAGGATAAAGCCCGTGCCTCGCCGAAATCCAACAACGAGCGGCCGCGCGGAGAGTAGGCCCCGTTGTACGAGCGCGCTGAGCCCACCGGGCCCGCTAACGAGTGAAACTAGGTGAAAGTAAGAAGCAGTAGGCTCTCCTTATGCGCCTTGTCCATCGTGTGCTCCAGAGAAGGGCCGATATTTACGATTAAAATCGGCGAGCGACGACTATCGTCGTCTTCGGAGGCCTCCGATCGCCTTCGTCCATACCTGCCCCGTTCCCCGGCGAAACGATCGGCGTTCTCGCGTGTCCGTTTCATTCTCTTACGACCTCCAATTAACATAAATTAGTCTGGAGGCCTTTTTACGTCCACGTACCACTTTCTCATATTCGAAGACGCCGGAATCGGGCGAGAGTCCTCGAGAGTCCGTCCTTACGACTTCCATCGAGGAAATGTCGTTCTCCTTTTTTTATTCCCCTCCATTCCGGCCTCTCTGCTCGTACACTGACCATCGATTCCTCCTGCGGAGGGAACCCGATCGTGACCGCGTGGGCTAAATTTCATCGAGGAGAGGGACGCGCCGTCGTGACTCGTCAGCGACGCGCGAAACTTTCCACCTGCGGACGTTGTACGATCGCCAGGCGAGCGGACTTTTCCGTGGGACGGTCAACCAGCCGCGCCAGGAACCTCTGACACCGTGGTCGCATTCACGGGAATGCGTAACCCGCAGGCGGGCAAGTCGGTCATCTCGGGGTCGACTGTGCGCTCGTGGCACATGCTAGCAGTTGTGGCAGCAACTTCCAAAGAGTTTAGGGATTCATGGGACTCGACAGGGTCAATGAATCCCACGGAAATACCTCTTCGAGGATTCTCGGGCGAAGAGGATGAACTCGACTCGTTCGGGCGGATAGGGCAGACCGATCAACCGGTTAAAAATAGGCGGCACATTCGTGACATGTGTTTTCTAAATTGCCGCGTGTAAACGACGCTCATTTCGAAGCGCCCGCTTCACCGTAATTTCTTCCATAAATAACCTTCGATTCCAAAGTTTCCATCGGGCCACGACGCCACGAATACGTTACGATCAACAGCCCGTCGTGAGCTTGGGGTACTTAACGGCTAGGACAGGAATGTTTGGAAGGAGCGGGCACATACGCGAATTAAAGCTAGATTCGTAGACCGGGCCCCGTTGGAACTAATTGGAATTAGGAGTACCTACGTCGAATCTGATTGGCACGAAATAGGCTTTGTCCACTCCGTTCAAGTTGAACCGGTTAGATTCAGTTCGCTCCGCAACGAACGCGTTCCTAGATCCTGGTCGGTCGAGTGTGTTAGAAGTCGCGGACCCAGGATAATCTACGGCTTAAGATAGGCCGGACCCCGCGATAAGTCAGACCTCGTGATAGCCTGAACACGGCGCACGGCGTAACCTAGTGCTAGAAAAGTTCGATCTCAGCTGTTCTAATCTCCGAGTCCTCGGTTTTGCCGGGCCTCGGAGCGAAGATGAATTGGGCCCCCAGCCGGAGATCAATGCCAGCTCGCGTGTTTCGTTACGGCCGAAACAAAGAGCGTGGCTAAAAGCATCGACAGAGGGGCATGGTGAACGGGGCGGGATGCTAATTTTTCAGCCGGTCGATCCCGAAGCCCCGAAGCGCAGGCAATCGCGTGTTCCTCTAACGTCGCACGCACGAAAGCTACGAAACGCGTGCACACACACACACACACAGCCGCGCGGAAGCAGCCCGTAATTATATTGTCACGCCGCGGGTGTTCAATTTGTCGGCCCACATCCGCCTCCCCCGCGTTCGTTAACCGCCTCTGAACCGCTCCACGGTCAACTTCGGACAAATTCGACACCACCTTCGTCAACCCTGCAAGTCCTGCAACCCCGCTGTTCTCACGGTGGGCGAAGCCTTGCAGGGTAAGTCGAAGCCGAGGTTCGCGTGACAGCAATTTACCATATTCTGACGGTCCTACGACGATCGAGGTGCAGAGCTATGGAATGGTCAGTGGGAATCGCAATCAGAAGGCAAATGGATCGCGATACGAAGATCCTGATTCCGCGAGGGAGGCGCACCGCGTAAGCGATCTCTTAAATAGCGTTAAAAGTACTCACATAACTAATCATGGGTATGTTGTGGGACTGAGCGACTATGGCTTCAACGTAGCACGAGCCTTCTGGTCCAAAGAAGGCTCCAACCCCGTCGCAGATCATGTCGATCATTGCCTTGGTGGCTTCCACGGTTTCTCCCCTCGTGTCGCTCCATCGCATCACCAGCCTCACGTTCGGTAGTATGTGTGGATCGCTGTTGATCTGCAAGAAGAAAGAGACGCCAACGTGAAAACGCCACGCTCGATACTTAGAGTCGCGGGCGTAAACGTCCGACGTGTTCGATTTTCCAATTCCCTCGGTAGGAGAGACAAATTTAACGTCGTCCCACGCGAATCGTTATGCGTTATGCAAGCCATTACGAGGCCGCCCATCTTTGGGCATACGATATCGAATTAGAATAATTGGACGATCCCACGATACGCTCGTTCCCGATTGCCATGCGCCGGTCGCGCACGGTTTGTTTCCCTTAATTGTTTCCAGCAATGCCCCTCGGCCCCTGGTAATTACGTTGCCATAACTTCGATCATGAATATTCAATTCTCGTCGTAATGACGACGGACGCCGTAACGGGGTGTATAAATCACGGGTCCAGGAATAACGTAGGATAAGGGACCGACGGGGCAACAATTGCAGCCTGGTCGAAACAATGCTCCGCCGATCGGCATCGATTTCTACCACTCGTTTCAAGGTACGCATAAATTCCTCAGCCGAGCCGCTGACTTTTTAGTGACATTTCTTTGCCATCTCGAAGGTGATTTCTGCCCGTAGGAGCGTCGATTAAAGTTCAATTCTCCGACTCTGTTGCATATACATCATACACGCGGCGCGAGAGCACGGTTATTATGCAAATTCGAATTCCAGCAAACAATGCTTTTCCAAGTAGAGTCACCTCTCCGCGTCCAGCCAATTTACGTGCCTGGCAATGCGAGGTGAAGTTACAGCCGCCTCCGGCGTCGATGAGAAGTTCGCGCACAGCCGATAGATCCTTTTGCAGGCCGCGTTTCGCGTCACCAGTGCGCACGGTACCTACTTATTTCCGCGGAAAGGTCGACTCGAACGGCGAAAGGTCATACCCAGCGACAGATTGAATTCTCCGCTGCACAGAGGTTGAAAAATTGGCCGATCAAGGAGCTGGACGCGAGATCAGAATCTCGGCTCCATTGTTCGCTGGACGATCGCTTCGACCAATTCAGCTGCTTAGGATTAAACTTAACGCACCAAATGGCGCGACGCCTACGACAAGGTTGACTCGACAAACGTGGCTTCCTCGATCACGTAGAGCGGCCACTCGAAATTTCAACTGTGTTGATCGTGATTGAAAATTCCGTCCACTCGAAGTTTAACCATTTAACGAAGACCGTAACCTTGCTCCGAGCCAGCGTGCCGCAACGACGTCCCCGCATAAATCCTTCACTGTCCTGTTCCAGAAACGGCGGCCGTTCGTACCGCAAGCAATGTATCGGTTTTCCCAAGATTTCTAGACCTGATCTGTCGCGTGCACGGCGGAAAAGAGCGCCGACGCGACGGCTTAATTACGCTCGCGCATTGTTCCCGGGAACGGATTAGAAACGCGATGCAATCAATTTGCGCGGTATTACCTACGCAACGCGTCAGCCACCGGATGAAATGGGAAAATGGACGGGCGGTGAACGTGCGGATTTTTGCAGCTTCGCCCAGCCACGACCGTGGGGAACCGTTAAAACGGTTCCAAAGGAGCGTTATAAAAAATCATTGCTCTTCCCGTTGGATGGCTCGCATTCCTGATTTTGCACCTGCCCCGCCGATGACCAAATTCGTCCGATGGAATGCGAATAATAAGATGCGTCTGGCGCGTACATGCAGCCGGCAACGGTTTCGAGATCACTCCATTAGCGAGCAGACGATGGTTCCGCACTCGCTTCGAATAGAGATCTCTCTGAGACTGTGACATTTGCCGAGGAGATACGCGATATGCAAACGCCAATTATGTGAAACGTTGGCTGCACGGAGGACACCTTAGGCTAGTGGAGGATTTCTCTGGAGAGCTGTCCGAGCATGAAACAATGTAACAGCGGCGTCCGCTTGCGTCGTTGCCACTGGCAGGGTTTCACCAATCAGCTTATTTTCGAGTAATTGAAGGGCGTCCGGTCGTGGAAGGCTGTACCCAGCCGAATGCCAACCTTCAGGGACGATGAGAACGACTCTGCCACCGGAATTGACACGACGCGTCGCTAGTCCGGCACCGCGAGCTGATTTATTCAAGGTATGGGTAGTCAAATCGAAGGGAATTGCAGAGCGAATGCCCGAAGAGGGAACCGAGTGACTTTTGAGCGGCGTAATTAGGTATGACTGTTTTGTTTTAGTTCGGGAGAATAACGAACAACCCAACGTCCACGGTCCCCGTCAGTGAAATCATTTCGGATGATTCACCGAGGCCCGGCAAAGGCTGTCGGGTACCAGCGACCGCCTTCAAGCGTTGAAAACGGCCCGGGAACGTTTCATTGCACGCGAGATCGCTAATCAATGCACTCGTTCTATTTACAAATCTCGCGGGCGCGCGCGCGGCATCGGCCAAACTAGTTTACGTCGTGGGAGTGCGTCATAGCGAATTCCAGCATTTTTCTCTGCAAATATCCCCGGACAGCGAGCCGGACAAGAGGTGCACCTGCGCGCGCTATTGAATCGAACGGACAGGTAGGCATTAGGCTCGGTTCACATGTCCCGAGCTAGTCATCTAGCGCGAAACTCACGTTCTTTAATGACAAGTTCCAATGAGAAGTAATGACAGAGTCCTTTCGATATTGGAAGCCAGAAGTTTCGTAATCTGTTTCGGGGGAACAGCTTCGCTGACCAGGCAGGCCCCTCGGATAGCTGATTATCGAATTGTGCTCTGGGTTACGAAATTTCAATATTTAAAACTATCAAGTTTCGGGTCCAAAGTACCTACCGGTCAGTCGCGGACCACCGTGGAATATAAAGTTAGACTCGGGTGGCAACGATGAAACGTTGACGCCACCGATCATGGGAGAACTTTCACCGTCGCGCTAAAAATACGTCCTCGCGTTATTTCCTCGCGAGAAGTCGGCTGTCGGAGGACCGATACGAAATAAAAGCCTCGCCTGACGAGCCCGCGCCGAAAATAGCCGCTGGATCGCCAGACGCGCAGGTTGTGTTCGATATAAAAATAAAATTCTGCGCGGCGCGGTATCGCGAGCTCGCGTGAACCTAGCTTTATCGTAATCGCGAGAACACGGAGGCCGACATTGCGATCGCGATGCTTACTCTTGCGTGGCATATCGAAGTACATAAATAAACGGGCGCAAAGCTCGTTTCCTGCACCTTTCGAGCTGGCTGAGCGCGCGTTACGCGATCGCGACCTGTTACCTTCGAGCGGGGACCACGCGAAATTCCGCCCCGAAACTAGAACACGGAAGTCGTGGCACGGGGGCGACGATTTCGAGGATCCTTCTTGTATAAAGCTAACCCTTTGCCACGCTGAACTGTTCCGCAGTTAGCTGGGGCCCTTCGAAGCTTGGTGCTTCGTGCATTTGGACCCGAATAGCCTGGGGGTTACAAAAGCGTGGGATTTACTGTGTCTAGCCCCGAACCGAGCGTGAAATCCTTAACCTTCACTCTGTGTACTAATAGTTTAACGTTAACCGTGTACAGCGGTATAATTAGACCCCACGCGTTTTCAGTCCCAAATGTACAGAAAAAGCTGTAGCTGCGTAAGTTTTTGCGAAGTTTGATTAATTTTTAAGAAGTGTACAAAACATTAAACCATTTAATTTAAAATACAAAAGTTAAAAGTTGTATATAAATAATAAAAAAATAAGTCTAAGATGCATCGTTAGAATCGGTGCGCATTATTTCTTCATCGTGAATTTCGGTGTTTATACATTTGTCGCAAATATTGTTACTATGATTTTTACATGTTGGTTGTTTACAAATGTAGCAGCTGAAGCTTATTTCTCTTACTGGTGCTGGGTTCGGTGGAAACAAAATAAATAATCACACTCTGAACATATGTTATTGTACTAATTAGCATCATCTTTATAATAAAGAAACACTATAATGGAATCAGGAACCCCCATCAAAAGAGAGTGGACGGAATAACCCAAGACCTGGGGAGTCGGCGGTAGCCGAGGTGGCTAAGGCAGTTGGCTAGCGCGCAACGAATCTGGAGAACGCGGGTTTCGAGTCCCCCGTCCAAGGCTTTTCCCCTTTTTCCGTAATCCTACATAATTTACCTAACACTTACCACTAATTCAATAAAAAACCTATCTTACTTCTTTGAAACGTAAGCAAAGACCGAATTGAAACTGCATTAAACCATTAATTAGAGATAGAGATTCATGATTATTGGCGTGCATATGGACCCCTGTACACGGTTAAGCGCTCAGGTGCCTTTGATGAAGGCTACTACTGCATTCAAATTCAGCGATTTCAATGAAATTTTTAACAAATTCTGTGTGAAAAATATCAGATATAGCATTCCTAAAAGATACTAGGGAATGTTTCCATTTGTTAATTTTTTATTTACGTTTTTATTAGCTTGGGGTCTGTTTGTACCCCTGTCCGCAGAGTGAAGGTTAAGCAGCGATCGAGAAGAACGCGGCGCGGCGCGTCCGAAGAGAAGAGCAACTCGGCCCCTCGTGATCGCCCCGCCGAGATACCGATATCCCCGAATAATTATCGGCGTAACCGCAATCCATCTTTGACGTAACTTGTTATTTGCAAGTAGAGCCGGACGCGCTGTCCGGTGCGATACGATCGGCTGGTTATTTCGACGATTCCCAGAGGTTCCACGGCCCTTTCCTTGTACGCGCGGTTACGTACGGTTGCAGGTCGCAAAAGAGCGCCGGGGTTTGGGGTAGGAGGCAGGTTTGGGAGAAAAAGGGCGAAGAAAGCAGGGGAAGGTGGAAGAGGAGGAGGTGAAGGGCACCGGGGAGGCGGGGGGAGGAGAAGGTTTCTCGATCGCGAGCGAATTCTTCTCACGGTTGCGAGAGCGCAGTTTCGTCGGCGGACGCGTGGGCGGACCGGCGAATAATGCCGGTCTTGTATTTTTAAACCCTCGCACGAATCGGCATCTCCGGGGAGAGATGCCGGGTCACTCTGCACGTTGCAGCTCCCGCTGCAGCGCGCACCTTTCTCTTTTTCTTCTCTTATTCGGCCCGGGAGAGGCTCGCCACGCCGCGCTGCGCCGCGCCGCGGCCGGCGAAAACGATCTCACGGTCCCTGCTCGCGCTCGCTCCATCGCTCCACCGTTCCAGGCACTCGCGCGACCGTTCGCGTACGCTCGATCCCCGTCGAATGAATTATCGAGCCTTCCAGAGCGTGGAACGCCGCGGCGACGACCGCCCGGAGGAAAAAACCCCGAGAGACAGGGGGCCCGCGATATTGCCGGCGTTACTTTTCGGTAAGCCGGGGATTCGCCGTGGGAACCTGGGACCTGCTACCGCAATTAGGACCCCGCTAGGGACCACGGGGCGAGCGCTCCTTTCCCAAACCGATATCCTCCTGTCACGAACGGCGCAGCTTCGAATCGAGGCTTTTTCAAGCTCACTAGATTCGTTGACGATAGGGATCGGAATTTCAACGGTACGCTAAGGGACGTTGGACTTGGCATAGATGCGTGGAAAAGCTCACCTCGTCAAGGGCCATGGAGAAGGCGCCCGAGATGGCGAGGCCCTGACGGTCCTTGAGGTCGCCTTTGATGGCCGTGAGGTATCCAATGGTAAGGTTGTGCTGCTTCTTCGGTGGTATGGTTCTGTTGAATGTGGACCTTGGGTACATTTGCCTGGACAGGGCCGGCTGCCACTCGGCCCCGGGTAAACCTGGCGGCTCGCCCAGGACCAGAGGGTTGCTGGCCAGCAGCAGCAACACCAGCAGGGCCCGCGAGCAGCTGCCGTTCGGCCGTGGCCGCAGCCGCTGCTGTTGCTGTTGATCTTGCCGGTGCCGGTGCCGTCGGTTGTGTTCCTGATGGAGTTCCTGGCGACGGGGAGGCCTGCGGCGGCTCGGCTGTACTGGCAGGCCGGGGCGCATGGCCGCCACCGCCACCGCTCAGCACCGCCTCCCTCCCGCTCACCTGCAATTCAAAATTACCCCCACGTTACTCATTAACTTTCCTAGACACTCGCAAACACGGCTGAGAGGAAAAGAATTCGTCGACAAGCTAAAGTCGCCCGACAATCTCGGCTTCCAAGTTCGAACTATTTTCCAGCCATTTCGTCGACGGATTCTTTTCCTCTTGCGTTTCAGTTTTTTATTTATTTTGGAGTTCACGTATACAGCGCGAAACGGAGCACTCTTCCGAAAGAATGCGCCTCGTAGGTACCCAGGAGATCAATGAACAGAGATGGTCCCCGACGGTGTTAGTTACGGTCCCCCGGTCTCAGACTTCCATTTTTATTATATTATCGCCTTGCTCTCCGCGAATACACCGATGTTATCGCCCACTCGCATATTTTTAGCAACTTGCCCGGCCACACTGTTAATAATTCCTAAGTAGGAGTTGTGCAACGAGACACAAGTGGTTGACTTACATAGAAGTACCGTTCCGACGCTATCTTCCCGGCTGAATGCACTTATCATCAGCCAGCACTTATTCGCCTGAGTCATCGTATGTGCCATCTGCGCGAAGCTAATAATAACTGATATCCCTAAAACGATATATGTGTGTACCTAACTCGCTCGCCGCTCGCCGACTGCAACTCCAACGTCTTCCTGTACATCCAGATTTTCCATCGCGCGACCGCCGCGTGCGCCGTTCCCACACGCGAGCCATTAAAATTTAAACGCCATCCACGATTAATCACGTCGCCGGCCTTGCTACGGGACGCCAGATTAAAAAGTGAGTCAGGTCGCTCGGGAAAGAATACGTCACGCGCTAAGCTATTATCTCGTCGATCGGATATCAATGATCTCCAGGAAATCCTATGTCAGAGATAGAGTCAGCAACGGAAAGCACCGCGGACAGAACCGCCTCAAGCCACTCCGAATGACTCTATCCTCCACTTAGCTCGAACGATCTGATTCGATACAGAACACCTCCGTGCACGCGGAACCAAGATCGAGCTCCGTTTCACGGAAACGCTCTCGAAGGATCGGTTTTGAGGAAGCGTTCCACGGAGGCCACATAAATAACGCTCGCGAATCGATCAGCTTGCCACTATACTCAGATATCGCGCGTGAAATGCGTCTGAGAATATCAGGACGATTGACATTCTAAGTCACAGCCAGTGAATCCAATTCACAGTGGCGGATTTGTGTATAGGCTAAGTAGGCTGCAGCTTCGGGTAGCAAATTTTGGGGAGCGACAAATTTTGAACGAAAGAAATTGGGAAAGATTTAAACACAGAGGCTTGAGACAATTTTTAAAAAAATTCACATCTTTTTCATATAGCGAATTAGCAATAACATCATATGTGAGTTCCAATATTGAATTAATTTTGAAATCGTCTCGACTCTTTTATAAATTAAAATATTTTATGATATTTCGCGGTAAGGGGGGTTGACACTTGTTAGCTTAGCACAATTCAGCTGTCCCAATTGTATCACTGGGCGATGATTTAACCACGAATCTGTCTCATCTCTAGATCGTCTCTGGGCGATCATCTTGAGGCACTTCTACGAAGCGGAACTACGACGAGATCATCGCGTTATTAATACACGTGGAAGCCAGGGAAGCCGACGAGACGACAATAACGTGCTCGGTGCCATTTCGCAACGCGATCGATCCAGGAAAAATAACGCAATCGTCTCACGACACGGAACGATTCCGCGTTCAGGCCTCGAGAAACGCGGCGGGAACACGTGGCTGGGGACACACCTGTTGCAATTACGTAACGAGCCCGCTCCGTAGGCGAGTCCAATAGCTAGCCTGTAAGGGCCTCAGCAACAATAAAGACGTCTTCCCCGGATGATGCATGGTGTCGTTCACAAACCAGAGACGTCCAACTTTCCACGCCGCTCCCCTCTCGTCTAGCCTGGCCGCTTTAATTGTGGCTGTCGGTGAAAGTCACCTAACCGCGGGATTTATCTGACGTCTGGCACGGGCTTCGTCAAAACGGACGTCCTCTCGACGGCTGCGCGAGCATCACGCTGCAACGGGGACGGGTCTCTCGGATCTTTCCACGATTTCGTTCGCCACGTGTGACTTACAGAGACGTCGAATCGGCGCTATTAACGGCGAACAGCGGGCAGTATTCGTCTTTGGGAACTTTCCTCGAACCGTGCATCTTTTGAATGGTCCACGGCGGACTGGCAATTGCTTTCGTCAATGTTTATGCCGCCGATGTGTCATGTGCCTGCGTCAGCGAGAGATCTGTTCCTCTCCTGGACGACCTGGGCAGAATGTATGAAAGCCGATGGGATCACGGCTACCAAGGTGTTCTCAATCGACGGCAGCATTCTGTTGACGGCTATCGTGTGGCATTTATTTGCTACGCTGTTGGAGGATGTGGTTAGCGCGTTTGGCACTCTGGAACAGGATTCTCGAAATACGTGCGCCAAACGTGCTTCTCCCGGGCGATAAAAATCCTTCGAATATCTAATAAGATTGGAGGAGTCGTCAATAACGTAACATCGGCGATAAACCCCGGAGGATTGACGTTAATTGATTGTAAATATCTTGCGCCGCTGAGTACACGCTGGCACACTTTTCGAGATCTCATTTGATATTCATGATCCGCTTTGTCGAGCGTTTCGTAGCTTGTTCGCCGTTTCTACGGATGTAACCAATGGAGAAACTGTATCGACGTAATGTACACAGTGGTCGAGCATGCGAGAATGATTTAAGGCGTACCACAGTGTTCGATGTAATGTACAAAAGTCAAGAGTCTGAAGTGTTCGATCCACAAATTCTTGTTTCTTAAAATGTTAATAAAGAAACGTAGGTTCTAATGCTACCCATAACTTTGGCTGAATTTACCAATTTGTTGTAAAAAATGACAGTAGAAATTTATTCCAAATCTCGGGGCATTTTTTCAAACACCTGCCATTGGCGTAATGTTTAGGCTTTTCATTTGATTTTTAAAAGTTGTGAAGAAATTGAAACTTCTGAAGAAATTAAGTATGCTGCAAGTATGTTAGACGAACCACAGGATAACAGTTCTAATCAAAACTTTTCACTTATTGAAACCTTAAGTATGTATTTGGATATGAAACTTTCTGTTAGTGGCTATAAAACTATGTGTCAAAAGGTAAATTCAAAACATCCGAAAACATTTCCATGCTATGACCATCTTTTGAGATTTAAAAAGTCACTTAAACTACAGTCTGATGTAACTGAAACTAGTGCTGAAATTAATTTACAAGAACTTCTGGATTGTACTTCCCGATCAATTTTACAAATTGTATCGAATAATAGTTTTAACAACCGTACGCTTCTAGTGAAATGTGGTTTTGACGGAAGTTCGGGTCACAGTAGATGTAAACAAAAATTTGAATGTTCTTCTTCAACCGACGAATTCATGTTCATGTCCGCTATGCTGCCCATTCATATGACTGCTAATAATACAAATAATACTGTATATGTATGGAAAAACGAGTGCCAATCTTCCACATTACTATGTAGACCAGTTAAATTTATATTAGCTAAGGATCCAGACTTAGTAAAGCAGGAATACAACAAGCTTATTGAGTCGATCTCGAACTTACGTCCATTTCGATTTTTACACGAAGAAACTTTAATAATTGTCTCATATGACGTCAAATTTACTATGATAGACGGCAGCATATGTAATGTCTTGTCAGAAACAAGTTCTGCACAAGTGTGTTATATATGTGGCGCCACTCCCACACAAATGAATAAAGAAACCATTTGTAATAGATTACCTAACGAAGACATGTACAAACACGGTATCTCTTCCCTGCATCTCTGTATTAGATGCTTTGAAAATTTTCTTCATATTGCCTACTGATTGAAGTTTCAGAAATGGCAAGTGAGAGGCGAAGCTAATAAGCGTCTTTTTGAGGAAACTAAAGCAAATGTACAAAAGGGATTTAAAGAACAGATGGGACTCTTAATTGATACTCCAAAATCTGGATTTGGGACGACTAATGACGGAAACACAGGCCGCAAATTTTTCAAAAACCCTCAAATCACTTCAACAGTAACAGGAATAAATGAAGACTTAATATGCAAAATTGGATTAATTTTAAGAGTAGGTTCAAGTGGATTAAAAATAAATATTACTACATTGAAACAATTAACAGATTAGGCAAAATTATTATATTTATCGAACTATGGCCGGTATTATATGCTAGTCAGTATGCACAAATTACTAATTCACGGGAATGATATATCACACCATCAAATTCCAATAGGACAACTGTCAGAAGAAGCTTTAGAAGCTACACATAAAGATATAAGATATATCAGAGAACACCATACCAGATAATCATCCAGAAAGAATACCAATAAAGACTTGATTAATTTCCTTATTATAAGTTCAGATCCCGCGGTCTCACTACACAGAAAAAAATCCTCTAAGGTAAAAAGGAAAGATTTTGCAGAAATTAAGCGCTACGTGCTTAACAGATGAATGTACTGAGGAATCATCTCCAAATTTTAACGAAGAATCCTCGGAAGCAAGTTTATCGACTGTTTCAGAATCCGAAGCTGAATGAACTAAGGTAAGTGCGGGTAATAAAGCCCTATTAAGGATCCATCATTTAAAAAAAAAATTATACATACTTTTGAAAACTTTTTTTTATAGAAATCTATGAACATAAAAAAAAACTTAAAAAAACTTATAACATCAAAGATGTAGAAAAATAGTTCTTTCATAAACAAATATGAAATTTATTTGAAAAAATTTTACTCCAGAGAGAAGTTATTAACTTTTGTCCATTTCCCTACACCCATCGAACACTGTGCGTACCAGGGTCGCGTTGTTAAAAGAGAGGACAGAGGTTTTTGTAAACGACGTCGCGCCCATATTTGCGAGTAGGGTCGTATTGCTCGAATCGCGCCGTTCCTGTCGGAAAGAAAAGCGATAGCGAACGACCCACCTAGTCGTTAATTTCTGTTGATACAACGTGGAAACGTGGAGATTACACGCGGTGCCTGCATACTTCCTTACTGAATTTCGGAATAGCCGGTGATTAGATCGATCGCTCCGAAAATAGATGGAAAATTCTGTGTGACATAAGATCGTGATCTTTCCAGTCAAATATAGTACCTATCTCTTCGAAGCCGTTGAACATGGAGATGCGTGGCTGCGAGAGCAAATAGGGTCTCTTTAACGCGGGCCTGATACGTAAAGCAAATTCGGCCCCGATAAAACGCTAAGAATAGCGACGTTCGTCGAACCGCATACATTATTTGTCAATGCCGTTACCTTCGGTTACCGCAGATAAATCATTCCAGGCCGATAAGTCGACTTCGTCTCTCGCGTGAAAGCGTTAAATCACCGTCGACCCCTGCAAAAGTTTCCTCAACTTTTCGCTCGTGCCTCGACCGCGCAGCGGCCTGCGAAGGAAAGAAGCAAATCGCGGCGACGTATTACACAGTGAATCCGCAGATTCCACGAATCAGTAGCTAACTAGGGATCGCCATCTATATTAAGATGTAGATCAGCTGACACACTTCGGTCAACGTCGCTTCTCCGACGTCAAACAAACCCAAGAACGATCCCATAAAACGGCTATTTCCGTCGTGACACTTGGAGGCATCAGTTGTTTCCTCGATGAAATCACGGAATCGTGGACTGGTCCTCTTCCAAGCGAGTTTCCACCGCCTTTTTCGCCGGTCTGATCGCGCGGCGGGGAATATCTCGGGGCAGGAAGTGGAAGCGCCTCGAGTACAGATCGGTGGCGCACGTTTACGCAACCCAGGGTCAACACTCTCGGTGCATATCGTTTAGATAAACAGTGATAACTGTCCTTCGCCGGTGGAATTCTCTCTGCTGGCCCACCTAGCGTTATTGGTCCTGCAGGGGGATGAGTGCCTCTTCGATTTCGCCGCGTGAATCGCAGATCTGTGATCGAACTGGAGGAAAGGTATACATATATCCACGCGAGGTGCAGTGTTTTGGAGAATTGCTGGAGCTTGATATTTGGATGGCTCGTGTAGACACGTCGTCCACCTGTATATCAGTTTGTTTTCCGCACGTGATACGTGTAATACGGGTACTAACGCGCCTTGTCTCCACCGTATATCGCGTTACAAGGGGTAATTGAAGAACGATATGCGCACATATATGTAGTACAAGATGTGCACGCGTGGGCATTGTCATTATCGCAGGCTACACAGTACATTAGAGTGTTTCGTGGCGATATAATATATCGCATTACTACTGTAAACGTTCAGGGGTGTGGCTCCGTTGGTCACCACAGGATACCTCGATACGCGCGCTCCTGTGCGTGTATCGTTTACAATTCACCGCTTGTATGCGTGGCTGCTAGAAAAATCGCTGCGAACGGCAAGTTCGTTTCAACGGTAGCTTAAACGCGACTATTAGACTTGGATTATACCGCGATTTACATCGGAGTCTCCGCCTTGAGCCTGAATTTTGGGGAACGTGGACTGTGATGCACCTAAAAGTCCTCAGCTTTGGATCCTGTAAGAAGTAAATGTTTCTAGAAGAAGAATTTATGTCAAGAGCTTCACCAATTTCTGTGTGCATCTGTGCAAAGAATCGATTGGTCGCTCACGAAGAGAAAGGTACGCGTGGGAGAAGCGTACACTATCAATTTCCCACGAAATCACTTTATCCGCTCAAGTCGAAATGGAGCACGTGGCTGCAGCTTGCTCCGTACGCGTTTGTACGTTCGAGCTGGCGGGTGTAAATTGCAGAAATCTCCCGACGTTGCTCTGCTGTTCGTCAGTTTAATTAGTACTTCGAATCACCGCGAATATTAATGGGTACTACGCGTCAGCGTCTTTTCGTCACTGATTGACGACTTTCCGCTGTGCGTTAATTTGTCTGCTTCGACCTGCTCCGGCTTCAACTTTCCCGCCGTCGTACCGCAGTGTCACGTTTATCCCATGATTTCTGCATCGAATCGATACGACTCCACCGTCCAGCGACAGAAGATCCGCCGTGTCTGGCTAGTGAACGGCCAATCTACTTCGATCAACCGTCAGTCCTACTCGAGCGATAACCGTGGCCCGGTAAATAAAAGAGACACGCCTGTCAGATTAAATACGAACATTAATAGTTAGGCATTTACATAAGACGAGCACAGATAACTCAGAAACGGCAGCGATGATCGTGCGAGAGAGCTCGTAAAAAGCCCGATTCCGTGGAAATAAGAAGACCACTAATTACTACGTCCCCCAGCGGTCTATTAATTCACCCGTTTCCACTGATTAATTATGCAACGGTGTGTCGACGAGAAAGACAGGAAGCCGAGGATGCGACGAATCTATCACCGATCCTGATACAAATTAATCGAGTTTGCGTGTTAAGGGATAAGTTCACGCTGTGCTCGAGTCTCGCCAATCGCAAAAATCTAGCAAGTTTCGCGCACTGTTGCATGATTTAAATCCTGACGGAGACGAACGAGAGGAAGGATTCCGTCGCACAAATTCACCTGGGAAATACTTGTTCTCGACACATCGATGAAAAGTTGTTATGCAAATCCCCAGTGTTTGTATTGTTTCGCGACTGAACTGCGAGTGCGATGCACGGTTGCAATTATGCGCAAATGCATCGAGCTGCGCCCACGCATTTTATCTGCGAGAAATCATGACCGATGGCAACGCAGAAGGATAACCGAATTACGTTGCTATTTCTTCCGCTGCGCGTGCAAAAAGGCCCCGATGCTCGAATGAATCGACTGGGGAGCTCGACGAGCGAGGCAGTAACTCGACGCGAACATTGCGTGGATTCGTGCACGTCGTCGCCACGTATATGCTGCTCTTTTTTTGCAGCGAACTTAATGAACGCTAAAAATAACCACTGCTATTTTTACGCGTAAGGTGACTTTAGAAAAAGCGGCTCGTATCGCCTCGCGCGGATTCGCTCGCCGCGAGGACTGCAGAAGCGATGCTCGCGGCGGCTTACAAGCCAGATGGATTGAAATAATGATCATTATTTCTAAATAGTACAGTGTGCAGATTGCGCGAACGTTCGGAGCCTGCACGCGAGTCCCAGGATGCAGTGGCAGCAGTAACACGACCAGCTAGACGGGACCAGGGATTCCTGTTACACTGTTGCGATACATTTTATTCTAATAATCCAGCCAGATCGTTCTAACAAGCCCGTTAAGTGAAGCGCGCCGAGCGAAACGGCCACAAAGTTGATAGTATGTTTTTCAAGCCCGCGGATTTTTGCCGAGGCTATCTGAGCTGATCTGAGCGGGTAGATACCAGCCGGGATTACCGTGAAGCGTGAAATGTTGCGGCGTCTTCGGCGCGGATGTATCTCTGCCCTGATCTCCAACGTCGCGAATCAAGCTCGAGACTGATTAACGACTACGTTTGCTCGCTCCTGAACTAGCCTGGTCCCAATACAGAGGAAATAATCAGCGTGCCACGTGTGGTCTCCTAGGGGGAAAAACTCGCGAGGCCCGGCGTTAGAAATCAAGAAGAACAAAATCGATTTACATAGCGACGCTCCGCGCTCGCCCGTTTCTCAGCCGCGGAACGGGACTCTGACTGATGGGCTATCCACGTCGTGTGCTTGGCACCATTTCAAAATCCCCGGCGAAATGAGAAATATTCCGCTATACTTAGGACACGATCTCTATTTGTTTCCACCATGTGCAGACACACTAGAGCCAGAGCAGCGCGGAACTCTATCAACTTCCTGAATATGGGAGACTAAACACTCGAGGCCGAAAATACCCGGGACGGCAACGAGCGATGGCCCGTGAATGACCAAACTCCGACCCAAGCCACCCGTTTATCACCCGGCGCCCAATTCCGCCTCATATTTCAATCGTCGAACACCCCCGTGCTTTCCTTCGCGTTTGTGGACGTTGCGGTGATTCAGGGGTCGAACGAAAACGTTATAAATGTAACGACGGCTCGCTCGGGGGATCGGGCAAACAGATGGGGATCAGCTGAAGCGTGTTGGGCAGCGAACCGAGCGGGGGGACGGGCGTAAACGGGCATATAAACGTACGCGTTCCCGCGAAATAGTTGGCCGGCAGCCACGCGAGCGGCGATCGTCGCCGGTCCCCCGGTGTTTTCTTAATTTCCCTCGAATCCAACGACCCACTTGCGCGCGACGGATAATCCGACGAATCGCGCGCGCGGTCGCGGGTGGACGTCTGGCGCGATCCCAAGAGCTGCACGCTGTAATTGCCGCGATTCAGCGCGACCAGAAATTACTCACCGCTTAGGCGGAGTATAACGACGTTTATACGCGCATAACGCGAATCTGTTATTACGAATCGCGAACGAAAGCAAGCACGCTCGCGGCTCGCCCGTTTCTGTTTCCCCAGCACGTTCGAGAACCCATTAAACTCGAGTGTCCGATCTCGATTAGGTGATTAAATTAAAATTCCCGTCACGCTCTCTTTGTTCATTTCAGTCTCCGATTGCGGCGCGCTCAGGGGGAAGGGCAAGGGTACGATCGAACGCGTTCGTCGCGAGTAGACTCTTTCTCCCCGATTAATAGCCGTTCGATTTCATCGAGCGCCCGTTCGACAGATCAGATGTTGCGAGGCGAGGCTGATTGACAGCTCGAGTAGCTCGATAGCGCGCCACTTGACATCGGCTATAGCATTAGTCTGGAAAATCAGCGCGGCAACTATTAATAGACACCGATTACCGACACTTCCTGCGGTCCTTGAATCTTCCGCGTGCCAGACGCACCTGTGCAATTGTAACACCGAGCTAGTGGAAAGGATGAAGAATGGAATTTCCTAGGCCAGCAGCGAGCGGGATTGCACAGCCATGACGTGCTGTTTGAGGATGAATTATTCATCAGCTCTGGTTTCGTCCAGTGGAATTGGGGCTGCAACTTTACAAAGAAGATGACAAAGTAGCCAGAGAAAACTCTTTTCTTTATTCTCCAGCAGGAAGAAGTTTCTACGGCAGTGAAAGTGGAGATTTGCTGAAAAGTCCGTCAAGAGTGAAATTGGCTCGGCAGGTGTGGTCTCGTGTGTGTGTGTGTGTGTGTATCGCGAGGGAACAGAGAAATTTCGAGTATGCAGCGCGTTCGCCATCGTTCAGAACCGACGCCCCGAGTTTCATTCCACTTGGAAATTACTTAGCATTACGACCAACATTGCGATCACATGGATTCGCGGATTGTTGCCTCGATCAGCGAAGCAAACCACCGGGATCGGGCAATTTAAAGTCGTCAAGTACAGAGAGTTATCGCGCCCACTTTTCGCGGCGGCGGCGATGACTCGCGAGCCGACTAAGCAGCAGCAATTTTATCGTTTTATCCGCGGCTGGAGGTATCGGGATCCAATGGCGTTTTCACCGCCACCGGATTTTTTCCCCGCCGCAGAGATCTCTAACTACTGTTCCTCGTACCGATGCAGTGTATCGCGTTACCATCGACGTGTAACTTTATAACATGCCCGGGACTATTTCCCTCTTCCATTCGCAGACCGCAATGTTATTACCACCGAGGCGAGCAAACACATGATTTCGCAGTTCCCTCGCGGGCTACGATCGCGATATTTCCAACGGTCGGTGGAAACCAGTAGAAAATCGCCGGCCGCGCGAGCGCGGTTCTACCGCCGTCCCGGGGAAATCGCGTATAGGCCAGGACGTTTCGCTAAATAATTATTACAACGAGACTGTAAATCAAGCGGCGCGGACGCGTGTATCTCTAGATCGAGGCGCGTGCCGCTAGTATCAATTGCTATGATTCTGTAAATTCCGATCCCAGCCCCCACTCAGTGGGGCTCGTAATTACAAGCCTGACGTTTCTATAAATTCCCTCCCCGATATCGTTGCTATTCCATCGGGTTAACGCCTCCTCCGTCCCTCCTTCTGCAGGCTGTAATTGTCGCCTGGAAACCTACTAATCTCGAGAACGACGCGATAGCATCTGCGGAAAGGGGAACTGATTGTTTAAGAACGGCGGCGGAGTAGACGAATGCGAAAGCTTCGCGTCACCCTGCAGTTTTCCACTGCTCCATTCAGTCTCTTCCAAGATATCAGAGAGGCCCAGGAGGATTTCGGGGGAAGAAATTGATAGCCCGGCCACTCGGCAAGGAGCGCCTTGGCTGCTCCAAAATCGAGGGCACGTTTCGCATGAGTGACCCTGTAGAATCTAAGAGGGCGGTGATTCAACCGCTTCTTCTTTTACCATGAATGGTATTGCATTGTTCCACGCTTCCGTATAATGCATCCACACAGGCGGACAGAGGCTAGTGCACGTGCAGGAGCGTACACAGGCGTGCGACAGAATTCCGCAGAAGCAGCTATCGTGTGTTTTCCCTGCATACAATGTTCGTGACTGGTTTTATCGCCGGCGGGCCGTTCTTGCCTCGCCGCACCAAGTTACACACGGTCATTTGCGGGGATCGCGCGAAGACACAAGTTTCTATGCGCGCGGTTTCGTTGTCGTCGAGCTCTTTTAACGCGGGCGCGCCCCGGCGAGCATTTCGGCAGTGGAAACGGCCTGTTCCAGTCGTCCTAACTTCCCGCCCGACACGGAATCCCGCAACGTGCCCGGGCGAATAGCTACAACCACGCGACGCGTCCAACTTTCGACTTTTTAACTCTAACACGTTTCTGGCCACGTGAATTTCATTCGGTGGCATTAGTCAGGCAAAGTGTCCGTTGCACCAACGATCGATCAACTATCTTTAGTGGAGGATGTAGGGTCGAAAAGATCCGAGGCAACGCCGATAGCGCTGAATGGTAATTCTCGTGCGATTCTCTTGCATCGCGCGTCCCCGCTGTTTGCATCTGAATATCAGTCGCGTTGGTTCGCGGTGGAACGCGTATCTGTAGCGTGAGCGATCCAACACACGCGTGCACAGTATACGTACTAGCGCCGAGCTGAAAAGCGCGTGGAGGAACGGCGGAGAGCCGAACGGGCGTGTTTGCAGTTCCATGGCGGACGTGGACCGAGATAACACATTAAAATAGTACGCCAACAAACGATAACACGCATTTAGAATATCTGCCGCGGTGTCGTTCCTCGCTGCGATATTAAATCGCCCGCTCCCCCCCTCTCTCTCTCGCTCTCGCCGCCCCTCTCGCTCTCTATAATTGCAACGATTCAAACGGCTAACAGTGCTAACACCCTTCTCGCTCGGCGTTGCCACGACTTTTAAGATACGGCGGCCCGAGGGAAAGAGGGAGAAAGGGGACCGCAACTTTGTACACGTTACCACGATAATGATAACTGGCCAGTGTTAATCGTCCCGCTGCCGAGGTCGTTTACACACGTTGCTCAATCAAGGAAAAATTGCGTTTTAATCTTACCTAAGCAACATGGCAGAGCAACTTCACGGAGAAGATCGTCGGTGGTTGAACGCTATATTGCGGGCATACTGCTTCCAGTCTGTGCTCTTCGCGGTTTCAGCCTGAACTTCTAACAGCCACCTGAAACACATCAAGAGAAGACTCGTTTCAGTGGTTGCCGGTTCGCTCTGTGTCTACCACTTGCCGCCGCATTGGCACAAGTTGCAGGAAGGGAAATGATCGTTCTCTGGTCAGACGGTCGCCCGTCGATCTAGTTATTCAGGCTGTCCTCGCAAACTTAGGATATGCAAACTGTACCTATAGCGCACGTCCAAGTACGCAGTACTCTACTCTCGTGTACTAAACGTTTGAAAGTATATTAACCGCTCCCAAGTAAGAGAAGCCTACTAATGGGAGCAACGGCTGTCGCCGCGCAGCCCAACACCCAAGTGCTCGAAAACAAAAACAAATTCCAATCGAATGCCTCGCCCGGCACGTAGGCAACGCGTAACGTAAAAAGCCGCGTTTACGTCGCCCGGCAGGATTAGTTGCCCGTTCATAATTTCGAGGCACAACACATAGCGGCGCGATTCCTCGAATCGCCGGTCAACAAGGGGAAAAAGCTGACCATGGAATCGCTCTCAAGTTCTTTGTCGCTGAGGTAACGATTGCGAACGCACCGTAATCGTGGTTCCGCGTGCGAACGAGCACCTGCTGGCGCGTGTCGCGTCCGTTTAGAGAGCGGTCATGTTGATGCGTGGCTCGTAAATGTAATCGCGTCAATTAAGGCGACACTCGGGGATTTCTAATCGGCCCGGCCGGATTATGTCACCTTCGGCCGGCTCGCTGGCGATTTTAATCGATCGATTCGCGCGAGCAACGGCCGACACCGGGCTCCTTCCCTTCCAGGCCGCTTTTCCCCCCGCCGCGGCTGTTTTTCCCCTTTCGTTGCCCACGGCTTACGTAACCGCGCGAATGGGGATCGCGTATTAATTACAGTTGATAGGCAAGCAGCTGCGTCGCCGCGCGGCCCTGAGAAAAAGTTCGATGGATCTTTGGTTTACACGCGGATCAACGGGATTATCTTGCCTTCTCTGTAGCCAGTAACGGGCGCGTTAGTCATCGGCGAATCGGAGCACGGGCACGGCCGCGGGGACGCTGCCTTTCATTTCAGGTGCAGAGTGATTCGGTGGGCTCGAACGGTTCGACGGACGATAGTCGTCCAGGTCTTTCGCGGTTCTTAATTCGCGACGAAGTTGAAAGCGAGGCTTCGGAAGGGATTGGGACCGCGCTCTGGCCCAGAAGGGTATCGAGTTGCGCGGAGGCAAGTCCGGGGGACACCCGCAAAGCCCTGGAGGGCAGGGAACGTAGGTGATTTCACTATTCCGGTATACACGGCGGCGCATCGGATAAGAGAGACGAGGCAGAGTCCAGATATAGACCTGTCGTAGGTACATAATAGTTCGGTAGGTGGTAGTGGTAGCGCGAGCGGTAGGACCGGTAGGTTTGGTTTACTTCAAGTTCGTTGCGGCCAGCCGGTTCGCCACTTTTCTTCATCGCCTCTTCCTCTTCCTTTTTTTCCGCCGGCATTTCTCTCCTTTTTGTCCTCTCCTTCCCTTCTACTGCTATTTCCTCCTCGTTCATGATCTCCCACCGCTTTCGACCCTTCCAAGCCATTTCTTTCGACGGCGTTTATTTTAACACCTCGATCGCGGCGTAACAACGGAAAGTGCCCGACGAAATCGGCGGACGCGGATCACCATCGACCAGCCGGCCGGCTCCCGTGAAATATCGAAGCCGCCGTCCCCGACCACTCCGTTTCAGGAATGGCGTGGAAGGGGAGGCAGAATTGCTCGTCGGACACAGAATGGTGGGAACGGAAAGAAAATCTCGCGGAGGCTCTTTGTGGATACCGGCAACTTTGATAGAGGCGTGGTCCACGTCGACAACCTACCATTAGGATGAATAAGCATATCTTTATGAGATCTGGACAAACCGCGAGGCTCTCGTATCAGTTAAGTTTTTACTTCTCCAAGAACCGACGGACGCTACGAGGTGTTGCGCAAAGAAAGGTGACCCTCGCAGCGGGAAATTTGGAAATTCTTGGACCACCGACGACAGTATATTAAAATAGAACTTGTACGACTTCTAAGAAAGAAAGAAGCCAGAAATCAAAGACACGTCGCACGACTTACGCCCGCCCCCGCCGAGTGTCGATCGTCAGCGTGTTTTCAGCGAAGCAATAAGAAACTCTATCTGTCGGAATCTCTCATCGGCGGGACAATATCCATTATTATATTACATCATTGCGTAATCGACGTTTACAGTTTTATGGGACCGGCCTCGCGCGCGGCTCCGTCTAGGAAACGCGGAATCAGAATCGGAATCGGTCGGACGATTCCGTGCGTGCTCGTACGATCGAGCTGGCAGACATGCTGGCATCGGCCAGGATTTCCCGGTATTCGTGCGACTTTTGCAACCGCGCGTAAGTACGTGAAAGGGAAGGCAAGTGTGCTCGCGGTCCGCGCGCTCGATCATGGATCATCCGCCGCGACGTCGGGTCGCCGTCGGTGCACATTGCAACCAGATGCTCGGCGGCGTCGCGACGGTCCCAAAAATCTCCTCTCGCCCGCGGCGCGAGATCGTTACGAGTTACCGCCACCGGCAATCTCGTAGCCGCCAATTAGAGGACCTTTGATCTTCGGTGTTTTCGTCTGTCGCCCGAACCGAGAATTAATAGATCGTTTCTCCCGAACTTGGCCCCCTCCCGGCCGAATTCTTTCCGAGTACCTCTTTTGATTCGATACAACGCGAGACTGGGTAGAGTACCGGGGAGTTAACGAGCCAGTGGATTCTTTCGCGAATTTCCTCCCTTCCCCCTTTGCCACGTCCATATGTGTCCCCGACGAAAACCCTCGCCGTCAGAGGCCGGGACACGAGGGGGTTAAGCCCGGTTTCGCCTGGAACTGGTTCTAACGGAGTTTTATACCGCGCGCGGTGGACCAGTTTTGCGGCCGTCAATGAAGTGCACTGTACACCGTCGCGAGTGCACTTCAGCGGACGGGGGAGGGTGGAAAGGGGGAGATGCACGCGGTGTACATTGCCAAGTGCCCAGTGCCAAGAACCAGTCATTGGCCGATCGGCCAATCGCGTCACGGACCAAAAGAAGACGACCGCCGGTCGAACCGCTCGTTTCGAATGGTTCACCATGAGTCCACGAGTCCACGAGTCGATTCGTGCGACCATCTCTCTCCTCTCTGTCTTCCTTTATCCCTCTGCCACCCTCCCGTCGCGGTCGTCCTCGTCTCTCTCGCCTTATCGTGTATGCACCGACATGCTTGTACACGTGTACGCACACGCACGCGATCCTCCTCCCCCCTCTCTCTCTCTTTCTCTCTCTCTCAGTCCAGCGATCGCCCCCCCTCCTCTTTCTCTTCTTTTTCTCTGATCGTACGTCTCTCTTTCTCGTTTCCTCTCTCCCCCATCGAATCTCCTTCTCGCTCCGCTTCTTTGTCTTTCCTCGTTGCTCGCCCAGCACGCCGGCTCGATCTTCTCTTTTCATTGGTCTCTCCTCATTGCAAAGTGCCGTAATATTCTCCTGCCGGAGTTATTTTCGTCGCGCTCACCCAACCAGCTCTCCCGAGGCGGCATTGCACGAGGTTGCTCTCTGCGCGCATTGTCTCGAGGCCCCTGCTGGAGTAACTGGATTTCCAGGCTAGCAAGGCGATCGCCGCCGATACCGCCGATCTTCCCACTTTGCCTTTGTCTCTTCTCTCCCGTGGCCCCTTCCCGTGCTCCGCCGGGGGATCGCCCTTTTTCGTTCGGGCCGAACGGAGCGGCTCCGCCGCGCTCGCCCAGGCTTTCGGATTTACCGGGAAATCGTGAAATTCTTGTTTCGAGTTGCCGAAAAAATTCACGTGCTTGGGGAAGACGGAGATCGATTTGGAGTTCACGGAGAAGGTTATGTCGGGAGGTGGAGTGCTCGCGAGCGGCTCGGTAAACCACAGTGCCGCTTTTAGACTCGTTAAATACATCTGCAGATCGTTAATCGGGGCCCTGAATGAAAGGAACATCATGATCAACCGAGACAACCGTGCTCGTAATCTCGCGCACAAGCGAAGTGTGCACCGTCGCGTCGCGGCCGCTGTGCGCGCGTGTGAGTGGCACTCGTTACTTAATGCTTACTTATGTCGGCGCATTACTCGTTAGTCATTACTCAACCACCCTTACCGCGCTCGACACGGCAGCACTTTGATATCTCTCGGATCACGCGAGTCACTCGACCGAAAATTAAACAGACCGCGCGCGGCTAGCTGAAACATGGAAAACGCTATTTCCCCGACAATAACCCCGCATTCTTCCGCGTATTTCGCTTGACGACTTAATTACGGGCACGAGGGAACAGCGTTGAAGCAACTCCCGCTCGAAGAAACGCATTCTGTCGCGATTACGCCTCTATCGCAAAGAAAAGTTTTTCGCCGCATTTCTTGGCGCAATATCGCACGAGTTGCACACTCGCGCCTCCGAATGACTATTTCTCCTACGCTTTTGCAACTTTTCAGTCGTTCGAAAATCTGTCTCCCCCGCGGGATGGATAGTGCGATGTCACGAATCGTGAGTGGTCGCGCGAAATTGCGGCGAAGCGAACTCGTCCGCTCGCGGATCGCATACCTACGCGACACAGCTAGTGTAAACGAAACGTGTGAATATTAAGTGATCATAGTGTTACATAACGCGCCACGACGTCGTTTGATAATGATAAAATTCTATTTCTGCGCGACGTTCGGCACTCGCTAGTTTCGCTATTGATACACTTAGCCTACATCGCTTCGCGATACCGCGTAGGCGAATTACGATTCGATCCGTATAAGAAACTAAACGCTGCACCCTGACATTCGGAGCCAGGTGACTTCGAGATCACAGTATCGATACCTATGATCGCACTCTACCATCTCAGCGCTATACCCGGAAAAATGTCGCATCTTGGGTTCGCAAAAAGTGTGGAATCATGATCGGTTAGATCATCCAACGTTTCATTAATACCGCCGAGAACGGCTCACAGCACAGGTCAATCGTGTAATTCCAGTGCTCGCGCCAAGCATGTACAGCTAATTATGGTCATTAAGAGCCGAGAATGCTTAACGTGACTGATTAATTGGAAAGCACGTTCCTTTTTCTTTCTCCCCTCTCGCGCCTGGCTAGACCGCGCACGTCGCACGAAAAAAGGAGGATCTTTCCTCGATATTGACCAGCCGGGGAATGGATTGCTCTCTTTCGATCCGGACCTCGCGAGAGATGCCCGCGTCGCGGGGATTATCCTCAGTCTTCCATGGCTAATCGATCTGGCTTTCGATCTCTTGCTCGTTTTAGGAGGGAATCCGTTCCCGTGGGTATAACCAACCACGCGGAACATAAATCCAGTGTGACGCGCGACGCTCTGGTACGAAAGGTATACAAAGTAATGCCAACCACCGTGCAACGGGCGCCGCTGCAATTACATTAAATTGAGCGCGTTAATTGCCATTAGATGTATCGTAGATCATCGTATCGCGACGTCTCGTCCCGAGCATTCGTATCGGGAGCCGAGGCGTAGCGGTTTCCCACGAGATTTATTGCCGCGGCGGTGTAATTTACGCGCGTGTCTCCTAAACTGAAATTATGCAAAACGGTCGCGGCCTGGTCGACAACCGGTACTTTTTTATCGGGTTCCCATTATAACGTATCTGATAGGTGCGCAGGGGGGCGCGATCCGCGTCGCGGGGCGGAAATCATTCCGTGTTTTCGCGACAACCACGGAGCCATTCGTCCATCCGCGCGAATCTCGCCAGCGCGCTTTAATAAAGTTGTAAATAGCCTTTTTACCACGCGCACCGCGCGCGTCCCTGCTTTAATCCGCCACCTTCTCCTCCTCCCACTACGCGCGCTTCTGTTTCCCCTCTCGATTCCATTCCGGGGCCAACCTCCAGCGACACGTGTCCATTTTCCGTCTTTCTTTTTTTTAATCTACTCGCGACGGGTATCCACGTTGCATCCGCACGTGGGAGGATAAAAACTGCCTCGTTGGGAAGTGGCTGCTTTTAACGAGATGCAGATTGTGTATCGATCGAGCGCAGCGACGAGGAGACCGAGTCGTGGAAACTGCTTCAAGTTCCAAAGCGGTAGTCTAAACTTCAACGAGTTTCTTCGCGTGGCGATTTTGTTGGACGCCCGCGCGCGCTCGATGTAGGAATAGGCGTAAGAGGACGTCGCACCCGGAGGACCACCTGTCCGGGGGACAACAATGTTGCCCAGCAGCGTGGTATAACGGTCAACAAAGGGGTTAAGCATCGACGTTCGAAATAATTAAGTTCATTAAACGTCTCTGCTGGTGCGGTCGTTCCACCGAGCTGCTTTGCAACGGCGCACGATGAAAAGCTATTGTTTGGCCAACGAGCAACGCCGGGCGTTTCTCCTGGACAATATTTATCGTGGCAACCTTTGCTCCGCGACTCCGGCGAATTTATGTTTTCTCGGATTCGTACCATCGACACGGAATCGTCTGCTTCTTCGACGTTTATCGACGCAGGGGAGGAGGTAATCTGGAGTCGATTCTATTTTCGATTCTCAAACAAGATCGTCGGATGTTTGTCGCCCGCGAAAGAATTTATCGACGCTAGCACGGCTCGAGGCAAGTACCTCAACACTCACGATATTTACACTCTCCTTAACTCTCAGACAATCGTCGACTAGCAAACACCGATAACAGAGTGAACGAAATTTTCTGATTTACGAAAGGTACCTGGCGATGACTCAGCTATGTCGCGGGCAAGCGCGTAACCGTGGCTCGCGCCACGTGCTAATTCGTGGATAATTAATCGTTCTCAGACGCTCGAAGAGCAACGGAGCAAGGAAGGCCAAATGGCGAAATGGGTAGATTGGATAGGCCGAAGATTCACTGTTGGGAAAGTTACCATGGAAATATTCCTCTCCGCGTTCTCTTATCTGCTCGCTAAGTAAACTGTTAACGGTTAGAACGCGATGGACCCCGACAGCAGACGTCGTTCTAGCAATTTCTCGGGATCCGTGTCGCGATCGCGCAAGCACCGTTCCGTTTGCTTTCGTACGTCAGAGATTCGTGTATCAGAGCCAAGCGACGAAAATACGCCGATTACCGAGAGCAAACAATGCAGCAGACTTCTCTCGCGCCACTAACTCTATTATGAGCAAGTTTTTTTCAACCGTGACACCAATTTCCGGCGATCTGCCGCCATTAGCGCCGGTCTCGCAAACACGAGGGTTTAGAAGAGAAATGGCGAGAGTGTGGAAGAGCAACAATCACAATCGCCCAGCTATGCCGGTCTACTTTAATTTCCCCAAGGGTAACGCGCAGAAGAAACGTCAACAACGCGCGTTGTTCCGGAAATACACGGCGATGATGTCGCGGCGCGACGAAGAAATTCGAGATTTCCATCACAAGGCGCGTGTCACGCGACGAAAATTCGCGCTCGGCTATCTCCGCGTACGCGGTGCAGTTTACGGGGTCGGTATCGTTTGCTTTCGCGCCCACGTTATCTGCTGCTCGGCGTACACAGTTGTTCGCGCGCTCGTAACCAACAGCTTCGACACGCGCCCTTCTTATCGCAAAGGAATCGACCTTTCCGCCGAGCGGGAAGACCGCTGGCCCGCACAACGCCAGCCAGCGTGATCGTTCCGCTCGGGCATCGCTAATATCGCGCTCGCGTTCGGACGGGACGTCCAGTGACACTCGGCAGAATTTTCGTCAGAGGAATTTCCTCGGCGCAGCTGGCGTTCATCCAATCTTTTACTCTAGTGAACGCCAGCTAGAGTCCTCCTATTCGCTCGTGTGTACAATATACCGCACAACTATTCCCGCCGGTTCTCGCTCCTTCCCTCTCCCTCGCGGCCGATCGCGATCGGGAGAGAGAAGGAGCGATCGGTGCGGCGACCGACGACGCTCGGCGCGACAGGGACCGACAGATACGATGAGAGAGCACGGACGAAAGGGAGGAAGCACGGAGGAAAGCAAAGATACAGGCGGGAGAGAGGGTGGACGCACACGGTTCTCTGTTACCTGTGACTCGTGGCCGTGTCCAGCATGGTAATCCAATCCCTCGGATGGGGGGCTACCTCGTCATCCCTGCGGCTTTCTGGCTGGCCGATCGCGAAAAGTCGTGCAACTTCACTTAACGGCTACTTCCGTCCTCTCCGCGGGCACTGCTCGTTCCAAGTAATATCACTCACTGGCCGCGATTCCCTCCAGCACCCGTGCCTTCATCTACCACCAGAGAACGCGGAAGGACGCTTTTACTGGCGCGAACACCGCGTACTCCTCTGATCCGCCAAGTTTCTCTCTGTCCCTTATCCCCCCGCTTTGTACTTGCAACGGCCCAGTACGGGACACTTTGCCACGGGAAACGCTCGGCGACAATACTCCCGCGGGGGATCGGTAGGACGCGACGCACGAGGCCGATCGACAACGAGCCGCGACGCGGGTAATATGAAAACGGAACGCGCCACCGCGACAGCCAATTGTCGTAGCGTATCGAAAGCAACCGAACACGAGCAGAGGCTGTAGTATACTGACGAAACACATGACTTCGAGGGGGCCTAGTGTTGCCGCGTGCCGCGCAGCTGGCGCCACCGGCGCGGCGCTACGGTCGAGTTTCTTCGCGCCCGTGGATGTTTACGCACGAACGTCGTGCCGCGTACAATTTTCCTTTCTGTCGTTCAAAGTATCGCGAATTTAGGGTAACCGCGCGTTAGACAGTGTCTCGAGTGCTTCCTGCGTCGGGATTTTGTAAACTTTGGCCTGGGGTCGACGAAACGTAGCTGTGTTTGATGAAGAAAGAGCCAGCGAGAGCTCGTGCGCCAACTAGCCACACCAATACGTATTAATGTGAGTCGTAGCTTATTATTAACCACTAATTTACACGAATTCGGTAATCACGTCGATCTCACGAGGTATATACACATCTTTTCATCGAGTTCGCGGAATCACGACGCGCCTGCATGTCTTGTTGCGGCGTCGGGCGACGCTTGGCCTTCGGGCGGTTATGGCGGGAAAATGAAAGTTTTTGATTGTCGTTCCGAAAGCTTCCCAACAATGCATCCTTGCCACGTATATAGGTGGCGCTGCGACTGTGTTCTACTCGCACGTTCAAACGATCGAACGATAAGACTTCTAAAACTTTATGAATTCAGTGTTCCTCTTGTGATATATTATTATTAAAATTGTTTGCATAAAATGTTACGTAATGAGTCTATAATAACGATACACGTTTGGAAAGCATGAAAATGATATTTTTGGGGTGGGACTTTGTTCGCTAGAGGAAACATGATTTCCTGCAACAGAAATTGACAATATGGTAAAAATTAAGCGAAATACGTATTTCCCTAAATGTAATCTGATCTGCAAATAAAATGGCACTTTGGGTGACGACACAATGTACACTCGTACAGAGAAGAATTTCGTCATAAGTTTTCGGCGGGGACGTGTTAAAGGATTATTTTTAGAATGCCAAAAGTTTGTTTTTATCTTTTCCATTTGGTTATCACATTCTTCTCGCCGTTCTGCATTCTTACGTGTCTTTCGTTCGTACATCTGTTAAACACGAAAACACATTGATGAATTAATAAATTTTCGCGTTCTTCCGACGCGAGGTTCCACAGATCCGCACAATTTTCTGACGTGTCGGTTAAAAATAGTTGCTTGGGTTAGGCGGTATCGTGTTATCGCTAAATTACCATTTTTCCAATCATCACTGCAACTGGCGTTCGCAATGATCGAGGCTCTTAGAACTAGCTCGCGAAGAATGCCGTTCGCGTTCCGATTGTTTGCAAAATCGCAGCCCGTCCGATGTAATCTTGTTTATAATCACAGCGATGTTTACTTAGTTCTGTCGACACTTCGGTCTCGATTGATAGTGAAAGCCACGCGCTTTATCAGCGGGGACCGCATACCGTTTGGATAACGTGCATTTTGGTCCGCTTTTTTATTGGGAGATCATCACTGTCGCCAGGTACATAGTTGGCTTAAGGAGGGATTGCGCCTTGTTGGGCCGAAAAATAGGTAATTCTTTATGAATTTTTTGTACAAAAACGGTTCGACAAATTAATTTGAGGTTTGGTAGGATGATTTATTGTATCTTGAACTATTGTTCTGAATTTTTGTGTGACAGTGAAAAAAACAGGGCAGATATAGAGAGAGAGCGTTGAAAAAAATTGGGTGGGCCTGGCGTTAATGAAAAGTACTGTAAGGGTTATCCGAAACACGAAAAGGAAAAGAGATTTTTAAACTATATGAATGTGTCTAGGGGTGGTAGTAGATTTATTGTCGTATCTGTTACGGTTCCTTTTTTATTTAAATAAGTTTTCTCGATTTTGAGGCAAAACCTTTCTCAGACTCAAATCAGGGCACTTCATCTTCTTCAAAAGGCTTCCATTTTAACATATTTTTATTTTTCTTAATACATCTACTACCATCCATAGCCACAGTCATATAGTTTAAGAATCTCTTTTCCTCTTTGTGTTTCGGATACCCTTACAATACTTTTCGTCATCGCCAGGGCCACCCGATTATTTTTCAACGCTCTTTCTGCTGCCATGTTTTTTTTTCACTGTCACACAAAAATTCAGAACAATAGTTCAAAATACAATAAGACAGCCTGCCAAACCTCAAATTAATTTGTCCAACCGTTTTTGTACAAAAAATTCACAAAGAAATACCTATTTTTCGGCCCAACATACCGCAACCCTCTCTTAAGCGATTCTCCGCGAATGTGCTGTTAGGTCGAGAAATTTCAATATGCAAGCCTACTTGTAACACACGTGCTTGTTCGGGGTAAATGCAGGATGTAATAGGGCGGTATTGGCATCACACGAAAGCGAATGCCTTTATTATGCGCGTGCACTGCTAACAGCACGCGCTCCTCAGTGTGCGTGTAAACGTGGATGATAATGGGAAGCGTCACGTTTCGGAGAAAGTGAAGTCGATAACACGGAATCTCGGACCGAAGAATCTCCTGTCTTTCCCTATCGTGCTCGCCAAATTTCTCCTCATAATACGAACTAAATTCCTCCCCATATTCAATCCTTTTGAAACCGTGTCCTATTAAACTGTCGATTAAAAGTGGGTCCCCTTTCAATCGACACAAGATATTTATTCTACTACTTCGGGTCAGATTTTCTTCGAATCGAAGCTGGTCGAAGTGTCGAAGCCCAAGTTTCTCGTGGTTCTTTCAAACGAAAGATCCTCCCCTCACTCGACTATTCCATTTCTCAGCCCAGTTCGCTCGTACCCCCTTGGCTTCCGATATCTCCCTATAAATTTCCCAGAGGTACAGTGTCTGTGTCTCTGCACAGGCGATAAAATTCCGATAAGAAGATGGGATTTCGACTGACAATCGCGGCTAGACACGGTCGTGCAGAGGATACTCTTCGAGGTCGCGATTTTTCACGGGTGTTCCATCCTCCGAGGAACACCGACGCTCGTTGAATCGCGATTGAAATCAATAGGAGTGTGCGGATCGTTCCGAAGCTCGGGTTCCCGGCCTTCGGGATGGGTCGGAAAATTTTAGGTGGAATCGGGCGGGGTCCCGGTACTTTCGTATTGCTCGAGATCCCGAAATTTTCGGGATCCCGAGACTCGTTTCGGGCTACAAGCATGCTCGTTATGAGCGGGCAATTTGATTTCAGGTCGGCTAGGCAAAACTCGGACGCGATCGGCTCGAAAGCCAGCTATTAAGAGGTAGACCGAGACGGAAAGAATTATGTATATCATTTATATCAATACCAGAGTGATAAATTTTTACCTTTTTGTCTCCTGTTGAATCATAATTTGTATCTTAATATTTATTTACATATATATGTATTTTCAGTGCTACCAAATAGTCTGTGAATATTGAGTATGTTCATATACGTACTTAAGTAAATACCATGTTCAGAACTTGGGAAGAAGACTATTTTTATATCGACAATGTTTTAAAATCTTACTAAAATATACTTCATACTTAGTATTATCTTTTTTGGGATACGTTCAGATTTAAAATAGAAAACGTACGAACAACTATATTCATACAGAAAGGAATATTTCTTGGATGTTTCATAGTAACAATAATATACAGCAAGGCGAATATTTTATTATTTCAAATTAACGTGTAAGAAACATAATTTTTCTATGTTCTCAGGTAATAATTTTGATCTATTACTGGTAACGATATTGTTCGATCGCGTCCGAGTTTTGCCGAGCCGACCTGAAATCAATTTGCCCGCTTATGGCGGCTATGCTTGTAGCCCGAATCGAGTCTCGGGATCCCGAAACTGTCGGGATCTCGAGCAATACGAAAGTATCGGGACCCCGCCCCATTCCCGCCTGAAAGTTTTCGGACTGTCCCGAACCCGAAAAGTCGGGTACCCGCACACCCCTGGAAATCAAGTTGGAAAAGCGACGGAATCATCCATGCACAACCACAGTTAGCAACAGTGACGTAGCTGACAGCGCACAGAGGCAGCGATTGGCTGCTAAAACAGCGCTATCTTATCTTTTTCCCGTGAGTGTCAATACTCGCCGTTCATCGTGTAGAATAATGTATCTAACACGCGAGTACGTACCATGTGTAACTTGTAAGCAGTGTCGAAATTTTTCCCCAAATTCGTCTCTTTCGCGTCGCTTCACTGGCGTCTCCGATCAACCAACTCAATGCGAATACTACCTGATAACTTATCGAAAATTTTTGATGCTACCAGATCTGAAAATTAAAAAGGTGGACAATCTAGTCTGAAATAGTTTGAAAAGGAGGACGTTCTAAAATAAAACTAGATATTAACATTTATTATGTAGGAAACCGAATGTTTTCTTAAAATAAAACCAAACATTAATACATAATATTATTTTTTTACATAATAAAAGTTGATATTTAAAATTTAGTTTCATTTTACAACGTCCTTCTTTTCAAACGATTTCAGAATAGATTTTCCTCCTTTTCCATTTTTGGATCTGGTAAATAGCGATGGAATTTTGCTGGGTGATGCCGAGGCGAGTGGGTCGCTTGAGTTGTGGATAAAACAAAAAAGAAGGACGTTTTTAGGTGATAAGAGGACACTGCATTTCAGTGAAAGAAGGAGGACATGTCCTCCGTTTGGATACCATACAGTAACTCTATCTAAAGTAGCCTTTTAATCGAATTGTCCACGCTTATCTTAATTGGCATTTATTTGTGAGCGCATTATCACAGAGTTTGAACAGAAAATGTGTCGTTTCTACGATTTTCAATTAAAGTTTCTATTCCCATTAACAATTTCAATAATTGGTCTTGCAAATAAATTCAACGACCAATGTCCTCCTACAAGCTCGTATAGCTTCTAAAATCGGCTCCCTGTCGTTTGCGCATAGCCTACCGATTCCGAAAGTTCAAAGGGCAGGTTAATGCCGCCCGCGGACAGATTTTCCGGCGCGCAAGGCACGCAAGGCATTCGAGTTCGAGCCACGGAATCGTGTCGATGGAAATCAGGCTAAATGACAGCGTGGTTCGCGTCACGATCGAACGTGTCGAATCGCGACGAGTTTATTTTCAGCTCGGTCTAAGCTCGCGCATATCTTATGCAAAGTAACCGCGTGTGTGCGTGGACGGCGGGCTCGTTGGCGTCGCAGGTGCGAGAGCGTTTATGGAAAGATGCATCGCGGGGACGTCCACTGCCGATTCGACCGGGCGAATTTCCTAGGCGAGCAGAAATGTTCGCCGCGGGCCGCTGTATCTTGCTCGCGATAGCTTCGTCCCTGGTATCTCCGGGACGGTTTATCGCGAATCTCTTTCTCCGCGCACGCAACACCGACGCGACGTCCGCGTAATTGCAAGCCCGTTCGGGGCCGCTCCTTCTCGTACCGAGCCGCGCGCGGACGTCGATGCACCGCGTCGATTAGCATTCCCGTATCGAAATTTTTACCGCTCCGGACGTATTGTTCTACGACGGATGAAGATAATTCCGAGTCTATAAATAGACACCGCGGCTGGCAGAAGGAGAGGCCTAATAAAAGTACGCTCCGTAGAGACTGTACGCGTCGGAGCGTGAAGTCGAAAATAATACCGGCAGGCCGCCGACGCGATTAAACGTTAAACGAATCCAGCTCGCAGCAGCGCGCGTAATTAGTAGGATATTAGACGAGGGATAAATCATGGAAAGCACGTGTAGAGAGAGAGTGGTTCGCTCGGATCCATTCTTTTTTTTTTTTTTCTTATTTGCCCGGACTGAATCATTGGTAGCCGGTGGTTGAGGAGTAGGTAATTGTAGACGTTACGTGTCTGTAAGTACGTGTGTGCCCGCGCATGTCTGCCGCTAATGACGGATCATTTTGCAACACTGCTCTCCGCCCGGCATGTTCAACAACACATCGTTCTCAGGAGGCAGATCCACCATTTGAAAATTGCGGCGCCGCTTGCAACCTGTATAAACAATCGGCCATTACGCACCGTTATACGATAATCGTGCTTGACGTCAAATATTAAATGATTTCGCTGCGTGAATCAGGCTGTTTAAATTGTCCCGGCTTGATTGAATGATGGCCGCTCCTCTAAGTTGGCCGACAACCACTTCACCGTAAATAAGATGGTACCCCATTCTGTATAGAAGAGTCGCCTCGTTATACAGGGTGTTCGATTCGAATCGGCTTTCATCCCGATCCTCCACTTCCTCGAGCTACCCTCTGCGAACATTTCCACGCGCCGTTCGCTGCTAGGTTTCGTAATCGTTCTCTCGCCAAAAATCCCGACCTCCAGACGAGATACCGATCGCATGATTCTCACGTTCGCGGCGAATAGTTTTCGCCGGAGTGTTTTACTATTCGTTTGCCCCGCTGAGTTTGCAAAGGACTTGGAACAGTAAATTGCGCAATAAATTCAGAAGTCATTCCGGTATTTGCACGAGTGTTTCGCGATGGAGCGCGGAGCGAGCCGCGCGTACCGCGATCACGTGCATCGGGCACGCACGTAACGAGACGTGCGAATTAAATGTAACGGAGAGTTTAGCTAGCCGGGCGAGCCGCTAACGGCTTTCGTTATAGTTTTCGTGATCGACGACCGCGCGCATAAATAAACGTGCCCAGGGCCCGTTAGACGCAAAGAGGAATGGCGCGTCGACGGCGCGCATATGAAAACGTTCCCGTTCCCTTCGGTACGTCGATCAAACGTGCTTTCCAAAGCCAACTCGCGATGCAAATGAAAATGAACCTGAAGCCTTCTTCTAAGCCGCTCGGAACACACCGTTAATCGCGCGCTCTCCCCACCGCGTTTCAGATCCCTGGATAGCTGCAACTGCACTTTCATCGTTGCATTCGAACGCGCGTCCTCGAATCTGTGAACCGGCGCGGGGACTGATGCAACGTTTCACGTACGACGGTGAATTTTAATCGAGCATCGTCCCCGTGGTTTATTCGCGTACAGACGGTCGACTTTGATCGATTTTTTCCTATTCCTCGCGGCCAGCCGTGCGTGGCTGATAAAAGGGGAACGGAATAGAGGGGCGAGACGCGTGCAATCACGGGCCATTCCCGGCTCGTCTTCAATTAATTTCCTCGATGCTAATAATTTAATGGATCTCGGTGCGTTATCGGCCGCCGTTCCATCACGCATCGCGCTCGTGTGCCCGTTCCGAGCACGCCGCAGATGCCATTGCACTTGCGTGCATCGACCAGAACCGTCAGTATCACGAAATATTATCATGGACCTCCGTCCTCCCTTAACGTATCTTCCCGAGATTCCCCCAGGACTAACTGTCTCGCAATAATAACGCACTCGCACGTAAAACTACCGATCAATCGCTCCTTTATTTCAACGAGGATAATGAATTTACACATGATCGTGTTACGGCGGGATCGATCGCTTACGTAGGCGACACACATGGTCGAGAGAATTTCATAAGTACACATTTCAAGCTACCAATCGGTTAGTGTTCTATATGTATATTACTCTATAAATAACTGGCTTAAGTACTAGGTGTCGGCAGTAGATAGTGTTGTAAATATACTAGAACAGTAGGACGTCTGGAGGGAACGAGATCGTTTCATCGCCTTCCCACTGCCTGGAATAGGGAGAAATGTATCTTCGCCGCGAAACGCTGGCCGCGCACGGGGGAACCGAATGTCGCGTTTAAATTAAAGGTAAATTGACTAGAGACACTTATTACGTATAATAAAAAGCACGAGCCTTCTTGATTGTCTAAGCTAATGCGTGGAATATACCGTTGCGGCGTGTTTGTATCCGCGAGGGAATTACAATATGCTATAAATAATGTATAAATACGTCTGCTAGGTATCTGGTGTTTTGTACGTACGGTGTGCTTTGGTACGTCGTGGTACTGGGAGCGAATGGAAATCATATCGATACATCGTGACGCTGCTCATCGGCGGGGTCGTTCGTTCGGTTAATTGTCCGACAGCTGTCTTGTGTAACCGCGCGATGGGATTTTTCAGGGGATGCAACAATGAAACGTGATTGTCGAGTCGATTGCGTACAGAAGGTACTTACGCGAAGGAAGGTAGACGTGGAAACTTGACCTAGTTTCGCCCAAGTTCTCGAACAGTATCGGGGGACGTAGAGTCGAAGTGAATTCGAGTCGACGAGAATCCTACCTCTGTCTATGTCCTCTCCAAGGTAGCATCGATCGACGCGAAACCTAGGCACTGTTCGACTCCTTGCGGATACAAGTCGCACGTCTGTTCACACTTGTTCGCACATATCGAGATTCCTTCGTTTCTCTCGTCGCACTGTCTCTCCGGGAGAGTCACGTCGATTCGCTAGCACTGCTCTGACCTTCCATCGAACGGGTATCTACCTTCCTAATCGAACCGTCCTCCCGGGTAATAAATGAGCGGCGCGGTAGCGTCCCATCCGTCGATCTCCTCGTTCGACTGCGCCGCTCTCTTCTGACAGTTCAAGATCAGACTGCTGTGTCTCGGGCTGCTGGGCGCGGATCTGCAGGTTGTCTGTGCGATCCCGGGCGATCCCAGGCGGAAATTCTTGGCCCCTCCTCGCGGGAAATAGGACTCGTTCCCGATCGCCCAATTATTTCGAGCGGCCGAGACGTTCGAGGGTGTCTGCAGCCTATTCTGCGCCAGGTCTTTCACGTCTATCGCGATATCTTGCGTGTCTTGCTCGCAGAGCTTCTCCACGCAGGGGCACGAGTTGCTGGACGATCTCCAGCTTTCCATGCAAGAGGACCTCATCGCACAGGACATCTTCGGCTTGCACGGGCTGCTGTCGACGATGGCTTCTAGCTGGCTGCTCACCCTCGAGCATTTCTGGTTCAGCTGATCGGAGCTGGCGAAACGCAGCCGTTTCGGCGACTCGCTGGAACACCTCACGAAGGTAGACCTCACCAGGGACTTGTTCTTCAGAGAGCTCCGCGGTATCAGGGGGTTGCTGTTCCTCTTTGCGCAACCGTTCCTGCGGTTCTCCCGTTCTATGGACCGTTGCTCCCTTAAAATTGGATCCTCGCCTATCAGCCAGTAGGTGAGACGCTCGCCTTTCCCTTTCATGGAGACCAGGCCTCTTTCCACCACGCTGAATCCGCCCAGCTGGTCGAACAGTTCCTTTGTCTCGCTGCTGCAGTGGATTTTCAGCGCTGGAAAAGAGCGGGGAATAAAATGATCGTACACTCGAAACACGCGGCCCTTAGGTTGTTGGATACGCGATACTCACGTGATCCAGTAGATTCCATTCGGCTGGCGGTGTTCACAGTATCGCCGAACAGGCAGTAACGGGGCATTTTTAGACCAACGACACCGGCGCACACGGGACCTGAGGTGGAAGTAAAAGTATGTGAATGATAGTGGACGGAGCCCGTAAATTCTGCTGTGCTTTTCTCGAGGAGCTCACCGGAATGTATACCGATCCTCAGTTGCAATTTATCGAGGGGCCTGTGCCGAATGGTGAACTGCTTAATGGCGTCTAGGAGGCACAAGGACATGCTGGCGATTTCACCTGCGTGCTGAATTCCGTTTCGTATTGGCAGACCGCTTACCTGTTAAGAAATCAAGGGTTCATTGTACCGGACCGCTTATCTTCTTAAGGTTAGTCTCTTCTTTCACCGATGCAGTGAATTTTTCAATACTCACCACCATGTAAGCGTCCCCGATGGTCTCCACTTTGTACACGTCGTAATTCTCTATCGTTGAGTCGAAGCAGGTGTACAGATCGTTCAGGAAATCTACCACCTGGAAACGAAAGCCTCTCGGTCATCGAATACTTCAATTCAGTTGGCAGATTTTTTGTGTCTGCTGCGGATGTTTTACCTGCAGAGGCGTGCTTTCCGCCGACATGGCAGTGAAGCCAACGATGTCGCTGAAATAAATGGTGACACAGTCGAAGCTCTCAGCTTCGACTTTGTGCCCTCGTTTTAGTTGCTCAGCGACGTAACGGGGCAGCATCTCGTACAGCAGAGCATCTGAAAGGTGTATAGTACTATAGGGGTATACTGTACTATAATTGAGAAGGATGTTAGGAGAATACTGACCCGTTTTCTTCTTCTCCTCTGTCAACTGATCGGTGCGTTCGTCCACCAGAGCTTCCAGATTGTTCGCGTACTTCTCCATCATGGCCATCATGTTGTCGAATATGTTCGGTTTCCTGAAACCGTGCATATCTCTTTAAAATACCTTTTCCCTCCTAACCCCCAGACTTGTAGACTCCTCGAGTTTAAATTGAATCCCAATCATTCCACAAGCAACTGAATTTTATCGAACCATCGTCCCCATTCTTCCGCGATAGAACTCACATTCCCTTCCTCAGTGGCCTCAGTTTATTTCTAATAATCTTAAAGTCTGGTCGAGTCTCGGGGTCCTCCGCCCAGCACTCGATCAAACAGTCGCGCACAAAGTGGAAACAGTTCTCCAGCTGATCCAACGGTGGTCTGAGATAATTAAAGGGAAATAGAGCAAACTGACGTGGTGGAAACGGAAGCGCATAAAATTGAAGTATCCTCAGCGGTCGACAGGAATTTAATCGTAATACCTGAACGGATCTGATCCTTGCTCCTTCGCGATCACCTTCTTCAGGATCTCCGAATTGGACAGCTGCGTGATCCCATAAGGGCCGTGTCTCCCTTGGAGCTCGTACAACACGACCGCGAAAGAATAAACGTCCGCCCTTTGGTAGTCACGATACGTTGGTTCTTGAGCCTTCGTGGATCGTAGTAGCTCAGGCGCTCGATACAGTAACCCTGCGAGAATTTGTACAGACCTCGTCAGTGTGATCAAATCCCACGCTCACGATGCATTTGAATCTCCATGGAGACTGATTAGCGCCAGTACCATGATACTTCTTCATGACGTCGCACGGCTCGCATTCAGCGTCCTTCTTGAACTCGTGCAGCCCAAAGTCCGCCAGCTTTACGACCCATCGTGAATCCACCAGACAGTTGGACGTGCTCAGCGAGCCGTGATATTTTATGACGGACTCGTGCAGATAGATCATGCCCTGAAAAGAAGAATGGATTACGTGGGCGTGAGCTCGCCTGTCGGACGCTCGTCAGGGGCATCGATCGAACGGAATCAATTGGACGCCGCGGCAAAATATACCGTGAAATTCGTAAGGAGAGAAGTTGCGAAACGTTGAATCGCGAAAGTTCTCGAACTAGCTGCCTCGGAAGACCGAACTTCCCCCGGGCGGGTTATGATTCAAAAGAATTTTATTCGGCACCGCCAGAAGCAATCCTTCCGGATCGATGTCGGGCGGAGCATTTGTTCTCCAACCGTCTTACCGGGGAAATAATAAAATCCACGGGCTCGGGTGATTCTAATAAAAACTGTACGACCGTGGGAACAATACGCACCCTGATGATGTCGCCGACCAGGGACGCCATGAACATGTTGTCCAGCTTCATGTCCTCGTTCTCCAAGATGTCCTGACGAGAAAAACGGGCAGCCAGAGAAAATTACCGGGGAGTTACGGGGAAGGGGGCTTTCGTACACGAAGTTTTCGCTAACTTAATTACGAGCCGTCCCCGCGGACGATTACCTTGAGACTGCCCCGTGCACAGTACTCGACCACGATGCATATGTTCGGCGGATCGGTGCAGGCGCCGATGAAAGCGTTCAAATTATCGTGTCGCAAGTCGCGCATCTGAAGAAACGATCCTTCAATTTGCATATCGCGAGATGGGATCTTCGGGGCTGGATGGATCCGTCGATTTCACGGCTACTCACCACTTTCAGCTCCTTCTTCATCTCGCGGGTGATCTCGATCGACTTCTTGCGCACCTTCTTCACGGCGAATATCCGCCCCTTGTAGACGCCGATTTGCGTGTAAATCATGGAATATCGAAAGTCAGCGTCGGGATTAGAGCTGAGGGAGACTTGGCTGGTCCTCACGATTGGTTGCGTCGTCGTCTGTGCGCAGAGATATTTCTATGTCAATATTTCAGGGAGGTTGCTCGCTTTGCTCATCGTCGCATTATATTTTCCCTGTGCGGTGGATTTCGAACGGAGAGATTGCGCGCGTCGTTTAGATTTTGATAAGGGTCCCTATAGATCGATATGGAGACTCGAGGAGTCTCGATATCGGGCTAGTAGTGGGTTTCGATGCGAATAGCATGGTTGGGGAAACAGAAGAGAACGCGAAAGGGGGTGGAAAGGGGCGAGCGTTTACCTTGGAATTACATTTGGTAGGCGCCTCGTTGACTCCCGACGTCTCGTCTTTCTGCTCTTTGATCTGAATGTCCTTGTAGTTCACCTTCCAGAGCAAGGAATCCAGCTCCTGCTCGTACTTCCAGTTCCTGTACAGCACCAGCATCACCGCCGTAATGATGAGCAGGAAGCCCCCGGCTATTCCGCCGACGATCTCTCCCGTGTGAGCTGAAAGATTAGATTAAACCGCGCTGCTTCGAGTTTCTCGTTTCGCTTGCCACCGCGTCCCCCCAACTTCCAGCGATCGATTCGATTGTTTCGCGGCGGACGTTGCCTGGAAGATTTAGGTCAGAGACGGTCGGACGTATCGTCCCCTTCTCTTTTAATTGTACCCCCGTGTCCAGTCGGTCCTTTTGCCCGTTTAAATCGGCCGCGAGTGCAACAGGCGATCGTTGCGTAATCCGTAATCGTGCGCTCGGTTGCGTGGATCCGTTGCACGTGCACACGCGTGTCCCGGTCTCGATTAAAGGAATACGAAAAAGGTACCGCGAGAAGGAAGGGCGAGGAAGGCGTTCCCCTTTGGCGGATTTGCATATGGTGATTTTAAGGTCGAGCAGCGGCCAGCTTTATGATGTATTTCTGGTCAATCGGTCCGGAGGCCTTAAAGGTCCGAGAGAAAGCTGACGAATGGTAATTCGAAGGAGAGCGGTCCCTACCCCGCTCGCATTTTCACGGATCGTGCGAATGATGCGAGGATAGCGGGGGAACGTTCGTTGCTCGCGTGGCGCCGAGTATATAGTCAAAATCGCGTAGTAAAAAGGGGAGCGATAAAGCCGATCATTCTTATACGTACTGGTGCACTTTTCACCGTGATAGCCGCAATAAGGCTCCGCGATAGGTGGCCCGTCTCCGATCCAAGAAATCTCCCTCGTCAATCGTAGCTTCTGAAAGGGAAAGATCAAAGGAGTTTAACAAAAGGTCCCTCGTTCCAGAATGGATCGATTTGGAGAAGCGGTTAACGTCTTACTGGCAGATTCGTGCCGTTCTCTTTCCCCACGAAGTACGCAATCGGATATAAACCGTGGCCCTTTGTCGGCCGATTGTCCAACGCGATCAGAGTGTAATTGCCTTCCGCATCCCCGTTTTCGTCCATGTAAACCATGTACCTGAAGAGATTGCGAGTCACGTGAGCTTGGTAACACTCGACGAGCAACGAAGCGCTCGTAAATTGTGCGAAGGAACGCGGCAGACATTATTCCTTATCGATTTTTCTCCCCTCGATTATCTTCCACTACATCTATGATTCACGGCGCCTCCGTTATGCAAAACTACAATTGCTAAGATACGGCGATGAACATTACGTAAATGATTCCCGATGGCATTGAAGCGAGAAAGGTGCAACGTTATCAGGATACATCGAGCATCTCGGGCAAACAAAGATTCTCAAGAATCCGAGATAATGAACGTCAGCCCCCTCGACGGGAATGTCTTAATAATTTCGCTGTGTCAATTATGATTCTAGACGCTTGCGTCATCGCGATAACGATCGCCTCATCTTTGTTAGCCTCGCGTTCCTCCTATCCTCCGCGTCTAGTAGATTTTCCTTCCGAGTTATCGTGATCAAGGGAAACTGAAAATAGAGAAGTGAATCCCGCAAAAAATGCTCCAATATACCTATTTGCAATTTCTCTGAAATTGCCAAAAAAAAAAAAATCCCTAATGGAGACGTCTGCCGTCTAGCCAGCAAAATGCTCGTTTTTGTCCTCTAAAGGCAACCTATAACTCTTCCCTTAATCAGCAAGCCGCGGAGCTTTTGAGGAAAGATACGGGATGACGAATCGCCTTGCTTCCGTCTCCGTCGGCCCCGTCACGGTATGCAAACGGTAATTACTGTTACCGAAAATACATCGACGGGTTCACGTTTCTTTCGTTTCCGTCGCGACGTCGGCGAAAATTGACTTCCACGTCGTAAGAAGTAAATTTCTCTTTTCCTCTCGATTCGACTTTTCCAACAATACGTACCCCATGGCGCTGCGGTAATTAACGCCGTAAAGAGTAGCCAGCATCTCTCTGCCGTTTCGTGGATCACGATTCTCGTCCAGTGCTTTCAGCAACGACCTCTCGTAGAGATGAACCGCGTCATACAGATACGCCGTCTCTGGCACGATCTGCCTTAGAACACCAAAAGAGGATTACGTTTAGAAATTGAATACGGTGTACCCTGGCTCCGAAATCGCTGTGTAGCTTTGGGACTGGGTGTTCTTTGAAAGAATTGGATATACAGTTGGCTTTTATCTCAGTTTCTCGATTTGAAATTTCGATCGGGTGAAAATTGGAAAGGTGGCCTCCTTCCAGCATTTGTTGAATTGAAATTTCGATGCGGTGGACATTGGAAGTGCAGTCTGCATCTTTGATACATTATTGAACAATATGCTGCTCGGAATAGTCACCTGAACGATTCCACCGACGTTCGCCAGGGGGTTGGTGAAGTTGAAGGGTGGCTTCTCCCTGTACGAGTTCACCATCCTAGTGAAGTTCCTGGAATAAATCGACGGAGAGGCGACCACGCTGAAGTAGCTGCGATACGCCTTCAGGATGGACGAGTTCGTTTTCTTCTGCCACAAGCCCCGAAAGTACTTATCTGGCCGTTTCTCGTCGTACTGCTCGATATCGACACCCACCACCCAGTACTCTCCTGCGACACGAATTCGCGAGATATTCGTTTTCTCCGCGAACGAGGATTTACCGGGAAATCGACGGATGAGTTGCATGGAAAAACAGATGGCAAAGAAAGAGTACAGATACATCTCCTTCTTGGGAATCTCATCCCTTTCGTTACTAAGATCGTTAATGGTACTGATGATTCATCTGTTATTACACAATCTCTACAATTTAATATACAGTTCTGTACTCTCGTTACAATTAAGGCAGCAATAATATTCGATTGCAATTGGATGGACTACGACTAACGACACTGCTCTCTAGTATATGTACCTGATTACGTTACAGCAGAAATTATACCTTTTTCCAAGAGCTTCCTTTCGTCCAGAGCCATCAACAGACCCATGTGCTCGTAATAATTGCCTAGAATCACGTAAACTGGAACAAACGCGGCGTTTTCGGCTCGGTTAATCTCTCCGGACACTTCGCCACCTCCGTCACCCTTGCCATTCCTTAATCGACGGAAACGGGACGCTGGGTATATTTTTAGAAATCCGGTTAAAAGCCAGGATAGCGTATAGCCTTACTAACGAGTCGAATTACCGGCAGTATCTATTCACGACGCGAGTTTCCCGCGATCGTAACATGCGGGTTATCGTGCGTGCGTGCAAACTGGTAGCTGAAAGGAGGAATCGAAATGCGGGTGGCCTGTTTCGAGCCGCGCGCCACTTGGAAAAACGCTGCCCCCAACATCGTTTCACCGTTCTCGTAATCTGTCGTAAATTACGCGAAGGCATTGCGAAAGTATTGGCCAGGGAAACGGGATGGCACATTTTCCCAGAAGCCTTCGGCTCTGCTACTCACTTCGCGTCTCGCGGTACGTCTCGCTGACGTGCTCGTGGAACGGGTTCGTCATGTGCGTGACGTGATAGGGCTCCTCCCAGCAGCGAAGGTAGTTCACGGTCACACCTGCCGCCTCGAACGACGAGAGTATCGTCTTCGCGATCGTCGACATCTTGTTGAACTCGAACAGGGTCGAGTTCATGTACATGAACGTCACCTGTGGAACGCGAAAGCTCGATCACGGGGGTACGTTCAGCGGTTGCTTTACTTACTTTGGTCCAATTGAAGGCCATCAGCACGGACACGACCGACTTGGAGATCTGCGTGTCCGGCGGCCTGGTCCTCGCGAACGTAGGGAACTCCTTTTTGTCGGAGGACTCGCGGTGCGTGCAGAACTGTAAGCAGACGCGCGTTCGGGGATGAAACAGCTCGCCCTCGATGCCGCGGCCACGTTGTTATTATCGCACCCGGTGCTCAGGTGAACACGGGCGGCAGGTAGAGATAAACGGATAGCCTCGCGGCACGTGCGGAGCCAGTTTCGAATTTGCATTGGGTTTCTAGGTTGGTCTATTACTAGGCTGGAAGCCAGTGGAGGGGCACGTAATGCGCGTGATTAGTGTGTTAGCTGGACCCGCGATATAACGGGCCGGGGGAAACCGAACGAAAGCACAACGGGAAGTGTGTGGAAAATGATTCATGGGTGGACTTAATGGGAACAGAAACTAGATCGATGAAATGGCTGGGAATTAAAAATAGAACTGAAGAGCCCCGCTTCGATTCAGTTGGCTGGAATTCTATCGGGAAATTGTCACTGGAGGCCAATAAGAAACGGGGTGTTTCCTCCCGTGCGACTTGGGAAGAAATTACGGTGCCTACTTTTTAAAGACGAGTCGATTAGTTTCGCGCGACTCGATTCGAAGGCGGCGGCTCACGTTAAACGGATCGTGAAACGGCACTCGTATAGTTTTCGACAGTACAGCTCGATCGTTCGTGGAGGGAAGCATTCAATGATCTGGATAATTTGACGGGAGGATAAATGGTTCTCTTCGTTTCGTTTCCCTCTTAGCTGCAGCCCAGCTGCTTTCGAGATGGTTGCGAGATTAAAAGAAACCTAATGAATTACGGGGAGAAATAGTTTTGTCATCCCTTGGCTGGTGCCGTGGCAGCACCATCTCTCATAGGATCTTGGCCGTAAATTACAAGAGGTCGTGGCCCTTTTCCATCGAATTCCATTCTTCATCGACTTAATCGCGGTTAATGAAATTTTTCGTCTTAACGAGCGTTCGACCAGAAAGCAAAGGGGAGCGACTTGCAAAGTAGGCGAAGCCACCGAGGCGAGAGGGCTCTGCGGCGTTGAATTGGTTAAACGTGTCGTAACCTCGGCTTCGCGCATTCGTATTCCTCGGTGGTCGGCGAATAATTTATTTGCCCGGTTGGACCGCCGCTCCTGGGAGCTTAAACCGCGCATTGCACCGCCAGATCACGTCGGAACAAGCGAAAAAACGATCGAGCGAAACACTTCGGGGGACCGTTGCCGCCGTCGCGTAGGTGCACGGTTCTCCATTTAAACGGAACTTGCTCGGCGATACCGTGACGAGCAGTAACGTTTGTGTTGATCGGGTGCTACATCCTTCACGATTACGTCTCTTTAACTGGGGACACGCGAGCGAGATATACGAGGACGGATCCGAGAGGGACGACTCAATGGGGAACCAGCCAGGCGAAAGTTTCTTAGCCCCTGGAGTTGTCGATCCCATTGATATGCGCATCCTACCGCGGAACCGCAATAAAAGTTACTTCGAGGTAAAAGCATGCACGGGACAACTTGTTACTCTGCCGAAGTGCTTCCTAGAAGAGTCGAGGAAGAAACAGAGGTTCGTGGAACGGAGCCGGCCAAGGTTTCTCTGGACCTTGTCTGGCTGCATTCGCCAAGGCGATGCGTCTACAGTTACGTAACCGTGAAAGCCTTTTGTACTAAAAATCGCGTAAAAGGAATCCGTTGCTCTTTCCCCCGGTTCCGCTGTCCCCCCAGAAAGATTCCGTAGCCTCGCACGAGAGGAGAAGCTTCCAGGGGAGCTCGTTCCTTTGCATACACTTTAGGGTATTAAGCGTACGATGTTCGCTAACGAGACGAACAGATTGTAGGTACTCAGCCTTCGAGACGAGGCCTCCGGCTTTTCACCACGCTTTGTTAGGGTGTTAGAAGGGGATCAAGATAGGAAGAGGGGTGGTTGTACTTACGTAGGATATCATGGGGAGGTTGAACGCCGCCGCCATCCTGCCCTCGTGAATGCAGGTTTCCTGGGGGCCGATGTAAGCGCTGATATTCTTCGTCCAGAGATCGGCGGTCATCAGGATGCTGGTCTCCTCCTCGCCATATGTTTCCGCGACGAGAAAATCGAGCTTGTGACCCCTTCGGCCGAGCTCACCTGCGTTCACCTACGGAGTCCAACTATTTTACCTACATTCTTCCTCGAGAATCAATGAGATTCAACTCCTCCCCCCAACAAAAACAATTAATTTTGTTCCGATTTAGAACGGCGGACGATAATTCGTGAATTCCATTGCTCTTAATTAGCAACTTCCGTGCTAATTGTGGTCGATGGGCGAGTGGAATCGGGGAGGGAAAGCGGTTCAATTACCTCTTGCACGGCGAGAGATATAGCGCCGGATATCCGGTAACCAGGACGCTGATACTCCAAGTCCCCTGGTCGTCTTTTCGAGCCGGTGATGTAGCCAAGGGTGAAGGTCTCCCCGTCGGCGCCCTTATCGAGTAAAACGTGGATCGCCGTTAGTAATAGACAAGCCCTCTCCACGGTTGCCAGTAGCATGCCCAGCCGCGAAACCTTGGCAGATCAATTCCACTTTTATAATACGATCCGATGATTCCTGTCGCAGCGTCGAAGACATCGAGCGTGATCGTTGACGAGGGTGTGTCGCGTTCGCGTGATTCTCCGAGCTGTACGCGATTTCGATACCCTCTGTTGCCCCATTTATCACGCTCGAAATGCAATACATATTTCGTTGCCGCGGCAGCGTTGTTGTGGGCCGCGTGCTTTTATTTGCAAGCCAAGCCAATAAAAGCACGAGCTTGCGGGCGAAAGATATAGGGAAGGTAATGGATGAAACCAGTAAGCTCGACGGGGTTGCAATAAACACCATCAATCTCCTATGGAGCGCAGCACTTCCTCTTCCTACATTTCTCCACCGTTCGCCGCAAAACCACGAGAGGCGACCGCGATTTCCTCTTTTCTGGGGGAAACTATTGTGTTAGCGAAAGATGGAGCACGCGTCATCGACAGGTCGCTAGCGACGAGCCATCCTCTTCGCGATCCTGACCGATCGAGCCTCCTTACACGAAACTGACGAATCCATTTTTCCTCGAAGCATCATCATCCTTGATTTCTTTCCTGCGATTGCCTTTCTTTCTCGTCTAGCCGAGCTCACCTCGCGCCCAGAAGGAATTCAACGAGCAGAACGCATCCGTTGATCCGACGGTGCCTAATAAAATCTGTGGATCAAGGACGAATGTAGCCACGTTGATCCGCGTCATACGATGCTGGGGAATATAAATATGCATGACCGGATGCACGTGTTTTCATAGCGAATGCATGGCGATCGTAATCCCCAGCGAGCCGACATTTCCCACGAGCCGTATCCGTAGGAAAATAATCGTTTACTCGCGGTTCGGATCGCGCGACAAGAGCCGGGGGTTATTAATCAATGACGGTGACTCAACGCGTCTCTCCTCCTTTCTTCTGTCCCGTGGTCGCTCGCACAGCACGCTACTGTTCCTTCTAAACACACAGCCCTCTCTCTCCTCTCCCTTGTTGCGTAATAATTCTGGTCAGCGACCACCACGTGCATATTTAACGCCCTGCTCGACGACCTCGTCTCTTTTTTGACGGATTATTAAAATAGAGCACTATTAATAATGGGCCAAAGAGGGAGCGGTCGTACACGCTGCCGCGCGACTGCTACGTTCACGATGGACATTGAAACCCGGATGGGAGAATGGAACGGAATTAGATTTCTAGCGAGCGTTACCTTCGTGCGCGAGCCTAATTTCTTTTCACTTTTCAACGTCGAAGCTTCGCAGTAGATGTATACTGGAGCTGTATCATCTTCTTTTTTCTGGGAAATTTGACTACGGAGCTTGTCTCCATTTATCAGCGGAGACAGTTAAGAGACACGTGGACGGTATATATTATAACTCCAGGCAAAGGGTGAAGAATCTATCGGAGGCAGCTCGAAAGAAAGCAACTCTGATACGATGGGATAAGGGATCTACCGCGAGTTTCGGTTCCCCGCGATGATTAACTAGGTGTACACCTTCATTACGCGCACGCGAAAAGAGACACGGGTAAGAAATTAATTTGCCGAGGGTGAACTGCTATGCTCGGATCGATATTACAACTCCAGCCGCAGCTGAAAACAGCGAACGAATCGGAATCTTGCTCGTGACGCGGGATTCATCGTGCCCCTCGATACGTCCTGCAATAATTAAGCAGATAGAAATCTCGACGCGATGTTGGGTTCGCGCGCCACGAACCTCGTCCCACCTCGTTCGAGAGATTTATTTGGCGGCCCGACATTGTTCGCAATTTTTTAGGCGGTCGAAATCGATCGAACTACGAAATTGATGCCGACCACCTTTTCTGCCATCGATATTTTGCGTTCTCGATTTACATGTTAATTGTGAAACGCGAGCGGCGCGGTGCTAACGCGGATCTGAACGCGGCCATGAATCAAGCCGAATCAATTAATCACGCGGGCGGCTTGTTAAAAGCGTCCGTTCCGCTCGGCTGCGACCCGCTCGAATATTCGGCCCACAGCAGACTGTGTAGGAGTCGCGAGCGTACGCGACACCGACCGGGGAATACCATTTTTATTTCGAAGGGAAGCTAACCATGATCAGCTTCGCGATCCTAATTAGCCCTTCCGCGTTTCGGTTTGCGACTCAAGTAAATCTGACCCGTGAAGTGTTATTACGAATTCCTTCCTTCTCGTTTACCGCTACGTGCGCCAGCTCACGCGCTCCGTGTTCTTACTTCTTAATTAGCGGATCGGTTATCGCGTTTTCCCTTATCGCCGTGCTGCTTTATCGACTTCCCCGAAAACTTCGGAACCCTGCCGCGGGTATTAAGATTCTGCCCGTGATTTTAATCAGCATGGGAATTGCACGCGTATCGAGCACCATCGTGCATCGTCGGGCACTTGTTCGCGGATCTCGCACTCCTCCTTCTTTACCACATACCCGGGCCCCGCTTTTGGCTGTGTATACACGTGTCTTCTTTTTAAATTTAACGGCGATTAAATACAGATATTTTCTCCGATTCCCCCGGGCCAAAGAAGCCGTGAAAGGCGCGTGGAGATCGAGGCCGCAACGGGGCGATATTAAGGGGACAGGGAAACAGATTTATGGCGTCGTGAACAATCGACGACATCCTTCCTTGTGCAGTCCGGTCCACGGCGGACGCTAAAAGTCCCGTCATTAGCACATCCTTAATGAAACTCGCGTTTTATTTCACTGGCCGGAGTTTAATCCCCGTTTTAATGCGCCGCGCGCGGAAAGAAAGTCCCTCTGGCCTCTTCCCTCCCTCGGAATGGAATGGATCGGCTCGTTTTTCCCGTGTTGAACGCTACGGAATGGATCGGATTCGTTTAGCAGGCGACAGGTGCGCGGGGGGAAACGATCGACACGGAGACGTGTGCCGCGCGGCGGGCCCGCTTTGCCAAGCGTGTATTCACGCCGCGTATTTCCGCTTGTCCCGGATAAATTTTGCCGCCCTTATCGCGCCCCGGTAAATAAATATTCCTCGTAACGCGTGCTTTATCGCGGATAATCCCGTACGCCCCGTACGTGCGCCGCGATACCATCAGAATTATATCCCCATCGTTTGGCGAGTATCTCTGTTCGAACACCAGCTAGGCGAATGCCCCAAAAATAGTCGAAGGAAACTCTTCAAGTTCCTGCGGCGGCCGATAAGATTCGGAAGCCGTCTAGATAACAACGACCACGACGAACGCGGTCGCGCGCGCATTTCGGCGGTCCCTCGGTTTCGGAGCCGACGAAAAGTCGAAGGAAAAAGCGTTTTCGAAATCCTCCAAGCGGCTGGCCAGCTCGAAGGCCGCAGGAGAAAGTAATGTAGCTGGTTGCACGTTTTTATTGCTATTTCCTTGGAGCGTACACCGGTGTCGGCAGGGTATTCTTCGGGCTTGTTACAATTCGCCGCGGTCTCGCGCCAATGTGCCTTCTACGCGTTCACGCACACGCGCCACTCTTCCTATTACATATGTGGAACACGTTGTACATACCGGTGACTATATTTAGAAGTTTCTCGAAAGCGAACGTTGCACGGTGAACGGTGCATAAGGAAAAACGCCGCCGGTCCCCGCGAAATCTGGAGTAGATCGTCGCTTAGACGCGCCGACGCCTGCGATCGTCTCGCGCGTCAGCTGGCGAACAGTCGTGCTCCGAAATCGCAGCCACGGTGTTAGAAACTTTAAAGTGTACCCAAAGATCCCTCCGCTTGATTGTCCGTGAAAAGAGCGGGCCGTACAAATTGGCGAGATACATGGAAGGAAAAAGATGTGTCGTAAGGTTGGGCGAAGTAGCCAACGTGTCACGGAGCCATGTCGCGCTGCAACCCGATGGAATCCGATAAGGTCCATCGGCCGGAATACGACAGCCCCTTTCCCCGGCTCCTTTTTCATAACAATTTCTTACGGGACCGAGTGGCGCAGCCTCCGCGGATGCTATTGGATAACAACGCGTATATCCCCGCTGGCTGTGCTTTGAGAGAACGTCACCCTGAGTGACAGCAGCCCAGGCATATCCTCGCAAAATACGGACGAGGTGAAATGTGCTTCGTGCCTTTCTCTCCCCTTGCTTCACGATAGGTAGTTTCCAAATTTCGTGCCACCCCCCCCCCCGTCCTCTTCAAACTGACGGTCAGCCAATTACCACGAGCTGCTCCCCGTGGGGACAGAACGAGATGGTCCGTTTTTCCCTTCCCGCCGCTCCCTATCGCGGCGCTAGATCTTCGATTCGTAAGAACTCGCGCCTCGTTCCGTGGCGATGTGATCACAGGGGCCGATCCGCCAAGGGGATCTCGGCCGCGGAGCGGCAGAAAGTGACTCGATGCGATCATGGGGGCCGACTTTCGAAAAAGCTGATCTCGAATCTGTGTCACATGGTGTTACATAGAGAATTTTAGGCACGCCCCGTCCCGCTTGCGTCAACGTAGACGCGGGCCTCGAGCTATGCGTTCAATTTCTATTCGCCGACCATTTTCTAATTAGTCAGCACCGACCGTGGGTCGATCAGCGCGGGCATAATTGTTCTATCGCCTCGCCGCTTGCCCGGGGAATAATTTATGAGAGAACGCGGCCGATTCCACGGCCGGACGTGTCGTCGCTGGGCCTATTGGTCCGAGAACGCTTGTTGCGCGACAACTTGCGGACACTGGCAAGCAGATGCCGCGAGATAGCCGACGCAAATTGCGACATGTCGGTGATTGTGTGCAAATCGCGATATCGCTCGGTATGCGAGAGACACGCGTTCTATTTCCGCGATATTGGACGTTCAGTTTATTTTCGTAGACCGGCCGGGAGAAGGTCTGGAGGATCCTCGAGCGTTGTTTGTTTCCATTCCCGGGTCGAATGTCTCGTCGACCGCGGTCCCTGTATTTTGGAAACTTCTTCTCCTCTTCTCCTGCAAACTTCTGAAAGCCGCAATTTCTTTTCATCTCGTGACTAAGGGTGCTTCCCTGTACGCTCGCCTCTTTACTGTATATCTATTTCCTTGCCCCGGTCCTGCTTTATCGCGAATTCATTCTGATTACCCTCCAGTTCCCGTTCCGCGGCTTGAAAATCCTTCGCCTCGATGAGGAAGCGTCTCGTCAGTGGCGATACTTCGTTCCCGCGGTAACTAGGGTAAAGCTCGTTGCGCTTCTACTACATGTTTACGTCCTCGCCGCAATATCGTCCTGCACCCACGCAGTTAGCGTTGCTTTAATGCGAGTTTGCCACCTGCTCTCTTTCCCTCTGTTTCCCTCGTTTTATTAGAAGGCTTCTCAACGAGACTACCGTTTCGTGGCAATTTGCTCTTCTTCCTGCAACTATCCTCAAAAGGATCCCGTATATAACTTGAAATTCCCCCTGTTCGAACCACTAATGGTGCTCGAATTAACCCACAATCCCCTCTGCAACCCGCAAAAAGGAAAGAATCCTCCGATTTCGTGCCGCATCCTCTCGGCAATGCCACAAATTTCTTATCAGACCGTCGTCGCAGTACATTAAAAACGTTTTACTTCAACGACGGCACGTCGAGAGCACGAAGCTCGACGCGACGTTGCAAAAGAAGAGGGTCCGGGCCTGCGGATCGTGGGAATGTCTCGTTAAAATGTTTCAATCCATCCGGCGGGATTACGAGTGCCAGTGGTCAGGTCCGTAAAACAGAATTCTTTCCACTGGATCGTAAACGATGATCCGCGCCTCGAAGTCGGTTAATGTACTTTCGAACCAGTCCGCGGAAAGGGACGCGCGCGGGCGAGCTGGGCTTCTCCCGGACACCTTTCGCGATAAAGTTTAATCGCGCGGGCCAGTGACAGGTGCCGGCTCGGTCGGATTTCGCGATGCCGCGGTGGCAGCGCGTGTTACGGGGTGCTCGTAGCACATAACCAGAGAACTCGAGGGCCCTCAGCACCGTGATTTATCGGGGCGAGTTTCGGTCGGCACGTGGCAACAGTTGCGCGGCCCGACAGTCATTCAACACCGGCTGACGGCTAGTAGGTCCTTTCCACTTGGCCTGATCTCTCCACCACCTTCCACCTCGACTCCCGTTCCTTTTATTTTCGCCTGGCCTACGATCGTGGACGGCTGCCTCTCTATTTTCTGTCCAGCTACTCGAGGCAGCGAGAGTGGAGTGGCCGCGAGTTCGCTTGTTGTTTTTGGCCTACTTCGCGGCTACTTGCTCGCGGGAGCTGTCGGCAGTTTCAGGGGAGACGGGCGATCATGCACGGACAAGGATCACAGAGATGCTTCCGTTCTCCTTGCTAGGTGATAAGTAGCTGTTTCTTCGCACCGTCCCTGTGTCCGGTGGATTTGTTTCGCTTACCTCGAATCGTCCTGTTCCTGTCGAGCGACACTCCCGTCAGACGGTCGCCCTCAGAGACGCTGGCGCACCTCGGACACGAACGGCAGCCGGAGTTTCGTTCCTACGAGCCAGCGAGCACCAGAGTGCAATGGACCGGTGGCGAACGCGTTGATCGCGATAACAGTACCGCGGAAGAAATTAAAAGCATTCCGGTGGCAAGCGCGGCTAGAATCTCGCAATTTAAATTCGCAACCGGCGCGTGGTCCACGCGAGGGAGCGTGCAAGAATGCCGCCCGTAATCTCGCCGGTAAATCAAACAAATGGAAACCCGCCGCGGTCACTGCTTCTCCTCGGATCCTCGCGAATTTCCCGCAACGTTATCGCTAAAAGGGACGGCAGAGAAGGGAGAGAACGGTTGAGTAGCAAACACTTTCAATTACCCGCAAAGCTTTCCTCGATCTCGCTCGTCCAAGGACGGCTCGGTGGAAACAGGTGGGAGCTTAGCCTGCACGAGGGCTCGGCGAAACGATGAAGGTGTCTCGTCCAGGCGTGGAACGTTTTCAAATTTCGAACGGCCGTCCCGCCGGTGCGGAATGAACGACGTGAGACCGGCGGTCGACAGTGATCGTGGGCGCGCGCGGCCAGACTGACTTCGCTCTGCTCGTCCTCTTTTCCTCGCAGCTCGTACGTCGAGCGTCGTCGCCGTCGCCGTCGGCGTCGTCGTTCCATTCACAGTCCCGTCCTCCACCGACGCGGCGACGTGCTGCCCAGGCGCATGAGCACTAGCCGCGAAAACGCTTCGAAAAAGGGGGAGGCGCGGTTCTCGATCCTCCTGTCTCACTTTTCACTTCGAGCTCGTACTTCGTGGGCCTTCGAATTCTCATTTTCATCTCCAAGTACAGATTTCTCCCGGAGATCTCGCCATTCGATCTGCGCGAGGTCGTACGAAAGACACGAAAGACCACGGCCCTTTGTTCTTCCTGGTAATTCAGGCTAGAACGGTGCCCGTTTTCCATGGACACTCGCAAGTATCGCACGCCACACACGCGCGCTCCAATGTGCCCACGCGTGTCTTTCGGAAAATTGAACCGTAACGTCGAATTATCCACGACCCGCCATGAAAATAAAGGACCCAACGTATACTCGCGCGAGATAAGGGTAAATCGCAGGCTTCCGCGAATTTGCTGCATCCTCGAAAACGGCCAACGCATGCGGCGCTGGCACGGGGCACCGGGATCCTGTCAGCTGCAAATAAGACCATCCGTTACGACGGCGAGAGGGAGCGCGGGGGTACAGTCAGCCCATTCTTGACCGTGCTCGGCGTTTACGAGGTCGGAAGTGTGGAAGGAAAAATCTCCCCGGAGAACGGGGGCGCATAGCGCTCCGCAGAAACTGTCCAATCCCGGGGAAGATTCACCCTCCTGTTTGCATCGACGTCTCGGTGCACTCATACGCGACGATCAGCGGGACTTTCGACTTTCGTTCCCTTGTACGTCGGGAAATCTGCGAGCATGTGGGGGGCCGTTCCTTTCGACCAGCGATGGGAAGCGTGGCGAATGGTGGGCGATCATGTTTTTCGGTTTAAAATACCTGGATGAGTCTCTTACGGGTTTTTACTATGCATGAAAAACCACCGCTCGCTCGATGGGCACGTGAATGGAACGAGATGAAACATTGTCCTCGTGGAACTTTGCTGCGGGATGAACGCTGGTTCATCCTGAGTGCAACATTTATATTCTTTTCACGAACAGATGGTACGCACACACTGGGATTTTAATTCCAGCACTCTGATTGGAGTAATTTAGAAGAGCAATGGAATGTCCCTACAGGGATTTGAGGCTTAGACGCGAATTAAATGCTGGAGCAAGCTCGTAATTGATCTGGTGGCGAATACGTTTGTTTCTGGCTTGGTGCACGTACTGCCTCGCAGAGGTAGGGATTCAGAATTTAGAGGAAAATGTATACATTCCCTCTGAAATATGTCCACCAGCGTATCCTCGCGTTCCTCTAAACCCTTGGTGGCATCGCGATGCTCCTCTCGAGAAAGGGCCGCGTGTTACGCGCGTCCTAGGGACAAACAAATCATTGTGTCTGGAGATTACAGGTGAAATATTCTCTCGGTTCGTGTCACATATTTTAAAAGTCCAAGGAGCCTAGGCGAGCCGCGCAAATATGAAATTATATACAGGCCGGAATCTCGTCCCCGTCGCGCCGTTAACCAACGTCCACCGTAAAGCAAGTCGGACGAGATTTTCATCTTCAAAAATAAATAAGAGGATGTTCCCAGGTATTCTAGAATTTAATTACTTCTGCAAATTCTGTGGACGTTGGCGGGTGAAACTTGGGCGCTCGGTGACCAATAATATCAGGGGAGCGATTTCTTCGGCGCGCGTCCGATTCGATCACGAAAAACTTGTGACCGTCCGATTGAGACGAAAAAAATGATCGATGATCGAGGTGCAGGCTGCCGCTCTCACGCGTTCCTCTTGCGATAGATCGACGGGGAAGGGGAGAAAGGCGACGGTGTACACTGTACGGTACCGAGGCGGATAACCCTCTTTCTTTCGCGTCGTGCGGCGATTACGCATTACGCAAGTGCGTAAGAACGCGCGGAACTCGCGCGTGACTTGCTTTGGAGAAAGGTGTTTCTACGCACGGGAGACAAAACCGTGCTCGGCTCGCGAAACTTATCGCGAACGTTCCTCCGAGCTGTGCTTATTTCCAGAAACAAAAGAGCTTCCCCATTCCCTAAGTTCCCGGTGAAATTAGTCCGAGCAGGTCAACGATACTTGCCGCAGACGGGGGAAGTAACGTCGTTACCGTTCCCTCCGCAATTAGCATAAGAAACAGTCGTTTCCTCGCGCGACTCTAATTTCCCACCGGTCGCTTCGCCGGGCAGAGACAAAAAGCGATTTCGAATTTCGAACTCCAAGTAGGCGCGCAATGACCGCGTTAAATATCGCTCGTTGTTCGCGGTGCTTCAAAAAGAGGAAAAAAAAACGAATCAATCATCCGGCGGGCGTGAAAGTCTCCTGGCGATTAGCCGGGCGCTGTTTCACGGTCGATCGAGGCGGATCGCGCGGCTCGCATGGTAATCGCCGTGCTCCGTGTCCTGTTCGGTCGTGGACACGGGTTCACCACCTGGCAGACACGATCATCCACGATTTTTCTCTCTCGAAGAGGTGCTCGTCCTCGGCGTACGTGCACCATTATCGCGCGACCCAGTTTTCCGCGAGCAGTTAATTAAATCTTTTTGCTCGAGCTGGTCGATCGAAATCGGGCCTCGATCCGGGGTGGGACAAACCATTAAACGCTCGTTACGCCTTGTTTTCATGCCGATACCGTCGCCCGTCATACGCTCGAAAATATAGGAGGAAAAAAAAGGATTTACCGGTCGTAATTGCCGTTCGAGTCTCGTGCGGCACGACTCTCGTTACACCGGTGACAATGCGAAGACCATCGCATCGCGACGCTTACGCGTTCCACGATCCCCTTATTTGTTTTCGACCGTGATTAAGGCGATCTGTATCTCCTTGTGCGTCTTTTTTGGAGCTGGAGTGGAAGACGCGTGGTCGTTTCTGTTATTTTTCATCAATGATTGCGAATTTAAGAAAGTTCCTTGGTGCACTGCCCATTTCTCGCGTTCTTCGCCTGTAAATCAACTGTCGGTTCTTTTAATATGTTTTTCTGTTGTCGGTTCTCTTTGAGAAGTCCTCGCGATGACTGTTTTGTTGTAAAGTTTGGTAGAAGATGGAGAAGCACGTAGATATCTTATGGATGTCGTCGTGTGGGGCTTTTCAGAAAAGTATTGCGCGGGTATGAATATAATTAATCGCTTTTATTGAGAGCGGATGATAAAGTTGTGAATCGAGCAGGGAGAGATTGAATTGAACTGCGCCCAGAAGCATTCTCGTATAAAAGTGCGTGTGTTAATTTCGTTGCACGTGTTAATGCCCCATCGGAATCGCCTTGCTTTCCGATTACTCGTAATTACACCGATTATCCACGGCGAGCGTGCATGTCCCAGCCGAGGCGGCTCGAACATAAATTACGCTCGATCGCCGATAAGTCTCTGCATCGGCAAGAAGCGAGAGGAATTGTGTCGCGCGAAATATCGAAATGGAATACGAGACTTCTCTCCTTTCTTTTTCCACCGATACTTTCCCGTCATTTAGAACAGCTCGCTCTGTTGGCAGACGACCAACGACCCTATTTTTGTTGCTTCCACTTTGGGACACACACGCAACTAGGTGAAATTTTTCGAGCCGGTCGTTAGTGCTCCTATGGAAACTTACGAGTAAACATATCGATAAAAAAGAAATGGAGCAACTGTCGTGATCGACTAAAAGCATGTGCCGTAGGATTAAAAACAATATTTTTTATGCATTTCATAGTGATCAAGGATGAAATTTCCGTCAGGTTTAATGCCTTAGTAAATACTTTAAAAGGATGTGAATACAGGTGGAATTAGGAGTATCGATAGCTAGTAACATGTAGGTATCCGTAGGACGATAATCCTGTCCTCGTATAAATGAGATTGATCATTCGAAATGCCATTATCGAGGATCGTTCAGGGGTACCGAGAGTACTCGCGGCCAAGTGCTTTGACTTTGTACAAGGAACGAAATGATCGATTTCGTTAAAGCCGAAAAGACTATTAAAGGTGCTCGAGTGACACCTGTTGCTCGCCGTGTCTACATTGAATTTCGTTGGCAACTTTGCCTCGCTTTTCGGAGCATTTCCATTCTCCTGCCAATACTTCAAATGGACGATCGTAACGAGATGCCTACAGAATCTATAAACGTCTTATCACGATGATTATAGCGTGTACATTGTGACGTGAGTTCCTTCCAATCTCCATGAACGTTGTCCGTGCACTTCTGCTTGCTCGTCGTTCTCTGTTTCCGTTTCATCACACTTCAAGAATGCGTACCTCGGTCGAAACCCCTGGAGCATTATCGCGATTGTATATCCCCTTCACGTAGCTTCAAAAGTTATTTAATAAGGACCTCTGGTCGGATGATAGGACGAGCGAAAGTTCCGCTTGTTCGCCTCCGACCTCCGTCTCGCGTAGCTTTTTATATGTTACCACGAGGAAACATTCCTCTGGAACGGAAGTAGCGGATCAGTTCGATTAAAACTTGCTACTTTGCCTCGTCCTTCTTTCCGCGCAGAGAGCGCTGTCCTTAATCCAAAAGTCGTCGAGACAAATAACGTCGAAGTGGGTTTAAAGTGGGAATAAAGTACCTAAACGAAGAGTCCTTGGAAGACGCTGGACCTACGTCAAGATCCATCCCCTGAACTTTCATCGTTTGATTGGAATCCACTATTTTCCTACTCACGGATGAAGTAACTTTAGGCTTTCAGTAATCGAGAAACACAGTCCCGAGTTGCAACTTGTTAATGACCGTATTTAGGCAATAATTTTATACCTCCAATCGGTGCTGGCGTTAATTAAAGCGGCCAGAAAGTTTTGATCACTGGAGCATTTCCAGAGCGACGCCCACACCGGTGGCGATGCTTAATTTCCTGTTGCTCGGGATCGTGGCGAAACAAAGGGCGATTGTTTCGATCGGGCTAAATATCCCTCTAATTAACGACCGAATCAAACGGACCTCAGCGATCCTTTCGTCGGGGATAAATCCCCGTAGGATCGATGAACTCGCCGCTGTAATTTAACGACAACCCTACCGACCACTGGTAATGCTATTTACGACTGATGTGTAATTAGTGACGGATAAGGGTTAATTCGCCGCGACGCGTCGCGACGCTCACATCCGCGGGCAAATCGAGGCGTGCAGGTTCGGTCGATCAAAGGACACAGGCGTTTAATTGGCTGGCGGTGAACTTTAGTCGCCCACAGTGGTATATAAAATTCAATTAATCGTCCGAGTATCCACTTCCAACTGTGCGAAATCGTTGAGAGTCGAAGAAGTTTCGAGATTGTAATCGGAAGCTCGCCGACCCTCCGATGAAATGACGATTATAGATACTCAAGAAATCGTCGTTATCGCGTAGAATTTAATTACGAATGGTTGATCGAACTATTATGTATGCGCTGCTTAGATGTAAATCATTGAGGGTGGACGAAAGGGAGACACAAAGTCGTGTTTGATAGAGTATTTGAAGGAAGGCAAAGTGGTTGCGTTCTGTAAGGAATGAATGGAAGAATGGAGTATGTTACTATTGATGTAACGCGGTCTCATTGATAAATTGATAAGAGTGGAACGTTTACGATATGAGTGAAAGATGGCGCCACTGGTTCCATATCGAACCATCAGCTTCTCTTTCCTCCACGTTTTTGCCTTCTTCAAACTGAATCTAATGGGTGAAGGCTGTCCAAGTACGAAATGAAATATCGCTCGAAAGGAAGGTAGCACTTTAAATTGATGGCAGTCAATAGTTCCTCGCGAAAAATCTGTTAATAGAACCCAGCTTCTAGCAGCAAATATTCTTCGGAATGTATATTCTGATTCCAACTGATGTACCTATACATCTACACATCGAGTAACTTCTCGAAAGGCACTGCTGGAAGCTCCAATAGACCAGTCAAAAGGAAGCCTTAATTAAATTAATACCTCGTTAAGATTTCCGCAGAAATGATATGCTTCTTTTAGGATCGAGCTGCCCACGTGAGTCGGCTGTTTAAATCAGATGACACGCTACGTCTGCTGTAATAATGAATTGATCCATATATAGAAGCTGACATGAAAAATCGCCTTGTAATGCTCGCGAGTTAATTTCCCCTAGATCGTATAGCTTAATTAGCAGTGCGCGTGATATGGGCGATGCGGAATCATTGGGCGTCCAGCAAACGCCGAGTTCTTGCCTGTTTTTCCTTGTCCCGGTGCAATCGGGCTTATCGTTTAATGCACGAACAGAATCGAAACCAGCGCAAAGGAAAAAAAAAGAACGGAACGCGACACTGGCTGCCGCGAGGAGCGTGATAAGCGTTAATTTGCATAACGCGATGCACTGTGCTCTCCGAAGTTGAATTTCCTCTATTGACCGATACGCGGTAGAAGATCGATCAAAGTCACCAAGCAAAATGAGAACGAATTTAATAACCTGCAACGATTACGAGGATGTTCAATTTCAAATCACCCTTCCTCTTTTTATGAACTACTAGACTGCTATCCTTTAAGCGATATTTTCAAACAAATTAATACAAAACCGCGATTATTCCATAGGAAGTCCTCACCACCGTTTTCCCTGATTTCTCTGCAACACAATTTCCGCCCGCCCTATTTCTCTCTGTTCCCTTCGACCCCAATAACTCTACCCCTTTATCCCCCGAATCTGTATACGCGCAAACATACGGGCAACGTTCGGTCTTAATGTCCATCGCGCGTGTCTCGTAAATCTCTGTCGCGGAATTGGAGCGATTCGTTGCGAAACGTGGGGTCCGAATTAATCGTTTAGACGGATCGAAGACGGTACTAATTACCGTGGAATTCCTTCGCGCGGGTTGCAGCATTTTTCGCGGGATAACTCTGCTCCCTGGCCGGGGTTAGATAAGAGGGGTTGCAATTAAGAATCCGCGAGGCGGAAGCTCGGTCGCGGCAAATTAACAGGGCCGAGGTGAGACTCGTTAATTAATTATGCATACCTCCTTTTCCCTTTTCGATTCTCTCCGCTCGTAATCAACCTCCTCCTCCCCCTCATTCGGGCAGAGCGGCGTGCGGTGGGTAATTGGAAATCAATACCTGTATCCAGCCCTCGAAACATTCTTGTCTTGACGAAAAAGCGATCGTGACCCCTCTTTAGCCCCGAAGAAGCCCCGCTCGAGGAGCTGAATCTCTCTTCTTACGAACCACCTCTCATTATCTCCTCTTGCCACTATCCCCTCCTCCACACTCTTCGCTGCCTGGCATTTCCCCCCACCGTCGCCGAAAAACGCGTAGGATTTTCAGAGAAAACTAATTACGAGGTTAATTGTTCATTTGCTTCTGCTTTACGCCGTGTCAACTAGCACGCGACGGGAATTTCGTTTCCGTGGAGATTTTTGGGATTCCTTCGGTCATCGGAATAGTAAGGAAGTCGTGCTACCTGTTCCGAGGCGAATAAAGCTTTCACGGTTCTATATACCAGTCTCGGGGTCAGCTCTTTTTCCATTTCGAAAGTTACAGTCGATTTTTACGCGACTCGATTTCCTGAATCGGGCAATGACGTTCGTTTATCGCTCCTTCTCCGTCGACGAAAAGTTTCGATCGGGCAACGGAAGCTCGTCCGTCCCCCGGTTGCCTTCGTTTTACGATTTCCCAGCTTTTACTGGATCCCAAAGTGAATTTGCACCGTAAAAAAATTAATATGGATAAGATCCGCGGATTTTTAAAAAAACTGCCCCTTTTCTGACCCATTATTTCTTTTCTTGGCTCGTATGATCGAGCTTTCTTCTCAAGCAAGTTGATCGTTATCCTTTTATCGGTGCAGTTTTCAGAGCTTACCGCGCGCAAGCACTTTTCGAAGTAAAATCGAAGGAAGCTGCCGAAATCTCGTTTCACGTTCGCACACCCTTGTTTCCATTCCAAATTCACCTGCCTCTACTTTGGAATGAATTTCTACTTTAAACTTTTCAACTTTCATGCGATGTCTGCTGTCTTACAGTTGGATTTGCTTGGCGATTCTTTTATAGCGGATCGGTGGCTCGGAGATGTGGCATTAAGAAGGTACGGGCGACGGTCGTCGCGACGAGTCGAGGTGAAATTCGACGTCGTTCGAATGCACGCCGTGTCGCGACGTCCTCGATCGAAAGTCGATCCGCCACGCTGTCAGCCGCGATTCTCTCGGCTAATAGAATGAAAATCATGGCTGGAAGATTGTCGTCACGTCGTCGCGAATCTCTGCCACTTAATGACGCTAAATTGTACGGCAATGTACGTGGTGGAATTACGCATTATCGTCGATAGAGACTGCTCGACACGTTAATCCGGACGCGAAATGCTGGCCTAGGAAGTGTTTAACGTACTCACAGCCCGTTAATTTCAATTACCCATTAGTGAGTCAAAAACCTAATATTAGTTTTAGTTTTTAGTTTATAGTTTATTTTTATTTTTTCTCTATTTTTTGTATTCTAATGTTATGCTCTAACACTTACGCTTATACAGGGGAGAGGCTCAATAGCATCTTTCGCTGGGCCTCACCTTTTCACCACCCTATGTACTAAAATTGGTGAAATGAAGGCGAAAAATAAAAAAAGAAATTAATTTCAAGGCCCAAGTGCCATTTTATACGAACCTACGCTGAATTTCACAGCAACCTCTGTCTCAAATACACTGCACCGGGGTGCACGTGCACTCGCATGCATCGCGAGACGTGGGTGTGCATCGCGACGGCACGTGTGCACCCGATCATCGTATGCGTGCGTTTCCTCGTTACTCCGTTAATACGTCCACGGTTCTTCGATATTGTCCCTCATCGAATTATGCATATAAGCTTGAAACTTACCTACCAACCCTGGCCAAGCCCACTGCTGCTTTAAATCGATGCATTCGAAGCAGCCCCATTCTCCTTGTTTCTCTATGCATTGAATTCGACGGAGTGTTAACAGGAACTGTCTGCTGCATATTTCCCCTTCTAGCGGATGCACCCGGTTCCGAATTACTTCCCGAATCGCACAGCCAAGATTCCGATAAACAATTTTATTCCGGCCCTCGAGTCTTTTGAATCTTGGAAACGTTTTTGTCGGGAGCGAAGTTTGGTGACTTAATAAGGGAGCGTGTTCAGGGCGAGGGTACAGAGCGAAGTTTCGACTTCGTGACGAGATTCAGCGGTCGCGAGTTAGGTGGCTTTGTAATTAAAGTTATTAAAGGCTCCCCTCGATCCGTTGGTGGCCGGGGTGTGTCGCGGCGAACGACGGCGAATATCTGGGAAAGGTGACGAGAACCATCGGCTTGAAACGTCCTCCGTCGGTGGCAAATTGAATTATCCATCAGGACAGAGCTGTCTGGAAGAAGTACACATTTTTCTCCCGTCCCAGGGACGTTGGAAGAGAAGATGCGCCTGGCGACGAACCTCTCGTCGGATGGAGAGGGCGGATTAATAATCGGCCCGTTGCTGCGCGCGATTCTACACGTACGCGTACAACCGCGAGGCCTGTAATTACGTTTAAAAGCGTGCTTTGTCTGATTAAATTCGCGCTGGCACGGACGTGCTTCACGCACGGCAACCGGGCAATTAATTACATGCGCCGAAAAGCAAGTTACTCGTCTAGCAAAATTCGGTCGCGAAATTATTGGAACGTCGACAGTGCTGTTGCAAACCGCGCGCTCCGCAAACAGAATGTTCTCTTCCCTTTCAGTTGTCGTAACAGGGCCATTTCAAAATTCTCGACATAGTGTCCGCGGTCTCGAATTTCATTGTACATACTTTCTATAGGGTAAACATGACCACGAAATGGCAAGAATTTCCTTTCCTATTAACAAAGAACAAGCGTGTGATTTGTTTCCCCAACTTATTGGCTTCTCTTCTTTACCGCTCTCCCTTCGTATCGACTTTCTCCTTGCACCGTCTCATTCGAATATCGAGGAGCCAAACAATTGCATTCGCTTGCTACGAGAACCGGGACTCCTATTTCGCCAAGTCGACGGGCTGTATTGCCTCTTTTTTTTTACATAAGTAGCAAGAGAGTTCGTTGAATATTCCTCGGGGTGGAAATTCTACGCCACTCTTTATTATGAGCAAAGAAAATATCAAAGGGAAATAAGTGTTCCTCGGGCAGCGTTTCTTTCGACACGAGGAAAACTTCGTGGTTGTTGATTTGTATTCGGGTACAAATATATCGATCACTTTGTCTTCAACTCCTTTCTTCGACTTTGTTAAGGCGAATGAAGGGAATGGATGGGGAAGTTTTGAAACGGAAGCACGAAAGCGGGACGCTATGATTCGATGAAATATCAGTGGCTCTGTGTAGAGAACTTTCCTCGTTTACGCTAAGTTCCAATCCAATTTCGTAGCACACGATTCTAATCAGGCAACTCTGACGAAGATCAGATGTTCCCATCGCGAAGATCTGGCTGCTATCGTGTTAAGACCGTGTTTTGGAGACGGTGAACACTGGATCGTGGAACTTTCTTCCTCTTGGCTGCTCGGTCTTTGGCGTTTCTGCCTGAAAATTAGACACAAATGTCACCTGAGTGGTAAGACTTGGAATTGGAGAGGGGATTCGTGGTCGAACAGGGGTCAGAAATGAGTGACAAAGGAGCTGGGACAAACTTTGTAATTGTATACCACATCTCGGTTAAAAGTAATGTACACATGGAAGTAGGATTTGTCTCATACAGGGAACATCGAGATATATTTACAATCGTTAAGTCGCAACTGGAGGTTCGCACTCTTCGTGTTTTTCTTCGTCTTAAGAAGCCTCGTTTGACGTTGGTTCTGTTGCTCTCGCCGATACGATCAGACATCCTAAGCACTGTACAAGGTGTAATTAAAACGACTTTTACCATTCAAACGCGCGGCGCACACGTGTATACTAGCTACATTTAATCCGACAGAATCGATCGATCTAAGGTTCTTAGAATAATGTGTCTTAATTTAAACCCACGGCTCGGTTATCTTATAAATATGCGATTCCCTCAGAAAGATCAGTCGACGATCTGAAGAAACATGACGTGGAACATTGGTTACGCGTTACTTAATATACTTTTTATCAATAGCCACGTCTATAATAAGTGTCTCAAGTTCAAACATATCCCAGTCACGCGACTTAAACAGAGAAGTCGCACGCCCCCTCACATAACTTTACACATATGCGACAATCGATGTACGTTACTTTGAAACTGCGAGGATCGCCAACGCGAACAGTGCTATTGCATCGGAGAAAGAACTTTGCCAGGAGTGATTAATTTCTTTCACGAAACGTTTAGGTAGCCCGTCCCACGGGACGAAATCTTCCCGCAGGGGATCTCGGGTAACGAGATTCGAGATCCCCAGTCGTTTAAACATCTGCATCCCCGGCTCGCCGCGAAGCATACGAGTGTGAGCTCGAGCTGTCGGGAGCGGGGCCCCCGGAATTTCGGGAATCCTTAGTGCAGTTGAGCCGGTGCATTCGCATTCCTTCAAGAGAATTCCGAGGGTTGGACGCGGCCTGAAACGTGGCCAGAATTTCGAGGGTCTCGTAAACAGGAAAATTCCAACGTCGATGGCTCTTGTCTACGCCATCGGCGATTCAGATTCGCCGTGCGTTCGGCAACGAATTAATTATGCCCCGATAAGCAAAGCCGACTAATCACCCCGTTGCCAAATACGACGTAGCCGAGCCTGGAGCCGTTCACGTGGAACGTTGACGATTGCGTTTCATCGGTTCGTGCAACTCCACCCCTTTCCGATATTAATACCCTGCCGCTCGGTCCGCGATCGTGGAAAATGCCAATGTAACGTCCCCTCGGCAGGATTTTTGCAATTCCCTTCTCTGCTCCTGGTACTCCTTTGAAGAGTAGGCGGACACTCGGTTAAAGAGATTCTAGGCGTGGGTCGTTCAAAGTAGCTACAAAAACCGGGGATATTGCAATCGGGCGATCCATACCGTAGCCGTTCGCCGTGTAATATTTATTCAGGAACGCGTCTTGCGCTTTTAAAGTCGCCGGCGTGTCCACCGCGAAATTATTCCTTTGAACATCTTCCAGCGGTGCAGTCTACTAAATCCTTCGATGCACGGCGTGTTTTCGCCGCTGTCGAATAGATGCTATCCGCTCGGGAGGGGTACTTTGTCATACAAAGTAGGTGTGGTTTACTCTCTGACCTATAAAAATAGCGGAAACTGGGAATGGGGGTGGTGTGTTCGCCGGGCTGCAGCCGTCACGTTTGCACACATAAATCTGGGATTCTTACGTGAAGACCGTCAACCAGCATTTGGGAATTCAGGTGAAACTACCGGCGGGCTATGGAAAAATCCTCATCTGCATCGCGGGGAGCAGGGGAGGGGGCCGGGAACGGGGCCCGATGAAAGTGCAGACGCGAGGAAGCACGCAAGTGGGAGCGAATAATGTTCGCTGGTTCACCAACAGCCCGACCTGGGGGATAAATAATTTCGAACGCAGAAACTTTCGCGACTCTGCGCAGGGGGAACGTCTTATCTCTCGCTCGGGGAGCGCTGCGAGTTGCTTTGCCTGATTGTTTACGAGCATTTTATGCGTTCAGTTAGGGGAGCACTCAGTTTAGCTAAATTTACGGTAGAGTCATATTCATCAAAACGGAATGGTTGCTAGAAATTGTGCACGGGGAAGGGTAGCCAGTGATATTATCGATAATAACTCTACTCAATGGTATTCACGTGGCTGGTCGCGTGCTGTTGCAATTTCGTCTGCGAAAGGGTCCATCTTTCAAGCTTTAGAAGTCTTCAGCTCAATGTCCATTTGGAAACTCGATGTCCGATTGATATCGATTAGATTCCAGATTACATTCCCCTTTGTACCCTTCTTTAACATCCTTGTACATATACCAGTACACTGACCAGCAGAAAATCACTGATTTCTCCAATCTTTCTCCATCGTCCCGAGCAGTCCAAGGCTCGGCTTGTCACCAAGCTGACACATTTTCCTCATCCACCAGACTATCCCAGAGTCCTCTCTCTTTCGCGAGGCTTGTCCGAGTGGACGCGACCTTGGTCGAGATTTCATTAGGATCGGTGCTTGACGAACGTCCATCGAAAATCAATTTAAGCTTTCGTTGGTGTCCGGCGGTTCATTAAAAGTGTCGTGGACGGATTGATAGTCCCGCGTGGCCTCTGCTCGTCCAAGTTCCATTCAACGGGGCGAACGAAACGAATGCGACGCCGCGCTGGAAGGAGTCCATTATTTACAGGTCGTTATTTCCGCCAGCGAGGTGCTAGTCGCTGCACTATGACAGGGCTGCTCCGAAATTCCTTCTCCTTTGATTTAACCGAGAAAATAGGCTCCCGACGGGAGAAACTAAATGAAGCGGAGACAAGGCACCTCGGGGATAAACGAGGGGGGGAATTAAACGGGGGAGGGGCTCGCTAATAGCGGGCGCAAGCAATGGGAAATAGTTGGGCGTGTAGCTGATGCAGGCCGGGATGGGATTAAACGGAAGACGCCCGCGATCTGGATGCTGGGTGGCAAGCAGCTGCGCGATATCACTGCAGAATGATTTAGTAACGTGTTACACCGTCCAGGCAGCAATGAGTTTACCAGATTAACGTCGCTGTCGATCGCTGAATACCCGATGAGCCTGGTCATTTAGTAATTACCGCGCTCCCGCCGATGTTGTCGCCGCGTAACTCGTGATTAAACAATACCCGTTCGATATTTCGTTGCAGCCGGCTCGCCCGTTGATTTTCCATCGAATCGCTAACGGAAACATAAATTTCATCGGCTGCAACCCCTACCCCTTTCCGTCCCTCGATTATTTCGAGTTGATTGGCAGTGGAGTTGATACGAATCCCCCTACAGCAGTAAAGATAAATCCTGAACGAAACGGGACGGCGCTATATCGTCTTTCCGGCTGCGTTGTGCGCACGCGAGACTCGAATTTCAATTTCCTGTAATTTTGCTCGCGGCTCGCGTGCCTACGCGGCGAACAAAGCTACTTTCAATCTGCTTGGCTGATCGATCAGCCGTGCATTATTACGGAGTATTACGGCGCTGTCGTATTAAAGCCGCGGGTGGTTGCTGGGACGGCTAATGGCCGTGCAAAACTTCGGGGACGGCAGGAATTAACGGGATTGGAGTATGGAGACAGTTCCGAATGCAGTTCGCGTTAATTAGGTGCGAAGCACCGAAATGTGACTCGAGCAGCTGACGACAAATCTCGCGCCAACAGTCACGGCTATCGGCAGATAAACACGCCTGTCCTATAGGATCCTTAAATTTCACAGCGATCGAGGTACTTTCCACTAAAGTCGATCGCCATGTTCTGCGTCAGTGCGTTTTCAGAGAGAGAAACTATGGAATTCGTTTCCGAGTTTGTAGTAATCGGTAGCAATCGCACGTTTGCCGTAGAACGCGGATTTCTGGGGTAGAGCTGCCCGCTTCCGTCGCGTGGCGGGAGATATGCTCGATTTGGGTAACTCCCCACAGAACGGAATAACAAGTGACGAATAAAGGCGTATGGTAATCAAAAGAGGCAAACCTGATTATTCGTCAATCAGCATATGCATGACACGAATCTCGTTTGCTCAGTAATCGAGAACAATGGCGATGCTAGTCCCGCCTGAAAAGGGACGGGTGCCCTTCCCTGGATTAGCTCAATGAATTCTCGCGCGTAATGTCATTCGATCGACGATTCAGCTATCGACGAACCATTTCTTTCGCAAATATTTCCTCAAGCTCCCAGCGGTCGGAGGGAAGTTAGCTTTTCCGAATCCGACACACTCTGCCCCCATCCTTCATTCCCGTGTTTCTGCACAGCGTTTCCACGCGTCTCGTAATTGTGTTAGAAGGTATTAGCCCTCGCGCTCGTCACCGAGGCTCAGGTTTGCGTTCCGTGATCTAGCCACGGGGATTCAGAAGCCCTCGAGTCAGGTCGACTTCGATTCTAACTCCCACCTCAGCTGTTTGCCAAGCCGGCAGGTGCGTTTGCGATATCCGTTGCTGTGTAAACGTGCGCCGGGCTCTTCGCCTTGTTCAGTGGCTTAAAGGGTGGATAATAGTCCCACCTGTGTGTTCGAAAAGGCCGCTCGTGTCTTACCAGTTTGCTCAGCACTTAACAACCAGACAGTCACACCGCGTGGCTACGTTCTGTGGCAACGACACGATGTCCTTTTGCTCTCGGAGCTCCAACCTTTGTTCTCGGGACGCGCAAGTAATTCTGTATGCGGTTACCACCGTTTGTTCTGGGGAACTTTGACCAGGCTGCCTCGTGTACCTTCAAGTTCGCACGCAAATCTTGCAGGCTGGCCACAGACGACACTCGAGTCTCTGACGATCGATATCTCGCGAATTTTGGCCAAGCATTGAAATTTCTTCGGGACACGTGGTGCCGTGGAACCGCTTGGAGATGAATTGTCAATGAAAGAAAACATGAGAGGACTCGTTCACGTTTTCAAGGATATCAGAGAATCGTCCGATCGAGAAAGAACGGTTCAGTTGGTATCCGGCTCCGCTTTTTGGAGTCCTCTTTCATCGACGTCGCCTCTTTGAGAAGTTACGCACGCCGCCAGCCGGGGTAGTGAATAGTGCCGAGGAGAAAGGGAGCATGTACGATTCACTTTCGCGATTATAATCACGTAGCACGCGTGTCGCAGGGACGCCTGATAAGCCGGCTACATTCGTTGAATAACAAACGCGGGATCTACGCGATTATGGTTAGAAACTCGAGGTGAAACGGGCCTCCGTGCGGATAAGTGCGCCCCGACGCTGTCGAGGAGCGTTCAGCGGCACCGAATTTCCGTAAACTTATTACCCGGCTGAATGAAATTACTTGGCAATCTCTCTGGAGACGGCTTCGTTCTCCGGTGACCTTAACTGCAGCCTGGACAAAGGTTAAAGCCGCTTTCAGCGGAGAGCCAACGACGAATAATGCGAGATTGTTTCGTATAGTGTTTAGACGCCACAGTTCCGCTTAACAACGTTTATTATCGAGAGCCCCGACTCGAGAGCTTCAGGTAGCGAAATCACCCTTAAGCAGATCTCACTTTAAAGAAACGTAGCGCCACTGTCTCGCCACAGGTTTTCCAGCTATCCTCGGCGAAGGGAGGAGAAACGATCCACTGGACCGTGTATGCAGCTGAACCGAATGCGAATTAATCGTCGCTGAAGCGTAGCGCGCCGCTATTTGTTGTGTTCCTATTGGTCGTTCGCCGACTTGTGCAAACTAGGCCTCGCTATGTGCCTCATCAGCGAACAGTTGCACAGGTGATGAGAAAATAGCGAACAAAACAGGAATGTGCTTTCTTTTTTCTCTTTTAACCCTCGCCACTATCTTCCTTCTCCATTCCGACGAAGATTCTTCCATCGAGCCGTGCTTATTCCCCGATTTCCTCGCGGACTTGGAAATCTTGAAGAGTCCTCTCCTCTTTCACAGTCGAGCAGGTATCATTCGCAGCTCGATCGTCGTTGCTGGTGAATCGATGCCGCCCGTGACCTTCTCGTCGCCAAAGGAAATAAAAGTCAGCCGGTAGCATCTGTCGTAAACGAAGGGAAGGAACGATTCCGTTCCCTTTCGATAATCGATCGTTCGAGTGGATGCAGGTCCCCTTGACCTTAGATTTTATGCACCGCCACGGTTTTATCATCGCCTGTAATATCGCGGCGAGCGGATAACGTCGGTGGAAAATGGGATCCCCGTATGGGGAAAGCTCCCATGCCACTCAAACGGAACCGGGAGCCGCGAAAAATTACCAGCCCTGCTCGCCCACCGCGGTAAATCCGTATTTTGCAGGCTGTTAATCCCGCTTAGCGCTTCCCGAATCCGCTTTGGCGACTTTCATATTAAGCCCGCTCGCGCTTCCGTCCAGGAGAGTTATGATCCGACTTTATATCGGCGGGGATATATTTAATCGCGCAACGACGCGTCGCGGGAGATTGAATTTTACGAGGTCGGAACTTGAAAATTGCGTGGAAATATCTGGAAAAATCGAATACGTTCTAATGTTCCATCTAAGTAGTCTTCGCTGTCGTAGTTTAATTTCTTAATCCAGAGTTCGCGTTGTTTAAATCCTTTCTGCTGGCTAGAGAAGGCTCAGCGGAAATTCTTGTGATTTATAGTTGCTGTACAAAGGTGGGGTTATTTGTGGATAGAATTTGTCACGATTACGATTCGATTCCCCTTTCCATTTTCCAGCTACGTGGAGTTATCTCGCACCATTATTCGTTTTTCCAATCTCTGCCAACGTCTTATGTATCAGACTTATCGAGCGAGTTTGCCATTCGTCGTTGTTCAAATTTCGCCGTTAAAAGTGAATGCTACCGTAACGTCGCGCTTCCATTGATTATTCGACGACGTTAAACCTGGCGCGTGCAACTCGTGGACTTTAATTATCGGCGCAGTGGCAAAGGTCGCCAGCTCCCACGCGTGTCGCAGTCGCTTCCGCGATTCTGTAATTGCGATTCATAAGCGAGCAAAGTTTAAACGTATTGTAATGCCTGCGTAATCCAGGCTTAAAATAGAAAGATTGCGATGAGGAAAAGGAGCGAGCGGAATGGCCCGCCACCGAGGGAGATTAGTGTAACTAACGTAAGTCAGTTTCCCTGTTCTCCGCCTTGGTTGCCTGAAATTTAGAAGGTGTGAGTTAGTCTCCGCGACGGCTGGATTAAGCGAAAGAATACCTGCTGGCTGTTCTTCCCTATATCGAGCAGGGCTTTCTTTTAATCTCGAATACGATCCGAGACGGAATTGCGCCGCTTCTTGTCTCGCTTTCAGGCGTATAAAAGCGCTGGCGATTAAACGCTCCGCCCCCGTAGTCCTCCGCCGCGTAACGCCGCGTAACGCCAGGGACATAAAAATTTAAATGTGATTGCAGTTTCATTTAACGAAATTAAATACGAATCCCGCGGCAGCCGCCGCTTAACGACCGTAACGACGCGAGGACCAAGCCTGCGCCTCCTTTCCCGCGTCACTTTAACTGGAAACGCGATGTCGTCGGCATCGGCGAACATCAGCGAGCCCATCTTCCGCGCTGCGTTTCCTGGCCTGATGCAATTACATCATTGGCAACGACACACTGGCAACGCATCGCCGGGTCGATGGACACTCGATAAACGCGTGCACGTTCCAAAGGAAACCTGAAAATTTTGAAGAAGGAAAGTTGCGGAATCCGTCAAGCAGACGACGTCAGAAATGCGGATCCGGGGTAACAGTCAGGAAAAATTCCATAAAGAAGCCGATGGCGCCGCGCAGCAGTCGAATACTCCAAATATGTACTCGCTCGTCGCCTTGAATAAACATCTTGCAAATGGGGTTGGTAAACGCGACGCCCCTTTCGCCACGCTTCCATGCAAACACTTGGAGCGTTCGAGCCTCTGGGAAGGATGAAATTCGTTGGCGAGCCATCTTGTTCTATCCCCTTGATCCCGCGGCACCATAACGCAATTACGCGAGGGAAATTAAGTCCGATACGTGAGGGAGGGAGAGGAAGTACATTCGGCCGGCGTGGTAGCGAGATAAAGCGTCCTATTTCCGTAGCCAGTGGAAGAGAAGTTACGTGAAAGGTGCCGCGGAGTCAATACCGTCGGACCTCGATGAAAAATTGTGTAACGCGTCGTCGAGTGCTTTAGAGCGATATTAGAAGCATTATTGGGCTGATGTATAGGTATGTATAGCCATTCTGCGGCCGAGCGTGGACGTTATGAGAACCGAGGGTGATATTGCCTCTGGCCCGCGCAAAAGGAGACCCACCGAAGTGACCGCGACGGATAAATAACGCTAAAGAAATAAGAAACCACGACGATACGATGCTCCTCATCGCGGTGAAAGCGAATTCTCTAGGACCCTGGCGAACGTTATCAGCAATCATTTCCGAGGGATACTTCGCCCGCTCAAAGATCGTTAACTTTGGCCAAATTTTCGGTTACGTTCGCCGAAGCGCAAATTACACACCCCCCACGCGAAACGTGTCACCGAGAATGCGATTATTTGAGGGCACCGCGCCGTCATTGTTCGTGCAGTAAACGCGGCACCGTTTTCGCAGAGGCTCGCAGTTGCAAAGGGAGAAGCGGGTAATAGAATAACGAGGAAAATTGAGCGAAACGAAGCTGTGAAACGCACAGTTGTGTACGGTGAAATAAGTTTTCCAACGTGATGAAATTTTCCGTGCTTGTTTGATTGCTCGATTCACAACCCTCGCGCCTTCCGCGCGCGCGGTGTAATAATTGCCTGTACGCAATTAACGGTAATTCGTCAGGAGTACGTTTCCTGTCCCATTCCCACGACACTTGTTCCCTTTTCTGGAGGTACTTTCGAAAGATTAACGCGCCGCGCAGCTTCTGCGTAGAGAATGTGGAGTGAAACGAGGGGCTGAGAAAATTCGTAATTCCCCCTGGAGCGGGTTTTAAGAAAATCGAGCTAAGGACGAAACCATGTAAGCTCCTTGCGGGGAATCTTATTTCGAACGACGGTTCATGAATGATACAGGTGCCCAGGTGCCTTGCTCCAATAAGCGCGGCTGCTTCTACGTAGAACCTGCGCTCTCAAGTGGTGCTTGTGTTCCTTGAACTCCGGCGTATCTGGCTGCCGTTGTTGATGATCGATCAGGACTAAACTCGCGGTGGATGTGGGTAAGACGAAGATTATCTTTCCCACGATATTGCATCCCCTTCAGGGAGGATTAACGTTCGCCTGGAGCACTCGGTGCTCGCGAGCGGTTCGACTGTCTCCTCGCGATCGGTCGAGCGCTTTCGACGCTGCTTTAGTTACGAAACATGGCTTCAGTTTCCCGTCGAAAGTTTTTTCCATCCTTGCAGTAGGTTAATTGACTTTGGAACCGATGGAAAATGCAGAGTTTCCCGGGAAACTCGCGAAAGCCTCGAACTCGTGCCTCGAAAGCTTCCGATATTTAACTTGCACTCCCCCGTTCCACAAAATCCAGGGTATCTAATTTTTTTCGATTACGCATGCTCGAGTGCGCGGTTATCGGCGCCGCTAGCACCGCGCGGGCTTAAATTGTCAAATAAGGTCGGCGGTGATAGCGTTGCCAATGGTTTCTGAAAAAGGATTACTTCCAATCGGTCGAGCGATAACAAACAATCGAGAGTTCTAATCATTTCAGAGACACTTGCAATATCATCCGCCCTGTTCGTACCGGCGACCCAATTACTCGATGATCGTTTAAACCTTACTTTAAAAATCAAGATCCCTTATTTTATACAGGGTGAGCTACTGCGTCTTTACACTTCGACTAACTTTTTCATTCGTCGGAGCATATACTCCGTTCAGTAAGACATAAATACAAAGTGGAGACAGTTGATCATTTTATATGAGACTTCAATTCAAGATCGTTCGATGTTCCGAGCGCTTAGGTCCAGGAGGAAGCCTCTAGGATCTAGAACGAGGTGCTGAGACACAATGACTCACCTTGTATGGCTCGTTGGTTCACAGAGCCGCCTCACTTCCGTTTGTAATTTCAAGGGAGTATTTTTACAACGATGTACATCTATTTTTCGACCGCAGCCGCGCAGGAATTACGAACGAGCCACGTAATGGCCGTGCTCGGGCGCGCGCTTGCGGTTCTTTTAAGCGCGTGTGCAGACTGAAATTAGCGATCCGAAACAAACTGCGCCCGCACGTGACACGGCTCGACCCCACGGGCGGAGCTCGTTTTACGAGCGGCCTCGTCCTGCCCCGTGTAAACAGCCTTAAGCTAACTTTCCACGATCGCCGGGGCCGCGATAAAAGAAGGAGCTTTCGGAGCAGAACGACGACGGCTCATCCAGACGGATGGCCCATCCGATATTACTTGCGTCGAATTACTTTTCCGATATGACACAGGCGACGGGGGGCACGACTCGGTGATTCTGTTTTGACAGCTCTTTAGGAGCTGGCTCAACTGCCTGGGAATTGAAGCGTCGATTCTCGCGAGAGTACAGGCTGCCGCGTCGCAACTGTGTACCTTCGAACTCTATTTTCCCCGAGACGGTGACTCGCACGAAGAAATTTCCTTCCCCGAGCTTTCACCCACCCCCCTCTTTCTCCCGATAAAATTTCATCGTTTTTCGGAGACACCGAATTGGTAACGACGCTGGGATTCTCTTTTTAGCAGCGCAATTTGGCGACCTTGTTTTACGAGCATCTTGCATTGAACTTTCTCGAATTCAGCGGGGACAGCGGAATTTTACGTTATTAGAAAATAGAGTCTCTAAACTTGCGTTGATTGGAAGGCAAACTGTGGGCCATCGAATAAGGATCTCTGGCGCATGAATCACCTGTGAGATGTAACTGTAGTCTTTGTCCTTTGTTATTTGAATTTCCCTGTGATATTCTCGCGTTTACGACTGGCGCCACGTGGGAGTGCAGTTGCGTTCGTTCGCGCAGATTTATACACTTACACCTTACTTTATTTTACTTTACAATCACTTAGTGGCTACAGAAAATTGGTACAACTGACAATTTCCTCGTTCTCCTTTTATAGTAGGACAATTGACGATCATAACATTGATTCATCGGTTGCTCAACTTCGTTGAATCCTCATCGACTGGTGATTCGTTCTTTCCCGCGATTACGGTTGCCCCTTTCTTCCATCAAGTCAACCAAGAATCAAGTCTCTTAAGGGTAATGGGTATTTACTTCGTGTTTCCGGATGGCGATGTTAGAATCTCTCTTCGATGCAGTCCGTTGGTTCGTCCTGTGCGTGTATACGAGTCTGTGCACAAGAATACCGATGAGAAAGCGTAGGCGACATTCGAAGTTGCAATTCAGCAGCATGATTCGAAGATCAGCGCAAGCTGTGAAGCTCGTTCGATACTTGGTCGCATTGCAAGGAAATAAATGCAAACGAGAATTGACTCTATGCAGTCGCGCTCCGTTATTGGCTGAAACTTTGCAGTCCACGAGAGAATTTTAGGCACAAGTGTTCCAGGGATGCTTCCGCGATAAGCAGTGCGATTTCCATAAAGTCTAACATTCCAGAAGGAAGCTGTATCCGACTGCAAAGAGTCAAGATCACTGGCGAAACGAGTGACACGCTCGTCAGAAGCTTTTGAAAGAATTCGAGTCATGAAATCCTCGCCACGGTTTCCTTTCCACGCAATGGACGCTCCATCACGAGCGCGGAGGGAGTTCAGGCGAGCCAAAATAATGGAAGAGGGCATTAAGGAAGTAAGAAAATATAAAATAAGAGAGGCGGCTACTCGAGATGCGAGCCCCAAGGGAGTCCCCTCTGTTCTCCTCTTCGAAGCGCGGCGGATCGATTTTCCCAAGCTTCGAATCGAACGGGCTCTGCCTTGAAAGCACAGTGCCGAGCATCGATGGCGTCGCGCACGGTTCATCCACGATTTTTGTACTTTCTCCCGTTAGACACAAGTCCTTACGAAAAGAGAAACATGGGGCATCAGCTGTTCATCTTTTGGCACGATAAACCACTCGCTCCGGTCCATAGTCAACGCGTCCCGACTTGTCAACGTCGAGTCGCCAGGCTATCCATATACATAAGCATGCAAGGCTGTTTCGCTCCATTTCACTTTAACCCGAGCAATCACCTATATTCGTCCAAGCTGGACGAGAATCGTACGAAAATAAGATTGGTCTTTTCGACGTGACTCATGGAGCACAATTTTTCCAAGGATACGCTCTGCTCCTGACACGCGGGAGCCCTGCAAGGACAATCCAGCCTGTCCTTCCCTCGAAAGCATCCCCCTTCGCCATCGTGCATTTGTCAACATTGAAAAGTCATAAATATCCCGGCTGCTGTCGCGTCCAGAGATAGGCAAGCGGGAGAGCCGCGCACTCGAGCTCTTCTCGACAAAGAATAATGGTGGGACGTGTGTCGGGGTTGTCACGGTTGTCACGGGATCAGAGTGTCTTGCGTTTCGTTCCTCGGCTGACTACCAAGCGCTTGTCGTTGTTCCTCGGCTACATTTTTCGCGACGCGTGTTCAGGTACTGGTCTACCGGCGACGTGAAAGGAACGGGGGTGGTCTTCGAGGGTAGCGTGTACCACGGAGGGATCGATGGGATACGAAATATTCACAGATTGCGTCGGACGGTGGTCGGTGACCTCGACACCGTCAGCAGGTTGGGGGGGGGGGGGGGTAGTAGTAGTAAAAATTCGATGGACAATGACTTCGTTATTGAGTGAGCCTCGAACGGACTCATAGATCGCGATGCCTCGAGACACGTCTGACGAATTCCTCGAAGGATAAATATGGTGTCCCGTCTCTGCGAGATAAGTGGTTCTCCCCTCGTCAGGCCTCGATGAATCCAGGGCTCATTGGTCACCGGGGCGAGGAGGAAGGCAGAACTCGCCTCGCGACCCGACGAGATTCACCAGCAAGAGGCCAGCTCTAGACACGTCGTTTTCGTTTAATTCGATCGTCAAGTCCGCCCCTCGATTTACACCTGCGTCAGCAGAGTCAACTGGGCCCCGTTCTTCATCGACTCCCTCTCCTTCTGCGCTGGATCCCTGGCGTCGTTTCCTATGGTGATGTTGGATCGTGACGTCATGGTCACGGTGGTCGTGGACGTCTTGCTGATCAGCAGGCCCCTCTCGGCGTCCTCGTCCTCCAGCTCGAGCCTGGACTGGCCGGAGGCGGCTAGTCGGTTCGACTGGAGCCTCTCGGCGTTCGCCTTGTTCCTCCGCGGGAAAACGCTGTTCTCGATGTGCAGCGTCGCGTTCACGTCCTTGCCCGCGGCGCAGGTGCACGCCTTCAGGAAGCTCTTCTTGAAATTGTCGCTGAGGAACGCGTACAATATAGGGTTCATCGCGCTGTTGCTGTAGCTGAGGAAGCCAGCCAGCAGGAAGCTGGTGATGGTGATCTTGCTCTGGCACTGCTTCGGCGGCGTGTAGATCAGCGCCACCTGGGTGAGCCAATAGGGCAGCCAGCACAGCACGTACACGGTAATTACAGTTAGGACGAGCTTGGTCACCTTCCTGTGGGACCGTTTCTTCTCCTTCGACTTGTTCTTCGGCCCGACGGTTTGGAGCTTCCTGATAACCAGGAAGTAGAAGATCAGAATGAGGGCCAGCGGGATGGCGAAGCCAAGAATGAAGGTGTACAGGGTGAAGGTGGTGTGGCCCCCGCGATCGTTTGGCCAGTAAATATTGCAGTTGATGCCCTCGATGTCAGACTCCATCGCGTTCGCGTATAAGAATATAGGGATCATGAAGAGCACGCTAGTGACCCAGGCTGTCAGCGAAACCACCTTAGATATGAACGGCGTGCGTATCTTCGGGGATGAGATCGGGTGGCAGACCGCTATGTAACGGTCCGCGCTCATGATGAACAGGAAGATGCTGCTGGTGAACTGGTTGATGCTGGTGGTGGTCATGTACAGCTTGCACATGATCTTACCGAAGATCCAGCTGCGCAGGCTCATCGTAGTGACCAGGAACGGTATGCCTATCAGGAAGCACTCGTCGGCTATCGCCAGGTTCACGATGTACATGTTGGTCACCGTCTGCATCTTGGAGAAGCGCAGCACCACGTAGATGACCAGGGTGTTGCCGAGCAGGCCGACGATGCAGACCACCGAGTAGAGGATCTGCGTGACCAGCGAGACGATCGGCACATGCGCCTCGCAGTTCTGTATCATCGAGTCGTCTTGACTCACTTTCCGAGCGTAATCGATGACGCTGGTTGTGCTCATTATCGTGGTGTTCATCTTGGTCGAGTTGCCGCCCCGCTCTTCGCGTACAGGGCAATCCTTCGTTTCACCCGCTGTCGTCAATCTTCTTTCTCCCGTGCACGCGATCAACGCTCGCCGGGCTAGTGCTTAGGAGGCGTTGATCTCCGCGAACGATTCCTGAAATCCGGGGGCAATCACTCAGTGAGGATAGCACCTCGAAAAATCGTCTTATCCTCGCGCCACTATCGGTCCTCTTCTTTCTCGATTTTCGCCTGGATTAAGAGCCAGTTAATTGCACGTTCTTCGCGGTCCGCCTGGGAACAGAGGGCTCACGAAGGCTCGCTGCGTCGGAGACGACGATACGGGGGTTGAGGCCGACGTCATTCCGTCAGGCGTCAAACGATCGTGCTTCCGGGAGCGTGGTAATCCAGAGTGCACTAGTCACAGGTGTACCGGTTGCTCAGCACCGCTCCCCGCCACGCGGGACAAGTCTGGAACAAAAGAAAAGACGGCATTCAGATCGCGGAATCCGAGCATCCGATAAGTCGAAGACGATCGCACTCTTTCAAAGGCAGAGCACCGCGGTAAAGAACGATGGAAGCAGACTTTTTACGGGTCAACGAGGGCCATTATGCTCGGCTGTCGCGCAGATTACATCTTCGTATGCGCCTGGCGTCCATTAAACGCTTGCGTCAGCCTAGTTCCTCGGATGCTGTGCATCTTCCTTCGAGGGTTCTCGACTAGCTTTTTCGATCAGTTCGCGAGAATCTAAGGAGTCTCTAGGTTTATAGGATCTTCGAGGGAGGTGCCTTATCGCGTCGTGGATTTCTAATACCTACTTCAATTAATTCAACACGATCAAGATTTGAAACGCAAGTTAGCTCGCGAGAATCCGAGGAGTCTATAGATTTATGGGATCTTTGAGGGAGGTGCCTCATCGCGTTCGATACTACGTCGTAAATTTCTGATACTTCAATTAATTCAACTCGTCCGAGATTTGAAACGCAAGTTAGCTAGCATCCTATAGAAAGATGCCGCACTTCTCGCCGTTACTTCACCGTCGAAAGGCGAAACTTTGATTATCCAGAGCCCGGTCATATCGAACGAAGTCGAAGTCTGGCGCCGTCTTGGGGCGACCGCAAGCCCCTTGGACCGTCTTTCGCGACACGGTTCTTCAGAAGATACACTCGAGAATGTGGCGCAACACGGGTACCGCGAACCTTGTTCACAGCTCGACGATGTAGCTCGAAAACGAAGCGAGCAGAGAGTCTTGGGGGATGAACCGTTACGGTGATCCGTGTTGACCCGTGAAAGCCGTCTGGCCAAGTCGAAAGCTGCAGCGTTTCGGTAAACCGCAAGCTCCTCGCCGTTACACTGGCCTCGTCGAACAAACGGTTGATGCAGTTGGGAAACTCGGCAACTAGACGCCGTAACGGGGGACGTAAAACTCCGCCATGGCTCGTATGGTCAACGGATGCAGAACGTTTACAGGCCGAAGAAGAGCGCAAACGGCTCCTCACAGAAGAAATGGGGCTGCGCGTTGTAAATACGTTGGTTTGAACAAGTGCTTCACGTAACTTCCTTGCTTTCATCGCGGCTGTCGACGGACACTGGTCGGCTAACCGCGTCAGCCGTTTCACAGCAGCACGAAAGTAATCGATTTTGTTTCCTGTGGTGAAGAGTCTTTGAGAAAGTTGCAGCAATCGACTGGTGAGCTGTTCCTAATCCGATTCATAAATCGTACGATTCCTTCCCCTTTTTTATTTCCTGAGGAAAAGGGTCTGAAGGAAATGGAATTTCGGTGGAGGGTACTTGGAAAGTACTGCAACTCTTTGCTGTCTCGAAAGGTCTGAGGTCTGTAAAATATACTGTTTGATAAGTCGAGTTCCCGTTGCTTGGTATAGTAAATCACGTGTTACGCTTGTATTTCTCGTTGCAATCTTATCGAACGAAGGCGACGGAGACGGCAATTCATTCAGGATTAGGGTTAGGGTTAGGTTTTAATCGGGCTTATCCGTATTACCAATGTAATCGTCTTTCGAAATTTCTCTCGCGAGTTAGGAATACCATGCTTTGAGGTTCGTTCGTTTGAGAACTTGTTCGAACTCAGTATCTAAACGAGCGCAGAGCATAGGACACGCGCTCCGGAAGCGCAATCAGTGAACTTTGGTCTCCCTTTCGGGGAACAGTGACGTTGGAATTTTGGAAAATTTCAGTTCATTACTTGCCACCTTATCGCACCGAGGAGAGAGCGTTATTACAACAAAAGGTCGTGAAGTTAAAACAAAAATGAAATTCCTGCACGCCTCGCTATTTAACTCGTGTAGGTGTTCCCAGTTTCATAAGACGCGAGCTATTATCGGTATCCAATGCGAATCATTCATGCCACCTCCCATCGTTGGGCTTAAAAATCATTGGGCTGTCTATTCCGTAGTAGAAAATAATCAGGGAAATGGTAATAGGTACTCGTCGCGAGTAATTGAAACTGCAACGAGATGAAATCGATCGCTCGCCCCACCAGATTACCTTCTAAACTCGGTTACCGAATTAAATTATTGCATTCGCCGGGGGATTTATTGTTTCGCGGCGTTAATGCCCGCAAGCACGGCTCGTTAGCTTCTCTTCTGATCAACGGACGGGAAAACAATGCTGCGATGGATGTTGGTCGCGTGAGAAAACTCGCGAAGCCCCGCTTCGAAGGATAATGAGCTTCGATCGACCGCCATTATCAACGCATCCCAGTCTAACCAAGTAATTAGCAACGAAGTGATCGTATTTAAGTTTCAAACAGTTCTTTTTATTACTTCCTCTCTGGACCATTTTAACGGCTATTCTTCTCCTCATACGTATATCCTGAATTTCTCTTTCAGAGACATGATTCGTAAAAAGCTTCATCGAGAATCATCACGTATGCACGGAAAAGTATCAAGCGAAATTTCGTCGCGAACCCATCTCCTGGTCGATCCATGTACCTAAGTCTCCGCCAAGATATCCGCAGGATATTATCAGTAGATCTTTCTATAGACTCGTGAGCTATTCCCACGGTCGGTGTTTGGCTGACATCCAGGTTGCTCGATAGCAACACGTGGAATTTCCGTATCCGGAGTCAAGTTTGAGGTGAATCCCGCTAACAGTGAATCTCCGTGTTATTACAGCCCTTGCGCTCAGCTCTTCCCTTCGACGTGCAAAGTATCTTTCCCTCCGCGAAATACCATTAAGCTTTCCGCATTATCGCGACGTCTGCTTTTGTAACTGATTGCGGAGCCCTCTTTGTCCCGGTGAATGACTTAAGCTATGTCAACAGCGAATTACGAAATGCTTGTCGCAATAAAACGGTTATCTCGAGAACTATTCGCCCCTCGAAGCCTCGCAGCGAGCAGCCAGTTCCGTTTAATAGTTCCGTTTGAAAACAGCGGAACTGCTCGTTGCACAGGAAAATATCCAGCTTACAACTCGTCCCAGACTCTGGAAGATAGGCAGCCGTCAGCCGCAAGAAAAATCCCAGAATAATAATAACGTCGTCGAAGAGTTTTCATTACGTTCCTTATGACATCCGCGCGGAGTGAAACAGCTGCGGCGTAAGCGCGCCCGTAATAAACCCGTTCACCCGAGGCGTTCCACGGTTTACAATTCGTCGTGGCATTAACGCAACAGAGGTTCGGCGCGGCAAAGGGCCGAAAAGGAAGGATTAAGCGCAGCTTTGCTAATAAATTCCGCTCCCCGTACGATATCCAGCAGCGCGGACGCGAGCGGATCGCTACACCCCACGCGAGCATCGGCCCGATAAATTTAACAAGATGCTACCCACGGGTCTGACTTATGAATGCCCGTAACCACTTGCAATCGTCCACGCTTATTGCAGGTCGAAATTGCGAATCGCCGACGCAGCAGTCGCCCTTTCAGCCCGAACAGAGAATTCCACCGCTCTTCGGTAAAGCACGGCGCAAGCGGGAAAGTGAGGGAAGCGCTTTCCAAAGTCTCGCGTTTGCAACCATCGTGCTCCGTCGAGGCTAACAATTGGATCGCGGTGGTTTCATTCTAGTTCATGACAGGCGATCCTCGTGACATCGCTCGAGAGTCCTGACCGTGGTTGTAGATCTCTTTCGAGCGCGGCATCGAGGAAACACTGAGAGCTTCATGGGCTCCAGGTTTTAAAGCCAGAGTTTTCTCGAGCTTCCGAAGTCAAAGTTTTACGGAATGTTGATCTCGAGCGTCGAGATAATTTTGAGAAATGTGCCAGGTCGATGGTAGTACAAGGCAATCCGTGACACGAGCGTTCCGAGAAAGGGCAACGTGTCAAGTGTCACAGCCACGTTTCTGCGTGTAAAAGAAACCCGGAAGTAACAAGGTAAAAAGCGTGGAAAAGCAAAGACGGAGGCATGAACGGTACGTGACACCTGTGACCGCGCGGTGTTATGAGAAACGGGGGCTGTCTGCTTCCCCCCGGAAGCTGGAAAAATTTGCGTGGTGCTCGATTTTACGTCAACCGCCCGTGAAAGCGCTCCTGCTGCCAGTTTCGCTCTCACAGCTTTCCATCGATCGTCGGTGCGCGGAGGCGCGCGTGCAGGAAAATGAAATCTAACGAAGGAAGGCAGAAGGCTACGAAGAAAATAACACGGGTTACGAGGCGCGAAGACAGAAGGGGAGAAAAAAAAGGTGATCGTTGGCGTTTCTCGATGGATAGAGAGGGACAGTGGTGGACGGAGATGGATAGAGAGGGATAGAGAGGGTGGCCAGAGAAATTAATTACACCCTTGGCTCGGCAACGAGCAGACAGTAAAAGTAGAAACTCGATCAAGTGAATATACAGGGTGCCTGGATGTCGGCACTCTTCTCGCGCGGAGTCCTTGAGAGTCTCCAGCGGATGGGTAGGCTCTTTTCTTCCCTCCTTCCTTCCTTCCGTCGCCGTGAAACTTCCGATTGATTGTAAATCCGTCGCGATAAACTCGAGTGGCTGAAGGACGGAATAAAAGCTGCCGTTTGCATATCGATCTCGCTCTATCCGTGAAACACGTCGCTCGTAACTGGGCTACCGTTTCCTGTTCCCGATGCCTGGGCCCCACTCGATGGAGATCAGAATTGGTCCTCAGGCACGCTGTAAAATTTGTCTCGGGATAGCTTGTCGAGGAGTAATTGCGTGCGCAAGGGAAACGGCGAAGGAGGGCGGAGAATTGAAACGAATCATTTGCCCGTTTATTATCGAGGAGGATTAACTGGACAATGCTGCGGAATTTCAATAAACTCTCGCGATGCGTTAACGTTACGAAGGTGGTTATCGTTCAATCGTCTTTCGATTATCATGAAATTACTGTAATTAAACATCTCGACGATAGGACGCATCGAAACGAGACATTCGAGGGTATTTAAAGCCAACACGATTCTTTATCGCGCAACAATTCGAGCTTCACGATCGTCGAACAGAATTTCACAGCTGAAAGGGAATATTCCTGTCTGACCGGCGTCGTGGCAGTTAATAGACTCGCAGCCGAGTCAGAATTAACCGTCGATTAGAACGCAGCTTCCGTGCGGGGAAACGAACGCGCTCGGCGCTGCAAAGTCCGGCGTGCTAGACTTGATAACCGAACTCCATTTCAATGGCTGTAACCTCGTTTTTCGCTCGGCTACAGAGGTTCTCAGAATTACTGCCGGCAATCGGTTTACACGGACTCTGAAACCGTTAATTTGCAGTTCGATTTAGAAATTCGCGCAGTTCACGCGACACCCCATTGTCCTTTTAGATTGCCTCGCCGCTGCGCGACAGTTATAGTCAGAGTGTCATGAAAATGGACACGATAGTTGGCTGATTAGGTGGCTGCAATTTATAAAGGACCGATCTTGCTACTCTGCAGCGTTTGAAACGGGAACGGCCACCTCTCGACCCAAGTCACCCTCCTTCTAACCGATACAAATGAATCGATTACATGCAAGAAGCACGGTGAATCCCGCTCGCGCTTTGCAAGTAAATCGAGGAACGGAATGAAGACGTACACCCTGGGCTTTGGAGACCTGATTTCTCCCGTGTTTTCATTCCGAACGTTATTCGTTGGAGAGCTTGCCGCGGAGATCCGATTTTCTCTGTATTTTCATTTCGAGCTATTCGCCGATAAATCACCACGTATTTCATCCACGTCTCTTGAAAGATAAGCAAAACTCGGAGCGACGTTCAACGTGTCTTCGAATGAAAAAGCTTCGCGTGGGCTCCAGCTATTTTGAAAAGATCACACGTTATTCCTGTTGTCATTGGCTGAAAAAGCGAGCGCTCGGCTCCACACGTGCCGCTGGATGGCACGTGAGCAGCTTTGTAACGGATCGCGAGACATCCAGACTGCTCGGAACATAGAACTCAGAAATCAGGGAATCTGAAAAGCGATCCTAGCCTCGCTCGCTGGCGGAGTGCTCGGGCGTGCACCGTGGAGCTTCGAAGTCTCGCGGAAAACACGCAAAGGCTTACATCGATCGAGCAGATGTAACTCGAAGCGTGGCCACTCGACGTGGATGCTGGAGGGAGGCGTACGTGAAATCGATAACACGAGAAGATGGGTGGACGACGCGTCAAATCGAGTGCCCGCAAGAGGAGCAAAGCGTAACTGCGCTACGCCGCGCGACAATCATCGTCGAGTAAACAGGATCCGCTCTGGAATTAGTTTTTCCTAATAATCTGCCGGACAAATTGAATCGCTCGCCGGAGATTCCGTGCTGAATACCGAGCCGTGCTCGCGTCATGTCGGCGATAGGTTGACGTTGTAAATTGACTGCGTCCTGGACGCGGAATAAAACGATCATGGACACGTCGGTGCCAGCTTGTCGATAAAATAGCGCCGTCTTTTCCTGGAAAATCGTGACGCGAGTTTATTGGGCGCTCACCGAAGCGCAATTAACGCGTCGACAGCGAGCAAGCGGATCTTTAATCGTTCGTTGAACGTGCACAGGTTCCGCAAGGCTTCTAGTAACAATCGAATAAGATTCCCGGAGATCATCGAACGAACTGTGCAATTATGTCGATAATCAAGTCGAATCCTCGATTAGAATCTTTCGTGGCAACGCTCCAAAAGGAGGACGCTGCTTTCTCCTCGTGGCCAAGAATATTCAGTTAGAGGGGAAGCAGGGTGGGAATAAAACTTAACGAGCCTTGCTGTACGGCTGTGCTTTCCACTAACGACTTCCAACTTCCTGTGGATTTAAAAAAAGAGAAAGTCATACACATGGTAGTCGAGGGGTGAGACTGGCAACGTTTACCGTTCGGATATTTCTGAGCTGAATAACAAGGCGTTTGGTGGATCGCCCGGCTAATCCGATTATCCTGAATTATCCAGGGTCCTCCAGCAATTACGCCAAAGTCGCTTTCGTGGGCGCGATGTCACGAGAACCCCATAGTCCTCGGAGATTATTAAATTCCGACAATACACCATGGCTCTCCATCCACGCTTCCAAAACTTCCTCCCCCTGGGTCCTCTTCCTTCGATTCCTCCGATTGCGAGCGTGTGCCCCTGCTTAAAGTCCTCGAATTACAGGAAGAGAGTCTGCCAGATGGTTTAATTAATTCCTGCAAGAGGGTTTCGCCGTAGAGGGCGAAAAAGATCGTCGCGATTTTCGGGGAACGAGATCACGGGGGCGTCTTTTGCGAAGCTAAAGTTCGAGAGCTGGAATGGGCGTTTTGGTAGTTCCGCTGGGATATACGAGATCGCGGGATCTTCAAAGAAATTACACTACTTATAGTAAATGGAAATGCTGGAAGGATATTCGGCCGAGTGCACGCATTTCGACTCTCTACGAGCCAGCCGTTTTAACGAGAAGACGCTGAAGCTGATCTTGCTGACTCTAGTGAAATATACATTCTTCGACTTGCGCCTTCTTGACGGATACATGCCATTACTCAGGGTTTCGAGAGCAATCCTTCATCGTCGTGCAAGTTATATCGATGTAACGGGAAAGTTTACGAGATCGTTAATGCGCGCCTTTGCTCGGGCGATCGATAGAAAAGTCCAGGAAGCCCGATGATTAATGGAACGATGAAAATTCAAACTCGCTGTTGTTCGCACATTTTTCAAACGATCGTTTCGCGTTTCCCGGTCTCTCAAAGGGCCAGCGAAACTCTTTACTGGTTGTCCAACTTTAATTAAATATTTTTCATCTCTCGACTTCCCTTTGTCCGTCGATGTTGTTTTATGGATGCCAAACAGGAGAGGTATGATGGTTTTTCATATAATGGTACTGTCCGAAAGATCCTTTGTCGATTAGATTGCCATCGAGCGACACTATCATATGTTTCTGAGGCTGTTACCTGCTGAATACTGGCGATATTACTCTAACAACGGACAACAATGTTTAATTACCTATTGCCTCTGTTATCCTCGTTATTGATCGTGTATCGACTCGAAACAAGTATCTCCAGGTTGAAAAGTAATAGCATAGATTGGAAGGTAACAGGATCTTGCCATTTCATTTAATGGATTGCTCGAGTAGGTTCCATTGAAACATCTATACCGCCGGTGTTTAACCACATTTCGGTCTTGCCACGGTCTAAGGGAGATTCCATCCCCAAATAAAAACTTTTCAAGCTGTTCCAACGAACTTGCCAGGGGGCCTCGTGAAAAGCAGGCTTTCTGCACTTTACCGCTTCAACTTGGCTAGTTCTTCAAGAACCTCTCGCGGCATCAGAGAGGCTTGCTCCCCTCTTGAGCGGAATTAAAGCCCTCGCGAGAGAGTCGGCAAGTCGGCAAGTTTCAAGCTTTCTCTGCTCTCTCACCCACGAGAACTGAAGTTTACAGGCTGTCCTAGGGTGGCCAAGGCACTTAGTCAACAGCATTTCAGTATGAGTGCTCCTCAAGGTACTCGTCATTGTCACCCATGATAAATCCCAGCCATTATCCACTGTATCCTGAAAACTTCTCCATAAAGCCCTGTCTTCGCGCGAAGCCAAGTCGTACATTCCTCAGACGCGAGTTACGACGTTCGTCCAGGGTGTCGTAACGCACGATTCGTCTGACTGGTAACGAAACTCCAAATAGATCGCCGGCAGGGGCTATTTCGCCGAGACGCGCTAGTTTCGAGGATCGATCTCTCCCACGGGACATTTCCCCGAAACTTTTAAACTAGCTGGAATACGAGCTGCAGTGGTAGCGCCGAATTACAACGTTATCGCGCGGGGATTCGTTATTCGTGCGGGCTGCTCCAGCCTGTCCCTCGGAGGGGAATCGATCGCGTCGCAGGAACGCGTGCTCCTGGGACTGTTCAGAAAGCATCCCCAGTTTCCCTGAGTTGCAAGGTGAAAAACGAACGGCCGTCTAGCCGCGCGTCACGCGGCCAACGTGCACAGCACCGCGGGAAATAGGCGCGTGGGGAGGACATCGTCGCGATAAGCGTGAATCGAGGGGACGATCCTCGGGGCGTACGCGATGCCGGAAGTTTCACTGGAACGACCGTTTTTCCCCGGTAATTTTCGCCGAGGAACAGTCTGCCGGAATATGGAAGGCCCGGGCATCTTGCCGCGGCAACGGCAATCATGTTTTTACGATTACGCTCGTAAATGCGCGATCGAGGCGGTACCCGGGTATTTTTCAGGCACACTCGAGGCTTCTCCTTATGAAAAAGTTCGGCTCGCAGATCTTTACGGCTCGAACGGTTCGCGGAGTGCACAAATATCCCAGGCTGTGGATTCATAAAAAGATCTCTGGCATGCCACCATAAAACGATGCGGAAGCGTGGACAATGGAAAAAGGGTACGCTACCTCAGAGGCGATCGTAAAACGTTCCTTCTTTTCGGCTAATATCGAGGGGCTCTCTTGTCATTTCTCTTCGTAACGATGTACAGGGACTCGCGGGAAGCATGCAGCACACCAGTTTCACGTTTATCGCTTGCCTCGCGTGCGTTGCGCAACGATGCCAAAGAGTTTTGGTAAACTCACTCGTCCTGGTTGGAATTTTTCGAAGCCGCGTGTTCAATGCGAGCCTCCGCTTGCGGGGATGTGGGAGTTGGGAAGAGTCGCGAGACAGCGGACTAAACTAAGGACAGCCTTGAGAAGTTTGCATATTTTACATGCTTTGCGAGAGCAGATGGGGAATGAGAATGGGACGGTGCGCAATGGAATAAAGCGGCCCGTGTCTCAGTAAATACACATTGCACAGAAGGGAGGGAAAGATGGCGAAGGAGGAGTCGCGGCGGAATTGAGTTATTCCGACCATCATCGTATTCTTCCGTCGCAAGTCGCAGGGCTGACATTTCAAACAGTTGCCAAACAATGGCCACAACCGCCGTCGTTACGACTGGGAAACCTGTACCACCGTACCAAGAAACTAATAACGCTCTGTTCCCTATTCAAATAACGGTAATAACGTTGCTTTCAAGAGAATCACGTTACCCGCCAGCCCGCATCCCCATGTCGCCCCTCCATCGATATAAAACTTACCCTGGTGCATTTTTGAGAAGCGACAAGCGGGCGAATCACTCGTGCCATTTTCAAGCTTTCTCTCACGTCGCGTTTCTCCGAACCAATGAATTCGTTTTGCTCGAGCATCGGGATCGATTCCGCGAAATATCTCATCGACGCGCCGCGAAGCGTCGGGCGGTGTCGAGCGTTCCTCCCCCGCGGGGCAGGAATTTATGCGCGACAGCTTTAAGACCCGCCGTAAATGCGAATCTCGGCTAAGGGACGATCCGTCGGGGCGGCAGGGCGAAGGGGACGAAACAACTTGGGGAAATACGAGACATTTCCTGCCCACAATGCCGCGGAGATACGCGCGACCCACTGCCAGAAAATCGCGGCGGAAAGAGATCTTTTGTCCGCGGGACGCGTGTATCGGCGGCAGATTGCGGTCTAACAATGTCACAATGACGTATTGCGTTTCGCGGTAAGCTAATATCAATTGGGGAAAATTGCTCGATTCCTGGAATGCTGGGAATAATGGCGGATTAGTATTGGGTTTCGCTGGTATGTATAATAGAAATAACGTTGGGACAGGGCGAAGTTTGCGCGAAGGGAGACACTTCGTTCGATAAAGAACAGGGGGAGTTGCGAAACTGTTTGGTCAGAGTTCACGTATCGGCGGACACGTTTCGTGGGAACGTAACTGTACGGCTGCTGTTCGAGTCACTTCTCGTTGAAGTTGCGCGTCGGCGGAAGCGTTCGAGGTAGATCCCATCGAGCAGGGAAGCCAGGCATCCCCTTACAATTCTCAGGTAAATTGCACTGTGCGACAGAGTCTCTAAGATATCGCGTTCTGTTCGCATTGAATTGAAATACACGGCACGGGAAGCTGCTTTGCTTTCCTCGCGTTGAATGGGACGGAATGGATCTGTAATAAGGTACTCCCGAGTGCTCGCGAGCACGATTCTTCAATTGTGTTCCAGAAGGAGATAGAGAGGTTGTCGGGAGGGGACCGAAATCGAGAGACCCGGGTCCTATTATGAGATCCCAAAGGGTGGTAATATCGGCCCTTTGGTCCTCGGTTCTTCGCGAACTTTCACGCGTGACTGGACTCCGCGATTCTCGCGCTCCTCTCTATTTGAAGGTCCGAGGCCCCATTTTACGGCTACCTAACAACGCCGATTGGGACATTAGGTGTTCGATCGAAGGGGGATGTCCTCGTAAGAAGTCATCGTTTGCATCCTAATGCAAGCTACGTTGCTTCCTGCCATCCAACGAAAGTATAACTGCGTATCAAATTCACCCCAAGAAAGATCCTTGAAGGTTTTTCATAGAAGATGGCGGAAAGCACCGAGGAGAGGGTGAAAAATATTTAACATCGAATCGTCGATACCTATTTGTTTTTCCTCGGGACGTGTTGCAATCGGAAATAACGAGTGACCATCCGCGCCTGGATGAATCGCGCGACGATATGCAATACCGTTTATTTAAACATCGAAATTGGAAATCCGCGAACGAGCAGGGGCGATAAGCTTCCTCGTTGAAAAACGTCTGCCCCCGATTGTTCCGTGGCGCGCGGGGGAGGAACGGGGGTGGGACCAGTTGAAACGGAAACGGCCCTCAGCGAAAAAGTGTAACAATCCTGGGACCCGGGAGATATTACCTGCAAAATCGGTGGCAGAGGGAACGCGCGGCTCCATCGCGGCGATTGTTCAAGGGGAGGATTGGCCGTTCTCGTCGAAGCTGCCCGTTCTACGTGTCAACCGGCCGATAAACTCGGACCTGTCGCCTCGAGCGTGTTACAGTTTGTTTGGTCATGTCTGCTCGCGATAGTAGCTCACAAATGGTGCCGCTCGGTGCGACGGATTCAAACAGGATTCGAACAGAAACCGCGCGTCTCGAAACGATAGAAGCAGCTTGTTCCGGGGTATACCCGCGGCTGAGATTCTCAGCTCGATTTCCCCTGTCAGGGATTACCCCGGTAATTCTGATCGCTACCCTGTGCTGTAATTAGAGCGTTGAATAAAGGAGCTTTGATCAAGGAACTAAATGATCTTGCATCGAATAATTCGAAACAGAGCTCTTTGTAGGTACGCGTAAAACAATAATAAGCTGGAAGAGCACAGAGCTGATTTCCATCGCCGTGAATCGCTGCGACTGTTCCAGCGATGGACAAACGGGTGCTTTATGTCCAAATCGATCGATGAACGCCGGCCGACCGATTCAAAGATGCATAATTCGCAAGTCTCCCTGTTTGCAAATTACACGGCTATTTTTGCTGCTCTCGCCTCCCGGCGATACGTTATTATAGCCAGGTGTTCGCTGCGAGTTCGTACACCACGGATATTTCGACGCTGCGAGCGCGATGTATCCGATTATCGGGATTAAATAACACGTTAAACAATTTATCGAAAGCGTATCGTTGCCGGCCACGACCGGAGCGGCCCAACGAATTGTCCACCCCCGATGAAACTTTCCCGGTAATTCAGCTCTGTTTTACGGAAATATTTCCAATATGGTAGCTTCGATAAGTGCACGGGCAACGGTTTCGTCGCACGTTGCGACGCAATAACGGGATCATGTTCGACGAGGGTGATCCGCGGCTGGAACGGAGAATAGAAGGTGACGAGGGCTGGTTTGGGGGCCGAGTTGATTGGAAACACGGAACGATCCCTTTAATTTCCGCTGCCGTGGAAAGTACGCCAGCTTTAGTATTGTCATTAAGAAAGTCCTCTCCTGGCGTATTAATTAAAGCCGGGAAAAGAGCGGAGCAGCGAGGAAAAAGGCGTGCTAATCATACCGTACGGAAGGAAGGCTCGAGGAGCTGGACGGGCAGAGCAGACGGAAATAAACCTTATTGCGCGTCAATATGTCTGCGATGATATCGGCACTTTGTTCCCTCTTTGCAGACGATCGCTCGATTTCCACGCTAAGACGAAGTCCCTGGGACCTGGTGAATTTCGAACGGAATCGGGTCGCCCCTTCTCGACAATACGCGACGGCTAATCATCGCCACGAAAGTTCCCGGAACGTTCAGCCGCACCGCTCCTCGACAGCCAGCAGCTCCGTGGTTTGATTGGCCTCGTTAAACGAGCACCAAGGCGATATTCCTGTTGTGTCAAATCTGCACTAAAGCCAGCCTCTGAAATCAGACCTGTCGTAGGCCAGCGTGGCTAAGCTTGTTACGACAGGCTTATTCGCGATGCAGTTTCATCGTTCCGCGCTTGAATCGTGCTAAATTTATACCGCTGTTCGATTACACAGCTCAGCCGAATCCCTCTGATGGCTTTTCTTCTCCCATTCCACCGGACCTCCTGAATTTTTCATCCCCCAAGCCCCGCTGCTACGAGCCTTGAAATTCCGCTTCTCCAGGGAGATACGCTGTTTGACTTCGCAATTGGGACGAAAGTTTTGACCAGCGTGAATAGGGCCGCATGAATGAATCATCGAAATCGTTGTCGAGAGAGCATTGTGGCGCAACAATCCCCGGCTGCGTAGGAGCGTTGTTGAAACTGGCGCGTAACGAGCTCGATCGCTAATAAATTCTCGCCTCTCACGCGAAATTTACAGGCGGCCCTTTATCGACGCGCCACGTTGGCCAGATTACGCGGATCAGATAAATAAGCAACATATGCCGGCGATCGCGCGGAGGAGCGTTCGGCGATCGAGGCTCGCGAAATTGGCGAACCTAGTTTCAATCTGTTCTAGGTATTTTCGTCTACAGTGGCTGGAAACTGGGATCGTGTTCCTTCCTTTCAGGCTTCACTCTGCTGAACGCCGGCGCCTGTTAAAACCGGTGTCCAAGGTCTGGATTTCTCTGTGCGTTGGGGCTGCACTAGTAGGTCAACATTTACTTGGGTTGGATGTCCAGGATGCTGCTCTATTCGATACTTTGATACGCAATACCTTTTGCATCCGCCTATCTCATGCATGTGGGATACCATCGAAATTCTGTATACAGTCATCCATTCTACAAGTACAATGAAAAATCGACGCGTTCTCTTTCGCATCGATCTTGCACTTAATCGTCTGTACGGGGACGAGCTTTTTTCTATTCACCCGGTAATTAACTTCAGCCCGGGGGATTGGCAGTAGGTGTGCGGAATACGATGATTAATCGTGGAGGATGACTTTGCTGCTTCAGCAATAGAGACCGGGTGGAAGGCGTGCAGGATTGAGTTGACATTCGTGACTTGTTGGCTAGCAAAGCGATTCTGTGACCGAGTCTCTCTGGTGCTCCGCGATTCAGGCCCTTAATAGGAAAGCGGAAGGATAAATAACCAAGTTCAGGATTTTCATTGGTTCGGATAGCGCAGCTTCTATTTACAGAGATTCAAGCGGTTTGCCAAACAGCTTCGGAGCACCGCGCTGGAATTTTTGTGAATTATTCCCTCTCGATTTTAATTTAATTCCGCAACAATGTGACTGATATCGCCCCGGTATGTTTAATTAATATGCTCGAGCCAGTTCATTGAATTTTTGCGTTTCGGCCTGTGCTCAGTTAACCATATGCTCGCTGCGAACTAATTAGCGAGCAACCTCTGCAGCTGTCCCGACCAGCGAGCCTCATAAAATTGACATGAACTCCATCATCGAAATTCATCGTTCTCGCCCTGCTTTTAATGGGACGTGATTTTGCGTTAAACACTCTGGACAAGCCCCCTTAAATCTCGATGTCTCTGCAATATCACGTGCCATATGGCTCCAGCCGCGATAGAACACTGTACGCGAATATTCCGCGGACAATTCTGCGAAATTAGTAACAGGGCCTAGAGCGGACTCGGTTCGTGTCCGGCATTTAGGCCTAGTTCCACTAATCGTTAATCTTCTGCTTTTGCTGTGCGCAAGCCACGTTCGAATCAACGTCCCTCGAGCTTAGCATGACAAATAATTCAGAATCCCATCGCGAACTCAAGCTTTTGCGAGCAGCGACGAATATCGATCTACTTTTCCTCGAATATCGTCTCGCATTCGAAAGGGCAAGCTCGTATTCACGTGTTCTGACCTATGGGATCGTCGATAGGTACCAGAATGGTTGTAAGTCTGAATAGGGCGACGGATACATTCGAAATTCCTACTTGAAAGGAGATCGAAACCTCGTTAGTAGCCAGGAAGGGAAGGTCGCTGTACGAACGTTGTAGTGCTTGGGGAAAATATCAGACATTTCGATAAGTTTTAAAGCGTCTCAGCAAAGATCTTGTATGGGACATTTTGCGAATGCTTCTAAAGGTGACTGAAAATCATGGAGGAACGGGTACGAAGGAACTCTAGTCGATTGAATCGATTCTTCAAAACTTTTCAAACTCGGTTACGACACGATCGCAGCTCCTTTCCTCTTCGCTACGGATAGGTATTTAAATAAAGTAGACGACCAAAGTTCTAGCGTCTCCTAATAGAGCACAATTGAAGGGGTCTCTCGAATGGGATAAATATTGGACCGTATCGAATGTAAGCCAACTGTCTGTCATTCTGCAGACGAGAACAGGGATATCGAATAACGGGAATAGCCCGGCAGCATCTATTTTTCAGTTCCACTCTATTTTAACGCAATCTCGGCGTGCCTCTGACCCAGGGAACTACCCTTTGAACATCCTTCGAACGCGATTCAGGCACACGGTGAATCGTTGAGAGGCTTGCATCAGGATAGTCACGTGTTCCAGCACGTTTCCCTGTGAATATATTCAATTCCAGTCGCACGATAAACAACCGCTCCGTCCTCCTCTATCTGAATCTCATCCCGGACGGTCCGTGCGCGGACTTTGACTTTTATTGCGCCCCTTGCACTGGGCAAACGTATCAGAGATTCGCCGCGAGTGCATCGTAACCACGGACGTTATGCAGTCGCAGGAAACGGCCACCGGTATGCCCGAACTTTGCCAGATATTTGCGTGGATACGCGCGTGCAGCCGAGCCTGAGATAGGGCACGGTGGATCAGGGGCGCAAGATGAATATACAGAGCACGAGGAACCACGGCAGTTGAATGCGTACACTCGCGTGCCAGCGAGAAGGGCGAGGCGAGCTCGCGGCCTCCTTTTTGTCGGAACTTCAAAGACCAAGGGGGTGAAAGGTGTGAAGAACGGTGTCTGAAAAAGGAAGGGTATCTAGGCCTTTGATGCGTGTAAAAAGTAAAACACAGCCGCAGATATGAGCAAGGGCGACGCACGCACACCTTCTTGCGCGCGAGAAGAAACCAAGTCCACGCGGATTAGAAGAACAGCTGTCAATCCAGGGGAGCAGGTTCTTTCCTTACGGCCAATAGGGGCAGAGGGACTGAACAGAAAACAGCTTTGATGCTATTCGCGTGTGAAGGGGACAGGCGAAACAGTGGACGAGTGCAAGGATGACGAACGAGGACGTGCGTGCGAGGAGGACGCTGCGAGTTTCTTTCGCGCGGCGAGGAAGAAACGATAAGCCCGAGGCGAGCTACTTCTTTTCCTCGGTGTTCAACGGGCCTTGGGCAAAAAAGTGTGAACATGTTGCCTCAGAAAAAAATGGGAGAGTCTTGGACGAGTGCGAGGAGGACGGGACAAGTCGTACATCCTTGAAAAAAAAAGGAAGGCAGTCGTACGCGTGCTGAGTGCAAAGGATATCGTAGCTCGAGGCACCGCGGCCTTTTGCGTATTCTGTGCCTGATTGACCGATGAAAATAGATGTGAGAAATCAAATAGTTATTAAAAAAAGGCTTGGACATCTGCGAAGAAAGTCGTAAACACGTGGGTAACGGGTGAATAAAATTGCCGCGCGGCTGAAGAACCGAGACGAGGCTCGAGCAGCTCGATAAGTGAATTTTCACGTGGAACGTGGAATTTTATAATTTTTCCGAGCTTTCATCGACGCATCCACTGCTGAATCAGCGACTATACCTATATACTACTCTCTCGGTGAACTAGTTCGGCGTGGTCGTTAAACACAACTTCGTGAGCTATCGATGCATCATCGGTAATGCTCCGCAGTTACTTGTTTTCCCATGGATGCAGGTCCTTCCGCCAACGTACGAGCAGACGAGGAAACTTCGCGACGACCATCCAACCATTTTCTTCGCCCCGTCGCGGAGAACGGGGTCGAAAGTCGCTGAATCGCCACGGAATTTCATAGCTGCGCCTCGGAAACGGGTCATTCCTGAACGATAATCGCGTTTCGAAACGGCCCGTCGAAAGTTTCCCTCCCGCAAATTCTGTTATCCTCCTAATCGTGTTAATGGCATGCGATTTTCTGCTGACCTTGTCCAAAGTGTCTGTGGGAGGAACTGTGAACCAAGTGATCTGTACTAAAATTAAAAAGTCCTTCCGAACGTCTTGTAGGAGCTGACCGCAAAGAAACGACCTTACCAAAGCCCATAGATTCTATTACTAGGAACACCCTTACATAGTAGATTTTGTTTTCCTCTGGTTGCAGATAGCGCGGGGTAAATTTGTGCCGCCTCCGGTGACATCCGAGTCGCATCGTTTCCCACAATGGCTGTCCGAGAACTCGAGGGACCGCGCGAGGACTTTTCATTTGCCGCATCGAACGAACTGCCAATTTCGAGGGCCAATCGATGCTCGGGACCGATGGCAGTTTGGGTGAGTTTCAACAGGGATGCTCATGAATTTCCAAGCCGTGGCCCTTTGCTTCCTCGCTCCTGTCTGCAATGGAGCCAACCTTCGACCTCATTAGAACCACATCCTGCCGTATTATAGTCGCTGGGGCATAGATGAAGGGTACATTAAGGCCAGGTGTTCGAGATCGCCACGGCTTGACCTTTCGCGAGCCAGCCGACCTGATACGCGAACGATAACGCGATTGATCCGCGACGATATCTACACTTGCTCATCGGTCTCGTTATCTGGCCGCGAATGAAATCGCGTCACAATATATTATTCCAACGAGGGCTATTCGCACGAGGACCTGCCGGGCCCCTCCTGGCCTTCGCTGGTTTACCAGGGAAATTTCTTTAAAAGCCCGCTGCACGACAGTGTCTTCCGGTTCTTTCCAGCCCGAAGCAAAGCGGTCGTTAGTCTTGGAACAATATCTCCGACGTAATAACCGTACTTTTAATTACCCCAGCCGGCGGTGTAGAATTTTCCGGGCTTCGTGGCTGCCCGACCGTTTGCCCTTTCCCATTAAGACCCATTCCATTAGGAAAGATCGATGGTGACCCTGCTTATGCATCGAAACGTTTCGCGTATTAACGCGTCCCCTTCGCTCCATCACCAGTCTCCCACCGCGCAGATTCGATTAATTTTCCCGGCACCGATTGCGCACGAATCGGCCGACGGTCTTTTTTATTCTACGACCACTTGGACAGCCTGCGACGTGCCTTTTTAATTGCTACCTGCGGAGGCTTGCGAAGCCATTAACCGCGCGCTGCGAGCCGGGTCCAGGAACTCTTTGCTTCCTCTCGACCATATTTAATGAGTCCATCAAACGGCGGAATTCATCGTCACGTCGGGGCTGTTGCCATCGCAACGTCCTCCAGGAGAGATTAAGCGCCAACGGACAATTGGGGCCGATTTATTGGCTGAATTCGCGAGGAGGCGCGTTCGACTTCAATCGATTCGTCGTGGCTCTGCGACGATTCGCGGCAAGAACGCGTGAAATTGAAGGCAGAGGGTCTTTCACGCGACTGGAAATGGACCTTCGATCAGGCGACCTGCGTCGGGTGACGGGCACCGGTGAAAATCTTTCCTTTCGCACCTCAGCTGTCCGCCCTAAGCTTGGGTTTATCGTAAGAACTTCGCGGGGTCGATGGAAACATTCGTTGCGTCAGTTCAGCTCGCTGAAACTGCACAGAGGATGCGACCGACTCTGCTTTTATCGCCGGTTTATTGCACGGTGGCAGGGGCGGCTGATTCCTTCTTCGACAGCGACGCAATAACGTCCCGTCCTCCATGGGCGTGGTTCTACCGTGATTCGTTCTCGGTGTCTCTCCGAGCCCAGGTGATTAAAAAAATCAATTACAACATCGACTACGCGTCGATGAACATCCCCGACCATCCAGCTCGCCCAGTTCCCCGTCGCCAAGGGTGGAATTGTCGCCCGCAATATTACGAATACCGAGTCCAAGAGCATGTTGCCAGAAAATCTTGAACCGCTACGTTCCATTCTGATGATAAACTTCACTCAGTGGAGTCGTTCATTCCGAAATTTGTCCCGTAGCTCGAAAGCTACATGCATTCTTGTTATCGCTGCAGCACATTGCGGTTAACACGGTTTAGAGTAGAGAAGCATAAACATTTCCAGCTTTCCAGATTGTCGCTTTTCATGGCTCTCGATACCGAAACTCGCCAGTCGAATCTCGATGAAACACACTCCCAGGCGTCGTTCCGCGTGTAACGGGAGTCAATGGTTTTTGCGACTGATGGTTGTCGTATCGCCTGCCGCTCGGCGTCAAAGGCGTCCGACAAAGTGGCGTTAAGAGAAAGAAAAAGGAGATAAAACGGAGGAGAGCCGAGGGGTGGCGATGCTAGCGGCTCCGTTAACAATAGAGTGACAAACGTAGTGCGGAGATTTCTACACTCGCTTCTGTGTATCAGTCATCAATATCGTCGATAAGGTCTTATTGGGTCGCAGAACGTTGTTCCTCGGGATCGTTTCGCAATAATACACCGGCGCTTTTATCGAGGCCGTGCTATCGATTTCGATTTTCTCTCAAGATGCAAAGTACAATGGTCGAGATAGGGAATTCTAGGTAGGAAGCGATCAGCATTGTTACGCAAACCCTTTGGGAGGTACTCAAACTTTCTGCTCGATCCCCCGAGCTACAAGCACTACGCAAACCATACAAGCTCAGTAGGGTGACTATTAAAACCAAAAGTTCTTCGTTCGTTCGCGGTTGATAGAGAGATCGCGCGAGCCGTTGGACGTTAATTGGTCGAGGAAGCGTAAACCAGAGTGACGTCCCGCGGACGCAGTCGGTTTCATTTCACACGGGATATTAGCTGGAAAATGAAGCGCGGTGCTCTCTGCCCTATACAGCAGCCTTCTGAATATCGCGCTGCGTCGCACTATGTGTGCTCCTCTATGCACTTTTACACCGGAGAACCTGGTCGTCGCAGTTTTATTGCTCTCAGCAACCGTCACTCCGAGTCCTCGATTCAACCACGGGGTTGAAACAACGTTCGACTGCTGTGGACGATTTTACGGTGTCCCCGTAGCGATTCAGGGAAAGGAGAAGTTGGAGGTTCTTGGTGAAATGAAACTGCTATAAAGGGCTCCCTTTCCTCCTCGATCCTGGCGGTGCTCGAGTAAGACGCCGAGACCCTGGTAATAAAAGTTGCGCGACTAAAAATCAGACTCCTCTTTGAACATCCCACCCGAATACTTGCGTAACTTCTCGTTCGAATAAATGGTAATGAAACACTGCTCTTCTAGCTGGTTGCACGCTGACAGGAATGTATATAGTACATACTACTTCAGCAACTAAATCTTCAGAAAAGTTGATTACATCGGCGTAACGGAACCAGAAGCGTCGATGAGTTTTCCATTTCATCGGTGATCTCGATCGAGCGCATCCCCTAGCACACCATCGATGAAGCGAGAATTCTTAATTCAATATCTGTAGGTACTCCATCGAATACTTCTGTGCAATTCCATCTTGGTCCTTTTCCCTCCTTCCCTCGGCAACGTAACGATAATTACTCCAAAATATCGTAGCTTCACTTCGCGCAAGGGTTCATCGTACTCAGGTCCTGCAGCAAGGTGATTAGACATAGTCTGGCGAGTGGAAACAGGCTCGTTTCACGGTACATATCAAGTTCCCTGTTTAAGCGAACGAAATCTTCATACGAGGGCACACGAATTCGCGAAACTCAACCGAAATCTCGTTAACGAGCCAGCAACAATACCAGGGATATAACGAACGATATCGAGCGATCGCGGCCAACCCGATACCGTGCTAGAAAATTCATAAAAGTTCCAATTCAATGCGGGTAATTGGCGGATATATTTAGAAGTGGCTCGAGAAAAATGCACGCGAGCTGTGGCGCGCTGGTTGCCCAATTTTCCACGGGAATATCAAGGAAATACGTTCGGTTTCACTCGTTAACGTGGAAACCAGAACAGCCTGCGGTTCTTTCGAGTACGTTTATAATTACAGGCGAGCAATATTTCGAGATAATAGGGCGTGTTTAATTGGGATATGAATTTAACAGAATGGTAGGTTACGCGTGGTTAATGCTGGAAACGGTCAAAGCTGTGTTCCTCTCATAGACTCCTCTTCCTCTCGACTTGTTCGAAAAATCGAGGCTCCTTTAACAGGCGGAAACGTAGATTGAAATGTAAAGTTAACAAGTCTTAATGGAACTGGAAGAAAGTCGCTCAAGATCGAGTAATTAAATTCTTTCGATACTGTCTCCCATTTCCACTGCGATATCGTACTGATCGCCGACGGACCAAGGAACCTGAGATAGTTATCCAAGTGGACTCAGCCTTGCGCGGGGGAAGCAGGCCATAAATCACCACGCAAGAAGTCCACGCGATTTTCGTACGGTGGTTGCTCGATTGATCCTTAATCGAGGCTACGTCGTCCGACCGTACGTTGCTCGTCGACGCGTGACGCGTTCGATACTCGGAGATTTTTCTCGTTTTTCTGGCCGCCCACGCGGCCCCGGCGCGTCGAGTTTCGGCCAGAAGAAGGTGGCCACGCCGATACAACGTCCTCCATGTACCGGGAAAATCAATGGCCAGGGGTACGTCTGACACGGAAGCCTGACGGATGTAGCTGTAATTATTCCTGCCCTCGTGCATCATCCTAGCGATCCGTCAACTTCTTCTTCCAACCGACGCGACGCACGCACGCACAGTTTTTCATTTCTGTTTTTCGAGAGACGCGCGGCACGATCCACCCTTCGCAATATGCAAATGCCCCGAGAATTAATGGTCGACCGGTGTTTCTTTGGGACGCAGGAAATAATGACGCCCGTGACCGTTTCTTGTGATTTCTCGGTAATCCTTCCCTCCCAGGGCATTTAAATTAAATTGCAAGCTAATCGCCAGAAGACGCTTTCCGCCGGAACGTCTGATTCTCTGCGCGCATCACCCAGAGAGGCGCAGCAAAAACGGACTTCATCATTGAAATTGGGAGCGTGTCGCGTTACCAGTTGGTTAATAAACTCGTCGAGCGAAATTCGAAATTCACATTTGTTTCTCGTTTCGTTGAGCCCATCGTTGCTCAATTACCCCGTGGCAAAATGTTTATACGCGCGTGGAATATCGTGCCCAACCGAGCCGGATAAAGATAATTATTCTTTTATTTAAACATAAACGGGATGAACATCTGAATACGAAATGTGAACGGTCACATTCGCGAAACAGCGTGGCGCAAAAACTCGCATCGCGAGTCATGCTGCGAGATGATGCCGGGGCCAGGTGGCGGACACACAATTGCCACGGAAACGGATCTACGTTCTACAAGTGGCGCAGTGAACCAATTAAACTTTCCCGATCACGCTGAACGATCAGGGATTAACGACTCGACAGAGGCTCCCGGTGGAAATCGGGTAAAACAGCGAATCGATAGCATAAGGCGATTAGGGCCGCGATGAAATTTCGATAATATCTTATCGGTCAGTTTTGCCGGCTCGTTACATCGTTTAACGCCCGTCAATTATGCGACAGTAATGCTTTTGTCGTCGTTGCCGGGCGGCGGCGATTAAACGCGACACGCCCATGTAAAATTTCCGAAACAGTCGTCCATTACCTCGTTTCCACAACCTCGTTCACTAGGGATGCTCTTTGAACAGGATAATGACGCTGATAGCCCGGTACATCGCGGGCATTATTTCCCTGTCAGCTCTGTAAATTTCAATGGACTGTCGTTTCAAAGTAGCAATAGACCCTTCGTCGTTTTTCTGTCAGCGTTAGTGGGTTCGAAAGACAGCTCAGCTCTGTCTATAGTTCGTCGAGAAACAGGGAATTAAGCCCCTATCCCTGAATCGTTGAATAACAAAACTATGTTGTGTTTGAAACTTAGAATCTTCCCATCGTTTCTATTATACCAAAGGGCAGTTAGGCGATTCAGGCGGGGCACGTGATAAGCAAATAGCGGTCATTACACTGGATAACGACTTTCTCGAGCAGCTACGTCGACTGAAATGATGATAGAGTCGACATATGGCGCGTTAACGCAACGCTGTGTAATAAGTGTAATAATTTAACGCTCGCCAACATGGCAGGCGAACGTCGGGTGGCATTGCTCTGACGTATACCAGCGGAGGCGATGAAAATCAGGGGGGCAATTTGGGTTGACGTTATCGTTTCGCGACAGTGGAATGCCAGTTGCTTCGCGATAATGTCACGCGCTTGACGCTCCGCTTAATTTAGCGCAATTAACCGATAATCCTGCGGGATTACTTCGCCGAGAGAACTCTAGCTGTGGTAACAGAATCTTTACAGCCTCTCCATTAACAACATCAGTTTTTGTAACTTGCACATCAATTTCTCAGAGTTTGACTTTCGATCCCCCTAGCTTCGACTGCTGAACGCTCTCTGGTTTTAGTATTCCATCGATTTGTCGTTACCACGCTGGACCATACACGCGGGCAAACACATTTGTCAAGCGAAACTTTCGCATCAGTGCCCCGAACTTCTCTCTCGACTCATTCCTCTCCCGAGTTAATCGATCCTCTCCTAACTTGCTCGCAAACACTTGTCATTCGCCGTGTAGCTGCACGAACCGTAACAGAAGGCCAACACATTTCATCCAGCTGGTTGTGTTAACATTATACTGGTAAGCCGATAAAAATATAGTTAAGGGGGCGGTTGAAATTTCGAAGATAAACCGAGGCAGGGTAATGATAAGTAGGGTGGAGGAACGAGCGCGCGCCGATAAGGGTGAGAACGGGGGTGTGAAATAAATATTGCCCGTGATCCCAGGGCAAATAGAACGGAGGTGCTCAGCGTTCGCTACGTTGTCGGTCATTCGGCGCTGTATGTGTCGCGTTGTTTGCTAATATTTGGGCTCTCTGCGGCGGGTACACCCACCCCCCGGCCCGCACCCCTTCTCGTCGAGGGTTTAACCTCCTCCGCGTGACGCGAATGCTAAACCGTGCGCGAGGGAAGTAGTTCGTTGCCGGAGCACACTTTCATTCGTGCCCACGGAATGCAAATATTAGATCGAAGCTCGTTCCTCGCGTTTTTCTCGACGAGAGAAAAAGTTTCAGCCAATTAACATACCTATTAATTAATCGACGCTCGGTAAAAGCACGAGGACAGTAGAAGTGCTCGGGGGGCGGCGATTCTTCTTGATGGCGCCTCGCTTGCCCGTCAGTTTGTCAGTCAAAACGTGGCGTTAAACAGTTGACTGTTGCCTCGACAAGCGTTATTAGGCTTAAGCAGGTGGGTGAACAAAGCGGGAATAAACATCGCAGTGTCTAAAGGCAAAGGATGATTGTGGGATAGCAAACCCTTCCCAGTCACACGAGGGAAATTCGAGTGAAACGCAGTAATGAAACTAATAGACGGAGCCGCCGCCCCTTTGCCCCCCTCCGCTCGCTGTCGACCAGGGTGAAACGTGGCGTAAAGTCGGTCAGCGCAGCTTCAAAGTGCGAACACGCCTGGCTTTATCAGCCGTCGGCTAATTCCACCTACGACTTTGGCCTTCGGCCTCTGTTTCGATTGGCCACACCCAGAAAGGACCTGTTGATGTCAATACGCCAGCCGCAAAAGGCCACCTTATTTCGCGTCCCCGCCGCTGTCACCTCAGCTAACTTTTCTCCTACCCCCCACCTGGGCGACTTGAAATGTCGTGCTCCGGGCAATTTCGAATGCCTGCTCGAGAGCAGAGTTCACTCTCTACACGGCGATACGCTGGCATTCTTCGCCCTTACCTCTCCTTTCCGGCGCAGTTCGTTATAATTAGTAGCGCGCCGAGCAGCGTATCATCCTGTTATGAATCGCTGGATTTTAGAGGCTCGCGTGCCTCAATGCGACTTACCCCGCTCCGAAAAACGACTTACGGACTCGACGAAATGGTCAAAGCTTTGCATCGAAGCAACCTATGCGGGAATTAAAGAGACTCGCGTACGAAGCCAGGTTCCTATTACGAACGTCGAGCACAAGAACTCTGGCCTCAGCGAGTGCATTGTGCTGGCATGAATTGGCAGTACCGAGCTTTAATTAAATATCTTCGTTCCCTTGAACCGCCTGTTGCGTAATTTCAACCTACCGCGACGAATTGCGTCGTTGTTTTCCCCTCGCATCGTTGACGAGAAGCGAACATCGCCGTTTTATAGTCGCTGGTTGGTTGCGTCTCCAGCCACGGAGGCATAATTATATCGTTGCTTCGTACCTGTGCTGGCTGCAGACGGCCAAGAAACTTGCGATATTATGCGAGGCAAAGGGCTCTTCGTATTCCAGCCACGGGCGAATTTAAATTAACGGGTCAGGTCGCCGCCATTTAATTCCGCCCGCGAGTCAATTCACGTTACCTGCCGCTGGACCTCTTAATTACGTCAGTCGAACGCAGACGCTGCGAAAATATTGATGCCACATCGGCGAGAACGAAGCGCCGTTTAATTGTGATTCCGCTTCAAAAGGATTCGATCTCGGAGCTTTAACGAACGTCCCCGCCAGCACCTTGCTGCCCATATTGGCCAGCGAGCGCCAGCCACGATCGCAAAATTTATCGCATTATCATCAGCAGACGAGTCCGCTCAGCAAGTTTTCGGATATGCGCGCCGGTTGACGATGAACGACGCGCCAGCCTCGGGTATGGAATCCCGGCTCGTTACGTAGATTTACAACCACTTACTGTCGAAATCCCTTCGTCATCGGAGCCTGTTCACCGTTCCGCGCTCTTAGCCGAATTCTACGCCAACAGATCCGAGCTACCCTTCTCCGATCAACTGTCTCGCCTAACAGTTTCCGTCAGCGCTCTAGTCGCTGCCATCTTTCCCACCATATTTGTCTCCCGTTGGACGTAAAGGAAGAATAAAATGAAACGTGTGGGCTGGAAAGAAGCCCCCGATCGGAAGACACCGCAACCAGACCAAATATAGACCGCAAACAATGCCGGAACGTCGCCGCCGCGTTATGGTCTGCTCCAGAAACCTTTTGTTTCCACGCTCATCGACTATCTGCAACTTCTTCGAAGCTGGGAAATAATGAACGCGAGACTGGTCAACGTCCCGCGAGTAATCAGATGTTGAAATTGGACGACGAATCTTATGCTCTCGTGGAACACACGATTCTTTCCCGACTATGCGAGTAGTTGGGACCAGCTCGTGTCGTCCTGTCCAACGTCTCCATCAGGGAGGACGTTATTTTCGTACATGGACAAGCGGAGTACTCTCTTATAATGCCAGAAGGCTACGTGACGCCCGACGATGACGACCTCTTGGAAACTCTCTTATCTGAAAGTGCCTGTGTACCGCGCACACCGACAATAAAGCGACCGTACACGTTTCCCGCTAGGTTATAATGGCTCTGACTCTGGAGGGGAAGAAAGGGGGATCCTGTCGCTGGATAATCGACAACAGCGGCCGACGGTGCCAACAAATTGCGGCGATTATGATTTTTGGCAGACAGAGGGGTCCGTCGCGTGGAAACATTGATAACGCCGCTACGATCGACTGGCCCTGCCTCCCTCAAAATTCTTGCCCCATTAGAACTGCTCCCGAGGACGTTTCCACTGCCCTTGCCAAGTTTCTCGTTCGGTTGGAGACTCCAGCTGCCTCTCGCAGAAAGATAGATGGACGCGTGCAGGAGAGGGCACCCAGAGAAATGGCTGCACAGGGCGTGGGTCCTTGATAAGGATTATCCTGCTTGTCTCTGGCGAAAGATCACCTACAATCTCAGAAGAACAGGCCTAAGTGTCTAGTCCTCTCACGAATCTTACAAATTTGATAGTCCACTCTGGCTGGAAGCTGCAGAATTGAAACGCAAGAGAGCTGAGTTTGATAGGGAAGATATCTGGCGATCAGGAGTCGTTCTACTTGACCTAAAAAGTGGATTCAACGCAGAGGAAATTATTCCTCCTCTCGTTTACAGACAATATGTTCTTGATGAGCGAAGGAGCACGCAGCCGAACGTTTAACCGTCGTAATCCAGCTGGTCGAACTCCTCTCGAGCTCTTCCCTGGACCGTTTATGAACTGGCTCCCAGCATTCCCGAGGTTTCTTAGTTTCCCTCTATGACGCCCCTCTAGTCTTTTCAGACTGCGAGCGCCCTTTGAGGATTACAGGCGTGCGCTTGCTCGCAATTAAAATAAACTGACATTCTTTGTGCAACGGAAGCTGGCCACCTGGAGCTCGCTAAATTGAAATCTCCTCTCGAAACATCTCCGCGTCATTTCCTCCTGCTCGTAATTGCTAAAAACTTTCGCCTGTGCTGCTACGTACTTACCGTGGCTGCGCGAAGTGAAGCACAGGCGGATTGAAGCGACCCTCGGCACGTAAATGGAATAAAATGGAGTTTCCACGTACGTTCCCGACAAGTACATTGTGTCCTCGGATCATACGGTCCACTGTATCGCAAGATGAGGCAAGTAAACTCTCCCTGATAGAGAAATGATATTTGTGGCCGAGCACGGGCGGCGTGATCGATCAATGGCAAAGTCGGTGGACGAGGGAACAATGTCCAAGCGAGAGCGACTGATCTCGTCTCGCCTGGCAATATCGCCACCTTTATTTTCCTCTTTTCAATCGTATTGGCAGGCAGCGATACAGCCGCGGGAATAATAACGGATACCGTTATTGCGTCCCCTAATGAGGAAAAAAAGGCAAGGGAGATCTTTTAATAACACCGTTTGTATCGCTCCAGTGCGCTGAGATTTTTGTCGAGGTTTCCGCCGAGATACTTCGCTCTTCCGTTTCTTCTGCTTCGTCGACAGGCATTCTTTGATCGTCCATTATTTCCTATCTCCTTCGACACGGCGGTTTTAATTGGTCCAGGAAAACCCGGAGAAATGTTTGTTTCTATTTCTCGAATTCGCTTGGAAACATCGCATTACAGTACGTCCCCTGTATATTCTTGCGAATCGCTTCGAGGAGGACGGGACGCTTTAAAAGACTCGGCTTAAATATCGTTTTATCATTCACTAGACACTCTTCCGTCTTCTCCACTCTCGACCGGCGGACACGCCGCGCATATTTATTCCAAAGATATCGTCCGAAGCCTGCGCTCGTATCGGTCCACCTCGATACAGCGCCTCCCTACTCGTCATTAATAAATCTCGGCGCGATAGCGAGGGGATCGCTTCATTGCCTCCGTATTCTCAGCGACAAGCTGAGTACTTTCAGGAGCTTAGAATTTGTTGGGAAAAATGCTTGCTAAGCTTTCGAAGCGGCAACTGATCGCGCGGGCACGCTCGCGCATAAAGGGAGAAGAGAATGGACGAAAATAGAGGGCGTGGATAACACGGTTTATCATGCCGGAATGGAAGCTCGCGTGAGAACGGGGTGAAGACGTTCTGGTGATATAGAGGGCTTTCAGAGAATGAAAATGCACGTGCCGCTATAGCCAACGCTTTCAATCCTGTTCATTTCGCGCTTCTTCTAAGCTAGTCGATCGCCAAGCGATTCTGGCCAGATAATCTCGGCTTGTCAGTGTTTCGCGAACCATTCGCAATCACGCTGGATATTACCATCCCTCGAGCGACGAATGGAAAACAGGGAATCGTGGCGGAGATCGCGAGGACAGTGGGCGTGCTCGATATTTGTTCGAATAATTCACGTGCCACTCGTTAAAAGCGACCAGGGTCTCCCATATTGCTCGCCCCTAAGGGTAACGCGCGTATTACACGTGCCCCTGCATCGTCGACTAACCGTCCGAGGGATGAAATTTCTTATTCTCCACCATCGGTGGACGAAATCCAGGGGATCGTTGTTGCAGCCTTTACAGGAGGAGGATTTCAGTAGGAGCTCTCGCTTAAGTTGTTCTCTGTCACGTAGACGGTTCGACGGGTCGTATAAACATGGGATGGGTGAAAATAAGGGCGGTCCACGGCGAGGGTGGGCCGAGAGGTAAGACAGAGGGCGAGAGCGGAGGAATTAAGGCGGCAAGGTTTAATTCCCGAAGCGAAATTTACGAGGCGACCTTACGGTTATTGTTGCCACCCTTAACGTCCTACGTCACGACGTCCAAAGGCCCTCGTAGCCCGGCTATACGGCCGATTACGGCCAAGGTACTTAACGTTAAACAGCATTATTACCATCCAAGTTGCTTGTTGTTCGACGACCGTGAGCCTCCGCCGAATGAAAATGCGTGCCCGTCGAAAGCAACGTCTGGCGTGACGCAACGGAGCCTGTTAACCGATTGCGAAGTTGTCGAAGACCGTCCTATTGGTTCGCGCACCGTTTCATCCTTGTTTAGACAGCGGTTAAATCCAATCGATCCGACTCTCAACGCCAGCAACACGAGCGGGGCTAGTTTTTCGAGAGCCAGCAGTGGGAGTTTCCGTAGTAGCCGTGCAAAGTTTGTTAACCAGAGGAAAAGGGGCGAGGAAGACCGGAGGAGAAATATCACTTACCTTCTCCACGGAGAGGAAAAAAGAAAACAGTATTTCTTACTGGATGGCCTAATATTTCTACCCTCGAGGGCAGTTGCGAGCTCTCGAGCTGGCCGCTTCACCGAGTTCCGCGTCCCCTTTTTCGTCACGAGTTCGGCGTTAACTTTCCACGAGATATCCTGCCTCTGTCTTCCCTTCTCCCAAGCTGTTCGCCGCCGCATGGAGAAAAGGAAAGGAGGAAAGGAGAAAAAGAAGAGGAATGTATCGTGCCTGTGTACTGGCCACGGCCCGCCAGGACCAGCGAAATACCGTCAGCGTTAAAAACAATTACCTGTCGTAGGCGGCGTTTTTTACGTTAAGGTCGCCGGGGATTCTCGGGAGATAGTCGGATGAAATCCCGCCCCCTGGTTCTTTATTATGAAGAAGCGTCGGATGCTAACGGCGAGCGGAGGGGCGGATTTATGGCGGGAGTAAAGCGTAGGAAAATATAAGGGCGGCCGACTGGTCAAACCGAAAATGGAGCTCCGGCGCCGATATACCCGCAGGTGCAGCCTCTGGTTTTGCGAGATAACAGCCATCCTTTGCCTTGTTTCTTTGGCTAATCCGAATGACAACAGCAAAGACCTCCTCCCTATATTGCTCGCAAGCTTTATTAAAGTTGGCGTAGGTTGAATAGCATAATAAATCGAGTAATATCGCCGCAAGCTTAATCAGCAACGGTTCGCGGTAGAGAAGCGAACGCTTTATCGAGACGCGACGGTTTCAAAGGGGAATCTTTAGAGAGAACTAGAAGCTCCCGCGGAGACAGAAGAAATGTAAACAGAGCGTGTAATGAATTTTTCCTTAAAGATACTACCGCGCGGATGGTCTTCCTCGTGGAGAAGTTCGTTTTCGAGTTGTAACCGCGTTACCGAGAAAGCTGAGCTCGGCGAGTTCATCTGTTTTTATCACGGGATAATGATGAAGAGAGCGTGTAAGATGGTTCTTACGAGATGAGTTTTTAAATTCTTACTACAGGCAAGCTCCTCGCAGACCGTCCCGAGGGGCGGTGAAAATAACACCTCCTCTCCTTCCCCTGTCCTGGAGCGCGTTAAGAAATTACAATTTAATGCTCGAAAGGGGATTTATGGTCGCCTCCCCGTGAAAGACATTTCCAACAAAATGTCGCGTCGATTCGCGGGGAAACCGGATTGCATCTTCTTTTATTTATCACCAAGAGAATTTCCCCGAAAGCATTCGACTTTCTCGCGGGGAAAGCTAATTCTGCGAGGTGGCTGCTGTCGGGAGTTTGAAAAATATTTAGCTTCATCGATCTCGCGAAGCGTACAGGGATGCACATATAAGGGCGAGCTGGCACGCAATTTCAGCGGGCAAATATTGGGTCGTAATATACGAATGAGATTCATGCCATGTTTGTATTTACATCAGATTAAGGATCAGCTTCGGTGCATTTAGCTTGGGAATTCCTCGACAAGTTCTGTACGACCTGATAGACAGAAAAGTTTGAAAAATTCCGCCCACCCGACAGCCGGATATCGACGAACCAATGAACGTCGCGAATAATAATTCCTGCATTTGCCTGGTTTTACGCCCGCCACCCCGAATGACGTTCATTCGGCCAATTTTCCAGGTACGCGTTCCCCGCTCGGCTTTAAAAATGACGCAAGCCCGGTGTCGCGTTTCAATTCTCGCGTCGTGACACTTTATACGTTTCCTTTTTCGCGAGCAATGCACGGGGGTAGGATATGTGCGACAGCTCGCTGTGTTCTGGTCGAATCCCGGTGGACGAAGCCAGGGAAACGAAAGGGGAGGGAGCATCGATAACGATTCTCGTCGGGAAACTTAAATCGCTCGTAAAGATTTCCAGGGAATTCGAGGCGATTCTCGGTCGCGAGATGTTCTCTGGCACCTGGGGAACGCGAAAGACGAGCGAGAAAGGGTAGGCTTCGATGGTCGAGGCGAGTATCGATCCCTGGTTCGAGTGACGCGAAGTCAATGCTCCGTGTCGTCGTAACCATTGGTCGAAGGATGGATGCTTGTCCTTGAATGAGAGTGGTCGGCTCGCGTTGTAATCTTCCGGGTGTCGTTTCATCCCCCCCTATTCGTATTGTTTGCAACGGCTGTTGCGTTACGCCGTTGCGTAACCTAGACCGCTCGTGCGAGAAACGAACGAGGATGATCCCGCTAGGGGCGATTCGCTGGATTACAGTCACCGTAAAGTACATCGGGCGAATGATGATTCGAAGGTTAAAGCGTGTGGCTCGTCCGCGTTGGTCCTCTTTCGAAGCTCTTTCGCAATCATTCCGCTTTATACCTGACCAATCTAAAGCATCATCCTCGCGGGCTCGCGTAAAACGCGGCTATCTCCTTTGTACGCGTCGGTTTATCATTTTATGCGGCTTTTATTGTCCCATACGGCCGCGTGTTTGTGTGTAATTCATTCGGCCCGTTACGATCAGCGTAAAGTCAACGGAAAGATGAAACTCGCTGGTGCGTGGCCGGCGTTTTATGGGGTCGCCCTTATCGCTCCGGCGATTTTTCAAGGGGCAGCGGCGTTGCTAAAGCGTTCGTGAAAACGTAGCTGGACACCGGCTACCTTTCTGGCCAATATTTTCCGTCCCGCTGTGTCTCCAGCTTCGCCGAGAAACGGTGGCCACGAGTGGTGGTCGGTTCGGTAGTTGCGAAACTACTGGTTGCAATCGGGATCAGGATTATCGGATGCTTCAGGTGTCCCGAGTGGCCACGAGGGGCCAAATATAGCAGAGACAGAAGCGTGGACTCTGCTCGAATCGTGAATCGAATAGGAAACAGCCTCGAACCGTTACGCTCTCAATTCTGCTGCAGTAGTATCGCGGTCTGACACAGCATCGCTGAGATTACTTGCTGTTGAACTTTCCCCGTACCGCGGCTCAGCGGTTACTGGGATGAATCACTTTGTATCTAACTCTGCTCATTATAGAGTAGCGACTCACTAAGAACTCGTGCTACTTCTTCCTGAAGACATACAACGCTACTTTACACGGAATTCGAGGTTGGCTGACCAAACGCGACCCTAACTACTTGCTTGCGCGGTCGAGCCGCAGCTCGACGGCTGTCCACGCAGTGTATGATTCTACTAGACACGACACTCGAGCGTGTCCGCTCGCGAACGAACTAAAACTACTCTACGCTAAACATTAAACTGGTCTGACCGCATGGCGACTGCATCTACTTCACTCGGACCTCACACGTGGTTGAAACTATGTATTCGAAACTATTAGCATCGAATTCACGCGTCCCTCGCCGCGAACCCGCTAGAACTAGTACTTTGTTGCGTTTTGAATGGGGTTGTCAATTGACAGGCGAAACTAATTCGCGACGAACGCGGGTGCAGCAATTAACATGGCCATTGCAGCTGCTCTATGTCGAATTCGAACGCGGCCGTTTACAGAGTTGCTACCGCTACTTAAGGTGAAATTCGACGCTGGCTGGCTAGGAACAAGTGTAACTACTTCTCCATCGAGCTTAGATACGGTTGCTCACGCACAGGATGATTCTACTTACAGCGACACTCGAGAGCCCGGCTGTCCACGGAGGGAGCGAAACTACTTTCGATTGAATTCGAACGTGGCCGTCCACGAAGGGACAGAAACTACTGCTCATCGAGTTTAGACCTTCCTGAAACAACTTTCGTGCCAAATATTAACCTCTCTGACCGCGGACCGGCTGCAACTACGACGGCTCGAAACTGAACGCTATTGAAACCACTTTATACTGAATTTACACGTGTCTGACCACTGAGCGGCCGAAACTACTTCAGACCAATTCGAGCGGGGGCCGTCGATGGTACAGGTGAAACTAATTCGTGTCGAACGCGTATGCGGCCATTAACGAAGCGATCTCAACTATTTTACGCCGAATTCGAACGCGGTCGTTCGGCAAGTGGCTATAGATGTTTCGAATTAAATACAACCGTGACTGTATCGCGCGTATCGACCGCAACTATTTCCCATGAAAACTCTCCACGACTGTTCCAGAATCGTTTGCCATTAATTAGTAGGAAATTCCTGCGCGGGCGTTTACCGAGCCGCGGCAACTACTTCGCCCCAGTCGAGCAAGAAATAGCTGAAACTCCGTCACGCAAAACTCGAGTTCGGTCGAAACTACTTGGGCGCTAATGTTCGTGTCGCGGCATTCGCGTCAATCTCGCGAGTTCTGAAACAAATTTATCCCATTTAAACGATGTGTGGTGTTATTCGCCCTATGTACGTCTGTATTTCACTGGCAACGCGAAACGAAGGAGGTATGCTCGCTCCTTGCCTGCATCTTGGATGTATATTCCCGAAGAGGATCGTGGGAAATCCGAGGCGGAACGCACTGACACGGGATCCGATCTCGTGGATTCTTCAAGGTAGACATTTTCAAGATCCTATCAAAGATTTCGTATGCACCAGTGAATAAGAATAGAGAGGCGGTCGAAGGCACGTAGACTACGTTGTATCTTTGGATCTTGCAGTCGTTATACGAGCGACTGATTCGAATGCTTGTGAATATTCTTCGGGCGAGGATGGAGGGAAGTTTCCTTAGTCAAGGAGTCTGGACTCAGGGGAATTCCAATCGGGAAAAAGTTGTTCAGCTGGTTGAATCCGCTTCGGTATCGATCTGTTTTACAGGCGCACGTCGAACAGCTGAAAAACGCAGCTTTATTAATTTACCCTGTTAGGTGGAAACGCCCAACGAGTCGGACGTTCTCTCTGTCCATTCGGCAGAGCGAAAAATTTGACGGACGAGAACGCTCCGGCCACTGCCGTCGACAACAACGGGCGACTGGCTCTGTTTCTGTATTTGTTTTCCGTTCCCGCGCGAACGCTGAAGAGAAAACGACCGATACTCCTTTCTTTGCGCTGCGTTTCGATCGCGGTCTATTTTCCGTCCCGATACAGACGGCCACGCGTCGCTTTATCCGTAGTAAAGTGAAAAAACGGTGCACAGAGGGAAAAGGCTGGCCTTTTTTTTTGTTCGGCCCGCAGCCGGGGAACAATAGTTTTCACGGCGCGAAACATTCTATGCTTCTCTGCGCGATGTAAAATACATATCTGCTCGTTTTTGCTAAAAATTTTGTGACAGGAATACCGCCGACATTTCAGCACAGCGATTGCGCTCGCAGCTGAGCGAAACGATACGGATCGATCGTGGAAGCTGGGCGCGCTTTTCTCCGGTCGAGGCCACGTCGAAGCCTTTATTTTCATTTCCCCCCGCAGCCATTTATTCTTTCCCTTTGAATCCCCCGCGAAGTCGTGCACGCCGACCGCGGCCAGGTCCGACCGTAATTTTTCCGCATTTTCCTTCGTTAAAGCCCGCGCAGATTGACCCGACCGAGTAATTCGTTTCTTGCGTCATGCCGCAATGAAAACGTATAGGATGATTCCGTTGCGCCGGCAGCGGCAGGCGAACTCAAAATTGCCATTATACGAGCGGGAGCAGTAATCCTCTTATTGCATGTAAACTCCGCGGAGCGAGATCCTCGGCGATTACGCGCATGAATCGCGAAAATAAAAACGGGCAAACGAAAGAATCGTACGACTCTGGGGCGATAAGCTTTTTTGCGCAATTGGCGAACGCTTTTCTCGGAATGGCTGCGAAGAACGACGACAACGTCCCATTATCGCGGGCGATATTTTTAGAGATCTTCGCTTATGGATACCGCGAGATCTCATAACGATAAGGTCGCTCCATCTAAACGATACCCACATTTCTGTAGAAGCAAGTGAAGGTGTGTACCATTCGCATCACTCGATCTACTTTATGTGCACCATCAATTATAGTAAATCGGTTAGGATAAGTAATGTTGGAAGATGCAGTAAGGCTGGAAAACTGATCGGGACCTTTTTCTCCGTCAGTTAGAGAAATTCGCAAATGGGAAGAATTAAAACCCGAGACATCCAGCGGACAAGCACTCCTTGTCAGAAGACGAAGTGAAACGATTTCGGCGAAACTGCGGCGAACATGGAATAATTAATCGTCGTGCTCTATCGTCGAAAGTCGTTTCTATAGGGCGATACAAAGACGAGTCCCTCCAGCAATAGCTGTTAGGAGATAAATGTCGTTGAAGGTGCTCGTCTGCTGGCCGAAGGCAACGCGGCGCTTCGTAGCCAACGTTCCCTACTCCGGGGGAATAATTTAATGCTGGAACTTGTGCGGGCTTAATGCTTCCCGTCGCCCCGCGACAAATGAATCCAGAATGTCAGGGGCATTTTTGCGAGGGATGCTATCAGTTCTAGCGGCGTGGCCGAGACGGCTGGATTACTCAGTAAGTCAGCGAAGATGCGAGCTGGTACTCGCTCGACATCCTCAACAGGCAGAGACGCTGGCGCCCCTTCTGATAATCGCTATCGTGGAAAGTGATTACAGCTGATGGGAGGTAGAATATTCACGGAGATTCGTCATTACAGTGCTTCGATTGGACTTCGAAGTTAGAAGTAGAAAATTACCGTGCGTCAAAAGCATTCGAGTACTAGTTACTTGGAGCGCGAGTTGCCCTTCTTTCGTAAATTTCGAAACGATTGACGTAGCGCAAGTTCCTTCATAATTTAGGACACATGCGGAACTATAGAGGCACGGCAGTAGTTTAGATAACGTTTAAAGTTCCCTCCAACTACGTCAAATAGGCAAGCAGAGCTTTAAAAGCATAGAAACATTTTACACCTCAATATCCAGGCTCATAGATATATTCTTTACTGCTCTCGTATCGAAATGCTTTTGGCAAGCTTCGAACAGATCCTCCTGGCCGGGACAAAATATTCGAACTAGTCGTTGCGGTGTTTCAACGAACGGAATATAGCCGGGTAATATTCCATCGATGTTGCGTGGCTCTCGCGTTTTTCCCATTGTTTTCTCTCTCTTTTTTATGCCCCTGTCGCAGGGACGGTGTACGATGCAGGCGTGGTGGCAGACGAAAAAGGGACGAAAAGTAACGTTATACCTCGAGACAAAAGGAGAAGCTACCACTCTTAAGAAACCGAGATTTTATCTCCCGACCAGATCATGTTAACCCTTTCATCCATCCTACATCCCGTGACTGCTACCACTGTTTGCCTAACGTCCATTCACCGTGGTACTTCCAAACCTCCTGACTCCCGTTAACCGTGTAAGAATTCTCTATCGAACGCATCGCCTGCCCATACGGGTGGCATTAGGACACGAAAGTGTATTTCATTGCTCCCTGTCTGCCCGTTCCATTGTTCCACCGTGGAGCTATAATGCTGGTGCTTTAAATACGAGTTCGAGAGGTAGTCTCGAAAATGCTGGTGTTTTAAATACGAGCTCGCGAGTGGAATATATTACTCGACCAGGTCATACGACCGTTGAGCTGCAAACGAAGTGCAAATATGCAGATTCCATTTCAATTGTGCTTGAACGAATTACGAACTATTGATCCGGAAATCCTCTCCTTTTACATGGTTTTGTATGGAGACACCTGTGAGATCGAATTCTTGATAAGTGGCACCCTGCATCCCACTTGAAACAAGCTATCATCCCTCAGCGATATATAGTTAACCCAGTTTCTACTATTTAATTTTTATACACCCCCCGTGCCCGCGAATTTCGTGTTCTTTGGCATTTACTCTTGCAAGTGCAGTCGCCGCGGCGGTAAAGCCATGTTGAACCGCTCTTCTAACCCTACTACCCCAAAATTTCCCGTCCGACGTTAATTTGTCACGGAGGGCGCAACAAGTTCGCGCAACAGCGTAAACTACCCGCGTTAAACAAGCGTTCCATAACCTGGCCGACCGCGAGCTCGCAAAATCCGCCGTTTCTTCTTCCGTTTCACTCGACCAGCAGCTGTACAGTCCGTTAACGAGTTGCTTATTTTCCTGCCACCTGGCCAATTTGCCCCGTTTAAGCGGCAATAAACGGGATTTTACAGCTGCCGCGTCGAACCGTCGCGTTCACGGTTCTCTGTGACGACGGTAGCTCCTGCCACGGCCAGTTTTACAGGCGCCCGAGTTGAGAGTACTTGCGATACCAGCGTCCAAACATGAACTCCGTTCTATGTCGGTTATATCGACGAAGCTGAGGGAAATTGAATGCCGTTAGCTGGACTCCTTGTTGGTGAATGCAACCAAGCCCCTTAGCAACGTCCGATTTGTTAGTCGATGAATTTCTGCGAGTTTCTCCGTGGCTACGCGTTTGTCGCGTAACACGCTTTACGGGCATGTTACACGCGGCCGGATCGCGAACCGAATTTCACCCTCGGGGGTGGTTGCGCACGGTGGAACAGTGTAACGCGATAAATCCGTGGGCGAGCCGGGGATCTTTTGTTTCCTTTCTCTCCCATTATAAAGAATTATAGATGGCGAGAGGGCTAATCGATTTACGATCGTGGAAGAATTGAATACGGGGCAAAGTGTAAGTTACTGGCGCCATAGGGACTAATACTTTCTTGACTTGCAGCTTTATGGATTAAAAATATTGTCGCACCTTGTGAAACGAAAAAAAACACCTTTCCTATATTTCACTTCTCTGTACGTTCCTTTTGTTTTAGTTTACTGTATTCTCCACCTTTATTCTGTAGTATATTTAGTCGGGCCCGATCGCCCGATTGAGGATTGATCGGTACGCCACTGGGCGGACAAAACACGCGTGAAGCGTGGCGTCGTTCGCGACGTGTTTTTTTTCGAAAAGATCATTCGTTCGTACGGCAGCGTGCGCGAGGAAGCTGTCCTCACGCCGCGTCTTTTCGATTATTATTGACAACCACGTTCAAACTTAACTCTGTAATAAACCCTTTATTCTGTATCGATTCATATTCAAATTATAATAAAACTATTTGTTTCTACTATAATTCAGTTTGTCTGTTGTCTCTTCTCCCTGCTGCCTTCATTCTGACTTGGTTCATTCGATTCTTACTCCCTCTGATCCCTTTGCTCTCTACTCAACATGTCTAGGCAACTCCTTTTCAATTCCGAATACAACAGGGACACACTCGAAGGGCGAGCAAAGTTTTTCGTAGGTGGCGGCTACCAGGAGGGTCTTAAAGAACGATCTAAATTCGATCAGTCGTTCGCGAATACGTTATTCGATCTGCATAAATATGCCGTCCCCCTTTTCGACGGACGAGGCGGGCTGGAAAAATCGATCCGTTCTTGGTTCGATTTACATGACAAAAGGGTGTGCCCCCCGGTTTCCAGGAGATAGAGACCGTGCGTGTCGCGTCGCGTAATCCCTTGCCGCGAAATTTAGTGTGAAAATACGCTCTTCAATCCCTATAAATACTCCCGGCCCTGCGGGGCCGTGAGCAGAAAAATCGACGCGTTCCCGTTCGATTTACATTAAAAAGTAGAAGGGTGGAGGGCGGGGAAATCGCGTGCGCCAACGGTCGTAATTTCACGCTGGTTTTACGGTGGAAATACATTGCTGTTTATTGAAATCGGGACGTCGTGTGAACGCGCAAATAGAAGCGGAACACTTCGCACCCGTTTTCATCCCCCAGCAGCGATGGGTCGAAAGGCGAGCGACATCAAAGTTTCAGCCTTTCCTTGGCCGACGCTGTAGTTATTAAAAAAGAGCAGAGCGTCCATCTCAAAGTGCAAACTGTAGCTTGGCAACGGATCCCCGAAAAGCTCTGAAATTTTTATCGCCCCGCAAGCTGTCAGTCGGGGCTCGTAAAACTTTCACCAGCCTATCGGCGGAGGTTCCTCGACGTTGCACTTGGATGAACAGCCGCCTCTGTGCTCCTCGATTCCCTTGAGTGTCGAGGAACATCATAGCCAGACAATTTTGAGGATGAAAGACTTCTGGAGGGCGCAGCCGCATTACCGCGAAATTTAATACACCTGGTGATCTGGCGAGCCACTTCGACCGAGCTGTGTCTCATCAACGAATTCCGGCTGGACTTATCGTGGCTCAGCGAGGAGTAGTGTGTCGCGTCTCACAATGGATTGGCCCACCCCCCGTTCATTGTGCCGCGTGTACGGCTAATAACAGACGGGACTGGAGGGAAGGAGAAACACCGGTCGTATCTTTCACGACGCGTGTGTCCACGTCCACCCGCGTTCGCCACGCTGACACAGGGAGGGTGCAGACAGGGACAGAAAGAGAGAGAGAGAGAAGGAGGGAGAGAGGGTGCACGGAAACCTACCACCTATGGACACCTATATGCGGGTCATGGCGCATGTCAGGCCCGAGAGGGTGCGGCAGCGGTAACTCGAGGACTAAACCGCGTCAGGGCGGATCCATCCTTTTCTATGCTCGATCATGCTTTCTCCTGAACTCCGCTCCACCAAATCTGCCCGCGGATCGCGAGTCAGATCTTCTCTTCATCTTACCAGCTTTCCCTTTAACATCTTCGGCAAAATCTCAACGCGATCGCTGCCACGTTCGACGTGATTCCTTCGTCGACTCTGATGCATCTTCGGCTATTTGGCTATCAATGATTCCCTTTGATTCTTCTAGAATAGTTCTCCTTTTGTTCTCCGTTTTTTACGACTTCTAACCTTTGATTCTTCCTTCGGATTTCAATTTGCCGGAGCTTTCAACCGTCTGCAGAATCGCGAGAAGCTCTCCAGTCACTGACCCCCGTGTGTCTCGAATATCGGATTCCTTCGAGGCTCTTTGTACCTGCTCCCAGCGGAGCTCCTTTCCTTTCCGTGGGGTGCAGCTTCCGGTGGCTCCTCTCCCCCTCTGTGTCACGACGAATCCAGACAGGATAAGCGTGTTCCTCCAACTTCGATTCTGTCGCGCTATATCCGCGCGATCTACCCGGATTATCTGGTACCCTCCGCCGTTTCTTCAATTTTCCCTGGTCCCGCTGGTTTCTCCCGTCTGCAGGTGAAAATCAAATCGCTGGAGATCCAGCGTCCCGATAGCGGATCGCGTCGCTTCGTTCCTTCAAAGGAAATCCGGTGTCACAGACCCTCCTCATTGGCTTATCTCTGCTTCGTTCCTCGGAAAGGGACTTACTCGGTGGGAAAGCATACTCTTTCCCCACGTTTCTCTCCTTTGCCCCCTTTTAATCACTCTTCGAGCACCGTAGCTTCTTTGAAAACGTTTGCAGATGAGCTCCCTCGAGTTTTCATATACATTTTCCTCGATGGACTTTTAATCACAGGAATTAGCAACGTCTGTGGAACAATCGAGAAGAAGTGGTTGTTCATAGCGCAATAAGTCGAAACTGTGAAGTGAAATTTGCTCTTTGTTTCTCGGGGGAATAAGTTGAAAAGTCGCGGAGTACGAGAGTAATTGGCAAAGGAGCCCGGATGGTCTACTAGGGTCTCAGGTTTCTCAAAGGGGAAGCCTCGAACGCAAAGAATTTATTTCACAATGTTTGCTCATGTTGAGGCGGAGGTTAAGAAACTCAGTTTTTGCAACGACTTGCAAGTGGTTCGAGTAGGTGTACCTTTCATTCCACTCTGAACGCTTTGTCGAAGATCGATCGCGTGCTGGAGCGAGTCCTGAAAACTCGTGTTAGTCTCGATTACCTTTACAAGTTTCGTTCGCATCCCCCACAATGTGCCAGCTATATTGCGCCCGCCGCGATCCCGCGTTTACACTCGTTAATGAAGCAAAGCTTTGGATCTGGAATTATCCGCTGTTCGTCCCCAGAATCACGCGACAAGCTGACCCTAGCCTTCGGTCTCGTTCGAGACTCCTCCGCGTCGTTTCGAGCGAACTTTTCAAGTTCCCCCTTCGTTGCCAGTGGCAGAACCGCTGTACCATCACTGGCTCAAATCGGATCAATTTCCACGCGACTGAATCGATTAAAGGAGCTGTCGAATTCTTAGGTGATTCATCGCTCGAGGCGAACTCATCGGGCCCAGTGCGGGGGAACGAGCTTTGAATCGCAAGAAGCGACGACTATCCGATGAAAAACTAGTCGCTCGTTTGTCGAACAAGGTTCTCGGCGTCGATGAATCGTGGATTAATGCAAATCCCTTCGCATGTTTATTGAAAGGACGAGCCTGTCCGTCGGGGCTCGCTCGTTAGCAAAGAAAACCTTCCGCGTTCCCATCGAATTAATGCAGGAATCGTCGCTGCTCGCTATCGAAGACAAATGATCAAAATGACCGAGGGAGGGCAGTTTCCCAGGAGGGGAATTGTAACAAGAACACCTCGGGGTGTCTCGCCATCGGCAGTCGACCTGAAAAGTTAAGCGTTCGCCGTGCAGCCGACGGGGAACTTCGCAAAGTTCCATAGCGGTGAAAGTTGCAGGACGTTCGAGTCGATTCGTATAATAATAATCGTGGAAAGGATCTCTGCATCGGCAGCTTGCGCTAATTGTGGATTTTTAGCGTCCCGGTCGATCGCATCAGCTCCTCTTAGTGTTCTAAGCGGATTTCGGGGACGTCGTTAGCTCTGACACTAAGAGAGAAATATGACTCGTCGACGGTGCTCTTTCCGAGCACCTTTAAGTAGCTTTCCCTCCCGTTCCATCCGCTGAGGAATCATATCGACGATAATTGTTTCGGCAGCTTTCATTCCCCCTCCAACCGCCATGCCGTTGTTCTCGTTTTTCTTGAATATGAATGTGAAAATTACGAAGGAAAATTAAAACTCCCCGAGAGGGAGTGGTTCGCGCAAACAGGGAACGAGAGTTCCTCTAGCTAGCGGGAAGCAGTGTGGCTCGTAAGCAAATGTGGAAAGGACAGGGGGCGGCATAAAGCAAGCGTGTCACGCGACAGGCGAAAGAAACGGTCCCTGATAAACACGGAGCAATCTCGAACGCGTGAAAGGGGAACCGATAACGAAAGAGTCTTTGGCTCGATGTGACGGAAGAAAAATCGCCGCAACAGCTTGTCAGAGATCCGGTGGTATCGCGGCGACGCCTTCACGCCGATCTATCGTATCTACTCGCAGCGATCGAGCCCTTTCAAGGAGCATCCTCGATCACGCGCCGCTCCTCTCGTGGAGGCTGTTTGCAATAGCGAGCTGAGTCGATAAATAAAGGCTGACGATCCCACGGCAGACTGTTTGCACAAGCATCGCGTTTCTCGGCCACCCTCTCGCGTATCCAGGAAGTATAACGATATAGTAAATCGAACAAAACAAATTGAACTGGAACATGTTTACGTAACATGTTGGATATCCTCTTGTCCAGATTTACATAGGCCTCTCTGTTTCGGGATTTCTACGGCAACATCTGCTCAGGAGTGTATTTTTGGTATTCGATTGTTCGCGCAGAATGTATTTCAATAAACGAATGATCGAGTGTTTCAGTGACGCCGGAGGAACTAGAGGACCTTGGTGTTGGTCTCCATCGAGCGAAAACAATACAGTAGCACTAGCTCGCGTATTTTTAACGCCCCTTAAACGTGCCACGGGTCGTGACATTTCGCTGAATTAATCGAATCGGCGATAAATATTAAACGTTTTTTCTCGATGTTTCCAAATACTAGCTCCTGCCGGCGAAGGCCACGCTTCAAGCGTTTCCGAGCGTTTTTGAGCGTCCATCGAAATGTAAATGGAAAACGAGCTCTCTGAAACGTCGTTTAGCTCTTCACTTTTAACCCATCGACCACGAGCCCCAGTGGTAATGTACATTGATTACGCGAGGCGACTTTCCGTCGGGCGAGAGAGCCGCCGATAACGACGCAACAAAGGGGTGCCACGGTTTTCCAAGGTGGACGTGAAAAAGCGATTTCCAGGCTGGTTAGTCCGTGAATGGGACCGTACCTTTTTCTTCGACCGCGCGAAAATACATTCCAGAAGGAAATTCCCATTGGTGGAGTTAATTTCAGGGACGAAGTCTGTCGACGAGAAATATGGAAATTGTTGAGAGAAATTTCGCCAATTCTAATCAAGACAATAACCCTGTAACATAAAGGTGGCAGCAATTCTTCGTATACGTGATGCACACAGAAGAAACTCGCTCGGAGCTTGGTCAATTCGATCAGGGAATGCGCGAAAAATGTCTCGATTCGATTGCTTCTTCTCTCGGGTCAGCGAGTACGTCACTCGGAGAGGGTTGAAGGAAACTCTACGAGGGAGGCGAGCTTGTTTCATCCTGTGGCGTTTCACTAATTATAGATGCTGTTACGCGGACGCATCTTACTACCTCAGCCACTAACGCCGCAAAATTTATGGGTGTAATTACAATATTCCAGAGCGGCGTGCGATACCAACGATCGATCACCGGTCTCGCGACACTTCGTACGACTCGATGCATATTTATCTAAGCTCGTTTGCCTCCTGACACCCTCTGAATCGCTGACAGCGATATTCGTCTACGTACTCGAGGATATGAAAATTTCGTGGATCACGCGGCGTCGTTGGCGTCTAAGAAGGAAGAAGGAAATTGCCATCTGTTGAGCAGTTTGGCCGAGTTAGCTACCAGAAGCTCTGGCTTGATCGAACGATATTTTGGGAAGTGTACCGCTGTTGACGTGGGGTTATCAGATGTTAAGCGAGTTACCCTCGTCGCCATCGCCGAGTCCCTGGGCCTCGTAAGTTCTGTGGCTAGCAATCGATCCAGCGGAATGGATCGGCTGTCTTGGTGATGAATGAAGTTCTCGCTGATGAATCCACTAACGGTATCCAGGATACTCCCGCGTTTCTCTCCCTTTGTTGAGCGCGCCGAGTCGCGGATAGGATAAATACGAGCTTCTCCCTCGATGCATCATGGCAGAGTGGTTCTACCTGCACGTTGCACTTTGCATGGATTCTCCTCGCGCGGGGAATCTTCAATTTTTCGTCTCAAGGATCATCTTGGTCACGTCTAGGTGAACGTGCTGTCTGGTTTATAAGGTTATCGGGTGGGAAAGTGATCTTTAACTGTCGAGATCCCTGCACGGATGATTTGTACAACGACACCGGCGGAGCTCGCTTCCTTCTGTCATCCTTTCGCCGTCCAGTTAACTCGACGAGCGCCCTCATCATCGATTTCTCTCATAACTCCACTTGAGGGGGCTATTGCGTAATTCGTGGACGCTTTCCTGAATCGATCGACGACACGTGCTTAGCACGAGCACGCATTACCCTTGATTAATTGGGAGCGACGGCGCGTTCAGCGTGATGAATATTTACTTAATCGTGACGAAGTGTCGACGAAGGGTGACTACTCGTGTCTCTCTGTTCTTCCGTGGTCGCGTCCGCCTGGACATCGGGGAGTTCCGCTTGACTTTTCGGAACTACTTGCATAAGAAACGACGCCCGTTCTCGGTAACTCACTGACTCAGCTGGAATGGCACAACGTGTCGTTTCGAACGGCCACTTCAGACGATGCCTTCTTCCCTACAATTTCCATTCCCGTCGATCTCTATTGTCCTACTTCCCTAGCGACGTCGGAGCGCCAGCAGAAACAAGTCCCCTCCCGAACGACTTTAATATTCTTGCAATCCTTTGTCTGAAACTTATACCGATGAACACCGACCGTCTGAATTAATTGGATCTTTCCTCGACGCGAGGATCTCCGAGCAATCGTTGCTCTACCGTGCTTCGAGCTTTCGCAACTCCTGTTCCCCGTGCTGAGATGCAAATGTCCGTTGGAAACTATTCGTCAAACGCGTGGCACGTCCTGTGTCCGAGCAACCTGAGAAACGTGTTGTATCGAGGAAACGTGTTCACGGGCAATACCGTGAAGAAATCGCGCGACAAGGACTCGCATGCATAGCCAAGCACCGCGAGCACGGTAGCAAACGACGCAGAAAAACGTCAGAAGAAAGGGAGAAGTGAAACGACCGAGAGCCGTGCATGCTTTAATGCAATGCGCTCGGCGACGAAAAGATTTATCGGGCTGGGGAACAAGGTCGGCCATTTTTTCCTTGCACCGTGTATATTAGCATGCTAAACGAGGGACAAGCTACCCCTACATCTGTCGACAGTGAACGATGCGAAGTCTCGAAAGGATGGAGTAGTAATTAGCTTGAGCACCGTAGTCTGCCGTGGATTACGTAACATCTTTGAAGAAATATGGTGCGCGAATTCATAGAAGGAACGTTGTTTTCTAGATGAGAATTCGCGCGTCCGCAGTTCACGGAGTGCTCCAGTTTTCCACTCCCAGTATTTACTCGGAAAGCTCCCAGTTTTTTTTCCAAAGAAAGCGCGCGTGTTCCGGCGATCCGTGCCAATTCCAGCGAGCTTCCATCAGGTTACGTCAAAGGAAAAAGCCGATGGAGGTTTTCCCTGTTGTTTGAGTTTTCCAGCCCGCCACTCCCGGCGAAATTCCAGTTTTTATCTGGTAAATAAACGCAGATAGCCCTGCCCCCGTGGTACACGTGGATGCCCCACCAGCCAATACACCCCGATGGGATTGGGGAGGGTAGGAAGGGTCGCCAGTGGATCCACTGTTCTCCCGAATCTTTGGAAGCAACACGCCGAAGAATTTCGGGAAAGTAGCAGCCTGCTCGCCAGCAACTCTTCCCCATATCGATCACGCGGGGCAACAAAGTTTCGCGTCCAAATAAATTCCGCCACGGCGAGGACGACGACAGCGATAACAGGAAACTTGATCCAGCTCGTTCCTTTATACAACAATTTATGCGACGAATGCTGCAAAACGTTCTGTTATAGAGGTATGAATTATTCAGGCGCGCGTATTTCTTTCCCGCCAGTGTAATCTGTACGGGGCGTCACGCGTCGCGCAAATAAACGCGGCGTTTCGCTTCCCAGGGCGTATCTTTCGGCGACACGTACGCCGGCTCCAGAATTCAATGTATATTTTTAGCTACGGCCCTATAAACGTCAGGAGGCACGTCAAACGTCACCGGCGTAAACCGCGCGCGTTTCAACATTGCGCGAGATCAAAACGAGCGCGAGGGCACTTTACGAGTTCGTTGCGGCTTTTAACGCCCGCTGTCGAGAACGCGGCCAAGCCGGCACGTGAAACGAGCTTGAGAAAAATTGCAGTTCCCGTTCAGATCCTGAATGTCATCTGAAATTTACGATTCAACCTCGATCCTTCGAGGCACGAGTGCCTGGCGGTGTACTCTCGCCACCCGAAAATCGCCCGCTAAATTTAACTCGCGTAACTTGACGTCGCCGGGTCATGTATCGCGGCAATTAAACCGTGGCGACTAACCCTTACCTTGTTGTCTCGTTTCAGGTCCTCGGGGGTAACGTGGATTAACCTCTCGGCGGCATCCTGTGGTTGGTCGTTGGACGAGGGAGAAAGAATGGGAGGAAGGATGACTGTCTGCCTGCTGAGGGGCGAGCGTTCACAGCGTGGTAGCAACAGTGTCACGTGCACAAAGGGTGGCCGCGTTACGGTGGCGGTGGCACGGGGGTTGAAATGATCGAGCACGAGAGAGAAGCGTCGAGAGGAGCCGTGTCGTCGCGACGTGTGGACGCGCACTGCTCGAGAGACGCGGCACGGTCACTGGGCGTCGCGACGACGACAACGAACACCACCACGACGGCCACGACGCCGACGTCGGCGTGTGCTACTAGCGGTCGGTGGTCCAGGGACGTACTCCAGATGCGCAGGCGCCCCGACGAATCTTCAACGCTGCTCCCCCGATTAAATTAAACCTAGACTCTTGCCTTCCCTTCTGGCCTCCGCTCCCCCCTTTGGTGGACCGGCTGTCTTTCTCGCGCCACCCTCTCGCGAGGGATCGTCCCACCCGGAGGGATTTCGAAGGTACGTAGCGAAACTACTTTTCCTCTTCAGGCAATCGAGATTACTGTTTTCGGAGCGGCTCGTCACGCTGCAAGAATAATCTCGGGGGAACTGTGTCTCTCGCGCGAAAGTACTTTGCCTGGAATAGTTTCTGGCTCCCCTCTTGATCCCGTTGCTTGACCTCGATACGCGGTTCTTGATTTAAGGGTTTATAATACTGTCGTGTGCCGGGAAGGTACAGGGAATTCGAGGGTTAACTGAAATTGCTTTTACTTCCGCGATACACGCGAGCGGGCTCGGACTGAATTTTCTTCCAGCGAGCCCCGTGTGTCCTGGAAAACGGGCGCAAGCTTCGTTAGCCGCGGAGATGTTAGTCCGCTATTCGTATCGTTCTCCGTTGAGACAAAGGCGCGCCGCGCGACACATGACGGATACGCGCGTCATAAAATTTCGATTCGTTTAGGTGTCGCGAAACCGGTCCGCAGACGTCTCGACAGGCCGCTTTATCTTCGGGCACATTCCGCAGACGTCGTCTGGGGCGACAGCTCGTGACTTATCGATTCCCTCTGTCCACGATCGAGGGGAAGTCGACTGGGAAAACTGGTATATAGTGCGATCACGCGGATGCAGATAAGAGCCACGGATACGTTCCTGCCGGGACATTATGCCGCGGCGAGGATTTGCATAAGGCACGATCGGCACGGCGCGAGGGTAGGGGAGGAGTCGTGTCGTTGCAGCGAGAAATTTTCGAAGGCTCGAATGGCGAATAGGGGATATTGTCTTGGCGTAACTCCCTGGAACTTCTAAACGACGGCACCAGCAGGAAAAGACACTTTGCCTTCCTGAAATTTTCACCATCCTGGAGGCTATTCCCCTGAATATACATTGGTCGAATGCGTTTTACCAAAGAGCCACGTTCCACTCCGCAGGCGGAACGTGAACCGACTCCAAAACCCTTTTTATAAGAACGCACTACGATGGTAATTCGCTAGAAGTAATTACCGAGCAAACGACCCGTAATCCCGCGTTACTCGCGGCCGTTCATCGTCGATTTAAATCGGCCTGGAGAATCACGCGGGCCGAATTCTTGTGGGTCACAGCGACGCCGATAAAATTAGCCGCCCCGTCGATGGGATTTCGCAATAAAGTCGCTCGATTTAATGGACCGTTAAATTAGATTTGCTTCGTGACGAACTGCCATTGCGGCGTCGGTGTTAAATAAATAGAGTGGCGAACGACAGACGCCGCTAAGGGGACACCGGGGGGAAAATACTTTCAGCTTCTTTAACCCGTCTCGGACGGATCGATCGTGCGATCTAATTCCTTCGAAGCGTTTTCGCTGCAAGGATGACTGACGGGAGGTTAATATAACTCACGTCCAATCGCGCGTGCAATAAAAGACGAAGAGGAAAAAATAGGGGCTCGAGCCATTTTGGCGCAACTATCGGGGCGAAGTGCTGCCGGCGGAATAAGAATTTGTCTCTCATCTTGACGTATCTCGAGCGAAGATTCGCCTGGGTGATATACGACAAATGTCGGGCGGATGGTTCAAGTCGACCAGAATGATTCAGGATCCTGAGCCTCGGGCCTTTCGGACTGGAAATTCGATGTCTGAATTTTCGACGCGGCTTACTATGTCTTCGTTCAACCCACTTGCAATTATTCACACGAAGGTGAACGCGAATCACGTTAATTTACTTTCCCGAGTAATTACGGAAGCTCTAGATATTATTTTAATGATATTATTTTCCACTCGCTCTTCCTTACTTAGAAAGCACGCTGTCAAGTGCTCGCGCTTCTCGGAATACTATTTTTCCTGAGGTATGTAGCGCGCCGCCCCACGCGCTGACCTATACTACTGCCAGTTGCCCGCTCTACGGCTTCGCCAAAACTTCATCGACACCCACTGTTTTCGTCAGCCGATGTCGCGAGGAGGCAGATTCTCTGGGGGATGCATCTTTCGCGTGTTAGTGGATGCACGCCATAAATCTGTTTTCCACTGAGGGGTGAAACTTTTTCAGAGACAAACACACGAGCGTCGGACGCATTTTACCGTCTGAATGTAGATTTGTCGAGACGTCCCTTTAATCAACACGGCTGACTGAAAGCGATATACACGGTGTCTAAACACGTATCAAGGTTTTATAGATCGTGTGCAGAAACGAAGGATTCGATTGTGCTCCTAAGGTCGCCGTTTTTCATTTGACAATAAATTTCCCGCAGCTAAAGCTGCCGAGTATTAATAGAGCTGACCCCGAACGCTCACGTACAAACCTTTCTGCTCATCCAGGATCAATCAAAGGTCATTCTTAAAACAACTCCAGCGGAACGTAGTAGGGTGCGAGGAATCGTGCCGCGAAGATTCACCCGAAGAATTTCTAAAGCTTCCCAGATTTTAAGTGGCATAAACAACCTACTACTCTATCGAAGAAAGTGACGCTGATGGATAAGCATTACCCATAAACGTAAAAGCCGCGCGAAGTGTCAATAACGTTTTACAGTAATATTCGCTTCAATTTATGACGCTCTTGGGCATTTTTATGCTGCTTTCCCAGTGGAACGTTGCCTCTCTTTCATTACACGCGTAAACTTTCGCAGCTGAAAATTTATAAGAGACAAATCTGCTGGAACGGAGGGTTGCTGCCTGAGAATCCTCACCAGCATAGCTGAACGCATTCTGCCAGCTGAAGTTTCGCACCGCGAAATAAATATTTCCCGCAGATGTTTATCTTTTCAGCTCAACTCTCGTGTGGTTCTTCATTTATTCAAAACACTGCCACGCGAGAAGCCCTCGTTCGAGTCGCTACCGCGACCGTATAATTCCTTTCTTGTAACGACGCGAATGAATTATAAAGTTTTGCACATGGTAAAACCGGAAGCTCGTTCTGTTATGCATATGCAGAGGTCCGCGCGTGCAGACACGCGCGGATACTCTATGGTAATAGGGCAGAAGTTTCGAGGAAAGGTTGCCTGGATGACCTGGGAGCCTGAAATCTGGTCGCCCTTTGTGTGTCACGCGCTTTAGCAGAGATCCAGGGATCTGGACAAAATCAGGGGTGAACATGTCCATCGACCGAGTGTCTCGCCGGGGACCCGAGGGATTTACATATAGAAGCCCATAACTATACTGCAAGCCATAAAAAACAATTGAACTGCCTACGTCGTGAAAACGTTTTGCTCGTAAAGCCTGGCCCTGAACGACCTCTGGTTTCACGCGAGCGCGATTAAGCGGGAAGGGCGGGCGATCCGGTAATCTCTTGGAATATCGAAAGCCACGCGTGTAATATCGGTGGAAAGGATTTCGGCTTGGTGCTAACCACTCGACGGGGGCGTCAGTCTCGCCGACACGCGGCGTTATTAAGAAGAGAGTAGATCGTTAAAGACTCGCACCGAAATCAGCGGAGCTTTACGAGCCACCCCCTTCATAACACACCCACTTCCTCTACGAAGTGGTTCCTCTGCCTCGAGCTTAACCGTTTACCTTGCCTGCTCGCCCGCGGTACTCGTAATTTTCCGGGGAGTTCTTAAGAGAACCGAGGCCTCCTGTTGGAGCTTGAAAGTTTGCTCGTAAAATGTTTGACATCACCCTGATACCGATATGTTGCTCCATCTAGCCGCCTGGGCTGGGGGAATGAACGCTGAACTTCGGGAACCTCGTTGCGGATAAACAGCACTCGAGCTGCTCGCGGTCTATTTTCAAACGCACGTGCGATCCCCGTGCGTTTGCGGGAACAATCGCATTCTACCGGTAATCCGATAGTGTTCGGTATCGAAAATCGCGGAAATATTCCCGGGCCGGGTATCGAGTCGAATTAAGCTTCCATTGGGACGCTTGAATGGTTCTAATTACGACGTCAATGACGATTGATATCGGATAATTTGCCGAGCGTAAGCGTCCCCTGCGTTGAATCTTCCGTAAGATGTAACTCGACTATCGATTGTATCTCTGTCTCTGCCAATTATTGGCAGATAATAATGCACAAGTTCTACATCACGCGTGGACGAGCTGCTTCGTTATCAGCGGGCAACGGCTCTGAAGCTCCCTGGGGATGAATATGGCATAATCACAGTTTGGGAATACATTTACAGACACCGTTCCTTATTACTTCGGTGGAGTGAATTCGCCGCTGAAGTCGTGTCTAAGAGTAAAAGAATGTTCTGTGCCCTGGGCAGTTCAAGTTGCTCCCAATTATACATAGAAAAAAGAAGGAAGTGCATGCACACGGGCGGCTGAAGGTACGAAGTTCGAGGTTACGCGTCCGCGACACACTTTTTCCCTCGCAATTTAACTATGAATAATTCACCCTCGCGTAAAAGTAAATTCATCGCCTTACACGGATGGACTCGGGAGAGCCAGGCGCGGATTTACTCTTGCACTTTATCTCGTGAATTATTCACGTTACGGATTACCGAGACGCTGCTACTCGGTCAGCGGGAGCATTTGTAAAGGCGACGCGTCGAAGCTTCCTCGGCCGTCGCGGGCGCCGGAAACGGGAGCTGGGAAAACCGTGGGCATCGATTGGAGGTTGGACGTGAGGTAATCGTGAGCCAATTTCGCCGATACGCGATGCGAACGAATCATCGAGCGAGCCTAAACGCGACAGCGTCGATATCTACGTCGAAACGTGTGCATCCGCCGCGTGTATATTATTCCAGACGCCGGGGCCGGAAATATCGCTCACCCGCGAAATTATGGATACCCCTGGCTCCGATGGAGGCTGACACGCCGCTGCGGGTGCGAATATTAGAGCGCGTACGTGGCAAATAGCGCTGCAAACTTTACGAGCTTCATGTCTCGTTTCCTTTCCCCCTGGAAACTAACAAGTTACGCGCACTCGTTGGGAATTAATGGGCGTGGGTCACGGCTGCAGCGTCTACGGCGGAATAAAGAATCGCGCGCAGGGTGTTTCGGGGCTGGCGAATTATTATAGAGGGAGGGCAGAATGCCGGGGCTCGTGCGAGCGCCACGTGAATCGTGTTAATTTTCGTCATTTTATTCGGCACGCGACAAATGAAGCATTCAGAGCAGACGAAACGGGGAGACAGAGGGAGAGGGTAGGAGGGCACGTAGCACGGTGAAATAGTTCGGCAATCAGCGAACTCGGGGCGACGAGGGAGGGAGAAAGGCGTGGGCGGCGAGGAAAGGGAAGGGCAGAAGTTCCACCGGCTAATTATAGGAGTTCATTTCGGCTCGACCTTTAATCGTCCGATTACGAGGGACAAAGGTCGGCTGACACAATGGCCGGGTAAAAGGATATCAAGTCTAGAATTTCGAGCGATGCCGCAATTTTCGCCGGGCACGATTATTAATTGCCGCAGCGGAACGGATATACGCGGGCGCGCGGTGTCTCGCGAAAGCAAACCGCAAGCTTGCGACGGCTCCCATTATTGTGTATTGGCCGAACCGTTTGTCCTCGCTGGAATTAATCCCAATCGCGATTAGATTTGCCACCAAAGGACCCCCTGGATCCGTGATGAAGTTAATGGTCCTGAAAGGACGAAATGAATTCAATTACGACGGCCACCATTATAAGCTGCCTTTTCGAATCGCACGATGAAAATGAACGAGACAATTAAATTACACTTATCTATAAGCCCCTAGGCGGAATGGACTGGGAAGCACGAGGATGATCAATTAAGGGCACCCTTGTTTGTTAAACTAGATCGTTCTTTGCATATCTCGAGAATTGGGGTATTAATTATATCTCTCAGCCCTATGTGTTCTTTACATACACCTGAATGTATCGTCAGAGGCGATACGTTTCGCGAACAATATGGTTAGTAAAACCCCCGTTGGTTTTGCAGTATTTTTATACTATTGGATTAATAAAAAATCTATTCAGGGGAAAAACCTATAACGAAGTTCGTAACGATGTTACGAGTTAGTGTTTCACGAACCGTATCTAGAATTTCACTGGGAACGTTAAATGACTAGTGAAACACATTTTAACGAGCAGGCTCGGTAAAATATCAAACTTCATCATTAATTTTTGTTAAACAGTGCCTGCAGCTACAGCTTGATGGTAACGGAATCTTCCCGAGAACCGTAAAATAGTATGGGATGCTTAAAGCATCGCAGACTGTTATGAATATGTATATTTTAAAAGAAGAGTCGGGCATAAAAGGAAAAGCTTAAGACACAGCTAAAAGAATTGTTAGGTCGAGAGCATATGTGTGTAATAAAAGGAAGGAGCTTCTCGCGTCTCATTTTCACGAGTCCCGGTAGCACAAGCTTGGAGAGCTTGCATTTCTCTTTACTTTTACGACCCTCCATCTACGTTATCCTATTCTCATGTACGTCAGTCCTTTAAAAAACACAAAAGAAATTGGGAAAAGTATTTTGCATAATTGCACTGAGAGTTATAGTGGAATTTCTGGATTAATATAATACGATTTAATTTATTTTCCTATGTCTTCTTATAATAGGAAACAATAATCATTATATCTCAATCTAAGCAGTCTTAGTAATTATTCCTATTAAGCAACATACAAATTTTTATTCAAGAAATTGAATCAGATGTTTGTATAGAGCATGATAAATATCGATAAATTTCGCGCGGTTTGTTCACACCGTGGTACAGAAGCGTTTCAAACTGCTCGAACCTGATTGGCGCGACAGATCGGCCTCAGCCAATGAGAGCGAGCGCGCGAAGCAGAGGTGCTGCCAAGTCTCGCCCGACGCTCACAGTTAGTCGCGACTTTTCAAAGAGTAGTTCGGGAAGTGAATTGTAGTGAATTGCGTTGAAATCAGTAGCTGATTCAACGCGTTTCAATGAAAAATGGGCAGGAAAACTGTCGCGTGAGTATGCTCTTCGCTTCGTATACATTTATTTTGCATGTCATTACTTATATGCTCGAAAATTGTTCACAAACGTAGCCACCTAAATCCAACGGAACAATATGGCGGTTATACGATCGTATATGAGCTTCAGTCCGCGCCTTTTAATTTTACGTGTTTTAACTTATAATTTCCTTGTTAATACCAATTAACTAGCTGCAAGTTAATGAGCTCGAGTAGGATTTAGTTGATACTTCTCTTACGCGACGTGGAATTCACTCGAATTCGTGAACAATTTTCAAATAATCTTCGATCGTCGTTGGCGATAGAGGAAGGTATTCAATTTTATTAAAAAATCACCAAATATATTAGTCAATAATGAGTCAGCGCGGTTTACTTAACGTTCAAAATTCCCGTGGCTTAAAATATAAAAAAATATAATAAAAATGCAAATACATCTGGTACTTCGGAGCCATCTCACTGATCATTAAAATGAACTGGGCTGGCCACTCTGTCTGGGTCACATTTAAACACATGTCGAGGCTCGATTACTTGCGAGTAGTTTACAGTGATCGTATCATTCAGCACTTGTTCCTCTTCGTTCTGTATAATCGTGAATTTTCCAACTGGTACTTGCACTTCCGATGCGCCTTCTGTAGATACAAAGAGTCGTTCTCAGTCGAACGTAGCGACATTCGCGTTTATTCCTCTTCGATCGTCAAGAAAAATATGAAATTACTTACGCAGTATCTTGAAGGTGTACATTAATGTCTTTGGACAATAAGATATAACTTCCGCTACAATGAACTCCGATACCTGCGGCGTATAATCCGCACCGATTTTAAGCATCTGAAAACAAATCATTGCGTAAAGACGTAACTGTACCTGGCTGGCCAGGAAACGGTGGTTACCTTAAAGGCTATAATATCTTTGAGCTGCGGCTTTGTTGTCGTAACCTGGCGAGCCTCGAGATCCGTACTCGGTAATTCCTTTCCCTCTTGCAACTTTCTATTCAGCATGATGTTTTCGTATAAATTTTGGAAAGAATCGTCGACTGGTTTCTCTTCGTCGGACATCTGCTCAATTTTTATTTCCTCCTTCACTAACGGATTCGTAAAAGTCAGAGGCACGGAATTTTTACCCAGCGACAGTAAATTAGAAAGCTCATGGGAGGGTGACACTTTATTCTTAGAAGAACCATTGACTTTATTTTCATTAAAAACTTGCTTCACCACAACTTCTTCGGCGTCCACATTATCGAAATGTATATGTTTACTAGAAGGAATTACAAGAGAATCTATGATCTTCGGTTTCTTTGACATAGTCGAAGCGACAGTGGAAGCCACTGTGGCAGTTTGGTTAGCTTGCTGCGTTTTGTTCTTTTTCCGCCTTATCCTCTTTCTCTTTGAACGTATCATGGAACTGTCCGTTACATTTAAATCTTCAGGGGTATCCGTAGTTGTAGCTTTTACTTCAATTATATCGTTTGCTTCATCTTCTGAATTATCGTAAGCTATACTAACGTCTAAAGAATCTAAAAATGAATAATTAAAGTACTTTCCACCCAGATTAGATAGAAGTTCAAGTTGGAACACATAAAAGAAATACTCTAACCATTATGCGACCTGTTTAACAGTTCGTTGGATAGGTTCATTGTGTTTCGTTGGTCCTCCACAAGTGGGACTGTGTTTCTAGGCACAGTGGAAATATTAGTTCTCACCTCCTCGTATTGAACAGAATTACTAGATGGCTCTAATTTTGCAAAGTTCCTTTTACATCCTGGTACTGTACTCGCAGGTAATTCTGTTCCATTCTCCACGTCAGGCCCTGGACAGACACTGTAATATTTCAATAAATGCTACTCCTTCTGTAACTTGCTCGAGAGTAGAATAAGGTCTTTTCTTACAGAATCGTTTCATCCTCCTTGAGAATACGTATATCCTCGGTAGGTGGCAGGTATTCGGTCTCGTTTAGCAGCAAGTGAAACGGTTCTTTGATACCAAACACGTTTACGATGTGCTTCTTCATGTGAGCAATTTGTAAGATTTTCGCGCCGTCGATGAACACCCAACAGACTCGACGAACATCATTGTAATATTTACACAAGTTTAGCTTGACGCGAAAATTCGGCCGGCACATCTCGCTCTAGGTTAGGGTTCCTTGATGTTTACAAACGTGCGCCTTGCCTTCGCCGTTGATAATGTAGACTACGAACAGTCATTGAATAGTGTCAGCGAGTGGCGTACCACAGACGAAGTATAGGATAGACCAATCACGCAATGTAATTTTGTGTCGCACGCTCGGGGGGCTCGCGAGTCCCTTACCATTTTCATGTCACACCCAACGTTATCGATTCAGTTTAAAATAAGATTGTAACGCTACGCGTGGTAGCAATCAGAATTCAACACGGGTACAACTTGGATCATTTGAAACCCGCGATTTACAAATGATTCTGTTAGAGTAACAATTTAAAGATCGTTTTATAAACGTATTCCGTGCAACGACAGAGAAAGAAGGATCGCAACGAAACAAGAACACATACGTCTTTTAACCTTGCTGTTCTATTCCAGTTTACTTAACGCAAAACAAATTTATTGAATATAAAAATTTATATAAACAATAACATTATTTGTGGAAGACATGCTTTCATTATGTAACGTGGAATACCTCGCCAAGGAATATATTTCAATAAGGTGCTGAAGCAGAGACGACTTTAAAAATTTTCAAAAACCCATCAGTTCCAGTATTTCGATGAAATATTCCAACATGCACTTATCCTTCTACCTTAACAATATACTCGCGTTCTGGGGGCCGGTAGGAACAAACGAACGAACATTTCAAGTTACATATTTTATTCTTACATTCTACCATAGTATTGCAAGTTAAAGAAATTCTTATATCTAATTAGAATATTTGACAATCGCAGCTATCAGCTCGGTTTTCACCGATTACCAGGTCTCACCACGAGGAGGTTGCTGCGTTTTGAGACCCGTAGAGAGATAGATGGAATCAAAGTTCCATCGATCTCCCTGTACATGAATCCCTTCGCCTACTAAACCAAAGAGATGGATGGAAACAAAGTTCCATCGATCCCTTCGGTTTAGATATCGAATCTAGGGAACTGTCAAGCAATCACTCGATTAAAATAAATTCAGCAAAGAAGGAAAGACTACGGGTGAGCATGAAAGGAGTTTTGGATGGCGCAGTTCCTACCACCCTGCTGTCCGAGTCGAAAGGGAAAAGCGCTCGGCGTCTCCCAAACGATTCCTCTGCACCCAGCGACTCATCAGGAGCAACACTAGGTGTGACCTGACTCAAGCCGACTAACGAAGAGACTGGGAATCGGACCGGGTGACTTACGCAGGCAGTATACCAAAAGGTACACCCCCTACGCCCGAAACTTTTCCCTTTCGACAAGAACACCAGGGGATGAAACTGATCCACTCATACCGATTCCATGCTCAGTCGCTTGCTTCCGTTCACGGAGGCAGCGGCGACCTCCTCATCGGAGATAAGGAGCCAACAAACGAGCAACAAAGCTAATGATTCTGTGACTACTTGGCAATTTTATATGCGGCCTTAAATACTTCATGCTATAATAAATTAACCTAGGCTTCCTTAGATGTCTTCATTCACTATCACTTTGCACTAACACGTTCCACTATCACTTTTCATTATCTCTTCTATTTTTAAATATTATTTTATAAACTCCGTGAACCGGAAAAGCTGAAACAGTCAACTACGTTATGTTAGTAATAGCGTGAACAGTCTGGAAGGAAATTAAGAAAAAATCTCATTGAGTTGGCGCCGTTCGAGATAATTTCGACTTATAGAAGAGCACGCACGAGCATGCAAAACCATCGTAGAGATACATGAAGTAGAGAGCTGAGAATGTAGACCCATCGATGAGATGCATTACAGCATGACACAAGATATACAAAACCATCGAACAAACCCATGAAATATAACAAATTTAAAGCAAAAGCATCGACGATTCTAAGGAAATAGATCAAATTACGCAAAACCATCGACGAAATGCATGAAATGAAATAAACCATGCAAACCCATCGATGAGATACATAAACGAGAGCTGGAAATGGAAATAGATTGACAAGATGCATGACAGGGACACCAAGTCATACAAAACCATCGAAGAAATACCTACCCGAAAAAGGATAAAATTCTGATTAGATGTCTAGGTAAGTTCACCGAACAGAAAAAATTTCTAATTCTACTTTACAATATTAGTAAACCTCAACCCAGATCTAATTCCACCCTGAGCCCGCCAACGAAATTCTGAGCGAATCTCTGAGAGAATTCACCAGAGGACCCTTCGGCGAATCCTTCGGCGAATTCCTCGGCGAATCCCTCGGCGAATCCCTCGAAGAATCCTTCGAAGAATTTTTCGATGGAACGCTTAAAACTAGATTTGCATGTCCAACTTTTCTAAGTTTCCCAGCACACACACACATACACCACTCAGAGGAGGCATAACAGACTATGTTTCGGTATATTAACCCTTCGGACTGTGATTGCAATATACTGTAAATGGCTACTACAATTCTTTTAAAAGACTTTACTTTAAAGTCCAAAGAGTTAACACGCGCGCGTGAGAAAAATAGACGAGAGGATCTTGTTGATCTCTCTGCGTACACATGATTACAATTTATTTCGCATATTTTAGGGGTACGCTTGCATTGCTTTCAAGTGACATACAGATTCTAAGTATCTCATTGCAGAGATAGAAAAGAATTGACAAACGGACACGGATTCGCCGTCGCGAGAGATCTCGAGCTGCTCGATACACTCACGCATTGCAGTTGCACAGACAAAACGCTAACACGAGACCACCACTCATCCAGCCCCCCTCATTAACGGGAGTTCCCCGCTTGGGGCCGCGCCTGAGGGGGTCAGAATCACAGCAGCCCGCCTCACAATTAAATCACATGCAGCTGCAATACGCGCTCCCACCACAAAGCCGACAATTTGCACAGGCGAGTGTATCGCGCCCGAGCATCTTGTGCTAATTCAAGATCTCTCCCGAGAGCGAATTATATTTTCGGAAAGAAAGAAAAGAGAATTGAAAGTAGGGATTATATAAAAGTCACTATGACAAGTGTTTAAAAGTATGCTAAATGAGAAACGACACGGTGCACGGTGGAGCTAATTGTAAGAGAAAGCAAAAGCAAAAGGTGTCACTCTCAACAAGCAAGCGTACCTCTACCCTTAAATTTAGCCTATCGCAGTCTTTACAATGGGCCCTAGTGGCATAATATATTGCAAATATGCACTTGCGTAACTTTCGAGAGATATGCGAAAGCTAAGAATCTCCAGAGTGAGATTGCAAAAGAGACTGAACGACTAAAGGACCGAAAGACGCGACGCGACGCGAGCATTCACCCTTGACGCACCGAATTTTCGTTTCTACATGGCATGCTCCATATCCCGACTTTACACAGCCACGGCGAGCGTGGCCGAGAACGAGCCATCTGAGACCCCAGAGCCGGCCGAGGTGGACCGAAGCCCGGTATCGGCGGGATAACTAGAAAATCAGAATGGTCATGAACTGGCGCACATCTTCGTCTAACAATGGTCCTCTGTGTAAAGCCGTGATAAGTTGTACCCAGCACAGCCGGCCTATGAAGGGCGAGCACACCATGCGCGAAATCGAAATCAGTGATCGAAGGCGAATTCTATTTCTAGAAGAGTGCGTTTGGCACTCTTATATTTAGAAAGAACGAGACGGAATAGGAGCTTATCGCTCGAAGCACGGAAGTGCATTTTTGAATAGACGTCCAGACCGAACCAAACTTACCGAATGTAAGTTTGGCTCGATCTGGGCCCTTAACCTAGATCGTAGGCTTTAGCCTTGATTCCGTTTCGCAAGTCGCAATGCTTGGAAAACGTTACCAAGTCCAGGCACACCAACGTGGAGGTACCTACGAAAGTGACCCATTTCTACGAAATATTTCTGGCCCGTTTTCGACCAATGCTATACGCATTTTTGAAAATTTGGAAAAAGTCTTACGACTAAAGTTGTTAAACTAAGACTTATTGCTAGGCTGATTTTAATATTGTAAGGCGAGAGCAAAGTAGAAGTAGCTAGCATAGTGACCAAGTAGTACCAATATCAACTGTCATTCTCAGTTATTATTATTTGTATGAGAATGTGCTTCAAGTTATATAGTTGAAAATCCTTAAGAAATTAATGGTTTCCATTCTCGTTTTATTAAGAGGATCTAATGACTCGAATGAAATTAAGCTTGTTACTCGTATTCAAAGCACCAAGCTTTGATTATAAAATTCAAGAAAAATAATTTGGAATATTTAAAGCGCGTTATTAGAACTTTGACCTCGAATTTGAAATTTATTTATTGCTTTTGTCTGTATTAAACATTTGGAAGCACGCGCGTTAATGTTACTGTTCATGAGTTCTAAGTACTATGCATTCTTGGTCACTGTGCTCGCTAAAGTATTCATTTGTTCAATAGCATGTTGAAAAATTGAAATATTAAAATGTACCACTCACCGATCGTTGAACACACTCTCACTCCTATCCATCCAGACAGGCAGCCTCTTCAACAGGTTCACAGACCAAGTAGTACCGAAGAGATTGTATCACACACACAAATATGTCACTATAATTTCACGATCAAAAAACAATTTGAGCACCGGTACATAATCTACACTCGCGTTGACACTACTAACACGTACAGCCATCTCATGTTTTTAAACAAAAATCACGGTACGTTTTTAAATGTCCCTAAGCAGTGAGGACCCGTGACAGGACTCGAGAAAAGTGTTGGCTCAAGTCTTCTAGATACCGGGTGAATTGCAGTAGAATCTAATTTAGCGACCACCCCCATGGCTCAGTAATCGATGAAATTAATCCAGGAATCGAGATATCACGAAATAATATGCTCACGTGTTCACTGAGATCCGATTACGATTGCGAATAAAGTTGAACTGGCAGGTACATTGTTCGGCGATGGTGCGACTTTCGTAAAGGTTGTTGACGATCTTTCTCGCTCCAACGACTCCCAGCTCCTCGAGAAAGGTGTTGCTCAAGAAGTCTTCTAGATACTGTTTGAATTGTAGTAGAATCTTGTTGAGCGTCCTCCCACATGGTCCAGGAAACGATGAAATTTATTTCGGAATTGAGATATCACGAAATAATATGCTCACGCGTTCACTGAGATCCGATCACGATCGCGAATAAAGTTGAACTGGCAGGTACATAGTTCGGGGAGTGTGCGACATTCGTAGAGGTTGTTGACATTCTGTCTCGCTCCAACGACTATCAGCTCCTCGAGAAATCTTCTAGATACTGGGTGAATTGCAGTTGAAACTTATTTAGCGACCTCCCCCACGGTCCAGTAATCGATAAAATTAATCCCGGAATCGAGATATCACGAAATAATATGCTCACGCGTTCACTGAAATCCGATCACTGTAACAGGTAAAGTTCAACTGTCCAAGTAGGAATTTGGAAGAGGTTGTTGACGTTCTGTCTCGCTCCAACGACTCATAGCTCCTCGAGAAAAGTATTGCTGAAGATGTCTTCTAGGTACTGGGTGAATTACAGTTGAATCTTATTAAGCGACCCCCTCCATGGTCCAGTAATGTATAAAATTAATCCAGGAATCGAGATATCACGAAATAATATACTCACGCGTTAACTGAGATCCGATCAGTGTTGCAGCCAAAGTTCAATTGGCAGGTACATTGTACGGCGATGGTGCGACTTTGCTCGAGGTTGTTGACGTTCTGTCCCGCTCCAACGATTCCCAGCTCCTCGAGAAAAGTATTGCTCAAGAAGTTTTCTAGATACTGCTTGAATTGTAGTAGAATCTTGTTGAGCGTCCTCCCACATGATCCAGTCAACGATGAAATTTATTTAGGTATAGAGATATCACGAAATAATATGCTCACGTGTTCACTGAGATACGATCACTGTCGCGGGTAAATTTCGACTGGCAGAGTACGAATTTGGAAGAGGTTATTGACGTCCTGTCTCGCTCTAACGACTTCCAGCTCCTCGAGAAAGGTGTTGCTCAAGAAGACTTCTAGATACTGTTTGAATTGTAGTAGAAACTTGTTGAGCGTTCTCCCACATGGTCCATGAAACGATGAAATTTATTTAAGAATCGAGATATCACGAAATAATATACTCACGCGTTCACTGAGATCCGATCACTCTCGCAGGTAAAGTTCGACTGGCAGAGTACGAATTTGGAAGAGGTTGTTGACGTTCTGTCTCGCTCCAACGACTTCCAGCTCCTCGAGAAAGGTGTTGCTCAAGAAGTCTTCTAGATACTGTTTGAATTGTGGTAGAATCTTGTTGAGCGTCCTCCCACATGATCCAGTCAACGATGAAATTTATTTAGGAATCGAGATATCACGAAATAATATACTCACGCGTTCACTGAGTTCCGATCAGTGTGGCAGGCAAAGTTCAATTGGCAGGTACATTGTTCGGCGATGGTGCGACTTTGCTCGAGGTTGTTGACGTTCTGTCTCGCTCCAGCGATTCCCGGCTAACTTGAAATTCGCCAAGGCTGGAAATAATTTTATGTAGCAACGTTGAATGCACCATTTGCGCTTTTCGCAACTGCAGCTATCCAACCCGCACTTTCCATATGTCTTCCAATCCTGGGGACCCATGATATGACCCGAGAATAGTGTTGTACGAGAAGTTTTTCTCGGTAATGTGTATATCTCAGTGGAAGCCTGTTAAGGGGTCTTCCCCATCGTCCAGTAATCGATAAAATTGATGCACGAATTGAGAAATCATAAAATAATATGCACTATGTCATGCACACACTTCACTGAACACTGAACCGATGAATTTCTCAGGGCCAGACAAAATTTTATTTCGTAATGCGGGTTTGAAAAGTAACTCGATTTGCAGTTGCATCCTTGCACTCCGCGACACTCATGTATCGTGCAAATTTCTACGAGGCTTTCAAGAATTAGATTTTACTGTAAATTTCAATGTCGGCGGTAAACTAATACTCGGGACAAATAGAATCCAATTATTATTACTTCACTAGAATGATTAAACAGTGCATTAGAAATTTGCGGGAATGTCAGTAACAGCGTGAATTTTTAATACTTTTCAGCGTACGATACGTGAAAGGGTTTCACTACGCGCAAGGTATTAATAAACAATGTCATCTTGCAATTTATAGCTTTCACGGGCTTTGAAGAAATACCATTTCTGAACGCCATAGTGTCTTGATCTTCGAAATGGATTTGCGGAGAGAAATCCGCGTCAGTCGTCGACAAAACGAGCCAAAGCATAGCGTAGCAAAAGCCTGTCCTCTATGTCAAACACCCACTCTGAACAAGTCACACGTATAAAAGCACGCACACACCTTTCTGCATCTCAACACATTTCAGAGCAGTTGCTGAGTTGGACACTGTTCATGAGTAGATACCACTACATTCAGTCCTGAAATTATGAGTCGGTAACACAGTTTGGGTAGCGACACGACATCCATAAGGTGATAGGTCTATCCTATACCTCGTCTGTGGTTTTTAGGACCCACATACCATTTTAGTGTCGCATGCAACGTTACCGGTGAAGTCTGGAAACAGATTGTAGCGCTGCGCGTGGTAGGAATTAGAATTCAACACGTGAAAAACTAGGTCATTCGAAACCTGCGATTTACAAATGATTCTGTTAGAGTAACAATTTAAAGATTAATTAATATTTTATTAATATAAGTACAGTAGTGGTGTAATATTTGTAGTTATATGAGGATTTAGTATAATGGGGAAATGAAATAGACAGAGGTTTCGCGAAAGTTGAATATGACATCCATCTTTTATTTAATTTCCGGTAACGCAATGATACAAAGTGAAGGGGCTTACGCTACTAGGATTCTGGTACCACGTTATTTTTCATCTGGGACTACACTAGAAATGGTCACAGTCGCGTTAAATGTGGCCTGACAAGGTTCCATGTAACATAGGATCTATTAGTGTTCGCGCGTTAAACTGCAGATTCCTATCTTTGATGTCCGCTCGTTAAATCGATTAAAGTCTAGATAACATTAAGGATCAAGTAACAGGAAGTAATGTGGAGTGGAAAATTCAGGCGAATGCGTAATCCGGCAAAGTTTCGCTATTATATTCCTATTATAGATTGGAAAGCTTGGATTCGAACGCGATTTACATTCAAATAGAATTTATCCTCTTATCGTGATGTGCGATATTTCATAATCATTAGACGCGCATATTACGGGGCTCGCCCGCGGCTGTTTAATTATGTATATTTATGTAAAATTATACCCAATGTGGGCTTCGATTCAACGAGATATCCACATCACAATGTTCTCTTATTTACATAGACTCTCTACATGTATGTTAACGATGTATATATATATGTACTATAGCTCACCTGCAAAGGTGGCGTTCTTTTAAACGATACAATTGGATATCGTTCGATAAATTAATCTGATAAATCTTTCATCTAATCTTAAAACCAATAATCGTTGCGCAAAGTTCATCGTAGTTCATTTATAGATGCATATTTCCCATTGCGATGTATATATCGTGCAATAGTGCGAACAAAAATTGTAATGTACACGCTACTTAGTTTCATTTACTATGCATAACGGCGCCGTTTAAAACGCTACCTGGAATCGAATAGAGCTTTGTACGTGGTATTCAGTTTCACCTGAAACGTTATTGTATTTACAGATAACTCAGGCTCGGGCAAGGCAATCGTGTACAATAATTTTACATATGTATATATTGTAATTGACAAATAATTCGATATACCATGTAAATGGGAGAACAGTACTTATATTTCGCGATACTTCTCGTTAGAAATAGATTATGTCATAAATAACGAACACCAACGTTCGTTACAATGTGCTTACGCGTAACTTTGGATCGCAAGATTGAAATAGCCATAGATTAATCTTTAAATAAGCTGTATAACGCGGTACAAAGATTAACGTAGGCGACCTCTTAATATAAATTCAATCGACTAGACAACGATAGTTTATAAAATGTTCCTTGGACATTGTACGTGTTCGCAAAAGGGTACTGAGACAGAGAATGGGCAGTGGAAAACAACCCTGGAATAGACTATTTGCATAGGATACTTTGATACATCAGTAAAGATGGAGTTCTACGGCTCTAAAATTCGGAATAACGTACGTTGGATCCGACGTATGCTACAGTTTGGTTCGGTTACGGTGTTCTCCAGGGAAGATCGGGTCCCATCAATAATACCTCCTCGTCCAATTGCAAAGGGACACGAATTTTCGTCGAATTTCAGGACGTGCGTTTAATCGAAGACAAAATAGAGAAAGGTACACCAAGTACGTTTACTTGCTCTAGACACATCGAATTGTCGAACAACGAACATCGAATCATCTTCGTTCCGTTGTTCACGGTTAGATCTAATCCTCCCTTCCCGACCGTTCGCATCGAGGATACAGCGTACTCGCTTTGCGAACTTGCTCGTACTTAATCGTCGAAACCTTAAAACATCTTCAGAATCGAATAGAGGCCATCTCTACGGTAAAAGTTCTCCTACAAGTTAAGTCGTCCGCGCATGTATTCCGGGTGAAACCGTCAGAGAAATACTATTTCGGCAACCTCTGCCCATCTAATTCCTTCGAGGGGCCATTCGACGATCGACCGTGGTCCCTTCTGCAGAGACATCGAGCCGTCGAATGGGAATATCGATCGATCTCTCAGCGAACAGAATCGCCGCGGCGTCGTTCCTTACTGCCTCGCCGTTCTCTCCCCCTTTCTCGTTCAAATTGGCGGAAACGCAGCACTAAACCCTTACGAGAGGATGCAGGAGTTCCTCTTGGACTCGGAGCGCTCGCGAATCTGCTGCAGGTGCTGCAGCTGGGCTGGGGACGGCACGTGGGCGCTGCTGCTGCGAGAATTCAGGTGCTGTGGCGGCGGCAACGACTGCCGGCGACGTCGTCGCAGTGCCGGGCTCAGGTTGTACTTCAGCTTCGCCTGGATCAGCAACTCTTTGAACACCTGCGAGATATTCACGTTCTCCTTCGCGGACACCTCCACGAAACCGTTCTCCCATTTCACGATCACCAGCTCTCTCGTGCTCTCTGTGTCCACCTAGAATCGGGGGCAACGTGAGAATTCGGGAAATAAACAAACTAAGTAAGAATTCGTAACAAACGCGGTCGCACCTCCTGCTCCGTGTCGACCAGATCGACCTTGTTGCCGACGACAACGATGGGCACCGCGCCCTTGGTGCTGAGGATCTGGGCCCTCAGAGTCTTCACCTCGAGGAACGTGTTGGCGTCGTTAACGTCGTACACGAGGATGAACGCGTCCGCGGACTTGATGGAGAGGTCTCTCATGGCCGGGAACTCGTACGAGCCCGACGTGTCCAATATGTCGAGAGTCAGGTGTATCCCGGATACGTTGAAATCCCCGTGATGCATCTCCTCCACCGTTCGCTTGTATTTCGGCGAGAACGTGTTGTAGAGGAACTGATTGATTATAGCCGATTTCCCGACCTTCGCGGCCCCCATCACCACGATCTTGTGCCGTATCGAGCTCTCCGCTGCTTTCCCGCCGCCGCTGTCCGATTCCGATAATCTTTCGTTCCTGAAACATTAGAAATTATGTCAGCCGGGATGCCGCTGGGAGAAGGGGGCGAGGAACCCCCTCGATACCATCTTTCGTTTGCCCCAGTTGTCGATGTAACAATCTCGGGCGAGGCTGCGCGGTGTAAATAATGGAGCGAAGTGTTCCCCGCATTTAAGGTGACTACGGCTCGTCAGAGAGAATGGTGCTAATGAACGCTAAAGATCCCTTTTCTCCCGTACCGCAGGCGTTATTGAGTACGCGTTTTGTATACGTCGGGGGGCTTGCCCTGAATTCGAGCCACTGTTGCTCCCTAGAATGCCACTTCTCCAGAGTGGAGCGAAGCGACACGCTCTTGCTTTTGCATGCACCAGATAACAACTGCTCCTAAGTATCTTCGTCTTCGTAATCATCCACGCTTATTACAGGAGGGAGTCGGACGCGGTTATTACCAGGCCGCGCACAAAGGAGGAGTGCCGGGCTTCCCTTTTCGCCAAGACTCGCCGCAAAATTAAAGCTCCGGCCCGCCCTAAGAGCGAGTCAAGAGGAGGCCGGGGATGAAGAGGAGGGCGGAACGAGGGGAGGAGAAGGAGGACGAGAGGGTAAGTGGTTGAAATCTAGAATGTGTTTCGCATCTATGTAGCTAACGATTCTTTTTTGTTCGGGAGAGTTTTGTTCCGTTTTCGCTGTTTAGAATTAGGGAAACTTGTGTTTCGCGAAAATAGGGTTGAATGGAATTTGCGCTTCGGCGAGAGCCTTGAAAAATGCCCGCTGAAAGGTGTGCGAAACGTGTAGAAGTCACTCTCCATGTATAAAAAGAGTAGAAAGATTGTTGTAATAGATTGCAGGCTTCTTTACCTGACGTGTTTCGTCGTTCCATCCTCCTGGCCCTCCTTCAAGGACGACGGCTGTAGACTGAAACGACGGCGAAACTGGTGCCGACCTTTCATCATTTGTGCCCCGGGTGTTCCTGTAAAACAGAATCGTACGTGGAAGCATTCAATCGCCCGGGAGACGTGTAAAAGAAAATAGCTTGAAAAACAAAAGGCTGTAAAACATTCCCCCGAGCAGCGGCGTAACGCGCTCCTTGGGACGTCACTTTCTTTTACAATTTCCACGTATTACGAACGGAAGCATCGTCGGCTGGTTGCGAGTAATGGTTGGAGAAGGCGACAGCTATTAGGTACAATGCCTGCTCACGGTTATAGCTCCTTTGTGAGCGAAGGAGAAAAAGGTTATGAAAGAGGAGATGATACACCGTCTGTATTATATTACAGACCATCTCTTTCACTTTGTGCATCGGCACGAGTTGCGAACGTGGCTGCTCCACGAGAAATGTTCCTAAGTGTTTCAAACGCGCTAACGCGAGCATTGAAGTGCTTCGAGTCTCTCTCTTCTTCTAAGAATGTAGACTTTCCCCCTTCGCATTCCACTGCGGACTTCCCGTCACCCTTTCCTTTCCCCTTCTCTATCTTCAGCCCTGTTCCCTACCTCCCCTCTCCGAATTAGTTCGCATAATTTTTGGACGTTACAAACTACGTATCGCGTGTACCACGGGCAACCGTATCCAGTGGAACCCATTGATCCACCTACAGATAGACAGATAGAAATTCGCGTTCCTGCTGATAAAGCTGGACGAACCACACGCGTCGAATGTCGTATCGATCAGTCTGCCCAGTTTAATCGCGTAACAGTTACGGTTGATTTCGTGATAACGTAGTAGCGAATTCCTTGATCGAATCCACGGCGTCTTTTAACGTCAAATTATAGGTAAACAGATTTCAAAGCTCGAGCATGATCAAAGGAGTGTCTGGATGATTGAATAATGAGAAATTTCGTGGTGAAGCGAGTTAATGGAAGTATTTGCACACCCCTTGGGACTGAGATTTCCCTGTTAATATCCCCCTCGGAACGATTAATGCCCGTGATCCTTCCCGCGTGGACTAAGCTGGCATTAAGTCGCAAATACAGCCTCTCCGGACACTCATTCGCAGGAATCTTATGAATTCGCAAGCAGGCACGAAAGTTATTCACCGGGGGCCCTAGTTTACACAGAACGCACATCTATTTCGGAAGGTTTCTGGAAAATTCGCTCGTCCCTAGGGTAGTGTCTTATTCTTTCGACAACTTATTATTCCGAACACAGTCTCCTTTCTTCTCGTCCTTTCTGGCCCCTCTCGGTGTTGCGACAACGGTCCCATTAGTAGAGCTATCAGGAGTCCGAAATTATTCATGGAAGTTTCATGGTTTACTCCCCCGAACCCTGCTTTCGTGTTTAGCAAAAGAGTAAAGTGGCCCTTGGAAATGAGGATGCCTCGTAACAGGGGCCCCCGGTTGCTGGAACAGATGGAAATTTCTTGAGCAATAGTTTCTAGCAGAACTCTCCCTTCTGCCGAGTCCCCGAGGGTTCCAATTCTCCGTGATACAATCGATCAGTCGCTCGGGTTTAATCCTGGATTGAATCGCGTGCAATATCGCTAATATCGGTCGAGAGAGGACGATATCGTTCGAGGAACGGCGCCCATGGGCGTCCTTTTGTTCTGAGCCGTAACAGGTGACATTTTCTAATCCTGTCCAGCCGGCTTTCTGATTCTCCCTCCCGATAGATAAACACGTAAACTCCCGCTGCTACGTGAACGTTTGTGCGGATCGATACATCGGCCGTGTAACGCAGTTTCCCATCGTGATAAGCGATACGCGCGTTCCGCGGCGATACAAGGTCCGACATACGCATTCGTTGCAGAACAAGACTCGCAGAGATCGATAAACGGCCGTGATAATTGCCAAGCAACCGGGTGAAAACGTTGTCGATATCGCACAGGTGTGTTTTGATCGAGCTCCTCGACTTTGCCGCGACGCAACTCTCGATTTTACCTTCGCGGAGCGATCGCTTTAATCGTTTCTCGATTGCAGTGAGAAATTTTCAGTTTTCTCCGGACGAAGGGTCGTTCCCCTTTTCGATTCTATCGTACACAGTGGAACAGCTTGTCCTCCGCGGAGATACATGCCGCAATTTTCGCGATAGCGTCCCGGTTTTGTTTTATGCAGCAAACGCGACGGGGGTGGCACACCGGTTCGGTTAAAAATTTGATACGATATCGCTTGGCCGCGAGAACGCATAGATAAAGATGAGCAACGGTCTCAACGTGCTGTAAGAGGGAAGTCAGGCGGAAGAAAAATGGGTGTCGCGAACTTTCGCGATACGCTGCAGGATTAAAAGGTTTCAGGGCAAATGGTGCGTGCCCTGATTCCCCCCCGACCATTATAAATTGCCCACTTGTCCCCTTTAACTTCCTACGTTTCTCTTGGAAATTCTCCGACAAGTGACGCTTCTCGCGTGGATCGTTTTCGAAATAATACGTTAACCTCGCATTCCGCGAGCACGTTTTTAATCCTCGCGTTTATTGCCTCGTAAAATGACGAGGAACCAGCATCGACGCCGGCGTATCGATCAACATTTTCCAGCGATATTGCCGCCATAAAGTATCGAAACTCTTGTTCAACTTTTAATCTAGCTGCTCGGAAATTTATTTCCACCCGTTTGTCTCGGACTTAGCGAGCTTCGCGCTTGCGAAACGCTCGCGAGTCCCACCCCATCCTTGCCCTTGCTTTCGAGACGTTTCTCGTCGCCCACGGCTCCTCGATAATACTCCCCCGCGATTCGTATTCCCGTTTGCCTGTCGCGCGATATAAATTGCTGTAATTAGGAAACGGCGCGATCAGGCGCGCTAACGTATGCGTTGCGATTCGTAATTAAGTGAAGGGAAACGGTATATCTGTCCCGCGGGAGAGTGGCAATTACGGCCCTGCGGCTCTTTGGAAACGTTTCCAATAACGAGCAGCGTGCTCGTCATTAAAAACCTCGCCGCGGCGCGATGTAAGTACTACAAATGCTGCGGGTCTTCTTTACCGTCCAGTTATTAATCAACTTCATCCCGAGTTCGATGAAATCGGATCCTCGTGGAATATCCTTAGCGGAAGCAAGTCAAACAAGAGTCCATACACTCGAGTACATTTTCGCCAATGCGATATGAACCCATTAGCTGGTTCTGCTTGTCCATACAAAAATAGGAATCCCGAGGCTGTTCCATTGTCGTGTTAGCCCTCTTTTATCCGCAGCACGATCGAAGACTTCCCTCCCATAAACGAAGGCGAGCAAATTCTGCCCGACGGCCACGAAATTGAACGAAGTAGAAAATGGGAGGATGGTCTCGCGGGCGAAAAGGTACCTGGCCTCGGCCTCGTCCCCGTAATCAGATGCATCTCGAGAAAGCCCTGGATCTCGAAATAATCTGAATTAAGTAGATTCGAGGGCTCCTTCGGGTCCCTTTCTCCGTTCCTCGGTAAATCTTCTCGTTAGTGTCGCCGTGAGGGCTCGAGCCGTATATTCATGTGGCTCGCCCAGACCCGATGGCTGAATCCAGCAACGAAACGTTCGTCACGATCGGTACAGCGGCGTCTACGCGGTGCGGGTATCGCGGAGGGGCGTCAAATTATGCGGTACTGGGTGATATACCACCGATCGATATTCAGATTATCCGAAAAAATGATGCGGGCAGGAGTTTCGCGGTATCGAACGGCGCGCAACGTCGCGATAACCTCTCCCACGATTTATTGCCAATTTGACGAACGCGTCTCCCCTTCGCCCTCCTTCCGCCCCTTTCTTTTTCCAGACAACCTGACGTGTGCCACGCGATTCGAACGCGTGTCGACCCCCTTTCGAATCTACGATGCATTTCACGGGGGAAAAAGGAGGACAATCTCGCAGGGTGTCGGTCAAACTGACGTGCCACCTCTTTTCGTGCGTCGTGGACGCGCCGCCGCTCTGACATTAATTAAATCCAACGACTGCGTTAATGCCAGCGTTAACGGGTCGCTGAAAAAGTCGCCTGACTGTTTTCCGATAGCGGACGTCGCATCGGTTTAGCGTTTAATTCTGCGCCGGATCGATCCCCCCCGAACATGATTCGCCGTTCAATTTGCGCGCGTATCTACGCGAGGGATCGATACCACGCTGACGAGGGAAATGTAACAGTTCCGTGGCCCTCGAACGGTTGAAATTTCATTCGAGTAGGGCGGTTGAATCCGTAAGCAGTGGCTTGCAGTCGAGACATTTGGAATTCTGGGAATTCGGGATATTCTGCTTCGCTGGCCATCGAATCCGAAGCAGCGAGTCTGTATTTTAAAGAAATTTTGTGCAACCTCCAGCGACTTGCCAGGGGAAACACTCACTTTTCTACCGGGGGAAGATTTCATTCCACGTTGTACACCCTGCGGCTGATTTATCACGAAGAATTTCCCGTAGTGGGTCGCGAGGGCATCAAGGGCTTCCGGGATGTCGCTCCGCGCAAGTAATTCCGATTGCGCTTCGGGGACCGCCAGAGCCTCGCGAATTAATCCCCATGCTCGATTTATTTTTCATTCGATACACGTCGATCGGAGGTGCTTTCCTACTCAGCAGCGAATTTTCCCTCGTTAAGCCACGTAAGAAATAGCTCGGTGAGTGTATAGCTCGATTTCAATTAATGCCTGCACTCCGTTTGTTCCCTTCTTCGCCCTTCGCGATGCCTCGGAAGCTGAGTTCTCCTTTTGCTCGGCAAATGATTCTAATTGCGCGCCCTCGGCGACTTCCTCTCGCGGCGACAAGGCTTTTAAGGAATTCTTGATAATTTAAGATTTTCATAGAGAAAAGGCCACGCTCTCATTACCAGCTTTTTCCCGGGAAATGAAAATAGCCTGCATTATACCGAGCCGCCTCGATCGCGGGCGAGCGTCTTTTTAATTAAGGAAATTGCGAAACGCTGCATGCATATTCATAGCATATTCGTACAGGAATAAGCACCGTGACGTAACGATATCGATAGCCTGCTTCCGCGAGTAGGTAGTTGAGGGTTAAGGGAAATTCAAATTGTGGTCTGATTTCATTTCGGCGCAACAATGGGATATTGTATGAAATTATTAATGAAAAAAAGCTATCCGCAAACTGAGCGCCTTTTCAATGTAGAATGCAGCATAATATGTACGTAGAAGCATCGTATTCTCGCTTAATCTCAAAGGTGTCCAAAATGACTGTCATGCATCTCGATACAAGTCCTTATTCGTCTGTCCATTGTGTTTCCATTCGACAGATGTCTGTTGGGAAAAGCATTTTGCATCTGTTACGTTACACCGAGCAAACGCATACACAAAGCGTACACATGCCATTTCTCGGTTAGAATAACTGATCGGTATTGCACGAAACGCTGCTATACGTTTCTAGCACGCAGTGGCCTTCCCCAAAGAATTGCGAGGCTTCATTTTTATTATTTATAAGCACTGATTCCATCCTTGAAGTGCCACGCGTTATATTACACATTGTATAAAGGGAACAGGCTCGTAAAGTCCCTCGGTTCGACGTGTTCTTCCGGTTGGATGGGAATTTTTATGTAACCCGACATGGGCGCCTCTCACAGGCGTTCTCAAAATCTCTTACGGTATTTGTGGCCGTAAAGGTGTTCATCGACGGGTAGGCGCAGGGACGCGGTATAAATTGCCAGCCCTCTCCTGGAAAATGCTTTCACGAGCCCCGTTCGGCCTCGTAAATTACGCGTCTAGGGTAGAGGCAACAAGTTCGCGACAGTTTCTCGGTCATGCGAGGCTCTTCCTGCGGCCCGCCCGATAATCGATCGTCTTCAATTTCAGGCAACTTATCGCCTCTTACGCACCAGTTGATTACATGAAACGCTATGCACGGAAGAAACACGGTAGACACGCTTTTTCAACCCTCCAGCCCTTCTATCGGGAAATAATCTTCTCGTTAATCATTCTACCCCTTCTCTACCATCTGTTCCTCGAGCCTCCGACTTTTATACCCAATCGAGAGGGAGTATCTAAGCCAAGACTGTAGGATTAACCAGATAAACGACTCAAAAGCGAACTTTCCCCATAGCTGCCGGAAAATACACGAAAGTAGCATTTCCGAACAAGCCCGGGATATACACAACCCACGGAGTCTAAGTGCCCCGGTGCTTGTACAGCTCTACTATATTGGCTTTGAAGGAAACTTGCAGGGCTTATCAAGCGAATGACCCCGAAACAAACTTTCCAAAGGACCGTTCGATTAATCAGAGCCCTGAGCGCGAGACGTCGGATTGGAAGAGGCGAAGGTACGACAAATGGAAGTGCCGGTGGTCCAGGAATAACAAGATAGATCAAACCTATCGATCGGCGCGCGTTTTCCAGGGCGATATTTTTCACCTCTGCTGACTCGACCAGCTTATTCCGGGTCCGACGTGTCCGATTCAACCCTTCGCCGAGGGTAACGCGCGAAGGAAGCCGGTCCCGATCCCCACGGTGACATCTTCCTATATCGGCGTTAGCGCGTCGGTGGAAAGAGCAGCGGGGTCGATGAGGGACGAAATAAGGAATGGCGGGCGAAAGGGACGGGGTGTGTGCGCGAGCGAAGTTTCTCCTCGACGGGACGCCAGAATCGTGTCTGCAGGGGGATGAAAAAAGGAGGAGAGGAGAGGGAATCGCGCGGCGCGACCCCTCGCCCCTCGACGTCGTCGTGCCGCTCTCGCCACCCTTACTTTGCGCTCGTCCGAACCGGATCGGGTGCAATACGACGAAACCCGACAGCATGGAGCCGGCCAGTTCCGACGACTGACTTCCTTCCCTCCGGGTCGTTGCTCCACTTTCCTCACACACGCATTCCACGAGCCACCCACACGCTGCTCGCCGATTATCCTCCAATACAGGACACCATCGGTGCGCACACCTACGCGCGCTTCTCCGCCGCCGTACTTACACGCAGTGGCGCGTGGAAATTTGCTGGGTCATTTGCGTCCATCCGCGCGAACGTCCACGCGGAGTTCGCGTGCCATCCCGAGGCCTACTTCGGGCGAGACACTCGGGTGGCTCGCCAGTGCCACCGTCCACTTCGCTCTCCTCTCATCTTTCCCCGCCTCTTCTTCGCGGAATGACGACAGAGGCAGAAGGGTGGATAATCTATCCCTCTAAGGAGGTTCGTTAGAATCGCTGCTCGACGTTGCCCCCCGTGGGAGTGTCTCCGCTAACAATAAGAGGCCCCTGAAGTCGGGCACGCGTTTGCGTTTGGGTGTGGGGCGCGCGAGATTCGGAGCAAACCGACTGGGTCTCGCATGAATTATGCGAGTTCGCTGCCAACAAGCTTGGCCAGCATCCGAAGCGCGCCAGGACCGGTTACGTTGACCTTAATGTGGCCAGGGAACCGCACGATATTAACAGGGCGTTACTCGCGGAGGGAAATGGGCTTGTTGTTGCCGAGGTCGAAGCCGTAACGGAGTGGATTCTGGTCAACGACGGCTCGTCCCGTGTAGAACCTTGGGAAAAGTAATTTCGCTTATCGTGACTGGCCCCCGTTTCCACCGCGCTGGATTATAGACCCGAAACACCGACCCTCGGAAGAACTATGGCTCCCCCCGCGGGCTTGTTTCCCGCGCGATCCTGAATTAAACGCACACGCGTGCTCTTCCCTCTCGAACCCTCCCGAACCCTCTCCGATACGGCGGTCCCCGGGCGTCCCCTGCCGGCCACACCTTTATAAATGTGCGGCCTGGGGAAGAGGGTACGCGAGGGAAACGGCGAAATGTGCGGTCGCGTGAACGCTCGTGCAATTTTCCCGTCACCTCCCGATAGTCCGTGGACCACCGTAAGCAGAAACGTACTTGGCTACACGTACACCTTGCGCCGCCCGAAACTAAGTTTTATTATCATCGCTGGTACACCCACCTCGTTGTACTTGCTCCAATCTCGGAGCACGTGTGACAAAGTAGATGACTGCTGCTGCGAAAAGCCCTCGGCTCCAACCGACATAGTTTATTGCCGCTAAATTATAGCGCGTTCGTTATCTTGCAACTTTTAAACTTTCTTCTGCCCATCAGCCAACGTCGTCCCGGAATGGAGACGCTTTCAGAGCAGCGAACCACAGTCGCCGGCTCTCTTCGACCTCCATACAGTCTTGACACGCAAGAAATATACTGCTAGATTCGCGACCGAGAATCCCGGTCCAACTGGAACGCACGGGGCATTACTCCAGTTTTGGCCCGTGTTTTGGGCGGTGCTGACGTCCTGGCCGTCGCTCGATCTCGCGCCCCCGTTGGTCTCAGCGTTCGCAGCGTGGCTGCTCCTTCCCTTCGACGGAGACGTTCCACCGACGCCGACGTTCCTGTATGAATTACGGGGCGCTTTTCCCCATCGGGAACCGCTGTCGGTTGCGTCCATTGGGAATCGTTTGGGTTCGCGTTCCATACTGTGGCATTTGTCAGGGATTTCGGGGCGGAGATCGCCGTCGGGTCTGCGGGCTGCTTCTTGCGTCTCGCGGAACTATTCTAATGAGATGGAAAGCCATTGCTCCAGTTTTCAGTGGCCTGTTTCGTTGGCTGAGCAACCCCTTTCCGTTTCACGCTAATGACGTCGACGATGCTCTTGGCTTTTAAGAACGCTTTTTCGAGAAGTGGCGCGCGTCGAAAGCACTTGACGGATGTTTTCCCTCGTGCTCTCGAGCTGCGGGGAATCTCGCGATCGAATCGTCCGCGCGTACACGTCTACATTTTCATACGCCGCCGTGCTCGATTCGTTATCAGAAGTTATCCCGGCTGGGATCGTTCCTTTCAGGACCCTCCGATTTATAAACTTTGATCCAATAGACCTTGGGAATCGCGCCGAGACCATTCGGCCCCGACACTGACAAATAACGGGAGCGGTGTATGTATTCTCCGGATTCCGGGAGAATGTAGATGCCGTCGCAGAGTTGGATGCGATAGTAAATACCGTTACCCACGTCGAGGAGAGCGAGGAAAGGTCCCTTTTCACGGAGAGTGATTCGATGTTTTCATCTGACCCGTGGGAGACGGTGTAATGGCAACGGGTCTTAAGCCGTGGAATTGATGGACGAACGAATCGGGGTGTAAAAGTGATGGTAAGGATTGGCGTTCTTTATCAGAACCCTCGAAGAAAAGGTTTCAATGGTATCTGGTGTTGCGTCTGTCAAGGGAAAGTCGATGTATCCCTTCCTTCTTGATAGAAGATATTACCATTGTCAGAGTTATTCTGATCAACAAGTTCGTGAAACAAGCGTTGCTTTATGAGAACGATCAACGATCTCAAGTCGACGCTGTTCCAGTCCTCTTCGTCGATTCCGTAAAACCCCCGAAGTGCATTAGCACCGATAATAGGATTTATACATCAGACACTTGGATATAGACTAATCCCGATCTTCGAGGGTTTAAAAGAGGTCACTAGATCCCATATTAAACGCGCAGATCCACTTAATGCCCGCGTCGCTGTATACGTCTACCTATACCACTTGCCTCGCTTCGCATACTCGATTACTCCGGCGGAATCGCGTCTCTTAGACCCCTTATCTCGCTGGGCTTTTTTGGCAAAGCTTCCACGGTATCTTCTCTGGTACTCTAAAAGGATTTTTATGGATATGTTAAGTGAAACAGAAAAGCGTTTCCTCTCTTGAGCTCCTCCGAGTTATCTTCGAGCGAACGATTCTTACGATTTCGTGTAGAGCGTGCGACCGTGTTTGGTACAGGAAGCCCGGTCTATGTGTCCTCTCCGCGGTCGAAGTGGATCTTGTCACGGACTCTCGAGAGCAGAACAATTTTCAGAGAGCACGCTCTCGTTGCACAACGGAAAAGATTTTCGTTCGCGGTCTGTCGCGATAGAGTCGAGGTCTTTTCACCACATCAAGCTTCTCCGCTGTTCTGCTCATGTTCGCAAGAAGTCACACGCATGCCTCTTGTTATCCTTGTATTTAGGTTAAGCCACGATAACGCAGGCGACGCGACGCACGATAAATGCCGAGCAGCCTGAACGCATAAATTTCAGATATCATTAGCAAGCGGGTCAGTCGAGCGCCTTTTTATCCGCAGCCAGGCGACGACCCCTTCCGCGCTGTGTGTGTTCGACGCGGTAGAAAAAACATTGTACATAATTTACCAAGCGAAAGAGTACCTACGCGGCGCCAGTATCTCGTTAAGGGCGCCGGCCTGTGAAATTTTGAAATGGCGTCGCGACCACCATGGAATACAATTAAAACGGTGGCGAGTAGGCGGCTGCACGATTTCTCACAGTCGAACGGAGAGTTGCTCTGCGCCGTGACGTCGACCATTGTCGTAAAAATCATTAAGCGTCTTGTTTATCGCTGGACGAAATCATTTTCAGGATCGTTGAGTCTCCCGAAGGGAGTGTTCGGACGCGAGATAGCGGTGAAGGTTTTTAAACTCAGTCAGGGGAACAAACCGCAGCTTCCTTCTCGAAGGCCGCTCCCTTTCAGATCCAACGATCTGAAGGCATTCGAAGGCCAAGCAAAGGGAGAGCTAATAAAAGAGGCACCGCGCGAAACCCCGAAATTATTGAAACGAGGGTTGGGGCCTGATAACGCGAGCGGGGCGCAACGCCGCTGAATAAGAGTTAATTGCAGCCTGTAATCCCGTTAGGGAGGGCCAAATTGAGTTATAGGAGGGCTGTAGCGTAGATTACAAAATCATTTTCCCGCTTAGCGTGGCGACCCATGGAACGAGGCATCCCCGTACGCTTTAATATTTACGTACGATCGCGTACGTACGTTCGGGGGAGTTTAATGCCCCGCTGAACGAGAAGCTGAGACGCTTCTGGGGAATATTTTCATTCTCCGCGTGTCGTAAAGCGGGGTGTTTAGAAGCCTTTCACTCGATTCTCCGGGTGGCTTGACTCGCGCTCACGTTCAGCCGCGATTAACGCGCGCGTTAAGTTTAATTCATTTTCCCCGTCGCTCGTTAAACTTTCCACTGGAACGTGAATCTTAATGTCTACTTTGCATAATCCATTTTTCCACGGCGACGTCCTGGGACAGAAACTACCGACAGTTTCACCCACGTTCAACCTCCGCAAGGTGACGCGCTCGATTTCAATTTCCACGCTCGCTCGCCGAGTTCCCGCAGCTGTCCTGGCGCGTAAAGCGAAAGCGCCGAGGTCGATAGGGAAACTGGAGACGTTAGCCAGGTCGCGAGCTGGAGCGGGAATCTGCGACTCTGGCCGGGCGATAGACCGATCTAGGATGCGAGCAAAGACAAACGACTTTTCGCGACGGAATCCACTCAGGATAGTAAACAGTGACGCGATCGCGGGCTGAATATCAAATCCTGCCGCAATGTCGGAGTTACGTTCCTCTCGGATGGCGTAGGGACCGTGGGAGGACAGATTGAATTGGGCAAAGGTATCCCCTTTCTGTTTAAATTCCCATGGGAGAGAGAGAAAATTTCGTCGCACTGGGGCAACCCGAGGAAAAGCCACCTCGAGCACGACCCGGCGACGAGATCAGCTCGCGCCGTCGGTATATTCCCTTGGACATCGATGAAGATCGACCGGCCCCGTTGCATTCCACGGAATGGCCGCGGACGGTGACAAACCGCGCAATTTTCCGCGACACGCGAAATCCATTCTGCAAGAGAAATCGTCAAACGTTGCGTTGTTCACGCGATTCCTGCAAAATTCACCGTACTCTCGGGAGGCGCCTTCCTCTTCTCGCGAGATTTATTCGCAAACATTCGCGTCCAACCCCAGGGATCGGCGACGGATAAGTCAGGAAAGCGTATCGCTGCAAAATTCCATTTAACGGTCATTAAATGATAATGGGTCCATTAATTCCCCGTCAGTGTTCCTGACAGAGCTTGACAAACGACAGGAAGCCCCTATCGCGGCAAGGAAAACGCGATAGGATTTTCGTATACCTTGCTCCCCGTGTGTTTGTCATTAATTATGGATTCGGACGTCCACGCGGACTAAATTACGGCCCCTCTTTCATTGCCGGCGAACGGTGCCGAACGACATCGTGGCGATCATCGGGAGTTTATTAGAAATCAATTTGTCTTACGGCCACCACGCGGCCATTACTCAGAGTCAAGTTTCATCGGAAAGCTTCCCTCGAAAAATCGTCGCCGTAAACGCTCGGGGGCGAATGCATGTTCGACGAGCGTTCGCTGGAAGGGATTAAATTCGAAGCGAGTGAGTGCGGCGGGCGGGGCGCAGATTTTTGCACATTTATGTCGACGGGCGATTGAATTCATTACAATGCCGCTTGGCCATCCGGGAGTTTAAGGGGCACAGTATTTCGAGTATAAAGTGGATTAAAGGTTCCAGAGGATTTGAACAATGGTTCGTGGATGAACGATTAAAGTGTTAATAGATCACGAGGCGAAACGCATTGAAACGCGTGCCGCGGGCATGCGTGTCATCCAATTTATCGCGTTTTATCCGGGGCAAATCTGATCGATCCATCATTAAATCTGACTCGATGATGTTCCACCCACCGTTCCTCTGTAATTCTATCTCTGTGTGATTCACGCCTTATTAGCGTAACAATGAATCATCAGTTGGACGTATAGGCGAATGATAGTGTAACAATCTATATAGGTAATTGCACGCTTAATCGGAGCGTTGTAATATTTATTGAAGGAAAAGCACAGCGAGAGCGATCGACCAGATATTAAGCACGTATCACGCTAATTCACTAAATTGCTCGCCAATAAATTGCCGAACAGGCGACTGGAAGTTGACCGCGTGGGAGGTGAGAAATTTACGGCTGCTCGTCATGCCGCGTTCCTCGGAGATTTCGCGATGCATCAAATTTTCATATTAAGCTTTCGCGTTTAATCGCGCTTTATCTGCGAGTGTAGGGATCATCCGCTTTGTTCAAAGACAGTCGTGAACTCGTTAACTTCAATCGACGCTCTATCGCGCTTAAGAATCTGAACAGCGACAAGTTTCCACGCTGTTAGGCGATGTCGTACTTCCTACGGGCTTGCCGGGGATAAGATGAAACGGATTCTTGGCGAGATATGCAAATTGCCACGTCGATTTTCCAGAGACGTGCATTCTGTATAACGGGGTGTTGAACGTTAACACGAAGGAAATAACGCGGAGCTTTTCGTTTTTCGAATTCTTCCACAGATCCTGTCGAAAACAACGCAGATTTTATTTATCGAGCTTTTCCCGTTGCATGCATTCAATTTCACGGAAATTAATACCACAAAACTGCAGGGCACGCGTCGCGTTTTTCAATTATAACAGATGACAATAGTGTGGAGGTAATCGGTCCGCAATGACACGCTCGATACGTTCGATTAACTTTTTTTCTTCCGCCGCGTGGCGATATGTAGTTTAATCTGATGACGGTTCCACTTCCACGGTGGCATTAAACGTCTTAGGGAAGAAGAGAAATCGATTTTTTTTCTTATTTATTGGAAGGCGGCACAGCCCTCGCCGTCAATTGGTTTTTAATCCCTCCCAGTAGACAGCTGCTTTAGTGGGGTGTATTCATTCATCGCGCGAAACAGTAAGCCCTGGATACGAGGGAAAAAACATAGAGACCCCTCAACCGTCGCTTCGGTTATTTCACAGTATCGCGGAACAGATAATCCTCGCACAATGTTGCATGAAAAATCTCTCTCGCAGACAAGGTTTAATAATTTCCCTGTTCGCTTTCTCCTTCGCGGAAACGTTGCTGTGGAATGCATAAATAATTTCCATTTGTATGCACGTGGATCTCAGGGTTTTTATAGGGACCTTGTAGAAAAACTATTGGATTCGAATCGATCAGTCAATCTTCGATTCGTTAGAGGTGAAACTGTTGCAGGATCGATCGCGAAGGGCACGACGAAAATTCGTGCAACGTTTCCCCGCGTAATACCAGGTTCTTGGGGGGGGATGGAGTAATTGAAAAGTTGCACGCGATATTCAGAAAGTGCACGGAAGGTGCATTAGAAGCGTTTCCCTGGTTGATGCAGAAACTATCGCCCCTCGGCTCGTTCGGTCTGATACCTTATTCACGGAGTAATCCGCCGCGAGAACGCGGGCAAAGCATTGTAAATCCATCGTAAATTCAAAAATCCACGGAGCAACCGTTCGTGCCTGAAGCGGGCAATCGAAGTAAGAGCTTCCGCGGGGTGCACAGTGTGTTAGTACTTGAGAAACTTTTACGGGGCAACCGAGCTCTCCTCCGTGCAGTTTTTGAGGCTCGATCGGCTTTCGGCAATTGAAAAGCTAGGGGAGGTAACGTTTCTGGGTTAATCGTTCTTTAATCACTCGCGTCGTCTTGTTCGAGAGACTACTAACTCCTAGAAATTCTTTCATCAATCTGATCGCCATGGAGTGCCTGGTGCCACCCGTTCGTCCTTGCAAACATTTCTATAGAAGCAGACATCTTGTGCGAGCTTCTCGTTTTCCAAACTTTCTCTCCAAGTACGGAGGAGATCCTAGGGTAGCGTGCGGCATCATGGATTTCCAGTAGCCAAGAGGAACGTAAACTCCTTTCTTCCGAATCGAAAATTGCAAAACTTCCTGCCTTTCTTCCAAGTCAGTTTCGCGGAAGGAGAGGTGGATTTCTGGTCAGTGATCTACTTAGCCATCTCCTTTCCAATTGAACGCTCGTAATGACTCTTCTTTATGCACCACAAGTCTGTAGGTTGATCGAGAACGGCGGCGATGCAACAACGCGCGGTCATTTTTCACTGACAAACTTTCAGCATCTGGCGCGCGACAAATCGTTCCTGTCTCGTTGATTCAGAAATGATTTCTCGTTGCACAAATTTCCAGCTAGAATTCCGGCCGAGCTTCTCCCGCGTTATGAAACGTCACCGTGACATTGTACGAAAACGTGGGTGGTAATTGGCTGCAGTGGATATTCCACCCCGCAGTCTGTCAGCGAAATAAAATTTGTCGCTGTCGCAGGCAGGACTTTTCGTCAAGTTAATTTTTCCGAATGAAATAAACTGCACCCGCGCTGCTCTTCGGGAGCCCGTGCGCCGCTCATTAACAGAACTCACAGTTCCTACGTAGGAAACGACTCCGTCGCTCGTGAATTTTCTTCGCAAAGCTTGAAAGTCTCCATAGGAAAGTGGAGCACAAGGCTGGTTACAGTGATAGCCGATACACGGCAGGAAATTAATGACGCGTCCATCGGTGCTATAATTAAACGAAAAATAAAAAGCGAGGAACAACGACCACGCGTTTATCGAGTGATTATTATCGCCCCTCGAGGAGTTTGCTCCGCGTTCTCCGACTCGAGGGAATGCGAGTTCTATTCCCCCTTCGAATAGATCCATCGGTGTGTATGAGTCGAGTTTTCGTCGGCGCCGAAACGCAAACAAAGCGTTTTATCCTCGCGACAGTGTTAATCGGGCTCGATGGTTTTGTCACGCGAGAGGATCGCGCAGGAAGCTCGTCGGGGGATCGACGCTCGATTCCGAAAGCTTGCACTGAAAAGGAGGGACGAGGAGCCGTTCGTTTTTCATCGGCCAAATTTTCGCCACGTTTCGCGTGACAAATCGCCCTGGCTATCGGATCGTGCTGGCCGGGGAGCGGGGGGCGATGGGAAGATCTCTCAGCGAACGAATTCCAGCGGGAAAACGCGCATTTACATAATACGATAAAGTGCGCGGACCTCGTCGCGAGTCTGCTTCACCGATTCGACCACTTCACGGATTGCTTGGAACTTTGAAAACATTCCCCGGGTGTAGCTCGAGTGGCTTTTAAACGGCAGCCATCTGACGTAATTCGAATCAAAGCGAGACCAGTCTCGGTACAATAACCATACTATTGCGAGGAATGTTGCCGAGGTACCATAGAAAGGAATGGTAGATATGTTGGAGCTATTATTAAACAGCCTCGACGATTCTAGTCCGTCACAGCGATGGTAATTACGCAAAGGGTTAAATATGCTATACGCTATAGTTTTCCATTCGCCAGATCAATTTCTAGCAATTCACTCGATTTCCTCTCTACAGGTATGTCTGAGGAATTTTAAATCTCTAGACTGTAGAATGTCCCATTCAAGGCACGCACTCCGTTCTGATCGATTCGTATTGAAAGAAAGCACGAGGAATCAATGGACGCCGGAGACAGCCTCGTGGGACAGATCGATCTTTCTGGAAACTACTGCAGTGCAACGAATCGCGAGCGTGAGGAATGAAAATCGCGATAGAATGCAATGGGTGACGTTAACGTGGTCGAATTTGTCCGCGATTTCGTTTGCATAGTTTGTTTTACTTCCACCAGCTTCGCCGGAACCCTGTATTTTGATTGAGGGCGGAGGGAAAGAGACGATCTTGGAGACTGCCAGGAAATTTGATTTTTCTCCTAGCGCCGCAAAGAATAAGCGATACCTGCCACCTCGTCGCGCAAACATCGCGAAATTTGCAAATATTTTAGATTGGATTTCGCAAGGCTGAACGTGAACGGCTGATAAAACCACGGGAGAGCTTCGGCTCTGACCGCATCCGAAGGTTACCCGCGAGCATAATCGAATCTCTGTTTTAATCATCGTTCCACGAATATATCGTGCATCCACCGCCGCCTCAACGAGAGAGAATTCTTCTTACTGCTCCCGTACGTCTCGCAAAAGCTGTTATCTCTTCGCGATATAGGTATGTATTATACATTCAACGAACCGTGCGTTGGTCCTAAGTAAATATCCCCAAGTGTTCCCCACGTACAATTCCAGCGACGATTTTGGGGGTAAGAATTTGATTTGCCAGCCACTATTCGTCCGTCCAACTTGTCCCGAGGCGACATGCTTGCCCGTGTGCTCCTAATGAAGTTCCACCCTTTCGTCCTTGCACGTTACGGAGCAATTCCGATGACCTATGCATGAGACTTAAGTGAATCGATCCAACTCCGCTCAGTTGATGGCTCCAAGTGAAACTTGTAAAGTAAAAGTTGATTCACTACCCTAAAATTAGGAACTCCATTTCTCAGCTAGTTCGACCTCTTCTATTCGAGCTCCTCCGAAGGAAAGCGGTCTCAGCTGACGGTCGAAATTAAAGAATTTAATTGACGTTTCGAAAGTTTGATCCTTGAATTGGTGAAGATTTTTTAGAGCAGGCTCTCTCGCGGCGAAACTGCCCACCCCTGACAGAGTCCTATCTTTTCGTCGCCACGTTACACGGTAATCGATACCAGTGTCCGCGCACAGGGTGCAGGAAGTCAAACATTATTATCGATAGTGAGCCCTCCGTCGCTCGTTTCGTTGCGTCGGCCGTGCAACGTTAATTGGACGTGCACGTAGATCCTGCGGGTTTATAGCTGGCAAGGCGTCCGTTTGTCGTTCCTCGTAGAACACGCTCCCTCTGTCTCTCTCAGAAATCCTCTCCCACTTTGGTGGAGCAATTGTTTTGTAGCCACGACAACGTCCGTAACAAACCACGTCCCTGGGATTTTATTGTTCGGAGCTGGTGCAGCCGGGTGGTGTATTACAATTAATCGTTACTATCGCGAACAGCGTCGCGCGAATCTGTATTGTGCGCCGTCGATATTGTTAACCGCGACTGATGCTGCAAAGCGGCACGTAGCGAGCTGCGGTTCAAAGCCGATCCTGTCTTTTCCTGCGGCTTGTAGGGACTTTGTGCCGAGGAGTGGTAATTCTGCTGGGCGTTAGGGGAAAAAGTGTTCGGGAATTCTACAAAACCCGACACGATGAGAAACAGGAGACAGAGATATAACCGATGGTAGTACCACACACATTTCGTGGAACAAGCTTGTTCGGTAAGAAGTCGAGGCAGGCTATTGATACGTTTCTTATTTCGCTAGAGTCGCACAACCAGGATGCGTTCCACATTGTCCGTGGGTCGCAACGTTTGCCGTTTATCGCGACACTGTTCGCCAGGCGGTCGCAAATGCAATTTGCTGAAACGATCGTTCTGTAATATCCCCTGAAATGAGCTATGCAGTAGGATGGCATTACATGACCCAAGCTGGGCCGACCTAAACCTTGTTACAATTTACCCAGATCGTTATGGGGCATCGGGCATCGCGGTTGCACGTTGATGCAACAGATGTCCTCGCTGAAAACCGTGCGCTTATCTTCGGCCAGCCTGGCCAGCTTAATCTTTCCGTATTAAAAAGGGCAATTTACACGTGAATCGTGGGACGAGGTTACGCGAGCCGACACCGTAAACATCGTTTGCATCCTTTATGCAATTCAGTTAGAAATAGACGGGACGTTATAACGGGACGTTAATGAAACTGCCAGCGGAATTCTAATTTGACCAGCCACCTATAGTTCTGCGTGTTCGAATGCAGGATAGCGCTACAAGGACCGGCACAAATGCCCGCTTTAAAAATAAATTATTCAGCTGCAATTCTTGGGCGAGCGTTTTCAAGTAGGGGGCGTACAGAGCCGAGCTGTAGCCGCGGCCACGTACCCTCCCCAGTAATTGGGAATTGCGATCGTAACGGTTCATCCGTCGAACCGTGGAAAAGTGTGCTCGTCACGTTGCGGTACGTGCGCGTCAGGTGGATCGTGACACGAGAATGCCCCATCGGCGGTCACGTCGAAAGTTGCCCGGTTCGAGCGCAGTTACGCAAACGTAACCGGGTAAAACAAGTTGCTAGAAACCGCTATGAATGGGCACACGAGTAAAGGGAAACACATAGCCACGGGAAGAAGTTGGACGATAGTCCACGGGCGTACGACTGGGAATAAACCGCGTGGGCGAGCGTTAAAGCGGAGGTTAATTAATTTGGGGGAGGAGAAAAATGGAGCGCGCACATGTGGGCAACGAGCGCTATTCAAGTTTCACGCGAGGAATAACGATGTAGCAGATAAACCCGGAGACGAGCCGGGGCTAGAAATGCAGCTCTATATATGCAGATCGATGAGGATGAAATGTTCGGAGGCTAATTAGCGCCAGGCGTTGTTGTCGACGCGGTCTAATTTCTGTTACAAGCTACTGTAACAATTGCCGATGTCTAAGTTTTGAATCTGCCTCGGCGATATCGTCGGCTGCAACTTGCAGGACCGCAAAAGGGGTTGGACCGACCAGCCCGATAGCGAAGTTTCAAAGTGCGAGTCGGCAGACCCGGGCGGAGTAAGAAACGCGTAAAATCTATTACTACTTTGGCTATTACTCGAAGGATACACCGGCACTGCGCGGAACTCGTTTGGAGTTGATGCTGCTGGCTGAAACGATGATCGTATAAAAACTTTCCCAAGGCACTTCCGCCCGCGTTTTCATACGCGCGAGGGTCGTTTCTATTTAAAGTTTCCCGCGAACTTCGCCTCAGCCAATTATCGATGCCCGGTGCCTTGAACCTCGCCCCGAGATAAACACTATGAAGCGCGACGAGAGCGATTCCGGAAGTTCCCTTGCGATACTTTCGAAGGGAACCCGCTTACGCGTGACCAGGAGGATCTTAGAACTAATCTGACTCGCTGTACGAAGGTATCCCTGGTGGGTAATTTCCTGTTGGTGCCGCGAGTTCAGAATTATCCGGGGCCATTTGCATATCAGGTGTCTGCGTGGTCGTTTACTTTCTGCCGCGCTGTCATTGCCGGAGTGGAAGTTTCAGGCTTTCAGACGAGAACCTTAGCTGGCGTTTTCGTACGTAGGTACTATGCAGAAGAACGCCGAGGTTGGAAAAAACGACGTGTAAGAATTATTCCACTGAGTTCAAAACGGCAAATAATTTAGTATGCAAATGGGCGCACTTCGCTTAGTCAATGTTTCTCCTACATCAAGGAGATCTGAAAAGCTTCTCTGAATATCCACGAGCAAAAATATGAAATAAGGGACTCCAGCTGCGAAAGGAATTTGGTGAACAACTTAAGAACTCCATATATAATGAACTTAAGAACAGTAGCGTATGCGTGTTTGATAACCGAACAAGAATATAAACGACTCTAATCTACAGCGTTAAAACAAAAGCATGTACGACTGGAGCCAAAGACGTGGTGTGAAAGGACTTTGGTAAATGGCGCAATCTACCGCGCCATTTCCGTCACCGGACGGAACAGTTGCGTAGATAAGACCAGACAGGAAATGAGGAAACATCTATGGGGGCACGGTGGCTGCGTGCCGAAAACTAGCCAAGCAATCGTCCACTCGATCGACGATCGGTTCGTCCCATCGAAGGGAAGGAACCCAAGGGTCAGGTGGAATTATCTCCGAGTCCTAGGATCCCTTTCATAGGTACGAGAAAGATACCATCGAGGCTTTTATGCTGGCTTTTCGAGATTACCGTGAGCCGCGCATTTCGAGTTTAATAACGGTGACATTTGTTGCTACCGTCTCCGAGGCGATAAAAGGAAGACTGTAGGCGGGTAGAGCCGACCGAATCGTTATTAAAATAACTACAAAGCACACCGTTGCGCACACCCTGACCGTAACTCTCGTGGAAGCTGTAGCGCACCTGTAAACAAACTTTGCCTCCCTGGTACTGAGACCAGTCGACGTTTACCGAGGCCCTCGTCTTACATTAATTTCGCTCCTGTGTACACAAAGGCGACAGCCTCGACTTGCTGGCCTACTCTCTATCTCTCTCTCTCTCTCTCTCTCTCTCTCTCTCTCCCTCTCTCTCTCTCTCTCTGCAGGCATTTTTGGGGAAGAAATCGCGGACGTGTTTGGACGGTAATGGGGTATCGAGAGAACGTTCTCGAAGGAATTGTCCTGAAATCGCTTCGATCGAAAAGAATGGCAGATGTACGTGCAACGATACAGTTCTCGCCCTAATGTGCTTTTGGTTCGCGTACGTAACGAGGCTGCTCCATACACTCGTGTGTATGCTTCTGCGTCGGAAGATTAGAGGTTACGTTGCGGTGGCTAATGCACTGAAAATTCATCCCTTCTCATTGCCGAGAGCAGTAGCATTAATATCCCATTAGCACGCGTGTCTGTCCTTCAGACTGGCAAATATTTCCCACGCGAGCGCGATCTGCGTAACCGGCTGCGGTTGGCATCGGCATTAATAGTTTCAATGGGAGAAAATCGTACTCTCCCCGGTATTCTCCTTGGTATTCAACTGTGGAATTGAATCTATGGTATTAGAGAAGTTACCCTGAGCAGAATTAAGATCTGACAAAGTTTGCGGTTGTCGGGTTAATATCCCGTAGGATTTCTCTTCGTTTAGGTAATTCACGCGTGACTATCAAAGTTTGGGAAAGTTTCTAGCGCGGGCTGGTGAAAGAACAGCCGTTCCACTTACGCGCGAGTGGGTGCTGCCTCTATTCCCTACCGATGAATTAAAAAACACTTCTTTTCTAAAACAGATAAGCAAGACAGTCGCAAACCATCCATTGCATCGATATTCAATAATTCTGCCCCAGAAATAAACGGAGCCGCTGCAAAATTCTGAACTTCCGTCCACCCAATGCTCATCACTCCCCCACGTTACAGTCTTGTCTAGAATTGCAAATTTTCATCGAGCGGAAACGGAACCTGCACTCTCTTGCGGCGCGATCTACCTTCGTCGCTCCTGCACGAAGAAGCAACACGTACCCTCACCGCGTTCCTCGAGCACCACCCCGAACGACGCAGTTCCAGCGGGAAAATGGGAAAGAGACACGAGCTTACCTGTACGAGGTCCTCTGAAGACGGAGAGCACGGCGGCTCGGTTAACAGGTGTAAATCGAGCTGCCTCGGTTAGCGCGGGAAAGCTTCGAGTGGCCCTTCGAATCGCCGGTAACTCGCGACGTTGTGGCGATACTTTCGACTAGTCGATTCACGGCGTGCTGCCAGAGAGGCTTTGAAACGGCAGTCGCCCTCGATCGGGAGGTGGAGCGCAGGTGAAACGTGGCTCTGTCACCCTGGTGGCCTGAGTTGCTGCCAGACGAACACAGCGTTGCGGGCGAGCTAGCTCTGTCCGGTACTTGGGTGCCGTGCCGGGTGCTATCCTCGATGCTTTCGGTCGGCGTCTGCGCTCTCGTAACCTTCCGACCTTCTCTTCCACCTGCACACCCCCACCGAATGCCCGGCGTATTTTAGACTGCAGCCGCGATAGCTGCTCCTCTCTCTTCCTCCGTCCCACTAGCCCCACCTCCACCACTCCCGTTCTCTCTTCCTCACCCTCTGCCTCTCTCTCTCTTTCTCCCTCTCTTGGGCCTCACCTGACTCTCTACTAACGCGAGGGCACCTGACGGCTGCACCTGAGGTAGGGTCAATGCTTCTGCTCGCGTCTTCGACGCGCATTCCCTTCGCGAGTTCACGGATCAGCTTGAATTGGTTGTCGGTACTCGTTTGCTGGAGTGAATCCTTGTTTATCTGTGCTTGAAAAATGGAGGCAACACGTCGTAGCAATTTGGGCGCTACGCCGTTTGCGTCGAAGCCTGCGTGCTTCGTCGAAAGCTTGGTAATAGCATTCGGGGGGATCGCTGCGGGAGAATTGGGATGATGGAATGGGGGAGCTGATTGGTCGTTTGATAATTTGAGGCTCTCTTGTAGTGATCATTCTGTGAGTGCATAATCTGATGGTACATGAACGTCTTCAGCGGTTGCATTCATCCCTTATAAATACACTTGGAGGTGAGCCTGAGACAGGGTCAATGCTTCTGCCAGCATCTTCAGCGAGGCTAAATAGGTTGTCGATGCTTGTACGCTGGGTGCTCGCTTATCGAGAAGAGTATCCCCGGGTAAACGCTCATTTGTTTTGAAAGATGTGGGTCACGAGGGTGGGGTAGGTACTTGATGGTCCAATTAATATTTAACAGACAAAGTATTTACATGTTTGTTAGTCGCTTCGAGAGGCCGCGCAAGCCCCAAGCCCGTGCGGTTGCAAGCTGATAACGTATTAAAAAATTCTTATTCCCGATAGCAGGGAATATTGAGAATAATTCAATATCGGAGATAAGGTTGTCACGGTGTCCCCGTCATCCTTTGCACCTGCACCTGTGATACGGTCGATACTCGCACCAGAATCTTTGATAAGACTTCGCGGCGAACGCAGTTGCCAGCAACCTCGGCGTAGATAGACGTTTCCATCGGTGCAACCACGTTTTCGGGCAACCTGACCAAGTTCCCCAAACAGGCTGGCTGTTCGCCCCTCCATTTTCGATAGGATTTCCCTTGGAAGCAGGGACCACACAAATATTGCCATCCTACTGATGGGAATGCGCGTTATCGTTCATCACGGCCGACCGACAAAGAAGACGCATCGACTTCGTCGGATCTCGTCGGAAATATTCCAGCCACGGGGAAACTGATCTAGGCTACGTTGCTTCCCATAAATATTCCCATCGACGAGGCACCGTACCTCGCTAAATAATGCATCCGAGAGTCACCGATGCATCCCCCAAGTTTTTTCGCCCCGTTCCCTCATCGGAAGCACGATGCAGCCCAAGAACAAGGGTCAACGTTTGCGCGGCCCGAATCAAATTCAGCCCCCGTTTCGTGGAAACCTATTTCGGCGCAGCCCCTCCATTTACCTAGACAAACTAATCAAACTTCGTCCGGCCGACGAGCACGTGAAGCGTGTCCATCCTTTCCGCGGCGAAACAGCGGTTACGAGCGGGCGGGTTTCACGAACAACGTCACCTGATCTTCGTGACTCCTCACGTCCCTGCAAAATTCCGGCTAATTTATGAGCAACGATTCGGATTTAACGCTCGCGGCAGGTGCTGGCAGCGTTATAACTCCGAGCCGGTGCCCGCTATCACTGTGGTTACCGCTTCTTCCCTTAGTTCACGGTGAAAGCTGCTGTCGATACACCTGAGACGGGGTCAATGTTTGCGCGCGTAACTTGGATGAGATTGAAGCTGTCCCTCGGACTGTATCCACTGGACGTGGATACAGGTAGACGTATCGACCATTCCGAGAACCGAGCGACGCCCGATGGTCATTCAATTTTACCACAGCGTCGAAAGTTTTCCAATTTTACGTTTGCCCTGGATCAACGCGCGCCTCGGGATAACGCGTCGTACGATGGATGCAATCCCTTACGCGTAACCAGCGAGTTATTGCTTCCGCTAGAGGCCCCTCCACTTCGCCGCTCGTGAAAACTGAATTGCACGAAATTTACACCGCCCCATTTACGTCCATGGCTGCTGGATCCTCTGTGTTTACGTTCAGCAGAGACCAGGCTTCGTAAATTCATCTCGCAGCTCGGGTCGACACGGGAGCACGGCAAGTTGTTAAGAATGGTGGAGAAGTTCCGTTCAGCGTTTTCTTCCGACGAACATTTGAGTGGCAACGGCCGAAAGGCGACTTGTTTTCCCCTCGCCCGGCCAAACCGAGGCGAAATCGACGCCGGCAAATATCGGCGATCCACTTTGCAGCGAATGGCAGGATTTCCTTCGTGCTTTTGACCTGCTTCTTGCCCGGTCGCCTCGTTACGGCCGACCGCGCACGGATCCATTCTACTTGGCGAGTGAAAAAGGCTGCGAGGGCGCAACAGACGCGTCGATCCGTGATTCCAAATGCGAGGTGCTTGCTCATTGATGTCCTTGAACGTACTCTGCGAGTACTACGCGTTACTTTAAGCATAGGAATTCTGTAACATCGTTTAATTCGATGAATGGCTTGTAATTAATTGGAGGATACGTTCGGAAAGCAAAGGGCGCGGACCTTTTCACGAATTGCCGAGCGAAGTAATTGAAATTAAATGAAAAGGGTGTATGTAATTGGACCAAATGAAGGCCTTATTCATGGTTCCAATTATCAGCTTCTAACCGGTCGAAAAGATTTGCGATTCTTCAGGGCGGCGTGCGCGCTGCCCCATCCATTTGCAAATGATAATTGGTTGAGATGAAATTTCAATTAATTCGCACTCGCGATCCGTTTCAGTGGTCACTGGGAAACGGAGGCATTAATCGAGATATTTATGGTCGGCTGTTGGCGTTAATTGAGCGTGGCTGAAATTGTTTCACGTTTTCGAGCATCAACGTTTCTCGTCGACAGCGGCCGGAATCTCTGCGTTTTATCAGAGAAACATTACTGCTGCGAGCAGAAAGTAGAGCAACGTGCGTTGCACCGTGGAAATGTTGCTTCCCGTTACTTCGGGACGAACGAGAGCCATCGACGGGCTGGAATTACGATGAAATAAAATTTCGAGCGCGCCTCGAGTGGGGGAAATTTGCTCGAGTTTTACGGAGTTGCCGGGAACGAAACGATCTCCCGTTAAACTCCTCGAGCACGGCGACACTGTGCGCGTTACAACAGTGAAATAATTCGTTTGAGCCGCGGAGCCCACGGCTTCGTCTTCGGAAACGAAGTGTGAATAATTCATTTCGACGGTATTTAACTTGGCTCCCCCGGCGTCTCCGTTAGTAACGGTCCTTCGCAGAGAAACGATTAGCAGTCGCGTGGAACTTTATATTTCTCGCGGCCTATAGCTTTCATCCCACCTCCCATAATTTCATCCCGACAAAACGGAGAGTGTCAAGGTCAACGATACCGAGACCACCCCCGAGGCTCAAGTAGGATCTAGACGTAGTTAATTTTATGGCCGGGGCTCAAGTAGTCTATACTCGTGTCTGGCGAAGGTTAACTGTTTATCATTCGCTCGCTCACCTCGTAAGAAATAAAGGAAAGGGGACGTCGCTCTAAGCTCCCGTCCCTGCAGGGTATTACGCGAGTCTGAGGGGACGTATTGGGGGGGTTTATGAAAAGGTGAAATTTCTTAAACTACTCGGTGCGTTAATTCGCGGCGATTCGCCTCGCGTAAAGACGGCGAAAAAGGGCTGCTGCTTATCCGTCGGCAGGAAATAGAGCTCAACGTTCGATGGTATGCCTTTCATTCAGCGAGACGGTATTGAAACCGAAACGCGACAGAACGGAATTTCCAATCTCCTCTCATCCCCGAGGAGAATCATGCCTCGAAGAGCCGCGTCGGTATGCGGCGGACCTGGCCCAGGGTTGTCACCCCTCCATAGCCGTCCCATTCACTGGTCCAGCCACAAATTCCCGGGTTCTACGCCCGACGTTGCTAAATATTCCCTGGCTAGCTAACCGATATTCCATTAAGTTGAAAGCCTAATTTGTTCCGAAGAACCTCGCCTGTACTTTCGCCCCCTTGGAATAATCTAATTTCCCCTCCATCCTTTCTTCGCGGTTCAAAGAGCACCTGGGAGGGAAGCGGTAGCCGATACAAATTGAACGTGAAATGAATTTAACGTGGCCGAGGCTCGGCCTGTGCGTCGCGAAAGCTGCACAGCTACGACGCCAAGGCCGCGGAAAGGCGCACTTTGATTTCTACGAGCCGCCAGCTAAATTCCCCGTGAAACAAGCCACGTAGGCGTCGTTGTTTCCAGTGTTATTGCCAGGTTTTCCTCTGTATCCCCCGCCCTCTACCTCCCTCTGGAAGATGTCTCAGGAATTGGTCCCGATTCGCGGCACAAACGTAAGGAGATAACGTTTATCGCGTTCCCCGCGGAAAATCAGTGGAGCCGAGCAAATATTTTCATCCGCCTGCTCCCGAGCGCATTGCCCACGCTTCCAATAACCATCCAATGTTTATGGGATCTCGAGGACCTTTTTTCCTCCGTGCTTCCAGCGACCCTCTCCAGCCCCGTCGTGTGTGTCGACCGATTCGCGCAAAAACATCGCCGGGAACGGTGGAACGGGGACGCGGGATAAAATGGTCGTTCGGGCGCGTTTCCTGCGATCGGGACACGTACCATCGAACAATAACAGCAACAGAAAATTGGCAGAAACGCGCATCGTTGGATTGGCAAAAAGCCTGCAGAGCTTCGTCCAGGGGATGACGGTGAAATCACCGCTTGTCATCGCGCCGAGGATACTTGAAATTCTTGCCAATGTTTTTACACGCGAACGCGTATGAAACGGGGCAGGTAGCTCGTTCTCTCGTTGGGGGCGGTTAAAGGGGATGCAACGCTGTGCAAAACCAGGCGGAAGGTGTTCCCTTCCAGGGCCACGTTCCTTCGTCCGTTCTTTTGTGGCTGCTCTTTCCGTGCTCGTCTTTGAGAGCTTCTGTCCTTCGTCCGGGCATATTTGAGATCGCCTTTTATGCGACAACGATTCCGGCAGATTTATTATCGTGATCTAGTTTCAGTAGTGCAGAAAGATTCTCAATACCGCCGCGGCAGCCCATTAATAACGGAATGAACTGTATTTTCTTTTTATTTAACCGTTACTTCTTCTCGGTCGGAAAAAGTGTCACAGTAGAGCAGACTCGCGTCTCGGAAGAAGTACGGTCTCGGTGAGCATGTTAGGAAATCCTGGCGCTCGTTTGAAATGATCCCAGAGGAACGTCAGTCGGGCCAAGTGCTTTGACCCGACAGGTTGCAGCCTTAAGTCCGCCGTCCTCCTGCGCCTCCTCGAAACGTCGTAACGATTCGTGGATCTTTCCGCGACCAGGGAAATGTGACTGTCTCCGACAACCACGCCTCCGAATAAAGTCCACGTTATTACGAAATCGCCTCCATACGCAGACCGGCGTTGTGTAATTGCGGGAGGGTCTTCCTTCGCTCCTCGATACATCCTCCTCTAATGGAATTGCACGATCACTCGTTTCACGCGTGAATTCAAGTCGTGACAGCGGCACGAGTGACGTCCCTCCTCCGCAGCGGCTCGGAGAAGGAGTATTTTTGAAACGCTCGGCTCCCGAGATTCGCGAGGTACAACGCCGCTACTCCGCCGCACGGATAATGTCTGGACGGCGGGATTCTATTTCCGCGATGAGTAACAGGTTTTTCTCAGCAGTCGCGAGAGCAGGTTTCTCGAAGAAAGTGGGGGGGGGGGGGGGATCAGATTTTTCAGCAACCCTGTAGATCGATGCGAACTCTGCGATGAGATACTGCACGTTTGACCCAGTTGTAGTAGATATCTTTTATAAAATATTGCAAGATCGCTCGATGCGGTATCAATGAAATTTTGGAATTAGTTTTCAAAGTGTTGCTAGCGAGAGGCATTCGCGGCGGAGTGATAAAACTTTTACTGCACCGCATCGTTTCGCGATCAATAAACCTCCATCTCGATCAAGATATCCGTGTACCATTAAGCCGCGAGGATTTACGCCCCATGGTAAATACACCATAGCGGCATTCGGTTATTAATGTTAATGGTGTTCCTCCATTAATAACCGTGCCAGGGCGAATGTTAACGGCCTGATTACGATCTCGAAAATACCCCATAACGCCGCGCAAACGGGTCGTAGATTCAAGGCGAGTGGTTACCCCTCGTGCATTATTCCTTCTCGAATTACGATCCACGCCAGATACAATCGTCGATCATTGATTCTTTTTCTACAGAGGCGTCTACCGTAACGACACCTGCAGTTTCGCTTCAGTATTCTCGATAAATTTCTCGAACTTGTTGCCGAGGAAGGATGCAAATTCGAAGAGTGCAATTTCTCAGCCGCGGGAACTAGGTACGCGGCACGAACTCGAACACGGTGCTCTTATCGAGCTACCGAGCTGATTTTTCACGTTCTTCTCCTTCCTCGCGGCTTCATCGATCATTCAGGAGGCGAGTCGGATTGACGAAGCGATACGTTCGGCTTAAATATTTCAGCAGTATCCAGGATGGAGCGTTCAACCCTCGTTCCACCTTTATTCCCGGCCAGCGTAAACGGGAATTCCGAAAGTACAGGAATATCGGGCTTTCTCCGGTGTCGGCTGAAACTTGGAGGCGCGAAAATCCGTTCGACAAAAGCGGCGCTCGTCCCAGCCGCGAAAAGTAATTTCCGGGCGAACGACTGTTGGCCGAGCAGCGGAGCGATGGGGGAAAAAAAAAGACGGCGACCCCCGACAAGCTTCCTTTTTCCCCTCCGACTCGTTGCAGATTTCCGTCCGGCAGTTCGCATAAAATCAGCAAGTGGCCTCGCAGCACAGCTCCCCCCGAGCTGCCTCGCCTGTTCGTTTGAAATCTCGGGAACGTAATTACGAGCCCGTGTGACGCTTAACCGACTGTACAATAGAACTCGCGTCTCCGACCTACACAGGCCGCGCCGATCGTTCCAGCAGCCGAATGCTGAAACCTGTTGCGACCGAGTGAAACGACCCGATGCCGTCCCTCGCGTCGAATCTGTTTTTACCTTTTCCTTCTTTTTCTTGGCCTCGCTGGCGCCGCTAAACGGCCTCTCCCGAGCCTCGATTCTTTGCACCTCCTGGGGGAAAGATTCATTCCACTCTCTTCGTTCACTTGTGTCGCTGTGATTCTAACGCCAACGTTATCCGATCGGTGGTCAATTTCTAAATACATCTCGCCAAAGTATCGTATTACGAATTTAAAGGGATCAACCGTTGAATGGTTGGTGGGCATTCGAGGGAATTATATTTGGCAGTAATTGCCACTAAATAATTATCGATCCCGCGCTGATTAATATTATCATGGCAGCGAGCGTTATTATCGTCTATGAAACTAATTTCCTGTCACGGCCAGAGACAGGACGAAGGGCGAATGGGTTGTGGAAATTGTGTTTTCGCTGCAGCTGGCGATCGGGGATGGGTCCGTGGAAGAAGGAAAAATTCGCGCTGGGAAAACAGGAGTCGTCGAGGAAACGAGAACAAGTGTCGCATTGGTTTGATCGCGTTGTCTGTAACTTCGTCCCTGGAAATTCAGCGCGAGCGCACCGACGGAAACGCTATTGACTCTCCAAGTTCCGGGTGCCCCCCGTCCAAGGTGGAAACAACTGTGTTCTTCCCAGGCAGAGAGCACTGTTCGCTTATTAGGGTCGCTCCGCGGGTCGTACAAAAGCTTTGCCGAGAACTTCTTCGCGAGCATCGACGAAACGTCGGGCGAAATTTTCTCGATCCCGCCGCCACTCTTGTAATAACCTTAGATCCGCCACCTTCTTCCGCATCTTGCAAAAAATACTGTTAGGAAATGTGGTGTGGAAATCCGTCTTTGGATGGCTTCTTCGTTTCCTGGCAGCGATTACTCCAGCAATAAGTAACCGGTAAAGTAGAACGGTTCGGAAACGACGTTACAGGCTATCGATCCTGAAATTTGCAATCAGCATTGTCGATTCGCGCAATTCAGGGTGATAAAGGAATCCGGGGAATACACGGACTTAAAATCGAAGCTGATTGTCCACTTTGCGAATGGAATTATCAATGGTGTCCTCCGTTTTCGATACCCTCGTTTACTTTGTCAGTCGCGCTTCGTTCAGTCTTTCGGGCGGCGCTCTGTTTAATTACGGGGTGTGCAGCTAGACAAAGGGGGAAGTAACGAAGTTCGATTGTTAATGTTTCGTTAAGCGCGCAGCAAGTTCGTCGCCGGTGTTGCGCCGTGCGTAACAGGGTTTGTTGCGCGGCATGGCGCCTGGACTCGCCGCGTTGAATTATTCCCCCTCATTCGTTAATTAAAATGCACGAATGCAGGGGAAAACGGAATTAATTCCAGGCACGCGTAACCGATACGGCAAGGGGTGTTGTTTTATCATTTTTCAGCCGATTGGACTATTCCCGGGCGCGTTGAGCGAGGGCCATACGCAAATCAAACTTTGCGCGGACCAATTTAGTAGCTGCGTGCGCTCATTATTATTCTTGTTGCATCACAAAATTACGCGGACCCGGGATGGCCGCTCGACGCGCGGCGCGGCGTCCCCAAGCCCCGCGACCGTCGCTCCTCGGTTTGCTCGTTTTTCCAGAGCATTCCGGGGAATGAAACTTTCGCCAGCCCGATGCGGCGACGCTCGTGTTTCTCACGAAATCTCGTTAATTTCCATGTCCCCTCGCACCGGGAGGGGGAACAAATTTCACGCGGACCGCTGTAAACGATGCGTTAATAGGGATGTAACGCCACGTTAAACGTCCTTCTGGCTGTTTCCACGATCGCCCTGCTGGAAAAATGATATTCGTCGTTGGTGGATTTAGAAACGAGACGAGGTGAAGTTCCTTGTAATATTTCTTTCCTTTTTCATTGCTGGAGAGAGCGGTGGATATTTCATACCCATGTTCGTCCCGCGATCGCCGAGTTAATTGAATTTTTGTCAGCCCTCGCGACACCGGCGGATTCCGCCGGAAATTTCATGAATTTTTCCGGACCCGGTTGCAAGGAAAAGTTTGACCGCATTCGCGCCGTCAGGAAGACGATGCACCCCGGCCATCCTTTTCCGCGGGATTACGTCGACGCACCGTCATAATGCGTCATAACACCGCTGGCGTTGCTTGTCCTCTCCACCCGTGCTCCCTTATGCATTGCGACGGCATTAAATAACGCCGCGTATGCGCTCGAAGCGACGCGCTTTTAATTAGAATGAAACGGTCGGGTATTGCATAAAATATCCCCGTTTCGCTGGCTGATAATAAATGTTACCGTACAACCTTAAAGATAGTAAAAAATGTGCATGCGGCATTGTGATATTTAAAAGAATTTCACGGGACAGAGCGTGGCGGCTTCCTTAATTAGAGTGTACAAGTTCCGCCGTTGTGCGAGTTACATCGCGTCCCGTTTAAAGCACCGGCCACCGAGGCTGCTGCAATTTTTTCAATTAAACGGCACGCGCCCGTGGGTTCAACCCGAACAGAAATATCGATTTCTATGTTACTTTTTGCAACCGACATGGCACGTAGGACGCGACATACGTGTCCGACATCTCCAATCGTATCCTGGTCGCGGGAATTTCGTGGTTTTTCGGTAATCGGCGCACGTAAGGTAGTGGGGGATATTAATTGACACGTGGCACGCCTGTAACGCGAACTTCGGGAGACGCGTCGATGGAAATGGGTCATTCTTAAGACAGATACCTATAAGATATAAAGCCGCGCGGGGAAGCGAACGAACCGCGATTAAGCGATCCGCAGGATTTCAGCGGAACGATACTTGGCATCGACGAGTCCCCAGTTTCTGCTCGATATCCCCAGTCGATGGAAGCTTTCTGCGCGTTGTTTAAAATCCAGAGGAGGGACCTCGCAACCCGCGTCGTCTCGATAATAACCGAACGAAACGAATTAATAAAGCTGAAAGCGCGGCAAGTGACGTCCGTTGGCATTATAACGCGAGGGCTGGAGCCTGGAGATAGCAGCGAGTTCCTTGGAAAACAGCCGCGTTCGGAGGATTCTCGTCGACAGGAAAGAGCAAACTTCATTTCCATTTCCACGGCTTCCTGAACTCTGTACGCGACCGAAATACAGACCAAGATCTGCATCCGATACGTGGCATTAATCGGGCAACCAGCTTCGATATCTTCGATTTCCTTTCCACCCTCGTTACAGGAAAATCGTTGCGTTTAAAGAAGCAGGAGTAGGTAGGTACCTTGGAAGTCTACCTGCTTTCACCCCTCGTGGACGATTGGAAGTTGGAAGCCAAGCGTGAACGAACCCTTCCGACTCCGTAAGATCCAAGATACTGCGATCATTACGTAGGGACGAAGGTTGATTATAACCGCGGGCCGGAGCTGCTGGCGATTGTATTAGTCAACGGTTATTGCATAATACGTCGGTCGTTAACGTCCTACCGGCGATGCACCCCGGTTACGTAACACGACGCCATCGTAAACAGATTGTTTACCGCGTTCCAGGTCAAAGCTCAAACACTGCCCGGCGAGCCGCGCTAATTAAATTTAATTCCGCGATGGGAGACCAGTCGGTGGAGTTCAGGTCGTCGCGGGGCGAGTGTACTCGCGCGATTGCTAGGGGCCACGCGCCACAGAATCCCGATCGAAATTTTCGCGCCGAGCTCCTCGAAGCCAACGGAGATCGCGCGAGGGACAGGATTACGCCCAGATTTACGGAAGACAATCATGGATTCGCGTCGCTTGCCCGACATCCCCTAGCGTCCTCGCGGCAAATTATCCCTAAGTGCCTCCGACCACCATTGCTCCCGGGGCCTCGGCTGGAAATATGGATAAACAAACGCCACGGCTTTAATTAGTGGCAGGCTAAGAGCGAAAGTAGCTAGCTAACTCGCCGGCTCTCCTTTAACGAAGCAATCGAGCGCGCTCACGCGCATTTTTACGGCAGAGGTGCGGGAATCCTGGCAGTTGTCTTGTAAACGAACAGAGAGACGCGACTAACATTGCCCCTTAAAGCAATATGCTTGACAACCTGGAAGTCAAAGGGGAAAATTCCGAGGGAGAACAAAGGGTGATTTAAAATGTCATTCCGCCGAGCAATTTTGCAGTCCAACCTTCTCCAAATTGCATTCCCCTGTTCTGTACCCTTTCGCGCCACGTTACCCCTAACGTGGTGCAGACGTAATGGATCCACGGCACGATAGCTGGTCTTCTTTCAGGATCTGTACACCAGGCGTCAGCGGTAATCGCGGGATTACTGGCTCGCGTCACGATTCGCCTAGGAATGCATAATCTTAGCTCTCCGTGGACGTAGCTATGCACCGCGACACTTGTATGCAAGCTTCATGCATAAACGTCGACGGTGTTATACATATGCATACACAGCTTGATCCGTGCACCGATGCGTTTCGTCACGACAGCCTCGTGGATATTCCGCCCGTGAATATATAAATATTCGCCAGTTTCCGCTGGCCCGTGGATCCCGTTTAGCGCGACCTCGGAAACGCAAATTTTCACCTCGGACTCGTTTCCCCGTGTTTTTTCAATTAACAGCTCGCTGGAACGACAAGCGCGGGATGGCCGCGCGCAGAATCCCCCGGAGTGTTTATTTCCGACACGTTATTTCAAAGTAACAACTAGATACATACTTCGTACGCTCTTGTCGGGAACGTGCTGGCCTACTTCGAACTTTATCCCGCCCTGTACGCGCGATCACCTCGGTCGAAACAGTTCGCCGATCCGAGCTCGCAGGATTTTCGCCCATCATCCTTGGACATTTAATTCATTACACTTCGTTAATTACCGTGAGAGGGTGCCTGCGTGCAAAGGCTTCCGCGTTAATTGCGAAATTAAATCTCTGCATTTCGCGCGGTAGACACCGCGAGGAAGAAGCACGTTACCGTGTAGCTGGTTTATTGTTAGGTCACTGTAGTTAATGCTCGAATTACTCTTCAATAAAGCATAATGCTCCAAAGTAGTTGGTGTATCGGAATGGAAGCTGTTCGCCGGCAACAAGGCAGAAAACGAACGGGAACGCGAGCGGCGCTCCTCTTTGTATTAAAAAGAAAGTGGATTTACCCACGAGTCGAGTCAACAATAACCACCGCGCTCCTCACGGGCCAAGAAACTTTCATGATACACCAGTTACATGTACCCGTCGTCGTGGCTCTCGAGAAACCGCGTTTCCTCCATTTCCAACTTTTTGATCCGAGAACAGCTTACGAAATCATTCAAGCGTTCCCGCAGACGTCTCGAGCCCCAATCCCAGGGCTCCGGTGTCGCGATGTCAGCCACCGTTTCGCTTCTATTTCCCCTTAAACGTTCGCCGAGAATATTTCTCTCGCGTCTCAGCCCAGGCCTGTTTGTCAGAAACGTGCGAGGATTCAGTCTCTCCATTGATAAAGCATTCGAATCGCATCACCAGACTGATTAAAATACCGACGAGCCTCCGCTGAATTATCGCGCGTCTCGGACGAGGCAAGAGTGCGAGCGGCGTTCGTTAATTAATAACTACGGAGTCCCGGGTTCGTAAACGGATTATGCGTTTGTGAAACGCCAAAACGGCGAGCGGTTGGTGTACATCCAGCAGCCGAGCGAAACGATGCACGTATACACACGACGCTTCCCTGAATTAATAGGTGCCGCGACGTGCACGTCAGCCTGTTAATGCAATGTAGGTACCTGGTGTATACCTGTCATTTCCGCCAGCCTGCACGTGCACGCGTTTGTAGGCGACGACACGTTGATGGCGTTCAAGTTTCCGCTGAACTGATATTGTGACGATCAGTGCAGCTACAGCGAAGAAGTATTCAATGGTGGAGGGCAGATTTCGCGCTACCACGTTATTTGATTTCTAATTCGCGTATCGGTGTACCGAAGTATTCCCTGGTATCCTTCGACCGTAGCACACAGCTGAAACTGAAATTGACCGGGCCATTCAGAGCCGACCTGCTCGCCACGACTCCTCGAAGACGCGATAAAACGTTCCGTGCGCGAGAAAAGAATACTCGGAGGCAGACGTTGTTGTAATATATCGGGGTATCGGGGGCACCGATTAAACCCAGATTTTGCTCTAAGTACGTCGTAAAACTGATGTATGTAAGCCAAGCGTAGAATACGTTCTCGATATTCCTCGGGGCAAGCTCCGCGAGATTTGCCCGGGAAAAGGAATACCTCGCGATTACTTAAGCCCCGGGAGTTGAATCTTCCGCCGCGTGTCGTTCATTCCCCGCCTGGGTACGGAACGGGGAATTAAAGCCTATCCTTGTCCGAGCGATCGCTCACTCGGAGCGCCGCATTGCCTCTGCAGACGTGTTCTCAGCGATGCGTTTCGCCTGTACAGCGTCGAGGAATTTCATTAAGAATCGAGTACTTAATGCTTCGAAGAGAACAAGGTTGCATTGTTATTTAAATACCGTGCTGGCAGGAATCCCTTGCTTTACTCCTCTGTGTATACTTGTGCCATTATATTGGATAACTTTGTTCTCGCAATAATCTTAGTACAATTTTCTGTCGACGGAAAAATCACATGAATAACTGGATCTCAGAAACGTAGAATGTTTAGGTATTCTCACTTACGGTAAACGGATTTGGAATTCTTAAATATGTTTCATCGTATCGACTACCGGAAGTATTACTTTCTTTTTTTATTTTCGTAAACCGCTGTAAGACCGTGTATACGATAAAGAACAATAGAAACGTCTCTGGCGCGGATGTAAGCGTCGATCACCCGTCGCGAGACAAAGAACAGGCGAGAGAATGGTGGCTGAAAGCTTTTTTCAGTGTTCCACCACCCACTGTTCGCGCGATGATTCAGGTGAAGTGCTGCCCCGTCGATTCTCGCGGTGCAACACGGCGCGGTGAACTTCTCCGGAGCGGAATCGGAATTACAAAGTAGCCCTTTCATCAAAGTTTTCAGAACTCGGCTCGACGGTGCTCCCTCGGCGAACAATCCAAGCCCCGCTCTGTCGGGCCTCGAGCTGAACGTCTAGTTAACGGGTCTAATGACGGCTGATTAATCGACGTTTGTCCCGATTCAAACCCGCTCTACGTACGTTCGTGTGCCTTTGGTGCGCGTCGGGTAAACGAATCTAACACGTGGAGCTTCGTAAATCGCGGTATTATTGCGAGTCGACAGCCGATCAATGCGCAATCAATCATCGGGGGCGTAATGTCAACAACGAGAACCCGAGAGTTCGGGAGGTGGGGCGCGTGGATCCTGGGACGACAATCGGCGCGATTGAATCGAGGAGATTTATTGGACGTCTGGTTAAATCCGTGGCAACCGCTGCAAGCTGTGTACCATGCAAGACAATCCCCGCTTTCATCCTATACGCACTACTCCGCCGTTACAATCATCTTATGTGACGATTCGCATGATTCACGGCGCTTAATTCATCCCCGCTAGCTCGAGGGAACGATTCCACCGCGTCACGCTGGGAAGGTGAAAAATATAAGCCTGTGTTTCTCCGTTAATTCCATCGCGTTAATCAAGGCTCGTGCAAGCAACAATTGTTGGACATAATTTGACTGGACAAGAGTGTCCTGACGAGCGCGATTGAGTGTCAGAGTCTGACAATCCCAAGGGACGTAATAGAGTGAACGGGAATGAGTGTTCGATTGGATTTCACAACGGTATCGCGGTGCACAAAAGACCTCGATGCGTCATCGATGTGCAACGTGAATTTTGCGCGTTGCCAAAAAGGAGCGGGGGATACTCTGGTGTTCTGGGCACGAGCATCGAGAGCAGCCAACGGCAGGATCTCCCTTATGAATCTTCCAGTTCTATTCTCTGAATTGTGACTGTATTTGAACGCGCGCGCGCAGAGAACTGGACTGGAATATACGAGAAGTCGTGCGAAGAATGGGTAGAGGGGCAGAGCTTTAATAAATCAACGTGCAAGTAGCAGGAAAATTTTGTGACTCGGTCGTCAGTTCCGCGGAATGTTGCACGGCAGCTCCATATTAGATTTTCCTTGGAATTTATCTCGATGAGGTCGCAAAACGTGTAACGCAAGGGCTCGTTAAGGACTGGTCAGTCGTAGTAGCTGGGCACGCTGATATAGGAAACATTTTTCGAGAAACGGACTCCTCTTTTGCAGCCGGTGGAATTTCCATGGACCAGCAGAGCGTAGAAACTCCCGGTGGTTTCTTTCAAGATTTTCAGGATGTGTTTCAGCCAAGAACCGCAGCCAGCCATTCCATACCGAGTTTATTTCGAATTTTGTTACCTCGCGCGACTCTTGACAGTCCATTTATGGGGGACGTTCGATTCTCCGACAGGGAACCATTTCATAGTTTATCCAAGATGTACTGCAACCGACGTGTTAGATATCAAACATCATCCGTCTGCGTCATCGGGTTAGGTATTACACTTGGAGGTTATGCAATGAAAAATAGAGCAAGAGGAGCGTTGTACGTAGCCTGTAGCTTAATTCCTACCTGGTAATTTGATGAGAAAACGGTGGTAAATGGACTGCAGGGGATAACCGAGGTGCACTTAAGTTCGTTTACAACGAGCTTGTACGCGCCGCTGAAATACGCGATTTTGGTTAGACCGTGCGAAGAAAATACGATGTCAACAAATTTCCTTGCAAGAAGGTAGTAGGTACCTTGGCGATAAATTACTTCCTTCGCTCGTTAACCCGGGGCACAATGCTGTCGGGGCGCCCAACGTCCGCGGCTATACACGCGTTTTCTTCGAATAAATCCGAAGTTTCGCTGTAACAGGCTGCTTGACGTGCAGCTCGCTTAAAGAAACACCCGCCCTCTTCGCGCCTCTCTGATTACCACAACAATACGAGACATCCTGTTTGCTCCGGAACAGGGAAACTTAATCGCGACATCAACGCAGCAGAATTGGAAGTCGATCGATCTTAGTCCCCGTGGCGAGAAGAGGCTTGGAAATTCTTTTCACGATCCGTGCAATGATCGCGCGATGTGGGGCATGGAATCATTCGTTGCCTCTCCAACGCTGTTCTAAACGAGGTTTCGTTTGTTGAAACCGAGGCATCGTTTGAGGGATTACGTTTCCTCCGAAAAGATTATTCCACGCGCTTATCCCGAATCTTACGTAGTTCTTTCATTTAAACCGATTAGATTGTTCTTTGAGGAAAAGGGGATTTCAGAGGCAAAGGGTGAATAAGATTAGGATAGTGGGGAATGAAGAGTGAAAGACAGAAGAAATAAGAAAAGGGTAGAGGTCGTGTAATGTAGGTAAAACGCAGATCTAAAATAAGGAAAAGAGAGGAAGGATATTGGAGGGTGAATGCAATAGGGGTGGGAGAGAAAAAAACTATAGGTACTACATATTATACAAATTAATATTCCGCTTTATTCACATAAAGTTGTACCTACGTGTATATATTTAGTATATGTATACCTATCCTTTGAAATACCTATCGATACAGCGCGATGATTCCTAATCAGGGAACTGTTCGGAAAGTTCGTGATGGGGTAGTTTCTCGTGGTTAGATGCACAGCGGCAGATATACACGTTTCGAGAGGCACCAGGATAGACGGCAGCGGACAGCGTTTAATCACGATTTCACGTTGAACGCGATTCGAATGGACGTGCTCCTTCCGCGGCAAAACCATCGAAAGATGGATGCTGCAATCGCGTGCCCCCAACGAGACGAATCTAATTACCCCGTCGAAACAGGGTCCGGCTGAATTACGAGGCCACGTAATCCGCGAGCGTCGGACGAGCTCGGTTCGATCGAATCGCGGTTTCCCGTGCCAAAAACGTCGCCAGTAACCCCGTTGTTAATGAGGCTGGATATTTTATTTCCTGCTGGGCGACTCCTCCTCCCCCCTCTGTCATTGTTTCGCCACTCGGGCCCACTCGGATCGTTTAATTCACCAACCGAGGAATAATTGAGAGATAAGAATGGAATGGAGGAAACGTGCCAGCGGCGCGACGAAAATGAATTGCGACTCGGGGCTCTCTAATGAATTACACCGTCACTTTATATTTTTTCCTAATTAATGGACGCCATCTATTAAGCGCGGGAGCGTCGCTAGATTGCTTCGTTCTTGCCCGTTCTTTTCTCCTTTCGGTCGAGGTTACACCCTTGGATTTTCTCCTTTTATCGATTCCCCGTGTTGTATTTTTTTTTCTCGCGTAATCTGTCGGCGGTAGGCCATTCTCGAGGTCTCGTCGAGAGGCTCGGACCGAAGGGCAAAGGAGTCTTGGGGGGACTGTAGGGAGAAGCGTACGAAGCGGGCACTCGACATCGAGTGCACGCAAATTTCATTAAAAACGTTTCTTCGCCGCTCCCCCGCTCTCTAATTTGCTCGATCGCTCGGCGCGGGCGGGGTGGTCGCCGGAACGACGTAATGAAATAATGAGGCCCCGCTTGAATCGCATTAAACGAGGCCCGTATTTTGCATGTAATATTCCGCATAACTCTTTCTAACCGCAATTTACGAGCTGCCGAGAGAGTAAATAAGAGATGAGGAAGAAACCATGGAAACATGGCCGCGGCGGCGTCTCACCCCCGCGCGCCCTTTAACGAACCCCGCGCGGACCAGCACGCGTTGCGTGTACTAACGAAAACGAATCGCAGCCACCGGCAGCGATAATGAATTCGAATCGATTTACCGCTTTCCTCGCGTCGCTCCGGCGAAACAGCGACTCTCGATATTGGCGCGCGGCGGGATCTATGTACCCCGCAAAATGGCCACGGTGATTTACTCTATCGGTCGCGTGAAATAAATTCCGTGGAATATGACAGACACCGTTGGGGCATCGCGATTTATTTTCGCGCCCAGTAGATTTATTTGCGAAACACGTCGAGCACGGGTAGTCGCGGAGCAGCGTAAACAAAAAGTGCCATCCGCGCAGTTGAATCGACGGCGGATGAACAAATAGTCCCGTCCCGCGCCTCGGCTAAACAAGTAATTTTCTCTCGTAAACTAGGCGTGCTAATGAAGCGTGCATCGACTTGCGAGCGCAACCTTGCCGACCGGTATTTATTAGTACGAAACGCGGTAGAAACATCGCAGCACTTTGCACGAAACGAAACGTAACTAAGTAGTTGATGAATCCTTGGCGCGATCCTTCGCTAGACCTCGTCCTTGGAGCAGAAGGCAGGATTCTCACGGGATCCCCGCGCGTCGTAGGCTAATTTCGGACAGTTCTTACGGAGGTCGTTCGAGCCGGTGGCATCCTTGGGAACAGCGTCAACGGATCTGGCTGGGTGGCTGATGACTTCCGTCAGCTGCATCGCCGTGGCGAGCCTCGACGCCTGAAAGCAGAGAGTTGCACGCGATTCGTCAGCGTCCTGACTTTTCGAAAGTTGCGGCGCACGGTTGCCACCGTGCCACGGCTTCCTCTGTTCAATTGTGCACGAGCAACGTCCGTTCTCGACAACGAAATCGAACGCTGCCCGCCCAATTGCCAGCCAGGGAACTATGTCTGGGCAAAGAGGCAAAAGCGGAACACGTGTCTGAACGCTTCGCCGCGCGTATATGTACACAGGTTGATACGGCAAAGGACGGGGGCTGTCGCTTGCAATCGTTGTCGAATTACACGAACTCTCGCGTCTTCGAATCTTGCAACGCCTCCGAAACAGGCGTTTGCGCAGAAGAATTATTATAAGCGAAGTTTTAGAAGCTACGATGTTCGATTTTCTCAACCACGGGTTTCCTCAAAGTTCCACCGTGGATAACTTGAATAATTTATTATTTCATTTCATGTAGCGAAAGGGTGCTCGAAGTTCGTTAAAAAGTTCATTTCCTGTAGCTTCTTCGGAACACGTTAGACGACAAGAAGATCCGCGAGCCCCACATTCAGTCCTCGTAAATCACGAATCCTACCTGAAAGCAGATAACCTCGTTTTATGTTATCAACTAACCTTGTTCCAGTTTAGACAGTCTTTCTATACGCGGCTTATTTTAACCGTTTCTCTTTTTTTCCGTAACTCACTGCTCCTAACTTCTACGCCGCGTCGATGCTGCGGACCCCGGTTCAATATTATTATTCTTCGTCGAGTGAATTTCTTTGAAGACGATTAATTTCCGCGGAAGCTTGATTTTTCAATGCTCGTTGGATTATCAGAAATTATGCCCCGGTTCGATACTTCGGCGAACCCGGACTGTGCTTCGTTGCGAATCTCGCGATCACGTAAAAAGCCAGCGAACGATGTTCCCGCGTAATACGATCTTTAGAAACGAACCAATCGGCTCTGGTTTTCAGGCAATTTAATTACTCTCCGCGCCATCGAGCACGCTGGTCCCGGTCGCCTGACTTATTACAAGATTAAAAGTAAGCCGAGAGGGAAAAGTTGCGTCATCCGCGGATGCATCGCTTACGCGAACGAGCTCTCTAATTTGCCCTCCCATGTGTTCGTCCCGGTTTTTCTGCTTCTGTAAAACGTCGTTTATTCCCGAACTCCATCCCCGTTCAATTATGCGCTTCATCCGGACCTTTCAGGCACGGTTTTGCCCCTGGACCACGCTTGCTGTTCTCTTCGGTTAAAATTCAAGGGAATATACTTCTTCCATACTCAGTTTCAGCTGGCACCCAGCAATTCCTCTTTTCCGCGAATATAATAATTTAAGTAGCCCTTGTTGCTTCATTTGCACAAGCTAAATGTAGCTTCACGCCTGCAATGTAAAAGGGCGTTCCGTTTGGACGATAATTACATCGCCCACTGACCACCGGTGAGAGCGTACTTTGAAAACTCCGAAGCGTCTGGGCTTAAAACTTTTGAAAATTAGCTCGCAGCGTTCGCCCAAGGTTATACGCGCTGCACGAAACTCCCTGGTTTGTTCGTTTTTTTTTTGTATAACAATAACGAGTCGCTTTGCTTTTATTTTGTGAGGTACGTAATTACGTACTTCGTCAGCATTGTTTCGCTGAAAATTCGCTGGGAATTGAGAGAAAAATTGGAACGTATCGCGGTGTGTTTGATCGGGAATGCGAAGTAAGAGGGGCTCGGTGGTCGAGTTCACCGCAAACCTTTAACTCGGCCCGCTGGGCCGAAAATTCTGTAAACATTTAACAAACCCGTTGGCAATTTTTCAGTTTCCTCTCAACCGCGACCCCTGCTCGCCCCCGATTCGACCGTTCCGCGGGAGCTGTGATTTAAAACTCGTTACCTTTCGCCTGTCCCGGTGGGCGGAATACAAAATCCAGATAATGTAGGACACCATTATTATAGCTGGTATGCAGACGCCAGCCACGGCCGATGCATCCCGCAGCAGGACATGATGCACGCCGAGCAACGTGATCGCGAGCACTGCCCCGCCTGCGACGTATCTTCCGGTGCGACGTTGTTCCTCCTGACAACACATGATAAATATCCAGTTAGCATTTCGGGAATTGCCAACCGCCGCTGCGCCTTTCTTCGGCGTTTCCAGGGCCGGGATTTCGCGAATGGCCGTTTCTCCATCATTCTTCCGACACACTTTGCGCGCCTGTGTACTACTCGGAGGCTCCGCGTTGTAAGCGCGAGAGCAAAGAATATTTCAGGCAAAGTAGAGGGTATACATCAATACAGGGGAAGTAACATAAACGCAGCAAAGTAATGGACGAGGTTCGGTAAAAATTGCTGCTATAAAAGCTGACTTCTCGAGGAAATATACCTCGGTTCGAGACTAAAAGAAAAATACCGCCTTCGTAACTAGGAGGAATAGATTTATGAAGGGTGACTGGGAGGATGGAGTGCCGGGTGGCTCGTTTCAAAGATGGATAAAGTTGCAAGCGTGTCTTTGGGGATAGAATTGAAGTCGAAGGAGGTCGTTTAGGAAGAGGAGCGAGAGGATGTAGACAAATGTGAGTTCGATGTGCCTTGCGGATCGTAACGACCTTTTAATCGCGCTGCTGGCTGAGAACTGTAGGTACCTGCGACTGGGAAGGGTACAGTGAATTTTAAACCGGCAGGAATAATTCATGGGGAGCGGCTAAGGGTGAGGAATCAGGTGGAATTAGATTTCAGGACACCTGTGTCAGCGGGGACGAAATTGAAATGAAGAGAGGCTGCATAAGGGAGGTGAATTTTTATAAACTCCGACGTGAAATCAATAAGATGTACTTGGAGTCAAGTTCTATCAACTGTCGCCTATTGAAAGAGACTTGGAGAAGGGAGCCACCGGAATCAAAGCTGAAGTTTGAAGTATTGGGCAACGTGTTTGAAAGAGGGTCGACTGCGGTTACCAAAGGAGAGGGTAAAATAAAAAGAGACCTCATTTGTACAGATAGCCAGTGAACTGTAAATACATTGATGAGGTCCTCCTACAGACTCGAGCGAATGTTTAACCTGAAATGGAACAAAGCGGGCACGGAAATACGAACGGAAAGAAACAAGGCGCATATTTATGCGATTCTCGGGGGGCGGTCGCAGGATTTCGTTAACCTGGCTCCCTTCTCATCAGCCGCGGGTTCGACGAGATTGCGCGTCAAAGACAAAAAGAGGAGAAAGAGAACACCCACTGGTCACGGGCGGCATTAAATTTTGGATAGCGATCTCGGCCGACGTGACAGCTCCATTTCCATTCGCGCGACGCCGATGCAATTTAACCTGTCGCGAGGCTATTTTGCATTCCGCGTTGCCGTCGCAGGTGGAGTGGTGGAGTCGGGAGCGGGCAGCCGCGGGTATCGCGGGTACCGGCGTTTTCCTATTATTACACATATTCAAATTGAACCACCGCCGCGCCGCCGGATGTAGATAGCCACGACGCAGAAGTGGCCTGTTCCGTGATCTATTTCGCCCGTAAGCCGCATAAACAGGAACCCCCGAGGCGCGAGGCGCAAATACGCGAACGTCCGTACCGTGTGCACTAGGCAGAATCGCCGCGATCCCTTGATAGTCGCGAATCGATCAAACGAATTCTCCGCGATTGCTGGAAAGATCGGCTATCCGATCGATTTCATTGGACACCATATTCTATCGAGTTGGAAGTTATCGCAGGCTGCGTATGAGCGATTTAGTGTCATCGATAAGGTTGCGAAGTTTCCAATCGAACTAACCGTGGTCGTAACAGTATCCAAGGTGTCCCTCGAAGAGGAGGCTTCCGACCTGAGAGGCATGGCCGTGACAATGACATAAAGCACCTTCCCCCGACAGATTTAAATAATCCTCCGCGATAGAGATATTCTGCTGGCTTCGCGAGTAACTTTTCTTCTCGCGCGGGCATAGATCATCGAGATTCCGCTTGCGATTCAATCTTCGAAGCGCTGTCGACTCGGGCGACGACACGAGCCATTGGAAAACGAGAGAAGGCCTCCTCCGGCGCGCATTTTATCGCGCGTCCTATCACTGGCACCACCGGGGTGGGCTTCCTCCACGGGAGCACGTCCTTCGGCGATCCTATTCCCTCAGGAAAAACGCGATACCGGGAATTCCTTCGCGAAATTTACGAGCATAGTTGGCGTTAAATTAAACGTTTACGTCTCCGCGGGGAGTCTGGTTTAATTAGGGGGAGGAAAGGAACGCGAAGCACGACGGCAAGATATAGAAATCGCGGTGGTCTCGATCGTCAACGGTTCGACGTCGTAAAAGCACCAATCCTTGCCCCGTCGTAACGCTCGTCCGCTGAGAAATATAATCGCCCACGCTTCTTAGAACCACACCGACCAGAATGTACACTATAAAAGTCCCGGATAAGGTTATCCCTCGCGAACTTTCATGTGGGTCTCACAACGGGAACTGGTATCACACTATTTCGTCCTCTTCGTCCCGGAATATTTCCGACTCGTTGAGTTTACACGGAGCACGGAGCAACTCGTTCACCGAGCTCCCGATAAACGATCACGGAAGACCTCTCGCGAGAATTTGCCACTTGATCGATCCCCGAGGGTGGGCCCGCGTGCTCCAGCCGTGGAAGCTCCTCGAGCTCGGGCGACAGCGAGGAAAGTGAAATCGCGAGCGATCGGGGGAAGATGTATCGGCAGCGTTTTCAAGAACAGCGCCAGCCGCGCTTTTACAACGCCTCCCGGCACAATATAGCCGGGCAAGCCAGCTAGCATAATAAACGAATAACACGACCGGACCGACACACCCACGTACATAGACGCTCGACTCCTCTCAAACATGGCCAGCTCGCTGCGCGGAGCGGATCGACGATCGAAGGTAGCCGCCTTTGCCAAAATTAGACGATCCTTTCCTTTCGCGTTTCGCGGAATCGCTCGTTATTGCCACCTCGGCTGCCCTCGGGTAAAATTCCTCGATCAACCACGCGCACCGCCGCCGAAAGCGAATTTCCCGGGGCTTGCCTCAACAATTTTTTAATGAACGTCGCGAGCACGACCGCCCGCGGGTGAACTTCGGTCGAAAGTTCCGTTAAAGGTCGTCGAGGTAAGAGTGTTTCTTGGAATTACTTTTATCTTATGGTTTCTTGAATACGGCATGGGGGAGTATTAAGCTGAAAGTCTGATTGAAACTACTGGAGGAGAGTCTGAGTTTTATTTGCTAGTAAAATCCTCCAATTATCTTCCCCGGGTCTCTAGCAGGGACTTCGATTCCATAAATTTGCATATCAACTTTCCAATCAGGGGAAGCAGCTCGGCAAATTAGGTTCGCAGAAATCTGTGGAGGCGGTAGCTTTCTTACAGCTTGTACTCGAAGTGTCCTGTACGAGATCCGACTCCGCGGTTGCGACACGTGCGCCCGGGTTTTGAATCCAAGACAGAAGAAATTGGACAAATTGAAGATCCTCGAGGCACGATCGTAACGTTGACCGTTTCGCGGACCCAACGCCACTTGGGGTACCTGCCGTTACGACTGGTCGTTGTTACAATCCTCTGGTTGAAACGATCTAATGAAGATATAAAAGCGGTCTATGTCGCGCAGCCACAAAACGTTTCACGACCAAATAAAGGACTCCACGAGCCGTTCCATCGGCCCCGGACAATAAGCCTGAGGATATTCGATCAGTTTCTTCCATCTCGGGGCTCGTGCTTACGACATCATCGCCGCGTGGCCGACGATCGCGCGATTATGTTTCCATGTGTCCCCCCGAATCATCGGCTTTTCTTGCCTGTGCGAAAAAAAAGTGGCGAACGAACTGACTTTACGAGCTCTGGCCGACCCTTTAGCTGCGCGTAAAGCGTCGATTCTGTGCCAGGCATACAGATCGATCTTAATGGAGACAAGATCCTGGCGGCGGATTCGGTCCACGTACGATCCAGCTTTTCAATCGTGCCGCGCCAAAATCACCGCTAAACCGTTCTGTTTATGCGCGTCCAAACGACCGCCCGGCGAGATGTCTGCATAAGTGGTGCCCCGGGAGGGCAACCCCTTGGCGGCCTTTAATAAAAAAAAACGAGCACGGCTGACCAGTGGGGATTGTAAACTGGCACAGTGATTCGGGAACTTCTCGCTCGTCTTCCGTTCGCCTCGTTTTTCATCGAGCTTTCGTTGGCTTACGGTTCCTCGCGAAGCTGCGACCTAGTTCCTCCTCCTCGTAAGAATCGATGATCAGGGATTGGTGCACGCGAGTCGTCCGCGAAATTCGGGGTCCCGGCATTTCTGGAACGTGTGGCGCAACGGGGGGTGTGTCTCTTCCGCTGGGAAGTCTTGCGTGTAAACAGAGATTAGTAATCGTTTCAGGTCGACGCGAAACGGAGCGCGAATACGTCCAGAATATGTGCACATCTTGCTCGAGATGTTGTGTAAACACTTGCAGGCATAGTGCATGATGGAAACGAACGCGCCAGGTGTTTGGTTGCTCCTTTTTCTTCTTCGTATGTGAGTCAGCGCTGAGCGATTGAGTCATCGGTACGCTACGAATGACCGTAGGTGTGTCTATAATAAGATTCGAGTGCAACTTACTCCGGTCCGAATTCATTGATGGCCGACGCCCACTTGCTTCGTTCTTGCTCGGTTTCACGGCGACTTGCCGCTCGCTCGTGAACCAAGAAAAGCGCTGACCTTTCGAGGATGAAGCGAATTGTGCCAACAATGCCTCTAGTATTTTGATAATTGGTCTCTCGACGTCGACCAAGGAAACACCGTCGGAACCGCAGGCGACAGAGGAGCTTGAAAAACTTTTAATTGCGCGCTCACCGCGAGCGTACATACGCGAATTGCCTGGTCCGGGGGAGCCAGGCATCGGCGAATTAAAAACGCAATATCCAGGCTCTCTGTTTATAATTCCTTGGACAAAGCCACCCCCTCGCGGAAGTAGCTACTGTGCAGCGTCAAAATCGTCCCTCTGACAGGCTTCCGTGGGCGTCGCGTAATCTCCCTCTTTTTCAGCTTATTCGAGCTCGGAAAGGCAGAAGATCTGTTTACTCGGGTTTATGGCGCGGGAAGCCTGCGAAAAATCGCTGGGTGGAGGCATCTGTGACATTTCAATGTCATCCTCGTCTTCCCTCCTCACGCAACGTTGTATTTATTAGCACCCTGACGCGGAAGCTTGCTTTGTGATTCACAAGGGTAGACAAGATTTATCGATGACTTGCAGCTTGCAGTATAGAATTCTAACATAAGATATCCAGCCAAGCAGACAGTCACGTCTATGTCCAGAGATACTTCCTTCTCACACTGCAAATAGAAGATGAGACAGATGTAAGTCAACAGGGGAATTATCCCTGCAATTTGAATCATACGATCTCTGCCTACCGGATCGAAAGGGGTCGCGGGGAAAACAGCGTCATTAACCATCTTATGACGTCGATTGCGAGCACAGTGGAGGCATATCCTTGGACACAACAGTCCTTCGGAGATAGTGGACTGTAATTAGTTAACGAACCCCGCGGTCGTTTCGTTCGTTTTCCGATCGAAGCCCCGGAGGGCGCGTAAATACGGGACGGATCCGATTCCATCTGCGTTTTCTTGCCAGTCGACGGGAATGCATGAATATTAATTGGCATTCTTGAACTCGCGATAATTGATTCCCAGCGAGCTCTTCGCCCGATATTGCGGAAGCTCGCGCGGCCGAAGGAAAGATTCCTTCTCCCTTTGCTTCTGAGAGGTTACAAATGAATAGCACGGGTGATTTCAGACATTTCTCCTGACATTTTGGCCGTGTACGCCAACCCCAGGAGCTGCAATAAATTCTAATGCACCGGCTAATCGAGATTTAACTTCGCGAGCGTGTAAAAAGAATTTCGCAGAGGTGATGACGAATTGGTGAGCCGACCTTTCCCTCGATGCACAAGCTTCCTTTCTTCGCCACGGTGTCGAAGCTGTCTCCGCTGCGACCACGTTCGTGAATAATGTCCCCTTCGCATTGTTTCACTCGGTGGAGATTCATTCTCGAGGAATACATACTCGCGGAGGGAACTGGGTTGGATGCCTGTTTTTTGTCAGTCGTCACCTCGTAAAACTGAAATTACGACACGAGCCGGATGTTCCGGTACACCGAAGACTCGTGCACGCCTCGAAATATGAATCACGATGCTTTTCGCAGCGTCCTAGGAAGACTCGTGCTTGCTGGGATAGTTCCGTTACGCTTTCGAGGAAGTTTAGTCTGCTGCAAAAGGCAAATATTTGCTTCTAGCATAACTGTATGTGCTTCTGTGTACAACAGCGAAGGTTGAAAATATATATTTTTCTAATTTGTGTTTGCTCGTTCGTTTAGAAGGCGCCGCTGATGGCCTGCTGGATCGACGGGGCTTTGGATGCAGCAGGAGGATTTAGAGGGCGCCACTTGACTGGTGAGTGCTCAATGCGTTGGTAATTTTATCTTTAGATTGTTTTTATTAATATTACTATGTGCAATCATCGGAAGACTACACTGTAACTGGAGTAAAATTCTATGGGAAGATTTCTAGAAATATTCGAGTCTCTTAGCCTGTGCAGAATTCTGTGTTATCTTCCACCAACAAGAAAGAAAATCTTATTAAGAGCTACTCTCAAAGCAAACGACAGAATTTACTGAAATTTAAAGAATTCTTTAGATCTTGTTTGCAACGAATCACACAAATTCCTATCAGCTTTTCAAATAGGATAATACAGTATTATCTGAAGGCGTCGATAAGCGGGTATCGTACTGTTCCGCCACCCACTGGCCGCAGCCAGAATACAACACTCTGACTTGCTCGATAAAAGCCGGTAACTCATAGAATCTTCATTTCGTTTCGTATAATTCACTAGTGTGCCATCGCAGCTGTCTTCATTCTTAAACTTTCTCTCCGATTTCCCTTCAATCTCATTCTCTGAATTTCATTAAGGCCCCCTTTCAATAATACTGCAGCTCTCTCGTAGTCTACACTTAGTTTCTCATAAAAAAAAAAAACAGAAACGAATAAAAACGAATTTACGATTATCCGACAGAAATGTTTAAAATTCTCCGCGACTTTACCTCTCCACGTGGAGGCCGTTAAGAGATTCCAAGCATAACCGCGATCGCTATATTCCTCGAAGGACGATTATCCCGGCGCAGAAAAAGGGCGCGTGAGCCACAGCTCGCAGCGAGATCGGGCTTACATAAACCTTCAATTAACGTGGCTGCTGGAGGGCTGGAAAATCGGTGTCCCGCAATGAAAACCCGATATCCTTGAAGCGGTGTTCGCAGGCGGAGCCTGTATCATTATCAACACCGTTATAACGACGACAATTATTTTCTTTCCCCCGGTGCCTGTTTCCACCGACGACACGCTCGAGAAGCCGATCCACGAGAAAGCTGCTTGGATCAGAGACCACCGGGAGGGATCAAAGCTGCTTCACCGTCATCCTTCGTTGATCGCGTCCCCCCTCGATCGAGTCTCTTTGAAAAAACTTCGGAAACTAAATTCCCCCGATGCGTAGGCAAAAGGGAGCAGCCGTGTCTCGTTCTTCTTATTCACGTGCCCGGTTGGAAACTTTATTAACGATTCGAGAGAAAATCACTCGGCGATCCTTGTTTCCACTTCCGAAGGGGGAGAGTTGAAATTAATAGAATTTTAAATCCCATCGCGATTGTAGTGTCTGGGGGCAGGATGGAGCAGCTTGTTGGACGCTGTTAATTCGATTGCACGCCAATGTTCTCGAATCCCATGAACAGAAAGCGACGCGTGTTACGCGCTGAATCGTCCGCCAGCGATCATCAATCTTTTCCCCGTCTTCGCGCGCTCCTGCCCCCGGTGAAATATTATCGGGGCGAATTTTCGCGTCTCCCACCCCTTTTTTCGCGCCTCGGCTGAACGATGCGAGCTGTCGCCTCTGCTCTTCGCCCCGGGCGTAGCCGCGCTTCCAAGTGTACTCCAAACTGTCAACGCGGATCCATCCGATGGCCGGTTAACTCGCTCGTACAGACCGTAAAAAATTACGAGATTCCCCGCTGTGAAAGTGCGATCCACTCGCGCGTTTCCTCTTCTACGCGCGTTCCCCGAGCCGCGACCCACTTTCCGCGGCATCGGCCCGCCAGCGAAATCTAGACAGACGATTCCTCTCGCGAAAATAAACCGACAGAGATCTCGCTGGTACTCGAGGGATTCTGATGGATGCTTAAGTGTCTGAAACACTCGGTGAACACGGAGGGAAGGATTCCAATCGATAGGCAGTAGTTTAGGGGAGAAACGGTAACTTTACGGAAGCTTCTTCGAAAGTATTTGGCGAGGGTGGGGGCGGGGTTGAGTGCTCCTCCAAGCTCGATATTCGCGCGACAGAAGTTTATCACCCTCCCCCTGGAAAGCTGGAGAAGAAGCACGGCTGGGGACGACACAGCGACATCACGCGATCTTAATTAACAATGTACTCCAATTTGCTGGTTAGAAAGGCGCCGCGTCGAACGGACCCCGGCAAGGGGCGCGAAATTTATGGGGCCGTCTGCGCGCAACTTCAAAAGCCAACTCTCCTTGATATAAATCAGCGACGGCAGGGGGAGGAGGGCGAAAGGAACGGAGGCGAGGCGGAACGAAGATGTACGGCCGTCATTGTTTCGGCGTTCATGGTGCAGGATGAATAGATCGGGCCCCTGAATGAAGGTTAATCCTTATTCATAATCGGCCACGCAAGCGGCGCGCGCGTGAACTCACGCACGATCTTGGGGGACACCCGTCTGCGACCATTCACCCGTTAATTCTCTCTTTCTTTTGCCTTTCTGATACCTGAATGCAGCCGGAAGCCCTTTCACGCGTCCTGATTTCGCCGTTTCAATGACACCACGACTCTCCAGGGCCGCTCTCGCCTTTTTGAATCTTCGCCCGTCTCTCTCTCTGGCGACCCTTTAGCGACCATTCGCCAGCTGAACGGCGTAGCGCTCCGATCTTTGGCATAGATCGTGGGTCTGGGCACCGGGACACGTGGATCGAGGGATTCCAAGGTACCCTGGGATTATTTCGGGGCGGTGAACATCGATTCAGTTCCACTAATGCTTGTATCGTTCAATGGATAGCGAAGGCTCTATTATTCGAACGGCTGTTATCCGAATGTACCAGTGTTCCAACTTCCTGCCATTCGTGTGATTTTTATTGTACGACTTAGTACCCTGTCTTTCGTCGAAATGGAAAGTTCTGAGGGTGTATTATCCACTTTTCGAAGCCTTGTTCTAGCAGAAGGTATTCATTATGCACGGACGTTTGTCGGCCCACGAAAGAATCGACGACGAGCGGATTGCAGCTGATGCTTCTGCAGCTGCTCCTAGTTGGATCGAAGGTTCTCTTCTCGGAAATCTAGAGCAGCGCGATCGCGAAGGCGTACCGAAACATACAATTCAGCAGTGGGTGTGCACGTAAGGCACGGTTAGAGCTCGGTTTACGTTTTAAGAACATCCAGGATGAACTCCGTTTCTCGGATCGCTGCACTCAGCAGCCGCGTAAACATCGGCCTGCAGCTGCAGCTTGTAATCCTTTCTTCGTAACCTCGTAACCGTACCGCGTGTTACACGGCACCTTGGTATCTTTGTTTCTCCTCTCGGTTCAGCGAAGCTACGGTTCACGAGATTGTAACTAGTTGTTGAAAGACTCTTCTGTCCCGGCTTGTATCCCGAATTAAAGAACCTTGAAGTTCCTTGAGGTCAGGCGATATTTCATTTGAATTTTCGTCGGTGCGCTCCGGAATGGTCCTGCAATGAAGATGGTGATCAAGGTGGTTGATTGTTCTCGTCGGACTCGAAAATAACTGTGACGCAACGCGTCGAAGAACAATAATGCTCTGCCAGCGCACAATCGTCCCCATTGTCTCGCGGAAAACACGCTTACCCGGCGTCATTTCTATCTTCCTGGCTTTAATTAGCAGGTAATATACGCAGACGCGATTTCCAGCCTCAAACGAGTCGTTGTGGGCCTGATCGAAAGACGCAATACAGACTGCGTGCCGCATATTACTTGGCAATAGCAGAGAAACGCTGATTCGTGGTTCGAATTAGCATGAGCTGATTAAAGTTAGAGGTTGCCGAACATCATCTAGTGCGAACAAGAAAGTATCTGTTCCCTCGCATTTTATATCCTTTTGCTTCGACGATCGTATCGCAGATTGCTTTGATCAATTATAGAGCCCTGAGGAATCAAAGTCACCGACGTTGGCAAGCGATGAACAAATCTCCGTTGATCTGTCTCGAATCGCGATAGCAGGGAACGATATCGTGTACGACGCACGTGGTGCAAATAGATAATAAAAGCAGGGGATAAGTATCCGAGGATAGGCGACTGACCGGCGTCGGGTGTAACTGCAGCCTACACTGTTTATCTTCTGTCAACTCGTCAACTGCCGATAGGAAAGCTTGCACGGGGTTTCAAAGTCTCCCAGCGATGGCCTCGATGCGCCCAGCTCGTTCCCAACGCGCGAACGAACTCTCGAATCCCCTCGAATGTCAGTGGAAATCCGTCTTTCAATATTTCCCAATAGTCTACGCGTCTAGAATCCTCTAACACGATTTTCAAGATCCGTGTGGGATTCTAATTGCCAGCAGACTTCACGAATTTTCAAGTTCCGCGAAGCTGCGGAGTCCTAAAGTTCACGAGGACGGTTTGGAGCACCAAGATTTATCAGCAGGCTCGAATCTTTCAATTGAAACTCGAGCGATGTTCGGAGTCACGATTAACTTGTTCGATGACTCGCCAGAAGAAGGAACCAGCATCCATCGCTGGTATTAAGCGTATCGTCTTCGAAGTGAAGGGCGCTGTTAAGTATCACGATGCTCGTCGGGCCCGATGCGGCGTCGCGTTGGCGTCGGGGCCCGAAACAGGCATCGCTATCTCGTCTAACGCCCACCACGGTTATTTCCTTTCTCCCACGTGTCAATTAGTATTCCCAGGGATTTTCGTTGCAGCGATTTTTACGAAATCCAAACGTCGCTCTCTGTATTCGGAGAGACGTACGATTATGGGTACCAAGTACGCCCTCGTTGGAACTTCCTTATGTTCCTGAAACGGTCGTTAAGAAAAATTATACGGCGAGGCGGGTAACGTAAAGACGTCCGGAGGGGCGTTTCGCTCATTCGAGACGATTACAGCAGACATTATTCTCGTCCAAATCGCCGGAGGAATAGTTCATTAAGCAACAAAAGTGGAGACGTTTATTGTTGCACGGCAAACACGCGAGTGTCGCGGGAGCAAACAAGAACTGGGCGGCATTAGTCATCGAAGCGAAGCAGCGGGACGCGCGGATTTCGTGGTCATCGAGACCCGTAATAAACGAAACGCACCCTGCTGCTTTGCTGGTGACCCTAGTCGAGGACAGGAGACACCCTCTGGTATCGGATATCTCATAGATCATTGAACAAGTCATGACTGTGAGAGCGATCGTAATCCTCCGTTAAACAAAGGATATTCTATTTAGAGAGTTTCACGCCGTAGGCGATAATTAATCGCTGGAGACACTTGCCGTCGCATGCGAATCACTTCAGCCGAGTACTTGGTCGACATTCGCGTTTGCGTGTGGCGTTCACGAACGATATTTACTGGAGAAAAAAGTTTAGCAACGATTACGCTACGACCTTCCACCTCGCAACTGTGCTGAAAGCAGTTTCCAGCATTCGAGCATCCTCGACGCTTTATCATTACATATTCCCTCAAGCTGTTTCCGCCCCTACGATTGTCGCAGGATGTTGATGGCCCCGCGGACGAGCAAAGAAATATATACGCGGGCGAATTTCTCACGGAGAATGCGAGCACGTTGCCATCTGTTTCTCGGCGTGTCGACGATCAGCGCGCGCGCTCGCCCAACCGAGGGGTAAACAGCCCCACGAGGTTTTCCCTCCACGGAATCCCCGTGGCGTCCCAAAGCGCGTGTTCGCAACATTACGCCAGAGACTCTTCCATATCCAGCCTGTGCCCCACGAATTGGCCCCGTTCGTTCATCCCGCGAAATTGCAAGAGTAATCCCCGGGCCGTCGCTGCCTTGGCATTTACATAAAAATAATTAAACGGCTCGTTGTGCATCGCCCTTCGCCCTCCCCCGAAACCGCGGTAGAATCCATTCGTCGGTACCACGCTCGTAAGGACGACGGATTGCACGAGATCGAAGCATGCAAATCCACTAGCAGGGACTTTTATAAAATTGTAATGTATGTAGATAGACCCCCGGCTTTTGCCTTTTCCTGCCCATGAATTTTAATGGCCGCGCGACTGCTGCTTCCCTGGATGATTTTTACGAAGACGGTTGCTGGGTGGAAGCTTGTTTGATCGGAGATTGCCGAGGGACAGGTGTTCTCCTAACGGGGATCGCTTGCCCGAGGACTTTCTGGTGGTACGATGATTTCTGCTGATTGTTTAACCCTACGCATCCTGCGTGCAGTCTGTAACAAGGCGAAAGGGCGGGCACAGAGGATCACTATCGCAATCGATGGTTCTTCGATCGAATTTCGCCTTGGCGAGCAGCCGCGCCGACTCGTTTCGCGATCGACGCTTCATTAATAATTCATATTAGAAGCCCGATGCATCTCCATCTGCCTCTGTCGCGGTTACGCGCCCCCGCGATCGATCCGTCCATCCCCGAAAGCAAGCAACGCCACAAAGGACCTTCGTATCCGACGTTTTATTCTGTCTCATCCGACCCAGTCGTCATTACCCCCGAAGCCCTATTACGGGGGCGGCCGTCTCGATTGGATACCCCGAGAACGATGTCATCGAGAGATGAAAGGGGGGAAAAAATATCGGGAAGACTATGGGGCTCGTGGCAGCTTCCCTTCGCCGCGACTGAGCCGTGCGACTCTTTATCAAAAACAAGCGGAGAAGGAGGGATGGCCCGTGGCCTGGGGTGAGCAGGAAGGGAAGAGACACTACGGGGGGATGTTTCGGTTTGCTCGGCATTGCTGGAGGAAAGACGGTCGGAGGACAGAGGGACAGGAGTCAGGAAAGGATCCGGCCTGCATGGTACGCCCAGTGGGGTGGCGCGGAGCCTCGTGCACCCCGCATAGACACGTGTTACGCGGAGGAGACGCGTGAAAGCATCCATCAGGACCAGCATGGTGCACCGCGAGCATGGTACGCAGCTGCTGATCTCCGCTCTACCATGTCGAAGCCCGTTTCGCTGGCTGGCCAAGCTGCCGGTGAATTCGACCTGGCCCCACGAGGGTGGATGTTTGCGAGCGGTACCCGAGGGTTACCTCGAGCACGGGGGACAAAAGGGACGAAGGAACGACACGGTATTCCGGTGGATAACTTTGGATCACGTTAGATGAACTCGATCGGGGTGGCCACGCACCCGGAACCGACGGGGATCGAAGCCTCGGTGCTCCTGCAAGACATTTTTCTTAACCCCCTAGCGCTCGCGCGGCAGTTTTGATCGATATCTTTAATTTTTGCTCGCTGACTAGCTTCATTTTCCTCCCAGCTCCAATGCAGACGAAGATGTAACGACGCGGAACGATGATTATCGATTAGGCACGGCTCTGTTCGTCGCAAAAGACTGAGGAGAATCTCTATCAAGCTGCAGGCTGCACTTCGATTTCTCATGGATATCGAGACGATCCCGCGAAGGGATAAAGGGACGAATATCGATTCAGATGCCGCCTTTTTTGTCCTGCGCTTACACTTTCAGGTTTCCACTTTCCATGCATCTTGTAACGAGTGGAAGCGCTTGTTCGGGGGCCAAATTCATTCCCCACGACCGCACACTCGCCGGAAAAACGATCCTGTTAATATTAACGGTGAGCGAGGGTGGTCGATGCTCCGCGAGTTTCAAAGTTTTAGCGACAGTGGGGAACAGGGAGCGTTACGTTCGAGGGATCAAGTCAGCTATTTCCAAGGTAGAACCGCACTTTATTCGGTCCCTCCTTTTTCGCACGTCTCCTCTAATTGAGTCTGTATTGAACGGTAGCAGAAAAATACCAAATTGAATTTCGTTGATCGATCGCCACTGTGAGCCACGATATTATAGACGCTAGATTCCCTGCAGAGCTGTTTAAACAGTGATCCGTGGACAAATTCGCAAGGGACCCCGAGGCATTTGAAAGGAACTCGGTGTGCTGGCAGAATCTGTAGGCACGCGAGCACCGGGGCGGATATTTTGGAAAATTCCGAAGCCCGCACGGTGCATCTGATAATCTGGTATCTGCTCATCGTGCACCGACTAAGGGTGCATTGTGCGCATCGTGCACGAGGGGTTTGTGTATTAAGTGCGCGTCCCCGTATAGCTCATTCTGCGATGGGATCGTGATCGTAGATAGGACCTGCCGCGATCGCGATAGGGAACCTGCGTCACTCGTTTTCCTCCATTCATTATACAAACGCGAACGGTTTGCCGGAACTCGCTTAGAGCTCTGTTCCGTCTTCTCGCGCCGCGCGCCGGGACGATCAACAATCTCGATGAGTCTAACGATGATGGAACGGAACTCGTCGATGTGATTCATCGCGATATCTGCGATTTATCTTGCACGGTATGCCTCCTAGGCGCGTTCAACGCCCCGCGATGGAGCTAAATTGCGAACTGTTCCTGGCGCGATAACACTCGCGGGAGTCCCTTGACGGATTTAACGTTAACGCCGCGGCGTTGAAATACAAATGAACCCTTGAGCAGGGCAAATATATCCACTTTCAACGACGAGTGCTCGAATACGAAGCTAGAGACTAACGTTACATAGGTTATTTGAAGTAATAATTACATACTGGGTGGAGCAATTTAAAGGCCTGCGAGGGATCGTTAAGGGGCTGAAATATGGGCTGTCGAGGAAAGAGTTAATGCAGATATGTAAATGCGCGAGATAGGATCTGAAATAGAGGCGGGTTTATGGACGATGTGCAGGTTACGCGCTCGATCTTCGGTGTTAAAAGAAGCCAGAACTCTGTATAAACACCAGTTTAAAATATTCCAGGGATTACCTATTAAAGGTATTGTGTGTAGCTTAAATTTGCTTACTGCACCGTCGCATCTGACGTACGCATCGTGTTCTGCCCCTTCCCCAAATATTTACACTTTCACGCGACGATACCGTCATTACTCATCAGCAATGGCTGCGACTCGTTCATGGTTCGTCAATCTCTCTCTCGTTCGTCGCACGTGCTGCTCCCGATATCAAAAACTACACGCGGACGTAGACAAATGAAATTCATTCAGCAGCCAGCGCGCTAATTCCCCGATCCAAACGATACCCTGATGAACGTTCGAATGGAATCGTCGCTGTCCGAATGGTTTCGCCATTTCCACCCAGCTGCGGATGCCCGGCGCAGATATCCCCCAATAAAACACCCATTTCGGGGAACCAGCCGATTCAGCGATCCCGACGGATGCTACGCAATCGTTTCCTCTTTCCGGGGCATCGCGCGATCTTCGCTCTCCGTTTTCTTCGAGTTATCGGCACCGGACGGCTTCCTAAGATACACGTGTCGAAACTCGCGCGATCGATTCGTCGTTTATCGTCGATCCGAGGGGCGAGGGGGTGGTTTATCGGCGCGGCTCGCCCCGCAATGAACCCGAAAGAGGCAAGGCGCCAGTTTCGCGCGCGCAATAATACGCGGAATGACGAGGCAGTCTCGCGGGACAATCGTACATGTTCCGTCGAGTGTCGAAACGCAATTCATCATGTTAGCCGCCGCGGAGGAGCGGAAAGACCAGGGAAAAGAGAGCGGATAGAGAGAGGGCGAAGAATAGATAGCGGCAACGAAGGGGGAGGGTAAGGAGCGTGGCCGAGAAGAAGGGGGAAACGGGGGAGAAAGGGAGAGAAAGAGAGCAGGGGGTAGAAAGAGCTCGTGGAGAAAGGAAACGAAGGGAGAGAAAAGGGAAACGGCCCCAGGGCCTGTCGGTACCCCTGCACGCACTCGACGCATCAATCTTCTTCGCCAACAATGTTCGCGTAAATTACCCTCATCGATATCAAAGTGACGAGGGTGGTGGAGCTGGTGTTGCAGGCGATGGTGGAGGGCGGAAGAGGTCAGCCCTTATCTCGCGCCAGTCAGAAAATTGAGTTTACAAAGATCCCTTCGCGCGCTGGAGGCCTCTTACCATCTCGTCGAACGTCATTCGCACGACGCCGCGCCTCGTCCGTAAAAATTCAGCTGCTCGTGGTATCGACTCCGGGGCCTCCTTTGTTTCTCTCGACGCCGTCTCGGTAGGTATGCTCGACAACATTTCGCCGAGACAAAATGTCTGCGGGGAGGTAGCCGCCTCGAGAAGCGGCGAGCCCCGACACCGAGAAAAATCGCGGAAAATATGCAAAGGAACGGGGCGGCGGTGCACGCGAAGCAGGAAGCGTGCAGGCGGTATCTTGGAAGGACGTGTATGCACTCCCTGACCACCAACCGCACTCTCCGAACGGGCAGTGTGCAATCGGCCCATAAATTGCCGGTGATAGGAGCGCTAGTGGCAGGCTGCTTCCGATGTGTACACCGGTCGGGTCTGAAACACGGCCTTAAATTTCCTTCGGACGCCTTTAAACAAGCCGAGAGAGGAAAAGCCGCTCGGCTGTACGGGGTGCCGGGAGATTATCCCGCGAAACTTTCCACCAGCCTCGTCGTTAGACGATACTCGGCTTAATGTACCGTTATGATCTTTACGGTCGTCGTTTATTGCCCATTACGATTGAGTTTTCACGCCGAAGCTGTGCTCGGTCGGCGAATCGTCTGCGACAACTTCCTGCCTCGAGTTTCCTCCTCTCCACGCGTTTAATAAGTCAATCGAACGGAGGAGTTATGCCCTCGTAATTATCCGAGGTGGCCTTCCGTTTGGATTATCGGCGGAACAGCGGGGCGCAAAGAAAGCGCTCATTAATCGTACCTCTTCCTGGCGCGTGTACTTTTCCACTTTTCCACTTTTAATTACACCGTAGCCGCGTTGATTCCCACTTCCGTCCGGTCCTCGCGAGCCGTCTCTAACGGTAATGAAAATCTCCAGCTAACAGAACCGTCGGGGACGAGTTAAGCGAATTTGCAGTAATCGCGAAGGCGTTCGCCACCCCCCCCCCCCGGGGGTTCTTCTAATTAACGAAGCTTATTTTAATCATCCACGATCAGCCACCGGGCCCTCTCGACTGCGTAATAATCGCGTTCATTGGAAAAACGTCCGTGCCCGTCTGTTGCTCGGAAGCGAGTCAACCGCCGGCACGATAAATTCCATCGTTCCGTTGGAGCAATCAACCCGATAAAACGTTAAATCGCGTAATCGCCGTGTAGCGAAATTAATCGGCCCCATAAACGACGTCGGTTTTTCGCGTAATTATCGGCCGCCCGAAGAGATATTATCTTTCATTTTCGCGAGAACGCCGTGCCGGAGCGGTATCGCCTGATGGATCGTCGCGATGATAAAGATACGGGGTAAATTGCTATTAGAAAAAGTCCTTGTCGTGGAAAGGCCGACCGGTCGGAACCTGGCCGTGCGTTTAAGTGCACGCGACAGAATGCATAATACGCATAGATGGCCGTCGATAAAGCGACACGACCGCGATCCACCAGGTCCCGGTCTATGAGCTTCGAAGGGCTGCGCGCGAGATTGTAGCGGGGAACGGTAACGACGAGCCTGCTCCTTCGAACGGGAGCCGTGTTAATTTTCCTCCGTCGTGGCCCCCGTTTCGGATCAGTATGATCGACGACGCGTTCCTCCCATGGGTCCTTGTATTTATGGGGCTCGAGATTAGCTCGCGGGACCCCGGCGTTAACCTTTCCGCCGACCGACGACGAGGAAGCGACTTTTATAGCTTCGCGACGTAATCGAAAAGCCTTATCGTCAACACTGCCGCATGAATAACTTTATTCCATCGTGTTCTCCTCTCTTTTTTTCCCCATTTTACGTTGTTGTCGGACAGCGATTCCACGCTGCCCGTCTTCCCCCCCCCCCCCCTCCCCCCGGGTGTAAATATTTTACAGGTTGTCTGAAGGTTGTCGGTGTAAATTTAACTCGTCGTTGGAGCACGCGAGTAGAAACAAACAGGACGCCGAGTTAATAGCGTGCGAGATATAAAAGACTTCTTTTTATGAGAGTGCAGTATGTCTTCTTCGAATCGGTTTGTACTGCGCAGCAGGTGCTGGACGCTTTAGTGTATCATTCAGTAAAGCACCCCAGATTCGAATAATGCACCGATTCCTGCCAGCTAATGGTAAATATTTCCTGTCGTTCCCGAAACGTTTCCCATGATATCCCAGCCCTTGCATCGCTGAGGCATGACTCACGTTTCCAAAGACCTTGCCCTGCGTTATCGCACACTCCGCTACTTTGAAGTCCCTTAAAAGACCTTGTACAATTCTGGTTATCGTAAAGCTTGCGTACCTACACGTTATTACGTAGCCTGCAACTGTGCAATAAAGATGCGTCTCTATCTTGACAATCCCCCTCGGCAGTGCTACCCATCGGTCGCAACATCTTCTCCTCCTCGTTCAATTATTTCACCGTTCAATTAGCCAAACAAAACCGGACCCGGGCTCGATTACCTTTTGCAATTCATAAAGCAGATAAAGTGGAGGGGATGGGCAGTTGCATTATCGGACGGTCCCCGTGGCGCATTATTTTCGAGATACGATCTGGAAAGCGGGCACGAGCGATTCCCTTAATGAGTAACGGTCGATCGAGCAATGATTCCGCGGGATTTCGAAATCGCCCGAGCAACGCGGATCAAACCGTCTGGCCGGTCAGCCCTTCGGCCGTAGACAACGGTCGGGGGGTAGATAAAATCTGTATTACGTTGAGGGGGCACGCGTGTGCGAACCTATTAACGTGTACGCGTTGCGTCGCGACGCGACCGAGAGCCGGCGCACCCGCGGATCCACGTGATTTACGCGGGGCCAGGGCTGCTCCGAATTCCAAAGCTTCCTATTAACCGGCGTCGCGCGTGCTCGTAACGAATTTTGAAAAACGATTTTATCGGCCAGACTCGATTGCAGCCACGCGATATTTCAGCCGCCGGGGGACAGCCGCGTAATTGCCGCATACATCCTCCGCCCTTCGACCCCTAATTTCGCTATAAGTTTCGCGTTAAGACGGGGGAAAAAACCCAGCCACCGACAAACAATTCCTCCCCCTTTTTGCTGCGCTCAGCCGCCATCGTCACGGACGCTAAGGACATTTTAATTGACGAGACACGGCGCCCGGGCATAAATTCCCAATTTTCGCCGCGGCGAAGAAGTTTAATTGGCGCCGTCCGAAACTTTTAAAGCGTTTCCGCCCGTCGGCTTGGTACAGCGTCTTCCTCGTCCTGGCCGGAGAGAAGCGGCATCGCGGTAAAAACCAGCCAGTGCGGCGGTTTTTACTCGACCTGGATGCTCCGCGATGGGACGTCGCTTAAATCAATTTCTCGTTCGCGGATTCTGAACGCGCGACCAACTTTCGGACGTTCCAGAAACTTTGGGAAAGATGGTGTTTGCGCGAGCACGGCGCAATTAATAATCAGAGGGCTGGCTATAAATAATTCCGTGAAATGGTATCGCGTTGTTTTCCCAGCGTGGCGATCCATTAATTAGGAAACGACCAGGGCTCGTCCCTCTCGAGTTCTTTTTCCCCGCGAATTTCTGCGCGAACGTGTGGAATCGGGGGAAATCGGCAGGAACGAAGGGATCGAGAGAATTCGCGGTAACGAAAGCTAAGGATGGTTTACAGAACCACCGTCTGCCGGCGGATCTGGCTTCGTCGAACGGTATCTTGCTCCACACTGTTAATCTCGCGAGCATAACGCGACCATAAATTACCCGCAGCAGCTGCCCGCTCTACCTGCAAACGCGTTCTAGGAGCAGGTCTCCGCGTCGATTCCGTGGATGGTTTATGGGCTCGATCCCGTGTACTGTTACCTTGATTCTCGGTCATTATCATCGTCGACCTTCGCGCGATCGGGAGCTATCTCGATGAACCGCGCCGCGCCGCGGCAACCGAGGCCAGGAAGTTCGCTCGGCTTGAAAACACATAGGTAGTCGGAGATGGTAATTCCGCGATACCAGATCGTTCGCCTGCGCAAAACCGTATTTATTCTGCCAATAATCACAAGCGCAAGGGCGCGACTGTATATTTTCTCGCAGACTCCACTCGCGCATTGTATCTTCCCGGAAGCACCGCGGAGCATTCTGCTTCCAGGACTCCGCGATCCTCTCGATTCTTACCTAAAGTATTTCTACGAACGAAAGGTCCAAGGGGGACCGCCTGAAGAATGGGACAGTCGCGGTATACACGCGGTCAAATTTACGTTTCATGGAATGCGTGAGAAAACTCTTGACCTTTCCAAGTTCCGTGAACGTACATTCTTATTCAAACGTTCCGGATCGTTCGTTAGTATTCTCCGAACAGAGTAGATCTTTATACAGTATCCTCTTGCTTGGTGAATCCCAAAATAGGATAACGAACAACCCTGCAATCCGCCGTATTTTATTTTAAAAATGCGCGCTGGTGTGTCGGTGACGAAGAACGGAGCCGGAATCGAAAAGAAAAGGGGAAGAGGAGCGCGAGTTCCCACGGAAAGAGACAGAGTGTTCCACGCAAGGTACCGTTGCACTTCCGGCAAGGAGGCCCGTAGCGGGAGCGAGCACGTGGTCGCGATTCCACCCCGTGGGGGTGAAGAGCGTCGCGACGAAGGTCGCTGCGAAGAAGGGAGAAAGCCAGGTGGTTGAATAAGGGAGGGAGCAGCGAGTAAGTGCGCGCGCAACGACGCGCCACGCTTCTCCCAGCCGCCCGACGGGTGGCCGCGTGGTCGGCCCGCTTCAGTAACTCCGAAACCTTCGAGCGAGTGAGTCACGTCCGACTTCGAACCCGACGAACGACCGAGACGCGCCAAAACGTACCTTATACACGCGTATTTCGAGGCTCCCACGACTTCTCCGGTCGTAGACACTCTGCTGGCAAATGTACTCTCTCTGTTATCGAAAGATGATCGAGCGTATCGAGAAGATTTTCTACCAGTGAACGTTCCGCGCGTTGTTTACAAACACTTTAAACGCGCGTGCTTCGTGCAGATTACGATTTTTCACGGAGTTTCTGAGACATCTAACAGACAGGTTTTCGCGTGGAAAGATCAGGTCGATCGGCTAACTGTTCCAGCGAAGTGAATTTCGCCCATGTTACACAGTTGACTCTTGTTTACATACAGCTTAGGCCCGCGACCTGTGATCTTGTCCGATTCTCCAAGTTTTTCGATAACGAGGACGGCTTCGACCGACGGAATAGCACGCGAGTGAGTGAATTCCGCGTGTGATATTTGTACACCGACCGCGGAAACGCTTCTTCGGTGTCCACTCGGAGAAACTACTGTCGCTATGAAGGCGATTCGCTTGGCGACGATCCTCGCGACGATCGCGGTCGCTGTGCTCTCAGAGCCGAGCAATTCGGTGCGCCAGCGAGTGACGGTCCTCAAGTGTTGCCGGCACAAGGAAGAGCTGGTGAAGAAGTCGGACGGCGATCCGAACGCGTCGACCCGGTGCGAGGCCGCCAAGAACGAGTGGAAACCCTTCATCTACTCGCCGTCGCAGCAGATGATGCTGATGTATCCGCCTTCGGAGTGGGACGTGGTCGAGGGACGGAAGCCAGAGTGCGGGGACAACTCAGTGTTGACCTATGTGCCCTACAGAAGCACGAATCCCATCGTCCTCCTTGACGACGGGCACGCGATCCTCGACGTTCACGCGGACGAGAATTTCGAACCGAGCGAGTACTGTGCCGATGCGAACGCTTTCTTCGTTTGCGTGCGCAAGAGAATGGAGGGAAATCACGCGGCTGCAACTATGAGGCCACGGGTACGGCGGTGCTGTGGCGAGGATGCCGCTTTCCACGAAGAAATGTGAGTTCTTGAATGAAAATCAATGAGAACCTCCAATTCCTCGCTCGATTTCGTTGAGAAAGTTTCGGAGGTTTCGAATAACCGTGCGTTCGCATTGTGGATTAATTTCGAAGAATGAAGGTTCGGGTAGGGGAGTGTATCAGTTACAATGGCTTACCCAAATCCTGCAGAGGATAGACCCTGTTCGAACATTAGACTTAAGGAGAGGGAAGCTATAGGCTTAGGTAGCTCAATTGGCGGAGCATTCGTCTAGAAAACGAAAGATCCGGGTCCGAATACCGGTTTCGTAATATTCCATCGTCGAGTGTACAGTGGGACTCGGGGCAAAACACACAGAACTCGTATAGGGAATGAAATTGAAACGGTAAAGGTCGTAGGTACAAAGAATCACACTTGGTTGAAAAACCAGCGAGTGTAAACAAGTCTGAAGAAAGTTCTGTATTTCATGACAAACTCTGACACCTTGGTGACTCAGCGTGCAATAAATTAGGGTTCAGGTCCTTGGCACCCCACTGACAATGAGAGAAGGAAAACAGAATATTCACTCGCTGGCCTACGGTATAATACAAACATTAAAATAATCTGTGTCCTTAAACCTCGAGGGTTAGGAAAACAGTATCTCTATAACAATATTGAAAGGAACACTGCACAGACATCATTCTCTAAATTCATAGGGACTCTGTCTAATTTCGTGTGAAGCAGTCATTAGATCTAATTTCTTTTATTGAAAGCTGTCTGCTTCGATGAAACGTGGTACGCTTATCACGCAAACGTGACGTGACGTTGGGGTAAACAGAAAATGCTGCGCTCCGCTTTAATCGCGTTTCCAATCGCCCATGCTGGGGCGTTCCGTGGACTTTGTTGGCATTCTGTGTAGCTAGCGCGCGTTTCCTAGATAAATTCCTGCGATACGACCTTTCTTTCATCGCGCTCGGTGCCTCCTGTTCCTGCGTGCGATTTCTCTCTATTCACGGGGCTGGTTGTTTACGCCGAGAACTGCGTAGGACGGCTCGCTTCTGAAATTCCGAGTATCACGGTTCCGACGAACCCGAATTCTACGTGACTAGCCGTTTCAATTAATTTATCGTGACTAGTGGCCCGGGCTTCTGCTAGCTCGGTGCTAAGAGAGCTGATTCGTGGTAATAGCCCATGCTTGCGAAAGATTGCAAATAAAGCGTTCACACGAAAGTTCCAGGCTTTTACCGTTTTACAGAATGCCTCCATCTTTCTCAATCACTCTTGTTTTCACCCAGATTTCGTATTCTTTTCAGACACGCCTGTGCCGAGTTGAAGGAAGGTGCAAACGCAACGCCACTGCTACCGAACACATCTGCCTCGGTAGAAATTGTCGCTGGTTTCCCGACTTGCCCGCGTTCCGACAACTTCACGATTATGGGTGACGCTAAGGATGCCGTGTTACTTGCGGACGGTGGCCTGGAAATAGACGGGGTCACCTTGCCTACCGGTCAGTTCTGCGTCGAGAGGATCAAAGAATTAAACCAGGTTGCCAAGGTGTTCGCCTGCTCGGAGCACGCATCGCAAAGGTGAGCTCTCGACGTATTATTACACTGCCGTCCATCGATCCCTCGAGCAACCGAGCCATTCGGCAGACCGGTGGTGAGCTCGAGTAATTACACGGACCGAAATCTTATTCTCTCTCTTCTCGTTTTTTCGGTGTTCGTAGCCCGATTTTCTCTCGTTAGCGTGTCGCGTTCCTCGAGGCGCTCCTTCAGCGAGCGCAGCTCGAGAGTTCTGCTCGGCGGAGCGCGTTTCTTCGTTAGACGAAATTAAAGTAATGAACGAAACGCCCCGTGACGTATCCACTTGGAGCATTTCTGTAAGCCGGCAGAAAAATAAACGGTACCGCGGCCTGGCGAATAATGAATAAACGACGCCTGCCGTCTGAAATAATAATTGGACCGGTGATTGTGTTCTCGACGGGTTTCCGAGATCAGCGAGTGCGAAAATCGGGGTCAACGGAATGGGTAGACGACGAAAAGCCGTTTCCTTAGTATTTATTTGTCCATCGGACTCTCTGGGGTTTGCCGGAACAGAGCGCGGCTGGATCGCGCGGCGACCTACTTCGAGGCGCATTGCACGAATCGACTTTTTGCCCGGTTAAAAGTATCGGCTGCCCCGATCTCGATTTATCGCCACGGCTTAATTGCACGTTAGGTGGTGGCTCGATGGGCATGCCCCCTTGTTAGCCTCAACTGACGATACCTTCAGAAAAAGTTCACTCCGACACTTTCACTCTTCTCCCAAAGAATTTCTAGGTCAGATCCGCGCGTCATCCTCGTTCGAGATGATTCACGTGCCTCGGAACCACCTTTTTTTTCTGCTATCGATCGCGAAAGGAAAAGCGTATATACTTGACCATTTCGGTAGCGAATGCTTCAACTTTTCGAGGTCTATGGGTGTTTGTTTTGAAACAACAGAGCCGGTTACCATTCTACGCATATGGTACTCGCGTTATTGCCACCTCGAGGCTTTCGCTCGACACTTGTACAGGAAAAATGGCACAAAAAGTGAGAAGCTAGGGAACGAAAGAAGCATTTATATAAGTAGAAGTCAGCTCTCGATTGATCTATTATTACACCGTAAATAGAATGGCGCTTATAGTACGATTATAAGCAAGTAACATTGATAGATGAAGAGTGATTCAAAGGAATTGGTTGTAAATATGAGAGAAGTACGAAGTACGCCTCGAAGTGGTTCTTTGAGCAAGTTTCAACGGTAACGCTCGATATTATGGATTCTGTTTGCTCGGGACGCGTGCTCTCGTCCCGCCCGAAGTCGGGATTTCAGAACGATGGGCTGTAATAGGGTCCGCGCCGGAAGAGTGCCGGAAATTACACAGAAAACGTATCGCGCGGGTTACGCGGCGCGGGTCTCGCGTGTAATTTCCAAAGCAACGCTGGAAACTCAATTAACGCGAGCGTTTACACGCGGTCCGAGGAAAGCTCGGCCAGCTTTGACAAGGTAACCACCGCTGTCTGCCACCTAACGCTTCGAGGCTGCCACGTTTCATTTGGAATCGAAGGTGTACGCCGATCGTTTACACAACGGGGCCGATAAACTGGTGGAAAAGTCCGTGGCCACGTCGATCGATCGATCGATCGAAAGCAAGCAAATACCTTCGCGTAGAAAGCGTGTCTACGCGCCGTCCAGGTACCGTGGAGAATGCGCACTCGTCGCTGATGTCCCGTACACCTTGAGTAGTTAGAAAATGTTTCTTTTTCTCCCTGCCAGTAGCTAGAGGCGTGTTTATTCGTTCCCCGCGAGACGTGGTTGAGCCAAGACCATCTTGAAAGCTGCGAAACGATTTCTCCCCGGGACTTTCACTCGCTCGGCTAATCCGACGAGAACAGGTTGTAGATTTCCGTCGAAATTCAACAGCCGTGGCGCGAGCGCACTCTTATCTGATAGAACAAAGACAGATGGTCCTTGTACATTGCGCAAACATCTTAGGAGCCGAAAGAAATGAACAATTAGTCAAACTTTTCAACAGGCATTCTGCAATGTTCGATGTACCCAGTTTCGTAATGCAAACCCAGGAAACTGTACAGGGAATGAAATTAACCGTCTCTGTGTAAAACTTTCAGGCCAGTGGTGCAGGCGGCCGACATCAGGTTCACCATATACCCGGTGGGCTTCATCATTAGCGCGGTGTTCCTGGCAGCGACGTTGGCCGCCGGTTGGTTGCTGCCTGCCTCTCATCACGTTCTGCATTGGCGGTGCCAGACTCATCACGTCGCCTGCCTGATGCTCGGCGATCTCCTCATGTCCATCATTCAGCTTGCTGGAGAATCCCTGCACGGCGGAAGCTGCAAGGTGCTCGGTGAGTCATTGTCTTTTATCGCTCTTTTCTTTCTATCGTCACCCCCTGATCCGTCGACCGTGACTCCCTCGTGGGAGATTCCTCAGGGAGATTTATATCATATGAAACAACGAGATACACGCGTAACTATCGGTTTGCGAAATTGTCGATGACTAAGGCGCGCGTGAACGATACCGCGATATTTCAAAGACTGTGGGTGTGCTCTTTGTTCGATAAGCTAAGAGGCACATCCGTTATATACTTTCGCTATCGTTAATCCGACGAAACTTGGATATAGCGGAAGATAAAATTTCGCGTGGGATACGCTGAGGGAATTTCGAAATTTTTGCCCTAGCCGTGAACAATCGCGACATTGCATCGATTATGCGCGCCACGCCGGAGCTATGCGACTAAATACACCGATGGAATTCGGACTCGCTGGCCAGGCTTTATTTGCCGGCCGGCCCACCCCCCAAACTCCGGGGCTAATTATTCGGATAATCGTAGTAATCCCTCGCAAAGCCTCGCTCCTCTCCTCTCCACTCGTTCCGATCGCGAGAATCGATTACCGCGCACACCTGCGATCGTGCACCGTCTCTTCGGCTCGCAGCGATTCTCATTTGCATCCCGCCTTGTTTCCACCATTATCGCTTTGTACCGTCCTTTTTCACGGCCAGAAACCTCCGACCCGGCTCGCGACCAGATTTACCTTTGGTCCGTTTCACGGGGCAATTATGTTGCAGCCCGGGAAACCGGGGAATTTGCATGGAGCGTATTTCTTTCTATTACCCGCAATCCCTTTGCTTCGGCTGCTCCTCGAATGGATAGATCTCCCGTGCTCCCTGAAACGAGTGAATTTCCACGGGAATTTTCTACCTGACCGGGCGGTGCGAGCGCACTTTTCCTCCCTTTGTGTCTTCGTTTCACGAGCGCTATATGTAGGTAGCAACTTTCTGCTGCGGATCGTATAGTAGCTTCCAACGAGGAGCGGTTCCAGGCGAGGGTTCCTCGTGGACCTGGATCGTTGACGAATCGTGGGGAAAGGAGAAAGTGGGACGGCTAGTGACCCACAATCGTACTCTCGGGTCTCTTGTTGTTTTTTCCTTCGGTGCTCCTCCCGCTTGGGAAGCACGCGAAAACTTTCCCTTCCTTGGGCTTATCATCGAGCATCGCCTGAGACCTTTTACGGGCAAACTTGGCCGTATCGATACGGTCGGGAGGCGGTGTTTACTTGGGAGTGCGTACAGTTGATCTAACAGTACATTAATCGAGACGATATCTGTTATTTAAGAAGACCGCTCTGTGTAATAGTCTCTGCATTCGCAACAACTTTTTCTCTGTCCAAGCCTCGGCGATGCATTTATGTATGTTTACCCCTGAAACTTATGTGCACTTAATTCCACCGTAAATCAGAAGTCAGTGTACAAGTGGCACAAGATTTAGGCGACTCTTTAGCAACCACAGGCACGAATCGAACGAGGACTCGTTTTAAGTGGGGAGAGGAAGCATTAAAATTCATGAGCGTTTTTAATTCGATTACTTCAGCCGCCTTTCGGTAACCGACGGTGGCAACAGTCTGCCTTAAAAATTCCACTCAATTATGCTCATCGGTAAAATCCAGTTCCCCCGATGTTAACTTCAGGTTCGACTCGCAGGCAGTTGCGCGTCTAGAATAATTCGTGTCCCCGGAAATTTACACCGCTTCTTAAATCGCCTGCTCCGCCAGCATGAGTTCGGCGGTTCTATTTCCGGGCGATCGCGCGCGCCAACGCCCCAATAAATCGACGTTTCCATCCTCACGTTCGAGACTAAAGCCGCCGACTGTCAACCCAGTTTGACTGCCGTCGAAACTTGATATTTATTTTCCCGTCGGTTCAAGTCCTCGGAAGCTAGCAACTTCCTCCGCTCGGTGACCAGTAACTCGCTCGAAATTCCAGCGAACACCATCACCGTTTACACCGGTTCTATCGGCACGGTGTTACGTAACACGCTAGCCGGTACTCCGACGACGGCTCTCGAAGGATGATCGAGCGGAAAAATGGATTTTTACTCGTCAGACTGGGCGACGCGTCCGGCTCCGTGCGGTTTTCTCGCTAGGCTTCGTGTTGGCGAGCGACCAGTGTCCGGTTACGAAGCGTGGACGTGGCAGAATTTAGCGCTACCGAGGCACGGCATCCGCGACAGGATGGATTCCGTCGCGAACCACGTTAACGGTAACGCGATTCCCCTTTTTATCGCGGGGAAAAAAGCGCCGCACGCCGATTGTTCGCAGAAACAGCTCGCGACTCGTATATCGATGGCCTTGCCATGACGAGCCATTGAATAACGGGTTGCACGTTTAGCGTGTGCAATTACGGGGCTTTTTCATCGAGTCGGGCGACAATCTTTAGCGATGCCGGTATGCGGTCAAAGCGATTACCTGCACGGGTTATGTGCTGTCTTTTTTCAGCCGCGATTCCGATGGGATTTATGGGCTCGTGGCGCAACGCGCGCGTAAATCGCGAGCGTACGCGTCTCTGGTTGCTAGCTGGATTGTGTGAAACGATGGAACGCCTAGTTGATCAATTTTGTCCCCTGGGGTGTCGAAGTAGTCGTAGGATTACCTCGAGGTCCTCTGAAGGACGGCGACTTCCCATTTGTAGAGTGGTAAAATCCACTGAATTAAACTTTTCTGTATTCAGAAGTGTGCAAGGGGTTCTAAAGCTGGCTTCGACTAGGTCGATTCCTTCTTCGTGAGAATTCATACACGTATTCCGAGCTCGCCACGCGGGAGTTTACGCCAGGAATTCCTCGTTCTCCATTTGCGTCCCTCGAAGCATCCAGTACACGAGAGAATGTCTTCATTTCGTAATGCTCTAATCGTGCTCGCCCACAAGTACTCGCGTTCTTTCCCCCCACCCTCTGTCTCCCTGGCTCGATTCACTTTTAATTACTTTCGACCTTGCGAATATCTGTCGTGCCTCGAGCCGCATCACTTCATGGAAACTCTTCTTCCGGCGCGCCGGCGAGGTGCGACTTGACCTTCGCCAGCGATCGCGGCGGTACTCGAGCTCTCGGTGTCGTAACTCCTTTCTAATCGATCCTCTGGCTTCGATATCCATGGAATAATTGCGCCTCGCGTATCGTCGTGCAACGCCCAAGGAAATTGCTCGAACGCGTCACCACCATTTTCCATCGACTTTAACGCGCCCCGGACAATGTGGACAATGTGGGACGCGTGTTTTACAAGAGGGTTCCGCCTCGATCCTTCTGACCTCTCCCATCGAGATTCCTATTTCCTAAGAAAAACATCCCGGCCCCAAGATTATTTCACCGTGACTTTGGCTTTGACCGACGCTTCGACGCCGATGTCGAGAGCCCTTTTATGGGGGGAACCTCGTCGATAGCGTGCGTTCTGAGCGAGAGGCGAGAGGAAATCGAGAGCACTGGTTTCTCCATTCCTGCGCTCCGATTAGTTCCGTGCTCTTTGCTGGCTCCGCAGCTCCATACATTACGGTTGGAATAATTACGCGACCCGATGCGAGCACTTTTTTTTACCGCGTGTAACGTAGTTTTCTGTTACTCTACGAAACTTCAATGCCTCGTGAATGAAAAACCGCTCGCGCGTTTGGCTTTGATCCAGCCCTCGCTGCGGAATCCTCATTTGGGAGAAAGTCTCGGTGGTTTCCTTCGATTCGCGATGGCCCATCGAACGAGCCTCGGAAGATCTGCAGCCGCCCAGTTTTTTCGCTCGCTCGTCCGTCGAGAAGGCGCGGATCCATAATCTCTGTTCTTCGTACGGGGAAAAGAAACCCACCCTCGCCGTGACGCCGACGATATCCGTGGAATTAATGACGGCAAAAACGCCTGCTGTCCCGGACGAAAAGTCACGAATCTTTGCCCCCGCCACCCATATTTGTCCTCTCGACCGTGTCAGGGGTCGCTTCGATTTTTCACCGAGGATTTCTCGGTATTTATACACTCCAGATGACGACTTCTCGAAACACTCCTCTCACTGTTTTGCTTTCGTCGTTCTGAGAATTTTTCTGACGCGTAGAACCACATTGCCCACTTTCTCGGGCGCGTTTTCAGTCGTACGTTAATTGCAATTAATTTGTCCCTTGCACGACGGGTATTCCGCCCTCTCGCTCTAATTATCGAAGGCTGAAGATACAACTGAAATCTTTTACCGTGCTGGAAGGGGTGTGAGATCGACCCCCTTTCCCCTTGAAATCGTAATTTCGATAACTCGACCGCGTGGCGAGTACTGTGGAGCGTATTGTACTCTGCCGAGCCGGCCCACCCATTAACAACGAACCCTTTTATAACTATTTTATAAATGACTGGACTTACGAAAAGTACGATCGGCAGCGGGATCGCTTCGGGGAACAGACAGTACCCTGGGATATGGGGATTTATTTTAAAAGGTGACGAAACTGTTTCGGCGATCTTGTAACAGAATTTATCTGCTCGTGTCTGGGAAGAAAAAATAGTTCAGAGGTACCATTTATTTTGGTCCCTTGATTACGCGTTTTGTTTAATTAAAAGATAAGATAATCGGCGGAGAGTGGTGACTCTACACGACGCCTGTTATCGTAGGTCACTTTCTTCCGACGTTAAGTTGGCCCCTTCTGATTAATGGCTCGGCTAATTAGCTTGAAATAGCGGCGTCGAACGAACGTCAGGGATTTCGAGTCTTACGACGACAGCCACTCGTTATTCTTCCTCCCATCGTGTGTATACACCCACGTAGCCGAGCCACGCGAATTCGTTGCCTCTTGTGTACAACGGCGGTCTGAAGGAAGTTTAGAACGGTGCACGATAGCAATTTGTATCTTTATGTATATTACACAGAGCGGCAAGAATTCTGTGTGATCATTAAAGTTACCGATTCCGAACATTCTTCTGGCCACCACTGTATTTCCATCCGTTGCTTGTCCCCTTCGTGAATAACGTTTCCCTGATAATTATCCCTTGTCCAGAGCACTGTTCGCGTTTCGGACAGAATTCACTGGGCGGAATAATTGAAATAATTGCGAGAAATGTACTGTCCACGGCACTCTGCTCTCTCCGACGAATTTGTCAAACAATTCGCAAACGCTTATGCGGTTGCCCCGGCCGTGCTGCGAGCGCAGAATTTTATCGGGGACAGTGCGGCGCAGCTCCACGAATCTCGAAGAATCTTTCCATTCAGCCGATGGATATTTATTGGAAAGAAAATTACCTATCCATCTGGCCGCTGGAAATTACATTGTCCGCGGGAAGTTGCAGAACTCGGGTTTCCCGATCGTCGGGGAAAGTTTCCGATGGCTCGGTGGCTTTCTTCGCGACGTCTGAGAAATACGAGCTTTCAATCCGCCGGTTTAATACGATTTTTTACGAGCCCGCGAGAATTGTCACGGTTTCGCGGCTTTATTATCTCTGCGACGGGCAGGGTGCACGGTCCGCTGGCTGCTGTCGCGCGAAACCGGAACTGCGGACAGTACAAATCTGTAGAAAGTAGAAAGCACGGGACACGCGTGGAATTTGGACAACGGGGAGATTATTCGTCGTTGTAAAAAGAGCAGATGCTTCGCGCCGCGTATACGTTCAGCTGGCGAGCTCATTCTACCTGCTCCCATTAAATATCCAAAGTGTATGAAGCACCTCGGCAGAGGATTGCGCTTGGCTGATCCGAGTTTCCTGCTAAAAAAGGCAGCCCTTCGATTTTTCACTTTGAATCGCGCACAGGAACACGCGAACGGGATCCCCTTTCGTGGGAGAAAGCAAACAGTGAAACATGAAATCCGACTTTTCGAATATTTCTTTGAAAAGCTCGAGCTCCGCAAAGCGCTCTTTTTATCTCTGTTCTACGAATGCTGCTCCGTGCGATTAACGATTCGCTTTATAGAGCAGAGCTCCACCAGGGAGCCCGCGAGGCAGCGCGAAAACACGAGCAGCGTTCGAGCTGCTCCGGCTCGTAAAACGTTGATGCGCCTATGAACGGGGGCCGATGGGTTTTTCTTCAAAGTCGTGGTGCTGGACGTTTTCCGGCGAAACGCCGGGATAATAGCTCCCGCGAATACGAGCGGAGTTTTGTCTGGCGGCGCGAGAAATCGCGGCGTGCCATTTTTATGCAGGCCGCGCGGGAGAGAGAGGTGATTAAAGAGCGCCGGGGCGCTAGCAAGAACATGCCCACGAGCAAAAAAGAAGCGGGTCGTATGTCATGCGTGGGCGGGGAGCCGGAGGACGGCCAGGGGTGGTGCAATTGGAACCACATGGGCGCATTAGCATTTTGTCTTTTCGCCGGTTTCCTTTTCCTGGTCGCGGACGATGCATTCGGGGAGCACAGGCGGGGGACGGGGATCGCTGCTACGTAACTCTCGATGATTAAAAGCTGTAGTATCGTCTCAGAGGCTTACTACAGTTTTGGAAGCAACGTAGCAGGAAATGGAAGCTTCCCAATTTTCGTTTACAAAGGAAAGAGGGTGTGGGAAAGGGGGGTGTTGTCGCACGTGGTAGAAATTAAAAGAATCGAGGCGATCAGTGGAACGAAGGACGTGCGACAGGGTACGAGAGCTCCGCCATCGACAGACGCAGAATAACAGACCGTAAAAGTTCGCTTGAACACGTTAGAGGATAATAGGGGGCACGGGTTCACTGGTTTCATAAATTTCTGCCATTGTTCGTCCCGACCGCGGCGTTCTATCGGCCGACGATCTTGATTCGGAAGAATCTGCCCAGTTTCCGGGGCTGGAGTCGCGGAAATAGGGCTGAATATTTCCCGATGGGCTTTTTATCTAAGAAAACCCCGCGATTGTCTGGCACGGATAGTCGCATAGCGCCCTAGGACTGCAAACGTCGGCGGCTGGGACGACGATTGGGAAATAATTGACCAATTTAGGGTTACGTGACTGGAACGTGTCTCGTTTGGAAGAGGAGGGAGGAGGGGGCGAAGAGGAGAGAAACGAAACGGGGGGAAAAAGACGAGGGAGCGAAGGTCTGGTGGTCCCATGGCGCCACAGACACTCTCTCCCCTGCCGCGCCTCTTCTCTCCCCTTTTTTCTGCTCCCCGATTCGGCTTTGCCTCGGCGATCCTTGTCGACAACAAGATTACGTTTCTGTCGCACTGTAAATATGATCGATGCGTTTCGTTCGGCCCGTGAAAGGGGTGCCAACCGGAGACATTTGAATCGTGCCTCTCTGCTCGGAGATTGGATTGAAAGTCGCGGCCGAGTTGATTGAACGCGCGTGAGTGATCGAAGCTTCATTCTGACGAACGACAGGGACTGCCTCGAGTATCATTTTTATATGAAGCGACTGTGGAATCGTGTCATTCGGCTAAAATCTCCGCGCTCCCCGTTAAAACGTCCAAGTAGCAGGAAGGGTCCTCGGGCGAATCAATTTCACAGATGTACCTGTGAACTCGAGCAAAACGGTTCCTAGATAGATCGCCCTGTGTGCCCTATTCAGCGCGCTGTAAATATGATGAAGATAAAATGTAACATCTAGACATTTGCCTAGATGACCGCGGCATGGAAGTCAAATACTTGGCGTGGCCAGGCAAGGTATTCTCAGACCATCAATACCCATACCTTCCCTCTCGCAGGCTTTCAAATAATTTGTCAATTTAAAACTCTGACGATGTGAGTACATTTTCATTGTATTGCGTTTTAAAATAATTCTAAAATCATTCATCGACACCGATACCTTTCCTCTCACAAGCTTTCAGATAATTTGATAATTTAAAATTCTCTCAATATGGATACACTTTCATTATTTTGCGTTTTTAAATAATTCTTATTCATCGACACCTTGACCTTGCCTGGCCATGCCAAGTATTTGACTTCCAGGTCGCGGACATCTAGGCAAATGTCTAGATGTTACATTTTATCTTCACATTATTAAAATGTCCGCGATATGAATAATGGAATGAATGAACACAGCATTTTAGCTGTGTATATGTAGTTGTGACATCTTAAACGCAGTTGGAAAACATCTTTATATACTTGCAGCTCATTTTGATTTCACATATTTTTTTATATTGTATATTTTCTTCTATTTTTTTTTCGTGATTTACGCTTTTCCGTCCTCGACTTTTTCATGTACTTGGTGTAATTTTTTTACTTTTTTCACGCAAGTTTAACAGTTACGAAAATAAACTGTGTGCACCGGATTGCCGATCTAATAAGTATGTATACTAAATCGTTTCTGCAAAATTCTGCGTATGGGAGATCGGGGCTAGTTGACTAACGCGGTTAGTTCACTAATTCCCTTTTAATTCTTTTAATTCTTGTATTATGGAATAAATTATGCTGCGTTTTGCGATATTGGAGCATACGAATGACGAGCTTGCCATTTAATGTGTCGCCGTGACAAAAACTTGCGTGTTCTATCAATGAGATGGAAAAATCTAAAAAGGTCGGAGGGCTGTAAATATTTTTGTTTCGACTATTTATGAATTTTTGTCCACACTATCACGTCTCTAGATAGATGAAGCACGTTCATTTGCTCGTAAGGACTGCAAAAATATGTTACTGAGGGGCGTACAAGACCCGATCACGATATGAAAAATTGGCCGGTTCCATCGGCATGGAAATTTCATCTGTGACGGGAGCTGGACCATAAATCTAGGTAAACAGCGTGCAGAGACGAAGGAATTTTTTTTCCTCCCCTCACGACTGGAGCGAGCAACGAGAATGCACCGAGCGAAGCTTCGAACCGTCCACGTCGTTGGAACAAAATACGATCCTCCCCTGGGTTTTCTCTGCTCTCCTTGCTTTCCTTGCTCTCGTCCGCGTCGGTCGCTCCGAAAGTTCGAGCTTTGTTCCGTGGGACATAAAAGCGAGCGAGGGTGCCCGAGAACCGTGCGAAATCCGCGATAAATAAACCGTCCTTCTATGCGAGCGATATAGCCAGCACGCGTAGGACAATTTACTTTCCACAGACAGAGGCGGAGGTGTTCGTGGAAGCTGGCTCGGATCTCCGTGGAAAAAAGGGGTTGGAAATTCTCGTGGACAATTGGTCTGTGGCGGTTGCCCGACAACTTTTCACGGAAGAAAAGAAGGAAAACGGTGGATTTCGGTAATAATATAGCCTGACAAAGTGGAAGGGACCGTAGATAAAATACACACAGTGATGTCTGAAGTAGCCGATTCTTCTCTAAGCTAAAATACACATTGAACGTAATCTCGCGATTCAAAGGCCCGCAGAAATCTTAAGACGTTTACTGTGTTGCTCGTTCTCGCCACTCCAGAAGGCTGGCCCGGGTTTGAAAAGTCGTCCTTCGCCCTCGAACTACCCCCTTTAATGCCGTCCCTTTATCACGAGAACGCCTCTCTTTTAAGTTTCTCGAATTTACTGCGTGTTCACCTGACTGCCTCTCGGGGCTGCGCACCCCTCGCCCACGATAAATAAATACTCCTGGGCGCTCGATGATTTAGCGTGACGCATCAACGGGAGCACCCGTCGTAGATCGTGGCCCGCGAGAGCTTCTTCGCGGTACGTTCGCGCGGAATAAAAATAAATAACGCCATGATTTCGCGGAAAGCCGAGGCAATCAGTTTCCCCGGGCTTTTCCAGCCCCCCTAAGGGAGGGATCCCCGCTGGAAAAGTAAGCACTGGCGAGTACGGAGAGTAAAAGAAGGAGAACGCAGCGCCACCCCCGACCCCCGTGCAGCAAACGGGAAAGAATTATTTCTGCCGGTGCCAGCGGCTTCTAACCTCGTTACGAAATGAAAAGAAAGCTCTGTTGCCGGCGATCCGCGCCCAGCTTCGCCCACGGAAAACCGCGGCTGTATACATGATCGCGCGCGTTTTTCTCCCTCCCGGTCGGACCGCACCGACGTATTCACCCCCCGACGAATGGCTCCAGAGGGATGAAACTCGCCGAGAAAATGCAGTTACACGCCCTATTCCACACGGTTTACCCCTAGACGCACGCGTCCCCCTGCTGGTCTGCGTGCCGCGACATGCGTCACTGCTCGATGACAATTATTTTATTTGCCGCGGCTAGCGCGGGGGTGGAAGCGGGGAGATTGAAGTTTGGAAGATGCGTAGACGCTGTGGAGAGGAAAATTCTATGTCGCTGGCTGGCCCACTGCGAAGAAGCAACCTGCAGGCACACTGAATGTTCCGCAGCCTTTTCAATCCCCCAGCGGGCGAGCTTCCCTTATAAGCTGCGACGTAAAGATCTTACGAACCACCCAGTCGACTGTCAAACTCACGGCGAAGAGAGACGACCGAATGGTTTTCCCGTGTATTCCGGGTGCAAGCGGGAAACTGAAAGAACAATTGGCGGGCGACAAAAACGCTGAGCGTAAATTGAAAGCAAAGGGATGAGGTAGGAGAACGAGAATGGATGTCCTCCCGATTGGCCGGGCTCGTGTCTGAGCGGCGCTGTACGCCCGGCGTCGCGACGCTCCTTCGATTCGTTGTTTTACCATCGCCTTCTGGGAAACTCGGCGGCGAGACGCCCTCGTTCCTCCCGGAAAATGGATGCATTCCAACCGGCCAAACTGCGTCCTCCTGGCTGCTGTACCAATCTGCCATATTCGTAAGCTGGAAAGACGGCAAAAAGGCAATCGGGGGTTTTCGGTTTTCCGCTCGAATTCATGAGACTCCGTTGCTCCCTACGACTCGGGGAGACAAGGAAGCAATCCCCCATAAAATTGCTTTGCGTCTTCCAGCTTCTCGCTCCTTTACCTCTTTCGATTTTTATTCTGCGAAGGTCAGTGGCATTGCTAATAAGAAAGGATCATTAATGCGTTGCAGTATATTTTCCTGAGTTTGCGGAATTCAGGATCCTTTCCCGCTGAACTCTGACCTATTTAATTTGGAGAGGAGACGGCGCGCTAAATATTCCTCCCGCCATAGGAAGTAGCGCGAACGTATACAGCCATGGAGCTCGCGGATCAGACAATACAGAGCCACCAGCATCAGAACGTTTCTCCTTCTTTGTCCGCGCTCCTCTTCCATTTTCCCCTCGCCAGACCTACATTCATCCGCTCGTTGCTCCCGGCGCATCTTCTTTGTCTGCTCTCTGCCGCCGCTGATCCACCGCTTCAAATCCCGAATCTCTGTGTTTTTTGTTTTTTTTTTTTTTTTTTGACGGACGTGAAAGCCCGACGAGTAGCGGAAAGCCGGATGTGACTCGTTCCGCGTTGAGATTTCTGCGTGTCTTGTCAATTTTTTAACATCCTCTTCAGCGACGCGCTCTGTAGCTCTCCCGGCTCCTCTGGCATTCGTATTTCCATGTTTTTTCCTCTCCGTGGCGTTACCTGATCGATGAATCGCAACACCTAGGACTCTGGGCATTTCCCTCTGGGGTGAATTATCATTCTTCTTCCCAAGGAGTGGATGGTACCGTGGGCCTTGCATAATTCCACGGAGATCAGTGTGCGTCTAAAAACGGGGAGCTTTAGTTATCAGGATAACGATGGTCCATAAGCTTTTTTACGGTACTTTGCCTGTTCTCTGCTCGCGATTGGGCCAGGACGAGCATAACGATGATTATGGGAATACGGCCAGCACCGGCGCACGCGTATATCTCTGGAGTCGCGATAATAATGATAGTAGTAATAAATTGTCGTTGGCCGCGACAGCGTCGACCATATTCATGATTATGAGTATAATAAATTGGTGGACAACCGCTCGGAGGACCGATCGCTTATTATTATTAAAGCGAATATAGCCTCAGCTTCGCCACCGATTATGGCACCCGGCCTACTCTGCCACCCTTAAGTGAATTAACGCACTGGCGCGGCGATAGCGGAGCTACGATTATCATTTAACCGCGACCAGTCCACTTGCTTTGCACTTTTTTTTCGACTCCCCTGATGCATTGGCGAGGATAATTATAGATTGTCCAAGAGCGTCTCATTTGCGGTGATCACCTTACACCGTCTCTGCTGCGTCCGATGATGGGAGCTAGTGCCAGAGACACAAATTATCGGTGCTCCTTCGGTAGCAATAGGTTTTCTGCTTGATAATGTAGAAAAAGGGGAAGGGACGGTGTAGAAACCCGTCGAACATCGTGATCACGAGGGTAATTTTTGAGCCTCGTTTCACTTAATGCCATAAAGTCGCGTTACTATTATTAAAACGAGCAGAAACGGGTAGTTGCGTAACAGCTATTCCAGTAGTCTGGGTCCCAGCGAAATATTAAATTCGCGCGGGCGCGGCCGCGCAATAATTCACGGCGTCGCGTCGCCAGATCCTTTTCCTCGTTTTTTTTCCGTTCCCCCCACTTTTTTTGGCAACGTTTTTAAGGTTCCATGCGCGGCTAATAGGAAAAGATTGTGTCTCGCTAGGGTGACCATGCTCCGCAGCCCCCGGCTGGTAGCTCTCGCGCTCGATTTATCATCGTGACGTGTGCTGGCTGCGCCTCTCTGGGGTTGCTTTCTCTATCCTCTTATCCCCTCGACCCCCCTTGCCCACTAGCCCTCTCATCCCGTGAAATTAAGGCGAATCGCGGAGTTTCGTATTTCAGCATCCGCTCTCTCCTATGCGATTAAGTTTCCTCGATGCTCGATAAATCCTTCGCAGCGGCCCCGTTCCACGCGGGAACCTCGCTCGAAGGATTCCGTCGAAACCTCATCGTTACCCTCGGCTTACACGACCCGTGTAACTGTATCGCTGGATATGTCTGAATGGAAATATCGGGATGTCGTTCAGCGGCTCTGAAATCACAAAGTTTTCCTGCGAGTCTTTCCTTCCTCGCACCCCTTGCTGTCTAACAGGGAGTTCTGGATTTTCGCAGACCCTGAAACTGCCTGCATTCTTAGCCTGAATCGGTGATGCGAATCGAGTGGATGTTTTTCATTCTCTTCCAGGGAGAATAGGGGAAATAATCGTTGGAATGGTGGGACAGAGGGGACAAGATCGAGCTCTTCTCCTAGCCCCGAATTATCAGGGGTGGCCGAGTGGCACGACGAAATTCGAATTGGACGAAACTCGGGTGTATTTCGCGGTAGGGTAGCGATCCACGCCCCGGTGTTCCCCTCGAGCGGGCGGGAAATTCGAAATAAAAGGAACGCGGGGACCGCCGCGGCCGGCTCGGTGGTGGACCTTCGGAAATTTATTCACCGCGACCAGGCGAACTTAACGGAGAGAAAACCGGTCGTGGATGGCCGATGGTCGCCGCTGCATTACCCTGCGCGAAATAGTGCTGACCGTGATCCCACTGTGTTCCATTTTAATACATATTCGATTCACGGCGAGAACTGGCTTCGGCAAGATTTCGAGCTGGCTGCGGACGGACTTCCGTCGCTTCTTCGCTTCTCCCCCTCTGTTCTTCCCAAGTCTGCCGAAGGTTATTCCCCGCGGAATATCCCGTGAAATGGGATGAGTTGCACGTGGTCTGGAAAGATGCAATTTTACGGCATCGGGAACAGACAGATCGGAGAATGACGATACCGGAGGATTGCTGGGGAATCGATTTTCACACTTTGAGATTCACGCGGGTAGCTTTCGCCAAATATCACTCAACCAATGAACCTTTAACGTAGAATTAGTTACGCGTGAATTTTGCATCGACTCCTACAAATTTTCTTGGCACACACTTCTTCTGACAAATCTCCTCGAGCACATATTATTAGAAAGTCTGGTCTGTCTTCGCCCTTAATCTAGATTTAAAGCGCGCAAGATCCAATAAGTTCTGTTCCTTTCAACCCTATCAACTTGATTTCATTGCAACGACGACAATGAGAGGCAAGAGGGCGGCGAGAGCTTGTTCACCGAAAAATCTCTCTTCCTGACTGGCGCCTTTCTCCTAGACGCGGGTGTCTCATAAAAGGCGCCTTTATACGGCGCGCGGGGCCGCGCGCGCACGGCAGAGTAACCGAAGAGATCTCGTCGCTGAAAAGCGCGTGGAGATTTTTCTTGGCAAGAAGATCCTGTTCGCGCTCGGTGTTCCTTTTTGCGGTGCCCGTCACTGGGATAACTCGGAGTTTTCCTCTTCCTTCCTCCCCACGATCTTCGTGCGCCTTTGCCCATGAATTCGCCACCCCCGGGCCACCACTGCCGCCGTTTCTGCTGGCTTTATTTACGTGTTTTCGGCCGAGTACAAGTGTCCCCCGACTTACCGTGGAAGTTCGCCGGCAGTTTGCAACGAGAATCATTGCCCCCTTGGCCGATTCCATGGGTGTGTCGCGGCTCGCGTGGAAAGTAATGGGATCGTACGGGATTTTTCTACCCCCTCTAGGAGACAGAGCGCTGGCCAGTGGCTTAACAGATTCACGGATTCTCCAATTCGTCGGAGTTGCTGGTTCGGGGCACCAGCTTCCGGGGGAATCCGGGGTGGTTTTTCTGTACCGTTCTGTTGGATTATTCTTTATTTGTACCCTGGGATTAGTGTGCAGTCTTCGAAATGTTCATAGGTCATAATCCTTTTAACAACTTGAAAGCTTAGGGAGAAAGTATCTGTCTAGGATCGAATCTTTTTTCACATAATTTAACGCGTGCAAGATGTGCAATATCATTGACGATGGATTCCCAGGAATTGATACTTGACAACTGTTTCGGAGAACTCAATAGCCAAGAGAGGGAGACGAACGGGGGCTCAGTGAAGCGCGGTAATTAAAATTGATGCGAGGATCGAGGAGGGCAGGGGTACGCGTGAAATATGGGAAACGATGGGACATCGGGCCTCCAAAATTCAAGTCCTGACACGGGGGCGAAGGTGGAAATCGCGGCCGTCCGGCCCGAGGAAATTGAAAGCCATAAAACATAATGCTGAGCGACACTCGGAGGGATTTACGGGCATTCGCCATTTCCCATGACCACCTCATTATTTCTCGGCCGTGTCATTTCGCATTCGTGGGACTAGCTACGTGCCTGGCATGCCTTGGACGTTACCAGCGACACATGATCGCATCTTCCGCGACCAGAGAGCAGAGGGACACGCACCAGGTGTTGCTGCGTGTCATAGCCCATGGCTACCTGGTGCCATATGGTCGCACCATAGCTCAGTGCCGTACCGTCCATATGGGGGACCCTCTTCGAGGAATTAGCCACACTTGCCTTCAACAACTTTCACTTCAAATCTCGACACCAGCTATCAACTGACTTCCATACCCCATTCTTATTATCCCAGAGCTCCTATACTCGAATTTCTAGAATCTCAAACTCTATTGCAGCAAACGATCATCTCCGCTCAACGTCCACGCATTTCATTCGCACTCGTTTGAATTAAAAAGAAAATAGTGAAATCGTTTCCCCGATCAATCAAGCAAACGCTCCTCGAAGACGAAAATTCCAGAAGAAACGTGTCCCTGCTCGTATCCCCGCCGTCTTGAGCCGCGTAATGGCCCCTTTGGCCGAAGAGAGTGGCCAGGAAGAGTAGTTTCGAAAAAGCGAAGCCTTTTCACCGCGCTCGCGACAAAGGATCCCCTGGAAAGCGGGCAGAGAAAGGAAAATAAAAGCGCGACTCGGTTGTATCGAGTGTTCTGGTGGCGCGCGCGGGAGGTTAATCGCCGTGGCGAAAGTACACGCCTGTGTATGTTCCCCGATGCACTTACCGTCCGGTAGAAGCCACCTTCAGAGGACGCCGTATATGTTCGCTTGCACTCGCCACTTACGAGCTGACCGACATACAAAGAAGCACAGTGGTTCTCAGGCCGCGTCCAGAGGCCATTGGAATGTCCTGCGAGGCAGCCAGGTAGACGAGCTACCCGCGTCACTGAAGGCTCGTCACGGTAACGCTGTGCACTCGCTGTCGCGTTGCGTTACTGCGTGTTCAACGTGTCCCCTTTCTGCACAATCGAAGCCATTATACGTCGCCCGGAGTGGACATTCCACGCGAAATCGGACACTTTTCGGAGTAACATTTCGGATGTTGCTGAAATTTGAATATGTTGTAGTCTTTAGTGATATTTAAACGTACCTCAAAGGATTTTTCAAAATTTTGAAAAATGTCGATTTTACAGCTGTTTGAAGTTAAGTGAAGCTAACTTTTTTTCAATATATTATAGCTATGGAAGTAGTAAACTGATGGAGATGAGCTTTACGGTGCTTATAGAGTAGACATTGAAGATTCAAGAAAAAATTATTTCAGTTTAAAAAAATAAAATTTGAACCATTTTTGTGCAATGATTTTAAACAAATGCAGAGTTTTAACATCGAGCGCGATTTTAAAAATCTGAAAAAAAAGAAGAATATAGTTCTATCCTTCCTCTTGATGAACAAATTTTAAAAAATATGGACCTTTTATAGGGCCAATTTTAAAATGTCCATATTTTTGAAAATTTGTTCATCAAGGGGAAGGATAGAACAATATTTTTCTTTTTTCTTCAGATATTTAAAATCTTGTTAAAATTTGTTTAAACTCATTGCACAAAAATGGTTCAAAATTTTTTTTTTAAACTGAAATAATTTTTTTTTAAAACTTCACTGTCTTCTCTATAAGCACCGTAAACCTCATCTCCATCCGTTTACTACTTCCATAGCTATAATGTATTGAAAAAAAGTTAGCTTCACTTAACTTCAAACAGCTGTACAATCGACATTTTTCAAAATTTTGAAAAACCCTTTGAGGTGCGTTTAAATATCAGTAAAGACTACAACATATTCAAATTTCAGCAACATCCGAAATGTTACTCCGAAAAGTGTCCGATTTCGCGTGGAATGTCCCGGAGGAATGAAAACAGTGTCGCGCGGAGGTGCGCCCGCCACACTGAATACCCCTTTGAGATTTTAATCGAGGTCCTCGGGGTCGCGCGCTATGCCTTGTTTTCTGTTCACGCGAATTATCGAGAGTGACCGCTTTAAAAGGATTCCTCGGAAGTGACGGGGCTGTGGAGAGCCCTTGGAACATAACCGTACACCGCGAGTCTCTTCACCGATGCTCGAAAAATGAAGCACATGGAAGTTCCCACTCGCTCGATCGCGTTACGGTTTGCCGATAAATTGCCACCGCTTCTGGAGCATTTTCGAGTGGCATGCTCCGCGATACGTTCTGTAAAGCGAACGAAATTGCGCGCAAACGCTATTTTCGGCGATTGATAATGCTGGAGCGCGGCGCCCTCGTGTGAAACGATGTGGAGAGGAGTGGACTGGTCGACCTGGGCATATTTTCTGCGCTTCTATGTAGCGCGTGTCCAAGTATAGGTACCTACAACGAGACAACTCGAGCAGGATAAGGATCCTCGTCCCTCGAAAAAGTAACTCGAAACGTATCAGATCGTCTGACAAGGACGGCGGACCTGAGGGCCGATTTTTTAATAAATTCCCCGGAAGATAAAATCGTGGATCTTCCTCGAATTCCTGCGCGTAATTCCGCGACGGAGCGAGGTCTACGGGTGCCAGGATTGCGCGGATTCCTCGCGTAACTGGGTCCGATCGAACAGTAGGGAGATATTTTAATAATCCTGCTCCATTTAAACGTCTCGTCTAAGATTCGCCTCCAATAGGATAGCTTGTAGCTGTTCATCAATTCCGTCCGATCATGCCTGATTAATTTCTCCCACCTACAAGCTAATTCTTCTGGAATGCTGATCCATACTCGCCGTGATTGCATCGAAACCCCTGCAGACATCTATCGAGGAACTGCTCTGTTGGCGACTACCTGGCGACACGCTCTTCTCGCCTCTCTAGAGAGACTCGCAGCCGCCGCGTCGGCGTTCATTAAGCCCCTGCTCTGGGAGTAACAGGAAGAAAGCGTAACCGCGGTTGCGTCTGACATTGCAGCGGCCCGAGCCCAGTCCTGGCGCGAAGGTTAGCAGAGCCGGCGAAGAGGAAGGCAATCGCGGTTCACCGGCCGTTATTCAGCGGCCACGGAACGATCTCGCGTTACAAGCGCGCTCGCTGCGCCGCGCGCCGTGCCGGGGCTAATAGCGCGAACTGGAACGCGCGACGAAGCGCGCGCGCGGATAGCAGATAGCGCAAGAGCAAGAGGGAACTCCGGTTCTTGATAAGTAGAGCGTGAAGCATAAGCAAGTAAGCGGCTGGCGCGGACGGAGAAAATAAAACGTTGCAGCACTCGCAACGGGCCATGCACACGCGAAAACAGGATCGCGCGTCCCCATTCCCTCCGCGAGGATCGTTCGTGTTTACTCTTGCAGCCACTTCCGCCGGAAAGCAGGCGGCACAGCCGCTTTATTCTTCCCCCCGAGACCGTGTCTGCTGGACGAATAATCCTTCGGTCGAGCGAGTCTTTGGACCGCTGCACGCCGCTCCGTTTCCATCAACCATCGATTCGCGGAGAATTCTGGCCAAGAAATTTACGGTCCCATTGTTCCCGCTAAAAGTGGACCAGCGGATGGGAAAGGGGGCTTGCAGCGGACGGATGCTTGGGATGATAGAGCTACTGCTGGATCTTGAAATTTTCCGAGTCTCTGGGAATCTCGTAAGGAAACTATGTATCCTGAAGAAGTTTGAAGATCGAAGTAGGGTGCTTTGGAATCCTACCTTGCGACCGAAGGATCTCACAGGGTGGGCAGGTGTGGGTGTTTAAAATTTGACCATTCGCTTGCACTTCCGGCGTCGGGAGGTTAGATTTCTGCGCTGTCTCTTCCTCGAAGACACGACTAACAGGTCGTCACTTGCTAACCGGGTCGTGACACGCTCTCCTACGCCCAATAAATCAAATCGAATGGGCGATACTCGGTCAACACTGACCGATTGCGTCACCGTTGCATCGCGATGCGCATCGCACCGTGCCCGTCCGTGCCAGTTATCAGTCATTAAAGCTGAAATTGGAGCGCGAATACATGGGACCCGAACGGGCTGCGAGCGGCCTTTGGCGTGGATTAAAAGCTCCGCGGAATCGATAATGCGCGCGAGGCGTCCTTTGACGCGATTTAACGTCGGGATACCTTTTTATACGGGCATGAATAAAAATGGCGGGACGGGCAGGGGGGCTCTGGACGGTTACACGGCCGAGCGGGATTAAAGCCACGCAAAAAATCAAATGGCCGGTCTCTGTGCATGTTCTCGCTTTGACATCGGCTCGGAACGGTCCACCATACCCGTTCTAGTCCACTAACCCCGCGGTTTGTTGGATTAATCCGGCGCGTTGAGTATCGGGTATCGAGGCGGCTCGTTGCTTTTTAGATCGCGATGCATCGATACCTTCTACAGCACGCTGAAAAATGGCGCTCCTTCTTGACGTGGAACCGTTACGACGGCTGCAACCAGTCGCGCGAATCAGGTCTCCCTGTCGTTCGTCGACGGAATGCAGTCCTCTGCGCGAGCTTCTCCATCCTGGATAGTGTGTCGCAAAGATGGCCAGGCTACTGTCGCTAACGGTACAGCGATTTAGTACAATTCTGTCGTTTGTTGCGTATTCTACCGGGTAGTTTAGAAACAGACAAGTCGGGAGAACGTGTGAGTTCCTTGGGATAAAACGCAGATAAATGTCCCTCAGTCGAGCCTTCGGAATACCACGTGGGTGAGCCGCGCCAGCATCAATCGATGTTCAGTTAGAATCGATTAGGAACTCCGTCGCCCCCACGATTTGTTGCCAGTAAAATCACGTGAAGACCATTATAATCAAGGAGGCCCCTCCTCCCGTTCCACTTAGCATGCGAACGACGTCGAAAAGCGATGAGTGAATCAGAAACCAGCGATTTGGTTTTTTTGCCGGCCAGTTCATTGGCATTCAGCGGCGTTGTCGCTCCCGAAAATTAATATCGTCGCCAGCTATCGAGGGCTCTCCATTACTTCCAGCTTTGCTCGCGCCCAAAAGAACTTGAAAAGGTGCTCCATCCGGCGTCTAATTGGCTCGTGCGCGTCATCCGCGAAATTTCCGGCCCATCCAATCGACTAAAACGCTCGAACGTGCCCGTCTGACCGTTCGTCGTTGAGGCTCTGAATATCGAGAGGAAATTGAATACGTCACCGGGCGTTTCAAAACATCGTCTAAGCCTGGACTTATCGTCGAGAGTCTCCTACTAATTGCATCCTATGGTGTTTCTTGCGTCCTATACGTAGTCACTGCTTTTTTTGTGGGAGAGTGTATTTATTGCTATTCGAACCGGTTCGCAGCTCTTCAAAGCAGACATTAACAATGAAGCTACTCTTGGACGTCAACGACGACGCGCCTTAAAATCCATTCGCGTCCTACATCACGCTGAATCTTAAGCAATTTTTTTTATTATACATTTGCATAGCAGCGCAGAATTTTGAATCATGAATCGCAGTGCTCTATTGAATGTATCTCGTCGCGCATCCCTGGAAAGGGTTGACGATCCCACGGTGCACGCGACGCGAACGCGAGGGTGGAAAAGAATGCGCAGAAGCGCGGCATTCGAAGACGCCAGTGAGACGTTTGAGGACTGGTTGCGGCTCGAGCGCATTAAAATAATAAGCAGCAGCATTAAAGTGATTACGGCGCGAAGCGAAGCGACCGCAGGAGGCGGAAGTTCAAGTGTCCCCGTTTAAGAGGATCCGCGGCGGTGTTGGTGCCAGCAAGTTGGTGGTCGGTCTGTCGGCCGCGTCGCTTTCCTCGCCATTGTTTTTCTTCCCGTTCTTTTAACAAGCTCAACGAGCCACCGCGACGTTTTCGCCAGCGCCGGAGAATACCAGCGCTCCTGCACGTCCCGATGAACCAGCACAATCCCTCTGCAAAAATCTCTCTCTTCCTCTCGCCGAGCGTTCGTCTACCTGGGTCTCGCCGCTCCGCCCCTCTCGCTCCTCGTCTTCGTTGTCCTCTACCTCGGCGCCCTTTGTACTTTCCAGCTGAAGTTTAAGACGAGTTTAAGACCTCCGGTTGCGGTGCTTCCCGAGGAAACCTCGGACCCAAGATAGTTGACGCTCGGAATAGATAATTCTGCCTCGTGGAGGATCGTACGGAGATTTTCCCTCGCATCCGGCGTGAAAGTCTGACTCCGAGAGTCGAGTTGCACGATCGCTCGTAATGGCCGAGGTCGGGAAACAGGGACGGAAGGTTGAGGGTCAAGGGCATATTTCGTGGTGAAGCATGGCATCCGTAGGCAACGCACATGTCGAACACCTTAGCGAAACAGATGGTCCCCAGACTTTCGGCCGGGACAAAAAGGACCGAACGGCGCGCAAGAGCGAGCGAACGAGAGACGTAGCCCGTGCACTGATTTGGCAGCTGTCGAACACGTTCGGCACTCGTCCAGCTGCCACGTTAATTTTCCTCTCTCCGCCCTTGCTGCGGGGCTGCAATTACGTCCGCGTCCCACGACCAACTAATCGGTATACAATCTGGGAGGCAAATTTACAAGGACTTACCGGGAACTTTGGAGAGCCCGGGCGGATAATTGGAATGCCGGATATCTGGCCTTGAAGCATCGTGCCTTCTAATGATACTTAATTTCCGTGTTTATCCGGGGACAGGGTCTCCCCGTCGGTCTTGTTCGAGCGCGCGGAATTTCACGGGAGCTGGAGCAATCGGGAGGATATCAGAGTACCGCAGACATTGGATAGCAGGATTTTTTCTGTCGTTAAAGAAGGAGACGGGATATCTCGACGGCCGTGTAAACGACCGCAAATTCAGCGAAACACTTTACCCCAATCGATCGGAGTCTACTCAAATTTCCGTGGAACGACCACTCGATCGTGCACACTTCCGTGAGCCCCGAAAATCGGGCGCCAAAGTAGTTTGAACCACCACCCAGTATCTCGGGGATATTCGAAGGGCGCGTTTATCGTCGCGCAAGGATTCCGCGCGAGAGCCTGCAAGGAGAGTTTATTCGATATTCCGCCCGCGAAGGAACCTGTCCTCCCTCGCTTCCTCTCGAATCCACTGGCTTCACCCCTTTACCTTCCGCACCGCTCTATCGCCGCCCACCCCCGTCCTTCTCGGGTCTTCATGGCCCTGACTCGAATTTTTTATTAAATCCCCGCCACTCGATAATGGCGACTTCTCGTGTGTATCGAGATGAAATGCAATTTTCATCGGCCGTACGCTCGCCGCGAGAGCGAACCCCTCGCGCCTACAGGGGTTTATTTACCCCTCCTTCCACACGCCTTCCAACTGGATGCTCACTGCTCGCCCTCCCGTCGCCGACCCCTGTCCATGCGACCCTCTTCGAATCAGAGACAAAATTATTTCACTTCTTTCACCAGACGTTCTCGCTTCTTTCCCTGCATAGGTGTATCCTGTTTTTTTTTTTTCATTGAAAAACGTAACGAGTATATGCACTTGCTCATAGTGACTTCTAGGATATTTCGTAATCGAACCTAAATATTAAATATACCTATGAAGAAATAAAACATCGCAAATCCTCAAATGGAAAATACGCAGTCTTTGGTGAACTCACGTAGAAGATTGAAGTCTCCCCGCAGTACCTACGTCCATTTCCACAAATTACACGGAGATTGCGCGTAATGAGGATCGAGGCCTAGCCCACAGCCGGCCCCTGTGATAGATGTATTTTTAACGGATTATCATTCCCGAAATAATAGCCAGGCCGATCGAGAGACGTGGTAATTCCACGGAGGCCGGCACGAATCCACGGTCGCACGAATTCGACCACGATCCTCCTGTGTACATGGTGCGCGGCTCTCACCTTGATTACTCACCTGGGGTTCGGTGCAGCAGGTATGCATACCCGCATGTTTGCTCGAATAATTGGGAGGCTATACGTGTGCCCCGGAATAACCCCAGCAGGCAGTCCGATTCGCTGGAAATTCAATCTACCCTCCGCGACCGATCAACCTGATAAAGATCTCCGCGCACCGTCTATTTGTAGCTCGTTGCTGAAATCGCTTCGCGATCCAGCCCGTTCCCCACTCGCGTTTTCCTTCCGCGGAATGGCTCGATCGTGCTTTTTCGTTTCCCACTCTCAAATATCATAAGCTGTACAGTCGAGCGCTACTTCCGAAAGACTTTGAAGTAGACTTTAATGGGGACGGTTAAGTGCAAAGTGTCAAATGGTGTGCAGTTAACGAGCAAACTTTGGAATTACCATCGACCAGATCTACCAGAAAGTAGCAGTGGACGGCGGCGCGTCTGCTAAACGACGAAATGATTAACGATCACCGTTCTGTAATTAATGATCGAGCCGCAGTGCTCTCGACGCTAATTTCGATCGCTGTCATAATTAAATACGCGTGTACACACGCACGCCCGCGGACCAAGGGGGCTGTAATTTCGCGGCGCGCGGACGCTTCGGGAAATATTTCGAATATCAGAGACGGCGGGAAATTTCGATTAATTCCGCAGGGGATTCGTTTCGCCGCGAATATTGCCGGGGCGGGAAACGCGGTGGGTGAAAAACGGCGACAAAGGGCTCGCTCCGCGGATTTCCCTACTTTCGCGGAACTCGTAAAGGAGTTTTAAACTCGGCCCCGTTAAAACGAACGGGCCTGGATTGGTTTTCGCGGTAAAGCCTGCAAGTGCTTTGCGAACCACGGGCCCGTCTTAGGAACGGCGAGGAGAGACTCTCCAGAGCCTCTCCTCCGCGTCTCTTTTCCCGGTATTACGATCGCTTATTTTCTTCGGCTCGCGGCTCTCCGCGCTCGAGGAGCTCTCCCCGTGCCCCTCGGAGGAGCAGCTTTAACGAAAGCTGAACGAGCCACGAGAAAATGGCTCGATTCGCCCGCCGGTAGATTAATTTCCGCCGATGGAGAGGAGAAAATTAAAATTTCCTCGCGGGGCTTCCCGGAGCGCGCGGGTCGAACGGCTCGAAGTGGCTGCCGCGATGGATAATCGTTACGATGCAATTTCGCGGCGGATTAATTGAAGTTACCTTGATCCTATCGATCCACGAGGAAACTCCCCGCGGAGGGCGGACGAGCGAGAGGATGTCGCGTTTCTGTAAACGCGCCCGCGGGATATCGCTGGTAATTCGGCGACCAGCGAGCACGACCGACGATTTAGTCGCGATAATGCGGCGCGGGGATGAATTTCGTGGGTGAGCAACGTGGACACGCGTTTCGGACTTTCCGTATAAGCTGTGTAAATACGCGGACCAGCCGCGTGCGCACGGTCGCTGCCAATGTACCGCGAGCATTGTGCGTGCGTCGGATGCGGCTTTTCAACCGTTGCCAAAGCCGAACAATACCAAAGAAACGGCGTCTGTTGCGCGGTTACGTCGATCCTGCACACGGGGTGTCTGAGAAAAAACCGCGATCCTGGTCTCGGTCCACTTGATAAGTTGAATTGAAGTTCCGAAGAGCGATTTTTGCCAACCGGAGGCCCCGCTCGCGAGGCAATCGAGGCTCGAGTCGACGTCACGTGCGCGTTCAGAGTGAGGCTTCAACTTCGATCGAAGATTACGCAAGAACGATGGTTTATTTTCGAGAGGTTTATGGGGAAGATCGTTGCGTTTTTGGGCAGAGAATCGATTACGCGCAGGAAACGCGTCGTTCATCGAACACCCTGTGTGCCTTGGGCAAAAAGTGCAGCACGCGCGAGAGAGAGAGAGAGAGACTCCGTATATGTACACGAGCCTATATACGCTCCGACGTCCGCCATACGAGCGGCTGCAAACCGTGCAAAACCAAACGCCGCTCTGCCGCATACCAAAGCGGCTGCACAAAAAGCGGGATGCGAAATCGATCGGCCAGGAATAAAAATATACCCGAGTTCTCGTTGCATCCGGGGATGGGGTCCGCTTTTCGATGGTTCCGCGAAAGGGAAAAATCGTGAACGAGCCGCGAATTCCTGTTATTCTTACGCTCTCTACCGAGCCTTTGTTGCCTCTTCCTCGTTCTCCGAGACTTGACAAAAGTCGCAGTTAGTAGTAACTCCTGCTATCCAGCGCGCATCAAATATCCTTCCCTTAGCCTCGCGCGAGGCGTCACGTTTCTCTTATCGGAGAATCGTGACCATAGGTATCAATCGCCGGGAATACCGCTGGATATTTTTCAATCTCCGATGCCGGTGAGTGTCAGAGACCAAGCCAGGCGAAGCCTGCGCCGGTTCCGATGAGTGACAACGCGGAGGAAATTCAGGTGCTCGCGGATGATGTTGAGCGCGTTGTCACCGAGCCTCGACGGGGGTGTTACGCTGCATAAAACAAATCAGTCGGGATCCCGGGGCTCGATCGATGCCGTGCTATTCGACGTCAGTCTTGTTAATTATAGCGGCTAATTAGCCGTGGTTTCGGCCGGTCACACGTCCGTCAGGAACAGCCAGCGCAGCCGTTAATCCCCTCCCGTCTCCCGCGCACTAAGGTCAACGCGGCCCTCGAATTCCCCGGCACGCACATTTTTCCGCTGTATCGACGCGCTAACGAAATTCAATGCAATCGAAAATGGACAGCCGTCCTTTTAATTAATCGTTTCCGAGCGCTGAACGCCGAGCCACACCGCGATCGATCCATTTCACGACGAAACAATGAATCAACCATTGAATTCTTTCCGAGCTTCGATGCGCTACTATGGCGAGCTATCGGTAACCAATATTTCCCATCAATCGCGTTCTCATTCTGTAGGAGGGACTTGAAGTTTTGTGGGAATATGAGCTCGTCGAACTGTCGACAAGTGCAGCGGTTTTTGGAGAAGACCCAGATATAGGGTAAATCCGGGAGACACGGTCGGACTGGAGAGTTGATTGAGTGCTATATCTCATACTCTATACGTAAAAACGCGTTAAAGTGCAGACCAATTACTTTTCTAGAAGCCAAACAATTGAATGAATAGCGTCACTTCGGTTCCTTCTGTGTTTTTCTAGATTCACACCACGGTGTACAGAATCGTATTTAAAATATACTTCTAAGTTTATTTTCGTTTAATGTTTGAGAATAATAAGGTAGAGATATTGAGGGACAATGCAGCCAAAGTATTTAGCCATATTAACTCTTCCTCTCAAAACTAACGAGAAGACCATCTCTCGCTGCAGAAAGGAGAGATGATCGTGTTATGAATTTTTTATTATTCTTATTTATATTTTTATTTTTTATCATTATTTTATTATTATTATTGTTTATTTATTTGATTTATTCACTTTTGTATTCAATTGCCTTGCTAATCGCCGATAGGCAGTTCAATTTATTTTTTATGTGTTCTGTACTTGTTTAGCGTAAACAAATTAAATATCAATGAATCTGCAGTTGTAGTCACTCATAAATAATTTTGCTTTCTTCTTTGTTATTTTTCCATGAATAATTATGTGAGTGGTCTCTGCCAACGACGAAAACCATTTCTCCCGGCACCTCGGGAGAGATGGTCAGTTGTCATGACTTCAGTTTTCAACCTGATTTACAGTAAATATTGTCTTAAAGCAAATATCGACCAGTTTTTCTAAATCAGCATAAAATTCTGAACGTATTAGGTTTGTTCTGATAAAATAAGTAATATCTGTATTAGATTTAATAGACATTTTATATTAGATCGACCGCGTCTCCCGGATGTACCCTACCTTCGTGCGAGTGAGCATAGGTGTATATTGCGATGGGCCGATTTCGGATGGCCTCACGTCCCTCGGAACGTGAAAGGAACAAGCCTCTGAACCGAGCAATTGGCTCGTGCCGTGTGTTAACGGAGTTTCGGGGCGTCGCGTGTGTCAAGGCGCATCCGCATGTCGGTCGCATCCTTTGGCACGCGTAAATGCACATGCAGCTACCCACACGACACGTTCGTGCGACAGATAATCGATACACGCTCGGGCATCGATGATCCCTGTCATTAGCCCCGACCCGACTTCCGCTCTCGAATGTGCAGCCGTTTGCCCGCACTGCTTTCTGTCCTCCGTAGCAAATAATTGCTCGCAAGCACGGAAATAATCGGCACAATGCCCGCGAAGTGTGACCGCGAAGATGCGTGCGGTTAATGCCCAGTTGATTCGTCGAATCACGATTCGTAGAAAGTGTAGTTTCTATCGGAAACGAGGCTGCTTCTCCGGCGATATTTTCCTTGCTGGGAGTGGCTAACAATCAGGAACACTTGATACGGTATTCCACCTGGGGAGAACTCGATTTCACTGGCAATTCCGTTTTCACGATGCGATCTTCGAACGCTCCCAGTATTCTTCGTCTGACTTTCAGTCTCCCGTTCTTCAGGCTTTTCAAACAACCACGGGAACCGATGGTGTCCCACACTCGAAATTTCTCCGGCCTCCTGAGGGAATTGGATACCCGCGGGGCCACGATTTTCTAATTATCCTCGTGAAAAAAGAGATGCGTGTCGCTCAGCGGACCTGAAAGCGCCGCAGAGGCCAGGAAGCATCTGCTAGGAAATTGAACGATTTCCGAAATTGAATCAAACCAAAGCGGAAATTGCGTAATCGCGCGAGCTCCCAGGGGGGTAACCCTGGCGGGACGTTTCTGCGGACGAATGTACATGGGCTTGGACGAAAAGCTCCATCGGGAGTGCCCAGCACCCCCGGTCGCGTCGACCTCTCGCCCCTCGCCCCTCGCCGCTTCTCTACCTGGCAGGGCCAGACCGGGGCGAGCACGTTGGATTCGGTTTGCATTCGAAACGTGTCCACCGGGGCAAACGCGACTCGAATTCACGCCGATATAACACAGCCTGCGGGTTGAAGCGTCGTTCCGGAACGACGTGGACCGTCGTGGCCGTAGAAAGGCCACCACGACCCAGAGCGGCCGCGGTTATTACGATCGCCGCGCCAACTTTTCTGCCGACCAACCGCTGTAAAGTGACACGCTGTTTGCTTAGGACTCCGCTGACATGCACAATCCTGCGCGGGGCCATCGAAATCGCGTCTGCGAATTCTCTGGCCAAATCGCCATCGCTGGCCTTCAAGATTGAGAGACCATGCTGGGGGTGGGACACTTTGAAAGTAGCCCCTCCAATCTGACTTGTAAATCGATACGGGCCATCGACAAGGCCAGCCGGACAGCTTCCTTCCATTTATGAACATATACGTGGCGCAGCCAGTTGGTAGACTGTAGCAATAATAATCGAAACAAAGCTCCCTCGCAGTCTCGTAAACGCGCAACACTCGGACACTCGCCCCTGGACGCAGGGGTTCCCTGCCGATCGCGAGGAGGAGAACAGAGATTCGTAAATACCGGGAGGACGACAGTCCCTTCTCCCGTTCCGTTCCGTTCGGTGATTTTAACGAGAAACGCCAGGGGGACGAGGGGGTGGATTTTTCGCGAGCCCGTCGGTTTAATAGCCCCGCTGTGTACCGCGTGCTCGAGCAACATTGGAAAGCGGCTTAACCCTGGAGGACCCTCGACTCGCTCGCGATCGACCGGGGCCGTTCGACGTGCCCGCACACAGCGGCACGTGGATCCGGCATATGGCTTCGTAAACGCGCGTAGACCGGCAGTCTAAAGCCACTCGTATCTACGGAAAGCCTGCGGAATTCCTAAGGCAGCCGGGCAGACAGACGCGCGTTATTATATCTCGCGGGCCAACGAAAATTCGAACTTTGCCTCGCTCCCCTGGCCGACTGCCAGAACGACAATCTTCCCAGTCATCCTCGCCGTAAGCCGTTGTGCAATCGTGCGTGCCTCGCGATACATATTTTCCCTCCCGGCTCTTTTGTCTCTGCGCATTTTTTCCGCCCTTCCCCCTTGGCGTCGCGACTCCTGGATCCCCGCCGGCGCTCGTGGCCGCGAGACCTCTCGGTGCTCGCCTCTCCTCGCCGTTCCTCCTACACTTGTTGCAGCCTTCTCCGAAAAATCAAGACTCTCCGTCGATTCCACGGAACCGCGGCCGGGCTCGTTTATTTTCGTTTTATAGCGGCCGATCGTCGTTCCTAATTTACGACCCGCCCGGTCGTACGTCTCCAGGGTCGTCGTACCCTTTATCTGCCGAATAAAACCTGCCTACCCAGCAATTTGCGCAGACTTTTCGACATTTTATGCGGCCATTATCTCCCCCGGGTATCGAAACATCGGTACGACGCCTTTGATGATTCGTGGCAAACAGTGCGCGGCCCGGGCTTTCTTTGTTCGAGTTGCGATTCATGGTAACGGGCGGAAAGGGAAGGAGGAGAGAGGAGGGAACCGGAAACAATGTTTCCTCGCGCGAAAACAGAGATACGTACACTTACATATACGTGTTTCCACGCGGGCGAGGAGGGCCGTCGGTTTCACCGTGGCCACGGTTCTCCGTATTTTTGGTGTACGAAAGGCTCGTCCATTATTCAACGCGGCGCGCGACGTCGGAGCAATCCTGGAGACACGGGCCCTTCATATAAATTCCCTTGAAGGAGGAGTGGGGAGGGTTGAAAAAAGGAAAAGCACAGCGAAGATCCCGCTAATTGACGTCCCCGCGAGAGCCTACGTTGTTTCTCTTTGGCAACAAGCGCCGACGCGGTCCGGCTCCCGGCTTCGTTCGTTAATTATCCGGGCGCAAAAAGGACCACCCCCGTGGTTCTAGCGTTCGGGTGGGAAAAAAGAGGAGGCGTCGAAGTTGTCGGCGAAGCGGGAAATTAATTAGGCCGGAGGGGCGCACGCGCTGGTGTGCCCCGACCTTGCGGAGGAAGAAGCCCCTTATTCTCCAGGTAATTCGTCACGCGGACGTTTAGGACCCGGGCGGGTTACGAGGGGGCGCAGCAACCCCATGGCCGCGGGGGTGGCTGACGAGCTCTCCTCCAGGAACTCCCTACAGCATCATCCGACAGCAATTTCAGGAACACTCGAGACAGACACAGTGCGGTGTTGGCGTCGCGGCTCGCTCATCCTCGCTCCATCCGAGCAACCATAAGTGGAGATCTCGAGTGGCACACGCGTCTCCTCTCCATCGTTCGGTCGATTTGCGCTCTCGCTGTTCTCGTCCCTTCGCTCCCCCGGCCGTCCACCCGCGCCGATTGGCCGGCACTCGTTACGTCTAAATATAACAGAATTTCGTCCGTACCGCCCCGCTGATTGCTCCTCGAGGGCTCCGCGTCGATTAGCGGGACCACGAGAGCACAGCCGCGGGCTCGCGACGAAACCTCTTCGGGGAAAAGTTGCCGCGATTTTCGAGGCTAATCGGAAGCAATCGAGACCGGGAATTGCGGCACGCAGCAGCGCCGGCGAGCTGCCGGGTTTCAAGGAGGATTTCGCGCGGCCTAGGAACTCGTTTGCATACTAGCCGTCTCGGTGCACGCCGCGGGAACAATGGGAAAGTCGAAATTTATTAGCAACGATATTCCCGTTGTCCGGGTTACCGAGGCTTGCGCCAGCACTTCGAGATGAATGTACCTTTCTTGCTGATTCCGGGCGAGCTCGTTCGCGTCAGTCAATATTTGTGCGAATAGATGTTCCGGCTTTCTTTATTTTTTTTGCGAGGGATGGGAAGAAGGAAGTCGCTTCTGAGGGGTGGTTAATAATTACGCGAGCAACGTGGGACAACGTATCGATCACGCCCAAGTGCTCTTCGGGCATTGTTCAGCAACGCGCGCAAAAACAGATAAATTATGCCCGGTGGACGGCCCATCCGTCGGCAATTGTGTCGCGAGTTCTCTGTGGGCGGTCTCGGTCGTCGCGTGTTCCGCGGAAACGACGCGAAGGGGATAGCACGCGTGTATTTATACACTCGGTACGCTGATTCATCGTGAGTTTCATTAGTGCTGCGAGATCCGTCTCCACCCTGCGATGCTTGCACCCTCTGGAACGGTCCGGAATATGGGCCAGTCGGTTTTCTCAATTTCACCACCGTAAATATCTGACGGTGGAAGCCATAACCGTCTCTTATCGCCGCCTCTGAATCACGTTGCTCGCGTATACGCCACGTAACGCATTCTTTCAGCGCGAAGCACCGCGTTCGCCAAAATGGCGGTCGACCCGGGCTCGTCTTTTTGTCGAATTCACGAGGGGGGACGCAACCGCGCGAATCTCGCTCGATTTCGTCAATGGAGCGTGCAGCGAGTTAAACCTTTTTCCCCGGGACCGTCGTGTCGCCCACAACGCGCTGTAAATATCCAGCGCTGGCGTCGATAGCGCGCGATTATAGTCGCGACACTCTCCCTCTGTTTTCCACAGTTTCCTCCCTGTTTTTTTTTTTCTATTTCGCAGTCCATAGGTTTCCGCGCGACCAGCGGACGCGTTCGTATTTCACGCGGGATTTATACTAGCAATCCATTTCGGAATCTAATATTCGTCGCATCAGTTTTATCGCGGGCTTGATTAAATTGGTTTACAGACGCGCGGCGCGTCGACGGCGACGGTGGCCCGTTTGTAAACTCGCGCGTTCCACGCTCGTTCATAGGCAATGGAAAACCGTCGCTTCGAATGGGCCGCGCGTGTGCCAGCGATAATTATTAATATTGTAGGGGGTATCGTAGTCAGCGGCGGGTGCTCGCGGATAACGAGCCAGGTCTCCTCGAATCGCTGCTCATCCCCTACCAGCTTCTCCCCCCGACGCGCTTTTTGGCTCGCGTTTGTGGATTTTTGAACGTCTAAACGTTCGAATACGCGTGCTTTCCTAAATTCATTAATTTCCATGTTTCCGTTCCATAAATTTTTACCACCCGCCTCGCCCCACTCGGCTCCCGCCCGGCGTTTATTTATTCACGTTAATCGTTTACGCGACTCCCCTCGGCGACGTATCATCTCCTCCCGCCGCGAAATGATTTTCGACGCGCGCCACGCTGGCTCCAATTAATTCCGCCGGCGGAATTATGGATGTAAAGTACGCATCGGCGGGACGTGGTATTCTCGAAATAACGCGTCGCCGTAAAACCGTGGACAGAATCGCCACCGGCACGGCCGATAACTCGTAAAAACGCGGATCGTAATTCCGCGGGCAACGCGAGCGACTTTTATTAATCCCGCACGAATTTATCCGTTTGCTTACGCTTGTAATTCTCTGCAAGACGGCCCGCGAGTATTTTTGTTCCGTGGCAGATTTACTTTCCAGCATTTGGGGGCCGTTCGCACCCTGACGTGGTCGAAAAGAACGCGCAGAAGACTTTCCGAGTGCATAGCGTTAAGCGGGAAAAAACTTCAAAAAAGTAAAAAAAAATTACGCCAAATACATGAAATTAAATAAATCACAAAAATTAGAAGATAATAATAATAATTACAAAATATAAAAAAGATGTGAAATCAAAATGAGCTGCAAGTACATAAAGGTGTTTTCCAACTGCGCTTAAGATGACACAACTACATATACACAACTAAAATGCTGTGTTCATACATTCTATTACTCATATCGAGGACATTTTAATTAACCCCTCAAAAAGAATCCCATTTGAAAACATTGTCGTAAATTAATTACCAGCTTTACAAAATTAATGATATACAAAAATTGCGCCAATTATAACAATGGCTATTTATATAAAGAAAAAAATGTATTAAATAATATTAAGCAGATATACTTTTATAAAAATAAATATTTTTTACCCTGGTGTCGAAACATGTACTTGGCGTCGAGGCGCTACCGCGTCTCTAGATATTTATTTCACTTTTTCAAGGTAGATTATTAGTGTTTTAGACGCGCTCTGGGAATCAAGTTTTCCGTGTCATCGCGAATTGAGGAGGCCTTCAGCGTTTCGTTCTTTTCCAGCTTAATATTTCAACTGACCGATCGAGCATCCCCGGGGCCTTGCGCTAACTTTCATAATTCATCGCGGCGCTACAACCCTTTCGGGCTTAGCGGCGCTACGGGGACGCGAGAAGCACAGGGACCGTTGAATCAAACTCTAATCCCATCTAAATCGCGGCGGTGTAATAAATCCGACATGATTTAATTACGACTCGTCGCGGTGCCATTCCGAAGTATTTAACTTAATCACGGATGTTAATGCAGCGGTATTAATCACTGAAGTTGCTGCCGGCTCGCTGACTCCGCGCGACCGTTCTAATCAATTTCTTCTCGAGCAAGTTTCACTGGTAAATCGAGTGAGAATGAAATTAACTTTCCCAGCGGCACGTGTTTCTTAATGTAGTTGAACCTCGGTTTGATTAATTTCGCCCTTTATTCCTGCGGGATGACTGAAATCCAAGCGCAGACATCGCACCGATATTCTGAAACTCTATTAAGCTTCCAACGAAGGGAAAGAAGATCGTGCCTGTGCTTCGCGCCAAAATCTAACACAGCGGTCCAGGCAATAATTGCAACCCCCGCATCCCGTGGGCTCGGAATGAAAACGTTTCTCCTTTGTTCATTAAAAGGACACAACGAGATGAATAGCATTTACGCGCGACCCAAAAGGGCTGCATTTCTCCCCGGGGCAATTAGAAACGCGCGCCAACGAAGAAACGGATAAACGACGAGGTCAAGGCAGCGCAATCTAATTCCGACCCCATGCAAATCGAGGCCCCTTAACTAGCCGGCGTTTCAACCCTTGACACTCGCCCTCGTAGCGGAACGGTGTTGTGGGGTCGCGCGGGCCTGGCATACACCGGCCGGCTCTTCCTTCGAGTCTCCGTGACTTAAATTAACCCTCCAACCGTTTTCCACTCCTCTTTCGCCCGTCGACAATCGTTAGTTCCCCGTTCCCTCCCTCTCTCCCCGGCCGAGGGGTCGATTTCTACGACCGCCGCGAAATTAGTTGTCGCGATAATGAAAAACATTGGGGCTGGCGAGAACGGGCGAGACGAGCGACACCCGATTGCCAAGCGCGTTCCAAAGTTTCCTCGAAAGCAGCGTGCAGCTACTCGCTCGCTGGATTTTACATTGCTGCCAGAGCGCGGGGAAAGTTTCCACGTCGTTCCCAGCGCGAACGCGTCAGAGGTTTCATTCATTTCTTCGAGCCAGCGGGCGAATCCGTGTCGCCGTGTTAATCAGACCCCGACGAATCTTGGCATACTGTTGGCGAGGCGACGAGGAGAGCAAATAGAAACGGGGATCGAATCGAATCCCCATTACCCACCGCGATCAGGAGCACCGCGATCCGCGTGCCAAAGCGGGCGATACAAGTTTTGCCGGATGAAAGGAAAAGCCCGATCGACCGCCCCCGAGCCCCGTAGAAACGCTATTACCATATCAAAGGGGCCGCGATATCGCGCGACTCGCGATTCGGTCTCTCCTTTTCCGGTCGCTTCTCCTTCACACCTTCCCCTTGGTTCGCCGCTTCTGCCACCCGCCCCGAGTCCTAACTCTGAGAAAAGGGCCACCCCTCTGTAACCGGGAGACGTAGGTGTTGGGAAATGAGAAACAGACCGCGTCGAGCAAACACGACCCGTCCTGCTCCCGTTCCCGAAACGACTCCGCGCAGATTTCACCGATGGTCGCCAGCGGATGAAGGGGAAAAGGGTTGACGCGTGCAAACGATTTCGACTACCCCGCACGGGGTTCAGCCTCCCTCGTGGATGGGGCGGGGTGGTGCGTTCACGGATGAATGTCGCCAGAGTTATAATTGCAACGAGGCGTAATTAGTTTTGGAAATTTAATTATTTCCGCGCGGCCGGGACGCCGGGATAAATGCCGGCGGCAGACGGGTCCGTGCGCGGGGAAGCCTTTCGACGAAGAATTATCGGAGGACTTTGCCGCGTGGCGGCCGTTAATCCCGCTTGGAGCAACCTCGAGTCGATGGGAAACCGTGGACGTTTCGAAACGCTCGCGCGATCGCCCGTCGCCTGGCTTTTCCTCCGCGCCAGCGCTAATCCGTCGACAAGCGTCACTCGTTGCTTTGTTGATCAACCTCGAACGCCTTGGAACACGACTGATTCGTGCGTGTCGGCCGCGTCGCGCGCGTGGGAGCGCGTGATATCTCGCGGTCGATTGATACTCACCTCTGGCGGACTACTACGAAAGGGTTAAATGCGTCAGTCACGTTGCCTCTTCACAGAGGATTGGACTGCGTGCTGTCATTTCGATTAGCGTGTAACAGCGAAGATCAAAGTCTATTGTCTCTTACCGGTAATCGGCCACAACAGGATACGGAGAATCCCGTTCCCGATGCACTCGTCGCACGCTAACGGTGCCTCTCGTCACATTCGATGTTAGAGATTACCGACATAGGCTGGAGGCAGGATAGGCGTCACGCGGAGGAACGCAGAAACGCGCGTTGAAGGAACGCCAGTGACGCATGAGAAACTTTTGTAACCGAGCGACTCGCCACGATTTGCATTCACTTCGTTATGCACGGCCGCGCGGTTACGAGCCGCGAGCGGTCCGGGCAAATGTTTACAATCGCGGATTTTTCCCATATGGAGTGGCACCACCGGAGGCTGCAGGCGTGCCGCGTGTAATTAACGCTCGTTTGCGTAGGGATTATTCCATTTAATGTAAAAATGTGGGAAAACATCGGCGGGATGAAGTGTGCGTCGCAACACCTCGGAACGCGATCAAGGAAACCTCCTTCCTCGTACACACTAATGCAATCGAGAACATGGCGGTCCTAAATGAAAGGGCGATGACTAATGCTCGCTACGACTAATCGAAGCAACTTGGCATTGAAAGTTTTGTATTTCTTCCAATTTAGACAATCAGCGATTAAATCCCACGTACAGTAGTCGACACACCTGTCAGTGGAAAGCTAGGAGTGTCTTACACGCGACAGCAGTGGCGCGCTCAGGATTTAAACTTGGGGATAGACGAATTGAAGGGATACAAATATTTTTAATGGGAATTCAATAAAATTCTTTAGGTGACTATAAAAATTTAGTTAAAGAATAGAATCCAGTTACCTTTTTTTTGTGAAACACTTTCTTTGGGGTATGCCAGGGTTCCTTGGCCCACCTCTAGGCGCGCCACTGCGCGGAAATTACCACTGTGTAATCGAACACGTGTCCACTATAATGTACCTCCAATAATTAGACACAGAAATTATATACCTCGAGTTTATCAAACACAATCGAATGAACGATTACTGCACCCCCTCGGCTGCGGCTCGGAGCAAACTCAACCACCCCCGAGCGTTGCGACGCGTGTTTTCGTCAACGCTGCCATTATGTAAACACGACGATTGGGTTTTTAGAAATTCATGGCTGCGCCGACTCGTGGCTGTCGTTCTCGAATGCAACCCCGTTCGGCGTGCTGAAAAATTCACCCCCTCTCCACAATAGGCAAACCGACTCGGGCCGGTTCTTTGCTCGCCAGTGGAGTTTCCTTTTCGCGAAAGGTGCTCGTGAAAACTGCTGGTTCGCGAGGTCTCTTTGTAGCTAGCTGCTCGATCGACGCGAGCTTTGTGCAAGCGACCCCCATCTTCGCCGACGCGTGCACGCATCCCCAGCGATTGCGTTTTCAGGAATTAATGGCCAGCCTCGGCTCTCCGCTCGTTGCACGCAGCCGCGCGAATTCTAAGAATGAATGCGGACGACACCGTGAAAAATTTATCGGGATCCACCGGCCACCCCTCGCTCCGGTTACCAGCATCTTTTCAAACGGATCTTTACAAAAGCTGCCCCCCCCCCCCCCCCGGAGCTTTGTCTGGCCCTCGACACGCCGCACCCTGCGTGTTCAACCCTCCCCGTCCATGAATCTTTGAGGATTCATCGCGAACCTGGGAATCGGTGGTGTCCTTTGTTTCGAGGGACCCCCGTCGTGTTCTCCTGCACCTTTCTGTCGGTGAAGGAAATGGGGAAACGTTTGAAATACCTGCGCCGAATTTTCCGTGTACGCGACGCTGATAATTGGTAGGCAATCGGTGCGTTTATCCTGCGAGGGAACCGCGATAAAAGTATGTTTCTCGATTTCCTTCTGCCGTGGACAGAGGGAGAGCGGGGCTATCTCGTCGCCCGTGGGAAAACTGGTTGTCCCGAGGGGCAGGGAAAACGGGTACCGGTAAGCGGCTTAACCCTCGGCAAAAGCAGTTTGTAACGAAGCCCATTTTTCTTCTTCTGTTTCAGCGATCTTGGCTCACTTCTCCTTCCTGGCTGCGTTCTTCTGGCTGAACACGATGTGCTTCAACATCTGGTGGACGTTCAGGTGAGTACCTGCGCCCTCTTTTGCACGATCATTGACGGAGAACGGGAACTCGTGGCAAAGGATCTCTCGCCGCGTGTACTCTTCCATGCGAGTGGCCTCGAATCGAAGCGCAACGAATGTGCGAACGATTGTCCCGCGCGAAGAATCGTCTCGTCGGGAACGTTGCCCGGTTTTTTTTTTTCAAACTGTCTCGGCTGGAACGTTTGACAGGCTCTGGTTCGCCGTTACCTGGGGCATTAAAAAAGAGGCAACGCTTCGTCGCAATTAAACGCCCAGTCCCATCAGCGTTTCGCGGTCGACCGTCAGCGTCGCGCTAAAAATGATTAAAGTCCGGTGGCGTAATTGGCACGGAATTTCAGAGACGGGCTCGTAACGGGAACACACAGGGCCCATCCCGTGGCGAGAGAGGCAAAACTCAAACGGTTTGCGTACATGGTCAATTAACACCGCGGAGCACAGGTTATCGACCTGGCCGAGTTTCGCGTGCTCGCATCGTCTTCGATCGGAAGGCCACTCGTTACTTGGCAATTACGCAATTGCCGCGCAATTACGCAAGCCCCGGCGCTGCCTGGCAATTAATTCATCCCGTGTGCGCGAGTAAATCGCGCGATCATATCGAACGATGCTGGTGAAGTAGTCGCGAAACGAGGAGCACCCGCGGAAAACACCATTCAGAGATCTCCCCGGTAGCTTCTTCCCAGTTGGAAAATTAGCATAGTCACGTTACTCGCGCGGAGTTGAGAACACTGACTTTTGGTATTGAATTGTAAGTGCACCAATCGCAAAGCGAAGCTAAATACTATATAGGTACATCTGTGCGGAGTTGTTGGATTTCGAGGGTTTCTTAGGCAACAGCAGGTTCGAAAGGCTAGGATAACAAAAGACTCGCGCGTTTGTTACTCCCTTTCAATGAGCTTTATCAACCCCCGAAGCCCGTAGTTACAGTTTACTTATCGAGAGGCTGACTTTTATCCACGGCGATTTATGTGTCGGCGCGTGAGAAATCGCTTCTGTCGATAGGCTTTCGCATGGAGGACGCGTTATAGCGAGCGTAAATGCGTATAGGGGCACATTCGATCGAGCAGAATCGGCGGACAGTCGTTAGTGGCCGGATCACGTTTGAGACGATGATTCCAAAGGGGAAGAAGCAGGGCGCCGCTGTGAGAGATGGGATCAAGATCACTCGGTCGAGTGGTTAATGCGATGCAACACGGTCGCCATAACGGGTCTGCCCCATCTTCTTCGCCCACCATCGATTTCTTTCGTCTGATCCTTCGACCGCCTCATTTCTCACCTTTTTTCCCGGGACCCCTTGCAGCTTCTTCGCCACGTACCTTCGCTCTTCGACGTCTCACTCTTCTTGCGCGACGGTTCGCTTCGCGTTAACCTCTATCCCTTCGTCTTCTTCTTCGTTTTCATCTTCGCCTTCTTCTTCTTCTTTTTCTTCTTCTTTTTCTTCTTCGGGGATAGTTGTTCGATGCTTTATACCGTGAACGCATCGAGTATTCCCTTTCGCGCCGGTCAGATCGAATCGTATCCAATTAAGCGTATCCCGCGTCTAGATCTCGACGCGGATGATTATGCACGCTAGCGGCTTCGTTTGCCGATTATACGGGGCTCGCGGTGAAAATTCAATTCGCGCTTTCCGAGCGTGCGACCTTAGAAACTTCATTAGGCAACAGGAAATCATTACACAGTGTTCATTTTCCCTGTACATGTAACATATCTGCTTTCCAACTCTCCGCGTCTCTTTTCGGACCGCGGCCGGTACGTTTCCCGCTCTTACGTCCTCTCGCACGCGCAGCCTACACTTCCTTACGATCAAACAGCACGATTACTCCAAAACGAAACCGCTGACAGTCGGGAACGGTCTCGTTGCTTCGCGCCTCTTTTACACAGCGGGGCGACTCGCGACTAAAAATAATGCTCCGCTGGATGGATCAGCCTCGTGGGGTCCCGTGCTTTCTCGGTTCGACGAACCTTGGTGCACTTTTATCCGGCGATTTCGCGTGCCGCACACACGCCCGGCGTGTCAGCGACACGTGCGAGCGTGCGCGCGAGCGAGCGTCCCATCCACTTGTTGAGGTGTCACGGACACGTTGCGTTCACGGTAGCTTGCCCGCCCCCGTGATTTTCCGGCCGGAAAATTAGCTCGCGTGTCATTTGCGGCTGTGTGCATCGCAGTTTCCACGGTCCACCGTGGAGGGCCTCATCCCCCTCGCGACTCCTCCCCTTTGCGGAGCGACTACCAAAGGCGCGCTGCGTACTCCAAAGGAGGCTTTTCGCGCCGAGGGGAAACGATTTGCGCAACCGTCGGGCAATAACTTGTCACGGTTAATTAGCGGCGTTATGATCGTCTTAATAACTGTACGAACGGTTGCACGGTTGGGCAACGGCCAGAAGTATGACGTTAGGTGCTCGGAGGAACGATTGCGTCACGGCTGTGCTCGAGTTCTGTTAGAAACTCACTCGGATTTCTTTGTTCCCGTAGCTGAGTGTGTCGAATGGTGTCTGCCGCGGTCGCAATCTCGCGGAGTTTCGAACTTGGCGCAGTGGATGAGTAGAAGGCGAGTTGTTTTTCAGTGGGACGACGCGGGGGAGGTTTCATTTAGCTGGCAGAAATCGTTGCATCCCACCGAGGCATTCCATTACTCCGGACGTTACACCGTAGTAAAGCAGCTCCGAGGATTTGCGCGTTGCCAAAGCAACACAGGCGATTAGTGCTGTTCGCGGAATCTCTTCTTGACGTGGTAGCTATTCAGTCGGCTCCAGTTCACGGGATGGTCCTCGAGGAAATCCGAATCCTCTCCCCGGGAGAAACATTTCAATTTGATCGCCACCGAAAACCGGAACAGAGGCTTGCATCGACACGATTCACTCCGCGAATTGCGGCGGTGGGTGCCAATTAGCGGCAGCCTCGCGGTGTCAAAGCGTCAATGAGAACCCGATTGCATCACCGTTACGCTTAATTGCTCGACGAGCTGACGTCCCGAGCGTCTCTCGACCAGCCTAGCTGCCGTTTCGTTCTTGCTCTCTCGAGGTAAGCTCCTCGAACTTGCTACCGCCTCCTCCACCCTCCGCCTTCTTCTCGTCCTCGACACGCGTGCCCATTTTCTGAGAAATTCTTCAATTACCTAACATCCAGCTGCTTCCCACGGTCACCGCAGCCGTCGCACACACGCACGGGGCACACGCGAGCCGACACATTCGCGCGGCATGACCTCGTCGGTTGCAGTTCCTGGCTGCCTCGACTCCGGGTAGCGTGCACTCAGCGTCTCTTCTCTAAACGAATTTGCATTCTAGAAGCTCGCTTCGTCGCGGCGAGGCTCGTCGCAAGATTTCCAGGGGCTCGAGATACTTTCGAGTGTCCTTTTATGCATGTTCGCGGGGCTTCTCCGGAGCCGGGCACGAGATCCCACTGGATCGTCGTCCGTAAAAATTCGCCCGGCCGGTGGAAACTTTGTAGAATTGCCGTGTTGAAAATATTTTATGGGCCCAGAGTTCTCTCGTGCATGCTGCATGGCGAAACGAGGTTCGTAACGCGAGCGATCCGCGGGCCGCGCTTAAAGGAGAGAATTTCGACTAATCCGACGGGAGTGGCGAGCCACCGACTCTGCCCTTAACTCGCGAGTCGCGATCAGTCATTGTCAGTGACAAAGAAACTCTAATCTCGATGCCTGTCCGCAAAACAATGGTCAGTGGACGGGGCGCGGTGGAGAACAAAGGGAGAATGTGTCGTCTGAGAATCGCAGTGGTCAAGTGTGCGTCGTCGGGCGTGTACGTGCAGGCGTACACGTGTACACGTCGGTCGTTAAGGTCTCCTCTGTTCGCGAAGAGTGGCTCATTAACTTCGTTTATCTCGTCCCCGATAGATGCATCAGGGTCTCGGCTTCTTTGGCTGCGACAGACCCGACCTCTCTGCTCCCTGGATTAATAGCGTTGACGAAAGTATCATAGCGATCGCTTGAGATGTTATAATCAAATACATCTCCCAGTCCAACGAAGCCTAGATTCGGCTGAATCCAGGGCCACGATCCCCTGCAACGCAAACCAGTGATAAATTCGGTCAGGTGGCAAGTAGACGCGTACGACCGGAATCTCTAATCAGCGGCGCCACTGCCAACAGGCGTTTCGTAACGAGAAAGTTTGCGCGTGTCAGGAGCACCCTCGTCCTGGACGGGGCGGCGGAATATTCGTTGCGCGGCTAAGAAAGGCGAAAGGGAAAGAAAAGAGCGCGGGCTCGGAGACGCTGGAGACGTGATCAAGAACACCGGCCAGCCTGTCGCTCCGCGTGCATCCCAATGACGCTTGATTAAGGACCCTTCTGTTCTCGAACACAGTAGCTCATTAATTCCGTTATCTTATTTTCCGCGGTCGCCGGATCTCTCTACCAGCGAATCGAATGGGTTCGCGTCTCTGGATCAGAGGGGAGCAGAGAAATATTTCCAACTCGCGACGATGCTCCAGCCACAGGGGATTAGAAATCCTCCTCGTTGCAACGTCCATCGGGCTCGTCGATAGAAAAGCGGCCTACTGCGGGTCCCCGCGGTATAAATAGATTGATTCTCATTCATCGACGATTCGCCGGGTGCTCTCGACTCGATGCCAAGAGGAGCGTGACCCATATCCCCCGAAATCGGCCGCGACGTTTTCGTAATACGGGCATTTTCTTGTCACATGAATCCTGGACGAATGGGCAACGAGAAGATTACGCCTGGGTAGCAAAAGAATCTTTCATCGATCCGCGGACGTTCTTTAATGCGTCGGGCTTTCAGTGGATAAAACAAAAGCCTCGCCACCTTCCGTCTTTCGTAAACGTGGAAACTCCAACTGCTGTAGCTTGGTGTTCGTCTCGGGCGAGCGCTCCAAGTAGCTCGCTTTGACGTTCGACTAATTAATTGAATTAAGCAGTTTCCCCCGGTCTCCTCTTGGCATGCGCGCCTTCTCCTCTGGAGACTAGAGCAGCGGTCTTCTTTTGCGACCGGCTATCGTGTAACGCCCGCTGAATACCGCGGATTACAGGGGATCTGGGAGAGACTTCTAGTTCGATGGCTTTTCAAGGGAAGCTCTCCTGGCGCAGGTAAATTAGTTTAACTCCGTGAGTGGTCCCGGTGTCTCGATCCAGGGGAAACTTCTTCGAGGGATCCTGGAGACTTGCGGGCGCCGTAGCAACAAGATATCCCGCTGACCGTCACGTTTGCGGTCCTTGCTGTCGGTTTACCATGGTCTGTGCGTCTGCCTACCAGCGGGCGAGCCTCACGAGCGGCGACTTCTCCGTGCAAGTTTCGTGTGCTCGCCATTGAACGGAGGGGTCAGTCCCTTCCTAAGGTCTGTTGACACTCCCTCCGCCCGACAGAGTTCAAATATTGCTCCAGGCCGAAGGTGTATCGAAACACGCTGCATTCACGTGTATCGGGTGAAAGCTATCGTTGCCCACTGGGTATTCCATGCCGGGGATACGAACCCGAAGAATAGAGGGACAGGATTCAATTCGACCGTGGAGAACGAGCAGAAGATCTCGCTGCAACTACGAAGTAGCTGGCTCGAGAAGTTGGGTGGAAATAGTAGATTAAGCTTTCAACTCAGACTCTTCATAATCTCTGAACTTTCTCGCTTCTCCTCACCTCTCTGACTCTGACCCTTTAACTTCCCGACTTCACTTTCTCGAGTTTCGCAATCTCATTCTTCGACTCTCCAACTTCCCAGCTTCCGGCTTCTCGGGGGCATTCCATCATCGTACTGGTGCACCGATGGTGGAGAGAACGTGGATGCGTTCCTTTGTTAGTTAATATTCGTGGTTAATGTCTCATACCTGTCCCGCTCTGTTTAGAACACTTGTCACTGCCACGTTCTCCATCGAGGACACGCTCGACCCCGTATTTCACCACCCTCCGCCGTTGTCGAGTAAAATTAAAAGTAGGTGAACCGAGGATAATCCTGGAATTAAGCGGGATCGAGGTGAAAGTGTGCACAATCCATCAGCGATGGCTAAGCCCCCCCGACTATTTCTGTTCTGGTCGGTGCACGATGGGCGAAGCCCGCCGACAACGCGTTTCCCAGTTGGAAAAATATCTTGGCAACGGCCGCGCGACAAGAGCGACACGGTATCAGGGTGGTCGGCGAATTATATTTAAGCGCGGCTACCGATGCACCACCGGTCACTTCGTCGGACATCGTAAATAAAGCTCGCGAGCGATTTACGAAACCGAGCGGTTCGTTGTTGCGCGCTGCCGGCTGCGAAACGGTCACCGAAGCGGGATCGCTTTCCGCGAATCAGGTCCGCCTGTTCCCGCGAGTCGCGAGGAAACGCAGAAAGGAGAGCGCTCGACCAGTGGAACTAGTCGTCCGAAGAGCAGTCGAGGTTGGCGTTTGTTAAAAAAAAAAAACAACGGGGCTATCTCGAAACGAAGCGAAATCGAATGGCAAAAAGGCGGACTGGATCTCTGATTGGACACGAATCTAAATATAACCTTGGCGCTTAATGCACAGACCTCTCCGTGTGTAATTGCATCGGCGTAAAATTACTCGTTGCCCCGACGACGGTAGAGCGGAGAGCTGCGGTTGATTCGCGGAAAGTCTGGGGAATAATCGAGGGGGCGAGGGCGTGACCGGACGTCCACGATGATCGTCGTCGATTTTCCATCGACTGCTTCTGGATCAGCGGGGTTAACGACTCGCCGGCTACCCCGTTGCCTTCTTCTTTCCTTCGTTCGCGGGACAGGCCTGCTCGTTACGCGTTAGATAATGCATGCAAATTGCATTAACTCAACGTGACTACCGGTTCTAAGGGGCCACAGTGTTCTCGGTCCAAGCTAGGCGCTAGTCAACGACCTGTCCATGTAAAGATAGACGAATCGTCATCGCGTTTACCGGTGCAGCTTCCAGGCCGATCTATTATGCGGCTGTCAGGCCCTGAAGCGTATTATGGATGTCCGCGGCGGCGGCGGCGGTGAATCACGCAGGACGTTTAGAAACTTAGAAACGAGCGCGTCCGCTTTGAGCCGGTGGCCGTTGCACCGTGTCGAGAGCGGCTCGCCGTTTCGTCGAATCTTGGCTCCGCGGGCAGTCCCCTCTGTCGCTCGGCGTCTCTTTATTAACGAAGTGCTTCGACGGTGTACAGTTTCATCGGAAGGTTTAATTATTCCAGCGGTAGCGTGGCCGCTCGACGTCTTCGTCCCGCGAGTTCTCGTTTTAACGCGCGGCAATTAGGGACAATAAATTGCCAAGTATTAACGGACGAATTGCCGCGTTTCGTTATTACCAGCTAATAATGGTAATTCGTCGTAATCGACATTCCTGAGGCACACGAATTACCGGGCGGACGGTGCGCTCGCTGGTTTTTCGCTTTTTGAGAATCGGTATATCGCGCATGACGCACGGACTATTTTCAGGAGATCGTGTCGAAATAACTTCTGCTAAGAAGTCACCCGTGGAGGTCAGCATAAGAATAGATAATCGGACAGAGAGTAGATCACCGTCCGCGGTTCTCCAATTACAAAAACCACCTAATTATATTTCGCTTGGGTAGGACCGTGCACCCCGGAGGGTCCAATTCATCTCGGCTATCCTCATTTGCCTTCCAACGCACAGCGTAACGTCACCCCCGTTTACAAATCGCCCCTGGACGAGCGCTGGCAATTCGACGTAGCACGTCACCGTCACGCACCATTATTACCTGGTGTTCGTGTGATCAGAATCGCTCGAATGAATCACGCACGATGCCCGGACGTCAGGGAACCGGCTTCCTTTGGCACGAACATCCCTCTTAGCCTGGTATCACTCCACGGATAGAATTTCAATTTCTGCGCGTTAATACGCCGTGATCGAGATCTTCGCCCCCTCGGGGTTGTTTGCATTTTACCGGGGAGGCTTGGTACGTTACCTATCCTTCCTTGTAGGTGGCTTTATTCGATTACTAAAGACATCGATTGGAGTTTAGAGACGACGGATGTGAAATAGAGACATTCTTCGATGATTAGACGTTTTCTTGGCTGAGTAGAAATATTGCTCTATAAACGAAGTCGAGATAAACAAACAGAGGCAGGGTAGACGCATTCGAGGATGGACAGATGGTTTTCAAGAACGACACCCCGACTCTAATGTCCAGAGTCTCTGCCGATAGACGGAAGACAGTGCCAGACGGCAGGAGACACTCTCCAGATCCCCAGACAGGGCTGTATCGCGAGTGTCGTCGCTGTTAGCACAACCAGAGTAAATCACGAGCGGTCGTTAGGATTTGGAGCATCGTTCCCCAGAGAGCAGACCACGAGTTTCTTAGGGAGCGGTGCCAAGGGGTTGCCCCGAACTTCGTGCACCCCCTGAGCCTCTCTGTCCCTCCACCACCCCTGCCCCGCTGCGCGATACGTCTTTGTCCCCGTTCGAGGACTACATAATGCAACGCCCCCGTCCCTGGCCACGCGTATTCGGTCGCCAAGATTTCTTGCCGGGACGTCGTTGCTCCTTTTTATTGGCTCCGAGCACAATAGCGCTTCCTCGAGTCACGTGTACGTGTATTAACTGCGGAGATTCGTCGTCCCTCTGTACGACTCGTCGTCAACTGTTTCACTGTCGCGAGCGGCGTGCAGCGTACTCGCGGCGCAACGTAGGAGTCGCCAGGACATGTTTATGGCTCTTTAAAGCGGCTATATACGATCCCCGCGGCTAAATGTGTATTTTTTTATAGCAAGCATCCAACGGAGAAGTGTCACGATGGTACAGCGAAAGATTCTGTCGTGTCTGGACCGCCATGACCCTTTGCTTTCCATTTACCCTCGATTTCCCTTTTCCCTCGTTCCATTTGCATACGTCAACGGGCGACTAATTAACTTCTCGTGACTACAGACTTTCGCCATTTCGTATAGAACCCGCGAACAACCGTCCCAAATTTCTCCTCGTTATCCCTTTCGCGCCGTTCACGTCGTTATTCCGACGGGCAGGCAGATCGGCCCTAGCCGTTGACGCGTGGTCCTCGTTGTACGCGTGATTTCCACGCGCCGAAGAGATCGATGCAAAGCTATACGCATCCTCGATCCGGTCTTCTCGTTATTCTCCTCCTCGAGACGCCTTCTCCATAGGAACGGTTCGATGGACCGTGCAGCGAGCTCGCATCCTCGCCACTTGCCAAGACGTGGAATCAGGGAGCTCGATCTCGAACGCAGGCCTCGTCCAGACTCGACAGAGACCTGGACCTAGGCACAGACTCGACGCTAGTCTAGACTTAACCCAGACTTAACCGTAACCTGTGTCTCGATCTCGCGCTGATTTTAATCGAGCCGTAACCCCGCGTAATGCGAACCTGGCCCAGCCCCTCCAGACCTAATCATTGGACGAGGATGGACGAGGGGACACGAAACAGTCGAGTTAATTATTGTTTCAAGGGGCGGCAGTCGCCAGCGATGCGAGGACGAGGCGAATCTAGTCTCGAGTCGGTTTCGATAAGACGGGAAAGGGAGCGAGTTCCGATGATGGGGCGTGGATAAGCGAGGAAATTAAGCTACGGGAAGAGCCGTGGCACGGTGCGCGCTCGAGGCTGACAGAGGAATTACGAGGCTCTCCGTGCTTCTGTGACAGTGAACTCCCGGAGCGTGACATTGTCACGGATCGTATTGCACGATATGCTCATCTTCCGTAACCGTGGCTCGTGATTGCAAGCGGTCGCTCGGTCAGGCTCGGCTGATTTCAAACCAGCGCGATACACTCGAAGATAGCCACGTCCAATTTTCTCTAACCGTCGAACGGAGTGTTTTTTTTTTACGGTGGGACCGCGTTTGAAACCGGCCCGTAAAACGGATTTCGCTCTATCAGCCACCTACCGCGCGACGTAGAGTGATTTCTAGCGCTTCTCGCTGGGCTAGTCTGTAATTGCCACGCGGCTAGGAAGCTCTCCTCCTTTTTCGAGAAGTGGACGTTGCACTGGCGCGCATCTACCTTGATTTTTCCATAACGCCGCCAATTTAAGTACCGAACGAGGCTCGTGATGCACCGAATGGAGTCTCGAAGCAGACGATCCGGCGCTCGTTGCACCCGCGAGGAAGGCCGATTTCGCGAGCGACGCGAACTCGGTAACACGGTAACGCGGCCTCAGGAGGAAGCAGAAAGTGGAATGAAAGACTGGGCCCGAGAGGAGGAGAGGGGCGCGGAAAGAGAGAGGACGTCGGAGTGTCGACGACCCCGTAGGCTTGCACCTGCATCACCTGAGGCCAGGCTCTCGACGCTGGGTCGACGGAGCACCGACGATCGTCGTCGCCCGACCGCGCCGTGAACTTGATCGTAGCCGTGAAAAAGTTGCCTGGCCATCTGCGCCGAGGAAGAAGAATTCCACCTGTGGAGAAGGTACGTGCGCGGAGAGACACGAAGAAAGGACGAGCGTGTGCGAGCGCAAGGCAGGAGACTCGACGCGGATTTCGCGGATTTACGTTGCCCGTCTCGTTTCCTCTGGCGTGACCCAGCGCGTCGATCCTTCGGCTCGTTCGACGCGGCTCATTAACTCCGGCAGTGGCTGTTTCTTAACCCTGCGAATTATTTACCCTACATGGACGTTGGATTGCCTGGTCGATGGGTTCTGACGCGGTGGAAGAAATTTCGAAATGTCCGAGTACCTCGGTGATTATTTCCTGGGCTGCACTCCAAATAGGGGAGAGTTCTGTTCTTTTCGGATGTTCATTAGCTGAGGAGTAGGATTACCTAGGTAACTGTCGATCTCTGGGACAGTTGATGGGTATCTGAGATAACGATATGGCTCGTGTCAGATGGTCGGTTAAAGTTCGGTGAGTGTAGCATCTCTGTTCAAAAGGTTTGCCATCCGCGATCCCTGCTAAGCTCTCCTATCTCGATCTACGAAAGGACCTCCTTTCAACGTCGTGATATTGCCCCGTTGTTTCCTGCCCCGGAATAACGGTAACACGGTACACAATTCTCGCGCCGAACCATGGAACCTGTACCCAAGAGCGCAGATGTTATCGGCGAGCAGGTCGTGCAGAAGTAGAGTCATGCTCGATCGTAGCTCAGTTTTCATTGTTCACCGAGAAATTGCGCTTCGGGATAAACGAATCGCGCGCAGGGTCGCTCTACCGTTAATCCGCGTGCTCTCGAAACTTCCATAAAGCACCGGCAACCCGGGCATTGTTCTCCGGCCCGTGGCTCCTCCTTCGAGAAAACCATCGGAACAGGTTCCACCGGCTCGGGCGGAGGTTCGCTCGAAGGGTCACGTATTGCGGCAACGGCGGCGCGCGATCCCATTTCGTTGATCGCGGGAAAAAGCGGGATCATCAATGGCGAATCCGAGGCGCGAGCAGCAAGCGCCAAGTTACTCATCGGCCGTGGACTGCGTGAAAATATTTATCCAATTCCGAATCCAGGAGGAAGCTGCGTTTATTTGTCGGAGTGGAATCCAGCGGCAGACGCAATTTATTTGGCAACAGCTGAGCTTCAAGAAAGAAAGCAGATTGATAAAATAGTCTCGGCGGTTGGGTAAACAGCCCCGATGCTCGACAGGAACGGTGTTGCGCGCCAGAAAACGTTTCAGGAGCCCACGAGCATCTTCGCGCGAACCTATCCTTCGGCGAAATTACACGCTGGCTAATTGTTCGCTTAAGTGGAGCGGGGTCGTGGCGATCTCACGTCAGTCGCTCCCCCATTTCCTCGCGGAAATGAGAGAGAACGGTGAGTGCTTTTCACCTGATTACCGCTAGCCGATCCACTCGATTTGTTTACGCAATTCCTTAATTAACCCCTATAATTGGCTGCGCGCTTGGTATGCCTTACTCACATTGGCATTTCCATTTTTTTTCCGCCTACATGATAGGGTCGGTGAGTTTATCGGTCGTTTAAATTCTTGGAATAGGGGATCCTCGATCCTTGCTCGCCCGTGGATAGCGAATTCATTTGAGTGTTTCAGTAATTAGAAGCTGGGTAGAAGGTATTGCGATTGGTTAGGGGACCTGCAGGTTTTGCGAGGAGTCTGAGAGAGACTGCCTTCCTTCCTACAAGCTCCATACGTTTCTGGAACCCTATATCTAAGTATGTTTGATCTTCCCCTCGATTGCGAGGCACACGTGTCGGTCCCTTTTCCTTTTTTCTCGGTTGCGGGTGAAATTTTAGTAAAATTCATTGGGCGAACGGCACATTCCGACCACGTAGTTGCACTTCGTATGCAAGTTTCGTCCCCTGGCCAAGTCGCGGCCCTCTTTATTTCGAAAATTCCGCATTCCTCGGAGCAGGAATAATGGCTGGCTCGTTCCGACGATTCATTCGCGAGCAATCTTGCGCTCGTTGCGCCTCTCGAAAGCCACGAGACGGGGGAACGACGCGAAGAATGCCTCTTTCGCCTCCGGTCTGCCCAACATTTTAATAAACTCGGCCCACCCCGAGCGCCCTTTGACCCCTCCGCGGGGAACACGGGAAAACGGTAAAGGGACAGAAGCTTTTGAAAGGACCTGGCCAAAGTCCGGACGTCTGTGAGAATCGATGAAAGGACAAGATTGAACGTTAATTGGCGGCAAGAGACGCGAACGATCCACTCTGATTGCTGGTAATCGCTGACCCATTGTCGTTCTTTATTAAATTAGAGGGAACCTGGTGCACGATACACCGTGACCAGTGATTCTCAACATTCCCGACCACCTCAGAATCTCGAGAAGTATCGAACGTAAAAGCGCAATTGTTCGTTAGACGAGAGACTCCGCCTCCGAATCCAGCGATCCGATTAACTCGTTCTTCTGCCCTCTACAAAATCACGATTTCCCCGATAGATTTCGTCGGAGCACGCTTTCAGCGAAGGGGCCTTGGCTCCGTCTCCGCCAGTGATACTTGCCATCGCCCACCCTCCGGCCAAACAATTGAATAATTCAGACAGAAGCGTCGTGCGTCGGTTTGCCGAGCGTCAGGCTCGCGTCGCGACCGCGCAGGGGTTCTCGTCTCATAACCGGCTGGTTCGGTGTCACTTTTCGCGTCCGTTTGACACCGAAACCCTTCTTCCTGGCTGCAACGAAAGGGGCAGGCTCTCCCGCTAAAAGGACACCCGATACGTGGAAGCTCGTTTAAAAGGACACTTAATACCCCGCGCTGGCGGGAACAATTTGGCCGGCTGCTCCTCACCCTTCCCAAACAGCTCGTACAACTGGTTGCTCTCCATCCGCGTGTAAACCGGAGATGTAACTTATTTCTCCGCCGCGAAGTGGCCGCAAGAAATGGAGTGGTTGAATCGGATAACGCCGTCGCGGAACGCCTCGGCTCTCCGCTTCGAGATCCTCCACGGACGTTAAATAATAGTGGGACGTAGGGGCGTCTGAGAAATGGATCGGATAAGCATCGCGAAATGGCAGATAGGACGTCGGGCTGCCAATTAGAAGCGCGAGCACGACCGCGGGAACCCCTTCATTAGGCGGCTGGGGTAGAATGTAACGGGTTGCATGGGCGGCGATAAAATTGCAATTGTCACGACGTCCGTAGCTATCGCGCGTTAATTCGCGCAGCATCGCGTAATCATCATCCCCGTCGGCTAGGCTACAAGCCGCCGAACGAAGGATCGCGAGGCGCTGGTCGACGAGCGAGCAAGTCGGCCGGGCTCGAGATGCCGTGGCACTTATCAAAGAGGGTGGTCTCCTTCCGGAGGATGTGTCACCCGCGGCAGCAACCACTCAAATCGGATTTTCTTCGCTTAACGCCCTGTCAGTTCTCGCTTTGCAAGCGGGTTGCTCTCGCTTCAGGAATCACGTCGGCGTCCGTCAGGCCGGTTTATTGCATTTCCAGCGGGTTTCGTCTCGTTTTCACGGTTTGTTTCGCCCTTCATTTCCCGCCACCCGCCGCGCCCCCCTCCCCCGCATCTCCCTCCGACCGCCGGCGTCGACGAGCCACGACGACGACGTTTCTTCAGCGTCTGCCGCCCGAAGACGCGGTTCTTGCAGCTTCTGACAGTTTTCGTCGGGTCGCGTCACCCCTGTATCCTTCCACGGGTAACCCGTCTCCCTCGTTTCACCCGTTTCTTCCTTCCTTCCGCCGCGTCAACTTTGATACAAAGAATTCCTCCTCTCCAGCCCGTCAAACTCCAGAACCCCCTTTTTCATATTCAGCCAGCCGACAATCGGATCAATCCGCGCCGCGGGACAATTTATAAACGCGCAAAGCTGTGCGTCGGGTTAGAGGTGCCAAGTATTGCGCACCCCGCGTCATAAGAAGCTGAGGTGCACCAGAGTGGGTAATTCGATAAGATCAGCTAACTGTATTCCCTTCTATATAGAGTATTCGCTTATTGAATTAGATTAGCCGATTGGATTATATATTTCGGTGAAAGTTCGCGTTATCCATATTTGGGTTAATCAGGGTAATCTGGCTCTCGGCTCCGACTCGGTTTTGTAGAGCAGTGGCATCCTTTGCTCCACCAGAATCGAGAAAGCAGAGATGAGCAAAAATTTTATTTAAATAAAAATTTCAAATAACGAATAAAAGTTCAAAAATTATTGTCGAATGAAAAAAAGTAAGTTTATTCGTCGAATAATCTAAGGTTAAAGTAACTTTTATTTGATCCGTTATTTAAATATCTTTTTATTTAATTAATGCCCAACTCTGGTGGAAAGATCTACCTATGTGTAATACAAATTGGGATCATTGTTCTTTCTATTTCTCTGGACTTGTTAAAGGCCGTCGCGCATTTCGGCGAAACGCGGCGTTACGATGAGAAAAGTTTAATAAACACTTGATTCTCACGGATCAGTGACAATTAATTAATTACTTATTATTAATTTCTTCGATTCGCTGTGCTTTGCCAAAATGCGCGACGGCCTTCGACTCTACGATTCACGAGAGACAGTGTTATTTGTCCCTCTTCCTGTCATCCATTCCGTCGATTACATAATACATCAACGTGTCGTCCCATTCAGCCGAAGAGAAATCTGTTTATCGAGCGAGATCGCAGCGGCGGGGTAAAAAATAGAAGCGGCCGAGGTCGTTAACATCGCGTGTCGAAAAGACACTCTGAGGGCTGGTTATTTTTATTTCGTCGCGGGAATATCGTTTCTGTTTTCGTCAGACGGACGTCACGGGCGATACAACGCGATACCCGTTCTCGATCAGCCTCTCGGGGCTGTCTGTTCCTCCGGCGCGCGTCTCGCGAATCGAATCAGACTCACGAGCTCGAAGAGGATCCCGCTCCTCCGCCGCAGCCGCGAAGCCTCCACGGGCGTCTCGCCGCCGAGGCGTGACTGGATGCACGCGTGTACTTGCACGCATATGAAATTCCCGCGTGGCCGAGCTTAGACGGGGCGAAAAAGGAAGTGGAGTGCCGATGGAATGCGACGTCGGAATGCGTCGCTCGCGCTCCTTCCCCGTATTTGTTTTACAGCCGCCTGTTGCTCTTAATTGAATCCCGCTGCACGCAAGCTTCTCAGCAAAAGTAGTAGGCACTTTCGTTTCCTCAAAAATTCAAGGACGACTTTCGAGAAATTTGTCCACCACATCTTTCGGCTGTTTCGTGAAAGCTCGTCAGCCCCCCCATCTCGAGCCATTGATCCGGGTTCGATGGAAAGTTCGCAAGTCTTTTAATAAATCCTCGCGTTAAGACTCAAGACGCGAGTTTCGAGTCCCCGGACTCGATTGGAAAACCGGGGACGGAGGCTGGCAGACGGGTTCTCGTTTATTTCAAATTAAGGAGGGCTGTCCCCGCGAGGTCCTTCCTCGGCTATGAATGGATCTCAAAGGCGTTGTTCGAGGACCTCGCGAGGGGCCCTGCCCTTTTGGGCTCGACTCGAGCAAACATGCGGGATTATTAAACCGTCTACGCGCTACCGGAGACGTTTCATCTTTGATTGGCCCCGACGTAATGGGAATACCCGGTCGAATCGAAGTTTACGAAGGGTGATACTCGCCTCGGCTTTCGAAAGTACACACCGGATACCCACGAACCGAACCCGCCGCTCTGGCTTCACTGCTACCCTTTGTGTTCGATACTAATTAGAAGTTTAATTATGTAATTCGGGGTATCAGGAGCGTGTCCCCCGAAGATTGTGCGAATAAATGGATAATAAGGGACACGATGCGTCGATAGAATCTAACTTGAAATCGTGCATCGAAGTTTATTTTCTCGCATCTATACAGTTAGTTCGGAATCGATGCAAAGTTAGTTTCTAGGAAAAACGTGCTCGACCGCGTGCTAATTAACTGCAGCTATGATTAAAGCGACCACGATAACGAGGAGCCCGAATCAAGCGCGTAAACGCCGCGATAAATTCGTTAGTGTTTGCTCCCGGCCCCCTTCCGCCTGCAAATTACCCGGTCGGAATTCGTAATTGACCCACTGAACGAGCAATAATCGATAACAGTAAGCAGGGTGCGCGTTTCGTCGGCGGAATTCCAAGCGATACAGGCGAGGACGACGACGAGGAGGACGTCGGCGACGACGGCGACGTGGCCGTAGTCGTAGTCGCGGACTTTTTACGAAAGGCAAAGTGCATGTAGCCCCCAGTATGCAAATTGCACGGCTTCCGTGCGCATCCCGCTCCGTAACCCGATATACTCGCGTTTCCATTCAGCTCGTCGCCGGTTTTGGAAGTCGTTCCCAGCACGACTCCGCCGCGGAGAGCCGCACCGGCAGCCTTGTAACCTCCGTAGGTAAGAGAGAAGAAGGTACGAGGAGCGAAGAGGAATGTCGGGCGCCGCGGGGGTCGCTCGCTCGCGGCCGTTTCACCAGGCAGATTTGTGTAGCAAATATTTGCAAGACAAGCCGCGCTCGCTGCTCCTGCCCCATTCCTAATGGATTGGACGGGCACTCCTTGCCCGTCGGTGGCTCCTCGTTTTTCGCGACACCGATCTGCCTATCGGTAGGTGCTCCAATTCCCTTGAAAGCTCCGTTCCTCTTCTTCGTATTCTTCTCCTGCTTCTCCATCTCGATCATTCGTTGTTCCGCCCTATGATGCACGACGTGACGTTTTCTTAACGCGTCGAAGCCGAACCTACCTCGAATCGACTCGATGGCAAAGATCCAGATAGACAAAGAACACTCGCGCTCCCTAATTATTTCATAACGATGTCGATCATTAGTCAGCAGGGTTCATTGTTCCCTGCGCGCCACTCTGCGTCGTTTCTATATTGTTTCCTATGCGCATCTGGCACGGCAAACCGTGTTATTGTTTTCCAGTATGATAATTATTGCTAATTGAGTTACAGTACCCGATGGTGCTTGTTTCGGTGTCGTCATTATCTTGCAATATCGCTAATTGGCTGGTTTCGGCCGTGCCAGCCGGCCCACGATGCATGCTTTTTCATTTAATTAGCATTCTTCGTGGTAACCGTGCTATTTTTCACCCCCTCGGCGCTTTTGATCATTTTCATTATAAACAGCAGTTTCCGTGAAACGCAAATGCCACGATATTCTTCGCCCGTTTATTCCGTTCTTTGGCATCTCGTCAGTCTCCAGTCTATTGTCTGATAATTCGCACGCGAACAAGCCATCGATTCACAATTTAATTCCTCCCGCGGAAAACGAAACCAGAGAACCGTCGCCATGGAAAACCCGCGAAGCCCTACGGTTTCGGGACAAGGGGCCAGCCCGAATGGAAAAACTAACGAATCCCCGCGAAATCAATTAGCAGCCCCGTCAGTCAGGTATCCAATGGCGGGGCCAGAATCGGACGGGGCGCAATTAAGTTGGAAATTAATTTACCCCCGGTCGAACATCGGCGCCTCGCGTCCCTGATTCGCGCGCAATTAGCCGGCGTTTTGTAGCTGTTAGCAACCGAAGCATCGGTTAGGAAGCTTGTGCCTGCTAGCCGGGTGTACATCGCGCAGGCGAGGCTCGTTCGCCGGAAATTGAAGGCTGGCCCGTCGTCATGGGGGCAGACAGGGCGAAAGACAGGGCGAAAGACAGGGCGAAACTTTGGAGGAAGAGGGACGGCGACGAGGTTTGCCCGTGAAGGAGCTGGAGAATTTCAGGGGAAACGAATGATTTCCTTCTCCCCCTTCGCCTTTCTTTTCTTACCACTTGTGTAGACACGCGATGGGCGATCGAGTTATCCGCTGTGCAAATTTGGATTCGGCAAAAGGAAATGAAAGGTGAGGCGAGTGGGGAATGGAGGTGCGAAGAGGGGAAGCGAAAGATTAAAATTCGATGAATAGGCGATACTAAATGAAAGAGAAAAAAGACATGGGAGGTCGAAGAAGAAGAAACGGGGACTGCGAAAGGGAAGGGCGACGAAGAAAGGAGACGCGAGATGGAGTGCAAAAAGGGATGGATGAAAGGGGGAAGAGAGAGGGGGGGAGGAGGCTTGTGCCTGGCAGTACGTCGAAAAAGAGGGTCGGGATAAATGAGTTAAGTTAGAGCGACAGAAAGGGGCCAACCTCTACCAGGCGCCGTGTCTGTCCAGATTGCAGCCGGTGGACGGAAGAGGAAGAGAGCGAAACGAATCACGGAACAATAACGCTTAGAGAGCGCCGGGGCTACGATTAAAGTATTTCCTTTTTACACTCGGCTGGGGGATAAGTAAGGCGTGGCTTTTTTCTCCTCCGCTTGCCGGTAATTCGATTTCGAAAATGAAAAGAACCCCGACACCGGGGCGAGGAGAGCCGACTCGAGCCGCGCGATATTTCATCGGGCCTTTCTCCCGATATCTTAAGGCGAAATCTTGTTTGCGAATCGTATCTTTCCGCGGAGCCCGCCTTTCCACCTTTCCGCCTCTGCCCTCGCCCCGAGCCTCGTCTTTCACGCTTCGCTTTCCTCCGCCCGCCCATGCCCGAAGAAATTGAATAATTCCCGTCGGATCAAAGGACGTTTAACTCGAGAACCACCTGCAACGCTGAGACCAAGCATTCTGCCGTAATTCCTCGCAACAGCTTCGCGATATTTCTCCAGCAAGCTTTCGAGCAAGCTATCGAGAGGTGCACGGAACAGCGATGGCTATTCTGCTTCTAAAAACGTGCGTGCAGCTTGCATGTGGAAGTCGTTGGTCTCGCGCGCATACGACAAACGACAGCCCCCTCGTTTCCGGGTCGACTGGGAATCTGACTTTAAAATGAAGATGTTCCACCGGGACGCGCGTGCACTTCTTCCAAGATGAACGACCAGAGCCGACATTTTTTTCGGCTCTTCTTTCGGCCTAGCTTTCCTCCTCGAACAACACAATCCAGAGAAGCGGAGCAGACACTACCTGACGCGTATTGTCTTACGTCGACGGCGATGGAAACCGCGTCTCGCTCCACTTGTCGCCACCGCTGTCTCGCCGCCGCTGGTGAGGTTTATTTTTCGCCACCTAATCCGATTTCGAGACGCAGCGAAACTTCTTCTTCTGCCTCCCGGCCGCGACACGCGTGGCATTTCCCTCGTCGCTTTTCTACGCCCGTGGATTCCAGGCGTGCCATCGAATTCGCATTCTTCAACGCCGTCCCGTCTGCCACGCATTCCGCTTAGCCGACCAATTAATTACGCGGCTCGCGCGATTCGCTGACGCCTCGCTGCGAACGCGAAAAAAATTCAGGTCGCCGTCTCTTTCGATGTTCCTCGACGCGCCGGGAGTCGATCGCCCACCGCTCGGTTTATTTTCCCTCGTTAATGGCGGGATGCCCTAAATGGAGCCCCGGGTGTAATTATTTTCCTTCCGAAACTAGCTTCTCACCGTGGACGAGCAATAAAAGATCGAGTAAGCAAGCCAGCCGCGGTCTGAGAGCTCCTAGAGCGGAGCGCAGCTAGGAACTAAGCCAAGTGCAATTGGGGTTTAGTATCGACTAAGTTTAGTCGAGCTAGCCTTTATCCAGCGCGGCAAGTGGATTAAACATAGATTCGGCATAGACTGTGATCAGTGTTATTTAGTCTAGCATGATTCAGGGTCGGTGCATTGTGCTACTCTGGGCTCAATCTGGCTTCATGTAGGTGTAATGTAGGTCGTGGAATGGGCTTTGCATTGGGAGCTTGTAGATCCCACAGAATTCAGCCTCGGTACATACTTCGTCTAATATGATCTAGGTACAGGGTGTTTGGGGCCCCAACAGAATCTAGATCCATCAGTTGTTAACTTAACCCACCCACGCAGCACAGCTGCAGTACTCCGAATTTGGCCACAGTTTAGGCTCGATCAAACCGAGCTTGGAAGCCTGCGGGTGGAAACAGCATGGGAGAAAGCAGCTCGTTCCACGATTAAAGTAGTTGCATAGCAATCAATTCGATGATTAATATACAGGGTGCTCGTGGCTTCCACACTCCCCCTATCGAAACTCCTGGAAAGTACAACCCTTGGCACTTTCGCCCACGGATAGGCCGTGACTCGTCAGAAGGGATACAATCGCACGTGCGCACGCACATTTTAATTCGAGTACACTGGTTCCTCGGCGTCCCTTTATTATGCGTGGCAGACAACACGTCTCACAGGTAGTACGAAAAAGTGCGTGCCGGATCGAACGCCGGGGAAACTGGTGAACGTGTCGATGGCTCCGTCTCACGCGATGCGAGGATCGCGCGCGTGCAAACTTATGAAAACTTTCCCCAACAATCTCGCCTGATGCGCTGTAATTGCACAGGCGGTGTTTCCTCGCGACGTAGCCGCCAATTGGTGATAATGAAGGGTGGCCCAGAAGGAACGAGCAATTATAGAAACAAGCGTAATCGGTAGCCCTTTCTGCCACTGGGGAAACAGAGCTGGCGACGAGACGCTTCTGTCTAGAAGACTTAGTTCGAGGGGCTTAGCAAGCTGGTCGAATATCATGCCCGACGATTCGTCATGCGCGAATCCGTTTTAGGAGTACGGGCTTTCGGTAGCAAGATTGCCGCAGCCGGAATCCCGTGAAATCTCGCGTCTCGCGTAAATATTGATGTAAACCAGTAATACCCCGTGCCATCTCAATATTGCGATCGATCGATTGCACAACGGGGCAAACAGCGTTCAGCAAACACAGACTTTCCGCGCGTACGCCGGCCCCGTGTATTAATCCCATAATGGAAAGACACGTAATTAATCCGGTGACTGCGGTCACTCGCGCGCCAACGACAATAAGTCGAAATCGACATCGAGTCTGCTCCCGTTGTTTCCGAACGTTTCGCAAACAAAGCTCGGCGATAACGAAGCAGGATTTTATTTCACCGTGGCCCGTGTCTCGTTCAAAATAAAATATCGCGACGAAGGGCTCGTTCCCGGCGAGAGTCGAACCGATTCAGAGGCGCGCTCGATAATGCTCGCGCGTGAAGCGTCGGTGAACGAGCGGACGTCAAATGCGAGAGAGAAAAGGTGTCGCGCGTCAGATTGGTATGATCGATCGCTCATCTAATCTGTTCCCAAAAGGAACGCGCGTCCCCCGAGCGATAAGGGAATCCTTCGATCGAGTGTTTTATGGCTGCTCGACGGTCCCTTAATCGCACTGTCGATAGTCGGGATGAATCGGGCGTATCGCCCTTGGCAAGCGCGAAGAAACCAATCGAAGAGTAATCGCGGATATCTGTTAAACCTCCACGATCCCGACAGATCGCCATTTCTCCTGCACTCCGAAGCGTGCGAAGACGGATCTCCGTGCGTCGCTGCGTGTTCCGCGACAGCCGTTCGTCGATATTAAATATTAGTTTGGAATTCCGCAGCGGAGCGCTCGAGGTACCATTCCACCGAGCAAACGCGCGGGGATCGTTCGATCGAGGGCTAGGAACGGGATTTCAATCTCGATCGGTACAGTGCCTTACCCCGTTGGAAATTTCCGTCGGAATTAAAATTATATTTACACGAGGGCCGAGCGCGGCGATGGATTTCGAAGCGACGCGCAACTTTTCCCGGCCTCTGTACACACGCTTTTCCCTCCTGACGAATCGCCGACGTTATCGCGCGGGGAGATCGAGCTTCCCCGTAGCGCTCCAGATCGAATCTCACGTTGAGAGCGCGTTGAAACGTCCGACCTGTCCTGCGCGCCTCCGCTTTAAGAACCGCTTAAAATCCTGGAGGATCTCGAAGGGTCCATAAATCATGCGTTCCGGGGTTTCGAGGGTCGAGCAATTAGGCCTGGCCCCGGGTTATCCGCTCGTCCCATCGCCTTTATCCTTCCGGTATCCTCGTTGTGGATCCTTTGGATTTTGTGGGTGACCTGCTTGTTCAGGAAACGTGGCTGCTTTTTAAGATAAAAGTGGCTGGCTTTCTTAAAAGTCCACGCCTCGTGAATCAGGGATGGTCGATCCAGGAGGTCACAGCTGCTTCAAAGCCTGTATTTCCTGGGGAGATAGATTTCGCTACAAAATAGATCCAGATTCGCCAGAGGCGTCTCGAAAGATGGGACACAGAGTCAGAGGCGCGGAATCGCCGGAGCCGATTGCCTGCGCGGGCGGAAAGCGGTGATTAACCGCCGGCCCTTTTGATGTGGGATAAACAAACACGGCAGCTCGATCACCGCAACATATTGGCCCCAGCAGCCACTAATAAACAGGGACGGAGCCAGGCTTCCTTCCTTTTAAGCCGTCAGGGCGATGCCTGCGCGTGGATTAATTAAACGTTATGCGAACGGGTCGAGATGATGCTCCGGCGTGGCGCGGGGCCCGATCGATTTCGCCCTGCACCGACATTAATCGAATTCCGTCGGTCTACCACGTCGCAGCACCAGGTGCCTCCTGGCCCCTGCGCCAACCGACAATGCCATAACCTGTGCAGCCGACTCGCTAGGAGGATGGGAGCAGCCCTGTGTCGTTAACCCTTAACCGGTACGCTAGCTCGAAACCACCTACTGGGCAAATAAGGCTCGCTGCGTTAATAAACCTGACCGCCTCCGTGGAATGCGGTAGGTAAGAGTTGTTCGAGAAGAAAATGCATCAAAGGTCGCCTGGGGTGAACGCATTCGCGGCCATCTTGGTCGTCAATGACCGGCGCGAGGCATTACTTCACTGCTGAACTTTCTAGGAACGGATTAAACGAGTTTCGATATCGAAATTAGAATGAGACTCGGTTAGCTTAATTAGAAGAGTCGTAGCTTTTGGGCTGCAGTCGCGGTTCGGCGATACCTGTGACACAAATCTTTCCTCTGTCATGTCCCGTCACGTGGAACAATATACCGAATTTCCAGCAACCCCGTCCTTATTAAAATTAACTAAACTAAAGCACGCAGAGCAGACGGTTGATAAGTGGGGCATAGCTCGAAACGTAACTTCAGAGCGAAGCAGGAAGCTGCCTGTCAACGAGTGCCCTTTCCTGGAGACACCAGCAAGATCCATCTCTATTTCAAGCGAATCTGGTTCGAGCCTCGGGAAAGGGCGCGATTCAGCTACTGGCGAACCGTGCCGCGTTAAAAATGAACCGCGCGACGGAATTAATAATCCTCTCGAAGTCACCAGTAGCCGAAATAATCGTGGGTCCGAGAGCCTTTCGGTGACCAGTTCGTTAAACCGTGTACGCCTGGTGAGCCATTAATTAAAAAATTATCCCGGATAGCAATTAGCCCGGCCGAACGGATCGATGGAGGAAATACAGTGAATTAATTAAAGCCATTGGCGCACACGAGGCAGAGCCAAGCTCGATCAGCTCGTAGCGGCGTAAACGTGTATAATATATGTCTCCGTGGTTCGTTGGACCGATCGGAATTACCTTTTGCTCGTTCCACGCGATGGGATTAAAGTCAGAGCTCTTTCCAGCGACCAGCTAGCCAGGCCCGACGTCTTCGACGGGCTGTTCGCTCGCTGGACCTGGCCCGTCAGGTAATTATCCGTTCCCTGCCTCCCCCTCGTCCCGTTCGCTCTCCCCCTCCGCCTCCTCCTACGTCTTCCCGCTTTTTATCGCGAATTTCCTCTACCTGCCTCAATGTACCGTAAAAACTCATGACTCACCCGTAGATTTTCTCGCTCGATGGGACGTTATCGTTCGACGAGAGCCGACTTCTTAACGGGCCGCGATGGGGAACGAGGCGCTCGACCGTGGAAAAATATATACGACGGCGAAACCGAGAGATTTAGTGGCTGTTTGCTTAGGCGGCCGTGCTGGGCTGTTTTAGACCGAGACTTAACACTTAGAAACCCCCGTCTCGGATGATTACTTCGCTCAAGGCGGTCAAAGGGAAAAGGAATCGTCCAGCCGAATTACTGGACCCCAATTCTGTGCCGAGTCTTCCGTGGTAGACCGTTCTAATTGAGCTATTCAGGCCGTCCACGGGATTCCCTCTCCCCTCGGTCTAATATTCCGACTGGCCAGCGTCTCCAACTCGGCCAGCCTGACAAATGAGGCTGTCCTCGGGCGGGCAAACTCAAAACTCGAAATAACAGGGACGGGAAGCGTAGACGCGGACAGACAGGGAAGCAACTTTTCCCGCGAAATTGTAACCAAGAAAAGGAGTCTCCGCTGATGAAATTGCTGAACCGAGAGTCCCCGGAATTGCCATCCCTAGTCCAGCGGACCAAACAGCGCCGAGTAATTGAATAGCCCAAGTACGTATCGTCGACAAATTCCGGTCTCCCGAGCCAAGTACTCTAACAGGCCATCACCTGTCGCATCAGTTGCCATTCCGCCATCTAATATCGAAAGCGATGCAGCCAGCTTCCTCTCGTTCTTTAATTCCCTTTGATTCGACCGCTACTCGCGCTTGACATCTACGGTCCGCGCCACGAACAAGGTGAACGAGCGAGAGTAACGACAAAGGGTGGAATTTTGAAACGAGCGTCGGTTCGTCGGGGGCAGGGAGCATGAATTTTTGCTGCGAGTCGCGGTATCGAACGCGAATTCCTCCCTGGATTATACTCGGCCCGGTGAAGACCCGCGAGTTCGCCCGGATATTCAGGAGAAAGCTGCGGAGAAGGGGGAATTGCATAAAGCGTGGCGTATTATAATTATGCCGTAATAAGTCCCGCGACACGTAATGAGTCTTTTGACGGGGGCTGTAATTAGAGTTATCCGAGTGAACATCAAAGGAGAGCGCGAGGGATAGACGACCACACGGCTGCCGCCTGGCTTTTCGGGTTAATGTCCATCTCGCGCCGCCACTTGCCGCTGCAATTTGACGCCAACTGTCCTACCGGAAGTGGATTCGGAAACCGGCGTCCGCGAGGAACAGTTAGCCTGGCACCGTTAGCGGTGTAACACAGTTCGCAGGAACTTTTCCGACAAGTTTCGAGCCAGTGGGCGCGCGTCGAGCTCCGCTCCAACGACTCCTCCAAGTATCGAAATCGCACATTTAATCGATCCACCTCTCCCCCTCCATACGTACCGATAACGGTCGAGCGATCCCCTCAGCCCGTCGAAATCACGTTTAATCGATCCCGCCGCAGCCACCGTCAACGCTCCGGCGATTCTTCGCAGCGACGAAATCGCGCTCTATCGATCCGCCTCCGCGCTGATTTATTGTCTCTTTCGTACTCCCCCGATGAATGAGCGTTGTTCGAGTTCGATAGGACTCGGTCGACACTTTTGACGCGGCGATTCTTTCTTTTTAGTTCAAAGCTTTAAGGAGTTTAAGGCTTTAAAGCTTCGATCGTACCTTTTCGCGCGGTACTTGTTCTCCTTTTCCCTGAACCCTGAATTTTAATCGAAGCTCAGTGGAATTTAGAAATGCTCGAAATCGACGATCGCGACGGAACATTTCACGGATCCCTGCCTCTGATGAATCGAGTCTGTAGGTCCGTCGTAGCCATCCATTTCCGCGGAAAGTTTGCTGCCGATCGGCGGGGCAACATTGATATGCGCGCCGGCATCGGTCGCAATTAATGGCGAAAATTAACACCGCGGGCAGGAACGTCCAGTCTGATAGATCGCTCGTCACGTCGGAACGAGGCGTCTCGACGGGCAAATTCGTCGCGACGCGCACGCACGCTTCCGGGTGCCGGCGAAATGGAAACCGCGGCCAATTGCTTAATTGCACCGATGATGTCCCGCGTAATCAGGATGCCGTCGTTTAATGCATTTACCGCGCACCTACGCTAATTCGCCCGACGGATGGCCGTCGGGGGCGGGCCGTTCGGCTCCTCCGCGTTTCCGCGAAAAAAAAAGCGGGTAATTAATACCATTGCGTCCGAGTTTCTGAAATTCCACGGACCACCAGTCGCGTTCCGGTTCCCTCGGCTCTAGAATTTAGATTCTCCGCGTTTCGCCCGGGATATTCGGGCACTGCGTTCCGATCGACATTAGAGGAGCTATCTTTTCTTTGGGCTCCTCCTCCGTCTCGCGACATTCAGACGAAAGATGCTGAAAGGGCATAAAGTGACGACAATGCGAAGAATTCCGCAGCCGGCCCAGACAGTAGGGAGGCTGCGTTATTTTGCCAAAGTGCAGGCTTATTTCGGGAAGCCCGACGTCCCAAGAACCGCGATCTTCGCGTATTCTTAGATGATCGTTTAGAGAGGTAGGGCTCGCGCTGTTTTCTCGCCTCTGCGCACCGGAACAAAGACTGCGCCGGCGACACGTAAGCGGTGGAAGTTGATCGCAAAACTTGAGAAGCCAGAAATTCCGGCAAACGGAATCGCGGCGGCGACGAGATCAAAGGAAACGATGGGTGGCGACTGATTGGACGTCGCGTGTTCCCGTGCGCGTTACAGATCGATTAGCAAGCATGGGCGGATTAATCGATCGCCTATTTTGCCATTTCCTGGCTGCGCGGGCCCGTCAGCGGCAATTTGCCAAAATCAGAACGGCACGTCGAGCAATCGGCGGGGCCAATCGCCCGCTAATGGATTTATGATTTCGCCCATTGCCGGGTGTGGACGGGCCGTGCCGATTCCGTTTGTTCCAGTGTGTCCATGCACTCGTCTTCTCTGTGGCTGCTCGGGAACGGGAGAAATATCGCGTGGGAAATTAGTGGAGCGGCGTAACGTAATCGGCCTCGCATGGCCAGGACGATTTCGCTAATGCGCCGATCGAATATTCGAAAAATCTGCCGCTTTGGCAACCGTTCCGTAAATCGTTGCGGAATTCCGTTTGAAATTTGAAATACAGCCAATTCCTTGGGATTTTTCCCGGCTGGATTCCTCCCCCATAGTTGGCTATCGGAGCGGAGGCTTTTCACGCTTCGATGGAGCTCTCTCCATTAAGAGATAACCGGGGGAAAAAGGATCGCTGGCCGGAATTACGCGGCGGGATAGGTTACTTAGTTCCGCTGACACGTGCCGTAACTTCCTGTCGCGGGCAGCTCGTGGAGAACGAGCCAATAGCTTGCCGGTGACAGATCGGAGCGGAGCTGCTGGACCAATTGGCCGACATCGGAAATCGGAGATTTCTCGTGCAGCAACAGCCGGGGCCGCGGCCCTCTCTTCTTGAAAAGAGCCGATAACGCGTCGACGCGACACAAAAGGGGACGGCAGGTGGCACGGGGGTCAGTTGCGAAATCGCTAGGGGAAGGCCGCTGACAAACCTGTCCGTTTGCTGGCATTTCTCGCGCGGGAAAGCACGCGGGAAAGGGGGACGCGGTAACAGTGTGTAATGGACAGCCTTACAGAGCGACACGAGCGTTAACGCTGTAAGTACCCTCTCGCGTGTCCACGGCTGCGTTTCTACCACTGCATTAACGACGTTCTGTTTTTTAATCCCTGTGCTCAGAGTAATGTCTCCGTTACTCTTGTCTCGCTGTATGAATGGTACCTAAGTAGTAGGTAATTATTGAGAGTAAACAACTCGTAATCATTGGTGTCCTTGGTCTAAGCTTACGACCATTTCTTAAGTATTACTTTATTTACTGCAGTTGTGACGTTTCAACGAATGAATTGCTTAGCTTGTAAGTGTAGAAGAAGAAGAGATATTCTCGAGGGGGAGAGCAGTATTTCGATACATCGGAATGTGGATAAAGCCCGAGAGATGTGAAGTTGCGTCAACCGCCCACGCGTGCGTCGTTCGCGGTTTATTTACAAGAAAAGTGGTCGTCGCGCGGCTGAAGAACAGCCGGATGGTGGAATTATGCAAACGCTTCCGACGCAGGAAACACGCGTAGACGATGTTCGTGCAGCACTCGCCCACGGGAATCGCGCGTGCACGCGTGATTCGAATCGAACCGCCAGGTAGGACGACGCGAAATTACGCAATTTGCACGCGAGCCTCGCGGAAACACGGCGAAATTGCTGGCATCTCTCTGACGCATCCCTCGATGTTTTCCAGTCGATCCACTCGCTGAATCTGATACCCCGGTGAGTCACGAACGGCCGACCATGCACATGATTGTTCTCGTTAACATTTTCTTCGCTGTACGGAGCACTGCGGAGGTGTATCGATCGTTACGTTCGATCTGAGTAGATACTTCCTTCGGGAATCGAGAGGGAAGTGAATGACAGATTAGGGATTCGATGGGGCTTCAAAAGGAGAATACTAAGTAGCGTTCCAATGGTCATCCACATCGTTTCATTTTCTGCGACCGTCCTCCAAACCTGCCTGTCCACGTTCTTCCAGCCGCTGTTTAAAATTCGCTTCTCCATTGTTTTTCAGTTTACACGGCCGTAGCATCGGCAACAATATGTCGTTGCAGTGGTGTAAAGCGTGTGTCACATAAACTTCCGCAGGGTGAGCGGTCGCCGCTGCGAGCCGCGCGCATTTTTATTCGCCCCTCGATTCGGTCCGGAGATATATCGCCCGCTAAACAATCGGACCGCGATCGACACGGGTGCAGGGCCGGTCGAACGACGTCATCGATTAAAAGAGAAACGAGAAACAAAAAAAATACGACGACGGGTAAGCGTGAAAACGGAGTGAAATTGCAGTAACGACGCGAGCGACGGGTCGAACCGCCTCGCCTCGCCGTGTCGCTCCTTTTCTCGTTGCATTTCACTCTCGCGCCGGGGTACCCCCGCGCCCATTATATACCTTTGTTAATAACCAGCTCGCTGTTCTCTGGACCGTAACGCGATACGTTTACGAAACCGTGAGCTGTAACGTCCGGTCGACGCGCACCGCGAACGAAAGTCCCGTCCGTTCCGCGGACACAGAGTATTACACGTTGCACGGGCTGGTATCGTCCCTCTCGGTAATTCTTGTCTCGTGTTCCATAAAACGATAATTACGTCGGCCGAAAGGCGTATCGGTTTCGTCTTGGACGAAGCTCGCGGCGCGTCTTGAATTACGACCATCTGTGCGTGCCATGCTCCGCGCGCTGTTTGGCGACCCATCCTTCGCGAACGTCTTCCTCGGCGCTCCGTCCGGCGTGCCGAAGTCGCGGCGCGGGGCTGCTTCTGGCGAAAGTCGCCGAGTTAAGGTAAAAGTACCTATTATGAAACATTGTTCCTTTTATGGAGCGGTTTCATCAATACTGTAATTTTAATACAGTTTTAGGGATTATTAGGAATTACAAAATTTTTTTCAATACATACGAATATCTAATTTTGTAGATAAATAAGAGTAAATATCATTCTCTCAGGTAAAATATTAGAAAGAAATTGTAGTATTAAACACGTCGCCAGCTCGGAGAAATTTGGCTAGTGGCCGAGTTAATACCGATAGGATTCGACGATTTATTTTTTAAATGTTTTTTTTTAATTTAAATCTTTATATAGCATGTGTAATAGATTATAGGATAGCTTATAGGTTGTAGAATTAATAATTTTACTCAGTTTCCGTATTTGAATCGAATTTTATTTCTAAAATAGGTGTTCCAAATTGCATAATATTTGTTCGCATGCCGTATTTATGGAACAGAAGAAACGCGTGTTTCATAATTGGTCGCCCTGTTACTTTAGCCTGTACATGTTCATGAAACACCTGTACGAATTCTGTTAAACTTAGTACGTTACTTATATGTTCGCGAAACACGTGCATTCGTTTTTATAAGTTGTTTATACTTACATAAATAAGTAAACACAATAAGTAAGTATTACTATTTTATAAAAAAGCTTCAAACCTAACCTCTAATGTGTAGTATGTAAAAATATAATTAATACCTATTTACGTCAAAACTTTTTATTTACAAGTAAAGACTTCCCATTTAACTTACTTAAAATGGGAAGTGAAAAGAAAGAGAAACGTGTAAAGAAAAATGTAGAAAAAGGAAAAGTGCAGAAAAAAAGTTGTAAAGTAATAATAAAATTGAAAGAAAAGTGAAAAAGAAAACTGTTAAAAAGAACATGGTAAAAAAGAAAGTTAAAAGGAAGAATTATTCTGCGGAATCCCTTCAGCGAGCTTTGGAAGCAGTTAAAAAAGGATCTATATTTAGAAAAGCTGCAGATACCTATGGAGTACCGTCAGCTACAGTATATAGATTAAATAGAAATCCTGCAAAAATAAATATTAAAAGTGGACCTTCAGCTGTTCTATTTGATTATGAAGAAGAGGAAATTGTTAACTGGGTAAAATACAGGGCAGGGAGAGGATACCCTGTAACTAAGTCACAATTGCTGGATAGTGTGCAACTGTGTGTGACAGATTTAAAAACAGAGACTCCATTTAAAGAAAGTCGACCAGGTAGGCACTGGTACGAAGGATTTATTAAGGATAATAATCTGACGATAAGAACGGCTCAGTACTTAAATATTGATCGCGCTTCCATTACAAGAGAAGATTTAATTACATGGTTTCACGAAATAGAGACATACTTAAAAAGTAAAAACCTGTTGAATATTCATGCATCAAGAATATTCAACTGCGATGAAACCAACATTCAGTTGTGCCCAAAGCCGGATAAAGTTCCAACAGAAAAAGGTGCCAAGTCAATATATAAAGTAGTTGATGCCAGTGAAAAAGAAAGCATGACAGTACTTTTCATGTACAATGCCAATAGAACTAGAGCACCTCCTATGCTCATGTATCCATACAAAGACAGAGTCCCGAAAAGAATTATTCAGAATGTTCCAAGTGGTTGGGGTATAGGGATATCTGAAAATGTTTGGATGACCACTGAAACTTTTTACGAATACATTACCAACGTCTTTTACCCATGGCTATTGGAACACAGTGTGGAATTCACAGTTATATTATATTTGGATGGACACTCATCGCACGTTACAATTTCGCGCGACATAGTCCAACCACTTGACATTGCATTATTTCATCCCTTCAAGCAGATACAGAAAAAAAAACAGTTTAAAAATGGAAAATTGAAAATGATGAAATGAGATTTAAAAAGGAACACTTTGCTACAATTTTAAAGATGACATTAGATTCTTTTACACAAGACAGTGAAATAATACAAAATGGATTTAGAGCTTCTGGTTTGATGCCTTTTAATCCTCAGGCTGTAGATTACAATGTTCTACAGAAAAAAAAGGAAGAACAGATCTTCAATAGAAAATGAACAGTTTCTGTCAAATATGGATACAATTAAAGAGAAAAAAGGACGGTGGTGGACACGCGTTTTTCTCCGATCGAGGGACCGTGATTCACGGCGCGGCTGCTGGCCACGCGAGTAGATAAGAAAACTGCGCGGCCAGACGAGGGAGGAGGAGCAGCGGGCCATTTATTTCGCGATTATTTACGTCCGCGATTCACGATCGCCGATAGACTGGGAAATTCTCAGATAAGCTCGATTGATGAGGTGGAAAGGTGGCTGGCAGTCCCTCGCGGCAAACTTGGAATCTTTATAACGCCATCGACTTATCTAAATTCTAATAGAACTATAAAGTCCATCGGTGACTTTTTACAGAGGAATACTCTGGAAGGTATTTGGTGAAGGGGAGGGGTGGCGCTTCCGCCTGCTCCACCACGGGGTAAATAGTTGGAATAATTGAGCGGAGGTTGGCGCGTTCGGCGAAGGAATCATCGTCGGTCGTATTTCTTGTCGCGGAACGATGCACATGGGGTCGTCGACACGCTGCAGAAAACATTGCACCGGCTGCAGTCGCAATTGGCAAGCTGCGCCGAGAAGCCCGTAGGACAACGTCGCTTGATTACGGCCTTCGCGTGGGTCGCGCTTCTTTCGCGATCCCGCCGCCTGAGAATCCTGCCCACGAGAATGACAGCCGCAATGACGACGATGATTACGAGACGATCGCCTACAACCGTCTTCGTATCTCCCATCGAACACTGATTGCCCGTCAAACAGTGACGTGGGAGGATGTGACGGACGCGAACACAACTTCCTGCTGACTTTACGCCCTCCCAGGTCTTGGGGTTTGCTTCGTGGCTGATTAGTTTCCGAAATCATGCTCCCAAGACGGGAACTAGCCATCTCAGTGTACTTGGGCTGCATCACCAGGCCTGAGATCCAACAAAAGTCTCCACTGGGAGCTTCGAGGGTGTTCAGAATCAGGGTAATTCTGTCTGCCTCGCAGGGGTGTGTGCAAGAGGGGTGGAGCGCTGTTTATTACCAGACAACTTGCGCAAACTGAGGGAAAGAGGGTCGGCCCGCAATATGTCGCGGCGGCGAACTTTTTCCGTTACCGAATAATCGTTTAACGATTAACGCGGCGAAAGTTGGCAACGAGCAACGCTGGTGCGTGGTGTCTTCCGTCCCCGCGGTACGCCGGACCGCGTCTGGCGTCGCAGGACAACGACCACGCAGCCACCTTTTTCTCGGAGGACGAGGAGGCGAGGTCTGACCATCTGCCGCCAGTGACGGAGGATACAAGAGGGAGAGACAGAGGCGAGAGAAATGCGGGTTACTGATTTGAATATCGGGAAGGGGCCTGTGGGGACCGCGGGTTTAATTAAAACCGCTGTTTCGGCTCCAAGTGCCGCTACGTGTCGTGTCTAAATGAAAATCGAAATATCGCGGAGCGTGTCACGCCTATGACCTCCGCTTTTCTCTCCGTCCGTCCGTGTACCTCCCCGTCTAGGAGACTCGCCACCGTCGTCTGCCCTGGCCCCTCCCCTTCCCGTCAAAATCGTCCGCCGACCTGGCTGATCGGCCCTGATGGAGCCAACCGAGTTATTCGTCATTCGTGAAATTGGAAAGCTCTCTGCGAACGGATATTGGATAAGAGAGAGAGAGAGCAGACTGATTTCGGCTGACTGTAGAAAGGAGCAGCTCCGCGGATCAGAGTTTATACAGGGGTTATATTAGACTAGCATCCAGGGGAGCGTTGCGTAGGAGAAGGAACTGTCGCGCAGCGCATTCGAGCTAGTTGAAGTTGTCGAACCACTCTGCTCGTCCGAGCAGCAATTGGCGACCGTTTCTATGCGAGGAAGATAGTGCAGGAATATTGGCCAGCCATGTAGGGTCAGTAAAAGGAAGTCTCTTTTAGTTAACAGTAGTATATTACATATATTTGATTGATTCCCTCCAACTGGTTCAAAACACTCTTCAGCAAAGTTATCCACCTCTGAAAGAAACAATCGCGCAGGCTCCACCGAAAGATTGAAACGCAGCGTTTTGGTAAATCGATGGGTGCTCGATGATGCCCGAAGCAGCGTACTCAGTCGTGCTTCATCCGCAGAATGCCTTTCGCGCTCCGCCTCGTAGTTTACGATCCGTGGTGGAAAGAATTATACGACCGGCTGCTGCCTCGCGGCTTCTTCTCGCAGAATATTCATAGAGGACTTAATTACGTCTGCGCAAGCCCGTCCGTGCTCCGAGGAGATCACGAAGGGAAACTGGGGGAGAGTGTATCAGGTACCAGTCGGGCGAGGGACTAATCGGCCGCGAATTCGCAGAACGGAACGGAACGATCGCGCAGAAATTTATTAGCCGACGTTAATCGCGCGGGACACGGCGAAGGCGGGTCTGAAGAGTTCGAAGACATCGGTCTGGGATCGTTTATCGGTCCCAGCAAATAATCCTCCCAGCCGCGTCATGCTTTTCGAGGAAACGTCCTTCGTTTCATCCTCGTTCTCTCGCGTTTCCTCGATCCCTTAGATAAAAAGCTCGGTTCTTTATAATTGTAAAAGCAAACTTCATAGACCATTGCAAAGTTTTCTCTGACACTCGCCGCTGGATGTTTGCCCGTTGCGATAGAAAGTTGAGAAAGTTCAGTTGCCGAGAAATTTCTTCTTCGAAGCGACTCGTCTTTTTCGCGTGAGAAATACTTTGGAAGAGAGCTGCGAGCAAACAATAATCCCGCGAGCGCTGCATCGCGGGGTGCCCACGCGATAGATTCATCATCCTAGTTCTTCGTTTCCAACTCACGTGTCCGCCGCATGCTCATTCTTCTATTTCTTCCTTCCTGTTTCCTTTCTTCTGGCCAAGCTACGTGGACCCAGGCTTCGCTGCAACACGACCAAAACGAGACTGATGGGACCTCGTTCCTTCCTCGATAAATGATCGCGCGCTTCTTCAGCGATTTTCATCCGGCCCAACGAACAGCTTCCCCGTTCCCAGTCTCGCCCTCCCACCCGCTGGCGAAAGAATCCTTGATAAATGATCGTGGCTATCCACCGTGCACTTTCCCTGGGCCGATTCGATCTATCCGGCGAGCACGGGTTTGCCGCCCTTTGCAAGTAAATTAGTGCTTCGTTGCCACCCATCGATCGCCTCTGGGCTCTTCACCCCCCTCCCCCCATCGTTCCAGCCCTGTAAACTCAACGACAAATCATTTCATACCCTTTCTTCAGCCGTACAGAATGATTTTCGTAAGCTTCCTCGTCTTCTACGTCCCCCAAAATTTTCCACGGCATATTTGAAATTCTTCCAAGACTTTTTCCGCCCTCGTCGACCTACAGTAACCCCCACAAGGACCAAGGTTGACCCGGCGAAACGCGTGCTTCCTTTTTACGTTTAATCTCGAGGTTATCGACGTTGCTTCTGAAGAAGGTACTCGACCCTAATTATGGCGCGCCCGGGAGTCCATGCGATACGTTTCCCTCTCGGCTTTCTCTGGTTCCCGGGGCGCACAGGGCCAGATTAAAGTGGCACGACCGTCCAGTGGAATCCCTTCGGATATTTTTATGGTACTCCTCCCGCAGCCTAATTAGTTGCACGGTCATCGGCGCGGTACCGTGCCATTTTTCTACCCGGTCGGAGCTCCTTTCTCCTCAGAATCCCGCGTTATCCGGGCGAAACGGAAATAGGATGAGGATCCCCGTCGTTTCCCCGCCGAGGCATCCGGTGGCTTAAAAATAACCGACGGGAAAAATCGAACGTAGACGGGCAAATCGGCCGATCGCGGCGAAACAAGCCTCCGTAGGGGAAGATTTCTCTCCCAAAGCCTGGTCTGAGACCCGGACCTCGTTTCATTCTCTTCCTGTTCCCTCTGACTCGGTTTCTCATCTTGCCCGGATACCGCGTTCCCTCGCTCGCTCGGAACGGACGCTACCGGGGGACTCGGCGAGGGAAATTTGCATTTGATTCATAGACGAAGCCTGTGGTACTCCGAATCGGTGATATTCAAGCCGTTCCGCGGAAGGATCTTCATCGATCGTGATACCACGAGGACGTTAAAAAATGGCAACGTTAACGAGCGGCTTCGCGCGACGCGCAGCCACGACCGAACGGAAAAGGGGATCGCGCGGCGTGGCAAGAATGGAGCCTTTGTTGAAAGTCGTGGGTGACCGAACTTCCGGCGCGGCGGCGGGAAGAAGAGACTTCCCTTTTCCCCCCTCCGGCCGCCTTTCAGACTTGGCCGCGACGGAATCATAATGGGGGCCCGCATGAATGCGTAACGAGGAGGTGCGCGGCTCCTTCGATTCTTCGCACGGAATAATTCCGCCGATAAATAATATCCCCTCGGCCGGCCGAGCGTCTTTTCTGCGCGGCCTCCGCGTCTCCAGCACGCCGGAGGAGCTCGCCCGCTCCAAGTCCTCGCTTAAGCCGGATTCAGGCCTAATGGGCCGAGCAGTTATTCCGCTCGGAGAGGCCAGGAGCGCGGCGGGACGGGAGCCAGGGCAGCCTGAACCTTTCATCCGGCCAGACGTTTCGCTAATGGCAGCCAAACTGCCGCCCCGAGAGTTGCATCTGCGAGGCGCAGCTGGACGTTAATCTCGTCCCGCCGTGTCGAGGATCTTTTCCTCTGGGACATCGCGATTAGAGGGGTGGGATCGTCTTTTTATCGGGACCACCGTGCTCGGCGCGGCACGCTCCGCCTCGTCTCGGGATCTTCAGGGGCGAGATACGATCATCCTCTACCCGGACGACCGTTCGGTCTCGCGGCACGCGGCTTAAGCGCGCTCGGGCGAATCTGCATTCGTTGTTCTCGGCAGCTTAACGCCGCCGGGACGGTTAATCGGGACAAAGTGTGCGTTGAAAAGCGTCGCGTCGCGTCGAAAGATACCCGCGACAGGCGCGCGTTTCTAAAGATAGAAAGCTGCATCGGGGTTCAAGGGTTGATGCTGCCAGACGCGAGGACCATGGGCTGCACGCGAGTTTTTACCACTCCACGCTGCATCATGGGACGTTTGTCTCTATGAAAAGCCTGGGTACTCGTGCTCGCACAGGCACGGGGTGGTTCGAGGCGCGTCGCGATGCGCCAGACTGTACATACGTTATCGCTGCGTTTCGTTTATCGGCTGACACGCGGTTAATGCGTTTCTTGCAGCCACGGTGCGTTCTTCTTGCAGTGTCCCCGTGGACGCGCCAGATGCATCGGGCCCTTTGTGCGGGGACGTCTGCCACGGCTCTTTTGCCCGAAGATCAGAGGGCTTGCTTGTGGCCCTTTCAATGCAACTGTGTGCTCCGCGTCTGCCGCGGATGAATTAATCCAGCAATTTTTAATCGAAACCACGCGCTCAGATGTTTCCGTGCCTTTAATCCTTTGTGGGCGCGGAGCATTGGTAGGGGAGACCGGGACTAGTTGACTAATTCCATTTAATTTTTGTATTATGGAATAAATTTCGCTGCGATTCGCGATATTGAAGCATATGAATGATCAGCTTGCCATTTAATGTGTCGCCGTGACAAAAACTTACTTGCGTGTTCTGTTAGTGAGAATGAAAAATCTGAAAAGGTCGACGGGAAGTAAATATTTTTGTTCTGACTATTTATGAATTTTTGTCCATTAAGTACTGCTTGATGTTTTCTCATGAATATTTCACGGAAACGTGATACATTGACTATAATTTACGGTATTTTATTTTATCCGGCGCGTGGAGGTTTTGTACGGAATGCCCTTAACATGTTAATAATGTCGGACGGGGTTACTTGACTAACCATAGGAATATCACTAATAATTGCATTTTTTTATTCTCAAGATGCAGTCGAGGCAAAAAGTTCAGTTGCTCAAGTCCACTTCCCCCACCACAAATCCTTCCAAACTCACCCCTACCAGTTTTACACCCTATTCTCCCTTCAAACTCTCAGGCCTTCCAAATAGATCATAACAAACAAGTGCAAAATAATTACAGTATCTAACACCATGATAATTAATAAAAAATATAACACTGTGAAAGAGTGAAAAAAAAATAAAAAATGTATTGGTCGTAGTATATATATGTACGCGTTTCGTATACTATATTGATGGAATTGGCAGCGTATATATACGTCTTTCGCAGACAAAGGGTTAAAACTGAAAAGTAAATGTCAAGTGAACTAACCCCATCATATTTGTCAACTAACCCCGCAGCCGGGCTTTGTTGACTTATTCGTCTCACTACTCTAAATACAATAAAAACTACAACCTAGAGTCAATTAAAACGATTTTCAAAATTAAGCCTGTATACCTAATGAAATCTGTAAACTTTTAGTATGCAGCAAGTCAACAAAATACCAATGGTCTATTTATAAAAATTAGAAATGTAAAAAATTAGTCAACTAGCCCCGGTCTCCCCTACTCAACGTTCAATGCGCAACCTCTTCCCGTTGAAAACGTCACGCGGGGCGTTCTTGTTACGTGCGAGGTTCATCGTTCCTTTGCCCCGTAGACTTAACAAGTTTTCGAGGCGAAGCAGCCGGGCACGGTGATTAACTCTGCTCGATAAAGCAGGCTATTGCAATTATGGGGAGTAATGAGATGGGAATCCTTAGAAGCGCGCAAAAACACGTAGAAATTAGCATGGAACTAGTCGAGCGATATACACATTAAATATAATGTTCTGGGACTCCAACTCATCTCCCATCATCCTCAACGTCTCATCTAACAGCTGCCCTTCCGTTTGATAACATTGTAACGATTTTACTGCAACCTTATCGTAAATATGTCTGAAGGATTCTCCACGTCGCGGAGGATCGCAGGCAAATCGACGAAGGAGCGTCGAAATCGTCCCCCCAGCGGCGTTACAAAGACGACGAAACCGCGCATATCTCTCGGTACTTTATTATTCCGTTCTCGAGCCGCAGGCGAAAGTTGGACAGGCTCGTGCTCCAGTTGGAGAACCGCAAAAAGGGGTAAAAAGCCGCGAAACGCACGGTCCGCAGGCCCCGACCTCCTGTTCCGGTTTTATCGCTCGTAAAGCCCGAGTTCCCGCGGCCTTTCGCGGCTCCTATAAACTCCAGCCTGGATGGCTCTCTCGTTCGCGCTCGTAACTCCTTCAGGATCGTCCTCGCGCGATGCTCTCAAACAATGCCAAGGTGGCTAATACAGGGAGGCCTGACGTTGACATCAGTCTCTTAACCTGTCAGCCGCAGTGGAAGATGTGGAGCTGGGAAAGGGACAGTGGTTCCTTCAGAAGCTTCTTCAAGTGCGAGGGAGGATGTAGTAAAAGGGACAAAGGCTGTAAAACCAACGCGGGAAGTGGCAGACGGAGAATCTCTGTGTGCAGCTGCCATTTGGATATTGAACTTAGAGAGGGAGGGTTGTAGGTAACCTAAAGTAGATGAATTGGTTGGGACAGTCGATCTGGGGATGACGGATCTTACAAAGAATGAATCTACTTTGACACTAATTAGATCCTCTGGTACATTATGCAATCTCTTCAGTCGCTGTCAGGTACCTAGACATTTTCTGGCGAATTAGACATCTAGATGTGTAAAGCATCATTGCTGAGTTGCGGAGGAATTAGTCTTCTATTCTTTTCCCAACATTTCTGACACATATGCACAGGTGTATGGCGAATGATTTTCGATACCGAGCTGCCCCTTCTATTCCCCGATCTTTAAATTGGTAATTTCTTGAGAGCAACGAATAAAACTGTCACGAGCTTCTCCCACGAGTGAACGAGGATCGATCATAAAAATTCCGAGCGGCAAATTGTATAGACAGGAGCGCGGTTACAGCCTCGATTAAGTTGTACGCTGATTGAACCTGAACGTCAATAGGATAACGATTTTCCATGCCGAGAACTTCGTGCTCGGGCTTAACCACCGGGGAAAATCGGCTTCCGGTCTATCAGTGGCACGCGTGCACTTGGGTTTTGTGGGTGAACATGGCGGACTAATGGCCATTTATCGACACTATCGCCTCGGTAAATGGTGTCGAGGGGCCAGGTTGGACGTTGAATGCCGCTTCCGTACACAGTTCGACGTCAAAGAGCTTCCTTCGACGTCGCTCTTGCGGATTTGCGGTTCCCGTCCATCGCCGCCCGACCAGAATTCGATTGACAGTTCCTCCAAGTATCGATCCGCCGGGCATAGTTCCGCGGCGAGGTGGATCCGCTCGGGCGTCGATGAAATTTTCCGCCTAGCGGGCCAAGAAACTTTGAAATATCGCCGAGGAGTGGCACTCGAGCGGTCGTTATTAATTGCGAGCCGATGCACCGACGAAAATTGCAGCAGTTAGAATCCTCTCGCGTCTCAGTTGTACGAGTTACCCTGGGTCCCTGTCGATCGATTTCACCGAACACGGGGGATTAACCCGTGATAAATTCGCCAAGTTATTAAGATGATAAATCGTCCCAGGGATTTCGCGAGATGGAGTAGATTCGAATCGCTGCCTGGCAGTTGTGACGTACGGACCTTTGCCAGCGGAGATGCTTTTGTTTTGGAGTCGCCAGCCTCCCTGTCCACCCTCCTCGCGGAACCACGTGAGAAATGTAGCGTGCGAAACGAAATGCACGATACACGGGATAAACGGTCGTGAAAAATTCCCGTAGTTTCGTGGATATTTATCTGAGGGCTTCGCGTCTAGATCCAGAGATTCGAAGTTTCAGGCGCGACTATTCTGCCGTGGCGTTCAATCTCGATGAGAAATCTCTGTCCTGGTGTTTCCCTGTCGGCTGGGAAATTTGTTGAAACTCGATACAAATCGCGAGCAGTTGCTGCATCGACGGAAAGTGTTCTTTGAAAAGGTGCCTTAAGTCCCATTCTAATCTACCGACTACTATTTGCCCGATAAATAAATTTACCAGTAACGTTGAAACTGATAGTCCACGGAAGGTAGGAGAGACAGAGAGAAGCGTGACACGCGCACCATGCGAAATTTCTCGCCAATTTCTCCCTGGTCCATTTTTATCGGCGCTGGATCTGGAAATAGACCATTTCTTTTCATCGTTTCGCGTTCGAGGAGACCGGATTGAATGGGGCTTGATCAAAACGAGGAAACATTCGCTTCCTGCTTCGTCGGATCCTTATCTAGCGAGGCGTCGTTCGAAGGGAACAGAAACCAGACCCCAATCCCGCGGAAGAAGTCTGTTAGGACAATAATTCCTCGGTGGTGATCGAATTATACGCGAACAAACTACACACCCACCAACCACCGTGGCGACTGTCGTTTCTGTCCTCAACCATCACCATGCTTCTCCCTTTTGACCCACTCCAACACTCCTCCACTTTCTCTCTCCCTCTTTCTTCCAGCATAAACACCGGCATCCCCGCAATTTCTCGTGGCCACCCCTTCCGCAGACTTCTCTACTGTTCCGCATTTGTGGCCCTTCATTTGCAGATAACCACTCGTGGAACCACCAAACAATCAGCAGGACCCTCGAGTGCATCCCACCATTCATTTCCTTCCTTCCTTCCTTCCTGCCTCTGCCTTCCTGGCCTCCGGAGCGCTCCTTTTACGCGCGACAACGTTTAAACAGCTAACACCTGGAAAGGATTCGCGGTGAAAGGGAACGGAAAAGTGGAATGTCGAGGGGGTTGGACGCCTCGAATCGTCTCGAGGAGCTTGAAGGGAAAAAAAGGAGAGCCTCTGAGACGTGGGGTCTGCGGCTGCGTTTCTTCCCTTCTTTTCAGCAATTAAATCGCGTCGTGCCGGGGTCGCGGTCTCGCCAGACGACCAGAAACGTTGTCCTTTTACGCGCCCGTTCCAGAACGCAAGCTGATTCCGCTCCTCCTTCGACTCCCCTGAGACGATGACTCTGACTTCATTCGACGACAAAGTGGCAATTAATTAATTTCCTTGAAGATGCACGGAACGAGCCATTGGCGTTGCGAGTCAATGCGAGTATGTATCAAGTCTGCACGCGCATCATTGTCTCGCTCGCTGGTTCACGCGCAACGTATTCGTGCCTGGAGTACAGAGTGGCACATCGCCGTCGGTGGAAATTTGATTGGAAATGACGAAGGTTTATTGAAAACTGACGCTCGCGCATAGCTGCAATAAGTATCGAAAACGCATTGTAGGATTAATTAAATCTGGCTGGTGTTTATATGCTGCGCGAGACCCGTTAATGAATTAATTGAAATATCTACCCGGGGACCAGAGTAATCTGACAATTATCGGATATCCGTCCAATTTTCATTACCAGAGGAAATGCGCTGTACCGCCCGTGGTTCCCCTCGCAAAAAAAAAACGAGGAAAAAGAAGACGGAATGTTGTGCATTCCCCCGACACACGAATCGGAGTTTCGAACCGCGAAAACACCGTCCCCCGTGGATCAATTTCTCAGGGTCTCGGGGAAACTCGGGACACCGAATACGAGGCTCACCCTCGTCGAGCATAACGGAGGATGACGTTACGCTTTCTCGCCCTTCGAGACGACCGCTGACGTCCGATAGGATTCGTGACTCCGCCTCTTTTTTGAGTCTCACACGACCCACTCCGACCCTCTTCTAAACCCTTAAGTGGATCGATACTGTCAGCCTGTGTGTTTTGAATATCAACCCTTAGTTTTAGCTGGGACGACGTTTCGTCATCGTCGATGGAGTGTGGAAGAAGAAGTCACTCTTCGTTACCGGCGCGAGGGGGTGCACTGCGGTCTTGAAGAGGCGAGCGGCGCCGCGATAGCTCGTCATCCTCATAGCCCTCGTGTTTGTTTCCCTTCTGGTCCCTTCTGTTTTTCCTCCATTAGCGACTTGTCCACCCCCGCCTACGTATACGTGTGCCACGCGCATCCGTGTCTTCCCTACACCCTGTCTACTCTGTTGTCGTTCGGTTATCCGCGTCAACAAACACCTGACAACTTCTCACGACTATCCCTCAGACGACTTGTCCGGGCTTCCTCCACCCCCGTGGCCCGTCTTAAGGCTCCTTGCGCGACTTTGACAACGTTCCTCCGCCTCAAAAGCAGACTCCCTAGCAACTTTGTCTCCCCCCGTTGTCGAGGCTCCTAAGCAACGCTGACAGTTAGATCGAGGCAATAGGAATCGCAGATATAGTCGTCTGTGGTGCGCCACTTTGGGCCCGCGTGTATTCATTAAAGGGATGAATGGGAATTAGGATGAATGGGAGTAGGAGACGTACAGAGGAACCTACACAGGATTGCTTGCGACTCTTGTGTCTACTTGCTACGCGTTTTCACTTATGTATTTCGCGGACCACCCGTGCTGTGTTATTAAATGAAAAATAGTTCACGCAGGCGTCAATGTACACAAGTTTCGGGGCTTGCTCGAGGCACTTTGGGCTACCCCACTCTCAGTCACTCTCCTTGACCTATTCACGTAAACACGGAACGCCGTGCTTCAGTACCGAATGGGCAGCCCTCGGTGTAGCTGTTCGAATCAGTGTCGCGATTTTATATTCGAATTCGCGAGTGTGTTACATCTCCACCTGCGCGTCCAGCATCGCGACCTCTCGATTATGCAACTGCATTCCTCGAACCAGTTGCACCAAGGACGCGAATTCCTCCGCAGTGCACGCTCGGGGTACTCTTCGAGATGGACAGGTACGATAGCATCTGGACGATCGATCATAGTAGTCGCGAGTAAATAGTGTTATGATTAGCAGGATCAAGTCGAGGGTAATTTACATCCTTCGTTCGGACGTATCGTTCTCGTAGATCAAGTTCCAATTTAATAAGATCGCCTCTAAAGGAGATTAACCATTTTCGAAGATGTATGCAGGCTCTGTTAAGCTCCTGGAGCGGTGGCAATGTTTCGTTGTCGAAAAATTTATAGCACGAATTCCCTCGGTCGTCGAACATTCCGCCTGTTCACGGTTGATGAAAGTGTTCACGGTGATCGAGTTTCCGACACGCCTCCTTCTTGTCGCTGGCTCGCGGCAATTGCAGCAGAACTTGGGAGATCGAAGCGAGGGATCGCCGCCACTTTTTCTCCGGGAAAAGGAGCTGCCCCTGTTCGTGCCGCACGCGAGTCGCGATCGCGGCACGTGAGCTCTCGGCTATCACCTTTTTTTTTCGTCGATCAACCGATAGCACCGCGATAGCTGTATTTCAGAAACGTTCCGCCAGAGTCTGACAGAATTATCGCCACTGTAGCAACATTCTGACGCTTTCGATTCTCTCGTTGGCCACCGCGGTGGAAGCTAGTCCAGACCTAGCATCATTTTGAAATATGTATACCTTGAGAAGTTGGAAGGGACACGTTCAACCTCCGCCGCGTCTACCGAGCACAGTCGTCGAAACGAGGCGGAGGAAAAAAGAAGAAGTTCTCTGTTACCCCGTTTTCTATTCTCTACTCCCTTCAGACGGAAACCTTCCAAGAATGCCGTGCGAGAGGGCCACGTGTGCCGCATGAATTATTTCCCGAGGCTTTTCCTTCGTCTACGCGAAGGAGGAACCCCTTTCCCTCTAATTGCCGTAATCGCTTCGGCCACGTTACTCCGGAATATTGAAAATTCTACGCGAGCCAGGCGTCATTGCCCTCCTCCGTGCAAACTCTTGGCCCGTTCCCTTGAATCGCTCCGTCGGGGGTACGTTAAAGCCCGTTGTAAAGGGTGAGGACGACCACGCGAGGGGTTGAAGCGGGAGGACAGTCGTCCTTGGCAGAAGGGAGTCGTGTCTCGGCGCGACAATGACGAAACCCCTCGGTCATTATCCTCCCGCTCGTAATCGACGTCTAATTCCGGAAGTAGGATATTGATTATGCGGAAACCGATGCTGGATGCTGCCTGCCAAGGAGCGAACCACTCGACGCCCCCTGTAATTCCGCGGCGGCCCGCCCGCCGACGTGGAATTTATATTCTCATCGACGCGTCGTCTTCTGGAACGAGAGCGCACGCGAGACGGACGGCCACCTTGTAATTGTCACGATCGTCGGTTATTGCGGCTAATTAACGTCCGTTCGTTAGCTGCTCCACCTTTGGCGTCCGTTTCCCCTAGGTTCTCTTTAACGTCGTCCTTCTGCCGGTCTACTTCTTCTTGGAGTCGTGCCCCCTCGTGCCTCGAGGAGGCTCTGAAAACGATGATCACAGGCTGAAAGCATTCAACAGCCCACTTTCCGTCCCACCGTATCCTTTCCCCGTGGAAACGATCGTTTCCGTGTGCCTCGAAGAATCTTCTTGTACTCAGGAAACGTGTTTCGTTAATTATTTCATCGTTGGTGTTCGATTGGACTAATTGCACCGCGGTGAACCGTGAAAGTGTAGCGGCGGCTCTTAAGGAGTTGGTCCATTGATCGAGCGCTCAATCAGACGATTTAATGGATCACTGATACGCGTGCAATCACGTCTGTCACTAATTGCTGGCGATCAGGTGCTCTTTATTCATGATCCTGGATAATTCTTCCGCCTTGCGTATTGCTTTTCTCGCCGCCTCAGGACGATCGAATCGAGAGACTGTTATATATAAGGATCTATGGAGGAATAGTGGAATGGATGGTTGCCTTGGCGAGCTGGTTACACTGGCGGATAGATGAATTGACAGGGGTGGAAGGTGGCGCAGCTTGGGAGCGAGAAATTCTCGCGTGTAGGAAGTTCCGTCGTCACTTAACCGCGTCTCGGAAACTTTTCAATAAAGCGCATCTCACTTTCCATACGTTCCTGGAGGGCAAAGTTTCGGGGCACTATCGTTCCTACGCAACATTTGCCGGATCCTCCGCGTGACACCCCTTCGAACGGTCGCGGATTATCATTCTTGATCTTCTTTCCGAGAAGTTTCTTCGGGTCTCGCGTCCCCACCCCGAGGAATCGCGAGATATAAAATTAATTCGCTCGCGGAAGAGGAACTTAATTTCCTCCTCGTAATTTACTTGGAGGCACTGCGCCATCATGGGCCGCAGCTAGCTGTGCACGTATCTGCGCATCGCTCTAATTGCGTCGGGCTTCGAGGACGCTAATTTACGTAGCGTAATCTCGTAGCTGTCAAAGGTTACGGGATGTACATTAACAGATACGTTTATAACGTTTTCTTTTCACTGCTCGTGGCTCGCTTTGAACCCCCGGGTCGAATTAATTATTCGATAATTACTTTTCGTATAACGGGTAGGTAGGTGGAGCCTGATAGGGAAATATCGTAGAGGGGTTGCAGAGGGGTCAGTGAACATCAAGGCAGTTTATGTATTTCACAGAAGTTTATTTTGTTAGGTGCTCTATACATTCAAGCTTCGTACGCAACGAAAGGGAAAGGAATACCTACCAGACTTTTAGGTGCGTGGGACGTATCAGATAATTTCCGTGACGTATTCGCGTTATCAAGAATCCATCCGCCAGTGGGCAAAGCAGCAGCGTAAAAATGTTCCCCGTTGTGTCCTTTGCGGTTGCCAGCATTAAGGGCGTCCCCGCGCGCAATTGAATAAAGCGCTGCGCCGCGACATTTTATTGCCAGCCGGTTTTTCTCCGCGTTTACGCAAACCGCCGACGAGATAAATAATATCTTCTCTGTCCATCGTGCCCCGGCCCGTAATGACCTCTCCTTCCCGTTCCGTATTCGCTGCGAGCCGCCGCCGCGATACCGTCGGCTAGAACGTACCTCTAACTGGCACCGCCGCTAATTGCCGTCCGTATAATTACCATATCGGGCAGATAAATACAGGGCTCTTACCTTCTGCCTGCGAGACAGCCCAGCGACGTTACGTTCGCCGCGTGCGCCTGAAAGATACAAGGGCGCGGGGCAGACAGAAAAGGACGGTCTCTAATTTGCGAATTCTTCTTTCTTCGAGCGGGTCGCGCTAGGGCGCCGGTTCGTGGCGCGAGATTTTGATAGGGAAGGACGTTGAGTTCCCTCCATCCCCTGTCTCCTTCATCCACCAAGATACACTCGAAACGTCGAGACGTTGACACAACTGCAACCATCTCCACCAAAGGAAGACGTAGCACGCACAAAGGCGTAATGGTTCCTCGCCTTTACGACCACTCTGCCCCGGTTTTTATCCGTTCTAGAGTACGCACGATAAATACGCACGGTGACAGGACGCAATTAAAAGAAGCTATTGCGACGAGTCCTTTGTCAGGATTAAGCCGACTCGCTCCTCTATTTTCCTTCATCGTGGTGTGCGCCACGATAATGGAATACGTATATTTCATCGAGGGAGAGAGAGAGAGAGAGAAAGAGAGAGAGAGAGAGAGAGAGAGACAGGGGGGGTTGGAATGAAAACCCTTGCCGGGGAATCCATTATTACAAAAATAACCTTTATCTCTTCCGTGCTCCAACAATGGGTTATGCTTCCGAGAGCTCGAAGGAAAGAGCCGCGCATAATCCTCTTTGTCACGGAAGACGTCGTCGTTCGCAAATTGCCTGCATCGGGCTAGCCGGTCGTACATGGCGACACCGACGCACTACCTACCGTGCGCCCAACCCCCGACGCGCGAGCAAAACAGAGGCATAAAAATGTTTGACGATACGCGGAGGGGGGTGGTGACTGTGGGAGGCGAAAGAAGCAGCAACGCGTAATGTGCCCCGTGCCTACCAGCACGTAACAGCACCCTAATTTTCTCGACTGCAATATTTAATGCGTTCTCCCCCCTGATCCCTGGCAGCGGGCCGCTCCATTTCCAGCGGGAAATACGAAGAGGGTGGAAAATTATCGTGGCGCCGCTCCGACATCGGAGCGAGACGCGAGCCCGCCTCTTCCCGCGCGGCAAACTTTCCCTGGTCGGGCAAGGACCAACTAATCGCGCGAGGCGACCGCGGTGACGGCTAATTAGCGCTCCCGGAAATGAGCCGTGCCGGCAGGAATTAATATCTCGCCCCGCTGCCTCGTTCTTTCGCGAAGACACCGCGCGGCGTGTCGCGCTGCCTCGCTACCCTCCGGCACGCACCGCGCGGAACGCTTTACGGCCAGCGCCTGGCCAGTGTAATTGAGTCGGTGATTAGAGGAATAATCACTGGGGTAATTAGAGAAAGGACACGATTCTGTCTCGCGGAACCAGCCCTTAACGTCGCGTTGACGTACTTGCGCCTCGCTCGGACTCGCTTCCGAGTTACGTTTATAGTTACCCACTGCGTAGATGCGACGGGAGATTACCCTCTATTAATGGCCGCATTGAATCGCTGGGAAGATAATCCAGGAGCATAATTATTGACAGTTGCGCGTGCAGGCACGATCTACGTGATTAGAATTATGTAATACTTCAGTCATTAGTGGATCGCCGCGATGGCACCCGGGAAGTCTCGATGGCGCCATGGACGCTTCGCCCAGTCGCTCGTTTTATTCGAATTTTCGCGTTTCGACAATAGGTACGTTGGCACACTCGACGTTCGCCATATCCGCCAGTAACGTCGCTCCAGATAGGGTGCGATTTACGAGGCAGCAACCCTCTACGCTCCAAGCCTTGCTGGCTGCTCCCCTTTCGCGCCGCTGTTGTTATAGCGACGTTAAACTAGCCAGACAATGACGAAGCTTTACGATTCCAGCAGTCATTGGTCGGGACGTCGGGGTCGAATTTTAACGAATTCGACGTCTCGTTAATAATCCCCGCCGATAAATTCGCCGACGACGGCATCGCGCGGGGCCCTATTACTCGCTGCTCCATTGCGCTCCTCTAACAATCGCGCTTTCCTTTGCCGCGAATCTGTGGCCACTTCTGCCGCCGGTCGACATCTTTTTCATAGCTGTTCCACGGACTCCTTGACTTTCATTTCTAGTCGAACACGCCACCTACGGCTCTTCGTCCCTTTACGCCCCGTTTCCATTCAAGTGGCGCGCTTCGAGGGTGCAATTCGCGTGCACGGAAACTTTCGACCAGCAGACATATCGGTTCTTTGGGAATACAGTTTACTGCACGCGTGATTGCCACTAAGGATACGCTCTCTCGAACCAAAATAAACTGCCACGCGGTTGTCATTTGCAATCCGACCAAGTTGAAACACGAGCAGCCTCTGTGAATTGCATAATAACACGGCGGGAGCACGGTTGCTGCCAGAGGATGCTAATAGTCGCGAAACTTTCCCGAGCAAACTCTCGCGCGTTTCACTCTGGGGCCTTTTAAAAAAAAAAGGTCCTCCTCCCTCTCCCCGGTAGCCAACGGCCCGAGGAATTCCGAGTATGCATTAATTGCATCTAAGGTAATTGTTCCGCGCGCTAACCCTCGCTCCGGAGGCGTCCGCCGATGGTTTTTCAACCCTCGTGCTCCGTCGATTTCTCCATCCGCCTCTTTCAACGTTTGTTTGCTCCCGTTTAAACGCGCATCGATTATCCTCCACCTCTCCCGCCGTCCCTGGCTCTCAGCGACGGTAACTCGCGACGTGTCAGAAATTGCTAACTGCATTTGGGTCGGGAAAATGTAACGAACGCGTCGCGTCGGTCCGCGAGCCATTCGACGCCACTTTGGCTGATTACGCAAAACGAAGGGGGCCCATCGATCTCGAAGGAACGCTCCGTGGCACTTTTATTCCCGCGCCAATTCTAATGGCACTCTCCATACGGAGAGGACTCGGGGCCACGGGATTGTCGGAGTGTTTTATTGTTCGCGTCCCGGGCAGCGTTTAAGTGCACAGAACGATCTCGTGTTTCGTGGCTTCCTCTGACCACCCTCTTCTTTTTTTCTTACAGGGACCTGAGACCAGCGAGCTTGGAGAAGGGCCAAGAGACCCTCAGACTGCGCGTGTACGCGGCGTACGCTTGGGGTGGCCCCTTCCTGGTCGCCGGCGTGGCTGCTCTGCTGGATCATCTTCCGTCCAACCCTCAGTACACATTTCTCAGGCCTCGTTTCGGCGAGAAGCAGTGCTGGTTTTACGGTGAGTTCTTCCAACCTTTTACACCATTCGTGCAGAATCTCATTTGGCTCTGGATACACAAAGAGCCCTAGGAACCTTTCGACTCATCCGAGAAAAGTTTCCCTCGTACAAAAGTGTCCTCGGAAACTTATCTCTAATCAGAACTGGGAAATGATAGACCAGTGCGAATTGGCTTGTAAGGAAACGGTTTGCAGAGCGAAACGATCACCGCGACGGTAATTCAGGGGCAGACCGGAAAGAGGCTCCGGCGACGGTAATTAATTCGCTGGGCAAATTAATTTCGACCAGCGTTACACGCGACTTATCAGTGAATTAATTTCCGCCGGTTACCGGGGACACGGATCTGCCGCTCCGTTGTTGGGACGACAGTCGGGCCGGACTTGCTGACATTAGTAACGGATCAGTTCCACAGACTGTAATGGAGCCTATTACCGAAAGTAATGTAACGCTAGTAGGAGGACGGTTAACACGTAATCCCCTGTGATCCGATTATTCCGCTAATTAATAGGACTGGCCAGTCGTGTGTCCGAGGCGCTGATTAAATCGGTTTCGTTAATCGATCGATGGGAGGGATCGCGGATTAATTGCTAATTAAACCTCGCCGGCGGCCCCTGCATCCATCCTCTTGACGAAAAGTCATTTGGTTCAGGGAAATTCCTCCCTGTTTCCTAACAGAATGCGAATTGGTAATTCTTTCGCAAATAAAGCGCTAGTCTAATTGAATTCTGTAGAACACGCACGGTCTCCGCTGTAAGGGATGCTGGATCGCCACGAAGTCGAATGAAAAGTAATAGCAAATATTTCGCTAAGAGGATTACACAGCTCCCAAAATATCTCGTTATAGCGTGTAGCTACGGTCTCCGCAGCCCGTCCCCAGGTCGATTACGTACGCGTAAGCGTAATCGGTGGAGATAAGAAACAATGGCACGCGCTATCAGCATCCCTCGCAACGGCAGGCGCAGGGATACTTCGCTAAGAGGATTACACAGCTCCCGGAAAGATTGCATTTAAGTATGACGCAGGAGGTTCGAATAAGAAGATCGATACCCCAGAAACTACCCTTAATATCTCAAATCCCTAATAATAACCGGTGCAACCCTCGGTCTTGGGGTACGTGTGTACACCGAGCAGGGATAATAAGGACCTCGAACGGTAATGTCGCGTCTTTATTCGCGGTCGAGGCTACGGTTGCGGGCTATTTAACGAGCAGCCCCCGTAATCCACATCCACTGCGCCCCCGTAATCCGGCGAGCATACTCTCATCTCCCGTACTCGCTCCGCCTCTCCCTTTAAATGTTCTCGAACTCTCTCTGGCGCGTAAATACACGTTTGAAACAGTGGCAACTACCGCGTCGCGTATTAATTTCCCGCGGTCGCGATATTTATCGATGCTGGAGCCGAGGAGCACACCCCCGGCGATTAATGTTTAGCTTTTATATCCTTTGACAAATATAAACGCCGGTGCAGCAGCAGCCTGCGCACACTGGCCTCCCTGTGTGTTTTCGTTTCGGTTTCCGGCCAGGGGTGGGTTGCGCTCGACTGCTTTTCGGTCGTTCCTGATTCGTTCGCGAAACCTTCTACCCCCGCGTTCATCGATCGTTGGCCGCGATTTTATTGGTTCGCCGCTTGTTCCTGAGTTACGGGAATTTCGAGCCGCGACAGGATGCTTTGGTGCTGTTCAAATCGAGTGGACGGGGTGACGAACACTTATTCCTGTTGGAAGCAGGGATCCGAACCGCCTAGTAACCCTAACCCTTACCCGGTTAACCAAGGAAGGTTTCTATAACCGATACTAACCGCGAGGGAAAGGTTCTTAAATTCTAGAAGGAACCAAAGTAACCCGGTTAACCCGCTACGAGCCGGTTACTAGTGAAATAAGACAGTCTTGTCTAGACTAGACAGTCACTTAAGGCAAGTCAGTGATATGTGAATCTAATAAGGGCAATACACATACAGATCAAATGAAAACACAGTGTTTAAAATATACGAGTATATAATCCATGCAAGATTGATTAATTTTAGAGGGTTGTTAGAATCGGAATTTATACTTTATTTGTTAAACTTCAAAAATTACTCAGCACCAATATCTCTTACCATAAATATCTTCTACAGCTGTGTACGCGTTTCGCCTTATAGCTTCCAGTGTTTAATATTTTCTAGCATTCGAATATTTCCCGTCATCTGATCAACAGTCGGTCTTGTCCGTGCGGCAGGTACTACCGAAGAGGCACCGAAAAACCAGGTCGAAAAGCCAGCACCGTCGTAACGGTGTGATATTTTGGACAAAAATCGGCCGATAGCGCAAATCGTGACCGAATTCAATAATTTTTTTTTTAAAATACTCGTAAAGGACTCAAGAATAACAGAGCACTGCAATAAAAACCATATCTGTTGGTCTAATCTATAAAACACATTATTTAGCATAGCATAACATAAAAACATAAATTATACAGATTAAAGATACTAAAAATTAATTTTTTGTCAATTTAATATTAGCTGTAAAATAAAAAATTTACTTTAATTTACAAAATTTATGTTTTAAATAAACTGTATAGCTGATTTAAGTCTTATATTTTTAAATTATATTTCAATTTGATTCGATTTGTTTTGTTATCAATATATAAATTTAAACATAATTTTTTAATAATTGTAATTCGGAGTAATTAGAATCGAATATTTTGTAGTATCAAATTTTATAATATAATTTAAAAATATAAGATTTAAATCAGCTATACACCTTTTAAAACATAAATTTTGTAAATTTAAAATAATTTTTTTATTTTACAGTGAATATTAAATTTACAAAAAATTAATTTCTAATATCTTTAATCTGCAAAATTTATTTATTTATGTTTTTATGTTATATTATGTAAATAGTATTTTCTATAGATTACACCAACAGATACTGATTTTATTGCAGTACTCCGTTATTGCTGAGTCCTTTACGAGTATCTTAAGAAAAAAGTATTGAAATTGGTTAGGATTTGCGCTGTCGAGCGATTTTTGTCCAAAGTCTTAGACTGTGCGTCGGCAAACGCTCGCGAATTCGGTGTGGCCAAATTAATCTTTGACCTCGCATATTTATTACTTTCACGTGCATGCATCACCCTACTATGATTTTCACCATATTACTGTAACCGTATTAACCCGGTTAACCGGGTTACTCGGGTTACGGATGAATCCCGTTACCCGGTTTGGCGGGTTAGTCGACGATACGGCGTACCGAACCAGGTACGCCGTTAGGGTTCGGTTCCCTGGTTGGAAGTTCTACCCGATCGTGCCTCGAACCTTTCACTGTATTCCTTCCATTCGTGCTAAGCTTACCCTATAAAAAAACTTCAAAAAAAGTAAAAAAAATTAAGCCAAGTACATGAAATCAAATAAATCACAAAAAAATATAAAATAATAATAATTACAAAATAAAAAAAGGTGTGAAATCAAAATGAGCTGCAAGTACATAAACGTGCTTTCTAACTGCCCTTAAGATGACACAACTAAGTACATTCCATTACTCATATCGCGGACATTTTAATTAACCTAACAAAAAGAATCGCATTTAAAAACATTGTCGTAAATTAATAGCTTTACAAAATTAATGATATACAATACAAAAATTGCGCCAATATGAGATATTAGTTGTTAGTAAATTGAGATATTAATGAAATAAGTTTCAGTTAGGTTGGACTAGCCGGGCGACGAGTAAATGATAGCGGTAGCGACATTCGTCACATACAGGGTGTCGAAACATGTACTTGGCGTCGAGACGCTACCGCGTCTCTAGATCGTCCCGGCATCAAGGATTCTCTTTCAGCGGGACAATGCAGCAGGTATCTCTGTATCACAGAATCGCATTGGAAGGATAGTAACGAGAGCGCGGGTTAGATGCACGCCAGTCGAACGTGTCAATCCAGTGGCCAGGCTTTCTCCCTTTCTTCGCGCAAATAAAGCTAAGCCGGACAAAGGAAGGCGTGTAAGCTGGGAAACGCGTAGGAAATAGAGCCGAAGCTGTGACGCTAAATCAGGATAATAGTGCCCCATGGGAAGCTGCGTCGGGCTATCGCGAGTTGTTACGCCCTGACACAATGCTTTTGCACCGGGGCCAGATGAGGGGTTCAGAGGGACAAGCAGAGTGTTCCGCAACGGACGTTACACCCCTTCCTCTCTCTGCGTCTCGTGCTTTCGTTTCTGCTACCCTGTCCGTCTCTAATCTCTCGATTCTTTACTTCTCGCGTCTTCTCACTGTTCCTTTAACCCCCCATGTCTTCCCCGTCTTCGCTACATTTTCATACGCTCTCAATCCCCTTGTTCCCTTCTCATCTCAGCCTTCCCTTTCATCTTCCCCCTCTCCTCTACTGTTGCACCCCCGTCACTTCACGTCCCCGACTCCGGCACTCGGGCGAACCCCATAACAACGTAGACCGAGACGATGGAGTCGAGAGATAGCCCTGGCGCCAGCCAGACCGACCCCATCGCGCGAAACCGGTAAAACTCCCTCGCTCCCTCGGGCCCCTGCTCGGTGCCCCGACAGGGAGCACCCACAGGTAACGCTCTCGCGGCGACTGTAAGTGAATAGCTAGGGGGTGCCGGCGTGGGACGCCCCCGTGTTGCCGTTGAATGCATAAACAGGGTGGAAACGACTTCCTTCGGCGCGGCACGCCTGCTGGCCGTCGATCTTGTCTTTAATTCGTAATTAAAGGGGGATTTGATCGAGGCTGGTATACCCCGTTTTCAACCCCACTCATATTGGACAATTTCCAAACGAAGGGAGAAGGTGCCAGTCGGGCTGCGTCTGATGGAGAGCACGGAAGAAGGTTGCTCTTCTTAAATGGAAGAAAAGGGGGTCTTGCCACGGGGTAACGGTCGCAAACGGGCTGAATATAAACGGGGACGTAAGAAAGCTCATTTAATACCAACACATCGGGAGGATCCCTACTCGAAGCCAGACTGGTATGTATTCAGGCTTCCCCTTCGACCCCCCCATGCACTGGCATTCTGGCGTTCCGGTGTTCTGGCGCGCCCCATAACAACCGTAGGCCGAAACGATGGGGTAGAGAGATAAATCTGGTGCCAGCCAGTCCCAACCCCGCCGTGCGAAACCGGCGGAACTCTTGCTTGTTCCCCTCTCTAAGCCTACTAACTACCGTGCGGCCCACTAAACTGCACACGTAAACGCACACGGCCGTGCGTTTAAGTAGCTTCGAAACGAGAGCCCCCCGTTTCCTTTGTGTTGATACGCGTTATTACTGCACCTGCACGATAGATAGAGAGTGGACGGTGCTCTCGTCGTTTCAGCGCTCTCCTCGACGGATAAAAAGTTTAAGGGTCAGAGATTGTTCGGCAAGTGCGCAATTTTCGTACGAGGAAATCGTATTATACCGGGGTTTCTCATTTGAGCGTATAAAATACCCTGTGCGAGCCGAGGGGATCTCTTAGTTAAGTTATAAAATGGTGATTTTCCCGTTGCGAGTGATTCACGGGGAATGAAAAAATACCGGGACCGGTGCAGCAAAAAGGGCCGGGGACATAGTTCGGGGCAGTTGCTCAGACAGCAGCGGAATATTCAACTAACGTTCGCATACATTAGAATGGTAAATCTCCGGACTATCCTCCGTATCTATGCAATCTCATGCCCCTGGAAGTTCGGCATACCCTGGAACAGCCCGGACCGAGGCGATAGGATTAGAGAGATAACCTGTCCAACTCGACCGTGCGAAACCGGCGAAACGCCACCCCTATCTCTGGACCCTCTAACACGCGTATTCATCGCCGATGCCTGCACGCGCGCTTCTCTGTGGAGCTCCACAGACGCGCCACCCCTCCCGCCGATATTTATTATCACTTTGCTAAAGCCGAAAACTCTCATTGAAAGATACGCCCGTTGCGGTGTTTAGTAACTGCTGGTAACTGCCTCTAGTTATCTCTGGGAACTTGCCCCCGGAACGGGTTCGATTAACGGTGACAGGCGGGGCGCATTTGTCGCCCATGGGCGCCGGAAACAGAAGACAACCGAATATCGAACGTCAGAGGGAGAGGGTCCAGAAACGAAACGAATCGACCGGGCCTGATGCAATTAATTGGCGTCAACGGCCTCCGGGACGATTAAACGAATCGGTGCGGCTCGTTTGGCCCGTAATATCGGGCCGAATAATGAGGGGTAAAAAATCCTTTGTGCCCGGTGACCACGTCGACGGAAGAGGCCCGACGTACATTCTATCGGGAAATTGATCACGGCCCACATTCGGGCCGCGCGCCGGCCGCGGACGCGTTAATAACCGAAATCGATTCGATGCGTTTAAACGATACGAAATCCCCGGGAGCGGCCGAATTATAAAGGGAACGAGGCTCCGGAGGAATTATCGGATTTGCTCGGCCAACGGAGGCGAGACGCGATGTCAAGAGCACGGCTCGTTACGCCTGTAAAATCGAATTAACGAAATCGAACGTGTTCCCCGGGCCGTTACGCGGTACGAGCACCGCGAGGCAGCGAAGCGGAGTAAGAAGCGTGAAAGAAACGAGCGCGTGCAGATGGATATCGTTCGAACAAAGCGAATCGTCGCGGCCAGGCTTCGCCAGCACGGAACCGAGGGACGAGTCGCGAGTTGGAGGAACGAATCGATCGGGTGGGGGCGATTAGAGCACACGAGTTAGTAATGAAATGCGGGGAGGGGAATTAGCGAATGCTAAAGAGCCGTGGAAGTGCTCCGAGCGAAACCCTTGTTCGATCCCTCCCGCCCCTTGTGCGATCCTGCTTTATTTATCGCGCACTCTCGTTTTATTGGCCGCGCTGGCAATGAATCGGAAACAACAGGGGGTTGCGAGGAATTCTCTTATTGTCTTTTTCGAGGTTCGAACGTCGTAAACTTGATCCCAGAACGGTCCCCGACCGAAAACAGTCCCTCGTTGAAGATTCCACGCCTCGAAGATGAAATTCGCGTGTCATAAACGCGACGGCGACAGTGACAGTTTAACGAGTTCGTTTTTCGCTCGTCGGGGCTGGAAAATTCGCTTAACGGCCGCGTTTTTTTATTTTGTTGCGACCACCACGCCGGTCGACGGGGAAATTTGTTGGCAGCAGGTTCTGCGGGCTCGTTGCCCGATACGCTGATACAAGTTCGTGCGATCACTTTCGATTATCTGAAAAACCATCGGCGATTAAAATGACGCCGGCGATAAATCTGGCTGGGGGTGGAAAAAAAAGAGTGTGGCGGGGTGGAACGGAGGGGGGGGGGGGCGGAGAGAAATGCAAATCGAGGCCGAACCCACAGAGCGCTCTCGATCCTGGCCGGCTAATTATATTTGACAGCGATTTGTGCGCGCGAATTTAACGCGTTTTTCAGATTCCTCCTCGTTGATTTACGCGCTCTCGCCGCTATGCTCGCTTTCCGCCGCGTCCAGCGAACGTTGTAATTGATAAAGCGAGGAAAGCTTGTTGTCGCCCACGGACTGTCGCTCGTAAATCGCGGCCCCGCTGTTCGATGATCCGGGAAAACACCGACAATTACAATGACGCCGAACGATAAATCCTTGCCACCTTCGGGGAAGAACGATACCATTAGCGAGACTCTTCTGCTGGCAACGAATCTGTCCCTGTGACAAATGCTGTCCTGTTGTAGGCATCCTTGACGTTAACGATCGCCATCCCTCTCGAGTTTCTGCTGATTTTATCTTTGGCAGCAATTAGCTGGTAGCCAATGGGCTTTTTTTATCGATACCTCTAGCTACAAGTTCTGGCGCAGCGATCCATCCTTTTATTCGTCCCACAGATGTCAGTCCGTCTCTACTTTCCACACTAATTAGTATTATCGTTAATTCGGTGGTTAGTCTGATCTTCATAATCAACTCTATTACTGCCCATAGTGCTCTCATAGATTGAAACGTTACTGGTAATAGGGCCACGAACTAGGGGCAGTAGTATCGTTACGACGGTGATTAGATACTCAACATCGCGATAAAGTTAATGGGCTATTAAACCAATTACATCGAAGATTCCAGTGGAAACAGTGCCCAGGCAGAGTCTAACTTCTGCTTCCACCATTCGACAGGCGTTAACTGTTCCTTGACGAGCTGTTTGCGTTTCGTGTCGAATAATCTGTAAAAACGTTTAAGACGAAAAATTCGCTCGTCGTGCCCTCGCATAATACGACGTTAATCCCTAACCCAAGCCACCCCCTCTTGGCAAATGGGGAGATAATGCGGAATAAATCGGTACGGTTGAAAGGTAAGGGAGGGGTGGAGGAGGTGGGTAAAAAGGATGGGAAATGACACTCGCTGTGCGCAATTGATCTCGCTAAAGCGTTTTCGACGCCGGATTAAACGGGTTTGACCGCGCCACTGTAAAGCATCGAACGGCACGCGTCGACATAATTCACTTATGTTTGTTATGGGCTGCCATGGAGTGAGATATAACCTAACCGAAACAGCTATTGTTGGCGACCCGCCAGAGCCCAGCAAATATAGACGCCGGTTTGCTCTCTGTACTCCTAAGATTCGCAACTCGTTCATTACTCCACCCCTCCCAGCCCTTCCTTTTCTTTTCATTCCCGCTGCGCCCTTTCTTCTGCAAGCTGTTCTTGCAAGAGTTTAACCGTTTTAACTGCCGCTCCGCCCAAGCAAACAGGATCCATTTGAGCGTGCTTCGCTTCTCTCTACTGCCCCTAAGAGACACACAGGGCGCTTCGTTATATTACTGGACGTGGCGTAAGGGGTGAGAAGCGAGCACATGGCCATATGCTTACACCTGAACTCGAGATCGTCACACATAAAGTTATATCAGTAAAATATCGAATTTTCCGGTTTGAAGTCTGATTAAAAAGTGCCCTTATTTCTTCCCTCGCTCGTGCAAACAAAAGCCATTAGGAGTTGCAACTCTCCGCTACCAGGATGATAACAGGCATCCCTCTCCCTTGTCCCGCGAGTATTCGAGCGAGCACGGACAGGTCAGGCGATCTTGATAGAAAAAGTTTTGCCTTGCCAAACAGCCGGACTGGAAAAGTTGCTGAATTTTGGCGAGGCCGCGCGCGGCTGCTCGGACGGCCTCTGAATTTTGAACCAGCCTTGATGAGCAGCGGGATAAAAAACAACGGGGGAAAACGGAGGAGGCAAGAAAGCCACGGAATAACTCTCGATCCGCTCGCGCTCGTTTAATATTCCGGCGCGCGTTCTCCGGGGCGGACGTCGCGGCGCAAGTTGCCTCGGTTTATCCAGCGAGGATCCAACGTTTCGAAACTTCCGTGACAAGCTCGACGCGGCTGACGTCGGCCCGCTCGATCCTCGCGAAATTTTCAAGCACCGCCTTGCAAGTTGCAACATGATCGGGGAGTAGGTGATCGATGCGACGATACGGCGGTCTTGTTTCAGTCTCGAAGGGGTAGCTGAAGATAGAGTTGATTTACAAAGGAGCCCTGGGAACAATGGGGTTGTCAAATTGGGGAAAAAGTCGACGGAAAGGGGAAGTTGTCGAACAGCGAAGTAAGGAAAAGAGAAAGTCTAGGGTGGGGATTAATTGACTTTAAGGATATTGGGAAATAATTACATTAGCTGCGCGTGTTTAGTGAACAGTCGTGGGGAGAAGTCGAATTCGGAGGATCTTGAAAAGGTGGGCTGGTAAGAATAGAGGGTGAGAAAGGGAGAGGACCGAGCTTGCTACTCTGCATTCGTTTAATATTCGAGCAGAGTCTCCTTGTTGGCCCTTTACACGCTTTACATACAATACCTACTTTCAGATTAACAGCGTGAAAGTCGCCGGGAAATTACGCGCGCAGGTGGGGGATGAAAAGTGTCCCCTCAGACTTTAACTTCGCTGGCCGGGGAATAAATTTGAAACAATGTATTAATCACGGGGCATGGCCGACGGAATTACCGCTGTAATGATATTCAGGCTCCGTCTCGTATCCCCCGAACTTCTGAAACGTCTTCTGGAAAGTCCAAATATCTCTTTGGAAAGCGTTTCGCGAGCTGCTTCAGCGCAGGCTCGCGTTCCTCGTTCTCCGCGGCAGAAATCATCCCCTAACCGCCAATCACGGGGGGGGGGGAAATCGATTCATATCCGCGAGGGGGAGAAAGCGCCCATTTATTCGCTGCGTGTCGTTGACAGTCTCCAAATCCTCCCAGGATCCCTTCCACGGGGTGGGATTAACGTGCTGCAACTGGGTCATCTGCAGCTCAATGTGAGCCCGGCGAGCGTGCATCGCCATCCATGAAAGTTTGCGGCGTAAGGATTTTATTTATGAGTTTGTTTGCGGACGCGTTCGCGACCCTCTCGTCGATAAGTGGCTATGGGGCCCTCGTGGACGCGTGCTTCTGGCAGATTGCGCTCACGTTTATGGGGGTTGGAGTGGCCGAGTCCAGTTAGCAGAGAGAGAGAGGAGAGGGCTTGTCCCGATAAACGGGTCCAAGCCTTCGGTTCGTTCTTTATTTACCATAAAATTGCCGCGGCGCTAGCGAAGCGGAATGGATTTCCACCGCGACTAAAATTTTATTACCGCTGCCATGACAAACTGGCCAATTACTGACCACCGATACATTAATCGAGCCGGTTTCCACGATGAAAAAAAGAAGAGAACGTCGACGGGGAAAAAAAAAGGTTTATTCTTTATTCGATGGGTAACACATGCTCGCGGCTCGACCGCGACCGTGTACAGTCATTTTTGTTCGAGTTCGGAACCACGGGGGTTGATAGAAGCGCACCGATCCGCGGATGGAACAGCGTTTAACCTCGAATCGAACGTTTCACCGTGCAAGCGCAATGGACGTTTACTGTTCCTTCGAATTCGAATGTTCCTCGTGCATGGGCGCGCGTTTCCATGCGCCGAGTCAAGTAGAAACAAAACAGCGAGAGTAAACGAAGGAAGTTTTCCCGTGCCTCGAGCCGACTAGCGGCTGCACGGCTCCCGTAAGAGCTCCAATTACGTATCGACCCGCGTAATTGTCCCGGCAGATTATTGCTATCAAGGAAAAAAGTCCCTTTTGCGCGACCCTCGATTCCACGCGGCTCGGCTACACGTGCATGAAAACATTCTAAAGGAGGGGAACGAACGTAAACGCAGCCTACCGACGTATCAATTTACTTGGAAACTAGTTATATCCGCGCTTCCCTCCGCGCGTATACTTAGCAGATTGCCTCGTGTCTGAGCGTGCCCCGGCAGGTATTCACGAAAACTGGCCCTTCCCCTATATAATACATCGGGACGAACGTATTCATATTCATAGGTGTTCCGCGAATTCCCAGGGTTTCGCGATCTTGCGCGGATCCAGACACACGCGCGCCCCTCCGCCCCCGGCTTTCCTCCTCCGCCCATCGATTCGATAACTACACGCTGACGTGATTCGCCGTAATTTGGGGCGAGAGCAGGCGGAGGAACGCGGGATTCGCGTGCTCTCGCGATAATTCCGTGCCACGATTTTCGCCCCGGCGATTTCCATCCACGGTGCTCCATGTTTCCCCCCCCCTGTGACACTTTAAAGAAGCAGGGTGATTCGAAGGGAACTCGAAGGGAATTCCAAGCATTGTACCGCGAGGAACTGTGCAGGGTGCTCGAAAACGTAGTAGGGAATGACGTGTTCGCGACTCCACCCACGATAATTCTCTGTTTCCGTGCAACGTCGCGATTTAACGTGCTCGTGGCACAGCGTCTGCTGTTCTTAATATTCGTCTTGCCGCCAGTATCTACTCAGTCACCTTCGAATTATCGTTGCGGCGAGACACTACAAAGAAACGACATTTCGCTGTCAGAAAAGCCTGTTGATAAGTAGCGACACATTCTCTTAAACTGTAGCTCCAACTGTTCCCAACATAGCGCACAATAGCACGTACCGCACGTTGGTTCCCTCGTGATGAAGTCGGTTTCTGAAATCGGTTCGGATAACGAGGGCGAGCGAAGCCCGTAACAGGGCAATGGGAATTGCAGGGAATAATGACGCACGGGGAAAAGCGGCAACCGCGAGAAATATCCGAAAACCAGGGGCCGGCCGTAATGGGATCTTGAAAAGGGAAACAAATGGGTCCAATTAACGACGCCGAAGTCGCGGAATATTGAAAATATCGAACGAAGTAATTAAAATACTGCGACCTCCCGTTCGGTCCTTTCCGCGAATTGATTTCGACGCGCACCGAGTGACCGGAAGTCCTGGCGTTCCTCGCGAATCATTAATAATAAACGTAACGTAACAACGGCGCAGAAATGAATGGACTACCCAGCACCGCTTCCATTTAGATTTGTATACGCGAGCGAACGACACACGTGTTTCCTTTGACAAGTCTTTTCCCCGCTGTGTACGCGCCGGTAAGAAAACAAACGGTTCCTGTCAGCGAGTCGCGCCCGAAGATTTATCCCGTCCTCCCGTGAATTATCGATCTATTTGCAGAATTCGTGAAATTTTTCGCTCCGCTTTATTTTAGTCCGCCCCGTCCTTGGGCGTAGCATGTACTCTTTGGCTCCCCGGAAACGAGGCGTCGCTGCTTAGGCCAGCTCCAACAGGTACACTCGACTCGGCCAGTGCAGAAGCTGCAACGATAGGAAATACTGACCAGCGCAAAAGATTCACCGACACTCTACCGACTCTACTGGGAAGAACCGCGCGACTAGATTCATTTCGCTTGCCAGCGGCTTCTGTTCGCAAGTAGTCCGCCGCTGTGACAGACAGACTTACGATTCCGCGAATAGAGAAGCGAAAATCAGTGGGCAACCGGGCGGAATGAAGCGATTTATCTGTCGTATACACATGAGTTCCGGGGTTCCGTGAAATCGCGGGAACGATCGTCGTCAGCCGTCGCCAGATTTATTTGTCTGTCATCGATTATCGAGCCGCTTTGCCTGTCGTTATTCCTAACTCCCGGTGGATTCCGGCGTATTCCGCTGTTCGGCCTTGAATCCGTTTCCTATTCACGGGGACACGGATCCTCCCGGCGTAATTTCTGCCTCCGTTGCTGCTCAGGTTCGCAGGCAGTTGGATGGATCTTTTTTATATCGCAAGGAATTTGTCCTTGGCTCCCTCCTCGAACGCGCCACCTACGTACGCTTACACTCCTTTGTATTTTAATAGAAGCTGTGGTTCCCTACCGAGCAGCCTTTTTTTAGAACACGCTGTGAGATCGTTATATTCGTAATCCTTCGAGCACGATCAGTCGTCGAATTCAAATCGAACCTATCAAGAATCGCTTGGGTTAGTTGCATCGCGCGAAATGTCAGGAAAGACCGTCCATCGCGGACGGGGAACAAAGAAACAAGGGAACTAAAGGCTGACGACGATTGGCATTTCTCTTGATCGTTCGCTGAATTTCTCCCATCGATCACGGTTCCAAAACGTACCTATATACTATGAAGCCTATTAGATCTCGGATCTCCACTGGTTCAAAGCGTGTTCCTGGTCTAGCGATAACAAGCAAGCCGCGGCGAGATATAATAAGCAAAGCACGACAACCAGCCACGCCACCGCGAGTCGTTCACCCAGCGGCCACCATTTCGCGTAATAGTTTAAATCGTTAATGGCCGCTGGTACACGGGTGCGCGGCTCCGACTTCCGGTTAACGAGGGCCAGCAAAACACCCCCGGTTCCCGCGCTCCCAATTTCCAGACCCCGACGAATCGCGGCCGCTGCAAACGCACCCGGTTGAATTAAACGCCGTAAAGATAAACCGGCTCGCCATTCGAGCGATCGAAACGTTTATTATTGAACGCCGCTGGACCTGGGGCGGCGAGGATCCAGATATGTAGAGCGTTTCCAGGTCCGACTTCTTTTCTGATGCCCACTCGCCATCCCGCTCTCGAAGCTGCGCGGCGAGCGATGGGGGAAGCTGCGAGCTCGATTCGCGATGCTCGGTGGTTCGGAAATACACCGTGCGCTAATTCTTCCGCTTCCTGTTTCAGGCGACATGGAGATCCTGGCGTACTTCTTCGGCCCGATCGGCGTACTCCTCGCGGTGAATCTCCTCTTCTTCGCGGCGACTGCCCGCGAGCTGACGTGCGGTCTGTGGAAAGGCGAATTCGTCAAGAGCACCACGGAGAGGTAAGCGAATATAGTATAAGTACTTGCGTCTCGATCGGACCGCAGCGAGAAAGTGGAATGGAAGGAAGCTCCTTTAAATGAAATTGCAACGCGGTTTACGCGCCAGTTCGTCCAGATCCGCAGACCTTGCGCCGGCGGATACGGCTGTTCCATCTGCGAGAGGAAAAACAATATTTACCTGGAAGGTTGCTGGACGAATCGACGGATTCGCGAGCGTGTTCTGCGTCTCCCGCGGCAACGCGGCCCGCAGCCTTTGTCTCGAGTAAATATTTACGGCGTTTTATCCCCGAACGTTTAACAGCCCCCGCTCTTTTATAACTTTGGAAAAAGAGGGTCGAGAAAACGTGGGTGATTCGATGTCAGCTTATGAAAAAATTTTGTTTTCAACCGTCTAGTGGAATCTGGCAACAAATCTGACTTTGGTTGCGCTAGGTCGGGATTATTTTAAGTTCAAGAATCCCACGCTTAGGCTGCACCGAACTTACCGAACATCTAGATCAGACTGAGCCCGCGCAGCACCAAAAGTTTCCACCGTCCCAGGGCTAAAGACTCCGTAGCCGCGTTTCAGATCAACGATAGCCCAGTCTTTGACCCGAAGCCGAAATTGTCTCGACTCGAAGCCGCAGACCGAACTCTGCCCTCCCAACTTTTGCCAAATCTTGCCCATTTTCGGGGAACAACGTATCCCCGTGTCCGGGTCCGCGGATAAACCAAACTTACTGGAATATATTTCAACGGATCCATTACGGTTCTCGCGAGATAATCGCTCCGCTCGTTTCCACGAAATCGCGCGAAACTTGGAAGGAACGATTACCGCGGCGAGCTGGTAAACCTGGAAACCTTAAACCTCGTTGCGGCGAAGTTAAAGAAGCTCGTTTATTTAGTCCCTGGCCCGAGAGGGGAGACGTCGCGGCGCTATATACAACGATTAACAGGAGCGAGCAACAGAAACGTGGAACAGCGGTTTCGTGCAGCGCGCGATACACGCCTCGGCGCTTCGGGAACCGCTCGCTTTTATTGCGCCAGGCAAATGATGCTTTATTTCGGCGCGAAGGACAACGCTCGGGGCCGATAAATATCAAGGATAACTGGTTCCATCGTGGGCCACGGTTCGGAATACGACGACGTCGGCCGCGTAGACAATCGCGGGGGATCAGCGAACGCTCTCGGCCTCGGCGCATCCGCTTCGATTAAGGCGTATTCGTACTATCGTCTGGTTAGTGACATTCTTGATGCACACTTCTCCTATTTCCATTGCCTCGATCGAGGCAATTTTAAATCCCCGTTGCGAGGCTGTTTTAAAAGAGTCACGATTTACGAGTCCCCTGTTTCCGCGCCGATCGCAACGCACGCTATAACATTTCGGAGGAAATTCGCCGTTCGATGGGAACGGTATTATCCCCCACACCCCTGGCCAGATGTGCCGTCGCGACGAGCGGGGTTTGACGAGTCGCATTTTTTCGGATATTTATGCCCGTTGGCGCGCGGGCGCGAGCCTTTTTGCCGAGCGGCGGGGCTCAAAGGAGAATTTATTTTATAACGGGCCGCGCCGACGGATATCAGGCATCGAATCGTTATTTTCCATTCGTACGCCGGATGGTCCCTTCGAACCACCACCTTTGCTCCCTCGTACCGGCGCGAAATTGATATTGACGATCTCAATTTGCGATTCTCTTTCTACCGGGCTGCTCTTTCTCCCTGCGTGTGTCTGCCTGTCTACACAGGACACCGCGCCATAATAGCAGATACAGATTCTCTGGCGCCGGGTTTCGTTCGCCGTTCTCGCCCCGCTTCTCCCTCCGCGCGTAATTTCGAGGAGGCTCGGACCCTTTTTCGCCCGCCGCGGGTTACGATAATGCGAATATTCGGCGAGCTGCTCTTTACGCGGAAAGGTCGGGGGAATGGAAAAGTAATGCCTCCCGTACAGGTGCGACGATCCTCCGACCAATAATCGAGCGGGGCAACTTTTATTTCGCAGATTTCTCAAACTAACGCGCCAGTTGAAAGTTGTGATCGATCGGCGCAACGCGCGGTAAAAAGCGGCCGGAGTTTATTGACATTCAGAGCGCGGACGTATTACCGTGTCTCAACTTTCAACCGGCCCGTTATCTTGACAAATTGTCCAGTCGAACTTTATACGATTTAATATGAAACTTCGCCGCCCGCCTTCGACACTGTCCGCTTCTATTTAAACGCCTGAAGGTGACTCTCGCGTCACGGAAAATAAAGGAGACCTCTCGTAGCCGAAGAAACGCACGCGATCGCGTACGATGGAGATTTGAGGTCCGTACTGCAATAGACAACCAACTCGCGGAACGGAAATAACTTAGAGACGCGAGAATAGAAACCGTGATGATCTCTGTCAAGGTTGATTCGCGGATCTACGAGAGCGCGATACTTTACTACATTCCCTAACACCGCTTTTTTAGAACGCGCTGTACAGAGCGTGCTAGAAATACCCAATCAGACTTAAAGAGCGCGTGTGTGAGGGAACCTTGGGTTTCGTAGAAGATTGTTCATTCACAGGATTCTTCCGAACGACCCAGCTCGATCGCAGCCGAAATAAATCGCATCGGAGATAAAGTCCGAACGGCGGACACGCTCAAAGGAACCCCCGTTTGAATTATGCTCGGTACAGAGACAAGGTTACTGGTTAGACGCCAGCGTGATAAAACACGCGCTATAACCGTCAGCTGGATGATGCTCGTGTCCCGCGAGATGCAGTCGCCGCTGCGGCTGCATCGCGTTCTTTACTCCTTCGCCATTCGCTTCCAACCTGCTCGCTCCTCTCCTGAGGCTCGGGGGATCGCAAAGTGGAGACCTGTGTTCTCCTCGACTTCGCCGGATTCCGGGTGGAATTTCCGCCAGCGGAAATCGCGGAAAAAATGATCGCCGTCGACCGAAGGGTTAGAGACCAGACGTATTGTTTCAGTGTTACGAGTTGACCGTATTATTTTCAGACAGTGGCCTTTAATCCCCTCTGCAATGTTACACATGCGATGTGCACTCAAGATTTAATCATAGAGGCAACCGGGTTGAAGGAATAAAAATATTTTTAATTCAAATTTAATAAGATTCGTTAGGTGATTATAAAAATTTATTTAAAGAATAAAATTCAATTTTCTTTTCTTTTTACAAAGCCCCTTCTTTGGAGGGTGTACGGGCCCATTGTTCCGCTCTGGGTGGACCTACTGACCATGGAAGTCCCTTACGTCACCGATGATTCTTCAGCTTGTTTCTTTCGTCCCGCTTTCCTGTCCATTCAGTAAGGTTCGTCTATACAAAAAGGATTCGTCTTTCGTTTGACTTGAAATGGGCGTCTGGACCGTCCATTTTGTAGCGTGACGCGCAGACAAAATGATCCCCATTTAAATGTCTGTCGTTTGTCGGGGGTAACAAGCGTGCATCGACGACCGGTGTGCAGTTTGCCCGACTTTTTTTTTATGTTATTAGTGCCGTCGATATTCCCAGTCTCGGCAGACGCTAACAATCCATATCCACCCTTCTGTCTCGTTACGTCAATTAACTCGTCGGTGGATCCGCGATCTTCCTCCATTCGAAACGCGGAGAGTGGCGTTAATTCGAGGCATCGAATAAAAATACGCGCGGCTGTCTGCTCCGAAATGACTTCCCTTCCCTATTTCGTTCCATGGTCTCGCCCGTCTGCTTCCACCGCGTCTCTTTGACGTCTTTCGCGATTTCCTTTTCTTCGGCCTTCGGATTTCTCGATCAGGTGGCATCTGGTGGCTACTTGGAACTTTGCGATCTCCTAAATATATCAGTCGCTGGATTACGAGGGACAGGTGAGTCTCCGCGCGTTTCTCTCCTTATCCCTTTACCATCAAAGACCTCTTTTTTTACGATCGAGTCGATTCCACAGATCTCGATCGGTCATCTCCCTTTCACATGCCGTTCTTTCATCTCCTAGTCTCTTCTGCGAGCTTTTATATCCTCCCGCACAGCTGTTCGAAGGTGATCGACCGTTTGTTTGCATTCCTTCACACCACAATTTTTATTCATATCACGCGCTTCCTTGCCCCCGCCGATTGGTGGCGTCCATCCTCCGCGCGAGAGTTCACCTTCTGTTTGCGTAATTAGCAAGCGCCCCTTCGATTCCTTTTCCATGCATATTGTTACTGGAGGAATTCCATCCACGCCCTTTCGATTCGTAACGTTCTGTAGCTCGCGCTACTGTTCCATTCAATTTTTCCAGTTTTCAGGATAAATACAATTTTCAATCGAATGGCAACTGTCTGGCCGTACATTCTTCGCTCGTGTAAAAGTGGATCAATAATAAAACGGTTGTATCATTTATGACGAAATAGCAATGTTTCCATTAGTCTTCGTTTACACAGCCTCTGGCTTCTATTTGATTTGTTGTTGCATCGATAGCGTTGCAATATGTCGCTGAATATTATTGCAATTCGCGTTACACGTGTATAGGCGATCGTTTATTATTTCAAAAACGAAAAAATACGATAGCTTTGAAGGTTGATTTCATCCCCGAATTTCCGCAGAAAATGAAAATTCCCTCTTGTATACTCCAACGAGGTTTTATTTAAATCAGAATCTTCGTGTTGTGAACATTTCCTTATCAATCATGCCGCGTGGGGTTGAGAAGTGGGGAGGCCTCGTTGCCCGAGGCTTTAGTCACAGAGCGGTGACAAGCGTGCCTCAGGTAAGCAAAGTGGGACGACCTCTCTGTTACCCCCGAACCGCGAAAGCGATAACGTTATCGTTATTCATATCCTGCCTCGCCAGAAACCGAATTTCACATGTAAGTAATCCACTTGCACCGTTTCTATCATTCCAATTAATTTAGGGCACTATGAGCAGTCAAGTCGCTCGAGAATCAAGAATTTTTTACGAATTAATTACAAGGAGATGAAAACAATCACAGACTTTTCCTTATACACAAAACTTTTATTACTATCCCGTAGAGTAAAAAAATATTTTTTTCGTCTACATATCTATTTTACAAATGACGCCACACGTGTTTGATTATACACTGGTTTAGAAAATTTCTTTACTTGTAATCAGTTCGCAAAAAAAAATACTTGGAGCAATTTTGGCTGGCTATTTAGTTCCCTTAAAAGCACGAGGCTTAGAAAGAAAGTGTTCCTCGACGATTGGCGGTAGCATAAAGGTTCTGTAACAATCCAGCTCGCGAGGCAACAAGCATTAAACAACACGATTGAACGTTAGCTGAGAATCCCTCGGCAGTTCGTTGTTCCACGAGTGTTCGATCGTCTGCTTCCGACCAGACGCGTAATAGCCCAGTGAAACTTTGCTCTCGCGTTCGCTGATTTGACTTTCATAATCTGCAGCCCTCCTGTAGACGCTATATTTAGAGAGCCGCCGCGCTCGAAGTTGCTCGTGTACCGTAATCGCGATCCCGTCGATTCGCGGGCCGAGCTTCCGCGTGCAAGTTAGGGGGATTAGTGAATGGGAATGGATGAGCTAGCGGCGTGTGTAGTAAGAAGTGAATCGCGAGTGGGAGGCAGAGGATTAGAATCTAGTAAATCGTAAAGAGCACGATGGGTTGAAAGGAATTCGTAAACAGTGGAGCCAGAGGTCTGGAGGCTCGCGCGATTCGAAGTGCGGTGTGTTGCCTCGCTGTTGACCACCTAGGGATCCACAGACACGTATACGTGAAATATCGTTTGAAATCGGGGAACGATATTTTGAAGTCTTCGTGAATAAGTGGATTCCAATGAGAATGGAAAGACTGAAAGTTGCAGCACCGCGAGTTCCCGGCGAGTGAATTAGAGTAACGGGAGGGGAAGAAGTCTCCCCGAGCCTTCGTGACGGCATAATTCCGCGGCACGACGACGTAACGGGCTGCGAATGCTCTGCCCGGAACGTACCTATTAATAATGCTTTGACTTCGACCACAATGCGATGCATACATTACGCGCGCGAGGCAACGTGTCATGACGAACAAACGGATACGTTTGCGGGCTGATTTATGCCCGTCGTAATTGAACAGCGCGCTAATTGAATCGGGGCCGTTTTTGTCGCCGGAAATTCGTCGCGACGTATACAGTAATCAGTGGCGAACATCGCCTATGAACCCGCAAACATGTAGCTCCGAAAGCAAACGCATAACCCTCGAAGCTTTCATCCACATTTTTCTCAATTCGGTGGCCAGCTGTAACTTTGTCAAAACTGAGCAATGGATCTGTGTTTCAGAGCCGCGCTGGGCCGTGTCTGCATGAAGCTGGTGGTGGTGATGGGCATCACCTGGGTGGCCGACGTGGTCTCGTGGGCAGTCGGTGGGCCACAGTACATCTGGTACTTCACGGACATGATAAACGCGTTCCAGGGCGTGCTGATCTTCGCGGTGGTTGGTTGCCAGCCGCAGGTACGCGCCGCGCTCAAGAGGATCTGCAACAGGAACCCGAGGACCAACACCGGGAGACAGGGGAACGGGCTGAGCACCACCAGCCACGGGATGCCCAGCATGGGCGACAGCGTCACTCAGAATCCAAGCACGAAGACCGCCCCGTTGGAAACCATCTGCTAAGCCGCGAAGCTTCGCCGACCTACAGGAAGCTCCGTTTCTTTCGTGGACCAGCTCTGTCGCCCCCTGACAGTTTACCTATAAACAAAGATCAACGGGATCGAATAGACGGGACGCAGAGCTCGTCCGCGGAAAGGTTTGTTTAAAAGAGACCATCGATTTTAAACCCCCTCGACGCGAAGTTTGCGGGGCTACACGCGGAGGAGGCTTCCTCCTTCACGGACAGTTGTATACGAACCGATGAACGTTCTCACCGAAGCGTACAGGCGTGAAGGTGGAGATACTTGGAGGGGACAGGTCCCTGTCGAAGAAACGTGTAAGAAACCTTGTCCCCTTACAGACTCAGCGATTTAGCGCTCGAGCAGCTCAGCTGACTACGCGGGTCAGCATTAGAAGGTCGTCGACCTCGAGACCGTGAACTTGCAAGCGGGAACGAGCTTCGGGTTGAGTCCCCCTGTGCTGGATAACTTTGCCAGTCGACGAGAGGTGAAGTACGCATCGAATCTCGATCGGTTGTGAAAGCTGAGTCTGTTATCCAGGGTCGTCGACCTTGAAGCTGGCAGAAGTTCTCGCTAAAGAATGCACCGAGCTGTTCGCCGCAGACGACCGCTGGTCCCCGGGGACCGTACACGGGGAAGCGCGGGTACAAACAGCGAGTCTGTCACTTTGAATAGTTCATTGTCTCGGTAGGACACAATGGAGAGCAGAGAAAACAACGCGCAGCGACAAATATTCATAGAGATCCGTCCCAGTTCGAGTCCTCTCGAGGGAGAGGCGCGCCACTCGCGGCTCCAGCTTCCATCCGGTTAGAGTTCTGATCGTCATTTCTATTTCGCGCGATCTCCGTACTCTACGATCGTGTGGATCGATGGATAACAAAGATCGTAAAGGCTGAAATGCGTATTTCGTTGCGTACATGCCTCGGGAGCTGGAGCAGATGAGACACGCTAAAGGGAACGGATCGCTACTGGCCTGCTGGCCGATCGGTTATTTATAAACGGGAAGTTAACGAGACGATGCGTGGCCGATACGAGGCACCACTTTGCTCGACTGTTATTAATAAACGGCGCCAGGCAATGACGGGGGTCGCTCGCGGTTAAGGGTGATTTTTTCCCGCCACGCTAACGATCATTTATCGTCCAGATTCGAACGGAGCAATGGTCCAGAGACAGTCGGGGTCTCGTCGAGTGATTTTTCATTGTTTCTTTTTATACAACGACTCGGCCCTTGCACGCCGTGGTTCGTTTAACTTTCGTACGATTTGAAGAGAAGTCGATTTTAATTGGGACCATGCTTCGAGATCGACGTTAGCTTGTTAACTGGTACATTCCTCGAGCCTCTGGCTACGTGAAACTGATTGAAAGGTGAATTAACTGGTGGTTGCGCATAGAATTAACACGTTCCCCAAAGTTAACGGGTTAAAGAGAGATCGCGGACGGCCTTGACCCGCGCCCACAATCAGAACTCGCTAAAGGACGAACGATTGAGCCAGAGCTTTCTTCTCCGTCCCGCTTCGTTATTCAACGGACGTACCGAAGCCACGAGCGGTCGCTCTTCAGTTTTCTTTAGCATAAATTTGCATCTGTATCGCGGCTGCCATTAGCTAGCATCCGCCATTAGGAGTTTTACACTCGTGGATTCGCTATCGATCACGACCCCCACTGCGCCGAGCGCCTCGGAACAAACCGATTTTTACCGCGGCTCCGGCCGATCGACCCTTTCGCTTCGCGTGAAATCGAGGATGCGTGCCAACGCGAGACGATTTACGCTCACGAAAGTATACACACTTCTTCTACGGACATTTTTTTACGACAATTCATAAACCCACCGGCCGCTAGATTCCCCGCTGTGGAATCCGAAGAGAGCCGAAGGGAAAACTATACGCACTGCCAAAACCGATTTCTACGAGACTCGACAGCAACGCATTTTCTACGACACCGTTGCAGCCGCTCTTGATGATACTTTACGATTATGTACGTCGGTAGTATTAGCCACGAAGCACAACGAAGTATGATTTGTATAATCGCTGTTAGAATTAATCTACCACCCATCCATCGTTTTGTACTTTTTAATACAATAGAGCGCGCCGTTTTTTTTGCGCAGAGGATGTACAGGCACAGGCGCCGCGGTTCACCGAAAGGACCGGCCACGATCGCGGACCGTCGGTGTTCTGTTGCTTTTACGTGAGTCACGCTCCCGCGAAGCCGCGCGTAGGTAGGTCAGGGCATAATCGACGACAACTCGTGACAATACACACTAGTAATTCAATGCCTTCTGAAATGCCTTCCAAATGTGGTGTTCAACGTGCCGAATTGTATACAATGGGGAACCCAGACGGAGGAGACCAGGCGAAATCTCTCTCCCCGGTCCCCGCGACGCGTGCTAGCCATCCCGCGCGAGATTACCATTTCTCCGCGCCCGTTTCCGGCGCGACTCCCGATGACACCCGCCGACAGATTCGTTCCCCGCGCGTCTATGAATTAATCGCGGTAACGAGTCGACAATGGCGCGACAGTCCCGTTAATCGCCAGAGGCGTTTCTAGCTGCCCTCTTAAAAACAACGCCCGGATCGTTTTCCGAACGCGGGTGTCATCGGAGGCTACCGGATGCGGTCGCACGCACGTGCGTAATAACCGTCTCACGTCTACGTAGAGTTTAGTACCTCGCACTGGAGTTCGCTATTCGTTGGAGCGCACGTACGCGCGTGTAGTCCTCGACGCGTGTAGCGAGCGTAGGAGTAATCGTCATTGTTTCTTCAGGTGCATCCAAGAGACTGAGCCGCGCGTACCCATCGCTCATTGTAGCCGAAACCGTCTCGACTCCCCGCGCGAGCCTGTTCCACGCTGTTTCGAAAACACCGGCCTGTTTTCTCGCCAAACAATACCGTAGCTACTTCGAACCCCCTCGGTTGCGCAACGGCGAGGAGAATAGAGACGAAACGACAGCGTTTCGAGACTGCGGAGCGGGACCTTCGGGCGGGGAACGGATCGTTTCACCAACCTCGTTAGTTCCTTTTCTTCTAGTGTGAATGGGAGTGGCGCGCGACGTCGCCGAGGCAATCGACGATACCTAAATAGCCGTGCGAGTCTCGCGACTCCGCGAACATCGGCGAACGATCTGAAATCTTGAGGGAAGATCGATGGCTCCGGCGACTGCGGCGTCCACGCGGCGTGTATGGTGTGCGTGCCGGCTCGCGGCTGTCGCGAGCCACGAGCGATTGCGTGACAATGCAAGACCGTGCGAACGGCATCGTGTAATTAGTGTATTAACGAGCGGTAACTTCGTTACAAATCCCTCGCTGTGTATAATCGCCAGCGAGCAATGCGCGACGACGCACGGTGACAGTCGCGGGCCACTGCTTTCCCTTTGTCTGCGCTTCGTATTTCTCCGGAGAGCCCGAGGCATACCTCGAACAAGACACTTGTTAATTAGCAGCTGGTTCTACGTAGACCACGTTCGTTCTTGCAGAGATAAAGGAGGTTTCGACAGAAGTTGCGGTGAGAAAGAAAACGCGCGAACGTGCCTGACAGAGTTGCCAATGTAAGCGACAGATCCGTTCGAGGATCAGTTAATCTCTAGTGATCGAGTCAACGACTGTCACCGTGAGTGCGCGCATCGATCGTCACTCGCCATCCGCATCCTTGTAGATAACATTCTCCCATCATTGTATTACGTGTAATTTTAGTGGGAACCGATCGCGTTAGATCGCGAAGATCCGAACGATAGCGCTGCTCTAACGGCACACTAAGCGTATAAGTTATTGGTATCCGTCGTAGGCGACGAAGCTCTCCTAAAGAAAGAAGAAATCCTACGTTGTTTGGAAAAGGGAGCGTCGCTGGACGGAGCCTCGCACTGTACATTAACTTAACATTCAGCGTATGTACTCGAGGATAGTTCGTCAAATAGATAGCGTAATGTACGTGGTAAGAGACACCTGTAGCCTTAAACTAATTTATTCGGAGGTAGTCGTTGTTGGCGTACGAACAATAAGAGGAGCGTAACGTATAGTATACACGAACACGCGCGGATATACGCGTATGAACGTACACGGTAGCTTGCCAGTATAGAGGTAGAGAGTTAAGGAGGAACAAAGTGTTCTGCAGGGAGGGGAATAGAATACGGCGATCGTTCCAGGAGGAAATCCCGCGATCGACGGGGTAACGATCATCGGGGACCGCGTGCCTTCGCGTAATTTACGCGTGAGCGCGAGTTCGCGCCAGCGGAAAATCCAATGTTGAATTTAACATCACGGCGGAGCCCACTCGGTATGTCCAACCACTGCCGGAGAGCCCGAAGAATCGTCCGCTTCGGATTATATTAAACGCGAAGAGAATTAGAATTCTAATACCATCGGGGGCGAGAGAAAGGCGCGCGGCCGTTTCGATGGGAATGCTCAGCGACGAGATTCGCCTCAACATTGGATTATTCGCGCGCGAACGGTTCCGCATTTTGGCCAAAATCGCCTGTCACTTTTTGTATATTTTTTACACTCAGAGCGCGGAGGGGATCGTTGTAACGCCGCTGGGACGTCGATTCTTCTGGGTCGCACGGAGGCTATGCGGAAACAGAGACAATAGTATTAACTCGTCGCGAGCATACGGAGGCGAGAATGTGCCGTCTTGGATCGATTAACCGTGTTGGGGACAGCCGATTACTATCGTAGAGAGTTTATGATTACAACGACCCTGTACTACGGCCGATCGTACACCATTCCTGTACAATGTATCGTAACAGTATTTACTATCGCACTAATGGTAATAAATGATAACTGTTAGTACCTGCTTCGTCTGCTTTCATCACTGAGAGGGAAGAATCGAGGGCTTCGGTCAGTTTACCACAGAACAGAGAAGATAGGAATCGAAGTATCGAAGAGATCCGCGTCTCATAGATCGCAAGAGACATCGTTTACGGCCGTTTTAAGAATGAGGGCGGCACGATGGCACCCGTTGCACGCGCCACCAGCGAGTAAATTGATTACCCCAGTAATCTCGTAACGACGTTTGCCCTGGGTATGCTTCATCAATTCGGTAGCGAGAAGTTTGAAGCTGGACGGACCCTTTCTAATTCAATCAGGCAACTTCCCTGTGACGGACTCCCGACATCAGTTGCGTCTGGCGAAGCGGGAACTTCGGCTGGCATTGTAACTTAGAGACAATTACCCTCGTCCCTTATTTAAACCAGTGAATTTTACAGTCGCCCACAATTAGATCTGCCCCTCTTACCAAGAACGCCCCACGATGTGCAACCGCGTCGACGAGCATCCGTTAATAAATTCCTGGTACCTAGCGACGCGTTGCGAAACGGGCAGACGTGGACTTTAGACGATTCTTGTCGAACGACAGACGTGTCTCTGTTTGAGGAAGATCGATGGATGTCCGACGTTGGGCATCCGGTGGCTAAACCAGGGAGCAACAACCTCTCTATTTACTCTGCTCTTAGGTGGATAGTTTAGTTTACTCGCGATAGTTGAGGGACGTCTTGAGAGCTCGGGTCGACGTTCGCTGAACGATTTCATTAGATATTCCAGTGTATTTTTAGTCGTGTTTATCGAAGGGTGGATAAGGGTGAGTAGATACGAAAAGACTCGACATAGAGATGTAAACGTGAAATCATTTATTTAAACCATTTTACGATTACATACTGCTAATATTACAAGGCGACGTCTTTATATAATTTATCAATCGCAAAATAGCCGTGGGAGTTATGCCTGCTATTCGACTGGCTGCAGCAATCTGTAAGGGAAAAATATTTACAGCGTAAGTAATCGATACAGAATGATTGCTCCTTGATACACTCACCGTGTACGGCTGCAGTTCCGAGAGCTTTTCCTTCTCCTCTATGGACAAGTTTAATTGAAGCCTGAATCAACGCACAAAGTCAATTGTGTATTAATTATTAAGGAGACTGGATAAGTATCGAGAAGTAGGATTTAGAGCAACTAAACTCACAAGTTATAATCGATGTCTGACGGTATGATCATCCGCTCGTTCTTGCGAATTTCATTGACCTCGTGCTGCTGTTCCGCGATGCCTTGCGCGTACAGCGCCTCTATCTAGAAGATCAATTGATTGGTCATAATAATCAACGGCGAATCTGTACTGATTTATCGATATTGCTCGTAATAAGATACGACGTCTCTGGTTCTCCTACATACCGAACAAGCTGAACGAATATCTGATAACACGAACAAACCTGCAATCTCCTCAAGACTATCGGATCGTCAGCCAGGTGTCCGAAACGGTCTGGGAGCGCTGAGATTAGCATATCGATGGTCACCACTTCGTCGGCCAAGTTCAATATCTCGAAAGCAGACTTAACGTGGACGTTTTTGCTCGATCGAAGCTTCAACAATTTCCGCCACTGTATACTCGACTTTACTTCGCTTTTCAACAATTGTATATTCTCCTGTAGCTTCGACAAAGTCCTCTCTGTCCTCGACATCCTCTCCTCTGACACGCAACCTGTTTCGTAGCCCTTTCTGGTGAGCCTCCGGTCGGCATTGTCCGGTCGCAGGCTCAACCGGAACTCCGCGCGACTGGTGAACATCCTGTAAGGCTCGTTGGTACCCTGGGTGGTGAGGTCGTCGATCAGGACACCGATATAGCCCTCTGTTCGACTTATTATCAGTGCTTTCTTGTGGAGAACCTGATAGAGGAACGATTCAGAAGCATAGTGAGATAGATACTTTTCTGCGATGACCTCGAGAAGCTTAGAAATCAGTTAAATAAAGACCTTGGCCGCGGCATTAGCGCCGGCCACGATTCCCTGTGCAGCTGCCTCTTCGTAGCCGGTGGTCCCGTTTATTTGTCCAGCGAGGAACAATCCTGGAATCCTCTTTGTTTCTAGAGTAACGGTCAGTTCTCTAGGGTCAATATAATCGTACTCAACTCCGTAGCCAGGTTTCACTATGCAGAAAATGGTAGAAGCTGTACTAAAGTGATTGCAAAACGGTAGACACGGTTCAGGAGAAGGGACTCACGCATTTTGGCATTTTCTAAGCCTGGAATACAGTTGATCAGTTCTTGCTGCTTCTCTGCTGGAAGGGTACACGATAATCCAGAGGGGTAAATTAGAGGGGAATCGAGTCCTTCAGGTTCCAGCCAAATCTGGTGGCGAGTCGCTGCGAATTTCAAGATCTTGCTCTCTATGCTTGGACAGTACCGCGGACCAGTTACTTCCTCCGTCACATGTAGATTGCAATGCATGTTATCTCTGACAATATTCGCAACACCTTCCGTTGTAAATGTTAGGTAACACTTCAGCTGCTTTTCGGCCGGTAGCCAAACGGTTTCGTTCATGAATGAAAAAGGTGTTGATACTGCATCCGGCAGTTGCGGTTTGCATTTAGAAAAGTCTATGGTTGATTGTTCTATTCGCGGTGGAGTACCTGGAGAACGTCGAGCAATTTTATAGAGGCTGTAGCACGCGAGGGTTCGAAGTGTAGGATACTTACCAGTTTTCAGTCTTCCCATTCTAAATCCCACTCTGTCTAGTGTATCAGCCAGACCAATGCTCGGTTCGTCGCCAAGCCTCCCAGCGGGTCTCTTCTCCAGACCAATATTAATCTGACCCTTTAGGAAAGTGCCCGTTGTTATGACAACTGCTTCACTGTACACCTTTGTTCCATCCTCTGCAAAGTAATCATGGTAAACTTATCATCTGTTTAAAAGTTGTTTTGTGTATCAATTGCAGTAACAGGCGTACTGAGAATTATTCCACGGCAATTTGGGAAGTCCCCCTGTATAATTAAATCCTCCACAGAAGACTCGCATATGTGCAACCCAGGTGTATCGAACAGTTCCTCCTGGAGATGCTTCTTGTATAAACCACGATCGATCTGTGCCCTGTATCCCCATACAGCTGGCCCTTTGCGCTTGTTCAGTATCGTGTAATGAATACCGGAAACGTCGCATATACGACAACAAACTCCGTCCAAGGCATCAACTTCCCTCATGAGATTTCCTTTTCCAATGCCTCCGAAGGATGGGTTGCACGACATCTCTCCTTCAATGAACATTTGTATGAACTCTTATCGAATGATATTTTACGTTCAAATATTGGTAAGGTTCCTACCTACTGTACTTTTCTTGTGGGTGACCAGTAATGTCTTGGCACCCATTCTAGCAGCTGCCGCGCAAGCTTCTGTTCCGGCATGGCCACCACCCACAATAACGACATCGAATTTGTGTCGATCACCGCTGGACGATGCGTTCCTTATTAATCGGAGAAACCCGTGGCTGTAGTTTCTACCCAGCGAAAGTAGCCTGACTCTTTTGAAGCTCATTTTAGCGCAAAATAATCCTGGGATCAGAAATAAGGTAGTCTTTATATAATAATACGCAAAGTAGTTTCAGAGTTTATTGCAATAAATAAATAATACATCATGTATTTATGAAATACACTTAGATAAGGCGCACGTATAAAGTAAATAGTTTGCTCATGATATACAATAGTCATGAACTTCCAGTTTCTTATACACAGAATTATATTTAATTGCCTCTTGTATTCTCGACAGTATCAACTCGTCGCACATAGTCTCTTTATTTACAAAACTCATGTTCATATACTCTAAGCTATTTATAAATTCGATAACAAAGTTGAAGCAATTCATTGCGACTGGATCGTAACTTTCAGACTTCCATTTAATATTCTTTAACATAGTTTCTAGCGTTCCATCCCAATGATCATCCCAGGATGATGGAACGATTTTTATAGCGATGCAATCTCTCCATTTTGAGCGATCATTTATTATTAGACCTTCTGTGTCATATTCAAAAATCATTCCTCTGGAATTCGTTAATCCTATGTGCAAATCATTGAAGATAGAGTAGTCGTTTAAAAAACTGCCTTGAGACGGTCTAACAACTAAAGCAGCCGAATGGTGCGTCGCATTCGTGTAAGGATATGGGATAAGAAAGGGATCTATATTATAATCGACGATATACGACTGACAGATAGGACATATCTTTGGGACAGTTTTACAGAATACGCTCTTTGAGCTACAGTGACGAAAACATATTATTCCCGGATCACGAGCCATAGTAATATCGATGTTTTTTAAAGAACGACGACATCCCTATGGGAAATTTGAGGTTACGTAGATGAAAAGGATAACGGAGTACACTGGAGAAGCAGGTTTAATCGCTTGGTGTTTATGTTCAGGTAAATGCATGCGATAGAAGCTATAAACGAAAGAATTCTTCTTAACTGATTGTTAAAATGTACATAGTTATGTAGTTTCTAATGTAAAACTCCTAAGAGATATTCCTTACCTATGCAATTTACGTGAGAATGCCTTTGTACGATAATTATACATTTGTCTTCAGTTTATAGATTTACATATTTACACCTGCGTGACAGCATTCTTATTTGTTTAAATACGTCGTGTCAAAAATCGTCCAATGTCATTCTCTGAATATTTGTTGAGGTTATAGACACACAAATGCTAGCGCCGCTTTGCGGCGAAGTGTGTGAACTAAAATGGGCGTTAAAACACGCCCAGAGTTTAGTTCACACACTTCGCCGCAAAGCGGCGCTAGCATTTGTGTCAATATATGAATTAAATTTTCAAAAGGCTTTTTTAAGCAATAAATAAACAATTTGATCGCTAAAAATGCTTGCATAGTGATCTGTAGTGCCTCTAAAAGAGGCCTATGTCCGCAGACTGTGCACGAACACATAAATAAACAAATTTATAGAGTCTAGCATATAACCTCGTTTCAGAGATCGAAGAATTACGTAAATTCATGGTTCGTCTGACGAATTCTATGCAACATTACGCGTCGATGTTGGAAGATGGAATATATTGGATCGAGGGAAGGGAAAAGCACAGAGTTTTGTAATATTAAAATAATTTAATCGTATAATTCGATAGACAGTAACATGGTTGACACGAATGACGTAATGCCACATCAGAGGTGGTGCATCAGTGTTAATTGTCGGCTGACGAATTCTAACAACAATCGAGAACAATAGCATTCTGTTCTCTTGGAGTTGCAATAATAATTCTTTCGCGAACCTTCGTCGCCATCGTAGCCGACGGTGGGCAGCAGAGGTCCGCAGGTAAATTATCATACGTAGGGAACGGCTTATCGACCGAACGTTACACTTGAAAATATTAATCGAACAGAATTTCCCACGTCTCAGAGGCTTATAAATATTCACACACGCTTACGACATTAATACAATCGATACAACAAGAAACTTTCGTCGATTCCACAATGTTGATACCCCAACATTCGATACTCGTCGGTACTTCCGTTCTATTTCCTAACCGTAGGAAGAAGATGGGGAAGAAACGTATAAAAAGAGAAAACAGAAACGCAAGAGCTGGTGGCCAATAAACGCTTAAGCTTAATGGAACGACGACAACAAGTATCACGTACGAAAACGCACATTTCTCGCTCTTGCACAGGATTATTTCATGTCTACCACAACGTAAAGTATGATACAAAGGGTTCGCCCTCCCACAATTTTCGATATATCTCGCGTATGCCGCGGAAATACGGAAAACCACCTCGCGAGTCGCGTCATTAAAAAGAAATCCCCTTACAACTCGTAATTCTTTCCTCGCAAGTTTTCTGTTGTAACTTCGTCACCTACATTCCTATCACTGGCCGTTGGTCGAGATTGTACAAGGATTGTTCCGCGTGTCCAGCGATTGGCCCGCGACAATAAAACGAACGAACCAAGCGGGGGAAGTAATCGCGCAAACTCTCGCGAAGCACTCGATGGTGCCGCGCGCGGACCCGGCGCGATTCAGTGCGCCAAACAGCGAGAGGCTGAATCGCGCGAAGTGGAGAGGCGCAGTCATCTACACGGTCTCGGGATTCAACGTCTATCGGTTAAAATGTACAGAGATTCATAGAGAGAGTAACCATTATCTTGATCGCGTCGATCGCGGCGCGGATGGACGGGCCCACGGATCGACGTTGAATTTTAAACTAGGCGGACCCTCCTTGGTGTCCTCGCCAGCGTACAGTTCGCCGTTCTCGAATCCCCTTGGCGGTTGCCTTTGGAGGGGGGGGGGGGGGGTGAAGTCGAGAGACTTTGAAGCGCGCTAGCGCCCTCGAACGAAAAGCCCGCTCGCGCCGGCTTGGCATTTCGTTGCGAACTGGCTTCCAACAGCGTCGATTAGACGTTACAGACGTTGTACAGGTTCAAGGTCCGCGTGCCTACGAGTGGATGTAACCGAGGTCACGCGTTTGGCGCATTGGTGGCCTCGTCCTCTTTGCTCAGCTCTATCAGCTTCTCCAGGGAGAACTGGCGCGCCCTGGCCGCCCATACCTCCCCGTTCGCTAGCACCCTGAAACACAATTAGCAACGTTCGATCTGACGTGATCTATTGTCCATCAACGCGAAGGTATTCCAGTCTCAGTCGAGGCTGCTGCACGTCTACAACATCTGGCCAAATTTTCCAGACGAAAGGAAATTTCCATAGGCACGCAGATTTCCAGAATTCTTAACCGGGAGAAACCCGTGAGCCTCTGTCGCCGAACGACTGCGCCCGATTGGGGGGATTATTAATCGAAGATTGCCCGATCGTCGGGCTACCTACCGTCTGGTGTTTTCGCTGACCAGCCTGTCCGGCGCTCCGTAGACCGGCGGATTAGCATAAGGATCATAGCCGAGGACAGAAAGCATCGGCGCGATGTCAGGCATCTCTCTGACCACGTCGTCTGGAATGTGGCCTACCCACTTGGTCAGTGCCTCCAGGTTCACCGGCTTTATGATCTGGTCCGACGACCTCTCAACCCTGCATTCCAAAAATACACGACAGAATTCAATTACCCAATTGATTCATCCCGCGCGAGACATCGCGGGGTTACATACCCTTGACAGGTCGGAGAATAGAGCCCGTTTTATGATAATTACGAAGAGGCCTTGGGAGAAAGGGCTGTTATAGCACTTCTTCTTAACACATCGAAGTTCTTTTTGAAGAGAATACAGACTAATCTATACACAGCAAGGTGTATATCTTGATTTTTAAATTCGAAATTTCTTTATGTGAAAAAAAAATCACAAAGACGACCCTATTTTCCGACCTGTCAAGGGTCTGTAGCCCCTTAAATAAAAAATGAGAGATCCATTTCAAGGGAGCTCAGATGGGATGAATCCTCGTTCCCTTACTTGCTAAGAGGCACGCCGCCGGGCTTGTTAATAAATTCCTCGTGATGCATGACAGACTCGTTCCAAGGTACGTCCAGGAAGTTGAGAATCTTCTTCATCCACTGGCGGGGGTGCAGCACCAGCTGTTCGTAGGGCACCATCAGACACTTGTCCGACCCTATCTCCTTGCACTGGCCGTACATCGTGGATATCGCGTGGTTCCACTTGATGAGCGATTGCCGATAGGACGACAAGTCGAAGCCCGTGATGGTGACCTGGAGGATTCGTTAGCGCGTTACATTCTCCGCGAGCGAAGGGCGAAAGAGCGGCGCGTGCAGGTTTGTCGCGTCGACGGGGGATTTTTCAGCCGAACTGGCGCGGAGCGTTTAAATACCGGCGGGGCTACAGAATCGAGTTAGCCGAGGCAGGGAATCGGTCGGTTGCATTAACATAAATTTACATATCGCGGCTGGATTTTTATCGCTCCTTTTTCCGTTAGAAGAATACGTGAATTTCCAATCGTTTCTAGCCGCGGCTGGTTCCCCGGACGAGTACATGGCGTTTTAATATTCGCGAATGAAGTGGGATAAATTTGCATGCATCAGCCGGAATGGATGGCGCGCGGGTGGGAGTCGCTTAAAGCCATCGATCGGTCGGATACCTTTCTAGAGATAATGGAATGCACGGTGGCACGGCCGTCGCGGATCATGAAGATAAACTTGGCATTTGGGAAGAGATCGAGAATGTACGAGCCCATCTTGAGAGTGAGCGGATCCTTGTTGCACAATCTCGGCGCAGGCTCCGCGTGCCTCGCTATTATCTCCAGGCAGAACGCCGCTATCGCGCTGTCCATCACCTGGGCAAATCGTTCATTACTGGATTAATACTCCTAGATCGTCCCCCCCTCGATGGGGCGATCAGCGATTGAAACGATCCTGGAAACGATTCAATGCCGATGGTCCATTGGTATCTTCGATCTAAAGTCTAAAGCCATCGGCCACTGAAAGGGGTCGGTAACTCTAGCACGGGAGTGTTACCCAGATGAAATCTTAAGGATCAGAAGCGTCTTTTCACTCAACGCGAAACAATACTGGCGCGATAGGATCGAAGATGGATCGGTGTACGTTCGCTACTCACTTCTTTCGAAATGCCCGCCTCCGAGAGCCGCAGGTTCTCTCTCTCCGATTTCAGCCAGTGCATCCTCATCTGCAGGATCCTCGGTATCACTCTGGTCTCTTGGCCGCACCTGTCGCAGAAAATCATACGCGAATGAGCTGTCAACTGTCTTTGATGCTAGATGGCAATCGTATCAGGCGATGATTGGTAATCTACCTGATGAATGGGTGCTCACCTGACGTCGGGATGCGCGTCGAGCATGGCGCGCACCAGAGTGGTGCCCGATCGCGGCACACCGCCGATGAATATCAACGGCATATAACGATCGTACGTGTACCTCTTGTGATCGAATGGGCCCACCACGTATTTCTGCAAAACGACAAACGCGGAGGCTGATTAATAATAAATTCGCTTGCTGGCTAGTGGCTATAGCTGCGGAGGCTTTCGTTCAGGTTTGTGGGTGTGGGGGTGAAATTAGGAGCGAGGAATAGGTTTCTTTGTCCTTTGGCATGCGACTGAAGCAGAGCTTGTTCTTCTTCTAAATACATAGCACTAATTGTAAGTTTGAGCTTTAATAATCGATCGATCCAGGGTCAGATTTGGAGATCTAGCGCCCCTAGGCTAACAAGCATCTGCCACTCTTTTCGTGAAATATCATCGAGTATTTTAATTTAAAAGAATTGAGACGATTTTAAAATTAATTCGATATGATAACTCACATATGAGTTATTGATAATTTGCTAGATGAAAGAAAAGTGAGTTTAAACCTTCCCCAATTTCTTTCCCTACAAAATTTATAGCTTCCAAAAATTTCTTGCTCCCCAAAATTTGCCGCTCCCCATTTTTTTGCTCCCCAAAATTTATCGCTCCCTAAAATTATCCGCTCGCGAAAAATTGCCGCTTCCCAAAATTGGTTGCTCCCCAAATTTGTCGCTTTAGGCTTGCAGCCTACTCACCCTTTACATATACAAATATGCCCCTGAAAAGTTATTTTTTAGTTCCGCGAAAGGTCGAGGTCGAAAGTTTGCAGTAGCTTCGAATGTAACAGCCCATCCAACGATTATTGCAGAATTATGGATTGCGTTACGGTCCCTCTATGCTGGGTATGATTAGGCTTGATTAAACTTGGGTTACCAAAAACTTTCTATCTGTCCTACAATATCGTCTAACGAACGAACTCGTGGAAGTTCGGGGGCACGAAGGCGGGCAGGATCGATATGCTTTGAATTTTTATACAGTGGGCTCTGACGAACCTTTCGACGATTCGATCGAGGAAAAGTTTAAACAACTTTCGATCAATTACGAAGTTTCGCTGGAAACGCTTGTAGGTTGGTTAGACGTAGCCTGGACTTTCTTCCCCCGTTTAGTTGCTTCTTTTCCCGTTTCCCTAGATAGATTTACTTAAGAGCAGAGGAACGTAGTTATCGCTTCGAGAACACTCCAAGTCGCTGTTACCTTTTCTTCGTCGGATTACGTAACATTTATTTTTCATCGTTATCGCGACGGGAAAAGAAGTAGCGGAGCGATGAACTTCTGAAGACAAGCGCAAGGATAAAAGTCGAATTGCATCGTTATAAATGGGGACAATCTTTCTAAACCTTAGAAGTACAGATAAATCCATTAATAATACTAATTCTGAGTTCACACTCTGAGATTTTACGAGAGACTTTTCTATCAGACAGAAATCACAGCAACAACTAAATGTAAATAATGGAAATAGTCGCGAGGTGATATTTTTGAAAATATATCATAAAACTTGTCTCATGAAACTAATGATAAAATAATTAAAAAATAAAATAATTAAATAATTGTCTCGTAAGATTAAAGTCTCGTGTGAGACACGATACTTTTCTCTCGTCGTGGATTTGTACCTTAAGAAACGAAAATGTCGCATCAGAATTTTTTAATTAATTGTAATCATCGTAAACTACGATAATATTCGCACCGATGCACAGGCTCAATTAAGCAAATATTATATCAAGAACTTTATCGCTCGATCCGCCTGTCGATGAATTTTACACGAATATTAATAAACGTTGACTGTTACGCTTCATTAATACAGCGCCGAAATTGAAATTGAATTACAACGTATAATTTTCATGGAATTCCCCGGTGTGCGCGAAACCTCCCCGGAAATTACGCGAATTCGGTTACGCGGAGGGTGAAATTTTCAGCCAGGCCTGCCGCGCGAGATTTCGGCACGCGAAAGCGACCATTGTTAAAAAATACGTCTCGTTAATTAGCATTTTTTACGGGCAAGATAGCGTGCGCCTCTCCACGCATGTGACTTTCTATCCTTTCCCTCTGTTGCTCGAGGGGGAGCGAATAAACCCGGCGCGATCCTATGCTCGCGATTTACGCGCAGCCACCAGGATTCTAATAAAAACCGGTAATTAACGCGCCAATTAGCAGGTTGTATCGCTTCGAACATTACACCCGAAGGCTTCCACCCGCCAGCGCGAAATTAATTAATTGCGAGGTAATTGTTGAGCGCGTGACATTTTTCGAAAGCGAGCCGAACCGGCGCCTAGAAATTCAAACGCGAACGGCAAACAGGCAACCGCGTTTTCATTCCCGGGCACAATGTCGCGTATTTTCGCGGAAGAAGGAAAATATATTTCCCGGGGACGATAGTGTTTTCACGCCGCAACGCGAGGTTTCACCGCTCCTCATCTTTCAACGCGCTTGGGTCGAAGCTGACGCATGGCGGGCAATAAAATTTACCAGGCGACGGTTTAATTAGCGGCGCGATTAAAATTCCAGCAACATGCAAATGAACAATCGCCGGTGCAATTGATGTTTACGACCGGGGCGGGCATGTATCGCGCTCGCAATTACAAGATAGCGGCTACAACAGTGAAATAAATCGCGAAGGCGATCGAGGATAATAATACAGCTCATTTCGCATACAGCCGCGCGAATTTCCATCGTTTCGCTAATCGAGATCCAACGTGCTACAAAATATTCCCCCGATCCACGAGATTCAGCCTCCTCGGTTTCGTTTCAAAGCAGACCCCACCATTCAAAGCGAACACGCTAAAGTTGAAGAAGTATATACCGCGCGGCGAGTGTCCTCGCGCTTGCTCGCAAAGGGTCGGGGCTGGATGCCTCTGTCCCGGCCTCTCGTCCCCGTAGAATGGGCCCTCGTCTCTAGAATAAAAGGCGCGTCGGGCAACGATGTTCCTCCACCGCTTGACGGTTTTTCGCGCGGAGAAAGAAGACGCAACAGAGATGGGGAAAAAATACGTTTCGCAATTAGCATTCCTCGTATAACCGGGGGATAGCCTCGCCGCTCGGGCTGCCCCTATTCTCTTTCGCTTTTAGCCCCGAAGCACTGGGGGAAAAGTACGCGTGAAACTCGACCAACGCGATTTATGTCGCACGGAGGGTGAGCCTGACAGAACCTCGTTTCTCTTCCGTTCGCGTGTTGTCGCCGGGAACCTGCGAACACAGAGCCCGCCGCTGCTTCGAGCGGCCACGTATTCACGCATGTTGCTTCGTCTTGTCGCCCTATTTTTCCCCGGGGAATGTCGCGAGAAGGGAAGGAACACCAGGGGGTTGCGAGGCTTTCCAGGCCGCGGATTCTATCTGCTCCCGGAGCGCGCCCTTCGCCACAGTCTCCCCAAAGCTGTCGCAATTAACGCTGGATAAACGAGTAAGTGGAAACTGGAACAGCTATTTTGTCTGCGAAGCTGGGGGATTATTCGGGTGTTACGTTTCCCTAACGTTTCCCTAGATCGATGCACTTATTGGAACAAGGGTGGTTCACCCGTCGCCTGGAGGACGCTCGAAGACAGTACCCCCTTCTCTCGAAGGACAGACCATATTCGTTCCTCCATGATAGCAGAATCGTGACGGAGGGAAGATAGCAAACGACGCGACGCTGCGAAGAAAGAGCTGATCTTTAGAAACGTAACGTTCCCTCTGCCATTTTCACGAGACTCCGCTGTTTGCTCTTTGGATCTGGCACGAGCCGGAGAGCTTCCCTTAAACTCGCGCTTCTGACCTATTACCTATAGCACCGATTTGCGTCACGGTTTAATATAGCCACGGTGGTTTTAATGGGACAGGCTAGCCTTTGACCGTAATCTCTTTGTTCCTCGTTAAAGGGTCTCTCGTTAGAAGTCAAGGGCCCTGTTGCCGGCGAGAAAGCTCGGCCGCTTCGCTCGGACGCTGCCTTTTCGTTTCGTTAACGAGATAATTTTCGCCTGATCAGTCATCGTGTTTTCCCCTTTGTGTATCCCACGCGAGCGTGTCTCGAAACCGACGTTCTTCTTAAATTTTCTAATATTTAAAACCCCTTTTATTTCTACTCGGACACGGCTCCCGAAAGTCGTCGCGTTCCCCCGAAACTTTATCCCCACCCTTCGTACACCAGCGCCCCGAAAATCTTTCGAAGTTCGTTCCCCCATCCCTCGGCTCGCGTTATCTTCTCCTTCGGAAGGTTACACTTGGCGATTATGACGGGGCAATTAGCCGGATAAGCCCGCGTCGAGATTAAATCGCGATTTTCCTTCTCGTTTGTCGCTTTCCCGGAAGCTGCCTCGAGGGCTGAAGGGCTGACATTGGGTCGCAGGCCTGCTGACGTATCCCTTGGCGAACAAAAATCCAATTTCAAAGTTTCGCCGCGTAAACGAAGTTGCAAGGGAATTTCTGGCCTCTCGTAAGCCGCGATATGAGTTCGCAGCGCGTCGTAGAGTCGCATGGCTTTTCCTCGTAAGCTATGCATGGCACGCATGCGCGCCCGTCAAAATCGACGGGGGACGCGAGCGGGATTTCCGCGAGCGTCGTGGAAAATTAAAATTCAAACGCCGATGGCCTCCTGTTTTCGTTGCGTCTTAGCGCGACCCTTGCCGCGTTGTCCGTCGCCCCATCGATTTCCCTTCGTGCCTCATCGCCGTGCCCCTCGTCTCTGCTAATTAATTGTTTTCATAATGGCTCGACGTGGGGGATTCGATTAAAACTTCCGTGATTTTGATAGACACTGCCGGAGAGGGATAAACAGCGTTCCATAGAACGCTGTTTCTTAAAAACCCTTCGTCTCCGTTTCCAGCTCGTTGAACTTTAACGTCCACGACGCGAAAGAATGCGCGGTCGACCAGAGTGAGCTGTGCGCGTCGTTTAAAGGGTTGCAAAGGAGTGGGCGAAGAATCGCGAAGGGAACTAAGGGAACACGAGAGAAGCTACTCATCCAGCGATCAGCGAGCTTCCGCTGTATCGCAGTGGAATCTTTCAGGAAACAAAGCGGCCGGATGAAAAGTTAATTGGAGATGCGCCTAAGCAAGGGGTGGACAAGAAAGCAAGAAAGGAAAGGAGCGGTTCATTCGCGCGATAAAGTTTGCCCGGGCGTTGCTTTAATTGCGTCTCGCCTAATTCCAGCGGGTCTCCATTGAAATTTGCCCCGGAAGTCGTGGGTTAGGTCTGCGACGACGCGGGGCCCACCTTCATGCTTGGCGGATCGGGCTAATAGCTCGTTCCTTCGGGCTATCCGGCAGGAAATGGCTATTGAACGACGTCTGTTTCTTCTCGTCGGTGGAGACTGTCGCTCTACCACTCGCGCGAATTCTATTTTCGTTCGCTCCTGCCCTCGGCAAAGGTGGCCGGGACAAACCGTTTCCTACCTTCCACGAGCTGAATAACAAATTGGCCCCTGGCTTGTACATCTTCGCGGACCCGCTACTCAATTTCGCCGGTTATCGCCCGAGATTTTTAATCAAATCCTTAAATTAGGAAAGTATTTTCATTCCGCGGGCGAGAGCGCGTTAATAACTTATCACCCCCGGAGTGCAAGCCCACATCGAAGCGCGAGCAAAATTAGTTGCAGTTTGTGCTCAGAGGCGAAACGTTTCGACTTGGTTTTCGTGAATGCATAGCTCATACCTCGCAGGCATCCGGGGCCAACGAAGTACACTGGCGCCGTTAATTACCAACGCCGACCCCACCCCCTTGAACCCTACACGCTCTGCCGTTCAGAGAAAATTTTACGAACATTCTTTGCACGGCTGTCCGCCGGTTTGTTGCCGCGTTTTCTGGCGAAACGCGTAATTTCGTCGTTGCATTCATCGCGGAAAGTTGGCGGAGCTCGTTTGTCCAGGGTGTCGGCGTTTGTTCTGTCCCCGATTGCGGCACGTAGCGCGACAATCTCGCGAAAACTGGGATAAAACTAATTCGTGACTACCAGCTGGGTAGCTGTGCGGGGTCGTAAATCGTCCGCGCGATAATACAGAAACGCGGAGCTCGCTGGTGCAGGGGCGGGGGCGTAAAAGGCAGATTTGGTAAGAACAGGGAATCCGTTTCTTTCATAATCCATCGTCGATCTAAGTGATCATTGATTTCTCTCTTCGAATGCTGCATTCCTTTATTCTAAATACTTGCCATTGCATCCGACACACGTCGAGCGCGCTCTTCCTCGTTTCAAAGAATGGTAAAACAAGAGGAGCATTCACTCACCTCTTTGGCAACCATCATCGCTGTGGGCACGTACTTCATGGAGCCGCAGATGATGCCCAGCTGGTAGAGGGCGAAGACAAGGAGGAGGCCGACGAAGCAGATGATGGGCCCCTTCCGGCCACCTCGGCTCAGCAGGAACGACATGTCGTCGGTGTCGACCACCGCTCGCACGTCACTCGCTAGCACGTGCTTGCACGTGTTTCGGGCGATACGTGAGCGAGGACCGATGCACTCTGCGCAGCGGTCACCGCCAGGAACTCGAGGCCAAGGTTCGAGGGCCTCGTCTTACCGGTTACGTCACTAGCTCATTGCACCTGTTCAACGTGAGAGGCAATCTGATTAGGCAACGGTAAAGAGTAGCGGCGAATTCTGTTATCGACAGGTCTACCGTTTAAACTCCCCGGCTTGGAGTATGCAAAGTTCAGGAAGATTGTCAGGCCCGCCCCTCAAGTATGTACCTAGTACAGAGACGGACTTTGTCTCTTTACCTCGTAGCCCATTTCGATATTAGGGGAGAAGCGTGTAATCTGATCGGGGGGGGGATCGTTACCGCGGCGCTTCTGCCAATATTTATCTTCGGCGGGAGGTGGAAGCTGGCGCGAGCCATCGTAATTTTCATCTAGATGGCTCGGTGCCATCGCCGCGGCCTGGACCCGTTGAGTTCCTTAAGCGCGTTTTGATTTAGCTGCTCTTCCGTTTCGCGGCTTTGTTTGGCGTGATATATGGATCGACCGGTGCATGCACTTTACGGAGTAAGAATCACCGATGCATTAGCGCGATAAATCTCGGGGATCATCGAACACGGTACGGGGGAGGACACTGCTGGCCGATAACGAAAGGACCGGCGTAAACATCTTCCGATATTTGATCGGGCATCGTAATAATCCGGCGAGTCGATAAGCCGATGCAAAACCAGGTCGCAGAGCGGTGGAATTTTCGAAAGAGAATTTCCCAGGAGCTCCTCCAGCAGCTCCTTCATAATATCTTATCGTGGCTCGGAAAAGTTCCCGATATTGCGGGAAGATGAGCGTGCAAATTTCGCTCGGGTAGCCGGTCGTGATACTAGGCTTCCCCGAGTAAAACTAATCGAATTTGGAGAAAGCCGAGAAACTCTGTCGAGGCTGATCCTAAAAATAATTCGAACCTCTTGTGCGACCCGCGCTTCAAACTTCTGTTCGGCGGGGTTAAGGGAGAAAGAGAAGAAGCTCGGGGGATCCGTATCGAGGCCGAATGGTCAACCGGTGATTCGCGAAGCGTAGTCACCGGGCAAAGGAAGGGAAGAAAGGGCAGGATCAAAGGGGGACGAGAACGGAGCAGGAAGTCGGTGCAACTGGGTCGTGCACAGCCGACCTGTATCTATTTTCCGGAGACAGCTTTCAGCGGGAGCTTTCTATTTCGTGCCTCAACCTTTGACCTCTCCTCGAAGCCCGCCTTTTCTCGAGTTATGAAAGATGAGGACAATCGCCACATATTGCTGGCTCCGTGTTACGGTCCAATCTAACCATTTTCTACTTTAAACCTTCTCGCTTTCCGCCCTTTCTCCTCAGACAAAGCGTCACTTCGTTTCCTTGTATCAACGAGGTTGTTTTCTGCCCTAGATTCTTCCCCCCGTAACACCCTTGTCCCGTCCTTCACTTGGATTGGACGAAATCGAAGCGGATACCGAACTCTTACAGGACAGAAGTCTTCATTCGCGACTTCCTTAGAAAGGTATGTAGGTACTACCAATATACACGTTTAAGCTACGTCGCCCATTGGCTAGCTTTCGATACGTTGTTACGTCCGTGGTTATCAACCCTCCACCCCCTGCACCCCCTTGTATTTTCCCCGGGGGAAATGCAATCGTGACGCTCCTTACTTTTATATTTATGCCGTTTTTAATATCCATGGAGCGCAACGGTTTATTGCAACGTGCGGTGTACGAAATTCGGCCGGAATAACAACGCCGAAATGAGGGCGACCAGCGGATCCTAGTCCTCGGGGCTCATTCCTCTCTCCTCACTGCTTCGAACCCACATTTTTCATCCGAAACAGCGTTGAAACAAACACGCAACGTCCCTCTGTAATGGATCAGAGGCGAAGAGTCGCGAACCAATTTCCATTTTCCCGATATTTATGTTTCTGGTCCTGGGAGTTCGTTCTACTATGTTTCTTTTATTTGTATTATACCATTAGTAGCAGTACATTTATGTTGGCCCATCAGCATCGGGACCATTTTCACTGTTCACAGTCGAATCGATCAGGCCACACAGTCCCACCCACCCGTTCCCCTATGCTTTTGGCAAAAGTTCCCTTCGCTGCTACCAACTTTCCCGTCCGTTTATGGGGTACGTATCCTCCCCCTGAAACGATATCGATATTCGAGACCGTTCTCTCGCGCGCACCCTTCTTAAATTCGACATTTGTCTACGACGTCGAGTTGCCGGTGTAAAATTGATATCGGGGATTTCGCTATCTGCTCGGAACACGGTCGTCCCCGCGCCGCCATCGGAACCTGGCAGATCGATGTTTACGATAGCGCTTGGCCGTTGGCACCTAGACATATTGTTGCTTTTCGCCCTGACGTTGAACGACAACTACATCCCCCCGAGTTACACGCCTCTATCGGGCGCGTTCCCTTTATGATTGCGCGCTTTTACACATTCGGCAAGGTATGACGCGCTACGGAAGTTCGATTGTGCCGCGACATCGCGACATCTGCGCTGTTAATTAAAGCTATCTGCTTTACTTTCCTCCTCGCGTTTAGGTTCGGTGTAATAACAACTGAATCGAAAGAGGGATCAGGTTTATTAACGCGATGTTCTTATTACGTGAGTTTAAACTACTTTTATGTCTTTCTAGGGAACGTGAATTAATATTTTCTTGTGGCGATTAAGTGTTTACGAGGATGAATGATCGTGTATAAGAGGAACGAAGGAACGGGAAGGTTTCGGGATGCGACACTGCAAGCTTGAAGTGAAATATATTTCGCTGATAAAGAATGAAAAACTGTGATCTGTATGTTAAAGGATTAAGGACTTGGTATTCAAAATAAAAACATTTTTTCTGTGAATTGCATTTCTTTATTTCTGGTAATTCCTTTTTACAGTTTCATCATTCCCAACACTCTTCGACACTCTTTATACACAACTCCCACACTATGTCTACACTATCCGCACAAAACAGATGCACTTCCCACACTGATCCAACGCAAACAATTCCCACACAATACACATACACATGCTTCCTTGGGCATTCCATCACATAATCAACATCATGTTCGGAATCTAAATTAAGCGGCTGCGGGAAACGCAACAAAGTTGCAAATACCAAATTTTTCCAACAATGTTGCAAATGAAAATGACATGTTCGTGAATAAAAATCCCGTTTTGCAACATTGTGTATTTTTCGCGAGAAGCCGAATTTCGATTTGCAACTTTGTTGCAGGTGCAGAAACTCGAAAACTGCTTGTTCCGAATTCAATTTCACGATCCTTGCACCTGCAAGAGCGGCAAAATTTCATGCTGCACCTGCAAGAGAAGCGGTGAGGCTAAATTTCGGGTTTTTGCAGGTGCACCGCGAAATTCTGCCTCTCTTGCAGGTGCAAGGATCGAGAAATTGAATTCGGATCAAGCAGTTTTCGAGTATACTACATAATTACTATACAAGTAATTACTATACTGTAATTATTTACACTACTCATACACTGCTTCAACACCATTCTTACACTTCAGACAACGAACAACATACATCATACAACACGCAACACACATAATAGTTCATATGCTTGCATACTGGTTTTAAGCTTCCCGCGAAAAACCAACAAAGTTGCAAGGGCAAATTTTTTGCAACAATGTTGCAAATAAAATTTGCCTGTTCGCGAATCAAAGGCCCGCTTTGCAACATCGTTGCCTTCCCACGAGCCTCAACAAAGTTGCAAACCGAAATTTCGCTTCTCTTGTAGCTGCAACAAAGTGGCAAACCGAAATTGTGCTTTCTGCGAAAACTGCACAAAGTTGCAAAAGGCAAATTTTTTCAACAATGTTGCAAATAAAATTTGGCTGTTCGTGAATCAAAGTCCCGCTTTGCAACATTGTTGCCTTCCCACGAGCTTCAACAAAGTTGCAAACCGAAATTTCGCTTCTCTTGTAGCTGCAACAAAGTGGCAAACCGAAATTGTGCTTTCTGCGAAAATGCACAAAGTTGCAAAAGGCAAATTTTTTTCAACAATGTTGCAAATAAAATTTGGCTGCTCGTGAATCAAAATCGCGCTTTGCAACATTGTTGCCTTCCCACGAGCCTCAACAAAGTTGCAAACCGAAATTTTGCTTTGTGGGGAAATGCAAAATGTTGCAAATCGGGATTTTTATTCACGAACATGGCAATTTCGTTTGCAACATTGTTGGAGAAAATTTGTTGTTTGCAACTTTGTTGCGTTTTCGTGGGGGCGCTAAATAACTTACCTGAATACTTGCCATATTGTGCACGATTTGTCCCTAAGTTGAAAGCTGGTGTGTGTGTGTGTGTGTGTGTGTGTGTGTGTGTGTGTGTGTGTGTGTGTGTGTGTGTGTGTGTGTGTGTGTGTGTGTGTGTGTGTGTGTGTGTGTGTTAGTGAAACATGTTAAGTGTGGAAGGGTGGAGTGTGAAGTGTGAAGTGTAGGTGTGAAGTGTGAGATGTGAAGTGTAGAGAGCGAAGTGTAGAGGGTGAAGTGTGAAATGTATAGAGTGAAGTATATGTATAGAGTGTAGAAGTCTGTGGAATGTGTGAAAATAGTGAGAAATGTACGAAGAGAGGAAAATGGGAGGAATGTGCCGGGTGCTGCAAACGCGTTGAAATACTGTAACATTGTTGCAATTTCGGTGGGAATTGTAATAAGGAATTATCAGAAATAAACAAATGCAATTCGCTATAAAACGGTGTTTATTTTCAATTCAATGTAGATACATTTAATTCATCCTTTACAGTATCGCTCATTTGCTGCAACAACGACACAACTCAAAATTCACGATTTTTGGGGGAAACAGGTTTAAAAGTTCAAAAGTTTTGTTAGACAATAGTCGCTTTTTCTATACTAATAACTTAAAAGCTGCAAATTTTTAGTTGTGTCGTTGTTGTAGCAAATGAGCGATATGAGGTAGGTACAGGGCAAAAACTCAGGTACCACCGTACGGGGTTGCACGCGTCTTCGTGAGAGATCGAGGCCGTCATGCCAGTCATGGCAGGGTAGAGTCGTACGAGGCACAAAGCGCTCTTTGTTTCAGCATCACGAAGTTTATCGACCGTGATGGGGGCTGTGAACATTATGCACCCCTTGAGGAATCAGCGGGGACATGGATCATCGCAAGTTTAATGAAAGAACTTCGATAGCAATCACTGGCGATCCAATATTTCGATGGGGCTACGCGAGGAATCATCCTACGGGGAAAATGCGCCATTTCTCTGTTCTGTCTTGTGAATAGTTATCAATTAATTGTAACGAAAGTGTACGTCTTTTATCGTAAATAAACAGATATCAACATCCATAAAGTCCATGATTTTTGTCTAACCTATACCTACCTGACATCCTCAAGAAACAATAAAATGTAAAATAGATATTAAATAAGAAGGTAAAAGTCGAACTAAGCTCCGACGCCCGAATTGTCTTGTTGGGCCGAGTTAACTCGAGTTTCCATGACAAACGTTTGCCAGGCCAGTTACTCCCGCGTCGCAGAATGACCTCATTTTGGAATAATTCTATTAGCGCTTTCATAATAATTCAATTCCGTCGGCGGAATTCAGACATTACACGGAAGTAGTAAATACCTGGGAGACGGTAATGATGCGACTAGTTTATTTCGATATTTAAATTTATCCCGTCGCAAGGAATTTCCAAGTTCCGTGTCGCTTTGTGTCATTGTTAAGTCTTCTCTTCAGAGGCGAGGGGAATTCTCGGCAAGTTTAATGAAAGAAGTTGGGCACTGGTGAACTTTAAGCCGATATTCCAATCGACGGTCGTTTTACCGGTGCTAACGAGAGCACGAATCGATTCCTCCTGAGAGGCGGTCGGAGTTTTCACGGAAATCATCGATTTTCTTATTCGAAACCTTTGAAGCGATATGCGTTCACCTTTTTATTCCCTTCCAATGGAACTCGCCTTTCGAACTCCTATAATGTCATTCTGTTATCGACCCATGGCTCGCAAAAATTCTGAAATACCTCCAAAAAATTTCGAAATTGCAAGGGACGAACAAAGTTACTCGTACCCATGCGATATATTGGCCCGCTAACTGTGTTGAACGCAAATAACTGAGATCGTCACAAGCACCGAGTGGAAGCTCTGATTAACGCTGATTAGAGGCCAGCCAGGTGGCTTTATTAAAGTGTCCAATCGCGAGAAATTGCGAGCTTCTTTTACAGAAAATGAAACATGGGTCCAATTACGTCAGAATATTTGCCACAGTTCTGCCACACAATATTTCAAAGTTTCCTCCGCGGACGTTCATAGCGACAACGCAGTCGCCGGATCTAACGTTAATTATAATACAGAGTGTTCCAATTACTCTAGTCTGAAATATTTGTCGATGTCATCGATAGTTTCGAGGACACTAGCATGGCCAGATTGAAACGAACCACCCAGCTATTAATTGCTCGTGACGACAGAGATTCCTACCTAACGTTTTTCTTGCGACAGAGATGTATCTGCGGATTACGTCGGTCCGTTTCCCAACTAGTACGACGAGATCCTTAATTGCGCTCATCGGCTAATTCTTTGTCGTCCTAATTGCCCCTTGAAGTTTGGCCCTCTCGTTAATTAAATTTAAGAGCCCCGCCGCGCCTTGCAACAACGTTCCCTTCCAATCGATCGCGAAGTATAGCCACCAATTTTCTTCTAAACAAAAACTATCAGTAATTATCAGAAATTTGTGAGACCTGGAATTTAGACGATCGAAAGATACGTCTACAGAGAGAGTTCGTTACCTCCGATGGAGAGAGAAGATCGCGAGCTCGAGAAGCGCGTTGCATCGCTCCAAAAGTCATAGTAATTACTTCGTCCGCGTTAATACGTCACGCGCGGAATTCAGATTCAGACATCGACACGGAGAATTGCGGCTGCGAATAGAATGGAACGGAGGAATTGGATTCGAAATGCGCGACGCTGGGAAACTGCCGCCCGAAGACAGCCGCTGAAACGTAATACTAATAGAAACCGAAATACAGAAACAAAGGAGAGCAGATCGAGACGGTATTCGAAGTTCGGTGGTGCCGATGGAAATAGACTGGGGGGAGTTTCGCGAGCAGCGGCAAAGCGGGAGGCGCAAAAATCGACAATCTCAGGGTGGGGGTTGAGCAACCTAGCAGGGATTCAATTTCCAATCGTAGGGTGTACTCTTTCTGCGTGCACATTTTACAATGCACCCGATAATATTAATTCGCATCCGCTTCAACTCTTCGCCGGTGAAAATAGAAGAGCATAAAAATGAAGGCAAAAACGGACCGCCGCCAGCAGGCCTCAATTTAGAAATTAACGTTGGTTTTGGTACGCGAGAGGGGGACAGGCAATTAAATTGTTGCTGGAGTAAAGCAGCGTGGGTGGCAAAACGGAAACGGGAGCGGGCGAAAGGGGAGAGGATACACGGGCGCAGAAATTGAAGATCTCACCGAGGGCTGTGATACGCGGCAGCTAGGAGCTGAAATTCCACGACCACGGGGGCCCGGCGCAGGCAAAAGGGGGTGTCTCTGGTTCTCTGGTTCCCTCGTTCTCTCGTTCGGCGCCACTACCGGTCGATGCAGCGTGTCAGTAGCAATCCAATTAATCGGCGGACTCGGCGTGCACTCGTACGTATAATGCAGCGGCCGTGCAAACAGACGGCCTGCTTTCAGGTAGAAACGAGGCCGATGCGCGGATATTACCGCTGCAATATGCAACCCTCCCCCCTTCGATCAGCTGGGACGGCTTCACCCTATTCCGACGATCCGCCGATAGCTCGTCTTTGACGATCGTGCAGCGGAAAACTGCGGCCTGGGAGCGAGGGACGAGGCCGTTATACATTCGTAATTAATTACGAGGAGGACGGCTGTCGTTTAGTAGGGATAATCTGAAAATTCTGTCTCGGTGTTGCTCGAGGTTCGTCGATATTCGTTGAATTGCCACCTTTTGTTCGATTCCACTTGACGACGATCATTCGGTGGGGGTTGCTGATTCTCTACCGTGGTCGGGTGTAACGTAGCAAATGGAGGAAGGATGCTAGTGTTCCTGTATGATGTTCGGGGTAAAAATTGCATAGTTGGATGCTCCTTAGTAATAGCTTTTAAATGTACACGTGTATATGGACTGGATATGTGCTTACCATTAATGACAGTGCGCAGTTTGAATCTTCATGGGAGTCATTTAACACTGACCAACGGGAACTGAAAGGATCCTCACTGTTGGTGGAAGCTGGGAACGTTATCAGAGCGGACTTTATATTAATTCAATTTCCCGTTGTCCGCAGTCAGCCGCGAGCGCTACTATCGTGACGCGGTAATTAATTGTTTAAAGTGAAACACAGGAACTGGAACCCGCGTCGGGTTTCCCTTCGACTGGCATTCTAGTTTCACCTGCACAACCGTTGTCCGTGACATGCAGCAGCGAAATAGATTCCAGAGGAGTGAAACCTATTTGCGCGATTGCATACACTGTCCCAGCGTTGGCATACGATTAATTTTTAATCCCAGCGATTTCCTTCGCGCGTTCTCAGCTCCACCCGGCCCGAAGACACAGAGTCAGAGCCGGGAGCTAGGTCGCGGAGGAAAAGGGTAGGAAAATAGAGATATCCAGCGAAATTTACGAGCTCGCGTTTCTGGTGACTCTCGCCGCGCAAAAACGAGCGGATAACGGCGTCGTGTTGCACGCCGGATCGTGCGAGGACTTCGTCGCTAATTGGAACGAATGCGCGAGAATGCGGCCACGGAGGCCTCGCAGGAATTTCAAAAACCCACCCGTTCCAGTCGAGAACAAACGACCGACAATGCTCGGAAATAAAAATGAATACCGAGGCGGCACGCGATCGCGGAAACATTCTGGAATTTACATTCAATTTAACGATTTTACGAGCGCTCGTAATAGGGAATGTACTCTCGGGTCTCTGGGAGATGTAACGAAGAGGGTTGTTTTTCCGATGCGATAGAATCCGGTCTCTGATTATTTTTCACTCTCCGATGATTAGTTACTGCACAATATAATCGTTGGTACTTACAGAATGAATGCCCTATTCGCTGTATAATAATTTGTTTAATTAATCGATGGGAAAATCCCTCCGAACTGGACTCCGTTTCGTCCCCCTTTCATTGAGTAATAGAAGCGTGATATCTGGGGGATGGCAAACACGGCCGTACAGAGATCAGACGAGATATACGGCGTTGCTGGTGCACTGTAGCCTCCAGCAGCGACCAGCGAATGGTGTCGCGGCGCACCAAATCACGCGAGACTCGGCTACTAATTGAAACAAATGGCTGGAACAGCGACCCCGGGAGCCTTTTGTTTCTCGCTCGCCAGAGAGAGACCCGCATCGAATCGGAAGTTAAACAAATTTCGAATCTAATTTCACGCGTCGTCCCAAACCCCCTCCACTGAAAATAGACTCGTTCCAACCGACGAGGGAAACGGTGGCAGGGTTGAAAAGTATCCGCCGCCCCGTGCACGCGTGCAACTTTGCGCCGCGTTCGCGTCTACCTTCGGATTTCCCGACATTCGCGTCTTCCTCCTGTTTCTCCTTTTTCCAAAACCGCCAGACAGTTTTGATCCGCGCCGAGCCGTAAATTACGCGCGCGTGGCAGCCCTGAAATATTTTGCGGGCTAAATAGCGGAGAAGGGTTGTTTACGGGGTCGTTGATGTTTCGCGAACGCGCACCTCTTTTTTTTTCCACCCACGACACTCGACGGCGACGGAGTACCGAGTCGTCGGGAAATGTACGGTCTCGCGGAAACTTTGTCGACGAATTGAACCGTCGGATCGGCGCGATGCGTGTTTGCTTTGCAACGCGACGGGGCGGCAAACGTTTCGCGTTTTTCGATGCCAGCGAGCGGTAAATACCTCCGCGGCCGCTCCCCGCGCGCGATATCTCGTCGAGTAACGTGTAATTGAAAGCTTATAAAAAAAAGAGGACCGACGGCGGAATCCATTGAAACGTGTAAACGGATATTGGTTTTTTTAATTGGAGGCCGCGGCCGAGGGCCGTCCACTTTTGGCGGGTCGAAAATTCGAGTTCCGTGTGCGGACAACACATCCCGCCCCTAGGCAGCCTCTGGCCGAGCACGCGGACTGCTCTTTATCGGTATTTTTTCGGCTGTATTGGATGGAGAACTTTAATACCAACGCTCGTCCCTTAAAGCTACTACTCGTCCAATTCATAATTCAAACGAACGTTCGATCTCATTCACAAACGCTCAGCATTCGCGCACTGAGGGACTCGCTATGCTCGTTCACTCTTCCAAGCGCCAAAATAATGCGTACCGCTGACAGAACACCGCGGAGAATCCCATTCAGTGGAGCTGCTCGCGCGACAACAATTTTTGCTGTGCAGTCGAGCGGCGGGAGTTAAGAGCGCTTCGCGCGAACGTGTCGCTAACGAGAATTCTCTTTCCTTCAAGTCGATCCCGCGATCCCACCCCTTGCACACCCTGGCTCGCCTCCTTTTTCCCCGCGGCGTTCGCCCAAGTATCCCCGTAAGTACCAAGCCCTCGAATCTTCACCGACATTCGCGTAATCAAGCCTTCATTCAGCGAGAATGCAGACGACGCGGGGGGTAGGAGGGCTTTCGTTTTACCTGATATGTCGTTGGAAGAAGCAGGCGGCGCCGCGCCGGCCTCTTCGCCGAGATAGGAATAAGAGCAGCCCGTTAGCAATGGAAACGAGGCGAAAACGAGGGCGACGCGACCGTATTTTTTCGGGCAAGCGAGAATTTGCATGAGCGCGGTAATGCGTGTCTCGTTGCTTTTCGCTTCTTTCAAGATACAATTGTACTTTCTACTTTACACGGAACTATTCCTGCGTTTGTCCATCTTTATCTCTATTCCCGCTATCTGGGGAGACGCGGAGATATTAGCGGTAGTCGATCCGACAGCGATTCATCCGTTGTCAGAGATTCAAACGACAATTTGCCGGTACGGGGAAGTGACACGCGACAGAAGAGGAGGCCAGAACGAATGGCATTGTTCTTGTTCTTTTTGTCATCGCGCAAGCGGGTCATTTACATCAGTTACTGCGCTCGCTCCCTCCGCCTCTGCTTCTGGCGTGGGCGACTGTGAAACACGGCCGTGCTTCTGCCCTTTTTCCCTGAGAAATGGCAGCCTCTTCGTCTTCGGGACTCGAGTAAATAATTTCGAATATCGCGCGAGTTTCTTGACGGTTCGCGGTGAAACGCTAGAAAATTGTTTCTGCCTTTTTATTGCAGTCCTCTGTCTCACAGCTTGTTGAAACTTTTCCTGTGACACAGCTTGGAAGAATTCTGTCTTCCTCGCCTTCCGCTCGGGATCGTAACCCTTCCGCCTGGAACCTCTTCCTAAATAGATACCACTTGAAGTAACAGAAAACCAGAACGCTTTAACACCCCTGGCTCTTTCGACTACTGAAATAGTAGAAGTTACGGATGCTCGCTTCAATTTTCACTCCCAGTGGTTTACATCTTCGCTGCACCGATCTCGCCGAAGAATCCAAGCGAAATTTTACACCGTCTCTTACCCAGGTACAAATTCTCGCGGTGTTCGCTCGCGACTACGAGAAACTCTTCCTTCGAAGAATCGCCCTGCAACCAGTTACGTAAGAAACGGCGAACGAAACACGTGGAGAGGAATAAAAAGCGCCGCTTGTTCTTGTTTCGTTGAACCTTGGCCAGCTGCTCGCTGCCGGGAGCCTGGAAACGCCTAACTTGTTCCAGACTTGTACAGCCAACGTTTCAACACTGTTTCCTTTCTCGTGTCGTTCGTTCTGTAACTCGACGAGCCTTCCCCGACGCCGGCAAACAATATCGCCCATCTACATTTCCACGGGACGCTAGAAGAAACCGTGTCGACACCCTTTTCCCCGCCGCGGCCGGGTCCTATAAGCGGTTGGATTATTTAGCATCGATGATCCGTTGTTTAACTGTAATCTGTTCCCAGTTAATAATTCGGCGCCGCGGAACGTTCAACTATAACAATTATGCATGATAATGCGTATGCGCGGCATGCGTTTGCACAATACCGTGATTAACGTTAAATTACAAGTAACTCGCTCCCGCGAGACTTCCAATTGTCCGAGGGCCACGTTTCGCATACATTTGCGCGACGTTTAGCCACCGGCGCGCCACGTTTCCCGATTACGCGTTATTATTTTAAATGGTCAATAAAACGAACGATAATACCGAGCCTGCTTCGCTGCGACACGGGGGTAAAGCGTTACGCAACAGCAGATCCTCGTTGCAGTTAAGCTGGGAAGCTTACAGCCAGGGTATCGTGCGATCCTCTCAACAAAATGCCTCAACAACGTCACTAAATCAATAGAAGAATGGTGGTTAAACGTCGACGCACGGTGCTCGATAGAGTCGTTCGAAGGGGCAATTCCTGGCCGTATTTTTCTTGCTACCTCAAACCGACTCGCTGGACCATGCGTTCGCTTTCCGCCTCCTCAGTTTTCCGCCCGTCCTTCATCCTCGACGGCGCGCCCGCGTGGCGAGCACCGCGAGCTTACACGCGCGTTCCAGCAAATTGGAATTCCAATGGGATAACCGCGTTTCCACTCTATTCGCTCTCCTCTTTTCGTGCATATTCCTGGCTCCTTTCCCGTGGGCGGTCGCCGCTTCCGCCCCCCAGGGGTGGATGGGTAAAACTTAGAGCGCCCCGGTGAGAGAAAAGCTGTCGTCGAGGATACGGCCGCGCTCGACTTTACCGCGGTTAACCGCGACGAGAACGACCGGCATCGATGGAGTGCTAAGCTTTTACTGCCGACGATTCCGTCTCGACATACGTTTTCGCCCGATTATTATCCCCCGTCGCAATTATGGACACCATTAGCTTTATTATCATTAAGATCAGACTGATGCCTCGGCGTTTACGGGGGCGTCGATCGAACGCGTCTTTCGCGTTCCTCTTCCAGTGTTATTAACTGTTTCGAGTTAACCTTCTGTCGAGGAATTTCTAACTGATACGCTGCGATATACGAAGAGTACAGCCGCTTTCGTCTGATTTTAACGCGGGGTAGAAGCTCGATCGATCTTTCGCTGTGCTAGATGTTTCTAAAGGGAAAGGCACGATTGCCCGCCCTTTCTCTGGTACTGTGTAGCAATTGGAAGGTACACGTACCGTTGAGATTCGAGAAACAAACTTGAGAAATATCGAGGAGGGTGGCTGGAGCTCAGCACTCGCATCTGGAAACGAGGGTAGGTGGTACAACCCGTCGAGGAAGCATTTTTATTTTCACATAATCCAGCGAAAGGTGTTTGATCCTCGGCCTCTTGGACAGGGTTAAGATCGTTTAGGGGGGATGGAACAGCTCGTCTTACGGCGGCACTCGACCCCGCTACCATAACCCTTTATTTTTATCCGCCAGGAATCCCCAGTTCTAACGGAGATCCTCGGACGGGGGACTTCGCGAGGGACTTGCTGGACGTCGGGAAATACAGAAGGCTGGATTTAGTAGAAAGGGACAGAACGATGGAAGTCATGGGCGAGTGGAGTCGCCAGGACCAGCCAAATAATCGCGCGATGCATCCATGCAATTAAAGGTGTCGCTACTGAAAACGTTTATCCGCGAAATAACCAGCGCGAATCAACTAGAATCGACACAGGTGCAAGCAGCTTTGATAAAAATATATTTGCGCGCGGATCACAGGAATTTATCGGTAGCTCTGTTTGCAGTGGCGGTATTAAAATTGCAGGCGTTGGATCTGGCGACAGGATCGTGGTGCAGTGGTTTATTTCGATCACGTGCCGAAATTCATTTGCTCTTCCGTTCTATTTTTCCCTCGATGATTTGTGCGGGCGCGCGCTTCCTGCGCGACGCCCGCGCCGGTCGTAGGAATTTGCGTGTTTTTTGAATAACCTTTGCGTCGAGTGTCAAATCAAATTGCCGAAAGTACCCCCGCACGTTTCCCAAATTTCCCTCGCTGTATTTCCCTGCGTGTCCTCTACACCCACGCGGCACAGTAGCTTCGATCGCAGAGGATCGCGTATTCAATCTCGAAGCCCCGGGTTTTCCTTCGCCCGTTCAAGTTCTTCGGACCGTTAAATCTCCTTTTTTCTTCCACCCGTGTCCACCAGAGGGTCCGGCCTCGCCCTGATATCGAACGTCCATGCCCATTTCCGGTTCTTGTCACCAGTCCCCGCAGGTCTGCAATCCACGCACGTTTCTAATATCCTGAAGTATCCCTCCAACGACTTATCTTCCCGTTGGAGATTCTATTATCGCTTATCTAACGCCACGAGTCCCGGCGATCGTCTACGCTCGATGATTTCCTTTAAGGAGCGGCTGCTCACGTTTCCGTTTCCGTTCCGTTCCCGTATCGCGAGCGGATACAGTATCGAGGAAACCCATCGGGACCTATTTCGACGGTTCTCTAGTATTTTTCCATTCACCTACCACGGGTCCGTTTTTCCTCCGCACCCCCCCCCCCCCAGCCTCCGAGATCGCTTTCCTCGCGAGGCAGAGATGTTTAAGTGGATACGCGGAAGGGTTGGGAATTCATTTATTCCCCCTCGGTTCGCGCGTTCGTTTTTGACCGGGGCCCATAGAGCCTGGGACAAAACGGCGCATCGAGCGGAGGGAACCTGATTTCGCAGCATTGTTTGCCGGTTGAACGTATTACACGGGCGCGTTAAAGTTCATCAGCGCGGAATTGATTGGACACGGTTTGGCGTTGCTCGAAATTATGCGAGCTGCCCGGGGAATTTTTAAACGACCGAGCGATTCCGCGCCGTTAAAAACGCCGAGATAATACCGTTACCGTGCGATAATCGGATCAGCGAATCAGATATTAAAATCACACGATAAATCACGGGGCGGCCGGGATGAAAACCGAGCGAATCGGAGGAACGGGAATGAAATAAAATTACGCTGCTACCGTTAATGAAACTCCACTGCGATCCCCTATTCGGCGCCTTAATTAAACATCGAGTCACACAGCGGTAGGTACGAGCTACAAAGTCGTTTGGTACGGCTGGGGAAAGAAGGGAATCGAATTTCCTTCGGGAAAAAAATAGTCAATTGGAACGTTAAACAAGCGGCCGATCCCCTCCGCGATACTGTCTGCAATTGCTATCCAGTGGCTAAACGTTCTACCGGCGCGTTCAAGCTCATCGGTGGAAAATCGATTGCACCTCCGTCGACCATTTGAAATTATGCAGATTCCTGGCTAACGATCGCTCTCCCGACGATTAGCATACGCATCAGAACCGGCAATTTCACTTGCCCCTGCGGACGCGAACGATGGTCCGTTTTTTCCCTGGCTACCACGGTTGATATCCCAAATTTTGCAGAGTCCATGCTTGGTCATCTGTGCGAGGAGCTAACTCTAGTCCCCTTCTTTGCGCACAGCTCATTAGCACATGTTTCTACGAATACACAATTGAGGCCGAATTCTCAGAAAAGCTGGGGACACAAAATCCGCGAAAACTTGCAACGGGACCGGTATCCAAGTATCTCAGGCTTCTTCCATAAATCATCTACAAAATAAAGCATCGTTAGCGTCTTGTTACGCTTCTCCCGGTACCATTTGACGCGGCCTTTGACCCGCGGCTCGTTGCCAAGGTAAAAAGGGAGAACGTAAGCGAGATAAAACGCGAGGCCGCGCATACGTTTTACGTTCGCAGCGGAGCAAAGGCAGGATCTAAAGCAGGAGGGCGGCTCGCTTAAAGCGGTACGGCTAACGACGTTTGTATCCGTTTCGAAGGGGATTACGCGATATCTCGTCCTGTCTGGTATTCTTCAGAGTCCTTTATGCTGGAAAATATAACTGAGCACAAAAGGCTCACGCGCGAACGCTCCATGGCCAAAACGATGATAAACCCCTGCAGAGGGGTAGGTGAAATTCAAGTATAAGACGTCGAATTACCGGGCGAGAAAATTGTCAAGAAATTTCAAAGCCCGTTAGAAGTTTGCCCGAGGAGAAAGCCGGTCGACAGCTACAAAGTCGGCGCTATTTTTCGTCACGGTGCCTATTAAAACTTCCAAAGCACCGCGATCAGTCTCCTAAACGTCGACGAGATCGAGCACCGTTTAACGTATAAAGTATCGCTTTAAATAACGTCGCCAGCATATCAATTCCGACTGGGGCCGCCGTGTCGGCCGAGAATACACTTCAATCTCCCCGTATGTCACGTTCTTGGCCAGGCTTGATACATCGTTCACGCGTAAAGTATGAATTTCATCGCGGCAGAAAAGTGTGTGCAGTTTGCACCGTCGACGCTCGGTATTCCCGTGTGCCATCGCTTCGCGCTAATTGCTGAATAAACTGCGGATTTTAATCCGTCTCAGGGAATAACGCAAATATTATGCGCTCTCTGTCAATATCCAGCGGAACGGGAGAGGAAGGTTTTTTATCCTAATCGAATCCCGGGGGATGATACGCGCGTATAAAATCCACGATAAAACTGCGACCGTTGCAACCGGTCGTCCCAGTTCCTTTTTTTTTTGTCGAAGATACGCGAATGGTAATCGCGGTGATTACGCGAGTCAGCGAAACGTTTGTACCGGGAATATTAAATGGGACACGCGGACGGATGGAGAACACAATTTGCGTTCGAAAAAGTTTCAATTGGCGAACACGGGACGGGCACGAAGAGGCGAATAAATAGTGAACAGGAAATATCCACTGGAAGCTTTTGAAATGGAGCAAGGAAAAACGGGGTTGCGCGCTTTTTCCCCGCGACCGACATATTGTACGCAGCTTGTCGCGACGTGTACGAATGCCAGACGAATTAACCCCTCAAGTGTCTCGTCACATTTAATGTAATCTGCCATGGGGTGGGCATGCGAATACACAAAGGTACGCAGGGTGCTTGTAAATTATTTATACAAGTTGTAACTGCAGCACTTCCCTTAGTGTCAGTTCTACCTTGCCATGCCTTTCTTTTCTGTCCTAGTCCATGACGAGTCGTGATCAATTTTTATCGTTCCTTTCATTTCAGTTTACTTGTGGTAATTTTAGTTAATTCTTAGTTTTGTGTTCTTAAGATTAGGCTTATTAAAAGTTCTTATTGCTGCTTCGTGTTTATTCTAATTTCACTATCTCTATGTATATTAGGTATATCTTCCATTTAAGGAGTAACAAAGTCGTAATAATAATAAAAAATAATAATATTCTACCAATTATATCGATAATACATCACTTGGATTGTTTCCGCACCCCTTTCACAGAAATCCAATACCTATGATCTCACTCCTTTGTTTATCCAGCCTTCGCGTAGCCCCAATTTCTTGGTCGTTGATATTTTCGTCAAGGCCGAAATTTTTGAAAATATAGGCAGCGTTCCAGAATTATGGAGCAAGAGAAGAGGGAGGAGCGTGATGGCTGGTCCGAGGCAGACTCAATTTTTCAATACCACGACCGGCAAATATCGACTGTCGATTTTCCGCCTCTCGCATCATTCCCGCCCGTGTTCCCCTTCCTCGTATCGAGGCTCGACGTTGTACGTCGCTTTGTGCGCCCCGTCGATCCGATTGTTTCGGGGTAGAATAGAAAAAAAAAAAGAAGCGGGAAGCGGGAGGAACGTCTCGCAAAGCGGCGAGTAATTAGAACATCCGCTATTCGAGCGTCGTTTTCAATGGGATCCGGCTATCGAACCGCCGGAAACAGGGGGGCAGGGGCGAAATGTTTTCTGCGATGAATTCCCCACGCCTCTCCATCCCTTCATTTGTCACGTTTGCGGCGACGAGCGATCGAGTTTGCATCGGCTCGCATAATAAGTGCACAGAATGCGTTTTCGATCGAGGAATGGCCTAGTTAACTGATCGCCCTTCGTGTCGGTTATACGAGTGCTAATAATTTCAGAAACAATATTCAAGTGGCGAACTCCTCTGAAGCTACGAACGCTGAATATAATTAGGTCTCCTCTTGACAAGAGAGAATGTATGTATTCGATGCTTCCCCACGCGTAGAAGAAAGACTGGGATACATCTGTTCCAGTTTCGTCGAGCGTCAAAATCTCGCGAAACCGAGTGGCTCAACTAATTACATACACAGATTGCTGGAGCGTGTGCTGTCGAACGAGCAACGGAGGTGGCGGTGCACGCGTTACGTGTCTGACTAAACTGCAATAAAGCCACGTAACCAACCGTTCGCTGAGCGTGACCTTTTCGAATTTCAACCGCACCGGACGTTGTCGTCCACTGGCGGAAGTTTGCGAAATCCTGGCTCGCGCAATTCCCGAGAGACAACGGCGAACGTGTACAAGGTGGCGCGGGAACGTCGAACGTCGACTGCCGTGAAATCGTTTACTTTATCCGATCGGGGCACTGCTCTTGCCCGTCAAGAGCGCGGATTGGATGCCAGTTGCCGAGATAATAGAACGAATCGGGTTCGAGCGCACGAGTTCCCGTTGATAAATAAAGTGCATGCGGGACGAAAAATTCGACCCATTCTGCTTCGAATGATTTGCACGAGTTTGCGTGGACTCGACTGTCGAAGCAGAATCACGGATACCCAATCCTCTGTGATTATTTGATAGGAATATTCTTGGAGACGTTTGTGAAAACTCATTGATCCCAAATGCCGAAGAAAGGGAACTAAAATCGGTGTTCGAGGGAATTAAAATGCATTGTAAATACCGAAGGCAATAACATTTACACGGTGTTCCGAGAATTCACGGTCTGCTATGGCCGAAGGGCGTCGTACATGTGCCAGCGTTTACAACGATTAATTAGTGACTGAGTTAGTCGCCGCGAGCATTTGGTGAGAGGGAAGCCGCGTGTACGCACCGAGACTGTTCGAAAGCGACGCCCCAAGGCACCGCACGGCGAATCGAAATTAGACGACGCATGATATGCTTGATAAATACGACGGACGTACCGAAAAGCCGATGAATCCTGTCCAAAAACTCACGTTGGAAGTCGAAAGCCGCGGTGAAAGCTTCGACAGGCATCAATTAACGCTGGTTAAACATTTCGGGCTTATGAGGGCCCCATCGGGCTGTCGGTTTAATTGAGAACGATTCATTTCCTGCTGAATCAGGAAACGGAAAGGCAACGCGTATATGCAGGCAATATATCAAACTGGCGGAAACGCAGCCGCGAAATAGATGAGAAAGTAAACAGTGGAGTGAGCTCGTATTTGGTCAGACAGCTTTTTAAAACCGAGAACGGAGTTTATACATAATGCTATACCATCGAGGAAAAATAAAAGGAACGCGTTTGTTTCCCTGATTCTATCAGTTTGCCTCTAGAGTCGACTTCCTTATACTATTATCCAACACAGTAACTGTCCTTTGGCTTCGTCCATCTTATTCTACCACGCGAGTGATACTCCTTTCAACTGCAATACACTTCAGCCATCCATTCGCCTCTGTTTACCCAAGAAACTTAAGACACGTTTACTCACTTTTCCCGTACGTGATTTATCGAATCCGTACTCTGGGCAAGTAGTAGAGTAAACCCGTGCTGTGCCAGACAGACGGACCGTTCTCCAGTTTCCACGGTGCGCGCACTCGGACGCGCGGAAAGTGGAAACCTATATCAGCAACACAGAGCTCGGTGGAACTGATGAAAAAAGCGAAGAAGCTGCACACCTTGTGGTACAAAGGGCGAGGGAATACCTCCAGAGACCTTCCTCGAATTAAAAAGTGGACCCGCGTGTCTTTCGAACCGATGCCAGAGTTACCATTCTATTTCCGAAAAGAATTCCCCCGCGACTCGTCCCGCAGCGTCCGGGCGAAATAAAAGGAGAAATATAGACGATGGAACGCGAAGTTACCCGCGACACTTTGAGAGCCGGTGCTCCGTGAAATCGGGGAGGAATTTCGCGCGCGGCCGCAGGCGCTCGAACCTTTTCTCAAGGCGGAGGAGCGATGTGAGGCGGGATAACAGAATTCACGAGGAACGAGAAGCTTCGTAAAGAAGACTACCACGAATTCTCCGTCGCGAAAACTTTCCACCGCAAATCCGTCCGCCGCGCGGATAATCCGCGACGTCATCGAGGATTTACCAGGTTCCCCCTATGCATGATCGAGCTGGGGGTGCCGTTTATTGGCAGATTGTACCTATGCCCCCCAGTCTTCTTCTCGACCGTCGCTGCAAGGTTCGCTCGCGGCGCGTAGATGGAAAAGTTTTTCGGGTACACAGGGAAGCGAGTCGCGCAGTTATGGATTCTGCGGTACATAAATTTCCAGAGAGCCGTCGCTCGCCTTCCTGTCCTCGTTTCGCCTCTCCCCGTGCTTATTTCCGCAGCGCCGGAGCCGATCCGCGGTTATTCCGGCCCGCTCGAGCCTCGCTTTTCCGAAAGAACTTTCTGTCAACCTGGAGATTGATACTGTCCTCGCTGCACTCGAAACGTTTTATTCGGCTCGTGAATCGCACGGCACGTAAACGTTTACCGGGCGAAATCGATCGCCGATCGCCCAATTCCCTTCTCGACAGTAACGCGGGAGTATTTTTATAATCCGAGATTTGTGAAATAATGCTGTATTTAGAAGGGAGAGCTACTCGCAACCGAATGTAGCCGTTACTTTCGAAATGAGATTTCAAGTATTACCGTCGTTTGTACGAATCGGAAGGGTTCGAGGCAGCAAATAAAGATATCCTCAAAGGATATCAGCGAAGGAAGTAAAAATTCGTCAGGCCTAGAGATTCAAAGGGCACCGTTCCAAGTCTCGTTATTAAGCGTCCCTTTTATTGGACAAAATAAGCTCGATCTATCGGTTCAGCGAACTATAGCCCTATCGATTTCGCGTCTATCGAGGATTTCAATGTTTTATGGAGGACCGACGACACTCGCTGGAACGAGCAGGATATTTGCAGCGCGTATGTCGAAATAGTTCCCATAAATAGGGATTCTGCCTCCTCTCTGATCCCTCCGGACTTCCAGGCACTTCTGCTTCCCTGAAATTTCTTCTTCAGACGCAAACTCAAGCTACTCTACCACTCGCAAGATTGTATGATTTATCCTCGAGGTATTCTACTGAAAACAGAAGAAGCCACAGAAGTCGATTAATCTCGCAATTAACACAGTTTCAAATTTCGGGGAATTTCATCTCTTTCGTATCGTTTCCGGGCACACGATGGCTCTGGACCCGCTATATTTCATTCAAGCGGTGCGCCGCGACGGGAAAGCAATTTGGAGGCCGCGACGTCGCACGCAATTGCGAAATCACGGCAGGATCGATTAATTATAATCGCGGAACGTATGTACCTACGCAACCGTCTCCCTTCTGTCGCTTTTTCGCATTGCTCGTGACGCTGACGGGAGGCCAAGCAAACAGGCAGGCGCCGTTATTACCGCCGCGCGCAATTTTCCGAAACGTCCATAAAACGTCCCTCACGCCCGATGGCCGGCGATTGTTCGTAATTCATCGTTTATTCGCGCGCGAAACAGGACCACTTATCGCCGGGATTATTCAGCAGGTATTCGACGACGGCCGCCACTCGTGTCGCGGAAAGCCTTAATTCGCGGGCTCACGGTTTTCCTCGAGACTTTTTCCCGGCCTGGCGGGTAGCTGAATTTAATTAAGAACTTCACGGGGACGCGAGTAAAAAGAAACGCGGCGCTTCCCACGTCGCGACGTTGCCCCCTTCCCCGCCGCAATATCACCCCGCCCCGTTTTTACCGCTTTTCCCTTCGCGCTCCGGACTTTTTCTCGCCTTTCCAGGCATCCCACGTTCGAGGCTCAACGCCGTCTATCGGGGGAGGGAGCGGGCAATTTCGTGGGCTCAAAGAAATTCCGTCGCACCTTTCAGCGAAATGTCTTCGATCATTGTGACGAGTTCTGTGCGGTTCGCGAGGAACGCGAGAATGTTTCCGCTTCAGTTAACTTCCCTGTGTTCTAAATTCATTTGTCGTCTCCTACTTACGCCTCTCGAATCAAACGAACGTTTATTAGTACTTTACGGCACTGATAGAATCTCTGGCAGAGGTGATTCAATCTCCCCTACGAAGGTAACCACGTCAGAGCTCAGCGAAACAAATTGGGAATGAATTTTCCGCAATTTTGTGGACTGCGGAAGTCAGTTTCCTCGAGTTCTCTCTCCCAATCGACTTTTCCCTCTTCGCAACACCTAACACTCCAAAACTACGGGCACTTTAGGTAAAGTTGCTTCTATAAGATAACTCACTCGACATCCTCTTTCCCAAGATTGCAGACGAACGCCCTTGACAACAAATTTTACACCGCCACGGTTGTAGGTTGGAAAAGATGGATTTTACACGTTCCCCTGGCACCGCATTCACCGCGCCCGATCGAACTCGTAACGGCACGGCGTAGTATCAATTTAAAGCGTCTTTTTAAAGCCGTACTCGATCGCGTGACAATTTTTTACACGTCGGAATACCACGGTTCCGGGATCGCCGATAAAAAGTGCAATATAAGAGCAATTGACACGGGCGGCATTCGCGACGAAATGGTAATCGATAGTTGTAAACGATGAGAGGGGAAAAAAGCGTAAAACCGATGCGTCGCGATACGACGAGCCTGAGGTGACACGGAAAGAAGACTTATCATGCTCTGCCAACCCGTGTATGCCCAACACCGCCATTCCAAATATCGCATCCAGCAATATCATCTGGCAGCAACATTCATACATACGTAACGATATTCAATTTCGCTAAGGCGATAAAAGCTAAGCCACTGGGAGTGCCGATTCCCCATATACCGACAATTTTATTCTTTCCTCCGGGAATATTGCTCGGAGCGACGTCTGAAATTAACGCGAGGAGCCAATCTCCTGTAATTTCCTTCGAGTGACATCCGCGCAAACTTCTCGGGTGTCAGGAGCGTCAGGTAAGATGAATCGGTTCGAAAGTATCGATCTCCCATTCCCGTTAACGTTAAGATACAGATCTGTAGCTGACACTTGCAGTAAATTCCAGCAACGATCGCGTCAGAACACTCTTCGATATGAATTATCGCCCTGCGCGTGTTCACTTCACTTCGGAACCGCACCAGCGGAAAACTGTTTTAACGATTTTAATGAAACGCTCTGCCGAATAACAAGCGCGGCCCATGAAGAATTCATGAGAAGAGAAAACCGCGGCTCGCGTTATCGTGGAGCGCCTCGAAAGAGAGCTCGGCTTGGGATCCAGCACTCGTGGTAATCGAGTAGTCAAACAGAAGGATCGGTCCATCACTGCCGAATTAACATCCGCGACCTGGTTCGAGCGCGGCGGGACGAGTACATCGTGGAAAGGCGCGAGGCGTCCCGTATTATCGATCGACGAGTACCATCAGCGTACACAAAATCGACCGAAATAAGTTTAAGGCCTTGGGAGGAGGGGGGATCTCTAAGGAGGTGGAACCGCGCGGTGTCGTTAATGAATAATTCAGGCGACGATTTGCATGAGCCAGAGCGAACGTCCGACTTCATTTCGGTTTCGGGGCTGTTCTGTACTAATGGCCTGGTTTTTGCGCTTGGTTGACGGTTGGGTCGCGTGTCACCCTTAAAGCGAGCTCTCGAGGCGAACTTTATTGCCTAACGGTGCCGCGGGCAGGTATGCGACTGTGGCCGAGTCGCCCGTGACGAAATGAATAAATAAGTCCCGCGAGTGGGCTGTTTCATTGAGGCGAGCCAGGGGAATATCCACTCGGCGGGAATGCGCGCGCCCCGGGCGTCGTGAAATGTTTGGGGACGTGACAAGGGAGCCAAGTGTTTCGAACTGCAGATTTGATTAAGGTTTTAGTTGCTGGTAAAAAGGTTTCATGGTAGATCTCAAGAATTACCTTTCCATGTTAATATCTTGAGAACTTTAAGAGTCTCCCACAGCTGGCTGAAGCTCGTGCGCACAGCGCTGATGCACCTCGTGCAATTTGCACGCAAGGATAATGACTCCATCAGGGGCAAAATAATACTGTTGACAAACCAGCGACGGATATAAAAGCCATCGTAAGCACATCCTGCAGAGCTTCCACGTCGCCCTCGTCGCGTTCCCGGTTAAATATGCATCACGTTTGGGGAACAAATTAATCCGTGCCTCTCCTCTTCGATGTAACTGCAGCGCAGCCCTCGCTCGTTGCACACAAAATCAGCGAAAAGCACAAGGGCTTCCTACGCCGTCAATACTTGATGAGGCGAGAAAGGTAAATGAACCGACGTCGCTAGACTTTCGCCGGTTTACATCCACGGAAGCGCGCGCTGCATTATACAAAGGACGACGGATGATGCTCTAAAAAATTCTGTCCCTCCCGTTTCAGTGGCGGGAAGGTAATCTCGCGAGTCGAGCAGGTCGCCAGCGTATTTCAACGCCCGCGGCTGGAGCCGGTGACAGAGCATCTGGCCGACGACGAGTCGCAGAGGCTGTTTCGTATGGCCGTCGCGACGGGTCGAGCGGAAAATCGCGAGCAACTGGACAAACCAGTCCTGACTACGTGCGCTCGATCGATCCTCGTAGATCGGCTAGTTCGTCGAATTCGCGGGGCGTGCACCGACAGCTTGCACGCTCGACGAGTCGAGAAAGTCCGACGCGATGTTAATGATCGTCGAAGAACTGTATGGTCGATGGAGCAGCGGGTGTTTAGGCATGGCTTTCCATAAAGGCCCTACGTTATTCTTCTCCTCCGCCCTCGATGCAGCCGCACCTGTTGAGCTTATTAACAAAGTGGCCACTCGCTGGTGACGCGCCTTTAAAATTCGAGCTCGCTCGCGTTTCTCAAGATCTTCGCCCTCCAGCAGCCTCGCAGAATGCGCAACAGACTCGACCCGCCGCGGGGAAATTTGGAATTCTCATCGAGCGAGTATGCGCGCTCCACGGCCCCGGGGAGAAGATTTACTTAATAAGGAAATATTTGAACTCTTCGCGTAGAGAATTTGTGTGCATTTAATTTAGCAAAGCCAATAACCCGAGAGCCCTCCCGCCACGATTTCCCCCTCGAATCATCTCTACTTCCTCCCAGACGCCTCAGGAACGAAGCTGCAGCTTTTGAAACTTATAGATCAGTCTGTTAGGCGCAATTTAGCCCCGAGGAAAGTATTTGAAAACGCTCGATCGTTCGTTAGAGTTACAGGGGAGCGTCGGGGAGTCAAGACGGCTATCGACCGCGTGCAACGCGCGCGAATTTGCGGGGGCTTTTGTGTCGACGATCATTCTGAGCAACGGCTGAGGCAAGTCGACGCAGGGATTTAATTAGAGAGGTCGGACGAGGAGGATCTCTTTGATGGAAATGCTGGCTGGTATAGCCGACGCGTAAACTCAACGATCCTGTTTCCGCCAACGATCTGCAATCTAAGTTCTGCTCGTGACGCTGACAATGAGCGCTGATACGCTCGCGAATCACGATCCGTGTCCATCCCAGGTGAAACGTAATTTTCCTGAAATTCGTTTCCGCGATATGTTACGTCACGCGTTCGCTGCGCTTCCGTTAAATTCCAGCCTTGGGGTACACTCTATTACGGTCTGAGAGAGAGGTAAATGATAAAATTCGTGGAAAAATTAGCGAGAAATAAGCCAGGAATATTCTGGTCGCCAATGGAGCTAAACGAATTGTACCACAAGCAATTAGGTAGCCACCAGTTTTACTCCCTCGAAAAAGATGCACTGGCGATAGGTTCCGTTGAAATGAAAGTGCGAGGGAAAGAGAGGCCACTACACAGTAATTTATTAGCGCGAAATTTCGCTGAACATTCCTGGCGGAAAACGAAACGGCGGTGAAATCGCCGTCGCGATTCTCCTGCGAAGAGATTTAATTGGCCGTTAAGCGACCGTTCGCTTCGGCTCGATAGGACACTCTCCACATCCAATTAACGCTAATTACGCTTAACTACGATAATGACGATGTACGCGCGGTGATCTCCGTCCAAAGTATCGGCGAAGCCGCGCACATCAGCCCCTCCGGTTAATAAGGCACAAAAAAGGTCGAAGTGTCCTCGACGGACTCGGAAAAAGTTCCCTCAAAGAGCGAGGAATATATTCCGTGGCTCCGATTAATCAACCTATCCCGTGCGGAGTTTAAAGATCCCGAGTTCCAAGGCTCTAAATCAAGGAAGCACAGAACGAATTTCAGATGAGAAGCTTCACACATTTGGATTAAAAGAAGGGAGGATTACCGCAATCGATGTTGCTCGGGGGCTTGGTAGTCGTAAATTCCGGTCTCCGAAGTGGCTAATTATCTCGAAAGCCCGGGTGTCAAAGCACGCCGAACGCGCGGAAATTATTGGAAGTGCATAAAATTTGCAATCCCTGCTGATTGCGATATGGATCCCGGTGGCTTCGCACCTGGCGCCGCGGTTACGGCGTCACGCTCCTGGAGTGATATCGCGTAAAAGCCGACCGAACTGTGCCACGTAGGTCCCTGGCAACGACGGAGATCGCTTTAATTCATCTGCTTTCTGTTTAATCCCCGCTGCATAGCTCTGTGCCTTTGCTGCGGGCCTGCATAATGCATGCACATTTGCGTCACGTGTTGCTGTCGCACCGCCAAAAGCACAAGGGACGTCGTCGCCGCGCTACTTGGAGCGTTAACAAAATTTCCCGTCCGAATGTATCGGCTCGCGTGCCCGGCCAGAGGGTCGTTGCAAAATTCAACGGGGGATAGTCAGCGGATGCTCATCCGTCTATAGAGTTACGGTGAATTCGATGAGCGCGGCCATCTGGCTTCAGTTTGCAAACTGATCGCAATCGATGGACACGCGTGTAAAAGTTTCAAAGAATATTGGATCAATGGGGCCATTGAATTTATCATACGATACTCTTCAAAGCTGGGTGAAATTTATGTAGTTACCTTTTGAAAATCCGTGGTACATACAATTTTTCGTGGACTGTGTTCGGGTGCCTCGATGGAACGGTGTCCATGGACGTTAGCTAGTGTGGTGTGCTCGAGGCGCAGCTTTACTTTAAACGATCGAAGCGCGTGACATTTCCTCGATTACCGTGTCTTCGTGGCGAGAATTCTCATCGGGCGCTGCGTAATGGCTTAATCAACCAATGAATATCAACAGCCGCGCAAACGTAGCGAATATCATTTCGTTGCGGCGTTTACCATGGCGCCCTTATTGTTCCAAGCAAACAATGTTTTAACGTGGGGTACGTTTACCGACCGGTGAGATCGATCGACTGCTAACTAATTAACGGACCCCGCTCGTGCCACCGCGATTCCACGGACAATGCGAGGCAATTAGGATAGGCTTCTGTTCGCGAACAATATCCCGTTGTCGCTCGACGGGGATAAAGGGTAATACTGTCCTGTTCAGCTCGAATTGCCGCTATATCTTTTCCCGGTGCTTCGAAAACACGGGCTTACTTGCTAATAGAGATCGCGGATACCTGACTAAATGCTATTCCCAGCGCTGGATTCCTCCGGAATTGAAATACGCCTGAAAATAATTGCCTTGTGAATTAAAAAGCGAGCACACAAAACCGTGAGCATCGGATGCGAAATTTGATGAATCCTCGCGGCATGGGCACGCTCCCATTGTGCGCTGCTTCACCTGCGCGAGACGAGCTAATATCTCCAACAATTAACAACAAATTGATCGCCGCGAGCTGCTGCGTCCGCCAGGGAGGACTAGCCTGCGCGCTTAACGGATCGAGCGAGCTTCATCAAAGTCGGAAGCGGGCAGCGGGCATGTTTCCTTGCCAGGGCTGCAGAGTGCACATGACAAGTGTTAATATCTGGCGAGGGGGCCGAAATTTTCAGCGGAAACCCGGCATAAATCGTGCCGCGTGCTCAGGACGCTCCATTGTTTTTGCCGTTTCGCTTGTGCCATGGAAAGCTCCAAGGACCCGCGTACCGTGAACATCGCCGATTTTATGAAAGACGAGGCTGCAGTTTCCAGTTACGCCGAACTCTTTCAAGTAATCCACGATTTTCTTGCGCTCCACCCGCGATTCAACACTCTCCGCCTAAATTTCAGCGCCTGACCGTCTTCTTTATTCGATTTTCACGCCCTGCCGAAAAGTTAGCGCCACTAAATCGACCGCGCCGTTTATAATTACGATCCAAAGAAACCGGGGGAACGAAAAGTGCGCAGAGGCGGAAATTTCGAGCCCTTGCCAAACGGTTTTCGTTTGGCGAGCTTTCGCAAACGAGGGATTGCCCTTTGACCGGTGCTCCACGCCCTTTTCGCGTACTTTAAAACGACCTCGCGCCTCCGCTGAAAGCCCGCCAGTCGCCCTTTTATGAATCGCTTACCAGACCCCCAGCGTCTGTTCGTAAACCCGTCCTTTGGTTATTCAAAATCCCGCCGTCTCGATCCAGCTTGCATTGCAATTTTCATCCCCAAAACGATATCCCCCAACGTGGCCACGAATTCGCAATTTCAGTCTCTACCCAGGCTCTCCCTTTTTTCGGTCCTTCCCCCGCCAATTTCGCGGAGGTATTCTAATTACGAGCCGCGGGAGGAACCGAAATGTTAATGGAGGGTGAAAACGAAGTTATGCAAGGGCTATCGCAGTTACGTTCGATTAAATCGCCTGCAATTCCGATGACCCTGAACGCGTATCTATGTAGTTGGGAACAGTCTCGACAATTTGGTCGATTTATTTCCCTCGTCTCTTCGAATCACTTTTCTTTTCCACGCTTTTTGGATCGTCGATTTAAACTGCTGCAAGCTTCCACGCAAGGAGGACCACTCCGAATGGGGATTATAAAATTCCGTCGACTACCCGTAAGTTCCCCAGTTTCCCTGCGAGAGGCCATTCGCCAGTTATTCGCCGTCTAGTTGCCCGTGCATGAAATTCAGTTTCTGAATCGGGGGTAGTAAAAATTTCAAGGGTTACTGAGGGTGCTTCTCGAAGAACTCGACTATAATTTTTCTTCCTCCGCGAAAGGCCCGGCGAAAGGGAAGACGGAGGGAGAGCGAGAAATTTAGGCCGATGTCCCTTTACGTTTACGGTTCTAATATTCTTTCAACATTCGTCTGAAAGTAGTAAAAAGCACGGGGGAGGAACGACGTCTGGGTATAACGAATACTTCCCAGGCTTCATATCTCCGCGGAACTTCTTCATCCACCCGGGGATGAATAATTAATCAACGACAGGACTGCTCCGCCCCGTTTCAATCGCGAACGACAAACATAGATGTGTTTGTCCGATCGATCGCGCGATTATAAAAGAATCGTTACTTCTTCGCCTTCTCTCCATTGATCTTTCTTATTACTTCCACGTCGCTTCTGCTGTCACAGGCCCGGATATCGAGGGCGCGTAGGTTTATGAAACGTCTAAAATTAAACGTAGCAAGTGGTTCTGTTCTTGGCCGGCATTCAGGCCGTCTAATCTTGGCGTTCTCGTGTAAATATCTAACGAAGACGTTGCTGCGGATGGACAAAGGTAAGACAGCGAGCCGAAGAAAGGCATTACTTCGGCGCAGATTATTCGTAGCTTGATACGGCATTTCCGAAATCACTCCATTTTTCTCCCTTTGATCTGGAGCACGTTTGCACGCATCCGTCGCTCGTCATTTATGCCAGAGACTTCCTTTGAGGCGCTCCTCTGTGCGCGAATGCACGTCACGCGAGAGCGATTCCGAGACAATTCCAGAAGAGTATCGATAAGACACGTATGCTTCTTGACGTGTATCCACCGTCTTCGCGGGGACTTCTGGGCACACGAGTTCATCGCGCCCTTCGCATTTCCATTCGTCGCTCATAAATTTCGCGACGGGGCGCGTTAACCGCGACGTTCGAAATTTTTACGCGAAGCTTCGGGGCTCAACCCTGCAGTTCCCGTCGGATGAACGTCAGCTCGTTCGGCGAAAAATATCATCCTTCGAATAAGATGTGAGACCGAAGATTCGAGGGTGCTGCACCTAATACCGTAAGTACCATTGCATAACGCAAAATCCTTTCGGGTTTACTTCGTTCGCGTTACCATCTTCATGAATTTCAACCCCTGTCCCCGATACCTTACGCGCGGCTCTTTCTCCCGAGAGTGCATCGGGTGTATCATGTCCTCGCGAAATTCCATTCCGAGGGTCATACCTAATTCACGGCCTCCCCGCTGTAGCAGGACAACAGAGGAGCGCGTTGCGTCGCCAACGTCCCCGAGCATCCCTTTGTCACCGTCTCCGGGAAGAATGAACGGACGCGAAGTGTCCCGATGCATTGGCGAACTCAATTTTTGTGAGTGACGGACGGACGGGGAATAAAATCGGGCACGCCCCATCCACTCGCGAACCTGCAGTAATATTGGGCTTTTTGCGGTGTGTTGAGTTATCAGTGGTGCGTGATCGCTGAAAGTATTTTTCTTCTGGAAATCAATCACCTGGGCGAGAAGTTTCGCGCTTACTAATGCAGCATCGTTAATTCTGAGTGGTGGGTGGAAAGGTGTCTGTGAGTTTTGTGATTAAAGACCTTCTCTTGACAATTAGTCGAATTCCTTGTGGAAGTTTTAAATTATACGATAATATCGTTCGACAAAGTTTAAGCCTGTCAACAGGATTTTCAGAGGCGTGAGTATCTTTCAAATCGAGTAGTAACGGTGTTCGTAAAGAAACCGAAGTACCTCAGGCAGACGTCGGTGGAGTATATACTAAATAGTGCGTCAAGTGCTTTAGATAAGCCGAAAGTAACAATTTAAGAACATCGCTGTTTAATGTCCGCGCATTGTCGGCGGCTCTGACTTCGTTAGAGCTGCACTCCGAGAGAAGAAAATCCTCGCGGTACCGCGACGCGACAAGAGAAACTGCGGAAACCGAGATTTTATTAAATCCTCCATCGTGAAATATACAGAGGATATGTAAATACAGTTGCTAGCTGGGATGAAGGAGTAATAAGCTGCTGCTTATCTGCGTCACTTTCGTCCTGGCTTCCATAAACACCATTTTACCTCTCCGCTACACGAATTCGGCTTATCGTCCACTTTCTTTCTATTATGAGTAAGTGTCATTCTTTTACGCCACACAGAAAGCCACTTTATCAACGGACAAACGACTCGAAGAAGAGGCAACAAATCACCCTCAAATAAAACAGAGGAAAGAAACGAAGCAGCCGCGGCTCGCAGTAGTGGGTGACGGAGGAGGGAAGCAATCGGAACCAGAAGGTTCGATTCGTTCGACAACGCGTTGCCATCGCGAGTCGCACAAGTTTCGTAGTTCGCGAAGCGGTCAATTTAGCCGCGGCCGAAAGTTGCGAAGCTCGTGTCGGCGATTCGACGATACATTAGGGGATAGAGGGCGGGGCGAGCGGAGTAAAGCACTCCTTGCCAAAAAATTTACAGTCCCGCCGGCGGAACGGCCGGGCCGTAAATATTTTTCCTGGCCGACGACCCGCGAGAATTATTTCTCTCCCCCTCTTTATGTTTCCCACTCGGGTATGCAAGACCGCCGCGCCGCGGCCGCTGTGTATCCTCCTTCCGCGGCTCCAGCTGCAACGACTTTTTCCGCCAGCCCCGTGGAACCTTCTCTCGCCCAGATTTCATTCAATCTCGTAGCCAGCCGGGCCGAGAAATGAAATTTTTTTATATTCCGCCCCGTGGCGGTTGCATCGGTTCTACATTGTGACTGGTTCCATTACTTGGACCTGGCCCGTTTCACCCCCTGCACAGAAACCCGCCCCGGCGTTCTTCTCTTAATTCCGGATAAATTGAATTATACGGCACGAAGTATCGGGGCTCTCCGAGGTAAAAATCGTTGCTCTCAATTATCTACTCCTTCGCCCTCGGTGCTCGAGGTGGCCTCCTTGGTCTCCTTGGCCTCTATAATAGAATTCTTTGCATATTTGAATACGCATTTCGCGCTCCTCCTCGGACGTATAATTCCCAGGTGAATTTCGTCGGCCCCACTCACCGGCGCTCGTATCTTCCGTTTAATTTAGTTTAACAGCGATAACGAAGTGTGCCGCGCTAACACCCAACTGCAGTTGGACTATGATAATTCGCCAGGCTCTGTGTCGCCGGGAGGAACGAGCCCCGAGACTGCTATTTTGCAGCTTAATCCTCTAACGTAACACGCGACGGAGCTGGCTGCGTCACGGAGATGATACGAGCAGACGCGGCCAACCTTCAGAGTTTTCCTTCGATATGAACATGCTTTGTGGAAGCAGAGGATGAATTACGGGGACAGGTGTGATTAGAATATCTTCGGAGAACGATGATTCACATCGTTTACGAATGGCCGAGTGTTCCAATTAGTCCTCTTTAGAGGATGGTCATCCATGAAGATCGATCCTCGTGGATTCGACGAGTCCAGGCAAACTTTTCGACGTACTCTCGCTGCTCGCGCATTCACTCGTCCAGTGGCCCATCCACGTTTCCCAGAGGAAGAGTAACTTTCAGATATTTTTCAGTGGCACGCGAACGAGCAATTTCTCTTAGACGGAAACGAGTTGCTATGATCGTTCCAAGTGCAAGTAATCGTTCGATCTTTTCTCTCGCATTAACCAAGTTACGCTCTCTTTTCGATTACTTTGCACAAACAGCGTGTTTGAAGGGAACCTTCTATCCCCTCTAATCGGGGCTGCACGAATTCTAATTCGATAAACGTGTACAATCCCACTGACTGGAAACTTGTTCCATAATTTTCAACTGGTGGAACATTTTTCACGGTCTACAGAGGAATCACACCGAAAAAGTTCCCAACGGTGAATGCAGTTTTTTCCCGGGGGTGAATTCCAATTTATCGAATGTTTATTCACTCGTATCGGCGACAAATCAGCGACGCCACGAGGGCGGCGAACCTTTATGCGTGTTTTCCCGACTGATTTTCTCGTGGAAAAACAGGCACGCCGACATTCCGAATATACGTGCAACGCGGGAGAGAGTCGTGTTTGAAATGCAAGGAAACAATTATTCATACACCACCACGAGATAATGGAGGTATAATTAAATTCTCAGAAATTTCACGGGAATACGTTGAGTGCGATTCTGCCCAACAGAAACAGAGAATTAAAGTGCATCAAGCCGGGAAACGTGATTCCCTTGAATTCTCCCATTAATGAAGTTATCGTGTTTCCCGGATCCTTCGGAAGACCTGGAAATACTACGTGTTCCTGGAGGTCGAGTGTAGTTCGCGTTTAGTTCGATTCCACTTCTCTCCCTTCTGAGCGTTGCCGCGAAAATAAACTCGCCGTAATTCGAGCTGCAAATACCCCTTGGTCCAGGGCGTCTTTATTCGCGGGCATAACCCGCTCGGACGACTGAAAACGCGCGTCTGGTTGAAATACTGCCGAGCGACGGCTTCCGTAGCAATTGATTTCGAAAGCAATTAAGGAAGTTAGCAACTCCATGGAGGGACGAGAGCCACGTCAGCTTATCAGCCTTTCGACAGGCAAGCCGAAGAAAGATAAACACGCCGATCGGGTCGGTCCATTCCGCCGTTGAAATGTCTGTGCCCGTCGATCCTGCTCCACTTGCGCAGAAAACTACCGCGAACGAGATCCCCTTCATCCAAGAATTCCTACTCCGCCGTTGGTGCCATTTCCCTGTTGTTCTATCTCGAGGGTGACTCGACGCCGCGTCTTGATACGCTCGATCTTAATTTAGCGGAAGATTGATCGAATGCAAAGAGAATATTAAACTTCAGCGTGGATGATGTAATATCTATCTTGGAGTAACAGATCACCTGCAGCGAAATAGGAGGAATAAATGGGACTTGAACGGACCGAGTGACGTGCAAGGTCTGAGAATGAACGGAGATTTAAAAATATAACGTAACTGCTGGCTGGTACAAAAGAGCGAGGGAAATGTCTGCGTCCCGCGTTCATCCATCATTCACCGGTGCTTCCTCAATAAAAGTCGCGAGAACGTATCCCGGCGGAAAGAACGAACCGCTCCTTCCCGGCGGCAAGATCTCCCTCTCCGTCGTATGGATCACCGATTCTCCGTTTCATAAAAATGATCTCTAGGAAGGGAGACGAACGAGCGTGTCCGGACGCGGAATCATCCGGGAGAGAATGTATCAAATTGCCCGAGGACGCGATCTTTTTATCGGTGCAACGTTTACGTTCCACGTCTCTTCGCCGAGATCTTTTTAGTGCATCATCTATCCATCCAGTGAATTACCGGCGGGAGTAGTTTCTCATTGGAAGAAGATAAAGGCGTGGACGTAGTCGGGATAAAAATACAAAGAAATAGGGTGATCCATCTCAGCCAGGAGTATACCTCCCCTTCTCCCTCCTGTCCTCTCTCCATATCCCTTTGAACTCCCGAAACTATTTCGCTGAAATACGCCCAAGCTGCTTCCCTACGGAAATAAGTTCGCCACCCTTTGTGTCGTTCCTTCACGCGTATACACCGCCCACTTGCGAATAGTCGTCCACTATTCGCTCATTTATCGCGCGAGTGGAAACAGGAATAGAGAAAAGATTTTCCTAGGTACGTGCGATGTGTAAGGAAACTTTTTCTTCTTTTCTTTTGAATGGGCCACTTGTCACTGCTCCGCTGTTGACACGTCTTTTACCAGGGACCGTCGAATGCTTTAATAACCGAGCTATTCAGAGGTCTAGCTGTAATTTCCATCGGCCCAAAGTCTAACAGAAAATCCTCTCCAGTGCGAGGTTTGCGCTAGCTCAGCCTTCCAAGACGGGAGCTTCAACGACCGTTAAAATGAAGTTAACGTGTTCGTGATTTCCCCGTTGAGTCGATTCCGCGCAGCCCCGTATCCGTGGCCTGAACCAAGTCCCGTCGACCCTTCGCGACGTTGGATCACTTACTCCAGCGTGAAATTGAACCGTGATCTCGGCGGCGAGCGTATGAATCTGTCCGGCGATAAAAGTTTTACGGGAGCCATCGATTTGCGCCCCGCGGCTGCCGCCGATGCAGCTGCAATGAATATTCGAGGACATTTCGGAGGGTGGCGGGATAATTGAAGAGGGGAAAAAACCGGGGCATTTCTCGGTTCTTGAAACGGAGGGAGAATGTCCTGTATATTTAAAACTTCTCTTCTAGCTATCGCGCGGGCAAGAAACAGGGGATGGGAGCTTCCAATATTCGCGAGCGACTCGACGCTCGACAAGCTTCGTTGTAAACTCCGCGAAAGCGTTGAAGCTCGGACGCGGAGCGCTCTACTTTGCATAAATTCTCAACGCGTTACACGGTTTAATACAACAGCGGAAGCGTCGCGCACGTTGGCGACAAATCATCGCGGGTGTTGGCCGATTAATTTCGGGACTCCCGACCGATGAGCCAGAACGATATTAATAGCGGGGACCATTAAAGCGTTTTCGCAGATTAATGCAACAGTGATACGTACAGAGATCCAGTTCGCCGGGCGTAAAATCACAGGGCGTTGTAACGAAACGGCGGCAGACAATACGGTGGACACGAACGGCGACGGTTCCGCAACGATTACGTACTCGGCGGCCGTCCGCGAAATGCGCTATCATTATCGGCGGTATCGCGTTTGTCCAGCGAATTACGTGTCGACCACGGCCAGCCGCGCGTCAAACGGAAACGAGCCTGTGACGATAAATAAATTGCCGCGATAAAATCGGCCCCTCTGGTTACCGGGGCCGATACCCACAGGCCCGTTATTTTAATCTTCCGTTTGCAAATCGAAGTCAATTTCGTTTATCGCCGGATGAGGATCGAGTGGAGTCGGGCGCCGGAGCGTAAAGCCCGATACGAAAGAATTGACGACAACTACCCGATATCGGCGTTGTACACCATCCAACGGCGGGAAATCGTTGGGTGGTAATGGGCGACACTTAAATTTCGTCGCAAATCTGCGCCCGAATTGCCGCGTTTTGAAAAGAACCGGCGGCAAATGAACGGGAAGGGAAAATACGATAGGAAGAACCCCTTCGAAGCGCAACGAAAACGTTTGTCGATGCAACGAGCTCGAGCATCGCGATGACGGAAGCACCGTGTTTCGAGAGGAGCAAAAAATGGATCAGCTGAATGCGGAGGATATTTAGAAAGAAGAAGGTTTGAGGACTCCCGAGTGTTTAGCACTTGAAGCAGAAAAAGTTCGTTTTACAACTTCAACCGCAGCGCCGGGGCAATGGTGGAACTCGCTTCTTATCCTAACGGGAATGTAGCGAGAACATAGCGCGGGGGGAGGGGGGCAATCTCGTTTGGAACGCGTGTTTCCTTGATTGCCGCTTTTTAAAACTACCTAAACCGTGAGCACCGAGTGCCCTTAAAAGACGCTGCCCCAAACGAGAGTTTCGCGCAATGAAAATTGCAAAAATTTCTGGGAACGGCGGGTTTCCCCTTTCGCGAAACGGTTCCCTCGGTAAACGGCGAATCGCTTTTTTCCCCCCTGTTTCCAGGGAATTCATTAAACGTTCGGGCGCATCTGTTCTCCACGAACCGTGGAGCTTTAGTCGCGTTCGCTAACCGCGGAACGTCGCGTAATTGTCCAACGACCGGTGTAATGAAACCGTTTTAAGTCGTTTCAATTATGTCCCCATCCCCGCCGCCGTTCGGTCACCGAATTCAATTAAAGGCAGGAATTTTCGCGCTGAAACGGACCGAGATATTTCTCTTGACCGAGGCTGAAGGAATTCCTGGATTTCACGATCTTAAGATCCAGCCGGGACGCGCTCCTCGAGCGTAATTTTTAACGTCTTCTTCGCAAATGATTCCTTTAAGGTCTTCGTCTCAAGCCGGCGGCGCAGTATTGTCCGTTTCAGCTCTGCCGTCTACGCGGACGTTAAAAGGAACGCGAGGACCGTCGTGCAAGACGATATTACTCGGTAAAGCATTAACCACGCGATGAGACCGTTTACGTGGTTGCCGCTCGTGGAATTACTGAATTATTCCTCCGACTTCTTTCTCCGCCGTTTCATCCTACTCACGGCTCGTTATCTTCTTATACGCGATAAACTCGCGTCGCTGAGATTACGAGGAAGCCGGGGAAAAAATATATTCCAAGCATCGCGGCTCTCCGTGCGCCGCTCGCCAGCCCGGCTGAAACTGAATTTTTCATTCCGTCCTACTTCCGCTCGTAATTAGAGACTCCCATCCACTGCGAGTCATTGTTATCGTTCGTTTCGATTCAGCGAGACTGTAGCGCCGCTGGGTCGCGAATGTCTCTTACTTCGACGGGACTCGTGCTTGTGTGCTTCTATTCGAGGGTTTCAATTATATTATTCGCGGCGAACCTTTCGAAGGGATAGAAAGGGATATTCGCGATAAACAGATTTGGTTGACTCGGTATCAAGAACTCTACCCCCCTCTGCCTGAGGAAATCGGGAGAAAAGTTCAATTATCCCTTCTCGAAATCGAGTGCTCTTCCAATGGTCCTTCCGAGAAGATAGGACCCCGTGACCCCGAGGCAGGCGCTTCCTCGATGCAGCTCGGCAAGCCGGAAACTAGGCCGAAGGTGCAACGCGTTCAACCCCTTCTGCGCGCCGCTCTCCCCTCGCGAGCAGTGATTGGCCACTCGCCACTCGTACGGAATAAATCACGAGCGATGAATATTAATGCGAGCCGCCAGTCGATCCGCGGTTGAAGCGGGCGAAATAGGGCGAAAGAAGGGACAAAAGGGGCGGAGGAGCTGATGGAGCTGCGAACGTCCTTTCGTCATTTCATCGACGGAACGATCGTCGGTGAAAGGAAGCATGCGATTTGCAATCGAGCCCTCCACACCCACAGACATTTAACATTTCCAGTCAATAATGATTAAAACCGCGCGAAAAATACACGAGTATATCCTGATGGAAATAGGGGTTTGTAATTAATTTTATATTCAGCGTCTCGAGCACTCTCTGTACCGTGGGGTAAAAAAAATGATGTAATTTCCACGGGGGAATTAGAAATATGTGGTTATTCAAAGGTGCATAGGTTTTCCCTGGGAAAACTCGTCCTCGGAGCACGCGTTAGCTAATTACAACGGCGGGGCTCAACAAGTGTTGAGAATTCCCCTTTGAAAAAGCACGGCTCTCATTCGTTTCCTGGCTTTCCGCGAGAATGTTATGTCCGCAAACGATGCAAATTATACGATTAAGTGTAAAGCGAAATCTCGTTCTTTAATCTCGCCCGCGGCTCGAGGCTCTCCAAAAGTTATTTAAAAAAAGAAATGAAGAAGAAGAGGGCTCGCGAGGAGTAAGTAAATTCGTTTGGGTAAAGGGAAGTGCAGTTCCACCCCGGCGGGAAACGACGTTGTAAAACAGTCCGCGCGCCCGGATTTAGGTAATTTTAATTCGGGCAAAACATTTTTTAATCGGATTAAGATGAATGGGAAATAAGTTCGCCGCGGAGAGCCCGGGTCTCCGCCGCTCGGTGGGACACGCGAAACGAGAATTTATGCTTCCCCGAGAAGTGTTCCAGCATTTTTATAACCTCCCCAGTAGCACCTTCGCGTTTAACGGACGCTGGGAAAAGATTGAATAACAAATCTGAGCTTTCGCCTACTTGCCGAAACGAGAGGAAAAGAGGGAAACGAGCACTCGTCGTACACTGGTTCGTACCTCGAGATCTGCAACAGAAAAGCCCATCCACGTTACTTCCATGCATAAACGAAATGAATCAAAGGCTTTAGCATGCGCAATAATGACTTTAAGCGTGGGGAATCTCCGCGCAATTGTGAATCACCGGATTCCACGCAACTTTTACTCGAAGCTCACTCTAACGATACACGGAGAGAATTACCACCGCAACGAGGTCGAGATAACAGTCAGAGAATTTATTCCGCTTATTCGCGGGCTATTTTGAATTTAACGCGCTTATTGCCCGCGGGAGTCAGCGGAATTGTCGAACAGAAGCTGAACTCCATTCCAGGGGCCTGTTCTCGAGGCGAGCAACGCCCCGAGGAGGCTGCCTCTCCTCATTACTCCGAGAGTAATGTTTCCTCTTGTTTCCGATTCGAGTAATTACGCGGCACGCTTCCTGCCCCCGCAACAAGCGAAATTTCATCGACCAGCGCTTCCATCGTCGAGTACTTCGGAAATGAGTGTGCGATCTGCCTCGAGACGCGGGGGTGTAAGAATCAGCTCTCTGCCAAGAGTGCGAGAAACAGGCGGTGAAGCTCGAAACTCGCGAATATAGCGCCCTGCAGTTCGAATGGTTCAGATAACTGGATATAAACCGTGAAAAGCGCGAGCAAATTCCTTGCATCGCGGGCCTCGCGTTCATTAGCCTCCGCCCCCGCCGAAGCTCGACGAAAATGTCAGAGGTCCGCCGAAATTCTCCTGGTCGGTATCGCGCCTGTTTCAGCCCGGGATGCACGGGCATGCACACACGTATATACTCCGTTATCGTGCGCTTTTCAGCTTCGCCCGGTTCATACAGATACTTTCAGCTATAGCGTGCATCCGCGCGCAAATAGCTTTTAGGAAGTAGCTCGTGGGCGGGCTCTTATCGGCAGCGGCGGGGGCAACAGGGACGTTTTACGCTCGCATGCAAATCCTTTTTCAAAGTAACAAGTAATTAAATTGCCGGCTTTATGGCGCAATATACGAAGGGGAAACTGCCCCGGAAGGATGCAGCGAGAAGAAAACCGCCTATGGTTGGATTTTTTACGAGGGGGACGGGGCTACTGGGGAGCCTGTCGTGAGACCCATCCCCGATGTAAATGCAAGCATGACCGGGGAAGGAAATATAACGATGGAAGTTTAAAAAGTTTGACAAAAGAAGCGAGCGTACGTTTGCGCTTCAGTTGCAATCGTTTTCGTTTGCCAGTCTGATTTGTTCCTTTCACAACGCGAGTCTACTTCTGTATCGCGGGGCCTCGTGCTTTCTACGAGGAGCTCGAGAACTCGTGTGCTAGCTAGGGGAAAAATCGTGTTTTCAGTGGCGGGTTGCATGTGCAGAAGTTAAGAGGAAGAATTTTAGAGCTCAGTACTAATACGCTTTGTACCTACGGAAAATCTTCTCCACTCTCGCGGGAAATTGAGGACTTTGCAGCGAGAGCGGTGCAGCTCTGTCTTTATTAGCTTCGAGTTAATTAGAAAAAAATTGTTTATAAAATTAACACTAAAATGAGAACACTCTTAACTGAAAATATATATTTTCGTAGAATAAGTAGTAGTTATAGAGTTGATAAGTTTTTATTTCTATTTCTGGCGAATTTTTCAAATCTGGAGCTGCCTAAAACAAAAATATTGCACAAAAATTTGCTATAAATCGCTCAGTTGTTATCAAATTTGCATCAAACGTGTACCAAACGATGTGGAATTTTTTACGTATATGACACGTCATAACTCAGAAACTGTCAAAAATGGAAATGCACCCCTCTCGCTAGAAGGTCCTCCATTAAATTCGTGGTTACTGCAAAGCTTTATAAGAACGGTTAATTTACCCTGGAAAGGCCAAACTATCCATGGGCAGGAGGAGAGACGGTAAGATTACACGACGCCTCTCCTGTCTTCTATATCGAGGAGGATGAAAACAAGGACGTGCAACAAATTTATGTCAACGTGACCCTGATGCTCCCCAAAAGAGGAACAGGTATTGCTCCAGCAACAGCCCCGTGAAATAAGAAGCTACGCCAGCGGGATCGACCACCGTTCGAACTCAAATGAACTTGCTGCGGAGCTTCAGAATGCTGAAATTCGACGCGCGTCCCGTGTCTGTCTTATTCCAGCGACACGTCCTCGGGGGAAATTGCGTTCGTCGTAGTTGTGATTCAAGCACAAGGGGGTTGCGGTCCCGCCATCATTGTCTACGGAACGTTTCATTCGCGCGCAAACGCCTGTTTGCGCAACCTGTCGAGGCGAGTAAACCGAAACTGACGTTAGAACGGGAGTGGGTGCTAACGATTGACAATTACTTTCGCTGGAGCGTGGAAGACGTACGCGCCAGTAGCGCCGTTTAACTGGCGCCGCTTGTTCACCCGCTCGCCACGGACGATGAAACCGATCAAGACTGACGAAGTGTCCACTTGATCGACCGCTCGTCGCTAATCGAGTGTCGAGCCACCGTCCTGAAATATAATTTCACCGAGGGGCATACGTCGGCATCTCTTTAAGTCCGGCGTTGCGAAGCTGAGCGGCGAGCTTGCCGCTTCAGCCACCAAGTGGGTGCTACATGAAATATAACGTCGACGGTGCTGGATTCCAGTAATATCTCCCGCGCCGCGGGCAAGATTTGTTGGAGTTAACTCTTTCGGGAACGGCGAAGTCCAGGTTTAAGTTTCTGACACTTGAAAAGGGTCCGCGCTAGGCGGAGCCGCTTGAAGAGAACGATTTTGAACGCTGGTCGAAATCGTGTTGACTGTGGTATAAAAGTGTCGTGCCGAAGGACGGGCATCAAAAAGCTACGCGAATAGACGAATATGTGCAAAAGAAGAGGGAGATAGAAAATACCGAGAGATAAAAAAAAGAAGCTTTCTCGACGCGTCTGTATTCAACGCGTCCATTTTCATCCACCCGATGGGCGAGGCGCGCGGAGTCCTTCGAATTTGCATCTTTATCGAGGGCGAACTCGATAAACTGCGCTGATCCCTGAAAAATTACTACGAACCTCGAGGGCGAGGCTCTCGGTTTCTTTAAACTCGCAGGCTATTCGGTTTCCTGTTAATCGACCGAAGTTCCAGGGATCGGTGGTCAAAATTGAAACATACCACACTCCAGCCGTGTTTGCGTGCTCTGTAGCCGTCGGTCTTGTCGAGGGCGAGGCGTGAAGCTTGCATCGAACCAGGGTGATTCAACCTGTGCATCGCGAGATGCGTGCGTCAAGTGTTCATTGTTTCAATTATCCTCTTCGAGGTCTATCGACATTTGGTTATGGAGAACGAAAGCTACTGCCTCTTCTTTTCGTCTCGAGGTTCTTATCTTGGAAATGGAGAAGCACTAGACCCGCCGAGAACAGCCAAGGAAACCTGTAACTCCTCAACTCCACCGCAAGGAAGCATCACGTCCGCGGCGTAGCTTGCGCGAGACGGATGTCGGCTATATCAGCGTTCGCGCGAAGGGACTTCGTGCAATAATGAGAACAACGTCGATGCCTGAGCGCGGGGTTACACGTGCTCCGGGTCCGGCTGCATTAACTAACAACGTATTTCCCAGGGGAGACGTGAATCCGAGCAGACAGTCCGTCCGGCTCCGGGGAAATATGGAATTGAATTGTTAATGCCGAACAACGCTCCTCTGTGCCCGCTGTTATTCAGGAATGGCAAGCACGATTGACAATGTTTTCCCGTCCTTGTAAGTTAAGTTAATGATCCCGTGAAAAGAGCGACGTCGGGGCTCCCGTCGAGAAAACGACGAGCTCGCGCTCGTTACTTGTAACGACGACATCGATCCATTTTCCATTCCGAGCGCCGAAGGGCGGAAAAACGAAGAACCCTTCGGAATCATTAGCTCCTTTTCCAATCGACGGGGGCGAGATTTAAAGTCGCGGGGATCGAGCAAAGTGGATTCCAGCGTAGCGGATTGTCAGCGGAATACAGGAGAATTAGCGGGGGCAAAGGGGCTACTGGACTTCCTTTCGCGATTCATCCAATCGATTCATTCCAGGCTCCGCCATGAAATTCCACGATGGAATCTCGCGAATTAGTCCTCACCCCGGGCCCGGTCGCTATCGAGATTCGATGCTAATGTATTTGCAGCTGTTATTAGATGGCATGCTGGCTTTCCGCCACGCGATTCAATTAGTGCGAGTTTACTATCGCGCACCTCGCTCCGTTGAAGGAGCATCGTGTCGCTGGGAGGGAAGTAGTAGATTCGCCTATGGTTACGGGTGCAGGACGGATGGATTTCCAAGGATACGTTTGCACCGATGTACATACATACGTAGTAACGTCGCTGTTAATTAGCTCCGTGGTTTGTCGTCTTCCCCTTGGGACGCGGGTCGCGTCTTGACGCGTTCCATCCGACGTTTCGTCCACGAAATATCGCTGCGGAGCTAGAGACGCGTCATCGGGACGTTTGTTCGCCCCCTAATTTGGCTTCCAGCGGATATTCGTTGCTAGCTTCTGGTAGCGAGTCAGATAAGACGATAGGAGAGGGATAGCTTCGGACAACTCCACCGCGCAAGTTCCTCCCACGGAGAAATGGCTGTGGCCAGTCGGTGAACCGTACATCCATTACAAGCTGATATATTGGAAAACAATTATGCCCTAATTGCAGGAGAAGTCACGTTACACGAGGTTCGAACGAAAGAACGCCGTAAGTTCTTCTAATAATTCCCCCAGCAACGCGACCGCGAGATCGTTTCCTGCTGTTTAATGGAAACAAACTTCCGCCGAGGCTGCGAATCGACGCGGGAAAATTGCGAATTTACATTTATACTCGCTGCGCTGTTAAGTCGGCCGTAATTACACCCCATGGAAGAGACAACGAAGAAGTTTGAAGGAAACTACGAGCAGAGGAATCGCTGTGTACCGGGCGAAACTGCGCAACCGAGCCATTTCTGACTTGCAAAGAGAGTATCGAACAGGCGAGGCTGGATACAAAAGCTTCATACGAATGCAAGTTATTCCAGGAATACTCCGCTAGCAATATGGTCTCGCGTTTAAAATAATGGATCGCCGCAATAATTTTGTCCCTCGATTTATTCAAGTTTCCTCGTCACTGTAGCTAACAATCCGATTATATCCGTTCGAGGTAATCTCGCGCTAATCCCCCGGTAGTCGATTTCACGGATCCCGAGAGAGCATCGAGCGCAAAAAGTTCCTTCCAGCAGGTGACCCACGAATATGTAAGCTGGGTCGTTACGCGGTTTCCAGGATCGTCTTTACACGAAACCGGCTCGCCGTTGGGTACTCTTATAATCTACTCTCGTTACCTACTCTCGAGTAGGGTAACGTGTTATTTCCTGCCGGGAGTTCTGCATCGGGGACACAAATCCAGATGACGCGGGGAGGCCAGACGCGTGGGGATGGAAAGTCCGGAGAGGAAAAGAAAGGAACGGGGTGAAATGAGTGGAAAGCGACCGGATTCCGCGCGGATTTCGACCCCACCGTCTAATCCAAACCTGGAATCTCTAATTTAGCCGGATGCTTCCGGCGAGTCGCCGCCACGATAGCCGAGTTCTGGATTCTGACGCGATTCTTTCCGTTCCCGATGCTTTTTACTTCTCCTCGGGCCGGGTGCTCCGCGTAATCAGGATTATTCTCGTAGATTGCGTGATACCCGGTGGAAAGCATCGTCGTATGATCGTTGCTGGTCTACAAAGAGGCTATTCCCAAGTTAATATAAATGTTAACGAAGGGTGGAGGAAATGGAGAGACCGATAATGAACGTAAGAGAGCGCCGATGAGTATTCAGTGACAGAGCGTGCACATCTGCCCGTTCATTGGAAGTCGAAAATAGGCCGAGCGCACCCATAAATTGATTCCCGCTTCATCCAGAACGACACACCACGTCTGATAGTTTTGATTTCTGACTCGACTGCGAGTCGTTCTCATAGGGTGAGAGAAAATCGATGGACAACGATGGTCTATCTTTCTTCCGCGTCTGACACGCGTCACGCCGCGCATCGATCGTGGCCGTTAGAGAAACGAGTGTCAATAATTCTTTATTCGCCAAGGACCACAGAGGAATTCCCGGTCTGGCTGAACACAAGTTCTCCATTTCGCGGATCACCATCGTCGAAGCTTTCCTCAACGATTTATCGCGACGCCGGCAATTAATCTTGGCGCGGTTTTTATATGAAACCGATGCGCATCGACAGAAGGAAAGTTTAACTTCGCCCCGAGCCGCGGTGTTCCGACAAAAGATTGATAAAACCCGCGTCGTTGCCGAGTGTACGCGCGACTCCGCTCGTTTTTCCATAAATCTTTCTTCGAGTCGCCCCGCGCGTAAGCAAGTCCCGATAAAGCGTGATGAATTATCCCCGGCGTCGTTATTTCGCGAGAAGAAACCGGTGTGCAACGGTTGAGCGGAAGAACGAAGGAAACCCCGGGCCCCGTAGCGTTATCGTCCGGGAGAGGAAAAAAATGGAGGAAGAGGAAACGAATTCCGTGGCTCGTAACGCGCATTGTCCCCGAGATGACGAAAAAGATAGCCAATATTCCATCCCGCGGGATCCCTCGTGAAGCTTGGACGTGGCATTGTCGCGAGAAGGACGCGGATAGCCAATAATCCCCCGCTTTCGAGATCCCGCCTCCGCGAGGCGAAAGGAAAAGGCGAGAGAAAGATCCATTTGCTGACTCTTTTATGGGGGGAGAACGGGAAAACCGAGCGCCAATAATCCTTTCGTTTCAGGACACCGCGATTGTGCGACGGTAACCTCGTTGCACCTGCAATATTGTGCCGCGTCTCGATTCCCGAATCGATGCTGTCCGCGACTGATAACACGCTCGGGGAAACAAAGTCCACGGGGCGACGATCGCTTTCGGCTCCATATCCCCTTCTCTACTTCCAGCCGGATAGAATATGCAAACGCGTGGCAAATGGACGGGAAAAGAGAACGTCGGAATCCCCGCGAACAATGGAATTTTCCCGGGGCTGATTTAGGAGGCTGAGAGGATCCCCAGCTTTTAAGATTTTAAGATTCTTACAGTGTAATTTCCACTCTGTGTATTACTCCAACCAATAAGTATATTTTTTCTTCGTACTTGTACGAAATAATAGTCCTTTTCCCTTGCAGAGAGTGTGCCGTTACGTCGATCCCTCTTCCGTCCAAACGATCCCATTAAAAGTTGAAGGCAGAAAAATTTCTTGCAGAGGGAGCCTGCTCCCGCCAACCCCCTGTTAAAGAATCGAGCTTCGGTGACACTTGCAGGAAATACGACTTAAAGGCAGCCATCTGCAAGGATATCGAGAATCGCGAGGGAAAGCGCTTCGACGAAGCGTGTATTGCACTTTTATTGGGTCATTTGTTTCGCGGTCGAAGGAAATGGGAAATAAGAGGGCGGCGGAACGGCGAGGCGTGTGCGTGAACCGCGATATATTGACTCGCACAGAAGTTTTCCTGTTTTCCCGGGCGTAATTTGCATGTTCAACGTTTTAGCGACGGGCGGGACTTGAAAACAGGATGCCGGGAGGTCAGAGGGTGCACGATCTCGCAGGAGACAGGAACGAACTGGAGCATCGACCGTTCGCCGGCGGAGAAAGAGCAGATACTCCCTAGAGCGTGCCGCGGGGGAACACTTTGTCCCAGTCGACAAAACAACGACGAAGGGGCACCAAATAAAATCAATCCTCCGCCCATCGAAATCGCGTTTCTTTTCTAGCCGGGAGGAAGAATCGAGTAACAATAACGCTGGAATAATTCTCAGGCCGTGCTTCACGGCGAGGGTCTTGCACCTAACGATCCATTCGAGGATCTTCGAGTAGAAGGGAGACCGTGCAACGAGCGCGAGAGAACTATTGACTTTCACGGTGGTTCCCCCTATTTTTTCCACGCCCTTCTCCAGCACCCTCGTGAAATTTACGTACGCCGCGAGAATATACCTCTCCTGGGAACGGAAGAGGTCTGGCGGAAAACTGAAGCCCGAAGGGAAGGAGAGCTAATCTTATTTCGAGGCAAGCACCCGTTCGAATACGTCGTTTAAGGGCATTCCTCATTCCTCGGCCCTCAGATACGCGCGTGACGGGAAACGGGTAGGTACGTTCGATTTACGGTCGGCGGTGGATCGAGGACAGCTTCTCCGCGTCGCCGTGTTGCGGTGGAAAGTCTATTTTGAATAAAAGATGATAAGCCCGATAGTGGCTTACGGCTGACTTCGAAAACACCCACTCTCTTGACGCCTGAATTTATTCATACGGATGTTCCTCGCCGGGGCTCATTTAAATGCGACTGTTCACTGGGAACACGGATACGGTTTTTCAATATTCCGAGGGAGATGCATCTCGGGGATGGATGAAGTACCTCGGGAAATGGTATGCAATTAGATATTATCGAGAATTCAGCACAGCAGGGGCGCTGTTTTTCGATATTGCACGCGGAGTGGCGTGTGCTTAACAGGTAGCGAGAAGTTTTCGTCTCTTGTGATGATTAATATTACCCAAAGTTCAGCAGGAAACACCGGGGGATGGGGAGACAGAGAGGGCGCGTTAAGTTAGCTAACTACGTTCGAACAGGGTAGATCATCCAAGAGTTCGTGTGTTCTTCGCGCAGGGTGAACGTAGCGTGCTCATGACTCGCGTGATTAAGCAAAGAGAACTTTGTGGTAAATGCGTGGAACTTATTTAGAATCGAGATTCCCAGCTCGACGAATCGTATTAGAGGGAAAGAAGGGGAACGCGAGGCTGGAAGTTATGAAAATTTCATAAGCGACGCTGATAGTCGAAGGAACGGCTTGTCTGACATCCTACGAGCATCTTCTACTTTTCAGTTCACTCGCCTCGCTGCGCGTTTGACTACGTGTCTGACTATGCGCCGACCTATACCACTGCTTCCCCTAACTCCTTGCCCACGCAGCTGTCTGGCACGATATCGGTCTTTCTCTACTTTCGCGCGCGCGTCTGCCCACTCACAGGCATAATCTACTTATTCAACTGAAAGCTACGCCTCTGCTACTGTCTGATCTCGTACAGCCTTTCATTTTCATACTTCTCATTGCCTTCAGACTTTGCAACTTCCACTCTCTTTTTCTGAAACCGAACGAACTTCCATCACCAGAATGTGGGTACCCCGAACTAACTTACTCACATGCAAAGGATGAACTCTACTTCCTACAGCATCGTTTTTGAAGACATCGCTCCCAGCGCTCAATTTCCTAATTATACGAAAGCTGCCCGAGAACTTTCCGGACCTAAAAGGGGGCTGCAGTTTCGATCAAAAACTTTACTGCAGACTGCCGCTAATAAACTGTCGAGGCCCCGCTGAGAGCAAGAACTTCTCGGGGAGTAAAAGACTCTCGAAAGAGAAAGGATCGCGTCGACTAGGAGCTCTCGCGACAAAGTAGCAAACAAAGGGAATGCTTCCCTTCTCCCTAGGATGCTGGATGAATTAGGGAAAAGGATCGCGCAGCGAGGCAGTGATTTATAACGATTAACTAGATCGAAACTTTCCCTGGATGTACTTTGCTCGCAGGGAAAACCGTGGAAAGAGTTCTGTGAATAAAGAAACGAACCTCGTCATTCATGAACACTGATCAATCGCGTAATCAAAACACCGTGCGCCTTGAATGCTGAGCGCCAAGAACACGTTTATTCATAAGTGACCCAGGTGGGATTAAGAATTCCGCAGGCGTAATTTGCCCGGGGCAAGAAAGAGCGTGCTAATTCTTCGAAGCGGAAGAGCGCGAAGAAAATAGTCGCGGGAAACGAGAGGACCCCGCGGGGACGGAAATCGAGGAACAAAGGGATGAATTTTCATTCGTGCCGGTGTCTGAAGCGAAACGAAGGTGCTCGAGATTACAATTTGTAATCAGCGACAATTTGCACCGGCGACTTGACCGACTTTTCCCGTGTCCCATGGATTATCGATCCGTCTATTTATAAGCATTTCCCCTAATTCAGATCGTATCGACGCCCTCGCGAGCTCCTTACGAAAATCAGCTTTATCGTGAAGAAAAAAATTTCATACAAACATCGCAGAGAACTATGCACCCCACACAGAAGTGCGATCGCGGCTGGAAAGTCAGCCGAACAGCTTCCACGAGGTCCGGGAAGTTCGCTCAAGTCTGCGCGGTGTCGCGATAAAATTACCCACCGCCGGCCCCGCAAATTAATGCAATTTACTGGGACACTGAGAGGGTTTAAAGTCGACCGGGCGTCGCGTCACGGTTAAACGCGAACAGTCGTTATAATCTCGTTCCGCCTCGGCCGACTTACGGACAATGCAGTAGCGCGCGTGTTCACCCGCTCGAAGACGCTCGGAAGAATCTCTGCCTCGTCTTCGGGGCGTATGCAAACCACGTACCCTGGCAGTACACTAGCGTTTTATTCCCCGCCGAAAACGAGGAGGAAAGAAAGGCTGAAGGATCGCGCGGGTGAACGCCACTTCTCCGTGATACGGTCGCCAGCTCGTAAACCGAGGATCTTTTTAGGTTCTCCAGACAGGCACGGACGTTAAACCGGCTTGCAATGCCGCGGTTAGAGGCTCGTTCTAATTCGATCCATAATTCATACCGATTCCAACGGTCGCCCGGCCGGTTACGGGCCGTAAATTAGGGCCGCGGTCTATGAAGCTGACGTTAAGATACTCAGGGCTGCAAGCTCGAGGAAAGAAGGGTAGTTTGGCGACGGGGGATTCGCCGGACATTCGCCGCGCGGCGGCTCGTAAAATGGAGCCTTAAGGACGTCGCGATAAAACAGCCTGGAGGAGCTAGCGAACGGATGGGGCATGGATCAAAGTGCTCGTTCGCGAGCTGCGAAATTGGCCACGTCCTTGATCATCCCGTTGTCACGTCCGCGATATCTTATTGGCCGATATCTTGGCAAATCCGCCGGACGAGGCTGCCCCAATCGCAAAGGAGGCGTAAAATTCTTTGGGAGCGGGCGAGGGTGCAGGTGTAAACTTTAATGTTACGACTCAGCTTCGCAGTGGAAGCTGCCTGAACTGACTCGCGGAGTTTCAAGCAGGGCTGTTGTCTATTTCTCATGTTCACGGAAGCTCGTAAAATATAGAGAGATAAGTCCCTTGGTAGAAAATAAGTCACCTATTTGGGGAAGATCAGCAGAGAAGAGGGTTCCATAAAATTATTTGCATAAGTAAAGTGCGTCCAACTCGATTCTAAGAAGAACGAGGGAAAATGAACGATGTCGACCTTGTTTCGGGGGAAACGATCGTTCTCGAATGCGCAAGTTGTAGGAGCAGGAGGAGCAAGGCGCGCGAGGTAAATCAACATCCAGACAATCTAAAAAGTAAGTAAATACGCTCGGAGATTTGTAAATAGCTCGCTTCTGTACACAATGCAGTCTCTACGGCAGCTCTTCGCTCATCATTTCCGGGGATACACGCGTTCAGAGACGAGCAGCAATAAGGACGCGTAAATACCGAGCGGAATTCCCGCAATTTTCTACGCGAGTGACCCGCAAGCACCTTGCGGACGTCTGCTCTCGAAGCGAGAATTCACTGGGGAGGTCATAATCATTCCGAGAAATTGAACGTAAACGAAAATCCAAATGACCGAGACTGCGCCGCGCAGTTCATTTAATTCCTGCACTTTTATCTGTCGCTTTAAGACGGGATCGAATAAACCCGAGAGAGGCGATGAAACTTTTCGGTGGCTTAATGCCTCTCCTCCAACTTGTAAGTCTCGCCCCTCTGGGAAAAATGGAGATTAGTTAATCCACCGAAGGGGTGCGTAAATACCTCGTCAAACCTCGAGCGTGCGCGAGGTTCCTCGGAAGCGGCGGTTTACCTGCGGAAGGAATTTCCCTAGGTACTCGGAAAATTCAAGGAAGATACAACACATGCTCTCAAGAATGCATCTTAAAGATCGACCCCGTGCCCTGCCACGGTCTCTTAGGAGCTATCCCTTTCACTCGCGGCGAACTAGGTCAGTAGCCCAAGCCCTCCACAATTCAAAACAGACTTCGATGACTCGTGAAACAAGGAGCACCGATCAAAGAGAACCACGGGGAAATGACGGAGAAAGGGAAGATCCTCGCCCCTCGGAATATGTCGATGGGAAGAGAATAAAAATGAATGAAGAATGTGGTAGAATAGAGGGCGCGTCGACAGTCGATATCCACGGAACAAGAGACGATTTCCGGCGATTCATGCAAAGGTTTACAAACTGCCCGCGCCCCCGGAGGGGGCACATATACGCCTGCCTACCGCTGGATGCGAGTCGCGGAGTCGAGCAACGGCCGCTTTCTCTTGGGGTAGGTCGCCGTGAAAGGGGCCGTTGAAATTTCCAGTTCTATAGTCGGCAAACTCGAGCACCAAAAGCCGCCTGCAGGTATATTTCCCGGCAGTGTGTCCAGCCCTAGTATGCTTTCTGCATAATGAGAGGCGCGGGGCCAGGGGCCAAGGGGCCGCCACGGCGGGGAAGAGAATTGGAATCCCAGCACTGAGCTCGAACCGGAAGCAGCCCCCTCTAATCAATGAGAGGCGCGTAATAGGCGCTTCAAGAAACTTTCCCGTATGAAGCCCACTCGTTCTTCGTAGACAAAGCTCCCGCGCTGGACGTACGCTGGTGAATAGCGCGAGGCGAGCCACGTGAGGGGATGAAACATATCCATATTTTCATAACAACGCGCAGTTTGAAAAAAAAATGGGAACCCCGATAAAACACGACGAAGCGCGATCAGATAGCGCGGCTTTCACGAGCGCGCTGCGCTGTTTCGCCACGATTTTTCATGAATTATCGCGCAATGCGAGCGTAACTCAATGCTGCGACAGCAACTCCGCCGATAAATAAAGCCCGCGAATTTGACAGTTGCTATTCGCTGCGAGCTGTCCCCAGTTCTCGGTCTCCCGGAAATCCCTGAACGAACGCGCGCGAACAAAGTTGCGCGGATGCGAACTTACGTTCTCCCCAACACTTGGACATATCCGACGGTGGCTGTGTTTCAGGGAACAAAGCGACCGTTTCCTATCATACGCGCGGCAATCACGGTCTCCAGAAATTCCACGTGAGATTACACGCAAAGCGTGGACAATTAACCGCAGCCCGTATAAATAGCCCTGTCAAACGTCGAGGTCGATCGACCCAGAAACGCCAGAAAGGTAATTGAGAGGGCTCTAGGCTGCCACTGGGCGAATAATAGATCGCCCAGCTCGATCCTTTGCGGTCGAAAACGGACGGAGCGTTGTTTGATCTTTCGCGTTGCTCCGATAGACGCGACATTTGCATTTCCATTACGATACTGGTAATTTCCATTACCTGCAGATTGACGGGAATTAGCGGGCGGCCGCTCGCTCACCTCGCGGTATTTCTAGCGTGCCCTTCTTCAATCGTCATCAAGCGTAACCAGCGGAACGAACTTTTGGACGTAGGGAAATTGGCGACTAACAGTTCTAACGACCTCTGTTGTAACCCTGACTTATCCACTTTTCTCTGCACGCGAAACCAGGCCAAACGACATTAAGCTGTCGCGAGAACAGCGATAAAGATCGAGTAGCTGCTCCGGCGTCTGTATTTCAAGTTTCTCCACCGACCCCAACCCCCACGAGCCCGTATTATTGCGCGTCCAACTTTCGGAACGGTGAATGCTCGTCCACGTTCTCGAGGAAAGTATTTCGAACGGCCGTTTGTCTCGGAATATTGTCTTCCGCCTCGGCTGAAATCCCGTGCAGAAGCCTTAGCCTGGTCCAGAAGGGTTCGAAGCGGACGCTTTGGGAAACGCGCTCGCCCCACGGTGCAGTTTGTTTTCGCGACGGCCGCAATATTGCGGCGAGCAAACAATGCCAGAAGCTGCGCGAGGCTTTGCCGTTTTAGGCAAAACCCGCTGCATGCTTGCTGGGGATATTTAAGACGACCGACTTGGGAGTTGAATCGTCTCCACTGGAATTCAGCTAGTAGACAAAAAGGACCGAGATTTTGGTTAAGTTTATCGAGTCGGGCAGTCGAAACGGGCATTGCTGTTTGTCCTCTCGAAAGCAGTAATTTACATAAACTCCACGACGAGAAGAAGGCCAGGTCATAGATACAGAGAGGACCATGAGCCAATTAAAATCATTAGCTTAACTTAACCGCTCGTTCGTCGGTTTATCGGCTGGCTCGCGGGTCTCAGAGAGGACAGAGAATGTGCAAACTTCGTCAATGTTGCATTGAGCTTTCAGTTCAATTGCCTGTTCAGGCGAAACTCGCGCGAAAACGAGACGCCACCCCTGTTATCTGAACTTTCAGGGCAGCGGAGTTGCTCGAGACAAAGCTGCCGCTCGACTAACGCGCGAGACTCGACACCGGAGCGCCTTTAAATTTCAATCTTTGACATTTCGAGAGCAGCAAACTTCTCCAGGAGTCTCGCTGAATTTTCCGTTTGAACGTGAACGCATTTACATCGGAGCAGGGCCGACAGGTGGGATTAGATGCTCCAGTCCGTCAATTTCGAACGTGTCCACGTGTTTCTTTGTACAGGCACGTCGCCCGACGGTCCTCGAGGATGCAATTAAAACGTCAGCAGGCCGGCTTAGCTGCTCTGGCACGGACTGCCGGTTTGTGTCTTTAAGTCGCCGCGGTATCCGGATTTGCGCTGCCGTCGGGCAGGGAAAAGAAAATACCGCAGTCTCTAAAGAAGCTTTTCGTCCCGGGTTCTACCAGCTGACTGGTAAAATCGCTCTCTGATGTATTTCTGAGTAGAACCAGAGCGGCGAAGTGCATCGAAATTCCTCGCGTAAAGTTGAGGAGCCGATTGAGCGAATCTTCTTGCCGCAACTGAATTTTCCGCTCCTCCCGGAAAATTCCGATTGAAACTGTTTATTCCGTGTTTACAGTGTCGGCGGCGTCGAACAAGATGCAGCCTCTCTAAAGTGCACCGCGAGGGAATCGGGAAAAATTCCAATTGGATTTATTTACTCGGCCCTGCGAGAGTCAACGATATCGGCGATGATAGAGATTTTGTAAACTGCACCGCGAGGAAAGTCGTCGTAGGAAAAGTCGCAATTCTTCTATCGGCGGATTCGACGAAAAGTTCACGTTGCACCGTCGCGAAGAAAACACGGGAATTCCGATAGACATTTTTTCGCCGCTCCTTTCAGAGCTCGCGACGCGGAAATAAAATATCGTAGACGTAGTAGTAAGTAGAGGATCAAAGGATACAATTTCTGATACCGTGAGCGGAACCGACGCTGGCGAAGTTGCAATCTCTTTGGCGAGAGATACAATGAACGGTTCAGGTTGCAACAGGGCAAATCTTTTGCTGGATCCTTTCGAGAGAAAGAAGGCCCAAAAACACAAATTTTTGACAAGCATAAAAGATAGTGGTGGTGCTTCTCTGAATAGGCGCAATAAGAGTAATAACTGATCGAAGATGGACGAGAACTCTCAGGACTGTCAAAAGAAACATGCGAGCTGTCCAAAAGACTCGACACTTCCTACGCGCGGTTTGCAATTTCAATGGAGTTCCAAGGTACTTACTTTCAATATACGCACGTGTAATTTCCCTGCAATTTCGAGACGGTATCAGCGGCGGTACCTGGCTGCCACGATACGCCCCATTGTAATTTGATGTAGGTCAATAGGGGGTCCGCCTGGAAATTTGAAACTACGAGTAGCGGCCGCGCGCTCGTATTGACCTTAATCAACTTCGGGCGGGATTAACGGCTTGGATTACCGTAATTTTGGTTAACGGGCAAAATGTTCCGAATTCTATTAACGTTCCCCATCAAGCCCCCGACTGATCGTAATCGCCCTACCACCGTATTTCCTCAACAAAGTGCTACAAATTGGCACCCCATTTCTAAACACATGGCCTTCATTAACTCACAATCGAACGGTCGATAATATAAAACACAATGAATTCTAAATTGCCATGCGATGGGGCTAGGTTGCGAAGGCAAAGTGTATCGCGGGGTCTTCAGTTTTCCTACCCTCGACCGCAAATTCTGGGCTCGGTTTCGCGGTGGCGCGAGTCGGGGAGGGCTCCCCAAAGGGAAAGAAGGTTGAATTAGAAGAGGTGTGCCGGGAGTTTTTCCATAAAGGGCGAGGGAGGGACGTCTGAGTGCGCGGTACTTAATCGCCATTGTGAGATTCCTCGAGTGCGCTTCAGCATGAAGACCCCTCTCTATCTAAGGGTGAAAGATACCCATCCTCGGATTCTGGACATTCTGCGACCCTTTGTGATCCGGTGACTTTTCTTCGAGGGCCAGCGAACGCAGCGCAAAGGAACATTAATGCCACTGGGGGGAAAGAGTCGATTGTTTCGCAAAGTATCCTGCCACGGAGTATTTGCGAGCCCGAAGTAAAACGATTTCGCGAGACAATCTCTCTCTAAAAACTGCACGTCCTCTGGAATCAAAGGAATATTTTTACCTTCGATTAATTCTGATTTCGAAGGCGAGGTTAGAGCCCGGAAGGAGGGAATTTTCGATCAGAAACAGACTCGGTCACTTTCAGGCGGAAGAAACTTATATCTGGTCCCGCTGCTCTCAAAGATTCCACCCTCCTCCACTTGATTTTTCGAGGGCGCGCAGTTGAAAAGGGGTAGGCAGGGAATTGCAGCCACTTGGCCCGACGCTTTCAAACGCTCTGGAACACGTTCAACTTTGTGCATGAGGAATGACCGAGCAGCGGCGAAATGTAATTTTTCTTGGATTCTCCGTACGGAGTTCCGAACGCCACACGAGCTCGCGTGTCCCTCGCAGCTCCATAAATTTTTACTTTTCCACTCCGGCGCTCCGGAGGAATTATCTTCAGGCCGATTCAATCGCGGAAGCATGCAACGCGGCGGGCACGCATGCAAAATGCATAAGTCCAATTGACTTTTATCCAAACCCGCGGATTTATGATCGTAACCGAATAAGAGCCGAGCGGGGGGAGATCGCCGCGGCTTCCGCGAATAATTCTCCCCCTTTTCATTTTCTCTTGGCACGAAAAAATAGAGGAAAGGGAGGTAAGACAAAAGAGAGGTGCGCGGAATGAACGGGCGAAGGGTGGGTGGCGGACTTTACACGGTCGTTCTCCACGTTTCCTCGAGCGGAATAAAAAAGTTTGCGAAAAAAAAGAAGTTGGGAAGTATTCACGAAGGTGGTGTCCTACTGATTTCCCCGGGGCTGTAATCCCTTTCACCTCGGCCGTGCCCGCCGTTCCTGGTCCGTTTGTGATTCAACGACGATCGAAATTATGATCCGCGCCCGTGATCCCGATGGGAAACGTAATTAACGGCCGATGGAAGAGCACGCCACTTTCCACCCGGCAAAGGAAAGCAGACGGACGAAAGTTCAGCTTCTCCAAGGGTCGACCGCGATCCTCGAAGAGTTGGCCGACGAACTGCTTCGCCCCCGGCCCGAATTTTCCTTCGTAATTCAATTAATCCGCCCGACCCTCGAGATAAGAAGCTATCCGCAGCTTCCTCGCGGCTTTTCATCCCCATCCAGCCTAATGCATCGCGGCCGAACAGTTAAACTCGCGCGTTCATTAATAAGCGCCCCGATAAAGCTTCCAGCATTGCCTAATGGACTACTAAAGACCATTTCTTCCAAGCATTTTTAACAATACCTCCCAGCATGCCTCGGCGAAAGACTCGATACGATTACAGCCCATTGTTTGCCGAAGCATTTCAAAGGGCTCCAATCATTTCCAGGGAAACTCGATAAATAACTCTCGTGAAACGTCTCCCGTTCAAATTACCTTCTCAACGACAATGGTTCGTTGGAGGAGCTACGTCCCATCAATGATACAGCATTCGAATCCTTGGGAAAGAGGCGGCGAGGTCCAAACCAAGAAGCAGAGACGCTATAAACAATGAATGCGGGCAAAGAGCCACCCCATTATTTTCAGGTGATCGATCTTCTTTCACGGAGTTTCGAGCTAACCGATAAGGGCCTGCGCGCCAGACATCACAGATTTTCGAGGATTCGATTGGATGCGCCCGAAGGAGAGGCTTTCGATCCTCTATGTTCCTGGCGAGAAATCTCCTCCAGCCTCTCCCAGCGACTTATCTCCCTACCCTTCCGTTGCACGAAGCGAACAGGCGCGACACAACGTACCCGCCGATACGGAGGCAGTTTCAACGCGTGTTTGAATCATTTCACCTCGAATCTCCTGGCGTTACGACAGTCAAAGAGGTACCATAATCCTGAGAAAGCTCTCTCGAAAATTGATCGCAATTTCTGCAGGAAATACGGAGTTAAAGCGTTCCTGTTGCAGCACGAACTTCCTCTCGTTAGTGTTTCTTCAAGCCGATCAAACGATATCGATTTGCCCGCCTCAGCAGGTTGCTCGCAGCGGGGCGATTGGAAATCTGTACGAGTTGACGCGCGATGTATCGTGGCCCGTCACCGTGCGGCGATTCCTTTCTCTCGAGGCAACGGAAATTCCGTATCGAGAACGGGGAACGTCATGTTACGTGCATCCGGCGTTCGACGTGCGGTTTCTCGGCTACAAAAGCCGACACGCTATAAAGTCTTGGGTAATAGATCGACACGTTCCAAGCATCGCGTCACCAACGTCGGGACGCCGTTACGTACGACGTTCGTTTCCTCCGCGAACGAGGTCGCGGACTTCAACAACGTCTGATCATTTCAGGTAACGGTGTCGGTGAGTTCGAGGCAATCGATTGCCGCTGAACATCCCAGAAGCTTGGAAGACGAGAGAGAATTCTCCGGACGAGAGGGCAAACTTGAATAAAGCTCGAATTTAGTAGCCTTACGCGCGCTGCTTTTCAGCCTTAATGCGGGAAGCAATTACTCCACGTTAAAACCAAGACGGAAGACAAAGCGCGGCCATAAAAGGCGGAAATAAAAAGCACCGCCTCGGAGGAAGAGCGCGACGATAGGCCGCGAGGGAGCTGTTTGAAACAGGAAGCTCCCGATCCGCCCTAAGCGCGCGAATGATTATTCAACCAGGTACGAGAACTCTCCCCGTCGCGGCAAAAGGAACAACATAGTCGAAACCTGGTACAATGGAAACGTTAAGAGGGAGCCGAGGGATATTAAAAGCCAGTTGGTCGCGAATAAATTCTTTACAATTAAGCGGTCGGCCTGGCGTGGTCTGGACCAGCCAGGGGCGAGAGTCAGGAGCGAGAGTGCGTTAATTAATCATAAAGGTGCGGAGGATGGGGTAGGGTAGCACGGTCCGAGAGAAAAACCAGCGGAAAAGCGCGGTTTGTTCAATTCGCCTGGCGAGTATTTACGAAAGACAATAAAGGGGGTGGAGTGAAATCGTCGCGCCACAAGTGTCTTTCTTCGAGGACCGTTGTACCCGAGGATTAGGTTTCGACCCGGGGACTTAGCGAGCGAAGAATAAGACCTGGATGAAGTGGAGGCGGAGAAGAGAACGCCTGTCTGTGCTCGAGAATAATGACAAAGGAAGCGGGGAACAGAAAAAGAGATCTCTACACGTTGTTACTCTTTCTATTTTCTTGTCGCGCATTGGCTTTATCGAAGGCGACCTTGTTTGAGGAATGAAACTCGTGGGAATGGGGAATTGTAATACAAACTTGTGCTTTCGAATAGCTAAATTTGGCAGAGCCTAGATCAAGCATAGTCCCTAGATGTGATGGAGGAGAGACATGGACTTAACTCGGGCCTACAGCCTCGGCTTAACGTAGCTTCTAGTCGACACGAACCAGCTAACGGCTTGAGAGGCTGTATTTTTACGTAATATAGGGAAGGGCGTGATGGTAATGGATTCTATAATGAAAAATAATAGCAGAAAGGTGCAGGGAAATTCCCAAGCGCTTTAGAACCTCGAGGATATCTAACGATTAAATAGCTGACCGAGATAATTAAGATTCATAGTACGATCCGTGCAATTAAAAGATAAGGAGCCGGATTCAGGTGAAACCTAACGATATAAAGGAGCAGAGATAAGGAATATTTCTTCGCGGTCTGGATCTGGAGAAACGAAACGGGAACGTGGGCGAATAGAAAAGTGATGGAACAATTGAAGCAATTTTTGTTACAGCCTGCGTTTTACAATAACGAAAGTTTGCGGACTCCACAAAGTTGCGCGGAAACGGTGAGAATTCAAGCGCTAGGAAAAGTACATAAGGCTGGGAATGAAAGTTAAATTCAAGGGGGAAAAACTGATTAAAATTTTCTACCCAACACTTGCGAAAGTAAATAAAAGGAAAGGTAAGTAATATTGCTACTTCTTCTGATACTATCAATTGGAAATGTTCTTTGATTCGATCCTGAAACTATTTTCATTAATTTCTACAAATGAATTCGCTTTTACGATTCGGAATCCGATGTAATCCGAATGTTAAACGTAACGATCGTAGTAAATACGAAATGTAATTTTCCTTCGACGTACGCCGTGATCAAACGTTTGAAAAAGTTGAGTTCATTATTTGAACAGCGTGTGTCGGCCGTCAGTTGGAAATATCGTAAAACTATGTGAAAGTAGAATAGGAAATTAAACTAGAAAGCGCGAACGCCAACGAAAACAGATCAAACAGTTTCTGAATTTAAAAAATAGATACGCGAAAGGGAAAGAATAATCAGAGGGCAGAGCAAAAGGGAAATATGAAATGGTTAAACTCGATTCGATGGCTCCGTGAATATAGCTGTCAACCAATACTGTCTCGCGCTCGTGTAAAAGGCGAGCAAACGAAGAGATCACGAGTATACCTTGCGAGTTACGCAAAATCCAATCGAATATTCAGCGAGGAGAATCCATATTCCAGTGGGCCGTGGAAAGGAAAATATTCGGGATCCCTTGTCGTCGTGAGAAATAAAGCTGACGCGAGAGGATGCGCGCGGTAAAGGCAAAGAAACGAAGGTGTCGAGATCGGCAATTTTCGGATTAACATTCTCCTCGTTATTCTAGACGAGAAGTCGAGACGACAAAAGGAAAAGGGAAGAGAAACCCGCGACCCGAGAAAAAGTACCGGGGAACTTTGTGAAGCGGTTAGATCGTGGGAAGCGGAGTTTCAAAAGGTTAATTTAATTCTACGTTCGAGAACTACGAAACACGCCGTTTCTTTTTCACCTCCGCTTTAGAACTACCGTAATTGTACCAAGGCGCGGATATTAAAAAGTAGCCCAACAAGATCTCCAGTAAATCCTTCAATAAACTGTCAATTTAATCGACTTAGAGTTTAGGGCAAAAATAATTAGAAAGTCTAGGGAAGCACCTAGCAGATAGCTCGCGCGTGGAATCGCGAAACAGTCTCCAACTGGATCGAACCGGAATTCCTGAGCGAGAAGTTAAGTAAGAAAATCGTGGTACTTAGCAATCGAGTGTTCGCGGGACGGGATTAAAATTCACTCGGCGAGTGACGCGGGGGTGGACGAAGAAGAGGAGAGAACGGGGCGAAGAAAAAAAAACTTCTGGCACCAAAGCGTGCAAGAAGGAAAAGGAAAGGACGATGGAGTGACAAGGTAGACCGAAGAATGTCCCGTGTGTTGGACGGCCTCTCGTTTCGCAGACGAGTCACGTATTCGCCTGGGGATATTTATTATCCCGTTTAAAAATTTGCATCGAAAAATCGGGGGTTGACTTATTGCGGCGATGTTGCTACTTCCGCTCCGAGGAGAAGGCGGAGAAGAAGTCGGGCCGAACTTTATTCTCTCCCGATAGTTGCAGTGCGAGATCGAACCCCGCCCGTCCCACTTTGTATTCAATTTTCGATTGAAAACGCAGTCAATCTGCGGCGGTCCAGGCGACCGTAAAATTATAGTTACGACCCGATCGAGTCGTATAAATTCTGGTCACGATCCGATGCCGGCCACCGATTCGCCGCGAAGACACTTGCCGCGTTCTCTGTCTACGCTCCGCGACAAGAAACGTCGGGACCGAGAGAAAGAAGATGGGGTAACAGTTGAAGCGCTTCCTGATTGCGTGATAAATTCACACTTACGTACGCCAGCGGGCACGATAAGGCTACAGTTGCGCTCGCGAATTCCGTTTCATCCGGTTAATGCACTTTGCCGGAGTTCGGTCGGTCGAAGTTACGGGAGGGACGATCCAAGTGGTTGTATCGCGGCCAGGAAACACCACCGCGTACGTATCTCTATATTAATACGAGACACGATGGCGGGGAAACTTTATGCATCTTCCAGGGCCACCGTACGTGCACACGCCGCAGAATCTCGCCCGCGAGAAACGAGTTGATAAGGACGGAGTATCTCGTTGCGGTGGTCTCTGGCGCGGCCGAATTTCCGGCGTAAAAACGGGAAAGTTTCGCGCGGACGATGAAATATCGGTGGAGCGCAATTTTCATCAAAACGATCGGAGCTATGGCGCTCGATAGATCTTGCGATTCCCTCGCCCGAGCGGTGTTTCATAGCGGATCGATTATAAAATTCAGAGCGCCGATCGAAGGGAAATCCATCGTCGGAGCGAAGGTAACGTTCCTGGGGAGCGACAAGATCGATGGGAGCGGATTCATAAGCGGTGTTATTGTAATTAACAGGACGCCAGGCAGCGAGCGATAGAAGCATCGAGCGCGGTAATTAATTTTCGTAGCTGCTATCGGTATATTTCACGCGTGTCCCGTCGATCCAGCCCCGGGATTTAATGTACAAATAGTGCTTCGACGATGAATAAGTTGCGTCGTTAACGCTTCCGCGGACCTCGCCAAAGCATTCCCCCTAATTTCAGTCTCGAGGATTCGCCAGGCTTCCCCGTAAACTTCCACGTCCCTTCTGCCGTTCAATTAAAACGAAGTGATCGTGAGTTTGAAACATACTAGGAAGTTATTGATTCCCAGGCGAAGAGAAATTATTTTGACTTCCCTGCTCGGACGAGGCCAGGCTTCGAGATAGCCGTTTCCCAATGAGCACGCGAGGAGATCGATAAAAGCGGTTGTTGGGAACGGCCAAGACCGGCGGGTAAACCGATTGAGACTAATCAATTGGGCGGAAGTGGTTCTAATGTAAACCTGACCGTTGGCTCCTGGACAAACACGAGATATTCCGAGTGTCCGGCAGCAGAGGACCTGTCATTTGTCCTTGGTCGATCGATTGCCTCGTGGAACCACCGAGCCCGGCTCGATTGGCCCCAGTAAAACTCCCAAACCTCCCTCGAAACCCTCCTCGCCCCTATCCTTGAATTATGAAGCCTGAATTCTAAATGTTAATTTACTACTATCTTTAAAGTTTATCATTCATAAAGATCCCTCGATTCTAAATTTTTTAACTCACAGACACCGAATGTTTCTCGAGCAACTTTATCTCACTCTCTCAGGCTCCCCACGGTGCCCGAAGGAAATAACTCGGGCTTTTTCCACTACCTTGAGCACTCGTTTCCTCGTGGTTCCTTCTCGCCAACAATTTTCGACGAATTAAAGCCCCGACGAAAGTTTTAATCGCCAACACGAGTTTCCTTTGCGCGAAACACCTCGTCTCTCTCACGGGCCAATTAAATTTCGCTGCCCCTTTCCGGTACAATGGAAAAAGTCCTGCTCGTCGTGTTTGCTTTCTCAACATTGCTAGGCAGCGTTTACAATGAGAAGCTATTTACTTTGCATCCATTCTCGACACAAAAGGCGATCTACCCATCGAAACGAATCGTGCATAGAGAGAAAAAAAATTGCAAACATATTTGATATAAAGTTTCCTCTCCCATAGCTGCCATTTCGCTACTATATCTTCCATTCCGTGACTATATTCCATGGCTTCAGACTCACTTCGCATCCCAGAAGATTTATAACGTTCGCGGGCCATTTGCATGCGTGCCGCGTAGAAGTCCTGATAAAACGAAAAAATATTCGCCATCTCGGGCAAGCATATTCTTGGCAGAATTTCGCGGCGCGTCGAGCCCCCGCTCTCTCGTTACGTCCCAACCTTTTTCATATTAACAGACACGCACAGCATTGGGTCAATTACACCGGTTACCTCGGCGAGTCTTTTCGGCAGAGGTTCCTTTTCGTTGGGATGGCGTCGCAATTAAATCGTTACGCTTCCAGGAGCCGTCTCTGAAGTGCGCGACATATGTCGCGTGACGGTTGTCTGTTTGGTGAACGCACAGCTCGAATAGTTTGCTCGCTTGTGAATAGTTCAGGAGTCTCGGCCAGCAAGTGGTGCGTCCACGGCAGAGTCAGACGTAGTTTAAGTAGCTGCGTAATACATTCCATAGCCCGAAGTACATGCAATCTGTTGATTCGAATTGTGTAAATGTGAAACACGGAGCCTCCTTTGAATGCCAGCGAAGAAAAGGGGAGGCTGAAAGGCACCGAGGACGCGAGAATAATCTCGTTTCGGCGATGAACGAGGAGGGACCTGCGTTCTTCCCTTCGGTTGACGTTTATTCGCGAAAGAATATTTTTAGCTGGCGGGGAGGCCAACGTGACGGGCAGCCGGCTAGTCTGCTCGACATTCTACCGGTTAATAACCTTCTTCAGCTTTTTCCCTACCTATTCCTCGACGTCGGTCCCTCTGTGCCCTCTCGACGCCGCTGTGTGGCATCCCTGCCATTTTTACGTCCACGTCGGTGACGGCGATGTAAAAAACGCCGAGTACGTAAGCTCGTTCCTTCGAGAAGGCTGCTCCCGCTGGGAAACCAGCTGTCGATGGATCGCGGGGGCCAAGGAGCTCGATGATTCGTGAAATTTCTCTGTCAGCGATTCGGGCGAATGTCTCCAAGTGGAAGCTTGAATCGGAGCTGGTTCGCGAAGGTGGCAGTGTTTTATTCTCGGGAAGGTAACAGAGAGGAGATTCAGTTCCTTTCGTGGGGGCACGAGGAAACGTTTGGGGAGCTCTAAGAATTTAAACTGTGGCGTTTACTCGATGTCGCGCAACGTGAGGAGGAAATTCGCAGGTTTTATCGCCGCTGCAGATGCTGACGAATGGAAATTGGAGGATCGCGGAGAACAGTCTCTTAGGGACTGCAACTGTCCGGTGCATGGAACTGGATGTCTTCTCAGCGGCGATATTTGTCGAGTACGGAGCAGCCGCGACGTGAAACCAATGGAGGTCTCCTTAACTCGGGCCCCCTGACGCGGGAAAGGCGACCAGAAGCCGCGCAGAGATGAAGGAAGCTGCTTCTACGGGCTGCTTTGAAAGCAAACTTTCGGAAATTTCGAGGGAGAGCTGAAAGACCGCCGAGAGTTCTTTTAAACGGGATAAAACGAGCATTAGGGAAAGGACACGCTCCTCCGCCTCGGTCCATCTAATCACGTTAATGGAACCTTAATGCCGCGACTCTTGCTCTCCCTCCAACTGTGTAAAAACGTCCATAAAGCTGGCCAAACAAAAGGCTCCCCGTCGCTTCAGAGAATTAAGGAACAATGCCGCTGGAGAAGATAATAAAATCCAAACGAGCTGGAACAGCTTTTCTACCATTTCCCATCGACTCTCGTCTCGAACGTTACCGAAAGTAGATTTAACCCACTCTCGTCGCTGATGCAGCGCTGATTCGCGATTGTGTCATCGAAATGGCAATTCCCTTTTATTGATCCATGGATCTATAGATTCTCTTAACAATCGTTGCCTACCAAATTATACAAAAGTCGGTTTAACCAAACGGCGAGACGAGTTTTCACTCGCCACTTGTGACGACAAAAGTTGTTTGCTCGCGTTCTTAGCCACCCAGGCTCCCTGTTTTGTCGCTGAACAATAGGGCCAACCCTGTCTCTCTCATGCATAATGTATTCATTCCCCGGGCGTCGGCGCGCGCGATAAAGCTGTATCATTGTTTACGAATCATTGATTCGGCTGAATGAAATTACAGCGATACGAGCCGGCTGCCGTGTAAACTTTCGATCCACGCGTGTCGGGGACGATCACGCTGTAAGCAGCTTTCGCGATGCTCCCACGAAATTATGGGGCTCGGCATCGCGATAGAAAATCATCGCAGGGTGGCATTGTGTCTACAACAGCATCAGCGACGTCTTGCTTGTGCCTACCGGAGCGGGGTCTAATGAAACGCGATTCAAACCTTCGCGCTCGTATCCGCTTCAGGGGCTCGCGAGCACGGGATTATTTTAGAGCGCGAGCTTATTACGCGTGTTATGGAATCCATTAAATCCACCGTTAAAACCTTCCTCCGCTTCGCTGCGAAGCTCTATAGCACGCTGGCGTAAAATATCATCTCGCAAATTGACCCCCAGTTTAATCCATCATCTTCACGTGATTATGTAATAGAAAATGGATTCGGGAAGATTATAGAAACACGAGGAGAGCTTCCTCTAAGCGAAAAGCACGAGTTAGTCGTGGAATTTGAGAATATTTATTTGTCGCCAAGTTCCCTTTTAAGACTGCAATATCTCTTGCCATTTTCTGTGCCTACTCTTGAAACTACAGAATTCCTTTCTGAATTGAGGAAGCGAAGTCCGTAACCCACAAGCGTCTCGAGTCGAGCAAGTAATGGTGGCGTAATGTACGCGTTACTCAGCACGCTGAGCTAACTTTTAATTAATTGCGATCACAGGGATCCCGTCTTTGTCCCCTGATTTACTTGAAAGGACCAGGCAGAAACGTTTGGGTATTTCATGAATTCGGTAAAGCGATTAATTTAAAGCAGGTGAAATTTATAACGAGCCCTTTGTTCCCTGCGCACGGCACTCCCTCGACGGAAATGACCAATTTGTATTATCGTAAACGTTTGTCGGGCTGTTGAGAAGTTCCCTTTCATAGCGTCGTCCCTGCTCTGATGCATTTCACGGCACACATATGCTAACATTCGCGCTAATGGTCTTCACTTTCTGAGAACGAAAAGTAACTGGCGATTGCTTGGAACGCGGGCGTTAAACGTCACAATTAACCAGCATGAACATTTACACGGGAACGAGTGAAACGACTGTTTGCCGCGTGAAAACCGTACATTACGCCGTGGAACGAAAGAAATTTCTGATACGATGGACCGAATCCCTTCGCTCGGACACAAAACGATAAATCACCCCGAAAGTTTTCTTGCCCCGCCACCCCGTACTGTGATTTCTTTCGATTAATCAAAGACGCACATCCGACAGACGGATTACCATTAATTTCCTCCGCTTCGGGGAAGCGTACCGAGCCGTTCGCCGAATTAATCTTCGTTTTAGCAGGAAAAACTTTCGTTAAGGGAAAGGACAAGCTTCGAGTCACGCTTGCATCCTGTTCACCTCTGAAACTTTCCATGGAAATCATCAGATACCACCGTGTTACGTTCCCATTTCCCATTCAGATGGCGAGAAGCCCTGGATGATAATAATATCTCGGGAGTCTCGTGAAAATCCACGCTCCTCCCAACCCTTCCGTTTAAAGCGACCCTGACGCGGAACGGTCGCTTTAGGGATAAATCACGCGTGTAACATCGATTTCGCGAGGGTCGTTCGAGCTTCCAAAGCGAATAAATCAAGGGACACCCAACGCCATTAGGAGAGAAGCACGCTGGAAAGTCCAGCTTTCGTCTGTCGAGTAGGGGTTGCTTACCCTTTGACCCGTCGCGAGGAGAGGTTTCAGCGTGACGAACCGCGAAAACTTTCAGCGCCCCTCGAATCCCCTCGCACGCCCGTTTGTCGCTTCATTTATCTTCCGGTGTTATCGCGGCCGAAACTTCGTCGTGCTCTGTGAAAGAGGACAAAGACGAGAACGTACGCGCGTTAAGGCCCGATCGTGCACCGTTCTAATCAAATAATAAATATTCATCAACACGAAAGGGTTGCAAGTTATTTGACGAGTGACGAGTGGCTAGCTAATACGAGCCTAATTTCTGCCTTGCGTATATTAAAACAACTGTTTTGTGGGATTTTAGAGAAATTGGAATGTTCCCTAGAAGCTACGAAGCACTTCTATTCCTTTCCTGCGGTGATTGCTCAAAGAACTGCAGTTCTTTTCACTCGCCTAGAATAGTTGTTTGAAGATCAAAGAACCCCAGATGGAAGTAGCCAGGGCAAGTTGACCTGGTTACAGATTTCGAGAACATTGCCACTGGGTAACGCTTACGGGGGGCATTTATTCCTGACCCGGAAAATCAGCCCTCGCAACTTTCAGACAATGCAGGCGCATTCAAACTCGAAAGTTTTCGGTGCCCCTGAACCACGCAAATCGCTATCATATTGTACGATCGACCGAGTTCTGTTAAACGAGCATCAGGCAGAGTTATTATCCCGGAGGTGATTAAAAATGTCGAGTGCTATTAAAGAAACGAGTTTTCTTAGACCGAATGACCAGGAAGCATTGCCTGCCCTGCAAAGATGCAACGTAACAGAAGGAAACCTTACGAGGACACTTAAAACTGCCACTTTACGAGGGAAAGGAGCTCGCATTCGTGCGGCAGATGTCAAAGGCACTGTATAGATCTCACAGGGCCCTGTTTTACAAGCGAAACCTATTCGTACGTGTTTTTACGGCGTCCCAAGGATTGAAAGCATTACGTGTGCCACGATCGAAGGGAGCACAAAGCGATACCTCTCTCTCGTGTCTCCCGGATGGGAAATGCATGCAAAGAGAGAACCATAAAAGGCAGAGTGCTATGATCAAACAATACTGCCCGTCGGATTTGATTAGATCGATGAAATTTGCATATTCGCGTGAAAGCTGTCGACTATGCATGGTGATTCTTATATGCAAAAGCTGCTCGACACAGAGGTGCCATTAAATTCTGCTCCCTTCGATCTTTCGATTGCAGTTCAATTTCCTTTTTCGTTAAAGTGCTTTGTCGAATCCACCTCGGCTCGCTTCGTACCTGGGACACTGCTAATTACCAGCAACGACTCGATGGAGAATTCAATTAGCACGATGGGGCGTTAAGAAAATCGAGAAAGCGGTCTCTATGTGCACTTTTTCAGTGGAAACTCCCGTGAACGGTAACGCTAGCTTCTCAGTGCGAGACCACGAGCGGAACTTCGGAAGCTTCGATTCCTCGAGCCATTAGGCTCCTTTCGATGACGCGGACCTAACGATCCCCTGGCTGATGCGCGGCTAACTGCGTGAAAAATGTTGAAAGTGGTGAAAGCCGATGGGCAGGCTTCCGCGCGATACGAATCTTTCGCGTGGAATATTTAGAGATTCAGACCGGCCCGCGTCGCGTTTACGCCTCTCCATATGTCGTTGAGTATCTCCCTAGCTAAAAGACGTAGTACATACCTACCTACCACTTGGAATAGGAGACGCGGCCTTGCCTGAAATAGCTCGTACGTACTACTTGAAATAGAAGAAGCCTTAAAATAGCTCACGCTCCAGGAAGACGGGATATCGCTGTGCAAAGAAGCAATGCCGTCCCAAGATTATAAAAAGTATCAGACGGAATAAGAGATTTAATTAAATCGTAAATTCGCAGTGCTTGGAAGAATTCGAGGACTAAATCCTCGGAAGCCCGATTCGTTATTTGCGCGGGATAAAAAGGAAACGAGGAGTTGGATTTAATACGAAACAAAGAGGAGCGGATTAGGAGGCGAGGAAAATGCAAACAGATTTATTAGCGGGACAACCGCTGTTACGAGACGAGAGTAATCGCGCTGAGCGACTTTTAACAAGACTTCCTACGCCACCAGCCGAGACTACGCTAACTAGCGGAAACGGTCTCGGTAATTATAAGTGCAAATTGCGGAAGACGGTAGCGCAAAGTGCTATCCAAACTCGCGGGGGGTGAAATTCTCGGCGAAACTTGGAGAGTTTTAACCCCAGCCACTTGGACAAATTTCGGGTCACCCTCGATAAGCACCTGGAAAGCTGACTGGGGAAATTCTTGCGTTTTTAAAGAAAACTTTTGAAGCATCGTGATCTAACCTGTCTTCTCCACGCACGCTTTGAGATGTCAGAAATTTTCCGCGATTCTCCGCCGGATCTTTAAAAAGAAACTGAATCGAGCTTGCCAACACGCGTCTACCTGCTCATCGAGGCGCTTCGGGAAACGCGGACGCGTATAATTGAACAATCGGAGCGGATAATCGCGTCCGTCGAGAAGGCAGAAGCGCAAAACGCGAGGCTAACTTGCGCCGGGCGAGGGTTGCAGGGGCGCACGCAGCAACTGCGAACTTTCCGGAGGGGGTGGAGGCCCCGCCGACGTCGAAGAATCGAAAACGATCGCGCGGAACTTTCCCCAGGAAACTCTGCAGAGCACGCCGCTCGCGAACACGGCTTTAAGAGGCTTCCTCTGACTCCGTGTTTTCGCGAAAAGCAATTCTAATTGCGAATTACTATGCTAAGGGGGAAATAGACGCAGTAGCTTTCATCGCGCCGACCGACGATGAGGAAAGCATTTCTATTAGAATTTCTGATCGGGACACCGTGAAGAGTGAAGCCACCGAAGGGGCTACATCGTCTCCACTGTGCATCGCTGGATGCATGCAAATGCACTTGCGTAAGAGACACGGGGGGGAGTCATAATTCCTGACAAAATTTCAAACCTCTTCCAGCCCTATATTCTAGAATATTCTAGATCGCCTAGCGCAAAGTTTCGCGAAACATAACAGAGGAAACAGATAATGATAAAATACAAATTGCAAAATAGAATCGTAGCGATGAATGAGCCTCGCGATCCTCCACAAAGGGCTCGCTGGAAGGGCATCCTAAGTTTCCACGACATTCCCACCCGTGCCAAGAATTTTCAGCGCGATCCCTTTCTCTTCATTTGCACTCCCATCTCGTATCGTGAAATGTGGGACCGCGCCGGTGCACCGTGGAAAGTGAAAATTACGAGGGAGCACACCCCCGCGCGCGGTAGACTCCCGCAGCCCCTCTTTGTCTCCTGACGATGAAAATCGGTGTAACGGGAGCGTAATCGCCCAGCGCCGCGTGTAACTCGCCCCGGCTTTGAATTACGAACACCGCGGTTAACCCGACGCATACTGGGGAACTGATGAAACCCCGAGCGAAAACACGCCTCGGTGGTAGGCTGATTTAATCGGACGCGATCAGCGGGAACAGTTTTTGGTAATTAAATCGAGCGGTTCGCTTAGCGCGGCTCAGCGGGGATGGATCGCACTGTATCGGAATTCTGAGCTTCGATAGTTCAAGGCTTATAATGGCTAAAAAAAAAATGGCACCCCGAACACGGCGACGCCACCGCGTTGGGTAAAACGAAGTAGTAGCTTAGAGTCGAGAAGAGGTGGAATTACGATTTATATCCCCGGTTCGGTAATCAAGGTACATCATTTGCCACTCGACGCGGCGCCGAGCGTCGGCGTTATGAACACCATCGATCATCGGGGAACGTGCATCACGGCAGCACCGCGATTACAACGCATCCAGGAAATAGGCGAAATGGGGAATACGCGGCAGTGCATAAAATCCAGCTATCATGGAGTACGTCGTATGACGGACCCTCCGTCAAACCCTGACGTTCGATGCGCACGGGACCGAGTCGAAATATCGACGTACCTAGAACAGCTCTATTGCCGTTCTATCGATAGTTAACCCCGAGTCGCCTGGATGGATATCCGAAGCGTATCGCCGGGGTCGACGACTGCTTCTCGATCATAAAACGGAGATGAGAATCGAAGACAAAATACTGTCGGATGTCGGATCGTGTCGCGGGATATGGGGTAGGTATTTACTGGTAGAACCAGAGACAAATGGAAGCTTCTTTCGAATCAACTGGAACGTATAAATAAACGGCTGAACTACTTAGAGACTTGTTAGATCCTGGTGCCTTAAAATCTAAATTTTCTCCGTCTAGCGAAGAAGGAGCTGCGACGACGTACACCTATTCCGATCGACCAGGGTAACAAATTCTTACGTTTCGTATAAAGACAGCTAGTCATAGAAGATCGACGACATTACGACGAAACGATTCCTCGGAGCCTCATCCTCCTGCTCCATTATTCCTTTCACGATTTCTGCGACACGGAAATGTCACCTGGACGACAGGGATTTCCCAGGGCCACCGCGAGGAAACGATAATTTTTAGTCGAAGAAACGTATATCATGCGGCTGACCACGATAAATCACCAGCAGAAAACGACCGGGGATGGAGGGAGCGTGCCGGTACACGAAACCCGAATTTCATCTGCAAACCATGCGATCACCCCTCTTCAAAGTCTGTCAGCCGGTGCGTAGGGTCGGCTTGAAATATCGACGAGCGAGGCTCATTGTCCGGCTGTCGATTATGGATGCATCCACGATACTTTGCTCGCATAATTTTCCACTTCCCTACGCGCGGGGAAGCAACGCTGTTCAGACGCCCGACGGGAAATAGACTCCTGTTGAGAATAATTCCATTTGTACAACGCGCTTTATACGTTTTACAAATCCATTGAGCGCGCGATGCACTGCAACAGTTGAACAACAATTTCCGCGCCGGGCTTGTTGGCAGAAAATTGTATTAACGAGAAAATCGTCCATACCTCGTGCTGCGAAGCTCGTTTATCGAAATTGCTGGTATATCGGCTACCAACGTTACTCCGCGGAGCTCGTTCCGTCTGAATTTCAATGTTCGACGCTCGTTAATTAGAATTTGGCGCGGGCTGCAATGAGATTGCGCCGTAAACGTGAGATAAACGACGTTTATGCGAGCGCAGTATATCCTGATCGACAAGAATGGAAGCGGAGCAGTGTTACCGCTCGCTCATGGGGCAATATCCTCGTGGAAGGAAGCGATCGCTGCCTCGGCAATGTCCCTCTTCCCGTCGTTCGCTTTTTCATTAATGTCCCGGGCGTGGCGGTGGAGCTCGACAAAAATTAATAATTTCCTGCCGCGAAAATTGCCGAATAAAATTCGTCACCGACCGAGGCGATCCATTAACTGGCACTTTTGTGGAAGCACACAGCGAAACGCGAATTTTCGCCCGCGATAAAGCTTCCGTTGCGACAGATTGTGATTCGAATAAAAACCTGCGCAACGAACCTGCCCATCGTGTTTTTAATAAAACAGCGAGCGCATACAATTGCGGAAAATTGACCTCACCGTTTCGATAATCCTATCCTCTCGAAATACGGCACAGCAGTGGCTGAACAATTCAGTTAGATGGAAGCGTACGTCATTCGGAAATGTACGATAGCTTTTAGCGTCGAGTAACGTCCCTTCTGCACGCGAATGATTTCTTCGCGTTCCCGCAGTGCGATCGGGCTGCAATAAGAACTAGCGTCGAGTCTAGAATTCCTTTAAAAGAAACATAAATTCGAATGCAAGTTTAAATGATTACTATTTCTCTTCCTGAAGAAGAGCCTCCATGTTGCTTGCCCATCGTAACTTTTGCAGGTTACTGCTTGGATCGCCCAGCCGACCGTTTGTCAATGCAGAAGCGTTATCGAACAGTTGCGGTCGTTCCTATCAATGATTTATCTCTTATCGATCCACTTTCCATCTGTCATTACTGTCGGCGTGTATGAAGATTAATGCGTGTGTCCGATTGATACCGACAGCGTATTATTTAGCGACTAGGATCGGTATGTTGTATAATTACAGAGTGTCCTGCTAAAGTCGGACGACCAAGCTCCTATTTCCTATTTCCTACACGAACTTCGTCCGTGCCTCTCAGAAGGATGCGGCTTCGCAGGTGGCTTCCTGGTAAACGTTAATTGATTCAACGTGTACTACATAGTTGAGTTATCATGTTCATCGATAAGCTTATCGGATACAAGCTTCATCGATCCGTTTCTGAAAGGGGTGCACGTAGATCGACCCCCTAGCAAGTTGTTTCAACAAAACGTTCGCTGATAAATGAAACTTATCGCTTCGGAGTTATTGCTTCACTATTGTTCGATCTCGGCGTAGGTATTCTTTTCGCGATTAGTTTTGTGAATGAGCGCAAACGAGCTAGTTCTTCGTGGCGTACGAGCAACTATATGTCACGCAAACAATATACCTACCGACGAGGACTGTCCTAATTATAGGCGGGCCATGTTATGCCGGGGTAATGCACCCTACTCTAGATCAACTTGACGCACGGATGGACATGAAGCCAAGCCGCTGCAACGGCCCATTATGGATGTTAATTGCTAATTATCAAGCGCAGCCATCGAGGTGCGATCGAAAGTCGCTAGGCGAATCATCGTCGCGAGAAATAGGCGAGAGATCTCTCGGGTGGCCACGCTTTTCTGATCATCGGTCGCGGATCGTGCGAAGGAGAAACGTCCCGGATCAGCCCGTGACTCCTTCGGCCAGCTTCCTCGCGGCTTTCCAATTATTCCGAACGATTAAACCGCGGCTGTAACGGCGGCAGAAGCCCCGTGGTCTTAAACTGTCGCTACGTCGAACGCGTACAAACTCCGGCGCATCCTTTGAACGGTCGATAGACCGGCTAATCAAGTGTATTAGCCGTAATCGAGGCTCTCTGGCATCCCGTGCCGCGAACGGACCTCGCTCGAAGGTCGATAAATACCGCGATCGTCCGCGCTCGCTTGTACTGCAATTGCCTCTGTTCATGGTAATTTTGAGCGATCACGAACCTGCAATTTGAAATATAAATTACGGTCACGATTACCCGGTGGATTTACTGCGCCGATGGTACAACGATAACCGGGAGAATTCGCAGGCGGGATAGATTTATAAAGAGTGCGATGCACGGGGCAGATGGAATCCCGATTATTCGAGGAGTTTGTACACGAAATTTCCTGGATAACCCGCTGCGGCGATTAGCGAGTAGCGAAAGGAAGGGAGGGGCGTCGAAAGAACCCAAGCCAGCAGACAAAACCCAGAGTCAGGGCCGTCGGGAAAGGTGTAATCAGCGCGAGGCGACGCGTGCAAGTGCATAAATCATTCCACGCCGGAGGACGCATTCTCGCGTGCATCAGTCGGCTCGACTTCCCGGTCGCTTTATTGTAAGACCCGTGGTATGCGGATCATCCGTTACGCGGCTCCAAACACACGCGGCTGAGGTCGTATTCTCCTCGCCGTGTACGGTAATTTCGCTGCTCGATTAATCCGCAATAGACCCGCGTGGCGGCGCGCACAAAACCTCGCGTTGGAAACGGAATCGGGGCGAAGGGAGCGCGGGATGATTGAAAAACTCTGGCGTAGAGCAGCGCGAATTACGAGGCTATGAAAACGGTATCAGAGATGATATAGCGGGGCCCCGGCACTTCGCGCATTTATTAGTCTCGCGACGTGCGAAGATAAGGGAATTCGTCTTTTGAGACTGTCGAAGAATGCATTCTAATTACTCTAACCAGGCACGAACGCGTCCAAGCGCCACGTACGCATTACTATGCACGGAACGCTGCATCCTCGCGCGCATCGTTTCATTTCTATACACCGCGGACTATTCTCGGAATTCGGGTCACCCGTTAGACACTCTCGTTCGAACGAGACTCCGGCGGCCCCAGAGTTTCCCAACTGCGACTTTTCTCACGAAAAGCTATGCTAATTGCTGTCCCTCCTCCCCCCCCTCTCGGGTCCTTTCCCCGCGACACGATTAACGAACGCGACATTGCGAGCGCACTTCACCCATGGCTTCCGATACCCGCGCTCTTTCGTCACGATTTCCCGCCTTTCAGCTCCATCGATTGTGGTGGCGCGGGTAGCGAGAGCAGGTGGCTGGATAATTGTAGGTGCTAATTGGAGCTCGTTCACCTTCGTTCGCCTCGGTGACTGGCAACAGACGTTCGAAAATCAAATCTGCCTCTCTCCGCTCGAAGACGCGCGATGGTCAATTTAATTGGCAACGTTTCGCGCGAAGCTGCCCTCCTCCACTTTTAGACGCGGAAATCGAAATTTTTAATCAAGGAACAGACGTTCGTTGACAGTTTGTTGCGTCGATAAGAGGCGACTCCTGGTCTACGGTCCGCGTTTGTTCGCGGGAACGAAGGGCTTCGAGTTTCGACGATTGGAATGGTAATTGAAGAACGCCAAATGTAGCGTAATTATAGATTCTTTTATCTCCCTGAGAGTGATGTGGATTTTAATCTACGTTTCATAGTAATATCTAAATTTTTAATTCTTTGGAACGGAGAACAATTATGCGAAGGATCTCGATCGCTCGCCCGACGGCAGGATGAAAATTCCGAAGAATGCTCGGTGAAATTCCCCGCGCAACGACTCACGCGAATCAGAGAGAAAACCGAGGATCGCTGGGGCATGCTAACTATTACAGTTACACCATGCTTTCTTCTTTTTCAGCGGTGCTCCCGCGCTCGCCAGACAGCACGGGTGCCAAAGGGGAGAAGACTGAACTTTTGTCGCGACGTGGGAAACAGAGGCGTTTCCACTCCTCTCTGCGTGGAGCGCTTCCTTTCGTGAAACCTCAAGCACCAACCCTTTGATAGGAAAAGTTTGGAATTAAATTCAGAAATTTACCAAGACTCGATGGACAAACTTTATCTAATACCTAGTCGATAGAATGAATTCGAATTGCGCTGCACCTGCTGGAACGCAGAGTTTCGCCTTGAGAGCAACTTTTCAGGATTAATTATTCCGCGAACAGTTTTCCGCGCCACTGGAAAACGAGGCTAGAAAACGCGCGAGCGATGCTCTCGCGGAGCTCGCTTCCGAATACAGGATCGATCCGACGCGATCGCTTACGCGACATAATCGTGATTCACCGCTAAAGGCGATGATTATAACGAGCAACGAACGCTCATCCGAAGCGAGACTGACTATCTCCTGCAGCAAACAATTCGCGCGAATACATCGTGATTATCAACGCGTCGCGTTCTGTGTCCCGTTCCAGCGTGCTCCCACCGACAATAACTGACGATTCTGCTGGAAAATTGGACGACAAAATACCATTCGACGTTTTTCGATTCGCGAATGCCCCACGCTTTGAAACCTGGAAACATTGAAATCACCGAAGAAAAGCAACTCGAACACCGCCGCGAGAAACGTAACGTTTTCCACCAGCCAGCAATGAAAAACCTGTGGACACAAGATACGATGGAAGGGACTGCCAGACTGGATCCTGTAGTTCAAATTTGTTTTCGTGATAACGACGTCGCAATTAAAGTCCGTTAATTGAATATCGCCAGGCAGCTGAACGCTTCGGATCTAATTGCGTAATTTTATCGTTGCGTGTAATTGAGTTTCATAACGAAGACTTTTGCCACCGTTCGTTAATCCGACAGTAACCGCGCTATAATCTAGCGTAATTTACGACTTTGCTTGGACGCGTAGTCGGAACAACATCGATCATCCAGTAGACTTTGATCATCCAATAAGTGTCTAGCTTTTAAATCTTGGAATTCAGAGTCTCGGGCCAATATCTGGACCCTTCGATCCTGCTCCTGCCACTCACAAGTGCACGCAACAGCGCAAGAAGTGTACCCAGAAATCCGTGTTCCAAAGCTCGGCCACGCGGGTCAATTCAGTTCCGCGAAACGCGGCTGCCACGCTTCCTCAATTAAAAGGATCGTCGCGCCTTAAATGGCGAGCAGAGGATTTAATTAAGTGCGCCTCGCTAAGTACCCGCGTCTGAAGCTCTTGCAAGCCAGCCCGACGTCGCCAAGGAGTTTAATTAACGTCGTCCAACAGGGTCGCGTCTTAGAATTACAAGTATCGATCCACCGATCGCTCTAGCAGGCCAGCGCGGCGTTCCGGGGCCGAATCACTTTCATTACGAATAATTTGGTGTATCGTCGATTATCCCTCTGTGTACGCGCGTGCACGGCTAATACAAACGCACGCATCTTGGTCGACGGTCTGTTTGTCGTCGGATCAGGATGCACCTGCCGCAAAGCGCATACTCGCCTGCGTAATGCGCTACCACGCGAGCGTAATATAGGACGATACATGGCTCGTGCATGGTAAAGGTAGCGTCCGAGATTAAGCTGGTAAACAAACATGCATTGCCGCAGAGAGGATGTGTTAGAAGATTATTATCCATATAAGTTCTCTAATCTCTAATTCATGGAGGAAGAGAATCGAACCTGTTAATCTATCGAGTCAGAATTTTAGGCTAGATCGCTGCAAGCTAACAAAGTTGCATCGCTAAAAACCTCCAAATGTTGTACGTCCGAAGATCTCGTCAAACTGTAGAAGAAAAATGGAACCTCAGGCGATGGGATTCGCCTTAACCGATTCCCCCAAAGCCGAATCCGCGAGGTCCCTATATTTCAGACACTACTTAACCGGGCGCCATCTATGTGCCAATCGCAACCATAGACCGCTCCTAAACGCCGAACTCCTACACGTCCGAAGATTTTATTAAACGATCTCGAGAATAGATACAACTAGCCCGAGGTTCGCTAGAATCTAGATATTCCTATCGACTAAATCCCCACCGTGTTTCCCTCGCATTATTCGCAGCACTTTGCGAGCCATTAAACGGTCCACGCTCGAATTCGCGACTCCGTCAGCGCCTCCGTTCTAAAATTCAGTTAAACCGCCGACGACAGTTCCTGGACAATCGTCGCCCGTTCATTCGAATGCGCGCGGTACCTCTCCGAGGGATGCGTGCACACGAGAGAGCCCGTTGAAAGGGGGACGTGCGCGCACACACGGCCCCTCCGTGAAATCTCGTTTACGAGAGGCTAAAGGGACTCCTTTTCGCGACATCCAAGGAAAGGACCCCGGCCAAAAGCAATTTCGCTTAAACCCGACTCGTAGCTCGCCTCTCCTCCACCCTTCGCCCGTCCTTTCGCCTATGTTCCCTCCCCCTTTCCTGCTCGACCACGAAACCCCCTGTCGTCCTCCCCGGGGCCAGAGTAGTGCCGCTCGTGCTCGCCGAAAGCGAATGCAACGACGCGAGCGATAAGGAGATTGAATTCTATGCCGGCGTAATGATCGCAATAACGGGAAACAGTCGGGGCAGATAAGCGAGCGGCTGGTAAACGATGGAGGGAATTGGGGCCGAATCCACGGGCGAGTCGCGTGAATTAGCTGTTGCATACTCGCAAGACATTCGGGCGGAAAGTATTGCCCCCGTGTCGCGATAAAGGCCTGAATCGAGCGATATAACGAGGAGCGTTGCGAAAGCGACTTCGAAGTATGTTAAAGAAGAAAGCGGGACCGTTCGACTGGCAAATATCAATCAACGTTCTATGATGTTACGCCCGATGCGAATATAAAAACGAGCAAGCGCGTGATTGATGGCTTGCAAATGGCCCTCTTTCACTTCTGCCCCGTCGGCCGGTAATTACACTGCTAATTCGTGCCCGTCCGAGCACGGACTAACGAACCCGGACAAATGGATATCCGTTGTCGCCGGCGTCCACGCGGCCAATATGATTCGTCGCGCGCCTATTAATCGGCGCGCGTGGCTATCGACACGTTTTTAATCCGACCCCGCTGCTCCGCGTCGCACTACCTTCTTCGACCGTTACGAAACCGCCCGCGCAACGTCATTAAAGTTAATAACGAAGAATTAGGCGAACGTATCGATCCTCGTTACTATAACGAATCTCATTTCACGGCTCAACTAAATCCCCTAACCGTGGCCACTTACCCATGGCAAATTCGCTTGTCTGCGGCGCGAGCACTTTGACGATATCTCCGCTGCTTGGATATACGATTAATAACCGTTAAACTCTGCCTATTAATCGGGTCGTTTAGGTTTAGAACGTGCGTCCTCGATGTTCACGATTCCACGAATTCCGCGCCGGCGAGCACTGGCAATAATTCCGCACGTTACCACGCAGCAAATAGTACGCATTGTTCGCCGAGGCAAGTTCGCGTGCTCACTTTGTTCGCCGATCGAGTGCAGCCCCTGCGCGCCCGTTCACGCGCGCAAAGGCGTAATTGGGTCGTTGCCGCGAAAGTAAAGCGCGAGCCGGCTTCAACCACCATCTAACCATGTTCAAACGAAAGTGCAAGCCGATCGGTCGGCGCCCGCCCTTAAACACTTCTTTCCCCTTGTCCGCCCTTGCGGCTCGCGGCCGTCTAAAAAGGTTTAAGGAGCAATTAGCCGTGATAACGTGTAATTAACGCCCTCCGCGCGCATGTACATACGAATACCGGCATTAATTAAAATGTATACCGGACCGGCGCTAATGGAACGATAAAGGCCGCTCCCTTAACGATCATCCCTGTTAGTGCGCGCGGTTAGAAACGTCAAATGAATCAGAGAACTGTAAGAGCTCCTCTCTCCACCCCCTGCTCTACACCGAGTTAAATTTATTTAACCGTTTAACTACATTATTCGACTATGTTTGTTACTCCGAACTTCCTTGGCAGTAATTTAACGCCACTGATTATGCGAATATGAGAGTAACAGAGGCGAGCTCTGCCAGGATCGGAGATGAAGGAGTTTGAATAGTTAGCGGCTCTCCAGCGTGCCGACAATTTCAACTAAATTTTTCGGATTTATTAAATTTCTCCAATTATAGGCAGCGAGGGGTTTCGGCGAGGGCTCGGAATTACCTGCGAGCCCTCGTGGAAGCTCGAACGTGTTCGGTGATCGACAGCCCCCGTCGATTTCACGCGGCCCGATAAAATTCTCTCCGCTTATCAGTCACCGAGCTTTGTCGAGGGCTGGTGACATCAAACGTCCCCCCAGCGTGAGGTTTCGCCTCGCCTTTTACCCCACACACGGCTCGCGATCATTCGTCTTTGACGAATCACCCTGCGCGAGCTCGTGACGCTTCAATGTGACCCGCTACCTTTGGAACTCGACGTACGTGCAACCCCTCGGCGATACAGGGTGGGCGAGGGGAGAGGCGAACCTCAAAAGAGGTGCTTCAGGGCTGCTTTTCTGTAGCCGTTCCTGCAATTCGTCTCGAAGCACCTGCGTCTCGCTCCCTTACCCCCATTCTCCCGGCCCTCGCTCATCCGGCTCCTTCCCGCGACCCTATTTCATCCCTGTCTTCCTGCTCCCTCCCTTCCCCCGTCCTTCCGCGGTTTCCCTTCGTCTCTTTAGTTTGAGCAATCTTTTAGCCAAGTCCCTTTGTTTGATTCCCCGGCAACTTTTCTATTCTCCTCTTGTTTGCACAGTTCCGCGATATTTCTACTTTCTTATATTCCTCGTCCACCGTTCGTCTTTGTATGCCAGCTTCGATCAGCGAACTAGTTTATGGCGCGGACTGGCTGCCACCTGGAGTACGTAACTCAACGCGAAACGTCCCTTTTTCCTCGAGTGTTTCGAGGAAACGGAGTTTTCCGAATCGACAACGTTCGAATTGTAAATCAAATTCTCTTTCGTGCCCTACAAATTACAATTTGTCCACTTCTGGGATTTCGTAGATTTCGAGGACATTGTAAAGAAAGGAGAACCCACGCTGTCGTATATTTGAGCAGTTAAACCAGAGGAAAATCAACGATGCGCGTCAATTTTTCTAAGTAGGTACTACTCAACGAGAGATAAACGACAAAAGAAGTGCTCCGGGGGTAGTTTCCCTGGGAGATTCTTAAAGCCAAAGCTAAGGGAGTACAGAACCCATGCCTGGGGAAGTCTAAGCTGTTTCGCTGAAATTCCCCACGCAAAAAGTTTCTTGCCGAATGAAAAATGCAACACTCACGTTCCGTTGACGCCGCTCGACCAGCCACGCTCTCTCGCCTCCTCGGAATCACCAGGGCCCTCCTCCTCCGTTCAATATCGTCCTGCAACAAAAGGGTAGCCAACTGTTAGATTAAAGGGCCCCTCCTCGATGGATCACCGTTTTATCGGAGCGGACTTCTCCCCGGCGGTAAGAAATATTCAAGATAAACGACCCCTTTTTCCTCGCTCCACTTTCGTAGATCGCGAAACGCTCGTCGACGATTCGCCGGAGATACAAGGCTGCTCGTAATAACCGAGAAGAATAGCGGAGAATCGTGGACGTGGTTCGCGGGAGGGAGCAGCGATTCCCCGTATTATTATTCGATCCGCGGGCTGATGGAGCCCGGCGATACTCTCGGTGCCTAACGTTTTGCTTCGATCGCAGCGCGATTCCAGTTCGCGTTACGCGTAACGACGGCAATCGGCCGGGCCGAAACGAGACCGTCACCTGGAACGAGTCAGCGTTCCCGTGTCTGCGAGACGAGCAATTAACCGATAACGTCTTTCGATCGATAGCCGTGACTCGATGGTAATCGAGCGCCGGGCTAACGAGGAGCCGCCTCCGTTTGTGCTTCTTCGTTTCCGACAAGTCACCATTTCCTAGCCCGCGCTTACTCAAGCTACAACTCCACTGTCAGCCTCCCATCGGAGCAAAGTTAAGATAAACGTAAAATTGCGTAAACGATAACGACCACCAAAATGCCACTGCCCCAAATTCTCCCCGCGAGAATTCCCCGAAGAGTGGAAGGAAGACAATAGACAACGCAACCCCGGCTTCCCGTTTTGCTTTCCACTTTCCGTGCTGCAAGCTGGACCAGCAGTCCTCCTTTTTCATTTCCACCGGGTCGCACGTACACCGGCAGCATGCACGTGCACACAGCAAGCCGAAAAATATTGTACTATTTTGTTTGTCCCGCGTAAGCACGTCTGGTACGTATCTCCAGGGCTTCTGAAATGTTTACAGACCCCAGATCCTCACTTTAGACAGCTAGACACAAGCGAGCTGCTGTTATGCTGCAGGTATTATTCAGTTTCGTGTGCGCTGGTACCAAGCCCGTATCGCAAAAAATTCCAACACGCGTGCCATTACATCGGGGCCTATAAACTCGCAGGATGATGAGCGCGTTGACTAATGACGAGCTACCTTGCGACGCGACCCTGCACTTCCCGGGATGTCTATTTATCATAGAAGAAGAGACACAGCCGTGGTTCGAGAGTTCGCGAACTATGTTCGAGCAGGACAAAGTTGGAAGGCTCCCGATGGAACTTGCTGACGATTCTGACGTGCGGATCGATTGTCGAGGTAGAACGTAAGACGGAAAGACTAATAGGACCGTCCAGAGGATCACCATCGCGAAAGCCATCTGTCTTGCATGTCTCATGCCTAATCACTCATCCCAGTACCGAATAGGTATCCTCGCACCCGAGCAAGAATGATAATGCGTACACGAGGAAGGTGCATTCTGCACAGAGCATTCGCGTTGTTTCTCTCGCCGTAACAGGCCGGCCGTAATTCAGATTATTCCGCGATGACGGGGGCTTCAGTCGTGGGAGCCGTATATTTTAATGCATTCGGTAATTTAATTTGCCAGTATTGTCCGGGTGGGTCCCTCTGATTTTGAAATAAGAGGGTCCCAATGACGGGAAATCGATAAAAAAAGCGCCGAAATAATTTATACGCACTGGGGAGGGGAGGGGGCATTCGTCCCTTGGAAATGAAACATCCACGCCGTTGGATCAGGCGACGCCTGACTCGGTCCAGACGTTCTTATTCAAATCGAACACGGGAGGAGCCCGCCTGCTACTGCTCCCGACTTACCTCGATCGGTTAAAAGTTTCGAACGGCTTTACCTGCCTCCGGGAGGTTTCGATTCTCTCTCCCGCAGCTAAGGAAATTAAGATGCTCGCAACTTTGGTAAACAGTAGAAGCGTGTTCAAATATTATCCGAGGAGCTCGTTGTTTCTACAGTTGGCAAAATTAATGTAATACCCGCAGTCTGCGGAGTCTCTGGCGTGGCAGAGCGAACTTGTCGGTTCAAGACATCTAACAAGATCATCCGCGTTTAAAATACAGAATCTGCAGCTATTAGCAATTCCCTTCCGCAGCAGTGGCGCACTCAGGATTTAATTTTGACGGGAGTCGAGTTGAACAGATAAAAATATTTTTGATGCAAATTCAATAGAATTCATTAGATGATTATAAGAATTTATTTAATGAATAAAACCTAGGTTTCTTTTCTTTTTACAAAGACTCTTTTTTGGAGGTGCAGGGCCTCTCCCTCTCCCACTGGTGTGCCACTAATAGGGAGAATTATTTCCTCGGTTGACGCCCAATATAGAAGAGATTGAGTACCTACAGCTCCTCCGCGTTCAGTAACCAGAAACAATTTATTTCGATCCTCGATAAAGTCGAACAACCCTCTAATCAAGACCAGAACGCGCCGGCTGTCGCTCGCGATGCTCCGCCCCGACGCAAACGAGTTTATCGGGAAACACGTAAGGCGGTTCGGCTAATTAATTAGGCGGAACAATTTTCAACGGGGTCTAAGGAGAAGGCCAGGAGCCGCAACGCGTAGGTACTTGCACCCACGTCCGCCCGGACTCGTGAGACACAAGGACGTTGTCTACGTGTGCACACGTGCCTCCCGCGAGTCGATAAATTATTCAGGAGCAGGACGAGCCGGCGACAGGCGTCGTGAGCTAATTAACCTCGTTATCGAGGGACGCTGGACTGCGGATGAAGCGATTGAACGCGTCCGTGGCTCCTTTCAGCCTGAGGATCTTTGGGAGCCCTAAGGAAACGGAAGTCGACTTGCTATTCCGGAGGCTATGGCGCCTCCCTCGATAATCGTAGCAGAGACAGGATGGAATCGTAGACAGATCCTCTGCGTCGAACAACAACTCGGGGGGAAATCTTCGGACCCGAGCAGACAGGCACGGCTCGCTAACTAAATTCGTTATCGAATTTACACGCGCCTCCGTCAACGCGACGCGAAGCGACGTGACCGTTCAGCCAGGTTCGACGACCCTAGGACCAGCGGGGACTAGGTCCTTCCACGCAAAGCGAACTAATCGTGGGATACGGAAAGGACCAAGACCGTGGAATGGTAATAGGATTCGAAGCAGACGACGTTAATAGAAGGATTTCGAGTATACCCGACTCCTGGACTAATTAACCTCGTTATTTTGGCCGATCTGACGGGGCACTGCCGCTACTGGCGACGTAACGCGCCCCACGCCAGTATATTGACTTAACGGAAGACACCTCCGTTTACAAGCCCGACCGTAATAATCGACGTTCATTGGGCTCCATGACTCTCTCGCTGAGGGATCACAGCGCGATCCTCGCGCGTTAATGATCTCCGGTGTTCACGATCACGGACAGACCATTGCCCCGGCGGCTGAAATTCGACCGTCTACCGGTACCCTAATCATGGATCAAATTGCTCCAATTATCGGTGTCTTTGACCGATAAACTCTCTGTTCTTCGTCCAACGGCGGTTGATTATATTACGTCAGTACTGGAATAATATTATCTCCGGTTCGGGTGGAGCGGAACTTGGTACATACGCGAGTCCTCCTCGAGGGGAACGAGGTTAAACTAATATCATTACCGCGACAAGGATTCCAAGAAATTTTCATCATTCGGGGATTACGAGCTGAGCTGGCGAAGGGGGGAGCAGAATGAAGCGATCGAAAAATGAAAAGAATCGAGGAGTTCGAAGGGAGCGCCAGCAAACGCAACAGTCAATACTCGGAAGTCTGACGTTCAAATAGAAGTTAGCCCGAGTATCCGAGAGGAACGGGATCTTCAGGCTAACATTCCAGTTCTTTGAAGAGTATTCGGAGCTGCGAACCGAAAGCACGCGATCTTCCAGCCCTCCTCCCAACGAAATAACCCAACGGAGAGTCGCGGTGGTCAGTTTCCACGAATGCTTCCGCAGCTATTCCCACGCGTCCTTCTCGTTTCTCGTTAAACGGACAGAGAAGCAGCCACCTAGTCTTTGCGCTTTCGAGGATTCCAGCCGCGGGTCATCGCGAGTCACAAACTCGATTGATTACACGGGGACCGAGCGAAACTGCTAGCCAACGAATTGGTCGGAAAATCGGCTTCCCTAACAGGGATAGCATCCTTTTGACGTCTGGAAAATTGTACTTTCGAATAAATACGTTCCAAAGCTCAGAGATCCTCCGCGATTTACATTTTCAAGTCGTCCTTCAACTCGGACCATTTGAATCGCGAGGAATATTTTTCTGATTTCCAGCGGCGGGAAGTGTAATGGTATTTTCTTAACAAAAGCAAGTAAAAATTCCGTAAATTCACGCTCCGACACCGGGGAACAGCGAAGCTCCGTCGGGAATCATCTCGTGCTTCCCGCTTTTGAAAATCAGGAGCGGAGATAAAGTGGAATTTACGCACAACCATGGCAGATCGCGTGCGAGACGGAACGCGTAGCGAGCGATATATCAAACGTGAAATATTATCCTAGCTACAGTCAGGACAGATGAAAAAAAAGGAACAAAAGTAATCGGTTTCCTTAGCATCTCCTACAATTACGACCCGATAAATCCATTAGACGATCCTTATACGAGAGGCTGATTTGTGAGCCGCCGGCGTCGTTGGCGCCTGGAGTATCGTCAAGGAGCAGATCCCAGATTAAAGCTCACGCTGCCAGGACATTGCAGAAACGTGGAATTATTGCGCGGCAGCCGTTGCTCGTGGACCAATTAGAGGATAATTCTGACTGGATCGCAATTAGCACCGGATATACCGGAAATCCGTTTAATTGGTCACATCAGATACACTGAGCCCCTGAATTCTCTCTATCCGTCTTGATATACTGACAGTACCACCCCTTCCAAATCTCACCCTCTCGAACCTCCATCTCAAAAAATATCTTCAAGCTATTATGCAGCCTTCAGATATCGCGAAAATATTTTATCTAGCCATGAAGATTGCTTGCAGAGAAAGCAGAGTATTTCTCGTCGACCCTCACCCCCTTTTACGCCACCATTTATTATCACGTTGACTCCCCGTCAGCGGAGGAAAGTTTACCGCGTCCTCCGACATTCTGTGCATTCTATCGATAACCAGCGGTGCTGGGGAATTCCTTGCGCCTAGTCAAAGGACCACGTCAGGTCCTCGGTGCACAACAGCCGAAGGAAACATCGTGTCGCGCGCGCCAGTGCAGCGACTCGGTTATTCTAAATTCTAAGAGGAGATCTCCGCAACAGGAGTTGCTATTACGGTCAGATTTGCATCGAGGCGAAGGCTAATGACCGGGAACATTACCCGGCGTTGAAACGGTACATAAAACACGAATTAGCAAACGGCGATAACGGGGTCGTGGCCTTTGAATCAACACCTCCTCGCCCTTACGAGCCACTGGAGCGGGACTCTTAAGAGTGCCGCGCTGAGAGTGTTAGATATTCCCCAAGAAGCAACGACTCTTTGAAAACACCCGCTCACCCCATTGGCAAAGTCTTCTGCTCCCCGCGGAGGAGTCGGAAATTAGTAAATCCGATATCTCAGCGAGGAAATCACTAAAGTGGCTAATTGGAATCCCGGAGTCGATGGTATTAGACGATCTCCCCTCGGCAAGACGGATCCTGCGAGGCAAGCAACGATCCCAGCATCTCGTTTCGACCTGTCTCTAGCCACTTTCTTTTTCCTACCCCCTTTACAGACGCACCCCGCCTGCTCCTTTTTTCCCTTCTCTTTACCTCTCGACCTGCTGCTCGACGGGCTTAATTCAATTTCGTGCAGGGGAGGATCGATAAGTAACGAACGTCTCGCGCTGTTCGCAGAAACGACGGGCTACGGCAGCGCGAGGCAAGTTTTTTGCGCTTTAACCGGGGTTAATGCCGCCCTCCGTCCACCCTATGCTTGACCCACATTCGCCCCCGCCATCGAGGCTCTCGTTAAAACGCCGGGGTGGAAAACGCCTGGGTCTCGCGGGCGTCGATTCTTCTCTCAAGGTCGGTCACCCTTGTGTTTCGCTCCGTTCATAGTCGACGATCACGCTCCAAGGATCTCGCGCTACGCACCTCGGAATATTTGAAAAGCGAACTCGAGATCTCCAGAGATCTGTGCCAGAGGGCAGCTAGGCGCCGCCAGCAGCAATAATTCCCAATTTCGTCGTGATTGCGTGGACGGACGCCACCCCAATAGGCGTTCGTTTCCGGAATACCGTATCCGGATCGTGCCCGGGCCTCGTCGATTTTCCGCGCGTCCAGATTAAGTTCGCCGGAACATAGATTACGGTGACGGGCGCGCGTTGCTGCAGCTTCCGTATCCGGGTGTTCGGGGCCGGCGAACCGTAACGTAATCCTATCTCGCGGCTCATGCCTCGATTCGTCGCCGACACGGCTCGCCGTCCCGTTTCTGTCGGCGCGCATAAAACACGACGCTCTTGACGCGATTACAGCCGTCGAGTCACTGGAATTCGTCCTCGATATCGTGTCGCATTATGCACGCCACTGTCGGTCGAATTACTGCATCGAGGGACCCTCGTTGCGTGATGCACGGTACGCGGTCAATTCGCTTTCAAATTCGAGCTAGATCATCCTGCATCGTTCCACCACTTCCCGCCGACAGAATCGACGGGAGTTTGTTCAATGGGAAACGATTCAGAGGAGTCCTCGAGGTGACTAATGGTCCGAGGTTTAAATCGTGGAAAGCAACACGTACGCCATCGTTAGAAATTAAAAGCTAGCTCTTCCCTGTTCTTTGTTTTTACAATCTAGTCGCTGGTAGTTCTGGGAGTGGATCTCTTTGAAGATAGTACAAGAAGCCTTTCACCGAATCAAAAGGTAGCCGCCAAGTAGCTAATCTTCTGCAACCTTCGCCCTCGTTGCCGGTTTCATTTCGCTCCGCCGAATCCAGGCAATTCACTTGCAAAGGGGCTACGGCGGTCTCTGGGTTTCGAGGGAATTTTAACCGTGTCCTGAATCGTGGTAACGAAATCGGTATTTTGGGGGATTCGAGGTAGATACTTTCATTAAATTTACATTAAAAATAGGGTAATCTGAATTTCTATGATTTACTTTCGGTGAAAGGGTATCTCTTTTAACGTCGCGCTCTAATTGGGACCTCCGCCGAGGTGTACGTGTCTCTGATGCATTGGGTATTTGGAAGCGGCAGGCACGGCGCGGATTCATTCGCCGAATTTCCTTGAGACTGCGAAGTTTAAAGTTCGGCGAGATTCGAGGGGGAGCCCGGCGCTCCTCACTAATGCTCTTTGACTTTTGCTCGCGCTTTTACTTAGCTCGGTGGGCTATGAGCCGCGGAATTAACTTTCACGGGGGCCCCGCCAGGAAACAAGTCCGAAAGAGATTCCATAATCGCGTCACGTCACGCTCGTGATCACAGCGCTCGTTTTCGGAAGCTCGCTCATGGAGATATCATTATCAATTACTCTGTTCAAACAGCAACTCGATGCTTCCTATCGTATAACAGGAAAGAGAAGGTAACTCGAAATATAAATTCAATCGTTTGTCACGCCTGAATCGATCTTCAATCGCTTCCGCGATGTTAAGACGAAGCAAACTACTACTACATTTTTTTTAGGTATAATATAAGAGTAGCCGTGAGTAGCTTAATAAATTCCAAAAACATTTATTCCATTATATAATTTTGTATTTCCCGAAAAAAAATCTTTAAAAACAGCTAAATTTTTCGACCAATTAAAGTAAACTGCCCCTTAAACGTTCCAAAGTCCCGCCCCATCGATCCCCAGGATCTACCATCCCCGATCAACCCATGACTGCTCGTTCATTGTTCAATTTCCTACGGGATAAGAAGACGGATAAGATTTTCCCTCGAGCCCGATCGACGACGGATACAGGCGAACTGCGAGTCGCCAGTTTGAAATGATAATGACGACGGTCAAGCCGGATCCCCAGGCCAGTCTGGCTGAGTAACGGAAGTGGCTGGAGCTCTGCCAGATCGTTGCTGGATATCTGGAGGGCTGATGCTTTCGCGGAGGATAGACAAACCTGGAATTTAGTTCCCCTGCATGCGAGATATCGTTCGGATGGCTCGATCGACAGCCGCCTACGGGATACCCAAGCACCTGCTGACCCAACCGTGCCAGTCCAGGCCAACTTCATTTTCCTCCAGGACACGTTGACTCGACGAGACTCCCGCGATATTAATCCAGCGCGATAGGGAGGTACGCGGGCGACCGGCTGGCCTCGATGTTGCAGCCAAACTATGGGGTAAGCCGAGCTACGAGCTTCTTCCCGTGTCACGTGCAATGTCGTGTCCAGGAAATCGGGGCCTCCTTGGAGAAGTTTCGCGCGAGGGTCTTGCATGCATCGTAGGTACATCGCGGACCGTTCTTTTACACGGTAAATCATGGCAATGGTGTCTTAGCGCGAGGTTCGCAGTGCAATCACCCTCCGCGCAAATTTCGCCGCAAATCACCCTCCTCGTTAATTTCATCCCCGATGAACGCCCCGAGCACATACCCCGCCAGAATTTCACATAAAACGCGCCACGCCCAGCAGCGACGCATAAACACGTCCCACGCGTGCGACGTCGCGCTGACAAACTTGGCAGCCGAGTTACCCGTGTCCAATGTGGCTAAACGTCCCGGGGAACCTTTTAAAAGTTTATCCAACCGAGGGCGACCCTCTTCCCCCCCGCTTTACGAGCCCGGAGCGCGCTGGAGCAGAGGAGACGTCCAATCTCACGCGACGTCCCCGTTTTCCGCGGTTCGCGCGCGAGATTCCTCTAATCTTTTCCGGCAGCTGCCACCCAATAGCCCAGACCCGCCCCCGGACCGCAAAATTACAGCGAACAGCGGTGTCCCGTTGAAGACGGGCGCGTTCGCGGGGCTAATTTGCGGGGCGGTGATTGTAAGTCCCGGACGAGGGACGCAAACGAGATTCCAGCCTCTATGATTAGCAGCGTCGCTCCTGCAACTTCACCGAGTCCTGCAACACCGACCCGCTGGAGCAGTCATTAGCGACTGGAGGGGTTTGGGGCCCCGATAAAGAGTTGCTGTTTGCAGAAGCGGGGGTGTGGCTGCCGCGCGATAAGGAGCACCGTGTCGGTTGACGGGTATCGATACCGGCGGCTAATTTGATTAAACGATTGGACGGCTCCCCTGGGAGCCGAGATTCGCTCGATGCAAAGAATGAAGGAGCAAGGGGACGCGGTATTAGCGAAAATTCTGCGAGCAGGCTATTTCGAGCGGAGCGTGTTCGGGCGTTGATAGCGCGGCATATTAAAATACGCTTACTCGAGTATCAACGGCGAAACGCGATGTTCGGGTAGGTGAGGATAGAACCTTAACGAGTTCAGCTCACCACCCACCTCAGCAAGAAATTAGTTTATCCGTTAAAGAGGCACGATTCTTCGCAGATCGGCTCAGTTTTTGCCTGCGTTTCGGTCGTTAAATACCAGCGAGCCAATGGCGGATTGCGGTTCCCGCGGAAGGGACGGTTTTGCCGCGGCTTCTGCGGCGTTCCGCAAACCGAGGCCGACAAACGGACGAACCGCTGCTAACGATGGTTAACGATCTTCAATGAAACAATGAACATGGCGCCCTGTCACCGAGCTAATGCAAATTTCCCACACCCCTCGATCTCTCCTCTCCGCCCCAGCTTGGAGCTGTACGCAGCTATCTACTCCGATGCTAATCGATAAGAGAATTTCTTTTAAAAAAATCAACGATTCGTGCGGTGTAACATAGAAAAGTGTCTTCCAGAGTTAGGAAGCGTAGGAAAATACTCGATCCTCCCATTCTGATATTTTCAGACGTAATGATAGCTTGTGATCGAGTTAACGAGTGATGCACGTGGGACGTTGCATAATTTAATTAGATTCCCTCGTCATCCAACGTGACCGCCCATACACTTCCAACGGGCATCGAGGTTTCGCGTCGATTCCAATTCGACGCAGCACGTATAATATTAGGTCCAAGGGAATCGCGGTATCATAGTCGGACAAGCGATCGCGCGCGTCAACCCACAACCGTTTTAATTGTTTCTCCTTCGTTCGAATTAAGATTGCCACGGTTCACCGTCCAACTCACCGCGAAATAGTTCCAAACAATTCGGACAATTAGGTGCGCTCTATTAATTTAGCCCCACTGCTACGGACCAGTTAACTAAACGTATTTCGAGCAACACGTGGAATAATTCATGGACCTATGAATTAGCGGAGAGGTTAACGGCCGCGAGCAATTGCCGAGTTTCGTGCTTTGAATTATCGAAATCGCTGGCGATGCCACCTAAGAAACATTCGCGTGTTCTGTCTGGCCATAATTATGAGCCCATTAATAATAAATACACCCTAGGTACCGGGGAAGTTGCTACCTCAACGTAATTACCCTACCTTCCAAGTTGGGATAACTCAGGCGCGCAAAATAGTTGGTTAAGCTCAAACTAGAGTAGGTGCGTACGAAATAAGACACGAGTAAATCCTCCTTCAAGTACCGGCATAAGATCTCTGGTTCCCTATCGATCCAGTAATCTGTCTATCTCGATTGACTACCTCGTATTGCAATAACGCGATCGCACGTGTAAGATAACGTACTCGTTGCCCTTAAAAGAGACAGTGGATGAATCATCGACGCAATCGACGCCAGGAAACTGTGATAAATCAAGCGTTCCCGCAACTGGAAACGCACCCCGCCGCAGGAAGCTACATTTCGATCGGACTCGTCGCTTCCAAGCACCGTCAGGCGTTCCCAAGATTTACGCATCGCGAGGTGGAAGTCGATCGTGGCCAAACTACCCCGCGCTCGACTCACGTAATTACCATCGATCCTTCTTCCACGTATTAGACCGTCGATTCGAACCGGAACGACGCATTTCGCGTGTTCCCCCGCGATTTGCGCAGCGGGCCCGTCACTCTCCAATCACGCGCCACGGATCCCTTAGTAAATAATTCCTCCAGATCCAATTGAATTTCGCTCGAGATTAATTCCAGCCGGGGCTGCTTTTTATCGACTGTTTTCGCGAGGGAAACGTGGAGAGAAATCGCACAGACGGGGTTTTTTTTCGAGGAATGGATACGCTCGTTGCCCGATTTACGTTGCTTTTTTATTGATTTTTTTTTAATATTTTAATACAGTTGTGTTTTTTTAGATTTAAAAAATAGGTATCTACCTTCTACCTATATATTTCATTTTGTTTTGTCACTGTATTTTAAAAATATTAATTTTTTTATAAAACAAATGGCTTTTATTATTCAAAGAATATCTGCAAAAAATTGATCTAACTGTAAAAAATTATGTTTCATAATAATTATTTATAATTAAATATAAAGGACGACAAAATGATTTTTACCCAGAGCGGCAGAGCAGCTACATCGGGCCCTGGGTGCGCCTCGCGAATTGAATGCTGCGAAAAACGAAAAACGATCGAAAGATTTAAAAGCAATCTTCTCGGTAGAATTTAACGAGTCCCAAGTAACACTTGAACGCCGAGGCCACGACATCCCCAGTAACACGCGAATCCTCGCGCTCGAGACGTCTCGTCGTGTCGCGAATTCCGCGCACGGAGAGTTCACTGTAACGAGCCTGGGCAACTTCTTTGGCCTCGAAACACCGAGGCAGGGGAGGAACGCGCGCTCGAGCCTCGACAGGAGCACGCTCCGCTCGTAGAATGCTGGTGCACGTCGGGCCGAAGCAGTTTGTCGCGCGATGTCGTGCTCGCCTTTGTGCCAGCTCGCGACGCGGGGTAACGTTACACACCGACATCCGTTCCCGAACGTGATCCTGCCACTCGACGATCGCCTGTTTGTGCACGCACCCCGGACACGTACACACGCGCGCGATCTTCGAGGGCTCGGTTATGAAAGCTGCGGCTGGTGACGAGCCCGGGATCGAGAGCAAAGGTTGGGGAGGTTGGTTTCCACCCACCCCCGCCACTAGGTGCGCTTTGCATAATGTTAAAAGTGCCTCGCGGTTCTGGGCGCAGGCATTTGTAGAATTAGGAAGAATGAGGGGTTTAGATCTTCGTTAGTTAACCTTCCGCTAATAGCAATTAGCGATGTGCAAGGCGGAGAATAAAAGGAAACTTGTCTCGAGTTGCAATTGACATCGAGTGCCAAAGGTTAATCTGCCTACAATAACGTAAGCCTCAGAGCTACATCCGCCTTCTTAATACTCTGCAACGCGCTCGAGTAATTAAAAACAGCCAATTATCCCCGCTTCATCTGCCCGCAGCTTTTTTATCGTTCCGCTTACATCGAGTTCTTTTATCGCTCGGTCCAACGACCCTGTCCCTCGTCGTTGTTGTTTTAGTTGCCTTTAGAAAATCGCCTCGTGTAACGCGTTATTACACAATAATGATACTCGAGCGATGCACATATATACCGCCGTTGATGTAACTACATTCTATTGTTTCCGCCAACCAAGCTTCGGGAAAATTAATGCTTCATTTCCACCTAATTTTCAATCTCTCCTTACCGTGTCTGTGAGTGGCGAGTTTCGCAGAATCGCCGATTGCAAGAACTTATCTGCTGCGGAATAAGGCTACGATCGCTCTCAAGCTTTCAAAAGCTACGTTATCCTCCTTTCAAGCCTACAAAGAAGAGTCGAAGATGAAGCGCGGAGGAAGAAGCATTTCTGAATGACCCAAAGAAATCGGATAAATAAATCCTCCGCTCCCCTATCGCGTGCGACGTTTCCATTAAAAGATGCGCGGGGGTATAAATGGGGAGGAATGCCACGAATTTCGGGGCATACTCTGCTTAAGGGCACGTCTATAATTTACGAGGTCGAATGGGTTCGAGCCACCGCTACCATTTCCGTCCCCGAAAGCAGCCAACGTATATACACGCGGATGCTTTTCCGCGAAGCCACTTTGCGCGGATTCTCGTGAACGCCTCGCGTCTGCAACTGTTGCTTCCCTCTCGAGAGTGACGATTTCGAGGGAGCTTCCGGGCCTCCGAAATCCTCGGCATACGTGTCTCCACTGAACGCTCGGAGCCGTTCGTCATTCGCTATCGGGGGATATCTAAAGCATAAATACTTTTGGGGCCATTAAGAAAAGACCCTAGCTACCAGACTGACGGACCATATCTTCCATCTTAATTGGAATCGAGGAGAAATTTATGCAACGAAGCCACAATTCAAAAATAATTCCTACATGTATGCTACCGTAATAAGTTACCGCAAGCAACTTCTACAGCCGCTATCTCTAATAATGTTCCCCTTGTACGCGTAATTTTTCAGAGTGCGAATACCTTTTTCATACTTTTTTTTTTTAAAGAACAATGTTTTTTCCTCTCTTTGCGCGGCATGAATAGTTGCACAATTTGGAGAGATACGCAAAATGTTTCACCGTGAGAATTTATTCTCGCCGGTTCGCTCGAAAGCGTTGCGCTAACGGGCGGGCCATTTTTTGCGCCGTCATATCACGCGCATCAGTTTAAAGGAGCCTCGTTATATTGTAAAAACCGGCGGTTTCCCCAGGGACGCGTGAACACGCGTAAAACACGGGCCGCCGGCGCGGCGCCGTTTCGCAGGGAAAAGATGACGTTTGCCTTTCACGCGGTCACCGAATTTAGCTAGTGACGAGTAACAATTGCCTTTCAAACGGCCACAGGCGTGAAACCCTTTCCTTTCCCGCGCCTTTTACCGCAAACGCGTCGAGCGAAATTAAAACGGCCACTAATTTCCCTCTCGCATTCCACTCGCATTTGCCTATGAAAGCAGGCGCCAACCGAAGGGCGTTCCCGGTTCGCACAATGGATTCGTATGGAATTAAATCTACCGGAACGAGTCCACGACTGCGCTTGCAAAAGGTAAACATAATTTTCGAATATCCCCCAAGCGAAAGCGGGAAAGGTACTCGGTTGATCCATCGGATTAACCTTCGCAAAACGGTTGAACGTACGTCAAAAGGGTCCGCGGCCGCCATCGGATTAGGCTCGACCGGGTGAATAGACAAGGAAAATCGAATTACGCGTCCCAGCGGTGGCGTCTCTCGTTCGAGGGTCGATCGATCCGCCTCGCGGTGCTCGCGCGAGCACGCACAGTCGCGACCGCCTCTTTATCGCGGCTTTTCCACTGCCGGCGCCGTATTTCGCCAGATGCTCCGTTTTATCCAGCACCGAACTTCTAAATACACTTGGACGCGAGGCTCCGCAGAGTCCTAACGACTATTGCCACTAGTGGATTATCATTTACACGCGGCAGAACCGAGAGGTCCAGGGGCTTTAACGAGGCGTATTCGGACGCGCAATCATCGTCCTCCGCGACTTTATTATCGAGTTTACGGTCGACGGGGGCGAACGAGTGGCGTATCTTGGCGACAACTGCGAGATGACTCGAGTCCCTAGAGTAGACGAGATCTCGTGACGCGACTACAAAGAGCCCCGTGGATCGATTCGACGAGGGGAGCCATCCTCGTTCGGAGGCCTCTAGACCGCGCGTAGATCGACAAATTTTGAGGATAACGATGGATCGAGGGTACTCTGCGAGCGAGCGAGGAAGATCCGACCAACTAGGTATGGAACGTGGAGAATAACTCGGGGAAAAGATTCTTCCCTTCAACTAGGGGAGAGTGGGGTAATTGCGAACACCCAAGCCAAAAAGCAAACAAAACGAAAACTGTGTGAGAAATGAATTTGTTTATTATTTACAAACATACTTAAACTATTCATCTATAAAGTACTGTGACGAATTTTTGAAAAATTATAATAAAAATCAACTTTATAGTGAAAAAGAAAAACCCTTGGTGTTCGTGATTACCCGACTGCCGTGGGGTAATCACGAACAGAGTGCTAAATATCACAGAAGTCGCACAGAAAGCGCGATTTCAATGGTCAACCCGTAAAAACGTTGCTACAACCTATACTTAATGTATTTTCCAAATTCCTCTTCTTGCGCGTTAGAAAAAAATTGCAATTAGTCGGAATATCGAAAAAAAATAGTAAAGTCCGTTTTTTTTTAACTTTTTTCTAAGCCTGTAATGAAAATTCAAAAATCCCTTTTGTAGATTTAAATAAGTTTTATGCAAGCTGAAAATTTCATCAAAATCGGTTAACGTTGCTCTGAGCTACAAACGCTTAAAGATTCGTTCGTCATTACCCCACGACATTAAAAAATAAAAAGGCATTTATTTCAGGGGTTAGAATCATGATTCAAGCCACGCCTTGGTCACAAAATGTTGTTAAAAAAGTGCTTTATTTCACCTTAAAAAAAATCCCAATTGTATCATTAATTCAACAGGAATTACATGCAATTGAAAATGAACAAAATATTACTTGAAACATGATGAAAATGATAAATTGTGCTTATCTTGAATAGCAAGACCGTTCTATATTTATTACTTTGTGCCCGGCGTTGGATACGATTTAAACTATTAGCTAGTGGAAAGGGAACATCAGTGTTTATTTATTAAAACCCCGTAACCATCGCGTTCGCGATTACCCCGCGTTCGTGATTACCCCACTCTCCCCTATGCACTTATTCGATGGTTGCCGCTTCAAGCTTAGTTGCAAAGTGAGAATTATAAGGAACAGGATTGCCTACAAGTGACTTTAATCTACTTGGACCTGATGGTAGGTAGATACGGATGCGTTTGCACCGAGATACATGTGGCGACAGCCTGTTCTTGACGTAACTCGTACACGCAGTAGCTTGAATTTGGTAAGACAGGCGTGCAAGTCGATTTCCTTGGCGCGGCATACGTGCAGATGCAACGCGCGATACGTTGATGCATGGCTTCCCCTATTACCGATACGTATTGGAAAACGGCGACCGCGGCGTTCTGCGAATTACGTAATTCGCTGCCCGGAAAAGGGGGAAATCTCGCAGTTTCGTGAGTGGAATGTTGCTTCCCGGCGCGATGCAGCGTTTCCCCGTCCGGATAAATTGGCTATTAGTCTCGGTAAAAGAGGTACTGGGCCGAGAAACTTGCAAAGATTGAAGGCTGGACCAAATAACTCGACGGGCAGAGAATCACCATTCGAGTAACGAATCTTAATGGAAGAGGATCGAATTCTAAGCTAGACAGAAACCTCCGCGAAGTTAAGAAAGGAAAGAACTGAATATTGAAACGAAGAATACAGCGAACCGACATCGATCAGTAACCTACTTAATTAAGGTACCTATTCGGTACGAAGGATGTACAGTGGCCTTGGAAAGATTGCACGGAAATTGAACGCAACTGAAAACTGCTAAAAAAAATTGCTCAAGCGGAACTGCAACTGCGCAACGTTTGCTTAGCGCGAAATTGAAGACACAAGTGGAGACTGGCGGAAAACGACCCCCAATTAACATACTTCTGTCGCGATGTACCTACGCTAAATACGCCAGGTTACGTTTCACCCTTAACTCGCCAGTAGAAACGACGGCCCACGCATAATGAGCGTTACACTGCCATTGCTCCCCAGTGCCTTGTAGACCTTCCATTCTGCCGGGCGTAATCCTGTGACACCCCGTTAAGGACCGTTTCGTGTTACCGACGAGTGGACCGCTGCATCCCTGGAGAGGCATCGGAACCGTAATTGTACATCTGCGATCTCACGATGCGCCGAGCTCGCTGTGAAAATTTCAACGACGAGGAGCATCGGTGATGGCCACGCCGAGGATTCAAAAGACGACCCTCGAGCAAAGTCGTATCGATTTCTGAGGCTAATCCGAGCTTCGCGATTGCTCCTCACCAGGTCCTCTTTCCCCAAGGTACATCCTCGGATGTACCTGCATATTCTTCTTATTACCAATTGTACTTTTCTGTTCAACGGTCGCGAAGCAAATTAAACACCGGGTAAAGCATCCCCGAGGTACCCAACCCATTCGTTGCCAGACCCCTGGCAGCTCCGTTCGCTTCGTTTTCATAAAGGCGAGCCCCGGTCGCCTCGAAAATTCAATGGAGTTTCTCGGTCTGCTTTTAGCCGGGCCAGAGATACCGGCGGCATTAGCGAGAGTGCAGGAAAGGACCGGCTATAATGAATATGTTAAACTCCGTGGCTCCTCGATGTCTCGCGCCAAGGACTACACGACTTTACTTAAGGAGCTTTCATTGTCCCGACACGAATACCCCCCCGCAGGGATACCGAAAACGAGGAACGAATGAGCGGCTGGCGGAGCGAATGAAATGGACGTCGCGATTGAAACGTAAAAAGTGGGCACAAAGGGAGAAGATAGAAGTCGCTCGTTTTAAAATCACCGCCTAGAACCGTGGGACATAAACGGACCTTTCGTCTGCCAAGAGTGATGCGCACTAGAAACTAAAAATCCCCTGAAATCTGTCGCGCGTAGGTTGCATCCGCGAGACAAAAGGGCGAAAGATAAATGAAGAGGAGCTCGGAGCCTTAGAAGCTCGGCGAAATCTGAAGAGCGGCGGTGAACTTTTATACAGATTCGCGTATGTACGATGCCACCCCTCCCTCGGTATTGGGAAACCGAATATCCAACAATTTCCAGCAGAGAGTCCACCCACCGCGACAGACAAGCCCTTTGATTTCAACTGGAATTCCCTTCGATTCGGTAAATTTTCATTTTTATGCGGGACAGCTCGAGCCCGCCGCTCCTCGCCGGGCTTTCCGTCCGCGTCCACCTCTGCGTTCCGAGGAGCATCGACGTGGACGGAAACGGGGACAGCGATAAAAATACACGGAAAATACGAGAACTTCGACGGCCGAGCTTTGTTCTCCTCTCTCCCCTGTTATTTTTCCTCGCCTCTCTTTATCTCTGCCCGCGTTGCCCTGCCGTCGCCGCGATATTCTCCATCACAATGCGTCTTCCTCTCTGAAAACTCGACCGAGGGAGGGCCATCGACGCGATTCAATAATTCTCCCAACTATTCCAGCCGATCCCCCGGTATTTCAGCTCCCGAGTCGCGGGAGATCGTCGAAAGAGGCTCGGCCGCCGCTCGCAGTGGTCGGAGCGAACGGTTCGCGACTTAAGTGGAGAATTCCAGAATCGTCTGGCGGGGAATTTCGCGACGCGAAGGGAGGATAGCGCGGAAAGAGGTCGAAGTTCGCGGGAAGGGGAGCGGTGGTCGAGGAGCAGGAAACGCGGCGAACACGGGACGGGAGTGCAAGTGCTCGTTGTTAGGGGTACGTAAAAGCGAAACATCGTCGTTGGGACCCGGCGCAGTTCGCGAACGGAGAAACGGTCAGGAGAGGAGGGAAAACTGGCGGCGGCGTGCGAACACGGGCGCCGTTCTTTCGCCACGTTTCGCTTGTGCTGCGAACAGGGTCGATGTTTGCGCCCGCTTGCGACGCTTGTTGCCGAACTCCGCCCCGCACAGTTGCTGGCCACTTTGTCGCGGCGCACTTTGGAAAATTCAAAGTTGAACGTCTCTCGATGCCGAGTGGAACGGATCGATGCGAACCACTGCGACGATTCGCGATGACTTTTAAGGGTGGGTGCAGGAAACGAATTTTGAAAGAACAGTGTTGTGGTAAGAGGGGTAGAAATTGGCTGGCGAGAGGTGGAAGAGTGAAACGAGGAGGAAAATTCAAATTCCAGATCGCGCTATCAAAGAAGCACGTAGGAAGCTGCCGGGAGGTAGTTTCCATCGAGGAGAAATGGTAAGTGTGAGTTAGGTTGCTCTGAAACCCTGAAATCTGCGATTAGAGAACGACAGAGGGCAGCTAATACTCTGGCACATGCCCGTTCAAGTTTCACGATTCAAATAGCAGTTATGAAAGTTCGACGATATTCAAATCGTGACTCGATATTCAATGTCCGACGCGCGTGGAGGCGCAGTGAAATTCAATGGGGGTAAATCGAGCGGCGAGCGAGCGAGTAGCGTGCAACGACAGGAAAACATCGAGTCCCACGACTGGACGTTCGAATCAGGAGGCCATTTCCGGCCTGGAAGTCGTGGCAACTCGGTGCAGAAGCGGTGCTTTCGTACGCGCCACGGCTTCGACATAGTCGTTTCTTCCGACGAAATGCTCGGGTTACCCGTTCTTCGCCAATGCTCGTGCAACGTCTCGATTTCTATCACCGCACTGCGTTATCCTAGCATCTCGCGTGAAACATGATGAAATATAAAATAATCTCGAAATAGAGTTTAGAGTTTCCACATCCAATAAATCGAAAATCGTGAAGAATTTCGAGAAGAAAGAGGATGAAAAAAGCACCCTGACAGTTCCCCGACGACCAATCAACTTCCACTCGCAAACGCGGCATTCGCGAAACGGAGGTCGTAAATCGCGCTGGTTCCCGAATTCCTCGCGTTTCCGCATTCCGATGGAACGTCCCATGGCGAATAAACGGTGGCGACAAGGGAGCCGAGTTAAAAAGGGTATTCGTCGCGCCCGCGTCGGTCAGATTCCCTGGAAAAGGGACCGCGATCCAATTACCCCGTTCCAGGGCTCGCCCGAAATTCGCGTCAGGCTCCAATCGCCAACTCGCGGATACCCCTTCGGATTATCTAGCGCGTGGTAATCCCGCCGACCCGTTGTTTGAGCTATTATTCAAGCGGCTGCGGGCCGCCGAGGCGAGCTCGGTAAATATGGCACCGGGAAAGACAAAGGAGCTTCGCAAACGTGTCCTCGCGACGAGCGATGAACGGTCGCGCGCGGATAACGACCCGCGCTACTCGCGGAAAGCATCTGCTTCTGCCGACAAAATCATTTACCTATGTACTTAGTGATTCACAGCGAATCGCAAGTCACTGTCACTGCAACGACCCAAATACCCGTCGCCTTGGACAGTGCGCTTGAAAGGAGCTTATCAAAGCGCGCACCTCGCCCTAAGCTTTTCAAAAAGAACCGTATCATTTTCTATGGAAGAAATATCTCCTCTGCAAAATATAAATATCGCTTTTCAATGAATGACCTGCATTTACTGCCCGCCGGAGGTTTATGAATTAAAATCGCTGACGTTTCATAATGTGCGGCGCGGGAAATCAAAGAAAAATATTCCTCTTCTGCCTCGGTGACTTTTAATTTGCAATAATACTACCTCTGGGGCCGGGGAAACGGCTTATTAGAAAATACCTGGGTTTAGCAATCTTTCCCATCGCGAAAGCAGGATACTTGGACGATTATCCCCCAACAGAGAATTTTAAGGGCTAATAATGCATCGTTCCGCGGAGATATTACCTACCCCATCCGAAATGCAATATCCCGAAGGGCGAATTAGACGAACAACTAAAAAGTCTTCCTCGCTCGTGCAGAGCTGCTGAATAAAATGCGAATATACGGGGTAAAATTAATTCGGTCCGCGGGATGAATATTTTCCACCGATTAGCCCAAGATGAAAGGCAAAACGTTTCGGCAGGAGGGAGTAATAATAAAAGATTTGCATCGAAGGTAACGGCGCGGATCGCGTACAAGAAACGCGTTCAGAATTTTCCTCCGTTTCCTACCAACGCGATGCACCAGAAATTAAGTCGATTTATTGTTTACTCCTTTTATTGGCCGCCTCCTCCGCGCGCTCTTCCTTTATGTATTTATTATACACTTGCCCTTTTCATTATTCCACATCGGGGAAACAGTGCACGCTCCCCGACGCCGAGGCTTCATTATTCCTTGGACGATTCCACTCTCGCGCCTGGCGTATAAATAAAATAAAACTTGCTGCTCTTGCGTAAGCGTGGAGCTATTGTTCACCGGCAATTGTTCACTCTGAACGTTGCTAATTTCATTGTTGTTTGCAGGCAAAGATGTGAGAATTATTGACCAGCAAGATCCGTCTTACACCTCCCACGATAGATGATAATATCGATAGCGCTAACAAACTGGCACGGAGTCCTAGAGCTTCTCCGAGGGTCCTATTTGCTCGAAGAACGAGCTTCTGTTTCAGCCGATCGAGCAAGGAGAAGCAAAACCGAGTTCGATTACGAAGTTGCGTCACGGGCGCCGATATATCGCCGCTTCGATCTTAATTGCCTTTTCAATCCCGTGGTACATTCATTCGGCTATCGAAACTTCAATTAAAATCATCGCCCCTTCCGATCACCCGGAACCGTTCCGCGAGTATTCAAATCACTCGCTTCCGTAAAACAATGCCGATCCAACCGGCTCCCATTTGCCTCCGCTTTTCCCTACTTTATTCATCCGGCTATCTTGTTCTCTTTGTCGATGGAAGCCCCGAGTCTACTGACTCCGAACTTCCTAAGTGTAAATTTCCCAAACTCCGCGGTACAGAGTTGCCGAGATACGAAATTTTTTAATAGCGCTCCGTTCTTCTTCCTCTCTGAGTCCCCTGAAACCCCGCATCGCGAAAAAATATTATACCTCCCTTGGAGAAGTCCAGCTTCGCGAAGAATTTCAAGCCTCTAAGTTACAATTTCCTTTCCTCGGCTCCTCCTCGAAGTAGAATACGGTTTAATGACCGATACCGCGAGTCGAATGCGCGCGAAGAGATCTGAGGAGCCCCAATTCAAACGCGAGACAAGCCAGCCGTTGTTAACCTCGTTAACGAATCGTCCGCTAGCGATTATTAAAATGGGTCGCGCGCGTTTCACGCGTGTTCGGTCTCGCGTGCGCGCGGAATACTCGTGGGAAGGCAAATTGCAAGGAGATGCTGCCGCGATTACGCCGGTGAATCGCGTTTTCGTGTGTACGCGCCAACAACTTTGCAACTGTAAAACATCACGATCGTAATTCATAATCCCATCGCGATACTCATTCTCGTTCCCCAGCCGCGATTATTGCGATCTCGGGGAGAACGATCGCCGCGCCCTTCATAAAATCCCGATGCGATTTTCCAAACAGCCCGATGAACAAAGAGGAGTTTGTTCTACAAGCGGATAAAAACAACGCCCACGAATTTTACTACACATTTTTACGCCCGCGATTCAAGTTCCCGGCGCGTGCCTCAAATTACACGATGAATCGAAACCAGTCCAGCGTTTCACACTCGATTAATCGGTGGCGCGAGAGTGCCGGACAGGTTTCCGAGCAGATATGCTGGTCGATTTGCGCTATTTCGTACGGAATTGCGCGGGATTCTGTCTTGTTCGTCGTTGGGCAGAACGTAAACAAGAGTGGTGTAACTGCTGTTACAACATTCCGATGTTATCAAGGATTTCGTGCTAGAGAGTAACACGGTTTCGATGGTATTAACCTGTTCGCTAGCTGCTACCGGCAATCAATAATTCGAAGGCTAAGTAGAAACGTCGACTCGAAGTTACAGTAAGTCGAGGATCAGTGACTCTTGGGGGGTAATCCTACAATGTTAGATCCCCGAAGGAGACGCATGCATCGAATGCCAGCACTATTGTACCTCGACCCCTAAGCCCAGCGCGACCAGGTGATTTATGCTCGGCCCGGACGAATAACGGGGCGTATCGTGCTCAAATATCGGAAACGTTAGCGCCGCGAGTATTCCAAGGGACGCGGATAACGCAAAGCACCCGTTGCAGCTCAGAGTAACCGGATATCCGTGCGTTAGACTGTTAAATGCGGAGTAACCTCGATATCGCTGAATAACCGGAGAATTCTGTGCGCGAACGTGATAACGTTAACATAGTAGATACATGTAGAATCAAGTGTAGCGAAGTGTTCGCCTCCCCTTTCCCCTCGGCTACAGTTTCCATTCGCAGAAAAATTCCATCGCAAACTGCGCGGCGCTTTTCGCCGCGCGAACTTGTTTATCCGCGTGGCGAGCAACAACGAACGCGGGAGCCACAATAATTCCTGCCACCTAATTCGTTTATTACAGCGACGAGGAAAGTTTCGGCCCCGCCGTTCGAGAAAATGACATTCAAACGAACCGCGCTGGCGCCCCCGAAATTTCCATACAGTTGCCCCGCTGGAAATTGTTGGGCAAGCATTTAGAGAGAAATTGCGCTTGAAACTGTGAAAAATAATTGCGGATCCTCGAGAGTAACACGCGGGGATATTCGCTTATTTTTTGTTCCGTTCCAATTTTTATTCCAGTCGGCGACCTCTTCGCGGCTACGTCATTATTAAAACGTCAATAGCAGAGAGACCGGTAAAAGGCTGCGATATTTTAAACGGGACGGCGGTAGTTCACTGGTTTAACAGAGCGGGGACGAACAACATTGATAAACACACGTGGAGCAGTTCGTCGCTCCTTGCTAATTAATTAAAAGAATAGCACGACGAAGTTATGTAAAACAAAAGCGTTTAGAATCGTGAATATCGTAATGGACGCCAACTGGATTCCAATGGCGCGCTTTTCTCAATGAGGTCACGTGACGCGCCATAATTCATGTAAAACTGACTATGTACTCTCTGCCGTAGGCGTACGTGTTTAATTAGTTTCTATTTTTGCTGCTGCTAGAAAATATTATACAGCTGCGCGTAGCGCACACTTTGATATGCGTGGAAAACGACAATGTCCAAGTAAATAATCATACTCAAACAGAGAATATCGCAGCTTTTATTCTCTACCGCTTCGGCACACATGTGCACACAAAACAGATATGACACGTGAAATTAATTATCAGAAGCTTATGAATTTCTGCCTTAATTAACAGAGATCTACATTTATCCGCAATGGCGAGCCTGTAATATTTGGCGGTATTATTCGTTGAAGAGGCCCAGTAACTAAAACCTCTGCTACTCCGCCGTTTTGTTATGCTACGTGCGCGTCACGAATGCCCCGATGTACTCCTGACCTTTACGAAACTGTTTTGCAAGGGGACAGCGCGAGAGCTCGCGGTGCTTTTAAACAGGAAGCTATTTATTGAGACAATATTCTATATACATATGTACTGCGTTGCTCGCGCGAGAGCCTGTGACCTTGAACGTGCAGCAAAGGCGAGAATCTTACGAACGAGATAAATGCCAGAGACTGAAATCTATGATAAGAATAAAACGCGCGACTACTGAAGTCGTACACGGATGTTTTAACTCGCCTTTCGTCGAAACGCGTATATAAGTACGTTCGTATTAGAAGAATGCCTGCCGTGGGATGAGACACGTCACTCCCGCGAGTCCCATAGCTAAAAAATGCTGCCAACAGCTGTGACATAACCTATCACTGTGCTCCGTTAGACGAGCAGCTAATCGCGACAACGAGCACGTCAATAGCCTATGACGCGGCGTTGCTCGTATTATATGCTTAACAACTAGAAGCCTGCTAAATATTTAGACAGATAGGATCGTGGAAGAGAAGGCGGAGGTACACGCGACTCGTACGCGTGGTATGGTCATTGACGCATCAGGTGTCAGTCACCTCGAAAGGGTACGCGAGTCTCACGTGTGCGCCTTGTACGTCGATCTCCCGAGAGAGATTCCCCAACCACGTGCCCACGGTTCCAGCCATTTTCTCAACGATAACGCCAAAGCTGGCGTTCCGCCGCCGTATACGTCGGGGAATGTAACAATGAAAAACTCACCCAGTTTTTCACGATGGACGCGCGGCTCGTCCGATCCTCTCTGCTCCTCCTGCGTCGTCGTTCTCTCACGGGGCCCCGCACGTCCTCCGGTACCTTTCACCGTGTCGCAACGTGTCAGCGGAGGAATCAGTTCGAACACCACACGCTCCGGGACAGTCACTTGTCACGAGCACCGCGGCCACCGAGAATCACCGTGACGAGAGGCCGCAGCGACCAGGAGAAACGTCGCTTGAAAGCGTACCGGCGCGAACACACTGCGAGACGCGACACGGACACGAACGCTCCACGCCGCACCATGGATCAGCTGCGACTACCGCAGCGCTACCGAGCGTCACGGTCCGCGCTCGAACTAGGTGGTGGGGGTATGACAGGAGTGAGACGGCGAGGCACGCTATTGGTCGACGGCGCGCTCGGGTCCATGCGATCGACCGTGATCGTAAACGATCGGCGTGACCGCGAAAGCTCCTAGATACAAAAGGAGAAATAAATGCGTATCGACATACGAGACATATGAGAAACCACATTTTTTACGGAATACACTTATTTCAAATCGTTTCTTGCAGGGAAATATTATTCCTTTGCTTGTCGTCTAAGTAGCATGCATTATAAGATATTGCAGTTTTATATATTTTAACTATCTATGAAGATATGATTGCAAAGTAATATTTACTAAAAATGTAACTACTTATTAATTGGGCCGTGCTTTTATTTAGAGTGAATAAAGTTAAAGTCAAGTTCGTTGGTAACTTTAATCAATTCCAATGAGTCTTTTCCATTATTTGACTAGAAAATTAGAATATTGAATATTGTAAATGGGGAATGCATTGCCCATAACATTGATGTGTTTCTTCCTAACCCTACAATTTCAATTTGTTTAAACCTGAAAAAATTTTAATAACTACGTACTTGTAGTACACTATACATTTTAAGGTTACACTGCTATCAAACAGCTTGTCATATTAAAGTCAAAGTAGGTTTTATATATCTGTTTATGCTAACTGTAACAGGTGTGAAGTAAAGCATTCTGGCTCTTTTCGACTAGCTCCATCTCTTTCTAACTAGCATTGCCTCTCGCTTTAATTGATACTTCCTCACATCATGCGCCCCTGCTATCCGGGGTTGAAAAGTATCAGGCTTGCATAACCAAAGTTAGTGGCACGCCATCTATCTTCTTCCTTGTCTACACACTATCTTTCTCTCTCGCACACTCTACCTTTCTCTCTCGCACAGGTCGCTAGACCACCTCCTTGAATTCTGTTTTCCTGTTATCAGGGGGCTGCAAAGTATTAGGCGCGCATAACCAAAGTCAGTGGCAAGTCATCTTGCTTTCTCTCTCGCACAGCTCAACCTCTCCACCTCCACTACGTTCGTGTATTCCTGTTAATTCAGGCGTTTACCTAGCTCGAAGTACGGAGACAATTTATACTTATCCTGTAGTGATGCGCGATATTGGTCCTAACTATCGATATATATTTTTTCGTTCAATATCGATACATGAAATAAATTACTCAAAAAGTATCGATATTGGTAATATCGATAATTTTGTTTACATAATTATCGCGTTCAAACATTCAAACCACCCACCGACGTTTCATTTCGTAGGCTGTTAGTTTCCTTTGGATGCCCTGTGCAGTTCTCACCCAGAAATTTGGTTAAATAAAAGTCTTTGTATAGTATTAAGAACTTACTTTATTTAAATTAAGATTCAAAGTGTTAAAATGGAAAAAAGTAATTTAATCTTCTAAAAATATAAAGCAAACTAGAATTTATATGTTAAGAAATATCGGGTGCTGGGAATTGACCACGCCGATGCGGTCAACTGGGCGCAGGCTCTCTAGCGCTCGGAGCGCGCGAGTTTGAACGCGCTACCGATACCGGTTACAGCGACTGGGCGATCGCGGTGATGGATTAGTCGAGCCATCTCGAGGTTGACACCTCGACTAATTAGCCATTTCTCCCGCTGTAGTTGCTTATTGTCTTTCCGCTCTGACGTATACGAAGCTGATTGGCAAGTTGTCGCCGGCCCCCGAATCGACGAATCGGGCCGTGCCATCACCTCGATCGTCCTACTTGCCGGTTCACCACGTGCGGAAGAATATCTCTCACAAACCTCGACTCGTTAAAGGTAAGTTACCCACTCAGGTGGCTCTTAGCCGTTTCGTTTTCACCGCTCTATATCGCGTAGGTACTCGCGAGGTGGCCTGCGCTCAGGCCTAGTTAAGTAACTCTTTCGTAGTGTGTTAATTAAAACTGTGAGTATTTAACAAGCTGGATGTTGATTTATTGTGGGTCACCTTCAATTACAATTTTAAATTACGTATAAGTATCGGATCTTGTGCCGAGTTTTCTGATATCCGCGTGTTCTAGATGCATTTCGGGTGTTTTTTTCCGTTTGATCGTTGTTTAAACATATTTAAATGTTCATAATGCACTAATAACTTATATCGTTGTATTCGGGAGGGTTCATAGAATAATTTGACGGAAAAAGCAACCGAATAACTATTACTGTTTCGACACAAATGATGCTCAAAGTTGAAACTTTGCAATTTTTTTCAACATCTATTTTTCTCAAAAACCGAGGGTGAAAGCGTATAAAAAACGGCTTAAGGAAACGGATACTGAATGTTACAAGTCCAGATAACTGTCGAACTGTGTTATTAGTGCTTGAAATATCGATAAAAAATATCGGTATTTCGACAGGAAAATATCGATATATACAGTTATCGATAAATATCGCGCATCTCTACCTGATCGAAGCCACAGATTTAGGCGGGAGACAGCGGGTGATGTACTGGCACGCGGAACTGTTGTTGTTTGAACGATATACCGTAATTCGGGGGACTTATCGACGTTTATGGTATCGGTCCGAATATTCTTGAGTATCTCGAATATGGTTTTTTACAAAATACATGAAACTATTCTGTCAGAATTCATGTGTTGCCTGAGATTCGTGTGGAAGGCTTCTAACCTATCCCAATATTATTCCGGCAATAAGTGTATTATTTTAAAAGATGAAAGATCATTTTGATCGATGTAGTAATTGATGTTAGTTAAGATTACTCTTTAATTAAAATCCACAGTAATAAAAATAACCTGTTGTACTTACAACTTTGCTGTCAAGAAGTGTCATTCATAGATTTTACAAAAATGACTGATGGACAGAGTCAGATCGATGCAGACGTCAATCTTTACTTCATTGTGCCAAACAACTACAAGTCCGAAGATGATTGCACCGAAGATATGTGGCACGCATATAATGTGAGTAAATGAATGTCCATACACCCACTGGACTTTAAGAAGCGACGAAGAGATGATTCAATGAATCTTTTCTTTCAGAAATGTTGCGAGCATGATTTACAGCCCACGTGGGTTAATGAAAAGAAATGTAATAAAATGATACCTGCTAAAAATGATGTTTTTATAATCGAAGAGTTTAAAGGGGATACGTTTGAAAAACTGCAGACATTCAAATGCTCGTAAGTAAGGCCACTTGATAGAGGATTAAATTATATTACATTAATTGCATTTATTGTTTTATTGCTCCAGAATAGTGGGACCAAGGTGCTTGCTACTTTGTTTCATCAATGGGGAATCAATTCCAGAAGGGACGAGTCCTATATACACAACGGCTATGAGAGGACTGTGTATATGTGCCTCTGGTCTGCATCCAGAAGAAAAAGTATATTTGTTGAAAGTTACGCTTAAACAATCGAATTAACGGTGTCTAACACGTCCGTGATTACAGGAATTTGTGGAAAGACTGGTCGAGTACATGGGAGGGATATTCACTAAACAATTGCGCAGCCATGTGACACACCTTGTAACAGGATCTGTGATGTCTGCAAAGTACGAGGTAGGTGAACGAACAAACTGAAGTTCAATCCATAGCTCTCTAACATTTTGATGTTTTGCAACAGATGGCTACAGGGATGAAAATACCCATAGTTACGAAAGAATGGGTCGAAGCAGTTTGGGAAAAGAATTTAAAGGATTTTGTTAAAGCAGATGATAGCATGTTCGATAAATTTAAAGCTTCTGTCTTCTTTAATTTAGTCGTCACGTCGACAAGTCTTCCGAGACATCAGAAGGACGAGATTAAGAATTTAATTAACGATCATGGAGGGGTAAAATATGACTTTCTTAAATCATTTAACCTTCGAACTTGCCAGGCACTTAATTGAATTACGTCCTTTCAGACATTTATGGGTTCTTTAGATGGTGCAAAGGTCAAAGTGGTAGTCGCCCCTGAAAACAGTCCATCAAGTGACAAGTTAAAATACGCGAAGCAAGCAAACATTCCTTGTTTAACGCCAGATTGGGTGTACGAAAGTGTGAAAGTTGGTTATGCTTTACCCTTTAAAGATTTCTTGATTAAATCCTTAAAAGCATGCTCCACTCCAGAAAGATCAGGTAAAATTCTATGATTACAAAGATACCTTGAATTGTTAGTCCTCGCACTGTTAAACAGTAATTAATGTCGCGTTCCTTTAAATTGTAACAGCCTGCGAAACAATTAACTGTTCTACCATCAGTTCCATACCATGCGAACTCCAACAAGGCCATTGTGTTGACGAAAGTTTGGCAACAACGATAAGCAACGCTTCCACTTTGGACTCAGCACCGAACAACATTTTAACCGGTTAGTGGTAAAATGAACGAAGGATCGCTTAGTTTACTAATAAATCAATTTTACATCACTTTAAATTTACAGCTACATTGGTCGCAATTTTCGATAGGCTTACTTTCAGTGAAGCGAAATCGGCTGGTCCGTTTTTAGATGGATGCAATGTAGGTGAATTGAATATGCTTCTGGTAGCTGACATTATAATAATCTGATCTTTTTTTTAGATTTACCTTGCTGGATTTACTCCTAGTCAGAAAGATAAGCTTAACAAGATTTTAAACGTAAGCAGTGCAACGAGACTCGATGATATATCGGATGCTGTAACACACGTTATCGTCTGGGACGAACATAGAGCAGCCAGCGACCTGAAGTCAATGAAAACGAGAGGATTATGGTATGCTAATGAATTAGGACTCAAACTTTCTTATTTTTAACGTTATAAATATTTCTCGCAGCCCCTGTATATTAACTTTGGCATGGTTGGAGGAGAGCATTAAATTAAAGCGACCCGCACCCGAGGAAAACTTCTTGTTTAACGAAAAACATAATGTAGCGTTGACAGTTGCAGAACCTTCTTCACCGTTAAGCAAGAGGGTAAGCCTATAATAACTCGAAAGACAAACATCGACTCTCACATTTACGAGTATTCTTTCAGAGTTTACAAATGCTACAAAAACCAAGAAAAGTCTCAATTCCGTCTTTCGATATAGATAAAAAATTGACTGTGCTCAAAAAAGAAACAGGAACTGACCTTGTGCAACAGTATCTTCAAGATACAGTTGGTAATGCCCTTAAAACCTACGTGTATACATTTTCAGAAAAATCTGTAAACACGTGATTTATACACTCCCTCTAATCTAGTCGTTACGAATGAAACAACGATTCAAGAGTTTTTAAAGCCGCATACGCCTATCAAGGAACAGGCTAATGATAAAACATTGATGAGCGATCGCAAGAGCGTGGCGAAATCTACGAGAGAATCATTCTCGTCTGAGACGGCGCAAAGCAGCAAGCATTCTGCGGACGATAGCGCGGTACCGATCAGTCAGACTTCGACTTTAAATGATAGGCTATTTGCAGGTGATAGATATGTTCCAGGAATGAGTAATAATATTAAAATGTGGATTATTAATAATCTAAAATAATACCCAGGGCTTACGTTCGTCGTGGTTGGCTTCAAAGACGAAGACAGCTACGTAGCCGAAAGTATCGCAGTAATGGGTGGGAAAGTTGTTCCAAGAACGTTTGCTGGTGTCCCGGATTATGGGGTTGTGCCAAAATGTGGTGCACCTTTAAAGCATACAGTAAACGAAATCGTAACTGATCTATTCATTGTACGTACAACTTTTCCGTTTTAAATTTCTACTACTTTCGCATAATGCACTGTTAAACATTTTTATAGGAAGACTGTATAAATCACGAGCAGATTATCGACATTATGTATTATCACAGACCTTTGTCTGTAATGAAACATTCGAACCCGTTATCGGGCTGCGTCATTACAATGAGCGTGTACATTGGTCTTGAACGAACATACCTTGCCACATTGGCTACAGAATTGGGCGCCATGTATTAATTTTTCTATTGCAAAAGCATGACTATAATAAGCCGATTAAATGGAAAGCATCGTTGGTTTCAGGTGCCAGGATATTTTTGTACGTAAAACCAACGTTGAAAAGAATACATACGGCAGCACGCATTTAATTTGTCCGACGCCAGAAGGAAACAAGTATAACGCAGCAGTGAAATGGGAGTTACCGGCTGTTACTGCTAATTGGCTAACTTCGTGTGCGGCTCAATCGAAAAGAGTCGACGAAACCCCGTTTCTCGTAGGCGAAACCAAAGGTATATAAATATCAGTAGACCTACTATAATGCGTATGCACGCTTCTGTATTATTTGATTTTTAAGCTCCTGAACGACCGAGTCAGACATGCAGCTCAGATGAAAGTTCTACAAGTAATTCAAGTCAAATGGCTCCGCCATCTGAACCAGCAAACAGGGATATTATTACGCCGAAACGTCGTTTACCTCATTTACTCGTATGTGTGGTCTTTTCTTTACTGTCAAACGTATTTCCAAACAGTTCATAGTATGGTTTATTACTTAAATACCGTAGAGCCATGATGACAGTTCCGACAGTCCCACGCCACTAATTAATAAAAGGCTCAATCTGTTCATGAACAAAACTCCGCAATCGCCGTTTCACGTATCCACGCCGGAAACGCCATATGGCCAAGTATTTAAACCGAATCCCTCACCTGATACAAGGAAAGGTTGGGTAAAATGGGTTGATAAATTCCCAGATTTAAGGGTGGAGGAACCTCCGTTAAAACGCAGAGCTCCCAGCACTGTACGTATCTCGTGTAATTCCGATCGTGTATAAATGTACAAGTTATTTTAATGCATCTGGATTTACAGCCACTGTCTGAATTGAAGAGGCAGTTGTGGCAAAAACTAAAAAACCAAGGTCGTGATACGGAGGTAAGTATCGATAGCTATTGATAGATACTTTTGAGCATTTCAACATGCTTGAATATAACAGGACAGTACGGATGAAGCATTGCCCACCGACGAAAATGAACTATCGGCAGAAACACCAGAAGCAGCGAAGAATAATATTTGTAAAGTAACTGCTGTAACTCCAATTAACAGAAAATTGGAGTTTTCGGAGGAAAATACTCCGTTGCAAAATAATGAAATCAATATGTATGTTAATATATACACTTGTCGGCTTTTATAAGTAAAGTGCTGTTACGAATTGTTCGCAAACTGTTTCTATATTGCAGGCAAATCGCACAATTGGATCAAGTACTCCAAAGAACATCGAGCACGCCCGAAAACCGATATTCCCTCTCTGGAGAAAATGTAAATGCAGAACCTGCTGATCCTATACAGAAATGTAAGTATATCATGTCTTCCTATAATCATCTATTCATTGCCTCAAATACATTGTTATCTGCAGGTATCGTAAAGGATTCACAACCTATCGATGCTATTGTATGGGAAGACCCGAGTCACTTAAAACGAGTAAGTTGTTTCTGTAAATTGTCTTTACTTTGAATAATTGGCACCGATTAGTATCAGTTTAATGATTTCTTTCCGTATAGGCAACGATGCACGAGGAACAGAATGCCAATACCACAAATATCGACACTATCGAAGACGAACTACCAGAAGAGCCTGAGCCACCGAAGAAACTGAAGTTCATGCTTTCAGGCCTGAAGGTATATCGTTATACAATGCAAATATAAACTAAGCAATACTTATTAACATTTCATTCAATAGGACCGAACGGCTTACGAACAAGTGATAAGGGACCTGGGTGGCGACGTATCAATGGACGCTAATTTTGATATGAGCGCGACGCATCTGCTCTGCATTAGGCCTTCCAGAAATGAGAAAATGCTGGGTAGTATAGCGTCTGGAAAATGGATTTTACATTGTATCTACTTAAAAGATTCCGAACAACAAGGCAAATTTCTTGATGTTAGTATAATCGATTGTTACCTGCCATGTCTTTCATATATAACGTGAACTAGTTACTTATTAACTGCGTCATTAACAGGAAGAGAAATATGAATGGGGAAATCCGAAAAGCAAAGGCACCATCCCAGATCCAAGTGCAGGTATCGAAGAAATAATCGCCAACGCCGCTTACAAGTGGAGACTCAAATTGTTAATGGAGCCAAGTATTAATGGGCCATTTGACAATATGGTGGCTTTGTTGTTAATTTCTGGAGATAAATACGATCAGTTTAAAAGACTGATCGAAGCTGGGGGTGGCAGAGTTGTTCACGCAAGGTAAATTTGCTTCTGTTTCGTGCTAAGCACGATGATATTTGGAAACTAGACGATATATTTTTTGTTCCAGGCCACCGTACGATACAAGTCCATCGGGAAAGAAAATCACTCATTGCTTCGTCAACATGAAGCACGTCAGTCAGCCAATCGATTGGGCAATGCTGGCGAGCAAAGGTATCCTTTGTTTCATGCCACAATATTTGAGCGACTACCTTACCACGCAAACACCATTAAATCCCCGCGAGTGCGTAATCCCGGAATTTAAAAAGTATTTAACGCTACTGCCCAAGTAAGATGGTAGTGAATAATATTTTTGATACGATTATGCTGTACAATAGTATTAAAAAATCTGTATATAGGAGATAATATATTTATCATTTTTTATCAAATAATAGTGTCTTCGTTATTTTAGATCTGAATATTCTCAGTACAAAATAACGGATTGCATATTGTAGAACAGATATCGTCTTAACAATGTAGTTTCTTATAGTTTCGTGAAAATCAACCTGAACCCGTCTGAAGGGGAAAGAAAAACGTTGTGAATCTCGATATCACATTCATACGTGGGATCTAATGAAACTTCGTAATCCTTAAGTACTGTGATAACTCCCATCATAGACTGCATTACGCCAAGTCGCAAACCTAGAAGAAACGTGTTAATGAATAGTAAGAAAAATACGGTATCAGAAACTCGAGGACACACTTTTGATAAATAATGTTCTTACCGATACAGATTCTTGGTCCTTCACCAAAGGGCATATACGTGCATGATGTAATGTTGTCCTTGTTCTCGTCGCTAAATCTATCAGGATTGAAACGCAACGGATCTGGAAAATATTTTGGATCGCGGTGGATACCGCATAAGGGCACGTACACGGGTGTTCCTTTTTCTATAATTATATCAGTTCCTGGAATCTGCGAAATTAGATAAAAGTTAGCTTGCATTCCTACTGAGGGAAATAAAGTTGCCATCTACGTAATAGCCACAGTCGCAGACGCGTTATTAGATATTCAAACGGAGTACATACACTTTCCGAGCCTATTAAGTTACTCAACATTTGCTTTCAAATTTTTTTGAGTAAAAATTTATTCGAATAATGCCCAAGTCCTGCAGAGACTAATATGTGATCAAAGAATCATCACCTTGTAATTTTCAGAAGCCACTCGGTCGATGAATGGAGCCGGTGGATACAGTCTCATTACTTCCGATATTACTTGATCAAGGTACTTCATGCTGTGAAGAGCTTCATAAGTCATTGTCTGCGCTTTCAGCGTTTCAATGATTTCGTTTCGTACCCGCTTTTGTATGTCCGGATGCTTAGCGAGTTCGGAAAGGGTAAAGGATATCGTTGTCACACTGGACTCGCGGCCAGCAATGAAGAATATTCCTGACTGGGCCACCAAAACATCGCCCTGCAACTCTGTAAACCAATTTGCAATCGGAAGTGAAAATACGTAGTAACGAAAAACGGAAGCGTTAAAAGATCAACGTGTCACTAACTAAATTCATCATCCTGCTCTTGATTCTTCAGCTCTATCAAGGAATCGACCAGGTCTCCTCGTTTGGCCTTAATCGCCGTTCTAGAGTCCACCGAGTCCCAAAATACCTTACGGAAATAATCCGTGGACGAGCCTAATAATGGGCTACTAAAATACGGTGACAGCATCGGGAAAAAGAAATTCAAGGATAAGTATATGGCTCGCTTCACCGTAAGATTCAGTCCTTCCTGAGCTTTTGAAAAAGGAAGATTTATGGTAAAAACACCACAGGAACAGTAAACAACTTCTGATTTCTTTGCGTATTTAGATACCTTTCCTGTAGAACTGGTTCTCAGAGGGATCAAAAGAATTCACTCGGACACCAAACGCAACAGAAGATATAATGTCGGTGGTATACTTCAACGTAAGGTCTTTCACCGCGATAGTTTTCACTTTCGAGCCATCAGAGAACTGATCTTCCAAATATGTCTGCATCGAATCCGCGGCTTCAACTACCAAATAGAATAACTTCTTCATTTTTCCAATGGTGAACGCAGGCGTTATCTTCGTCCTAATGAAATGAAATACTGTTAACTCTTGTCTACTTCCTTTCACTTACTTTCACGACCTTAACGACTTTCGCCCTCACCTCAAATATTTCCATTTAGGATTCTTAATCATGAAGAGATTCGAGCTACTCATTTTATCATGTTCCGACTCAGATGTGAAGTAACGATTCGAGAAATTGTTAAAGTCCCTCACCAAAACCTGCTTGATCAACTCCGGATTTCTAAGTATCAAGAAAGGCATGTGAAAAACGTAGACTCCCAGGATATCATCGCTATCGGAGGCTTGTCGGTATAGATCACCAAATACATGGAAAGAGGCACTTCGCATTAGAACTGCATCCTCCACGTTACCGAAGAGCCAGTGCCCTGGTAGAGAAGGGACACCCCTGTTTTTCCAATAGGTGTGCTTATACTTCAAGTATAAGTATAAAATGGCCCATGAGCCGAAGAAAAAGAGCAGCGCGTAAGGTATAGTCACGGCCAAGAAGTCTAGAACTGCCATTGTTTTGTACGGACAACTCGAAATTATCAGCTTCTGAGCAGTACTGACTTTCAAACGGCATCCACAATTAACTAAATAGGAACACCACCCTGATCCAACACACGGGTCGCATAAATATAATCTACAAGACATCTTGGTACAAGATCAACCTAGACCAATCTAATCAGCATTAAATTTATATACTCTTTGTATGGAGTACTTTTATCTCGTATTTACGCGTGACAAAGTACATATAATATCTTATTTATTTGAAGCTTTATCGTGATTTGGAACAGGTACGCAACCGGAATTTTCCGAGAGTGAGGCAGGAGCAGGGGGCGTAGGTAGGAGTAACATACCAGAGACCTATCCGATATTTTCCGACTAAAATAAGTCCAGTCAGCCTATCTCTAGTCATCCTTCATCTCATTCAGCCCTTAAATCTTCTCAGAGTTGGGACATTCCACGCGAACTCTGACAGATTTCGGAGTAAGTTTTCGTAGATTGCTGAAATTTGAATATGTTGTAGTCTTTAGTGATATTTAATAGGAACCGCAAAGGATTTTTCAAAATTTTGAAAAATGTCGATTTTACAGCTGTTTGAAGTTAAGTGCTAACTTTTTTTCGATACATTATAGCTGTGGAAGTAGTAAACGGATGGAGATGAGCTTTACAGTGCTTAGAGAGAAGACATTGAAGTTTTAAGAAAAAATTATTTTAGTTTAAAAAAGAAAAAATTTGAACCATTTTTGTGCAATTATTTTAAACAAATGCAGGTTTTTAACATCGGGCGCGATTTTAAAAATCTGAAAAAAGGAGAATATAGTTCTATTCTCCCCCTTGATGGATAAATTTTCAAAAATATGGACATTTTAAAATTGGCCTTGTAAAAATTGCCAGAAGTTGACGCTGCGTCAAATCACACCGGCTCGACTGGCTGAGCCCTGCGGTACTCGCAGCGGCCAAGCGGCTATATCTGCTATTCTTATACAGTGTTCTCGAATATGGTAAGTATTTGTAAAAAACTGAAGAAGGAAAACTTTTACTGTTTTTTATACACAACAAAATACGGTAACTCAATTTTTGGTGATCGCAATATTTTCCTTGAAACGAAGGTGACCCTCAGTTTTTTAAATGGAATGCTATATATTTTATTATCCAATATGAAAGCGACTGTCAAGACAAATTCAACCATATGATATACTATGATCTTCAAGGCTACACTTGGTTAGAAATGAAAGATGAAATTCAATCTACTAGATAGATAGTTCGATATATTTATTTCATTCCGATAGAGAAAATAATCAAAAAACAAAATACTCTGTTATAGGGGTGTTAAAATTATTCAGAGGGGTATAAGGAATTAAGTTGGTAGATTCGCGTGGCCCAGGAGCTGGTTCAATGTTGCCTAGGGTGAAAGTCTTTGGATATGTTCTCCGCTAGGCGGTTACTGAACACTTCTTGAATGGCTTCTGGTCTCCAGCCGGCTGAAGCGGCAATATTTATATCACGTGCGAACGAGATTCCCGAAATTCGAACGCTTCATGCTCCAATCAGAGCATTCATATTTGCCCGCACCAATCAGGAACCACTCACTTTTCCCGCGCGCATAAGGCGTTTGAAAAATTACATTTGCGCATGCGGGCACGGGTCACTTGATAGTCGTGCTCGTCGATAGATCGCACGATGTTTGCATATGCGACAAGGATGTATACGAATCGCGCGGTAAGTGTTGAGTGCGCACGCACCTGGATAATGTATTAACTTAATTATCTTAATAAGAGTAATAGTAATGCAGTAAAAGGTAAAGAAAAAAAGCACTAAACGTTGCCGCGAATTTATTACACTTGTATTAACACTGTGGAAGATGAACCAACAGAAGAGCCTGAGCCTCCCAAAAAACTGAAGTTTATGCTTTCAGGTATAAAATGTGCGATAAATAATCGCAACCGCCCCTTAGGAGTTGTGACTTAAATTATTAATGAAGCCAATTGTCAATTGACCATTTCAGGATATGGCGAATTTGCTGTTACTTTCCGGAGATAAGTATGGTCAGTTTAAAACACTGATCGAAGAGATTTTATCAACTGATTGTGTATTCGTTACTTTAGACCTATATACATATCCTCATGATTTAAAATAAAGTCTTAACAATGTAGTTTTTTATAGTTTCGTGAAAATCATCCTGAACCCCTCTGGAGGGGAAATAAAAACGTTGCGAATTTCAATATCATATTTATATGTGGGATCTAATGAAACTTCGTAATCCTTAAGTACTGTGATCACTCCCATCATAGACTGCATCACGCCAAGTCGCAAACCTAGAAGAACCGTGTTAATGAATAGTAAGAAAAATACGGTATCAGAAACTCGAGGACACACTTTTGATAAATAATGTTCTTACCGATACAGATTCTTGGTCCTTCACCAAAGGGCATATACGTGCATGGTGTAATTTTGTTCTTGTTCTCGTCGCTAAATCTATCAGGATTGAAACGCAACGGATCTGGAAAATATTTTGGATCACGGTGGATACCGCATAAGGGCACGTACACGGGTGTTCCCTTTTCTATAACTATATCGGTTCCTGGAATCTACGAAATTGAAGAAAAAGTTAGCTTGAATGCTTGAAGCATTGCCGCCCGCAATCGGAAAATGACGATGCCGTCGAATCTTTCGCAATGATTAAGTAATCGGGGCGAACGTTGCATAAACCTAATAGCCATCGTCGCAGACGTGTTATTAGATATTCAAACGACGTACATGCCTGTTCCGAGTCTATTAAATTATTCAACATTCACTGTCAAGGCGTAATATGAGACAAATAGCTCATACTTAGAATATTATTATGGATCGCAGAGGCTAATATGTGATCAAAGAATCATTTTACCTTGTAATTTTCCGAAACCACTCGGTCGATAAATGGAGCCGGTGGATATAGTCTCAAAACTTCGGAAATTACTTGATTAAGATACTTCATGCTGTGAACAGCTTCATAAGTCAACCCCTGCGTTTTCAGCGTTTCAATGATTTCGTTTCGTACTCGTTTTTGAATATCTGGATGCTTAGCAAGTTCGCAGAGGGTAAAGGTTATCGTTGATACACTGGACTCGCGACCAGCAACGAAGAATATTCCTGACTGCGCAACCAAAACATCGCCCTCCAACTCTGTAAACCAATTTGCAATCGAAAGTGAAAATACGCAGTAACTAAAAACGCAGGCGTTAAAAGATCATCGTGTCACTAACTAAAGTCGTCATCCTGCTTTTCATTCTTCAGCTCTATCAGGGAATCGATCAGATCCCCTCGTTTAGCCGTTGTCGCCTCTCTAGAGTCTAACGAGTCCCAAAATACCTTACGGAAATAATTCGTGGACGAGCCTAACATTTGACCACCAAAATACGGTGACATCGGCGGGAAAAAGAACATCAAGGAAAACTGTATGCCCCGTCGCAACGTAAGTTTCAGTCCTTCTTGAGCTTTTGAAGAAGGCAGAGTTATAACGAAAACGGCACAGAAACGGTAAACAACTTCTGATTTCTTTGCGCATGTAGATACCTTTCCTGAAGAAGTGGTTCTCAGAGGGATCGAAAGAATTCACATGAATCCCAAACGCAACGGAAGATATAATGTCGGTGCTATACTTCAAAGCAACTTCTTTCACCGCGATAGTTTTCACTTTCGAGCCATCAGAGAACTGATCTTCCAAATATTTTTGCATTGAATTCGCGGCTTCAACTATCAAGTAGAATAACTTCTTAATCTTTCCACTGGTGAACACAGGCGTTATCTTCGTCCTAATGAAAGGAAATGCAGTTAACTCCTGTTCCCTTCCTTTCACTTAGTTTCATGACTCAGGTGATTGTCGCATTCACCTCAACTGTTTCCATTGCGGATTCTGGATCGTGAAGAGATTTGAGCTTCCTATTTTATCATGAAACGACTTAGCCGTGAAGTAACGATTCGAGAAATTGTTAAAGTCCTTCACCAAAACTTGCTTGATCAGCTCCGGATTTCTTAGTAGCAGGAAGGGCTTGTGGAATACGTATATTCCAAGGATGTCATCGCTATCGGAGGCTTGTCGGTATAGATCACCAAATACATGAGAAGTGGCACTTCGCATTAGAACTGCATCCTCCACGTTACCGAAAAGCCAGTGCCCTGGTGGAGAAGGGACACCCCTTCTTTTCCAATAGGTGTGCTTATATTTCAAGTACAAGTATAGAATGGCCCATGAGCAGACGAAAAAGAGCAGCGCGTAAGGCACATTCGCCGCCAAGAAGTGTAGCACTGTCATTGTAGTGAATGGACAACTAGAAACCATCAGCTTCTGAGCAGTACTAACTTCCAGAGGACATACGCAAGCTTATAAGTGCGAACACTGTGCTGGTCCAGCACACGAGTCACATAAATATAATCTACAAAAGTTCTCGATACAGGAGGCTTGTCTAATCGACATTAGAACTATATTCTCTTTGTGCCGAGTATTTTTATCTTGTAAATAATATCTTATCTATTCCAAGGTTTACATGGTCTATGTCGTTTCTTTATAAAGATAAATGATAGATTAAGTAATCTGACCTCTGGAATGAAATATTCTGCTGTGTATTGCAGTAACATAGAGTAGACACAAAAGATAAACGATTACCACGCATCTTTTCGAGTGCATTCCTTACTGATGCAAATGTAAATGTTGTTTACACTGATCAATCAGCGGAATTTGTTCGCGCTTCAAATAGAATTGCAAAATTACTTACGAGAGATTTATTTTAGCGTCTATGATACACGAATTATACATATTTATATATATATATATATTATTATTAGTACAATCTTACACAATTCGATAAAGATCCTAGTATAAACATTGCATCGCCGAACGAAACACTTTAAATCCTACAGGTAACTATAGGTACATATACACTCGTAGCTTCACATGTACTCCCGTTTTTTTTCCCATTCATATACAGTGTCCCGTGACCGGTGGTACAAGCGGAAGGACACCAACTCTACATTAAACAATAAGTCGAAAATATAAAATAAAATAATTTGGCAGCGCGCTTAGTTTCAGAGAAATTTGGCTTTGAATGTTAGCCAAGTTACTTGGCCAAAATTTACAGTCACTTTTCTAGAAAACTAAGCGAGTTATAACAAACCTTCGTTCTACCTTTTTACTCGGTTTTTTCATGTAAAATCGCTACCCCGTTCACTCGTACCACCGATTACCGGGCAACGCTGTATGTGATCAACGAGTTAAGCGTATTTCTCGAGGCTAAATCGTTTCGTACTAGTCTTTAAAAATTCAAGAAAAATACGTTGCCGCGTGAAAAGGGAGCATTGTCGCTATGATAACCCCTTGTTTAAAATACTTAATCGTTTCTCGCGAAATAATATATGTATATATTAAAATCGAAAACGGTTTAAACGAAATCGCATCGTTTTAGTACAAGAAGCGTTTATTCCGTCAGAACCATCCGATTGGACATCGGGATGTGAATCATTCGTCTCGCACAAGCTTGAATTACGATCAAATCAGAATAATAAGCAACACACTAGCATAACGCTGTACTATCAATTATGTAATTCCGCAATCGTCACACATCTCCTCGTTCGATAAACAAGTACGCGACTTCTTTATGTAATGCTACAACAGCACTTTCGGCAATGCTATCTCGCAATCCCTTCCTAAATTACTAAAGATTTGCAAGTAATTAATATTACGTACAAATTCGGCCAGCAAATTTTGAAAGACACACTACGATAAGATTGGGTCATCTTGATACTGATCGAACCATGAAATGTTATCGCGGCGTTCGACAAGTCACTCCCGACAAATAACGTTAACGCGTGAAAGGAATACTTTTCGCCAGATAATGGCCAAAGGCATTATTATACTCTCCGCACAATTATTGCAGCCACGTATTGCCCTAAATTAAAGTACTGTTCCAATAAAGACCGAGATGTCTGCAATTAACTTTCGTGCAATATCTTTTGGAATGTTCTAATAGCTTTAAAAGTCAATACATTACAAGTCTCCGATGCAACATCGTTTCATACACCTCCGACACGAATTCCTAAAGGAAGAAGTTCGTCACATTTAGATGACCTGAGTGGCACTCAGAAAGCATATTCACTTCGGTTGAGCATCTTGTGGCGTTGGCTGCTGCTGCTGTTGCTGTTGCACTTGCTGAGCATGAACAGGGTGGGCGATAGTCTGCAATCTAACTTGACTAGGTCCTGGGCTACCTCTCGCCGTTGTGACGATGGGCTTCCCTTGAGCTGGAGCTTGTCGCAATTGGGCGCTGCTTGCCGTCACGACTTGAATAGTTTGCTTCAACGTGGCCGATGCCACTGGAATTACTCGCGTCTGTAACGGGGATTTCGCTAACATCACTTGGCCAGGCTGAGAAACCGTTTGCCCGGTGGATACCTGGAATGATAACGTTGTGTTAAGAACACGATAAACCTTGGAAATTAAAAAGGGAATCGATAAAAATACGTACGTGAGTGAATTGTTGCATCGCCGATGGTTGCACGTGCTTCATGACTTGCTGAATTTGCTGCACAGTCATGGTCGCTGGCAGAGACTTCTGTTGGACAATCAACTGCGTCTGCACGCCAGCTTTGGCGGCCACTTGCGTCAACTGAGCAACCTTTTGCGCCGGTAATTTCCTCTGAGTAATAATTTGAGGATGTAGAGCGAGCTGACGGATCTGCTGGGGCGTAGCTGTTCGCACGCCAACGTTCGCAGCTTTCACCAAAGTAGCCACTGGCGTGCCACCGGCGGATGTTCCAGTCTGCTGCACTTGCAAACCAGCTTGCGCGAATATCTGTGCTGGGGTGAGACCAGCTTGCGCCGGTACTTGAACCTGAGCCACCGCGGCCTTCGCTTGCTGCTGCAACGCTTGTCGCTTTATCAGAGCGGTCATTTCGGTCTCGGATACCGTGCGCGCGACTGTCTGTTTTCCAACGGTCGTTTGGGCAACGGTGCCGGCAGTTATGCCCTGCTTCATCAGCGTGGCCCTTTGCTGCGCGGTAGCAGCAGAAACCGCCACCGATACTTTCTGGCCGCTGGCGGCCTGTGCTTGCAGTACTTTCAGTTGTTGCTGTCGCAGGAGTACCTGTTGCTGCCTGTAATATTGCAGCTGTGCGGCAGTCAGCGTTTTGCTACCGGAGGCCGTTGCCACGGTGACCCCGACGATTCCCTTCTGCGTAGTCACAGGAGAACTTTGCGCGGCGGATACCAAACTTGCCGTCGCGATCCTTTGCGCAGCTTGGAGATTAGCTACGCTAACGACAGTCGGCGTTGTTCGCGCATCTTGCATGGTCAATGTACCGCCTGGGCGAGCTTTCACCGCCGACGTTGCGACTGTCGTGCCGCATGTGGTAACGTTGGTCATCGTTGTAACGGTTTTCATGGTGGTCAAGCCAGTTGTTGTAACGGTAGTAGCGACTTGAGTCAATTGATGCACTTGAGGGCTGGGGGTGCTCGGTATAGTTTGCTGGGCTTGTTGTTGCTGCAGTTTAATTTGCTGCTGCTGTTGCTGTTGAGCTTGCTGCTGCTGGGCCTGCTGTTGTTGTTGGGCCTGCTGTTGCTGCTGCTGTTGCTGAAGCAGGCGTGCCGCTACCTGTTGTTGTTGTTCAGCCGTTAATACCTAGAGGATAAAAATTATTGTATCATTTACGAAGATCGTAAGGCTGCGATGAATAAAGCGTGCCAAATCATACTAACAGCGTGCTTAAGCTTCTCCTTGGCAATCCTGTCGGCTCGCCGTGTCGCAACTTCTATGGGAGCCAATGGGTTATCGTACTGAATACCACATTCAGCTAGAACCGCGGCGTTAGTCGGGTTCTTCATTAACGGATTAACAAGCAACGGTTTAACGGTGGGAGTTCTCTTATTGGAAACGGACTTTATGGTGTCGAACCTTTGGCAGCACATTAACGTGAACGAATGATTTTTATCCTGATTATATAACTGAGACGTTTTCATCGGCCTGTTTGTTTTACTTTGTTGCTGAAAGAAGACGATTGAAAAAATGATCAGTTTTCGCCAACAAATATTCCCCCTCGAATGTATAACAGAAATAATATATACCTCGGCGACCTGAGGCATCTTGTACACGCCTTTCTGTTTCTTCTGTTTCTTCGGCGTGATATCGTAAAGTAATTTCCCTTCTTCTCTTGGCACGATTACCGATTCGTATCTGCTTCTGCATTGTTTGGGAGACCTGTATATTCGGGAGGTATTATTAACTATGTCGGCGACCAAGTCCCAATTGGGAGTGTGGCCGGGGGACAGAATCATCAGATTCAGCGGCAATCCCTGATAGATCTGAATCGCTTGCAGGAGAGCCCAGTCCTCGTGTATCATCCAATCTAGAACGTGCTCTTGGTCCCCGGATGACTTGGACATGTGCAAGGGCTTTATACCCGGCATTGGGATCGGTGGTCGAACCATCGGACGATACTTGTGCAATTTCATGTCCCGACGATTCTTCACAAACGCTGGCGATGGCCGATCGAACAGAGATCTCGGCGCGTAAAGCGATTCTTCTTTGTGTCGCAGTTTAACCGCGCGGCGCCCTGGCAGAAAACAATTACGCTCGATTATTACACAGTCGTCAAGTGAAAGAAAGGTTCGATATAGATGGACCATTGAATCTACTTACCATCGCGATCGCTAGCTCCGACATCCACTCTGCTTCTCTTTTGTTCTTTCTTAACGTATATCGGAGGCAATTGAGCCTCTGACATCTGTGTACTTTCATAAAGAAATCCCAAAGAATAGTCGATGTAAACATCGCTGTCCGTCGTCGGGGGCGTTGGGGGACACCACATCTGATGATTAAAAGGATCATGTAACTGGTGCTCTCAACAAATGAATAGTTGAGTAACATTTATACTAACCGGCATTTGCTCCATATTGTCGTCCGACAACCATATCTGTAAGATATCAAAGCACGACTATCAGATCTAATTCGTGGACTAATAATAAAGAAATCTGCTTCAAGATGTAAAAAAAAAAGAAACAAATGTTTGCGGAGAACGAGCGTGGTGTTTGCACTGTATTCAATTTTAAGCAATACGGAAGAATTCTGATAGGAAATTGATCCATCTTCAGCTTTTAAGTGTATCTTCCTAACTCTTCTGCCGATAGCGAAATCAAGTCATAAGAATGCAATGCATAGAACGAACATAAATTGATCGTTGGAATGGCTAGGAAATGAATAGGAAGTGTACATAACACTTTGCTCGTTCAAAGGCTCATATTTCCTCTTGAGAAATTTCGTTACTTTGATCTCGCGTAGACAGCGAATGTTTTGCTTGATGCTAGACGCTCATCAATGTGCCTGCTTATACCTTGGCTGACTCCAAGTTTGGAATGGCAAAGGCAGTGTTTTGGTGCCATTTTCAAAATAATAATTATTGGAGCTTTTCTACTGCATGCTATTCATTTAATAAGACTGAAAGATCTTCCATTTCATCTATAATGTGCGGTCATGTTAGCCTTGCCACACCAAACATCGCGATAATGCAAGATCATCGTTTCTGCGTTTAATGATCTCGACTATCTGTTGTTATATCATGTATATATAACCAAGCACACTGATCAAAATTTGACACCAAAACGGAACTGAACCTTTGATCGAACAGACTTGGAAACGCACCAAGAAATAAGAAAACACATGATCTTCGTAGCAAGGAATATTTTGTTTATTTCCTTTTCTCGGACTCACTCGATCATACAAAATACAGGCACGCAACTTAAATATTACTGTGGGGCATTACCATTTAAACGAATAAACTTCTTAAGTCTAGCGTGTGTGATCAGGTCGTTTCTCACCTTGCAGACTGTTATGCAATACAAGGCGTTACACGAGAGCAAAGTACAGCGCGTTCACAGTATTACTTCATCTTTTCATTCTGTCTGTTACCTCTGAATCGACTGCCTCTATTTCATCCCTTCTCTCCCACTATTATATGACCAACGGCCCGCGAGAAAACTGGCCGCAAAAAAGCGACACGGATGTTCGCGGGCCGTTCACTAAATCAACTAAAGCTATTTAATTATAGTGTGAATCCTTTCCTCGTTCTCTATAATCTAATATGATACAGCCAGATGCCTTACTCCTTCTTTTATCACCAAGTATATAAATTACAGTGTCACTTAAAGACGTTCGCAAACCTTCACAGGAGAGCACAATTTACAACGCTAAAAAATATTACACGCGTGTACTCAGTACAACGAAAGAAACGTCTCACTTTGTTTTGCTTATCATTACCTTCCCGTCGGATTATAATAGTATGTATGTACAAGAGAGGATAATTACGTGACGAAATTAAGAGAAGAAAGAGGATCAGAGAACACGGATCATGCAGACGCCAGCTCCACGTATAGATAGCAGTCCAGGGTGTCTGAGAATCCCGGGGAAATTTTTATACAAAGAAATCCGCTGCCTAATAGTGCAGCGATAGAGTTTTAGCGAGACTCAAGATACAGTGCCGCTGCTAATCTTCTCCAATTGAGTCGTCGTCTGTGACGATAGAGAAGTAGGAGGAGGAGGAGGAGGAGGAAGCTGCGAACGAACAGACTTCTTCAACGGTGGTATCTGTTCTTCTTCTTCGTCGTCCAATGCGTCGGACATCTGCGAGTCGCTCGCCTTGTTGTTGCCCATCAATGGCTTCCCGAACGACGACGACAGCCGAGTTCTCTTGATCTTTCTTCTTAATCTTTTCGACCCGTCCGACGAATCGTAATTAGAATCGTTGTCCAAGTCGACCAGCGCGATCACTGCTGACTGTACGGGCAACGGAAGCTTATCCGCTTTAAGCTTCGAATTCAACGGCGACGCGGTCTTGTTCACGCTCGTGGCTTTCCCAGTCTTACCGGAATTCGTATAAGTACTCGCCACGTTTGAAAGCACGGTGGACGATACGCGATCCCCAGAGTCGCACCATCCGTCTAACTTGCAGCTCGAAGTTATATCCGTGATACGAACGACGCAATTATTCCCTGGCGAATCGGTGCTGGTAGAATTCGTGTCACTGCCCTTTTTAGCGTTCTTCGTTTCAGTGGAATTGCAGTGCGAAGATTTCCCGTGTAAAGAACTGGAAGCCTTGCCGCAGTGATTGCTTCTCGTGTCCAGTGTAAGGATCGCAACTACCTTGGCTGTTCTTTGCGGCTTCTCATTCGTGTCTGTACAATGCGTCGGGTCATCCTGTTTCGCGCAATTCTCCGAAGCGACTGCGTTCCCGTTCGAGTCCGTATTCAACGTGTCCGCCCGCGTGGGCGACACCTCGGAAGAATCCTGCCCTTTAGAATCGCACGACGAATCCGCCTTTCGGACGTGCTTGCTCCCCCTAAGTACAGGTACGTGACTGGGACTGGACTTCCCCAAGCTGGATGTGAAATTCAACCCAGATCGAGTGACTCTCGACATCTGCTCGAAAGTAGGAACCGGTGTGTCTGGTCTTCGTCTCGAGATGATTATACTTGTAGTTGTCGAATCGCTCGACTTCCTCGACCTCGTCGTGGTAGAACTGGCGTGGTCCTTCGTGTCCGAAGCTGTCGTCTTCATAGGCGGTATCGAGCTGCTTCTTCGAAACGGGGCAGGATTCACAAAACCGTTATCCAAGGACTTGGAGCTGCGAGTCGTAGGCCTCTCGTACGGCAATGAAGTCTGCTCTTCGTTCCTCGACGGCGAATTTACTGACGTCGTAGATCTCGTTACTGGTCGCGGGGAGGTTTTAAGGAACTCGGGAAAAGGGGTGTCTGGTCGTCTTCTCTGGATCGATTTCGTACAACTTTGACTGTTACTAGGTGGAGGTGTTAGGGAACGACCTGCGCTTGACCTCGTGATTCTTCCGTGCTCAGTGGTAGGCCGTGGCGTGTCGGGTCTCCTAATCAGCACCACCCTGCTGCTGCATTCTTTGCGGCTGGCACTCGAATTCGAGACCTCGCTTCTTTCGTTCTGCTTCGGTTCACACGGTTGCGCCTCCGAATCTTTCCGCTCGGAGCTCTCCGCAACGAGAAGACTCATTTTCGCGCTTCGCGTTGTCACGCCGCCAGCCATCGCGTCCGGTTTACGAAATTTAAGCTTACTCTCTACACCGCCGTCAGAGCCGACAGAGTCATCAGCATCGGGAGTATCCAAGGAAGATTGTGATGATTTATTGTCGTTGCTCTGCGTCGGCGAGGTTGATTCAGCCTGCGCGCCTTCGTGCTTGTCCGATTCAGTACATTTCTCCACGTTGTCACCCAACTCCTGACTAGAGCTTCTTTTTATCACAGAAATGGATACATCGTCGTCCTTTCCCTTGGAATTCGAAACATCTTCGTTCGATTGCTCCTCGGTCGTTAACATTCGCTCGTCATTTTCCTCTTCGCTCGATTGAACAGGACTCTGCGGCCTTGTGATATTCTCCTCGCTATCCTCGCTACAAACTTCTTCTTCTTCTTCTTCTTCTTCTTCTTCTTCCTCGACAGAAATAGACGATTCCTCTTTCGATTGCTTATCTTTCTCGTTAACACTGCACGAAGTGGAGTCAGTCGCATTTTCAGAATCAGAACTACTTAATTGTTCCATGGTGGAGTCTACGCTAGCTTCTTCTACGTCCTCGAATGTTTTGTTCTTCACAGCAGTTAACGAATTCTCCGATACGTTGATCTCCTCGTTTATATCTAAAGTCATCGAGCTTTTCGTACAATTCGAGTCAGAAATCATTTTTAAAGTGCCTGGCTCGGTTGCAGACGAGCAAGGACTACTATTATCCGATATGGAACTGGCATCGGGGTTCTCAGAGTCTTCGCTACAGCTTGCATCATTCCCTACGTTATTACATTGCACTGCTGTTTTGTGCATAGATTTCTTAATACATACCGAAGGCGCGGTACTGTCTATTCGTTCCCTCGATGCTTCATCGTCGACTTTACCATCGATCATGCTAGATTCCGAAGCTTTGCATTGCTCCGACGCACTGGATATCGAATCATCCAATCGTAAACATGCTTCCGCTTGTAAAGATTCTAAACATGCAACGGAATTATGTTCCTCCTTTGCCTCTGTACTCTTCCTAAGTTTCGCCTTCGGCGGACACATCGTACTATTACAATGATTCGCGATGACGGCGTTACAATTTTCAAGACTTACAGTCACATCTTTACCGAGAAATATTTTGCTACTTTTCGTATCGATAGGTTTTGAATCTGACGCTACTATAGATTTTTGATTCGTTGCACTGTGCTCGTTCTCAAGCTTACTCGATGTATTCCTGTTTGTCAGCTTCTTCGGGCTCGAAGCGGGCGCTAAAGGCAAAACGAAGCTCTCCTCAGCCTTCACTCTCACCTCCAACTCCTCTTGCTTCCGCATTTTGCTGGGCCTGCCGCGACACTTTGGTTTTACGCCAGGTAAAATGGGGCTCACGTCCAACGTCCACAGATTTATCTTAACGTTCCCTCTGGATCTTGTTCGCGGGCTATTGAGATCGAAGTGATTCTGACTGAACGATTTATTGGAACGATTCCTACGTTTCCGATACCCCCCTCTCTCGGAATCGTTCTGATCGTTCGGCGCCTCCTCTTCCTCGTCCTCGTCCTCCTCTTCCTCCTCCTCCTCCTCTTCCTCCTCCTCGTCTTCGTCTCCCTGACTCTGACTCTCCGTGTGACTCGACTCTTCATCGAGGCTGTCTTCCACAACGTCCTCCTGCGACTCTGATTCGGAGTCTGTGGTGGTTTCGCTTTCACTTTCCGATTCCTGAGCACTTTTGCTGTTATTCCTACGCGGTTTCCTCCCCCTCCTCGCCGGCAGTTTCTTACTGACTAATTTCTTAGAATTACTAGCACTATTAACCTGATTCTGCGCGTCCTCGCGTCCGAACGTCAACGGTTTCTCGTCGTCGTCGGCCATCCGCATCCGCCTCTCCTCTTCCTCGCGCAACGCTCGCAGTCGGTCCAGCTCCCACTCTTTCTTCTGCTCTTCCAGCTCGCGTTCCGCCGCGGCCAGCTGCGCTGCGGAGAACGCACCCTCCGACTCCTCGACAAACTTCATCGCGTAACGCTCTATGGGTGTGAGCTGAGCGCAGAACAAATTATTTTAAGCAAACGTTGCTACCGCGAATCACATATTTTACCAACACTTCTGCCTATCACAGGAAAATTCAATTTTGCTTTACCTGAGACACCAAGTTCTGTACTTCTTGCTCAGCTTTGCTGACCTGCGTGTCGTCCTTATCGGCATCCTCCAAGGGTATATTCTCGTCGAATTCCGCCAAATCGGCGACAGCCTCGGCTTTAGCAGTCTTCGCCGCTTGAACGTCGAGATCCTCTTCAGCGGCAGCCAGGGCACTTTCGAGCGCGCCCATTGCCACTTTGTCGTCCACGTTCGGAGGCGGTCCGAGAATCTCCTTCTGCAAGAACTTCTCGCGATCTCTGGTCTGATCCAACACTTCGGCCATTCGTGCCGTCGGGTCGTTCTCCGTTTGATCGATGTTGAAGAGATCTTGGATCGTAGACTGTGGGAATATCGATTACAACGATAAAGAATTCCACTTTCAAGCAAGCTTCTTTGTTCCCCGCAACTTCTGATACTCACGCTCTTGAAGTAAGCTGTCGTGAAGTTACCACCCTCGATTGCCAAGTCTCCGAGTAATCTCTTCTGATTGGCTTTCTTCAGAATATTTTCTTCAACAGTCTTTTCACTTACTAGCCTAAAGTGTAATAGAACAAGCACGGTAACATGATATACATTCATATATATATAAATGTACCATACGTTTTGTAATCCTTATGCGCACCTGTAGATATGTACATCCCGTGTTTGACCTATTCTATGACACCTGTCTTGTGCTTGGGCATCCATCGTGGGATTCCAATCGCTGTCATAAAATATAACGGTATCTGCTCCAGTAAGATTCACACCCACGCCTCCGGATCTCGTTGATAGGATGAAACAAAATATTCGCTTGTCGCCGTTAAATCTCTCCATCAGAACCTGCAGATTTCCGCGCGAAATAACGAAATAACGTTAACGACAAAACAATACCGAAGCTGATCGTAATATTTATAACAGCCGATCGTTACCTGTCGTTGGTCCACTCTGGTGGTACCATCCAATCGCAAGTATATATGGCCGTGGAAATTAAGAAAAGCTTCCAGCACGTCCAACATCCTCGTCATTTGTGTAAAAATTAGAACCCTATGGTTGTCGGATTTCAGTTTCCTGAGAAGTTGATCCAAGGACTGCAGCTTTCCACAGTCGTATTGTATCAACCTAGGATCCGGGAACTGCGTCATCGTTGCACTGGCTATCGGATGGAACAATGCCAGTTTCGGCGACAGCTGGCGTTGCAACTCCATTTGCATGCGCCGCTGACCGAAAAGCTTGTGCGGAGGTGGATGAGAAACGTGGAAGCGAGGCGTGGGCGCGCACACAGCAGGAACATGAACAACGAACCTGTAACGATATCACGAACGTTAGATCGGCAGAAGAGGAAACGATTATTCTGATTATAATTTATGCGCATACCTTTCGAAAACTACTTTAAGCTCCTCGACGATCTGCTCTGTACTTTTAATCGCCTCCGCGAGCGCTTCCGTGCGGGAGAAAAATTGCTTTCGCGTGCGTACATTCTCTTTAGCAGTGGTACAATGAAGCCAACCGTCGTGCCACCGACACGCTGTAGACGGCTTTCCAATTCTCAACGCCATGAACAAATCCTCGCCGTACAGAGGACACGCTGCGCATCTTCTTTCATTGATGTTCGCAATGAGACGGAGCTTCGCCTGCCTTCTTTGCTTCCGTTCCTCTTCCAATTGCGGCTGCAAGGACACATTTCGTCCACTCAATCGATACAAATCGAATTGTACGAAACGGAGCTTGAAGATCATATTCGAATGAAATATTTACCAAATGAAACTCGGACTTCGGACGTTCCTTGGTTTGTGCTTTCTCGGATTCCTTTTGTGCGTGCCTAGTAACGATACCACAGCGAATTGAATGCTGTTGGTGCTGTTGGTGCTGTTGCTGAGATTGCCCATTGCCAGCGGAAGGCTGTGCCTGAGAAGCAGTGACGTTCAGAGGCGGCACTCTCATCACGGGTCTTCCGCTTGCTCCGCTCGTGGTCGTCACTACTCCTCCCACAACTTTGTTTACTGTAGCTGCCGACGTAGGTAGGCCCATCAAAGATTTAGATAAAACCGTCAAACGTTGTCCGCTCGGCGTCACCACTGGGAATGAGACTGCAATAATAAAAAGAAAATATTAGATACCCATTGTTGCTGGACTTGACGGCTGGCTGGATAATGTGTTCGAGATAAGTTTTAGAATAATGATAAGTTCTTGTTCACAGACATAAGGAAACGTTATTCGTGGTCATGCATTTTGTATTAATATCTTAAATAGGGGTATTATTTTCGACATACATCGAGATGTGCAAAATAAATGACGCGTGACAAAAGGAATTACGTGATGGTTCGCATTGCCTGACACATGGATAATAAATGGGGGTCAGTGGGATACGAGCACTCATGGGACAAACCTGTGTTAGTGTTTTGCTGATTCGAAGTCAGAATGATATGTCTACCAGTAGATGTTTGAACCAGCTGTGCAAAACTAGGCACTGCTATTCTTTGGACGGAATCACCTTGTTTAACTGTGACTGTCTGCGTGGCTAGTCGTTGCAGTCCATCTCTGATATTTGCATTCCCTACTGTAATCCTCTGTGCATTCATTGCCGCTGTGGTTGGTGTCACTGTTGTACTTTGTTGTGGGTTATGTGCTAGTGTTCCGACGGGGATTGCTATTTTCGGAGCGAACACAACAAATACGCTTTACACAAATCATCTTACACTTACGGACGATGAATTATAATAAGTTCTCTCGTTATGTTAATGTGCCCTCGGTTCTAGAATGCTTATAACATGGGGGATCATAAACAAGCTGGCCAGAGATCGTTTATTCTAGCATCACTGCAAACGTGATTGCACGGCGAGTTTGAATGCAACCACTGATCGATGATGCACGGGATCCAAAGATTTTACAAGTCAACGTACATACACAAAGACGGCTGTAAAGCGAGAACAATTACCTTTAACGCTACCCTGGTGCTGCACTAATTGTACGGAGTACCCTTGTAATTGTTGACCACCGGCTACTCTTAAAGTGACACCTGTTATTAATAGCAACGAGAGTTTGTTAGGTCAGAGGAGATTGATAGCAGAGATCGTAGAAAATACGTGTGAAAGATCCTCAAAGTGATCGCCGCTTACCTTGCCCTGTAGCGGTCTGATTATTTAATGTTTTTATTAAAGGGGAGGTTCCAACCCTTGGTGTAGGCAATATTCCGGGGAAATTCTTTAGCTTTGTTTGGGTCTGTTGAGGAGTAGACGGTGGTTTAACTTGATTGGATAATCTAACGTTGATTTTAATTTTTCCAGCCGGGCATCTCGGAGGCGGGTTTGGCTGACTGTCTATTTCTTCTATAAGCTTTCGCGGCGTTTGCAATCGCCTTACTCTATGCGCCACAAATGCAGTAAGAGTCAACTCCAAATCGCACAGTAAAAGATTAATACTAGATAAATCGATATGCTGTAAGATGAATTATATTATCTTTCTTTTTGATTCTTAAAGGATTAAGTAATGAAATGGGGGAGACTCTAGTCTATTACCTTAAATGGATCGTAATCAAGAGCACCCCACGCTAATGACGCGGTAACATATTCGATGGCTTCCATTTGGAATGGTGACACTGTGGGTCTCACTTCAAATAAGTTCGGGTGGTTACACACTTTCCGCAGCTGCATTAATACGTTAATGACGCTCAGTAGATTACCACTGGCCAGGGTCTCCTTTGTTCTGTTAAAATAACGTGAAGATACAGATACATGAATCATCAGCCCTTAGATTAAGATTGAAAAATATATCAGTTTTAATGCTTACTTTGCTCTAGACATGAAATCATCGTACAGATATCGCTGCCGCTTTGACAACCGGCACATTAGAACGTGTTCGTATTTTTTGGGTAGCTGTTTCTCTACTTCCGTTTTCAATCTTCGCAACAGAAAGGGCCGCAAAACCTGCAAACACATATAACTGTTACATAAATCCTTGACAGAAGTTCAGAAATACACTGCTAGTACTAATATAAGTGTTCCTCCAGACAGGATTCGTATGCCATACAAATAATAATCTGACACGCGAGTTTAAATAGAGAACTACTTTAATATCTCGCTAATTATATAAAACAGACACACAAATTATTGTCATGGATCTGGGTCGGTAGCGAGTAATTAAATAATCGAAACAATAAATACAAGAACAAACTACGTACAGACCTTATGCAGACGACGAATAATGTTTTCATTGTATTCACTGTTCCCCTCTATCATTCCAGTAACGGGATTGCTGAACCATTCTTTGAATTCTCTATGCGATTGAAATACATTTGGCATTAAAAAATGCATTAGAGACCACAGTTCCATCAAATTGTTCTGAAGAGGTGTGCCGGTGAGTAATAATCGTCTAGGAGCATAAAAGTTTCGCGTATACTAATATTTCTAGTACAAATAGTATGTGTACAGACTTTTTAAATAATAGTGCAAATATTTACCTCTGCGTTTGAAAGTTCAGTAGTAACTGCCACCTTTGAGACTTGAAGTTTTTAATATTTTGTGCCTCGTCCAATATGAAATATTTCCACTTCTTTCTCCTGAAACTTTGATGGTCCTGTATAACCAACTTGTACGATGTTATGCATATATGGAACGCATTGGGTTTCGTCCAACCTAAAGCAGAAGAATCTATCAAGTATTTCGTTCGTATCTCGATTTGTACGCATCTAAAAAATACGAGTCCGTACCTGTTCTTTTCTGTTTCCTTTCCTTTTGCGTCCCGTAGTACGTCAAAATCTTGAAGCCAGGACACCATTTCTTACATTCCATTTCCCAATTAAGCATTACAGATGTCGGTACTATTATAAGGTGTGGGCCCCAATTACCTTTCTCGCAAGCCAAATGCGCGAGCAAGGCAATCGTTTGTATCGTTTTACCCAAACCCATTTCATCTGCCAAAATACCGTTCAATTTTCTCTCGTACATCGTAACAAGCCAGTCCAATCCTATGTGTTGATATTCGCGGAGGTGGTGTTTTAAGAGGAATGGGATTTTAGTAACGACCTGCAATACAGTTTACCTTTTATTAAACAATTATCAAATAGTCTCAAGTTCGATCTGTACGGTTTAAAAAAAAAATTGTTGTGATCACTTTCAAAAACAAATCGACGATTGGATTCATTTTGCCGACAAAGAGTGTCACGTTTTATCTGCCTTTCATAAATGATCATGCGCAAACAGCTGCTGCACCACCTTGGATTGAAAGGCCGAGTCCATTCTCGAGAATTTAACGAAACGAAAAGGGTAATTGAAATTACTTACGCTGGTGGTAAGTAAAGTATTGCCCTTGGGTTGAATGCTTTCCGCCAATGCCGCCACATTATCCATTTCGTTGTGAGCATCGGAGTGATCCATCACTGCAGTCTGTAAAAGTTTATCATATATGTTACAATCTTTTTATTGTTAAATTAACGTAAATATAAGCCAGGCATATTATGTCACCTTGTCATCCGAAGATTTCTCCGTGGCTACATCTTCTAGGAGAGATTTAAGCCCAACATCGGCTTCGTTATCGCTCTGTGTTTGAGACTCTTGCTCGCCGACTTCATTATCGCTTTCTTCGCTTTCGCTTTCATTGCACGTGGATTCTTCATCGTTCTCTTGGCCTTGTTCTTCCTTTGTGCTTTCTTTATCGGACTCTGAACAAATAAGATTGTACATTAATTTTTCGATGAATTTCCATGCCCTTCGCGCTATTCGAAATGTGTCAGGATATTCTCAGACAAATGCCTCGAGTCGCATCAAGAAGAAGGAATCAAGAATGAAAACCATTACTCGGTCCCATCAGGATTGGTAAATTTATCATCATCGAAATGTAAATATAATACGGAAGAAAGCAATTTGTTCCAAATTTATGTTACGTACCTTGGTCTTGGTCAACATCCATTGGGACGTCCGGGATATTACCATATTTGGCCATAAGATCGTCAATGGACATTTCATTTTCAGCCTGAAAAAATTAAATCTGTGTAAAGCAAGATCGTCGATTGCTTTTGTAATGCATAAAAAGCATGTACATACTTTGAGATCATCCAATTCTTGTTTATAATCTGCATTTTCTTCCTGTTTCTCTTGTTCCATGATCGTGTCTTCTTCATCCGAGGATTCGTCCGATGCCGCAACAAAATCTGCATCACCGTCCGCTATTTTCTCATTTTCCTATTTAAAAAAAAAGTATGAAAATAATCTTTAATAGCAGAGAGCTTTGAGTAATTAGAATATTTCTTGTAAAATGAGACTTGTAAACTCACGTTCGCTGTAGTTTCTTTCGAGGTAGGCGACAAACTTTTACTGGTAGGCGACAAACTTTTACTCCTATCTTCCAAATAATCGGCTGGCAAATCTTTTAGAAGATCCTCTAATGGTATTTCCGATTCCTTTTTTAATAATTCCACCTCTTCTTTATGATTCGTCACGGACTTCAATTCCTCCTCCGCTTTAGCTATGGTTTCCTCGTCATCGTCGGAACTTTGGTTTGGTTGGAAGTCCTCTGTATTAAAGAATAATAAATATTACATACATTAAATAAATTGAAATGACACGATAGCGTGGTAGAAATTCGATAGCATACCATCGGAGTGAGATTTGCCAGGTGGGATCGGTGATGATATTCGAGAACTATTCATAGAGGCTGGTATACTTTGAGGACCATCAGTTTTATTAAGTCCCTCCGTTAGCCATGTTGAATATTTCTCGGTTTGACCAACAATAAAATTCAAATGCTGATCTAGCGCCTGTTTCCTTTTCTCTTCGAGTCTGGTTTGTTGCTTAAACTCCACCAACTGAAAAAGAAGGAAAAATTGAGTACGCGTAGATCAACGGCTCTCCTAAGTACAATACTTCAAATACTATGGAGCAAGTGTCCTGCATGAATTCTTTGATCGCATCTATATAATTAATACAATCATACACAATTAGCAGACTTTGCTGTTCCCACAACGAGCACACAGTTCCAATTGGCATACACTGAAATTGTCGGCTTAATAGTGTGGGGTCAAGTGGATTTAGTTACTACGTACGAAGAAACACAGATCCAGGTGGCTTACCTTTTCGACATTCGCCCAGAATGTTTTGATTTCTTTAGCGATAAAACTAGCAATCTTCTTTAGCCTAAGTTCCTGCGATTTTTCGGCTTTTTGTGCTTGGATTGCTTTCTCCTGGAAATATTTCTGTACCATACGCGCGCACTTCTTCGCTGCAGCCTTCTTCCATTTCCGCTCCTGTGCGAAGTCGGCAGCAAGCCAGACCATCTCTTCCAACAAATAGTCCCAGTGAGCCTTTGTGCGAGCTGGTTCCTGTACCTTGGGCAATCTTCTTTCCGACCATAGCCCTTCGCGTTGCAGCTCTGCAATCCTTTGCATAACATATGCTTCCTGCGGATGATATCCGCGTTAACTAAACCACTACTTTTCACATGGCATATAGTAGAACAACACTTCATTCCCTATTAAAGCTATTGTACCTGTTTTGCCTTTTCTACGATTTGTTCCTGGTTGTTCGTGATATCACACGATGTCGCCGAATTAGAAGCAGGTAACTTAACAAGTTTAACAACAGGATGAGAAGGAGCAACGACAGACGAAACGGATGTTTTCGCCGCGGTAACAGTAGTAGTCGCAGTCAGGGCAGAAATGGGAGTAGTGGTTACGGTGGTAGTAATAGTAGTAGTAGTAGTAGTTGTAACAGTTGTGGCTATTGTAGATGATTTGTCCGCTACAGGGCTCGCAGTGGCTGTTGTCGTGGTTGTTGTTGCTGTTACGCATTTCAGTGAGCTTGGAACTACCGATGCACTGCCTGTAACGATGGAGACACAAGTCAGTGTGCGAACGATTAAATGTACTCGAAGCTGGATTGTCAGAAATGTGTGTATCGACAGCTCCTTTAGGCTGAAAAGCATATGTATCGCTGAACAACCTTACACATGCTGTGAATTGATTTTCCCACATAGAGTTGACCGGTTCAAAATACATTAATTCGAAGCAGCCGTCTATTGTGGGATTGTATGAACATATACTCTAAAATAAGAATATTACAATGCATACATTATTAACTTAAAGATGGATATATATAATGTGCAATAATCAGACACTAATGTCGAAGACGCAATCATCGTATGAATGAACTATGGAATTATGTGACTACAATAAAGAAGTAGCCAACTCTGGGAAAGGGAGTACCCTACTATCTTTATTCGAACGAAAGTAATCGCTCTTTGCTCAGAAAGCAACATGCATTACTACTTAATTATAAAAAATATCGACAATATTGTATTTAATCATTGAAGTCTGTAATAAAGTTTCCTACTAATGGTGCAGAATGGTATTCGGTGCAATTAATCAGCAAACAGTACTCTAAAACTTATTCTTATATCATCCGCTCATATTCAAACTCGATCATTTGTCAGCTTGATCCAGCACACAGAAAGCATTAACGAAAAATTCTGTCTATGCTCCAGTACGACGAGAATAACAAAGTTTTACTTTAAAAGTAGCTTCACAAAATTTTACGAAAACGTTCGTACAAAAGAAAAGTTAATGGATCTAAACATCAAACGATAAGCCTGCAGTAATCACCTATAATGAGCGTGGGTGCTAGAGTAGAAGTAGGTGGAGGGTGAACGGTGACTGGTGAAGATTGAATTGCTGCTCTGAAGGCAAACACCATGCCATGGCGGCCCCCTTGAGGCCTACCTGGTACATGTCCTATTATGCAAATTAATTATTCAGTTGATACAAAATCCATCCTAAACATCCGAATTCATTGTCAACATTGTCGTGTACGCATCCACCAAAAAGAGCGAAACTAACATTAATCTGCGTATAATGTATCAAAATTTGTTATTGGTCTCGGTATAACAAACCTTGAGATAACATATCTGCGAACTGTCTTTTACTATGTACATTGTATAATTTTCAAGGAATAAAAATACTGGCGTGCCTCCTGCTACTCGAGGAAAAATGGTTGGTGCTAAGTATTAAATAGTATTGCTTTTTAAAGGAAAGTGTCAACTACCACGAAGTGGTTCGTATCACCGACTTAATTACAAACGGCCACGCAACGATAAAAGCTCACCTTGCTGATTTAGTTGAGCTACCGCAGCAGGCAATGTTGTGGATACTGCGACTGGCGTGACGTTCATGCCAGAGATTTTCACTTCTGCATTCTGATTCACAGGAACTATCGTAGAAACAGCTGTCGTCGTGGTTGGCGGCAATGGAATTTCTGATATTGCTGGCAGTGGCACTGTTAAATCTTCGTCGTCGTCTTCCGGATCTAGTCTATGTTGCCGTAAAAAATGCAAATATTGCGGCGTCGACGGTCTCTTCCTCCAAGTTTGAAAATCCATAATGTTGCCTCCAGCACGAAGGAAGAATAACTCCGACGCATTTTCCGCATACTTCTCCCTTATTGCACGCATTCTTTTCATCTTGTGCTCCATGATTCTCCTTCTATATCCGACTGCGTCGTCCGCGCACATGGTAGGCTTCTCGGAGGAGTCCGTTAGCTTCAACTTCTTCCTGGCGGGTGGCGATTGCATCGATGCTTGGGACGTCGGCGCGACAAACATGTTCCCGATAGTGGTTCGAACAAGCTTCGGGGACGTTGCTAAAACAACTTTCGGTGAATTCTGACGAGTGGGAGGCGTAAGCGGCGAGCCACTCGCTCCGGCGACTCCCAGGGCGCTCGCGCGTGGCGGCGTGCCACTGATATTAACGATCCTTGTAACGCCAACTTGTTGAATATTCGAATTTGTTGTTGCATTGCTCGGTATGACCTGCAACAATACAAAGTTACGTATTGTTGTATGCCGTGCGGAACTCGACAGAGTCAAGGGAAAGCAGTATGCACCTGGGTGAGGCCAGGGACCTGTGAGGTGATAACAAACTGCTGCCCGGCACCAGTGGTGAGTACATTAAGTCCTTGTGCAGTGGCAAGAACTTGTTGCAAACTAACAGTTTGTTGTGGCACACCTCCATTGCTTCCCCCATTGTTTCCTCCACCCCCATTAAGGGGCGGCAAAATAGGTGCAGTCTGCTTATCACTCATTACACATCACACTGTAACACAGACGCAACCATGTTACGAATATGATTAAAATGAGCCACCGCTGACTTACGACAGTGAGCGAATAAGCCACATACATGTCGCAGTTGAAATAAAATCAAAATAAATGTGGCACGATTGTAACTAAATAAATGCCAGTATCGATTATAAAAATGTAATTAAATGTACAAAGTATAGTGAACGATTTAAAATTTAATAGCGTTAATTTATATTACAGTGTTTAATGTTATGTGTAACAATTGTTATAATTAATTGTTGTCTTTAATCACCTTATCAGTATGGTGCCAATAATTAAACAAAATCTTTCAACTGTTTTGGTTTGTATTTTTTTCTGCAACTGTGTACCATTTTTAAATACGGATCAGGTTAGAAAAAATGAAAAGGAAAACAAAGGTAGCAAAATGAGTGTCTGTAAAAGTGAAAGAACTCTCTGACAACTTCAAGTTGCGAGTTATAAAAAACAACGTGTTAGTAGCAGTACTTTTTTAATAATGAAATATGACTACTTCACGATTTAAAAAAAAAATGCACAGGAACATTAATCAAGAAAAGCATGTATGAGAAACAACACGAACCACGACTTGACTACATATTATCGATGCTTTATTTCGCAATTATTCGAGGTATGTAAACAATTTATAATAATATTTCACCCGGAATATGTAGATTTCGACGTTGTTCCAAGCAAGGCAGCCTCGGCGAATCGAAATGAGAACGTTAATTGATTTGTGAAAAAAGCGCCGAAATCAAAATTTCTCCTGCGACCCGACTGATGCACCACATTGGAATTTGTAAAACATGCGTATTGCGCAGGAAGAAAAAATACATGGAAAAATAGAGCACACGAACGGAAAGAGCGTATGCGCGATCGGCTAGGCAACGAAACGAGCGATGTCATTTAAAATATCAAAAGTTTGCGACGAATACGCGAACGCTTGATATCAAGCATACAGGGCGTTCGAGTTTTCTTATTGGAAAAATGTCAATTTATCGTGATACAATAACAACCGTTGCGGCAGCCTGTCGGCGAAGCTTCTCGGCGGCGAAAACGGTTTCTCCGGTCTTTTAAATTGTATCGCTTGCCAGTAGAATATATTTTTCACAACTGCGTCAGTGGAGCCTCGCGGCGATACAAAGGAAATTTTTCGTCCGCCATGTTGGCGTTGGTCTGATAGGAGGGCGGACTTACCATAATGTAATCACAAAATTCTGCAACGTAGGCGAGCCATCCACGAAAATAATTGTTACACCCGTGATCGACGAGCGTTAAATTGCAATTAGGTACCTCACGTAATGTACAGTGCATGAGCTATATCTAATATTTTACAGAACATTTTCGCTCGACTCGCTCAAGGACGCACACACTTCTAAACATGGCGACGGCTCCCGACAAATTTCGACCGCGGCCAGACCGAGAGCTGCTTGGCTGCTTTGCGTTTACACAAGCCACGGAGAGATGCCGCTCCGACTGGGCATCGATTCACCGATTGGCTGGCCGCGACCGGATACTTGGCAACGTGGCACCACCGAACGTTCCCGATTGGTTACTGGTAAAAATATTAAAAGGACTGGTTTTCCGACTGAGAAATCAAATCAGCAACTATTATTCCTGAATGCTGGATTCTTGTGCATTCCACAAAATCCATTACTACAGAAATCGTAGCACAGCATTGAAGTTGTTAATAAATATGTACCACGGTGCGGTATTTCTTGGCAACAATTCTACTCGCGGAACATTTCTTTAAACGGACGAATACTTCCATTCGATTATCCGCAGACGAGTTGATTTTTCGACGACCAGCTACAGAATAGATATTTTTATGGTACTTGAAATTACGAGCTCGGAATCATCTCGGATTAACAAGCTATCGCGATCTCTGATAACGATTCTCGAAAACTGCGCGCGATCGACAAATATGGACATACATTATATGCGGCATTACATCACTTTACAATTCCTGGCATTGAATATGAAATCGTTGTCCAAAATGTTTCGTTTCGATCCACTAAAGCAAACACACTGATATCTGAAGTTGCATGCCTGCTTAAACATTTGCTCTTCTTCTTATACCAGCGTGCCACGTGTTTCATACATCCAATTATTAAAATTTATGCGATTACGAACGCTAAAATAATATCATTTTACGTCTTACTTCTTACAGAATTTCCTACGTAAAAATTGAAATATCTATTGAAAGATTTTTAGCCATAAATGCTGCCATTTGTACAGCTTTCCTACGGCAAGCTTGTACTTCATTTCGAATATACGGAACACAAAAATTATTATCCACGAAGGATTGATTTTAAAAGATATATAAGATTTTTCGATTCCGATCAAATTTCATAGGAAACGCAACATGGTTGCCGCGCTATAGATACTTAACACGCCACGTGCTAACGCCTGCTACGTATATTGCACGTCGTTAACGTATCGAACGAAAGCAGCCCAAGTTAAAAGAAGAAAGAAAAGGTTTTCACTTACTCTTTAGTCGACCTTCTGTCTGGCGATGTTTTTTCTATCGACGTTTACGCGTATTTTCTAACCAAACTCGAAGGAAGAAGTATCTCGGTACTGAACACATGCGCGAAGACTTCTTACGGGATAACATGCGTTGAACAGATTTTTGAACGCAATGACGAACTCCCTGCGAGTTTCTACACCGAATACCGCGATCGTATTTACGGCGGATCGCGAGTGGATCATGACGAAATAATAAACGAAAATTATTGTACTGGAATTTCCGACACATTTTTCCCTGGTTCTTCTCGATTCTGCTATCCCTAACGAGGTGACCGCGTGTGATACGTACAATCGTAAGAATGACGCTGGGGTCATTTCGGTACTCGGCGCATCATCTTTTGGGTACTACTGTTATATATTTACATTGATCAGCGTAGTATGCGCGATAATAATTTGAAATTTCCACTTGAACCGATCAAAGGTAATCGTTTCATTGATTATTTACTCTTTCGATCGAACAATCGTGAAATTTTAGGCGAATGTTTTAAAGATAAATTTTATTTCCGTAACGACTAATCGTGGATACGTGCTGAATCCAAATAAACTCGGTGTACGTGTTACTTTTAATTTCCCGGAAGTTTGTATTATTTTGATTTTTTACTTAGTTCGTTTTAAAGACGCAAGTATAAACGAATATTCGAATGGAAATTGTATGTGCAGAATTTGCGAGCGGTATTTAAAGGGATCACGATCTCAGATATGACGAAATTAAGTTCGGACGTAGATCCGAAATTATCGGACGTTGTGATACAACAATTACAACGTAAACGCGTCTGTACTGTTATTCAATTTATAGAAGAAGATTCTGAAAAATTAGCGACCTGTACCGGACTTTCACTTAAGGTACAATATGTATGCTTATTACGAAAAACAAGTACAATACATGTCTCTAGGTGGAATGTAGGGTGACGCGAAACAATGTAAAGCAATAATTTTAAGGTTAAATTTGCAGGATATACTTGACCTTAAGCGAAATATCTCACAAAAGTATGGAGGTGTGATGAGAGATGCTTTGGATTTATTGGAAATAGAAGAGAGCAATATAATTCCCACTGATTTACCATGGTATTATATTCCTCGAGTACTATTTAATCGAATATTGATTAAAAAATTAATAACGATCGATTCGATTGATTAGTTTAGATAACTTATTAAAGGGTGGTTTATATCCTGGTCAAATGTACGAAATATGCGGTACATCCTCGAGTGGAAAGACACAGTTGTGTTTAACAATTGCTACTAACGTTGCCCTTAAGCCGAACAATCTTGTACGGTATATCGATACGAAAAGGGACTTTTGTGGTTCCAGAGTAGAGCAAATTTTGTTGAGAAAGAATTGCGATAAGCAGGTACCAGTATATATTAAACTTCTTCGTTATACAGTATCGATATGCGTAGAATACATAGTTTTCATTTTAACTTTAGATTGTAGACGTAACTATGGAGCGCATTAAAGTCTGTAATGTACTAAACGGGCATGAGTTATTTAACGTTTTGCGTTGGTTGAAGATCGCCTTAAAAGAGGAAACAGAAGAATGTCGGACAAGGATTATCATTATCGACTCTTTGCCAGCGATCATTTTTAAGTTTTCCAAAGAACACCACATAACCATTGCGTTGAATCATCTAGCAAATATATGCCATTTCATCGCCAACGAATTCCGTTTATCTGTTATTACTGTCAATTTAATTACTCGGTGGAATTCGGATGAAAACGGATCGCCTAGTAGTACAAGTTCAAACGAGAATCATAACGATGTAATTGCGACATTAGGGAAGTACTGGTCACGGGTTCCCAACACCAGATTGTTAATAGAGAAAATGGGGCTTGGAAATAGAAAAATTTCTATATGGAAAAGCTTTCAATTGGAAGAAAATTGCGCATGCTTTATCGGTATAAGCGACTGTGGTGTATTGTGTATTTAATACTATATAAATATATGTGTTTACTGTTACTCGAAATCTTTTGCACAAATACATTTTCATATCGATTAATTTAAGTAGATATAAATACGTGTTAATTGAATTGCAAGGTGGTACGCATTTTAGCACATTTTATATTTGCCACCAACTTCGAAAGTACAACGGTGCTCATAACAACTTCCGGTGACGTTTAACTTGCGACGTTGCCGCACTTTCTTAGTGTCGGCAGTAGCATTACAATTTATAATGGTTATATTAGATTAGTGTTTGTTAAAGTATATTGTTAATTAATTGGTAAGAACGATGGCTTCCTTGGTTGCGGATTATGGGACTTCCTCGAGTTCGGAGAGCAGCGGCGACGACGTTTCGGACAGTGCTGATAACACGTAAGCTTTCACCGATGCAGGCTTGGCTGCCTCAATGTTTGTTTTCCTCTGCCATTTAACCTCCCACGATCATGAACTTCCTTCTACAACGTTAATCATTACCAGATCGTTTCGCCCCAAGCATTGTGCATTACATAAACGTGCGTTGTTCTTTTGCGAGACAAGGAAGTCGTCGCAATTACCACGCGCACTTATGAAACAAAGATGATGAAGAATGAGTTCACCTTTCATTTGATCGGCACATCGTGCTGATTCCGTGCGTAGCATCGTTAATTTCCATGATTCAATAGTTCTCCATTACATTTTCCTCGCTGTATACTTGTCGCTTTACGAGAACTTTGTACACGAGCGAAACGGTGGATAGAATCCGTAACGTAGCGACAGAGCTACCCTTACTGCTACGAGAATACGTTGCAGTGTTCTGGCATGAATATCTTAAGGCACAGTCGGTGCTTAGACGTTAGATTGAACTTGTTCTTTGTAATCTGATATTGCCCAACTCTTAGTTTTAAGGACGAAGAGGAAGAGGAAGAGGAGGACGACGAAGAGAATAACGAGAACGGAGTACCAAACGAAACAGCTTCCAAAGAGAAACTTCCATTGCCAACTCCAGATTTTAACGGCATGCCCACCATGAAGACTTCGGTCTTCTCGAATCCATTCGTCGAAGCGGAGAAAGCAAAAAGTGCAATACTCGAAAAGCATGTAAAAATGACTCCGACCTTAGACGATACTAAGATGATAAACGGTAGAAAAATCTGTTGGAATTACAGGAAAGGTAGATGCCGCTTCGGTCATAACTGTACCTTCGCTCACGACTCAGATTTGCACCGCACGGCAGCTGAATTAGAAGCGATTCGAGCGCCGCAAGAGACGGTTATCTGTCAGACCCAATATAACGGTCAACTACCAATAAACGACGACGACGAGGTCGATCAAGAGAATAATCAAACGAATAAACGTAAAAAGAGACCAGGATTGAGCCAGTCCTTAGTACCCAGTAAGAAAGTCTTAAAACTGTACAAAGCGCAACAAGCTAAGACTATTAGTAGATAAATACGATTATATTAAATATATTAATGACGCCAGCGTATTATTAGCTACTTCGAAAGGGGGGATAATTTATAAATTCGTATGCTTACTAATTCAAATGGGTCGATACAAGGGGAATTGATGATAACGTACATCGAAAATAGAAGCCACAGAGCATAAATTACCGTACGAACGAGAGAGTGGTATAAGAGACTAAGTATCTCTCTGTATACCGAAAGAAGTATATGCTTCCAATAGAAGTTACATAACAAATGTGTCGGAGATCGTGTCCACTTCAAAATTAATTGAAAGTTTCAGGATTATTTAAATACTACTTGATATTTATAGAAAAGTATTTGTTATGTATATAAAAAGTACATTTTACTTGTATAGTTAATACTTCCAGGGACCTGCATAAATGAATCATAATTCATCGAGTCTTGCATGCGAATAGTTTTATAAACATATTTCTATTTATATTCGGTACCCCCAACTTGCCCGCGATATAACTAAAAAAATATGTCTTCTTACTATTTACTTTTCGTGCATGTTTGTCGAATGTCTCTTCTTACCGAAAGAGGACAGCTGTTTAGAAGTTCACGGCATCTGAACTTCGAGGTATTTCCAAATAGTCAGGGCACTATTGTATCTAAATATTCTACAAAGTATCGCTACAGCTTTAAAAGTTTTTAGGCGTTGTTTAATTAATGTACAGAGCGAAATTCGTCGTTTACGTATGAATTCCGTGTGCAAAGAAGGATCATACGAATTATGTACAATATTGTTAACAATTTTTTTCTTGATAAAGCTGTTTAATTTAGTATCTACATTAGGTACTAACAGTAATATATGCTATAACTATAGTAATTGTGGTATACCAAAAACAACTACGCTTCCACTACGCGTTACATCTTTTTACATAATGTTATAGGATACAAAACGGGGCTTAAATGATTCCATACTGAAGTAAATATACGATTGTTAATTTTATGTTTTCCTTTTTACCAATCTAATATCGCATTACTTCCTTTACATGTGATCTGCCTACTCAAGTATTGTTAGTGGTAAACATTTGTTTCATCCAGTATGTTCTGTAATTTATGTACTCTCTGTCTATTCAGTATAAAAGGTTTAAACAGAACGGGTAGACCGTTACTAAATTATTTTCGCGACTGTTTAAACTGCTCGAGTCTACGGGAGGTCGAAATATAAAAATTTGATACGATACTGAGAAGAAAAACGTCTATGTATTCGAAAAGATTTATATGTAGTTGTAAGTTTTCTTTTTTATTTTATACAGCTGTAAAATTATGAGAATTTTTTGAAAAATGGCAATAAACTACAGTGACCAACAAGTCAGTTATTGGTTTATATTCTCCTCCTAGGTGTACCACATGAAAATACGTATTAGCCTTAGTCTGAAAACAAAACGAGAGGTAGCAATTAATTAAACTGTTATTAGTGAGTCACAGAAACAGGTAGGTGGTATTTAAACGGGCAAAAAGAATGATAGGCACATGACATTTTATTAGATAATCATGGGTACAATATGAGTTCAGATCAATTATACGTGGTATAAGTGCATCAATAACTGATTATTGCATCTTTCATTGAAAATATATATTTATATATCATTCTTTTTATTTCCACGACTGAACATCTCACAGGCACTTTGTCTCTAAACAATGGCAAAATTTGTGATAAATGTGTCTATGTAAAATAAGCATATATATATATAATCATCACAGTTTACGTTCATTATGATCCAACGACGAACAAATTTTTATCGGCAAATCAAACAATATGCATTTAACCGTTCCTTTCCTCGAAATCAATCTCCCTTTTTTCCTTCGTAAAATACTGCAACTCAGTAATTGATATCATTATTCCCGCCAACGGTACTTCCAATAAATTAAAGTGTTGTTTTGCGTGATCTTAACAAACTTTTCACGGAATTATACCTGTTAAGTACTAATGTTTGACAATTACCTTGCCGCGACTATAATACATATTTCTGACAATACTGCAGAACAGTACAATCATTGAACCATACTTTTTTATTCCATTACCTCAGCATTATGCGTTAAAAGATATATGATGAAACATTAAGTTTATCTCGACATTGTTTTAATGACCGATCACTAACGATTCGTTTGTAAAGGAAAGTTCTAATCAGACCTACTGCAGGGACGAAGAGACGATCTCCGTGTTCTACGGTGTAATTTGTAAATTAAATCGTTTAAACTCGTTAACATTAGTGCAGAGTATCGTTTTCTATTGAGACGATGTTGAATGTTTCTAAGGAAAAGTATACTTCACACTGATCGTGTGTTCTTGTATAATACATAGTAATTTGTATGCTACGTGCTACATGTACTTTGTATCACAATTATTTAATAGTAATTCCCTTAAATAAAAGACAATACTCTAGGTAAGATACACAACGAAGTTAAAGAGATGAAAAAGTGAAGTGAGGTGATTTAAGTGTAAAAATACTCGGTATATTAAAACGACATCGCTTGTCAAACAGATCGATAGAAAATAAGTTACAGTTGAATTTATTAAGTACATTTCGCATGGAGCGATCTCCAAATGTGACACGCAAGATCGGTTTAGAAAATAGGTGTTTACGGCTTTTAAGTACTCGTCACATTCGTATTGCCTATAGGAAATTTTAGATCCAAGTGAACTGCCAGTGCCAATAAAATACTTTATCCTTTCTCCCTTGAATTATTGAAATAATTTGCCTCTTCTCGCTGCTCTATCTTTACCGTCGTCGCTTTCTTTTTTTTCTCGCGTTTTCATCCTGAAACCCGTTTTTCTTATCGTATTTCTTTCGCACTCGTTTCCTTACGAACTATCGGCCAATTTTTTCGCAGGGCTGACGCGTACGCAGCATTTCTGCTCTTCTTGACTATTGCTTTTTATGCTGTTCCGTTCGACGAATTTCGCATTACCATTCGCAACAACACCGTGGACACCATTTTGCACGCCATTAACAACTTTATCTACACCATTTACACCAACTTCTATACCATTGACTCTACAACCAACCCCGTTTACTTGCTTTTTAGCTGACGCGTCTTTCACTCCGGAAGAATCGAGATTTTTACTTTCTGCTGATCCAGATTCCGCCAAGCCTGCAAGAGCGTAATCTGTGCAATTCAAAAGAGACTGATCAAACGAAAGATCGCCTACACGAAAGAGAATTTCATCGGACGAATACATTACTTTCGTCCCGTGTTAAAAGCCAGACGCGTAAGAACGACGCGTCCCATAGATGCGATCTAACGACAGCAACCGGAATTTCCGCGATACATACCGTGTAAATTGTGGCAGTATTTATTAGTGTTGTTCCACTCTTCCCGTAGACTCAGATTGAACATGCTGTAATCGGGATTTCCAGTGACCTGTTTCTCGATTGTCAGGAACTGTGGTAGTATATTTTTCAGCCCGTCCTCCGTTAGCGCTGTATACGTTTCGAGCAGCATCAGACCCCGACACCTGTAATTCCCATTAGCCTCGTTCATCCTCCAATCAAGTACAAATCGCGCCACACCTCGCTTCCTCGCCCTCACCTGGGATGAGCTGGTTCTCTGTATATGTCTAATTGGAAATACTGATTATTGATGAGGAAGCAACGACGACGTTTGAAGATGGTGAAATGCGAGTCGTCGCGTTGAGCGAGCATGTTCAAGTAATCTCGATGAGTCAATTGTGTCTTCACCTCGATCACCTGACCGCACATCTTTGGACGCCGGATGGTGTGGATGTAGGACCAGTGACCTGTCGGGGCACAAAGCATCGTTTAATACTGTTTTAAGCTTTCAGCTATTAGTTACAGTGGCGCACCCCCCAAAGAAAAAGAAGAAAGGAGATTAATGTAACCACGACCGAAGTAATTCAAGAGCTTTGTAAAAGCTTCTTCCCATTTTTCATCGCATTCTTTTTTCATTTTATTCTTTAAATAAATTTTGATATACACCTAATGAATTTGATTGAATATGCATTGAAAATATTTTTATCCCTTCAACTCGACTCTACCCAAGATTAAATTCTGAGTGCGCCACTGATCGGTTATGTTGGCAGAGGTTCCTGACGATATACCGAGACCAGCAGAGCTCCCTTGCTCTTAGAAAGAAGTGGAGCACTCACTAGGAATACTCTCTCCCTATATTGCAATGCTGCTAAGCCATCAGGTACCTTTCTCGATAGGAACAGCTTCCTACCTTTTTGGCCCCGTTTGCGGAGACGAGCTTGCATTTTCGGATTGTTGCTCTGGAGGTAGTTATGGACGACATCAAAGTCCTGAAACGGCGGGAACTCGGTGTCCGCCGGCAGGGGACCTTTGACAAGGAACTTGACCTTTTGACTGCTGGCCCGCAACCTGTCCCCGGTGTCGATGCCCAGCTTCATGCACACGCACTCGATCATACGGCAGATCTTCGACTCGAAGTCCTGCGAGTTATCGATCACGTCGAAATACGGGTGGCCGACCCAAGCGGCGGCTGCCTTGTAATCCAGCTCCCTGGCCAGCTCGACGCCCTCGGAGCGGCAGGCATGGTCCTCCGTCGAGTAGAAGTCCTCGGCACCGTTCGCAGCCGAGATCATGTGTATGATCTGGTTGTACCTGTTGTCGCGAAGCTCCACGTTGTTCCATCCGTTCGAGGCCATCATCAGTTCCCACTTGTCCTTCGAGATAACTGAATCGAGAGACGCGTGCATGTCACTTTGGGGATCGCCTTTGATTCTCGAACCGCGACAGACAGAAAGGGGTGAAAGAATCGATCGGTCTACTTACATGCAGAGGCATCCATAGCGCCGCGATCACAGATTATAAGGCAATTCCGTGAGGAGCTCTCGCCTAGCTGGAAGAACGTGTTCTCTATCTGTATCATCGTGCGCAGGAGGTTCTCTTGGAACTTGAATGCTGAAACAGACCGGTGAGGGAACGGTGGATAATTTTACATCGTATTCATCGCGGCTCTGCTACTTAACGTACAAGCAGGCTACATTGCTTCCCTAAAAATCGCATTCTAATGGAACTACCAATGCCAGGAAGCGCTACGCCGGCCCCTAGTTAGCGGCTGTTTATGTAACTCCGCGCGAGAGTTAATTGGTCGTTCGTTTATTAGCTTGCGTCGCGCAGATAAATGATACCGGTCAGGTGGTCTTTTTAATTAAGGAAAATAACGCAGCTACTATTTTAAAGGCAACGTTTCCTTCGCTCGGGATCGAGGGAACGCGTCCAAGTGCAAGCTGGAATATACGCGGCGTCAAAATCATCTGAACATTAGAGTGTATTTGATCGGATGGTAACAATGAATCACGGTCTTATCTCTCCGCTCGCGGTCGGCCACGCTGATACACCTACAATCTCGGTTTCGAGGCGATCTTATCTTAGATGAGGGTGCGTCAAGTGCAATCAGTGCACTGGAGGATTAATGTATTTACAGCGATGCAGGCACGGGAAATTGGGCACTCGTTTGATTGTTCAACAATCTTCTCCGATTATACGCTGGTGCACACGTTGCACGGCAGCTGATCGTGTACCAACTGAGAGTCGAATTTCAATGAGCACGTGTACGACGTATCAACAGAACAATGCCTAATACTGGGTTGTATATTCCGATATCGCGAGTCGCGTTGATTGTGCCGCGTCTGCGAGAGATACGGTGTATCGTTCCAGACGAGCCGGTCGCTTGTACCAACCGCTCTCTTGTCGCGATACACGGTCCGCTTTATCGAATCAGCGGAAAAAATCCAATTAATGGAACGGTCGTCTAAAGGCCCCGACCAAGTCCAATAATCGTTGCAGCGTACTGTCAGCTTCTCGTTTTTCTGTCGTCGAACCCCGAAGGGGTAGCGGGAACACGCGTTTCACAGCTGCGCCTCGGTCACTCCGCGATCCGATCGTGGCTGGCGATAATCTTCAAACGTCTCTACGATTTCACGGATGAGAGCGGGCAGAATGGTCATAGATATCAAATACCGCGCGCTCGAGTGGCACAGTTAACGAAGCTGTGAGAGGAGAATTGCATACTCGTTGAAGCGACTCGTGGCTACTGGAAGTCTGGCGAAACGAACGGTAATTCAGGGCAAGGAGAATCGACAGGCTGGAGACAGCTTCGTTACAGCTTCGTTGCGAAAAAGGCGCTAAGGCTGCACCGAAATCGCGATGTTTGGGGAACGATTCGCACGAACGTCACCGTTTCTGTGCATTTGCATCCACGTGAGAATTGTCCGCGAACACACTGGCGTGATTCTCTATTATCGGCTGCCCGTCAAGTGTCCTGGCTCCGCGCGGCGTTTTAACTCTATCTAAAAAAAGGCTATTAATTGTCGAGCTTACATACCGCGTTACCATCGGCACAAGCGCGACAAGATGTACAAGGGGCCTAGCTCGCGAAGATGCCTGATGACTAGGACAGCGAGATGGAAGTACTGATTACTTGATTAACCAAATGCAGATGGAGGAACCCGCGGTTTTGGTTGGCTGGCGGGTGTCTAGCAGCAGGGATCAGCGCGGATCGTTCTAGCAAGGCGACCGGACGATGGTCCTCTTTTATTTTCGACAGCCACGCGCAGAAACTACGGCTTCTGGGCAGAAGACGCGATGCCGTATGCCAAGAGCGTCCCTACGACTTCGTAGAGGAACGGAACAAATTTACACGGGCACGAAACGGAGAATAACAGGCTAAGGGACCAATTGGCACGAGGAGGATAAGTCTCCGGTGTGTTTGAGGCGCGTGATTTCGCCGCGCGAGTTCTAGTTCCATTCCGCCGCGGTGATAAAACAGGACCAGGTCTCGTCCTCAATCGCCGAAGGAGACTTTCAAGACTCACCCTCGCCGGAGTCAACCTCCAAGATCTCCGGCCACCTTGCTTCACCTTTGTCGAATCCGTTCCTGTAACGTCGCTGCGAGAACTTCGTAATCGAAGAACGCGATCCGGATCCCTTTGCTAGAACCAACCGACCTTCAAGACACTTCCAGCTCGATACCCCTGGCGGGATCTTCCCCACTTTCTGTCGCGATAGTTTCCTTTTTTCCCCCTCTACCTCGCGCCGTTTAATTAAATCGCTTTTCAACGCGTAGCGAGAGTGTTATCGACGGTTTCGACTCTATATATCTGTCAACGGAATTGCTTAGCGTTCGTGGCTCATCGTTATTCCGCTTTGCAACCTTCGCGACTGCACGCGATGTCGGTCCCTATCCGCGATGCAAACCCTATCGATTCCCCTTGCAATTATCTTTTTCCAATTCGAACGCGACACGATAGGCAGCGTCGTCCGCGAGGTCTCTCCTCTTTCGATAGTTGTCGAATGTAAAATTGATCGTGGAACGTATTTGAATAGGGTCGGAACGATCCACATCGTTTCAACAAAGTCACGGCAATTCGTCTGGTATAGTTATTAAACTTTGGACGAGGACAACTGATATATTTCCACAGCGAGGTAATCTGGCATCGAAGCAAACACAGTGTCGCGCATTTGGTTGGATAAAGCGCAAGTTCCATCCCCTTTTTCGATCACGACAGCATCGATCTCGCCCCTGCCAGTTGTGTAACGAGTATTCAACCCTACCCGCCGAGAGGGTTAATAAAACCGGGCAGACTCTCCGGTTTATTCCCAGTGGCAGACAGAGGCGGAACAGCCGCTGCGCCATCAGACATGTGGCCTCAGCAAAAACCTCTAAAAACGAAACTGCCGTACGAATGGATACTGCGTTTCTGCCTGCGGCGAGGCAAACGAAAGATACAAGCCGTACGCTGACGATCGTTTTTCCATGACCGAAGGAGCAGCTCCGCTTACAGCCTCGCACGGAGCATGGGAAATTCAACGCGATGCTGCAGTTCTTTAAGGCGTTGCCTGTCGCGCGAGATTTGATAAGAGAGTATGAGGAAGGCCTTCAGATTCTACTCCAAGACGAATGCTTAAGGGTACTAAGCAGTCGTTTTTGTCGAAACATTTCAGAACAAGCCTCAGCTTCAATTTATTTGTAATTAATTGAAAAATAAATGCTTCTTTTTCGACAAAAATGATTGCTTAGTACCCTTAAGGGGTCATTCTGGTTAGCGCGCCGATAAATTCAGCGATTTTCAGGAATTTATCGCGAAGACAGGAATTGTAGTAATGGAATAAAATTTTTGTCTATCGATTAAACTATATTTCTACAGTAAGTAAAAAATATATAAGTAATAAAATTATTGCTTTTAAAATGGTTTTGAAGGCGATTTTGATGATATGTTTAAAAATTCATGCCTCGCTTGTGCTGCTGATTTTAGCAGCTGGACTTGTTTGAAACCAAAAATACGAACAGATTCTTGATCAGTATGACTGTCGCTATGGCCCGAACTAGAATAAATGATTTATCCTTACAATTAACAAAATGGCGGGCAAAATACAAGAATCAATGTATTTCGGCTGTGTTTTCGGTGCTATTTTCGATTTTAAAAGTAGATTAGACTCAACAGAAATACTTGGTTGTAGTACCGGTCAGAGGCATAGGTGTGCAGAATAAGCAGTTCAATTTATAAAGCAATCGGTTCGACGGATTTTGAGATTTTACCTGCACCATGTGAAAAAAATGACGTTTCGAGAAAAACGCGTTCAAAGTGTTCGTGTATAGAGGCCGTGCCTCTGCGCTCCCTACAAAATGCTTTTGCCGAAGCTAAAATAATCGGAATTTTTCAATGAAAATTTAACAGTACATTCTTGAGGATATGTACTTTCGAAAAATGTTTAAAAAAAAAATCGATTTTTTCAAACCGTCTAACCAGAATGACCCCTTAAGCCGAAAATCCACCCGAAAGCTAAGCTGAGTTTTAAAAAATTAGCTTCGATACACCTACTACTAAGTTGCTTTTTTTTATGTTTTATAGCACAGCATATCTCAGTTTTCAGGTGGATCCCCGGCTTCACCATCCATCCATCTCAAGTTCCATGGGAACAGGCGTCGCCTGTTCCAATTGATCAACGAACTCTCCTAGCAGTATAATGATCCGGCGAGCTTCGTCACGAGCCGGTCAAACTTTTTACGTCATTTACCCGACTGGCGGAACGACGCAACGAGGAAATCTGCGCAATGGAATTACAAATGCGTCGTGACGCTCGCGGCGCGCTTTTGTTGATCGCGTGAATTGATTCGACCTATTCGCGTTTATTGGAGCCCGCGGTATCCTGTCATAACTGGAAAGCTCGTTAATTATGCCCGGTCGCTATTAATCTTGGGCGCAGCCCGACCTTGGAAGGATCACCCATTGCTCGGCCGCGTGCGTAGCAGTGCTGGATTCGTGAAAAGAAGCAGTCTGCGCGCTGCGAGTGCAGACTTGTGCGTCGCGGCTCGTTCCAGACTATCAATATTTCATAAACTCGACTGTTTTTTTCCCTCGCATTTGCATGCCTAACTGCGTTTCACGTTTCCTTCGTGGCGGTGTTTCTAACAGGAGAATCGTTCTTTTCTTATTGGTAACTCGCCTAGCTTTTCTCGCTCTCGCTGCACAGCGGGCAGTTAGCAAAAATGGACGCGAGCGTGGAAAAGAAACGGGTTGATGAATCAACACGGCTCAATTACTGCTCGCACAGGTGTAACGCGAAGAAAGTCAGCTGAGCCGTTTCCACGTGACTCATTCGATCATTTCCCTAACGCACGGAGCAACCCTGACGAGTCAGCCCGCTCTTTCAAACATAATTCCATTCCCTGGTGAGATTTCATTTACCCTGGAATTCGCTGCTGGAAAAGCTAACAGGGAGAAGCCAGAAGGTGCAGATTTCACTCGGGTATATCCTCTCAACCCTTTCCAAGCCTCACCTTGGGCGAAGGTCGACGAGATTTTCCAACGCTTAGTCGAACGCGCCGGGAAATTTCCTTGCTCTTCGCAACAAGAGATTGTTTACCGTCGTCGACGCAGGCGCGCGATAATTCGCGGAGTAAAAGATGGAATTTAAGGCAATTTCCCAAACGCGAAGTCACGGTAAAACTAAACTGGCTCCGTGCCACTACACGTGCACTGTGCAACATCGCCGAGCAACAATCAAGCGGACCCATCGAGCGTGAATAATTTATTAATAGCCAGGTACTTGGTATAACGAACTTATTAGAGTGTGCCCGCCCGTTCCTTCGGAACGTGGAATAACGTCACGGGCGACCTACATTAAACAATCCACGGCGACCAATTATACAGCGCTCTCCGATTAATCCCCAAGCCGCTGCAATTACTCGCGTATATACGCGATAAAAAAAAATCGACGGTCCATCGGCGCCACTCCACCGTGCACACGCGAAGAAGCCAAAAGGCGGATTTGGTGACAGGAAGCCTGATTGGTATCAGCGTTTCAAGGTCGCGGATTAAAGCCGACCGATACCCTTTACGTAAGCGCGCGGACGTTGGAACGAAACGCGCAAAAGGCACGGCTTTTCGCTACGCATGGAGCCGTTGCGCGGTTGAACCGCTAGCTTTATGAAAACGATGAAATTGGCAAGGTGTCGGAGGCGACTGCGTGGCGATGCCCACGCGCGCGTCAAAGCGACCGGCAACGGGAAAGAATCGCGAGCTTCCGAGTGGAATGTTCTCATAGCGTTGCTCAACGGAACTTCTGATCCCAATTTCGCGTTACATAATTTCGGTGGCTGTGTATTATTATCCATGGTTGATGTCGAAGGGCGCGCGAATCGAGGCGGTTTTCGCGATCGGCGAACTTGAAACGGCCACCACGCCTCGCGAATATTTCGACCGACTCCTGCGCGTAGACGAACACCGGCGATTCGCGGGGTAATTATAGAGCTTATCTGAAAGGGGCCAGCCTAACTGCAAGTCGCGTTACACCACGAGCGTTGCGCTATTAATGGACAGGTACTTCGATGTGCCATTGATAGCGCGCTAAACAAAACTCGCGCGGCAGCACGGGTCTGTCCACTCAGGTAAGTTTCCACGGAAAAGCAATAAAATATTGTTAGCTTTTTTACGAGGGGTTCATTACAATAATCTGCCCACAAATCACGGTAATGTAATCAGGCGGCATTACGTAACCGAGAGCAGAGGCCTCTGTGCTAGTCGCAGCTCGGATACGCGAAGTCTTGGGGACTCGATAACAAGGTACTTCCGGTAATCGGTCGATCGATTTTGCAAGTGGCTGAGAAGAAGTGGGAAAGGTGTCGGATCCGTGACCTATCGAAGGGAGAACACCGCGCGAACGCGTCGCGTCGCGAGCAATAATAGGCAAGCAATTATAGAATCCCGATATATCGGTCGGCTTGAACGGAAGACTGTGCCTCGAATATTTATGTCCCGTGTAGAGATAAGGCGGCCTAGCGTGCAGCCGATAGTCAAGTGTGACCAAGTGGACGTCCTTTTAGCTATCGGCAGATATTTTCGGGTTGCACAGGCCGCGGGGACCTCGGATCTTTTCTTATCGCGTCCCTCTGACGTCCCCGGCTCAACAACTCATCCGTTCCCATATCCTCCACCGTTTCGGCGTCGAATCACAGCCCGGAACGCGGACGATCGTGCCGCGTCGGCCCGGCTCGTCACTCCAAAACACCGCGTGTCTCGTGACTCTCGATCGCGGCAGTCGCTTTCCAAGAATCTTGGCAGCCTGCCTGTTTCGATTTTACGCAATCAGCGGATGATGTACATTGGCCATTCTTCTCCTCTGGCCCACCCGCAAGCGGCTGTACGAATGCGTCTCGCGGCGAGTATAAACTCGCGGGACGCTTCTCCTCGCGCGCCTCTATAATTAAAGCACCTGTTCCTCGTGCGTCGATACAGTCACGTCTTCCTCCGCTTTTCCGGCGTTTTTCGATTGGGCTACGTCGGAATGGAAAACTCTGTGACACCGGGTGACGTAACGTTGCGTAACTCGACCTGACACGAATTTTGCGTTAACAACGATAGAAGCTGCTGGCTTCGATGGAGAACGGAGTGTATAAACTTCGAAGTTGCACAGCTATACGCGTCGTTGTTGAGATCCTTGATGAAACGGGTACATCTTATCTGTTTTCCAGTCGTTATAAATCGCTGTGTCATTGAGCAACTTTATTGCTCCGGTCGAGCCTCGGTGAACTCGTTTTTAAACAAGTATTCTATGGAATGCGCCGTTTTCATCGCGGCGAGGTCGTGGACGAGGGTAATCGCGACTGGAACGACAGACCGGGGGAAGAGTGTGTCTTGAGAGGTGCGCGAGTGAGCCGAAGTGATAGGGAGGGTGTCATTAGACGCTGGCCTCCCCGAACAAGCGGAGAGTTTCGTCGATATCATCGTGACAGTCGACGCATACGCAATGATATCTATACCTGAGCAGCCAAGGGATAAAACGAGAGGGCACGAGGGGGTGCTCGCGGTGCTCTCGCATGGGCCGTCGATCGATACCCGCCGTGACATTGCCGTGTCTCCGCGAAAACCCATGTATCCGGCAGCGTAATCGCGAGATAAGCTCGGCACACTGTTAAATGCGTCGCGGAGCTTCATCGTCGTCATCTACCGCGAAGAAGATTCCGTCAACGCCTACGCGTGCCGAATTCGCTCGCGCGACGAGCTGGGAAACCTTGTCGCGGGAAAGGTGAAATGTAAACTCCGCATCCGGTTACCCGGCAGAACCTATGCAGCTTGTCGCGTAATCTCGAGATAAACGGGGATCCTCGACACGCCGCGTTAGGAGTACGTCGAGGTCTGATTCTTCGACGGTTATCTACGTCGAAACGCAGCTAAGCCTCCTGGGCAAACGCCGCTGGTATCCGAGAAACCGATTGCGTAGATTTTCCCGTGCAAGCTAGGAAACGTGGCCTTAGGAACGGTGGAATGCAAATTCTGCCGCTGGCTGCGCCGCCAGGAACCTATGTATCCACTAGTGGGATCGCGAAATAAGCATATTACGCGCACGCAAGTGTGTTAAATGCACCGCGAAGTTTACTCTCGCGGAGTTGAGGTGTCCTGGGATTGGCGTGGCGAGAAGTTCCTCGCGCGAGGAAGCTACGACGCGGGCCACCCCCGCGCGGAATTTAAAAACAGACGCGCGCCGTGGAACTAAGCTAGCCGTATACAATGAGAAGTTGACGTGGACTTACCCTCTTCAGCGTTCAGGTCTGAAAACTTTATGCCGCCGCTGAAATGGAAAAAGCAGACGTGGGATGAAACAGTTTGTTAAATTAGAGCGCGATAGTTGGAGAATTCGGAGGGGTAGCGACTAACGGAGCGTAGAACAGTAAGTATCTTTTGGCTCGCGAGAGAGACTAATCTATCTGGAAGATAGTTATCATGTTTCCGTAGATAATGACTTTTCAGCGGAGAGGGGGGGGGGGGGGTTGAGAAGGGACGGAGCGTTTCGTTCGAGAAACGCAGGGGACGTCGTCGTGTTCTAAAAGTTTCGTCTATCAGCATTCAAGCATCGGTTTACGCTAGTTCTTCGAAGAGAAGACCAGCGCGCGACGGATGTATTCGTCGAATGGCTCTGGTCTCGTGACACGCGAATAACGCTCTTTAATTGATTTCTGTCGTCGGTGAATCATCGTTTGTCGCGCTCGGAACAGTTTAGCGTTCGGTTCGACCGATGACAAACGACGTTTCTTGCACCGACGTTATGGGACAGTCGTGACCGCTTCGATCGCTACTGTACGATTGTTTTTTTGCGCTTCGATCGACCACTCTATGCCACGACACCGAGCTAAAGCTCGAGCGTGCGAACAGAAGCGAGGTAATCCACTCCGCGCAATGAAAACCGTCCGCTTTGTTTCCTCCAATATCCAAGGAGCGGAGCGAAAGAATGCGAGGGTTCTTTGCTCCCCCGTGCCGCGGGAGATCGAGGGAAACACGAGTCCGGGCGGTTTTCCAAGCAGAGTTAATCGGCCCGCTCGATTCGCATCGCGCCAGGAGCTTCGGCTCGTTCGAACATCTCCTCCATTCTCTGTCTCTGTAAATTTGTTATCGTGTGATTGCATACCTGAGCAGCACGGTCGCTGTCTCGGGAACACGGAACACCTGAAAAAGAAGACAACCAGCGCTCTATCGAATCCACAACGAAGGGTGATCACCCCCAAAATCAGTTCGCACATAGAATTTCCACTTTTCGTCCGTGCACTTTTTATCTAATTCGTTAACAGCCGCGTGGCAAAGCTTCTATCTTTACTCGACGCACGTTGCGACCGTTGGAAAGTGACGTGCACTGAGAGCGAGCTCCTCGACGGCAATCCTTTCAATAGGAGAGCCCGATCGAGGGGAACAATTGCTAGGATTTAGCGCGAGACTGTAATGAAACAGATTCTACCGGGGCAGCAAGGGGAGCAGAGTCGCGAGAGACTTTCGCAATACAGAACATTCTGATTAATTGCTCGAGGCACTTTCTAATTAATCAGGGACTCTAGAACTGTTTGGGGTAGTTCTCAGGTTGAATCGTCATTGAAAGAGACGGACACGTTGGAACAAAACTCACGAGACCCTTCCTCGCAGGGTCATGTGTCTTTTCATATGCAAAAGCGTAGTAAGAGGAATGGAGCATGCCTACCTTCCATCCCATGTTCTCGAAGAACGTGCACAGCCGACTCTGCCCTGTCGTTTTGCCGCCACAAGGTCCTGCAACAGAACAATTTCCGTCGTCACTCCACATCCATCGTAGGGAGCACATATACATATTTCGGTGGGATCAAGAAAACGGCGCAGTTCGACTCTCCCCAATGGGGAATACCAATGGCAAGCACGAGTATGTAATTAAGAAGGACAAACTCGAAGTTGGATCTCGACACGGATGTTATCCTTGCCGAACGAAAACAAGACGGTAAGGCTACGACGTCGTTAACCTTGACTTCCGTGATACCAAGTGGCTATTGAACTCGACCAGCGTAAATAGAAATGACGTGGGACGCGATCAGTCCACGTAAAAGCGACGCATACACTGTGTACGAACGAAATTGCAGCCTGACCCGCGCGAAATGCGCATTCCGCGCGCCGATTGGTTACCGTTTTAGAAAATTGTATAGAATTCCGCGTTTCAAGCGACGCAAGTTTCTTGGACACTCAAGTGCCGCGTGCTCGATAAGGAGAATGCCGTCGATAGTCTAAGCGCCTGCTTAACATTGAACCGCTCACGTTCGCACCTGCTTTTTGTGCACGCTCCCGAGTATACGCGGCTTTGCTCGGAACAATAGCGTCGCGTGAATTACGATCGGTATTAAAAGCGGCTTGCCGTGGCGAGACGCGATTCAAGATGCTCTAACACGAGGCTAAGGAGTAAACGAGATCGACTTCTAGTGTCGTTGGCCAGCTGTACACTCATTGACTCGTGAGTAATTGGTTTGAATTGTTCCAAGCTGACACGAACGCCTCTCTCATCGATAGGAGGAGAATGATTGTGCATCGCAACGGCCCACGGATGAAAATATTATCTTTTACTTGAAAAAAAAATGCTGGTTTCAGAGCAGCACGAACTGGAGCAACGATTCCTGTACGAGGGAACTTGAAAAATCGAGATATATAGACACGTAACGGACTAATCAAGATTTACATGCTAGCAGTTAAGCGACAACGTTATCGCGTAAGTGTTTTTTCCGGATAGCGGCACATTTTTGCGCTTGAGTTTCTGCCACGGTATGAACGCAACATTTTCGCGCTTATATTGGTAGAACCTTTTATTTACCACGAGCAGAATAATTCTAAAATACGCGCTCTAATTGTGTTCGATTTTGTCACGTCGAGTTTGCTCGTTACTTTCGAAGACGAAAAGGAAATCGACGCGACAATGTTCGATTATCTTGTTGCATTTGTTACGCAACGCAATATGCGCGTGTGGTACTGTAAATGTTTATTTGGAGTTCGATTTTAATCGTTATAGGCATTTCTATTTCTTATCTACATTGTTTTTTCAACATGGATTAATTTAAGCATGCTGTATCGTGCTACTAGTAAGTCAACATCTAATTTGGATTTCATTACTATAGGGTAAGTATAATATCCGAGCATATATCGCCACAATGGTATGTTAATGACTCGAGACGTGCGATTTTGTCGACTTAAATATAGACCCGTCGAACTGTCAATGTTTTGATGTAGTTAGTGATTCACTCCGAGCAACACGTATCGTATTGAATCGCTGCGATAATCTTTCCCTGTCCTAGAGTCAACTACGCGGTAACGTGATTCGAAGAGAGCAACGGAACATTTACGTTTACAAAACGCACCAGCGAAACGCGACACGCGAAGGAAGGAAATTCGAATGTGCTGTGCACGTTCGGTCGGCCACGCAACCACTCGGTTTCGTATCGACGGTTCCTATGAGAAAATGGAAAATTAAGTTGAAATGTATATACCGGAATCGAGAGGAAGAAGGACGATGTAATTTTCTGCACGTTGCACAAGAATTCTAATCAATATTTTCATGCGAGCGATGAGCTCGCGGGGCAACGTGCACCTAACGCTAATGTCACAGTAACGAGGGAACGTAATCAAAATGCGTTTCGCGCCTACGGAGGCGCGATAAAGAAACGCGATAGAAGCAAGACCATCATCAAGAACTCGTGCGAACACGTGGTTACTGCGAACGCGTATGGATCGCTTCTGTCGCGGAGATCCCACTACGGGACTATTTAAATGAGCAAGCATGGAAGCATCCATTCGATCGAACGAAAAAACACCACCGCTACGAAGGCACGATACGACGGGCGCGTGACAACGAATCGTTATATGAAAGGAAAAGCAGCTTACCTCCGGTGAGCACCACTTTGTAAAGGCGTTTCTGCTCCATGTTGTACCAGCGTTTTTAGAGGCCTCTCCTGTCTAGCCAAGTCCACGAGGTGTTACGAGTGGATGGTCGATGGTCGGATGGATGGATGAAATAGGTGTTCGCCTGGCACGAGAATGGTGTCTACGGTTGCAACGAATACTACATGAACACTTCACCGAACATTTCGAGATGCCGCGGAGTGAAATACGTCGGAGACATGGGAGTGAAGCAGCGATGATATCTCCCGATGCAGAAAGACAGCAACCTGCCACTCTTTAGTGAGTGTAGACGTCTGCCTCGAAACGAAGCGATCCGCGGGTTTGGTTAATCGGGTTAGGCTGCTCCCCTCCACCCTTCGGGACGGATCATGCGCGAGACGGAAATGCACGAGCGCCACTTACGAAAGTATCCGAACGAACAATTACGTTTCGTCGTCTCGTTCGTTTGTTTATCCTGTTCAAACTACACTTTTTCGGTTGCTTCTTTCAATGACGATGGAACGATACTTTGAATTATAAAAGTCTCCAGTTTACGCGGTCGCAGCGTGCTCGTTAAGAGGGAGAATTGTGTCGACTCTGAACTGGTTATATGCGCACAACGTAAATTTTAATGTGCCCTTCGAACGTTAATGAATTCCCGCGCTAAATTTGAATTTGGAAACAACGATGATGGGAAGGATGGGTTCGCGCAACAGAATTTTATCTTTCCATTGCTTGTTACTTGAATAATAGAACAATATATGAGAAAATGTTTCAATTTGTTCTCGCAACGACATTGATTCAAGAGTTTCTCCCTCCTAAAGAATCAGTTTATTAAAACAAACGTGTTCCTGTAAAAGATACAATTTATTTTCAAAGAATTCCCTTAAGTATTTCTTTTTTTTTTCGTTCGAATGCGACAAGACGATACAAGTATTCGTTTAAAGTCATAATTAGTCTACTCGTAATAGTCTTACGTATGTCTATTTTCGAATTTCTTCCCTATCGATTTTCTCAGGTGTACATATTTGTATAACAATCGAATCCAAGTGAGAAAAAGAATCTTTAGTCTATTGAATAGTCTATGAGCAAGTGTGGCGTTAAAATCTAAAGTATCCTATCATTGACTTTTCGTGATAACTAGAAAAAAAAGAACGATCGTAATACACGTACTACAATGTAGTTTGAACGTTATAGTAAATACGATAAAGGCATCAAGTAGAATTACAATTCAGACAGTCCAATGAGATCTTAATTGCCTTCATTAATGCACCAATTTATATTTCGATGTAGTCTTTGCACAGCTGTCTGGAAACCCTTTCCGTTTGATAAGTTCGTTCAATCTATAGTCGTGGATCATGCAACGTTTCAACTGTTACTCTTACAAATACGACCTTTGCATGCCGATGTACAAGTACTTGCTCCGCTTTATACGGTTAACATTCACAATTTGAGGATGAGGAAGAAGCTATTTGCGCATTTTCAGCTTAGTAATTTAAGCGGTTGCGGCATCGCGTTCGGTACATATCAAAGGGTGCGCAAAGAGAAAGAAACAGGGCTAGGAGAATTAGTTGAATTGTATTCGATTTCCTATTTACAATTTACCTTTGCTAATGCACGCCCACGGCGTGTCTTCTTAGATAATAAATAGCACCGAGAATAGAACAATGAGAAGAGAAACAACCATTATATACCTACTTAAGAGTATAACCCACGAGGTTTTGTATATCGATGCACGTGTGGCCGCCAAACGATAGTAAGAATTGTTTTACACGTGCTACTGATGTATCACATGTAACCGCGAATAGCATTTGATTTATCTAACATTAAGGCAAGAGCTCCTGCGTGCTTCATACAAATCACACGTAATTCTTCTGGCTTTTCTCTTTACTGCACTTGTTCCCCGAGTTCCCTTCCAATTAAATTCATGCTCTCTAATAATTAGGTGTATTCTGCGCTGCGTACTTAACGAAGTAATTTTTAAGCTGCTTTGTACACCGAAGTCGGTACGCAAATACTTTGTCCGTTTGATATGAAGTTCTGTTTCAGAGAAAGGCAATGATCCTATCGTGTATCGTACCGTTTCTAGCTGTATGCTGGGAAGGCACTTTCCCAGACAGTATTTTTTAGACTCCGCGATTTGGTAATGCCGCCAATATTCGTTATCTTCTATCAGATCGCACAGCGTTAGCTTATTGTGCGACGGGAAAACGCCTCCATCCAGAACACAGATCGCACAATAGAAACAGAGCTTAAAACAGCAGAAGATATATTATTCTAACGGTCTATTAAATGTAAATTGAATTAACATCTTGCTTCATTGCTGATTGCTGCTGATCTGTTATTTACACTCGCAGGCCAGTTTGCGTTTATTAAAAATATAATATGTAACTTTCTATAGATAATAAATGTACGTTAAGTAATTAATATCCTTATCAATAATACGTCCGAAAAAGGCTTTTATTTGCAATGGAGCACTTTCGACTGATCAATTTCCCCCAACATAAGAAGCGAATCGTTTCAATTGAATAATGGAGTATTGGTTACAGGTATAAAAGTTTCTGTGTCGGTTCGGTACCATAAAGTGTCTACATTAATTTATATACATCATTCGATTCTATAAAAGAGCATTTACTCGAAAGAAAATGATTACAGACTGACTTACGACGCAGCCTAAACTTTTTGCTTGATACGTTCAAGTAAACAAATATCGTAATTCACGTAAATGAATAACTTTCGATGCCTTTTTTCTTATATATCGTGATTTTCTGTTTTTGCTCCATGATAAATGCAGATTACACTTCAGTGCGCGATTAATTTGATCTAACTCATCGTTGTTTATTTACATTCATACATGTACAAAGATAAACTAAATTTTAGTAAACAGAATTTTACACTGAATATAAAGAAGAAACCAAGATCTTTCTTAAACAAGGTGTATGTACTCATTTTCTTTGATTACCAGAAATTTATAACGTTCGCGAGTGACAAATTGATGAGCGTATATTTCGATAACTTAATATGATATTCAACACAGATTTCTGCCGACTACGATCCATATATCGGAAAATATAATTCGATTAATTCCGACATAAATAAAAAGCATAATGATCAAAAGACATAAAAAATAAAATGATCCAGATATAAATCGACGTAAACTGTAAAATGTTTGTAAGAAAAACCGGCCTGGCGCAACAAAAAAAGATTCCTACGGCTGCGAGTTTGTGTAAAATTTTCGATCTTTTAGAAGAAGAAAAAAAGCAAAGCACAGTAAAACATTAAATAAATAAAAACCCTTTAAAAAGATTGTGCATGACCTACGACACTACCAATGATAATTGTACAAAATAAGCAAATTCCGAGAAAGTGATCCATCGATAGTCTCTGTCATATTAATTGCCCAACATACCGTGTAAGATTTTTTATAAAAATATTGTAAATAAATTATGATAATAATGTGCAACAATTACGATATTCATACAATAAATAACTGGTAACAATGGTCGGAGTGATAATGCTCTGAACATCTGGCGGTCATTAAAAGTCAAGAAAGTCGATTCTTTGCACAAATTTTAAAGGTACGCCCATATAAAGTAACTGATTTGGAGACTTACGTCTTAAACGTGGAAAGTAATAAATTAATGCCTGCCAACAGATTTCTGACAATTTAGGAATCTTTAACCAAGCGGAATGAACCGCGTCTGTCCTTACAACCTGAAACAGAATATTGGCGAACGACCATCAGCAACCACATTTACCAAAATCAGAATGCAAAAAAGAAAGAAGGATTAGTAACCTCGTCATTTTCCTTAATTATTCCGCCGAACGTATACATCCGCCCTTCCGGAGTAAGGGCAGTCGAGTGAAAGTACAAAGGGCACGGTAACGAGCTCTCCCTTAAACGGGTCCATTGCAGGAGTTTCAAGTCTAGCCTCCAGACGTCAGAAAAGACGTGTTCTTCGTTATATCCTCCAGAGATGACTACCAACTTAGCACCTGTCTTCTCGTCTGTATACTGTACAGAACCATGGCAACGTCTAGGTTCGGGTACCGCGTTATCGATATTGTCGCCGTACGTATTTAGTACTATCCACTTATTGGTTTCTAAGTCAAAAGCAGAAATCTCCTAGACATATATTTGAGCAAGTAAATAACTAGATGTAATTTCGAATACAAGAAGAAATCGTTCTACGCAAGGCTTGTTTATATACCGAGAATCCGAACGCTTCCATAGCTGTTCCTCCTCCCAATAGATAAATCAGCTTTCCGTCGAATCCCAATTCGTGTCTATACCGTCCCGTGGGTTCGTTCTGGTATCTTCCGGAGCATATGTAAACCGCTTCCCACTTCCCATTCTTAAGATCGAATCTATGAATATCACAAGTGTACGTGTACCCCGTGGTGCCGCCGACGGTGTACAAATATTGTCCATAATATATCACTGCTTGCCCGTATTGGGGGACAGGCAGGTCTCCTACCGCCGGAATCATATGCATTTTACCATCGTCGAGGTTACACATATAGAGGTGATTGCTACAACTGTCACCGAACGGTACGCCGGTCCCTCCGTAAATCAGTAGCACGCTGCCCCTCAGAATCACCGCGTTCGATGCCAATTCGTTAGGCATGGTGCTCTGACCCGGTAAGCGTTTCCACTGTTGGGTAACAAGATTCAGCTTCCATATTTCCTTGAAAAGCGGCCTGCTAGACATCCATGTCTGATCGTTTCGCATGTCGGGATCAGTCTCAGAGATGAACGGATTAAAGCCGCCATAAGAATACAAGTATTTCTGATCACAGACTATTCTATGCCCGCTCCTGGCTTTTGGACGTTCGATGCTGGTCGGCTTGTGTTGCACGAACACAAATGGCTTGAATGTATACATTTTTCTCGATCAATTCACGATATATCGTTCGTTTAGCATATAATCCGACTTGTTTACTTATCGAAATGAACGTCGCGATGCTTCGAATAAACATGCGAGCATGTAACTTGACGGGCGCAATGAATTCTCAACACAGACATCTTGCGCGTACTATGCGATACATCTGGTGTGCTTTCCGCACATCGGTAAACATGGTGCAATAATACGAAACTTTTCGCCGCTCTTTTCCCGAACGCGTATCTCAGCAACGATCAACGGAACAGCCTGATTCCACTCATTCTAATCGTTTTACTTTTGAGATACCGCTTCTTTTCCAACGATCCACATGCAGCTGTAAAGTTACCGTGCCTTTACAACTGCAAACTTACAGTTTTACGCCTATGCAGTAGTACAGCTGCGATTGCGCAGCACTCGCCAGCGATCACGTGACCGAACGTACTCGTTTCGTGATAGAAACTACTTAGTTTACTGCTCGAATGATTTCAAACTGATTTAAAGGCAAGATATCACAGAGATTGTAATCGTACGTTGCGTTATCTTGTATTAAGACGAGAGATAAATAGGTTTTAAATTCTCTCGCATCTTTGTAACGTTCTTATGAACTCTGCAGAGCGCTACAGTTCCCAACAATTATATTTCCCATTTTTATTTATAATATACGAAGGTAGCGCGTGGATATTTCTATGTTTGCAGGTTTCAGGGGCCTGTGGAGAAGCATCGTTTCTTGGATCGATTAAAATTTTGAAATTTATCTGCGTAGTACGCGAAGACTCTTCAGCGCACTCTATCTATAACCTCGACAACAGCGCACCCATACGACTTTGCTAACAGTTAGTAAGTTGATATTTTAACAGATTCACGTAATGACAAACACGTTCTCGTTAATATTTATTTGATCGAACCACATGTACGTATTCACTGTGAGAATTGGAGAATGCGAACAACACGCGAACCTACCGATACAATGAAATGTCGTCGATCGATCGATGCATCAAGCTTCATTTTTTTAAGAAGCATTTCAAACGCCTCTTCGTTTCATTCTCCGCAACATCTTGCCGTATCTAAAGGAAAGCGATGGTAAGAATTTATAGTGTAAAACGAAGAACATGGTTTCTCCATTCTTTTGACCTTAGCGAGTAAAGGTCCAGTCAATTTATCCGCTACGTTAGCATTATCTTCTGTTTCTTCTTGTTTGCTAGTTTCGTTGTTTGTTTTCGCGTACATCGTTCCCCGGGTTAAGACTTTAATGGTATCGCGCGATAGGGCCGGCGTAATTAATGCCGCGAGCGGCACGCTTTCATTAATTAAACCTGAGGGAAAAGTCGGGCGAAATTTATGAATGTCGACGAATTATAGAAACGGCCGGGGCATTAATTAAACGGATTAGAACCTTGGTTATTAATTCTCTTGGTCTTAAGAGAGGCACACATCTGGCCTACTAAGATTCTTTGAGGGTTCGTCATTCTTCGTAATATTACACGATCCGCGTCTAAATGGCCAAGCTCCTGGGCAGCTCTCCAAGCCTGTGTAACCGCGCGGAATAGGAAAAAACATTCGTTATCAGATCTTTTCCCCGTGAATATCTCACAGAGTTTGAAACCCGTGTCGATGCAACCATCCAGTTTTACTCGCGTCTCGCGAGAAACTTACTTTGGAATTCGAAGTACGTTTGGCAAGAGCGTTTCCTGAAACTCTCCGTTGCTCCAGAGGCTTTATCTTCAAGTCCTTCTCCAGACTGCGTCCAGACTTTCTTCCCGATGCTTGCGTAACATTACCCTCGTTTGGTTTCATCACGCTTTGCTTCGCTCCTTTATTAATCGAGTTACTTTCTTTCACCGTATCTTGCCTCCCACTGTTCGCGCGTTTCTTTGACGCGCTCACTGTTTTAGACTGTGCCATGCTACAGCTGTTATCCTTACTCAGGCAAGAAGACTTCGTGTCCTGTGTCGAGCATGCTTTACACCTACAACGCAGAATCCCTTGATTTTTTCATTTATTCAAGACATTATTCACTTACTTATCCTTTTGCTCGACTTTTCGTTCACCAGAGACCGGAGAGACTTCTCTGGCAGTCTCATTCAGCCCGGACCTCTTTTTCGTACAGTGGAATATGTTGCTTCGTATCTCGGCAATTAGAGTGACCAGAGACGGAGCTGATGGCATTTCCAGAGTCAGAGCGATTATTTCCTTTTCCAGAACCCCCTCGAATCTGAAATCTATCTCGTCCGCTACCGCCGCGACGGAAACGACGAAGCTTTCCGGGGAGGACAGCAAAGACTGACCTAACAGCGATTGCACAAAGCTCTGCGTTTCAGGGCACAACAGCATTCTCTTTATTCCTTCCGCATCTCTAGCAGTTTCGATTATCCTCCTTAATTTCTCGGGATTTACGCGCTCGAGGACCTCCAGCACGCTCTGCACCAGCGCTTGGACTTGGTAATTAACGAGAATCGGCACGATCTTCTGATCTTTGCTCTGAATGTGATTGCATCTGATCGGTGTGTTTAAGTACACGCATTTTCTGTATTTCTTCGTCGTTAGTTCGGGGCTGAGCGTGATAGATAGCACCGAGTTGGTCGACGGGCGGCTGTCGATCATGCCGTGAAACGGGGACTTGGTGCTGGAAGTCTTCGAGGTGGCTTCTTCCATTGCCCTGAAGCTGGGCTTTATGGTGACGAGGTTACTAGGGACGTCGTGGTAATTTAGTCTGTACGCTATGTAGTCGCCGGGCCTGCTTCGTTTTGCCTTCAGCATTGTGATGCCATGGTCGAGCTTGAGCGACGAGCCCATCGCTGACCTCCTCGATGGACTGCGCGTTGATCTCGAGACCCAATTCCTATTCGACAGATTGGTGGTGGCTCTGCTCAGCAGATCGTCGTCGTCGTCCAGATGAAAGGACAAGCTGTTCTCGTCCAACCTGGTGAATTCCAGGCTGGAACGGGCGAACCTCCTTCTGGTCACACCTTCGGCCAGGGCCTGCTTGATTCGCAGCTCGTGAGAGGGGCCGAGCAGAGAGTACACGTGGGGCGAAATAGTGGGCATTTTCCCGAGGCCGTGTAGCGCTATTCTGTTGTGTTTGGCATTGGTCGACAGAGCCCTGCCGAAGTCCACGTTGTTAGCCACGTACTGCCTGTACTTCTCCTCGAAATCACGGATCGCCTGGTCCTCTAAACTTCGCTTCCGAGGGTCCTCGTGCAGCTTCACGTCCTCCGCCGTCGCTGCGCGCGAGGCTTCCTCGGTGTCTACCACGTAACAGGGTAGCATGTTGTTCCACGCGCCAGAGAAATGCTTATTCTTGGCTTTAAACGGCTAGGTGTTATTATCGAGCTTCGCCGCGTTTATAACGAGCCGTACCTTTCTCCAATAAAGAAGCGACGGGGGCCACGGTGGAGCTGTCGTTGTTGTTCCACCGTGTACTGTGAGCGGTCAGCAGGTGCAGGCAGAGGACTTTGCGCGGATCGACTTCGCCGCCGGTGAAGAGTATCGAGCGCACGAACTCGTAGGAATCTTTGGGCGCCTGCTCTTTGATCGTGGGCCCGGTTTCTTTTATGGCGCCGGTGCAGTGGTAGCAAAAACCAGGATTGTGAGTTTCGTACATGCGCACGTTAATAGCCTGCGCGTCAATTACTGTGTCCACGATCAGATTGGACGATTAGACGGTGGTATTAGGGGGTACAGCGTAACCTAAAGTATCGCTAAATCACGAGACAGGATCAGAATTGTAAATCGACGTTCCTCGGATAAGAGCACCTTAACCGGAGCGTGTCGATTCGTTAGACGTGTGATCGGACGCCGCGACCTTAATCGTCCTTTTCCACGCGATCTCGCAGATCTTACCGTCGAGCCGGAAGACGGCTGCCGAGCTTCCAAGTTCTTGTGACGCAAACGAAACCGGTGCCTCGCAGTCTCTATCATCTTGAGGTCGGACTTTTCCACCTTCTCGAGTTTCACAAGTTCTTGCGCCAGCCTCTGACGGCTAATCTCGTTCTGCTTGGCGAGCTTGTCCTGCAGCGTCACGCTGGATTTCATGGTCGTCGTCTTTTGTACTTTTCACGATCGCTGGAAAATTTTGCTCTCGAGAAGGTGACGGGAACGCTGAAAATTCAAGGGCGAAACACGCTCGTGTTTACCTTCCTGCGCGCTGTACTTGATACGATTGTCTGTCAGACATTCTCGAGTTGGAAACGATCAGACTCGGTACGATAATCCGGGAAATGTTTGGACGTGAACGTTTAGCTGTTAGTTTTGAATTTGAAGTCATGGCCTGCTGCAATTCGTACATACGTCATTCCCAGCGATGTGTGCTCGAGAGGGTTAAAAAATCCATTTAACCATGAATCCCACGAGCGTATTACATAACGCATTGAAATACTTGGCACGATCCGCCCAGAAATGAACTTTCTAATAGGCTTCCGTTATTTATAGACGGAAGAATTTATTTACCACGTGCGGAGGCATTCGGCAGCAGCGGCTTTGCGTCGTTGGATCTGCCATAATCACAACAAGCGTAAATACAGGCTGATCGTGCCAATTGTGACTGATTGTTTTTCTTTGATCGCTCGAGTCAACAGCGCTCGCGACCATAACGATTGCACGGGCTTCGTATTATCGAGCATCTTGCGTCACGACAGCAATGGCTTCCGCGTATTTCAGAACTGCAGCCTTCCGAAGTATCTAGTACAGTGCGAGAAAGAGTACGACTTCTTTCCGAAAAGTGCAAACGCGAATGCAATGGGAACTTATACTTTATGTACGGTTGCCAATAAATAAACATACGTACATCGATCTACCTTCACGCGCACCGAACAATCAGCTTCATAAATCCCACAGAAACCTCGATTTCGCAAGATGAACCGTCCTATCGCATTTCAGGAATTCTCGACTTTCGAAAATTTCCCTACCCTTATCTTGATGGAGCTAATTAAGAGAAACTATGTCGTACATCGTTCTTCGGCATTTAGAATCACATTAAATTCCACGGCGATCAAAATCATAAGCGTCGAGCGAAGCGTTCCTATAACGTCCGCGCGAAAATTCGAATTTAAATAAAGCGGGAAATAAAGAGCACAACGGAAGTGGAAGCGACGCCATTGTTGATACATGGGCGAAGATAGCCTTCTAATTGGCGGACCGATCCAGTGCGCGTAATACGGTGGCGCTGATTGGCCGAGCGGCCGGTTATATTGGCCGAGAATCGTTACGTCATCACCGGTTACTACATCAGCGTTTCGTCGGTCGGGGGTAGAAGTGCGCCGGGTTCGATCCCGTTTCGTAAACGCGTTTTGTTTACTTAGAACGCAGGCCGACGTTGAGAATTCGTTGGGCGCGCGCGAAACTGCGTCGAGGGGGCACGACGCGACGGCGAGGCGACGCGGCGGTTAGGAAGGCCGGTAGTGTGACGGTCCGCGCGGTAGGAGGTTGCCGCGATTCAATTTCAGTCGAAGCGCGCCAGGCAGACCGAGCGCCAGCAAGAACCGGCTGCTCTCTTTTCCGCACCTCGGGTCCCTCGTTTTTCGAGCGCACACCTCCTCCGATACATCTCCCCCTCGTGCATACACGCGAGCGCGCGGGCGCGCGGGTCTTCCCGTTCGACAGCCTGCGTATCTCCCTCCGTGTGGCATATATTCGTGTGGCTAGGATGCACAAGACGCGTGAGATGCGCAACGTACCGGTTGCCAGAGGGGGATGAGTCCATGGCGCGTGTGCGCGCGCCACCGTGCCTCCAGCATCCGAGCAGCCGAGTGTTTACAGTTTACATCGTGCGTGTAACCCACCGCGGGGCGACCGTTGCTCGGGAACCAGTGCTCGCGTCGCGTTTTAGAGAGCATTCGAAAAACACGGTACGTCGACGACCCAGTTTCTAAAGAGCAGTCGGCCAGCCGCACGGCAGTGATCTTTCAGACGAATCGAACCGCGAGTCACCGTGGATATCGTTCAACATCCCGAGCCAGGATCTTCGTAAACAATCGCTGACAAGGGGGGGGGGGGCAAGCATCGGCGGAGAGTAAAGGATGAGCCTGACACGCAGATTCAGCCTGGATGCGAACGATCCAAAGACAGTCGTGTATTCGCGCAGCTTTTCGCTCGTGACTCTTGATAGTGATTCGTCGATTAACTTCGGTGTCGCGGTATAGTCGGGTAAGCTAGTGAACACGTGACACGGGATACGACCGTTTACCGCCATGACTGCGAGGGGATAAGGAAGAAGGAGGGATTTGCACGAGAATGGAATTTGGAGGTTATAAGGGCACCGGCCCGCGTGTCAGGGTGCGACGACGCGCGGAATTAGGCAGACGGCTGACCAGGAGGCTGTCCCTGGTCGCGAAGATGCCAGCTGCCATTCTCAGCAAAGCGAATCCGCCCGAGCCAAGGCCAGTCGAGATCACGGCGATCGCACCTGACAAGTCCCAGCTCACGGTAAGTAAACGATACTTTTATCGTCTCTCGCCTGCCCATCGGCCTCGCGTGCCACGTTCTCTTTACGAATTAGAAACTCAATAACCTACCGCTTTGCTTGCGAGTCACACGCGCCGATCGACCGAGAGAGCAACATTCTGCCAGACAGTCCGCGCGAGCGGTCTGAACGCTTCGAACTGTGCCACGTGCACGTATAGAATGTAGAAAGAGTAATAGTCAGGGATTTCGCGCTCGAATTTACGGTCGTCGGGGCAATGAAAGTCTGTTGAGAAGATTAGATGTTCGACCTTGAGATTCGAGTACCTCCCTTAATTTGTCTCTTATTATTTACCCCGCTCGGGGACAGTGGATTGCTTTTATCGATATCTCGATAATTCTTCGCAAGAAATTCGACTGCGAGCCACAAGGTCGTGGCACTATTTGCGACAAGTCTCTTTCCATCGATATCCGTTCCGCCTCCGCGAAAGATACCTACTGCCCGTGACCCAGTTGGAAAGTTTTCCAAAATCTTGCGAGGGTTCGGTGACTCAGGGACGGCGGCGTATCTTTATCGCGGCATCGTGGAAAAGCTCGAACCTATATTCGAGCGGCGCGGATTCCGCGGTAGAAATCGAAACTCGGCGCAGGGTTCGGCGATTAATGTAACCAACACGTATGTACACCGCGCACCGGCTACAAGCGCTCGTACATTCTATACAAGAGTAAGAGGCGTTACCTTCGGTATTTAAGCGCTCTATAGGAAACGCTGAACGTCATTCTCTTCTCGTGGCCAGCGTACAGTTCCCTTCGCCTCTGTGGTGGTGCGTTCCCTCGCTGACTTTTGTTAGCTATCGTACGGGGTAACCTTTATTACCAGGCTGTTCGGCTTAATTACGTTCGAGGGAATTAATGAATGTTTGGATTCTAGTTCGATCTCGTGTTAACAACATTCCATGCTATACAGGGCGTTCCAACGGGGACGGTCACACATTTTGGCTGCTCCCGTGCAGCTCTGTTGAAGTATAAGCTTGACTTTTCATACGTTTCATACTCTCCGCTCGATATTATTCTTCTAATCACCGAGTATATATCGTTCGGAATAGATTTGATTCTTCTCTCCACAATATCGTAACGAAGATTGCGATCTCGGCGGTTGTACGAATCATTGTTTACGGGTCTTTTGCCACGACTCTCAATCGCTGGGAAGGGAATATTCCCATCTTCGGTATAGATTTTAATAACGCGCGGGTGTGCGTGCGCGCGGACGTAGGTGCGAGCGCGAGCTCGCGAAAGAAAAGTGAAGGCGTCGCGCGCACGGTCGCGTTCCTTGAACTCCGGCGACTCTACGCGTAATCGTCGTAAGGAAGAAAGTGCGCAACGTGATCGATAGCGGCGCTTTCTAAAGGGAACGAAATATGCACTTTGCGTCCATCGTTCGGTTTTTCACGCCGGGGATCCGCGCGCCCGCGTACGTCGATCAGGCGGTATCGATGTATCGACGGGTCGCGTGGGCGGCGAACGAACGCGACCAATTTCGTTTTACGATGCGCGTGCGCGATCCCGGCCACCGTGTGCTAGATACCGATCGCCCGTTTCACCGGAACGATCGTTCCTCAATTTTTCCTTATCGTCCGGATATAAATGCCGCGGTTATTGCACAAAACCGACGCACGTGCACGCGCGAGCGTAACTCGTGCCCACGGTTGCATCGGCACGCGGTGATACCTGTTATTTCGAAGGAGGTTTCGCGCCTTTTATCCACACACAGAAACCTTAATTAAATGCTAATGCGATAGGCAAGTCTTTCGTCCAACGATCACCTACCGTTTCGCGACCATCCATGCGTTCCCCTGCGCGATTAATTTCGGGACAACCCGTAGCAACAATTCTCTGTCGCAGCTATAAGAGTACATATTTCCATTGGAGTACTGTTTCACGTTGGGAAACCTCTTGGGAGGAAATTCCTTCTGGTGGTCTCGACAATAAAATCGTTCAGAATCACCCATGAACTGTTGCTCGAAACTTTGTGCTCGTCCACAGCTGTTTCGCGTACCTTGAGAGGTCGTTTTCGCGGGTCGCTAATTAGTTAGAGAATCCTACCGTGGCAGAGCGAATCGGCAACAAGTCTGTACGCGTATAAACGGAGCACAACGGAAATTGATCGAATCAGCACTGTCTCGCATAACACAAATATACATTTTAAATCACTTTCTCTGCGAGTAATTAGAGAATTAAACATCCGGGGACCAACAACTTTCTCACGCGTCGATTAATAAGCGTAGAAACTCGTATGCGTCGTAAACAAGGAAAAAAGAAAGGGTATCGTGTAATCGTACACGAGTTTCGATCCGATTCATCGTAAACCAATGCTACGACCCCGTCCCTCTGCTCCAGCCACTTTTATATGAGTCGTAAATGATGGATATAGAGTACCGTTTTATAACTCCAGATCACTGTTTCGTATGTGTACCTACTGGGTGTCCCATTTTAAATCTACAAGATTTGAATCCCCTTTTCCTTAAAACCCCTAATAACACTCTCAACCCCTCTGTGCTCAATTCTCTTCTTCCAAAGAGTTAAGCATTCATTACGATTTTACCACGGACGACCAATTTTGATCGGAGGTGTAGGATTGATCCACGACCCCAAAACTTGCGAGCAACGGCGTGTAGCCACTTGTAGCCGTCTCGATCCCTTTCCGCTCGATCGACACGTGAGCAGTGTTTTAAAGGTCACTGACACGCTGCTTGCGGAGCGCGAAATTCACTTTCGACTTCGAGGATCGTAGCACCCGGTCGTGGATCGAACCGTGCCGCGAACGACCAAACGAACGGCCGTCCAATGAAACGGAGAAAGTGACAGTCGAATTAGCCGGCTACCATCCCTGCGTTTAGCATAGAACCGTTCGACGTCGTCAGTCGGAACGCGTATTCGCGGCCGATTCCTGCTTATTACGCGGGCCCGCTTATTAAGCCCCCATGTCGGTGACCGCGAGTAGGAAACAGAGCGACGAAGCTGCTTGTGCCTTATCTCGCCGACGAATCGTTTTGTTCTCCTTCGTCCACCGTATTTTCTCCGCGGATTACATTAATCACGGGGACCCATGAAAGTTCGTTGCTCAGTGGCTAGAGCACCTCTTCTGTCCCAAATTCAAACTCGTATATCTCGTCAGAAGAATTAATACTCGTTTTTCGAACACATATTGCAAATCAACTGTGTCGCACTCCCGTGACTGTACAATTTCTCTAATTGATAGACGAAGAGCACATTCGTAGCTCGATCGTGCGGCGCGTTAAAGTCATCGCTCTTGCGCGCGAGGATCAGCGGAATTAGATTCGAATTCCTATTTATATCCCCGTCCGATCAGCCGTTTATCCCTCGACCGCATCGGTCTCATTCATCCGCGTTTAGCTTCATCTCGGCTCGTCGCGCACCTATCAATTATCGTCCACGGCTACGTAGTCTTCTGCGCTCTCCTCGTTCTCTTTGCACGATGGTATGAGTCAACGTCGGCTAGAGACAAAGACCACTGGCATAGGATATCGTTCTGCGGTGGCAGAAATGTCTGCTCTTTCTCCCGACGAATGTAATTTCCGGCATGCTTATTGAACTGACCCATTTTCCTAGACGTGCAACCTCTCGCCGGCTGATCAGATCTTTGAAGCGGACACGTCCGGCGGACGGTGTGAATTTCGATGTAAATTGTTCCTGGACAATTGAATTCAGCTTAAATGGATCTCTCCATGTAAATGCGGCGTCGTTCGTTCATCTCAGATATTCGCAGGGAATAGTTTGCGAATTGTTGATTTGGAGTAAAAGTGCGAATCGACGATGAGATTTTACATGAGACTTTTCTATCAGGAGACAAAAATCTCTCAACCAGCGACAATTAAAAGTAAAAGAATGGAAATATTGAGATGAGAGTTTTGAAAGTATATCATGAAACTTCTCTCGTGAGAGTCTAGTTTCATGAAAAAAATTAAAATTTATCCATTAGTGGAAACACATGGTGGAATAATTGTCTCCTGAGATTAAAGACTCGCGCGAGACAGGATATTTTTGTCTCATCGTGGATTTGCTCCTTACGGCTGCCTCCGCCGTACTGCGCCCGTTCAGAACGTTCGTTCCGAAAGTCGCGGGGCTCTAACGTCCGCTGCTAACGATCACGGTGTCGTAATTAGGCGGGCTCGAGTGGATTCATTCGTGAGATCGCGAATTTCAGGTCTCATTCTGCTCTGATTGTCAGAGTCACGCAGCCGTACGCTCGCTAATAATGCGACAGTCGGAGCGCAGGCTACAGTAAACAGTCCACTATTTTATCACGGTTGACCGCGACCGAGAACGGAACACATGTACCCGGCGAAAAAGGAGAATAATTTAAGAGCGACCGCGCGTCGTTGGGCGAGCAAATTACGGCCCCTTTGGCGCTCGATCATTCGCGTTACTTTTCCCCTTGTTTTCCCCCGGATCGGCCTCATTCCGCATTCGACGCATCGATCGTAACGTTTCTGCATCTACCTAGTTTCCAGCGCGGTGGTCTCGGCTAATGGAGTTTCTACCTGTGGAGTTCCAGCGTGAAACGCAGCGACAGGTATTACGAGCCCCGAGGTATCGAAGCCGGGTAAAGCTCCTCGGCGACGGGAAAACCTTCGATAAGAACGTTGCCCGGGATTAGTGGGCTCTACCGAAATTCCTCGTGGCCGCGGCTTCCGAAACTTCTCTTGTCGGTCTTCCAAAGATTTGCACTCGGACGTTTACGAGAATCAATAAACCCGACGTTTACGGTCTAACAGCCACTTTTAGGCATTCCTTCTTCCGTGCATCCGAATACTTATTTTACAGTCTTCTTTCACTTCGTCGAGGCACTTCTCTCGTTTCCAGCTACGATAACGATCAGGGAAACCCCGGTGCCAGTGAAACCGAGAGTATCCTGTTCGTCTAGTTCGAGTGACTTTGAACGTTCTCCGCGTGGATTTTCACAATCACCGGGTCACATCGCCGATTAGTCCTCGCGGTGATAAAACGCCCGCGCCTTAACGCTCGCGGAATGAAAAGTAGGTTGAATGGGACGACGAGTTGGTGGAGCCCGTCCCGATAGGCTGAAAACTGCTGGAAGCCGAGTTCACGGGATTTTCAGGAAGTGATTCATGTTTCTGAAGTCCGCGGAGCTTTCACCAGCCAGTTGCGTCACCAGCGAAGCAGGTGACGAGCCGTGGCCGATCGAAGTTTATTGCTGCAGTGATCTTATTTGACTTGCCGCCCCAAGTGTGCTATTATAATAGATCTTTCGACGGAGTGGATGGAGAATTGGGAATGAAAGAAATTCAATTTGGCGAATCGAATAGGCGCGTAACTGAATACTGCGACTGGGAGTTGTATTATTACGCTATCCAGGTGTTTGCTGCACGCTCGAATAGTCTTGTGAAACTGTCCATTGCAGGCAGTTCTAGCTATCGACTAAACCGTATAACATATCGTGTTTAGCTTTATCGTAAATAATTGTTGGGTATGAATGTCATAGTCGCCGCGCATCATCGCCAATGCGGGTGCTTGCGCAACCGCTATTACTCGATCTTAGTTACTTTTTCGGCTCAGCTTACGTTCCGTTGAACGAGTCATTGTGCCCAGGTTCCTTGTTTGCAACGTAGCTAAGTAGAATTAAATTATCCCTGCTTTCTCGCCAGCTCTGCGGTATACAAACGCGCGGCGCGGACGAGTTTAGGGACATTTAATGGAAGCAGTAGGTGTAAATCAACGAAAGCATGAGAGGTCGATTCATTTGAACACGGCGCATCTGTGTAAACAGAAAGGAATCATCGCTGGAACTCGCGAGACCTGAACACTGCACCTTTGTGTCTCTCGATGACTCGAAATGCCATTAGCGATGTTTCTTTTCTTTGAGCGAGAACATCGAAGGGAAACCAGGTTACCCCGTAATTCGATAAAGGAAATCCGTGGAAGCGAGCGCTCCTGCAGCAGGGAAGTAGCAAACGGCGAATGAATGACGTCAACGTGACCGATATATAGTTAAAGCGACTTATAGTAGCTCGCGGTTATGGTGTTACGCAACCCTCTCGACCAAGGTAGATTAACAGGCGTAGGGTTTCGTCGGATTTCTAGGATTCCGTTGACATCAAACGCCCCGCGAGACAAAATAATTTACACGACCGTCGGTGCGTGTTATTGCGACTGGTATCCTAATCGGCGCCGACGAATCTGGAATCGTGCGATATCGATCGTGTAGCATTACGCGATAGGCACGATCCCGTAATTCGAAGGTAATTCTCAGGATTACAAGGGTACTCGGAGTAACTTAATCGGGGGTTGGGTTCAGACATTCCTTTGTCCCCTTTTCCTTTCTTCCACCGTGTTCCCTTCGTTGGATTATACTAATCAGAGGGGTCAGCAGCAATCTTTTGGACCTCGCTTTCGCTACAGAACTCGATATCGACCTACACAGTGTTTGAAGAGCGTTCGCTTAGGTACCCATTAGAAATCTGGGTTCGTCTGCACTATTTTAACTAAAACTCGAGTTACTTGTATGTAAAGGTAAAAAAGGAGCGAAGTAAGAGTTGAAGAAGGAAAGCTTACTTAAGCGGGATTGGACTCCAAGTGTTGCATCTTCTCGCAGCATTTCCTCAACACGTCGATTCCTTTTTCTCTATCGTCGGAGTACCGCTGCTCCCAGGCGTCTAGTAGTCGATCGTAGTACTTCTTCACCTCGAAGAATTTTAGATACGAGTAGGACTGCTTGGTTGGGAAGATCTTCTCGAAGTCCCCGATCTCAGCCAATTCGTCTTCGTACCGAACGAGCTGCCTCAGGTCGTCCCTCGTCAGCTTCTCGAGGATCCGATCCAGATACATCGCACGAGTTGGTGTCCTGTTCATTTCGATCTGCTTTACCTTCTCTCGAAGATTCAACGCTGCGCTGTACAGCCTGCAGTCGTGCGCTATCGAGTCGTACTTCCTGTTGCGCGCGCCGTTGCTGGAAGTCAGTTCGTTCCTTGGGATCTGGTAGCCGGCCATGTTCAACACGTTCCTAACCAGAGGGCCCTGAAAGAGGAAATAAGGCACCGGGACTGTCAGGCTGCATCGTAATCGTCGTTGATCGCGCGAATCACACCTGTGACTCGGGCGAATGTTGTCCATAAATGATCTACCGTCGACCGCCCCGAGTCGTGTGCCGCCCATGCATCATTACGAAGGAATTCGAAAGTTAATTTCGCAAACAAATCCACCGCCGTTGGAACCGATCAACACTTCGCGAGGGTGTCAAGTTGAAATTCTGGTACCTTGATCGCTATGTCTAGCGGCGAATCCGTTTGCAACGAGGGCACAGCGTTCACTTCGAGCAGCCACGGTTTAAAAGTCTCGTCGAGCAGCACGTCGAACCCGTACAGTTCGTAGTAAGTGTAATTCGATGCCAGGTTCTCCGAAATGGCTGTGCTCATGCTCGACTCCGCGGCTATGAGCGTCTTGACGACGATATCCTTGATTCTGCTCCATATATTGGCTGGATCCACTCCTTGCTGCCTCAGGCACGCCCACAAAGACCCAAAGGACCATTTGTGACCCCTGAGCGAGTTCACTCCGTCGCTCAGCACGTAAGCAGAGTTCTGCTTGTTCACGCTGGTGTTCGTCAGGTGCATGTACTTGTTGCTCAGATTCGTGCCTCGGATGTACCTGAAAACAATACGCCAGATGATCGTAATTCTTTCCCTTCATCATCTTTCAGCGTTCACTTTTTACTGCAATTTTCGCGAGTCACCTGACCGAAGCGAATCGAGCCAAGCCTTCCTTGTAGATGTAGCTTCTCAGCGGGTTCACGCTCGTCACCAGAACGTAAACTCGTAGGTCGAATTTCGACCCGTTGATCAGCCTAGGCCTGGAGATGTATCGTTGCACGATCACCGAATGCCACTTGGGGATCTCCCACCATTGATTGATAACCTTGACACCGTGGCCCCGACCCGAGGTCGGCGGTTTAATAATCCACGTGCCAACGCCGGCGAGTTTCTGCCACGTGCCTTCGAACCTCTGTATCTCCTTCGGCAGAACGAAGGTGCTCGGCATGAAGCTGAACTCCTTGAGACCGAATTTCCTCTGCATCGCCCTCAGATTGGTCCACAGCAAGTCCTTGTAACCCAGATTGTGCGAGCCCGGTATATTGTTCACCTATCCACAGAATTCACAGAGATCGTGAAACATTCCCCGGAAGTCGAGGCAAGTAGACAGCGTCGTCACCTTCTGGAAGCTCTTCAGTCGTTGGTACCTCGAGCTATCGCTGCCGCAAGGGTACCAAGCCGCGGACCAGTAATTGTTCTTGCTCACCACCTGGCACCCGGAGTTTACCAGAATTTTCATCAGGATCCTAGGCATGTTGGCGGTGAGTTTCCACCTGAGCAGCTCGTTGAAATTCTTGGGCAACTTTTCTGGCGTGCCACAGTCGTGGCTGCGAAAGAGAACGTAAGGTGGCACATGTGGGAAGAGGCTGTTTCTCATCGACAGCGACGCAACGTCACGAATCTTATCTCCGTCCGCTCGCTCGTCGAAGATAATTTCGCCGCTACCCCTCCCGTGGAATGCATCATCGAGAACGATCCTTTTGTTCATGGCCAATCTCGGCGTCCGCTTTCGTATCCCATTCGCGGACTTGGCGACGTCGCTCAACTCGGGTGGCTTGCGATTCACCCTGGCGCTCAGTTTCAGACGAAGCAGGGCTGCCTCTGTGAGTTTTTCATAAATCGACCATTCATCGTCGCGCTCCCAATAATCGAGGTTAATCAGACCCTGGGACGTGCCGGTAGCGGCGCTACATTTGGTCTCGCCTTCGAGTCTTCTTGGACCCGGGCGGTCCGTGTCGCCTTGCATCTCCATGTCGAAGTACTCGTGAATTTCGCGCACATTATCGTTGCTCTGCTTGCACAGGGAATTTTAACCAACGCCCATGATTCAGCGTTACTTCCGCGCGAGCTGAAGTTGCGCGTGGCAGTTGCTGCGACGTTGATTTCTCTGTTGTACAGAAACTATCACGGGCGCAGCACGTTGATGCGTGCCGTACTCGCATTGTCGCTGGATCGTAAAGGTGCGAATCCACGATGAGATTTTACACATTATTTCATTATCTTTTAACTATTTTGTCATTAGTTCCGTGAAATTAGACTCTCGTGAGACGAGTATTCGTGGTATATTTTCAAAAATCTCATCTCCCGCGACTGTTTCTATTATTTACGTTTAGTTGCTGCCTCGTGTAAAATCTCATCGTGGATTCGCACCTTAACGCAGGAGACTCCCCGAAAAATACGACCGCTCGAAAGGGAGTGGCCTGAGACAGCGATTCCAGCCACGCTCGAGTCGCTTCCCGATTAGATTCGCCGAAGAAGCAACCTCCATTAAATCAGCTTCTGTTCACCTATTTCCTATCTCCGCGGCGAACAATGCCGCGATTGATTCGCGAGGGCTTTCCGTATTTGCCTGCCGCGGCCGCGTTTATCTTGCTCCGAGAAGAGCACTCGAACGGAACGCGGTAAACAGCCTAGGAATATCGTAAGGGTGCGTCTGCACTAGACTTCCATCGCTCCGCCGTTCCGTCTCTCGAAGCCCTCGAGGAACCCTCGAAGCCGATATTTCCGCGGGACAGTGACGCAGAGGCGCGGTTTCCGTTTCATCTGTCAAGTGTTTCCCGCGCCACTCCGAGCGATTCGAATAGGCAGCGCTTGCGCGCGCGCGGCCAGACTCTTGCGACAGTGCAAACGTGGCCTAAAAAGCTGTTGAATGTCGGTCGCGTCTCTAGCCGATCGGCAAATACGCCTATCGTTGGCGCGCGCTTCTCCGATGTCCTGGCTCTAATGGCGACGCGGTCCGATGCTAATTTCATTCCCGTGTAGCGCAATCACCGGGCCCGATTGTCGATGTTACGCGCATCACGCGCATTCCTGGCATCCGCGAGCTGGTCGCCTTTTCCATCTTGCGCGATTAATTGTTCGCCGTGCGTAGCCAGTGTTGGCTGCCGATCGGTCAGGCTTCTATGCGTCCTATGCGTCCTGTGCGCTGGCCACGCGAGGAATGCAGCGTTTCCTTAACGTGTCTCTAATCTGAGCGTATACAATGCCCGGACACACGGTGGACCGAGGGCTCGCTGTACAGGGAATGTAATACGCGTGCGATACCAGATATAACGCGCATTTACATACGCGATCCACGAGATCGCGAGGCTCCCCGGCTCTTCCGGCAGCGCCGCCTTCACTTTCCCTCCGGCTTCCCCGGCGCAGCCTCGAACAAAGATATCAGAAAACTGCTTGATTTAAGCAGACCCCGCGCCTGTACGTCTCTAATCGAGCAGGCAGAGGCTGGATAGATACACGGTTGGGCCACGACGAATTATCTTATGGTACGTTCTTCCGGTAAGATGCACGTCTCCCTCTTTACGATCCAGCTACCGATCGCTGGCCCTTAGCTACAAGATAGTGGGTGGCTGGTCTTTTGTTAGTTCCTCCTGACCGTTCCTTCGTGCACGTTCGTTACGGCGAATATCATTTCTGTCCGCTTCACGCCCGATACACGCCCCGCGCTGATAATATGATACATTGCGATCGTACGCGCGCACACGGGCTGACGCGCGATATCGCGGCTCGTACGCTTTCACGGTCCACGTGGCAAGCATAATGCGTCACGAATTCCACCGTGCGACTTTTCGAACGGAAATCTGTCATTAATATATATATATATCTCGCCTGGCAAGCTGAGGCTGCGCAGTTGGAAACGCTGTACCAATTAACCGGCGATCGGGGCGAGGATCCATTAGAGTCGCGGAAAATTCACGGCGCGCAGCGAAAGTTCGAATGCTCGGCGAATCGGGATTTCACGGTTACGCCGTATTACGGTTACGCAACGCCGCTGGTTTCCCAAGTGTCTGAGAAAAGCCGTATTCGACGGGACGTTTATTGCACGGTACCTAGAGTCGGGAAAACTGCATCGCTCGTTTCGATTCCAGGGATTCCGTTCCAGGATTGTGCAAGCCGTTTGCATCGTCGGTCGTTCGTCTTTCTCGCCCCCCCCCCCCCCGAGTTTCCCATTCGCGACGGTTTCACTCTCGCTGAATTACGCGTGGACTGTGTACGGTGGTAAGCGTGCGCTCGCTTCTTAGAGGACGCCGTGTACGTGCTATTTTCTCCTTTGCGATCCTCGTAGAAGCTATGGCACGAGAAAAACTTGAAAAAAAGGAGGCCGCGTGATCCTCCAAGGGTGTGAAAGAAACCAGCGAAGCCTGCTTGCGAAATACGCGAAGAAGAAGAAAGGACGGCAGATGAGAGAGGAAATGGGAGCCTTGAGGCGTCGCACAGTGGGAAAAAATCTGTGCGTCACCGGCCAAAAATCTATAACTTTTGAATGGATGAAGATAAAGTAATAATTCTTTTTGCTTTAATGAAGTTGATGTGTCCTTCATTATTTAGATAGCATTACGTTACTTATATTAAGTAATACTTAATTATATTAACTAATAGGATAACATTACTTACATTATTTCTAGTTAATATTCAAAAATATTTCTTCTGGACACTCTTCTGGAATATTCTGCTCCTTTTGTTGCAGCCTTAAGGATGATATTAAAGGATCCGATGAGAGTAACGTAATACGGAAAAGATCTTGATTAACTCTTTGTCTTGATGTTTTGAAATATTTTGGTTTTCTTTTTTTTTGTTAAATAATTAAACTCTGAGTGTTTTAGGATAGAACGATCCAAGTATAGACAGGAACATTTATTTTTAACTACAAGCATTCGCCTACAATGTCTTCGAGTTACATACATTGTTTGAAACAAAAGAATCACGACATTTTACAGTTCGACTGTTAATATAGTATTATTCTACCATAGTGACGAGTGTGCAGCAAATATATTAAACATAAAAGAAGAAATTGTCGTCAGTTTTCAATCAGCTGTTGCTTAAAAACAATCTGTTAAACTAAGTCGCAAAAATTTTGAGATCAAGTCTGAACATTGTAGAATATATGTCCATCGTTGAAAATTAATATTTAATGTGTCATCATGTTTAAAAGAATTTTGAAAGAAAAAGTTCCTTAAAAATTTTTTGCTTAAAAAATCACTGGGGGCGGATACACAAAATTACCACTGCATGGCACCAGTAGTACCATTTTCAATGATGCCTCAAAGATATTATACCTTAAAGTCAAATTTTGGGACATTTTGACCCAGTGGGACAACCGAGGGTTAATGTAAGTAACGTAATATTATTTAACTAATGAAGGACACATCAACTTCATTAAAGCAAAAAGAATTATTACTTTATCTTCACCCGTTCAAAAGTTATAGATTTTTGGCCGGTGACGCCCTGATTTTTCCCACTGCGCGTCGCGTCGCAGTCGTTGAGAGCGCGTAACGCGCGCTGGAAGCGTCGCACGAGAAAACGCAGGGCGATTCGCGTGCATCGTTGCATTGTCTGAGGATGACGAGCAACGTCCTTCGATGCATGCGCGAGAAAAGAGAATCTCGATGTGTACACTGTGCAGGTACGAGGCTCGCGGTGCATTAGCGATGTCGCAACGCCGACGATCCTGCATATTCACTCGTTTACGCGCGCCTTTTCCTGCCGCGCATGGCCCTCTCCCGTGTATTCTTCCACGAATAGGATCTCCATTCAGATCTGCCCTCCGATTCATAATTGAAAACTCACTGCCACGGAGAAGACGAACGGAATGTCGGATCGCTCGGTCGCGAGTCACTTGGAATACAAAAGGAAAAGGCGCGGTAGAAAGCAACAGGAATTCCGCGTATCGTCGTTTTTCCGAAGGTTGCGGTAATTAAGTACTCCCCCCCCCCCTCTCCCCGCTGATTGTTGTCTGGGGCAATTAGACGGTCGAGCACCCCAGCGGCGTGTCATTTATTTGTCTCACGTGGAATCGGTTCAACGCACCCGCCGCGTGAATGGCTTCGGATCCGTTTTCCCGATGTTTCCCTGGTGGCCGCTGCTCCGAACGCCTCCATAAGCAGAAGGGAATTCCAGCCGGCGTGGTTCGGTGTTCTCGTAATTTCGCAGTGCATCCACGGCCGCGTCCCGTACTCGCGATGCATTAGCGATGTCGCAACGCACCGCGCAAGTACGTACTCGGTCGCGGGCTCTCGAAGCGGAGCTTAAATCTCGAAGGCGCATCTGGAGAAGCGGACGCGTTTCTTTTCCACCGGCAGCCCGCCACCCTTTTTCCGTCCAACTCTCTTTATCTCGGAGACACTGTTCCCCGTACCGCGTTCTGCACTCCCGGTGCATTCGCGATTTTGCAACGCCGTCGCGTACACGCGCGCAAGTGCACACGTACGGCCCGCTCTGGCGTAGAAACAATCGCGCGATCAAATCGTAATCCTTCGAAAATCACTTCCGTTGAAAAGGAGCCGCGATGACGGCGAAGTGGAGAAGTTGGTGGAACCGAGGGTGCTGTTTGTGAGAAGATCGTTGATAGAAAAAAAAAAAGGAAGGGAATGATATTGTAGGTATCTACGATCGAACGCGAAGCATCTCCGCTGGAAACTCCCGTTTATCAAAGAGAATGAGCGGCGATGATGCTCGCTGACGTCACTTTCGCATCGATGGGTATGAGAAGCCGCGAGGGACTCCACGTTTTCGCGATAATGCCTACCTTTCCCATTCATCCCGGGAAGCTAACGAAGGCAATAAGCGGCGGAGTAACGATTACGCGGATTATTATCGCAGATACGTCGTTGCGGTAGATTTATCCTCGACGCGGTGTTTCATTCTCCTCGGCTGGACGAAGGGGGATATAATTTTCAATGCGGTTCGAACAGCGCGAGCGTTATTCGTTGACCCCGTTTTGCCGTCGAACCTCTGCATCGCTGAAATTGTTTAGCAAAGACAAACGAGCCGTTGCGGATTTATTCAGCCTGGACGAGAGCGCGGCGATATGCATCGGAGTCGTGAGGCTCCGGCGCGTGGGCGAATATTTGTTAAACCGTTTAATAAGGAGAACCGCGTGGAAGCTGGCGCTGTTTGTTTTATGCCGAGTGGTTCAACGATCATCCATTACAAAACCGTTTCATTCCACTTGTGAAACGTAGCGCAAGCTTTTCCTCCGATTTTTGCGACAAATAAACGTCGAACGCGTGCCTCCGCGATTGGAAATTGAATTACTTTGATCTAGGGTTCTGACTATTTGTCGAATTTTTCGGTATTCGAATATTCGAATACTTCAGTTGCTCAATTTTTTGGCGAATATAATTCGAATATCCAAGTATTCGAATATAATTGAAAATATCCAAGTATTCGAATATTATTCGAATATTTAAGTATTCGAATACCGATGTATTCGAATAGTATGGTGTGAATTATAAATCAAGTTCTTTAGGTTCATTTGTCAGGGTGAAATCTCTTAAGCTAATTTTGACCCACTTCACATCATACAATACTGATGTATTCGAATAGATCAGTATTCGAATAGCATTCGAATACATCGGTATTTGAATAGATCAGTATTCGAATAGTAATCGAATACATCAGTATTCGAATAGATCAGTATTCGAATAGTATTCGAATAATAACATTCGAATACTCAAATATTCGAAGTTTATTCGCAGTATTCGAATACTTGTAAAATTATTCGAAAATTCCCGGCCCTACTTTGATCCAATATTTATGGAAGTGTACGTATTTGATAGAGTTGCGATGCGAACAAGGTATCGCGTCGAAAACAGATGAATATTCAGCGAGTTTTTCATTCCCCCCATCAATGAAGGATGATGCATTTGACGTTGAATTAATTCCGGTTCACCGAGAGAATCGCGGCTGCAACAGGGGTTCTCGTTGATTCGACGATTTATTATCAGCGACGCGCTATCACGCGCGCTCGCATACCCGCGCCCGTTCCCCCGTGAATACGCGTTTCACGCCCGTCTTTCATTCGTCTTTTATGCCCTTGCTCTTACAGCGACACGCCGGCAACGAAATATCGCGATCGTACGTTACGCGGGCCGATTTAAAAATCATCCTCCCCATTAGGGTAATGACCTAATATGTAAATTGCCCGCGATTCGCAGGGCTCCGGGCGTGGCGGGCGTTTAATAACTCGCTTCCTGGTGCGCGGACGCATTTATCTGAACGTGCGCGCTGCATGATTATCTGCTTGCGACGAGGGAAAACTCCGCAGTTCAAGTAAACACCGGTCTCTTCCTATTCCCTGCCGCTGCTCCGTTCGGGTGGCCAGCCGGCTCGTAATTCCGCGAGCATAAATTCTCGCCCGGGGTGAAAGTCTCGTTTCAAGCAATATTGTCACTCGACGGTGCGTCGGCCGTTCTATCAATGGCTCGATCGATCGATCGATCGAAGAACACACGGGGAGGCAGTTAGGAACGCGGTCGGCACCGATTTGTCGAGGCGGTTGTCAATCTCTCTCCATGTTGAGAGATACGGCTGCGCGTCAAAGGCAAGAAACACGTCAAGGCCGTCGCCATCGCGTATAGTAGAGCGAATGCCACCGATCAAATGCTCGAATATCGAGTACTCCTCCGAGCGGACGCGACTGCAGCTGCGACAGCCTATCTGCTGGAAGGAAGCCTGGTGTCTTCGTGATTCCGGCGGAGTTAAAGAGAAGAGGGAAAGCACGGAGGTTAAACAACCACTCGGATCGGTCGACGCGCTTGCACCGGCTCCTGAAAAACGATTATGATATAATCGACGAGTGTTTAACGCGGCGCGAAGCCAATCGATTCGGCTGGCGTTCCCGACACGTTGGCTCGACGGACGATGACGACGCTGGCAGCAGGATATAAATTCCTTGGCCTCTCGTAAACGCGAGTCGCTGTCCCGTGGTATCACGTGCTTGCAGCCGATAACACCGCGTGCGCGTGATTTACGCGGGAGAAGAAAGGAGCGGCGAACGGTAATGAGTTTCGTTTTCTTCGTCGATCGAACCGGGGATCGATGGGAACTTTTTCTCGGATCATCGCGCGCGGCTAGTTTTGTCTCGGATTCCATAGCTTCCATTAACGGAACGATTACGGTTTCGAGCAGTGTCCCTGGTGATCGAACTGTTGTCAGAGGCGAGGAGAAGGCATCCGTCGCGGAAAAGTGCGTAGGCACGCACCGCCTCTCGCGCATCTGTCGATGTCAAGAAGGTCTCACCTCGCCAAGGTCCTCCGAGCCGGCGCGCTAACCATTATGCAGCGGTTGCAGGCATTTTTATGCAAATCCTCGCAGCATTGTGCCGTGCCATCCGTTTCGCTAATCGAGCACCGATCGATCGTCTCCGCGCGGAAAATCGCCGCCTGCCTTCTAAATTTAACGCCCCGTTGCGCAACCCAGCTTCGCTCCTGTCATCGGTATTCTTCGTCCTCGTCCACCTAGGATTTACTCGAATCCCCGCTGTTTTCGAGGAACAGAGGTGCCCCACATTAAGAATGCGCGTAATTCTTATACTGGACATGTTTACCGTCCACCTCCATCCGAAAATAGAATCTCGAATACGCTCGGGCGCGTAGTCGTTGAACGCCGTTGAAATCGGCGGGTGAAGCTATCGGAATAAAATATCGCGAATACTCTCGTGTCGCGCGTCTCGTTGCCCGTTCCCAACCTGCCAGCGACTGGCGGGGCAATCTGGCATTATGCAGCGGATCGGAGACATTTTTATGCAAATGCTGCCGGCATTGTGCGGGACCATTGCTTTCGTGGATCGTCAATGGAGCGTGGCAGAGGAGAAGGGACCGTTTCCTGCTCCTCGGACGTTTTAATCGACTCGGCAGGTAATTTATGACTCGGGCTGACGGAATCGTTGGCGAATCGCGCGCGTACATAGTACTCATCGACTGGAACGTGATCGCGGAAAAAATTGCTCCTGAATCAGCCCGCGTTGCGTCAACGTCAGCCTCTCTTTCGTCGGAACGCACACCGGGCATCGGTGCATCCCGGTCTCCTGTCGAAATCGTAAATCACCGCGCGCAACCATTAACCTCGCGCGATTGCATGTAATTAGCGGTGACTTATTAACTTGGCGGCTCCGTTATCCACGGCTGTATACCAGCCACGTTCCTCGCGTTACTAGTCTTCCAATTCGCCTCGCAGGATACGGTTCCTTAGCGGAGCTTGCGAGGAATTATCCAGTGCCGTTGATCGCAGGTGGACCTCTCGGCGACATTGTTCCAGGTTGGATCGCTCCTCTCGCTTGGAATTAAATCGCCCGCTTGCGCAGTCCTCGGCGCACGATGTCCCGTGACGCGAGTCGCAGATTAATCGGTACGCGCTAATTTCTACGCGACCAAGGCCTGCTGAATAGAGCCTAGCGCCTATTGGCTATGGCACGACCCTGACGAAAACGATCCTGCATATTAGTTATTAGCGACGCCTTAGCTAACATGGTTACACTCCGCATACCTTCGATCGCGTCGATATACATATGCATACTAATCGACGCCATCGAGCTGTCCAACTTCCGATTTCGCGATCGCAAACAAAAATGGTACGCGGCTTGGATTTCAACGCTGGACTAGGCTCTTTAATCCACTCATCCTGGGAATCGGGGCCTTGTCAGTCAATTAACGCTCGTTCCGTCAAATTTTCCTCCCGATTAGGAGGAAATTAATTCACACGTGTTTCCATCTCGATCACGTTCCTTCCCGAAGGGGTGAACGTAGCCGGGTGTCGTAGTTTTTCCATAGCGGCGAGAGTGAGTCAGGTTGTAGGTAATAATAACATAATAACAGTGTATCGGCGTTAGGGGCGAAGCTTTGTTATCGATCTACGAGCGATCACGGTTCAAGTCGAGTGAGTAATTGCCACGGGCATTTGCTTATCCCCCTGTCTGCCGCGCATTAAGTCGGCCGTAGCGCCCGTTGCTCCGCCGAGTGTGTATGTAACGCGATAATACCTCATGTCCCGGTATGTCGAGTAATATCGATAGAAAAGTGGCGATCGATTATTGGTATTTACGAAAATGGAATCTGCGGTTATCCGGGGGGATAATCGAGCGGGAAGCATGCGCTGGATCGAAACGCCAACGATTTGTATCTTTGACAATTTAATGGGGAGCTTTCCTTTTTCCTTCGCGGCGTTATTTACGCGGGGCGGAGAGGATCGGTGGATTGGATCGGGAGGGCCTCGAGGTCTCGATTAGTCGGCGGCAAGAGGATGCCTGACGCTTGAGATCGAAGCGGAAACTGGAGATCGCGGATCGATCCCTGCCCCGTTCTCCCCTCGAATCCCATGAAATCCGCTCGAATCCGCTCGGTAAAAAGCACGCGGCCGGCGCAGTGGCTCGTGTCGGTGAGAGGATTTATCGTCTCGCGTGCGTTGTCGCCCTGTTCCACATTATTCCCCGCGATCGTAAAGTTCTCTGGTTCTCTGGTTCACCCGATAACCTTTCGAGAAATTCCTGGGGCTTAGCCCGTTTTACGCGACAGCCGGCGTCAGCTGCGTTCCACCTTCCTCCTAACTACGCCGATTTACATTGGGCTCGTCGTTATTGGAAAACCTCCGCCCGGGAACCCGTTATTACGACTCGCGGGGGCTCGTTACGAATGTTCGGCACCGCTCGGAACGATCGGTCGTTCGTATAATTTCCGTTATTGCCGCCGATTGGATAGCACCGACCACTGCGAGACTCGCAAGTAACGATCCTCGTGTTCTAAAAATTGTCGACTGATTGGCTGCCGGGTTAATGGGACTCCGCCGCTCCCTTCGAGGCTTTAATTAAGAAGGAACTTTTATCTAATCCCTCGGCGGACGAAAGCTACTTGCCGGCCCCGCTGGTAGGATTTATCTGTCGCCACGAGGAAGCAAGGTCGTACGTTAGTGTCTCCCAGGCGGAATCATTAATAAAATATAAATCGACGCGTGGACGTTACACGATACGACAAGATTGTCGCATTAATTGCACGATACGGTCCTCGGTGCAAAGTTATGCGCGAATGTAAATTCCTCCTCTTATCGATTGGTCGCCGGGCCCGACGTGCCTCTCGCGATATTATAAGCGTAATAAATGCGCTGACTGCCCCCCCCCCCGTCCCCGCGTCCCGGATCCATTAAAGCTAATTAGTAATTAGTCTGGCGGAGTCCGTGCCGCGCGCACGTCCGCAGTAATTTCTAATCTGCCTGGAAACTGCCTTCCAATAATTGCGTTAGGGATGTATCCTTGGAGGTCCTGGGAAGATGCCTCACCTCTGGCTTCCTTTTACAAAGGAGGTCCAATTCAAGCTTTCCCTTTCCAATCCTGATGTAGCTACTCTAGCAAAATGGTCTCGCGCAGGCCTCTCTTACTATCTGTTCTCCAACGAAACGCATTAACCACCTATCGCTGCATCTAGTCCTCTGGAACCGCATGCATCTTGCGGGACAATATCGCGCTGGACCCATCGCGAGGCGATCTCCTTTCACCGTGGCAAAAAGGAGCATAATAGGACGGGCACCGATAGCAGGTCACTTGCGGAAACTTCTCTGCTCCTCGCCTAGGTCATAGATCTGTCTAGGGTGCGTCCGTACGAGCCTAACGCGCGTGCCCAGCCTGGAAACGCTTCTTTCCCTCCCCACCTGCGTGAAAATTATTCCCCTGGAAACGATGTAACGTCCACCACGCCTCGCTGACCACGTGGCCGAGTCACCCGATGAGTTACGACGATCCTGACGGAAAAGTTTCTTCCTGTTCCTCGCGCCGACCCGCTGCGGGAAGAATTATAACACCGCGGACAGGATTTCTCGGGTGGCACGCGCGACTTTCCTTCGGGCCCGCCTTTGAAGCGTACCGTTATCGCGAGCGCAGGTATCCGCGGCCGGTTATCTTCTATGGAAATGATGCTGTGATAAGGACACGCTGGTCGATAGAAAACGCGCCGATAATAGCCGCGGAGATGCGAGTCTTGTTGAGAGATTAAAGTCCCGTCGACGGAACACCCGTTATCGAGATGGACTGGCGTGTATCCATCGGCGGATCCCTCTTCCTCGCGAACCTGTATCCCACATGCTCGCGTTCGCCTTCCTCGCGACCCACTTCGCTGAGAAAAACGCCCTCGGATCGCCCCTACCTCCGTCAGGCCTCTATTCCCATCGATTTCGTATTCTTCCTTTGCCTCGTGATATTCGAGTGGCTCGAGTCGAGGGTCAAATTCGATCGCAAACTCAAGCGGGATCTCTCTTTCCGAATTGGCGAGCAACGACAGGTCAGCCCACGGGTTTTCGACTTTTTTTTTAATATCGATGATATCACGGGAAAGCTCGAGTGTTCCGCTCGCGCCGGTTGGTACCATTTCGACGACGTGGCTGACGCGGTGACATCCTTTCCCTGTATCTTCGCGGATCGCGCGCGTTTTAGGACTTGGATCGGTGGAAAAAGTAGGCGGACGAGAGACATTGAGGAAGGCGAGCCGATCGAGCCAAACTCCCATGCTAATCGCGTGTTTCCTTCGCTTCGGTCGCCTTTGCTGGTGTCTCGTGCGCGCGGGAGCTCGATGATGGCATTCGTTTAATTGTAATACAATGCAGCGTCAGCTACCCCGCGATTACATATTCAATTAAGTCGTAAGCGAGGTGCCGCGCGAAATCGTTGCATTTTTTTTTTCATCTTTCTTCTTCGTGCTTCTACTTCGGTACCATTCTCAGCCGGTCTGCCTCAGTGGGGGAGGAGTTCGAAAGGTAACGAGGCTACGACGACGACTCCCCCAGCGCGAAATTACGATAATCATGCTAATTCGCGAGCGGTGACGCGTGGGGAACAGCAAACACTCGACAAGTGGGTGTCTCTACTTTCACCATTATCGTAACGGTACACTTCTGTATTCTAATTCCCATTGCGTGTCACCCACGCGCTGCACGGTATCGCGTTCGCCTCCCGTGCGATATTATTTTCGTTACGACCGCGTGCGCGCGTTCCTTTTCCATCCAGGTACGTGCCTTCCTCGCAGCTCGCTTATCGCTCCGCGCTGCTTATCTGCGAAAAGAATCGAGAGAAGATATCGGCGGAGCGAAGGATTCTCTGGAAATCCAGACGATCGAGTTTCGAAGGCTTACGAGTCGGGGTCGCAGCGAAACCGAAAGCACGCGCGCGATTACCGGCAATTATAAAACAATCCCCGGCGCACGCAACGGCTGGGTCGAAGCTGAATAGTTTCTCTCTTGTGAAACGAGGCACCCGTTGGGCCATCCGAGTGCCAGCTTATTGCAGGCATTTTTCATCGGCTAATAGTTGCATCGGGCACACGGCGCGATTTCGATCCGTGATTAATTACTCCGCGCATACCTCGCGGAACGAGAAACGTTCGGCGGAGCGGCGATAAAATTTGAATAATTCGAGGTATCGCTTCGCCTCGATTTTCCAGTAAAGTCGTCAGTGGCGATTTGGCAACCGTTGCGGTGGACTCTCAGCCACGGAGTACCGGCAGCGTACGGTACTCGAGTGTCCGTGGAAACGTTTAGCATTTTCCCGCCTCGGCGTCCAAGTAAACGGTCGTTAATTCCGAAATTTCCTGACACTCCCTTGATCGCGGTTTCACGAGCGCAACGCGACCACTTGCGAAAGCGCGACTCTTCCCGTTGCTTCGGGTCGCGTGCTCGCGCGCTCCAGCGCTGTGATTCGATCTGGTACACGCGCATGTCCGCGTACAAACGATTAATTATCATTACTCGCTCGTCAAGCACAGTTTCGGGGCCTGACAGGCTTTCCCGATGCGAATTAATTCTTGACCTGTAGCGATCCGCGCGCGCCTCGGCGCTGTCGTTCCCGCGATTTCTGGAGCGTGATCTTTGCAGACGCGACGTGGTTATTTATTTATTTACTTGGTGATACAAAAGAGACACAGAGAAAAAAGGTAAAAATAGTAGCGATAGTAGTGACGACTAATTAAACATAGGTAGATACAAGTACTTAGGTACTCAGGTACAATTTGTAGAATTCCTGGTCAACTCGTGAAGATGGTACCTAAAGGTCGAAGTGTATTAAAACCTTAAACCTACTTCCCACTCTCGTCTCATCAGTTGAGTGTCCAAGCTCGGCGATCTCATCTAACCACCATCACTCAAATTCCACCGCAATTCCACAGGCAACTTTGATCGCGCACGAAAATTGCCAGTCAAATTCCGCTCGCCTAAGCGGCGCGATTCCGTTGGCCGATTTGGTAACTGCGCGCATCCCGATCAGAGATTCCAGCGCCGTTTTCGGTGCGCGTCCCTTTCGTACGTATTGCGAAAGCGAATACGCCTGGCTGATTAGTCATCGGGGGAATTTTAATGGAGCCGGCCAATTAAGCGACCGTCACGGGAACCAGATGCAGAACGGCGATGTGACCGCTGAGACAATTAATCGCGGCCACCGAGGGCCAATTAAAAATGCGTTGTCGCCCGCGCGAACGTGCGTCGCTTTCTTCATCGGTGGAATGCGCGGCGGAGTTGCGCGTCACGATCGAGGAAAATCGTAGCCAAAGGGTGCGCGATCGATTCTGCTTTTTGCCGTGAACGCGATCCTGGCTGTGAGTCGAGGCGGATGCTCGATCACGCAGAACGGCGGAACGGGTTCCTCGATAATGCGTGACTTCGCGCGGGACTTTTCAATCGCTGGCGAAAAAAAAATAGAAGTAGCTGGAAGAACTGACCTTCGGATGTGGTCTGAAAAATTGCTCGGATTCCGTGCCAGTGGGTTAATTGCGCGTGCAGCGCGAATGCTGCGCGTCCCTCTTCCAGGCCTAGCCATTTCTGTGGCCGTTGTTTGGAGGAAAATGGCACGCGTGTTCTAGGTACCCTTTGCAGGAGAACGAAAGTACTGTGCGATCTGTACTAGCCACTTTCCGCGTGCACGCCTCTTCCCGCCACTTTTTGCCACGTTCCTTTAGAATGCGAGGCTAAAGCCTCAGCTTGGTTGGAGAGTCGTAAACGTTGGTTTATCGCCCGTTCAAGGGTCTGTGTACCGAGCAAACTCGCCGAGCGACACCGAGGTGTTAAAACTCTGTTGCGTCCCGCGCGACATTAGGAAGCCATACAAGGGAAACAGTAAATCTCCTCCTAAATTCGCGGACAAAAGCCATTCAAGGCGAGATCCGCTCGACCGTGCGCTCGCAACGTGTCTCCCGAGCCGGTATCCTTGGATTCGCCTGTCGATAGATCGCGCGCGATAATATCTGCAAATAGGCGTGTACTTCGTAAATGAACGACCGCGGCGCGTTGCCGGGAAACGATTATTCGGTGGATTAACGCGAAGGCTCGCGCGGTTCAAGCAAAGTCTGAGGCGGGCGAGTTTACATCGTGTTTGCGCAGCTTTGACGGCCTCGTGGCGTGACTTTCTGGCGGTAAATCTGTAAAAAAAAAAAGAGGAGCAGAGGAGAGGCAGAGAGGGAGAAGAATCTAATCCATTACACTCGCGCGGAACCCTGATCGTTAAGCCGTCTGACACGCGCGCGAAACCGCCCACGCGATTCGTCCTTCCCAGCCGCCACGTTTATCTCGCCTTTTTCGCGCGGAGGATCACCCTGCTGACCTAGAGAACCGAGTGGGGGCGTCTCCTTTTCTCATCGCTATTCCGGGTAATTAATGCAGTCCGTGAGCAGGTATAGCCTTCGCCTCGCCACGTAAATTACAGCTGATAGCCGTTTCGCCAGCCTGCTATCCGCCTCGGGAATCGAACGTTTCGCCGCGCGAAATTTCGGCGTGGAATTTAAAGGGTCATTAACGAGGCCCCCCTTGGTCGATTCTATCAGCGGAATTCCACGGTTCACGGGCCGCCTGTTGCCTAAAGTTAGAAAGTGCCGCGAAAAATTTATTTTCGTGGCCTGTACGTATAGGTATTGGGTAATGCATCGCAATACGTTACGAGGTTTGGCGGGACGCTTCCAGGAACCTTACTTTCGACGATGGAGATCACTGGCCCCTCATTGGGTCATGCAGATTTAGACCGAGTGAACGTCTATTCTCGAATTCGTGGCCCGGCTGGCAGATAGGATCTGCGCGATCGCGCGCTGACAATGGGCTGGATTCGCGCCACTTTGCCATCCTTAGACAAACAAGTGGCTGAATGAGTGGCTGGATCGCGGAATATACCGAGTGCCCGTAAATTCGCGATACGGGCTTCTACGCCGGTGTCAGAAGACATGGAAGATTAATGGAGGATCCACCGGGGACAAGGCGCTGAAAGATTGTCACGCAGAAAGACGCTCGAACACCTCGATGATCCAGGCTATGAATCACGCAGCCGTGGCTCGGATCTGCGGCGCAGAACAAGCCAGCCAAACCGGGCCACGTTGAAATCGCTGTCACGAAAGATAATCGCCACCTCCGCGCGCTCTTGTACGCGCTTAATTCGACGCGGAAAGAGAGCTGGCCAACACGATGTAATTCCTGTTAAAACGTTTCTCCATCGCGCAAGGAGCATGTGTGCCCCGGAAACCGGGTCACTGCCTCTGTCTGGATTCTAGTATTTTCGACGCGTGCATTGCCGCTTCTGAGATCATCCGATTATTTCGACCGAGATATTCGACGCGCCGCGTCTCGGCCACCGCGTATACACACGCCGGTTTCAACGATTCGACGGCTCGAGGGCTCCGCGGAAAGCAGTCAAATGTTTGTGCGCGCGTTGCGTTGGCCGTTTCTCTTTGCACAGAGGATTCTTAACGACTCCATTGTGGACAGCGCGCAGCATAAACAGTCGTTAGAACCTTTAACCTCGGGAGTTAAGCAGCGGAAATACCGGCGAATCCGCGCTTCCTGTCGTGGCTTTCTACTCCGGAGATCGTGTTCATTGTGGTCCCTCGTTGTCGTTAGAGATGAATTTCGACGGGCGGTGTTCGCTGGTCCGTGCTACTCCTCGAGTGGTTCGTGGCCAACGGAGCGTTCTAGGGCGTAGAATCGCAGAGGCTGATCGGAATTCCCTAGGTACGGGTCGATTTCAGCTGGGACGATAGTTTTCAAGCGCGATGTATAATGCATCGCGCGCGTCACGGCCGGTCCGCGCTTCGAATGGCGATCATTCATTTACGCCCCGTGTTCTCACGAATCGACGACGCGACGCGTCCAACGCGGCCCGTGTTCGCATAGGTGCACGGCCGTGGTGGCGAACCGATTCGATTCTTGGAGCGAAAGGAACGAGAGGGACCGCGCTGTCGCGGTTCGACGAATCACTCGAATCACTTGGATCGCTGCTTCTAGCATGGGCGAGGCCTAGAGCGCGCGTGCACCGACACACGCTCCGGCTCAGCTGCTCTCTGCCACCACGTCCGCAGACGTTTTTGCTTCTTTGCGTTCGGTTTCATCGGGTCCCATGCTGGTCACACGTGACGGTGCACCGGCGGGACGTGTGTTAAAAAGCAAACACCCATGGCCATCTTCCCCGTTTACGAATGGAGAATCGTTCGTGTTCTCGACAATTTTTCTGCCCGTGAATCGTAAGAAGCCTGTGCCTCCGCATCGAGCGATTTCGCAAACATTACTGCGTGGGGCCATTCCTCGTTAACTTTATTACGCGATTATCGCTACCTTGCTCGACGCTACCAACCATTTATCACTCTGTTATTAGTTTAATGTTCTTTCTCATGGACAGTTAAAGAGACGAACATTTCGTTCAATGCCTGTGACTGGTTTAATGTGCTTTTTAGTCGCGATGATTAACCTGATCGACCGATCAGATTCTATTTTTAATATCGTTACACGTACGAGTCGAAGTCTTCGTGCTCGCACTGCCGGGATCGATTCTTTAGAGGATGTATGATAAGCGACACTCAAGACTATAATATTATCCCTGCGTGTCTGTAAAGGTACGAATCCACGATGAGATTCTATCGTGAATCAAAAATCTCAGCAACAACTGCTACTTAGTAAACAGTCGCGCCTTAGGAAATAGTCGCGATAGATGAGAGTTTTGAAAATATATCATGAAACTAATGACAAAACAATTAAAAAATAATAAAATACTGAAATAATTGTATGATGAGATTAAAGTCCCACGGGGAGACACGATATTTTTGCCTCGTCGTGGATTTGCACCTTGAGAATATATCGCCTCGTGATCTGTTAGACTTGGGAGACTAGAGGACCGCGAAGCAAATGTGTGTCTCTGGGTACGTGGTACGTACTCTCTGATCCCTGCCACACCACAGCGTCGAGCTATATATACTTACTTGGTATGGCCTTCGGTCTCTCGGTTGCATGACAATCGTAGCTCCCGATCCATTATTGGCAACCGTTATTGAGTAACGACGTTTTGGCAAGCGCACGTGTTTCGTACACTTGTCGAAGCCACCTCGGATAAATTCCGTTCAGTCGGTAGCTTGGTAACGACGTTCTTCCATAAGGTTAACGCGATCTAGAGTTCTCCGAAGAGCTTCCTAGTCGCAAGGAATTTCAAAGAGACACGCCGATAATCAAACTAACACCCACGAAACGTAGACGACGTAGTTCACGAGGCGATATTACACACGCGTGCTAGCCGTAACCATCCATTACAGCCACTCTCCACTAATCCCATTAAGGGCCCCTCCTAAACGGTAATTGAGCAATAATATAATTCTTCGAACCTCCAAGCGAGACCGCTTACCGCCCCATCAAACGGATTGTTTCTACGGTAGCGAGCTGCTTAGTCTATCCGTGACGCGAAGCTGATTGAAAAAGAAAAGGCGCTCACGTCATCCTATCGCGAATCAGAATCGTATCAGGGCGGTTCTGACCTCAACGTCCTGTCCATCGATCGAATCGCGACTAACAGTGCTCTCTAGCTCCTGTGCCTCGATCCTCGGCGAAATTAACCGTGTTTGCACGAAGGTACTTCTGTTAGTGGCCACGCGAAACACTCTGCTCTCTTCCGGCTCTGGGCAGCATGGCCTGGCTGGCGATCGATGTAACGACGCTCATTGTCCCGTAATGAGGCTGGGAGGGACAGGATGCCCGTGCATACGCGTTTCCAACGAACACACGGAGCGGATCGTCGCGCTCAGAGAAGTCGTAATCCGTTTGGTGCTGCTGCTCGCGACACGCGCTCTCCGATGGATCCAGGCGTTTAAAGAAACTGCGACGACGTGTCTGCACGCAGAAAGCAACATCGAGGCTGGCCTAGGAGCGTCGATTCGTACCTCGTCGAGCGCGACGACGCTGAAACGTGTTCCAATGAACGGTGCGCTTGATGGGGGATTACGACCGCGCTGGATCGGTGATCGACTGGCGAACGTCGCTAATTCGATGGCTACCTAGAAATCGCGAGGTAATGGGCGGTGGTCGATCGATCGTTGGAAGATTTATTAATTGCTCCCGTCCACGATCCACGTTCGCTCGAGCCGGGGGGACAGATGATAAAGGAGAGTCCGATTAAGCTCGATGGAGTGGGATTTAATCGTGGACACGAATGCTCGCGAAGAATGGAAGTTCGCCAGGCAATTAGGGGCAATTTCCGGCGGAGCAGGGGCTCGATCGATCCGCCTCGTGGAAACGTCTCGATCGTCGGTCGTTTCTCTCTGCCACCACGGTGTCGCGAGGCAGTCGTGAGCAGGGGTGTGACCCGTGGCGCGAGCGACTTGTAATTTCGCTGCTGCCCGGCCACCGTTTCGATGTATTCAAACGTGCCACGACCCTCGATCGTTAACCTGATATTAACATTCATAAAGTGCGATCTCCGACGTCTGGTTCGGGGCAGCGAAGTTTAATTACAATGTAAAGAGGCACGGTGTGCTTTTGTCCGAATATGGACTGTTCGAGGCCCCTTGGAGGAGGCTGAACGCGGTGCACTCGTACACGGCGGCAATTTATAACGTTGCCTCGGTGCGTTTCTCGTCGGCTCGCGACGGAGGGAGAGAGAAAGGCTGCGAGAGGACGAAGGCTGTGGGCAGGGAAGAAGGAGGATGCCGCGAGAAGCGACGAAAACCGAGGGAAGAAAGGAGAAGGACCTCTCGAGTCCTTCGAGCAATGGAGAGAGACAAACCGGTATAATTATGCAATTTAGATTCAGCTTGGCGATGCCGGTTTCGCTTTATTAAAAGCGAGAGTGGGCGTACGCGGTCTCATCTTCGATCCACGGGGCTATCTGCACGGGCGTGCAAAATCGCGGTCGTCCAGATAACGCGTATCCTCGTTTAAAAGCGACATCCATTCGTCTCGTAAGAGTACAAACTGCTGTAACATCGAATATGAGAATCCTCGAATGAAGACTCGGGGCAAAGTTTTTGCAGCAAAGTTGGGCTTGCTATCAAGTAGTTTCTTTCATAAGTGTACTATCAGCTGATGGCACAATCATTAAGATACTTAGTTCCCCGTGAAAATTATATGAGCAGTAACTTGATTCCGTTACAGTTTACAGAGCTTCGTTATCGAGAAAATCACCCTCAAAGTTCATCAAAGCCCTCTAGCTCCATTTCCTCCGAAGCGAGCCCTCGAACAAGCGAATCTCATCGGACGTTTCCGACTTCTCCGTTAGCGAAGCAACACTGCGCCCGTGCGTGGCATCGTCGACGAGTCGTTTCGCAATAAGCACGACGGAAAACTTTACGCAACGCGGCGCACGCGACGTCATCCGGTTCGATAATCGGAAAGAATGCGGTCCCAGCCTGCCGTGATATGCGACTCGGAGGAAACCGGCGCTCGGGCACAATGAATGCGCCGAATTCCTGAACAGGGTGGGATGGAGAGCGGCGTTCGCGCGGCGGGAAAAAAGGCTTTTCGTTATGATTAACGGTACAGGCTGAAGGAGCGCGAGCCGACTACCGGATTCTTCCCAATCATACCGATCGTATCGCCGAGATCGCGCGATCCCTCGATCCGCGCGCAGATCCCTCCGCGCGGCGATTATTCGGTCGGCTAGGAATCTCTCGGCGCAGTGTGCGCGCGAGGTCGTTCCGGGAACGGCGATTAGAAAGATCGGCGTCCGATGTCGGTGTAAACTGCGCGCAGGGTATCGTGGTAAAACGAGATTAAATTGCATTGTCGGGGCAGTTACTGTGCCAGAGATACCTAATTGCCGCGCTGGCGTAAGGTTACCGGCTGATCTGTGGGTCGAACTGATAGCCACCACTCTCCGTCTATGCCCCGTTACAATTTCGTTTCATAATCGAAATATCGCTCGGAGTGACTGGCTCGTCTCCATTCCATTGCATCTGTATCATATCCTCGAGTGCAATGAGGGACAGGGGAGGAGGCAGTAAAGTACGAAAGCTGGCCAGGGTACACGCGGCTCGCGCAGGAAGAGTCGTTTCACCGGTGCAACCCGTGGCTCGCGAATTTTATCTGATCCTGAGCAGGCTACGGCCTGTTACGTCGTCAGATCGTAAATATCTGGCCGATCTTCCTCCGGCGGAGAGGGGCGCGCTCGCCCGATCGCGCGTACCCTCGCCACCGCTCCACCGTGCTCAGCCTCGAATTTTCAGAGGAATCCAACGGGCTGCACCTTTAACCGCGCAATAACCGAGCTATTTCGGGGTCTAACTTGATCTCGGGGCTCTGGTTTTACGACCGCCTCACCCTGCCCCGCTGGTAATTAGGGTGTCCCGTGGGGTTTCACTGGGTTTCGCGGGGTCCTCGAGGACGGGACGGAGGAGCAGGTATTCGAACAGAGAATCCAAGTGCTTGGAAAATTACGAGCGATACGTGGCCACGGGACTGCCTTTCCAAACTGTGTCCAGTCAATATTCAGGGGTACTTTATGACCCTCCACGATCATTCCTTTCGCGATCGAGCGACCGCGATACTCATCTGCGATGCTCTCTGCTTGGTTGCAGCTGGCTGGCCTGTCTCCTGGTGCCACTTCGTCTATGGTGGCCCCCGTGTTGCTGAAATATCGGGTGTGCAGGCCCAGGTTGCTGTTGGCTGGCTCGAGGGCAGAGGTCGACCCTGCTGCTGACGTGGGACTCCTCCATGGGGAGGTTCTGCTCATCGAGGACTCTGCCAGGCAGTACGATCCGATCGGAGGTGAGTCGATTCGTCGAGCTTTTCAGTATATTCGCGTGAAATGGCCGCTGAGGTCCTTTCCAGCGCAATATGCAATTGCCCAATTTCTAGAAAAGGCATAATGGATGTGGGGGATGTTGCAGATACGGATCGCAAGTACAGAGCCACGGAGAAGCTCCTGCACGCTGAAGACGAGTACCACGAAGCTCTATGCAGCGCCAAAGAATTGTACGCGCGGCCGCTGGCGCGAAACTACCCCGACTTTCACGACGTCATCTTCCAACCCCTCGCGGACCTCTCTGTGGTTACTGCGGAGCATTGCCAGAGGGTGAGTCGATGGACATTTCAATCCTGTATCCTTGATATTTTAGAACGCGGTATACGCCAGTCTGTAGAAATTTATAAGGAAAGCCTGGAGTTTAATTTAGCCGTGTTTTATTCATAGTCGATTACGGTATGCAAAAGACAGTATAAAATTAGCATAGCTTTAGCATAGTAGATCTCTTCTTATCGACTGCTCGTGTCCCACTACGGAGTGGAATGAGAGTTATGCTTGAGAGATGGCGGCACTCGATCCACGCCACGTTGTCCGAGTTCCCGCGGCACCTGTTGCTTCTTTGAACCACGCTGCCTTTCCCTGCCACTGCCGTGCCGCAATTACGCTACCTGGTGTCTCAGCGTCGCGTTTTCCTAAGGAACTTGCCAACGATCATAGACGTGCTTTTTCAAATTATCCTTTATCAAAGGAAAGTGCCCAAGGGTTGCACCATCCCTCCTCAACCCCCTTAGAATTCAGTGTCCTTAGAACCTTTTCATACAAGTCACTTTCCATCATTTTTCACCTGTCCTCCATCCACTGCTGCCTCCGTCGAATGAATACATCGTGAATACCCCGCCCCAGCCACCGATTGTCTCCTCCGAACTACCCCTTAGTATCCCAGCCTCCTGTCCTACAACGCAAATACGCTTAGGGACCTTAAGGCTCGAGGTGGTCGTCCACGAGGGGACAGGAAACCGTGGAGGTGATCGTGGTCGTTCGCCAAGGTGTTTTCACTAAAAACAGCCGTGGAAAATGGCACGGGCTCGGTGTTGGGGCACTGATAAGGCGATCTCGCCCGAGGCCAGGCACGTATGTACCCAGGTACTCGGCAGGCAACGGTGGACGTGTTTTCTTAGGGCTGACAATAAAAAGGATGCCTGTCCTTCGGATGTAAATACAAAGACCGCGCTGGCGCACAGTGTTCGATGTAATGTACAAAAGTCAAGAATCTGAAGTGTTCGAACCACAAATTCTTATTTTAAAATGTTAATAAAGAAACGTAGGTTTTAATGCTACCCATAACTTTTGCTGAATTTACCAATTTGTTGTAAAAAATGACACTAGAAATTTAGTCCAAATCTCGGGGCATTTTTTCAAACACGTGCCATTGGCGGAATGTTTGTCTTTCATTTGATTTTTAAAAGTTGTGTTTAATACTGCCATACCTTCAAAACTGCCAAGTCAGTTTTTTACAATACTAACAATTTGTACGAATTTTTTATGTTAAGTGTTTATCAACTTCAAGGGGACTTTTAAAAAAAGTACCAAAAAGTATCCCCGTGATTTTTTGTATATTAATTTAGGGGACATTAAGCTTTATATTACCGCCAATTTCAGCTGCCCGAATTTGCCCGAAACAGAAAAAAGTCAAAATCATTATTAATTTATTTAAAAAAAAAAATTTATTGAGTCAAATAGAATGTACGATAGGTTGAATGAAGAACATCGAGAATGGCTTAACAAGAAAATATCAATTGACAAATCTGTAACAGACTTTGTTGATAACATTCAATCGGGACCGAGTAGACAAACTACATTAAATGTGGGAAGACCACTTAAACCATTTACAGATTTAAATGAAAAATACAAAAAACGTAAAGTAAAAGTTTTGTTTGAAAATCGAACTTCTGAAGAAATTAAGTACACTGCAAATTTGTTAGACGAACCACAGAATAACAGTTCTAATCACAACTTTTCACTTATTGAAACCTTAGCTATGTATTTGGATATGAAACTTTCTGTTAGTGGCTATAAAACTATGTGTCAAAAGATAAATTCAAAACATCCGAAAACATTTCCATGCTATGACCATCTTTTGAGATTTAAAAAGTCACTTCAACTACAGTCTGATGTTACTGAAACTAGTGCTGAAATTAATTTACAAGAACTTCTGGATTGTACTTCCCGATCAATTTTACAAATTGTATCGAATAATAGTTTTAACAACCTTACGCTTCCAGTAAAATGTGGTTTTGACGGAAGTTCGGGTCACAGTAGATACAAACAAAAATTTGAATGTTCTTCTTCAACCGACGAATTCATGTTCATGTCCGCTATGGTACCCATTCATATGACTGCTAATAATACAAATAATACTGTATATGTATGGAAAAACAAGTGCCCATCTTCCACATTACTATGTAGACCAATTAAATTTATATTAGCTAAGGAATCTGCAGACTTAGTAAAAGAGGAATACAACAAGCTTATCGAGTCGATCTCGAACTTACGTCCATTTCGATTTTCACACAAGGAAACTTTAATAATTGTCTCATATGACGTCAAATTTACTATGATTGACGGCAGCGTATGTAATGTCTTGTCAGAAACAAGTTCTGCGCAAGTGTGTTATATATGTTGCGCCACTCCCACACAAATGAATAAAGAAACCATTTGTAATAGATTACCTAACGAAGACATGTACAAATACGGTATCTCTTCTCTGCATCTCTGGATTAGATGTTTTGAAAATTTACTTCATATTGCCTACCGATTGAAGTTTAAGAAATGGCAAGTGAGAGGCGAAGCTAATAAACGTCTTTCTGAGGAAACTAAAGCAAGTGTACAAAAGGGAGTTAAAGAACAGATGAGACTCTTAATTGATATTCCAAAATCTGGATTTGGGACGACTAATGACGGAAACACAGCCCGCAAATTTTTCAAATACCCTCAAATCACTTCAACACTAATAGGAATAAATGAAGACTTAATATGCAAAATTGGATTAATTTTAAGAGTAGTTTCAAGTGGATTAAAAATAAATATTACTACATTGAAACAATTAACAGATCAGGCAAAATTATTATATTTATCGAACTATGGCTGGTATTATATGCCAGTCAGTATGCACAAATTACTAATTCACGGGAGTGATATTATATCACACCATCAAGTTCGAATAGGACAACTGTCAGAAGAGGCTTTACAAGTTACACATGAAGATATAAGATATGTCAGAGAACACCATACCAGAAAATCATCCAGAAAGAATACCAATAAAGACTGGATTAAGTTCCTTATTATAAGTTCAGATCCCGCGGTCTACACAAAAAAAATATACAGAAAAAATCCTCCAAGGTAAAAAGGAAAGATTTTGCCGAAATTAAGTACTACGTGATAACAGATGAATGTACTGAGGAATCATCTCTTAATTTTGACGAAGAATCCTCGGAAGCAAGTTTATCGACTGTTTCAGAATCCGAAACTGAATGAATCAAGGTAAGTGCGGGTAATAAAGCCCTATTAAGGATCCATCATTTAAAAAAAAAAATTACACATACTTTTGAAAACTTTTTTTATAGAAATCTATGAACATTATACTATAAACTATGATATTTTGCATAATATATGAAAACAACCAGCAGAGAAATGTTAAGGTTTTTAAAGACAATGTAAATGGGCCTTCTTTCGTGTAGAGCAGGTCATTAGACACGTCCTTTGAAGCTCTTCCCTATCTGTTTTGTGACTTCCTCATTCTCGATGGGGCTGATAATTATCTTATTACCCGCACTTACCTTACATGCATTCAAAAAAAAATTTAAAAAAACTTATAACATCAAAGATGTAGGAAAATAGCCCTTTTATAAACAAATATGAGATTTATTTTAAAAAATTTTACTCCAGAGAGAAGTTATTAATTTTTGTCCATTTCCCTATACCCATCGAACACTGTGCGGCGGAGCTGGTTAACGAGTCGGGATGAGCGATGACGGTGGTTAGCACCCTCATAAATATTGACTTTTACAAGGCGAGCGGGGGGGCTGCATCGGGACAGCGAGGATGCACAGCAGCCTCGTAAAGTGAAAAACCGATCGCGCGATGCCGGGCGATGATGGTTGCGCGGGATTCCTGGCGAAATCGACTGGCAGGAAACGCCTACCTTCTTTATCCAAGCTGGCGAAACGCCGGGCCGCTCATCAATAACCAAGTGCTCCGCGCAAAAACCATGCAAATGTAGCGATCGCTCGCGATGGACGTTGGAGGCCCCGGCTAGGTTCGCGGGCCCCTCGTTCGCCCGATCATTTCCGCGCGGAACGATTATTGCGATCGATGCGTATTAATTATGGCAGCGTCGGACGTGCAGCGGGGCGGTTTTTGCGCGCCACTCTGCCGGTCTTTGCGGAGCGTGTTTTCGAGAACGCCCTCGGTTATGGAATATCACTGCGATCTGGCCCCGACTCTTGTCCGCGCTCGCGATTCGCGGGGCCCTTCTCTTTTTTCCTCGCCTTGCTCGTTGCACGTACGCGGAGATAATTTTCGCTCGATATGAAATTTATGGGAAGGCGGTAGCCGGTCGAGGCTCTCCTTTTGCGAGCTCTCCGTGTTTCGCCGGGCGATCGATCGGTTACGATAGATGCTTTGTAACTGGCCACGCCTGATGAGCCATTCCAAGGGTTTTATGGAGCCAGTCGCTACTGCTTCAGGGTCGCGGATGCCGAGCTGCTACGTTTCGCCGCAAATGGGCTTCGTTATATTGGCTTCCGAGATGACACGAGAAGTGTAACGTCGATGAGTGCGTTTCCCCGTGGAACGTCCACGCGATGAGCGGGTAAACGGTGATTCGAGCTCCGAGGGCGCAAAACCTGGCCACTGCCCGCGGCTAACCGAAGGTTAATTAGCGAAAACGCTTCGAATGGTTTGCGAAGGGGATCACGACCCCAGGAGCCGCTGCTCTCTCCTCCCCGTGCCCTTTTTTATTCCAGTTAGTTGTCGCGATGGTTGGCGGTTCTCGCGCGGCCTCTCCCCTGGCACGGAGCAATTTCACTTTGGAAGCGCCTCGGGGCCATCGCGCGGGCAATTAGAAGCAATCGCGCACCTGGGAAGCGAGGGAGGCGAGGAAGGCGAGGGGGCTGCCCGCCCCCTCTACGTAGCTGGCGCTCCGCTGTTCTTCCTCTGTTTTTCTCTGTTCAGCGGGTACACGCAGCGTCTTGCGAAGAGGAGCAGCTCTTCGCCTCCCGCTTTATTTGCTCCTTTGTAGCCGGCTCGAAGGATTCTTCTCGAGTCCTGCGTCCTCTGGCCCTGCCATCCTCTTCTTCTCCCCCCCTTCTTCATGCTCGCGGCCTTGCAGCTTCCCCGAGAAACCAGCGAGGATTCCTCGAAGAGGATCCGACGATCGGGCGACACACGGATCCCTCGCTCCTCTTCTTCTTCTATCGCCCGATCGTCACCGCGCCTCCTTCGGCAATTGAGCGTAGAATTTCGAGGAGAAGGACGGAGCGGGCTCCACCCTTCCTTCTCGTCGTTGGCACGGTACGACCGTAAATTACGTTTTTGCGGGACAAGCCGCGCCACGGTAACCGCGGTCATCACGGCGGCCTCAACAGTAGCTGCGCCGTGATGCGCACGTGCACCTGCACTCCTCGTCTCAACGGCCAGCGGGAATGCGACAGCCACCGCACCGACGCCCTCTTCTTCCATTTTTACCATCGCTACCGCTTCGCCTCGGAAACTTCATTTTCTTGGCATTTTCCTCCTGCAGAAGCCCGGATACTCGACTCGTCAACTCGCACGAATACCACCGAAGCAAAAAGGTTCCTTCGATCGCTAACCCCTCCACAGATCTCCAATTCTTGCCCCAAGCTAACGGTGTCTAAAATGATTTTCCGGTAGCGTACCTACGCTAGCACTAGTCCCGTGTCGTATCGGGATCGCCGTCGTTAAAGTACCGTTCTAAGGATCGCCCGCGAAATTATCCGCGATCGTCTCTGCCGCACTGGAATTTTCTGCCCGTGCACTTTATTGCACACTAAACCCCGCACAATGCGGTAATGTTGACGCACCTGCGGGGCAAACTGCTCCTCGTCAACGCGGCAGAATGTGAAAGCGTCCAGAGAGCGCCCGGTGGTTTCGCGGAGCGTCGTTCTTGCTGCCCCTCTGCCGAAACATCGCGGAGAGGATCGGTTAGCCGTACTTTCTGGACGATGACCGCCTGCGTGGGCGTCCATTGATCCCCACTGGAACCAGTCACGTTTTTCGAGGATCCCTTTCGTTTCTTTACCAGCGCGAAGCGTCGAATTGGATAAATCGAGTTTTGGGTAACGATCCTCCACTGCAACGATGCTCGCTGGTACCTAATTGACGGGTACCGGGTACATGGGATCGTTGATTCGTGATCGTTGCAGCTTGGCCGCAGTCCTCTCCTAGTCTCTAAGTTAAAGAAGCCACAAAACGGATATTGTTCGTAATTCAGCCAGATGGTTATGGATGTTAATTGCACCGTGGCTTCGCGGGGACGCGAAAAAAACCGAGTGGCAAGGTGTAATCGGCACTTGAGTGGGGCCAGGAGAGGGAAAAGTGAGTCGGCCAGAAGTCACGATTCTCGGCGATATCGCGGCAGAAAATTCAGGAGATGGCGCGTTAAGATACCCTCGCGCATTCCCTATGGCGGAGGAAAGAGATGAAAGGGAGGAAAGAGAGGGGCAGGCGAAGAATGCTGGAAAATTAATTAAGTGGCGCGCGATCATCCGGCATAGCGTTCGTTATCGCGCGGAGATCAAAGAGTTGTCGAGTACCGACGCCGTCAGTTCCTGCAGCCGCGTCTTCTGGCCCCACGGACGAGCCGAGAGGTTCGTGACGCCGCGGCAGGCCGATCAGGCGCAATTTTATTCGCATTAGGGCGTCATCCGTCGATTCCCTCGGGCTTCCTTCGCTCTGTTTTCGCGGGTCACGCAGGGAGGATGAAAAGAATTGCCACCAGCCGGACGAGGAAAGTGGAACAGCCACGGACAGGCAGGCTAACGAGCCAGAGAGGAGGGTCAAAAAAAGGAGGATGGGAGACGAACGTGCCACAGGAAAGTGGATGATCGTCGTCGTGGCGTTTCGTCGGGAAAGTGGACTCTCCTGGATACCGGATCGCCGAGAATGGTTTCGATTTCATCGGCGAGGGTCTCATTTTTCTCGACCGGGCAGGGGTGGGGCGGTGCTGCACGTTCCAGTTTAATTTTTGCCCGCCACCGCCGCGGGAAAGTCCTTTGCCTCGATATCGCCTTGCACGGATTGCCGATTTGCTCCCTTATTCGCTCCTCCGCTCGCTATGCACCTATCTATTCCGCTCGAGAAGATACAGAGACGGAGTGCATTGTAGAGTCCGCCGAGTTGCCAAGGGAGGAATGCCCGCTTAATTTGCGCCGCGAAAATGCGTCCATTATTAATTTCTCGGTTTCTCGAAGGCACTCGCGAGCTCGTAAAGCCTGCCTCGGCTCCGTCCACGTATACATCACGCTCGGGATGGCAAGTTTAATACCCCCGGCTGGAGCCCTTCCATCTTCGTCACCGCGATTCCGTCTGCTCCCGACAAAGAAATTCCACCGTCGGATTATTTGTAACGCCTATGTTTGTGGCGCCCGTGGCCCGCGCGAGCTTTTAGCGCGAGGATAAGGAAGCCCCGCGGCTGGGACCAGGCAGTCGAAGGAATATAACAGGCGAGGAAATAAAAATCCCCGAAAGGGGAGGGACTCGATCACGGTGGCTGGGTTGCCTGGGCAGACTCTTAGCGGGGACATTTATTTTTCAGACGCCTCTCGGGGTCGTTGAGTGGCTGGAACATGGAAGATACTGTGAAATGATAAATAGCTGAATCGGTCTTCTCGATCTCCGTCGATTGCATCGCTAATGGAACCAGTTTCCCCTATCGATTTCTAATTTCTTCTCGCCCTAGCATCTTGCACCGCGCACCAGCCTGTCCACTGTCGCCGCGCGTAATCACGCGGCCCCACTACGCGAATTAGTCCCCGTCACCGTTTAATCGCGCGTTTCGCGGGTCGCAACTTTGTCCGAGGCTCGCGCATGGCGGAACTGAACCTGGTCCGCCTCCAGGACCACCAGCAGCTTTGGAATTCCCTCGAGAGAGGCCTTCGGTCGAGCGTTCGCCGCGCGTGCAATGGCCGTCCGCGGCTTCGTGGTAATTCATGAGACGACCAGTCGTAACTAATCATCCGCGCGTACGCGCGTAGGACGACAGATCGTCCGGGCGCAATCTCCCGGTCGGATTGATTCGCGCTGAAGCTTCGGGAGCTCGAGTGCCGCGAGTCGCCTGGCGGAACGGAAGACCAGATTCGTCTTGGGCATCGACCGTATTTCTACGCGCCGCTGATGATAACATCTTAATCAAATTGTATCCCATCGGCTCGCGGCTGGTTTTATCGACGCCGAGCGATCGCTGCCAGCCGATCGAGGGGTTTCCGGTCGCGGCGGGGAAGTCGACCTGGTGCTCTTGTCTTGTTCGCGGCTCGCGCATTAATCAAACCGGCGGCCCCTCGGTCTCCAGACACCCTAGGAAATCGCGAAGCGTTCTCACCGCGGCACGCTTTTATCCTGGACAGGAGAAAGTGCGTTTCGCGGTATACACGTGTCCGTTGCCTCGGTTCGCCGGCGCTCTTGCGAGCTCGCGCGGCCACTTCGCAACGTCTCGCCATTATAATCGACGGCAGAATCGATGGAGCCTTCGAGTCTGCTCCATTTCCTTATCCCTTGCTTTCTTATAGCCAGCTGCTTCTGTCAGCGATTTCTAGGAATTTGAGTGGTCCACGACGGTTCCGATAGGATTCCCGATGCTCTCTTTATGCGCTCGCAGGGATCGCAGATAACGGGGACATTGGTTATTCAGTCGCAGCTCGTTAATCGGTCGTTTACTCGCGGGAGCAAGGTGTGACCGCGAGTTACGGCCCAGGTAGGGCCGAATCGGCGTCGATCGTGACGGATCGATAAATCTCCATCGGTACCCGTGGCAAGGTGGCCCCGGTAAGTCGCGATAATCCTTGCTGGAATCTGAATCGCGCCCTTCCCGCGCCACGTTCTCGCACGCCACCTCCCCGAGTCTTTCTCCGCCGACTCGGTTCGTTGGTCACGGTAGTCGGTGGGATTCTTTACGACACCGAAACGATGATCGAAGAGGGCTCGCGGACGGTAGCGAGGCGCGAGCGAGAGGCGAGAGGAATGACCCGGCTGACGGTAGAAAAGAGAAAGAGAGGTTTCTTTTCAGCCGCGAATCTACTTTCTCCGGTGACCAAGGTGGCAGACGCCGTTGCTGGCAATGAAGACGAACGCCAGTCGTTGTTCCCTCGACGATCAAAGAGGGAACAGATTTACATCCGGCACCACGTGCTCAGCTGGTGGTTCACTCCGTGAATGGTGGGATCCACGTGCTTGGATCGAAACTGTCTACTCGTGTCTGCGAAAGTTTCCTTCTAAAGTTAGTAAAAAAGGATTTAGTCGGAGTAACTGCTAGGGGAATGCTGTCAACGAAAGAGGAAGGATTTTCTAGTAGATCCTTGATCCTCGCTCGCTCGAGGAAACTAGGCCAGATAGGAACGGGTTCCTCGGGAGTCTCTTAGCACGCGCAGCGTCCAACGAAGAACAAAAGTCGAACGATAAAGGCGTAAGACGCGAACGAGCAATGATCGGTATAAACGATTCGGGTTATTAAGACCTCTTAGGCTCAATCTCGTCTAGACCGCGTAATTAGCACTGTCGTCAACGGACGGGGAATTGTTTGCCAGTGATCTTCATAAATTTCTCCGAGCGCGGCGCGGATTATTACGCTGAGGCAGGCCATCGTTTATCGATCGTGAATCTCGAGGGAAAAGAGAGCACTTGCCGCTCCAAGTACTCACATAAAAAATAATAGTACGACAGAGGACGACGAGGGGGGTCTGAGAAACTTCCCCCGTAACCCAATTACGAATCCCCGTAGTGCTTTCATCATTCACCGGGGTATTAATATATACGGTAGAGAAAAATCCTTGTCGCTTTAATAGCAGTCGGCGTGTAATTGTTTATGGCGTCCCGGGCGAAAATGGCACTCGGCTCGATCGAGGAGCTTGATTTGCATAAAGGGAATAGGCGAGTGTATGGACGTGATCGAATGGGACACGATGTATCGCGTGACGGATCGCTGCAGGTGCATCTCGTGGGGAGGATCTCGTTTATCGATGGACGATCACGTTGGGGGGGAAAAAGAAGTCCTTATAGAGACCGTCCGACGACTATAAAATAATAATGGGAGGCCGGAACGCCCACGCATAGTCCCTAATAACGCGCGGTTCGACTTGTCTTTTTGGGCACGCCTTGCCGTCGTGATCTCGGTCGGATGCAACAGGGATCCGTGCTCGCGCGACGTGTAATTAAAACCGCCTCCCCCGAGCAGCGCATCTCCAGTCGAATCTCTCCAGAGGGAAGAGACGAGAAGAGACGAGAAACTCTCAGATTCCCCGCGATAATCGGGCGATCATCTATCACTATTCTGGCTAGGAGCAGAGGGAGGGCAGACGTCCTCCTCGTCTAGCGATACCCTATACATTATAATCTGACTGGCAAGCACGGTAGCAGCTCGACACTTTTGTTTCGCGAATATTGCAAAACAAGTCTCGATCTAGCGATAAAGAGGATCCAAGGGGGAGGTTGTCTTTACTCCTCCCCCCTGGCCTTCGAAATCGATTTGCGGAGCTCTAGCCGCGTCTCATGAATATGAATAATTCATAATTAATCCAGCGCGATTGGATTTTCGAGGATAACGCTCGTAAGAGGAACGGGTCACGGAGATGCGTCGCGCCTCGGCGGTGCATAATGCGATGCATAAATGCATAGGAAGACGCTCGCGCCTGCACTTAACATAGATACGCATCTGACAATATAAGAAACGCATCGACACGCCGACGCACCGTGACACGTCCACGTCCACGTGACGATGCATCGCACGCATCGAGTTTTCTACTGGCGTCCCTTTTTTTTAATTCACTCACGGCTATCGTCCGCTGACGATGCACTAAGAGAACGCATCGTTCGTCGACACCTTAACGAACGATAGCCGCGATCGATACCTACGCTGCTGATTTCAAATCCCGTCCTCGATCCAGCGATCGCCTGTTCGATGTACTCGTTTTTCAAGGAAACGATACGTTGGCTGAAACTCTACGATATACCAAGTATTATATGTACATCTCATTGACCAGTTGTACGAGCGCATAATCGCACGAGTAGATCGTAGCATCGGGTGCTTAATCTTAAGCATCCCATCTGTTTTCGAACCTTTGAATACAGCAGAGTCATCGAGGTTTTTCTCGAAATTAATTAAGGGCTACGGCGCTGAGGATGAAATAATTTTCAACGCCTGCGTAATAATATAAACCATCGCGTCGCCCTGCTCAAGATGCCTTATCGAGTAGTTTATGAGTCAGCAGCTCATAATTCTAGACCGCCTTTTTAACGTTCGGATAAGAGAAGGTTGATGACCTGTTCTCCTGAACCAACTCCCTGCCAGCCGTTTCTCATTCATTTCCTGCGAGCGCGTGCTCAATGAGGCGAGTCGAATTCGGCTAAATCGCTTCTTAAAATCAATTTCTATCTAATTATAATAGCCGCGTTCGCGCAAGTCTACGCTAATGTCGCGCGGTATCTCGCGTAAAACGCGGCAATTAAAGCGAAACAAATTGATCGTTAGCGGGAGACTGCGCGAAGAAGCAACCTGTTTTATTATACGTCACCTGCCGCTGACACGTATTCGTAGCTCGAGGGCAATTAACCGAGCACGGATGATCTTGGCAGAGTCAGTCGTCATCTCGACTGTCAAATAAAATCTTTTATTTATGCATCCGAGGAAAAATGCAAATGTACGTTTCATGGCAATTGTCTGTCAATCGCGAATGCGATGTTACGGCATTTTAATAAATAAAAACGATGTTCCCTCTCCATTAACTAATAGTTTAGGTCGTATCCAATGCCGGGCAGAAAGTAGTCAATACAGAACGCTCATGCTATTCAAAATAAACACAATTTATTATTTTCATCATGTTTCAAGTAATATTTTGAATTAATGATACAATTGTTTTTTTTTTAAGTTGAAATAAAGCATTTTTTTTACCAACATTTTGTGACCAAGGCGTTGCTTGAATCATGATTATAACCTCTGAAATAATTCTTTTTTATTTTTTGATGTCGTGGGGTATTGACGAACAAATCGGATGGGGTAATCTCGAACCTTCGAGATTAGCAACGTTAACCGATTTTGATGAAATTTTCAGCATGTATAAAACTTACTTAAATCTACAAAAGGGATTTTTTAATTTTCATTACAGACTCGAAAAAAGTTTAAAAAACGACCTTGACTATTTTTTGCGATATTCCGACTAATTGCAATTTTTTTCTAACGCACAAGAAGAAGAATTTGAAAAATACATTAGATATAGGTTGTAGCAACATTTTTTATGGGTTGACCATTGAAGTCTCGCTTTCTGTGCGATTTCTGCGATATTTAGCCCTCTGTTCGTGATTACCCCACGGCAGTCGAGTAATCACGAACACCAACCGTTTTGCTTTTTCACTATAAAATTGATTTTTATTATAATTTTTCAAAAATTCGTCACAGTACTTTACAGATGAATAGTTTAAGTATCTTTGTAAATAATAAACAAATTCATTTCTCATATAGTTTTCGCGTTGTTTCCTTTTCTGCTTAGGTGTTCGCAATTACCCCACTCTCCCTTACTTACAGGACTTTCTCTCCGTTTTGCGACCCTGTTGAAGTGTTGAGCTTTCAAATAGGCGAGGGTATTATTGGAACGGCTGTTTGCTTAAAATATTGTCCTAGTAACTGTTTAATCGAATCCTCCATCACGGTTGGCACGTTGCTCTTCGTTACCTATTATTCGTGGAAGATTTCGCCCGTCCCCGAGTGACGCCTTAATGCCCGCTGATAGAAAGAGCCTTAAAGGACTACCGAGCTTATTCACGTCAGATACGCTCCCCTCGGCGATGTCCTGATTGGACATAATGCTGCGTCATAATTCAACAGACAAAATGTATGCCCGTTTCGAGGACGTGATTTAGCCTCGTGCCGTTCGAGCTGCCGTATCGTCCAGGCACGCTCGAGCCTGACGTACCGTGAAGTTGAAAAATCGTTTCCACGTCCCGAACGAATGATTCTATCGGCTGGAACGGGCAGCGCTCGCGCTCCAGCTTCGGCTTCCCCACGGATACGCCGTAACGGTAACGAGTTTTTCAGATAGACGTTAGATTCGAGGCGATAATAGAGGAAGAAAGAGGTGATTCCGGCGAGGCTTCAATCTCAATCGAGATTGGCCGATAATAGCGGGGCACTTTTTTCCCCTCCGCCTAATTCGCGACCGGCTCCGAATGGAAGGCACGCGGTTCCCTTTTTTTTTCTATCCCCCGCTTCGAGAGACTTCTTTCATCCGGATAGGTGCTTTTCTGCCGAAAAGGATCGATTGTCCGCGAGGCTATCGGCGGGGGGATGACTGGTGGGTATAAAAAAGTAATCAAACGATCGTTCCCAGCTCGCCCCGCCGCGGCAACACTGGCGTACACCGCCCCCCGAACTCGACTCGTTCCTGTATTATGCTTCATGTATTATACATGGCGCCCCCCTTCTGTCCCCATCTCCCATATCTTGGTCATTGTATTTTAAGAGGCAATTCTACCGTACCCGTTCTGCTTCCTTTCAGATCCGCGGGGCACTGGAGAATTGGGACGGCGGTACCTTCAAATCCAGTGAGTACCACCGGACTTCTTTCCACCGGATTTTAGATTCCACCGTCCGAGGGGGTCCGAGCCAGCGGCATTCGCTTCGCTCTCGAAGCGACGCGAACCGATTGCATAATACGCGATACCACCTACTTGGACATTTATTCGTAGAATTCGCGGTACACCCGGGGCCGAGAGGGAACGCCGTATCTCATCCTCTTCGCCCTCCCCGCGGGCCGACGAATAATTTCGCGATGTCGTTTCGAAAGTACGCACAGGCCCGGGCTGTCCCGTGAATTCGATCCAGCGTCCCGTAATGAATTCGTGGTTTACTGCACGAGGAAGTCTACGACGATAATGGAGTCGAGGGAGAGGCGAAAAGGAAAGGAAAGAAACGAGAGATTCGATGGTAAATCATATTCTCGGTGCGTGAGCGTCCGTGGAAGGCTCTCTTCCGTGATGGTTAAGACCCCACCGGACGGGGAACAGTGGAAAAGAGAGAAAAAGAGACGAAAAGGGAGAAAAAGAGAGGGAACCTCAAACAGAAACGAGTTTCGTAGGGAAGATAGCCGGATGATGTATTGCTGGATCGAATCCCTCTCTCTCCCTCGCGCTCTCTCTCTCTCTCTCTCTCTCACCCGTCCTCGAAGACGATTCTCGTGCCATGGGTGTTCCATCATCGCGAACGAATTTCGCGCCGGTTTCGAACGCGTCTCGCGATCCGGCCCGATATATTCCTCCCTGTCGAGCCTGGAATATGGGTCAGCGAGCCGTGTCCATCCTCTAATAACGCGAACCCAAGGGCCTGACGGATGAGCGCGGGGACGCACGGTTTATCGAATTCGTTAGGTAAACCTCGGGGCGGCTGTTAATTGCCTTCGTGTACGCTGTCGCCAGGTGACTTATTCCCCGGCTCGTTTTGGAACTCTTACTGGGAATACCTGGAGGGCTACGGCGAAGCGAGGCGGATTCTGGACGAGCTGAGGGCATCGGAGGACCCCCTGCTGCATTTTCTTAGTCTCAGGCAGGCCGCGGCCAGGCACACCCCTTCCTCGTTGCTTCTTCTACCGGTGAGTCTGTATTAATAGCTACAAGGTACGGGGACACGATATTGCGGTGTAATCGATAGAAATTACCGGGCTCGATTAAACCGCCGCGAGACGGCCCAGGAGTCGATTGCCGCGTCCGCGGCGTGGGCTCCCGTCAATACGTAAAACATCGATCGATATGGAAATTTTAATATGACCGGGGTACCCCGCGGATGATCTATGGGGCGGTTAGCTCCGCTCGGCCGGCTACATAATTTTCACGTTTAGTAACTAATCTACGCGGGCACTAAAGCACCCGTCGTTAATGCACCGCCGGAACGTGATACCGGCATCCAACTATCTTGGGAATATCTCAAAGGGAATCCTCCGGTAGGGCTGCGCGTCTAATTGATCGCGGTGTCGTTAACTCCAATTACGTTCATTCGTTACGAAACTACCAGCGCCGCGTTTTTCCCGCGCGCAGCCAGGCCCTCGGACGAGCGAGCGCGAGACAGAGTCGTGCAACTTTTCGCGCGCTCTGTAAAAACGGGAGCGCAGCGCCGGTAATCGGGCTCGACGATTCCCGGCGATCGTTGTCCCGAGCTTTTTACTCCGCTCGGCGAGCATGCTCGCGGAGGTGAAAGTCCCTCTGTACTAGCGGCGGCGATGACGCAACGGGGTGCGCAAGAACATCGTCTTCGGTTAACCTTTAACAGCGGCCGCCGCGGCGCGAACGGCGCAAAACCCATCGAATCCCCCGATCACCTGCCGATCAAGCACGTCCACGTACGTGTACCTCGACTTTCATCCCGATAATCGAAGACGTGACCGTCGGGCGGGTCGCGGGCCCCGATCTACGACCGACCCCGGCTCCAACGAGAACTGGGTTTTAGGTCAGTCGGTTCGGATAGTCCCCGAGACGATCGTAAACGATCCGGCGCGTAATTAGCCGCTAGGAACGTCGTATCGTCGTTGGGCTCGCTCGTGGGCTTCGGAATGATCGAAAGTGACGCCTGTGAGTTAGCTGCCGAGGTTGATTGCGAAATGGAAAAAAAAAAGGCGAAAGTTCTCTGTTAGGGTATGCTGCAACGTGCGCGCCAGATGATCTATGCGACAGATGATAACGGGTGTAATGATCGGGGCTCTTGGAGCAGCTTGCCGGCAGGATGGAATCGACCTCGACTTTAACGCTCGTTGAAATACAGACTCGAGGCTTGTAAGTCACGCAGGTACCTGCGTACCTTTGATGCCTGCTCTATGGTCGTTAAATATAATTTTGTCGTGGCCACGTGGTTTAATGGCTAACGTCGACTCTGTCTGCGATATTTCTCGTCGTTCTTTGAATTCCAAGTACACGCCACTCTGGAAATAGGCGCCGATCTGCATACGCTTACCATTCACGAGTCGAGTTCGATTGGTGCTCGCCGGAAAATGTAATCGTTTCCATTCACGGGGCGGGGTACACGATGTCCACTATCTTTCCATCAACGCGTCAAATGCAACTCTTCTGAATAAGCACCAGCTGGTATAAACGTTGCTGGACCACATAGGTACAGGAGTCGCTGAAAAATTTCAGGGGTAATAGTTGCTCATCTGCACGATCCGCGAGACATCGCCTGGCGCGCATGGGTTTCTGACAATTTACCAGCAGTCAGCCCAGATTTCCATGTTTTCCCTCCCGCGGAGTAATCGAAACTCCTCGTTGGTGCGCGCCGCCGGGTTTAATCGCGTTGTTTGCTATGAAATTTCACCTGCCTATCGAAGCACCTGTAGCCACCGCGGCTGGCATTCAGCCTACGCTAAGTGTCCAGCAGATTATGCGATGGCTTGTCACACGTGGGTGTCCGTGGCACTCCACTGCCTGTTCGTATCAGTTCCTCCATGCCGCAAGACGTTTCTACCGCTTTGCTGCTCGCCACGATACACGCTCCGAGCACGGACGCACACTGTCGCGTATTTAATACGAGCGTCACTCCACCTACTACACGACGAAACGTGTACCGAGCACGCACCGTGACACCTCCAACTCCTCTGCCCGTAAACTCGGTCCAGGGTGTCCGCAACATTCGGGTAATCCTTCTGCTACACTGGAAACGCTAGTTGGAGCTTAATCGAGCTACTTCGAGTACGTTTCCAGTTAGTCCTCGAATCTTCGAGGAATTGAGAAAAGTAGAAGACACGGATACAAGTCTCATTCGTGTTAATCACCCACTAACTCTTCTCGTCTCGCTGGACACCGTAGTCCCCGGTAATCTACGCGGCACTTTCTTTGTGACACCTTGTATACCCGCGGCTATTACCGCTCAATGATACTTGGCAAGTCGCAGATTACACGCGAGACAAGATTTTTTTCCAGCGAGTGGTCTGGATCGTTTCGCGGCGCATCGATTGCGCCCGTTAACGACCGGGACGACCGGCACGTTAATATGGTCGATCAAGCGACGGCGGCGACGATAATTGACGATCGCTCGGAGTTACACATAGTTGCATCCGCCCAGTCGGTGTCGCGGTGTATAGTAATCTCGCAAGCAGGATCAGTTGTCATTCCTTCCTTTTTCATCCCTCCCGTTCGAGCGCGAAGACGATTTGATGGCCGATAAACGTGATAATATAAGAGACACCGTGCGCGAGACGAGCAACGCCGGGCAAAACGAGCAAACGGTGTCTCGCGGACCGTAAAGAATTTACTTTCCTATAAATTGTGTCATTCATGGGCCGAGGGGGCATGGGGCGCGGAATGCCCGCAATGCGCGTCCCCTCCCCTCTTGGAAATTAATTAACCAACCAAGGGTGTCGTTCGAAACGTGCTCGAAAACGGAGCGCGCGAAAGAAGCCTCTCCGTGGAACGAGGAATTCGTGTCTGGGGATCGGAAAGAAATCGATCAGTCGCATCGAGATGCGTTTCTCCTCGGCGCAAGTCCGCATTCCAGGAGACGGCTGGGCATGTTCCAGCGATTTTGTTCGACGGGATAATTAAAAAACACGGCCGGCAACCTGTTTCCTGAAAGCGTCGGAGCACGTCCGCGACTTCCTCCTCCGCCCGAGGATGTCGACTCGGGGACAAGCTCGGCTTTCCTCCGCGAGGAGGAAGAGGCGCGCAGCCACCCCTCTGGCAACGGTCACGTAACGCGGCAAGAAGGGGAGGAAGGGTGGAGAAGGGGCGAGGAGGTTATTAGCGATCGACTCCGCGACTTTGATGCAGCGGGCAACAAATTGTTGCCGGACCAGTTTCTCGAATCCGAGGAATCGCCACCGGGTTGCAAGAAAGGAGACGCGGAGAAGAAGCGACGTAGAAGACGAGGCGGAGGAAGACCCACGGTGACGCTGGCACTTGGAAGGTCTCCCCGTTCCGATCCGCGCATTCCTCTTATTCTTCGGAATTATTATCAAGGTCGGAGCGCGGTATCGTATCCCCTGCTTTAACCGCGGACGATGGGTATCTCTGCGGCCGCTAACCGTTCGCGATTCTGACGAGAGTGGGTTGCATTCCTGAAACAGCGCGATTAATTGTGGTTTCTGCGAGACCAGGCCCGAGGGATTCGTTGCTCATGCTTTTAAATGAAGGAGGATAAAACGTGGAGGATTCCATAATATTTTATTCTCTCTTCTGTGAAATGGCACGTTGGTTGTGTATCATATTTGGGGAAAAGCGACGAAGCAAGCGCAGCTGCATAAAACGCGCGAGGATGTAATCTCTGCGTGGCCATAAATAATGCAACGAAAGCTATTAGTCATAGTGGTCGTGCAAGAAGTGGTATCGGGGAATATGCTGCCTAATCGATTCGCCATAAAATCGCGTAGCAGGTTTCAGGTAGATTACTGGTAGTAACAAAGGAAAATAGTAAAGTGAGGAGGTGGAAGAAGGGACAGATTGATTTCGTCCGATGGCGATTAAGTATTGGGAGCATCAGATTGTCCCTCCAGGATCCTTGACATCCTCAGGAGGAGGATTTTTCTGGATAGACCGTTGATTACTCCCTCGTACCCGATCCAACCTTCGCGCGTATTTATAGAAGCTGACGAGGCCCTATGGGCAAGTGATTCCTTTGAACGGAGCCCCCGATCCCGAGAAGATTCCCACAAACGACCCGATCTGGGTTACAAAAAACCAGAAGAATGTATAAACACGCGCGTAATTGACAGCATTATCTTCTTGCAAATGGAGTAATTACGAGGTACGCGCCGGCTGGATAATAATAACATTATACCTGCGGGGGAATACCTAATTACGGCGTGTAACCTTGGCGCAACGAGGGATATAAGTGTTTTTCCCCGGTCTATCGCGGGCTCGTCGCGCGTAAATTTTAACGCTAACGATTACCATAAACGCGGCGGGGAATGAGAGAGACCTCTACCTAGGATGACCTCGAGAACGGCTGGAATAATTGACGGGAGGCTGGCAATTAGTCGGAAATGGTTATCTCCAATTACCAGCTGGATCGGCCAGGAATGACGGGCCGAATCCTGGAAGAAAAGAGTTCCATAACGACCCATTGTGGTGGAAAGCGCCAATTGGGCAATCCTTCCACGTACCGGGAATTTTCGCGGGCGTATTAACTTTACGACGGATAAGTGTGCCCGTGGAGGCCTGGACGGCCAGTTAGATTCCAACGTAAACAATTACGGCGGACCTTTACGTGACCCCGAATTATTGGAATAATTGCCACGCTCGTGGTAGTTAAACGACGATTATTACACCGCGCTTGCATTCCAACGGTCTCTGGCTTACAGCCTGTCCGCTCAACCAAGCCCACTCTGTCTTACATTCTATTGACACGGTCGACAACCATTGGCACGTTGTACACACCACACGTACAGGGTGTTCCATCTATTCCGTCAATTTATATCCCTTGGTAAGCGCGTGGAATTGATTGCGTGAAAGTCCACGTAGATGCAAGAAGTCAATAACACTTTGAGGTCTGTTTCCTTTTATTCAGACGGATCGTTCAGGAGTCAGCTATTCGCCTCGGCTGGGAAAAGATATGAAGAGAGGATAGTACTTTCCCTAATGGTTAATTGAAGCATACACTTCCACGAAACGACTCCCTGGGATTCCACGTCTCGCGTGCCAGGCTCGTCGCGTTATTTCGCCAAGCCCTAGGATACGCGGTAGGATGGATCCTCGATAATCGCCGGTGATAACGCTAGAGACTGGTGACTTATCTGCGCATCTTGATTGGTCGGCTCTGCCGCACAGAGACGTGGGCGCGTTCCCCTGATGCGTCGTCCCCACGGCACCGCGGAAATTTATCGACAATTATTCCAGAAGCGATAATGGACACGTCCGCGCAAGCGAGCGAAAGTTATTCCATCGTCGCGCTAACGAAACTAAGCCAGTCAAAGCCGACGATTATCGTCGCGATGCTAATTTATCGGCCTGCCATTGGACGCGACGCGCGGCCCAGCCAGTATTTAGCTGTCGTTTCGCCATGCGAACGACAGGCAATTATTAATAATTGGACGTCCCCGGCTCGGTGTTCCTGAATTATTACACGCAGCCGGCACGATTTTACAAGGCACCGCGGCTGTGCAGCACGGGAACAGAGTCGCGATCAAGGGGAACAATGGATCCCATCGGAGAGTCGGAGCAATAATGATTTTTCGAAAGGTCGCCCGGTGGTATGCGCTGCGACTGGGGAACAGGTTGATTTCTCGATAGAATCGAGGCTAATTGACCCGTTACGCAACGCACGCGGTGAGATCGCTGATTTATCAATCCTTGCGACACTTTTGTCTTTTGTTGCTCGACCGTTCTTTTTTTTTCCCCCGTCACGGTTAACGCCGCCGCGACCGGTGGACGGATTGATCTTGACGAGGTGGCCGTGGCTCGCGCCAGAATGCAATTTTATTTCCAATTCCCGTGGTACATATTCTTCGGAGCGGACAGGAAACGTCTGGCGTAATTAATCGCCGCGGAGAGCGCCAATCGGAGAAATCCGTGTCGCCTGGATTTAGACGAGCGACACGGTGCCCGCCAATTTCGTCACCGAAATTAATTATGCACCGCTCTTTGCGCAATTCCCACGCAGCCGTCCATCTCCCATCCACTTTCGAATTTCATTTCCTCGCAGCCTCCGGCGCTTCCGCTACGATCGGCTAATTAATCGCAATTACCTGGCCAGTGAAATCGAGCCCCGACACCCGGAGCATCGCTTTTACCAATAATTCGGTGCCTCTCTCTCTTTCCCTCGGCGGTATCTGGACAGACGAGTTAATTGCATCTCGGCCGGTGATTTATTCTTTGGCTTATTCAATTACGATTAGCCGGCGATTGGAACGGGGAAGTGAGTCGGCGGTGTATCGGTTGCGTCACGGGTCGTCGCTGTGCCTTCGTCAATTAGGCTCCTCGGCAATCTATCTTCGCTTGTCCTTCTAATATTTTATCGCCTCTGTAGGAACTCCGCTGTCCTCCTTCTAGGTACGGATAGTTGGCCGTTGGCTTATTAGACTCCAAGATTTCACTCGGAAGCTTCGTCGCGTCCTTTCTAGCGGCAGCGTTCTCTCTCCAATCCTGCCTGCGATCCACGCTTCGGAGCCCTGCGCGTCGGCTGTTACTGCTTTGTCAAACTTCGGACGTGTCTTCATCGACACACCTACGGGAACTTAAACGCCGCGGCCACCAGCGAGACTAATAGGAACATGGTAACAGAGACGTCGAGCGGAGCAGCACTCGGATACATTTCACGAGCGGAGCACAGATTTCCGTTACGGGCTAGCGGAGAAAGATAAGGTCAATTATTCGGTGGGCCTCGGTCGGACGATTATACAGGCCCACGGGCGAGCCACCGATATCGCTGATATATTTAATATTCGGACGGTGTAAGCGCGCCCCGGTTGTCGTTAAAGCTCCGCCGTCGTAAAGCACCGTGCACACCGTCAACGCGCGCACGTGCATCACAAATTCACAGCTTGGCCGTGTTAAGCCCGCGAGGCGACGTACGCGCGCGTACACGCGCGTACCGTCGTTACTCGCGGCACGTCGTAAGTAACACGTGTAAAGCCGCGCTTGCACGAGCGCGAATCAGCCTCGTGTGCGCGACTTCCTCTCGCCTGCATATAAATACGCGCGTCCCTCCCCTCGATACACATGCGCGGCTGCACGGGCCCCGTTACGCTCGCGCGTACAACCCCGGAATTTCGTGGAAATACAAGTTAAGGTGATCATTCTCGGAACCGCTCCGGCTACCTTACGTGTCCCCCTGTCTCGTATTAATCGCGACGCGAGCACCGTAGGCGATATTTCTCGTTACGCGCGAAAGAAACGCGGGGCCTGAGGCTCCCTGGGCTCGAGGTTGGTTGCGGAGATGCTCGAGGAAAGTTTCGAGCTACCACGCCGTGGGAAGTGTTGCGCAACCGGTAGGATACGGGAGGTTACGAAAGGGGTAGCTGCGCGCGTAGCAGCATCGATAATCACTCGCGGGACGATCGACGGCCAGCACGTTTCGGTGAGAGATGTTTCCTAGCAGCGTCACGTGGCGCTGGAACGAAACAATAGTACGACGAGTCGGAGATGCGTGGTTCGAGGACCGCGAGCGCTTTTAGTAAAATTCAAAGATGCGCGGAGAGGGTGGGGACCGGATGTCACGCATGCATTGCGTGCGCAGCAAGCGTCGAGCTACCTCCTGGAATAATAAGCCAATCCTGCGCGGTACGCACTTGCATCGGGGATCCTGGTCGAGGACGGAAACCGATTGTGGAGAAGAGTTATTTGGTAACTGGTGTTATTAATCTCGTCAGGTTCCTTCGAGTTCAGAAGCAAGGTCTACCGTTTTCCCGTGCTCACGTGGGATGCTCGACTCTTCCGGCCTTCGAGTAGGTCTCTAGATTGTTTAGGAAAGTCTGGGGAGTAGGATCGCCGACTAGGAGCAGGCTGTAGTCATCAACGTCGCGCGCTCAACCTGTTGGCCGTTTATGAGGCAAGTTATAGGCGGACACGTGTTGCTCCCGCCAGAATACCGCCGACGGGGGAGGAAATGAAAGTTACTTATTATCGAGAGGACGGGTTCGAAAGGTGGATATAATCGCGGAGAGATGAACGCCTTGCCGGATATCAGCTGGAACACCTTCCATGGGAAATCTCAGCGAGCTCGATCTCGCCTCGGGACACGCGTTTCCATTCTTCCGCGAGCGAAATCCCGCCGCACCTCCCCGTCGATCGGTTAATGGATATTTTAGGATGCATCTTCCGCCAGGTAACCGATATTTTGTCCGCTGAATGGCTATTACCAGCTCGGTCGAGCCAATCGAATCTAGCAATCAAAAATCGAGACACCTATGCGTGGTATGCTGGCGTAATTACAAAAGGACGAAACGGTCTTCATGAATAAAACATGCAGCTCCTCGTGACTCGAGGCACGCGCTGAATTATTGAGAAAACATGTCGTTTGATCTCTCTGGGGCGTGATCCACGCAACGATCCATGGAATGGTACTCGAAGGACTTTGAACCCTTGCTGCATCCCTCCGACGCGTGCTCTTGAGAAGATTCTGAAACGCACATCTTCAAATCCTTTCGAAACACTCTTCTAATCGCACGTTCCACGTGAAACTCCACGCCTAAACCACGATTGCTGGTAGTCCACTTCTCCACACCGTGTTTGACGAATAGAGACTCGAGTCTATCGCCTGGAGCTCGACAACCCGGTAAACGTCTGTGGTAAGTCGGCGTGGATTTTCGCGGCGCGTAACTCTGCGTATATTCCCAGCGTCATGCAAATACTCGAGCGAATTCAGCGCGGTCTCCTCGAAGCGGCAGGAGGGGAAATTCTTTTTCCTACGACTGGTTGTACGCGCGGACACGCGAGTAGCCGAGAGGAGCGCGACAAGCCGCGGCGCGTGCACGGAATGGGCAAAGGGCCCGAGAGAGGCTGTGTGCGTTCTCGCGGACGCGGAACACAGCCGCCAGCCGTGCGCCTGTGTGCACTTTCACCGTCGTGCACGACGGAACTGCAAAGTAGCCTACATGCAGGGCGTTAAACTCGACTCGCGGCGGTTTGATCCGCGGGAGAGAATCGAGATATCGATCCGTTGCAACAGCGAATTCCTGCAACAGCCTCGGCCCGCCTGTCCCCATGCGTTACGCGCTGCCTTTTCGATCGGTATCGTCCCGGCGGTTGCGCCACCGTCAATGAACTTCCACGGGGTACATCGTTTTGCACCCTTCGCGACTCTGCTGCGAGTCGTCTCGGGCTCAATCGTCGGGGACCTTGATAATAGTCGACGGACAGAGCAGTAAAGACTTTAAGCGTAATCCACGGACGAGTTATGCGGTATCCTTGCATAGCAGCGAGCGAAAATTATCGTCGCAGGCTTTCTTGGTCTCGGACACACGTGAAAAATCTTAATTCACCGTAATTTTCCCCCAAGTTTCTGTACCGAGCATAGTCTACGTGCCAGGCGAGCCTGGCTCGCCCTGGAATACCTTCCGGTATCGTTCGTGCAGCACGGAGACTGAGCTTCACTTGCGATCGAATAATTTCGCATTCGTGGCGCGCGCTCCGGTAAATGACGAACTGTATCATCGCTGGATACCTGGAAATTGGTGAGCAAGTACGTGTCCGCGTGTACGGCGTTCACTGTACGGCCCGCATCCCTTACGTAACACACGACCAGGTTTCTCTTCGTACGTACTTTGCCTCCCGATAGCAGTCTCACTGAATGTGTACTCGTAATACAGAAAGACCAAATGAAACGACTCGTTTTCTCCGCGATGCTGGTATCGCGGCACGCACGAATTACGTAGAATTACACGCGAGGCCAACGATAAGAGTTGCAGTATTTACTGCGGAGCCGCGGGATCGCGAGGCGGATCCATCGAATCAATTTGCTCGCGGTGGCATCCGCTCAAAGGCGGCCGACTAATTGCTTGATCGATGCGGGAGTCGCTGATAAACGGACGACAGAGGCTGGTAATACGAAAGTTTCGAGGAAAAGGGCCTATAAAGGTAAGACTAGTTCCGTCCGAAACTGGTCCGCAAGATTAGGCTCGCCGATCGTTAATCAAGATACAGATCGGCCGAGGAACTCCGGATCTCGTCGAGCCCTCCGAACGCTGAATGCCAGATTGAATGGAAATCTCTGCGCCTGGACTGTCGTCGGTATTATCGAAAGAAAAGCAAGAGAGGCGAACGGTGGCAAATTGATCGACGCGTCTTCCGGCTAGAGCCCTTTGAAAGCGATCATTGGAACGGCCGGCGAAGGATTTACGGAGACAAATAATCGATTCAGCGATTTTTATAGCTTCATTGAACGCGCGCGGCTCTCCCTTCCCCTCGACAAATCGCCGGCCGTGGATTCCATGTGCTCGCGGGGAACGAGGCGCAGCAATAAAATTTCGCCCGGAATTTATTTATCGATTCGCCGCGGCGCGCGAGCAGATGCATTCTCTTTGTCGGTGTTGGCCGGGTATATATCTCCCTGCGCAAACTCAGGAGCGTACCTTAGAAGGTAGACACGCGATAACCAGTCTAGCCTCCCTTATCTCCCACTGGCTGGGATGAAACGCGAGGGGGACGCGTAAGCACGCGTTTAAAGCTTAATCCAATTTCCTGGATCCTCGGGTCCTCTCTCGCAACTCTAGCCACACGGGCATCTCACCGTGTGGCGTTCGCGAAGGCAACGTGTAATCGTTCTTACGACAACGCAATAAACGTTGCGCGCGTGGCCACGTAAATACAGAGGCGTGTACGTCCCTAGGTGCTTGGAAGCCACAGAACCGCGCCTATTTATTCAGCTGAGCCCGTCCAGCCTCGGTTTTTTGCGAAAATGCATTCTGCGGAGGGCGTCGGCCTAAGGGGCGCGGGAAACTGGACACCGGAAGCTCGTGGCGGAGTTTTCAGGGGCGGCTGACTATTATCTGCCTGTACTACTTGGAATTTCAGTCGAGGCGTTGCATATTCGCCAGCTAAGTGTCGTTCACTTTTTCGATCGCTCCTGCGTCCACTGTATATTCATCTTCCCACGAGGTCCGGGGAGAGTTTCCGAAAGCAACGTTTACGCCGCGGAGTAAAAGGGAAAGCAGGCAGGCCCGCAGGGTGGAGCGACTCGTTTTCTCGCCCAATCCAATTATTTAGCCGGCTGGATTGTTATTAATGTAATAACGGCGAGGGACAGCGAAATTGTGCACTGGCTGGTCATCGAGGACAGGCCGGGAGGAAGCGAGACGGAGAGAGGAAGAAAGCACCGCCAGTGAAATCTCGACGCGTTTTTTGATCAGTCGTGCGCGCTCCGCTTGGCCACCCAATGCGTGTCCTACAAAAGGCAATGCCGTGCCGATCGGAACGACAGCGAGAGGAAGTCGAGCCTCCGGATCCCCGACGATATAGAGAGCCATCGTGGTACATACACTCGTTCCGGGCCTCGTTAGCGCCGTTATTTCAGACACCGACTGAATTTCGTGAATCGATGGGCGGCTCCGCGAAACTCGCCGCAACGTTCCAAGGCTCTATTAGCCGAGGAGGAAGAGCAAACGTGGCACGTTTTCCGCTGAATGGGACGGTACACAAGCAGAAAATGCTTCCTTTCATGCAAACGAGGCGCCGTCCCAGAACACCTCGAGCGCTACAATTTTTTTTCTGGCCAAGCTTTTCTATACCTCTGCTTCTGCTCGCTTCTCATTCAGGCGTCGACCTATTTCCACGGGGGTCGACCAGTGGATAGTCCGAGTATCCGGCAATCTTAACGAAGGATAACGATAATTATGCATCCGATGAAAATCCGGCTGAGATTTAGTGGGCACATTTGAATGCATATTAGTTTGATCTCTTCGACCCCTGGTGCGAGCGATGGCGGTGATGAATTGCCTATCGCACGGTGAAAACAAACGGGTAATTAGAAACCGTTGGAAAGCAGCGTCGCGACCAGGAAGTCGTTACGGTATCGTTAACACTCGATTGTTGCATCGGCGGTAAACATTGTTTCGGATTCATAATCGTGAATAGGCGCGAGGCGCCTCGCGATCACGATTCGGCCGCGGCAGAGGTTTCCCAGATTGGCATCGACTGTTTCTAGCGGTACCGAACCGACTCCGTTACCGCGATTTCTTTGGGATCCGGTCGGCAGATAGCGACCAGATTGTTATTAAAAATATCAGAAATCTCACGGTACACGCAACGAGCTCGCGCCTCCGCTGGCCTCGCGTGTAGCCTGCGTGGCCGGGCCGTAGACTGTGAACTCTCGAGATACACGGCGAGGCTGGCTCCTCCTTCCTCTTATCACTCGCGCCTCTTATCGCTGCCTGCGTTGATCGTTCACCGAGTTCCATAGTCGTTTCGCGAAACGACAGTCGCTCCTCAGCCGCCGCGTTATCGTTTTCGCGCAGGAAAAAGCTTATATTACCATCTCGCATAGAAGGATCGCGCGAAAGGCCTCGGGATCCAACGACTTATTCCTCGATCCTCTCAAAAGTCTGTCAGCCTATCGTCCCTATCCTTCGTTTCGTGGGACGTGAACGAGCAGGCTTCGATATCTATCGGGCCCAGCGTCGACCAAAGGGGGCGGGTAAAATGGCACTGGAAGCGACCACGCCACACGGTGTCATTGTTCCTCGGCAAGAAGGAGAATTCCAGCCCCGCGCCGTTAATTATCGTCTGTGAGCCATTAACGGCGCCGTTATCATCGGCGGACATTCCGCTTAATGAGATTTCCCTCGAGTTTCTCCTATCGACTGTCGGGGATATAGCCAGTGGACGCGTTGTAAAATGAGCCTTCCCCCTTGGTTTACGACTTTTCCAGGACGTCGTAGAGGCGTCTGTGACGCGGCACGAGTCACTTGTACTTTGCAATTCAGATTGCGTATAAATTTAATACCATGCATAAATTTCGATTTAACAGTGGCGGCGGAGGGGAAGAAGGAAAGCAGGCAGGGGGAGGGATCGTTGCGAGAGTTGTGGACCTCTGGCGACGAAGGGGCCCCGTTTGTTGGGCCATCGCCACGCGGAAGTAGATATACACGCGGAGTATAGAGTATAGCAGAGGATCGGCTAATCCGCGAGCGAAGGCGCGATCTTTGCAGCCGCCGCGATGCTTGAACTTCCGTTAATTTTTCATCGGCTCGGCTCGACAACGTCCGGACAGCGGTTATTGAGGAAGGTCTAACCGGTCTTGTAATTCCCGTGCATGCAGCGGGGCCGGGTGTATACGCGAGCGGCGTGCTCGCCGCGTTTCACAAAGCCGAGCTTTCACCGATGGAAAGCTAGCCGACGGCCAAGGTGGCCGAGCGCCTTGACGCGAGCACTCGAGCACGCCGCGCGCGCACAGTGGGTCAGAAAAATTCGTGCAGCCTTTAAACGGGCTTTTAGTTCGCTTAAGGTCGTTGAAAGTGGGCCGCGCGCAGCGTGCCGCTGCTCCGCGCGATCGAGGAAACGAGCAGATTTATGTCTACCCTCGGACGACTGTTCTTTCATAGGCGAACCTACCGTCCGATACTTCGACGCTCGTCTAGCAAGCCCGCGGACTTTTCCACGCGCGATCTCTGATTTATAGCTTCCGTGACCCGTTAATTGGTTCATAGAAATCATCGCGCACTCGTGCTGCCAATTTATCGGCGTTTATCTTCGGAGGAGGATACGCGTGGTGCGGATGCATCCCGCAGAACGAGTCGCATACCGAATTCTCCACGCGCGACCTCCGTAAGGTCGGCTAGCCGGCCTTCGCACGGAACTGTCACCTAAAACGTTTACCTGTCCGCTCACCTGGCGCGACTCGCCGCGTAACAGGTATACGGAGAAACTGCGCGATAATGTCCGCGCGAAATTCACGCAGCTGCTTTCCCGGAAACCGTGCGCGTACTCAGCATCCTTGCCCCCCCTCGCGCGTATTTCGTGGATGCCTCGAAAGCAGACGCAGTTCCTCGTATCTTTGGCCTTCGAACTTGGTGTTCCTAGAAGTAGTCGCTTTTTACTGTGACCACCTGACCTGACAGGTGACCCGGTCTTTCCATCTTTCTGACGATCTTCCTGGTAGTTCGCAGCCTCCAACGACTTTACTGTATGATTTACTCGAGCAAACAGCTCACCTCGACTTCCTCTTGGTACCGCTTTCGCAAACGCAGCTCCGTTCAACACGAACGATCCCGCGTTCGCTTTTCTGTAATCACGTCCCGCGACGCACGCCTCGTCGGATCATACCTCTGGGTGTACACGGACACGGCAACGCACTTACTCACGCGCCCGAGCCGAGTTTGCATGCCTGTAACTGGTATTCTCGGCGGCGGTCGTAACGCGGATTGAATTCCTGCCGCGACGCGCTCGGATAAGGGTAACGGCGACTAAGCTGCGATATCGAGCAGGCTGTCTATCGGCGCAGCCTCCAGGTCGGCGAGCTCGTGGCGTCACTCGTGGCTCCTTTAGGGAAAGCTTCCATGACACGGGCTATTTCAGCAGAGGGAAATAATGGCAAACGGCGCGACAATGGTGACGAAGGTTTCTTCATTAGGAATGAATTAGACATCGATGACTTTACCGACCTCCTTTGTTTCTTTGTGGAAACTCATTTGGAGTGATGCGGAAGGCATACTTTGAATTTGTACTTTATGGAGTCTCGTTCGAAAATTGTGAAGTGGGTGGTGTGAGATAGGAATCAAGATACGTATCTTAATATATAAGGGAGAGTGGGGTAAACACGAACGCGGGAGTAATCGCGAATGCGATGTTACGGCGTTTTAATAAATAAAAACGATGTTCCCTATCCATTAACTAATAGTTTAGGTCGTATCCAACGCCGGGCAGAAAGTAATAAATACAGAACGCTCATGCTATTCAAAATAAACACAATTTATTATTTTCATCATGTTTCAAGTAATATTTTGAATTAATGATATAATTGTTTTTTTTTTTTAAATTAATATAAAGCACTTTTTTACCAACATTTTGTGACCAAGACGTTGCTAGAATCATGATTCTAACCTCTGAAATAAATTCTTTTTTATTTTTTGATATCGTGGGGTGTTGACGAACAAAGCGGATGGGGTAATCTCGAACCTTCGAGATTAGCAACGTTAACCGATTTTGATAAAATTTTCGGCATGTATAAAACTTACTTAAATCTACAAAAGGGATTTTTGAATTTTCATTACAGACTCAGAAAAAAAGCTTAAAAAAACGACCTTTACTATTTTTTTCGATATTCCGACCAATTGCAATTTTTTTCTAACGCACAAGAAGAGGAATTTGACAAATACATTAGGTATAGGTTGTAGCAACATTTTTTATGGGTTGACCATTGAAGTCGCGCTTTCTGTGCGACTTCTGCGATATTTAGCACTCTGTTCGTGATTACCCCACGGCAGTCGATTAATCACGAACACCAAGGGTGTTGCTTTCTCACTATAAAGTTGATTTTTATTATAATTTTTCAAAAATTCGTCACAGTACTTTATAGATGAATAGTTTAAGTATGTTTGTAAAAAATGAACAAATTCATTTCTCACATAGTTTTCATTTTGTTTGCTTTTTTGCTTAGGTGTTCGCAATTAACCCCACTCTCTCTTAAAGCAATGTTTGTGTGTTTGTCTGTCGCCTAAAAACTTTCGAAAGGTAAAATCTGGGGTCACGAAATGTGTTCCAAGTCATTATGCCTAATTAACACAGATGAATGAGACTATTTCCACAAAAAATACATGAAATTTTTTTATAAAATCAGAATCTAAATTTTAGGCGAAGCCGAGTAGTAAAGCTAGTACCTATACATAGTTATAATAAACTTAGTTAATAGTACTCGAGTGATTTGATTTCACCCTGCTTCTGATCCACCCACTCCTCAATCCCAGAGAATCAAGATAGTAGTTACGAGCCCCTCGTACCTTGCAATTTGCGATTCAATTTCGCTGAATGATTCCGTCTCATAAACGCAGAGCGAAAGCCCGCAATTAATCGGTTGGAAAGATACGCCGTTTTGCGTCAAGCAGAATTTGACGGACCGTCTCACGGTCTTCCAGCTGCGTTAAAGAGACGCGCGTATCTGGGGAAGGGCGTTTCGGCTAGGCGAAATCGTTTCAGCCCGGTGAGCAGGGACGTCGTTCCATCGACGGAACGTCGTACTGCATCAAGCCCGGCCGTCGGTGTCGGAACACGATGTCTAAATAGCATCGCGAGCGGTGCCTCGATGCGCAGCGTGAAGATCGAATCAGCGCGGTGAAAAAAAAGTGGAAAAGGAACTTGACGGAGGGAAGGGTGTGGGGAGAAGAGGAAGGATGTATGGAGAGGCAGAGAGGGAGGGAATTGAATCTGTGAGAATGTCCTTCGAGAAGTTCGCCCACGTTCGTTTTTGCTTCCGAAAAGCAAGTTCTCCGCGTGTTCGTGGAACAAAGTGGGAACGCGCGCGGGGCCGAGAGAAGGGCTCGGTCGACCGGTACGTGAGTCAGTCCAAAGGAACCTGGTGTAAGGTACCGGCAAGAGGAATCTTCAGCAGGACGTTGCACTGATGCGCCACGAAAGATGTCCCTCGATCTTCGGGCCGAATTAGGAGACGCGTCGCGGATACGATCACCGCCTCCTCCATTCTTTTTCGCGGCCCTCCCGATCGCTCGTCCCTTGTTCACGCGCTGAAAGCCGCCGATCCCACGCACCGCCTGCAACACGCGAATGTTTAGAAATCGACCATAGTAAAATCTCCACTGTCCTTCATCTCCCATCGTCTCCTGCGACGGTCAATTCTTGAAAGCCGTCTTTAATGGTCCTCGGACAAGCGAGCCGGGATATCGAAACTCGTCTGCGATCGAAGCACAAGCTTCCGTCATCTGACGATCGAATCACAATGGCCGTGATCGCTTAGGCCGTCCGCGAAAGAGACCCTCTAACGACTGAAACTCGCGAGGCGCGCACATTTACTCCTTGGCCAGATGCGTCGGTGCTTCGGTTGCAGCCAGCGATATCGCATTGGACATTTCCATAAAGGACTTTACGGACCCTTTCCTCCACCAATTTGCGGTACCGTTAACCAAGGATCATTACTCGGACCGTGGCTGCTCGTATAAGCTGTTCGAGCGCCGTTGCTGTCTTCCGAGGCGCGTTTTTCCGCGGTTCGGAGGCGCGCACGCAATGCGGAAACGCGGGCTCGAGGGGCGGTTTGCTCGTCGTTAGCACACTTTTGCGGGGCTACGCCGCGCCGCGGCCGGGGCACCGTTCGGACGCTGTTGATGCCCGGGTCGACGAAATACACTCGAGAAGGATCCCTCGCGCGACCAGCTCGCCGCTACCTAATTCCACGCGATCCAACGAGCGGCTCCGCGAGCCAGTCGGCGTTACTGCGTTCTGTTATGCAAAGGGATTGCAGCTCTCCGGTATCGATCAAGTTACACGTCTGTAATTCGAAATGCCTACGGTTAGGGTAAATCCGGGAGACGCGGTCGGGCCGGAGAGTTGGTCGAGTTGCTATATTTCGAAGTGCAATGCAATTACTTCTCTAGAAGCGAAACAGTTGAATGAATAGCGTCATTTCGCTTCCTTCTGTGTTTTTCTGGATCTATAGGCTATAAAAAGTAAATTGATGTTACATTTAACCTTTTTTGTCAAACAACGGTGTACAGAAACGTATTTAAAATATACTTCTAAGTTTATTTTCGTTTAATCTTTGGGATAATAAGATAGTAGAGATATTGAGGGAGAATTCAGGCAAAGTATTTAGCCATATTAACTCTTTCTCTCAAAACTAACGAGAAAACCATCTCTCGCTGCAGAAAGGAAAGATGGTCGAGTTATGATTTTTTTTATTCTTTTTATGTTTTTATTTTTATCATTATTTTATTATTATTATTGTTTATTTATTTTATTTATTCACTTTTGTATGCATTTGCCTTGCTAATAATGCCTTGCCGGTAAGTAGTCCACTTTTTCTTTGATGTGTTCTTTACTTGTTTGTCGTAAACAAATTAAAAATCAATGAATCTGTAGTTGTATTCACTCATAAATAATTTTGCTTTCTTCTTTGTTATTTTTCCATCAATAATGATGTGAGTGGTCTCTGGCAACGATGAAAACCATTTCTTCCGGCACCTCGGGGGAGGTGGTCAGATGTCATGACTTCAGTTTTCAACTCGATTTACAGTAAATATCGTCTTAAAGCAAATATCGACCACCTTTTCTGAGTCAGCATAAAATTCTGAACATATTAGGTTTGTTCTGATAAAATAAGTAATATCTGTATTAGTTTTAATAGCCGTTTTATATTAAGTCACACGCTTCCTCGGTTCGCCGTGCTTTTGCCGAGCTCGAGCCTCCCGTCGCGTTCCTCCGCGCTGAAACGAGCCGCGGACAATTTTCCGCGAGCCTCGGACCTCGCAGAAAGCGGAAAATTAGCTGTGGGCTCGCCATCCTCGGGGATAGAGTGCGCGCACAGCAGCAGGAGCGAGGGTGACAACGGTAGCAGCGGTAGGGTCGCGGGAATGGCGATAATGAAATCTAAATTGCAAATTATGACGGGACATAACTCTTGCTCGTTATCCTCCGCGCTATGCTCCATTGTCGCACGCGCTCTCTCTTTTTCCGCGAGCCTCCTCCTCTGGCCGACGGTCTTCTCCCTTTCTGGTGGCATGCGGATGCCTCGCGCGCTCTGGCTTTAATGCCCATTCGAATTCTCCGCGTATACACACGAAACGGTCGATGGAATATACCGTGGACCGTTAAGTGCCGCGACCCCGCTGCTCCGACGAAAAAAGGACCGTTCGAGCCCACCGGGGGCATTGTGTTGGGGCCCGCGAGGACCACGGGGAAAAGCTGCACCGCGCGCACTATCCAGCACGCGGATATGTTGCGTCGACTCAAGATTTCACCATCCCACCCTCTCCTGCTCCGATTCGCAAGATCGCTACGGGACCCCAGCTCGAATGGGCTAACCGAAACTGCGAGTTCGGGACATAGAATTAGGTACAAGCTCTGCTCGAAGCACGCGGAAACGTCGCGTGAGGTCGTGTACCGGCAAAAGGATAGGGCCGTCTCGCGACGGAAGAGCCGTCAATGAGATAATGGGGCGGGCTGCGGGGCATAAATTAAGATATTATCATCCGTGGCGTTCAAGTACGACTGTTGCGCGCGGTGATTGTATTTATTACGACAGGCGTGTTAATCCTTCCTACAATTACATAAATAACGCCGCGGCCCGTTCGCGTTGTAAAAGTCTCGCCGCGGAATTTACGAGATGGCCGTGGAAAAAACGGCGTGGCCAGTTTCGCGTGTGCTCGAAAAGACGGGGCCGGTGTCAGCGAAATTCACGATCCCCCGGGCTCGAAAACGGGCAGTCGCGGACCGGTGGGTGCAGCACGCGCGCGTAGCACGCGGAAACGTTGCGCGAGGTCAAGGCTCCTCCTGGCCAGGAGGACGGGCCTCGCCTTTCGTGGAAAACAGCCTCGCCGCGGCCGGTTCGGAAGATAACGCGTCAACTCGCACACGGATTTACGCGCTCCGACTCGCTTAATTTGACGCTTCGCTAAATTCCCTCGCCGGTTTTCGCACGACACGCGAGGCTTTCGTTATTCGCAATTTACGCGGGCAGGGCTCTGACGGGCGAGGGTATCGGCTCCGGCGTTCACCTGCTCCAAGGCGGAACTAATTTCTGGCAAAACGGTAGCGAGCGATCGTTAAAGGAAATTAATTAACAGTTGCTCGCCTATTAATCGATTTTTACCGCTGGACCAGTCAGCAACAGCTGTCGAATCGTACGGTCCGTGGGATTATCGCGGTAATTCGTTCGCTCTATGAAGAACCGAGGAAGTTGCGAATGCAATCGTGGCGTGTCGGGCCGCGCAATTTTCTGTGAGATTCTTTGTGCATTCCCTGGCACACGAGAGAGGTTCGATCGCGAACCAGAGGCAATCGCGCCTCGTTCCGCGAATTGGAAGATTAAGCCTCACCGAAGCCGGCGAATTCCACGCCCATTGTCGAGCCATTTATTAATACCTCTCCATCATTGACCTCTCCATTAACCCGTTTACGCAAGCCTGCCCGCGCACGATGGCCACGTAGCGTAGATCGCGAGTTATTAGACCGCTCGAGCGGATCGTTATCGTTGCCCGATCGATGGAATGGTGTATTTCCTGGCCGGGACTCCGCCGTGCATTCGCGACTTTCACGAAGAAACGATCTCGTTCGCAGCCTTAACTCTCGATCACATACCTTGTTAAACGGGACGGACTTGAAACCGAGCGCCGCGCCGCGGCACACGCGCTCACGGTGAAACGCCGTAAATCACCATTCTGTCTGCCCGGCTATTTCGAATATGTATCCACGGGTTCTTGTGTCCGCGATTTTTCCGCGACCCCTGCCAATGCTTCCTATCCCACACGAGCTTCTAACCGTTCTATTCTCCGTTCAGGATCTCCTTCCCGTCCCTTGTTCGCCTCCATTTTCGCCGAGTTCTCTGCTTCAGCCTCGAGCAGTTCCGCTCCCATTTTAGCTAGCCCCCCATTTTAGGTCGACCTCGATGTTTCCGCGGTTGGATCCTTCGGATCGACATCCTTCGTCGTTATCGGTGGCTCGACAGCGATAACGGCGGAGCGGAGGCGTGCGCTTCAATGTCAGGGGAAATCGCGGCTGGGCCCACTTCCTGCCAGCCGCGCTCGCTTCCGTCTTGCTCGGGCTCTCGCAGGGCTGCGCGATTATCTCCGAAGACAGGTCGTAGTGAAACAGCGGCGGGGCCCGTAGTCGTTAATTTCTTGCCGGAGTGAAACCGGCACGGAGAGCGCAGCCCCGCGAGATCAAAGGATAATATTTCTCACACTGGCCGACAGTATAATCGGCACGCAATGTTTCCCTCCTCGCCTTCCTGGCCGGAGCCTCCGTAGCTACGAGCGGATTTTACGTCGATGCACGTGCGCTCGCGGAAGAAAATCGGCCCACTTCGGCGGGCCCCAAGATACTTTCCCGTGGCGGACCGCCTTGGATCGGCCTCGGCTAGTGATCCAGGGTGTATCGATCGATGTATCGCTTCCGAGGCCCGCCTCGTAATCGCGGAGGATAGATTTCACGCAGACTTTTGCTTCTGCAACTGCGAGTGGTCGCCTGGGCTAACGTGGAAGGCTCTGTTCAAAACTGAAATGATTGTTTCTCTTGGGAGAGGGACTTGGAGGAACTCTGGACGGAGGTGGTCAAAAGGGCCGAAATACGGTCCGGACAAGGGCCGCGGTGATTCTTGTGATAAGCCAAATTTATTGCCAACAGGGTACTTGTATTTTTGTCGCGCTTTCGAGATTCTTGAGTGACTTCGAACACGCGCGAGGGATTCTCTTTTCGAACCCGCAAGATCATCCTTCTTGGGGAGTTGTAGTCAAACTTGTAGATATAGTTCCACTAACGCTCTGTGTAAGCATAAAGACTTCACCCACTGAGTCATGACGAATCGAAGTATGCGTTCGCCGCGCCGTGCCACAGTCTGACCTATTCCACTTATGGCGCGTCGATGTGATCTTTAATTCATGGCGTCCCGGAGAATAAAGCCTAGACAGCGCATGTTTGTATAGCGGATTTTTCTCGCTTCGGGCTCCTGATTTATCCCCCGAAGTGTCGACCCGGTGCAGGCCGCGTGAAAGTGTTAAAAGTAGGCGGAAATTGCAGTCGCGGGCGAGTTAGTGGTAGTCGGCGGTTCGCGCTGCTGTTCCGCAATCGCGGCTGTAAATCGGGGATGCTGCGAGAGCGGGGAAAAGAAGGCGCGAAAAATACAGCCGCGACCGCGAACGGACAGCGATCTCGCGATAGCTGGGATTTATTTAGCCTTTGCACCTGTCGCGCTCTTGAAATTTAAGCCTGCCGAGACGGCGATCTTAACAGAAAACGCCACTCGTCAAGATATCTACTCGAAGCTTTCGCTTTCTGGTATTCTTCGTCGTCACTTTCTTCTCCTTACCCAGCTAATCTAAAAAATCATATTCGAGTGTTTTGTATCTGAACAAGCCAAGCATAAAGTACTGAGGACTTATAGTTCCGAATCTGATTCCCCGTATCGCGTATCTAAATGACGGTATAGCGCAACTTAGGCTCTTAAGGGACGAGACGATGAAGATGCAAAGATTCGCCGGAGGAAGTACCGAGGTGCTCCGGTCCTCGCGCGGTGGATTATGCGCTCGTTAAAAGAGTGAATCAGAATTAGGGCTGGGACTATTTGTCGAATTTTTCGGTATTCGAATATTCGAATACTTCAGTTACTCAATTATTTGGCGAATATAATTCGAATATAATTCGAATATTCAAGTATTCGAATACTATTCGAATATTTAAGTATTCGAATACTATTCGAATATTTAAGTATTAGAATACTATTTGAATATTTAAGTATTTAAATACTGATGTATTCGAACAGTACGATGTGAATTATAAATCAAGTTCTTTAGATTCAGCTGTCAGAGTGAAATCTTGTAAGCTAATTTTGACCCACTTCACACCATACTATTTGAATAGTATTCGAATAATAACATTCGAATACTCAAATATTCGAAGTTTATTCGTAGCATTCGAACACTTGTAAAATATTCGAATAGTCCCAGCTCTAATCAGAGTCGCACTCTGCTGCGCGTAATTCAGATTCTCAGAGGCGATCTTTTGGGAGGAAATAAGAGGGACATGGAGGAAGAATGGCCCGGGTATCGGGCGACTCCCGCTGATTACGTGTCCACGTAATAATTACCGAGTGTGCTCCCGGCACGATTAATCAAGCCGCCTCGAGTGGCCGTATATAGGCAGGGGAATAATTGAAGTTTTGACGAGTTCCCGGTCTAATGATGTCGTTCGAGCAACAAGGAAAGCCGTTGCGTCGGCTCTTAGCCTGTTGAAAACGATGAGGAACGTAAATCGGCGCTCCTCGGGTCGTTAATTGCTTGGAAAAGCCCGTGCACTACGGCGCTCGACGAAAATCGTTTCGAATCAGCCGAGCAATTATCCCCCATCCGCCAGCTGAAGTTCGTTGAATCGGTGTCCTCCCGTGGAAATCTCATTTTCGCCCCTCGCCCCTTCGTACTTCACGTAACGTGCAGCTCCACGACACCCAGCCACCTTCTCTCGGTGTTCCGCACGACTACTCCCCATTTATCGTGTCCGACATGCGAGAATATCACCGCGAAGCAACCGAGAACCAGTCATCGTGCCATTAATTAGCCGGTTGACGCCTAGAAACAGGAATTCATTCCGGGGTCAGGCATTATCAATTGCTTTTATCGTGGCCGAGACCGTTACAGCGCGGGACACGTTCCGCCGCCTGCAAATAGAGTACGATGCACCCTGCGGTGCATCCAGCGCGCTCCATACGATACCCAATCTTTGAGAAATCACGGAAAAACGTTTATCAGCTGCACGCTGGCGATTTTCCTTCGCGCGGTCCAACGGTTCTTTCGTGGACAAACGAAGCGAGGGAGATAAAGCGTTGAAAAGTAGCGGGACTACTTATATGTAGCGATCCAATAGGGTCAATCCTCTCATTGTTTAAAAAGCAACGAACCACGGCGAGAAAAAATCTATTTCGTATTTATTACAATCAAAGAAATATTTCATATTCATTTCTGCATATCTACCTGAATTCTTATATTATATAAGCTTGTCCATTAGGGTGGCTCTTATTTACTCTTGGTAAAAATTTTTTTCAAGATTTTTTTCGGAGCACCCTCCAGAATAGTTCCAACTAATTAAAAAAAAATCCGTGTAAAGTTTGAGCTCGATCGGATAACGGGAAAAGGTGCCCCTTTTTTTCAAAAGGGGGCCCCCGGTTTTTTTCGAAAACCGTTTGTCGCACGAAAAAATGGAATAGAACATAAAAGATGCTCCTTGTCCGGATCTACAACTTTTGTTTGACATATTTTTTTATTTAATCGATCACTTGGAGAATATTATATAAAATCGACTTCGCGAGCTGTTAAATGATGATTTAAACGTTTAAGGGCCCAGGGGCACCCTTTCCCGTTATCCGATCGAGCTCAAACTTTACACAGATTTTTTTTAATTATTTGGAACTAAGAAAATAAGAGCCATCCTATTTTCCACATATTGTACAAATGAAGCATCAAAAAGTTTGTCGAGTTTTTTTTTGGTTTAAAATAATTATAAACATAAAAAGTGTATCAATGAACCCTCCACCCTCAGCTTGGTTCCCCCAGAGAGGAACGAAAGAACGCGCAAGGCCCATAGGGGATAAGTCCCGATCGCCATGGTAACCGGCGACTCGGTCTCGCGTCTGGCCGTCGTAGATCGTCAAACTCCGATCCGGTTCGTGCGGGCTCGTCCGTACTCGGGCATTCCCGTGACGGCGAGGCCAACCGGTCGGCGTACGCAGTCTCCGCGCGACCAGTTCGATTCCGCACGTAGCCAGCGATCGGTGCTCGGTCCGTGTGCATCGCGTCGTGAATTCCATCCACCGTCGAGACGTTTCTCTCCAGTTTGTGTTCTCGCGTCACGGGTCGCGTCGCCAGTGCGTTCTATCTCGCCGTGGTTCGCGAGCATTTAGAAACAAATCGCGTCTGTGCCCAACTACGGAAGACCAACGAAAACGAGGGGCACATAGTCCACCACACGATTAAGCGGCGGATCGTGTTTGCGAGAGAGCGCTGCACGCCTCGAGGCAAATACCTGTGCCTGCTTTCGAGTCGATTCCGGCTCTCTGACACGTCGCTTCCCGCAGAACGCTGCTTTCCTCCATTCGATCCGTGAAACGTGCCCGCTAGAGAAGCTACCTGAAACGGTATCCGCTCGCGTCCGCCCCGTGGCACGCAACACAGAGCCGCAGCCTTGGCTACGTCGCTTACCTAGCGCCTTCAATTCGATGCGGCCTGGGATCCCTCGGACTCTGTCACCCTGCACAGTGATTCAGTGAAAGAATTCTAACGCGTGGTACGCGGGGCGCAGTATCGCCGCGTCTGATTCTCAAGTGAAGGCCGGTTGTGCGACCGTAGCGCGGGTGCTGCCACCCCTTGACGGCGAACGGTGTGCGTTTGCACGCGAGCCGAGTGCGTACACGGCGTGTATCGCGAACCACCTGTGGATCTCTCGCGAAGCCTGGCCGTCGCGCGACATGAGAGGAGCGTGTGCTGCAGCGTCCGAGGCGAAGCACGGGATGACGTCCGGCAAGTGAGGGATACACGAGCGAGGGAGTTGGATCGGATCGAGGTGGTAAAGCAGGTCGAATGATGACCATGTTCGGGACTCTCGTCCAGAGGCTGACCTCGCCGGTCACCTCGCCGACGAGTCCGCGTCGGCGATTCAAGTCGCCGTCGCGCTGGGAGGTGCAGAGCGACCCGGAGGACGACCCGGCCGCACCGGTCCGGAAGTCGAGGGCCAAGCATCTTCTGGACAAGCGCAAGAGCAAGAGCAGGGCGCGAGCACTGAACGTGCAGTCGGAGCAGATGCAGATGTGCAACGGGGGATGGCACGACGCCGCGTTCCCACCCCTTCGAGGCACCAAGAGTCTGGGCAGGCTCGACGGCATGAAGGAGGTGAGTCGGTCTCACGATTTTATCTCTCGAGGACTTCGCTCCTCTTGTATTCTTTGTTGGTAATTACCGCAGTTTGCAAGGAAGGATATTCGGGCTTGTCTTGAATATATCAGAGGCTTATCCTCTCTCTCTAATTGTTATGCGCGTGTCCGCGGGAGGGACACTTGTTGTGTGACACAGTTCACCGAGACAGCGTTAATGTCGAAATCGTACATACAACGTTGACTCGTCGAAGGCAGTGGTTATTTCGTAAGGAAGCAGAAGAAATTCACGCTCTAGACTTTAGACTAGCGATGTCACACTCGTTTAACATTAACGCGGCTGGTACGCGTTCGCCAATTAACGATCGCGAGGTGTCTCTTACGCCAATTACGGTACGATCGAGGGTTCTAGTAGAGTAACCGTCAGGAATTTGAGGCTAGAGCCACTCTGCGGTTTCGAGAATGGTAGTAAACACGCGACAGGCGAGCCCACGGTGGGCGTGTGCTTTCTAATTGCAAGCGACTTTATCACACGACGGCGGCAGGTTTCTCCGCTTTTTCCCCGCGCCGAAATCGCCGCGGTCTAGGCCGGGATAACGGAAAATCCGGGATATTAGGATAGGGATTAATTAGTCGGAGTCACGGCTCCGATGCGGCCAGCAGTCTGTTCTCTCGATAGATTTTAATTAAACGCGATTAAACGTCACGCTGCACGTGCCGCAACCTGCTTACATAATTGCATTCAGCAACGTAATACCAGTTTTTTTTGCACCGCTTCATGGTGCTTCGCCGTCTTTTTACTACACTCGCGAGTTACGCGTAATCCACACAAGTGGCTATGTGGCACGCGTGCGGATTAATGGGCTTTTATTTTCTGCCGTTCGAAATGTCGAACCGTCTCCATCGTATACCCCGGATAGTAACGATGAAATCCTCTCGCCCGACTCACCTCTACCGTGTTTACAAATCCTCGGTAGCAAGACTAGCTTCGACCCTGTAGCGTTCCATCGAGTCCTCACACCATCATACATACTCGTGCTCGCGCGAAACCTCTGTTTTGCTTTCGTTCCTGTGCGCGAGCTGTTGCCTCTGCGTGCCAGCAACGCTATTTACGAACGGACGCGCCCAGTTGGTTTTTTGTTTACCGTAGCCGTGTATACATATTGTTTGGAGGTGGCGATCGCGGAACTGTTCGGGGTAAATGACCTGTGGTGTCTTTTTCTGTTCTCTGAATTTGTCTCGTGCCGGTCATGATCAATTTCTAACGGTCTGGGACAATCGTTCCCGCAGAGTCGAACGCTGTAAGTACTTGGCCGCCGCGTATACGCAACCCGTGGCGGGCGTTTCTGGCTTGCTTGCTTGCTCTGGAGAATTACCTATGGCTCGCCCCCTTTCCGCGGCTCTTTTTCGTAATGAAAAAGCGCGCGTCGAGCGGCAGGGCCAGGTCGGTCGTAAAATCAGCTTTCACCGTGGCTGATACGACATACCGAGGAGCAGCGTGTTCGTAATTCGAGCAAATTGTACTCTCTCCGAGCGGGTCGAGCGCTGGGACGCGAAATCGCGGGTAAAGGACGGACGGAGCGAAGGGCGAAGGGCGAGTCGCGCGGGGCCATTAAGTGTCGTCGCCGGTGGAGCGGTACGATTCGACGTAATTCGACGAAATTGCACGGCTTTAACGACGACTCATCGAGAGAAGCTTTTGCACGTCTCTCGGAGCGGTAACTGCACGTACAGGCGCGCGGCACGCACACGCGAAGGGGGGCATTAAAGTGGCCAATAACGGTGGACGTTGCCAAATGTTCGCAATTCGAGCGACTCTTAACTCTTAACGACGACAGGCTTCTCGCGATCGTGTGGCTAATCTTCACTGCCATACTTACTTCGTTTATTTCTTGGCGAGGGTACGCGTGGCGCCATTAGCCCACTTAGAGGATAAGTCTCATCATCCCTTAACGATCCCCTTTCTCCCCCTTCGAGGCAGTGGAAAGAGAGAGGTTCCAGCGCGTTGTCGAGCATCGGCTCTTGCAACTGCAGCCGAGATAAGGATCTACCTTCGCGCATCTAGTTAAATCGCGGTGCACACAGACCGGATCCTACCTCCGCCTCCTCCCTTTCCCTCCCTTGGTGAGACACGAGGAAGTCCTGTCGCCGCCCCTCCGTCGCCCTTTCGATCAGATAGCATCGTCGATCGGAGGTGATGGAGCACGGTAGCCGAATATCCCGAACGTCGGCCCCTACGAGCGGATCGATACTTTTTTCTCGCCGCTGCGGTGCTCCGTCCTCGCGGGGTCCTTGAACGCGGCGAGTCCTTGGGCCACCATTCGTAGTTCGCCCGATATACACGCTATCAGATAAACATTCATCTACATCTCTCTGGCCACAATACATTTGGCTCGTTCGAAAGAAGGACCTCGTTAAACCGTGGAAGTATATAGTTTAGAGGCATAGATAGAGGCGCCAGACATTATAGCTCGTTAGAGCGACTAAAATTCCACCGTTGTGTTGGAAAGCTGGCCCACGAGGAAGCCCATTGGGCCCGAGGCTGTCCGCGCGCATTCCGAATCTCTGAATCAAGCCTCGTTTTCGTTCCCCCATGAACGCGAACAATATAGAGGCTTTATTTTACAAGACTTCCAAGCGTCGAGCACTCGTCAATATTTACTTGAAATTCGTCGAGACGTCTCTTCGCACGCTCGTCTGTTTACAACGAAATTATCATTATCACTGATCAAACCGATGGGATTTCCGAATGCCTTTTAGAATCGTCGGTTGCGAATATTTATATCGCAAATCAAGAATAATTCCCGGCGCATCAGCGCGGTTGTTGCCGGCTCGCGCTTTCGCCGAAAATCCGAGTCGCTTTTTGTCGCTGAAATGAGCCGCAGCGCAGCGGGGGTTCGCCATTGTCCCGACGGCCACGAAAAGACGAGCCAGAAAAACAGATGCTAATTGTGTGTATGAAAATCGCGACGGGGGTGTTCGCCCATCGGTTTCGTTCTTTACGAGAGAGTCCTCCTTGTTCTCTCTCGGTTCTCCGATCTCGATCTGCTCCTTTTTCCATCCCCCGGCGTTCCCCGGGGCCAAGGAGTTACGATACATCCTCCGGGGCGCAGGATTTCGTGGAAAAAACGAGTCTTGTTGACGGCGAAAAAAGGCGAGAGGTTTGAAAACGTTTTGACCGTGACATTCTTCTGATCGGCTGGCCGTTACCAGCCGTCCTTGATCCTTCCTAGAAGATGGCTAGATCCACCGCTGGGAGCATCTCGCCCAGATGTAAATTGAATTGGTCGAGAGGATGGGGAGGAGAAAAAGGAAGTAATCGCCAACGGGGACCGAGTGGTATTATGCCCGTTGCGTAGGCAGGAAGTTTTGACGCGTTTCGATTGTTATCCTAATTACCTCGCGATTTTTCCGCTGTAATTAACCGGTCTCAGGTGGCTTTTGCCAGCACCCACAGAGATCCTTGGCGCTGGCCGGCGAGATAATTCGAACAGATTGCGGAGCAGACGATCCATCCGATGCCCCTTGACGCCTCGCTCCGTTCAGATCTCTGTACACGCGTCGCGAGTGCTATTTGCAACCTCGTCCCTCCTTCCACCGGCTTCTCTCGCATCTCAAATGGCGTTCGAATCGGTCGGTGGCAAGTTGCGGGGCCTGTTCGCCGGTTTTCTCGCGGCAATGTGACGCGTATGAATAATTAAACCACCCGTGACATTAGCCGCGTTATCGGGAATGTATCACGCGCCGCGGGGAGCACGGGCCCATTTACCAACACGACGCGTTAAATGCTGTTTGCGTTGTTTCGACAGATTTTATGTAATAATAGAAAACGACGACGAGCGAAAATGCGGCTCGAAGGTGTTAATTGCCTTGATAATTAATTGGAAGTGCAGGGGATGCAATCTCGAGGCGCGTTTTGCTACGCCACAAGGTGTGCCTTTCCTTCTTCCCGTTTTAGTTGCTCTCAGTTTTTCTGAGCTCGCACTCTCCTCGGCAGTAGCGCACTTAGGATTTAATTTTAAGTGGAACCGAGTGGACCGGATAGAAATCTTTTTAATGCAAATTCAATCAAATTCATGAGGTGATTACAAAAATTTACTTAAAGAATAAAATCCAGTTTTCTTGTCTTTTTACAAAGTTCCTTCTTTGGGGGGTGCCAGGGCCCCTTGACCCTCCCTCTGTGTGCGTCACTGTTCCTCGGAGTTCATCCATTAACTTTCGGCGCGATGAATCATCTCGTTGCGCTTGGAATATTAATCCCTGCTTGGATCCACCGAGTCGTTTCCTTAACGAAGGCAGTCCCGTCGTTTCGGCGACTCTCAGGGGAGGAAGAAAGCGTTGGCGGTGGCCATCTTCTCTGTTACGAACCGGGATCTTTAACTGTCAGGGAAGCGGGTGACCATGGTAATGATCGCAATTAAATTCGTGGCAATTTTCTCTCGTGGACGCTGATTCCTCTGTCGCCTACTCGTTAAGGACCACCGTGGTCATGGAAGCGTGGCGTGTCCGTTCCTTCTGCTCCCGATACGATCCAATTATTCGAATTAATTAATAGCCAGCCGGTGACTGCTTCGTTAACTCTGTTTGTCTTCTGAATTAACTGTAGCCGCGCGCGACAGTCCGAGCTTCCCTGATCGGGTGGAAGCGAGTTGTAGAAACGGCGACCTAACCCAGGCCCAGGCTCGCAGAAGCTAGAAAACGAAATTGCTTCCGGTGGCGCGCTCGGCAGCCCGAAGGAACACCGTGGTCCCAATTATAGCCAGATTTAGTACGTTCGATAAGCGGCCGCTGTTTTCTCTTTTTCCCTGTTCGACTGGGAATCCACGGACAGTCGGTCAGTCGGCCTCACGTTCGACCATTACACGACACTCGGGGGGCCCTTTGACTCGACTTTCATTTAGAACGTACTTTCATTCGCTGCCTAGCTTTCCTTCTGGCCGTTCCATTCTCTCTAAAATACAAGATCCTCGCGATCTGCGTCGTTACTCGGTATTACGTCAACATCTCGCATAATATTGATCTAGCGCCGAGGTGTAAATTGCCCGCGTATCGCTCAGATTACGCGAAGACAAAGTGGAGAAGTCTGACGAGCGTAATATACAGTCGGGATTAATGGAAAGTACGAGTATTTAATAAATCCCCATAAACCCGGTACTTTAGAGTGCCAAAGTCCACTAAACCTTGCTGCAAGTACGCCAGGCGAGGGTGTCGGGGTTTAATCCCTTCTTTAAGGCTGCGTTGGGCCGCCTACAGTCGAATAATCCTTCGAGGATCATAATTCGTGGCGCGACGCGAAGCGCGCGAGCCATCCGTGGCAAAAGGACAAGGGATGAAGCATTCCGAAAACGACGAATAATCCCCGGACCCTTGAATCGCGCGGCGAGCTCGCTCCCCTCGAGCACGGCAATCGGACACTATTTTCACCGGCGATGATTTAATCGCGCCCGGCTGCACGCCGCAGATAATGCACGTACAAATGTCCGCGCCGTATGAAGCACGCACGGGACGTGTTCGCGGGCAGATCGAAATCTGAACAGCCGCTCCGTTCGCTTTTGTGTTTCCTAGTAACGACACAATGGTCTCGCGATCATGGAGAAGGAATAAACCGTAGCTATGAGGGGTCTGAGAAACGTCATCTTGCCGAGGATTATCGCGCACCGCGGTACCCAAAGCGAAAATATATATTTCTCTGCCGCGACGTCGATTAATCGCGCGCAAATCAGCCGACCGATTAAACGACCACGGGGAAACGTTAATTAAGATACACACGCGGAATCGCGAGGGTAAATTCTCGGTCGAAGTTCTCCAGGAGCCTTTAACAGGCCGCAGAAAAATGTTTTATTGGGGCTGATTAAGTGGCGGGGAGCGGTGGGGAGAGAAAAAGCGCGCGGCATTGATTCCTCGCGATCGCGTTCCCCCTTAATTGAGACCGCGTTTTACGAGACTTAACCGTCCTTATGGCCAGCCGAACGGTCCCTGCGTAGAATCGTCAATTATCAGGACGATCCTCGAACGCGGACCGACGATTTCCCATTGACACCGTCGACACGCGAGCCCTCTATTAGACCACGTTTTTGCTCGTCCGGTTCCGTTGCCGCGTCCGAGCCAGCGTCTGCCTCGAAACGCGGGATAAAATCGTCCGCGAGCAGGACGATGTTCGCGGGAGAGTTTAAAAGCGAAGGGGGCAAAAACGATGGAAATGATTGGATCGCGAGAGGGACGGGGGGTACGAGGTTAACGGAAGACGCGATAACTGGGCGCGAGCTCGATTTCTCTAGCTGTCTCGCTTTCAGTCGCTCCTCTTCGCGGCTCGACGTTAATTCTCCATTTAAGCCGAACCCGTGCTCCGCGGGTCGGGGACCTTCGACACCGCCGACAATCATGCTAGAAGATGGGTACACGGGGGAGACGGGGACACGACTTAATGTCGAGGTCGTTAAGACCTCGTTTTCACTGCATTAACGAGTAGAACGGTGACTCGCGATCCTTTTTCCACCATTCGGTGCCACTGTTACTGACCCTTCCACAGCCATTGTTCTCTCCGTTTGGGAGAAACCACCTGGCGCTGCAACGATCCTCTGTTTCGTTTGCGGGAGCCCCTTTCGCGGAAAAGTGGCACACGTGGTGCTTTTACTCTTCGATGCTCGGGTGTCTCTTTGAGTTTTCGATTACAGGTGTGTTTTGTATTGTGTTAGTATCTACGATTAGCATCTGCTAATATGCGAGGCGACTCGACGGTCTTCGAGGTGTATCGGGAATGAGTATAGCTGCTAAAGTCTATTGAGCGCATCCTCGCGTCGCATACTCGAGCTTGAACCGTAGCAATAAACATCGAAGGCTACCGATACACGCTCGGTCAATTCCACACGATTGGTCGGAGCGTATTGGCGCGCGTGTAATCGATACTCGGTGCGATCGATCCGCTCGGCGTTCCACGGGATGACTCCAGCATTATGCACCGCGCGAGGGATATTGAGGAAAATGCGGCGCGGTTACGGGCAGCGAGGAGTTTCGCACGAAACCTGTGGGAGACCGGGGAATTGAATTATGGGAGCACACCTGCAGGAGATGGTATCTCTTCTGCAACGAAAGAATGGTCTGTGATGGCGCGTTTTTCTAACGGGCACGCACCCACGTCGGGGCAATAATTATCTTTGGGACGCACTCCGGCGTCTATCGATGACCTCTTGCACGCGTTGCTCACAGCTTTGCAAACCAGTGGCGGATTTAAGGGGACTAGGCAGTCGAAAAATCGATTTTTTATTGTATTTTCCGAAAGTGCTATCTTTTCTGAATAAAATACCGCTTGGTTTATAGTAAAATTCGCAAAATTGTAGATTTGTCAGCTAAAAATGTCAAGCGGCAGCTTATAGCATCGCCTTTGCCCAGAAACTTTAAACGCGTTTTTCTCGAATATTCTTTTCTCTTCATTTTTTCCTGATTGCGAACGAATGGAGGTTCAGATCAACTTGGAAAAAATTACAGGATGTGTACAACATGTACCATTTCCGGGCGAACCTCTGATATGGTCCGTAAAAATTCGAGATTTTCATAAAAAAATTAAAAAGTCACCGGATGTTAGTAGCGGACCATCATTGTTTGTGCGCTACTAAAATCCGGTGACTTTTTAATTTTTTTATGAAAATCTCGAATTTTTACGGACCATATCAGAGGTTCGCCCGGAAATGGTACATGTTGTACACATCCTGTAATTTTTTCCAAGTTGATCTGAACCTCCATTCGTTCGCAATCAGGAAAAAATGCAGAGAAAAAAATATTCGAGAAAAACGCGTTTAAAGTTTTTGGGCAAAGGCGATGCTATAGGCTGGCGCTTTACGTTTTTAGCTGCCAAACCCACAATTTTGCGAATTTTACTATAAACCAAGCGGCATTTTATTCAGAAAAGATAGTACTTTTGGAAAATAGAATAAAAAATCGATTTTTTTACTAATCCCCTTAAAGAAAAAGGCACTGGTGGCAAAGGTTCTGAGGGGCCCATTGTTTCAGGAAAATGAAGAGGTAGTTTACGAAAAACAGGCTAAGTATACAAGTACAGAAAGAAAATATAGTGTTTGGATAAAATCAAAATTTTATTTTGAAGATAGAGCCCTGGTAGACCCTTCAAGTTGCAAACTAAACAGTTCAGCAATTCGGCGATTGAACGAGTTGACAATCGGAAGCTCGAGGAACATTTATCGCGAGAATAGAAGAGAGGCAGCAATTAAGTAGAATTTTGAGAGATACGATCCGAAATCGGTCGAATGTAAATGTGGCGATGTTTGCGCGTTGAATCCATCGCGCCATTAGGAAGGCCGCGATCGAGGGAGCCGATTAAATTGTCCGGGTGGTTCCAGGTGCGGTTCGAGACGATTTTAGACGGTCTACTTTATTGGCTATTAGTTTGATTTGCGGTAAGTGGCTCGTTACGCAATGAATGCCATCGTTTTCTGCCGCGGGTGCAGGCTCGGCCGGGAAGCCTGCCTCGGACTCGATAAAATCGATCGATATCTGGATCGTGTACGGTTGCCCAAGAGCGTACTAGCGCCGATCTAGTCTTGCAAGCTCCTCTGCCCTCTCCCCCGTCTCGGTACAAACGATCGCGATCCTCGATCGCACCGCGGGACATGGTTAATTCGAATTACGCTAATTGACGAGATAGGAGCGTCGCAGCTTGCTCTCGTCGCGTCCACACCGGAAACGGAGAATGAAGTCTTCGTTGGCTTTAATTCTATCGGGTGGATTAGATCGGGGCTACCTAGGAGCTGCACTGTTGCCTTTATATTATATCCCCTGTCTCCGTTGCACGCGCGTTGATAGCCATGCACCAAGAGGGGGGCAATGATTCGTAAACGATTCGAGCTTCTCCAGAGGACCGAGAAACGAGCAACTGCGAACCGATACCAGATACAGATAATCGGTAATTAAAACAGGGCGCGGCTGCGCAGAGGGTGATCTAAGCACGGTGCACTTGAGAACCAGCCATACTCGATTTTTTTTTTAGTGGAACAGTACTTGGTACATGGGAAAAGGAAGAGAGAGTACAGGACGGAGCCTAGATCTAGTTAGGTTGTAGATCAGGGAGGCTTGTTGAATATTTTACAAAAGTCATTAGCGCTGAGTGACAGACTGGGTTGATTAGTATCATTGTTAAGTTCTAGAAGCATGGCGGTCGGGTTAATTGAACTGGAGTGAATCTGACGCGGTGGTAAACGCGTTAATGGGGCTAATGGTTAACGATTAATGGGTCGAGTGACGCGATGGCGCGTTGGCGCGTTAGACGGTGCTCACCGGTGCAGACAGGACCTTGTTCCACGGAGAATACGGCCCTCGGGAATGCCGAAGGTTCCGGTTCTGATTCATTGTCGCGTCGTATATCTAGACGCCGGTGGCTGCGTCTGTTTCGCGTGGGCCGGCACGCACGCAGACGATACATATTCGCGGGCGTTCGCCGGTCGAACGGACCTGGGGGACGAGATGCCAAGGGGACGGCGAAGGGAAGTAACGAGCATGCCTATCCGCGCCATTCATATTTCCTGGAACACAAGCCTCCTGTTCATGCAGCGACTGGGCCATTTCATTTAACGCGTTACAACCGATACGTTATCGTCCCTACTCCACGTGCTCCTCTTCTCTCTTCGCCCTTTTCCTCGCTCCCCCAACCAGCGATTCGCCGGAACGCAGGCTCTCTCTTCCTCGACGAGCAGCTTTCTCTTCCTCCTCGCAATTTCGACGCTTCCTCTCCCGTTTCGCTGCCGCTCGTTCCATATTAGTCACTTTCGTTCCTTCCTCCTCTTGGTTTCGATCTCGATAAATTTCGAATTACACGCGATTTTTTAAGTATGCTCGAGGGGATTCTTGCTGAGTGCAGAGGAGCTCGACTCTTCTCTTGGGTTTCTTTTTCATTCTGCTCCAGCCGTATGCTCATTTGCGACACACCCTGCTCGCGTCGTATTACAAGCGTCGTTCCATCCACATGTCGAAATCGCTCGTAGATGATTCCCTGCCCATTGTTTGCAAACACCTACGAGGAACGTGGTATTCTCCTTTCGCGCCCAACCGCGACGCGCACATGCGTCTCTCTACCCTCGCGTGCTCTTCGTCCGGCGAGCCAGATGATCCGATCATTAGGGAGCCCAGGAATCTCAATGAACTTGCCTATAATCTATCTACTCTCATCTTGCAGTTCATCACCGTAGACAAATCCAAGTCTATTCTTCCACACAACCGCAAATAGGGCAAATCTGGGAGACGCGGTCGACCTAATATAAAATGTATATTAAAACTAATATAGGCATTACTTATTTTATCAGAACAAACCTATTGTTCAGAATTTTATGCTGATTCAGAAAAACTGGTCGATATTTGCGTTAAGACAATATTTACTGTAAATCGGGTTGAAAACTGAAGTCATGACATCTGACCACCTCTCCCGAGGTGCCGGGAGAAATGGTTTTCGTCGTTGGCAGAGACCACTCACGTAATTATTAATGGAAAATTAACAAAGGATAAAGCAAAATTATTTATGAATGAATACAGCTACAGATTCATTGATATTTAATTTGTTTACGCTAAACAAGTAAAAAACACATGAGAGAAAAAGTGAATAAATAAACTAAATAAACAAAAATAATAATAAAATAATAATACGAAATAAAAAAATAAACAAATCATAACTCGACCATCTCACCTTTCTGCAGCAAGAGATGATCTTCTCGTTAGCTTTGAGAGAAACAGTTAATATGGCCAAATACTTCGGCTGCATTATCCCTCAATATCTCTATTATCTTATTATTCCAAACATTAAACAAAAATAAACTTAGAAGTATATTTTAAATACGATTCTGTACACCGCCGTTTGGCAAAAGAGGTTAAATGCAACCTCAATTTACCTTTTATAGCCTATAAATCCAGAAAAACACAGAAAGAAGCGAAATGACGCTATTCATTCAACTGTTTGGCTTCTAGAGAAGTAATTGGTTTGCACTTTAACGCATTTTTACGTATAAAGTCTGAAATATAGCGATTCGACCAACTCTCCAGCCCGACCGCGTCTCCAGGATTTACCCTATAGCACAAAACTTTCAAAGTAGGTACTTCGAAGTGCCTCAACAGTCCACCTTGTTTTCGAAAGACTTGTCGATTCGCGAGCGCGTGTCCAGCGAAATCGTAGCATGCCAAGCACCGCGATGCGATCAGAATTCACCAGCACCGGTCAGCCGTGATACTTTTACGCGAAAGCAGCAGTTTCGCCAGAAAGCCAACAGCCTCTCTTAACCTGGACGCCCCCCAGTGGTGGTCCAAGTCCCTCGGCTGGCCGACGATGATGCCCGTTATCGCCGTTATTACATCGGACACGTGCCGATCCGCGCAGTCCAATATAATCCCCGGGCAGACAGAGAGGAGCGTGTTCGCCGACGTAAGCGCGTGGCGCGGAGGTACAGCGCCGAGCGTTCCACGATCTCGCTGGTTGCTCGCGCGGGCTTCACCCACCCGCTGGCCCACAGAGTGTACCGATCGATGATCCATCGATCGTGCGAACGATCCACCGCGGGTAGTCGCCGTGCGCGCGCAATATCACCGTCGCCGAGATTTATCTCGGGACATGCTGCCTCGGTCAGCATCCGTGTACACGTACCGCGTTGTCGGCGCTTGTACGTACACGGCGCGGGGTGTGCGCACACCGATCGCCAGCGTACGTGAACATCGCGGCCCGGAGGTGTTCTCCCGTCCGTGCTTTTGCATACGCGCGCACAGGGGGATCGAAATTGTAACGCGGAGCGCCGCCGATGTTTGGCGAGAGTGGGACCTCGATATCGATCGATGCCCGTTCGCATCGGGCGAGTCTCGTTGTCGGGACGTTCCCTACGATTCTATTTACGATCGCGATCCAACGATTCACGAGTGCTCTCTCCCCGTGCCCCACTTCCTCTCCCCTCTAAATCCGTCCGCTCGTAAACTGATTTGTATGAAATACACGCTTTTGTGCGCCGATGTCTTCCTCGCGCGGGCGCGCTCACTTTGATGCGCGAGATAAACGCGCACGCACTCTCCACCGGCTCTCCGCTCGCCTAGAACATCAGAGGCATGATTCAAACGAACAGCCGCGCACCGTTATGCCCGTTATCGCGCTTCCACGCCAATCGTATCGCGCACGATCGTGAACCGTGTTTTCGAGTCCGGAGTTTCTCTTTTCTAAACGATACCTACCGTGATTCGGCGCGGACTCGTCGGACCTTGGGAACTCTCCATGGAATCCATGGTTCCCCTGGGTTTTTGCCCCAGGTTTCGCCGGAAGATTTAGCCGACAGGTGCGAGGATCGCGATGCCCCGGCCAATAAAGCGCGCTCTCGGCGTCGGGAGGATGAGTCGCCTCGTAACTCCATTACTTATGCATTCGTGGAGCTGGCGGACCGTGTCGCCGCGCGGAGCTCTCTCTACCCCATAATCTACGGCGCACAATGTCGCCTGATTATGGCTGGGCCGATACGCCGTTGATTCGGCCGGGTCAAACCTACGCGCTTTATTCAAATATTAAGCCAGGCTCTCGCGCACGCACGCTCCCCGCACGCCCAGATTCAAATGCGAGGATTTGCACCGAGGATCCACTGAACCCCGACGCTGGTCAATAACCCCATCCTTGGGGAAAGCTCTTCGTCATCTCCTCCGTTAAACCTCCCTCTGCGATTAATCCATAGCGGGGTGCACTTGATGCAATCATCGCTACCGATACTGCTATCTGTCTTCAAGGATCGGTTCTCTTTTTACGCCAACTCGGAGAACAACTTCGATTGTTCGCGGTGGTTTAATAATCGGGCGCACGATCGATCGATTAGACGTTCACGAGGACAATTCTGTTGTTAGTCCCGCGGTAATGAGGGAGGGCACTTGATAGTCGAAGAGGAATCCTCGCGTGTACGAATCCGCGGTGAAATTTGCATCACAATGCCAAATCAAGTCGAGCTGGTTCGAAGGGAGGACAGGGGGCAGGGAAACACGTGGTTGGGAGTTGGGACGTTCCGAGAAAGAGGCTTGGTCCCTGCGAGGATGCGGACATATTTAAGTACCCTCGGTGCACTGGTACACTTGAGTGAATGGCAACGGAGGGTTACTTTCCCCCAATGCTGATGCCCCTTTCACCCCGTGTTCGTGGTGAATCTTGCTGGGGCGACAAACGTTTCCACAGTCCTCAGCTTTGCATCATTCTTTTTTTCTCGCCAACTTCTTCGGTCTTGATTTATGCTCCCCTCGCGGAGATCCAGGGAGGACCTTCGACCCTGCCTCGACCTTCGAGCATTTAGAAGGAAAAAGGAGATAAAAGTCAGCGTAGAGGGTCCACACGAGTCTCAAGGTTTATATAACGATATTTCTTTGAATCTATTTATACACAGGATCATCCAAGGGGAGTTTAGGAATTTAGGGGTGCGCGGTAGTCGGAGAAGTGGACAGTGATGTCCAAGGGACACAGGTGCACGAGTCAACTCCATGACTATAAATTCCTTGACCCTCTGCCTTGGATCACCTTGTATCAGTGAATCTCTCGTGATACCAGATTTTTCCAGGTCAAGTGAATTTTCGTGTTCGTTTACACGATGGCGTTTAGATATCGAGCCACGCGACCTCGTTTCTTGCCCCGAGACCATGACGAGACAGTCGCAAGACGCGCTTCGACCCATTAAACTCGCTCGTGGCTCGATCGTGCACCGATTCCTCGCTCGGTACCGCCTTGTCCTTGGACGAGAATTTCACGGCACCGCCGGTTTGCGCAATTCCGCCGCGCCTTTTTCCTTTTTTCCCCACCTTTATCAGCCTCGTGCACCTGCGAGGCTGCTCGCGCGCTGCTCGCTCTCGCTTGTCTCTGAAAGGAATCGTGAGAAGCGATTCGCGAGCACGTGCACGCGCTCGTCTAATGCAGTCGTTGCAGCGAGGCGGTGCAATCTACGGGCAATCTCGGTGCTTCCGCCACGGCTGACGAAGAAATTGACTCTCGATACTGTTTAACGTCTAAGTTAGCCGCGCGGCTACACTTGGAGGTCGCTCTTTAGAAAATCGACTGCTGTTGCTTTTTAGAGGGTTCCTCTTTAACCCTTCGAGGTTTTAGAGTAAATTCAGAGATGATCTACGCTCCTCGTTTTATCCACGATGGCGTGTCGCGAACGACGGATCGCTCGGTTAGCCGATCGAAACGTAGCCGCGTGGAAATTTATTCGACGCGAGAGGTAGGTACCTACGCTAGCGGAGCGGAGAAATTGGATTTATAAAAGTGGCTCGGGGCGACGTATGCGAATCCACGGTCCCCCGTATTCCCATGCGAGACGAGGACGGAGGGCAGCCTCTCTCGAGACGCCCTTGTACGTTTTTATTTCATAAGACCCGCTCCTCGTACGTTTCCCGATTTCTATGGGAGAGAGAGAAGAGAGGAGGGCTGGAAAGCCCGCAGCAGCTGTCGCTCGCGTAGACACGTGACGAGACACGGACGTTAAAAAATGGGGGTTCATTGTGCCCTTACCTTCGGCCACGTGAATCCACTCTTGCATCGATTTCACGGGGGCCCTCTGTGCTCTCCTTTCTCTCCTCCCTCTCCTTCCTCTCCTCCCTTTCAGAGACAAAGAGGGACAAGCGCCACTGCCACGTCGGGGCCAGTCACTCATTTTTCCATTAAGACGTTACGCTCGTTACCAGCTGACTCACCTCGCATTCCTTGCTCCAATGGTCAAGTCACTTTCGGACCACCCCCATTACCGACTAACGCGAGCATATTACCGAGCAATTACCCCGAAGAGATTACGCAACCCGTTGATGCACCGTGGAAAGTGAACGGGCCACGATTTTGTACGCGCTTTGGCTTTCACTCCGGCAGAATGAAGCTATTCGTCGTGTCCACGATGGAAATCGGTTCGCGTCAGATCCTCGATCTTCTAATTGTCCAACGAAGAAAGGAAGGCATAATTGACGGTACAGAGGCGACGACTACTTTGCATTCCCTCGAGCGACGCCAGTTCGTCGAGGATTTCGCTGTCTCCTCGCGTGCCGGTGGCTAAAAAGAACCACGATGACGAAAACACGTCGAACAATGTCAGGCAGGCTTTTTGTCTAGACAACGGTAATTGCCGCTTTCTTCCTCTCGTTTTATCCTGCGCGCGTACCGTAAACTCCTCAAACCCCGCGTCGACGTTTGGACGTGCCTCGCGAAGTGGAGCGCGAGTTGCAGCCTCGTTCCGAAGAATATTCGACGGTGGTCGTTCTTCGATGGGACACTTTTGATACTTTCCCTTTCGTACCTGGCCAGCAACGAGCTCTCCTTGCCCGTGGACAAAGCGCGATGCCTCGAGATTTACGAACCAGAACGGGGGATAGACGCGCTCGTAGGAAACGCTGCAACAAAAGCAGAGCCCAAAGGAGATAGAGACAGAGAGGGAAAATGAAGCGAGAACGTACCGGAAGGTGGCATCCAACAGGATGTGCGAGCACGTCCTTTCGGCATTGTGTTTGCACCGGAACTGTGGGAAAACTTCCACACTGGGTATGCGCCCACGGCCGGCGTACGCTCGCGATTGTTGCGCTGGCAAGGCCCGTCGTTTTATAAATATTTATCACGCGAAAATTGCTATCCGCGACTCCGAGGGCTCGCGTTCCTCCTGCTAATTAATTAGTCCGCCCGCGGAGCAATCATTCTGCCACTGGGGAGCTCGTTTTCTCCACTTGCACGAAAATGGCCTTTAATCCGCGATAGAACGATATCGATGCCTTCTTCGAGCCTCTGGGAATGGGCCCTGTGTAAGAACGCGAGGCTCGGTCGATCGATGGCTAGCGAAATTCGATTCCATCGGCAGCCGCGTGGATTCCGGAGGGGAACTTTCGCTTGCAAAACGGTGTGACGTTGCGTCGACACGGTCGAGGAAGCACCTATTGCGTGTAAACGACAATGGCGTGCCCATTGGTGAGTTTCGCGCGAAACGCCTCTCTTTCTCTCCCTCCAGGATAGGAATTATTTACTTCGACTTCGATTGTTCTTCCTCCCGAGGCTGGGAGACGCAAGATTGCAGCTGGGAATCGGTAGAGCCGTGCAAGGAAATGGCAGAGACATGAAACTCGAAGTACCGATCACATCTGATCAGAGATGGGCAAAAAATTATTTCAAATAAAAAATTGATTTCGAATAAAAGGCAAAAATTTTATTCGAGACTCATCAAATAAAAATAATACAGAGTTATTTTTATTTGAAATAAAATTAACTCTGGGTTATTTTTATTTGATGACAAATAAAGATAAAGTCTCTTTTATTTGATACGTTATTTAAATAATTTTTTATTTAAATGATGCCCATCTCTGCAAATGACGTGGGTATCGCGTAATTGGATTTGAAAATCACTCCATCCGACGTCGATCTCGCCACTAAACACAGCTGCTTATTTCCCACAGCGAATCGGATGTATCAGGAACGAGTCTCGCCTCGCGGCTTAATTGGCTTAGGATGGAGGATCGCGGTAATCGTGGCGACAACCCGTCGTCCCTCGCAAAGTCGTCGTCACGCAGTCCGTTATGAGAAATCTCGACGTGCGTTGCGGCGAGGCAGAAGGGGAAGTTAAGGGGGAAAAAAAGGAGAAAAAGGGTGGCTGCGTTGGGAGCGAGCCGGTCGACTCTCTCGACGAGCCAGAGATCGAGTCGATTTCTTAACTCCAAAAGAGTCGAGCCGTCGATACTCCGGTTAGATACGTGACCGACGTACGCACGGTCGACATTTATCGATTTCCACGCGAGATCGCGAGAGGAAGGACGTTGATCGAAGCCTTTAGAAACTCCCTTGCCTTTGGAGCGCAGCAGCGGGGCCTTGCCTCTCTGTCTGTCGTGCAAGGCGTGCACGCGCACGCCGCGGAAAAAACGAAGGATTCTCCCGGATCTAACCAGTTCCGTCCAGGGGGAGAGACGGACGAATCGGTTTCGATACACGTTTCTTTTACAGTTCCCTCCTTGCCGCTCGAATATATACGCCGATATTCCACGAATTTCCCTTCCACGAACAGGTGAAACGAAACGGCGCGTCTCCGAAAAAGGAATAAATTTCCAGTCGCAGCGGAGAAATAGCCCCGCGGTTGTAGTCGCGTTTATTCGAAATGGAATGGAGGGATTCCTCGGGCACATACCGCTCGTGTTCCCTCCCCCCTTACGATCGTTACAGCCTCGCATTATCATTCGATAGCTCTCCTCGATCAGAATTCAGCCTCTTTCCTTTTCGATGCTCAGTAGTCCGAAACTGAACAGGTCTGGAGTTGGTGTTACTTGCTCGGCAATTCGCTCGTATCAGCATAAATATGCGCGTCGATCGCGAAATGGTTAAAGAGAGTATCAACGCGGAAAGCGGCGACCGTTGGCGAGAGACGAAGGAGGGAAGAGGCTCGCGTTACCGGTAACGCGCCGAAGAAGCGAGCGTTCGCTCGCCTTGCTTGCCTCGCAGCGAAGAAATATTTGGATGGTCGCGTCACGGAGTACCGTTACCGCGGGGTGGCCGATCGGCGATTTTTCGTGAATTTCGGTCCCCCGAGCGAGTCGCAAATCTCGCGCCCAGGTCACGACGTCGAGCAGGCATGCCCGTGTTCGCGTTCCACGGAGCCGAAAGAAACGGACGGGCACCGGCCACGTACCGCTTGCTCCCTCGTTAATTAGTCGTCGCTTGCCCTCTCGCGAACCCTATTACCAACGTGACCGGACGCTCAATTATTTCGTCATTGTCTTGATTGGCCGAACCAAGGCCCGCCGCACTTCGTCACCTCCTTCTGGACCGTACGGGCGCCCTAATTAATGGCGTGTTTCGCGTAAAACGAGGCGGCCCCGTAGGGACGTTCGTTTATCTTCGGTGGTATCTTCTGTCTTTCTATAACGTCACAGCGCGTTAACATGGCACACACCGTGTTCTGTGGAGTTCTGAATATTGGAAGATAGTCCGTCTTTTTGGCAGAAGTTTACCACGGTCCAGTGGATCCGCGACACGATGCTTGCGCGATTCCCAGCATGAGCACCATTTCGTTTTTCTTGTGTTTCCGCTCCAGATACAGGCAACCAGGCCGTATAACTCGCCCGCGCCGATTATGGCAGGACGGGCTTTTGCGCGTGGCTCGTTATGCGCGCCGCTGCGTTCTCCGCAGCGGCAGCTCGCCTTTATCGCGGCGTACGCACCGGCCGGCCAACGGTAGGCCTATTTCGAACTCCACTTCCGCACTAGAAAACGCATTCTGTCATTCAACCTGCCGACCGCGTCTGGTCATCTTCGTCGACTCAATGCACCCGCGCCGACAAGCTTCTCCCTCGGCCTAACGGGTCTCGCGTTTCATCCGTAACACCTGTCATCAATTTCTACGACGCGCACCTCGTCCAGCGGGGAGAACGAAAGCGAGAAGGAAATTTTATGGAGGAAACGACACGGAAGAGTGAGTCGCGGCCGGAGAAACGCTGAATCTTTTTTGCCGCGAGATTCCTCGATGTATACCGATCGTCGAGTCTGCGCGGTGGGGGTGGGAAATATTTGAAAAAGGGCCGACGTTAATTCCGAGAGGGACGAAGCTGAGGGGGGCATCGCGCGGCAAAGGGCTCGCATTACGGACGTAATAATGCGGGGAAAAACCTCGAATTACCGTCGTCGGTGTTGTGGCGCGGTAACACGAGATCCCCATGGAAATCTTGATACACCCACGTCCGTGTAAAACGTATTTCGCGGCGCGCTATTTACATAACGCAGTTACGTGCCGCAGATTCGTATTATACGTCGGGCCGGGGCGTGTATATTGCGTGTCATTTCCTCCGCTCGCGCCAGCGCCGAGGATCGCGCCGTCCGCGAACACGTGTTGGACACGAGGCTTCTTCTTCGTCTCTCGATCGCCTTCGTCCCCTTTACCCAGATGAATATCGTGTTCCGCGGGCAGATTTAATTGAAACGTTGCGGCGACACTCTCGCCCGATCGGCGAGCACACCTTCGAGTCTGACTCGTGTCGGTGACGGGTGTTTAAGCTCGAAAGTGGTTGGCGAACTTTGCGACAGAGTGGTGTCGGGCGCGCCAAGGATACGGGAGGCTGAATTACTCGAAGGACAGGGCTCTCTGCTTCGTACCCTCCGAGGATATCCTTGGAACGATCCCATCGGCGCTCGTCCGTCACGGCTGCCCCTCGTTTCACCCTTCCCCTCGGGGTACGCAACGATTTCCATGCCAGATTTTCCGGATGCGCGACCCTTCCGCTCACACGCGCTCCAGCTCGCCGGTTCAACCCCCTTCCCGACGGGTTCACGCACCCCTCCCGGTAAAACGAACCTGTCCGTACACCTGTTGCACCTCCACTTTGCTCCGACTACGTGTTCTCGTTCGCTCTCGTTCGTTCCTGTCCGTGCGCCGCGCGGTACACGCTACCTGTTGTACCTCCGTACGCACACGACCGTAGAAACAATTACACACGGTTGACTCGAACGAGTCAAAGAGCGGAGAGGGGCCGGGAGAGGCGGTGCAGACTGGCGGAGTCGCGTAACCTGGTTACAAATTGCTGCATCGCGTGTCCCGCCAGGTAGACTCATGTCCCTCGCTCGCCTTTCATCCGTAGGTACCTCGTTGGCTGGATTTTTTGATACTTCTGTGTCTCCACTCGCGTGTGAACACCGGAGAGTTTGTCCAAGATTTGGACGAAGTTGTAAGTAGATTTCAGCGGCGGAGGATCGACAGCGATAATTTGAAAATTCAACGAACGCTTTCGGTAGATATTATCTTGCTCGCGATTTCCAGCGCCGATGTCTTTCACACACGCTTCTCCGTGCTTTCCTTCGTGTTTTCCCATCGGTGCACCGTTACGTGCTACCGCGAGCTGTCTCGCCCGCTGTGCAGGTGCTCGACGCGACGAGTGACACGCACTGGCTCTCTACGGGCCGAGCATCCAGTAGTCCAGAAACGAGACGAAAAGAAGAGTGGAACGAAACGGAGTTAGCGCGAAACGAAAAGCCTCCGTCAAGCCTGTCCTTCGCTCCTCGCCCTTTCCTCCTCGCTTTGTCCACGTCGCCGGACGAGGAACGGTCGAGGGGATCTCTCTTCTCTTCGTCTCTGTCACCGGTACCCGCGCGCGACGCGTCCGTGGCCTGGCGATCGATGACCGATCTTTGATCGGCGAATGCCTCGAGCGATGGATCTGGCGTCGTTGCGGATCTACGCCGAGGCGTAGGCATCTCTGGATCTCCGTGCTTGATGGCAGGGTGAAGAGTCTAGGGTGCGGGGAAGTTGCTACGGAGTCAAAGGAACCTGAAGCGCCACAGCTTGATGGAAGTTGAAAGGAAGTTGAAAGGAAATTGAAAGGATTCGAAGGAGCTCGTAGCTGTCATGAAATTCTTATTCACAAAAAATGGACCTCGAGCCTCCATAGATCCTGACTTCCGTTACCCACTTCCCTATTGTAGCGAGGAACGCTACATCCTCCATGGAATATTCATGGGCAAGCTAGAAACCGGCAGTCGCATCGGTTGGAATCGGATGGAACTGGTTTCAACCAGCGTCGATGGGTACAGATGAGGCTAAATATAGCGAGTCGGTAAAAAATTGCGCGCCAGTGATAAGAGGAATAAATGGCCAGCGAGCCGGAAGAGGGCGAAGACTCGGCTGAATCCCGCGCTCGATATTCAAATGACGTAATCGAATAGCATTCGTTGCTGTTAGCCGGTCGCGCACGTAACTCGCATCTCTCGCCGCGAGTCGATCAGGCTATCGATCTCCCCTGGCGTATGGAGCCGGGGAAAACGCTCGCGTTCGGGACCGTGGCCTCTCGGTTGCCCCATAGCAGCAACATCGTTGCGCATGATCTACCTACGCCGTTCTAGACCCCCGGGATTTATGAGTACAAGCAGATTAAGACTGCGAGGCGAGTTTTCAAGCTAACTGACCTTGACGCGCGAATGCCTCGCGATTATAGATCAATCGTACCTACGTGTTTCCTGCACGAGCGAGGAATCGTTCTGTCGGGTGCCATATCGTGCCTCGTCCACTTCGACGCCATCCTTCAGCATTCGGGAAGCCCGGAGATTCCGTTTCGCGAATGTCCACCGTTCCTTCGTTTATTTCTAAATAGGGGGAGCAGGGACGAAAGCTCGTCGGATTGCTATACGCGCCCTATCGAATCCTCGGCATCGGATCGCGATAAATCCGCTTTATACTCGGCTCGCCTGGATGTCTCTCTTTCTCTCTCGGTTCGCGCCTATTTCCAGTTCTCGCGCTATATCCGTCCTCTGGCCATTCAGGATAACACTTTTTCTTCGCTGTCCTGGTCTGGCTGTTTGCCTGCCAGCCTGGCTCTGCCTGTCTGCCTGCCTGCCTGCCGGTTCTCTGAATGACCGTGCCTCTCCACTTCGCCACGCCAGGCCGCTCTACCTGCGATCGCTGCACACCTAGACATTCCCGCTTCCACGTGAAAAGTAACGCGCTGACGATGCTGTATGGAAGTTGGCGCTTGTGCGGAGAACACCTCCTCGGTAACCTTGGCTGATCTCCCACTGTCGTCGAGCCTCACACCTGGTCCCACGACCTACGCCCGTCGCGGTATTTCGAGCTATCTCGAGGTATCTCGATCGACCGTGGATCACTCCCAACTTTCCATCTAACATCGTAGCACTTTGCTATCCAGCATGAGGGTCGGGATACTGCGAAGGGTTCGTCGATAATGGCGGTGGGTTCGCTTTGCACGGTGCTCGACGAATTTGTTCGCGAGGGCGACGAACAGAAGGGGCCCCAGCTTTCAGTCTCCTCGGCACGCTCACCTTCTCGAATTCTCCACACTCCAGCGGCACGTTCCGATGAATCATTCCGATACGTTTCTCGGAGCTACGTCATGATTGCACCGTCAGACCACCAGACGCGATCATTCCCTGCCTCGCGACGGCTTTGTTCGCGACCCTGTTCATCGTCCTCTCGCCAATGCACGAGTGCAGCGTGTCCATTGCGCCAAATTACTGTAAACTCCGCTTTGTTTCGTAAAAGAGTCGAATCGCCGGAGAAATGCAGTGTTCCTCGAACGGGCCTCGGGGGGTCCGGACAGAGATGGGCAAAAAATTATTTTAAATAAAAAATTGATTTCGAATAAAAGACAAAAATTTTATTCGAGAGTCGTCGAATAAAAATTAACTTTGGGTTATTTTTATTCGAAGCGCCACAAATCACACTTTTATTCGCCGGAATTTATTCGACGGCCACGCATGATTTTTTTATTTGACGGGAATTCATTTTAAGCTTCAAATGATTTTTTTATTTGACGGGAATTCATTTTAAGCTTCAAATGATTTTCTTAGTTTCAGTCGTATTTTTATTTGAAAGTTATTCGAAGTTCGAATAACTTTGGGCGACGACTAATAAGAATAAAGTCTCTTTCATTTGATATGTTATTTAAATAATTTTTTTATTTAAATAATGCCCATCTCTGGGGCCGGAGAATCGGCTAGCTGAAAATCGCGATCACGCGGCTATGGAATCCCGCGGCATTTCGCAAAGACCAGTGTACACCGGGAACAGGTCCGTGGACACGCTACCTCCTCGTCCAGGCTTGCTTCCCTTTCCGTCTGGCCCTCCTTCTCGCGCCGCTGCCTCGCTCCTGCAGGGCGGAGGAGGCGCGTGTGCATTCAGCTCGCACACGCACACGCTGGCGAGCTCGGTGTAACGCACAGGACGGCCTTCGCGGCGAATAATTATGTAGGGGATTTTTCAGTGGTTGTATGCCTCTCTTTCTCCACCTTCTCGTCTCTCCTTGGATCCTCTCCGGTCCCCCTCGTCACGGTTCTCTCTCGCGCCTTTCCCTCTCGCTCGCTCGTCGCCGCGTCTCGTTCCCTCCGCTCCAGCGAACTGGTCCCGCAGGCTTCGAGAAGGAGACTCGTCACCGCGCCCGAGAGTTCGTTCCCCGTTCAACGAGGGGATCTGTCCTGGGTACTGGTCCAGAACAGGAACAGGCCGGGCCTGAATCGTCCCCGGATGTCGACGTGGACTAAGCTCTTTCTCCCTTCTTCGCCGTGCACGCCGCGATCGAATCTAACGCGCGTCTCGGAGCCTCGAAGCTTCGCTCTACTCCACGCTCCGAGCACTTTTTACCAGGGATCGGCCTCCGTCAGCACGCTTTAATCGGCGATTTTTATTGCTCGAGCGCTTGGCCTGGCTGAGTGAGAACAGGGGCGATTGCTCGACGGAATCAACAGGTTCGCGGGGATCTATATCTACGTGCACAGATGACTGGTTATGTAACGAGGCTCGTGGACTTTTTGCGAAATTGTATGTATTTACAGACCAAACGTTGTGTTAGATTTGAGTGGTGCTAGGGATAAAGATACCCTTCCGACTGTAGCTCTTTAAATTTCAATCTGCGGAACATATGTACTCTGACTCGACGATAAGATGAGCAAGGTTCCCTGCCCGTGACGAGAATCGCGTGACGATCACGGAATCTCTCGGCCAGATCGATCGGGGAGAAAAATCGTGTTGCATCGGGGGTAGAAAAAGCGCGGTAATCTCGTGACCATTCGGTGGGGATTTTTCCCGGATCTCCGGGCTCGTCCCAGCAATAACTCATCGCTAATGTCGCTCAGTCGCTCGTACCTGGCGAACTGGTTTCGATTGAATACCCACTGCGCGTTCGCTGCCCTAACGATTAGAGGAGAGAGGATCCTCTTCCCCCTCGTCCCTCCATCCCTCTTATCCCTGTTATCCCGTAGCTTTCCACGCCCCCCTCCGTTTCCCTGCTGGCTGTCGTTGCTCTGGTCGCGCGCGACTCGTCGCGCTGTTGGATATAAATATTGCATGATCGAGTAAAATAATTCCACTGGAGCGCTTCCAGCTTCCCTCTTCCTCCCTCCCTCTCTGTCTGTCGTTCTCCCACGAGCTTTATCTGGTCGGTTGCCGGAGCGCGGCGGATAATTGGACGGGATGCAGTAGGACGGAATGCAGGTGCATTTGTCTACGGTACCAGCGCGAATACATCTCTTATTCCCTTTCCCTCGCTCTCTCCAGCCTCGTTCTCTTTCTCCAGGCATCCACCGATGCGCAAATTAAGGGCGATTCCGTCCGAGCGGAATCGCCATTTCGCATGAAACGACTCCTTCTCCTCTTCTTCTCTCCTCCTTTCAAGTCGTTGGCATCCCTTCCTCGTCGTCTTCTTCTTCTTCGTTGTCTTCTTCTTCTTCTTCTTCTTCTTCTTCTTCTTATGCGCTTGCTTCTTCTTGCTCCTTCCCCTCGGTGTGCGCAGGCCGGTGCCGTGCGTTCCCGTCGTAAACGATCGGCCGAAGTTTATTAAAATGCAACGTAATTGCGCGGCATAAATATTGACTCCACTTTGGAAGCTTTATTTTAACTTCCTACGTCTCTGGATTTTATACCCGCGCAACTCGTTCCGCGTCGTTTCTTGTCGTTCCAATGGACGCGGGGCTGCGCAGGGAAAAGCTGCGACTCGCGATTTGCCTTCCTCTCGCGTCCGCTTCTTCCTACTTCCCCGTGGCTGGTCGATGATCCTAGGGCACGGGAAAAAAGTTGCCGGCACTCCAGGGGAACCTGTAGAAGGATCACTGTCCTTTCAACATCGAGATGTTATATATGCGAGGATTAGCTGTGATACCTGTCCTAACACCTAATCTGCCAAGATGGCAGTTTATTGTGTGGCAATAGCGAATTTCAGGCGGTTGCACGCGATGCAGGATTCTTCCGTGCGCGGCTCCTGAATAGGGCAGCTAAGTTGTCCGTGTTTTAGGCTAGACTCGAGTTGTCAGTAGACGGGTACAATTTAGAGTTCGAGGAAAACACGGGGCCGGGGCACCAGATGCATGGCCAGCAGGTGCACCCGACAGATGCAACCTTTTCGGTAGCTCGGGGCAACAAAAGAGAAGGCCCACGCACGAATGTAACCGCTACTCCTTCAGCTTCTATGGCGTCTAACGGGTTCTACCGTTTCATCGTATTTGCCTTTCAGTTTAATCCAATCATCTGCATTACTCGATGCTTAAGGTCCATCGCAGTTCCAATAAATCTACAGGGATGCACAAAATTCGTGCATACATTTGATCATTGGCGCATTCAGGATTTAATCTTGGGGGGAGCCGAGTTGAACGTATAAAAGTATGTTTGATGCAAATTCAATAAAATTCATTAGGTGATTATAAAAGTTTATTTAAAGAATAAAATCCAATTTTGATTTTTCGTTACCAAGCCCCTTCCTTGGGGGGTTTCCAGGGCTCTTTGGCTTTCCTCTGGGCGCGCCACTGCATTTGATCCACAATAATCACGAAGCAAAGCAGAAGAACATACAGAGCAGAGGGAATAGACCTTAGTAAAAGGGATAGTCTGAGATTGGATACCTCGGGAGGCATGGCCACAAATCGCCCAAAAGAGAGTTCCCCTCGGCTTCAGCCCCCAGAGTCAAATTTTCGACCCTCTCGGTTCCGTTAGGCGATATCCGCGGCACCTTCAAGTCCTTTTTCGGTCGGTTGACTTCGCCCGTGGGTTCCGCGGACTTTTTTCCCCTTTGTTCTTCCGCCTGCAGCAGCCCTCGAACAGTATCCTTTCCTCTCCCCGCCCCTTTCTCTCGTTTTCCCTCGGAGTCTCTCTGGAACGAGCCGCCCTCGGCCGTCTCTTTTTGCTCGGGCGCTGGGCTCCTGTCTGCATTTCTCGATGCTGACGAAGCTCCGTGGCACGCGATCGGTGCAGCCAGGAAGAGACCGACTCGAATATCTCGTCGAAGCGGCTGCACATGCGACGTGTATTCTCAGGTGCGCGCACGAAATACGCTCCGCTTCTCCTCTCCTCCTCCCCCTCCATCGCGTATCTCTCCTTTTTCCTTCTCCCCTTTTCTCCTTTTTCCCTGCATCTCTACCGCCCCCCCCCCCTCCGTCGCGTCTCCTCCCCGATGGGTCGTACGTGCACGACCGTTGAATATTATCGGCGATTAGTACCACCGAGCTTTCTCACGTGAGCAAACACGCGGATTTGCTTTTCGCCGGCCGATCCACGGCCCCTGGGAAAACATCTCGATGTGTTTTCGCTCGGTCCACGGGGCCAATTCAAACATCGACTAGCGGGATCCGTGCACAGCCGGTTACCCTTTCGAACAGAGTCAGCTTGTTAGCTGAAACCTTTTCCTGACGGACATTCCTTTTATTTCTCTTTGTGTTGTTAATAAATACAAGTGTTCTATTAAGCATTCTAGCGTCTTGCGTTAATTCGGTACTAATTCCCGATGTTCCTTTCTGTTTCAGGTAAGCTTTTGACGACTCGAAGTGATCCAAGGTGTAGCCAGGTCGTAAGTACTCCTACCGAATGGGGTATTTACCCGCTTTGTAGTCGTAAACCGAAACCTCGACCAATTGCGCACGAAAAAATGTTGAATTATGGGGTTCTTCGACCACGGACACGTCAATGCGCATTAGGTGTATCGCGAGATCGAATGAAAGCGTATGTTCCGCTTGGGAAAAGGGTTGCTCGATCTGGGATTATTCCAGCCACGTAATTTATCCCTAATAGAGACCGTGAAGAGGGTCTTCCCTTTTTTCCTCGTACCGCGATATCATCGTCTCCCATTCACCAATGGTTTCGTGCCTTTAATAGCCTCTAACCAACCACGACGAGCTGCGTCTCTGTAGTAAAGCCAAACTCCTAATGGCCATCAAAGGCCTCAGAAATCCCAATGGTGCAAAGCAAAAAGGTTCGTGGGTGGGTCGAATCACCAAAGATTCATTTAACCTTCATTTTATTAAAAACTTGCTCTACACATTCAAACAAAAATGCTCGCGGTTCGTTCGAACCCATCACTACTTTCTTCAACTTCCCTTGGGTTCTCTAATCCAGCTCGTTCTTAGATCCTAGAAGCATATAAAAAATTCTCACACCACCCTTCGATGTACTTTACACGGTTAATGCAGCAACGAGTTAGAATAAGCTCGGTATCGACCTCGATTCGCGTTCACCGGCTGTCGTGGCCTACTCAGCCCACTGCTCGTGATCTGTTCGCTATTGTGACTCGTCGGGGTCGGAGGTCGGGTCAGCGCGGAAGGTCGTCGTGCGCGAGCAACAGTATAGATCCGCGGGAATGTGTGCCAGCGGTTGCCCCGGCTTCGAGGATACCTGATTGCCTGGGTCAAGGTCACAGCCTACCGAACCACCTCGTCCTCCACGCTTCTACCTACGTACGTGCACTCACGTTCGCCCGTATGCGCTGCTCCCACTGGTCGTGGCGATCGAGCAATTCCAGGGCCGACATTCCCTCGAAATTATCTCGATAACTTGTTCACCGAGACTCCGCGCGCATTCCGTTACGTCGTTGCATCGCTCGATGTTCAACGTTAGCCTCGCGGAAGCCCCGAAAGGCGCGGGGGATTCGAGTTGCTCTGGCCGTACCGCATGGCACGTTACTCCATGCAGATCTGCCCGAAAGTTTCACGAAATACTATATTAGGCGAGACCGGCGGTCGAGATTACATTCATACGACCACCGGGGACGAAAAATCGACGCGGAAAACGTAGGAGAGACTAGGGGCGACTTGGAATAGGAATAAAGTTGAGCGCAAGAGGACTGAGAACTGTAATAGGCGCGCTGCGGCTTCCCTTTCCCGGTGTCGCGGGCCTGTCGCGGCTGGAAATGGATTCATTGATTTATTCTCGATACTGATCCTCTGGAACCGTTGCTGGCGCAGCTTGGAAGACGGCGCCCGTTGCTCCCCCGTAATTGCGCCGATGAGGGCGATTAAACGAAAAGTGGTATTAGCCGCCCGCCTCGGCGGCCTGATCGTTACCTAAGATCCAGCTGGCCAGGAAATTATGAAATGTGAGAAACCAGCCAGGGAGGAGGAAGCGCCAGCCGCTTCCTTATGAACCCGCCATTAATCCTGGTCAATCAGTTTTTCCATTGAAGCCGGTGGCATCAGAAATGAAAATTACGGAGTCGCACGGAAACGCCGCGTCCCACGAGCCGTTCGCAGGCGCGGATCGCATTAATTCCGAGTGAAAACACGCGTGCTGCTCACGTTCCCGAGAGGAGCGTGTGCGATGGTGGATCATCTAGCGTGATACTCGCGTAATCAACCAATTACGCGAACCGCGTGCTCTTGGACACCCAGGGCTGCACTCCCTCGGCGTAATTCAGTAACTGTACTCGATCTCCGGGAGTCTGATCCAGAGGGTCGAGGGAACCAGCAAGCAGTGGACCAGTTGCAGGCGGACTTTAGAGTCGATTGAATTGAAAGGAACGGGCGTGTCACGGGCCGATCGACGAGAATTTCTCCACGGGCTGCCCCCGTCATGGCCTAGCAAGCGTCGCTGAAAAAAAGCCTAGCTGGCCGAGCAGCAGTCCGCTATTTGTAACTGTCCACGGATCGGAAGAAGTGGACAACGTTCATGAATTACCAGGGTTCTCCCTGATTACCGCCGGTAATAGGTCTCCACGGTGGCATACATCAGCCGCGTGTCCGCAAATGGGTCACTCGGTTCTCTCTGCTCGCTATCCTCTAACTGTACCCGATTGAAATTGGACAGACTTTCGCGTCCAGGGATTCGATTTTCCACGATTCCACTCCCTTCGTCACTCTTCTTCTTCTTCAACCTCCTTTCTTTCCTCGATGGGCGACATATACCTCCATGTTCCATGGCACCCAAAGACCACATCCGAAGAGGAAGAGCACGATTGCGCGTAGCTGGATGACGCAGAGATCGAAGGTATATCCAGCAACACGCCAGCTACCGTGAAACTCATAAAGCGGGCTTCCTCTTCCTCGAGCTATTGTTCAGGCTCGACCAAAGCTAATCGACTGAGACCGACACCGCGATGTTCCCGTAAATGATCCGCCAGGAATCCGCGCGCGCGGTCTCAACCTATCTGCCCCGATGTAAACGCTGCAACGGAGTCGCGTTAAATCCGTGCGCCGCGATCAATTAAAGTCTAGGCTGCTATTGGTCCTCGTTCTTCTGCGGTTATTTCCTCCTTCATCCATTAATTGGACGTCAGGGCCAGGATGAGCTACGTTCTGTTGACTCAACTGATTGGTACGCGCACTTGCACGTTCTTCTATCGTCTTCAGCTTTTTCCACAGGGGCGTGATTCTTTCTTCGGCCCCTCGATCGATCTTTTAAATGGAGATGGTACAGTGGGACCTTCGCTGGCTTAGATAACGAGGAGACTACATTATCCTGAATCAAGGGACTGATCGATTCCCGGGCCCTTCATAATTCAGGCCCTCGTATCAAAATTACGGGCGTAAAATACGGAGAAGCCGTCTCGTTCTAATCTCCGCCTCTGCGTTCGTAATGAGCGATGGTCCGGCTGCTTCTCTAGCCCCTAGTTAATAGGTAGCGCGTTAAATTACGGCTCGGTGTGATTTACGGTTCGTAAAGATGGAAATGATCGGTAAACAGTGGAGGCGAAGGGTCCGCTGGCTCTCTGGTTAAATCGCGCGGCTAGTAGGCTTGCCGTGGACCGTTCTTGCTCGATTCCTCGATTCGATCGAGCCATCAAGCCCGCCGAAGTTCAAGGAACCCCGGCCACTCGGTCTCGTTTCATCCAGTCGTTTCATTTACGGTAACAGTTACGTGTGATTGTTTCCTGTGGATGATTGGCCCGCCACACTTGCTCGCCACTCTCCTCTCGATATCTGCCTCGCATCCAGACACCAGCTGCCGATTATTATCCGCGTTTCTTGCTGTATCGCCTTCCACGAGATAACAGGTCCAATGCTATGTGGTACGCAGCCAACGTTATTTTTCCTTTCACGAGTTTACGTTATGCGCCCTCGCGGGTTTCAGAAACTTGAAGAAAATCATCGTACCGAGCTGCTGCGATTTCTATTTCGAAGTCACCGTCCGCTGGAACGTTGAATTTCTCTACGGAGACCTAGAAACGGTCTCTTGCGCGAATCTCATTCGTTACGCGAGATTAAGACTCCTAGAAACTCTTCTTCTCTCCGAAGAAATTTCAGATTTGCATCCAGGACCACGAATAGTCCACTCTGTGGCCGTATATACACCAAGCTCGCGGTGATCGTTTTTCGAGGGGTACAGCAGGGGAGACGGCGGTTCGCAGAGAGTCCTCGCATTCCTCCCCGTTTACGCGTGCCTTCGTTAAAGCCGCACCAGGAAGAGATGCCTCGTTACGCCGCCTCGTATTCGTCGTCTCGTCTTGTCGTCGTCGTTTATTTCAACGAGCCAACAATGGGAGAGAGAGGACGAGCGAGTCTCTCGGGGAGAGAAAGTTTATTACGGGGCCAGAGTCGCCTCTTCGTTCCACCCTCTTCCCTCCTCCGTCCTTTCCGCGCCTGTGAAAGGTGCACTCTCGCAGGTGGTACGAATCGGCAGGCAGCCTCGACGAAAGTGGATGGCACAGGTGTAACGTCGCTGGGAATCGATTCTTTGCCTCAAACCACGCGAGATATCTCGTCGTCCTTGAGTGAGGAGTATTTCATCTCAATCTCCTAACACCGCAGCATCTCGTCAACAAAATCCTCCACTTGCTTAAGAATTCGAATTTTCTACGGTTTCGTGGAAATCCAGGCGGGCGCATGCAAACCCCAAGGAAGAGACTGCAATATTTCTTCGGAACGACTTGGGAGGGTCGCATTGTTTCAAGGGAGATCCTGGAGGGAAAAGGACTCGGATTTCCATAGTTTCCAAGAAAACCACCTCTCCGCCGTGGACCCTCATTTTTCTTCACCCTGCGTACCGTTACCAATTATTATCGTCGATCCTGGAGAAATAACCCCGGAACGTTCACCGCGATTATCTCTCCCCCAGTCGTTCGACGTAAACCGCAGCCCGCCGCTAGAAAGGGAACGAACAAAAGGCGAGGAGGAGTCGGATAAAATCACGTCTTTTCAGCGAGTCAGCCTCGCTCGCTGTCCAACGGGAACTGTCGTGCAAAGGGCTACTGGGTCGTCCTTGTTCGCGTTGCACGCGTGATCGACGTATAAAGGAAGCCGGAGAGCCACGAATTCGATCGACGATGGGGGGACCCTGGCGATCGACGATTAATCGAGGATGCTGTTTTCCTCTGGTAACGGGGGCTCGTTAAACTATCTGACGGACATACAATACGCATCAGGGGAGTCGCGAGGAGGAGATTCTTTCTTGGACACACGCTAACCCGCATCCTCTGCTCGCGTGAAGCGCACAATGAGTCACGAGACTCACGGTTCTTAGGGAATTCTTTGCGTCACCCTTGTCATTCTAACTGGAGGAGGAGGGTCATTCCCAGGGACTCTGAAAGCTCGCTTCACATATTTCTGTCACTATATAACAGAGTAACGCGTTTCCTGCCAAGGCCGCTTCACCCTCTAAAATCTCGAACGATCTATACTTGGCAGTCGCGGCGGAATCCCCCGACCTTTGAGGACCTCCACGGAACACGCCCCTTAGAATCAGCAACGCGAATTAGAGGCCGTGGGCTGCGGCTTATATCCGCGACAAATTTACGAGGAAACGTGCCCTTGATTCTTCCCCTGGACAGGTTCAACCCGGACAATAAGCAGGGGGCAACGTGCAGCGAGGAGAGAAGGAGAAAAGGGAAAAGAAAAGGTGGCTGGCGCGAGATCGCCCACACAATGCGCCTCGGCTAGCGGAACACACGGTGAATTGCGATGGAGAGATCCAACGGGGAGCGAAAACCGCGGCGCGAGGGCCCAGGATTTTTAAACCGTGCGTCCCCGATTCGAGCCGTTTGTTTGCACCGTGCCCCGTGCAAATATGCGAAAAAGCCTCTCGAGCAAATGTTTGCGCCGTATTGCGTCTCTCGGTTCTCCAGGGGCTCCTAAATGGCGAATCAACGATGTTCCCACCAACCACCGAGAGTTTCATCGGTACTGAGCACACGGTGGACTCGCTTTCGTTGCTAATTTCATTACCGGGCTACTTACGACGGTCCAATTTAGCTATGCCCCAGCTTGGGGGTCCGACCTGGCCGAGGTACTTTCACTGATTCGGTATCGGAGGATGCTCGGCGAATCGAGGTTAAATTCTCCGCTCGTACCGCGGATATCTGTGCCTGCTTTCGTTTCCCTGCTTGGTTACCCTGAATCAGTAGGCATCAGTGGGCAACTGTATCTTAAAGATTCCGCTAACAAGGAAAGATCCCCAATCTGGAAATTCAAAAAATTATGACACTTTGGGGATATGTAGAGGATATACAGGTATCCATCGCGCAATTGTTTTTGCTGTCTAAATTCACTGTAAGGGGGTGAAATTGACCCCTGAAAATCCGGCTATTTTTCGATTTTGTGTTAACAGAAAAAAAGGTTTCAGACAAAAGTTACTTCTTTTAACTAGGACTACCTTATAGGTGACTTATAGTTCTTACAGTTCGCGAGTTATAACACAAAATCGGAAAATAATCGAATTTTCAGAAATCAATTTCCAATTTCACCTCCTTAGAATGAATTTAGACAGCAAAAAAAATGTGTAATAGATATCTATGTATCTTCTACATATCCCCAAAGTTTTATCATTTTCTGAATTTCCAGCTTGGCGATCCTCCCTTGTAAGCTTCCAATTAAAACCCAGAAGTTTAAATCTCCTACAGTTCTTTATGTATACACGTGATAATTAGCCTGAAACCTCTAGCAATCTCTCCTGCACCACTTACTTCGGCACAATCAAATTTATCGCGTCCAGTCTGCATCCGAGGCATCCAACAATCGATACGAATCTACCCTGCCGACAGATTCGAAATCTCCGGGGCGATTCTTAGGATCGAAGGAAAAAGGAAAAACGCTGCGCGACGATAGGAATCTCGGTCGCGATAAGACGTGGCGGGGTGCACCGTAGATACCAGAAACGGTACACCGGGCTGGGGAACGAGAGAGAGAGAAAGGTGTATGTAGGTTAGAACGTGGGTGGACCGTCGTTCGTTTGTTCATTTTACGTTAGCGCGCGGCGTATGTACGCTGCATGTACGTACAGGCCGGGTTCCGAGGGTATTGCCGGTCGAGGATCGTGTCCCGTGGCCGCTGCTAGAGCCTCGTCGACAGCATCGTAATGGTGTGTTCGCGGCGATCGCGGCCTGGCAATTAGTTGGACTGAATTATCGATCGGCGACGAGAGAAAGAGGGAACGGGCTGCTGGGGTATATCTGCCTTTGTGCGGCTAGATCGATGATGCCTCGAGAGACGCCTCGCGGTTAACGTAATAGGCCCATGGACTGGTAATTGTATTTAATAGAATTCTCGGGATCGCGGCTGCCCGATCGCGCATCATGCCTTGCTGCATCGATGCACCGGGGGTCGATTCCATCCCGGAGGAGCTCCAGACAGCTGAGTTACTCATTCATTTCGCGCGGCGCAGATTCGACACCTAGGATTCGCACTCCGCCTCAAATAGGATGATCGAGAAAAATCGTGGCCCTTTTTTCCAGGACCAAGTTCAGCTCGCGACGATGTAACCGTGGCATAGGTTCTTGCAGATGAGAAGCGAGGCGGTCACCTCCCTCGTGGAATGCGCGGTCAGTACCCCTCCTCGCTGTTAAACGCACACGCGTGTGCTCACGTGCACTGACGCGCACGCACACGCTGCTTCCCTGCCGCTTCCGTACGTCATCGTTCGCGGGTGCTTCTTCTCTTTGGACGGGCTGATCGCGGCAGGAAATTCAGTCCAGTTCGTCCGAGTCTCCGGCAGCTTTCCTACATCTTCTGCTGTGTTTCGCGATAAAATTAAACCTGCCCTGGGATGCACAGTTTACAAGAGTTTAATTTAGACTCGAAACGGTTAACGGGCCACCGAGAGTTTTCATCAAGGATCCCTGGATTCCGAGTCTCCTACTTCCTGGGATACCAAGTGCTGCGTGGGATGACTTCAGTGCTTCAATGTATCGCAAAAGAAAGCACCGCGGGTTCTCACAGCGCAGCTTCCCCTCGAGCACTTAATCAACCGTCCTTCGGGCAACTCCAAAAGAGGCGAGGCATTCGGTAACACGAAGAATTCTTTGACACTGTACTGGCTCGGTCACCATTAGCATTGCAGCGATAAGCAGAGCCCACAAAGGAGCCACCGAGATAAGGAATTGGTCGACTGTATCTCACTTTTTGGCGAAACACGTGTTCTCTGTTTGCGGCTATCTCTTTACATCGCTCCAGCGAGTGTACCTGCTATCCGAGGAGGAATAAAGCTAACTCCGAAACAGAGGTGGAACGAAGCCACGAATTCTCCAACGATCCTCCTGCGCAACCAGCACGCTTGACCAAGTTACGGGAAGTCGATAGAAATCAGTAGTCAAGGAAGGAGCGCAGAAGCTATCGATATCCAGCTCGGAAAATTGGCCTGCAGCTTTAATTTCGAGTGAAAAGAGTGGAGCTGGATGCCGAAGAGGTAGGCCAGGATACTCGGCGCCGTACCGCAAAACTGCAGCTGCACCGATTCCCTTAAGTGCGCCTACAGCGCCGCGGATGGATTTTACGAGGGAATTGGAGATCAGGGCCCCGACCGGTGCCTCCTCGCCGCGCGTTTTCTGCCTGGCTGGCCTCGCCGCTGTAATATGCAGAAGCCCGCAGGGATTCTTCCGTTTACTCCAGGCGGCCGTCTCTCCCTGCCCGCGGATTTATTTTATTTCTATTTAATGCGGCTCGTCGTATCGTGGCGTAATCATAATGCCCAGAGATGGACGCTGGAAAGCGGAGACCGGCCACCGCGCCTCGCTAATAAACAGTGTAATACAAATTCTCGCGGAACGATCGGCGCTGATCAGAAGGCTTGCCCATCGATTCTGAAGCGAGGGGGAAAAACTCGATTCGGAAACCGTGCAGCCTGCAGGGATTCAATTAACGGGAAGACTGATGGCTAAGTCGTAGTAATCTTCTTAGATTGCAATAGCTTCTTAGCGTTAGAACAGCTCCGACTCGAGGATCTTGGATTTCAACAACGCCACTCCGTCGCCTAGGAGTTTGGAAATTCGAAGTCGAGTACACGCGATTTTTCCTCAGAGAAGGCTTCTTTTCAGAACGAAACTCTGCACTCGAGTGCTGAAGGGCGTGAGACTTGCGCGATTTTCAAGATTTTTCGCGAACGTTACGAGGTTTTACGATCGCAACCTCGACAGGCAAACTTGTCCCCTTTTTTCTCAGTGGCGTATCCTACCGTCCGGTTTACGCGCGTTGCATCGAACTACGGCAGGGCAAAAGCGCGCGCACTTGTGCATCCATCGAAGTCGTTGCACCGGAACCGCGCTGATTTCCCCTGCTCTGGCGGGACGAACAGCGTCGAGTGCGCTCGGAGCGTGTAACACGAACGACAACCGCGTCCCGTGGTCGGATATGTGGGTGAAAAAAGTATATGCTCGAGAGCGTAACGCGTGGTGAATTCATTTTTTCTGTATTCTCGAAGTAGAGTCCGTTGGCGATGGTAAAAACTTTGGGGGCGAGATGCGCGGTTGTAAAATACTCTAGTATGGTGGTTATAAGTTTTGATGGAACCAGAACCTCGTGTCTTGGATATTTGAAGCCTCGAAGGGATTAAGGTGACGAGCTATGCAGAGTACCTTGTATATAGCTGTGGGTTTAAAGGACCTGTGGTCCTGAAATATCCTGGTTCGACAGTTGAAAGGAATTCTTATCGAGGTCTCTTGTGTCTTGAACAACGGTCATCTAGAAGAAACTTGCAGCAGTACCTGAAACGTCTTCGCTGTTCGACAGCTCGGGCAAGTGTCCTCAGTGAAAATAATGGGCCCTTTCATGGAACGAACAATGGAAAGGTGGCGGAGGTCGAGTGTCCAGTGACAAGCCACCGATAATCCTGTTCCTCAGCCACACATGTCAGTTCTAGGGTTACCACGGACCATTCCGCTTTTCCATTTCGGCAACGTAACACCCAGCTTTGTTTCTCGCCGCGTTATCTGCGTCTGCGGCCACCCAGTTGCATTCTATCCACAGGTGCCTCGCTGGGTGTCCCGATAACTGTCACGTCTTCGGGTTTCCGGCTCTATTTACGGAGCTGATTAAGAGCGCTGGTAGGAAGCCGAGCGGAGAGAGCATATCTCTAAGAACAGAGTGGCAATGAACCAGCCTTCCTAGTACAGGTTTCAACAAATGTTGCATTTGGGATGAAGGACTTGGAACTCGAAGAACTGAATGTGGAAGAGCTGCAGAGCTAGGGGAGTTGAATCTCGAAGAGCTAAATATCGAACAGCTGAATCTCAAAGACCTGAATCTCGAAGAGCTGAATCTCTAAGAGCTGAATCTCAAAGAGTTGAATCTTAGAGAGCTGAATCTCGAAGTGTTGAATCTTAGAGAGCTGAATCTCGAAGAGTTAAATCTGAGAGAGCTGAATCTCATAGAGTTGAATCTTAGAGAGCTGAATTTTGGACAGCTGAATCTCAAACAGTTGTATCTTAGAGAGTTGAATCTCAAAGAGTTGAATCTTAGAGAGTTGAATCTCGAAGAGTTAAATCTTAGAGAGCTGAATCTCAAAGAGTTGAATCTTAGAGCGCTGAATTTTGGAGAGCTGAATCTGGAAGAGCTGAATTTCGGGGAACTGAATCTCGGAGAGCTGAATCTCGAAGTGTTGAATCTTAGAGAGCTGAATCTCGAAGAGTTAAATCTTAGAGAGCTGAATCTCAAAGAGTTGAATCTTAGAGAGCTGAATTTTGGAGAGCTGAATTTTGGAGAGCTGAATCTGGAAGAGCTGAATTTCGGGGAACTGAATCTCGGAGAGCTGAATCTCGAAGTGTTGAATCTTAGAGAGCTGAATCTCGAAGAGTTAAATCTTAGAGAGCTGAATCTCAAAGAGTTGAATCTTATAGCGCTGAATTTTGGAGAGCTGAATCTGGAAGAGCTGAATTTCGGGGAACCGAATCTCGGAGAGCTGAATCTCGAAGTGTTGAATCTCGAAGAGTTGAATCTCGAAGAGCTGAATCTCGCGGCGTTCCAGGCAGGCTACCGTTTTCGAAACAAATTACGCGAGAAGAGGCATGGGTAGGCTATCGTCCGAAGTACAAAGCCCCGGTGCCGCTTTTTGCGGTCATTATTTGCTGGGAAGAATTCAAAAAATGAACCGCAGAGGCGCGACAGGGTGGAGGGAGGGTGGCGTTGGAGGGGGTGGGGCCCGGGAGCAGGAAGAGAAGGGAGTGCTGGCCAGCTGGTACCGACCCAACAGTCGAGGGCAGAGAAAAACGGGCGGTTAAGGACGAAGAAGAGGCGGAAGAGCTCGCAGAAAGGAAGAATGGTAAACTGCAGAAGAACTCGCGGTCGAAGTGGCCGAAGGCACCGAAGCCGCGAACCAACTCGGAGAAAAAGGGACTTTTCAGCGGGCGAGCACAGAGAGAAAGAGGAATCGGTACATTGCGGTGGATGCCGGCCTGATAAAATCGCGCTCGATGATGAGTCTTGTTCGCTCTTACGGCGAGATAATGCGCGATAGACGAGACCGACGCAGTCGCTGAAAGTTTGATTGGAACCCAAAGAACGTACGCCACGGGGAAAGGGTCGACGTCCTCGTCCGAGATAACGAACACTCGACGGATCAGTCCTGTCAGCGAAGCGACAGCCCTGTTCTCGCTCGCTTGGAATTTCCACGCTTTTTTTTTCGGTTCGATCCGCCGGCCAATCGGTGGCCAAGGATGCGGCGAGCGAACGAGACAGCTCGAGGAGAGGCGCAGGCGATGTAGATCCGGGCAATTTATTAAATCCATTACCATAATTACCGTTAAATGCGGTACACGTACGACTTGACGCGATCCAGGGAGCCGGAGAGGCTCATTTTCCATCGGGGGACGATTAAAACCGCCGTAGAAGAGGCTCTATCCGGCCATTCCAGCTCGCGGGAGCTAGCTCCGTGCACGGTTTCGCACTTAATAGAAACGGGAGCGATCTCAATGTCCTCGTTAATTAATCGCCAATAGAAACCTGAGTAATATACCCTGCTCGAGGGAAACTCCATTGAACGGGCGCCGTTAAATCATCGTTCGCCTCGCCCGGCCTCTCCTCTCTCCGTATAAATGGATTCCTTTATGTCCCGATCTGTAATTGGAGTTAGCGATCGCGGGTCCCGCCGGCTCTCGCAGGCCTCCCAGCCTGGCGAAACGGCTGCTCTCGATCTTTATTCCATCATGGGCGTGTTTAAAATCAAGTAGCCACTTTTGGTAGGGCAAATTTAATCCCGAGTGCTTTCAATCTATTACCATTCTACTTGGGCAGTGGGTTTTTACCTCGCCAGGCATTGTAAGGTGGAAGCAACTTTTCCCAGGGATCTTCGTGAAAACGAAGGCCACGAGGGGCCGCGTTCTCGAGCGTGTTGCATAAGGTGCTCGCGAGGGGAAGCAATTTATCCAATTGTCGCCATTGTTCGCGAGGCTTCCACCAGATTCACCTTCGCCCCCCCCACCGAGGGCCCCTTAATTATCCCTTAATGAGTCTCTAGCAGAGATTCGCGGCATTTTGCTTGCGCAACGTTGCGTCTCCATCGAACATCGCCAATTAAGCTTCCCACAGCACGCATCTTCCATAACAGTTATCGCGAGTGTTTTCGAAAGATTCGATCTTTTATTTCGCGAAGTGGCTAGACGCAGGGCGCTCGATGGTCTCCGCCGCTGGATACGTTGTACGACAACGGTGTAATAGCGTGCCGCGATCTTCTGGGCCGTGAGTTAAGCTGCCAATAAATGTCTGCAAGTCGCGCGGTCTCTTGTCAGCCCCCGTTTTTGCCGCGGCAACGAGGAAGCACGTTCACGGTGCGGAAAGATTGCAACGAGGGGAAAAAAGGGGGGCGAAAGATATGGTCATCGCGCGTGTTTTGCTTGCGCGGAGGCTTGAACGGTGCACGCTCGATCGCTCGTGCGAAACTCGCGGGAATCGACGCGCACGTCCACGCTTCTCTGTCGTATTTCGCTCATCCGAAGCTCCGAGCTCCTCGTTTTCCACCAGCTTCGATCGCGGCTCGTTGCGCGAGACGTCGATATCACGCGTGTATTAATCGCCCGGTCGTAAATCAAACGCGACGGGCGTTAAGAAGTCCGTAGAGACTCGGGTGAAAGAAAGAAAGAGGAAGAAGCGGGTCCCCGTAAATCAAGGGTGATTTAAGAGCGACACTTCTGTACGCGGAAAATCATTTCTGCTTGGCAGTTAAAAGAATGTGGCGGCACAGTGGGCCTCATTGAAGCGACGAGCGCACCCACACGCGTCGAATTGCCACAAAACGGGCCTTTATGCTGCTCGCGGCCGCTCGAGAGTCAAGAGCATTGATATCGAGGCGGTTTTTTCGTCGATCGAGAAATCATGCCCGCCCCGCGGACAGTGGGGTCCTTTATTCGTGGCAAAGAGAACGAAGGGACGTCGACTTGCACGCCTACGAGACGCTGAAGCGAACAGGCGCAAAAAGATTCGCGCACGAGATGGAAAAATTGAACGATCAGCCGAGGGGTTCGTTAATATAATTACTGCGCGCCGGAGACGTTCCAATATGTAAATCTTAATCGTGTGCGCAGCAGAATCTTTTTCTTGGCTGTCTCAATTTAATCGATGCACCGAGGTTCCCGTTGAGGAGGGTGACGGTAGGATGAGCAATCGTAGGGCTTTAGGTAATTTCGCGAACCTTTCTCGTCCTTCGTCGTTCCACTTCGTGACGATTCGATCAGAGTTACGGGTGTGAGGTGTCACGCATGTCTGAATTTCGGACGTGTGTATTTATTCACCGGGTACACGTGCGCGACCACGTGGGCCGAATCGACTTTATCGCCCTATCGAACGGTTCAACCCCTTTCTGTATAATTAAGTGGGAGTAGGACGAAGGAACTGGTCGATTTAACTCGCTTATCGATACGTGAGAAAAGTCGATAGGTTCTCTGTAAGGAATTTGAATCACTCGATCACTGAGTACAGTGAAATTACGCTGTAGCATAGGAAAAATTATCATTCCACCAAGTTGTACCGCGAAACGACGGCACACAGATCTCGTAACTGAGACAATATTTGGGGAGATAATATTCGGTCAGTCTCCACCGTATCTCCCACGCCCAAACGTGTACGCGACACGCATCAGAAGTGTTTCACCACGTTCGTCAGTGTACACGTGCATTTCGCTTTGAAGAACACGGACAAGCCTCTTATCGTCCCGCCAGACTTTTCTAGACCGCCCAGCCGTTTCCAAAAAATCAAATGCGCCGCTTCTAAACGACAGGGCTTGCGTGTAGTTCCCTCAGGGATCCACCGAGTCGTAAAACTTCGCCCAAAACCACGTGTTTCGGGAGGAACCTCGACTGCGACGTGAACGTTTTACCCGATGAGAGTGAAGCATCCAGTGGACCTCGGACGCTCATCAGTCACTCGAAGAGGTCCGGTGAAAACGGAGGAACGAATTCGTGTCCTCGAAGGCGAAATCTTTCTCAGCTAATGCACATTTAAATGCTACGCGCGCGATGCGCCATAAAGCTCGCGGTAAAGTAGTTCATGGATGAATAAGACGATAATTAAGAGCAATGCAACGTCGGGAGAGGCCCGTATGGAATAGCCTAGCCTCGGGTGGCTTTCTCGATCATCTACCTGCATCTTCTCGCAGGAATAAGGGCGTGCTGCGGTATCCTTTCCATCTGCCACCATCTAAACGCTGAAAAATCCCCTCGCGTGTAATTTTACAACCTCCCCTAGCATATTTCTCAATAGTAATAGCCGATCTCCGGTGGGAAACGAGTGGCCAACGACATTCTTACCGTTTGTATAATTAAACGGTCCCGCGTGGAGAATATTGCCTGGAAGGAGAACGACCCTCGCGCCGATGTTGTCGATGGATTACGAGCCTTTGGAAATGGACAATTTGCAAGGGTACGAGGCTCGCTGTAGGCTTTCCTTGCCTGGCCGCTGCGGCTGCAGCATCTTTTTGGTGTCCGGAGGCTTGGGTGCCGAGGTGCTCGTACCTCGAAATCAATCAAAACCGCGGATGTACCTGCGCGGTAAATCCCTTCGTCGCTCGTCCGCGGCAACGAGAACCGCCTCGCACAATATGCATACATATATTCGCAGCGGCGTCAGGGAGCACGATAACTCTTCGTCCCGTCGCGACATGTTAATTCACAGTTGCGCGGAGATAGCCGAGGCAGCGCCGCGGCTCACGGCTAGCCAGAAAATAATTAAGTCGAGGGGGAGAGGCTGTCCGCGAGCGAAGCCGCGGGCCCTTTTCGACGACGATCCCCGCCCCTCCCGTTCCTCTTGGATCGCCTATGATAAATCCACGAATTAACCCGAGCCGTGCAGCTTATCTATCACGGGGCAGGGGCATTATGCAACGGACCCTCCTCGTTCTTCCCGCGGTCCGCAGCTCCCTCAATCGCTCGAGTCTACTGCACCTCCGTTATTCCAATTATTCTCGCGATCATCCTCATCGTCGTTATTGACACTACTGCTATTAAGCAGCCCGTCGATATCGAAACCACCATCGCTAAACGCCACCTCTTGCATGGGGGCAGACCAGGCGGCTCGAAGACGACCAGAGAAACAATCGAGCGGTAATCACGGCCTCGCAGGTGATAAATTGGCCGAAGAGAAAGAGGATCCCCGACGATCTCGAGCCTCCCCCGAGAGCGCCATAAATTTGCTCGATGATAAGTCCGCGCGCCGATAATGGCGCGAGTTTTGTCTCCTCTGGTGTGCTCGCGATCCAGCTGATTTTTGGAGCACGGTCCACGGCGCGTCCAAATCCCATTTGCTTTCGAAGTCTTCAAGATCAACGTCCTCTAGCTTCTAGGGGACTCTCGGAGAGTTTATTCGAAGCCGTATCGTCTCGAATTTAAGAGTATGACGCATGGAAAATCGACGTGCCGATAGCAGGATCCACTCTTGAACCTTCTCACCTTCGTCCTCCTGCCTGCCGCCTCCCCTGCGCTCGTAAATCGAGAAGGGGGTTAGCCAAGCGTGCTCGAGAACCCTTTTATTTCGACCGGCCATAAATCTCGTGATCCATCGCTGGTCACGTGTGAGGACAACGAAATCGGGTTTCCCCGGCCCGATTTAATTCAAACCGCTGCCCACACGATCGCTCCCCCTTCGTATTCCCGCGATCCTCCCGCTTCGAGAGGGCATCGACGCTTAGGAACGGGATTATAGGTGTCAACACTCGCCCGTCACGCTTTGGAGAAGTGGCTTCTTCCCTATCGAACCGAGCCTGGTCGACTTTCGTCGTCTGGCTGTCTCGTGTTTCGAGCCCACGGACCGACTGGCTCCTCCGCCGCACAGATTCTAATCTAACGTCCGACGACCCGGTCTTCGTGACGGCGCTCACGTAGACCGGGCTCGTTTTTCTTTCCCCCGTTGGAAAAGTCGTTTCGCCTCTATCTGCTTGGATAGTGTTGCCCGCCTATCGAACCTCTGGAGAGCTTTATCGTAAGCAGATTAACGCGCGCTTTCTTGGAAACGAGACGGGCAGGCGAGGCTCCTAACTAAACGGCTCGAACGCTTCGGCGGTGTATGTACTCTGGGGCACCGTTACTCCTTTCGAAACGATTGGTTCTTCTCCTTCCTCTAATTGGACGCAGTTGAACTACATAATTGAATTTCACGCGGGGAATGCACTACGCTTTGGTATTTGGACGTTTGCATTAAATTTAATTTGCAACTGGTGGCTTCACGAGGATCATAAACTGTTGAGTTTCCTCGGATGTTTACGCCGAAGTCACGTACACTTCTCCTTCGACGCATCCTTGTGCATTACAGCGGATAAAAGTGTCTCTAGCCAAGACCTCCTTCCCGCGCACGAGAAAAAGGAACGAGCACCGAAATGTCACAGAAAAAACACAGTCGAAACGGGGGTTCGCGTATTTCACTGGCGTTTACGAGTCCGTTTCAGCGGAGGAAGGGGGCTGAGAAGCTTTTAAACGCGGACTCAGCGGGATTTTTCGAGTGCCTTTTTTATCGTTGCGCTCGAAAACGCGGGACCATGGAGGAGCAGGAGAAACGCGTCAGTCCCGCGGGAGGAAACTATAAAAATTGTCGTAAAAGTCTGTCGTAAGCTGCACGTGCTGGCAACCACGAGACCTCGAACTCTTCGCCATGGACACTAGCGTCGTCCAGGGGGTCCTCGAGGGAAACGGCCTTTATCCTCGGCCGAAGACGGGATTTGTCTTCGCTCGTGACGGTCGACGGCTCTTTTGCATGCAAAGTCGCGTGGAGGTGATGTTCTGGGCCGAAAGCCAACCAAAACAATCGTAAAAATGGTAAAGTGGCACTTGGTAGAGTTCGGACGCTGTTTTAAAAAAAAAAGGTGATCAAGCAGATTGAAAGGACGAGACGAAAATAGCGTGACATTGATTAATTTATTAGGAAAAACGTAACAATAATACACAATACATGTACAATACGTAAAAAATGGGATAAGCAAGTAGTTCCAACATTGGGGTCAATTAATTCGCGGTCAGGAGGGCACAATGGGGAAAAAGACGGGGGGTTGCAACTGTGCAAACACCCTGCACGTGGGCCACAGGAAAAACGATGGGAAAATCGTCGGTTTCCCAACGCCTCTGAGGCTTCTTCTTTGCGATACAGTGGCAGGTAGTGGCACGTTCAAACCCACCCTCCAGGGATCCTCATTTTTTCCTTTCTTCAGGATCTTCCCAGGGCACTGCGTTAAATTTCGTTTTAGTTAGTCACAGGTTGAAAGAACGTGTAGCTTGCAGTCCAGTTTACTGCTTCGACTTCTCGTCCAGACATTCGTAGCACACGGAACAGGTTTATTATCGTGATTTACATAACTAATTGTTACGGATCCCTACGATGCAATCTGAGCGAAGTAAAACTTCGTTCACTGGCAAATGAGCCTTCTTCTGTACCTACGTCAAAACAGCCAAGGAAAGGCACTCGATAAACAGTAAGATATTAATGATTGGTAGTCGCGGACTAAATAGAAGAAGGCAGAGGAGACTTGGCTCGATCGACGGCCGTTCGATCCCCAGCGGATGCGACGATGCACTGCCATTAATGCATCCGCATGCACCGGCACGTGACTGACCCAAAGAATCGATGCAGCGCTAATTACAACGCCGCGTAAACGTACGCATTTAACGGTGTTTCGAGGATCAGCGTGCATTCCGTTATGTCGACTGTGGGAATGCGAAAAATCCGACGTGCAGAGATGTAATCGCGAGGGAACTGGCCGCTCGATCGATACCCCCCGATCGATCGATCGAATGAACGCTGCTCGTTCTACAAACCTGATCGCGAATAAATAGAGCTTGAGAACCCGACAGAAGTTGATCGACGCCTCCCTAGCCGACGAAACGGGTTAGACCGCTACTCGATATTTACGCGAACCACCAAACGAGCGTTTCTAACTCCATGAAACCCGCGCTGTCTAAGATCCAGCGTGGGTGGACCCAAGTCAGCTGACATTTGATTAATACTCCTATTTATAAGCATCGAACCAAGGTCACGATTGACACTCCGTTTTACGTTACAACTCCCTTGGAACCTGCCCAGCCCTCTTGCCAAATTAAATCGTGTATCTGTTTAGAAGACACCGTGTTCTCCATTATGCGTCAACAGGTCCTAGGTTTGCCTCGGACTAGCAATGAAAACGTCAAGCGAGCCGTTTCGGAGCCGTAATAAATCTTGCTCTCCGCGTTTCTCACGGCGTCTATTTTCAGAAAGCTCGCTCGTTTCCGACCGCATCTCCACGGTCACATGGCTCTAGGTAAAAATAGAGGAGATTTTCGAGGGTAGAGTTGAGCGCCGAGCGAAGGGCTGTCACGACCTCCGCGTCGAGTCGCCCAATCGAGAGCCTAGATGTCATCCCTACCCGTCCGCCGGGACTCGGAAGTAGATGTCGCGTAACCGAGGCGCCCAAAAGCCAGTCACATCTCGGGCTACGGCGCGATAAGTGTTCGATAAATCTCGCGGAGTGTTGATCGCACCTTGTGTTTCGCTCCTTTGCTCTTCGCTTTTTGCTCACGGGCCCACGGCGCACCGTGGCGGAGACACTCGCGCGAACGAGCGGGCGAAAATGTGCATCACCCCCATAACAGTCAAGGTGATTATTTAGCTACCGATCTTATCGGTCTTTTCACCGGAGGACGTGGACGCGCGCGGAGGAATGTCGACGGGCTTTATTTATTGAAATGCTGGCCGATTAAGTTGCGAAACATGAAACGATTTTCGCTGGAGACTGGCTCTCTGTTTTCCTTCGTCGCGCGCGGTTTAAAGATTCATTCCTCGGTAGAGATTTCGGGTTTACTTGAGCGAGTTGCTTCTATTCATTCTTTTGCGAAAGCATCTTCTTCTCTTGGCAGAGAGTTCCTTTGAAAGGCAGAGAACTCGCCGTTTATCGGGGCGATCACTCCGGTAAACAGTGTGCACTGATTACTCGGTACTGGTACACAGTGACAGTACGGTTATTGATAGTGTGCTCGAGTTTATTTCGTCAGAGACGGTAGAAGTGTACAGTGGAGCGGAATCTGCAACGCAATATTTGCCATTCTCTTCGATTAACGAACTATTGTTTTCTTTGCTGTTGCAGGTGAGTGATCATACAGTTCTTCTTCCACGCTCGAGCTACCCGCCGGTAAGTGACATCTGAAAAGCTGCGGCTTAGAGAACGGGAAACCTTGCGCTCGCGTTCGTGACTGGTAGAAAGGACGCACTGGAAAAAGGGGCGCGTAATGCTCAGGTCGCTCGGTACACTCGTCGCACTCGCTGCACGACAGTGCCAGACGGTGCATCCTGCGCCTCTGCTACGTCATTCGATATAGCCGAACAAAAGGGGAAAAAGGGAAGAGCGGAAGAGTACAAAGTATCGAATAATTGAAGGGTAAGGGGAAAAACGGGGAATGTCACAAAACAGCTTTATCGAGAAAATGAAATTTTATTACTTTACTCGACCAGAAAAGAAGCGAGGTTCACTGAATTTAATTTTCTTATATAATTTTCTTTCAACGGGTAAGCTATTTTCTAAGCTTTCAATGGATATAATACTCCACTCCTTTCACAGTCAACTACTCTTGTCACATGGTTGTCGAGATAGAGACATGGACAGCAATCGCGTGGGCAATTTGTAAATCGTTGCAATTGTAGCAGGCTTCCTTGGCTCAATTACTAAAGCATCGTGTTGAAAGGCAAGCTCTTGTACTCACTGTCTTGGAATCTCCGCTCGAAATGGTTCCCGGGGAAGTTTGCGCGAGCGATTGCCGTACGAGTCCCGCACCCAGAGCCTCCCGGGGAGAGAAATTTTCGCGTCGGTGAAGCGAGAGAGCGAGGATCGCACGGAGAAAGTGCCCGGTCGCTAATTAACGCCGGTATTGTCGGCGAATTCGCCGCGCTCACCGTGCGTTTCACGCGTGGAACGCGAGGGCGATTCCTCAAATGCCTGAAGAGCCCGTCGACGGGCCCCGGGGAACGTCGAGCCGCCGATAACGAGCGCGATAAATTAAAAGTGGGACAACTGCATTTGGTCGTACGTGCTTTACGAACTTGCCCAGAGGAATTCATAAAATAATATAGGCGGGCGTAAATATGGACCCATTTTCTGTCTTAGTCTACCCGTTTAAGAAAGAAGTCTCTTTTTATATAATAAAAGGTTTCGAGAAAGAAAACAAACGACGTTCGCCATTAAGCTCAATTTCGTGAGGGAGGTTTAGTGTATAGGGTGATTCTCTCGCGACGCCTGTCAAAGAGACGCCGCTTGGTACTCCATGACGAGGTCAACCCCCTGTAGTGCCTCACCGAATTTTATGGCTTTCAACTGTTTCAACCCTCGAAGGGGTTGAAGTACCTATTAAGAAGTGAGAAATCTTGGACTTCCGCATTTCTCATCAGATCTTTGCGCAAACGACGCCAATTGATTCCTTACGTTTCGTCGATGAAATTAACACCAAGAACGACGTAATTCGGAGCATAATGAAGAAAATTACATGAAAAATTGATTTATATCATTTCAAGTTGACTTCGTTGAAAATAGTCCGATTTACATGAAATTTGGTATGATTTTCATCGGAAAAACATAAGGAATCCATGGGTGTCATTTTCGCAAAGATCTGATGAGAAATGCGGAAATCCTGGAGATTTCTCATTGCTTAATGGATTATCAGGGGTATCACGCAGCACCTCTTTGACAGCTGTCGCTCCAGAAGTATTCTAGAACAAGGGAGCTCGTTATCGAAGAGCCCAGGTTCGATAGAAGGGAGGCCCATAAATCAGGAAGCGCGCGATACAAAGTGGACCCACATACCCGTCATCTTTCAGCGAAAGAAGGGCAATCACGTCTCTCTCGTAAACCCTGAAAGCTTCCCAATAATCCGTCTCGAAAGTTTCTCAGTCGTGTTACCTGACAATCCCAAGGGAATTCCCATAGCTGGCTAAGTAAAATAAATAAAAAAAAGGGTAAAGACGAGTGGACGGTAGATGGTCGATAAATCGGGGCTTGTTTTAACCTCGCCATCGGAGCAGGGGCAAGTTACGAGGGAGAAGGGCTCGAAGAAGGATTAGCGGAGCGCGGTAGGGACGAGGGGGGTGGGGAGAGATGCAACTGGACGATCTGGCGAGTGGTCCCTCGGTGCAATAATTGCAGCGGAGCAATTGCACGGACACGCGAGAGAGCGCGCGCGCAGATAAAGTTTTGAAAACCGCACGGCTCATAAATCAGGAATCGTCGGACGTGCGGGATGATCCTCTGCCGGTATCTCGGATCCGTGGACGTCGTTGCGGCTCGTATGGAAATCGAAATTGTTGCCCACGACCGTCTCTCTTTCTCTCGGGGATATGCAATTATGCGCGCCGGCCGCCGCTCCTTTCAGCAGAAATGAATCTGCGATTTTTACGGGCTCGCGCGACCGATAGTATTGATTAATGGGAGCGCGGTTCATAAATTTCGCTCGGCGATATATCGGTCAGATGGTGGGGGAGGGGGGGAGGCGATGATTGATTTTTCGAGGCGGCATTGATTTAAATTGAAAGCCGTGGGCGAGTCTAGACGCTCCTCGAGTTCCAAGGCCGCCTAAGCGTCGCCGTTTCATTCAATTTTCCCTTGATCGCGATAATTCGCGAATTGTCCAAGCAACCAGGCTCGGAAGCCCGCAGTTGATTTTCTCTCGGCAGACCCTGATGATTTGCGAGTCGCATTCGAGTTTCTCTCTGCCAGAGCGCACGCGAAGCGTGCGAAGCGCGCAAAGTTTGCTGGCCTATGAAATTCCCCCGGACAACCGGCGGTAAATCGTGTGTCAAGCGGATTTTCTGGCTCCTAGGTCGACGCACGCGCTCGCGAAAGCTTCCAAAGCCAGTCGGGACTGATAATGAAGACCGGTACTCATAAATTTCGCGATACGTTATTGCCGCGGCCGAGATACGATCGAATTGAAATTAATTCCGACGCCTGGCACCGGCGCGGGCGCCCGTTGAAACGCGAGATTGCGCTCGCGTGTGGATGCACGAGCGTGCCGTCCAGCCAATCGCCGGCCGTCGCGCGGAAAAATGTAATTCGATGCATTAAAAATAGATAGGATCTCGAAAATAGCGCCGGGACCTCGCCGACCGTAAATCAGAAATCGCTCGGACTCGCGGGATGGTACCGGTTTTTCTCGCGCGTACCTACGCTGCGCATAGAAATTGTGTTTGCGTAATTACACGCCCGCTTAACGATCGGGAAGGAAGGGTCTCCTGCCTGCAATTTACGACCAGATATTTCAGGGGAATAATCGAACGAGTTTCCAGCCTTTCGAGATTCCAGTCGGCAGAAAGATCATCCCCGCGGCGGCGAAAGATTGAATACGTGACTCGACTAGACCTAGATTCGGAACAAAGGAGCTTTCCAGTCGATTTACAATAATCGATGAATATTGGCGTCTAGAGAGGTTCGATACACCTTCGATCGGGCCCGATTACACATGCGCGATGGTCGAAAAGCGCTGATGAAGCGGACAGGATAATTACTCGCGAATAGCCGGCTGCGATTTCAAGATAAATCGGTGGCAAGCGAGGCAGCAGGGTGGGGGAGGGCTGAAAACTGCAGCGTCACGCGTTTCGACACAGTAATCGCTGGCAGAGCAGCAATTATCCGGATAATTGCTCGTCCGCGTGGCGATTAATATTAGCGCTACTAACAGCGCGCCCGTGATTGATAAATGTCGCGAGATCGCAGCGATTAGCGGTCTTCTTAGCGAACTTGCCTGTCTATTTGCGTCAGAAACGACGCGGCCGTGCGGGGCGAACTTTTAATTGCGCGTCGCAGAGGCAGCCCGGCGCAGAAACGATCGAAACGAGTTCCAGCGCAGAAACTCGGGCGCACAGTGGGCCGTTGTCGCATGGCCGCGAAAACGAGGAGTTTTTAAAACGACACGCGGGCCCCGTTCATAAATCAATACGCGAGAGACGCGAGTATATACGAGGCCGCGAAGTTCTTCGAAATGAATGAACACGCGAGTTTACTAGCCGGATGATTAATGGACCACCGACGTCCCGTTCATAAATTTCCAAACGAAGGGTAAACGAGTGGATTGTCGGGGTGAGGACGATCGCGATTCGCTCGAACCGTAACGACCAACCCCTTGACGCAGCGGACGCCCCGCTTTCGCCCCCTTTCGCTCGACAATGGGCCTGATTCCACGTCTCCGCCTCCAGTTATAAATGGTCCCCATCATTAATCGCGCTCGGTCGTCGTTAATTGCACGTGATTATCGTACGTAACGCTTCACGGAATTGCATTCCGGATTTCACAGATGGGAATGTAGAGGTTGAGCTCGGAGGAATCGTAATAGAAGCGGAGGATAAAGTAACAAAGGCACGTTCGCAGCGTTTAAAGGGTGAATGTACATTTTCCCTGCGTCTACGCACGCGGGTTCCTTCACAAGGCTGGCGATTTCAAGGAAACGAAATTATACGCGCGGTCACGCGCTCGGGATCCAAGAAATCGATAGCCCCGTGTCGCCTTTGTGCGTGCTGAGAGGGACGAGTGCATTCTAATTACCCGATCGTCCTCCGGAAACCACGCGTGTACGCGTTTCCGTTGCCCGCCGCGAGGACCTCCCTTTCTTCTGGAAATCCATTACGTCGCATAAAGAAGGGGCCCGTTTATGTAAACGAGCGCGACGGTGTCGGTGCAAAGTGGACCGACTTTTTCCGAACAGCGGCAATTCATTTGCGCTTAACTACCGTTCCTTCACGATCAATTTCCAACGCGTTACGAGTACCAGTAGCCTCCTCCCTCCTTCTCGCTAATTAATTACCATCGAACCGTGGCTTGTTCGACGACCAGTTTCATGTGCCCCTCCCCTCCACTGCGAACGCTCGCTACTTTGTAATTTTCGACGTTGCGACGAGCACTTTCGGCAATTTACCGCCTGCCTAAACCGGGACGATAAATACTCCTTAAGTGGGCGAGCGCTGCGTGCTTGATTCGCCAATTCTCCCATCCGCAACCTCGTGGCAGCCGTATCGTAACTAGCAACGGCTTGATCGAGCCGAGGTCGCCATCGCTTTAATAATTTTCTCAAATTAACCGAGAGACACGACTCTTTGTATCTCTACACGTACATTTTCTCCGGTATCTCGGACTGTTCTGCTCATTCATGGTTATCGGGATTCTTTAAATTGCTACAAGTGTATCGTCGGTCTGTACTCGATTACCGGGATGCCTGTGGCGAAAGAGAGTTCGGTTGTGAAACACGAGAACGTCGCGCGTCGCGTTGAAGTGGGCTGAAGCTCCTCGCCGCTCCGATTTCCCCGAGCTCGCGCGGTCATTTAACGAAGATTCCCTCTAATTAACCGAATCAACGGCATTTCATAGCCCAGGGCGAGAGATAAACGTTATCGTTATGCGTGCCACTAGATTACACACACAGGCACACATTTCTTTGGTGCCTCGAAGGCAGGCTATATATATAAACGGCGTCTCTCTTTTCTGCGAGAACTTTGCACTACGTGTATCGCGAGGACACCGCGGATTCAGTGCACTCGTTTATCGAGACCATAGCCGCGGTCTCTCCTACCATATAAAGTATTCGACTTTTCTCCTTTAATCGCGCTCGGGTAGCGCGTAACTTGTCGCAATCTTCCCCTAACTTAATCGAGATGGTTTCTACGAGATTCCGCGTGCTTCCCCTAACGATCGAGTAGCTTCATTAGCAAGATACGCGGACAGTTTATCGCGCCTTTCGAGGCAAGCTCAGGCGCGGCAACGAACTCTCTGAAATTTACGAGCCACTCGTTGATTCTCGGAGACATTTACAGCTGCACTTCATACGCAGAATCGAGATTACTCAATTATACTCTGCCGCCGGTAAGTCGCATCTTGCGTCGCGCGACGAGGGGCGGTAATTAAATTTGCGAGGCACAAAAGCGCTGATAAATCGTGGAAAAAGTCGACGCGCCGTAAAAAATCCGCCGGAATGCAGCTTACCTCGACACAGTCCGCTTCGGTTAGAAACTCGTTCGTCACTCGTTAGGAATCGATTAACGAACGATCACGGTTGACCGGCCGATGCTTGATTAGACACCGCGATCCAGGTCGGAGCAGATAAGCTAATGAGCTGAATATACCTGCCTTTTCGCTCCGTGTCCGTGAAATATGCATGGAGAACAGTTAAACGAGTTCGCATTCGTCTCAACGACGCACAGTGTACGATTTTCGGCCACCAGGGTATTAGAAGCTTGTACCCTCGAGGGGTGCAGAATCTGTCTAAAAAAATCCGAGTTAAATTCTACAGCAGTTTCGCGGAATAAGCGACTCTGGGCGTCGCGAGGGTTACAAAGAACTCTGCAGCGGCGTTTGCGCGCGAAATCTCGTGTGGGCTGGAAAAAAGGAGCCATGCACAGGGAGTCCCAGTGATGAAACGGCTAATTAATTTTAGTAGCACCGGACGATACACGGGGAGAGTGGCCCTTGTGCACGATGAAACGCGTGTGCTCGCGTGCACGTCGACGGCCCCGCGCTCGCGTACACGCGAGCAGCCCTCGTCGTCTATACTTGGCCCGTCGGCGCTACGTCGAGAGGCGAACAGTTTCTCAAAGGTCCTCGAGTGCATCGTATCACGCTCCCTTCTTTCCTCCTCTTCCCTCTTCTTCTCGCGCCCCCGTTTCCTTCTGTGTATTTATCTAAACGCCGCGTTTGATACCAGAGCGGGGCCAGGAACGGGAACAGAGCTCTCTTTCATTCGACGGCTCGATGCAACGTGGGCAGCATCACGCTAACTCGCCCGGAAGTGACTCGATAAAGTGACGAAACACGGTGGCCCGCGATGTTGCCTTTGTACCGCTCGATTATCACATTGTCCGAAGGCTACGATGCTCGGTGAGGGGGTGGTCAGTGAGAAGTGATGTGGTTCAAGTACTACAAGGGATACTACGACGTGCGCAAGCTGGAGCTGGAGCTGGTGAGTGGCCGACGATCGCTTCCGCCATCGTAACGTACGAATTTCAGTTTGCTCCTTCGAAATCTGCAGTGATTTCGCTCGGTTCCATCTCGCGAGGTGGAAATCTTATTGGGTCTGTTCGAGGAAGCCTCTGTCGCAACGCGAGTAAGATTCCTCGCAGACCCTGGAGTCCTAAACGCAAGAGGGCCCATTACGCGTTTATCGAAATGTTTTTTGGAATTCCTCGACGGTGGTAGTCACGGTTCCGTCGGTCCGCGGGTGTTGTATCTCGGTTTTCTCGGTCCCTGGCCTCCGATAACGAGCGAACAGACACTCGACGGTCCTCCTCGTCGTGGATAAACGGCCTTCTTCTTCCAGCGGAGCATGAAACCAGACGCTTTTATCTCACGAACGGGTCTACCAACTGAAAACTGTTTTCTGCTTCTGTTCTCTACCTTCGATTTCGTGAGCTGGGTAGAATTGTGATTCCACTCGGTTCAGGGGAAGAAATCTGCTACCTTCCCAAGTTGCACGTTCACTGTCGTGATTCTTCTCAAATGCGCACTCAAGAATTTCGTCTAATTTCTGAAAACAAACGACTGATAACGACTTAGGTAACCGTCTGCGATTTACAGTCGCGCGATTTAGAGGTCGAAAGGGTTCGATAAGAAGGAAGAGGCGAAGAGGTATCGTGAATGACGTGCACTGTCTCGTTCTCTGCCGCTGCGCGCACCGTCAGTGTGTCTCCTTCTTGGACTTGTTCCAGTCGTCCAGTTATTTCGATGCATTTCTTCGTCGATTCCTCCTCTTCTGCTTCTTCATCGCGTTCGTCGTCGTCACCGTGTTCCTGGCCCGACGTCCCACTTGTAGCGTTCACCCCGATGCGTTTCTATTTTAGCACCGTTCCGCCCTCCCTCTCTCTCCTCCCATCCCTTCTCCTCCGATATGCAGGGTATCCGGTTTCGAAATGAAAAAAACACACCCCCGGGGGCCCAGAAAAATGCGCGGAGCCGCACGAAACGGGGCGACGACAGGTGGCGAAATTATCGTCGCGCCCTCGCTCGCGAGGAACGAGCGGTCGCTTTCGTTCTCCTTTAGCCGTGAGAAATGTCGCCTCGTTTTAACGTTCCTATCCTCCTTTTTCCCCTTTCCTCGAGCTGGAGGAATATTCTTTAAACCGCGCTAAACATATCCCACTGTCGCAGAACTGCCTCGAGATCCTCCGCTGTAAGCCAGTTGAATTTCAAGTGGTTCCACTTGAGTGGGGAAAAAAATCGATTCCGAATTACCTCCCTTTTAAAAGATTCTATAAACGCCAGAAATTACGATAATCCATCGACCGCGATTTCGTCGGCGCTCTGACGCAACCGGGCATAAATATCGTCGTCGACGGCTGACAATGGCCGTTGCTTGCCAGAGAGAGTCGATTCGAAGCGAAACGACCGATATTCCGCGAATCGCCGTGCAGAATTCATCTGGTGGCCTACTCCCTGGCTCCAAAGTGGATTAGGAGCGTTTACCTGGGCTTTGCCGCTCGAACACGCCTCGGGTTGACCTGCACGCGTGCAGGAAGGCATTGCCGGGCCAGTCGATCGTAAAGTGGGAAAATTCAGGCAGTAATTTCCGAACGAGCCATTGTCCTGGCCGCGCGGGCCATTGTCTCGCGCGACTTTACCGCGACAGAGGCATTAACGATTACTTCTCGAATCGCGTTTGGACAACTGAACCGTCTCGAGCCCATTGTCCGCGATTCCGCCCAATTAGACCGCGCGCCTGGGATCTCCTAACATTTTGGAATTGCTCGAGCACAGTGGACTGGGCGGTTCATTGAAAGAGTCGGGGCAACTACGTGTTGCATTCACGGTAGGTACTCGCATGGTCATAAAGCGCAATGATCCATGTCGCTACTACGGCGAAGAACTGGGGTTGAAAAGCGTGTATTATCATACGCTGAACACGGCGGTGCTGATAGATATCGCGTCGTTTATCCAGGAAGCCGTGGCTCCAACGATTTTATCGTTCCGCGTGAGTAATACGGGAAATTCGTTTCGAAGGTGGATCATTGATCCTGTGTCTCGGTCGAGCAGCTACTACCAGCGCGTCGTAACACTATCCACCAGCTTCCTTGCGTCAGATCTATAGATCGTCGCTCAGCGGAAGGCGTAACCGATGGGGGAGGACGACTCCGCGTAAAAAAGGTACCAAAAGAGATAGACCACGATCGATCCGTCTTCTTGCTAGCATTCCTCGCCGATCGATAATATTGGCTCGTTCCATTCATTGCCCCGCATTGTCAACAACACCGTACGAGCGTTCCGGCAATCGGCTGTCCAGATAAAGCCAGGCTACCGAACGATTTCCACGTCACCGAACGATAAGCGGCGAGCGAAAGGAAATCCGAGTGTAAACTCTAACGACCCGGCGTTCTTAGGGGTGGCTTTACTTTCCTCCACGACCACCAGAGTGGCGGCTGATAATCGGTTAGCCAGCAACCCTGACGTCAGTCGATCCTCCGAGCACCGATCGTGCTGGTCACCTCGACACCGAGTGGTCTGAATTACTTTAAATCGCTACGAATCCAGCGAACTTGAATCTCATTTCGCGCATCACTTCGCGGCGCAGTGCAGATGCTTCCTCGAGTGTCTTCTTGAAGGATGCTCCTCTGTTTCGGGGGAACGGTGTTGGGAAGTGCTTTGAAGACCTCTCAAGTTTTCCGATATCTACGGGGGACTCGGTGCAACTGCTCCGCGGGGAAACTCGAGGTAACCGAAAAGGAGTTGGTTCGTAGAAGGTGGCGGGGCGGGGTGCGCGATGATTCGCGGGACGTAGACGTTACCAAGAATTTCGTCCACTTACGGTGCAGTCCGTACGGTTTATTTATACGTGATTCACTCGGGTAGACGGCGCACGGTTATAGAATCGCCCTATGCATATTCCCGTGTCGGCCAGGCAAATATAAAGTGGGCGATTTGGCGGCTGGTCAAGAGACAGTCTGCGAATGTCCGCGGATATTCTGGATTCTGTGAAACGGCGGGAGCGGAAGGGGGGGACAGGCGGCGGCGGAGAGAGCGAGGCGGAGGCTGATGGGAGCGTTTGAAGTTATTTTGAAAACTGGGCTGGTGCATTGACCGTATGCCGACTGCGATCCGCGCGTACACGTTCTGGCTGTCTTCTTCTCGCGCGCTTTACCGGAATCGCGCCCGCCAACCACCTGGCATACCGCGCCAGCCTGCTTCAACGCTGATCCTCTTATCTTCGTTATCGGCGCACACGCGAGGAATACGGTTATCGCGGCAGCTCTATCGCGGAGGATCTTGTTATTGGTTCTTCGATGCTTATTGCAACGCGGAAGAGAGGGACCCTAGGCCCGCGTTATGGCGGGCACGATTTATTTCTCTTGCAAGCTACGCATGGTGCACGATAAGTAGAATGTATTATGGATGAACTTTGTCAACTCCTGTTACGTCGACGGTAGACCGAGTTTTAGGTGGCTTGGAAACTCTAGCCTAGGAGTCGTTGCTCCTAGGAGGGACCACGAGAGCCGATCGGGGCCGAGGTCCATTAAGAATATTCGATACCTAGTCGACCGATACGCAGAAACGTCGTTTCGTTTAGCTGCCTGTCAGATAGAGGAAGTGCATCGGGTTATGCGTTAGCCGACATTCCTACGATGACTAAGGGCCATTCTCCTTGCCGGCAAGGCCGTTGTCGCGGCCCTTGCTGCGCTTTATAGGAGCCCTCTTAAGGATGTCAAATGTATGCTCGTTAATGGCGCCAGTCACTTCGTGGTGGCGCGATTGTGCATGCTCGAGCGTCTTTCTCCTGGCGTGTTTAATGTTTCTGTGCGCACGATGCACGTGACGCGCACGAGACGTCGCGAGCCGCCCCTAGACGCGAGAATTCATGACCAGGGCTCGGCGAGATATTCGCCAACGAGCGTACGCGTAAACGGTCGCCGAAGAGAAGGTGCTTTCGCGTGGATTAACGAGGAAGATGGTGCGCAATCGCGTGATTACGGTGTCGCTCGTAAATGGTACGGCGCGTAGCGCGCGCTGGGGCCCTAATCAAGGTACAGTTATCGCCGATTCAGCGAAACGTGAATTTCCACGGTGACACCGAAGCCGGCAGCCGAGTCCCCGGCACGATTTCACGGTAACGATCCGCGCGAAATTCGATCCAGCCGCGATTAGAACGCGTCGCGCGGTTGCGGTTCTTCTGTTCCTCCCCGACTAATTTCCACGTAAACCGCAATCGAAGCAGTTTCGTTTATCAAGCCCGCACCTGTTCGTGACGAATGAGAAGGAATCGTTCGTGGAGAGCGCCGAGCACCGGGAGGAAGCTCGTAAAGCGGTAGTGGAAGAAGAAGAAGAAGAAGAAGAAGCTGATGAGGAGGAGGAGGAGGAATAAGAGAAAAGAGAGTCGATAGACGCGGGCGAACGAGTAGTAGAATATCTCTCTCCCTCTTTCCCTCTGTGTGTGCATTTCCTGGTAAGGGTCTTGGCGGTCTTCAAAGCCTTCGCCGAGAGTAGTCAGAAGCGATGCTCGTTTCTTGAAATAGGAAGAGAGGGAGGAAGAACGCAGGAATTTCCGCGTCGCTTCAGCTCGTTCCCTCGCCGTGACCGCGCCAAACACGCGGCAATCTTATCCGCTGCCACCGGAATATTTCATCCTCTCTCTTTTTCGATCGGGGCAAGTAGATCCTCGAGAGGCGCGGTTCGCATCGGAACGGGGCGCCATTGCTCGCTACTTTGCTCCCGTGCGACGGTACTCCTTTTAAAATACGACCTTGCTACCTGCTTGCCGATGCGGTTGCGGGAAAATTTGCATAAAACGGTCGCCGTCCTGTGTAAACACTACCCCAAAAAGTCCACCACGAGCGGCGCCTTTAAATTTCGGTCCAGTTTCGCGGGCTACGAGGGGACTGGTTCTAAAACACTGCAGCAACATCGCGATCCCTTGGATGCTGCACGCGCGAATAATTTGCGCACGGCTTTCAATGAGGCCAGAAAGGCACGCCTAGTCGATTTGGTATTTTCTTAACCAACGATATCGTAATAGTTTATTGCTACTCAAAGCTCCTCATCAGCATTCATCTCGGTTCCACACAATACTACAACGTCTTGTCGCGATTCCAAGTTTCTCATTACTCATTCCACCTTACTCCGAGCAATATTGCATGATTTTGTCACGATTCCAAGTTCCTCGTTACTCATTGTCAGCGTCCTCAGCAGCGGTTCTCTGGAATACTAAGTTCGCGGAGAAAGACTGCTTCTTCAGCAGCTCCGGTCTAGCCGAACGCAACAGCCGATTTGGAACGCGCTTAGAAATTCCTCGGTCTATCCTTCGGAAAACAATGCTCCGTTTTCGCCGTTATCACTCCACTCGACCGCTTATCGCCTCCGAGCGTCGACCTCTGCAGCTCGCTGCTCGCGTTCCCATTAACGCCCACTGCACGCGCACGAGCGTTCTTTAAAGTCCACCCTGCGCAGCCCGAAATTTCGCGCAGCTTGCAATCAAGGAACACATAAAGGTGCGCAGGAATCTGTGTAATAAGCCAATATGTAGCCGGCCGGTCTTTTCTCCGCGAAGGTGGTCGCGCGTATTTGTCGGTCAGGGCGCGTGCACGCACCTCGGTCCGCGCTTGGTGCTCGGGTCTCTTCCCTTGGACGGGATCCACGCCGATGGTAATGGTCCCTCGTGGCCCATGCTGGTGGTGGTTAACTACCATGTTTCAAGGACACCCACCTCCTCCTCCTCCTCGCCCCTGTCGTCGTTCGGTTCGCTATCGCGGATCTGCACCGTGAAACTTCTGACTTTACTCCACGGCCAATCTCTCGCTTCTTTTCCTTTTTTTTTTCTCCTCCCCGGGCCCCTTCTTTCTCTGCTCTCTTCTGGTCCAGTCTTTTGGGGCCAATTGGCAGAGTCCTACACCCTGCCTCGGTACCACGCCGCGCTAATTGCGCGATTTTTCATCGATGACCCGCGTGGAAAGCGAGCGCGGGTGCGCTCGTAAGGAGCGTGAAAAATGTCGACGCCCGCGACGCGGCGATTAAACCGCCGTTTTTACTGCGACGCGTTAATGCCTCGTCGAATTTATTCGGACAGCGGCGATAACGTGGCCGAATCGGCGAGAATTCGCGGCCACGTTTATTTATTCGTGAGAGTCGAGAGGTGTTTACGAGCGACGCCGCGGAGACGCTGGGTGGCGATCCCGTAGATGCAACCGATCGCGAATTTCTCGCGAAACTTTCCACGCAACCGTGACCGCGGTTTGCTTTCGCGGCGAAGGATCTGTGACGAGTTTCTGGTAAAAATATCTCGAACGGGCTGCGTCCCGCGGCGAATTTTCGCCGGGAACTTTGTATCGTGGGCGGTATGATTCCTTCTTCGCTCTGTATGTAACTTTTACAAGCACTCTGGAGTCACTTTAGTTTCTGACTTGTACGTAGAATTCAGTCGTGTTGGTTTAAGTATGATTGTTTTTCCAGGCTTGGATTCGATAACAAAAGAATTCGTTTCTCGGCGAAGTTGAGAGTCGACGGGATGGTACAGTGGATTCGTCAGATAGATTCCCCTCGATCGCCTTGGGATCCTGATCGGTGGCAACTACGATCTCGAGAAATTCCTTTGCTACTCGATGCATCGGTCGTCTCTGTCTCTCGCCCGTTCTATCGCGGCTGTGCCATTGTAGTGGAAAAACGAGTCGTGGCACTCCCATTCACCAAATTCCTTCCTTTCATCGGCACCGATTCTCCTTGGCCGACGACACGACTTTTCGATTCTCTTTCCTCCCCTCGTTCGCGGCTCTCGCCGTTAAGCTGGATCACATTCTTTTCGGGGGATCAAACTTCGCTGGCTTGCTACTTTTTCCACGTTAGGACGAATTTGGGACTAATATCGCTGCTCTACCGACATTCCATCCCTTTATCTAGAAACTCAGAGCACTAAGTAGTCCCAATTATCACCCCCCTGCAGCGGATTTGTGTATAGGTTAAGCAGGATGCAGTCTAGGGCGGCAAATTTTTGTGGAGTGACAATTTTTGGGGAGTCACAAATTTTGGTAAACATTTTTGAGAGGCAGCAAATTTTGGGGAGTGGGAAATTTTGAGAAGGAAATTTTGGGGAGTGGGAAATTTTGAGATGGAAATTTTGGGGAGTGGGAAATTTCGAGCGGAAGAAATTGGAAAATGTTTAAACACAGAAGCTTGAGACAACTTTAAAAACAATTCCATATTAAATTACCTTTGAAATTGTTTCGACTCTTTTCAATTAAAATATTCGATGACATTTCACGAAAATATGCGTTATTTCACAGTACTCAAAATCTTCCATCTTTACCACCCAACCGAAGTAGTTCAGCGAGCAATCATTAATTTCGTTGATCTCGATTTCACGTCCCACCTTACGCAGAACCATGTTCCACGCCGCAATGTCCGCAATGCCGCAATGGAACGTACAGCGTTAATTTCACCGCGGAACTCTCGCCACGATGTCTGCTATCGACGACTACAAGATATCGCCGTGTCGGTCGGGTTGCCAGTCGATCGGCACCGGCTCTGGGATCGGCGGTAACAAGCCCGAGGAGAAAGCACGCGACGCGACGCTCGTGTCCCGGCAATATTGTCGTAGTTACACCGTTAACGTACGACCGGTGTCTCTCACCCCGTTAACCCGCGAGCTATCTCCTCCGTCATCGGCCCTTAGGAGCGCGACGGGCACGCGCCTCTACAACTTTCGTTGTTCGAGGTTGAAAAAAATCGGGTACGGGTACCTATCCCTCTGGAACGCGCCACGGTACACGCTGCTGCACTCCAGCCTGCGCGTATGTAACGCCAGCTAAACCACTTGCAGCGCCGTCTTCCAGCCACTGGTTAACGGTATACGTTGTGCCTAATACGAGCGTCCTGTCCGCCAGAGGATTAAGGCTGGATCTCTCTAGAGGGTACTCGATCGATCGCCTACCGTCCAACGAACTGTCACGTCGGACGTGTCCTCCGTGAAGTGAAGTCTGAGAAGAGAGGTCTGGATTCATAGGTGCTCGGAATCTGCGCGATCGTATTGTCACTTGTAACTCTTGTAAGCCGCGAGCTAGAGAACGATCGAGAAGATCGAGGAGATCGACTTTGGAGTGGCGGCGGAGGCTCGGTTGGACTCTGCTATCTGCATTCCGTCATCGAGGTGAACGGAATGAGATTCCTTGGTCATGGCGCGAATACCTTCGCCCAGTGGTTATTGCCAAGTGCTGCTAAATGGTTAAGGTGTGTACGTGTGAGCGCAGAGGCGTGGAAGCGGATGCTTCGCGGCTCACGTGTGCGAATGTAAATGTTGGTTTCTCTGTTCCTGCTTGTCGATCGTTAACAGGTCATTTTTTTATCGGGCATACGATCATTCTTTAAGTAGCGTGGACAGCGTAGGGCTGGATCCGAGATGGATGGAGCAGTTTCTATGGAAAGGAAAGGTTAGACGCGCACAATGAAGGCCTTGCTTTTCTGGCTGAAACTTTCATCAGAACCCGTCGAAAGTATGCAATTACGTGTCACAATTCCCGTTGCGAGGAGAAAGTGCGGCGTACGTACAAAGCTTTCAGCCGCCCTACGCCACTGGAACAGCGAGTTAGCGTACGCGACAAACCTGGAATCTAAGCCAAGGCTTGGCACTGCCTTCGCTGCCGCTTCCAGTATCGCCGTTGCATGCTGAGTGAACTGTATCTCGCTGGTGTACGCCAGCTTAATGAATGAACACTGCGCCCCCTTGAATTTTTCTTCTCCGCTCATTGCTAACTGGTCCCATTATCGGAATCGCTCTATTCCGGTCAAGCGACCGTGGAAATCGCAGAAACCGAGGGAATGGGGGAGCTCTAAGTAACGAAGGGAATCAAAGCATTCTGAATAATCAAGGACATGGGGGGTAAATGGAAACCGAGCATTCAGCTTGGAAAAATCGGCGAGAATCCTCGTACCAAGTCAATACTTCTCCTGAAGCGCAGAGTGGCGAGGGCAACGTGCTCGCTTCCCGGGCTAATTCCGCGCGATAACGAGCTAGATTCTAGAATCTAGATGAACCGATCGTGGAAGACACTCTCCTTCGCCAGTCACCATCTGTTTTTTTTTTCGCGGAGCTTCTGTGCCCAGTTCCTCGACGAGGATTCTTCCTCTACCGCGACACACGCTCACGGCGAGCAGCGAAAGGCGAATGTGGGCAGACGCGCGCTGGCTTCGCCGAGGAATTATCGTTGCTCGCGGATACTCGCCGTTTCGTAATCGGCCTCTCGGTAGTCGGCGTGTATCCTCGTGTTCCTCGTCCGTTAGGCTCGTTTCAATGGAGATCGGTGACCGGAGGAACAGGTTCACCGAGCTGTTTCACCGTAAACTTTCTTTCCGAGAAATCCACGCACGATCCTCGGGGGTGTTTACTTTGGGATGGACATTCATCGAGAAGCGTCGATCGGTAAAATCAGGCAAACCGAGAAAGTGGATGCCTCGCGAACAGATCGAAGCCCCCGCGGAAGACTATCGCGATGTGTTCCTTCGCGCGGTTCTTCGAATCGTCTACTCTCGGTGGCACGCGATCGACGCGGAGAATCATCTCACTAGGTATAGGGGAAGGTTGCCTATTTTGGACCACTTTTTTATTTTTTTTCTCCTACATGGGCATAACACATTGTAGAAAGCAAACAGAAACGGGAAAAAGATCTACATTTTATGTAGATTTTATCATGTATTTAGTGTGGTGATAAAATATGTGATTAAAATAATATCTAAAAAAAAACTAAACTAATGACTTCGGTCCATTCCAGGCAACCGGTTTCGTAATTTGGACCACCGGTTTCCTACGTTGGACCGCTCCTAAAAAAAATGAATTTAAATATACAATCTAAAAAACACTGATCATGGCATTGAAAAAAAAATAGAAACAGGAAGAAACAAGTATCTTACGGTGCATGTAGTGCAATAGTACGTTGTTTTGCACGTTGCGTTTCACATTTGCACAACGTGTATGAACCCAGGTGCGTCATTGAAGACATCGAAGCATATTTTCTTCACTGTTTCTGTTTCAGCATGTTGTGTCAACATATATAAAACTAAAAAGTTAAAAATAAAAAAATTTTAAAAATATTAAAACCGATTTCAAAAAAATAAAATTACACTAAAAAGTAAAAAAAAAATTTTTCCCTTATTTAAACTACGACTCCCATATTTTTTAAGTCGGTGTCTCATCATTTGCACTGTGTAAATCTGGCGCCGACTTAAAAAATATGAGAGTCGTGGATTAAATAAGGGAAAAAATTATTTTTTACTTTTTACTGCAATTTTATTTTTTTTAAGTCAGTTTTAATCTTTTCTTAAACTTTTTTAGTATGCTTGTAACTATTCGCTACCATAACATAGATTGTATTCTAGAATGGACCGATCCAATTCAAGTAACTAGTGATGGTCCAATATTAGGCAACTTGTATGTTACATCAAAAAGATATGTTTTCATTGTTATACTTATACGAATATGGGAAAGTAAGGACATGAAGTTGTAGCTAAGACAGCGCACACTTAACACTAGTATCGTTTAAAATTATGGTATTTACAAGATGTAGAAAGAAATTCACTTGAAATAGCACGAAAAATAATGATCGCGCATCACGTGTTTCTATATTTCGACGACGGTGAACGACAAACTAATGAATAACCGTATCGCTGTTCTCGCACGTTCCATCTCCACTTCCTAAATCAGTGTAGCCAAAAAAACCACTGCAAATATATTTGTTTATCGAGATACACAAATGGTCCAATCTAGGAGACGGCCTAATAAAGGCAACTCTCCCCTATCGCTGAATCGAGGTACAGAGGAGCTGGCTAACGTCTTCATCTACCTCGAAATTCCTCTTCCCGAAGGAACTCGAGGATTGCCCCCGATAATGGGTTCTCGATCGAATTTCCCCGCGCAGTCGTTGCTTTTCTTTTGCCGCTCGACTTGCGGGACGTTATTACACATTCCGCTGTTGCAGTTGCAACGAGACTGCCGCGGAATTATTGTCCGCGGCGTTTCGTAATCCCCTTCGGTAGTGGACGTGTATATCCTCGCGTTTCTTGCAACGTGCCTCGTACGCGCGATCGCCTCGCTCCTGCACGCCTATACGCCGTACGTAATGCACGTTGCATTCCACGGCATTCGTACGCGCGTTATGCATTCCGGCTGGATTTGACCTCGATGCCGTGTTATTAATGCCCATTACGTTATATAAACGAACTGGCAGCGATGGTTGCTATTGGCTGGCGGCGCGAAACCCACCGCGGTTCACGAGGAAGTCAAACGGGGGATCGAACCTCGCAGAATCGTAACAGTTATATCCGTAATCAGTGGACGATCGATATCGCGGTAGCGAAGTAAAATGCAACGTCTGCGCCCGTTATCGATCTCTTCGGACGTAAATCCACGCGGCAGGTTGCACTCCGGTGCGTAAATCACCGTCACAGGAAGCCGATTTTGTAACTTTTCGAGACAGGTGTTCTCCGTTGCGTCAGCCCGCGGTAATTTGTCCCGCGCGGTTGTACGCGCGTACCTCGACGCTCTCCGTTCCCGTACCATCGAGATGCTGATGGAAAAAGTTACGGGCTCGTGCCTGCGGGGCCTCTCCGTTCCATTCGCCGTCCGCGATTGCCGCAATCGGAAGAAAAATTGTGCCGGTGAAGCGGCACTCGACACGATCACCGATCTACCTACCAAAGGCGAACGCGCCAGGCGACTCTTCGCGCGTCCATTTCCATCCTCCACGCGGCTTATCTATCCTCGAGGAACTCGAGACTCTTCAAAGTAGGTACTTAACGACACTCCACGCTCCACCAACCTCTAATCCCGACACCTTTTACATGCATATGTACATATAGGATGATCAAAACTGTACCAGAGCATTCTCATGATTCCCATCCCCCTACATCGCGTTAATATCGTTCATGTAGGGTCGCGAGAGTTCACGGAAGGTCCAAGAATCGGGACCCCGGAGGCATATATCTCTGGCAGAGGCGTAAACGGCGCCCGTCAAGGAACAGCCGCTCGCGCTACGCGAGTCGCGAGGTCGATGCTTCGAGGCAGGCTAACGGTAGAATACGTGTTTAGGTACGCTTCCAGATACACGCGGTCCGCGCACATCGTATATACCATATCCGTAAGGTATTCAGCCATCCAGAGATAGACCCTCTGATGTATGCATTCACGGATACACGCGGACGTCGCGTACGCGCCGCGACGCGACGGCGAGCAAAAAGCACCGCCGACATGCGCGAATCTCCCCGCGACCTTTCTCTTCCCATTCACCGGCGTTCGAGCTGAATTTCCAGCCCGCCGAGAGCACGTTCTCCCCAGGCTGACTAATTAAATGATTGATCGCCGCGTGCCAGGCAAATTATCCGTACGGCTGCCCGACAAATTAACCGCCGGCTAGGCCGAGGCCGTGGTCGATCGCTTTTTCTCCACCGCGCTCCCCCGGTTTCTTCTACCCAGCCGCGAGTGGCCGGATAAAAGATCCGCCGGGCCTCGGGATTGTGCAAACGCGACAGTGTCGGCTCGGGGAATCGGATTTCTACGCCCGGAGCCACAACAGTCACCGATCCACGCGCGGAAAAGAACCCGCGCCGATGCACGCTCGCTATGCTAATTAGCAATAATTTAGCCCGCCGCTCGGGAGGATTATCGTCACAGGCGCCGAAATCCGCTCGCCTGGAACAAATCCGCGCTTCTTTTTCTCTGCTGCGCTCCCTTCTCTCCCCTCTACTCGGTCCCTCGCTTTCTTCGCTCGTCCCGAGGAGGTGGAGGAGGCGCCGCTTCTTTGTGCGACTCTTTAACATGCCAGAAGGGGCACCGTCGAGCCTTGTACGTGGTCGGTAGTGCTACCCTTCGCGCGAACGTCACCCTGCGAGAAATCTCTCGTTTTTCCTGGGGATCACCCCATCATGGCTGCGGGGATTTGTGGGAAATCCCTTTTTCAAGTGGGCTCCACTCGAACGAACCTCTCCGGAGTATTCCTTTCGCTGATCTCGAGACGCGATTGGTCTCATCGGTGCCTTTTGTGTTGGGACAAACGAGTCGAGGGGTTCGAAGGGGAGGGTAGGTGACGTGTTCTCTCGAATCAAGGCTTTCTTTTACTCCACGAAATTACCGTTTTTAAAAAAAAAGTACAAAAAATAGCGCCAAGTATATAATCCGATCAAAAAGAATCCCATTTAAAAACATTGTCGTAAATTAATATAAATTTATTAATGTGCTATATTTAACTTGACAAAAGTAATGATATACAAAAATTGTGCCAATTACCACAATGGCTATTTATACAAAGAAAAAAGTATTAAATAATATTAAGCAGGTATATTTTTATACAAATAAATATTTTAATAGGAATAAATATTTTATTCAGAATACTTGGCGCTGCGAAACCAAAAAAATGTTTATTATTTTAGTTAATAAATAAAACAAGACAAGACATCACTGAGACAAAAAAGAAAGAAAAAGATTTTAAAGCAATTTATACATATTTATTCAGTTTAGCAGCACCAATTCGGAAAGCAGCCACAAGTATTTTGAATAAAATATTTATTCGCTAGATTGTTAACTAGGTTACGTTTACCTCGACAGATGTACTCTCTGTCTGGCTGTTACGTGCAACAATTTGTTACGCGATTGGCCGAAAGTGACGAAACCTTCATCGAATGAACGACGTGCATATTGAAGACATTTCCTCTCCCTTTCATGTTCCCCTCTTGCCTAGAAGTGTAGGCCGATGAGAACGCTGACAACGAGGACGATTCTTAATTTTAAGAACACAACAATTCGGCAAATTGCAACTTTACATCGGAATATCTCAGCTCATAAAGCACGCAGGAACAAAACGAAGACACTTTTCCGATGTAAATCAAACCGAAGCTATCCATTAAGACCATTCAAAATCTAATCGGATCGGCCGTTATTGAGATTCGATAATCTCAGGGTTCTTGATAGCGGGTTGTGACGTAATGTAGACACTCTGTGCCTTACGCTACGCATATACCTATGTATACTTAATGGAGCAATAGAAGGACTCTTGAATGCACGGTATCGTTTACGATTCACAGAGCTGCGGTATATCTCCCATTGTCCACAGACGTATTAAGACTTTGGGGTCAACGCATCTTGGAATCAGTTTCCAACTCTCTACTGCATTTCGTACGAGTGGTTGATCTTGTTTCCGCAATGTTTCTCCTTGCAATCTATTACTTGCCGCGCACAGAGTATTATGGAATTCAATTAAGTTTCTAAATTGCTGATCGTCCACGTCTCGTTTGGTAACAGCCTGTGAGAAAAACTCCTGGGAACTGGGAGTGCGTCACGCGCGCAGAATGCCAGTCGTGCGTTAAGGAGGGAAAACTCCGTATAACGAGAACTTCAAACTGCGATCCATTAGTCATCGCAATACGATCTCGCCCACTGTGCGTTACACTTACCTCGAAAACGATCGAGATATGGTTCCCGATTCAATGGAACGTAGATCGTTAGGAGATCGAGGGGTCTTTTTTTTCTCTCCGACGAAATTCCTCGGTTTGTGAAACCAGGATCAGCTCGTGACCCGATAACGATTATCGATCGGCGATCGAGAGCGTGCGGCGGCGAACAACGCCGCGCTCCACGTTCCAGGTATTCCTAGGAATATAATCGACCGTGGCGCGGTGAAAGTGTGCGAAAAGGGGCCCAGAAACGGTGTCGGGATAAGAATGCCGCGTAAAAGTACGTGTCGCTTTAACAATGACGATGGGAAACGGAACGAAAGAAAACGAGGAGAGAGAAAGGGGGAGGCCCGATGATACGCGTCGAAGGATGCCAATGGCGGGGTGAATCGGCGCCGATCTGTGAAAATTGCACCGTGAAAGAGAAACCCCCGGGATCGGTAATGAACGTAGCACCGGTGCAACGGAATCAACGAGCAACGAAACGGCGCCGTGTTCGTTCTGTAGATTGGAGCGGATCCAATTAAGTCCTGCTCGTTTATTTGCTTGAGTTAACGGGTCTAATTCTATAATAGATTAGTAACTGGACGTTTCTGGGTTCTGTGAACGGTGTACCTACTACCGGCTGCATTAGTAAAGTAACCACGTATGTACTTCTGGGAGTTGAACGTTCCCTAGCTCTCTGCATCTCCGAGAGTATAACGCGATCTAATTCTGATAGGAGTTCGCTATCTGTCTATAGAACGCTCGAATGAGTTAGACGATCTATCGAGAAAGTCCCCGCGGACCCCGCAATTAATTAAACTCCAAAAAGAAGAGGACAGGTAACGACTCCAGCCGCTGCTTCGATGCACGCTGCCCGATCGTTTAAAATCCGACGCAGGAACGACCGCTCGAAAACGGGCTCCTCCGAGCCGCTAATTACGACTAACTCGCGATCACTGAAGCGCGCCACGTTGAAGCTCAAACCCTTTCATGGTTCACGGCGAGGAGAAACGTTGCAGCCTTTTAGATAACGAAATTTCCTTGGTTGCTGACGAGATACGGTGGGTTCAATCACCGAGTGAAAGCGAAAGAGCAGCGACGATAAATAAAAAGAAATCCGCTGGAATAACAGAAGCAAGAGGATGCCCGGGAGCATGAAGCTCGGCCACGCAGATCCATTTTACCGTGGAATAATATATAAAACTTTCATCTGAGAGGAGCAGCGTGTGGATTCGGTCACGGGCGCGCGGTCAACGCCGCGGCGAAAACGAAGCAGAGCTGGCACGTGACGCGGCTGAGGGAATCGGTGACATACCTAGCCTCCGTTCGTGGGCGATTGAGCGGTTACCTGCGGTGGCTGGGTGATTCATTGTACGCGATGATGTATCAGGCTTCCGTCGTGTTGCTCGCGAAATGGCAGATCGATCCGCAGTCTTCGAACTGCGAATCGCGTCAACCGGTCGCGTCACGCCTCTGCTCTCGATCTCGGGAGGAATTAAAGGAGCGTCGAAGCGCGACGATCGACTTGCAGTGGCGTGCGTTACACCTTCACGAGGAAGAAGTGCGTTCCGTGTGTCTACCTCTCACCACTAGCTCGTAAATTGAAATGTTCATCAGGTATACTTAAAAATTTGCTAGAGTGCCTTTGAATCTGTCGGCGTTTGTTTAGCTCGTAGGTGGCGCTCCGTTAAGTAGCGTTCGGAAAAAATGAATCCCGGGGAGAGTCGGCGGTGGGTGAGGTGATTAAGGCAGCTGATCAGCGCGCAACCAGTCCAAAGATCGCTGGTTCGAGTCCCATTGCCGTAGATTTCCTTTTTCTTCTATCTACACATCTGCGAGCTTTAAAAGAGGCATTCGAACGGAGATGCGCGAAAGGTAAAAGTAAAAGTAAAAGTCATGTGTTCCATTTATCATCGGGCTGTATCTTTATAATCTTTCGTTCGCGAGTAAACGGCAGCATTTACATTGCATGCTTTCTTCGACCGGCTCGCAATCTCGCAACGGAATTATACGAGTATTATAGTGGCTCCCCGAGCGTATTAAACGCTTGCAGTTCGGGACAATCGCGCGATTGCTTCACGCGTGATCGATCGACGGGTAAAATACAATCTAGCGGCACGTTGGAACTTTCGGTGGACGGAAGTTCGAGAATCGTTGACGATCGATCTTAAGCCGCCGAATAGTGGGATTACCGCTGATTTAGGTGGCCACGAGTGGGCTTGATCGACCACCACAACGGATTCCCCGAACGATGCCAGGAAAGAAGTGGTGGGTGGGTACGCTCTTGTTACGAAACTGGATGGCTGCGTGGATGGTTGGGCAGAGGCGATGCTTGCTCGCATTTTAATTGAAAATTTCTAAGCACACGCTGGAGGGGATAACAAATCTCGAGCGTTGGAAAAACGTTGGTGTATAGCTCGCGCAAGCTCCCAGGGAAATCGCAACTCGCCCCGATGTTTCAGTCGATGTCTCACGCCGGTCGAACGAAATCGACCCCCCGGATATAAATGTGTTCCGCCTCTTGGCACGGAACTCGAGAGGCTCGCGCGACTGGCAGTGGCATAGCTGGTTATTTATATGTTTATACATTCGGTATAGTCTCTTTAGTGGTAGATTCGTAACAGGTGTGGCGGTCTCGCGAACTTAATCACACACGCGACGGCGTTCTCTCTGAGTTTTGAAACACAGCAACAATTAACCAGTGAATCGACTGCTCCTAGCCGAGACGATCGATCTGTCGGTCGAACGAGCAGCTCGAGTGCTTGAATGATGACTCGCCACGGTTATTTGCATAACTCGCCCGGACGCGTCGTTGATAATAATTACCTACGCCATTCCGCGCTAAAAAGAAACGGAATGAATCTGCGCTTCTTCCTCTCGATCGCGGTATTGCCTGCCAACAAATCACCAACTACATCGCGCCTAATTTTCGCGCGTCGATTCCTAGGGAAACGCTCCCGCAGTTTCCCAATGGCTTCCTTCTGCCACTTTCGCAACCGACCCGCGAACTCCACATTATCGTAATTGCGGCTGCATAGAGAAACTCGCCGTGCTTGCGCAAAAGTCATCGATTCTCCGCGGTGCGGTCGTTGAAGTGGAGAAATATTGTTCCTTTATGATTCCACTGTAAACGATCGAGAGGCAGGATATATTTCTCGGTGGGAAAAAATTCTCTGAATTGCTTGGATCTAACGGGAGATTTTCTTGGAATGTTCGCAGGTCCAGAGGCTGGCCGAATACGAGAGGTACCTGGGCCAGGAAGCGAGGAACCTGGTGGAGAACGGAAACGGGAGCGTCGGCAGCGGCGCGGTTCTCCAGCGCGGCCAGCTCGAGGGCGATCTCCATCGCATCCAGGAGCTGTTCCCTGGTGACAATCTACGGCTGCACGAGCGAGATGTCCTCACCACGGTATGTTACTTCGTTCCACCAACTTCCAGCAGCCTTAAGTGCCGCGAGAACTCTCGTTTGCTCCACGGTTGCGCGGCAAAATCTCCATAAATACGGTGCTTCCGGTGCGAGCGCATCAACCGTGAGCGAGAGGAGATAAGCGTTGCGTTTCGACGATTCTCACGGACTCTGCGCGAGAGCGTGTTTCCCTCGCAACCGTGGAAAGCGCGGCGATTCGCGCCAGCGTTTCTCACGCGTCTCGCTGGACACTGTCCCCCATGACAATTTCCCGCTTTATCTGCTCGCGTAATATACGAAACCATAAAAGCCGTAAACGCGTAGCAACGCGGAGTTAACGAGAAAGTGCGTTACACTCTGCACCCGGAAGTCGAGGCTGTTCCGAGCCCCTGGAGGCGTTCTTCCTTTATTGCATTAGCGATATGAATTTTCGAGCCCACGACATCGCCCCGAGGAGTCATCGTTCCCAGTACTTATACACGCGGATTTGCATATTGAGCGTAAGAGTTGTAAGAAGAGCAGGGATCATTAGGAGGATCGAGTGTCTGCCTCTCGCGTTCCTCCGTGTTCCCCAGTCACGTTGCACGCACCAAAGTCGAGTATCTGCTCGCGGGCGATGATTGAACGTTTCCTCGAATCGCGAGAGTCATCAGCGCGTCGCCTCGGTATCCGCGACTTTCATTAGCATACGATACGCGAAGAAACTCGTATTTGTGTATCCAGCGCGGGACAGCGCGTGTCACGCGTGCCTTGATAGTTGTTAAGAGCTCTAGCTCTTGGGGAAGAGCATCGGGAGATCATCGATTTCGTAAGAGGAAAGAGCCGGGCGGATTACTAGAGAGAGGCCCTCCGCTCTAATACGCCGGCTCGCGTCAAAGCGAAGTATGTTAATCAGCCTGTCCTGTTGCTTGTAATTTCGTGTTTCATGGATCCGTCGGACCCTCTTGCTATATTTGGTAGCGTTATTTGTCAGCCGTAACTGTTATACCCTGTCCCACCCGTGGCTCTTGACGTCAATGGATGCCACGGGAAAATAACGAGGCGGGCTAGAACCGCATCAGGGAAATCGCACAGGCTCGGCACATTCTCTTAAATTCAAGCCTCTGATAGCTGTAGCTATTATAGTTTCACGGATAGCACGGTTCGAATTGTAAACTCATTCGCGCGTGAAAACTTTGCCGAACAGATTCAGTGGAATAATGCTGTTAAGTCAGTCGAAAGTTAACACGACTTGCCACGTTGGCGTCCAGTTATTAGCCGCCCGCTGCGAGAGGATGATAGTAATTTATGTGCTAGATCCTCGCATCAAAATTGGTCGTTACTTTGTGACCCCTTGAACAGCGACGGTAACTGGGCGGAGGAGCGCGCCTCGAGCTAACCGCGCAGATAATTTAATGCTAATCTCTTGTCCCGGGGGAACCCGGTAGCCTCGTTTCGATTCCCAATAACGAATACGTCGCGTGTGTGTTTCGCGGGAGCTCCGGCCACGACGGAAAGCGCAATCCATGCAGCGGCTCTGTCGCGTCAGGAACTTCATTATACTTCTTCGCGGAACCGTAACGCTGACTTCCTACTCGCGGATCACAGAGGTACATTGATTGCAAAGGCGTGCTCGAGCTCGAAGGTTGTTCAACTTGACACGAACAGCGGCCCAGGAGCGTGAAATCTGCCGCACAGCTTGCTCTGACTCTCCGTGCATCATCCAGCGAATGTGATTCGTGTAATTCCAGAAAATGAAGAGTCTGATCCGCAAGCGGAACGGCGGGAACCCCGGAAGGCTGACGAGAGTGCTGTCGCAGAAGTCGCTGAACGTGTCCAACAACTCGCCAGTCCCGAAATCTCCGCCGAGGACGTTCCTCCTGGAAACTCCGGTCCAGTTCACCACGGTAAATGAACAGACGAGTCCAGAAGCGATTCGTAGAGTCGCAGGAGAATATCGTAAGGCAAGTTCGTTATATAGGAAGGATCGCTTGGTTCGCAGGGGGTGCAGTCGCAGGAGAGACACCTCTTCCTGTTCTCCGACCTACTGCTCATAGCGAAGGCTCGAAGCGGGGGTAACTTCAAGCTGAAGCAGTCCGTGAGGATGAGCGAGCTCTGGCTCACTGCTGGCCACATAGAGGACGTAGCCGAGACGAGCAAGTCCCAAGAAACCAGCTTCGTCCTCGGCTGGCCCACCACGAACGTCGTCGCCACTTTCATGTACGTAGTTTCCCTGGTGCCTTAAAGAACACCTTCCACCCCTTCGTTTTAAGCGTCTTTATGCCCGGCGAGAGCATCGTAATCGCGGTGATTTCGACGGCCCGACACGGGGCTCTCTTTCAGAACGACGCCATAAAGTCGCGTGGACGAAAGCCCGAGGGGCAACGGGGGTACCGTCGGATTAACCGCAGGCGTCGTTTTATCGTGGCGCATCACAGGGTTCGCTTCTTTCTTCCAGGACTGCTGCAGCCAGGGATCTCTGGTGGGGACGCCTGACCGAGCTGGTACGAGAGGAGAGTATGAAGGAGCCGCCGGACACGAACATTCAAGTCGTGTATCACGACAGTGACACGAACACGGAATACGTAAGTGCACCCATCCGCCACCCCCCTCTGAAGCTGAGATACACGCGGTCACGCCTTCACGGTCCATTCTTCGCGCGAGGAGCAAGGGGGAGGGTCCGATCACTCGACCTTCCTGGAGGCATTCTTCGTCGAGATGCATGCCCCTTTTATATCATTGACGTCAACGTCGAGTGGATCGTCGCTCCCGCTAAAAAGAGACCCTTCTATCTCGCGGGCTTTATCGACGCTCATGTTCCCTCCGCGCGACGACGTTCATTATATCGGCCAGAGTTGCGTTTAAATACTTTAAATACACCTCGCTATCGAAGAGACGCCAAGTGCCTTTACTCCTGCCGTACATCTTCGCGACCGCGACCGTCGTAACTCACATTCTCCGTTAGCTTCGACACGATTTGTCGAATTTATAGAGTGACCACAGGTTTTATCGGTGAAATCGATTATTTTTTAAAATAGCGTCAGGAGGAAGCCTCGTTCGCGAGCTACATTACAGTGTGAGCTATTGATTGCAGTGTAAAACCATAATGGTCGGATCCGAGATGACGGCAGCAGCCTGCGTGAATCTAGCCACGCGGCTGTTGGACCTTCAGGGTCAGTTTCAACTGTGGGCCAGGACGTCCGTGGACGAGTCGCCGTACCCTCTGATAGGCCACGAGAGGCCGTTCGCCGTGAAGCTGTCGAACCTGCGGCACACCCTGTCCGCGGAGGAGGGCTTCGATCTGGAGCACTGCAACAAAAGTGGCCACGACACGTGCCACTTCATCCTCAGGCCCGTGCCCAAGTCCCCGGTGAAGAAGAACAAGTCGAAGATCACTGGGCTGCTGAGGCGGTCCCTCTCGCTGAACCCGAGCCTGTTCGGCGTCAACCTGTCCAGGCTAGACGAGAACGGGCTGCCGAAACCCGTGCTGGTGATGCTGCAGCAGCTGTTCGCCAAGGGCCCGTTCACGCAGGGGATTTTCAGGAAATCGGCGAACGTCAGGATCGTCCGGGAGCTTAGAGATCAGATCGAGTCGACCAGCGATCCCAGCTGTCTGGAGGATGCGCCGATCATAGCTGTAGCGGCTCTGCTCAAGGACTTCCTTCGATCGCTGCCGGACCCTCTGCTCACCTCTCACCTCTTCCCTCTGTGGATGGATAGCTTGGACACGCCAAATCCTATTCAAATTGTTAAGAAGTAAGCGGCAACTCTGTTCTCGCGTCGTGCGCTCCACGTGCATGTGTTATTATCGCGATAGCTAACGAACGATGGTGTTCTTTTCTTTTTTTTCCAGTATTTTAGATAGATTGCCCAAAGCGAATTACACTCTGCTGTCGCATCTGATATGCGTGCTGTACCACGTGGCGCGCAGGTCGAAGCACAACCTGATGTGCGCCAGTAATCTCGGCGTGTGCTGCGGGCCCAGCTTGCTCTGGTCGCCGAATCCGTCGGTGAACCAGAGCAGGGCGATCCCCACGCTGACGGAGATGCTGATCCGCCACTGCGAGGTTTTATTCGGCGAAGGCGTGACGCAGCTGCTCGGGGAGGAGCGCAGCGACAGCGGGGCCGAGGAGAGCACCGATAGCCTTCACTGTGAGTAACTTAGCGCGATCTCACCGGCCGACGCTGCGTCAGATGTCGTTTTGCTTGGTCCACTGAGGAATGTCTGTGGTTGCAGCAGGTGGGCTTTCCCTGGACAGCCTGGACCTGACGGAACCACCGCGCAAGGACCACATGTCTCTGTCGAGAGACTCCGGCCTGACCCTGTCGGACTGTCAGCTGTTCATTCCGGAATCACCGGTGGGCTCCGAGGATTCCGCGGTGAACGCCTCGTCGTCGAGCTTCGACAAGGCCCTGGCCAAAGAAGACAAGCCCACCAGCAAGTCGTACATCCGCGTCTACGGGGGATGGGAGGAGAGAATAAACGGTTACACCGCGGGCAATCATCACTCGAGCAGCGCGGAGCACGGCGGCTTCAGGGACGAGAAGGGGAACGCCGGTTACCCGAATCCGAACCCGAACTTCCAGCGGCAAGACTGGCTGAGGGCGCAGCTGAAGAGGACGCCGCGGACCAAGCTGGAGGAGCACGATCAGCTGCGCAAGGAGAGATTCGACGAGAAGGACATCTACGCCAGGGAGTACCTGAGGCAGGACTCGATGAAGGAGAACGTGGAGAACTGCAAGGACATTTACAGGAGCTCGCAGCTGGACATATCGCGCGAGCTCAGGTCCGAGTACGAGAGGTCCTCGCAGCAGGACATCTGCACGGAGCGTGTCTCGATTCACAATTCGGAGCAGGACCTGTCCGGCGACGCGTCCTTGTCGTCCAGCGACCGATACGAGTTCAAGAAGGAGCGGTTCTGCGAGTTCAAGAAGGTCAAGTCGGAGGTGTACGTGAACCGAGACTCGCCGGTCTCGCAGAACGGTAGCTACCATTCGGGCAGCGACCTGTACGAGTTCAAGAAGGTGAAGAGCGAGATCTACGTGAACAAAGAGACGACGCGCGCAGGCAGATACGAATCTGAGAGCAGTATCTATGGGAACAGGGACAGAACGGGGGAGATATACGGCTCGAGGGAGAGGAACGATCTGTACTCGTTCAAGCAGGCGGAGGCGATCGATCTGTACGGCGACGAGGACGAGGAGGAGGAGAGCACGTGGCCGGATACACCGCCACCGTTGCCACCAAGGCTAAGGCATCTTCCGCCGGTGCACATGAACCTGGAGGACAGGCACAAGGTAGCCGGAAGGTCAAGGTCTCTGCCGCCGCCGCCTCCCTATCGCCCACCCCCTCAGCCGCGTGCCTCGGTGACCGCGAGGCACTTGGGGTACGGAAGGTCCGTCGTCGATGACGAGAGCTACGTTTGACCAGCCCACCTCCGTGCACCTCGGCCGAATCAAAGAGTCCCGAAAGTCGCAGGCCCCGAGACCACGAACACACGTTGGCTCGTGTAGATGTGATCTCGCCGCGACTGAAACTAGTCCAAACTGGAACGCGCGATATCCCAGAGACGGTAACCAATGTACGATATTATGTTTGTGAAATTTTACATCGCCGTCGAGGAATGAATATAGCCGGATGATATGGATGTTGAAGACGGTCAACGATAAAAGTCAATGCGCGCTGTGGATCGTCGGCGATCCTTGGCGATCCTTAGCGCCTCTTAGCGATTCTTAGCGGTAGGCTTCGACTGTTACACAGTGATTCAGGGTGCTTCCACGAGCCTTAAGTCATAGGTATTTCTCTTTTCTAATTAGACGTTCATTATAGAGATGTTATTATTGTTAAGTATATGTAGACTGTAGCGGACAAGACTTACGTCGAGAAAATGATATTATTCGTGGCTCTTTTCTTAGGCGAGGAACAGTTGTAAAAAATGTGCGTGGAATCGCGTGTGAGGTACGCGTCGCGCTGAGAGGACAAATAAGAGGAGAGAGAATGGGTGTTCGTGGATGTTGGAACGAATGCTGCCCGAATGTTGTAGAGTCTAGAGACGTATCGATAATATCCGCGGAACGAATCCCCCGCTAATAAAATGCAAATTTTATTGCAGCCGCAACGAGAGAGGAGATATCCCTTTCCCCATTCGTCGCCGTCTCTCGCGATCATCTTTAAATACGTCCACGTAGCCGTCGAAATGTCTCGCGAGTTCGAGATCGTAGCAGAACTCGTTTCGAATCAACAAGACACCGTCGCGCCGTATCCTGTCGCGTTTTATCAGGTATTCCTCCCGCTTCGTACAGAGCGTAAAAGGAAAGTAATGGTTGTATCTTAATGATACGTCACGAGGTATCAGTTCCCGCTGAATCTTCGATTCTACTATCGAGTAGAGTACGTAGAAATAAAGGAAACATTTCCATTTCAAGGCCAAAGTGAAGCTTTTTAGTAGCTTTTAAGAAGTACATAAATTCCATACTGGAAATCCATGACCATTAACTTCCTTTACACCCCGTATATAAGCGTCTTCGTCTTCCCCTCTTAAACTTCTAACCGGAAATTGGTCGGACGCGCGTAATAAACATGACAATTAATAACTCGTTCTCTGTCTATCTCTCTCTTTCTCTTTCTCTCTCTCTCTCTCTCTCTCTCTGTCTCTCTCTGTCTTTCTGTCTGTTAATTATAATTATCATTTTCATTTCTCCTTCTTTTTAAACTTTTAGAACGTATAAATCGTAGAGTGCTTCGCATACGGAATGCGAAGGCGATTTATCTTAAGGCGATAAGATACACCGGAAGCGTTTTAAATAGATCCAAACTTTTCGTTCTCTGTATATATTAATTGTAAACTGTAATCTTTTTTTATATATATATATATATACCGCTAAACGTATAAACACGATACATCTATGTAACGCCCGTAAGGTATGTATACTTATCTAAATTATACGACATGCTATGAAAGTTAAATATATTTCGTATTTTATACAGAGTCGCCTGTGTTTCAAGACCACTTCTATCAGCATTCATTTCTCGTGCCCTGCAACGTATGATCATCTCGCGAGCGGTGCACGCGCACGGAATTTTCAGCGGGCATTTTTGAGATCGTGTTTTTGCTACCGCTCGCACACCATCCCGAGCACGCGTTCCCCCGTTCTCTCGCCAAATTCTTTCGAACCAGTAGGGTTATAGTGCAACGATCAACCATGGACTACGAGGAATTTGCTAGCCTACAATTAGACAGACCTATGCCCGATTTGAGAGTACGTGCACCAACACTCGCCTTCTTGCAAGTACGCGTCCCCTTTTCATCGATCGATTCATAACACAATACGTCCTTAGACCGCGGAGCAACTGAAAAAGCACACTCTTGACGTTAATTTGGAAAAGCGGCCCATTGACAGAGCGATTCATCTTCTGACGTAAGTGAATAAGTACGGTGCACGCGGGGAGCATGGCTTCCAGCATCTGCGTCGACACCGGCTTCGATAGAGCAGTTCGCTTTCGCTGAAAGCGAAAACCGGTACGAACATCCGGTAGTTTGCACGGTCTTCGCAGGACCGGAGTATCCCCGGGGCCTCGTAATAATAGTAATTTCGCGGATAGTGCCCCAACAAATCGCCGCGCGGAGCCTTGGATTGAACTACGTAATCCTCGCGCGATCATCGTATCAAGGCTGTCGCGCGATCAATTAATTTTCTACAAAGCTGCGTTAACTGTTGTCGAATCGCTAATTGGACTCGTGCGTACCGTTTCGTAATAGGAAACAGGTTTGAGCTCATGAAACGTTTGATTTTCAAGGATGCGCGAAAATTGTATCTTCCGAGAGTTCAAGGTCAGGGAACCATGGACGACCTTAACATTCTATAAACTATGATACTAGCAATGAGGAACAGGAAAATCCACCACCGGACTGCACTGTTTTAAATTAAACAGTGGCGTCTTCATCTCGATCTAGATTCTCGATCGAATTTGAAAATCGGTAAAGAGGCTGCGCGACAGACGAATCAACATCATCGCGATTACGAGCCGTGTGTTTTTTTTAGAAATGTGTAAACGGGGCACACCCTGAACCGATACAGCATGGTCGCGTGAGACTCGAAAAGTGATTGCATCGGTCCGTTGATTAGTGATTACACAACATCGACACTCGATCGACGCATCGTTCCATTGTATTACGCGCGTCGCGCGGCGCAGTGTTACGTGTGCTCCGCTGGAGGGGCGTCGTAGCGTGGGTCGCGCTCGGCCGCTTCCGACCGGGTTCGTGCGCGGCCGCCGCCTCGTACCACCAGTCAGGCATAATCGATACCTTGGAGTCGGAGCCCAGTTTAGTTGTCATCCGCGTCCCGTCGTGTTGTTTTTCTTGCGTCAACTCCACGATGAGTGTGCGTACGCGTGCATCGTCGTAACCACGCACCGTAACCGAACCTCTCGGCCGCCGTAACTCCTACCCAGTGATACCGTTGAATAAGATGAGCCTGGAAAATGTTACAAGACGAAGATAAAAGCCCCTACGAGTGTTCACTGGACCCGTGAGTAGCCGAACAGTTTTCTCACTCGGAATAATCGCGTGTGTATTCGTGATCGGGCCCCCGCGCCTCTTTCACCTCCTCGGCTCTGCCCCTCTCGCGCGACTCGTACACGGCTCCTAAATATAACCAGGCGTCGTTCAAGGAGTGCACAGTCCTGCCGTTCAACCGTCGCTAATTATAGGTCCTTTAAAGACAGCCACTCGTAAGAAATCACACTCCACGGTACGAGTAACTCGTAAGCAATGCCGCAGGGATACTACCTATATTTAGAGATCCTTGTGATTTCAAGGTGTAGGTTATTCGAATTCATTTGACAGCATTGTCGGCTGTTTCTTTCCTTCCGCCTCTTTCGTGCGGCACTTGCAATAATGAATCTATTATCGAGCCGTACGATGTGTAATAATGTAACTCCGCACTCGCGTGTAAACATTGCACCGAATGCACTGCCGCGTGCCCGAAAAGGATGCGTTATATAAAGATTACTCGCATCCTTGGAGGTTGCATGCATTTAGGGAAAATAAAGGCAGAGTCACGAGTTTGTTTCCGTATACCGAACAGCACTATATATGGCGCCTCGGGCTAGGAATCTTAAGCTTGGCTGAGTAATAGAGTTCATAGAAAAACGATGTTGAGCGGCATGGGTTCTGATTCTTGGAATACTTCGCTTTGTTAATAATATAAACTTCGATGAAGCTTTTCAAAGTACACCGCACGGATTACCTTGTATTATACGTGATAATTTATTTCCTATGTCTCTCTACCCGGTGCTGTGTAATTATTCCAGGAAAGGCGACGAACTCCAAAAGCTCAGTGTCATACATAATTTACCGAATCTCCTAGTCGCAGACACTCAAACATGTATGTCCCGTGTGGTGCCAAAAATGCAGCAGTCGCTGGCCAACGCGTCCGCAGAGTTCCACATCGCAGCTTCGACTACGTTCAAAACTATATTAGAGCAGAAGCTTGTCAGCCACAACATCTTCGGTCAAACATTCCTTCAAAGTATATTAAGTTCGATCGAAAGTCGTGATCCAGGTAAAGTAATTTTCTCCGCTGGTAGCGTTAGAGTCGCTAGCTAACACCCTTATATAAACAGTTTCATGCATTCTGAGTTACTCTACACGATTTATAACATGTGTATATATATACATTTAAAGTTATCTGTCATGCATGGCTGGAGACCTTACTGGATGTGATAGAGTTACTGCCGGTAGAACTCGTAAGAATACAGGTTCGTATAGACGATCTTAGATATCGATATTCGGTAAATCTTATAACTTAGAAGGGCAAACGTATCCGTTTGCACGGCACGCGCGTAAACGTTGTAACGTCGGAGTCGTAGATCGGTAACAGAGTTTGTTCGTTTTCTGTTATTTCGTGCTAGACTAAGCATCAAGTACTCTGTCGAAACTCGATTATCGCAAAGCTTGACTTATTATTTAAGTGACAGTAAGATAGCGCTATCGACTGGACAATAATAGAAATAAAATCATGCAGATTCTTCCGTTGACTATAAGCAAAGGACAATTGTCGCAACCTATCTACTCCAGGATAACGTGCAGCAGGTTACTAGGGAAAATTTGTACAAGATTCGATTCTCCTCTGTGAGTATGTTTCACCTTACGGCGATGTGCCGATAACTTTCGTTGGTGGGGGGGATATCAGCGTTTTAAGAATATTCTCGAACGACGAATCAACTTTGCGGAGATTTTATGGCGTGGATAAAGTACCGGGATTAGTATACTTCCGGATAAAATCTTGGAATAAGTGTGGCTGTTAAAATTGTTGTCAGGATACAGAAGGAGGTTCTACCAACGGTACACTCCCTCTGTCAGGATGTAAATAGCGAAGTACGAGCTAGTATCTGCTTCCAGCTACGTTTTGTCGCCGAAGGCCTTGGTGCTGAGTCTTTAAAACCTGCTTTGCTACCATCTCTCGTAGAATTAGCAAACGACGAAGAAAGCAATGTAAGATGCACCTCTGTACAGACAATAGTGTACTTGATACCTCATCTTCAGGAAGGTATGCTTGATGACTAGCTGTGCATTATTCATTAAGCATTCCAAGTTCTCTCGTAGCGACGTACATTTCCGATCAATTCATGCGTGCCCATTCATTTGAAATCGAGATATGATTTGTTGCGATCATCCTTTGCAGATACGCTAAAGAATATCATAGTGCCGCTCGTTAAAAAATTATGCGAGAATGCGCTAAAAACCGACGATAATGTGGTGTGCATCATTGCCCAGGACTACGGAAAGATGACGCTCGGTTTGGAAAGTAAGATTCTTTATACAATTTGGGACTTATATTCATGCATTGCAACAGCATGATATCCGTTGTGAATATTTTAGAATGTTTATTACCCACGGAGAAAACATGGTTTCTAAAGTATTTTCAACAACTTGCGGCACTGGGCACCCTCTCGATAAAGAAAGACACCACGCCTCATCTTTCGTTCGTAAGTACATGTAAACGAAGTCGAGGCGAAGCACGTCGAGCCCTAAACTAAATCTGTTTCGGCATGTTCTACTGTTTTAGATGAGCAGCAGTCCTGCCGAAGATGAGAAATATGTGGAGTGCAGGAGGCATTGCGCTTTCAATCTGCCAGCAATGTTTATATTTGTATCGAATTCCTCGGATGATACCGACGCATTGCTTCTTACGTTTGCCGCGTTAGCGTGCGATCACTTTTACCTGGTTAGGAAAACCGTAGCGTGTGGAATTCACGAAGTGAGAGTTAGGCTTTCGTACAGATCGCGATAAGCTACTGTGTACTTTTATATTTACAATCGTTATCTACCGCGCAGGTGGCCAAGTTACTAGGTCCAAAGAGTGGACGAATAAAAACGGACCTAATAAAATTGTTAAAGGACGAGTCCGAAGAAGTTCTGCAGAGTTTAGTTCCTCACATAGGATTAACGCTCGATTGTTTAGCCGACAGTCAAACCATTGGGATAGACAGGGTGGTTGGTACCCCTTTCCCCCATTTATCGTCAATGCATTCACTTTATTTACATAATACCCCTTGTCACCTACAGGACGCCACCCTGATGGAAATAGGCCGAGCATTATTAAAATGCGAGTCAGAAATAGCGTCTACGAACAATTGGAGATTAGCATCGTTAATGCACTCGCAGCTTGAGATATTACCGAAATACTTTCCGAGCGACTTTATATACTCGCATTTTGTGCCAATGGCTTTCTTCAGGATATTAAACGCTGTAAGTCGAGAAAGCAACTGCACACAAACGTATTTAACAATACGTTCGAAATGTACGAAACTCCACCTCGTTTTTATATTTCAGAGGCCAATCCCAGTACGTCTCGCTGCCGGAACCCTATTCCTTTTTCTTTTGCGTTACACTATGAAACCTATGCACCGGGTGGAACTTCGAGGCAAGATATATTCACAGTTGGCTAAGAATCCCGATTGTTACGTGAGAATGATGTTCGTTCGTATGATGATGGAGGCCCTGGAAATTTTTTCATCCGTCTATTTCAAGCAACACTTTTTCAAGGTTTTACTGAACCTGGCGAAAGATCCCGTAGCCAATATTAGAATGAAAGTAGTGTCCCTATTGCCCCAACTGAAAAGTCAGTTATGGGTGCCAACGGATAAAGAGTTATTAACGACCTTAGAGTCGACTGTCGGGCATTTATTGAACAGCGAAAAGGACAGAGACGTGATCGCCGTATTGACGACTGTTGTACAGAGATTAGACGCGGTGGAGCTCAGATACGACGGTCAACCTGTAAGTCACGGCCGATCGTACGTAAATTTCGGATAATAGCGAGTCACTTGTAATCGAAACATTTTATTACAGGCATCGAGTAAATTTTCGAAACAGGACGCGGAGGATGTTAGGAAGTTAGATGAAGAGGAGAGGCTGTTTGCAATGGTGGGTGGGAAATCCCGAGGAGGAGCTACGATGAAAAAAGGTACGCTAATACAGGAATTATAATGAATTAGCACGATTAAAATGTGGAAGGAAACTCTTTAAAATACTGGAGTTTCAGGTGGATTGCGGCGAGGGACTTCTGATACTCCAGGGAAAAGCACGTAAGTCACGCCTCTACTCTGATTATATTTTTGTGTTTAAGTATCGGTTATGTGTGCCCGTAATTAATACAGTACGTTTTATTTTCTCAGGTCGCAGTCACAATCGAAAGGTGAGCATTCTCCGCGGCATTTTAAAAGATTATTGAGAACTCGTCTTTTTTCGTAACACTTACCTTTTTGCGATTCATATTGCAGATGTTATGGGATCTCCCCGCCAAACTGGTGAAACATCAAAAACGCGGTAAGTGAACTTTGTTTAATAACTCTAATCTGAATACAAACCTTTAAGTTAACTAGGATAATTATTCAAGAACGTTAGAAACGTAGATTGAATAGAGAAATATAACCGCGGAACTTGCTAAAAATGCATGCACAGTGATTTTTAATCAGCAGGTCGTAATAACGATTTTAGGACTGTAACTGGTAATTCGAGCGCACAAACGGTCTTTGTTCCCAAGCTTCGTGCAATTCTCCGTTTCGCGTGGCGTAGAAGAGGTAGACCCCTGCCGATTTCGGTTCCCATCTATCGGCCAGTAGTTGGCGCTTTTTAATTCCAAATTTCTTACAATGATTTTTGGAGCCCGATGAGATGTAGAGTCCTATTCCACTGTTCCCGTAGCGTACTCTAACATTTCCAGCAAGAGTCTAATGTGAAGTTCTTGTGCACGCTTTACATCTAACAGAATTCAACTAACACATCCTTGGGAAAGGCTAGGGCATACCAACGCGAACATTAGCATGGCCCATCCTAGCTACGACAACGGCCCGTGCATTGATTACTTAATGCAAAGGGCGCAACAGTGCCGCTCGAACGTGCCCGTGCCATTCTCCGTGGTCTTGGCGAACATACGGGAGAACAGGCGAAAGTCTCAGCAGAATTCCCTACTAATCCGTGACTACGCACGCGAGTTCTCCACTAACATCGCCAGCAAGGACACTGCCACAGCGAGAACGCTTGCCAGTGGCCCGAACCTGGCCGTTCTTCGAGCTCTGACCAAAGCGGCTCACTATAACTCTTGTTGGCCTTGTAGCTCTATGCCAGAGATCCCGGTGATGCTGTCCGACGACGAGTTCCTCGTGGACGCTGGGATCCGGATACCCGCGCAGTTCTCCTCGCAGAGCGTGTCCAAGATACCGCACCTACACTCGATGCTCGCCAAGAGGCGGGTGCCGTTCGCCTTCGATCGTTCCCGCAGCGCGGGCATGACCTTCGACAAAGGGAAGCCCAAGAGGAACTCGTCCATCGAGTACGAGGACTGTATGAAGCGCAGGACCAACGGCGTCGATCAGTCGAATAACGTTAGAACGTCGATAGATTGCGAGGACGGTTTAAGGCTGATGAAGGAGGGGCCCCTGATGACGTCCAGGTTCAGGTTCGGCATTAATCAGGAGAGATCGATGGAGGAGAAGATGAGACGGAGCTCGGTGTTGCTGGGCAAAGACAAGCCGAAGATCATGCAGCCCAAGTGCCCGCTGGACAGGACTAAGCGGCACTCCGGCAGCTTCGAGAAAGCGAAGCCTAAGAGGAGTTCCTCGATCGAGTACGAGGACAGTATGCAGCGAAGAGCGAACGGGGCCGATCTGGCGAACAACGTGAGGACTTCGATCGAGTACGAGGACGACTTGGGGGTGATGGACGAGGACCAACAGCTGGCCAAGGAGACAATGTACATGGGCCCTCTGATGAGATCCAGGTTCGGGTTCAGCATGAACCAGGAGAGGTCGATGGAGGAGAAGATGAGACGGAGCTCGGTGATACTGACTAAAGACAAGGCGAAGATCATGCAGACCAAGTGCTCGCTGGATAGGACTAAACGGCACTCGGCGAATTTCAGCTTGAAGCCGATGGACTCGAAGGAGTTGAAGCCTAATCTAAAATGCCATAGCTTAGAGGTGGTGGATTACGCGCCTAGCGAGCGTCTGGGTCGAGCGCTTAGGCGATACTCGACGCTGGACGTGAATCATAATCAGGGACTCAGCAAAATTCCATTGAGAAGTTTTGTACCTCGTAGTAGAACCGCGCCTGCCACCAGGGCCTCGAGCCCTGTGCACATAGACAAGATGTGCCGAATGCCCTTCTGGGAGTCTTAAATGAAAGAGCAGGATGTAGGAGACGCGAGTGCATTTCACGGAGTTAAGATCCCTGCACGTGCTGATTCCAAGCCGATTGGCAAAGGTTCTTACATCGGAGATAGAGGTAAAATATTTTCTGGATCAGGAGGCCTCCATTCCTTTCCCGTTCGTTGCGTACAGCTGCGGTCCAACGACAGAATCGTCTTGCTCGTTTACTCTTCCTTTTCATTTTCAAAATTCTTAATCAAGGTTCAAAGTTACATATCCTCTAATCACTGTAGACTTGATAGAGCAAAGACAGCACTTGCAGCGATCGTAGACGTGCATTTCAATCGATGTATACTTGGAGTTCTCTGGCCTTCTGCGTAGTAACTGAGAGCAGTAGCTCGCGAGCGGGTTAACAATTTTACTTTGACGAAATAACAAGGTATATTCGAAAACTGTTGACGAGGCTGTTTAGCTAGTTCGCTATCTCGTGCCTTTTTCACACAGCCTTCTGCGTTCTTCGTCGCTTCTCGTAGGGCAGCCTAACGATGAATCTTGCCATTGACAGAAAGAACACGCGCGCCTACGTTTCTCTCCTCTTCGCCGCTAGACGTCGAGGTGAAAAACGAGTGGCTCGAACGTTTTAGAAGAAACGGGTATGGCTGTATCAAAGCGCTTTGTAACTGTTCTTACTGTGATTGGCAATAATCGGTGTATTATTAATCGTATTTCTATCGTCCAACTTGGGAAACTGGACGAGACCTGGCGAACATTAATCGAAGTATCCTTCGTTTATTATTCGCCATGCATTTCTTAGTCTGTTATATACACAATTTAATCAGGCATTTCTTTTAACTTGACTAAAAAATAGTCCCTTTTGATATATACCAATCGAGAGGATATATCGCGAACTTGATACTTGAGCAAAACAGACACGCATGCTTGAGCTAGAAGACTGTTTTATTAGACGGCGCCGTATCGAAGTTCGTAAGCGTAAAGCGAGAAAAAGATAAGACTATTTTGCACTTTATTTTATAGCTGCATAACTAATACGCATTGGCCTATGAAAAGAGCGAAGGAAAGAGTTATATATATATATATGTATATTCTTATTGTTAATAGAGTTTGAAGAGCAGTTGTTACTCACTAATATCGAATATATTCTAATAGATTGTATATTGTGTTAGGAGTACACGAGATGAAAGATGATAGGGTTACAGTATTGTAATAGCCAATTCTAGGTCTAGTCTCGAATAGTTGTGACGCAGGGCTAGTTTCAACGCCCGTTAAAAGGGTGTTTTTTTAAATCTTCGATACATTTTCTACTTTGCTTTTGTCCGTCGTTATTTCGTTCTCTCTCAACCTTTTAACGAGTTCAGTTCTAGCGTCTTAGCGGAGGTAGGGACATTTCTATTAGATAGGGTCTCTTGCTAACCTTTCCTTTATCAGCCTAGCGACATTTAGACGCGTGCAATATACATTTAAGCGCATTTTAATTTAATCGCCCCTAATAATATTAGCCGTACTCGTAATGTCAACTCGATCGATTCGCGAACATCGACGCTACAGAAAGAACGACTCCTTTTGTATCCGAGGAACCAGCGAATTCGTCGCGGACGAGGAATGATTTTTGGATCGCGACTTTAGGGACTCTCGATTCCCCGATTCCCTCGTGAAACATTGAACGATTTTAAAAAAAAAAAAGCAACTCTCCCCTGTACCGTGGATCGGAGCACTGTTGTGTCTTAAACGAGAAATATCTACGAAATATCATACAGTCTTAAAGATACAGTATCTATGTGTACATATGCATATATAGACTGACCAAGACGATTTAGCGAATGTCAATGCAGGTCGTATCGAAGAAGAGAAGAAATTCGGAAATCTATACGCGGAATGTCGAAAGGGAGATATATATGTATCAATAACGCGTGCAATATCTTCGCAAGGATAATATTTTCATTGAGCTTCTAGAGATATATGTATATATATATTTTGGGGCGAAAGAAACAGGAAAAAACGAGAGAGTATAAGACGCTTCGAAGCCAAAGATGATTTCTAAACAGTATGAAGTCTAACAACGTACAAAGTCTTAAAGGCATTACGTACTTGTACCATAACGTATACATATACCGCGTAAGCTTTACCAGTGCAAGTGCCATTGAATTCACAGAGACTTCAACGCCTGGAAAGCTGTACTGTCCGTAGGGATTCTCAGCGAAGTCACGAAAAAGTAGCTCTTCGAACGCCCACGTTACGTGCACCGTGATAACTGTCGCGACATTTTTACGATATCTAATATAACTCGGTCCCAGCGTGGAAAATTAGCGTAGCAGCGTAGACCCTCGATATCGTTCAAGAATCGAATATTCGATCCTTCTTCCGTTCGTTTCTTTCCGAGCAGTAGACTCGACTCGTGCACGGTCCAAAAGATGGGACCCCGTGCTTCACGCGTAGGCAGTTAGAGACGCCGAAATTGTGCGATGTTAATTATCACCGACGTGCGCAACGCATAGCGAAGCTTTTCTTATTATTTTTATAGAAAGACTTTAGGGTGACATCGCCCGTACGATTCGCGGGGGACACGATCCGAGTTACTTGCGCGAATCTGTCCAGCTTCTCAAGACAACGGAGCGTCCGTCTCTCGCGGGTATCGCACGGCCGTTGGCTCCGCCAGGCGACGAAAGCTTCATTTTTATAGGGAACCTTAGAATAATAAAATGGAAATGCATACGCGGGTTTTTAATGAAACTGAACGAACCGTTAAATGTGCAACCGTAGGAGAACGGACGGTCGTGGCTCGAGGAGAAACAGGCCAAGGTAGAGGAGCCAAGAGAGAGCGTGCTTGGAAGCGGAATATTTAAAGAGCACCGAGGGAAAGTAAATAATTTCTCGTGTATACCGAACGTTCGCCAAGATTACCGCTTTTTAAATGCTGCTATTTATTTTTGTACAGACATCTACCGTACGTTAATACTAACTTTTGTGCCAGAAAGTAACGGGGAGAGGAGAAGTATACACGCGCGTATAATGGGGGGACACGCGTACGGCTCTTAGCGAACGTTTCAACGCGATTGTTAACGTATCCGTTTACTTTATATACGTAGAGAACAGACGAGCACTTTTATCGCTGAACACTGTTATACATATATACACATTATACATAAATATATTACGTGCGTCGCCGTACGTAAGTCGAGTAACCTCGAGGTATAGAGTTTTCTTTAGTCGTCGCTCGTCGACCGTTTTTAAAAGAGAAAAAAAAAAGAAGAGAGAAACTCGCGTGGCCGTGACGGACCAGGCGAGGCGCCGTCGTGTAATTTACTTAGTTAATCAAACGATGCCGTTCACGAACGTTGCGGCCTGCGCTCGAAAGGAACGAGTACCATGTGATGGCGCGAAGAAGATGCATAGAAAAGCGCGGAGGATACATATTTAAACGAGAGGGAAGAAATAACAGGGGAGGCGTTCACGTTGCACGCGGTGAACGGCAATGCTCGCGGAACGATATTTTTATTACTCATACTGCTCCCGTAAAGAATAAGGACGCGTTACGAAAGAACTAACAAAGAGAGAAGTGTATTTTTGTGAGGTATATCTGTAATAAAAATATAGTTTAATGTGAAGAGAGTATTTAAAAGGAGGAAAACGAACACCGCGATCGTGTAGACTCTATTGGCTCTGTCGATATTATTATTATACGTCTGTTTTAATATACGTTAACGAACAATAAATCGAACTTTTTTTGTTACACAATCTCGACGTGTTTCCTTGACGCGGGGAGGCCGCTCAGGCGCCGCGCTTCTGAGCTCCATTCTTCTCCGAGAATTAAGAATCGAGGGAGGGGATGAAAGGATTAAAAACGGACGCAAGGTTTACTTTTAATCTTTTTATTTCTTCTACTTTCTTAATCAATCGAGTGACTCGAGTCGCTACAAACTGTGTATGAGTTTCCTTTTATAATTTACTTACGAAGTACGTAATAATGATTCTGTTAATCACCCTCGCTCATTCACACGCACCCCGCCTACCTTGATTATAAAAAATTTCATTCGTAGGTAATAATCGGTCGGATTTCATTCTCAATTTCTCCCCGATGAAATGCGTTCTAACGTGTGCGAGAGATCGTGGACCGGCACGGCGAATCAACCCCGTGGTATATTCTTTAATCGATTTCATCGAACGCTTAAGATCTTTCTCCCTCCACCCGAGTGAACGCGGCAATTTATACTAATTGGGATCTCGAAAATAAACGCGGCATTTGTATTATATTTTCTCGTAATTCTCGATAACGGACCATTTAAAATATTGCCTCTGCTCGTTAAACTTTAATCTCTTTTCAACATCCCCTCTCGCTAAAGGGCGGAAACTAAACTGTCGAAGGACGATTTCTTCTTTCCTGGCTTCATTATAAAATTTCGTACGAACGGTGCCTCCATCCCTTCTGCTCCCTCCTCGATCCCCATCAGTCCGAACGCGAACCCAATCTCTTCCCTTTCGCTTCTCGAGAACGGATTGTCAAAGTAAACGGATTCCGACTGTGTGTGTCTCTCTCTCTCTTTCAGTGCTCGTATGCCCTTATCACCTAGTGGAATTCTCACTTGTTGTCTCGGTTTCTTTTTTGAACATTGGGAGCTGACCAGATCCCACCCGAGGGGCTCGAGTATCGTTATTAATCATTCGTGCCCGCGGGACAACGTAACGCGCCGGTAATTAATTACATTACGCGAAGCAAGGGTGGGATATTAGAATGAACGAGGACCCGTACTCCCTTCAGGCTTAATCCTGTCACCTCCCAACGGTACACGCCTGTGGTTCGACGCGTGCCACTCTACGGTCAGTCGAAGTGCAACGGCTGAATAAGGAATGGCACGGTGCTCGTCGCACCGCGAGGCGTTCGCGCGAAAACCCATTACAATTGGAATGATTCGTGTACAAGCAACATCTCGCGGTGGTTCTTGATTACACTATCATCCTACGATCAACGGACTGTCTACGGGGGAAAGTATGTACAGTGGTGATTCGTGGTTCGATGCTACCAGCGGAACCAAGGGAAACTCGCCCTCTTAAAGTAAGTTAACTATTTCTTTGCTTAAATTAGTGATCCTGGATTCTGAGCAGTGAGCTTAATCCACTGCGGGCGTTGTATCGCGCGCGTGAAATACGATGCTCGAAATAGAGGCTATATATTTAATATTAATTAAATCCTTTATATGTTCCGGTAATCGTAGATCTACGTTGCTAGCGAAAGTGTTTCAAGATGAAACGTCTGGCGAATTCGCTCCGCAGTGTATTAAGGATTAAGAGTCGAAGAGATACCACGTTCCTCCCACCTTTTACCCGTAATTCTTACGACCGGGTAGCGAACTCATTTAGTCGATAGCATCGATACCACGGAAACGGTTTGCGATAATCTCCAGCCTCCCTCTTAACAGAACGCGGAGTGTATACGTGTACATAGAACAGCATTAAAGCTCGCCCGTAGGAGAAGGAATTTCGCCGAGTCTCCCCTGCATTCGTGTCTCTCTCTGTGTGAAGCTGTGTATCGAAGTAAAGCGTTTTGAAGATTGCTAGTGTCGCGTCGAGTAATCCCTGGGCGACGCGCGCGTGCGCGCCCACCCACGCCGTTAAAAGCTCTGCCGCGAATCCAATTACCCCGTCGTTGATGGCGCAATTACGACACTGAAATCAATCGCGATAATCGCTCCCCGAAAACGATTCGAGCGCATTTCATCGCACTGTAATCCCCCTTTTCTTCCACCCGCCGCCTCTGTCCGCTCCCTATGTACAAGTAAAAGTCGCGTCGCCGATTCTCTCGGATCACAAAGGAATAAGGGAACCTCGGTCACGCTAATGCCACACACCGACTATGTACAGAAATGATATAAACAGAGCTGTGTATACAATACCCTCGAGAACGTTACTCGCTACTCGTGATCAATTACGCCATTAGTAAATTCTTAGATATGGTTGTTCGCGGCTGGAAAGCTCGCGCGCGCCGCTCCGTTCCCGGCCAATTCCGTTTCTCCCCGGTCACCGTGGGCGCATGGAGGGATTTCGATCGCGAGGGGCGCGGCTGAGATCTGTCGGGCCGTGATGCACGAAGCGCCAGTGACGTCTTCGATAATCTCAACGCGAATGTCCGTCATCGAGGTACTTCTCATAGGACTTTGGTCCTAGCGATTCGCTGGTAAAAGTATCTTGACTCGAGCGAACGCTTCGTACGTCACGGCCAGCTGAAGTTGAACCTCAAACGAAGTAACAACCCCGGGTGTGCGCAGCCTCTTCGCGTTAACAATGTCTTTAGCACGGAGCAGCGTGCGCTCGGCTTTCCACCAGCACGCAGTAGTCCCCTTTACAGTAAAAATATATTATCGCTACGGTAGTACTTAACTTTGACTAGCATGTGTGTATAGAACCGATTCCCAGTGCTGTCAGGACCGATACACGCGATACTGGCAATGGTAATTCTCGAGCGCGTCCCTCTTCGTCCGAACCACGGCGAAGAGGGGCGGCTTAATTAGCTCGCCTTTCGACTTGGGAATCATCGGTGCGATTGGATGGAGCCGCGTAGAATCGCGGAACACCGAGTCACGCGGCTCCATCCTCCTTAACGTATACAATATTCACTTTATAAAGTATGGGGTACAATGTCGGCTTTTATCCTTAAGAGTACATTATTCCGCGGAGATATAAGTACAATCCAACAACTCTACGGGCCTCTCGGACCCCGCGCGAGAGAAACGGAAGGTCGATCGTTTCGCGTTTGCGCTACGTGTTCGATACACCTCGCTCTCCACACGCACGTAATACACCCGTAGGGCCTCGGTTCAATCGAGTACCTTCGTGTCGCATTCTATAAATCATTCGTAACGGCGAGCCACGCGATTCGCGGTACCAGCGAGCGAAATTCGGAGATGTTTTTGGACAGTAGAATATTTCTTCTCTCGACTTTTCGTTTTGAACTTCTTGCCCCATAGGGTACGATTTTATAGAAAGACACGGAGCACGCTCGACGCACGGAATGCAGAGAGTTTGAAAGTAAAATTGTCTCCCCTCCGTGGAGAAAGTATGGGTGGGAGGGGGGGAGGGGGCGATCGAAAAGGTCGCGCGAGAAAGAAATTATAATAATCTCTAGCTCTGTAGATATCTCCTACGATTTAACCACACAGCAACTATTATTTTCTTGTTCAGTCTTGTGATAATACTACTTTAATACTTTTACAATTCGCGCAGAGTCAACTGTAGCGCGTGTCTCTGTACAATTATCCATTTTTCCTATTACGATTTGCGAAGGAGCGCCTGTGTAAATACGCAGCTCGATCGACTGGATACGAGCGAACGATAGAAAAGATAAGCGTGGCATTGCTGGCAGCAATAAAGAGGCGAGAACAACGGGGTTCGAAACGTGGGACGAGGTCCTTTGCACAGGGTGTTTCGGTCGATGGTTCTTGCCCGTTGAAAAGAAGGATATATATATATATATCGACAACCCTGAAATCTCCAGAAGAATTGTACTTATAAAAATCTGCCCTATAGAAGTGATATCATCCTCTGAAATTTCTCCGCACCGTCCGAACCAACGCGGGGGGTGGGGGGTGCACTTTGCGCGCGTTTAATCGAGCGGAACAGCCTGTGCATTACAATTATTCTGATCATTTGCAACGCGATAGAAACAATTCCTTGCAGTCAGGGAAAATACCAGCTGTATTGTCGGCTGTGAATAACACGATTCACCCGGCTATAACTTTACATCGTCCAATGAACCCCTATACACGCACGGTTACCGGTTGATCGTTTTTGATTCTGAATACTGATTTGATTATCCGCTCCGCGGAGCACAATATACATGTGAAACAGAGAATAATCTGCTTTAATATATCTCAAATGCGAAAACACTCGATATCGATCTTTCTTTCTGTTCTTTCTCATCTCACTCTCTCTCTCTCTCTCTCTCTTTCTCCCTCTCTAGCTCTCTATCTCGTTAATATCAGCATATAATTCCTAGCATTGCTATTTATTGCGTTCAGTATCACTGCATCGTATCATCGATCCCGCGTCGACGCGCATTTGCAGACACTCGATTATACCTCGGGTGCAAGATTACAGCATCGCGAGCGTAGAGCGGGCTTAATCGCTCTGCGATAGCGGAAACAAGAGAAACCAAAACTCGCAGAGAGGATCCTCGCGGTCGCCGTTGTAAGTTTGAAGCTGTGCAGACGCGAAATAGGCCTAACTAGAGTCTCTCTCTCTGTCCCCCCTCCTCGATATACCGATAGTCACCCTATATAGTCGCTCGCTCTTAATCGCCTACGTCTTTATAAATAGAGTTTATTATCAAAAAGATCCTGCACCGTCGAAGTAAAAATAAATATCTTCTCTTTTCCCATCCCTTTCTCACTTTCTCTCTCCCTCTCTTTTTTTCTTTTTGGTAAAGAATTCCATAAACATATATATACGATCCTCGCGCACGGAAACAATATAGATATCTTAAGTACAAATTTGAAAATATCCTTAAGTACGTCTCTACGATATACGAAAAATGGGAACGTAATATTGCAATGTCGGGTCTAGCAACTAATTCGTTGACGCGATCTATGTAAATCTAATAGGAAAATCAATACAAATCGAAGCATAATACGAAACCGCGGAAACGTATCATGGCAGAGTGAAAGTTACATATCGATACGGGCCCGTCCGTGGACCATGAAAATCCAATAAAAATAAATCGAACTTTACCCACCATCACGCGTATCCTTAGGACTTATTTAAAGATATCTCGTTTTATAATCTATACATAGTGCCATCTTTGATTGCCCAGAGACTACAATATCCACCGTATATAAATCTCGTTAGAAAGAAGACCATTCGACGGCTATATTATGTTATTCTTAGCCTTTAGAAAATAATTAGTAAGTCTGAAAACCCTGTGAATGCTCTGCAACTGACTACTTTCATTGCATTTTCTTTTCTTTCCTCCTTATCGAGAGACTTCTCCCTTATTGATTCTCTTTCGCTCTTTCTGTTTCTGCCTCTATCTCTCTTTTCTTCAGTTTTTTTTTTTGTTTGCATATCAGAATGCAAATAGATGACGTTGCGTTAACCAGTATAAACACAGATCAATTGCATTCTCTCGGCTCAACCGCTGTACAATACCCTATATAGAAGTATAATCCATATAAAATAAAAAATATCCAAAAAACGATATATACTCATATAAAGTATATGATGCACACACTTCTTCATCTTCTTCTTCTTTTGTTTTTTTTTTATCCTAGGGCAGGATTCTTACTATACAAACTATTACAGTTTTCTTATTGAGCATATTTTAGAAATTGTTTGAGTCGTTGTAGGAAGTGTTCGATTATATTGACTTCATTTCGACTATACGCTAGAGCCTAGAGTTGTCTCTCGGAACGTATTCAACCGTTCAGGTTCGTTTTGATTGTGCGGATCTCACGTGCGAGAAGACATCAGCGTAAAAAGACGCGAAGAAATTAGAAAGACAACCGTTGTAGAAGATAGATCTCTCTCTATTTTTTACTCTGGTTCTTGAACCTTGGACCGTGTCGAAGATGATCCCCATCTTTCCTCGTCCGACGAAGCAGTACGTACGAACGTACACTGCCCCGACAAGCCATCAGTATCGGCAATGTACTAGATACCCGCGTATAGTTGCAAACAGTCATGATGCCCCGAAATTTATAACGTCTACCGTGAATACACTTACTGATTTTGTTTGGAATTCCTAGGAACTTCAAGTTTTCCGCTCTTTTCCCAAACAATGTCGCCGCGTTCAATCCTCCTGCAAGAAACAGAAATTGAAGGGTCGTAAGTGATACTTGTAGCGTACCGCGAGTTCGTGAACACCGTCACTTACATCGGGAAACACGAAGTGTTCGCGAGTAGGTTGCGGTTGCTCGAAGGGGGAGCTGCTCATGTATCCAGGCGAGGGGGACTCGCTTTTCTCAAGCACCGGGGTAATGTTCGCGTAATTGGCGGACGACGTCGTCAGCGTTCTTCCTTGCTCGACAAGGATACTTCGGTCGATCTTGTAATATTCCTTCCCGCTGCGAGGACGAAGGGTAGTTGCTACCGCTCTGCAGCCCAGTCTGTAAAACCGAGGGAAAAGTTAAGCAGACCCTTCGACACTTCCTTCGACGAAAGTTTCGCCTGTGTATATAAAATACGCTACCTCAGACTGTCCGGCGTATCGGAGGACGAGTGCGACGACAACGACAACGTCTCTATGTAATCAGACATGTCGGAGGTACCGCTGCTGGTGCTTCGCGAGTCGATGTAAGGAGCGCTGGACACTTCCCCGGGGCTGTTGAAACCTTTCGCGGCCTTCGGCAAGCACGTCGGTATATCGGCTTCCGCCGACGAGGACTTGGTGGGTATTTTGATCTTCTGGAACTGGAAGGACAGCTCGCGGAGCGGATCGCTGGACTTGGACTTCCTCGGCAGGCTACTGTGGTAACAGGTGGGCGGCGGGCTCTTTCGATAAACGGATAACACGTTCTGTTTCCTCGTCGAGGTGGATGGAGCCAGCGATAATTCGAACTCCACGAATTCCGCTGTTCTGTGACTGAGAGACCCGGTAGACACGCCGGAGTCGTTGCTGCTGGAGGAGTCTCTGTTATGGCCAGTCTTCGACGGAACGGAGGAGGAGCGACGGATCTTAATGAACGACGGCTGAGGCGAGACTACCAACATCTGCCCGTTCTCTTGGCTGATCTTCATCTCCGAGTTGACGCAAGGAGAGTGCGTCTCCCCTCCGACTAAGGAAGCCTTGTCAGCTTCGCTGGAACACTTGTGGATAGTGAGGGTAGACGGAAACGTGTGATTCTCGTCGTCCAAGTAGTGAGCAGATTCCGCCGAGTAAGATCGTTTCCTCAGCAGCATCCCGATGTTCCCGCTAGGCTCCCCGCCGTTCCCGTCCAAGTATCGACGCCTGAGGTACGGACTGGACAACATCGCTGAGCCCGGAACGCGAAACTCCGAGTCGGATCGCTTCTTGTTACCCTCGGTCAACGCTGCGCCTGATAATGCCGGGTTGCTGGAACTCTTTATACCGCTGCAGATTCTGGACAGGATCTCCTTGGAGCACGCGTTGTGAGCCGGCTGCATCGGCAAGTAACCAGGGAACGGTTTCTTTGGCGTCTGCTTCTCGGGGTCCATCACTAAATAATCATTCTCTTTGTCTTTAACGTGGCCACACTTCTGGCAAATCTTGGACGAATCTTCGGCCGGCACTTCGGGCGTTTCCTTTTTTATTTGATCCGCGAACTTCTCCATCTCCTCCTGCGATATACCGCTCTTCGCCAGAACATCCTTGCTGTTCTCGTAATGCTCCAGGGACTCGGTGAAGTCGATGTTCGCGTAGTTCGCCTGCTTGGACTCGGGTTGCGTGTCGATTACCGGCTCAACGTTCTCGTAGTTGTTGGAGCTGTTCTCTCGGAGGCAGTCGCAGTTGTCTTTGCCCTTATCCTCGGCGGTGTCGGATTTGTTGGCCCTCTTGGTGGTCGCGTAAATCGCGATCTCCCCGCTGGCGTTCACCACCGGCATCTTTCCTTCTCCCGAGAGTTTGACGGGGTGCACGGCCACCCCGGTCGGCTCGATGCCCGCCCCTCGCCTGCAGTACGGCAGTACGAAGCCAGCCCAGCTCATCATGTTCTGACAAGGGCAGGCCGACGATCTGGGGGACTGGACAGCGAGCTTTGCCGGGCAACCGCATTGCTGCAACACCACGGCCTGAGGCGTCTGCGGTGTGTCGTAGTTGGGATAAGTTTTTGGCAGTGCTAGACATTCTTTAATCTTCCTTGGCGTATCGTAATACTGATCTGGTTGGGGGCTCTGTTCCAGCAGCATGTGATGCCCCAAGATCGTCTTGGGTATATCGTAATTCTCGTAAGGTCCAGCGGCAGCGGCGCCGCTCGGGCTGCGCGCGACCAGCTGCTGTTTGCGAGAATGAACGCAGATTTGCTCGCTCGGCAGTGGCATAGGTGGCTTCTTCGCCTTCTTCGCGGCAGTGCTTTGGGACGGTTTCGGCGGTCTGGGTGGCAACGCGCTGGGACTCGGCGACGCGCGCTGCACGCTGGCCTGCGACGGCTTCGTTTGCGAGCAGTGGCACTCTATCTGCTGCTGGGACCCGGAGTAGTCGCTGTCGTGGCTGCTGCTGCTGTAAGAGGACAACGACAACCGATCGAGGGTGCGCGGCTGCAAGTGGCAGCCCAGATTGTTCATCGTTCCCGCGGGGCTGCTTATGCTGCTCGTGCCGGTGGTCGTTGCCAGAGTCGACGACTTGGACACGGTGCCCAGCTTGCTGATGCAGCTAGCGCATCGCTCGAGAGCGGACTTGCCCTGACGAGTGAGGGAGCAGCTGCGCCACTCGCCTGGCTGCTCGGGCAGCTCCGTGACAGAGATGGTGTCTCTGCTGCTGTAATCCCTGTCGAGCTCTGTCTGCTGCCTGCTCTCCGTGGACGACCAATAGGGGGAGCTCTCGTTCTTGCAGCTGTCGCAGGGCTCCTCGTACGCGGACGAGTAAACAGCCGAGGGGAAGAAGTCGCTCGCCCTCGTCTCCGAGCGGGAGAATTGACGGCGCGGGCTGTCCTGTGCTATTTGCTCTCTGCCAACCGGCCGCTTCTTCGTCAGCTTACCCTCCGCCGCCAGTTGCAGCATCTTCACGATATCCTCGCCCTGATCCGTGATCCACACGTGAAGGCCCTCCCCCCGGCCGCATCTCGAGCCGCCCTCGAAGCAGAATCTGCCATCCACCACGCCGTAACGTCGGAGATGGGCGATCTCCCACATCCCCACTAATCTCGGAGGTATGCCGACCGTGATGCAGAAACGACCATCCTGTACGTGCAAATGCGCCGGCCCGTTTGTCAGCTTCGCCTTCGACGGCACCGTGGCGATCATTATCAGGAACTGTTGATCTGCGCGCAATAGAATTAAGATCAAGCGTCGATGGCGGCGCTCGTTTAATCGATAGCTTCCCTTCATCGAACAGACATACCTTCGCCCAAGTTGTTCGATATCTTCACTTGCCATTGTATCAGCCGTTCTCTGGTGTCGAATGCCAGAACGACCGTCACGTCCTGGCATATTATAGCGATCGTGTTCGACTCCTTGTCGAGAGTGAAACCGCTCTCCACGCCGAGAAAGTGCTGCAAGCTTAGCGAAGCTTTCGTTTGCCCTTGCTTGTATCGATCCTTGCTATCTCCGTAAAGTTGCAAATGCAAGCAATCTGTAAATCGGGAGAAAGTAAATAACGAACTGGGATTAGTTTCCTTTTCCTTTAACACGCTATGTCGGGCGTCCAATTTAAATCGATCCATGCGAATGCCTTCGAAACTAGTAGCAACGTCGAAGAATATTCATAGAATTTTATTAGTAAAACTGTTTATTCTCCATCGGGAGATATTTCATCGAATAAGCCGCGGGCAATGCTATTCATACAGTGATTCGGGGCGCAGGAAACGGACTAAATCCATGCAGTCCCATCTATGTACTCTTAACTAATTCTCCCTAAAGAAAATTTACGAGGTACTGGTGTGTCCCCAAGCTTCTAAAATATCCTCGAGTTACAAGGGCCCAGGTATTAATGGTTATGGGCAGAAGCAAAGCTCTTCTCGGAAATTTTTTGTTTCTTCAGCCAGTCAATCTGTAACAGATGTGCCAGCTGCCACCCTGGTAAGGGCCACGGGGAGGAGGGGCACTTTACGCTGATAACAAGTAAAGAAATTCTTTTAGGAGATAGGATTAGGATTGTGGTGCAGGGAACGGAATTGCTTGCTGCCCTTTCCAGGGAAAGTTGTGCAACATCTGTTCAGTTTTACCCACAAGAACATTCCTCAAACATTAAGTACACTTTCTTCGTAAGATTGAAAAGTTTATCACTGAAATATGCATTACAAACAATGATTCGCCAGAAAGCAAACACCACGGGAACAAGGCAGTATATAAGTTCATATCTTCGGAATGATATCAGACACATAGATACGCGAAACCATAAGTGAAGTGTGCAATATTTCCTGCCTGCTATCTGTAGTACATTTAACATAGTAAACATGCTATTACTGTTAGCTCATTTAAGGCAAATATTCATTCTCTTCTACATTGTCTTCTAAAGTTAATATTTACAACATAGAAAACATCGAATATAATTTTACCTGCAACCGGTGACAATTTCCTCATGACACACCATCTTGATTTCCACTGTAAAGCAAATCAACGAATTTAACAGGGTAATTATAGAGTTAGATTTAGAAAAACGAAACAGAATTGTATATTAACTCCTTTATTACAATAAAGTTCGTTGAGACATCATTTTTGAAACTTCACTTAGTAACAACAAACAATGTACCAGACCTTGTCATACATATTATGCTAATTTACATAGCATGCTCTGTGAAAGGATATAGTATGCACATGTATTACATATATTTGTTTGGTTCCATTTAGACCCTCTGCACCCCTGTGATAAAAATAAAAGAGTTTCCTACCCTTTCTGATCTCAATGCCTTCTTTAGTGACCCCAATGTAAATAAAAGAAAATGACCTAGCTATTTTATGGACCCTTCATTTCTCTCGCATTAAATACTTTCTTATGCTTTCAACATGCTACTTGATCGTTGGAACATGAATTGAAGTCATATTAAGACACTTTAATTTCACTCCTTGCCCAGGATAGAATGAAAACATTTGTCATTGTATTTAAATTTCAATCAGTCTAAAGACTTATTTATGGGGGATATATTTGCAACTTTTATACACAAATTTTGCAACAATGGAAATACAACCTTAAGCACTAAATAGAAATATTATAATCTTTGTGATATATTGAAATAAATAAACGTACATGAAAACGAGACTTTATTTTCAAATTTATACTGCACAAATTTTAATTTCGATACTCCCTTCACCAATAACGTTAGTAATTATTTACTTTCGTACACGCTCTTGCACGCAGTGCATGTGTATTATACGTGAACGTCGAACCGCTCATATTATATAATTTTTTCCTCGAAACCGTATCGTGATCGAGTGACTCCGCGATAACTATTACATTACAGCATTGCACGAACACGAGTTTGAATCGAATTCCTATTCATCGCTCGCAGGAACTACGGCCGAGTTACGTGGTATTTTAACGTTACATAAATTCCCGAGGAGAACCGAGCGGCATTGTTTTGACGGATAACGAGGCAAGCAGTTATCCGATTTGTATTAATTGGTCGACTCGACCGTGGGCATAGAGGTGTATGTATAAGTGGAGTGGTTAACAGGCGACTAGACCGAGGATACTCACTTTCTTGCCGTCGCGAAATTTGACGTTTCCCTCGATGATACAATTGTTATCCACCATTGTAGAAGGCCGCGGCTGCTGTTGCACTGGTTTTAGGTGTTTTTCTCATCACTTATGCGAAAGCACTCCGTTTACTAGACGCTGCATACCGGGCGCACCGTGGAAGAACACCGTTAGAACACCGTGAACAGCAGCATTTCTCGTACCGCGATACTTTCTCTCACTGAACAACAACGGCAAGCTCCTGTGTTTCACGAATCACGCGGCAAAATCCATACTCTGTCCCGTCGCCACCGAGCATCCATCTTGACAATCTTGCCTTGCTGCGTGCACTACTGCGGTCCTGCTCCCTTTCGAGAGCGTATTCTGCACATTATCCATTCCCCTGTACTTTGGTCCAGTGGCGTAGCGCCCACCTTTTTTCACCCCTCCACGAGTCTCTCCGCAAGCGCCAATGGGCTCGATGGGTACCGTTTACAACAGTAACAGCGCGCCACTTTCGCGCCAATCGTTCAAATCGATTATATCAATTCTATGGATTCCTAAGATTTATCGTAATCTCTTGCTCATAATATTTCCCAGTTATATTCTTAATTTTATTCTTTCCGTGGTTGCATAAAAATTTGCTCGTTTTATTCCGTAAATGTATAGAAATGTAAAGGTGGAACTTGTACGGTAACCTGCCCCTGAAGATATGTAAGTCAGTATGTATCCCATGAACAAGACATTCTAGGTTGCATCTGCTCAGGGGCAGTTTAGTTCCAGCATATCATCGCTAGATGGTAAAACACATGGAGCATGGGTATAAGGGACCTCCGAAAAGTTAGCCCCTCATTGGAGTATATATCAGAATCTTTTTTATGCAATCGATTGTGCATCATTGTTCATTAGTTTATATTATTTGTTCATCAATTGACGATTTATAATAAATTAAACAAATTTTACTGAAATTTTTTTATCATTATTCACCAATAATTTCATGTGGAATCGATCGTTCGTCGCTTGTACATCTTTATTTACTCATGTTTATTACTTATTCACAAGCAATTGTGATTAACAATTTAAATGAATATCTATTGCGTTATCCTACATTTGCAATTATCATTATTTGTATGTATTGTATAACAAAAAGAGAGTGAAGACTACTTAACGGTCTTGATCTGACCAAAACAAGAGCCTAGGAGTAAATTGTTGAAAATACGAATTCGCTGGGACTATTTGTTTCTATCCCCTGATGCACGTATGTAAACTAATTCATTTATTTATTTTATTATTTATTCATAATCCGGTATTTTACAACAATTTTACAACCTACCGCACACTTCCAAGTCTACACTTCACAATTTATACTTGACCGCTCACGCCCTACACTGTGATCCACCCTATATCGATCACAATGTAGAGTCTACACGTTACACCTCACACTCCATACATCACACTTCACACATCACACACCACACAATTACACTTCATACATCACACACACCACACAATTACACTTCATACATCACACACCCCACACATTGCAATTCACGCTTCACAATAGTCACATACTGCTCTTAATTTGGAAATTAAGTAGTCGTCTTACGATATGGGCACAATGTGGTAAGTATTCAGGTAAGTTATTCAGCGTCTCGCGAAAACGCAACAAAGTTGCAAAGGACTATGTTTTTTCAACAATGTTGCAAATGAGATTGGGGTATTCGGAGCTTAAAATTACAATTTGCAACTTTGCACATTTTCGCAGAAAGCAAAATTTCGGCTTGCAACTTTGTTGAGGCTCGCGGAAAGGCAACAATGTTGCAAAGCGGGTATTTGATTCGCGAACAGGCAAATTTTATTTGCAACATTGTTGCAAAAATTTTTACCTTTGCAACTTTGTGCATTTTTCGCGAAAAGCAAAATTTCGGCTTGCAACTTTGTTGAGGCTCGCGGAAAGGCAACAATGTTGCAAAGCGGACATTTGATTCGCGAACAGGCAAATTTTATTTGCAACATTGTTGCAAAATTTTTTACCTTTGCAACTTTGTGCATTTTTCGCGAGAATCACAATTTCGGTTTGCAACTTTGCGCATTTTCACAGGAAGCAAAATTTCGGCTTGCAACTTTGTTGAGGCTCGTGGAAAGGCAACAATGTTGCAAAGCGGACATTTGATTCGCGAACAGGCAAATTTTATTTGCAACATTGTTGCAAAAATTTTGACCTTTGCAACTTTGTGCATTTTTCGCGAGAAGCACAATTTCGGTTTGCCACTTTGTTGCAGTTGCAAAAGGAACGAAATTTCGGCTTGCAACTTTGTTGAGGCTCACGGCAAGGCAACAATGTTGCAACGCGGGCCTTTGATTCGCGAACAGGCAAATTTTATTTGCAACATTGTTGCAAAAATTTTGACCTTTGCAACTTTGTGCATTTTTGGCGGGAAGCTTAAAACCAGTATGCAAACTTATCAACTATTATGTGTGTTGTGTGTTGTATGACGTGTGTTGTTTGTTGTTTGAAGTGTAAGAATGGTGTTGAAGCAGTGTGTGAGTAGTGTAAGTATCATATAGTAATTACTTATATAGTAAATAGTAAAAATATGGTAATTATAGAAATATTGTAAGATTGTGAAGTAAGATTGTAGAGAAGTTTGATAAGTGGGAAACGTGTGAAAATGTAGAGAAGTATGATAAGTGAGGAAAATGTTTGGTGATTGTGGAAAAAATTTGATAAGTATGCAGCATGTAGATACGTTTATATTTCACTCACCTTTAATGTACAGACTAATAAACCTATGGATTTTTAGTGATAACTCTTATGGGCTAAGCTCCCCCTGTAGTAATAACACTACAGGTTACAAAACCGTACATGCAACCGCTGCACTTAACGACTGTAGGTTGCCTGTCTCTACCACAAGCATAACATCCTTGCTCACTGGGTTGCATAACTTTTGGGGTAGTTTAATTCGAACGCATGTCCACTAGATGTCAATGCTGTATCGCAAACTGGGTTGCATATTTCCAGGGAGCAGTTTATTTTATTCTCATACCGTTGTACGAAATGTTGTTTAGGATCTTACGAAACCTGCGAAGTTCATAAATCTGAATATACGAGATTTCAATGTCTCCAAATACTTACTTAGTAGTAGTGATGCTTAATATGAAAGTATGGTTCCATTAGTTACACGGTTTATGATTACAGAAGTTGCCATGTGTTATAAGAGTACTTAACCTACGTTAGCATACGAGTTTTCAATTGCCTAACGATGAGCACGCCAGTATTGACGAAACAGCAGCAAAAGCATACCTTGTCAGCGAAGAAAGCGCCGAGCAAGGGATTGCGAAATGTTCTGGCACAACCTCAGGATAATTATTGGTACAGGGCATATGAATATTGACAGTATAATCGCACGTTTATTATCGTAAAAATATATATCTTTATTATTAATAATTATTTACATTTATTAGGCCTGTTGCAACTGCAGATAAGTGTGTGGTGTTGGAAGAGCTCTTAAAGAAGTAAGTTGTAAAAGTTGGCATCATCAAGTGTCTTATAACAACTTTTAACACAAAATGGTACATTTTATAATTAATACTTATAGACTAATGCCTGCTATAAAACGAGTATCTCATATAATTCCATGGTCACAGCTTAGACACATGAAAAAAGATGAACGTGCACAGGCTAAAAAGGAGGCATTTTTGAAGCAAGATCATGTACCTAATACAGAGATAGCGTAAGTAATTGCGTAACTCGGTGCTTAATCTTGTAACGTACAAACTTTTATAATGCCAACGTGTTTAGAAATTCAGTTATTATGGGATTAAATGCAATCACGAGATCTTTGGAGAAGAACACTGTCTGTTGCATCTTAGTAGATGCCGACATTGAACCACAGCTTTTAATAAGACACATTATTATGATGGCTCGGAATAAAAAAGTACCGATATTACTATTGCCTAACTTAAAAGCTAATACCTTAAGCACCATTGGATTCGCATCCGCTGCGTGCGCTCTTAAGGTACAGTTACTTAATTACACCAAGCATATCAATCGTGTCAACTCAAATTCTAATGAATTAATAATCTATTACTTTGATTTCAGAACACTGTAAGGGAATCTTCGAATCACCATTTTCATCCACTGTACATGGAAGTAAATGATATTTATAAAGATACTTCTCCTCCAAAAAATTCACTTCAATTATTTAAAGACACTGAAGCATTAGACGAGACAATGCCATACAAGGAAAACGAAATAAGTAATGAGACTGAATCGCCTTCTAACTCTTCGGAGGCGATAAAATTTAGATTATCCACGAATGTATATAAGTACCGATCCTCGCGCAAAGAAAGAGCGTTTGTACCGCCGGGCGCGACAGTATGTTCCGCGGGCGAACCCATTCCAGAGAAAACGGAGGATGAGTTTATCTCGATAACTAATTATGATTCCGACGAATTTGACGCGAGCATTAAGAAACACTCGAGATATATAAGTATCCACAAAAAGAAATTCACTGGAAAACCAAAAGACCATTCCGAGGTAAATCCGAAAGCTGCTGGTGTGACGTATTTACCGCTGAAGGTGAAACGTCTGCAAGGCAACAGTAATCGCGTGAAGGCTACTAAAATGTTAAAGCAGAAAAAGAAATTCTGAAACAATCACGACTAACTTACACCCGACAAGCGCAAGCCGATTGCTTTTTATTTGAAATTACAATAGGTACGAAATGTGTAAATACAGTTGTACAAGCTCTGAGAATATTAGCGTTATATAAATGTACAGAAATGCATTAAAAAAAGAATGTAACTTTACAAATATATAAATACATTTATATACAAAAGTTGTACTTACATATTAATAAAATAAATTTTATCCGTTATACTCAAAGGTCTACGTTTCTTATTTAACATAAACCTTTCCACGAATTCCCGCGATAAATTTATATTACATAAAGCCTGATTGTTCGTTAGAAAAGTCAGTCTTTGGTACCAAACCGTTCGTTCGGTTACATATAGAGTCCTATATATATTCTGTACATGGAGATTATGTATACGCAAAAATCAAAGATACAAACGTTTGCTTCAAACATATGTGTATTTGACGCCTAGTATCTAAAGTATCATACAGGTAATGTGGAATTCACCGAAGATTTAAAGATTCTGGTAAAGAACATCAAGCCCTTAGTTCCTCCCGGTATGTGACTCACTAAGAACGACAACATAGCTATTAACTGTAAAACGGCGAAGAGTACCGTTAACGGCGTCGACTGCAAATGTAGGGCGCAATAGAGGGTCGCTATCAAAGTCGCAAAGTAGGACACACTGAAACACCTCCTTTCAGCGGTGAACAATGACTTCAAGTAATTTAACGGCCCCAGAAGGAAGCAAAAACTATAAGAAAAAGAATCCTCCGTGAATCCTACTTCCTTAACGAACGGACCCGCTCGTTCCACGCGCGATCGACTTACCTGGATAGGAAGAAGACGCTCCCCAAGGTGTAGAGCAGCGCGAACTTTCTCGCTTTGAGCAACAGGACCGGGACATAGATCGCGGAGAGACAGAAGCAGAGTATGCCCATGGCGAAGCAGACGACAAATGCTACCAGCCTTTGCACGCGCGTCTGTCAGGAGGGAACGATACGTCATTGAGAACTCCTCGATTCAACCGCTCGCGGCTAAACACTCGGCGTTCGAGGTTATGTTAGCTGGTACGAACCATACTAGGGCAGCACTCCCTTTGCGTGCCTTGCAGCCATCCCGGCTCCTCCCTGCCTTCGTCGCCGGTTCTGCCGAGCCATTTTCCAATGCTGGTCGACGGCAACGTCACCGAGGGCACGGTGATCTTGAATTGCTTCTCATTTTTACTACTGAGGAGATACTCGTTCAGCTCTTTGTTGAGATCAGCCATTTTGGCACGTCGCCAATGTCGCCATACTTTATGTTTACACGTTGATAGGACCCGCGAGCGTACGGATGGAAATAACTCTTTATCCTGAACGTGCCGCTTGTCAGGCGGCAATTAACGCGGAAGCGCGCAGTGTCCAACAGCAATTTATCTCGCGACGGAGGATGGAGAGAATATAGGCGATTCTACATGGAACGTTGGAGTTGAATGGTCACACGAAATTTTGTATACAATAAAGTGGCTCTTATTTTCGACTTTTGAATTTTTTTCGCAGCATCCCCCCAGAATAGTTGCAAATAATAAAACAAATCTGTGTAAAGTTTGAGTCCGATCGGATAACGGGAACAGGTGCCTTAGGGCCCTTGAGCATTTTAATAATTATTTAATAGCTCACAAAGTCGATTTTATATAATATCTTCCAAGTTATTGATTGAATAAAAAAATATGTCAAACAAAAGTTGTAGATTCAGGTAAGGAGCATATTTTATGTCCTATTACTTTCTCTCGCGCGACAAACGGTTTACGAAAAAAGTCTGAAAAACTAAAAGAAAATTTATTTTTAAATTTTGAAAGTTTAAATCCTTCTCGAACACTTTTTATTTATGAAGGCGAAAAAATTGCAATTTTTATTTTCGAGGACTATTTTTTAAACATTTAAGGCGGGGCAAATACTAAGATATGCTAAAAAGATAAACATTATTTTCCTTATTTTCAGTGTTTGATATGTCATGAATGTTTCCTGAAAATTAGGGACCGAAATTCGCAAATATATTGTCATCCGTACGAGGCCTTGGCCCTGCGTCTCGGTTCTTATGTGCACCGGCTTCGTAACATCGATGTGAGAGTAAATAAGAGCCGCCCTAATATACAGCCTAGGCATGTGTAGCCTATATGTGGCAACGACCTTGAAGTGACCTCTATGCGAGATTGAGGTAACTTTCAAGGACCTTGGGATGGCCTTCGTGTGTCGGTAATAAAGTATTCGCAGAGCTCTACTATTTTCCCTGCGACACGTGAGCTGTACAGGGAGCGTTAAGTGATTACACAGTGCTGTTGGATTTTCAAACTTACATTTATTTAAACAAATCAACATTGACCTCATATTTTACGGGTTGTATACTGCATTTGTCGCACAGGTAAATGCATCACTCTATTACGCAGGATCTATGCGCCCTGCAACGCGTAGCAGCATCGTCGTGGGATTATTTCGAGAAAAATCAAATGCATCGGGGACGGGGGAGACTGAGTATATCGACAGTACTCTAATTGGGACTAGAGAAATTCGACTAGAAAATATCGGCGGTTGATCTTTCTCGCATAATGATGATAATAATAATACTTTCGGTGACGGTAATAGTTGTCGGAGTCGCAATAAACATGACGATAATAATAATAATAATAATAATAATAATGATAATAATAATAATAATAAACGTACAATAGCAATAATAAGAAGCACAACGTAACAATAATCGGGGACATAAATAACAAATCGATCACGTTCGAATACAGCACACACTACGAGCCGTCGTTGACAGGCTCATCGTCATTTCGCGTATTCTTTGTTATCGTTTTACTCGTTTAATGACTTTATATCACTATATACGTACTGATCACGGTCACTCGATCTCTCGATTATACGATACATGGAATGAGACTGCTAATTATTCAACACGAAGGCTCCTAAAATCATTCACGTATCGCGAAACGAATTCTTTTCGGGATTAAATTACTTACTTAATTACATCTCGTCGGGTGTGTGTGTGTGTGTGTGTTTGTGTGTGTATCCTATGCACGCTTGCACACCAATGTGTACTTGTTTCGTACGTACGCATGGATATATGTGTATGTGTGTGTAATCCGGTTATTTTCATTAACTATATACTTTGGCTTCGTCTGTCCTCTTAATTTGTTCCTCCCCTCTTTTTAGCGCTAATGGCAGCACAGATACAATGTAATTTGTATTCCCGTTTTCTCTCGCTTTACACCGTACAGCGTCTCTCCTCTTCCGAGATAACGCGTCACGAATCACTCGCTCTTTCCTTTCTACCTCCGTTTCGCTTGAACGCGGCTCTCCGGCGCGCGGGAGCCGTTAAATTCGTCGCCCTGCACCGATGGCAATTACCGCAATTAATATATTACGCTATGTATATTATCTTTATACAGTACGCAACGATACGCCGGAATTAATTATTGTATGCACTACGAAGGAAAGAACCTATATACTTGTATACGTGTATACGTGGTGTACGTTCGAGAAGAAACGAATCGCTACGCAGCGCGTTCATAATAGTACAATTTTTCATTTTTAATACAAGTGCTACGGCTGTCTTCCCCCATCTTCTCTCCCCGTTCGTTCCTTCATGCCATCCGGCAGCCACGCGTCGCGCCTGGTTCCCATCGCCGAGAACAGTCCCGTGGAACGACGACGCGAGGATCCGCGCTGGACCAACGCGGCGGAAGATCGCGGTGCAGCGGTGCGACGGTGCAACGGTGCGCACGATGGAGCGGTGCATCTCACGGCCCCTTTTCTTAACCCAGATCAAGGTCCCTAAACGCGACCCACGGTGCGCGTTCGCGTCTGATCTCGAGAAAGCTCGATCGAGAGAGGGCCCGCGATTGCTGTACAAGTATCGTGTGCAGCTGTAGCGTTCGAACTATCAAACGATAAATGCGATCGCAAGCTTTTTCCTCGACAACTACGCCAAGTATCCGTAATTAACACACTACCGTTAACATTAGCGTCCTTAACTGGCGAGTGCAAAGTAACGCGTTCGAAACGAACAGATCCTGCACGCCTATTAGAAATCATCGAAGTCTTCGGGGGATAGCTCGATACGCGCATTACACGCGAGTATGCTAGTGGCTAGAAGGGGCGTGCGAAAGTCGCTAGAAATGTTTCGGAGCCTTCGAGGGTGAATTGGAGCCTTCAAAAAACGCTACTAGTCGCTACAACGATTTACGCTAATGTAATCCTAAGGTCGAACGAAGAAGAAGTAGAAGAAGATCACCGCGCCCCGTATCTCTCGAGATCAAACGCGGCCTCCGCGGCCGGCCAAAGAAAGATAGACTGCCTAGCCACGAGATAATCGCCAACTAATTAAATACGTCGTCGATCGAATGCAACTAATGGCGCAATAATATCCGCAGGCTGTGCCCCCCACCCCCTTAAACGGTACTTACAAATACCCGAGCGAAGAATCACTCGTACGCTACGCAACGGTAAAATCAGGCGCGCAGTATTCTTTAGGTATTTTCATCCCCGTTACCTACTCCTTCTTTTCTCTCTTCGCTCTCGTTCAAAACACACGCACGTTCATAGAAAAAATTCGCCGGCACGAGGTCACGCGGAACACGCCCGGAGAAAAAAGGCAGTTTTCCAGCTCCTCCCTCGATTCTCTCTTTTCTTTTTCTCCTTCACCTTCTCTCTTCTTTTTTTCGTTCCTCGCGCGACTCTTGCGCAAGCTCGTCGTCGACATTTTCGCCACATACGTTTACTCTTTTTTTTTTCCTTTAATCCTACCATTCTCTCACTCTCTTTCTCTCGGTGCCTTTCTCTCCCTCTCTCTTACTTTACACGTTTTTTTTTGTTTCTTTAGAAAATAATTTCTATCTCTGTGAATTTTCTCTTCCCGCTTCTCTCATTTTTTTTTGTAAATTTTCTCCCCGTTTTCTTTTTCTCAGCGAGAGCGTCGAGCCGCGCGAATAAGAAATGGGAAACGAAACGGCCCTTCCGCCTCGTGAAGTCCTCCGTATCCGAGGATCGAGGCGGGGGCGCAGTCTTTTATTCGCGCGGCTAATTAGAATGAGTCTTAATCGCGAGACCTGTTCTCGTTCCTTTTCTTCCCTTCGTTTTCGTTCGTTTTTCTAATAACCGCGACACGTCGAAAGTGGCCTTGGCGGCGTGGAGGAGTGTTGCAGGGGGGTTCTTAACACGAGACGACATCGAGAAACCGCGAGGGTAAACGAACGACTAAAAAGAAAATCAGAGTCCGGAAAGTCGATGGGAGGAAGTCCCGAGTTCTTGCGAAGATCCGACGCTTCGAGGAAACGCCCTCTCCTTCGCTTGTCTTCTTTTTCGTTATTTTATTGGCAAATTCGAATATGACTGCGTGCTTGGGTACCTGCCACGTAATTTGGAATTACAGCTATCGTACCGTTAAATATGAAAAATATGTACAAAATCTGTGGTGACGATGCTCGAATGTATCGCGTTTGCAAACGGCCTATACGCGCACGGTAAACCTGACGAACGCAACTCGTGAAAAGCAAGGGAAACTGTCCGATCGACTTACTATTATTTCCACGAGCTCTGTTATCCCAATTAAGCGAGCACTTAGAATTCAGCTTCCCCCTGTGCACCTCTCACCGTCCTCCGCGGCATCACACCCCTTACTGCCTCGATTGCCGAAGTAACGGGCGTGGTACATGCGCGCCGAGGAGGAAATACGTTCGCCTGTGTGCACGCGTGGGTGCATCATGGATCGTGATACCTTGGAGCACTGATTAGTCGGTGTTGCGCGGACCGATGATCGGGGGAATGCGTTCGAATAATCGAAATACAAAATACACTTTCAATCGAGGCTTCCTCCGTCCAGAGAAACATCTGAATCACCCGCAATATAATATCAAAAATCTAAAACGATCAAGTATCGCGGCTAGAAGCCAGCAAGAGAGCATGCGCGGTTTGCGTGCGGGTGGTGTTCGTGTATACAGTACTCGAAAAATCCGGCGGGTCGGTAAGATCGCCGATCGCTTGGGAACGTATCGACGAATCGCGCGCGACAGCAACGTAAAGTCAGACACAGACAGACAGACAGGCAGACAGGCGGACGCGGTCAATTGAAAAGTCGCTACCGAAACTGTGAAATCGTTAAGTACATGCGGCCGCCAGTAACGCAGACAGTGGCGTTGCTTCGCATAACCTTAGTACTCCACCCTTAAATGGCTACTCAATCAACTATAATGTATAATCCTAATTAATATTGCACGCGCCGGCACACGAGGGTAGCTAATCAGTCGCTCAGTTAACGCGACAGATAGCAGCCCCCCCTCCCGTTTATTTTCCACGAAACAACTTAATTACGCGTATGTACGAGACTCGCGGACGACCCCGCCTGTAATTACTACGGTGGATCGTTCTCGCGGCTCCGTCCCGAAGAAACAGAAAGGAATAGTGTAACAAAGGTGTCCTGCTCGTCGAGCCCCGACGACTCACCGAACGAACTCTCGGTTTCTAGCCCCTGGAACGGGACGATTCGTATAATCCTCACGGGTGCGCTGGAATCGTGTCGACCGTTTCGATTTCCTCTTCCTCGCGCAACCATCCGTTCGATCAGCTCGCTCTCCAGTCAGCAACACGCAGTTCCTCTCGTTTTATTCGGCACTCTCGTCGCCCCTCTTTAATTAATCAGCTACGCTTAAGAACTAAGCTCTCGTATTATTATCGTTAAGTCGGTGTACCTTTAAATCGAATATTAAGTTTCCCGTTATCGACTAGCATTATCAATTAAACGCGCTATGCGGACTGTCACCTCGTCGTCACGGGCTAGACAACGGCCTCGAGCTGTACTTTTCGGTGCTCAGTGTTGCTGAAGAAGTTCAGTGTCGAGCCGAAGTAATTGTTCTTTTTCCGCTAAACGGCGCTGCCCGGGGCTGCCAAATTTCCCGTTTCGTGTCCCTCCAGCGCCGGAACCCGCACGTTCTCTTCATTATGCTACATCAACTCGATGACTTAACCAGCCCTTCCGCCCGTCACCGCGACTCGCGCGCGTCCCACGCGCGGCTCGCACCTGTCGCAGGGAAGTGATCGTTACGCCTTCGTCCCGACGAAGACGCAATCGCGGCCAGCGTGGATGTCGCTCGTCTTGCGGGAAGTCGACGGACACTCCGTTCCCTCTCACCTCGGTTCGCTCTCATGAATCACGGCCTCGTCGTCGACGGTGCAATTTAGAATGGCGAATGGCTGCAGAGACGCAAAATAATTCTCGCGCTAGCGCAGAAATCCCTGCTCAACGGACACCTCCCTCGTCTCTCTACGTCGGTACAAAACGTCTAAGCGAGCTAACTACGAGCGTGCCCAGTCGGGGCCGAACTAATTATAAAATACCTTCGCTCCATTTCGAGTACCGTCAATTTCTCCCCAACAGCTCCCCTCCCCCACGCTAAACCGTAGTCACGTATTCCCGGAGCTCGGTCTTCTCGGCCATCAAGCCGTCGTTGGCGAACCACGGGTCGTCGTACTTGGCGGTCTCCTCGCTGCGCGCCCTGTTCGGGGCACGTGGCCGTTCTCGAACACGCGTGCGAGGCACATCCTCGCTCAACGATCTCTTCGTGATGCCCATCGTCACGGGAACCTCTAGCAGCGCCTTCGATCTCGTCAATTGCGGCCTCTGACGGCCCTTCGGCTCCTCGCTCGCCGCGCGAACGATCACAGCGGGCGGCGCCAATCGTTCGTCCACCTGGTGGCTCTGCGACCTGGCCCTGAGTGCCTTCTTCGTCGACAAGCGGGCCTTCACGAGGCTCTTCCTGCGGACAGGCGACGGTGGCTGCGGCGAGTACTGCTGCTGCGACCTCTGCCTCTTCACTGGCGAAGCTGGCACCTGCGGTGACCAAATCGGCGGCGACAGGTCTGCGGGGGATTGCACCCTCCTGGGCGGTGTCTTCTCCGGAGACTCGTCCCTCCAGGCTCCCTGGTAGAGCGGGAACGCCGAGACCTGGTTCAGGATCCTCCACCGGAAGTCCTCGTCGTCGCTTTTGCCCGGCGGCGTCGCCACTGGAGGTGGATGGTGGGTGGGCGTGACATTGTGGAAAGGTGACCAGGATTCCGGATCCTCAGGCTCCTGCACCGCGAAGCTGCCTCCGCCGTCCTTCGGCGAGCCGTCGTACGGCGCCCACTTTATCTCGCTGATGTGCTTCGGCTCGCGCTTCTTCACCCCGACCGTTGGCAACGGAGAAGCGTCCTCGTACGGGGCCCACTTGGCGTCCATGATGGTGATCTCCGGGGATATCAGTCGTCGGACGATCCTGTTCTCCAGCTTGGTCACCTGGCGGGGATCCGGCTCAGGCGACAGGCTCCTCCGGATGCTGTACTTCGGTCGTTCCTTCAGGCTCTTGCTCTTGAAACCCTCCGTCGACTCCTGGCTCGAACCCCTCCATCTCGACTTCTTCTCCTCCACGGGCAACGAGAAGTGCGGCTTCATCGCCCACTTCGGCCGAGGCTTCTTCCCCTCCTCGGGGCTAGCCACCTTCTCCACCTTCTCCACCTTCTCCACCTTGTCCTTGCCGCCCCATTTCTTCGACGTCTGACTGTCGACTCTGGCGTGCGAGCGCTCCAGCTTCGGCCTCTCCCTCGTCCTCTCGGGTCTGACCAGTCTGGTGTCCTCGCTCACGTGTTTCTTCAGTTCTGGCTTCTGCGGCAGGGGCGCGGGCGGCGCGGGCGGCTCGTCCGGCGGTTGGACAGTCAGCGACGTAGAGTAATACAGCTTTCTTTCCGGCTTCGGGATCGTAGCTTTCTCCGGCTCCTGTTGTTCCTTCTCTTGCGCCGGCGACGAAGGTGGCATTATCATCGTCTTGGACTTCGGGCAGGTGCATCTGGGCTTCGGGTTGGGCAACGCCTCCGGCACCTGCAGCCACCTCGCGTCCCTGGCCATCCTGGTGTCGTCGCTGCTGTGCTTCCTCAGGTCGTGCATCGGTGTCTGGAGGTAGTCGGGCTTCACCGACCATTTGTCCGTTTCCGCGCTGTGGTGCTTCCTCAGGTCGCCGCGCGGATGGTCGTGGGTCTTCTTCTCGTCGGGCGTCAGGCTGTGGCAGCCGCATCTGGTCTTCTTCGCCAGGTCCAGGTCGGTGTTGGAGGTGTGCAGCGCCCATCGGAACTCGGAGCACTCGCTGGCGCGTTTCTTCAGGTTCCAGAACGCGTCGTCGGGCGACAGGAAGCTGCTGTCGGCCCATCTGGTCACCGCGCTTCGATACGTTCGGAACTCGGCGTATTCCGCCTCGACGCTGATGGTGGTCGCCTCGGCCTGGTCGCAGCTGAAGGCCCGCTGGGGCGTTCTGTTGGACTCGAGGGGCGCTGGCTCGATGGCATCCAGATCCTCGATCATGTACGAGATCTCCACGTCGTCGCGGCTATGTCGATGGTGATGGTGGTGCTGATGAGGCTGTCGATGCAACGTCGAGGTCGAGGTCGACGCGGAGGGGTCAAGCTGCGAGGGCAGCTCCTCGTCGTCGCGACGGCCGTCGTCAGAGCATCGTGACGTCGCAGCCGTGCCGGACGATGCGCACCAGCAGGTGTGTGTAGCTCCGTCAAGCCGCCTTGGTTGGTACCACGACTCCGGAGACGACGAGGCTACGCTCGAGGCCGGTACCAGGCAGACTACTTTGATCGTCCACTCCGAAGGCCTGTTGTAATGGGTTAATGATTAGCGAAACCGAGACAATTCACGATATAACTTGGTTACGAACGAATACACTAGGGTGGCTCTTATTTTCAACTTTTCAATTTTCTTCGCGGCACCACCCAGAATAGTTCCAAATAATAAGGATTTAAACTTTCAAAATTTGAAAAATAAAAATAGGGGAGAGTTGTCTATATTGGACCGGTTCCTAGATTGGACCATTTGTGTATCTCGATAAACAAATATATTTGCAGTGTTTTTTTGGCTACACTGATTTAGGAAGTGGAGATGGAACGTGCGAGAACAGCGATACGGTTATTCATTAGTTTGTCGTTCACCGTCGTCAAAATATAAAAACATGTGGTGCGCGATCATTATTTTTCGGTGCTATTTCAACTGAATTTCTTTCTACAACTTGTAAGCACCATAATTTTAAACGATGCTAGTGTAAAGTGTGCTGTCTTAGCTACAACTTCATGTCCTTACTTTCCCATATTCGTGTAAGTATACCAATGAAAACATATCTTTTTGATGTAACCTACAAGTTGCCTAATATTGGACCATCACTAGTTGCTTGAATTGGACCGGTCCATTCTAGGATTCAATCTATGTTGTGGTAGTGAATAGTTAAAAGCAAACTAAAAAAATTTAAAAAACAATTAAAACTGACTTAAAAAAAGCACTATAAAGTAAAAAATATTTTTTTCCCTTATTTAATCTACGAGTCTCATATATTTTAAGTCGGCGCCAGATTTACACAGTGCAAAGGATGAGGCACCGACTTGAAAAATATGAGAGTACCGCAGATTAAATAAGGGAGAAATTATTTTTTACTTTTTAGTGCAATTTTATTTTTTTAAGTCGGTTTTAATTTTCTTTTAAATATTTTATTTTTAACTTTTTAGTTTTATATATATTGACACAACATGCTGTGGAGATATGAGCGTACGTACCTAAAATAATAATAATTAGGTGACAATAGTCTTTATTATTAACCAGAACTGGCAAAATATTGCGTCAATGTTGATACAGTGTAGGATGTGACTTTTTCGAATAAAAAAAAAGATCATCAAAATCGGCCCATATTTTGGGGAGTTATGCGGGGACAAATATGAAAAAAAAAACATCAAAACAACGTACTATTGCTCTACGTGCACCGTAAGATACTTGTTGCTTCCTGTTTCTATTTTTTTCCATGCCCTGATCAGTGTTTTTTAGATTGTATATTTAAATTCATTGATTTTTAGGAGCGGTCCAACGTAGGAAACCGGTGGTCTAAATTACGAAACTGGTTGCCTGAAATGAACCGAAGTCATTACTTTAGTTTTTTTGAGATATTATTTTAATCACATATTTTATCAACACACTAAGTACATGATAAAATCTACATGAAATGCAGATCTTTTTCCCGTTTCTGTTTGCTTTCTGCAATATGTTATGCCCGTGTAGGAGAGAAAAATAAAAAAGTGGTCCAAAACAGGCAACCCTTTCCTATTTTTTTTTTAGCTTTTCGGACTTTTTTCCAGAATCCAAAGTTTGTCACACGAGAAAAAGTAATACAACATAAAAGATGCTCCTTGTCTGGATCTACAACTCTTGTTTGACATATTTTTTTATGTAATCAATAACTTGGAAGATATTATATAAAATTTACTTTGTGAGCTGTTAAATAATTGAGGCATTTGATGGAAAAGGAATTTTTCCTTAAATCGTTTAAATCGACTCAGGTATATGTTATATATATAATATATCAAGGACATTACTTCTCTCGCGTTCAGATTAGCTAAATGCTGCTTTATTACGTAGCGTGATCGACACGCAGCTACATAGTGGCTGAGCAGTCGCGCTACCGTGCTGTCGTGCAATAAGTACTTTTGTTTCATAGAGGATTTTAAGTAAGCGAGAAAATATGGAAAGTGAGGCGAGTATCGAATCCGCAAGGAAAGAAGCTACTTTAGGAAAGAAAAAATTAATTTGTAAGACAGCTTGCTGCAAAAAATCGAAGAAATTAATACTTACTTAAACATATCATTTTTTATTTTTTTTGCGCTTCATTTTGTCTTTTTTATTTAAGCGATATATAAAAAATGGGCAACGAAGCAAGTAAACAAAATTATATGTAAATAACTAAACACAGAAGCAATTTTGTTACGAATTTACCATATTTACGGAAAAAGGGTACATAAACCACTTGCTTAAAACTTATAAATAAAGACACATACCATTTTCAAATCATGACTTCTGTTTTCAGAAAGTTTAAAGGACACGGTAACTACATCCTTAAAAAAATTAGTTTCAATTGCATTACATTGTATGAAGTTATACTGTAATGAAAACTTTGAAATCGATTTTCTTGAAACGGCATTTTGGCGTACGTGCCCTTTTTCCATCAAATGCCTCAATTATTTACTTGTTCAAGAGCCCAAGGGCACCTTTTCCGTTATCCGATCGGGCTCAAACTGTACACAGATTTCTTTTTATTATTTGGAACTATTCTAGGGGTTGTCGCGAAGAAAATCTTGAAGTAAAATTTCACCAAGAGTAAATAAGAGCCACCCTAGAATACACGAATGCTAGTTCCCTTTGGGAACACGTACCTTCAGTTCGGTGAAGATCTCCGTGAAGAATCCTGGCTCGCTGTTGATCCGCAGCATATCGGAGCTCAGTCGGTTGACGATCAGTAGACACCTGTCCCAGAACTTGTCTTTGCTATCCTCCACGACGAACGGCTTCAAGGGGTAGCTGATCTCGTTGCCCATGTAGCTGTAGCTCAGGTACAGGCACGTCAGCACCGTCGCTTGGAGTTCCCTCTCGGAGGCCTCGTCTCCGTCGACCAGCTCCCTCACGAGCATGTAAATGAACACAACGTTGGCAGGATTGATGAACGCGACATCCTGCGAGAAAAAATTCATAAATATTAGAATCCACTCCTTGTAACTCTCGCGGAGGATCAATTCGAACTCGAACGCACACAGCACCCTGCACCCTCTATCCCTAATACGTATATGAAAACATCTCTCGCCCGCACGAAGAAAATACCTAGCCGTCGTAATATTAAGAGACAGGCGCCAAGCGTCGCGGAGAATCCGCATTGCATTTGAAATTGAATTCCTTCGAGTACAGGCGAGCAGACAGATATTCGATGCATCCCGACGACAGGGGAGGACGCGCGGTGTTTTTCTACGAGTGCAGCCCCTCGCGGCGCATTCAGGTGAAGCGAAGTGCTTCTCCCCGGTCTAGGAGCGCGCGGGTCATGCTCGCCGGCGAGCAGAAAGGGATGATTCACGCGTGGTGTCGCGTTACGTGCCACGCTTGCGAAATTGCAATCGGCATTGTCGTGCCCGACGGCGGTCGCGGTCGATACTTCGATCGCGACAGGTCTTCCTTTCATCGCAACCCTGGAGAATGGCGCGTCTCGTGTTCCCCCGCGATGTCCTTTCACCGAGCTCGAATTCACTTGTCCCGCGGAGCAGACGATCCCTATCAATCTCCACTTCATCATATCTGGGCCATCGTGATTCTTGGAACGCTGAGAGGACTTTGCCAGACACGTTATAATTAATGGCCATCGTAGCAGCGCGACTATTTATCCACCATCGATTCCTCGTACCGGACGTGTATAATACGAGCGGAAATCGAGATGGGGACTCTAAGTGTCATTGACTACGGAGCAGCTGTTTCAGTTGATCGCGTATCGAGTGAGAGGAGCCGTTTCACGCCGCCACTTCTGACGTCTGTCCTTTATCAGGGTTCGCCTGGCGTCCGGTCTCCTTGCTCCAGAAACCGAGTCCTCCGAGTCATTAGCGAATTAGGACGCGGCACGTGGGTCGATCTAGCTCGAGAGGCTAGAGGCAAAGTGCATTGGCTCGTCGAGTACGCCTAGATACATGCAGCCCGGCTTGTTGGCTTTAACGCGCGCACAAAGGGGCCACCGTCGCCACTGGTAGTGCGGTTGCATCCACTGCAGGCGCGTTTAATGCATTTATCCCGCGTGTACACCTAATTTGCACGTGCGCGACGCACGCCCAGCTTTATTCGAGCAACGACAACCTGCGTGCCGCGACTGACTAATGTTCGTATAAATAGTGGCAAATTGCATCTCCCACTGCGTCAGGGAAACGGTGAAATTTTCAGCTTCTGTTACACGGCGCCACAGTTACGACCGACTATAAGCGCGTCTTACAGCAGCCTCAAAGAGGAGGGAACTTGCGAATGCAATGGAGGTTAAAAAATATATCGTGGACTCGATTCAGTCCCGACTTCCGGCTTCGTGACGCCCATCACCGCGGTGCACGCGTCTTTTCTGTTTCACGCGCCAAGCGGAAAGAGACTTTGACCCCTCGAGCGATCCAGTCTCGCACCCGGATCGTTCTCCGAGGACGACGAACGCTTTGTGAGTATTAACACGCACAGCGATGATCACAGGCGAGGCTTTTCCAGGCCGCGACGGATGGTCTGGCACAGGGACGCGTACGCGGGGGTGGCTTCTCGCGTATGTGAACGCGTTAACGGTGAGGCCCCGCGGTGACCCAGGCGTAGGATCGATGCTCTCGATAAGTTCTCTCGCCTGCGAGGATTTTTGCCGGCGTTGCGGCTGGTTGTTGCTCCCCTCGTTAGCCGCGCTTAACGCGCATTACGCGGCGCAAAGCGTTCGCACGGCTCGGTGGGCCTGGCCCGTGATGCATTCAGAATACGTCCAGGAATATCTAGGGACGTCGACACTCGCGGTGCACTTGATAAAAAGACACTCGTCGCAGGTAGGTAGGCGTGCTGGGCGACAGGGAGAGAGTAACCGAGCGCAAGTTTGAAGATCGTAACAGGTGGAACTCCGCGAGGAGCCGAGCACGCGGGGATGGCTACGATAGACTGAGAAAGGGAGGGAAGAGGCTCCACGAGGGGTATCTTTTAATTTAAGGGAGGTAGATTCAGTGGTACTTAAGAAGGGAGGAGGAGGATCTCCGCGAGGAGCGAGTTAGAAAACATCGGGACGTATTGTTGACGCGGCTATTTCTGGCGCCCAGAGGAGATAATAGCTTTTGATATTTATTGCCCTTTATTATGATCGCGAAACAGGGGAGAGGTGTGGTCGCAAAGGGGCCGCGTTTATTTTTAAAGCAAAGTCCCCGCCGAGGCATGTGCCAACGCGATCGCGGAGCTTTCCACGTGTCTTGGCCACTTCATCAGGTGTAACGTGCCTCGTAAAAGCCTGTCGAGGATGGCAAACGAGCGAGAGAGCCGATACACAAGCCGAGCCGTGTATATTCGTTCGGTCGATAGTTGCACAGGGGTGAGCGGCCTGCACCCCAATGGAGCTGTGCAGCCGCGTTTTTCACCAGCTTACCGAACATCCAACGCTTCTAATTAAATTCCCGAGACGCTGCTAAATAAAACCATTGGACAGTCTCTAATTCGACCAGATAGGCATAGGCCCACGGATGGACCACGCTTTTAAGTCCACTTTCATGACCGACTACATCCTAGAAACCGAATTTAATTCCATTCCTTTCCCTTTTAAGGCTACCCTCCCATCCAAAAATTGATCACTTTTAGGATTTTATTTAAAAAAAAAAGTAAACTTCATAGTATCAAAAAACGTTTTAAGCTGTATTTTTTCATGATTGAAGATAATAAAAAAAATTGTGCCTATTTTATCTAATACTCCTGTCTATTGGTGGTTATGGCTGTCTTGGCGAAACAAAAAAGTTCCGCATCTCCGGAATTTATAGCGCATTGTAGAATTATTTGAAATCAACGAACCAAGAAAATTCTTGAAGTTTATAAGATTGTTCATGGAATCATTAGCACTAGATAAAATATGTAAAAAAGATGTATTATCTTCAATGCCGTAAAAATACAATCTAAAAAGTTTTTTTAACACCATAACGTTTACTTTTTTTTTTAAATACAATCCAAAAAGTGATCTATTTCTGGAGTGATTTGATGGGAGGGTATCTTTAATACAGTTTACGAGTAACCTTCTCTTCCAAACATCCCTGCGCCGGAATATCGCAGGAGAGCGTTCCTATCGCCCGCTAGCGTTGCAAATCGACCGATAATCCGCGGATGATCGACCACGTGGCTGGTGTGACCGTACGCGATTACCCCCCGCGAATTCCCCGGGATGTGGAACCGTTTTATCCGGCTTCCTCTCCGCGAGAACAAACGGGACGAGCTTTACACGTGTCTCTCGACTGTTCCGTTCACGTGTGGCCCTTGGCAGCACGCGGGAAACGATTGCGCCGACGTATGGTTTCCCTTTAACGGGATTCGTCGCAATGACGTTCAAGCTTCTTCCCTTTACCGTCTAGACGAAGTGGATTAACATTCTACGTTAAACGGTCCTACGTGTTGCTCCCGCTGGCTCGATACTCGAGGAACGTTAAACCCGTCTTCGAGCACAAGCCAATCTCGAGAAACGAACTCCGTCCGAGCGGAGTGGATCAATATCGAATCTACGTCAGACGTGCGCGACGCTGGTGTATGTATTATGTACACGGATAGATATCAAAGATCCTTTTTCGCAACGAACCGAGTGTCCGCTTCGGCGTCCGAGCTCGGCGAACGCTTCAGGAGAAAGGAGATTACGCAATTCCGCGTGGAACGCTTGTCAAGGCAGAGCGAAGTTGGTTACGTAACTCTGATTCGAAGGGACACTTCGCTCTTCTGTTTCACACCCTCGGGGATAATAGTATTGTCGAGAACTTGAGCCAATCTCGAAGTATCCCGCGTTGATTTGTACCGACCCTCTCAGCCGTATTTAGAGAGGCAAGTGTGTCCCCCTTCGTTAGTTTTCCAGCTTAAGTATTTTTAGAGAAGCGTTATACAAGAACGATGTAAGAAGTGAGGCAGGTGTCGAGATAGGCATTCGTGTATTATTTCCAACGGAGTTTCCCGTATCAAGATGAGACCCAAGGAGTAAGCGAGGTCTGTCGACGCCACCAATGAGAGTGTGTTTCTAGAACGTGCCCTATGTGTCACCCTTGACTGATTAGATTTCAGCACGTGCACGATCGATTGTGGTTCTTGCCGTGCGGTAACCTCAGGGCGCGAAAGGAGCGTGATTTTCTGTAGACCGCTCCTCGGTTACGTGTAACCTTGCACGAAACGCGCAAAAGTTCTCTAAAGGGGCGTGGATTTGCGTCGAACGCGAGCACGGAAACCGTGGATCGACCGAAAATTATCTACGCCGCCTGCTATATCAAGGTCTGAACTACTGATAACGGAGACGCACAGACGGTGTTCAAAAAAGAACGGCGCTGTTCGCGAGGATAAGTAACCTATGTTCTCCTTTCTTTCTTTTTTTAGGAGGGGGTGCAATTCTTTGTTAAGTATTCTGGCATTACGGTCGCCACTTCGCTGGCCGTCGTTGTTATGCAGGTCACTCGACGTCGAATTAAGAGGAGCAGAGGTAAGCACCGCGGAAAATTATTCAGGGCATCTGATTGCCCCACTTGCGTCAAAGTCATCGCGAATCGTGAGTAATTATGCAGGGATTGTGTCCGTGAGACGTTCCGAGCTTCGAGAATAGCAGTTTTCGCTCGAGTTTAGAACCAAGCGAAGAAAGCAGGTGCATTTTCCGCCAAGGAAGAATCCTTGTCACGCGGCATTCACGTTCGCCTGAATGCCACCTCTATTCCCAACGAGAATGCTGCTACTTTGATATATGATTCGACAGAGATGAGGCGATTCAATTGCAAGCTAAAGGCTAGATAAAACGAGGCGTCACGTAATGCTGTTGGAGCTTTCGGTAATTCGATGTAACGGCGATTTATCGATTGGAGGCTAGATGAGAGTGCATCTTCCATATGAAACAGGAATGCTGTTACTAATGCGACTGTCTTGCAAGTTTCTATGCATCATTACATATCTTAAACTGGGAAAACATTGGCTGTTACTTAACATGTATTAAGGGGTTATGCCTACTTAGTCAGCTGGCGAAGGAGAACTTGATTTTCAGGAATTTTTTGTGGAATATCTACTGTATATTTTGTCACAACTATTCGCTTATTTTAACAGTAAATGTGTGCAGCAACTCTCAGTGATTTTGTTATAGAAAAGCATTAAAAAATGAACGAATAATAGCCATTCTCGCGGAAGTTGTTTCGATACCGATGAGCAAGATATTTCGGGAACCGCTGTACCGATTGGCCTAAACTTTTGCAGACTTCTTTCATGTACCAAAGGCTAGTAGATGAACGAAGGATTTTTTATTTTAACAAAAACTCTGTTTTTAATTAACGAAAAACGAACAATTCAAACATCGAGAAATCGTGGTTTTAAACTTTTTGAGAAACTTTTTTAGAAACCCTTCGTTCATCTACTTAATTCAACCAAATATTAACAGAATATTTTTGAATTTATAATTTTAGATAATCCGGTTCAGAGAAATCGTGCTCACTACACAGCGGCTTCATCAAAACAGCTTCCGCGAGAATGGCTGTTATTCGTTTATTTTTTAATGATTTTCTATAACAAAATTACCGAGAGTTGCTGCACATATATACTTTCAAAATAAGCGAATAGCTGTAAAAAAATATACAGTAGATATTCCACAAAAAATTCCCGAAAATCACGTTCTTCTTCAATGTTATAATAGGATACTTAAACAAATGTAAAAATGTTGATTATTATATTATATAACAAAATGTTCCAAAAACATGCCAACGTCCCCCCAGTTTGTCCAGTTCGCCATATTCTGTAAGCAGCAGATCAAAATATTTCCCCAGTATCGTCCCGATCCCCGAGTTCCCCTCACGCCACGTCGTTTCGATGAGCGGACATGAGCAAACGGTGGATCGAAGCAGCAATTTTTTTTAAGTAATCCTCTTTCCCCGTTGAAACGTCTTCGCGCGCAAGAAGCTCGAGGGTGAGTTCGGCAAGAGGCCGTCTCCCCCTCGCAATTAAAACCGAAGGGTGAACGTCCCTCGCGAGTCCCCCGCATATTTCTACACTCTGCCAAGGGGTGGCTTTGCGACGTTGCCACTGTACGCACGTGACCCCACACCGCACCCCTTCAACCCCACGCTTCCTCCTCCGTCGATGCCTGAACATAGCTGCACACATCTTCCGCAGCATCCCTTTATCCCGATAGCCCCTATCGATTTCTATCCTCCGCTATAATTAACCGTGCGCTCCAATCTCTGGTGAAAAAGAAAGAGACGCGCGTGTATAGGTGGATGCATGAATTAGTGCCGCATGGGGGGTGAACTGTGCAGCGAAGGAAATGTGTCGAGCAATCTGAGAAGACACAGAGGGATCGCGGTTGGTTTCTTTCATGTAGAGCTTGCGGGAGAATGCGAGCCTGCCGCGTGTAATAATTATACACCTCTATTCTAAGTTTCACGTTGAGAGGTCGAAAGGAAAAGGGCAGCGAGAGATCGAACCGACCCCGTGAGTTCGTGCCAGGGAGCGACGAGTGCTTTAACGTTCGGCTAAGGGCCAGTAGGATTTGGGGTTGAAAAGCAGGGTAGCTCCGAGGATGATCGGTGAAGAGGCCCTTTGACAGGGGAAGCCGCGGGTCTGTGTATATTTGCCTACACGTTGGGCTCGTCGAGACGAATAAACACACGCACGTGGAGCGCGCTGACTGCTACCTCTTATTATCTGGCCTCGGTGTGCGTGCGCACACAGCCGCGCAGGGGTTACTTTTGCTCGTAAGCACGAGTTATCGTGAAATACTACCGTAGATTGGCGACTTGTAGAGGCTGTATACGAGCACAAGGGCTCAGGTGTTTGGTACGCCCACGTGCTACGTCATTCCTCGATCATTTCAGATCTTTTCTTCGCGCGACGGATGCTTCTTCTTCGAATCCATTAGCTATGAAAGGACGCGCGGTTTTCTATGGAAACCGTGTAGGAGGACCTTGTCACTTGCGTGGGCGAGGTTTTTCTAGCAACTAACGTCGCAGAGCCCGCCGAATTGTCATCGATCGCCAGTGGTCGACGCGTTCCGATCGAACTCACGAGGCTACGAATTATATCGCGCATTCACGTCGCGATTATGATTTATGAACGTTTCACGTGACGATAGAGAAAAGGGAGGACGAGCGCGAGTCAATCGACGACATGTTTGTCATACGTGCAACGCACAGAGCCTCGGGGGATGAACGGGAGGAAGATCGATGTGGGTATTTTTAAATGCGTCGCCTTTTAGCGTAAATGGAATCGTCGCGTTACGATCGAACACTCGGAGCTGGTATTCGCGAAAATATTAATAATCCAATCTGACCTCCCGCAGGCTACAAATACCGAGGGGACGCCCGGTCTAAATATAGACAAATCGCTCTGCTCAACGGTGGATCACCCCCCTCTCTCATCCTCCCCTTATCAACCAGAGGCGATAAGGCATTTGAAAAAAGAATCACCCGGTGGACGATCGTGACGAAATCCCTGCGATAAGCTCGTTAGTACTAGATTCTCTGGGCGTGAAGATAAGGAAACCCCTTCCGTGAATTGCTTTGGGGATGGCTTTATCAGTCATGCTCTCGAACGCGTCGAAGACTTATCGACGTGGGAAAACTTTCCTCGATCCACTGGTCTGAATATAAGACCCAATAAGGGAGAGTGGGGTAAACACGATCGCGGGGTAATCGCGAATGATATGTTACGGGGTTTTAATAAATAAAAACGATGTTCCCTCTCCACTAGCTAATCGTTTAGGTCGTATCCAACGCCGGGTAGAAAGTAATAAATACAGAACGCTCATGCTATTCAAGATAAACATAATTTATTATTTTCATCATGTTTCAAGTAATATTTTGTCTATTTTCAATTGTATGTAATTACTGTTGAATTAACGATACAATTGTTTTTTTTAAGTTGAAATAAAGCATTTTTTTACCTACATTTTGTGACCAAGGCGTTGCTTGAATCATGATTCTAACCTCTGAAATAAATTCTTTTTTATTTTTTGATGTCGTGGGGTATTGACGAACAAATCGGATGGGGTAATCTCGAACCTTCGAGATTACCAACGTTAACCGATTTTGATGAAATTTTCAGCATGTATAAAACTTACTTAAATCTACAAAAAGGATTTTTGAATTTTCATTACAGACTCGAAAAAAAGTTTAAAAAACGACGTTTACTATTTTTTGCGATATTCCGACCAATTGCAATTTTTTTCTAACGCACAAGAAGAGGAATTTGAAAAATACATTAGGTATAGGTTGTGGCAATATTTTTTATGGGTTAACCATTGAAGTCGCGCTTTCAGTGCGATTTCTGCGATATTTAGCACTTTGTTCGTGATTACCCCAGGGCAGTCGAGTAATCACAAACACAAAGGGTTTTGCTTTTTCACTATAAAGTTGATATTTATTATAATTTTTCAAAAATTCGTCACAATACTTTATAGATGAATAGTTTATGTATCTTTGTAAATAATAAACAAATTCATTTCTCATATAGTTTTCGTTTTGTTTGCTTTTTTGCTTAGGTGTTCGCAATTACCCCACTCTCCCTTACACGACCCAACCATAAAATAAGAAATCACAATATTCTTAGAGAGATGGGAAAAGGGTAGCTGGTTTAAATAATCGTGTAAAATCACCTCGTAGATTCGCGTGAGTCTCGGCAAATTGTTCTTCACGGTGGAAAGCCGCGCACGTCACTCGTGACTGAGGATAGGCCATTTCCCGCCGAGAGCGAATATCGCTTTCGCATGTAGAACACGACGCGGGCTTTCCACGAAAACCAGCGCCGCGTGACAGCCTGTAAACCCGATGATCGATAATGACCTTCGTGGCCACGAGTAAAAAGGGACAGCCGGAGGAAATGCGCGGGAGCCATTCATCGCGATAAGCGGACACGGAGGAAATGATTTTTCACATCGTTCCTAGAATATATAGGACAGCCGAGAGACGTCTAAGCAGTTGTTCTCGCGGGTAAAAATATAGACGATACATTAACCGCGTCATTTTTACAAGCCCCCAATTCACTTATATCCTTCATAAAGAAATCGAAACGGCCGTGTCCAAAACGAACAGCGAAGGATTGCGGGTAGTGGTCGATCGGCCAGTTAGAGACCATGGGATTTGCATAAGCCGCAATCGCGGTGCGCAGCCTATTAGCATAAACGCGAGATTGCCGAGTGAAATCGAAACGACTTCGCAGGGAAAGCACGAAGCTGAGGGTTGATCGATCGCGGTCCTCCTCGTGCAAATGCGTTTGCCTTGTCCGTTGCTCGGCCGAACGGTTCATCGTTCTGCGGAGTACGTACCATATGGATGAGGCTAAATGGAAACCGGTGTCCCGTTCGGCGAAAACTAGCCTCCCGCGTTTAATTCCCATCCCGGCATATTGTGACTAACGTGCCCCTCGGCGGCTCTCATTACGGGACGGCGTATTCCCGCGGGGTCACCGCGATTGCACATGCACCCCTCCGCACGGAGAACGAGTTCGATAGGAGAAGTAGTGGAGGGTGGTTCTGCTCTCCACGGGACCCGACGCGTGCGGATCTCGTTCCGCCTAATGTGAGTGGGCCCTTGTCTCTACGGGTCGCGGCGCAAACGACGCCGATCATTCGCCAGAGTTCTGCGGCGGATTCCTTCCAGACCAACGGAGGCCTGCTACCAATTAGACTAGTCTGACGAGCCTTCGTTTCTCTTCGTTCGTGGTTTTTGTCTGGCGCCGTTAATTGCCTCGTTGACCCGATCGTCAACCCGTGCCGCGAAATCCGCCTTTAATTAACTCGTTATCGCGTGGCTCGGGCGATGAGCTTCGATCAGATACGAGCTACATCACGCCCGCGAGGGATGAATATTAATTATCGCGTTAGCGTTAATTGGTCGGGTTTGTAGCGAGTCGTTCACTCCGAGACATGAACTAGTTTCTTCGATAAGCGGCTTATTAATCGCTGTGCTATAAATACCGGGGCTTGTAATCGCGAGCTACGCAGGGTGCTTCCGAAAGTGTTTCGGTTAAAGGTTCTGTCGAAGGACTCACCTGCCAGCCCTGAAGCAGCAGGCTCCTGTCGACGGTCCTCAGCCACATAACAGCATCGCCGGCCTGGAAGTCTCTTAAACGGGTGCATTTCCTGTGGAGGAAGACACCGAGGCACCTGAGCAACTCCGAGGTCGAGGCTTGGATGACAGTTTTCCTTGGCCCGGGGGGCAGGGGCTTCTGCACGAGCTTCTCGCACGTAGGGTTGTGCGTGGTGTGATTGTTGTTCGACGCCGGTGGTTTCGTCTGCGCCAGTAACATTTCGTATCAACTATCACGGTAGAGGGACTTGGGCGAGCTGTTCTATTTTTCATACTGTGGAAGAAAGGGTGCACACTGCGAGAAGGGGGATGAATAAATCCTTCGCGGACAGAGAGAGAGCCCGTTTTGAATCTCCGGCGGTTAGGCACAGGGTCGGCGGAAGTCGGGCGGAGGCAGTCGAATAGACGGGCTCGTTCCTCGGCAGTCTTTGCGAGGGAGAAAGGTACTGGCGTAAAAACGCAAAGGGAAACGTGCGGACGATCGATATCGCTTTCGATCGCGCACCGGGGTCAAAGCACCTTCGACGTTCCTCGCACGAGACTTCCGAGGCTCTTGTCCGAGACTGCCTGGCGCACGAAAATGGGCCGTCCACGTCGCGTTCGCATTATTTAACACTGTGGGAGAACTCTTCGAGAACTACCGTCGCTCGATTGTTCGAAAAGAAGCTTTCGAGTGACGTAGAGTAGAGTGGATTTCTACCACGTCGGTGGTCGCGGGGATACAAGCGAGCTACCCTTGACACAAGACTAACGAACAGCTCTGTTTACGAGCGATAAAAGCAAGCAAAGCAATCGACGCAATAGAGGCGTCAAAAGCGAAAGAGACGAAAGGAGTGCTGACCTGAGGCGTCTGTATGTTCCTGTTCTTGTCTACGACGGGCTTGTATTCGAGCAGCTGCCTGAACGTGATGTTCTTGTTCTGGTTGTCGAGTTTCTTCTTGCTGTTGTTGGAGGTGCTGAACCGCTTCCACGCCAGCGCATTTATGAACAGCGAGTGCTTCTTCAGGTTCTTCTCGAGGGCGTTCTTCTCCGAGATGATCCTGGCGTTGTCGTTGTTGTTCAGGTTGATGTTGTTGTTCTGCAACGAGTTATTGTTCGTGGGCGGATGACTCGTGGGCGGCGCCGGCGCCACCGTGGCGACGCCGCTCTTGTTCTCCCGGTTCTTCGCGTTGTTCAGCTGCTCGTAATTGAAATTGTTGAGCGTGAAGTCAGCGGGCTGCTGGTGCCCCGCTGGCGGGTACACGAGCCCCCGTCTGTCACGCGGACTGAAAGACAGCACGGTCCCCATGCTGCTGGAACGGTGCTCCTGTTGTTGTTGTTGTTGTTGTGGTTGCTGCTGCTGCTGCAACGTAGGTGGCTGCGTCTGCGTCGACTGGTGGCTGGGGTTTTGAGCCGGTCGACTAACGTTTTGAGCCGGATGCCCAGGGTTCTGGGCCTGATGACCCGGATTCTGCGTCTGGTGGCCCGGGTTGGAAGCCTGCTGGCTGGGATTCTGTGCCTGGTGACCTGGGTTCTGGCCCTGCTGGCTGTGATTCTGGGCCGGCTGGCTGGTATTCTGGGCCTGCTGGCCTGGGTTCTGATGATGGCCGGGATTTTGCGCCTGTTGTCCTGGATTCTGCTGGTGGGTCGGGTTCTGCGAATGGTGGCCGGGATTGTGGGCCTGATGACCCGGATTCTGAGAGCCCGAGGTCGACTCGTGGGTCTGATGACCCGGATTCTGTGTTTGCTGGGACGTAGTGGGCGGAGGGCGCGGTGGGCTCGGAGTGGTGTCGCGCTGCGGGGGCGGCGGGGGTGCTCGAGGAACCGAGGACTCCCTCGGGGGTCCCGTCAGCGGGGTCGCATCCCCTGGCTCGACGGCCTCCTCCACGACGGGACCCACCACCTCGCTCAGCCGTCCTCCCAGCCTGCTGACTTCTACCTTCGACCTGAACGAGCCTGCCTCCTCCTTTACCTGCTCCTCCCCGCTCTTCCCTGCGCCTTGTCTTCAAGCCTCCGCTTTCTTCTATTCAGCCCTTGTCTTCTGTTGCCGTTAACGCGATCGCGCACCCTCGCCACGGGCCGCGTAGTCTCGCGCGTAACACGTCCGACCGCGATCGATGAACGAAGGAAAGTTCGCGAAATAACTACAGTCCACTAGGCCCGAACGTTCGCGCACTATCTCCCCGGTTCGAACCCCTCGTCCGCGGGGTCGCGAGGAGTCCTTTCCCCGAGGTGTCTGTCACGAGGGAAAATGTCGTCGATGCGTGGAGAAGATGTCGGTCGACGTGCAAAATGGCGAACGATCGATGCTCCGCCGCCCTCCGCCTCTCGGAGGGAGGACGAACCAGCTGAACGAAAATACTCAGGCGACACTCGGAGCTCGCTCGTCGGATATCATCCGTTGCTTCTCCGGGAGTATCTGCCCTTCCCGACCAGAATCCTCCCTCTCGCGATCCCGCCGAGCTGCACCAGCACTCTCGACGCACTCGCGCCGCACTTGCAACAATCACACCGCTGCGCTCCCCTTGCGTGGGCTCGATCTTCTCGAACGAACTATCGCCAATGGGGATCGATAGGCGGACAACAATAACAATATATCCACGAGGACGTGGTCCACTCCTCGTCACCCTCGTACCATCGAACGATTCGCCTTTGTTTACCCTTCCCTCGGGATCCTCGGGCGTCGATGCACACCGTGTCCAAGGAGCAGGCGACTCTCCCTCCGCGGTAGAAAAAAAAAAGGGGCACACGATATCACTGGTGGCTCGTCGATCCCGTAACACGTTGCGGCGAGGCTGACCTGTCAACTGTTGACAACGCGACGGTTCGCTCGCCAGGCGCGCAGAGCAGGATAGAGTGGTGCGTCGGGGAAACAGTCCCGTCGCGCGGCGGGTTCGTGTCTGGTAATCCCGTCTTCGCGGACGTCGCCGTCGCCGTGTCCTCGTCCTCGACGTCGCCGTCGTCGCCGCTCGGCCCCTTCGTACGCTCGTCCACCGCCGCGTCCTCTGCGACCAACCAACACTTAGCACGCCCCATCCCCGTTATCGGTGCGCGCGCAGTCGTTCGATAAACGGGCTACGTCGATTACACGGGGGTGGAAAGAGAGAGAACGAAGAGAGGAGCACGGGCGAAGGGGTGAAACGGTGGGCGGAAGAGGGTAGTCACGCCGCATACGCCCAAACTTTTCTTTCGTTCTGCTCGCCACCACCGCGCCGAGCCGCGACGCGGCAGCGGGTCCTCGCCACCGTCACGAATTTACGAATCGTCTCGCCCCCTCAGCCTCGCGCCCCCGCCGTTACACGAATGTTTGGCCGGAAGCCGCCTGCAAGACCTGAACGTAGGTCGAGATTCTACCTTGCGGAGAACGAGGAGGGGGGTCTCGAGTGGGGGGACCGCGAGCTATACGCTATGCGGTTTCCGTCTGAATCGGAGAATTTTATGACTCTTAGGGCTCTACGAGCTTTAGACCTATGCACCACCCACCCTCCACCACCCTCTCGCCTTCGGCCGTTTTGTTTGGTACTCGTTTATGACTGGAGCACGGAGGGAGGAGGGGGAGAGGTCGAGGGTACCCGTTGGGAATTAATTATAATGCTTGCGCGACGAGAAGATTCTGTAACCCAGGATCCCTCTCCCTGTCCCAATGATACGCTCTTATCGATGCTAGCTGCTGCTGATACGAAGATGAATCGTTAAAGTTGGGCCAGAATGCGATGGAATGAAATGCTCACTATAAATATGGAAGCTGGTGATCAATACCCATCGCGTATTCGACTCTGGAAATACTCTGCAGCCTAAAAATAATACGGGCTTTGATCTCGCGACCCCGTATTATACACCTTCAACCCGTTAACTAGGTCATTCCTCGGCAAAAAGCGACCCTGTATTTAAGAACGATTGAAGAGGAATCGAGCCGATTCCGCCCACAGCGAGCGCTACGTATAACGTGGTGTTATATTCGCTGCTCTTGCGTCAATATTTTCAAATGACTTCTCTTGTCGATCAGAACACAGCGGTCATTTGGCTGGGCGTAGTTTGCGAGCGGAAAGTTTGGCGCGCTGCACGTGTCGCGCCGTGGGTGGGTTCGCTCTAGGATTATATGGAAACTGATACGGTGGAAAGGACTGGTAAAACCGCAAGCGTGTGCTTCCCAAGGGAGTACTTCGCAGACTCAAGGTGACGAGCTACTTTATCTTAATTCGTCGCAGAAGACACATTATTGTATTACGCCGTCGTTTCGAGCTACGCAGATGATTCGGGGCCGTTGGGGAAGGTCACGGTATCTTCTGCTACGCTCGATACACCTGTCCAGTTACTACGCCTCATTATATCTTCCCTTTGTCCGCTAATGTCGCATCTAAGTGCTATCCTGACATCAATCGAGTCGTGGTCCGTCGGTTTCACGAAACCTAACAATTCTCCTTCCTTTCCCTCCCTATTCCTAGTTTCAATCGCGACACGATCACCGAAGCGCTTCGCAGCACCCTCCGCGCAAGTAGAACGAGTCAACGAATATTCAGACACGAAGATGAGAATCACCGCGAGCTTCGTTGCATCCGAATGCCAGCCACTTCGATATCCCGATGCAAATGCGGAGTTCGACTGTTCGCCCGTGGGGTTATTAGGTGAAACAAGGTCGATAATGAGCCGGTGCAGTTATCGGCGCCACGCAGAAAGCTGCGGATCGAGGTGACCGGCGGTGAAAAAAAGATAGAAAAAGGGAGAGAGAGGGGGAGAGGGAAAGAACGACGGGGGTAGATCGATTAGCGTGCTAATTAACGTTTCACTTAACAACGAGGTGAAACGAGGCGGCGTCCACGCAGCGACGCGGTGGAAGAATTGGATCAACCGATATTTTCAGCGCTCTCCCGCGAAAATAAAGGAAAGCACCCCGCGCAAGTGGATCACGGCATCCTTCACAGCCTCCAGCGCTGTCTCTTCAAATTTAGCGATCACATGCTACCAAAATCTGCAGGGAAGGTTCGCTGTTCGTCGCCAGAGGATGCATCCGTTGGAAATAAGGGGATGGAGCGAGATGTACCCTTATTAAAATATGAGTCCACGGAGCAGGCTGCCGGCGCGTATTGATCTCCGCTCGCATTCGAAAGCTTCTCTCGCGCGGAAAGCTATTTTGGTTGCTCGTGAACGATCCTTGGCCAATTATTCACGGCTGACGCTTCGCTAACCGCTTCCCGTCGATTGTCGTCGCTTGAATTTCGACCTGTTACACGACGGGGCAGGCTGGTCCCAGCCCCGCTACTTTCTAAGCGAGGCTGTGGACGGAAGAAATTGTTACAAGGTTCGTCGTTGATGGCAGGTTTTGAAGCCGCTGCCACGAATCTGGGGCTAAGTACCTGGCCAGGTCGACGCTTTAAAGATGCACGTGGCACTTGGACGGATCTGGCCGCGGTGCACGCGCGCCCCGGTTAATCCACCAGGAGTGCGCGTTCATCATTCAGGCGATCAGGATGTTCCGAGTGCCAGGACGCGCGATATTAAAGCAGGCGCGTCGTTCCACATATTAAACATGCTCCACGGTGGACAACGGCAGACTATTGCCTCGAGGAAGCAGAACGCTCAATCGAGATACCCGTGTATTTCGAACATTTTCACTTTACGATGATCGAATCAAATAATACTTACAGGCGAGGATACCCGAGCAAGGTGAGCGCGTACCGAAGGCGATCCAGTTCCGAGAAATAGAAAAATTTGCCCAAGATTTTGAGGAGAAGGTAAACAGGTCGGCGTGGGAGGTGGAATCACCGGGATCTCTCGGCTTTAAAGGATTTCCCAAGCTGCATGACCCGAATGGATCCTCCGAGAATCTCCGCCTTTGGGTTACGGCGAATTTCTGGATACATGTATTCCATTAATACGCGAATGGGGGACACGTTTGTCGCTTTAGAACGTAGGAAAACGTTTCAGCCGACTCGCGAAGCAATGCGATCGGATCTACGATGTTCAACCAGTCTTTAAAATTTATGGGAACGTTCGACCGAAATTTATGTTTTTATAAGTTCTAGTGTATACATGCTCTATTGATTGCTAGCTTGTGAATGGTGATACGCGTTACCTTTTGAGCGCTGCGCTTCTCTGTTTGTTAATAAAGTTAACGTTGACGAATGGGCAAAATACCATGGAGCTTTATTGTAACGAGCGATGCAGAATGGCCGTGGCGACACTGGTTTAATTCATCAAGCAAATATTCGGCCAGCGATCATTCGACGGCGAAACACGAGCTGGTTGCGTGCCAGCAAGTAGTATAGCCCCGGCACGGGTCGGACACGATACGAAGAACCCTCCAATTAATTAAGCGGCGTACACATCGACCAGAGTTCCGCAAAAAACACTGCCATTTCTTGTGAGTTTATCAAGCAGCCGGTCTAACACTCGAGAGGATCCCAGAGAGACGCAACAAACACGAATTGTCCATTAATTCTGCGCGGGTCTTAAAATCCCAACCATCTCGCGCCAGAAACCCTCCCAGACAAGCAACGCAAAAAACAAATCGCGAAACAAGAATGGCCCTAGGATATTTATAGACATTACAATTATTCTCACCGCGACAATGAGCATTAATGATCCTCTGCGCGGTGGGAACTTGGCAATTATGCGTTACCGTTGAGCCAGGTGCTGCCAGGAGCAGGAAGAAATGAACGACCAACGACAATTTGGACCTGGGTCCTCGGGCTTGACGCGAGTCGAAGCCGTGATAGGCGGCGTCGAATCACGCCAGCCTCGACCCTCGCATAAAAGGGCCCCTAACGAAGCCGTGATTGCAGGCCGAGCGGTTTCGATTGGCCCTTGATAAAAAGTGGACGGGCAAAGGTGTCCGACCGTAGGGCGGCGACGCTGCAAAAGCGTGCTAAAAATAATAATCTTTCGCTCGCGTCGCGTTGGCGTGAAACCGTGGCTCGTTCACGCGGCGTGTCTATCGATGTGACCCCGATACACGCGGTCTAAAAAAAAACGCAACCCCGGGTTTTATTGTTCGCAATAAACTGGCAACGTCCGGGGAGAATCATCTCGATGGTCCTCCCGACGCCAGACCGTCTGTTTTGCGCGGGGGCGATATTTGCGCGCAGGATAAAAGGACTGTGGGTGGCGGTCGACGTAGCGGGAACCGGCGAGAGTCCTGGAATATTTTTGGAAAGGGTTGCCGAAGGGTCGTGGGCGATTTTCGCCACGTCTCGGGGCTGCGTTTTTTACCTCCAGGCGGTCTATAAAAAAATATAACGCAGAGTGGCTATTTATAATCAACGGAGGTACATAGACGTCCCATTTTCCAGGCTGGTTTAAAAGAAGCGCAGACCAAAGGATGTCGCACGCTCTGGTACCTAACGGAAACGCGTTATCTAGGGTAGAAATTATTGGTAGTGATAAAAGATGCCACGCTAATGGACAGTGTATGTACTCGTGACGTGAAGTATGGCACTGTGGGCGAAGAAATGGGTGGGACGATTAGCACGTAGATTAAGGAGGATCAGCTGGAAAGATAAGGGGAAAGCTCTTCCTCGGATTAAGGGAACTGGCTGCAACGTATTACTCAACTATGCAGCGTATAAAAGTTAGAAAGGTCGGTCTATTACACTTTCAAACTCGCTGCAAAGTGGTCCACGAAGGGCCCTTCTTAGTAATCTTTCGGGAGCGTGATACTTCTTCGGGAAGACATCGCATCGGACGGAATTGTTTCACGACTGGCAGGGGAGTTCGCGAACTTTATTTTAAACACCTGTAAAATCCTTGTCGCCCAGAAGTCACCTTATGCATTATCCAGGAAGTGTTAAGCAGAATTCCCGGCTGCGGATGCGCTACCGAAAGTGGAACGAAAATGTGCCAAGGGGAGATTTTCCATCGAGCTTCACGGTAGAAGAATTTGTCAAGCCCCGCCGTGGGCTTTTGTGTTCTAGGAAACGAAGCGAGGTATTGAGAAGGGGTTGACGAACCTGTGAACCGAAATAAAAGCAGGGTTAACCCAGCTAAGGGCTCGGCAAAGGCCTCGTCGAGGAGATCCCGACAAAACAGCTGACTCGTTGGAAAACGAGCGGCTAGCCAGACAGACAGAGCGAAGAACATCATCCCCTTTAGAAGGGCTCCAGACAGACGAACCCTCCAGCCAACAGCCCTCTGCCCCCTCCTCGTTACCGGCGGTCGTCCCATTGCCATAGCAACCCCTTGGATTCAGCAGCCAGCCTAACCAACCGATTTGCCCACCCCCTGTGTTCCCCGTCCGTTGTTGGAACATTTACATCAAACACGCTTCTCCCTATTTTTTCTTTTTTTTACGCGGTGAAAATCAGGGTACCTTTTTGTTTCTAGTGGCTACACCCGGCGCGTGGGGGCTGTCTCTTCATTCGCGGCGACGTGGATGGATGCTACAAATCGGTATACGTTCTGATTCGATGGAAACTATTAATATTTGAAGCCTTCAGCTTCGTTCCACCATTTCCATAAGTATCTTCTTTTCTCTTGCCGTTTCATATTTCAACTCCACAAAGGGAAAGTTACCTGGGGATTTCAGACTGCAAGTCCTCCGTGCGTGAAATCACATTGCCATGTACCGAGGCAAAAGATTCAAAAGCGATACGGTGAATCGACCTAACGGCCATCGCAAGGCCCGCTGACTGTTCGAAGGATAAACGGGGGTGTGCTGAAGCCTTCGAGATAGCTCAGCGGGTCGAATGATGGGGGCAATTTCAAAAATTGCCTGCACTTTTCTTCGCCGACTAGGCTGGATTAAATTAAGCGATGTCACGAACGTGCCCCTTCTTCCGCCGTCTTAAGATCACGGTACGCCCTCGACGTTCTGTCAGTGATGTATCACAATTCCTTCGTTCCTCGTCGACTACGAAACGTCTCGCGATCGTGACTGCTCGGGATTACACGCGGGGGAATATCATTTGATCTCTGCGACAGAAAATGGTCCACCTTTTTGTTTCCTTTCTATCGATTCTTTCTGCAAGTACATTCCCAGTTTCAATCGCCGCTGAAGATGCAAAAGCTACGGTGTTTCCGTCTACCGGAAATGGCTCGGTTGCGGATCCAGCGAGCAGATTCGGGGCTGATCCGCGAGCGGATATGACGAGTCTTTCTCAGCCCCTCGAGAGGCCTTTCGTCGTGGCTACGAATCAATTTCTCCCTGGCAACAGTTTCGTCTGTACGTTTCAATTACCGAAGGCGGAAGTGGCGAACTGTGCTGCACCTAACGCTGTTATGCGTTCCAGCGCCCCAGAGGACCTTCATCCATCACAGGAGCGACAGCCTGCCCTACGTGTACGATCATCCAAGTTACGGGTATCCAGTGGCGCATTCCATCGATCATCCAGTGGGTCCGTCGTCGAAGCAGCTCGTGATCGTCAGTTTCATCGGCCTGATGCTGCTCTTTGCGATAATACAGAACACGATCGTTGCTGCGAAGCGGAGGGATATCTCGGGTGTTCTGTCCGCGAGGGATAAGAGAGATCTCTATGCGGCTTATAATTTCAATTCCGTGGTAAGATAGATTCTGATTGAAGTAGAGATGAAACTAGTGAAACTTGCGACTGAATTAAGGGAGTCTTGTTCAGTTTTTCGAGGGAAGTTGATAATCGATGATCGTAGATAGGAGGTAGAATATCTCTTCTTGCTTTTAGACCCCGGAACAGGAAGACGTTCTCAACGAGGATGCAAGAGTGCGTTGCATACAGAAGACTGTCTGCGTGGAAAATCAGAAACTCGTGAAAGCATTCGGAACTACTGGCAAAATACTGGCTAAGTACTTGACGTGAGTGTTGCAATACCGTTTGTCAAACGAAACGCAGTCATCTAATCTGTATGATGGACTTGAAAGGTGTTCCTTCCTCTTCGCCTCTCGAGGAAGATCATGTTCTTTGTTCCTCGGGAGAAGCAGGAAGCTTTATTTCATTTTCGTGGTTTCAGGCGGAGCGTGGGGAAGTCTTTGAAGCCGTCTTCCGGCTGGAATCGTCTGGTGGAGGACGCGGGTGAAGCTGGGACTCGCGACGAAGATTGCAACGTGCTTTACAGGGATTGCGAAGAGTCAGTGTCTTCAAAGGATCGCGGAGCGTCGAAGACGTAGCAGGATGTGCGCGACGGCTGACTAAAACTGACAAGGGAACGTTGGATGTAATAATAAACTATGCAATGGTACAAGCAAAGAGAATGGTGTTGTGCTTTATTTACCCTTTCCCTCTCGTGGAAGCGGACGGGGCAGGACGAAAGATCCAGCGCGGGGCGAATGAAACAGCGGGCGGTATTAATGACTTTTAATTTTAATTACAATATGCTGTGTTGTGTGTTTTTTTTTTGTTCTTTATCCGCTACAAACATCGACATCTAGCCTGAACTATTTTAGATAGCAGTCCGCTCTATACACGCTCCTTTTATATTCTCTTCCTCCCTTGCTCTCCAATCGTTCTCTCTCGTCGTCGGAATTATAAAAAAATATCAAATCACGAACAGAATGGGGACGAACGGCCGCGCGTACTGCACTCCCCTTCTCACCTTTGTCCGTTACACACTTCTATTTCGTTTGATCGCATTTTTTATTTATTCTTTTTCTCTGCTTCCTTTTGTTTAGTCCTATTCGTTTCGCGCCACCTCCGCTCGAGCACCCTCCTCGCGTCCACGTGTCTCGCACCCCGACCACCGCGTCACACAACTAATTACACAGTATCGCTGCTATCCACTATTATCGTAATAACATTAAGGCATTACATATTTATAAATTCTTCGCGTCCCACTCGCCGCTATACAGCAATACCACGCTAAATTCGTAAACTTATGCTTAAATAGACGTGAGATCGCTCGTTGCAATAGTCCAGGCTCCGGCTTAAGGGAAACGAAAAGCACAAGAGAAAAGAACGTCGCGAGGCGCGACTCGCGGGCCTGGACACCGGAGGTGGTCTTGAAGGAGCGGAGGTAAAAGGATCGCTGACCGTTCGTTCTTTCCACCCAGCCCACTTTCGTGGCCAGGAAGTTGCTCGCTCGCTACGCGATGCGCGCCTCTTTCCTGGACGTCGCGCCGAAGAATTCACTAAATTCGAATGTGGGCCGAAGAACGGCGTATTTCATGCGAACGAAGACAAAGGTACAGGGGGTAAAAAAACGAATTCTATGAAGACCATCGTCCGGTGGGCAGATGCGTTCGCATTCTTTGTCCGCACGCTTCGTTCTCTCTCTCTCTGTCTCTCTCTCTCGCGCTCGTCCTGTGTTCGCTCGCGCTTTCGCATTCGCCCCATCCCCTTTCGGCACGCACACTTGAGACACACGCACACAGCATCTTCCTTTCTCGTTATCACTTTCATACACGTAGCTTAAGGATCCTGCTAATTATCGCATCGTCAATAAATTAGACACATTTGTCGAGGCAACATAGTTTGCGCAGGCAGGCGGCAGGCAGTTTACGGGAGATACCTCGAAACCCTTCGACAATTTCCCGTTTCCGTATCCCTCGTTTCTTTCACTGTATTTTCGAACGCTCGCACGATCGATCGATCGATCGAGTTCATTGGTTTCATCCCCTTGCGTCGCGGCGGATCCTATCGCCTGTCCCTGGAGCCTGAGTACGTAAAAGAACGAATAAAAAAGCTCGAAGCACGTTAAAAGAAAAACATTTAATCGGGTCGACCGGTCAATAAAATTACTTCGACGAATGTGTTCTCGGTATAAAACGAACGGTATACGTTCTTGGAGTAAAGAGAAACTTGTTCGACCAAGAAGGTCTCGTTCAAGTGTAACGCAGAAATAAAAGTATCGCAGATTTTGAAGGACTCTCGTCCTCTCGACGTCAACAAAAATGGTAAAATATAGCGCAACGAGGGATAAACTAAACAGAAAGTAAAAAAGAAAAAGAAACCATGAATAAAAAAAAAAGGAAAGAAACAAAAAGCAAGTGATACTCGACGACAAAACGGTGTTAGAAACTAGGTGGCAACGCGTTGGAAGCGGAGCACAAGCACGCGCCGGTATAAAAACACGGTTTTCATTGCTTTTTACTTGCTTTATTCGGTGTAATCCATCATGTTTCGTTCAATCGTCGATGCGATTTAAATAATAGGAAGTCCTGGCGACCGTATCGTAAAGAACGTACCCGGCAGCCGTTTTCTCGTCCAGCACTGTCGTCGATCGATCGATCGCGTACCATTTATAAATCCTTCCTATCGTACAAAAACTGAATTCTACAATTATGCCGACTAACACGATATAATCGATTAATCAATTAAACTATCGAGTCGATACAATAATAATAATATTAATATTAATCATTAATTAATAATATGTACAACATTCTAGACGCTATGCTTCGTTTGCCCTGTCTCATGCTGCGGAACGTGACAAGCGCACCGTGTGAAAACGAAAAAAGAAAAAGAAAAGAAGGTCTTTCTTCTCCGTGTATTTATATAAAATAGTCCTGTGGAGAATAGGTACGGCAGGAGACGGCAGCAGCGGCGAGGAGAGCGTTACTCGCGGAGGAATAAAACGAAAAAAATCTCTTCTACGCGTGCGAATATCTCCCTTTTACGCGTCTCGCTCTCCCTCTAACTCTCTCTCTCTCTCCCCCAAGTCTCCTGAAACACGCTTGTCCACGGCGCTTGTGTCTAACTCGTCTACCTTTTCTTTCCTGCACTCTCTTTCTCTCTGCGTGTTCCATCTTCTTATAGAATTTATTATTCGCTATTTTATGCGCTCTGCTTACTGCCATACTCGGAGACACTTGCCTACATGGGACCGTCCGCGGCGCGCTCGAGGAGCTCTCCTTTACTTTGCTTAGAAAAAACCAGACAAGATTTGCGTTCGCGACGATCACCGCGAGACGGTTCTGGCCAATTTCGAGTGATCGACGAGCGTCGACCCGCGGAGGAAGCACGTTGCAGCGCGTTTCGTTCAGAAGACTCGGTTCTTCTCTCACGGCGCACTTGGATGTGTTCCCTCGGTGTCTCCTCCTTCCCCCCTCCCACTTCGATTACTTTTCTCCTGCTTTCTTCCCCTCACCCCGAACCTTTATTTGCTCTTCTCTCCAGGCCTCAAGACGCTTGCCTTCAGTAAAAGGTAATGATCAAAGACGAACGTCGCCAACGGACAGCACGTGATTCGGGTGTGCGTATTGAGGACCGCAAGATCACGGCGCAGTGGGCTGCCGATTGCGAGATCGTGCGTGTTTTCTCGAACGGCTTCGAATGTCGATGGTTTAAAATGATAAAAACGAACGTATGGATAAAAAAAAAAGGAAGAGGTGCTTATGCTTCGGCTTGAAAAAGAATGAAAGACACGACGGTTTTAAAAAGGGGGAACGAGCCCGTGCCCCGGTCGGACAATTTGGAAGACGCGCTCTGTATACGGCGAGTTCCGGGAACTCGATGCATATCGACGAGAATGATGAACAACAACGTGTGGTATCAGTAAGGAACCTCCCCTCGTTTATGGGGCGGCGAAAAGGAAAAAGCCAAGTGACGAACGGTAACACGGCGAACTCGTCGAATGAAACTTCTGCCCCCATGCGCTCGCGCGCGATTATGATTCCCGGCTCTTCTCGCATTCGGTACGCTCTTACGGTCTTGGATACAGTCACCACCCGCGATACACTCGTCGTCGTATCGATAGATATCGTCATCATTATTATTATTATCATTATTATAATTATACCCTATGTACAAATCGACATCGCCGGTGACGGCATTATCATTAAACCTAAGCGACAAACGTAAGAGTAAAGAGTTACTAGGGACCAGTCATAATTTGTCATGCTAATAGTATAGGTAGCAACACGCCCGGTATAATCGTTTACTATCATCATACTCGTTCACCAGCATCATCATCACCATCATTGAATTACCATCGTTATCATCGCGATCATCTGGATCAGCGCTGTGATTCGCATCGAATAACGCGCGTACTTTTTACGCCGCCGTTCTCCGATGGACAGTTTTAATTCGTGTTTGGAATATTCTGCCAATGCCCGTGTTCAGTCGCTCGCCCTAACGTTTATCTAGACGCTAGTCTACATTCTCGCTTATTATCTCAATTAACGCGATCGAGGTGATTCACTCTTTACCCCTCGCCCCTCGGGGCGATGTTCGACCTCGTGCGCGAATTTCGTTTAACTCTGTCGCTCCTTTTTGTTACCTTTCGTAAATAGTCTCTAGCTGCGATATACGCGCGCATTTCAATGGTTTGCTAATTTAAACAAAAAAAAAAAAAAAAAAAGAAAGGAAAAGAAAAGGGAGAGAAGAACATGGCAAATCGGAGGCGCGTTGCTCAACGAGTCATGCTGTCGTTCTCTTTCGCTCGTATCCGTCCACGATTCACGCACACCACTATACTTCATTAGACCTAGCATGCTTAGAAAATACTTGAAAAAACGAGTCTATTGGAAGGTGGCTGTTCGATCGGCTGGCTCTTGTCACTGTACACATATCTTTTTTTTTCTCTCTTCTTCGTTCAGTAGTTCGCTTAATAATAAATTGTCCTGCTCCGTGCGTATCTGTAGTCGTTCGTTCCCCCGAAGTTTCGTCGAGTATGTCTCTTCTCTTTTCTCCTCACTGTTCGATCTGTTTCCTGCTCGAGCAGTGGTCGGACTAGAACGAGCCCGCTACCCATCGTTGACTAATTATCGAAACGTCACCCGTATCAGCCTCCAGACTCGACTAAGCCTAACGTTTTACTGGCCAACTGTGTGAGGCGTTGTAAATTTCCGTGATCATGTAGCGTCGATAATTTCTTCTCGCCCGAGCCACGTGTGCGCGCGTCTTCGCCCGCGATCTGGTCCTCGGTCTCCTCCCGTTCTCCCTCCATCCAGGCGTCATCTCTCACGCAGAACGTTCCAACAACGCGTCGAGACTTACAAAAGAAAAAAAAAACACGAGTAGCGACAGCAGCGAGATGCGCGAAAGCTACCAAAAAAAAAGAGTAAATTAAAAAGAAAAGAGTATCGCGTCGTCGGCCGGTTACTATAACAATCAATAAAAGACTTCGTCACGATTTTAATCGTATCGACATAACACAAAACAACAATATATCACCTAAATAATATTCGCTAGCCTCCGATACGGATTACGTGCGCGTGTGTTCCGCGTGCGTGGCGGCGTGGTACGACGCGCAACGACGGTAACGACACACCGAGTTAACAACGACAATTACAACGGCAATGATGAAGCTGTTGACGACGACGAAGACGACGACGACGACGACGACGAAGATGACGAAGACGACGACCAATACCTCGACGACGAAGACCAAGACGAAGACGAGGACGACGACCAGTACGTCGACGAGGAGGACGAAGAAGACGACGACGACGTAGACGAGGACGACGATAACGCGAACCACCACGATCGTGGTCGCCTCGTCTTATCCTGACGCGGTGGTTTCGTACACCGTGGATCGTGCAAGCGGCTTATGGGCTGTTGTGCTCGATGGCATGCGACGGGGTAGCGGGCGTTCCCCTGTGCGTCGTGGTGGCAACGGTATAATAGAGCGGTGGTGTCCACAGTCGTGATCGTAGTGGCGTTTTCAGAGGTATCACTCGGTAGTTACCTCCTGTCGCGGTACAGGAGATAAGACTTTATCGCCTGCGGCAGGTTCAGCTCCTGGATCTTCTCCTCTAATCTGTGCTTGCCGATTCGTTGACGGATCACTCTTCGGCAGAGGTCCATCAGGGGCAGGGGTTCCGCTGAAAGCATCGAGGCATCGAGGTCAGTGGGAATCGTTACTACAGGAAAGACTAATGAAAGCTATGTTATACTCACGGTCAAGCCCGCCGATGTACTTCATCGTGATCTCGCAGTGTCCCCACACAGCGGACACGATAGGATGCAGTTTCCTGCCTTTAAGGCCCCTGAACGCGATCCCGAGGTACTGGCCGTCCACGACGAAGGCTAACGTACCTTCGTCCATGTCCAGGACCACTAAGAGACGGTAAAACGTTGGGCATTAGACGCGGCTCTCGCGCTACCGGTTCCGTACAGTGCCAGAAGGCTCTCGCTCACCGAGGAATTTGTCAGGAACGATGAACGTTTCGTCGGGCTTGAGAAGAGCCGGGTACGTGACTCCGTTGTTGTTCTTCGAGTCGTGGAGGAGCTTATTCCTGCCGAGATCCCAGCCCCAGCTCAGCTCGTTGTTGCCAACCAGGCTCTGGTATCCGACGCTGTGCAAGGGCGCGTCCGCCGTCGCGACGCCCACCACGGCGTGCGTACCTCGTTGCCTTGTGCTCCAATACAGCTCCCACACGTGCATACCCTTCGTATACCCCACCTTCCCCCTGATGCAATCTGTGCTCTGCGCCACGGGGTGTCGGTGAAACGTCAACTTGTCGTCATCCTGCAAAATCGAAATTAATAATTGCAACGTCGTCCTACGGATCTTCGCGTGCCGGCCACCTACTCCAAAGCCCCTCGGGGAACCCGTACCTTCACGAATATGTTGAGACTACGGTCGTCAGCGTTCCAGCTGTGATGGACCTGGGTTTCCCGCGACGCGGGCGGCATATCGAGTAGAACATCGAGGCGTGCCGGCCTCGCGAAATCTTGCGCCAGTTCTCTAGGTACCACGGGTTTGTACGTAACGGGAACGGCACCGCCGCATGTTCCAGTTGCGCTCTCTTCCGTCGTGCACTTCAGGCCGCCTGCGGAAAAACAATGGCGCTCGTCAGTAACTAGGCTCGAAGAAAAATAGAGGTAAATGTGCGCAGTCCCACCCCGAGATGAGGGTCGACCAGTGGTGCATTCAGGATTTAATCTTGGAGGAGCCGAGTTGAGCGGATAAAAATATTTTTAATTCAAATTCCATACAATTCATTATGTGAATAATAAAAATTTACTTAAAGAATAAAATCCAATTTTCCTTTTACAAGGCTTTTGAATTACTTCAGTCGTAGTTGCATTAGTCTCTTTTTTCCTTTTTCTTTGGGGAGTGCCAGGGCCTCGTGCCCTTCCGCTGGTTTCCTCGATTCACACTATGACGCTTAGTAAACCCAAAGTGGATATCGAGAAACAGTTGTCAGAAGGGGGATATTAAGGTCTATACCGAGTGCAAGGTTCAAGATACCCTTGCGGGATTAACATTATCCTTTCGTTTGGAGGAAATTTCCACGTGGCCGTTTATAATTCAGGACTCGTCCGCGAGATTCATCGCGTGGTCGAATATACCTGCCAGAGGCGCGTCGGGACCAGGGTAGTTTGCCGAGGAACGAGGGAAAAAAGGAGTGGAAGGAAAATAATGAAGGGTCCGGCGGGCGCAGCAGGACTCGCTTAAGGTTTTCGAAGGCTCGTCCTTCTCTCTCTCTCTCTCTCTCTCTCTCTCTCTCTCTCTCTCTCTCTCTCTCTCTCTCTCTCTCTCTCTCTCTCTTCGGTTAGGGGGTCGAACCGAACGATATCCTTGGATGCTGGTTTATTTGCTCTGGCAGCTGTTCCCGCCGCCAGCGTTCGAGGGTACTGGAAAGGACCGTGAGGATTTCAAAGGCTCCCTCTCTCTTTCTCTCTAGTGCCCGAAAAGCCGAGGGGCACTAATAGAAAGGCCCTTTCACGGTCCTCCGTGTATCCGGTCGGTCGACCCTTCTCCTTCGAGTTCGACACGTCCATGGATTTTTTCGTTGCCGTCCAACACACCGTTTTTTGAAACTTTCAGCTTTTTCCTCGTCGCAGTACCGACATCTTTGGCAAAAGGACGAGGGAAGGGAAGCTACCCTCTGCTACCCGGAGCTCTGACGTTTCTTCTAGCTCACCTTATAAATCGTGACTGCTTTAATGAGAATCATTGGTCCCCTACTAACTAATTAACCGTGGTACTCTCGTTACGTTACGATCGGTCCCTCTGTTTGCCCGTCGAAACACGTGTATGCGAATGATTAAGGATCTATTACAGCAACTGTTTACACGAATGTTGAGTATCGAGCGCTTCTGTTCCTTGGACTTAGGCTTGATGGAAGCTCGACGCTGCGAGAAACGTCCCCTTTCGTTAACGCTCAACTTTTCGGGCAAATGTTATTTCGAGCATACGCGGTCAGGAGCGCCGCTCCGAAGCCAAAGATCGAAAGGTTGTTACGAAACCGGACGAAGCGGTTGAAGAAAAATAAATCCGAGAAGATCCAAAGGCGTGACGATTCGTTTTAAAATACATTCCCGACGGCGCACAGTGGGACAAAACGACCCGACGGCGATCAAAAATCTATAACTTTGGTTCTGGTCTAGATATTTTAATGAAATTTGGCTCAATTTAACCGCAAATTTACGGGCTTTAAATTGTATTAATATAAGTGATATTAACCCTTTGAGGCCCATGCTAGGCCCGTGTATTTAGACCCATGTTTTCGAAAAGTGGGGCTACTGGCCAATTACAATACACATTTTATTAACATACTTACTATTACTGAATTATATTTTTGTAAACCCCGTTTTTTAATATTTGCTATTGTTTTCATGTGATCGATGCTCAAATTTTGCCAAATTCGCAAAAGTTAAGAACTTATCAGAAACTTTTATGTTTCCCGTAGTTTTTATTCACGATTCTGAAAAATTTTTCTTTGCGAGGTGCAATTTAAGTTCGTTACAAAGTTAATTAAAAATGTTAACTTTTTATACAATTTTAAAAAATTGCAACCATTTGCAATGGGTGTAATTGATATCATGTGAAAAAGTGAACCCTTCTCTCTTAGAAACAAAAAGAAAAAGTTGCTATTTTGTGCTACTTTCCAAGAAAATGGTAATTGAAGTAAAATCTACCTTACCTGCCCAATAGAGTTTTCTGTGCTGTGTCATGACTCCGGCTGTATAAGATATTTGGGTCACACATCTAATAATTGAATCATTTCTTCCGGATATATCTTAATTACATCTTTTTTCCTTCTAACTCTTCGAAAGGATGAGATGTAAGGGTCCGACGATATCAAGAGCATATTCATAAGGTCTTGATTCTGTGCACTTCGAGAAATTTTTCGACTGTTATGGTAATTTGTATTCTTTGATAACTCGCCAATTGGCAGTAAGTGGTGAAGAATGATATTTTTTCCATGCTTTAAAACCTTGTGTACTGTGGCTGTTAATTTTCGCCAAAGATAATTTTGCGTTAACAATTTTTCTGTTTCTTCTGCATATATACCGAATTTTTCAGCATTCACGGGAAGACCACAAGAAAGAACATTTAATATTGTTCTAAATTTTTGTAAAATTTCTATATCTATTCTGGTAATTGCTGATGTTATAACGGGATATTCGAAAAATCTGCGTGCAGTGTTGCCATCATTTGTGTTCCCAAATCCTTGTTTAGGTGTGTCAATGATTAATCCAAGCTGATTCCTGAATTCTTTTATGATCCTTAACTTTTCCTCTTGCCTCTTCTGTTTATTTGTCTGATTTATTTCTATATAGTTTATTATTATACCTATAGTTTATTGTCTGAAAAATTTCTCGAAGTCATGAGACAGCACAGAAAACTCTATTGGGCAGGTAAGGTAGATTTTACTTCAATTTCCATTTTCTTGGGAAGTAGCACAAAGTAGCAAATTTTTCTTTTTGTTTCTAAGAGAGAAGAGTTCACTCTTTCACATGATATTAATTACACCCATTGCAAATGGTTGCAATTTTTTAAAATTGTATAAAAAGTGTGTTAACATTTTACCCGAATGTATAACCTTAATAGAATATATAGCTATGTAATTAACTTTGTAACGAACTTAAATTGCACCTCTCAAAGAAAAAATTTTCAGAATCGTGAAATAAAAACCTGCAAAAAATATAAAAGTTTCTGATACGTTCTTAATTTTTGCGATTTTGGCAAAATTTGAGCACCGATCACATGAAAACAATAGCAAATATTAAAAAACGGGGTTCACCACAATATAATTCAGTAACTAGTAAGTATGTTAATAAAATGTGTAGTGTAATTGGCCAGTAGCCCCACTTTTCGAAAACATGGGTCTAAATACACGGGTCTAGCACAGGCCTCAGTGGGTTAATATCACTTATATTAATACAACTTAAAGCCCGTAAATTTGTGGTTAAATTGAGCCGAATTTCATTAAAATATCTAGACCAGAACCGAAGTTATAGATTTTTGATCAGCGTCGGGTCGTTTTGTCCCACTGTGCGGCGAGGTGGAGCGGATAAGTCCGCGCAGCCTTCATCAGAGCCCAGACAGAAGTTCTGCTTCGTTCTTTTCTTCTCCCTTTCACTTTTTCGCTGCAAACCGTCAGATTTCTATAAGCGTGACGGTACGAAGGAATTCGTGAGAAGGCTGACTACGCGGATGATTAATCGGTTTTCCTTTATGTAAATTCGTCCCTGCTAAAGCCGAGAAACAAACGAGCAGAACTTTCGTCTCGACCTGATGCTTTATGGCTCGTTCCCTCTCGCCAGGGGATAGGACCTCGGTCCGAAGGACCTGTTCGGGCTTCTACCTGAGCAGGTAGGTAAAATCGAGAGCGGTCAGAGGCCTTGACCCTCGACGATGCCCGACGAGCTCAGTCGACTCCGAAGAGTTTCAGGTCTCACGGTCTGGCTGCTTTATGAGCGCCTATTCTACTAGCTTACAGTGCCCTAAAACCCAAGATCCCTGATCTCCACTATTCCAATAAACAGCGCAACACAATAGAAAACACCTGAATACACTAACCCACCCTTCTCTCTCTAATCTCGACCGTTACCCACCCTCTTAACATTTGCCTTCCACGCGCATAAATCGTTCCAATGCACCTGCAACCAGCTTCCTCATCTCCCCCAACCCAGCAAAGAATCATCCCCCTCACCAACGTCGCCACGGTACATCATCGAGAGGGCATCCCATCCAATGGATATACCTAATCATCGTCCATGGCTCATCGTACTCGTTCCCCGGGTAAAAGGAACGCGTCCTAACCTGAAATTTTTTGGCCCATGTTCATGCTCCGATGAAAGCGAGAGAGCCGGTAATGATGCTGGAGGTAACGGTGTTCGGTGCTGTGCTTGCTAGCGGCCACCTTGTCCCTGGTGCCGCCGTGCGTGGTGGTAGTGGTGGTAGTGGTCGTTGTGACGAGGTGATGATGATGGTGGTGGTGGTGATGGTGGTGATGGTGGTGATGGCCGGTGGTCGGTGGTGCAGCGGGCACCGCGCCACCGTCTACTATTCCTCCCCCGCTGCCTGGTCTGCCGACGCGTCCAACACCTCCTCCTCCGCCTCCTCCTCCTCCGCCGCCGCCCCTGCCGGGGCTGCCACCCCCGCCGCGCCCGCGGCCGACGCCTCCGCTGCCTAGACCGCCTCCGGTTCCGCCAGTCAGGCCGTTTCCGCGGCTACCACCCCCGTTCGGGCAACGAGACGCTTTGTACCTGCAACACGCGAACACAGTGGGAAAACCTGGTTAGTTAATTGTCGTCGTTCGTCGGGGCAACGGGCATTGATTTTTCACGGGAGGGGGGGAGGACACCGCGTCGCGTTTCCCGCCCTCACTCCACACCCGCGCACCTCAATAGTCGTGGAGTTGTCGAACGCCGGGTGAATGGCTCTGTCTACGTTTCATAGTGGCCGGCAAAGTTTGCTCCATCGGTGGTCTCCACAAACGGGGATTCGGAAATGTCGGCGCAATTTCATGGTTACATCACTCGCTTCCGTGATAAACCGTATCGCGAGGCTAATATCAATTCGGCGACCACGATTATTCAGTCGAGTGCCGAAAAGTCGCGGTGGACGCGTCACGGGATTCTTAATCGTGAATCTTCGACGTCTGCGGAAATTATCAGGTGGTCGGTGTCCGGGAAGCCACTGATCGCTAGAAACTACTGTACTGAAGTCTATGGTACGGTAATCCTGCTCCGACTTTATTCTTCCCAGGAACCCAATGCGATAGGAAAACGGACGCTCGATTTATGGGGTATTATCGCTCGTTCCGATTAAAGGTTAACTGTCGCGATTGCTACGATTAGTGCTCGTTCGACGACGATAAGAGAGGATTAAGGCTCACTTTAAATCGACATCGAATCTTTTGCATGGTACTTCCTCCAAGTCGATCAGCAGTGTCGAATCGACGCGCTTCTCAGTCCGGAGACAACAGTTTCCCTTGCAACGCTTCACCAGTTGCATGCTCGGCGTGACAAGACGCGGAAAACAAAGCACGGTCCCCGAAAAGGGGAAACAAAACAGTGTTGGAGAGGCGAGGTCGCTGCGATTTTTCCAGCTTGCTTCTTTCCGCCGACCTCGTGACGTAACGCCAGCAAACGCGGCCCCTGACTCTGCTGTATCCGTTCGCCACGAAGCACTTCCGGCCACGGACACCGGACACTCACATCCTGGATCCGGTTGGCTTCGGTTATGCGCGAGATTATTGCTCCTGGCGGAAAAAAGGTTCGCGAGGAAGTTCGAAATTTCAGCGAAACGGCACACCGGTTTCCTCTCAATTTCCCTGAAATCCCCACCTCTGAAATGCTCAGTATTCTCGCGCTGGAACTTTCAGTCCTCCTTAAACAGGAATTTCATCCGAGGACAGAAGCTTCCAACGGTAAGAGACCAGCTTCCCTCCGTCATTCGAGATTCTGTTTAGCGAATGTTTTTTTAGCGGCGCCAGTATCCCGTATCTTATTCACGCGAGCAGAAACCTCAGGATCCGGACGAGGCGTTAACACGTCCGCAAGCGATACCGCGAGATTACTGGTCCCGGCGTGGACCACGAAACTTTTCCGCAGTTTAACCGTCAACAAGCACCCAGCCACCGACTCCCTTGTCAAACTATCGCGGAACGTGGCAATTAATCAGCGGCAGGTCGAACACCAAGCCGCGGTCACGATCGCCGGTTCTGTTGGCACAGGAAACGCGCTCGAGAAGCCTGGAATTTAATTTACCGCGCCGGAGGAGCCGCGCGAGACGCCCTCCGACTCGCCGGAGAACCTCCAGTCCTCGTCACGGACGCTGCCCGCTCGCGAAACGCTCCGAGTCCGTTAATGGTGTTTATCCCCGAGTGGACTTAATCCCCGGCGATATTACGCTTCCCGGGAATGGGAGAAAGTAGTGGTGTAATCGGCTGGCGTCTTCGTTGCGTCACGGTTGTCCATCGAGCGAGTTAAAGCGCTCGTTACAGCTGCTCGGTTCAAGCTACTTTCCCGCCGCGTGAAAACGCGCCGGGAAACAGGAGCGCAGGCCACGCCGGGGCGTCCACGGTAGCGATCGAAGCTGGGAACGGCAGCGAATTCGGCTCGAGCGAGAAACAGGGCGTCGTTGGTTAGGTCCCTGGGTCATCGAAGGTCAGCGGGAGGATTCGAAGGGTTCGTTGATCGTGGAGGATGAAAGGATGATTTTGCCGGCGCGATGGGATCGAATGGCATTCGATTTCGAGAGGACATACGAGAGCATCGGTCGTTGGGAGCATGCTGGAGGCGCCCAAGCGACGGTATTGATCCGCGGGGGTCACCTTTGCCCCACCTCGACACGAGACCAACCCCCAAATCCACTACCCTCTCCGTCCTCCGCAGCCCCTCTAGCCTCCTCTGACACCGACACCCACGGTCGAGAGGGGGAGACCCCGTCCCCGCAATGTAGACCGACAAAAATGCTCCGGGAAAAATCTGCCGTTCGCTGCAGCTCCCTTAGCCCTAGCGCTTCCTACCAATTGGGGCACAGTTTCACCTGTTTCCACCGGATTAACAGGTCCTATGGACCTGCGACGTCAGACAGGGACCGCTGTTCCTTTCATCGGCCTATTGGGAAAGTCGCTTTGGAATTATTCAGAAAACAGTAAGGACGGTTTTCGAAAGGTAGCCGAGATTAATCGACTCGACTACGCCGAAAGGTTCATCGATAACTCAAGCCGCCTTCTCCATAATTGATCAATCAGCCAGCCGGTAATTTGTTGCCGCCAAGTTTGTGGCGCGAGCTGATTTCTCCCGAGCCACGGGAGAAACGCGTGGCCGGAGAGCTCCGTAATCCGTCGCTTTCTTGCAGAATCCCTTTCACGATTCCCCCGATTCGCCGGGCCCGAGTAAATTGCACTCGGAACTCGAGACGTTACCGAGGAGAAGCCCTGTATCGACAAAGCCCCGTGTAACGCGTGGAGGCAAACTTCTCCTCGCGGCATTAGCGACGGTCACGCGACGCACGTGAGGCACATTACGCCGGGGAAGGTGGAGCTTTCCAGCGAGCTTCCCGCGGGATAAGATGGGGCCTATCGGCGTGGAAACGCGACGCGGCAGATCGATCAAACATCGGCGAGGAGGAGCGTAAATCGCGGACGCGGCTCGGCCGCGCACGGCACTGCCAGCCCCGTCCGCTGAAGCTAACCAATTGCTAGCCACTGAACGCCAGTCACCAGACGTCAATTGCGTTTAATGATACCGAAACGATGCTGTATTACGCGTCGCTGTTCTCGAGCGACGCGATCGAAGGTTCTGTAGGCTCCGTAAGCGTTTCAATCTGCACCGAAGTCTGCTATCTAGCACGTGCACAGCTCCCTTTCCGTCCCTTCCAACAAATCGGCCTGCTATCGTATCGCTAATTTCATATACCGCGGAAAGCAAGGCTTAGCTGACCGCTCGCCAAGTTTCCTGCCGCGTGAACGGCTATTTGCATGAGAACAGCAGGAAGAATCGACACGGCCGGTTCCTCCACGCGGCAGGATTGCGTTAACTATCGTGGTAACGGCCGTTTCGCGCGGGACGCGGCTTAGTGGTCGGCTTAGGAGCGGAACAGCTGACGACTAGGCTGGCCAGCCAACACCTGTTCACCAGCTGCCTCGACAAAGAGGCCCGGATAAGAACCGCGTGCGCGCCACTGCCCGTTTGCACGCGCGACTCTTTTGTCAGGCAGGGGCCAGCTAAAGAGCTCTCATTCTGCGCGTTTTCGCGGCGCGACCTTTTAAGGATTTCGCCGCCTGGAACCACACCCTTCCAAGAAGCGTCGAGACAATACCATGCTCCCTCCTTCATCGCGACTCGTGCATTTAAGATCGGGGACGGTTATCGCTTTATTTCCATCTGCGCGCGTTGTAACGATTCCTGAAAGGTCTGCTGGCTAAAGGGCTGATGCAACGTGTCAAGAAATACGAATTTCTTTAGCCCACAGGCACTGTGAAATTTATAGGAGAGTAGTTAGGAGGGTCTCTGCTGTTCTAGTGGAATTAAGGCTAGAGTAACTGCCTGAGTAGCTGTGGGCGGTAGGATGTAAAACAATAGCAGTTCCGGTGAAGTTCGAGGGAGACTAGTAGCAGCTACAGTCAGCGCTAAAGCAATAACAATGCTCAGCAATGCAGAGCTCAAGTAGACTCGGCCCTAATGCGATTACGAGCAAAATGCTACGCGTTACCGCAGAGTGGCAATCTTGCCAGGATTCTAATGGGATTGCGGCTCGACCAGCGGCAATGCCGCTCGAATTGAAACTAATGCACCTACGGACCCGTTACGATCGAAAATAATGCAGCTGTTGTCCGACAAAGTCAGGAATAAACCGCTCTGTCCCGGCAGAGCCGAGCGCGCAGTAGACACGCCAGTTGTTAGTCAGACGCAGCGTCGCGCCAGTTTTTAGGAACGCGATCCGCGGGCCAGATTCGAGAGGAGCCTTCGACGTGCAACGAATTAAGGCCGTCGCGCATTTTAGTGAATCGAAGAAATTAATAAGAATTAATTAATTGTCGTTGCGCTTCGATTTAGTGTGCGCGGCTCTATAAAGAATTAATTATTTATAATCTTTTCACAAGATGCTTGAACAAATGATGCTTGAACAAATTGCGCGACGGCCTTCTTCGCTTCCCTTCCCCGCCGATCTCGTCGTTCCCACGCGAGAATCGGAGCGCAGACGATATTGCGTCCAGACGATATCTGGCACGAGGAGCAACGCCAACCGCGAGGAGAACTCTGGCAAGCATCTATCGCAAATGCAACGGTCATGGGGCCAGTTCCTCGATCAGCCGATTTCGATTCATTTGTCCCAGGGACCACGCCCCGTCGTGGCGAGACAATGGTCCGGTCTTCGTGGCTTGATCGAAGTCAAATATCGGGGCGGCCGTTAGCGACTCTCTCAGCTGCTCCCGCGAGCGATCCTTTCAAACGCGCCGGCTCACTCGGATCATTCCCTGTTCGAGTCGCACTCAGGGGGCCCAAGGGTCCTTCTCTTTTTTTTCGGCTCGTTTCAATTACCCCGCGCGCCACCCCTTTTGTCCCCGCGCGTCGTTGGTCGTCGCCGAATCGTCGAGAGGCAATTTCGTCGTTGCCAGGCAAGAGACGCTTTCTCGTGGCGGCCTTTTTTCTGCTTTCGGGAAACTAACAGCGCGCGGTGACATCGAGGGAGGACTCTAACAGGGAGGACTCGTAAGAGACTTGGATGGTTCCGAGTCTGTGCCTCGGGCACTTGACTTTTTACAGTGACTCACGAAATCGGCGCCTGGGCTGATGCGTACAAACGATTTAAATCGGTGTTTGAATTGCTGTTCGCGCTTCGAAGAGTGAGATCATCGGTCCCCTCTTCGCGAGCGCGTTTAAGGACGGGTTACGCGGGTCAAACTGCAGAGCTTCGGATGCACTCAGAGTGCACGTGTGGCCCGGAGATCGGCGAAGATCGTCGGAAGATATTCTTAAGCTCCCTCCGGCCGCGTCGTGGAAAAAGTTTATTTCGTTCCGGGAATCGGCGGAGTTAAATTTACTAATGACTTATTTTCTCCTCTGTCCTCGCTGCCATTTCTTTAGACTGCTTTAAAGCCACTTCCAGCAAAGCCGCGGCGAGAATGAACGAGAGACAAAGCTGACAGAAGTCGCGCGGCAACCCAATACCTGTAATCCCGGTGGAGAAAAAAAAAAAAGAATGGAAAACTGGAATCGCGACAACCGCGTCGCTGGCTTGTAATATCAAACGTGCCCACTTATCGCCACCAGACGACGCACGGTAAAAAGAGGCGCGCTCGTCCTCTAGCGCAGCGGAGTTTACACGTTGCACGTGCAGAGCCCGCGGATCGTGTTGCAGATAAACGATGAGCTCGGGCAGAAGACAAACGATAGCAACAGGAAGAAGATACTCGGCACAGGTGCTACGCCAAGACGTTGTAGCGGCACGTAATGGGGCGAAGCAGCTCCAAAGAACCGTGCAATTGCTGCAATTTCTGCTGCTCCGCGTCCACGTTCGATACTTCCAAGCGACTGGCGCGATCAGACCGAGGAGAAACGAATCGAGGACTCTATAAAGGGCGACAGTCCTCCGATCCCTCTACGAAAATAACGAAACAGCCAGCTCCGACGTTTTTCTGCCAGCCTCTTATTCAATCGCATGCAAATCAGCCGTAATCTGTTTCAAGAATCATCGAGCGAGGCTCGGGTACCTGTACGCGAATTTCGTAACGGAGTCGAGAGCTAAATCTTTGAGAACGTGGCCGGGTACAAGGGAGACCGTTCCGGGGGAAAGTTGCTCTATTAAATAATCGCGCGGTAGATTTGGCCATCTCTGAGCGCACCGACAATGTCCCTCGTTATCTAAAGATCCAGTCGGATCACTTTGTGCTGGGAACAGAAAAGATTCTTGTGGGATCGAGGAATCCGTTTGCGCGTAGAGAAAAGTGTCGCGCACGTTGCGATTGGTAGCGAGGATCGAGCGTCAGAAGTGGACGCGATCTCAATGACGAAATTGAGAATCGTTCTCTCAAGGACCATTGCTCGTTGAAGGAAAAACGAAAGGTCTCTCGCTCGCTTCGATCCTCCGCTCACGGATTTCCTCACACACGGGACGCGTGCACGCGCGCACGCTTTTTCGCCGCGCGACTGGTTCCCGAAGACGGTGTCCTTGGACGAGGATAAGACTTTTCTCGTTCAAGATGCCTTTTTTGCCGAGCAGCTTGAAATTAAGCTCCGCGCTGCCAGTGGAATCCGAGAAATCGCGCTGGAACGCGCGCTTCAATCGTAAGGTAAATGTACCAATAACTGGCCATCTAAGGCCACCAGAAGAATATATTGCCAATATCACGTAACAAAGTAATGTTATCCTAAGCTTTTTTGTATTTAATAGGTAGATTGGATCTTCCTTTATTTAAAAAAAAATTGGCATGCATTCATTTTTATATTTCTGGCATATAAAAAAAGAAAAACTTCAATGATTACATTTGTACTAATACATGACCAGTAAAAAAGCGATTGGGCCAGTGTCTAAATTTCACTGTCCCAATACATAGCCATAATTTTTGTGACCTGTCAGAAATTATTGTAATACCAAAAGAATTGTTATTTATTCTAAAGGTCGGTAGGAAAATAAGAAAATGGTCGTACTATATAAAAAAAGTTGTAGAGGTTAATGAAACGTTAACAGATTAATAGTTTAGATGGGAGAATAAATGGTTTGAAAATTGTTTGTATAAGAAAATATTTTTTTAATATATATTAATATATATATATAAAATTAAGTAGATACATATAATACATATATAATAATAATTAGACAGTATAAAAATACTATAACTTATAAATATTTTTCTTTTTAGGTATTAACTTTTTTATTTCGTTGTTAATTTACCTCTTCAAAATATTGAATGAATGTGTATACTTATTTTTGTAAATATTACACCAATAATTTTATTTACACTTTATATATTAGTTTCAACTTATACAAAATGCAAACACTTTATACTATCAAAAAAATACTCCTGATTATTCACTAGTACAAGCCTTCGAGTATACTAAATCGCGACTTGCCCTATACATGGATGCTTGGTTAGTAATTGGGACAGACACGAGTATTGTGTACCGATTTATATCCACGTATTTTTTTACATAAAATACAATCTAAATGCGTAATACCGCGTTAAATTATGGCTTTAAATACTCTTAAGATTCCGTAAGTTATTCGTTCATATAAAGAAACCCAATATTACAATAATTATTTGCTTAACAAACATCGCTTTCTCCTTAGCAAATTCTGAAGAATCTAGCAAAATTCGTCATGCGTCTTTACTGTGAGATTTCAAACAATTTTTTAAATGTTTTAAACATAACATTTATCAAAATCATTTTTGGGGTATGAAGTTCAAGGATTATATCACACAAATTAATCAATATATTGTGCCTGATTGATATATATAGCTTAATAATAATTAATATCTGCATCAGTGGCCATGTATTGGTACATGGCTAGTTATTGGTACATTTACCTTAATCGCCGTTCGAATTCATTCCAAGGGAATTTTATGCACTGATTTTTTCCTTTTGCCTTGTTTCTACTAACGTTTCTCCTCTTCGCGAAGTCTTTCGACGATCCAGGCGAACGCTAAATGAAGAAATAAGGCAGAAGTATCTCAGACCAGACCTCCCAGTAGGTAAAACGTGAAAATATCTTGCGCCAAGCTCCGATCTAATCTAAATACCCCGTTTCTAAATTAAGGCCGAGCTAAACGGATATTCCGAAAGAAGCGTTCGAAAGCGAGCCTCTAATCCTCGCCCAAGGATTTCCGTATGCGAGTCGCACCTCCACAGACCGAAGGCAAAGTTCACGGCAAGAAAGTGTCCTTCGCTTAGGTAACGTTCTTTTTGTCGACATCTATGACTAGACAAGGAACGTAACGAGGCAGGATCACGCGACGCGGCCGAACGTCTCCCAGGAAGTAGAACAATACGTAACTCGTCAGACGCGTCGCGAAGTAGGCGCATCGCCGTGACAATTCCACAGAAGCGGACGTAGAAAAGGAATCTAACGAGCGTGCTCTGCGTCACACAGGGAATTAGTGCAGACGAATCTGTCCGCTCGCGTATCCTATCGCTCGCTACGATTCCACTGCAATGATTTACTCGAAAGGGGATGAAAAACGAGCATTTTTCCAAGTTCTTAAAGGGGCATCGTAAGAAAACGACGGAGGAGTGCCTCGCGCGAAGAGGGGTGCGATACACGATTATCTGGACTTATCGAACGCCAACAACGTATCAAGCACGTGCGTTTATCTGTGGTTGGCGCCTGGCCGCTCGTCGCGGCGCAACGCGCATCGGCCCGGTTCAACGACCCGATTTCTGTGATCTTGCGTGGCCTTGGAGGGCAGGCCGGATGTTGCGAGACCGAGCGGCTAAGCTTGCGGCGAAAGAGAGAAGCTGCGCGACGAGTCACGAGCAACCTATGAGAGAAGTTCGAGGTCGAGCATCCCCTTGGGGTTAGCCTCTCCGTCGACGACGTTCCGATTTAGAGCAGCAATTTTTGGATCTCCCCTTTCCCGATGGTCGCCGAGATCGAGTGTTGGGGATGGCTGAGTCAAACTCGGGGCCAGAAATGCCTCGTCGGCTCGGCAACAACCGCAAGAATCGCAGAGTAGTTTCTTGCCCGCGCAGAGACTTTTTAGGCGAAGGCGCTGGCTACTTCTAAAGGCATTATCGAATGCGTTTCTTTGGCAAAAAAATCGTCGGATTCGCGTAAAAAAGGGGGCTGGAGGGGGTTAGGAGGGTGCGCGTGCACGCGAAGAAAAGCGAAGGGGCACGAGCAGACAATGAACAATCGTACATTGTTACGAGTTATAGCATTGTTACTCCACCATGGCCGGGCCCCGTGTTCACATAATTAGGCTGTAAACGTTTCGAGACAATCACCATTGTTTCCTCTCTCTGCCCCCTTGGGTTAAGGTGCCTCTGGCACCCCCACCCTGTCCTTCGAGCGCTAACCACGTCGAGATGTTCCTTCGAGATCGGGATGATCGTTAAAATAGAAGCTCGTCGCTGCTGTAGTCGCGCTCCGTTTTTCCCTTCTTTCTTTCCATATAAATTTCGACCTTCGCGGCCTCCGTTTATGGGCAGCAATGCGCAGCAATTGCGTAGAAAATGTAAGAGCTTAAGAAAGATACGTCGAAATACTATTTTTAATTTATTTCCGATGAATGAGGTGCAGGCGGAGCTTTCTGACTTGAAAAGTATAACCTACGACAAATATCCAGACCGCTTCGCTTTATACATTTCATTTAGGAGTAGGAAGAGTCGCGCGAGCCTCGAAGATTATCCCCGAAGAAGGCAGGCCCTGGAGATGGACGATAACGAGAGAAGGGCCTTCCCTTCTAGCCGTTCTTCGACGTCGCTGCCAACTTTATCTCTTCCCACGGGCGCGTCCCTTCGGAATTTGTTTCCCGGCGAGATTATCTCGGGGTATATCGTGTCCCCCATCCAGGAGGGATGGAAATAAGGGAGACGGGTGAGAAGGGACTCGAGGTACATGAAACGGTCACGTTTCGAACACAATTGTACGAACTTTGAACGGCAGTCCCTAGCCTACCGGAGGTCCAATTCGATATACAGGGTAACCCGGGGTGAAGAAAATGTAATACACCCCACGAATCCCGAGGAAATTTTACCTGAACCATCCGAGAGCTCGCACCCACTGCAATTACCCGAGGGATCAGGACGCTGCTCGCGCGAAGGCAACATAAAATGATGGGACGAGCCACGAACACAGTGCCCAAGGGAACGACCTGGCGCAGAATGCTCGCGGGGAAGGCTCGCCGTCAAACTGGGAGGAAGGATCGCGGAAAGAGCGAGGAGGAGAACAACGAAAAGGCCGAGGCGGAGGGAAACGGAGAACGAGCCGAAGGAGGTGGAAGGTGAGAGGCTCAGCAAGAGATAATTTATTGTTATTCACGGTGCATTCGATGACGCTACGCATTCCCCAAGATGGCCGACTGCCGCGAAGGAGAGAAAGAGAGAGAGAGAGAGACGAGGGGGGGAGAGACACAGAGGACGATCGAGAGGGGAGGAGACGGAGGAGAAACTGGCAGTTGGTAGCCGTGACCTTGTCTGGTACCCGACCCCACCGTGTGCCATGGCTTCCACACACATCCTTGGCACCCCACTACGAACCACCGACAACGCGAAAGAGAGGAGAGACTGCGAGGTAGGGAGAGAAACGTGTAGAGCAGCTGGGAGGTGGCTGAGAAGGTAAAAATCGGCTTCCACCGCTCATTGTTACCTAATTTAATGAGCGACAAGGTGCACGCGCCGGCGAATAATCAAAAGCTCATTAACACTTCCCGGTGAAATCGTGGACATTTCCTTTCATCCCGCAGCTCGATGCGAGAACCTCCGAAGAATCTTCTCTTCTTTTGGCGCGCGAGCGTCCTTCCAGGGACGATAACACTGAGACATGAATGACGGGCTTTTAGCCTCTTAGATTAACGCAATCAGAGTTTCGAGAAGACCTTGCGATATCTCGGGTTCACCTGGCGCAGTCTCCGTCACGAACAGCCACGACCTTTCACAGTTTTTTTTTTTTAATAATCGAGCCTAAACCGATGGACGACAGATGTTGAGGGAATAGAGGCTATCCTAAGTCGTCTGCCCACTTCACCGTGGGCGGAGGAATTCGCTTTGAAAGAAACTTTTGTAACTCTCGCAGCCCCTGAAGATCCTGAAGCTTCAATGGCGAGCGAAGAATAGAAATTACGAAACTTGCAGGCAGCTCAGCCTCGCGAGATCAGTCACGTCTTCCCTCGGAGCCTCCCTCGCTCCGGAGTATACTTTGAGAAAGACATTACGCCGGATTGTCCATTAAAAGTCCGCCTCGGGGTATCATCTGTCTTCCGGGAGTGAAATTCAGTAACTTGGTGGAATAAAAAAAGAGAGAGAGGGGAGGGAGAAGAATGAGCGAACGGGGCTCGGGGCATCGATACAGCGGACGTTCGTTCCTGAATGCAACCTCATCGAAGACAGAGAGAAGCTTCTTCCGGCGGATGCGCAGCGGCGACGTGTCGTTGACACATCCTGCTACCAGGACAACAATGACGAGAGCACCCTCCTCTTCCTGGTTCTGTGTGCCAATTATTCCGTGCCGAACGGAGTCGCACGGCTTACATCGGCTCTGTCGAACCTGCACCACAGTCCTCATCGAGCTATCTTCTCAAGATAAAGGTCATGGTCAGTGTCCGGAACGATCCTCTCACTTTCGTACCACCAGCAGCGCTGAATTTGCTAATGGCCGCTGAAGCACGGGCTCGGCTGTTTCCACATCGTAACGCACGAAAGTGACCAGCATTCTACGATTCTTGCAATCGTCCGTTCCATCGAAAATGGCACAGATGACGAAACACCCTGGAGAGCACTGCCGAGTCGCCGTTCTGGCTACTACTCGCTTCCAGCCACCGGACTTCGGCGCTCGCCCCGCTCGAGGCCGGGACCGCGAAGTTGGGATCGGTTCACTTGCCGCGAAGTTCGTCGACCGTCGGACGCGGTGAGCTTCGCCAGGAAGACGGCAGACAGCGGGGAAAGATCGCGGGGGAACCTCGAAGGAGTTCGTCCGCGAGCACCCGGAGCAAATGGTACCGCGGCCAGTGTATTATTAGCATCGTGTAAGCGTGTCTGCTGGCCGTGAAACCAGTGAAAGTATTCCATGGACGAGGCACACGGACACGAGGCACGCATACAGCCAGGCTCCGCGGCTTTATCACCAACACGCGCCGGGATCTATACGTGTTTCCCGGTGCTGCTTTCTGTGTGGTGAAATTCTTTCGACGACGGCGACGGAGACGACGAAGACGGCTAGGAGCACCGCAGGCGCGGCCAGATCTGGGCCTTTGTCCTCTTTGTCTGGAACCTGCGGCCTATCTGGACCCTTATGCTCCTGCCAGACCGAAAGGAGTTCTTTCTCCTCTCCCCTGCCTCCTGTCCACGTCTCCTTGCCACGACATAGACCACAGGAGCGAAGTTCAGCGAGGTGCCTGTACTGCTACTTTGCCGATCCTCCTTGCCCCGCTTTCGTACCATCTTCGATTGCTGGAGGTACTTTCAGGCTGCTTTTGGAAGTAGTCGAATTAAGAATGAGTTGGTCCAGTGATCGGGTGAATATCGTTGATATTCATAGCGTTATCCAGGTTTCTTAACATCCCAGGCTCTTAAAAGCGTAGCTTAGTTCTCCTCCGCTGATATTTACGATATTTAACGCTCTTCTGCGTCGCGACTGACACTTTTAACCGTCACCGGGCTGACATTCCGTGAGAGTGAGTCAAGACGATCATCGATCGCAATAAACGCGACCCGCTGGATCGAGGCAACGAGCTTCTTATGGTAGCCGTGATCTTTCTGTGCCACGGAGGGGAGGGTGAAAATCACGAGATCGCGACTGTCCTCGTTCGTCAGTTTCCCTTTCGAATCTTATTGTTTCGCGAGCGGCCCGTACGAACCACCGTCGCACGCCGCCAAGCGGTTCGTTTTCAGCAAAGGTGAACCGTTCCCGTCGCAAGGACCGGAGTCGTGGAAATCCACGTTTCTTGCGGTTCGATCGTCGCCATCGAGGATCGAATTTCAAAAGTGGTACGAGTCGACATTTTGTCGACAACGTGTCGAAACATGCACGCTCTCCTTTCACTAATTGCAAGAGGACCGACGAGCGTGCGACTGAAATTTATGAAACGAAACGCGCGACCATCACGAGAGTTCGGCGAAAGTGTCCTGGTGAAAGAAACCTTCGAGCAGACGTTCTGAAAGGGAGACCTACGCCGCAATTTTTCCGTAACGCAGATCTCTTGGACGATCGGGGAGGAAAGTGGAGCGAATCTAGCGACAATTTACGAACGATAAGGGAGAGTGGGGTAAACACGAACGCGGGGTAATCACGAATGCGATATTACAGCGATTTAATAAATAAAAACGATGTTCCTTCTCCACTAGCTAATAGTTTAGGTCGTACCCAACGCCGGGCAGAAAGTAATAAATACAGAACGCTCATGCTATTCAAGATAAACATAATTTATTATTTTCATCATGTTTCAAGTAATATTTTCTCCATTTTCGATTGCATGTAATTACTGTTGAATTAATGATACAATTGTTTTTTTTTTTTAAGTTGAAATAAAGCATTTTTTACCAACATTTTGTGACCAAGGCGTTGCTTGAATCATGATTCTAACCTCTGAAATAAATTCTTTTTTATTTTTTGATGTCGTGGGGTATTGACGAACAAATCGGATGGACGAAAATCGAACCTTCGAGATTAGCAACGTTAACCGATTTTGATGAAATTTTCAGCATGTATAAAACTTACTTAAATCTACAAAAGGGATTTTTGAATTTACATTACAGGCTCAAAAAAAGTTTAAAAAACGACCTTTACTATTTTTTGCGATATTCCGACCAATTGCAATTTTTTTCTAACGCACAAGAAGAGGAGTTTGAAAAATACATTAGGAATAGGTTGTAGTAACATTTTTTATGGGTTCACCATTGAAGTCACGCTTTCTGTGCGATTTCTGTGATATTTAGAACTCTGTTCGTGATTACCCCACAGCAGTTGAGTAATCACGAACACCCACGGTTTTGCTTTTTCACTATAAAGTTGATTTTTATTATATTTTTTCAAAAATTCCTCACAGTACTTTATAGATGAATAGTTTAAGTATGTTTGTAAATAATAAACAAATTCATTTCTCGTATAGTTTTCGTTTTGTGTGTTTTTTTGCTTAGGTGTTCGCAATTACCCCACTCTCCCTTATCAGTTCACGACACGATCGACGGATCGCAATCACGACGTAGATCGGTACAGCGGAGAAGAGCGAGGGAAAAGGTCGTCGGATGCTAATTCGAAGGAAGAGAGATAGGCATCGTCCTGCTCTCGTAACGGTGTGCCAGAAAAACGATTTCACAAGGAGGGGGCCCCCGTGGATTTTTCAGTTTCTCCCCGTCTCTCCTCTCTTCTCGACCGAGAAGAAAGAAGCGAGGCTGTTGGAGAGACGAGGAGGGAGCAGCAACTCCGTGCCCGCATACCGCGCGTACGGGACCATTGTGAACCAGACTTTCGGGTTCGACGATAAATAAAAACGAATCATAAAAGGCAACGACGACGGAGGGGCGGCGAGGAACGACGAAATGGCCCGTTGCAGCCACCTTCGAGCCTTCTACGACGGGCGACAAAGGAGTCTGGGGTTCTCTTTTGTGATCGAAACATTTTCTAACGCGATGGGGCCACGGTGCCTCGAATATTTCGGCTTGATTAACAAGTTTCTCCTGTGCACCGGGAATGCGGGAACCAATTAATCCACCAGCTGCGATTCTCAACAGTGCTCGAATACATTGTACAGAGGAAATTAATTTAAGTAGCGTCGGGACGTCAGAAGTAATCCCTAAATCGAGGATCATAGTACTGTAACAGTGATAATACCTTCCAGCGAGAGCATAACTTTCTAAAACTTTCATTGCAAAAGAGAAGAATTACTCTAAGCTAAAAGAGCCGTCGTTTCGAGCTCGACTAGCCGCTCGTCGAGGCAGATTGCACAAGCGACCTGAAATCCTTCCCTCCCCCGACTGGGAACGGTTCTTTTCATCAGAAACGTCGCTCGGATAAGCGTTTACCCGGCCGATAGCTCGGTGAAACGTTGCCCAAGCCAGCTGGAGAAAGAAGGAGGCGGATCGGTGACGAAACGCGTTCCTGATAAGTTCCGAGGCGGGCACGCTCGTCCTCGACCGTAGGTCGACGGCGTTCCCTCCCTTCGATCCACCGTTTCTTTCCCGTCTTTCACCCAGACGAAATCTCTTCTCCGAATGGGCAACGTCGCGGGAAACACGGCTGCTTTCAAAGGCCCTCCTCTATTTCTGGAAACCCGCGTCTTTGCCTTTTGCAAAGATGCCGCAACATGGTCCCACGGCCTTCGACGCTCGTCTTCTACGTGTACACGACGAGGCCTACGCTGCTCCCTCTAGTGTACACAGAATTGCGCGTTCCGGTGCTGCTCGCGCGGAAAATGTCAATTTGCGGAGCGGACGGTCCCTTTGCGCGACGCACTCCGCGACCACTTCCTCCGATTTGTCGTTTCAAATCATTCTGTTTGCTGCGGGCCGAAGTGTCCGGGGACTTTGTAGAGAGATTTGGGGAGAAAGGGGCGAGGAACCCACTGACGAAGGAAACGAGTACGTTGGGACGACGATATATTCTTGCGCAACGTTCGTGGCAGATGCTCGAAATGTTTACGCGACGTGTATCAGGCACAGTCGAGCGCGAAGGCAAGGTAGACTTAATACCGCGGCAAATATTTGTACAGCGACATTCGTGTTATTGTTTTCACGGAGTGCTCGCCGCACAAAAGAGCCGCGCAGTTCCGCGAGCCTTTCGTAAGTCGCGCGTGCCCGAGCGCCCAAGGCGAAACGAGAGATTTCTGCAAAGCAATTCGGCCGCGTGATAACAGCCAGGCAACGAAACTCTGCCCCCGTGACGAGCGACTACAAAGGCCTTTGTACGATTTCGTGGCGCGAGCTACGTAGAAGCCTATCGGTCAGAGCCCTCGGCGTAAACGGCTTTATCGAGCGCACGATATACGCGCCGATAAAACGCCTATCGACTCCCTTGTAATTCGCCGCCTCTACTTTTTCCCTTGCGCTGTGTTGCAAGCCGCGGCAGCTTTCCTCCTCGAGCCGATTTTTACTTGCGCCGCCAGGTTTGACGAGCAGCCCTGTTTCTCCAGTCGAAGGCAATCGCCTTTCAATCGGCTGAGAAATAACAGGAGGGCTCCACCATTGGCCATCCTCGAAATTGAATCGAAATATAATCTATGATTTCCGAGGGCTGCTAAGAGAATTACCATCGTGTCAAGTGGAAAGCGAAGGCTTCCAGGGACGCCGAAAAGCGATACGGCCCTGTCCTTCTGCGTGCCCCGGCCGGGACACGGCCGTGTAATTCGTAAAGTGTTGTAATAATCGAGCGAGCACGGCAAAAGGTGTGTGGCAACCAGCGCGAGTCGCGCGAGTTTCACAAATGGGTCAGCCACCGTCAGTGGCAGCCGCACGCCGGCGTTCCAGGCTGTTTCGTGTGCGTTTGGAAATATATATATATATTTATCGCCGCTTACGAAAATCCCTCTCCCGCCCTTCACTCCCTGCGCGCGGCACGCGGCGTGAATTTTTAAAAACCACTTCACCGCGTCGCTATCAAACCCGCTTGGAAATCGCTGGTTCTTCATCCATCTCCAAGTATTCGCTCGTCTGTGTGCACAGAGAGCAGACAGTTGACTTCCAAATGCGATGCAACTGGCTCGCGCAAGCCCACATCCAGACATCCGAATTGAATACTTCAATGCGCATTGATCTGTTTCCTCGGCAGAGCCGCGGTGAACATCTCCACTCAGCACACTGGAGGAAGTTCGCTGGATAATCCACGGTTTCGCTACGGCTGCGACGCAGATACGGGAGTTTTATCGGGCATCTGGTTCGCGCGCACTGGGTCACCCAGTGACGACCAAGAGAGATCCCTGGCGTCCAGACGCGCCGAATCGATCTTCGAATAAAAGCGACGGAGATTTATCGCCCGCGCCGCCGCGATTGTATTTAAATTCGCCCGGAATTGCCGCCATTTGTTCCGTACCGGAAGACCGTTTCGGCGCCAATGGATCGATAAATTCCGCTGTCCCGAGGCTTGGAACGTGCCGTTCCGAGCGTTACGTAAAATCTATTCGCGGGAAATCGAGTCGAACCGCTCGCCCCGTCGTCTTCGGCCACCAATAAAGACCGAAGGAGAGGAAAACCCGGTGGAAGGAAGAGATGGTTGTACGCGTGCATCCGCGCGGAGGCAGGCTCCACTTCAGAGGCTCCGTTCTCGAGGCTTCTAAACGGCGGAGCGTCGAGGGTCCAGGCTTCCAATTAGGGCTCGTTAGGAATGCGTTTCGAGGTCCCTCGTCGGCCGCAAAGCTCGCGAGATAACGCTCGAGCCTCGCGTCTTTCGCTGCGCCTCGCGAACGAGCAGACACTTTCGCAAGAACGCTCTCGAGAGCTCTCCGCCGACGCGCGGGTCATCCAGCGATTCGCGGTGAACCACGAAAACGCGAAACGGGCACGCGAAGAAGTCTAAGCTCGAGCGAGTCTGCTCGGAGCGAAGGATTCCGTATCCCGCGTCTCTCGGCTGGTCTACTGGATAGGACACCTTGGATGCACGAAAGCGTCCTCCACCTTTCCAGGAAGATACTCGAAAAATACCGAAAAAGCCTCGTTGCGGGCGTCGGGGCGTTAATTAAATAAGGCTCCCTGGCCCGGAGGACGTTTCGGTGCTCCGGGTGGTGGGCAATTAACGCCGACCCCGAGACGAGGGACAGACTTTAATTAACCGGTGGCTGGCTGAGGCCTTAACGAACGTCTCCCCGCCGTGATGTAGGATATTGTGTCAGGCATTATGTCATTAATAAGTCACTGAGCGTTAGTACGCTAAAGCTTCGTATTGATCGAGGGTCGGAATAAAAGCGTACGCTTCCCGTTCGCTTCTGTACCTGAGCCGGTGGAACAGCAAAGTGGCTGTAACTTGAAAAGAAGACCAAACAGTTCCTACGTTAATGTCCCGCGTCCACTCCAGAGACGATGGTCACGTGTTACGATGCACTCTGTACGGCAGAGTTGTTAAAGCCGTTTTACGACGGTGCTGGAGCGAGCGGCGGAGCCTGAGAAGGGTTCGTCATCGCGAGGCGAGTCCTCGAAACGCGGCTAGCGAGCCGAGGATTGCGAGAGGACAAAGTACGATATTTCGTTGGACAGCGCGGTGTTGACTCTCCGATCGAGAAGCAAGTGCGTGCGTGCAACAGCCTTCGGTAAATAATTAGCTTCGTTCAAGGCCGAGTGGACGGTAACAGGGTTCTCCACTTCGCCCCGCCGTTTGCGTTTTGCGAAATCCTTTGTCTCTCGTCGGCGAGAGGATGCTGGAGAAACGGACGGGGAAGACCCTTGGCGACGCTGCGAGCGGTCGAGAGAAGGTGCTCGATCAGCCGTTTTGCGCAACGATTTCGAAAATGCGACGCACGTTTCGACAGCGAGCGTCGGGTCTCGCTGGTAGGCGCTTAGAGTCGCGCTGGTCCTTTGAACGAGAAGAAAACGGAGGGGAAGAAAGGAACGAAGAGAGAACGAGAATATCGGGGGACGTAAAAAGCGCAGAGAGGAGCAAGGGGGCGGCGGGGAGGGAAGGAGAATCGTAAAGAGCTGCGAGGAAGATGCGACGAGGGGGGAGTGCGAAGAGAGAGAGTTGAAGGATGGCGATTGACGTGGAAGAGAGAGAGTTGAAGGATGGCGATTGACGTGGAAGAGAGAGGGTCGGAGGAGAGCGCGCCTCGTGCACGTTAATTAAAAGTACTGTAAAGGAAGTCGCCAACTAAGAAGGGCGAGGCTGAATGAAAACAGCTGCTACTCGATGACGACACGGTCTAGGAGCGCGCTCGGCTTCGACTAAAGCCAGCTCGGCGCGAGCGACGCCGTTAGCGCCGCTATTTTCGCGCATAAATATAAACCTACGCCCACCCAAGCATCCCCCCATCATCCGTTCTCTCCTCTCCTCGCCAGCGCGACTACTCCCTCCTTCGTCTTTCTCTCTTAACCCACTCGGATTTCCTGCCGTTCGATGGAAATAATCAAAAGGTCGAGAGTAATTGCGCTTCCGGAGTCGAGAAGCCGCCTGTGCCGTGTCCTATTTTCCAAATTTCAACATTCTAAGCTAACAGACTCAGCCTACATTCAATTTGAAACATTGTAGATTTACACTCTAGCGTATTCGACGTCGAGATTCGAACTGAAACGTTCCCGTCACTGAATTTCATGCCCCATTACTGTCGAATCTGCTGCAAAGTCGTGCGCGTTCGAAAGCGTCGAATCGAAATTCTGTTGCCGTGTCCAAATCGAAACTCGTGCCGAGGCACGTTCACCGCAGTTGAGAAAGAAGCGCCCGTGTGCTTCGGCGCAACGACGATAAATTTTTAGCAAGCAACGAACGCAACCGCGCTCGTTGCCTTCGCGTCAGCTCGACGCTCCGCCCGGGACCAACGCATTCTAGGCACGACGACGCGGGATTACGTTTCCGAACGTGACCGAATTTCGTTTCGATTGCGTCCCCGGTGGTCGGCTAGCGCGAAGTTAAGGCGGCCTCGTTAATGGCCTAAGTCGACGAATCGGGCGAGACGGGTAACGATTTGGACGACGATTCGGTGCGGATTCGATCGTTTCTAGCTGGGAAAAGTTGTGCTCGGCAACGAGGGGTCTTTCACGACGAACGAAGCAGCCTCTCGAAGGGAACGATAAGAGCAAACGCGCACGTCTGTTTAGGCTAAAAGGGTCTGTGTACCTTGTGTCCTCATTTTTGCTCGATACGAAACGGTCCAGTCTGAAAGAAAAAAAAATACAAGAGGAGTCATTCCACGTGTGTCTCTGGCACAGTGTTCAGTAGATGATCCTACGTATCGTTTGCTCGCGGGTTCTAGAGATATTCGTTCCGGTCGACTGCGCGCGTCAAGATAGAATCATTGTCCGTTTATCGAGTCCCTTTGCCACACCGTGGACTGTGAATTCCAACCATCTTCTTTGCCTCTACGTTTTGCACTGAGATGGTATCGAAATCACAGTCGAACGGTGCGCCCAGTGGAATCGATGCAGATAGTCTTCCATCGTGACGCTGGCATATGTCCCATCGGAGATACTATTTCACCCATTTTAGTTGACGTTGAAATTGATTCAAATTTAGTCGACTAAGCTCCGGAACATCGAAAGTTTAACTCGCGTCGAAGATGATCGAGCGGCAGGAGCGCGCAGACATACTACTCCGAGACGGACTTGGGGAAAACGAATCCGCAGAGGAACTCCTCGAACTCAATTAGAACGAGATATTACACGCTTTTCGAGGAATCAGCTTGGCAGCTGTGGCCAAAGCTGTGCTCCGTGTGTCGACGCTACCATGTGTTCAACGACGCGTCTTGTTTCAGCCTCGACCGATCCCCGCTCGGTGACAAAGGAAAGGAGAAAGTCTACGCGGACCGTAGTAATTGCCTTTCTTTCGTCACCAGCTGTTAATTCTCGTATAGGCTCGATTCTTTTCAGAGTTACTCGCGGACTCTTTCTCCAACTCCAAGTGGAACGGAGGCGAGCTATGCCGAGTCAAAAGACACCTACAGTTTTTAGTTTCCCATCTCCAGCGAGATATAATCAACAATTTTCATTAACTACTATTTACTTTAATTGTATTTCCTTTTTGTTCATTTTCTATCTAGGTACTATTTCTTGTTTTCCTTTATTTTGTTCATCTTTGCGTTTCTGCTTTCATGTATTAATCCTCCACTGGCTTTGTCTATTCTCTAGGTTCCAAAGGGTTTTAAATAAAATAAATAAAAAATAATTCTGTGACACCTAATCAGTTTCTGACTCTAGAAACTTCCACATTCCTATCGATCCTTGACACGCAATTGCGTAAGCAGCTGTAAGCGCATGAAAGGATAAGTTTCCACGGCCGCCAAGCTGTTTTTGGCAGCGCCCACTCAGCAGAGCTCGCGTCAAGAGCAATAATGTATTCGCCGAGGGAAAATCTTGGTGAATTCTACGGATGCCAGACTGGTTCAATTAATCTCGCCTCTCCGAGGGATGCAAAGTGGCCGCGATTCGAATTTAGGACGCGCTCACACAGCCGGCTGTCGGTGTTTTCAGAAAAAGCAGAAGAGCACTTGTCCCTTCGGCGGAGCGTTCTCCTCCGGCGCTTTCGAAATATTCCGGAATTAACGACGCCTCGGCGCGGCGAAACAGGAAAAAAAAAGAAGAGCGAAGGAGAGCACACGGGGCGAAAAGGAAATGGCTCCCTTTCGACCGGGTGTTCCGTTACCAAAGAACAGTGCCACACAACACGATGGTGTAACGCACACGGCACTGGCTGGGTGTGTATTTCGAGACTGGGTCTTCGCAAGGAACACGCATACACCGACTGCAGAGGAAAGTGGATAGTAACGATACACCCCTTCGTCTCCTATACCAGAAGCAACACAAGTGAGTTCTACTGGAATCGAATTTTCCTTCGAATAAAACTGCAAGAGTTGTTGGCAATTTTGAGCGTGCTACTTTCGTTCCACACCAAACACCTCACGCACCACAGGGTATACATCTCTTCGAGACTTTCCACTTATCAGAGCCTCACTTAAAATTAAGTTGGACAACTCTGTCACAAATACTATCACCAGGCAACGATTGACGACGAGGCAATTATCTAAATGATTCGAACGGTGACGGTAATTTACAACCGAGTGGAAACAGGTGCCTGAAGGTGATCCGAGAGGGACGATCACGGAGAGGAGAAAAAAGGAGGTGCTCGAGGAAGGGAACGCAGGCATGTATCGGTTGCGCGGCTCCGTTCCGACGGTTTACTTTACATGAATTTTCGAAGGAGAGTGGCCACTTGGAAAAACCGGCTGCAGCCACTCGATGACGAACAAAGAACGCTGCCTCGCCCGCGGCCAGAATATCCGAGGAACCTCCGACCGTCATTTCTACCAGTCGAAGTTCCTTCGAGGAAATGGATCTGTTGGTCGGTCGTTTTATGCCAGTCACGCTTGTACCGCGAAGACCATTGTCCTGTCCGCCAGACTCGCCGAATATTACCGTTCCCGGCCGAGTATTATCATATTCAGGAAGTCCTCTGGCTGAATACAGAGTGGCCGTTCGATATCGAGAGCCCTGCGAATTTTCGTATCTGGGTTCACGCCACTTCCCAGTCACGAGAGGCACGCTCCGAACTCGCCACTCTGTCGCTGAATTTCGTTGGACTTTCAAAACGTCCTCTGTTTCCTACACCTCGATCGAAACGGCCGCAGTGTTGGGTCAAGCGAGCTAGGCGCCAATTTCGGGGAACATCGATGATGGCGCGGGGGTGCAAGATTCAGTGGTTACGTTACTGACCCAAGGTGCAGGTCGTTACACCCTAGTAAGCTCCCGTCATTCGTCGATCGAGCCCTGTTCCTTCTAGCGCGCTCCTTTTCCCTTGACTTTTCCAGCCAGCCGATCTTTTACGTCGCGAAAAAACTGCTCGTTTTACGAGCGACGTCGAGGCGGAAAATTCAGACCGCCCGGAGTACAAATATTGATTTCTTTCGAGTTGCAGGGCCTCGGGGAACCGCTTGGGAAATCTACCCTCGGTACGTAGAAAGTTTCTAGTTGAATCGTTTATGGAAATACGCTGTTTAGATTCGCTACCTGTGCCAGGCACTTTAGAATTAATAGGAGCGAACGTAACTAATTCCCTAATGACTCCTGCCACGTTGCTAATCTATTCGGACTCCTATCTTAAATCCAGCATTTCATTTCGAAGGATTCCTGCTGGCCCGCCTACATTCGGTATCTCGCGCGGTACTTTCTTATTTCGCACAAGATATTCGAAAGCACCCAGTAACGGAAATCTGGCGACACGACTCGCTCGGGGCTGGCAACACACATTAGAGCCACAGCAACACAGTCTACGCTCGGAGGTTACAAATCGTCAGCATGCGAAATCGCCTAAGCGTGTTATTCCACGACTTGTCCCCCAGCCCCGCGTGCACATGGTCCTGACGTTTATCGCGTCGCCCGAGCTCTCGCCAGCCACTGTTGTGTCGTTAAACAACCAGCAGCTGTTCCTCGAGTCGGAACCGCTTAACGGTCTCTTCCCTCTGTAGCCGCGTGAATTCTGACCGGGCGAGCTTGTCCTCGCGATTACCTTCCCCCTAGGAAGACAACGCTAGGTCCTGCCCACCAGAAACAGACTTCGATGCCCTTCAGCGACTGCGACATTGCCGGGGATCGCGCGTTACGCAACGCTCGCAATTAAAGGGAATATAAATGAGAGAAAGGAGGGCTCGATCGTGCTCAGTATCGAATTACCTTTAGCGGCGACGCGCATTACGCGTCGATTAAACGTTTGAAGGGAACACTTATCTCTCGCGCGACGGATACTAGTGTTTTCCTATCGCTTGGCCAATAGAAGCACTGAAGTTCTAACCTTCGACTTTAAAAAGTCTTGGACGCGCGCAGAGAGACGAGATAATGCAGCTTAGAGCGCGTGGAAAGAGTCTCGACGAAGGTCGCGACGATTTACGATTGTCTGTTTCGGAAGTAGGATTTCTGATCGGGGTATATACAGAGAGTTTCGAGGGCAACGGTGGTCTCGTGGAGTTCAAACTGAGAAGCGTTTCGGAGCGAAGAGTAGCGCCGTGCTACCGCGGAACCTTTCACGGTGTAGTGAATTCCGGTTTCCGTCGTTGGACGGTCGATTCCCACGGATGAGAATAACGTGTCGCGAGCCCGTATGGGAACAGACACTCTTATTTTACGCGCGTATCAGCTCGTCGATAGTCGGTTGCCTTATTTATATACGAAGCATAGCGCCGAGACGGCTGGGCAAACAACACTGACCTCGAGACGTAAGCACGAATGACGTCGGGCACAGAGTTTTTCTCGCGCGGGACTAACGCCGCGCGTAATTCACCTGGCTCGAACGAACACGCGAAAAACAACCTCGACGAAGGATACATTCGCTGAGGAAAAAGATCGCGACAGTGCGCAATTTGAACCGGACGGGAAGCGTTTCAACGAATAAGCTGAATGTACCCTTCGATTCATCGAAGTGCATGCCCGCTTAAACATCACTTCAGAGTGGAGACAAGAACGAGAGACAAGTGGAACCGATTTTTAAGAGCGACTTGAGAACGTTACGTTGAAGAGGGGACGCGTAATGGAACGCTTTCGTTGCGAGAAAGGAATCACAGAGCTGGAACTGTTGAATGTTTGCTTCTTGTTTTTTTTTTTTTTTTGCGTAGTATTTAAGAGAGGACTTACGTTCGGCGAGCCTTCACCGCCCAATCCATATCTCGCGCGACGTATCCGGTGAACGAGTCGTCACGATGCCTCTCGTGTTTGCTGACGTGGTGTTCCCTTTGATCTCCCTCGTTCCCGGTTAACCAACAAAATATTGCACACTCCGCGCACGCACAACAGCAGCACACAGCGTTTATTTCCCCCTTTTTATCTTCTATTCACCACTGGTCCGAACCGCTGCGGCGACGGGCAGCTCGAGGTGGCACGCGCACGAGACATATAAACTTCACTCGGGGTCCCTCGTCCGTGGAACGAAAGAGAGAGAGAGAGAGAGGTTGGAAGAGAGCGAAGGAGAACGGTGCGAGACGGAGCGAGCCGGAGCGAAAAAGTCACGCCGGAATCGACGCACAACGGGGCGAACGAGCGTACCACACGCTACACGCAACACGCACTCGGCAGCGACCCAACGAAGACTGAGCTCCTCGACGCTTGCCGACTGCGTCGCGCATGGAGCGCCGCCCAGTGGTGGGGGGAGAAAGAGGCGGTGGGCTCAGTAGTGTACCGACCGCTTTGAGCACCCCGCGACCAACCATGCACCAACCGCACACTGGCGTAGCGTGCAGAATTAGGTGTGTTCGTTGCGGAAACTATGAGACACGTGGCTCGTTCATATTAAGTTATTGGATTGTTAGAAAGTATGCTAGATGTGTGCAGACTTACGAAACTCCTATTAAACTGAAATAATTGAGGCTACGAACGGTTTCTCTTTCCAAATTACGCCCCTTTTCATGAAAATGTACCGATCATTGGTACCCACGTTATTCTAACATCGTGCTTCACATTTTCCTAACATATCCGCACTTTATTACGTCTTTAAATAGTCCGAAACTCCCAGCTTTCATGAAAGGCTTTACCAGCTCACGCGCTTGACAGAGAGGAGCGCCTAAATCCCGAGGATTCCGAGCGTAACTTCAATTTCGGTCCCAGGTCCCTGCGCCAATGGCTAAGCCTACCCAGTGCTGAAACGTTTACCCGGGGGGACTGTGTAGGGTGAAAGGAGAGAGTATACAGGAGAGTGAGACAGAGAGTGAATATTCGAAGGGATCGAGGGTTCTCCCTGGTGCAGTGGGGTTTCACGGACCGCTCCCTGAACCCCGGCGGTCGGACGTCGAATTAACCCCGGAAAAATGTGTACGTGGCGGCCGTGCCAGCTATCGACGCACGAGAACCACCGTCAAGTACCGCACAATTTGCCTGACTGGTTTTATTTCGTGAAATTGCCGGCGATCCTTGGACATAGCGTTGCAGGATGCATTCAGGCCCTCCATGTATTTTCTTCCCCATCGATACGTACACGTGAGAGGAGCGTCGTGCACGTCGAGTCCAGGGATCGATGGATCGGTTTTTTGCAGACCGCGGAAACCGTGACGCGCAACACCGCGAGCTACGAGCGAGAATCCCGCGAAGCGAATCCGGTGTCGTATCCTAAACGGCGGGAGAAGATACGAGCGCTGGCAAAAGTGGTTTTCGTAATGGTCGACCGGCTCTCCCCGAGAAATCGATAACAGAGGAGATTCATTAAAGATACGCGCGTACAGAGGCTTTCACGCAGCATGAAGGATCGGTCCCTACAGCCTCCTCGCTCGGATCTGATATTAGACGCATACATGCGCGATGGGGTCTCCGTGCGAGCCCTCCTATACCAGCTGTTCGGACGTTGAGTCAGCCTGTCGAGCGTCTCACCATTCCCACCTCCGAAATTCGTCGAAAGCATCTCCCACTCGTTTCACCGTTTTAGAATTAATCATTCCGATCCTCTTGTCTTCCAGGCCGGGCTAGGTAGACTCGCGAGACGGCGCGGAAAGAGTGGTCTGCTGGCTGAACGCAGATCGTTGCGTTCGCCTTCAGGAAGCACGACGTAATAATACGTCATAAAGCCGCGGCGCATTTCTCCGCCTTTCCCCAAGACTCTTACCGCGCCGACGAAAGGGAGAAGAGAGCGAGCCAGGCCTCGGTTTTCTACGGGATAAAAGATTCGGCACGCGGATTCCGAGCGGGCGAGCGTTCCCCGCGCGGCTCGTAGGAGGGACGAGTAAGAGAGGTTCAAGGCCAGACCCGGGCGAGAAGGGTCCTTTTTCGGGGGCCGAGGCACCAGGTAAAAGGAAGTCGGACACCCGGAGGACCAAACGGAATGACAAACGCCCGGTGGACGGTGAAGGGAAAGGTGAAAGGATCGTCGAGGACGGGGAGAGGGCCGCCCCGGGAACCGCGTCCGACAGAATTCAGGTGTGCCTAACCACGAGATTGATATCGACGGTTCTATCTACGTAGAAAAATCGTAGGTAGAGTCGAATGCAACGCGTCCACCGGACACTGGCCGTGCTGCGTGGAATTTCCTTCCAAACCCACCCCACGTTTCCCTCCATTTTTCACCGCTTCAGGCTCGTCGGAGGAAACCTCCGCGTCGCTCGCCTCTCGAAACGTTCGACTGGGCGAAGCAATTGGAAATTTCGAGTTTCGTAACACGGGCGAAAAGGGAAGAAAGCTGTTACGCGGCTGTCGATCAGCGTTGATAGGATCGATGGCGAACGAGCCGGCGAAACGAAAACGCGAGTGATCCGAAAGGAAAATGGGAAAATTGGCGCGGGACGAGCAACGAGCAATCATCTCCGCTCGACGATGGATTAAATGGGTGGCGTACAAGGGCGCCGAATGCGAGAGGAATGATAAAATCTCGGTGGAATTAAAATCGTAATACCGCCGGGCACGCTAGCCGAGCAGTCTGCAGCGAGACAGGGGCAGAGGGGTAGGATGGAAAAACGAAAATTCCAAGAGATTTCAATCCGGCCCATTGAGACGAGCGGGGGATAATTACGGCTTAATATCCTGCAAAATAATAGCATCAAAAGCGCGGGATAATTAAATTCCCCTTGAAACTCGAGCACCGTAACCGGCTGGCTACGAATACAGCGCTGTACGATTCGAGTGCGCTCTCGGTTGCGCACGGTGCATCCCCTTTAAACTGTTGTCGGGCGTGGTGCACGCACGCGCCCCCTCCCCCTTACATTTCTGTATAAATTTTACAGAATAAACGAACGAATATTTCGGGGTCAGTGGCGAATTCCTGTAAACGCGCGGCGAGCGTACTATTTAGTACAAGGTCCGCTTTTGCGATTGAAAAGTCGACGCCGGTTTGCTCGATGCAACAAGCCTGATGGGAGGGTTGCAACGATTCCATTTCCGCTCCCAGGGACCGTGGAAATGCCCGCCGGAACCGCCACGGGAAAAGACTTTCCACCGTGAAAATTTCATCCTCGCGGAGGCTTCTCTCTGAAACCGACGTCGTAAATTGGACCTTCAAATAGGATTCTGCGCGGGCAGGGGGAGAAGGCCCCGTCGTCTCGTCGACGATCACACGCTGCACGCTCGGCCCACGTATTTAACTCGGATGCGAGGCAAAGTTGCCCGACAAAGAAGGGGAGAGGTTCTCTCACCTGAATACAACATCCCTGACCTGAGATTCGAAGTGGATCTCGAAGTCGCGCCGTCGTCTACCTGCCAGCAGGCATTCCCGCGACATCCCCATCTGCATTCGAGAGCGGAGGGCAACCAGAACTCGACGGGACGAGGAGGGTCCCTCGCTTCCCTTTCGCTGCGAGTCGTCATAGCCGATGGAGTATGTAACTGGGACGATATCGACGAAGTCATTTCCATCAGTCCAGAACGCGAACTTATGGAACGAAGGAACAGAAGGCTGAAGGATCGCAAAGTCCCAGGGCGCGTTTATTTTGCTCCTAGACCTGCATAAGGCAAAGGGCTGTCGGAAGCAGGCTGGCGCTGCAAGTTTCAAGCCGAATCAAAGGCACGGGGCGAACGAGGCGACGAACTTGAGCGGCTGTGAAAGTTTCCTGGGCTCGCGGTGCCAAGAACAAAGGGGATTCGCAACACAGTTCTCGGGGAAATAAGAAAGGAGGATTTTATAGGGGAGGGACGAAAAAGAAGGAGCCGACCGTCGTGTTCGAGAGGCGAGCCCCCTCTAACTATAAACTTTCGGAAATTTCGGCAGAGAAACCCGACGCGCCCCGGAGACCCGTTTGATCGTCCATCAGGTTCGACGCCGATGAGAATGCAATGGCGGGTCGGGTCGGGGAATTTTGAAGCGACCGAGCAGATCCCGAGCCGGAACGTGCGGCCCGATGCGAAGAAAAAGGCGGGCGGCGTCGGCGAAGGAAGAAGAGGAAGGTCATCGGCGGAACTTCGTTGCCAACTCGAGCGACGCGCCAGGGCGCATTGTATGCAGATCGCGCGGCTGTAATTACAAATAGGCGAGCCGATGCGGTTCTATTCTTCCACTTCCACCGACCGCCCTTTGTTTTGGTCGCCGAAAGTTTCGGAAAGCTTCGCGGAACAACGAAAACGGGCGGAGGATTTTTGGTGGATGCCTCCAGGTGGACAGGGGAGCCAGGTCTTTGCGTATTTAAATTTTTTGCAAAGACGAAGGATCCAAAGGAAGACCTGAAATTTTGGAGCGGAGCGGTTTAACAATTACGTTGCGGGTTCGGCCCACTAATCTTCCGATAATACGGACGTAAGCGGAGCCTCTTGTTATTCTGTCGGAGGATTAACTGCACGGTGCGCAATAAGGATTACGGGGATGCCATCGATCGATTACGAATCTCCGGAAAACACCAGGCGACCTATTCGAGAGGAGCGAAGCTAAAACTACTGCGACCGTTCGAAGAAGTTCGGGGATCTAGGGCACTGTTCCTAGGGCACGCTGGTTTCCATCAACTTTTTTCCTTCAATTTCGGTGTACGCGCGCATCCGGTCGGCCCTGGCAAACGACACTCGCATCCGCCCGCCGCCACGAGCCTCTTTCCCGCTGGGAAGCGCAGGCTGATCTTCCTTTTAGCCGTTTGTCCCTTGGAGCGCAGAGGGAAGGTAAAAAAGGGCGCGACGTACCGTTAGAAACCAGACATCTACCTTCAGCTGCGCGGTACGTGCTTGTCTCTCGGGGCCGAGTCCACCGAAATCGCGGGAAGGCTCGCCTGTGCCATGGACGATCGTAGAAACAGCCAAGGGGCATGGGTAGTTGATCCTAACGATCGGAATTTACGCTCGATTCAGAGGCGAGGGACTGGAGGCAGCGTGGGTCAGCGTCTAGCTTCGAAACGCTCGCGGGAGACGGTTCTCCTCGGCTGAACTTTGTTTCCACGTCGGCGAGGAGAGGAAGGACACGCGAGTCGGCCGGAATGACGGGTCTTTGTGCTCGCTCGGGTCCAGTCCTCTCTCGACCGGAGAGGATAGCCTCCTCTGGTCGGGTCCAGGAGGGCCGAGGGGAAGATGAGGAAGGAGACGGTCGAGGGAAAGTGGGAGAGAGAGGGTCGGATGTGAAGTGAATGTCAGCTCGAAGGTCGGCTTTTGTCAGGCCCAGCCAGAGGAAGAGAGAAGAGGATCGGGCGTCTCTGCTTCTAGCTCTCTCGCTCGCTCTGCCTATTTCTCTCCCTTCTCTGGCTCACTCGCGAGACGAGCTGTATTGGTGAGCCCGATACCAGCCACTAAGGTAAAAGGCCGTATTGTGGTACAATGTCCCCATTTATGAAACATTACACGAAAAACTGAATAATATTGTATAGATACGTGTATATAACAATTTAAATAAAATTATATTTATAAACATTACTTTCTAAATATTTGTATGTGTATGAATATAAATGTTGCGTCAATACATTTAACATAAAAAAATGTTGAAGTATCCATGTCTCTAAGATGGTACAAAATTAGCTGCTATTTAAGTTGAAGTACAGGTACACTTACTTAAGTCGAATGCTGTTAAAAAAATATAGATTACGATACAAGTACCAATACAACATTTTTCATCCATACAAGATAGCGACACTGCACATTCAAACAATTTTGCAGAAGCATTTACGTTGCCCGCAAAATATTTACCGTAGAAGAAAAGGATGAAGGTCGAAGGTTCGGGGAAGCCGAACCGGCCAGCGACTGCAACCTCAGATGCCTGGTGGCAAGAACAGCTCCAGAAGGAACAGAAAGAGAAAATAAAGAATGAAAAAATTGTCAAAAAGAAAAATCTGCAGGAGGAAAGAAACAAACAGCTGCAGAAAAAAAATTACAACAGAAAATGAACGAAATTCAAATATAAATTAATGAAACAAAATAAATATAGTTTCATTTCTAAAAAATATTTTTTTATGTTTGTTTATTATTTTGTCAACCACGTTCTTTTTAAAAACAAATGTATAATATATATAATATATATATATATTTCTATAAAAAAAACACTGAAATATGAGAAAAGATAGCGGTTTTTATACGTTTTTATCTGTTCCATAAATAGGGACATATGAAACATAGAGCATGAAACATTAGGGACACGGTGCTTCAAAGCTGTACCACAATACGTACGTGTACATCACTCCTATTTTTCAATCACATAATTATTTTCTAACGTTATACTTACACAACAACGATTATTTCTACTTCAGAAAACACGAAATAATTGAATAATGCACCAATTCGCAACATTTAAGTTCTTAATTATTTAAAATCATTGAAAATATCATATCCCTCTCTAGCATCTGTACCACAACACGGCCTTTTACCTTAGCTTCATTTATACATCGTGCATCGGCTGGGCCTGGCCGCGATAGATAGTGCACTGACGGGACAATGACCACGGCCGAGAGACGGAGGCGCGAGGTGTGGTTGATGCGTGAGGTCGTCTAACGCCGGAACGAGGAACGCCACCTTCAAGGCTGCTGCGCCACACAAATCACGACCAAGGAACCTCGCGCACGGTCGGGGCAACCCGACGCACTAGCAGCTGTTCGAAGAAAGGGAAGAGTTCACGACTGCATTCCCTATCGCGCGGAAACATAGATTTTCCATCCCATTTCGTATCGATCGCCGACGAAACTCTATACAAATCGAAAGGTATCGAGCAGGTTTAACGCGATCGCCGAAGTCTACCGTCGTAATCCGCCCCCCCCCCCCCCCCCGAGCCCGCGGGAACCCGCCACCCAGATTCATTTACGAACGATAGAATCGTAAGCTGGGCTGATAAATAGCTCACGGACCAGACAATGGCTGCGGCAGGAGCACGAGCTGCACTCGACGCCGATGCACCTCGTCGAACAGAGACGCCGCGATGGACGCACCAGCCAGCCAGACGAGGACCCCTGGCCGTAGAACGGGAGCGAGCGAGAGGGTGCGGTAGAGGGACAAGCTGCGTCCAAGTTCGTACGCGCGTGCAACGAAGACGAACGGCGGAGGAGGTGGAGGAGGAAGAAGGACGACATTGACCATACCGAGAGTGCAGCACGAGACGTGCACGGTCGAGAGTGCATATCCCTGGGCCGTGCACACGTGCTGAAGGGGCGAACGGGCTCTGCTGGTGCAACGGTGCATCGGTGGGGACGCGTACACGACGAAAATCTTCGGTATGCCTGCGTCGACGTATTAATTATTACCCGTGTCTCCTGTACAGAGGGATGCACGAGCTTGCTGCATCGGTGACGAGCTATACTGCCATGGGATTTCAATATACCGCCGCCAGGCTTGCTGAGATTTAGTGGAAATGAAGCTAAGCGAGGGTGAATTTAGGTATTTAGCGAAAATTATAAGCTTGCATCGAACATGCTCTCACGAATCCACGATACAATCTCTTTCCAGAATCCACTGTTCACAAACCTTCGACCCTTGAACCACATTCTAAGAAAAGTCATTGCTTTATTAGAAATCAATGTCGTTCCTTGCAGAGAAGTTTGCCCGAGAATCAACGTTATTCCGAGACGGCGGCAATATTTCTGGCATCATCGGGGGGAGGGGCAAACTATCCCGGATGCTACCGAGTGAAAAAAGACAGTGGAAAAGGGGAGGGGTGGTCTTCTGTATCGATCCTCGTTCGTCGACTGACAAGAAGACGAAGGAAAAGTGGAACAAAAGTGGCAGCCCGATCGGGTGGCTGTTTCCTGAAAAGCGTGATCCCTTTCATCGCTCGCGAGGGTCGCGGGAGCAAGTAAAAGGAAGTCGACGTGATATCTCGTACAGAGAGAGGATCTTCGACGATCGAAGCTCGCGGGACTGAAGACGCGAACGGGAGGATCTGGCGAAAAAAAAGGAAACGGGCGGAGGGGAAGGCAGGGAGCAGCGAAGCTGCAGCAAGATCGCTTTCCTTCTCGGTGGTGTTTCACCGAAGGCGACGGAGCCTCTAATTTTAATAATTGGATATAGCCTTCGTTCTCCTCGTGCCAGGGGCGTATCTCCCAGCAGCACCAGCGTGTATAGGTACGTACAGTCGCACCTGCCCTTTACCTTTCTTCTTCCCTTTCAGTTCCACTCGTCTAGGTAGATGTTATACCTGCTCGAGGCGCGAGTACAGTCCTGGCAAAAGTTTCTCTGGACCTCGCGACTCCGGAGACTTCTGCCACAAATCATCTACAGCGCATTACAGTTTGCAGCAATGTTAATCCTCTGGAAGGGAACTAACGACAGTCTATGCATCATCCGTGCGAGCACACCGAGCCAGAAATCTGCTCGAAGCCACGGCTAATGCGAAGGGAATCTGGAGTACACGGGTACTCGCTTATGTGCCTCGGTAACTCAATCTGAATGGGGTAAGTTGCAACCACCGCCGCGAGAGACGACCACTTCGCGGATGTCTAGCGTCGGCCACCAAGGCTAACGCCGTTCTTTCGCGGTGTTTTTATTGGAATTGTCAGGGGAGGAGCGCTCCTCGAGGAGGAGACGAGCGTACGAACCGTGACAGCGACGCGACAGTTGTTGGTCGCCGCGGCGTGTCGCGTGTCTGCAGGCAATTCGATCATTCCCAGGCCGTGGACGCTAATTCTCGCGCGTTTCCTCTCGCGATTCGCCCAGATAACGTACTCCGGCTTCCTCCCGTCGACCGTGCATCCTCTGTGAACGGAACGGGCGAGGATCCAGGCGCTCTCTTTCGGTTGGATCGATCCTCTCCGGCAGGTAAGTCTTTTTCAGGTAAGAGGCCGTCACCTATTGAGAAAGCTTCAACGACTTCCGTTTGAGAATTCACATGGCGCGCTTTGTGCTGACCTCTCCTTTTGTCGTAAAAAACGCCGCAGCAGTGGGAACGTTTCTAATTGTCATTGCTTCTCAATACGCCATCGCACCGAGCGATTCATTCCACCTTGACTAATACTTTCGACCGAGACTCCTCCGATCCATCTTCTCTCGCTAACCTAGTTGATTCAGAGCACTCCAAGTTCTGCCTGTCCGTCGGATCAGTTCGGGAAACTCGATTAGAACCGAGGAGTTGGGACTGCGGCTCGAGAGATCGAGACTCTGGATCCTAATGCTTAGAATTATCCGTAAGGACGTGAGAGGCTTCTTGCGATCAGCTCAGGATAGAGGACGTCTGATCTGATTTCCCTTCGGTTTCCCAGGATATAATGGATAACGGGGAACAGCTGATTTTTCGCAGGCCCTGGCGTCTCGGGGTAAACCTATCAGCTGGTGGAAAATGCACGCGTAACTGCAGCTTTCAGTGGCTCCGCCCTTAACTGCCCTGGCACGATAGAAATCCCTATGTCACTGGAAATAATTCTTAGGAAGCATCATCGCCCTGAAAGTATGTACAAGCAAGCTCCCGAGATCTTCGTTTTCGTGGAAGCATCGAAGCATCCAGGTCCACCGAACAGTAGTGCAAGTTTTAATTGCGAGCGACATTAAGGCCACTGCAATCTGTCGTCCACCGAACCGTCACGGAGGGACGCGCGTGGATTGCTTCTCGTCTCGATGCACGTCTGTCATTCCCATCCGCCTCTCCTTGAGTCCCGTGTAATTTACGATTCTGTTCTTTGTCTTGCTTTCGCCGGGCGTGTTCCCGGGAAACGTGATTCCCGACGAAACCGCCCGATTTGGCTGGGGCGAAGTGGCTCGGCCGCCAGCAGGGCGACTTGGAGTTTCCACGGTTTACGAGGAGCACGTGAATCCGGAAATTCCCTGCTTTCCTTTATGCACGACTCGTGACGAGGCAGACTGAAACAGGAAAATCCTCAGACGTCGATTTCCCGTTTCTAATATCCGCGGTTAGGTGGTAACCAGTTAATGTCATTATTCAATCGGGCGGGCTCCCCGGGGACAGTCGGCCAGCTTTCCTAGCCCCAAGAAAAGAAACCGTAGCGTTTTTCTAACCGACGGATACTCATCCATTATCCTAATTGGATCGTCTACCCGATGAAAAGAAAAAGAATGGGGCGGTCAGGCAGAGGACTAACGAGACAAGTAACAAGAAAAGCAACTCTGTATCTTCGGCGCTATCTACGCCAACCTGTCGTTTTAATGCTCCGCTTAAAAATTAATAAACGCTGCCTTGCGATAATGTCGCGGGCGCCAGGAGAAGGGAACTGCGGGAGAAGCCTCATTTCGATCACTAGCGCGAAAAAGAAGCGGACATTTCACCGGTGGCGAGCGGTGAACGCGCGAGAGCGACAGTCGCCGCGTTTTCGTACCGTTGAAAAAGTGAAATCCCCGCTAATCTCACGGTTGCACTCGGTCCGTTGCAGATGCAATTACGATTATTACCCTGCCCGACCGTTACTACAGCACTGATGAAGTTTTCTATTAACCGCGGCCTCGGAGATTCACGCTTCTTCCCTCTTTCGAATCGTCAGCCCGCGTCGCGATACAAAAGGGAACATTCAAGCTGAAGTAGGTACTTTAGAAAAGGATCGAACAAAAAACAGACCATTCGAAGGTCGAGATGTTCGCGAAAGAAGCCACTTCCTCCAGGATCGCGATGGGAAGAGACAGAGCGCAAGCCTTCTTCCCGCGTCTCTGGCGCACTTGATCTGAACGGAGAACGGCGGATGGCCAGTGGAAACGAGACTGCGCGGAGATAGAGAAACGTTTTCGGGATGACTCTAGTCGTGGAGACAGGAAGCGCAGCTGGTTCCCCGAGGGATTGGCCAGCTGTTGATGGAAGGTTTTAGGTATGTCGACTGTCGATCCACGGCCGTGAGAAAAGGACGGGCCTGGGCTGGGACGGGACGGGCGGTCGAGTGACTTGCTTCGTGAAGCCGAGGCCGACGAGGAAGACCTTCAGGGACGTGAAACAGGCTCCTTCCTTTCATCGGGAGACGGCCAGCCTTCCTACGAGCCATTGCCAGACAGGCTTTCGACTGCGCACCGTCCTCCTCAGCCTCGCCAAACACCGCTTTACCTTCGACCAAACGAGCACCGCATTGCGAAGTGAAGAATTATCGCAAAGCAGAAGACCACGTCCCTCCGCTGGAAAATTGGGCGAAACTGGAACCTCGGATGGCCCAGGGGTTTTACTACGCACCACCTAGCAACAGAGAGTACTCGACGGCAGGCCGGGGCGAGGCCAGAATTTGAAAGAAACACGTTTCATTCAGCGGCTAGCCTGAATAATTCCCATTCACGGTGCCCTCGGTTCCCCGTCTGCGCAGTTTCTATTACGTCTGGCTCGCGAGTCTATCGACTTCTTTCAGCCACTTCCCTTTGTTCCCCTGCCCTCTTCCTATACACACGTTCCGCGTCTGTCTTTTCACGCGGGGTGGATTCTCTGCGGGAACTAGGCGCGCAGAGATACGCTCGCGGAATCCTCACCTTCGATTCCTCCGCTTCCAGGGCGCGCTTTCCCGAGCCTATTTCTATTAACGCGCGTGTAACCAGCGCGCAATTAGCTGGCCTATCAGTAACTTCTCGCGGTAGGCATCCTCGACGCTCCCTACTCCAGTGATCCCCGCTTATTAAGCATTCTTCACGAGCCCAGTGCATAATGGCAGCGGCTAAGACACGCTGCAGTTCCTTTGCTCGCATTTGCCGCACACCTGTCGGCGATCGCACTTACCGGGAGGTTTTCTTATGTAAATGCCCGCTGGAAGGAGTGGCTGAACGGATAACGGAGGAAATACGTCGTTTGATCTAACGAATCTACCATCCATTGTTCCACAATCGCGCCACTTAACTCGCGTCGGAACACAGAGCGCGTGAAATACAACGCGGAGCCAGGAATGCAGCTCGCCTGTCGTCGCACTTGTCGAATCTATGGGCTGAATCGGTGATAGCAGCCGACAGAATCAAGCGTCAGGTACACCTGTCGATTGCCTTCGTTAGACGGCGCGTTTCTGTAACCGCGCCCTTAGACAGGAGAGAGTAAGGAGCAGATGGAGAGGGCAAGCGGTGCCAACTCCTTGCGCGACAACCGCCCACCGTTGTCTCTTATCTTCCGCGCAGCAAAGCGATTACAAGCAGCGGCTCACCGTCGCCCATAAATCCCGGTTACAATGTTAAGGCGTCAAACGGTTCGATCTGGATCGCGGCGACCTTAATTCCGCGGCGCGACTCGATCGAAGCGACTCCACCCCGCGCGCGACACAGAGATCCCGAGTGCCCGCGGATGACGAGAAACGAACGTTCTCCTGCCGGCGTTTCCCTCGCTACGGTCGTTGAGTAACCAGCCGGGAACGAACGTTCAGCCACGTGAAAATTATAGGAAGCGGAAACCTAGGAAAACGATATTACGTGCGCGGAACAAAGTATTCTGCGGTGCACTTAACGCTTTGCCAGTTTACCGAGTCGGGCCGCGTCCATTTCCGAAAGCCTCGCCCGAAGTCCGCGTCTCTACCAGCTTTCCTTCGAGTATCGCCATACGGAGGAGTAACTGTTCACACCTCGTTAAACCGCTAAACGAATCAACGATCTACGATGGCAAGGGCAGATACGTAAGACTGGTCGTTCGAGTGAACCCTTCGCCAACGATGAACCGCTTGGGCTTGCGCAGGAGCGGATTCGCGGGAGGAGCGCTGCTTTTCACAGGGGACAGGCTGGAAAACGCAAGCGGGTGTGCGTTTTTCTCGTAAAAAAAAATACGAGCGAGCCTCCGTAACGAGGAGAGAAGGGCAGAAAGGAAGGCGCAGCGGGCTACCGTGCGCGACGGCGACGATAAATGGCGTCGGAAAGCGCAAGAGGAGCGACGACCTGGCTTGGAAATCGTGACCCCCTATTGTTGCGCCCACGAGCAGGCTCTTTTTCAGGTTGCTGCTGGTGCCAGGAGGAGTAACGAGCGGAGGACCCGCTCGGAGATCATCGGAAACATCTGTCGGGTGTGGAAGAAGAGTGCGCAAGTGGTGACTACCTCGGGAGAAAGGCGCCCACGCTTTCAACTTTTCGAAGGGGACCAGGACACGTACCTGACGCAGCTGCGATTCCAAGAGGCTTTCGGGAATTCACGGTGCACCTTGTACACACACGGGCTCGCACGAAAATGTTTTCCCCGGGCGGGGGCCCATTGCCGTCTCTTTGATAGCAGGGTAAATATGGCCCTGTGGAAGGTGCGGGAGAGACTTCGAGGTTCGAGGTTCCAGGTTCGAGGCTCGGTCCGCCTCCACCCAGGGAATGTAATTTACGAGGTGACGTGGGGATGTTCTACAATTGCGACAGAGCGAGCTGCGCTAAAACAGATCTCAAGCTTTGTCAGCTGTAGGTATATAGGGGAGAGTTGCCAATATCGTACTGGTCACCTAAATCGTACCTCATCAATTTCTCAGTAATTAATGAATGTTAACGACATCTGATAATAAAAATATCAAGTAAATGCGAAATAAGAAATAGAAATAAAACCTTTTGAGCTTACACCCTATTTTGTGCGCGCTATAAATATTTAAATAAATCAGAGGTATGATTGATGTAACTTTTTACCAGTTTAGTATTTTTGTATTTTTCTAAAAGCGGGTTTAATGTAGAATATTTTACATTAATTTTAAGTACATATTACATTGATTATAAAGTTTAAATTGATACTGTGTGTGATCCATATGCATTTGTATCAAGCTACAATATCTAATAGTCATTTGCGTTCAAATTAGTACCAAATATGAAATATAACGTAAAATGTCTTAAGTGGTACGGTATAGGCAACCCTCCCCTAGGAAGAGAGATTTTTTTAAATTTGTTGCAAGACTCGTACTCGTTAATTAAGAAGGATAAGGACGTTTAGATATATGGACCACTGATTGCGATTAGGAGGAACGTGACGAATAGATCGCAGGGATATTCAAGCATGTATGGAGACGACGTCCGTTCGACGGGTGATATCGCAGGAAAGGGGATGCTCACCTTTAAAGTTGCCTGAGAAAAGTTCATCGAACCTGCGGTGCAGGCAGACGCATTAAAGAGTAGCCTGCGCGGGTGCAGCAACGCCTTTGCACGTTCGAGGGCTGCGAGGTGAAAAAGCGCGTTAAGCGAAAGGGTCGGCCAAGTGTTATTGAAAAAAACACGGCGGACTCTTTAACAAAGAGTTTCAGCCACACGAGCAGGGCTGGGGGGGAAAAGGCGAAGATCAGCCCTCTCGCGTGTACGGGACCGGTGTCTCGCTCGGCGAGAACGAGAAAAACGAGGAATTGGAAAATTCCCCGGGGTGGCTGGCGAGAGGACTAAATAAACGAGCACTTTAAACGCGTTTAGAGAACCACCGCGTCGGAAAGTGAGCTTTCTAGCGATTAATTGCATACTTGGGCACACAAATACACAGAGTAGTGGAGGAGGCGTTTAAAAAATACCATTGTCGTCGAAGGGTTCGATACACGTACCGAATCCAACCCCCGAAGTTATGCTCGCCGATAGCTAAACACCTAACCCCGTGTAAGAGCTAATGGCTACAGAGCAATTCCTTCGGGCTAGCGGTGCCTGGACAAGGTTCGAGCTCGGCCAAAGTATTGGAGGGAAAGCTCGAAGCCCGCAGGAGGCGCTTTCAGCTGGAACCGCAAGCAGAGCTATCCCCCAGGTTGCGCCCGTTCCTCCGCTGAACCGTGCACGAAACCGATTTCTCTGGAAACCGCAATAGGGAAGGACCAGTGCGGACGGTAGTCAGCACGTCAGCTGTGACCGTAGAAGCATGAGCGAGCGTACGAGCGAGCGAATGTCCGATCGTTTGGAAGTTTCGCTCGCCTAGAAAGGTCTGAAAGTCCGAAGATCGAGAGATCGACGGTCTGATTGCGTGCTACCTTTCCATAGGTCAGCCGCTCCTAAATCATAAGCACCGCGGCCTGATAAAGTACAAGGCGTCGCTTAACGACCGCTTAATTGCGTGTCAATTAATATCAGCCGAATAAACGGGGCTTTTCATACGTCCAAAAAAACGATTCCTGCGTTGCGGGGGGTCGGACCTGTTTAATTCCGGCGAGACTCGCGGAAAGTCACGCGGTCCCTCTTAGCTCGTCCTCCTTTCTGATCGCCGCACAGTGCGTCGAAGTATATGGGCGTTCGGGACAAAACTCATAACTTCTGAACTGATCAGTTTTCGACCTGAGTACTGTAATACTTTTTTAAAGAGTGTATAAAGATGCATCGATTGACGTATAATAAAATATACAGTTTCATTAAAAACACTGAGGTGATCTTGATTTTCTATTGAATAAAATGTTTTTTTTTATCAATATTTACTTCTGCAATTTGTTGTCAACTGAATACTGAGAAACTTTTGTTCGAAATTTTTTTTTATCAAATTATTTTTATCACGTGCATCGCGTTTGACTGCTACTTTAAAACTGATAACAGCATCCAGGTTGGAAAAGTCGTGGTAGATATCGTATAAACAATTGAAAAAAGCAGATCGAATGTTTAGAACTTTCTTTTTTTTGTCTCTTGGTGCAGAACAAAGTCACTTTTAAAAAATTCCTTGGTTTGTCTTAGAATTCTTGATCTACGTAGTTCTTCCTAAAAATTTATTTCTCAAATAGTCGCAGGTAGTAGTAGAAAAGGGTGTTTTTTTTATAAAGTTTAAAGTTAGGCGAATCAAATATAAAAAAAATACGCATACGTTTTTTTACGTATTTTTTAAAACTTCAGTTGAAATAAAATTTTCATTCTCGGGACTAACAAGTTTTTTAATGGTCAGTAAGGCAATAAGTCTGGGCAATAGTTTCGAAGCACGCATACCCAATCAGAATAGTAGAATCCATGGTGAATAACGTGGAAAAAAAGGAAAGTAACTCTACCGCGTATGACTAGTACTTAGTTTCTAGGTTAAGATTGCAAATAAGATCGTAAACAAGTACAATTACACAGCAATCATAAACAAACTCGATTCCTGAACATCTAGATGTAAATACTGAATGATAAATATCGCCTTAGAAAATATTTGGTTTTTCAATTTTTATCCACATATCAACGCGCACTGTGCGCCGAGGTGAATTGCACGCGTCACGACGTCCGTCAGTGTCTTCGAATCGTCACATCCCGAAATAATTCCACGAGACCCCCAATCGCGCGGAATTGAATCGGTGCAGTCGCACCTACCGTATCCAAGGCTAACGATCTCTTAGAACAGGGATTAAAAAAGGCCTGCAATTTTAAAAAAAAAAAAAGGATCGCTGACGAGAATGCCAGTTGCTATAAAACGATCGGTGTTGTGACTCGCGTCATGAAAGCGCCGAGAGAGCGCGTTGGAGCGGATGGAGAACGCGTTTCCGGCCAAAAAGTTCGGGCGGGAGAATGTCGCCGCGGCCGGTCGCTCGTTTCGCAAGCGGCGCGAGCGAGAGGAGATAAGCCGAGTCGCGTGCCAATCGCTTCCGCGTTTCGTACCGTTATTAAGCGCTGGCAGCATCGACGCGAGCGACGAGAAACAGCAACGGGGCCCTGTCGGTGTGCACGCGGGCCTCGAGCGAAGGCTATCGGCCTGGGCCGTCTCATAATTCTCGCTCCTTTTGACGGGAAGCTGAATTTAGTTGTCTCGCGACACGCCTCGGCCCGTCCACGCGCCCCTTGCAACCTGGCTGCGGATTTATTTCTGTCCCCGCGGGGCAAACGATTGCCCAGGAATTCCCTGTTTCACGTCGCGGAATTCCTTTTCCCCTCAGAGCCTCTTCCTTCATCGAGGGAAGAAAGGTCGAGGCGACTCTCTGCCTAAGCTTCCACGGTAACAAGTGGAATTCGAAATAATTCATGGAAGAAATCCCCCCGCGAGGGCATAAAATCGGTGGAAGGATACGCGTCCGATCGAGAATGCGCTGCAACGGGGCACTCGGTATTCTGGAAATCGGAAAAACGCCGGGGCCTTCGATGAAACGACCAATCAAACGATTTAACGACGCGTAGGTACCGGATTGCGCGAAATTAATGAGCCCTGAAGCCTCGGCGTCTCCTCGATCGTGTCGCGGGCCAGAAGATCGGCCCAGCGACCTCAAGATTCCTCCCATTTTATGTCATATTCCCCACATTTGCCTGATGCGTAGAAAAGTGAAGAGAAAAGTGCGGTGCAAGGTGAACGAACTTCGCAATCTGACGAAACGCCAGTTGACACCGAGGCACGGAATACTCTGCGAGTCGCCAAGTAGTACAGACTAAAATTGAGCGGTGCACTTATCCGCGGGTGATCGATCAGCCACGACATCGTCTGGAAATTGTACGACACCATCGTGGGGCGCTCCATTTCCATGGAATTGCGGCTAATCGTTTATTACACCGCGATACAGAGAAACGGGGCGATCGCGATCGTGATACTAGCGTGAGCCGCACGGCAGTAGGCTTCGAGCGGCGGCGTGGGGCACGCGAAAAATGTCGCGCGAACAGGACTTTCACTCGGCCAGAGGGGGGACGAAAAGAAGTGTCGAAAAAATCCACGCGCCAGGGAAACTGGGGCATGTGCGTATAATCGATCAAGAATTATCATTCGCAATCTCCTTGGGATCAACCTTGCTTTCGTTGGTCGCATTCCGGGCCACCGATAGTGGCGGTGCCCTGCTCTCCTAGCCGCCACCGCGCAATATGCGTCGCTCCACCGGACGATAATTAAACGTACCGAGGACTGCAGTTTTCAGGCGAGACGAGCTCGGCCGAGTACCGTAGGCACTACTCAAGTTTCGAAGGGGCGATTAGTTGAACGCGCCGAGCCGATACCGAGTGGAGGTGATTCCTGGAATGGGACCAGGTCGGCACGGAACTGCTGGAAAAACCGATGAATCACGGTAATGCGTGCGCGCTGGTGAAATTATTTCGAGGATCGCGTATCCGACGCTCGGCGAGACTCGACGGGTTATGCCAGTCGCATTAACGTCCGACGAGCGTGGAAAGGTGGGACAAATGACACGGCGATGCTGGAAATCGCGGCAAGCAGCTTCGCAATATCCAGGAGAAAGGACTCGGTTCAGAGACCTTGAGGTTTGATGGAAAAGGCAGACCGACTCGTTGACAGATTGATCGACCCACGAAGGGACCTGCCTGGCCACCCACGCGAGCGCAACTCTGCCACGAATTTCAGAGCGGAGTCCAGCTTGAAAATCGTTACCCAGGCAATCCTATTTTCGCACCTTTTTCGCTCCCGCCGCGATGTTCGTTTCGCGGAAGGCCTGACGAGAAATATACGGGAAGGAGGAAGCGAGCGCAGCTGCCGGAAGGATAAAATTGGATTCGTGGCGCGGCGAGATGAGTTTCGGCCAGGATTTTCCGTGCAACGCGTGGACCAGCGCGAAAATAGAGGAAAGGACTCGTGGTCGGGGAAGGAGCGCGAGCGCTGCGACGACTCCGAGGAGAGTTCTTAACGAGCCAGGAAAGCTTTCGAACGGTCTGAAGTGGCCGGTGCAACCGAAGCGACCGATGAAATTACATAAACGGCCCGCTCGATGGTCCTTGTGAAATGGCTCGCGTCGTTCGAACCCTTTTATGCGCAATCGAGCATCGGGGGAAAAATCCTACCGCCGCTTATTATTCCCCCGCCCCCCGGATCGGGCATTAGCGAAATTTACAACCGCCATTGCTCGCGACCTCGGCTGCAGTTGAAGAGCTGGGACGAGGCTCGCCTGGAGTCGTGGAAAAAGATGAAAATTGGTTGGTTCGCGGGCGCAATCGATGACATTTAACGTGACATTTGACTTAACCGCCTAACTGCGAAATTTCGCTCCTTCGAGGGATCGTTGCGGATCAAAGATCAATCTACTTTTCCGTGCCACGGTACTCATTAACTCCGATCCCCGCGCGCTCGCCCCTCTCGAGCCAAGTTGCAATTAGAAATTCAATTCCCCGAGATCTGCCTGTTACCGAGGAGAAAGGGTGGCCGGAGAGATAGATCGCGCCGCTGCCGATCTTCTTGTCCAAAATCGTGTAGCGGCTGATTTATCTGGGTCTACTTTAACCGCTTTCGAGTCACTCGTTCGCGCAGTCTGTTGCAACGTTACGAGTCGAGTCGTAATCAAAGCGCTGAATGGCGGCGTGTGTCAGTGAACGCTAGAAGGGACGCTCGGATCGTGGCTGAATTTTCGAGTGATCGACATCAAGATTCGTCGACGAGATAGACGCGAGTGGCCAGGATATATCTCGTGTTATCGTGCGTTTATTAAAGACGACCCACGCTCTACGCTGCCGTTCGCACGCCGATGGCGAGCCGTGCGTGCACGCATTCGCGGGCACCCACACGTGGCCGAGTGCACGTGCACGTGCACCTTCTGCGTCGCTCTGAAATTAATAATGGAGCGAGGATATACGCGGTCTGCGCACGGTCACACCGCGAAACAAGCCACCGACCCGTTCTACCGGGTGAACCGGACGAGAAAGAGCCGCGTAACGTCTGTTTATGATCGAGCACTCCTTCCTGCGAGATCTGCACTGAAGAATCTGAGCGTAGTTAACTGAAACTGACAGTGGCTTCCCTCGGAACGGAGTGCAGTCGCAGCAGAATTCAAAGGAGCGCGTTTGGTCGGGAGCAAAATGAGAGCAGAGGTGCGCTCCGCTATTTTAAAACCTCCTAATTGCGTCACGGGACTTCAAAGGCTGCAGGAGGCAAGAAGCGGCGGCCGAGGTCGCGACACTTCCGCCCCAGGCATTCTAATTAAAAATTACGAGCCGTTTAACGCGAGGACGCGCAGGGCCGCGTAATGCAATCGCGGCGCGAGCGATGAGAAACCTCAACGACCGCCGCTTCTGCTGGCGAAATTCCGATGAAGATAATTCCCGAGGAGACGGTAGCTGCTCGTTTCTTCGTTTCACCCTGTACCCGCCTGTAAAGGCAGAGAAGCGCGAGTGTGCGTGTTGGCGAAGCCAGCCATTCATGACCGTTCTCCGGGGGCCCCACCTTTCGACGACCTCGCCGATCGATCCACCTCCGCGACCTCGTCAGGATTTTCTGAAAACGCGGATTCCACCCCTTGCTACCCGTGTGACACACTATCCCCACTTTATGTACTCCGAACGAAGAGAGAGACACGGTTGGCAGCAGCTGGTAGCACAGTTCGGCGCAAAGATTACAGGCAGTCGTCAGGTTGGGTCGCAAGCTCCCTCACCTTTGTTTCCCTACTACAAAGTTTACGCGAACAGTGATTAATTATCGATACCACTGCCCCGGTTACGAACTTTCCACGGCTTCTTCGGGCGTTCCTTTCGTTCGCAGGAGCCGCTGCGAATTATCCAAGGAACCGGCTGAAGTTTTGCCCCTTACCGATACACACCACCTTCCCCGAACCATAAATACCGATGTATAAAGATTCCCAGGGCGAAGTTTCATAAATATTAACGACAAGTTTCCAGCCGCGTGGCTAGCCTGTCATTGACGTTGCGCTGGCTCGAGCTCCGCCCGAAGGGTTGAATTGCACGTCGACCGTGATTTATTCAAATTCGAATCCCGATTTCAGAATCGGCGAACGTACCTCGTGCAGGTAGCGCGATCGATTGGCAGATACTTCCAGTCGGCCGTCGTTGGGAAAGGGTTAACACGGTTCTCGATTTTAGAAATCGTACCCTCGCTTACCTGAAACAGACACACACGATCTCGTGAAGAGTTTCGTTCAATTTTATTCATATAATAATTCAATTTGTGTCGCGATGGGAAACGTGACATTTGTCTTCGACGGGCACACGAAGTTTTCGTCCGCTCGCTTGCGCGGTGGAAGTCGCACGCGATCGCGACGATTACCCAAAGGAAGGAAGCCCCGCGAGGCTCGTGAGTCGTTTACCCGGAGGATCGTGCTCGCATATTTGCATGCGAGCGCGACAATAAGGCGGGATGCGAGAGGCCTTCCGAACACAGTAGGCACGGGAGCGCGACAGACACAAAGGAAACGACGTTCCACTGCGAACGAATTCCTGGATCGGGGTGCACAGGTGGCGGTGCACACTGGGTGGCCTATTAGTACCTACGAGGGACAAGCAGCTCCTAAGCCTACGATCCACTCGGCACTTTCGATTTCACGAGATTCTGGAGCCTCCGCAGCAGCCGCGAACAGACCGAACGGCCATGTAATTCGTAACACGTTCGCGGAGGAATAAACGGAAGCAAACAGCTCCATCGTGGTGGAAAGCAGCGTGGATATAAAGCGACGTTAAAAGGACCGAGCACCCGGTAGACCGCGGGCAAGTTCGCATCGTGTCTCGAGCAACCACTGGACGATCATCCGTCGTCCTTTCACCCGTGCGCTCTTTTTTAATTCCCGGCTACCCCTTTGTGGTCGCGAAACTTTTGCATTTCAACGAGCGAACGTGAAACGTCGACGTCCACGGCGAAGTCCGCGACGGTTCCGTGTCTGGGCTCGTGGAAAAAAACAGGCTTTCCTCGAAGGAGAGACGGGACGAGGAACAGGGTACAATGGGGACACGGCAGGCCTGTTCCAAATTCTTTATTTTGCAATCGCAATTCTGCGACGATAATGCACCGCTCTCTGACCCCTTCTTCTCGCCGGGCATCTTCGTCCAGCTCCAACAGATCCGATTCGCTCTCGTTCGACGCTCCGAGACACGAGGGAAAGCGAAAAAGTGGGAGGATCGTTTGCAGTTTCACCAAGCGGAGGCTGATAACGAAGACAGAAGCTTCGTTGTAGACTTTCCCTCACTTTTCCTCGCTCCCCCGTCTCGACCACTCCTAATTGCAGCGCTGACCCACGACCCCGTAACACGGATTTCGATCGTCCCACACTCGCAGCCGTTTCCGCCGATCGCCGCATCTTTATGGAAATCAGCGGTGCCGATACGCCGGCGATCGCGAGAGAGATGGAGAGAGCGCGAGATGCGCATCGCGAAGGTCGCTGCAACGCGACAGAGACTGGTGGTGAGGGACGTAAATACACACGTAGGTCGAACCAGTTGGTGTCTAGACGAACCGCGCGTGTTCTAGAAACAAACACCTCAAAGTTATTCCGGACGATCTCGTAAAGGTTAAGGCCTCGGGTTCGATAGCCCGAGAGAGCGGGCGCGTCCGCTCGGACACGGCCGCCGAATTTATTCGCTCCTTTCTGGCGTCCTCTCGCTCGACTTCGCGGCGAGTGAAGGGAACGCGTCGGCGAGCCGTAGTAAACACGCGGTGACGCCGTAACGTGTTTCTAAATTTAACCAAACGAAGTCCATGCGTCGAAAAAGTGGACATTTCAATTTAGTTGCAGCGAGCGGGCAACGGGGCCTCGATATTTCTCAGAGGTGGCAGAAAGCTCCGTCGTTCGGTGGACGGCGAACGAGGATCGATTCGCCAGTGTCGCAGCGTAGCACAGTGTTCGATGAGCATAGGGAAATGGAGAAAAATTAATAACTTCTCTCTGGAGTAAAAGTTTTGAAAATAAATTTCATATTTGTTTATAAAAGAACTATTTTTCTACATCTTTGATGTTACAAGTTTTTAAAAATTTTTTTTAATGCATGTAAGGTAAGTGCGGGTAATAAGGTAATGAGGTAATAAGCCCCATCGAGAATGAGGAAGTCACAAAACAGATAGGGAAGAGCTTCAAAGCACGTGTCTAATGACCTGCTCTACACGAAAGAAGGCCCATTTAAAATGTCTTTAAAAACCTTAACATTTCTCTGCTTGTTGTTTCCATATATTATGCAAAATATTATAGCTTATTGTATAATGTTCATAGATTTCTATTAAAAAAAAGTTTTTAAAAGTATGTATAATTTTTTTTCAATGATGGATCCTTACTAGGGCTTTATTGTCAAGTGATATTTTCTTGTTAAGCCATTCTCGATGTTCTTTATTCAACCTATCGTACATTCTATTTGACTCAATAAACTTTTTTTTTAATTTCATATGAACAAATTTTTAAGCGTCTAAATAATGATTTTGACGTTTTTCTGTTTCGGGCAAATCCGGGCAGCTGAAATTGACGGTAATATAAAGCTTAATGTTCCCTAAATTAATATACAAAAAATCACGGAGGTACTTTTTGGTACTTTTTTTAAAAAACCCCTTGAAGTTGATAAACACTTAACATAAAAAATTCGTACAAATTATTAGTATTATAAAAAACTGACTTGGCAGTTTTGAAGGTATGGCAGTATTAAACACAACTTTTTAAAAATCAAATGAAAAGCATGAACATTCCGCCAATGGCACGTGTTTGAAAAAATGCCCCGAGATTTGGAATAAATTTCTAGTGTCATTTTTTACAACAAATTGGTAAATTCAGCAAAAGTTATGGGTAGCATTAAAACTTACGTTTCTTTATTAACATTTTAAGATAAGAATTTGTGGATCGAACACTTTAGATTCTTGACTTGTGTACATTACATCGAACACTGTGCGCAGACGGTGTCGAACCGGACGGCCTAACGATTTGTTAGCGCCAATCTAACGCCGGTTTTCCAGCCTTAATGGTCCGTGACGGCGGCGATTACATGCGGGTCAGGTCTGCGCTCGCACAGTTCACGCGTGGGCACTGGGATGCTGTGAAATTTTCAGCTACGAATATGTCGAATGTTGGCTAAAGTTAAGCAGGAGCCTGATAGAGTTTAGAGGAAGCTTTCGCTTGAATGAACCCTATCGCTGGATCCATAGTAGCTTCCATGATTCACGGTAATCGCAAGCGCGGGTCAAAGTTCTGTGATTCGCGATGGGTTTCCATCGCAGCGATTCGCTATCGTTCCCGGTGCACTTGGAGCGCTCGCACCTGGACCCAGCATCCGCGGAACGTAATGGGCATTTCACCTTTAACTGAATTAAACGCTCGGCGCTTCACCGTCGCGCGCTATATTTAAACCAGATGCAGAGAATTAGTACGCGCGGCGGCTGCATGCGATTTGCATGCGCGAACCGCGCCACGGGCTCCGTTATTGTGGGCAAGGAAGGTTTACAGGCGTTTACAAACGCTCGAGACGTGCTCTCCCGCGTCCTTGTGTCGTTAACACGATTAGAAGTTGCCCAACGGCGGCGTGTGAGCGTGCTTATATTATCCGGCGACACCAAGTATGTCTGTGCGCTCTCTTGCAAAATCGTCAGTCCACCTCCGTAAAAAGCGCGATTCCGCGGCGCGAAAAGCCTCTCCGCTGCCTCGGCAGGCCCCTGCCACCGGCAGCTGAGAGCGGCGGCATCGAGAGCTCGTCACCTGTGATCCAGCTCCCGATGGCCTTCGCGACCAGATCGCACCTGTGATCGACTCAGCCCCGTCTACTCGGAAAGCGCGAACAACGGGGTAGTTTTTGCCGGATGACAAATGCAGAAAAGCTCGCGGAAGGTAAAGCAGCCGAGGATATTGAATTATTCTAGCAAAGAAAAGCGACCAGTTTCGCTGTTAGTGCTACGCGTTGTACCCAGGGTTGCCATCCTTATCACCATATAAATCCCGGAGTGCCACACATTACAAATCGGAGATTCAAATATAAACCCGGAGATGGAAAAAGCAAAAAAAGTTTTGTTCTCGAATATCCGGAAAACAGATGTGCAATTCTTTTAAGCTCAAACAATTCAGATATTTAAAAGTATCTGTTTTTTTAATTAATAACTTTTATTGTATATAAAATTGATACCATTGTATAATACCACATTTTCTTATTATCTCATTTTTTTCTACAACCCGGAGATTTTTCCAGTAAAACCGGAGCCCGGAGATTTGCTTCGAAACCTAGAGTCTCCGGGCCAAAACCGGAGGTGGCAACCCTGGTTGTACCACGGTTCGCTATTTTCACTGTTATTCTACTAATCTATTTAGTAGAACTCACGCGCAATGGTACTGCAAACAGTGCCTGCACGCACGAATCCAAGACAGTTGCATCGTCGCGAATTTATTCGACTGGGGTCGCCGAAGCAATTATTTTGCCTTCCGAAACAGTGCATACTTTGTCGAGGGCCAATTTGTACAGGCGGAAAGATACACGTAAGGCCTTGAATTTCAATGATATATAATGGACGATTACGTAAGCAGCGTTCCGGGCTCGACGCCAGATTTTGCACGGTACATTGCTCAATTTTACGAGAAGTTTGGGAATACCCCGTGAACAGTTGCCAGAAGCTAGTGCAGGTGAATCTGCGAGACGAGAGAGGACGGCTGGTCCAGCATCTCCAAGTGCAGAAGGCATTCTCTGGTGATTTCCTTTCTGCAACGTCGAGAGAGGCTCGATCGGTATTTATAACGGTCCTTGATCGCGGGACAATCGCTCCCCCGTCGCAATCGTCTGGCTTTGTCGCCGTCGCTCCGAGAGAGATCGGCGCCGCAGAAACGATCGGCCCGATCACCTGTGTCTTATTGATTCTAGCGCCTTTCGAACGGCTTGTGACATTGGTCGATTGGCCTTTCCTAAATACCAAGCCGCCAACCATGTCACGTCGCATAGTTAACCAACCAGTCGATCGACGTGCGCATTCTGTTTACCGTGAGCGAGCATTTCGTGGGCGACCGACCGTAGGACTCGACCGTTCCGTATCCCACACCCGAGCCATGAAAAATGGAATTTTTACTCGGCGCAGGCAGCGCTGGAAGGGGTCGCTCCACGAGATTCCCTCGTGCAAACGGTGCGAAAGGTGCGCTTCCAGGTGCGAGAGGCATTGGACGAGAACGCCCGATAGCGTAAGGAGGATCAACATTTGTCAGCGTGATGGAACACTCGAAGTTTCCTCGGGTTGCCTTCCGTTCGCGCGCCACGCCAGTTCTCCAGGGTGTCGGAGCGTCTCGCCCAAGTGTCGAAATTGAGCGAGGCTTACCGAGTTCGCCGCCCGTTCAGCGGTGAAACGCGGCGAGTACGGTGGCGCGATCCGCGCGCGATATGGGTCGCGAGTAAGAGGCGGCGATCGCCTTAATTTGTCATTAACGGCGGTGGAAAAAACGCGACAGAGGGAAAGAGAGCGGAGAGTCTGGGGCACCGTTCGATTCGTTGCGAGCCGAGCACGTCCTTGCACCGTGGCTCATTCATTGGCTGGTGCACTTGCAACGCGCGACACCGCGCGCAATCCGTCACTACGTAATGAGTCAATGCTATAAATATTCTCACGCTTTTCCGACCGCTTTTCCGCCGCCACTGAAAGTGTCTCTGCAGCCGAGTCTCCCGAGGCCGAGCGAGCGATCGATCTTCTAGGCGCGCGTGTGCTCGTTGCGCAACGTCGACCCGGAAGGATCGAAAACCCCCGTCTTCCAGGAGCACCGGCAAACTCCAGATACATCGTCATCGGTTTCTATCGTGCGAAATTTGCTGCGCCGAGTCAACATTCGCAACGACTACTCTGCTCTCCGCGCAGACAATGGCTGACAGCGAATATTCAGTGATACTGGGCGCACGGTGTCGCGAGTGAAAGCTGGTCAACGCGTAACTGACCTCGGTCACTCGTGACCAACGAGTTATCATTAATTAGCAAGGCTGGGACTATCTAAAGATCGGTTTCACGGAGAATTAATGGCGTTAAAGGCGTGGAGGAGCATCGGTTCGCAAGGAAGAAGACAGTTAACCGCGTTTCCCATGGACATGCCGCAACCCTATACCGAGTTCCACCCTGTCACAAGACGACCGCCATGAAACGGTTTGAAAACCGGGCGGTTTTTCGACGGAACCGGTTCGACCGGTTCCAGCGACCGTATAAAAGCCCTCGGGGCTCCTTGTAAACGCGTTACCCCCCTGGAACGGGGAATGGTAACTTTTGTTTCCGCGAGGTTCCGTCTACACGACGAAGAATCGATGAAAGGGTGCTTCGAGGGGCACAGGTAGCTCCGCTCGAGCCATCAACGTCTTCGAACGAGATTTCTATAGTTACTAAAGTAAACAGCCTTGCAACCCTTTAGCGCGCACTTCGTTGCAATATAACCAAGGACAGAGTTGGGCATTACTCGGCTAAATTTTCATTCGAATACGGATTCGTATAAATCCCCAAGATTTATTCGCGAATAACAAATAACGATTTTATTCGACGAAAAATTATTCGTTATTCACGAATAAATCGGTACCGTTATTCTAGCCAGATTCATTCGAATAAGAAATTATTCGAATAAATTTTCAGTCAAATAAAAAATCATTCGTTATTGTCGAATAACTTCATTCTATTTCTTATTCGAAGATTATTCGAATAAAAATTTATTCGCACAAATTTATTCGAATTTCTTATTCGAAGATTATTCGAATAAAAATTTATTCGCACAAATTTATTCGAATACTCATTCGAATGAAAAATTAGCCGAATAATGTCGAACTCTGACCAAGGATAATGTTAATAGTAGGTGCAACGAGGAAATACTCCAGAATGAGGCAGTTTACACTAAGAAGCTTCTAGTAGTGGTTTCGATAAATCCATTGGAAAAAGTGTACCCCGAGCTTGGAGCCCTGAGTGCACCTTTATCTGCATAGTTGCAGCGTTCGTAGTAATCGTACCACGTCAGAAGGAAAATCGACTAGCGGATTCGTTGACGATTCAGAGAGAACGACGCCCGTTCCGCGTCCCGAGAGGCTCGGCCTGTTTATCGCTGGGAAATGCCAGTGGAAAGAAAGAGGAGAAACGAAATCCGCTCGCTGCCAGGCCGCGGACCGCGCGTGGTTGGTTCAGCAGTTCGAAGGTTACGCGTGTGTGCTGGATGTTCATCGAGGAACGAGGCCGTACGCTCACTAGGAAAAATTTACAAACGAGGTTGATGAGTTTTCCACGGCGACTTTCAACGCGGCTCTCTCGAGTCCAGCGAGCGCCTAGGCAACGACTCTACCTGCCGATATTACGATAACTGTTCCATAAAAAAGGCGAAACGGGAATACAGGATGCGAGGGTCGATCGCACCGCCACGGCTCCACGAGAACTTTCAGCCGCCCTGATGAAAGTGGCGGCGCGGCGTACGAGGGAATAAAAAATTTGCACTCTCCGGAGTGGTCGAACGAAACTCGATTTCGAAGGTGCAACAAAGTGGAATTCCCGGACGTGTGATAACGCGATACCGTTTTCATATCGTCCGGCCGGTTTCCCAGTGATATTTAGCTTATCGCGGCCGACAGCTGCGGGCTCTCCATAAGGCAGCGCCGTCTAGAGCGAACTGGGCCGCCGTAGAAATTGCGGTGTCGCGCGTCGCATCGCGTGCGGCGAGCAATATTTCGGTGCCTGCCTTTGGACCTACGCCAACGGTATCTTTTTCCCTTCGTTCGCCAGGAGAACGCTGCATCCGTCCCCGTAACGAAGTAGCCACTCGATTACGCCTCCCCCGATTAGAGTCGAGGACATCGACGAAAGAGGACACGGAGGAGGTCGATCGTTTTCATCCCCGTGCGTCGCCACGGCCTCATTATCGCCGTTGTTATTCCACTCCACACTGCTCTTAGGCTTCAATAACGCTTCTAGCACCCTCGTGCCGCGGTGCTTCGTCCTGTTCTCGATACGCCGACGACAAAGATTAATTAATCCGCGCCGCGCTTCGAGGAGGCTCGCCCTCGATCGCGACGATGCTCGTCGGTCTACCGGGGGGTGTTTTTATCGAGCTCCCTTCGTCCTACGCGCTCGTCGATGGGTTATATACAACTCGAAAAAACCGCGAGACATGTAAAGTATTTCCGTTCGAGAACGGTCACGTGGAAAGGCACGCGGCATCGACAAATCTTGGCTTTATTTAATGCATTATTAATGGGACATGCACGCCGTTGGCCATTTGCATCGCGACGCTGCGGGAGGCAGCGGCCAGCTCTGCTCGCGTGTCTTACATAACGGTGGTGGGAAGGCCTTCAAGGGAATTTCCCTTAAAGGGGCTAGCCGGAGGTAAAGGACACCGAGGAAACGTAAGAGGGAGGAATAACGAGAGGGTTGCCATTAAAGGGACATGCCTGACCATGAGCCACCAAGGGTCTGTATTGTTCGTTGCCCGACAAAAGGGTCTGTCCAACTTTTGCCGAACACAACCGTCCTTAGCGAGTCTCCGTCGCCACCTCCCTTGCCCTGGAACCTAATTTCAACTTTATATTCCCCAGACAGAAGTTGCTCGCTACCCTTCTCCATCTGTCCCCTTGGAACTTGGTGGAAAAGGATCGAGGACGATACGCTCGCTCGCTAATAGCACCAGTGATCGCGCGAAGGACGCTCGAGGAGTGTCCGATTCGCAGCCTTCTCGCGGCGGCGAGTGAGAAAACGTGAGAACGGGCGAATTGGACGCGGCCAAGTGATTGTCGCGTGCAAACGTGCCCGATGGTCGACTGATTGTTCGCGGTGTGAAAGGAAACGGAGGGAAGGAAGGCGACCGCGAGCAACGGACTTTCTTTTCATTTGTCCCGCGGAGTAGCGGGAATGACCCAGTAAAACAAGGACGAGGAAAAGCGTCGGTGCGGCGATCAGCCAAAGCGCCGGACCGCGTTTTCGTCGGCTGGATGGTCAAGAAAAATCGCCGGGCGCATTATGCAGGCACACACGCTCGCGCGCCAACACGCAGGATGCTGGGCAAGTGGCAAACAGGTTTTTCTCGTTCGCTTCGCCACGCTATCTCGCGACCGCGTGTCCGATTCAATTAGCGACTGTACAATTAACGGTCCAGATATCCAATCGCGCTCCCAGTTAAACGATCCTCCCGTTCGACGCTCGCTGCACCGTCCCCCCCCCCCCCCCACCCGTTCATCACCGTCGATTCTCCAACGAATGTTCAGCCTGAATCTCATCGACCGAGCTCGAAGACTCGAAATCGGATGCTGCGCAGGGACCAAGCCTGGTTGCGTCAAGAGTTGCTCGCTTTAAAAGCAAGTGTTCCCCGCGAGGGACAGAGAGATTTGTAAAACCTGCGAGTGAGATAGACTGCCGATTGTAAGAGGTCTATTTGGACATCGAAGACACCGAACATTCGAGGCAATTGCCGGGCAGAGTATCTCGAAAACGTTATGGAAATTTTGCCCGGGCACGTTCGATTACATAAGCAGGCAATCACGAAATGAAACCATTAGGATCCCTTTCGAAGAGCCTTGGCATTTGACGACAGACATTTCGGAGGTTTTCAGCGTGTCGCCTGAACCGTCGATTCCATTCTAATCCGCGAGGCGAAGACAACGCTTGCGTGATTGGCGATCGATCCTCGCGGCTGACGGGTCCTTCTTCACGGATCAATCGTCCAACCAGACCCGCTAGGACCACTTTCTAACGGCCCTCGATCGGCGAGGCGCGCCGATGGAAATCTCAGCCGATTCCAATTGAGAAACCACCGCCCGGGGACTTTCTCTCGTGCAAATATTAAGGAGATACGGCTGTCAACGATCATCGACGTTTCGCGTCTCCGTGGACAGTTAAAGGACAGAGATCCTTTTTCTGCAGCCTCGTCCGCGGTGATTTTAGTAACGGGGACGCTTGCGGTAGATCGAGCGCACGCGTGTCACCGTCGGTACAATACGAGCGAAAGAAAATCACGAAGACGCGTGGGCGGGCTTAATCAGCCGTCGAGCGATCAGAAACTCGGCGAAACTCCGCGAAACAATATCCCTCGGACGGTATTTTTAGACGAGGAAAAGCCGAGGAAATCTCCTCTGCGGGAGCGACGATGGAAAAAGTCGCCGGCTATAGATCCGCTCGCGGAGGCTCTCACGACGAAAACACGCGTGGGGTGGAGGATCGGCGTAAGTGTGCCACGGGCGTAATAAAATAAACTCGTCGGAGCGCTAGGAAGGAAGAGAACGTGGGTGCTTAATCAAGTATTAATCAAGGAAGAAACCGTCGGGTCCGGGGGCAGCAGCCAATCTCCGCCGTATTGTCGAGTAATAGAGACATCAATAAGGAGGATAATTTCGAGCGTTGCGAAAAACGACGCGGTGAAAATTGCCGGCCCCGCGCGTTTTATCGTGCCGTTTCATCGCTGGCCGGTTCGTTATCCAGCGGAGACAGTCATCGGCCCGTGACAGAGAGAAAAACCGAAGGTATTAACGTCGCTGTTTGCCGATGCCACTATCGGAATTGTCCCAAATCCCAGCCCCGAGGTGCCAATTCCTGTAAGCGTTCAACAAGTTCCTTGGTGCCACTGGCGAGCAATTCTTCGAGTCGTCACCATTTTAGGCCCGTAAGTCTGGCCACGTTTCCTATCCACTTCTGACCCTCCTCGAATGATTTACGCCGTTTGAAAGTCGAACGCCTCGACAAGCAAGATTCCCCGGTGGGCTTGGAAGCCGGTGATGGGGCTTCTGGGGCTTTCACACTCCCGTTACTCAGAAATTTCAGAATCTATAAGTAACTGTTCCAGTAAAGCCGAACTTCTGCGAGACACCGTGGCTCGCAAACTAACGACTCGTGCCAGACGCGGGGTAAGAACGGGCTGATCCGAGGCGACGCGTCTGATTCGATGCTCTTTCTTCGTGCATGAACGGAAGAATGGAACGAGTCCATCGCGATGGTTGCGAGGCGACTCGCTGGAGCAGCGTTCCGTGCAACAATTACAGAAAACGGCGCAGAGAGGCGCGGGAGGGAAAGTGGGAAACGGGAGCGTGGGCGCGCTAAATCGAGCAGAGATCGGCGTATCGCGGCGAGAAGCGACAAAGCGGTGTCTCGCGCTGGGGAAACCTTGCGGGAGTTGCATAATCAAGGCTACCTCGACGCGATCGTTGCGCGCGTCAGATGTCCGCGGGTGCATTATTCTTAGGAGGTGCTCCCGATGCATTGTGCGTAACCGCGGTTTCGCAGCTGACTTGGGCTGTTACGTGCGTGGGTGAGCGCGAGCGTTCGCCAGAGAGAAACGCGCCCGCACACACGCGGGCGAGAGCGCGCATTCCTCCCGCCGAGCGAGCTTTTGGTGGCAAGCGAAGTGTAACTCGTGCCTCGGCGACGTAATTAATCCGCGAGCCAGGCCCTCGCGTCCTTGATACCAGCTCCGATAACGCGAAAATCCTGCCACCGTCGCGAGCAAATCTCGTTCCCCCGCGAGAACTAGTTCAATTAGATCTCGCCTTCCTAAACGGTCCGACGTCCAGGTGCTCGATCGGCTTATCCAGGGAAAAATGCCGAGCCGCGCGATCCAGCAGCGCGATTAGACTTCGCGAAGCGCGCTAACGAGAGATATTTTCCAGCGTTTACGCGGCTCGGTCTACAGGCCACGCGAAGATCGATGAGTTTCTAGAGAAACTGGCTCCTCGCTGGGAATAACAGGCCTAGGCGAATGGAATCAATAGCTTCGATCGCGAGTTAAGTAGGTATTGATACTCGAATCTCTTCCCTCAGGTTCCCGATGACGCAGGAGTTTCGCCGCAATTTCCAAGCAGCCGTGGAAAATCACGGGGGCTGAAGAGTTGACGACATTGCACGAAACATTGCCATTGTCAATGTTACACGGCAATGTGTGCGCAATATTCCTGAAACATTGCACAAACGTGGCCATAGTAATATCACACGGCAATGCGTGCGCAATATTCCTGTAACATTGCACAAACGTGGCCATTGGAATATTGCGCGGCAATGTTTCCACAATTTTGCAGTAATATTGCAATGCAACCTGCAACCAAACGGCAACATTGCAATGTACTGCAACGTTTGTGCAACGTTCCTGCAACAGAGTGTGCTGTAGGGGAAAGTTTTGGCGGGCGATCGGGCAGACGCCTCTACGTTGTTCCGCGATACCAACAGCGTTTTCCCGGTGCACGGCGACCGGGGAGCTGACAGAAGTTGGCGAAGTGAGGCTCTCCCGGGAGGAAGGACGATAACGAGAGAAAGGAGCTGCGGAGAAGGAGGAGAAGAGAAAGGAAGAAGAGTGGACGGAGGTGGTGGACACGTCTTATGCATAATTCATGGGGCTGCCTTCCATGTATATTTTCGTGTTTAAATATTTGAATACCTCGTTCGCTGCAATACCGAGAGAGCGGGTTAGGAAAATATTCCGTCGCTTATTCACCGTGGCTGTTGGCGCGGTAGAGGCCGAACGAAGGATTCTTCCAGCGTTCGCGGCGCTCGCTTCTTTTCGGCCCCCTCTACGGCTTTCTCTGGCTTGCCGGCTTCTCCCTCCGTGAAAGAAGATTTCATCAGGAGTCGCGATATTTCCCCGAGCTGTGTCGTATTGTTACCGCCTTTTTGTCGGACGGCAATAAACCGAGGGAACGATAAAAGAAAGCGTTTACGAGGCCGTGGTATTTGAAAACCGGAGAAGAAAAAAGGCACCGGGGAGGGAGAGGGAACCTGACGGTTCGCGTCCTCGAGTGACACACAGGGTTTCGTCAACCTACCGTCGATTACTTCTACGCTCGTACGCAATTGTTCATTGTTCAGCGAATAATAAGGTCGATTAGGCCTGTGCGTCATTCTCACTCTGAGAACTCGCGTGTCCCCGACAGCTCGCTCTTCTAATCCTTCCCTCTCCCTCTCTCTTTCTATTCCTCTCTTAGAACAGTTTCTAACGATCGGCGCTCGTTAAACTTTCAACTCGTTCCGAGAAACGCAATCTTTTCGCTGCTTTCGATCGACCCTTGCGGTCCTAGCCGTGAGCCCCGTGGACGACACCGACGTCACGGTACACCAGGCGAGACGTGGCCAATGGATCGCCAGGTCTTATGGGAAATACGGAGCGTAGCGGAGTTTTCCTCGGCAGAAGGCGAGCAGAGCGCTCGGAGCATTATGAGCGAAGTTATGGCTCCCATGGTAGATCCTCTCCTCTTGTATCTACGAATCGACGAGACTCCTTTCACAGAGCATCGAAGGGGAGACACGACGGATCAGCTGGCGGGGAAGAGGAGAGGCGAAAAAACAGAGAGGAGAGAGAAGGGAGAGAGAAGGAGCAGCCAGGATGGTTAGGGTCGGGTAATGGAAGGGACGTGGAACAATGTCGTGTCATCGAGCAAATCGCACAATACTGCTTCGCCCGGCACATAAAGTATGACGGGGACGGAGCGACATTTCGCCAGAATTCAGCCAAATATTCGTATTTACGACGGCTTCATCTTCCGACGGTCGTATAAATTTTATATACGGTTCGGAACAGGCGGTGATATAAATACACGGCGGGACGCGCCAACTCCGTGCTCGTCGGAATGGCTTTGCCTCTTCCGAAACGAACCTTCCCTTCCTCTCTCTATCTCTCTGGCTGCGGGCGACGCGAGTCCGCCGCGCTCAAGACGGATTTCGACCTACGTCGCTCTCCGGTAATAGCGTTTAATTGCAATTACCACGACGGTGCAAGCACGTTTTCCCTTCGACCTTTTGCGGCGCGCCGTTCACCATTTTCCTCCGGGCCCCGAACCGTCGCGCCGCCAAAAGAAGCGAGACCTTTCCGGCCGGTGCAGCTGGCGCTTTTAATTAACGACGATCGCTAATTCGCCCCGATAATTGGCCGACAGGGAACAATGACAGCGGCGATGAAGAGCGTGCTCGCGAAACGAGACCGCGATAAGCGAACACGACTAATTACACGGACTTAATGAGCGAGCCCCGGTTACGATAACGAAGGGGGAAGAAGAACGCGGCAGCCACGTGGCTTCTTATCTCTTGAAAGAGGAGCCCTCCTTGCAATTACTGCCCGTCCGCCTTTTCCACGGGAAAATGTCCCCGAGAAAGTTATCGCTGGTAACTCGAACGTGCCGCTATCGGTCCGCCGAGCAGCGAACACTTCCCCGGCTCGAGGCGAACCCTCAAGCTCGAGCGTGTTCGACGGAAGAGAGGGACCGGTCGTCGGAGCAGCGATTCGGTTAAACGAGCTTGGAAAAAAATCCTGCAACGATCGCGCGAGCCCCTCGATGAGAAAGTGCACGCTACTGGGAAAGAAGAGACGAGCCCCGAAAGTAGTTTCCCGACGGCGGTACACGCGCAGGTAGCGAGCCACGCACACGGGTGTACGCGCGAGTAAGCGAACGAGGTACCTGCCTGCAAACACGTACCTGAATGCGCCACCGACGGTGCAAGGGATTAATGCCTTTTCAGACGCTCGGTAGCATAGGAGATTAGCCATAAAACCCCCTTCTCGGCTTCTTTCCGCGGCCGGTTTTATTCCACCGCGTCGTTCATTCCCAGCAGATACGCAGAAAAACCCAGCCTCGTTAACGCCAATGGATCCTTTCCGCCTCTTTGTCTGCCTGCCGGGGGTTGATGTCGAGAGGACGTAGCCAACGAAATGCCAACTTTAACCGCGTCCTTCGATCGTGCGCAGCTTGATCGCTCGATCGAAGCAAACCGCGTCGACGAAGCTCGCGCAGTATCCTCCCACGTTTCCCCATCCGTTGGAAAAAAAACAAAGCAGCTTGCCCAGGTGATCCTCCGTGGATGGGTGGAACATCTGGTGGAGGCCTCGAGAGTTCTGCCGATGTTATTAATTCGTTACAGCCGCGCCAATTTGTCGGGGACGCAGTTCGATAACGGGGAAGCGAAGTTATCGCGAGCTACGAGCAACGAAATAGGATCAATTTGTTCCGCGAAAGGGAAACCGGGGGGGTTGTAACCGCCGGCGGCGTCCGCAATTTCGACATTCGCCTGGCAGATTCGGATCGGTGGAAACGAGCGGGGGATCACGCTCGAATAACTTTTCGGAGGATCGCGAAACATTTGACGAGGACCTCTCGTTGCCCAAGCTTTTCGCTACCAGAGAACTGTCATAAAGGAGCGGGAAATAGACCCCAAGAAATATCGACGATATCCAAAGCCATCTCTACTATCGACCCAGCAGTTTCGGCGTTGCAAAACGTCGGGCGCGGGAATAATTACGATCAATGGGATTAATTAGAGCGTCGAAAGCGAAACGATGGCTCGAATGTCGAGCGCTCGGACGGTCCAAAGCCGGTGAATTCGAGGCAAAGGAAATCAATGGCGGATTAGGGGATGGGGCGCGCGAGACAGAGGGGTGTTGGGTCGGCGGCGTAGGAACGGGGTTGCAGGCGAGAAGGGGACCAGCCAGCGCTTTCTGCGGATGCCCCCTCGCGATCGTTGCCAAGGGACGTTTCGACGCGATCGACAATCCCAACTACGAACCACCCTCTCTCTCCCTCTCTCTGTATCTCTGTGCAGTCGTTTGCATAAGCGTACGAAGAGAGAGAGAGAGAGAGAGAGAGAGAGAGAAAAGTAGCGCGACGTTGGACGACACGTTGGTAGCACCATATGGCCGTGGGCGAGACTTCCCGGCTCGAAATTGAAACACGCTGGAAATATGTACGTACGTTCCAGCCGTGGAGCGTTTATTCGAGCGTAATTAACTCCGCGAAATCGTCGATCCTATCCGCGTATCGATGAAATACGATTTCTCCGCCAGAGACAATTTACATATAGACCAACCCCCATTCTATGGAGTAGGTACGTAGAACACGAGATTCCTGCTCCCTTCTTACTCCCATTTCAAACTTGCTCCAGACCCCTAACGAGTTAACAAACCGAATGCCGCGAGAGTTGCGCGCAGAACTAGGAGGAACTTGGAAGCCAGCCGTGGAACAAGAGGTTCGCGGAGCGAGTTGACTTCTTACACGTGTCGTGGAGTATCCATCGGGGGTCGGATGGTACGGGCGTCTAGGTTAGGTCGGGGCTGGATTCAGGGTTGGTTCGGTTCCGGGGTGTGCGCCAGTCACCCAGGGGGGATGTTCCGCGACCGAACTCACCCTTCTTCTCCCGACTGTTTCCCTGGCTTCTCCACCCCTGCGGGTTCTGCTCTGCCCTCTCGGTTCGCCCACGGCTCGTCATATCGTCTCGCTCCGACACTCCGTTCCCCCTTTCTCTCGACGGCTACCCCCGGTTCTTTCGAACCCTCCACACCCCCGCGAGGATCAATACAAACCGGCGGTTATCGTGCCGATACTCGTCCGCTCGTCGAGCATCCCCGAAAAGCTTCCGTGAAACCGCGCCGCCAGCGGGGTGGCTCGCCCCCTGCCCCTCGGTTTTTAACAACAACAATCATTCCATGGGACGCCGCCGCTGCGAAGGATAACGAGCGAGCCACGAGAAAGTATGCCGGCTCGCAATTAGACGTAGTACTACGCTTTCGAATAGGGCTCGCCCCTCTGCCAGAGGGAGCGTTTGCAAAAGAGCGCCCTCCCTCCTCCTTTCTTCTCCTTTCTTTTTTTCCCTCCAGCTCTTCACGGCCCGTTTCGCGTTTTAAATATTTCTGGCTGCCGCGCTGTCGACGTACCCCTCCCCGTCTCCTCTTTCGTTACAGGGGAAATTGATGGCTCGGCTTCTCGTGGATTTCTGCCACCGCGGTGGTGGTCGTTTTTCTTTCGTCCTCGCGGCCCACGAGCCGCGCTCTCGATGGAGCTATGTACTCTCTGGAAGAGATACGGCACGCTAAACGCGCTAAGTGGAGAACACGTGTCATGCATCCGTCGAAAGTTATTTCGGTGTCGCGAACCCGCCCACGGGGCCTTGATTTCTCGATAGCAACGCCGTCCCTCTCGTGTTTTTCAACTCCTCCTGCAGCCAGGCCGAGCGGATAGTCGACAGATGGAACGATAACAGTATCGTTCAATGGGACTGGCTAACGAGCAACTATTTGCTTGTCGGGTTCCTGCGGCCTTTCCGTGAAAGCTTGGTCAACGACTTTCCAAACGAGAAGGGTTGCGAATTTAACGACTCGAGGCTGACGATCGACTGCCGTGCGAACGAGTTCCAACTACTGCCTGCTCGTCTGGCATGCTCGACAAGGAAGCGCTGAATTTTTCACCGGAACACCGTGCAGGGCAAATTAATTAACGATGCCGTTTTCAAGCGTCGATCAATTATGCCGATCGCCGGATGAGGCCCAGCCCTTTCAATCTTCGATTACCCGTGAACGACGGTATTACATCGGCTTCCTTTTTCCCCGCTTCCGCCGAAAGGAGAGCCTGTTTGCGAGGATATCGCAGTGTATATACGCGACAAGGAAACATCCAGGGTCGGAGGTTCAACGTCACAGCCGCTGTATATTGTTCCAACCCCTATTATACGGTCACCTAATGCACCCAGGCACACGATTCCAGCGGCAGAGCGTTGTTCGCACACGCAGGGTGGGTCCCTCGCGTGTCTCTCTGGATATTAATCCTGTTATATGGCGGCAGCCGCTCCGCCTAGATTACGAGTCTGGGTCGGAAGTAACTCCATGGAATTAACGTGCCCAGGCCTCGATCATTCTGATCCCAGCACCGAAGCTTCCATCAGCTGTGGAGGGTAGGTTGCGCGCCCGGGAGCGAAAGTCTGTAGGAAACAGGGCGGATCTTGTTCGAAGGCTAAGGTACACGGGCTGGTTATTCGTTTATCAAGGGTTGATGCACCCTCATGGAGAAGAGCGTCGCTGGCGGGCGTGGAGCGAACCGAAAGTGCTTCAGATGTCGCTAAACGAAGCAGAAAATCGAGCTTACGGCCGAAGCAGGTCGATGTCCGAGGATGTGACTGCGCTTCGGCTGGCTCGCAGCTTCGTCCTGCGCCAGCAGCAACGGCTGCGAGCTCGTGGCCGTCTAATTGTGCTCGTTCAATTAGCCGTGGCTATGTTCCGCGCTCCCACCCTGTCCTGTTCGCCTGAGAAGTAATACTTCGAGCCTGGATACATCCCCGCGGCTGTGAAGCATTCTTCCGGGGACTTAATTAAGCTTAAACACTTTGTACAGTGTTTGGAAAAGTTGCGAAGTTTCTCGTCATCGTGGCCTGGAATCCAGTCGCCAATTATCTCCGGAATTATTCTGTAGCCAAGTCGCAATTAGACCTTCCCTCGGAAAGTCGCGGAATTAATAATTCGGGGATGTCCGATGTGCTACGTGCCCAATGCGTGACTCCACCCCAAGGAATACTCGTGAATTCGTGTCGTTTCTATTTGCCTCTGGTCGATGAAAAATGCAATCAGCTCTTTTTGCTATCGTGAATTCCGCTCGTGGAAACTTCCAAGACTTCGTTAAGGGCGGCGACGGGAGGCGAGGGTGGCCGACGAAAAGAGGATCCTGCCCGTGAAACTTTCTACCCACGGTCCCGCCCAGCTCCTCCGACGGGGGGAGCCGAATAATCGCGCGAAATAATTGAAACGGAATGCTTAATTTACAGTCGGTCGATGGTGCAACGCAGTTGAGGGATCCAGGCGAAAAATTGCGTTTCTCAAGATGGTAGGGCGGAGCTCGAGGAGCATTATCATCCACATCTTCTTTAATTCAAGCCCGAACACTTTGGACAGATGCTCTCCACTCGCTTTGACGACGAACACGGTAATAAAATTACGGTCACAACCATGCTCTGTTCTTGCTGTGGGCAATCGCGAAAGGGGTTTATGAAACGTTGGAACGAAGCAGAAGGAACCGCGTAAGCGCGAACGATCGGGGGCTTCCGGTTTCGTCCGGCTAGCCGTGTCCTCGTGATTATCCTGTCATTAATTATGATCATTGTCCCGCGACGCCGTGTGTTTTTTATCGGCCATATGGAGGCTCGCGGTGCCACGAGCCGTTTAATTGTTTCCGCTTCTCCTCTTTACCCAGCCGTTTCGAATCGGTACAGCTGACCCGCGTCGACCCTAATCAACCCTCACCTACGCGCGAACCTCCTCCTTGACCCATCTACCCCCTAATAATCCAGCACTCGCGATCCTGCAAACACCAATGTTCCTCTCGATCCAGTTCCTACTTTCTAAAAACTAAAACTACTTCTAACCGGAAACTTTTGCACGCGGCTATTCCAAGGAGGGGCGCAGATGTTGGAAACAGCTGGTCCCGCGAGCGCCAGGGCACTCGCGAACTCGCACACGCGCGTGACGTCAGCAGCAACGATTCCTGCCAACGATACCGCACGGAGATGCATAGATTGAACCTATTTCGTGATCAACCCCTCGTGCCCGGTTCCGCGCTTTGCCAGCAGACCCTTTGTCGGGGCGAGCGTGCCCAGGCAAAAGGATTTCGCGACTGGCAAAAGGGATCATCCGCGCGGAAAGAGAACTCGCGGTTAACCGATAAATTCATACGAGAGAGAGAGAGAGAGAGAGAGAGAGAGAGAGAGAGAGATTAATTGGCTCCAGCCCATCCACACCCAACTGAATCTCTCGTTGATGCAGTCGCAGGATCGCCAGCGGTGTTTACATATCGCGAATTTTAACGCGGTCGCGATCCCAATTACCGCAACGCGACAAATCCTCGCGGGCTACTGAAATTTCGAGGTTTTTCTCCGATCCTCGAAAACGCCGCAACGAAATTGATATCTGCGACGGGCCACAGTGCGGAATTTCTTTCGCCAGTCTATTCAGAGCGCCAAGATCGATTGCTGCGAAGAATTCGACCTTATTCCGGCGGAGAGAAACGGAATGCATGCGTCCTTGCGCATCGTTAATGACAATTCCAATGAATGAGATTCCAAATGGGGGGTCTCGCGAGAGGGAACGACGAAGAGAGACGGAACGAGAGGACGCTGGATGAGGAATGAGGAACGATTCGAGGGATCTTTAAATTTACATCAACTCCGGGATCCATTTTCCACCGCGCGGTTCTCCGAATTCTCCGCAATCGCTTAAATTATTACTCCAGCGTGGAAAGTCGAGTCACGTACTTACGAATAAAGGATCGTGACGCGAATGCACCGTGGCCAGGCTTACCTGGAACAAAGAACAGAAACGTTTTGTTAATTGCCTGGTAGAGTTGCGGCGAGCGAGCATCGATACGTCTCAAACATAAAGTCGCGCGTGTGCCTCTCGAGTGCCCGTTTCGTTTCGACGGCGAGATCCGCCGCTGGAAACTCGAGTGCGATCGAACAGGATCGAACGGATCGAGAACGGCTACGGTGCTTCCACGCGTTCGTTTCTTTCAGGGGCGAACATATGCGGGGCACGTTAACCGGAACACGTGCGTCCAGCCCTGCGGTTTCACGAGGACAGAGGCCTCCGGCTCGACGTTTTTGTCGCGCTCTGACGTTCGTTCTGCTGGATGCACGAGATCGAGTTCCCTGGGAATCGTTCGAAAAAGCGCTCGCCGTTTGCGAGATCAGTCGGAACCGCTCGCGACCATTCGTCCACGAACGGCAGCCCCTCGTACGAATTCTGATTAAAATCGGAATTATCGTTAATCGAGTCAGCGCCACAGAAATATTGCCAACAAACAGTCCCGATTGCACGCGCGCCGCCGTTCGCTCCCGCACCGTTTAATTGCGCGATCGATTGGCTGCCGCTGATTTTCGACGATGTTTATCGGCGTATCGCGGCTCCGCGATTATTTCGTTAATGGCTGCAACGATTGAACAAGGGAATCAGCGATAACGAGTGCCCACCCCCGAGCGAATTATACACTCGGTGCTCCTGTCGAGGATTAATCGAAATGAAAATTTCGCGCGCACCGCTTCTTCCGCGGGTTTCCGCGGGTGGAGGCGGCGCGGGTGTCGCGCGGATTTGTAACTGGAAACGCGAGGCGAGTAGCGGGCCCATAAAACGGGGCAGGAAAGAGGGCGAAGGAGAAAAAAATCCGCCTCGACCGTGTACCTGGCGACATTTTATCTTCGACGTTTGACATTTCGAGGGTATTAAATTCCCTGGGTTTGCACGCCCACGCCCTTGTAAGCGACCGCCGAGGGAGAACGTTTCCAACATGGCGGCCGGCAAGGCGAAAAACAGCCGCTTCGTTTGCTCTCCCTCTCCGGCGCCCTGCTACACAACCAAACCTCTTCCCCTTTTTCGCCCGCTCCCTCCGCCCGTAACGAACTATTGTCCTACAGCACCGTGACCGCGTTTCTTCGAGAATGGATTCCTCCACGCTTCTTCTTTTCCCTCTGTCTCTCGCTCCTCTCTTTTCCGCCCATCTTTTTTTATTGCTCCCCGCGCCGTTTCGCAACTCGCTCGCAGCCTGTCCGCGTGCAAAACAAATTATGCAAGCGAATTTTCGTGCGAGAGGCGAAAGAGCCAAAACCAAAAGGAAAGAAGAAAAAAGGAACGAGACAAGCCTGTTCGAGGCGATCCGGGCGATTTACGAGGTGTCGCAACCACGAGCAGCTTCCTCGCGACGCGGACGTAAACAGACGATTTGTAAGCGGGCGCAACGAGCGCCGATTAAAAAATAATGTACGCCGTCGTCTCGGGGCCGATGCGGGGCCCAGCAATTTGGGTGCCATGGGTGCCGAACATATTAGCCTAATTTTCGTATAAATTCTGACAGACAGATGGACAGGACCCACCGGTGCTCGGCGAATTTCTGCACGCGAAAACACGTCGTTTGACGTCGCTCGAGCGGACGAACGCACCGTACCTGTTCTCCTTTTACCTCCATTCTAACTATTTATTTTTAATGATGATCGACGGCAATTATGGCTTGCGATCGCTGCCACGGACAATGTAGCATCCTCGCGTCGTGCCATTCTCAATGTCAGCGGCGAGAGGAGGCTATTGTGTGAATGGCTTTCGATTGTTTTTCACGTAGAAACGTGGCGCTATGTTAACGTGCAGCAAGGACACATACGTTCACTGGAATAGTCGTTGATCGATAAGATAACGGGCATAGCGAAGGATGAAGTACGATAGGGTCCAGCCACAGTGGTCATGGCCTATGCTCCGGCGCTCTGTAGTCCGTTTAGGCTAGCAGATAAGGGCTTCGGCTCGCACTGTTTATAGGATTGGTTGTAGGACCGCTGCGACTGCCGAAGCGCGAGTGTAATTTCAAAGGACCGATTGATAATGCGTAGCGTTTGTCGTGAGGTTTCCAAGCAGTGGAGTGATTGCTTATGAAAGGGCTACTGATATTACGTGAAAGGCTTCGTTTAGTCCCTGAGAGAATATAGCGGCGCGACGACTACCTTGTCAGCACGTCGAACGTTACCACCTTTTACAAACTGAAACACATAGCAACACGCGAGCGGGCAGCGAGGTGTTAACGCGAGGAATGACGAAAGCCCGTGCGTCCCGAGGTACCCAGCCAGCGTTTATTACTTATTACCTGGCGACTTATTAGCGACGGCCATTGTTCGACACGCGCGTATCCATTTCGAGACAAATGCCAAGGTGAGTGGCGCGCGGGATTACGATTGTTGCAACTCCACGGCCCGCAATTAATACGCGAGGGGTGGAGGGGCGCGCGTTAACGTCGTCGTCGGGAATTAACTTCCTAATTAACGAGCGCCTGTGCGCCCCGGTATCACGGTGGCGGTGTTAAAACGAACGAAGATATACACGACGGCTGAGAGCGTTTGGCGCACCCGCCGCCGGGGCGTAATTAGAAAGTAAAGATCATAAATTTTTTAATTGTCACGCCGCTAGCGGATTTAATCCACCGTCCAGCGTACAGGCTCGACGATTTACGAGCGAGCGCCCGCGAGTCACGATTTCGGGGGTCAGCTAGCCGTGCTAGATATCCTCGGCGCTCGATAGACCCCCGATACTGGTCTCGTTCAATCTCGATCTCCCTGCCACCGAAGAACCGAGCCGCAAAAGTTGGAAGAAGCCGCCAGTATGTGCGCAAGATCCATCGAAACGTCCGCCCGAGGAATTCGAAATTGCCTCGGCAAGGCGAACTGGACGGATTTAATCGATCGTGCCCCGACATCCCCATAACTTAGATGCCCCGAGTAAAGGAGCACCGTCATAACGCAGGGTGTGCACCGTGCAGCGTGTGCATCGCAGCCGAATCGTTCGATCGGTCGGAAAGGAAATTTACGAGCGTGGCGCAGCCACCGCTGCGGTGGTGCATCGCGGTAATTTTCCGGCGACAAATCCCTGCCCATCTGTTTCCTTGCTCTCTTTGCATTCAGCAACAGCGTCCGCGGCTCGTCCCAAGGATGGCGAACCGGTTTCCACGCTCTCAGAACACGTCCAGCCTCTCTGGATCTCGCGTTCGCGCATCGTCGATTATCATATTAAATGGACCGGAGTGTTCGCGGTCATTGGGTTGAGGAGGGAATGCCACAATTTCCATCTGGTCCTGTTTTCTCCCTCTCCTCCACCCGATCGCCTTCCCCTGCCATTTAGTTCGCACTTATTTGGCCCGTTTAACCGAAGATTCCCTTTAATCCGCTCGTCCCTCGACATCCATTGTTAGTTGAAATTCATGCGAGGCCGCGAGCCCTCCGATTCCCGATACAGACGATTTACAAACACGCGCCGTCGCACCTGGCACATTCGTCGCTGTTTGCGTACGGCCCGCGACTGGTAAACATTAATTAACTTGATTAAATATTGATGGGTAAATGATGACGGCTATTAATAAGCGCGCTACACCTGTAACGCTGCGCTGACAAGAGAGACTTGCATCGCGGCACGCGAGATTATTGAATTCTGAATGGACTGCGCGTTGATTTTTTTTATTTCGCTTCGAGTTTGATCAATGAAAAATTGGGATGGATAAGCACGGTGATTGATGGGATATACAGGAGCATCCAAGACAGAGGATTTCCATGTTTTCCTCGAATCGTAATAGAAACTGACAAAGAGGCAGGGGATTGTACCCTACGGTACCACTATTTCATCGAATCGGACATTATTACTGTTATTGCTGCTGCATAGTAGAGGGAAAGTCTCGAATCTATTGGAAAAGGGACACGTGGGGCTCTTTGAGTCGCAACCCGCGTCTTTCTCCCTGAATATACGCCAATATTTCTTCAGCCTCGCTTTCATTACCCTCCGACGATCCTTTTGATATCCAGCGATCGATTCCCGGTTGTCAGGGATTAAAACGAGCCCATTGTCTTTTGAAGTCCCCGGCTTTATCGACGTTTACCTATTTTACATTTGGTATTTCACGTGCAGCCGCGCGGCTCCGAAGCTGTCGATGAAAAGTACCAACCATTCGGCGACTCTCCTCTCCCCACTGTAGCGAGAGAGATGGGCTGGAAGGACGGCGGATTAAAAAATGGTAACGCTCGGTGGAATATCTGCGGCGCTGCGTTGGAACGGGGATAGGCCGAGAGGTCGTTCCACGAGAGCTATCTCGTTCAAATCAGTTAAGTGACCGTGGTCCTCTGCCTGCAAAGGGAATCCGCAGGAATATTCGTCTCGTTCATTATCATAAGCCACATAACTGTGAATAACAGCCGACGATAACGAACCATTCGCCCGTCCTCGGAGGAGCGTTTTCGTCTACGCCGAGTTTTCCGAATGCGACAGAACGGTTATCCCCGGGCTGTTTGCCGCCGCGAGCATGCCCAATGGGGTCGAGCAGCGAGAAGGGGCAATAAACATTCCAGATAAACGACTATCAAACTAATGAGCATATCGTGTTTTATCTGTCAGGGGCGATAAGATTCGCCGCAGGTAAGCGTTTCCTTGAGCAATCACGAGCCACGAACATGTAGTCGTCTCAGGGATTTACTCGACCTTGGATACGCTCTTAGATTTTTGCGCTTATTCAAAGCGCTTCCAGAGACTCTCCTTTTAACTCAGATTTCAAAATCGAGTTTTCGCGCGGGGGACTTCAAAGATTTACTCCGCCAAGCGGCACCCGTGTTCAAAGAGGTACACAGACCCCCAGCAGCGCGCCAATTGCGTAGTTGGGGACAATTAGCCAGCGTGAGGTGTGGCAAACGTCGGATTACGAATAATTTCGGCGCGGTTCGGGATTTCCAAGCACGGGGAAGCGAACGAACGAGCGCGACTACAATCGTCATTTGTTCGAGCTGACCACTCTTCGTTGCATCTATTGTGGATAATTCGACTCTCTCTCTCTCTCTCTCACTGCGAACGTGGACCATGCTCGATTTGTCGATCACATGCAGCGACGCGTGTAGCCAGGGCCTCACGGCTCACCGTCGAGGAGGATCCAGTCGGATCCAGTCAGATCTGAATGATAATCGGACTGATGCGATTGATTTATGAATACAGGAATGGCCGGTGCTTACTAGACGAGATTAATCTAGAGACGCGGCAGCGTCTCGACGCCAAGTACATGTTTCGACACCCTGTATATGTCGACTGTCGCTACCGCTATCATTTACTCGTCGCCCGATTAATCCAATCTAACCTGACTGCGTTTCTAATATGTATATGTATATGTTTATGTATTCTCGATTGTAAGGGAGTTATTGTAAATTATTAATACTAAGACAATTAACATTTTTTCGGTTTCGCAGCGCCAAGTATTTTGAATAAAATATTTATTCGTATTAAAATATTTATTTGTATAAAAATGTATCTGCTTAATATTATTTAATACATTTTTCGCTTTGTATAAATAGCCATTATGAGTAATGGAATTTTAGCTGTGTATATGTAGTTGTGTCATCTTAAGCGCCGTTGGAAAGCATCTTTATGTACTTGCAGTTCATTTTGATTTCACATCTTTTTTTATTTTGTAATTACTATCTTCTATTTTTTGCGATTTATTTGATTTCATGTACTTGGCGTAATTTTTTTACTTTTTTGAAGTTTTTTATGGGGTCTTCATTACACGACATTATCCCGTCTGGCTGCGTCGACCGGAGGGGTGTCCGCTTCGCTGTAGGTAAACCCGTCGATGATGACGGTCCGTCGACCATTCTCCGCTTTCTGGCGAAACCACCGCCCACGCGTTGCTACTTGGATTTCGAGCTAGGGCAGCTTGTCCCTAAAACGTCTCGCGCCTCCGACGAGCAGGAAAGCTGAGAAGATTCTTCCCCGTCCTTTTCCCCTATTTCCATCTTCGAGACTGTTCAAATTTGCTTACGACCGTTAACCGAACCGTGAATTTCGTGGCTCGAAGCACTAATTCTGCAGAGTCTGCGCGGCTCGGGGGTCTCCTTCAATTTCGGGGAGGGTTGGGAAGCTCTCGCGAGCTGGGCGATTCTCGATGGAAATCGTCGGGGCCCGCAAGAGAGACGCGTCGCGAATAGAGATCGTATCGAATTTTCTTCGCCGCGAGTTCCTTCGGCACCTGTGCCTCCCTGCGTCGTCGATACGCGCGCAAAAGGAAGCCGGGAAGGAGGAGGAGGGGTTGCGAGCCGAGTTGATTCACGGGGAAAAGCGGAGGCCGGGGGATTTAAAATTTAAAGCCTCGAGACGTGCTTTTTACGGGCCAACTTGCCGAGCTCTCGAGGATTTTTATTCCGCCAAGTGTCATAATAATGGTGGAAGAGGCGCGCTGCGGCGCTCGATAATGAAACCCTCCTCGCGCACACGCGCGCACATCTTTGCCCGGGAAAAGGGTTACTTTTGCGAGAATCGACAGAACGAGCGATCTTCTCGATCACACTTCTGGGCTGTCAGCTCGAGGAGCTCTCATCTATGAAGCTCTTGCCCACTGGCAAGCTTGTGCTGTCGTAATTCCTATATCTGAAAGTCGATTGCAGAGAAATCCGGTTCAAGTTATAGATTTATATGTAGACTCTGCACGCGTTTAGGAATGCACGCAACCAATGCGGTTTCATTCTCGAGATACGATCGCATAGTTGCTGGTGAATCGTGCGATTTGGGTAGCTCGTTAGCGCGGCTTTTTCGTGCCGAAAAAGCGCGGGGCACGCGAGACTGGCGATTTCTATTCACAGTGGAGGCGCGCTGCGCCAAGACGTAATCTACGATCGACCGGTCGAATAACCGTGCCAATGGGATAACGAGCGAGCATCTTCGGGATACACTCCGAAAGATAATTATCTGCCGCCTTGGAAAGTTCTTTTCTGGCGTCGTGCTATTCGAAAGTCCCCGCGATAGCCTGTCGCGGTCTGTCATCCTTCCGTGGTAGCGGCCACGAACGCCCGAGGAGACGGACATGTCCTACCAGGTTTCTCTTCTCCCCTTTCGCGGTCCACGCTGCAATCGTCCCAGATCCGGGCTGCCCTTCGACCTCCACCTACCGCTGATATACACGGCGAGTCACGTCGCGGGGAGATCCGTGCGAGATAACGTTTCTGCTCCGAGACCAACGCGAATCGGGAGGGGACCAACTCGAAGAGGACACTCGGGGCCCGATGGGAAACGTGCCTACCAGACCTGGCCACCCGATGCACTCTCCACTTTTTTTTTTTCATTTCGCCCACCATCCGAGCTTTCGACTCCACTACCACCAACTACCACGGGATACCGCGGGAGGCTAGAGCCTGCCTCTCGTACGCGATACTCTCGCCGCCGGGCCTTCGAATCGCTCGCATGGCGTCCGAGGGACCAGAGGCAAGAAGGCCTGTGGCCAGCGCGCAGCGGAATCGAAGCGAATGCCTTTAACTGGCCCGTATAACGAAGTTATTGACCGAGCTGACCTCGAGACCGCCGGTCATCCGTTTCGTATTTCTTTCATGGCTGCTTTAATAGGAGGCAGGCACACAGTGTCGAGGCGTGCTCGAGGAAATTCGCGCCAGACGTGCGCCTCTGCTCCAGTTCCTTCCCTGCGAATGAAACGAGCGACACTCCCGCCCGAAACACTGTGCCTGTGCACTCTTGCGGAGTGGCCTGGACAGAGTCGCTGGGCGAGCAGACGGCCGGAGACGTTGAAAGGCCGAGATTCCAAGGAAAAGCCGCTGCCGGGGTGGAAGGGATCGAGGTCGAGCGGATCGCCGGGCCCTTCGTGCGGCCGGATTGCCCTTATCGGGTAATTACGAACGAGGAAGGAGATGCAGCGGGCCCGAGGGGACGGCGAGGGGTACGATAAAGGTGACGTTGCACCTAACCGCGCGGCATCTGCCCTAGGAAGGTTAAACAGCTGGGCAGAAAGAGGTAGGGCGAAGACCTGCGCCGGGAGGGCGAGAGACAGGCGATCACGGAAAGAGAGAGAGAGAGAGAGAGGGAGAGAAAAAGGCGGATAGAAAAGGGCACGGAGGAGTAGGAGGGGTGGGGGGAATAAATAAAGACAGAGGGACGAGGCGAGAGGAGAAGAGGTCTAAGTCCGAAGGTTCGTAGCCCGAAGTGCGGATAAAGAGAGAAATATGGCGAGCCGTAGGGGAGGGGGAGAAAGAGATCGTCGAGGAGGGAGGTACAAAGAAGGACGGAGGAGGGGCAGAAAAGGGAGGAAGGGAGGTGGTGGAGGGCTGCATGGAAAGGGGCGATAAAGGCATGGAAAAGGAGTTGGCAACGTTGCCCGGTCGATAGAAGAGTGAGATTTGCGAGGTGCGGCAACCTCGCGACCCGTCTGCTTTAATACAGTGACTCTCATTCGACCGTCCCGCGAGCCCGTCCGCATTGACCACCTTCGCACCGTAGCAGAGTCACAGAGACACTCCGGTCTCGTTCGATCGAGTGCAACAAATGATTCCCGAACTGGATAGCTTTTCTAGGAGCTCCTGTTTCCACCGGTGTCTGGCGGAGTGTTTCGTTCGGTGATTGAGAACCGTCGAACCGTGTGCATCGGTGCAGGTTGCACCAGGCTACATAGTTTTAACTGGAACTTTACTGTTCCTGCTGTCAATGTTGCTTCAGCTTTTTCGCCAACTATCGTGGACAGAGCGCTCCTCTTTGAACGGAGTACCGATCTGGTGATTCCGCGCGTTTCGATCATTCCCCTGGAACATCTGTTCCCTGTCGCCCCTCGCGCTGTCGGCGAACCTCGCGATAAAACATTAATTTACCGGAAACCGCTCGAGTATCGAGGGGAAAAACGCTTTTCCGTCGCCATACTCGAGGGCAATAAATAAAGGAGATTGCTAGCACAGCCCTCGACTGAAAATCTATTTTTTCACCTCGCAGAACTTTGGTTTTCAAGAGCAAGGATGCGCGTGACGCGAATTCCAAGTTTCAACCCCCTTGTACCTCGCGTCCCCTCAAATATGAACAAAAAGAAGACTCCCGGTAAAATGGTAGCTATCGTGTACAGTGATAAAGGGTAAAAAGAATCGCGCGTCATTGGAGTCGAAAGGAAGAAAAGAGCTCTCGATATGCAGCAATCTGGGAATAATTCACTCCGTGGGGAATTTGGAGGATTCGTAATTGGAGGACGCCGGCTGTCTCGGCGGTGGCAATGGCTCGAGAGCGTCTTTGAAGGGGGCTCGTTTTACCTACTGATCCGCTATTCCGTTTCGCACGAACGCAGCCAGCGCAGCACGCGACTAAATCACACGTGACGCAAATTGGCACCGCGCTTTGATCGCCTCGGCGATCGCGAGCAGACCCGTCACGGCTGCACGTGCATCCGGGGATTTTGTTTGGTAATTTAATCTAGACCTTCCTCCCAGCCCCGTGTTTCGCGACCGATGGAAATTAACGTGTAAATAAATTCGCCTGGCACAGGGGTGCGGGCGTTGTGGGTGGCGGAGCGCGATACAACAAATACGTTGCAAAGCACGCGCGATATCGTGTATCGTGTATCATTGCCGCGTCCAATTCGGCTCCTGACCCGAAACCTTCCTACTCCTCTGCTGTTTGGCTGCTACAAAATAGCACGTATACTAGGGTGGTCCTTATTTTTCGACTTTCGTTTTTTTTTAGTCGTACCCTCCTAAATTGTGACACTTGGTGAGAAAATGATATGTGCAAAATTTTAAAGTGGTTGGGCAACGGGAACCCGTGCCACATTTGAGTTGAAGTTTTGAAATTTTAGTGATTTCTCGTCAATTTCGAACATAATTGCTTTCGACTATTTCTGAAGTATCAGTGAATGTTTTTTAATAATAGTACAATTTCTTAGGTGTATAATAATATCATTTTTGTGTAACATCAAACAGTATTCTCAAAATCTCTGAATTTTACCATTAAAATTAGCGTACAACACAGCGTCTGAGGCATTATGCGCGGCTACGTGAAGTCTTATTTTACGACTTCCGATTTTTCCGTTGCACCCCCCCCCCCTCTCAACATTCTAACACTAGACGGAAAAGTGATACCTGAAAATTTTCAAATTGATTGGACGTCGGTAATTAAAGTTGAAGTTTTAGTGATTCTATATCAATTTTTGAAATCGTGAATATTACCGCGTTATACCGTTCGAGGGTAGCGTTTTATGATATTACCTGGTAAAGTCCCTGACGACCAAATGAATCTACTATTAGTCACAGCAGTGATTTTTCAGTCTGTTTTGCGAGTTCGAAGTGTTCGTATCGTAGAGTTTAATTCGAGAATACAGTGAAATTAAGAAGATGGAAACCAGAAATGCTGACAGAATATTGGGGCATGATGAATGCCAAATTATTGGCTCCAAATTACCAAGTAAAAAGTCAAACTTATATCAGAATACTATAATCTGTTGACCAAAAACGAGGGAGAAGAACAATATATTTTACAAATAATTGAAGACTATAGGAGACATTACCTTAATGTGAAAAAATGTACCTTAACATAGAATATATAATGAAAAATATATACAATTTAATAATACCCTAATTTATTACCTTCAATCTATAATATATAACTTAAATTTTAATAGAGAGTACTTTGTTTGTAACCATGTACAAAAATTCCTTCCCAAGTACTAATACTATAAACATTATTACAAAAACAAATAATAAACTTTTTATGCATCGACAAAGAACTATATTTTGACTCGACAACCACCCGACTGCGTACAGTAGCTTATACGCTGCGTTATATACTAGTTTTATGAGATAAAACTCGAAGATTTCTTATATATTTTTGCAAATAATACATAAATATTATTATTACATCTAATAAATTGTGCTTTTATTAAAAATATTCACTGATACTTCAAAAATAGCCGAAAACAATTACGTTCGAAACTGACGAGAAATTACTAAAATTTCAACTCAAATGTGTCACGGGTTCCCGTTGTCCAATCACTTTGAAATTTTGCACATATCATTTTCTCATCAAGTGTCATAATTTAGGGGGAGGGAGGGCGACCAAAAAAAAACTCAAAAAAAATTTCGTCCCCTATAGCTAAGGACCACCCTAAGTATACGCGTCGCATAGTCGTAGGCAGACGTCGGACGAAATGCTGAACAATGGTCGCAATTACTTTGGACGGACAGTCTCGCCAACGGCGAGTCGCCGATCGTAAGTAACTATTTCCTCGGGAACGCAAGATCCTCGGGCAGGGAAAGGGCGAGCGGGAGGCGTGCACAGGAAACGCGTAATTCCAAATAAGTTCCGCAGGTGCACAAGACTGTGACGTGTAAAAACAGACGTGGCCGGCAGCCTGTTCGCGTAGACGCGCGCTAAGTAACAACGTGAAACGACTTTTTAACCATGCACAATCGTGTAAACTAAACGCTTCGGCCATTAGACAGGTGAGGGAGGAGGGAAGCCAGCTGAAGTTCGTGAAATCGGCAGTTCGCGGCGGAGGAGGGTGTAATGGGAATCGATCAGGATCGATTTAGGTGCCGCGAACGAAAATTATTCACGTGCATCTTGGTGCAGCGATATTTCAGCGTCGCGAGCGGGTCGTCGCACCTCCGTCTTGCAGCTAACGGTACGCGTAATCGAAAATAGCTTCGTGACGTCACGGATGCCTGTGATAAAACGTAATGACACCGAGCTGCCTTTCGCCGATCGATCGATCTTCGCCCCTGTGGCACGACGAACGCTCGATCGAGCCGCGAGATCGGAGCAGGACACGTCGGGAGGCTCTAGGATCCACGATCCAGCCTTGCTCGAGCGCACTTACTCAAAGTCAAACGCCGATACGCGTGGAGAGGTTAAAAAAGAAAAGAAAAAGAGAACGGCGCAACACCTGCGCACAATTTACAGGAATCTCTGCGCGGCATCATTCTCACGCTGTTATTCCATCGCTGCAACATATTTTATAATCTATCAAGTGCGCCCGATCTACAGGGCGATTCTTATTGAAGTGACCGACGCGATTGTCCGCGATTATTAAGCATCGGGGCGTGTGGAAAGTCTCTTCGTCAGCAGGGACACTGAGGATGTCTCAGAGAGATGTAGTAGAAGTGGGAAGTACCCCCTTTTTAGCAAATATTTTCCAATCGCAACTGCAGAGTCTCCTACGATTGCAAAGTTCGTGGAAGTGGATGTGGCCACGACCCCGTGTGGCGGGCGATTTAGAAGCAGACCACTTCCTTCTTCCTTCCTTACTTTTGAATTTCGAGAAGCAATTGCTCCAGGAGTTCTTTGAAAATCTTCCGGTGCTTTGGGGATATTCTGAAAAGGCAGTTGGTCTAGTGCTTTCAAGGGCCAATGAAGCGGAACCAAGCACGCTCGATAGAAAAGAGAGAAAGATCGCGCGGAGGGAGCACGGTCCGACTTGTGAGAGCTAAGAATCACGTTTTTTAGGCAAACGTTTTTCCTGCCACTCCAACACTCGCCAGTCTGCGTGTGACTGGCATTTTTAAGGGGACTGTAAAGCCACTTTCACGATCACTCGTCCCAGCAAGAACGCACCGCGTCCGATAATCAACATTTTCTATGTCTGCTATCCACCGCGAACCGAGCTCGGGAAATGGAAGATCATTCATCTTGTGCGGTCGCTCAATGAATTTCTAATTGCTAGATAATAACGTTTAATCGACGTGTTTGCGGGAGAAGGTTGAGCGAAAGAAACTCGCTAGATCCAAAGAAAGAATCCGGTCCGAGTCGTTTATTAATGCCAGACTGTTGCAACGCTTTATCGATCCCGCGCTTTTCTGCGGCCTATTGAAAAGTTCGCTATCGCTGCAACAATAACTGACCGCGCAGCATTCGCAGCCACTCCGAATTAGTAAAGACTTTCGATCCTGTTCACTTGGATCTTTACGGCGCGCGGCTTCTCCGTCTGACCAAGGCAAACCTGTTCCACTGTGTCTGCTACGTGCCAGGTCAATTTCTCCTTGTTTCCTCCTTTGTGGCCGTACTCGCAGCGGAGCACGCGGCGCCCGGAAAACTGCGCGCCGAAACCAGGAGCGACGCGACGGGGTGGATAAAGCCGCCTGAATAATTCACAGAAAAAAATCTCAGCCCGTCGCGATTCATCCTTCCCGTCGCATGAACCGTAATAAGGGTAAACTCGCACCGTTCAAGGGACACGCGTTAAGCCGTAGAATCTCTCTGGCTTTCGTACTACGCGATATCGGGTTAGTTTTTCTCTCTCCCTTTTATTCACCGTTTATCCAGATAAAGTGTCGTTTGCTTTAAGAGGGCGATAACGACCACGTACGTACGCGACGGGCGTGTACACAACGGACACCACGCGGGGATCGATACGCCTACCGCTTTCGTGAACGTTGCAATTTCAGCTGCGACGATAGCGGCCGACCCTTTTCCGTGGCACACGAACGCGTCCCTGAAAAATTACAATTCCTCCCCCGCCAGCAAGCAGCCCAGAAATTACGCCGCTGCAGAATGCCGTGACCTCATGAATCTTCGCGGGCTTCGCGTAATGCCCTCGGCTCGCTTAGATTGCTTAGATTCCGAGATAAAAAAAATGCATCTAATAGGCGGGCGAAAGGTCGCATAAATCGCCTCGATCGTGACACGTTGCTCGACGGAATTCCAACGAGCATTTAGGCAGTCTTCTCGAAGTTTCGCAGTACGAAAGAACGCTCTTTATGCACGGTACAATCAATCACCTGATCTCATCGACCCTTGCCCGCAGTCTACTTTAGGTATTCGGGAACACAGCGAAAACCCCTGCTGAATTATGCATTCGGAGAAAAGCGAAGAAAAAAAATCGGCAGGTGTCTAGCGACACACGGCGTTAATTGAATATTCCCCCGTGAATATCGCGCGGCGACGGCCCCGCCGCTGGTATGAATGACGCTTAATACGTTTGATAAATTGCCAGGTCCCCGCGATAGAGTGTAGCCGTGGATCGGGGTCCGACAACTCGTTAATTTTTAACAAGGAAATAACAACTGTGTCAGCGGACACTCGCGACAACACGATATTCGCCTCCTGCATTTTTCAGCACGTCCACCGTGCCGGAATCGCGTTACATTCGATGAATTTTATTATTCGCGAGCGTTCCGCGAGGGAACGGCCGCACGACTTGGTGCTTGATTGCTCGACGACCGAGGGAGGCGCTTTGCTGGCTTCGCTGAAACGTCGGAAAGTCTCGGGAGCGAAGTATAGGACAGAGATGGATGGCAACAACGCGGGGAAAAATACGGATATCGAGGCTGTTATCGAGGGATTCATCGCCTTCGGTAGTTTTCCAAGGAGCTCTCGGTAGAATGAAAGTAAAAACTTAAAAAGGAATCGCTGATAGCTCGGAGCTTTTAAGCCACTGCCAGTTGCCAGCTCAGCTGCTGGAAATGCTTTACCGCGGAACGGTCAGCGAAATCCTCCGCCCTCGCTTTTTCCGCCCGAAAGCGAGAAATCGCGAGCTCTCGCCCGGAAGAGAGATTCCAAGCCACGCGGAAAATGTCGCGTAAACAAGGTTACCGCGTTCGAAGAGAGGAGAAATGTCGGAGGAAACGAGGCGGGTTACGTGTCGAGAGTTAAATTCCAGACGATGTCCAGTATTGGTATTCGCTCGCGGTTTCGCGACGATATCTAGCACGAGTATTATTATATTCACGGGTCCGAGGAGCGCGGAGAGAAACAGCTCGATTAATATTCCAGTGAGTTCGCGGCGCAAAGGACAGTCGGCTGGAAGGATCACTCCACTTTTCAAGTCCGGTTGGAAAGAAACTGTTGCCCGCGAGGAGTTCAGTGTCCGGAGCAGCGGGAGGTCGTGGAGCGAAGACGAAGAAATCCGTCGACAGCCACCAGCGAGCGCAGCAGGCGTAGACCTGGTTTTTTTGGCCTGATGAAAGGCAGAAACGTCGCGGTATGGGAGCATCGAATTTTCATAGAGTGGCAGAGTTCGCTGGGACCGATCCTCCCGTCTTTCTCGGGGATAAAGCGATGTTACTAATTCGACACTATGCGTGAAGTTACTCGAGAAATTACACTCGGGGATCGTAAGACTATGCCACCGATCCGATCGGCGAATCGAGTTCAGCGCAACGTTGACTCCGCTGTATGCTAATCAGCGACATTACTCCAGCATTGTACCGACACCTGCTCGGTGTCGAATTTCGAGCCGCGAGGTGACGACGAAATGTTTCTATTTTGCTGTCAGAACCGTGCAAGGGTGTGCCCGGAGACGGGGGGTCTGACCGTACGGTCTGTCGTGGAAGGGCGTCGCGAGGGGCACGGGGGGGGGGGAGCAAATTGCACGCAGTTAAGCGCTATTAACTGCATCTTCTCGAGTTTCCTCTCCAATAATTAACCCCAACTCCTTCGGCAGCGGAGGAATCACCGATGCAAAATCGAATTAAGGAGCGATGTCGCGCGGCTAATTGGAAGGCACGAAGAATCGTGCGAGAGGCGAACGGGGTCCGAAGGCTCGCGAAGACGGGAGAGGCGGAGAGAGGGTTAATGATAAGGGAAGATCGGGTTTGACGGACAAAAAAAGAAACAGCACCTCGGCGAAACTGTATTTCGCCTTCAGCCAGCTTCCTAGCCAATCAGAAGCGGCCTTCAACGGTTTTGCTCTTCTGCCCGACGCGGGGGTATCGATCCTTCCTCTTTCGAAGGAAAAACGAAAGAGAAATGTATCGAAGTCAAGTGTAAAGGCGTGCTTATCTCGGCGAACGAGTAGAAAAGTTGTTTGGAGTATCTACCTGTTTCAGAAGGACGCGAAGGCGCGACAATTTCGTCCGTGATTCTCAAAGGGCGACACGCGTACCGAGCATACTTCAGCCCTACCGAACTATTCGTAGCTCACCTTGTTTCCATACCAGGCACCACGGGAAAGTCGCCGCGCTGCAAGCTACAGTCGTACGCCGATGGGAACCTCGACGGGAACGGGACAAGGTGTCTTCGAGGCGTTCCCGCTGCCTGAAGCTGTCGACGACGTCTCTGACGACGGTGCCTATAGTGATGCTGTCGGTGCTGATGATGATGGAACGGAAGGTGGATCCTGTGGATCGCGCTGGGCAGCCGCCAGCAGAGGACATACGGCAGCGTGAAATCAGGCTTCACCTGCACCAGGGGGAGCAGACGGTACTCGACTCCACGTGGATGAAAGGACACCGATCGGCAGTTATCCTCGCTCGATCCGTGCACCAGCAGACGGTCCTCTCCGCGGAGGACGTTGTAGTCGCGCCAGCAATGGTCACGGGGTAACATGTCACGAGGACATCCCTGCCAATCTAAAACTACCGTCCTCTGGCGCGTCTCGTCATCTTCTCGACACCGGGGCCCGGCTCAGCTTTCCAGCAATCGTCCTTCAGGCTTGAAAACACTGGCTCGTAGCCTTTTTCCTTGTGCTCGTAAACAGAAGGCAGTTTCAGGGAGAAGTGGGATCGAAAGAGCCCTACAGAGTCACTCTATCGAAGTCCTTTAAGTTGCTTGGCCGTTACCAGTGCAGGTACGAGGTGCTCAACACTCGAACCACCGCGTCAAAAAGAAACGAGACACACTTGAACGTTGTCGAAGATCTAGCCGCGCGAACGGTGCCCACGAGTGTCTAATTCGCGAAGTGCACTGCTCTCGATTAGGGAACGGAGCCGACGAGTCGCGAAATTGACTGGCCATCGGCAACACCCGTCAGCGTCGACACGGAGAACACCATCGTCGTGGGGCCAGCCGCGGCGGCCGAGTAGCTTGGTATTTTTGCGGAGCGAGGCAGGGCTCGAGAGGGCGTCGAGAGGTGCCCGGCGACACTCCCTTCGCGGCACGACACTCCGACCTTACATCGACTCGCACACGAGCGGAGCCGAGGCCGGCGAGCTGGCGAGAGCGAACGAACCCAACGAACGAACGGACGTGGAACGAAAGCCGGGAGAGGAAGGAATCGCAGCCCCCGAGGAGGATCCGCGCGGCACGCCGCGCCACGAATTTCAAACTGGCCTGCGCGCGCGCATCTCGACGCGCGAAGCGCGCGGCCAAGGCGAGGCTGCGCGCAAAAAGAAACGCCGACGGTCGGGGCCGACGCTATACCTCCGCGAGAGCCGGCTCCGTCGTCGGCTCGTTAACCGCGGACGGCTCAAATCACGTGGCAAATGGACTTTTTCTCGCCACCGTGTTTCCTCCAGGCGAGCGGGCGCTTCCCTCGCCGCGATTAAGCATTTTATAACGAGTAACGAGTTTCTTATACACTGCAGCTCTCTTTATCACACCTCTGTCTCGTCATGGCTGACAAGGAATCGTTTTGTAGCCAAAAATTCTGATTTAGATGAAACTTTTTGAGTTTTCGGGTTGGGAAGGTTTCTTTACGAGATACTCTGAGATGTTAGTGATGTATCAGGAACCATGGCTGCAGCGAACGTGCTAACCATGGAAGTAAGTTTAGTTTCCTTGGCCCGCAGCCTCGGTTTACTTAGACTCCATTTAGCAACGTCTAAATGTCAGTCCAGAAATCACGCAGCTCCGCTAATATCTTGTGCTATCAGCGGTCAGCTGGAAATTCAGCGTTATCCTCGTGACTACCAGTAATTGCGCCGAGCTCCAAATCCCTGGCAAAAGACAGAGAAGCCAGACTTCTCCTCTTTTTATAGACCTAAAGATTTTTACTGCCATCGTTCGATGCTATTACGGTTCCATCGACTCGCCTCTAATAAGCCTCGATTGCCTCCTCGCGTTCGCTGGCCCTTTCGTCGATGAAAATCAGAACTTCGAGCAGTCCCGATGAATTTCGCGATAATTTTCAATCGACCACCGCCCAATATGCAATTAGGTGTGTCGATTCGCGGTGGCGCGGACCACTAATGAGCTGGGCGCGGAATTTCAATCGAGGGCTCGTCAACCGGCCGATTTCGCGTTATCTCGGTCTAGAGCGCGATGCTGTTGCACCTGCCGCGACGCGACCGTGCTGAAATTTCACCGAAGGGTTGGAGACGAGGGTGAACGGTCGCGTGGGTCGTTTACACCTGCCTCTCTCGACCCCCTCGTGCCACCTGTACAGGTGCTAGCTAATGCCGTCACGAATCACTGACCGTCGTGACTAGTTTATAACGACGGGATTTACGAGCTTGTCTTCCTAGAAACCTACTCGCACAATTGCGTGACGATGCACAGATACCATGTACGTAATCCGTATTATCAATCTAAAAGTTTCTCAAAATATCTCGCCGAGGAGCAAGGATCCTCAAGCTTTCTGAATCCTCGTCAAATTGGGTCACAAATTCCATCCGCGTCTAATGGTCCTGCTTCCATGAAAGGTCGCGACGAGCCGATCAATTTATCGGGGCGAAGAGGAGTGGAGCAAAGGAGAGAAAGGTGACTGTCCTTAAGAGGACGTCTCGGGGCGACCTTCATCCGAATCGATCGACGGCGTGGTTCATAAAGCATCGGGAATCTCTTTTCTCGTTCGTTACTGACAACTAGCTATCACGCGGTGCCCGAGCGGCGCATAATCCCTCGTCACACCGAGAACTAATTGGTAACGAGGAGATCGCAACGGGAGATAGCGAGTGCGATCGTCTCGATCGTAAGGTACCCTTTCGACGCGCCGCTAGAGAGAGGGAGAGAGGAGGAGACGTGGATGGCGAAGAATTTTCAATTATTGCCGCGGCAAAATCGAGGAGCTCGTGGTCGCTAATTATCGGCAGCGTTCCAACCCCCTTGGTAAGTGGATCTCCGCGTTCACTCCCGTTAACGCGCGGATCTTCGATGACAGCTTCCTAAACGTTTCTCCTGCGGTGTTTTCGCTGGGACCAACGGGGCGTAATGAACGCGTTAGACGCTTGTAATATCGCGTTAATGCGCGAGCTTAGACAATCGTGGACGCTGCCCGATCTTTAATTATGAACGGTGTGCCGGAGCGTTTCGACAGGGAAATCTTTCGCGTGTAAACGTGAACAGGTACGACGGCAAGCACGAGGCTTTGAGAGCCACTCGTTAAATATCGATACGTTAGATAACGCGAACGCAAAGCGATAGGATCAAACACCCCCGCTTCCATGCAGTGCTCGGAAGCGTGCGCCAGAATTCTATAGCAACGGCGGTAATACGATAATGTTACACGGGTCGTGGCATAAACCACCCGTCAAATACGTAGGCACACTCGCGGGGAAATTGCCGGGCTTATTATTCGCTCCCTTATCAATATTCAAGGAAATCGGAGGACAGTCGAGACTTCTCATTCTGTTACAAACAGACCGGATTCAGCTACAGCCATCTGCTATTTTTGAAGAAGATAAGCCATGCACACGCGCACAGACTTCGCGAGGCAGCCAGTGCAAGTGCTTGTTCCTTTCGTCTTGGATCCCCTTAACATCTCCAGAAGGCGAGGGAAGCGCGTTTCGTGATCGGGCAACAGCTGCCCTTGCCTGGTCGCCCATGCAAAATCGAGCCCGATCGTGCAGCAACGGCCGGAATCGCGCGAACGCGAACAACAAAGGCAGGGTTGCAGAAATCTGCATGCCCCACGTCGCACAGATACGTGATGTCCTTACGAACAGGCCTGCGCTGGCTGTGCTGCCTCTGTGCTTGTCTGACACTGGAAAGCATGCATCCGGACGTGGTAAAACCTCTCGGCAAACAAGCGTGCACGCTCCCCGGCGAATACGAAAACGGGAGGGGCAGGGGAGGGGTGCCAGCAGCGGCCAGGCCCGAGCCGGTTCGACGAATTTCGAGTTAACCCGCACGCTCGCAACATCTTAAGTCGAACAGCGCATTTTCGCGCACGCAGTTGCAGTGGCTTTTGTACGACGAGGTCGGGGCAAGTCTGCTGCGAAGTTTCGCGACTCGAAGGAATTAAAAAAGACGGTAAAGCAGAGTAAAAGGGCGGGTAAAGGGGGTCGCAGGGTAGAAAGTTTTTATCAGTGGGTGCCCTCGACGACGGCCCTGGGCGTCGAGCGCTCCGCCGCCTCCTCCGTCGCCCAAGGGCGGCTCGGGTCGTCGAAACTACCCTCGCGCGACCATTGGCTCCCCTCGTCGCATGCGCGCCGCTGAAAACTACTACTCCTATTGATCCACCGCCGCGTTCCCTCCTCCGCCTTCTGCGCCCCTCGCCGAGCTTCTCTCCGCTGTCTCTCCCTCGCCCTTTCTCTCCGATCCTTTTCTCCTCGTCCCGCTCGCCCCCACCCGCGGCAAGGACAACCGCGCACGCAAAATCCACCGAGATAGCGAGCTGGATCTCCGCGACTGCCGCTCGTCGCCGTGCGCCATCGGCTTCCCTTTTCAACCCTGCCGCATTGTTTTTAGGCGCCTGCCGAGCCACGGGCGTCGACGTCGCCGTGCCGGGGAGCAGCCCGGGAAAGAATGCGTTTCTGGGTCTCCCAAGGCGTCTGCCCTGGTTTTTGCGCCGGATTCCGAACCGAGCGGCGCAATTTCGACGGAGGACAGCGGTTGCTCGCATGGGCGAGTCGAGGGGACGAGTTATGAAGCGAGTGGAAGGAACGAGCAGTGGAGCTGCAAGAGAAAATCGGGCAGAGTCGTTGGGACCGGGCAACCGCGAGATCGATACCGCGGAATAAAGGGGCAGCTGCGGGAGCAAGACGAGAGAATTAAAGAAATCGGGAAAGTTCCCTTTTCAATCGCGCCACTGTCGTCCGAGGTTTAAAGTCTGCGGTAAGACGGTCCCTATCTCCTTAAACTGTCCGTCATTAAAGGCGAACGAAATCAGAATTTCCTTCGAGGCACTCTTTCACCCCTTTCGCAGCGGCGACGACAGAACTCTCCCGTAATTATTTCAGCTCCGCGAGGATCCAATTTCCACGGGCGGTAATATCGATTAAAGTCGGCCTCGCGCGACAACCCGGGCGAGCGAACGAAGAAAGAGGAAAGGAAATCGCGGCGGCTTCGCACCCCGCCCCATCGCAGCACTGTCTGGGTTTTTCTTTTCGCGCATTTACGGCCAACACTCCGAACCACGTCGCCACCCAACAGCGAACGGTTGGAAAAGGGGACGGGCCGATTCGATCAAAACGATATCGTGACTCGTTCTCGCGAAGAGAGAATCCTCCTGGCTCGAGAGCCCTCTTCTCGTCGTCCTCGTTTCCAGCCGCGTCGTCGTCGACGTTCGCCGCCCCGGCATTTTTTGCATGCAAATTGGAATTAAAACACCGCTGAGAGCCGCCGCTAATTTCGGGCGCCAGGGCTACGTTCGATGAAAGATTTATGCGAAGGGGCAGAGAGGCGCGGGGTGCAGGACAGTTTCGCACGTACGCGAGGTATTCGCGTCTCTTTCGTTCGCCCGGAGGAACTGGATTCTTGCGCGTTCTCGTTTCTTCGAGCACGAGACAAAGACAGAAGGCGAGGAGTTTTTCTGCTTCTCGATGAAGTCGATGGAGGAAGGGATGATTTCTCCGCTAAGGAAAAGCAGAGGTACACGAATGACCGAGGAAGACAAGTCCACGGAGCGCGGCAGATTGAATATTTAAGAGCCGCGCCGATCGCGCGGAAAATCGAACGCCGCTCCTCCATTAAGGGGCAAGGTACGCTGGGAGAAAAATAACAAAGCCTTAGAAATTCGTCCCGCGTTTCTACCATTTTCCCTCCGACCCCTTGCCCGTGCAGATGAACTCTCCCCCTCGCGTTTCGATCGACGATAAACGAAAACAGTTTTTACTCGCCGGGCTTCTGTTAACCAGAACGATAAAACAAGAACACGCCGTTGTATTTTCGTGTTTACTTCTCCCTCCCTGTTTCCTCCCCCGTGGACGCGTACGCTGAAATCGTGTCTGCAATACCGCCGCGAGGACAATCGATACCGCGAGTGATTCGCTGCGCCCGTGACGGTCGCAATTATTTCCGACGCGTAAGAACGACTCGCAGATTGAAGTTGCGAAATATTTTTGGCGATTCGAGGCGGGTCCGACGAGCGAGCAGCACGGCACCGTGCAAATACCGAGGCAAGGGCTTCCCTCCCGTCGAAAATAAGCCACGGGGATGAAAGGGTGGGCGAGACGGTGCACAAAGTAGTGGCAAGGGTGAGTGGCTCGATGCAAAATGGCCCTGTCCCTCTCTCTCTCTCCCTGTGATAATCTCCCTCCCGATATCCTCCCTTCTCGATCCGCCGTCCGCATCGAGGCATTGTTTCCACGCTCTCTTTTCCTCTCTTTTTCTCTTTTCCACTCTTTTTCTCCCCTTTTCTCTCTCCCTCTCCTCGCCCGCCGGGACGGAAAAGCCGAGAGCGACGTCATTTTTCAAAGTGACGGACGTCCAGGATACGTATATATTTCCCGAAGGGCGTGAGAGCCGCGATAGCATCCAGTTCGAACCTTCGATGCTGCTGGAATTCATCCGGCGATGGCCGAGTAACAGCGCTCCAGATGGAAATATTTCTCTCGGACCTGGAGACGCGGAAAACTGGGCTGTCTGGAGAATGCATCATCGGGGGTGATCTCGATGGAACCCCGGACCGTGGAAAATTAAGCGACGATCGACTAGCTCGTGCTTCCGTTCCATTCCGCGGACTTGTCGAGCAGCAGAGTTATCCAGATCAACATTAGACTTTAAACTCTCAGCGTCCACCAAACGAACGAAGCGATTCCGACCGAACGAATATCATCGCTCTTACCCGCAAGGTTCTCCGCGCAATGACTCGCTGGCTTTCTCGTTCCATCCGAATGAAAAGGGTCGGCTGAAATGCTGCGAACAACGCGTCGCTTCCGCGTGGCCCTCTTTTTATCGTCCCTCCCTCTGCCCGTCTGTCGATCGATGTACATACGCGCAAGGGTGCATGTAAAAACCCGAGCAATTCCGTTCATTAATATAAATGGCTGATCGCGGAGAAGGAAGGACGAAAAGCAGCGAGGGTCGGATGCAGCCAACGGAGGATCCTGCGGAGAGGACCGCCGACGCGGCCTTTCACGAGGGGTCGCGTTTCCAGCAGCGTGGCTACGTTTTTTAGCCATCGATCGGGGGTGCACGTTCACGTGCGTGGAACGGAACACGCACGCGTGAAACTCCAGCCCCGGGGTTGATGGTCCTCGCGGCGTGCCCGCGGAGAGAGCGGGGGTCAGCTGGCGTTCGTTAAGTATAACACTTTGATCCGCGCATTTTTCGTTATTACGGCCGCGAGGCTTGCTAATTCGCCAGCGTCGAAGCCCGCCAATATCCATAATTGCCGCGCGCTCCTTTCAGAGCCTTTTCGCATGCTTCACTCGCATCCACCCTCCGATACCCTCCTACATTCGTCGCTCGAGCGTTCAGCGGATGAATCAACCACAGTGTACAGCAATTTCAAGACACTCGTCGCATCCTGCGGGGGAGTGGAATATATTCGTCAAGTGTCTCGATTGTCCCGGTGCATTCTACGAGAGAGCAAAAACAGGGGTTGCTGATTTGTCCGCGTTGAAAGCGTCGATATCTGTTAATTGGATGGATAGATGACAGAAAGTGGAGTCGTAGCTGCTTCCGGGTTCTTCCACAGCACCACTGGACTACTAATCCGTGCCCTTTTTATTTACCGCGGGCAAATGCATATTCACGAGCCCACATCTTGCTTTCCTAAGGACTTGGACGATAATCTCTCCAAGCATCCTGTGACGCATCGCGTGGCGATGTGTCACAATGAAGGTCAAAGTAGATAATTCCAATAACGAAATCTACGATAATGGCTCGTCTTTTCCGATATTGCCTGACAATGCCGGAGGTGGCCCGAATATGTCGACCGCGATCGAGGGCGCCAAGTGACCGTCCAAGTGTCCATGCTCGGGAAGCGGACGAAAGTCAGGCAATTAGAGGGAGTGTCGCGACCCGAGAAGCTCTGCCCCGATGGCGGAAACGCGCGAAAGAAGAGAATTAATCCTTCGGATGAGTCCCAGGGAGTTTCCCCGGAGAAACTTCGCTGTTGAATTTTTTATTCCGACGCTGTCCCCCAAGCTCAACGTCCCAGCGAGACCAGTTAATTGACACTTCGCGAGCGGGACAAGTTTTTCCGCGCTGCGGACGCGTTTAACCGCGCCCAAGATAATTAAATTCAACATAATAAAGCAGGCGATGGCAAATGCAAGAAGAAGTGGAGGAAGTTTACTCTGCACGCGTGATTTTCATTTCAGCTACCCTCTTTCTATTTGGGTTCGCGTTAATCGATCTGTTTCGGGGGAGGATTACTTTCCATCGGCGCTACACCCAGCAGCGCCTCGAATAATAAGCTAATCCGACGTAATGAGGTAAGAATAAGAAGGCGGTCGCGGCTGGGTTGCCGGAAAAGACGAGAGGACTCGGGTAAAAGGACCTCTCCTTATCTGTCGCGAGCTATGGAACGAGATGCAGGAAGATAGGCGAGCTTCTCGGAGGAAACTTTCCGAGAGATTTCTTATCAAAATGCAAATCCACCGACCAACCTCTCCGATTTTCTTCTGCTACTCCTCCCCACCTGGTCGCCGCGGCGAGGAGCAGGTCGAAGCTCTCGCCTTTTTCCTCAACCATCCACAGTTCTCTCGTTCCCCCGATCACGAGCATATCCCCTTCGCTCCAACCGATTCCCAACTTCCAGACTCTCCTTCCCACCTCCGAGGGAACTCCTCCGACGATTCGTTTTCGACCAAAGCCAGATCGAAAGACGATGAACGAATCTAGCTTGCCATTTTCGTGATCGAACGACTCGGCTCGCAGCTCGAGAGCTACCAGCCATCGAGCCACAGAGCCTGGCCGTGGAGGACGTTTAAAGCGAATCGAATGTTGCGACGCGAGGGTCGTTGTATGCAAAACAGGCGACCGTCGGCGTCGAGAAGCTAATATAAATCGTGGCGCGAGCCGCCATCGACGTGCACGCGGACTAATGATCATTTACAATTTTACAACGTACGATTTACAATTTAGATGAAGATCCATTGTCCGCGCAACCCTTCTTCCGCTGGTTATGAAAAAGCCGGAGCACCCTCGGCAAAAATCACCCTCCGTCGGCTCTCGCTCCCTCGCTGGTCATCCCCCGCCTTTGCCACCCCAACCCGTCAGCTGTGATACTTTCATTCCGTGCATTCAGCAATTTCGCGCGGCCCCGACCAATGCGGACGGCCCGAGGCCTAGTTTCTGGGGACGTGTCGGCTGCTACGCTTCGCTCCCAATGCTGAACATTTTCTCTTCACCCGAGAACTTCCAAATATCAATCGTTAAACCTTGACAGATCACAGACTTCCGAATTTCGCGCGCCGAATCACGATCGCCACGCCCGATAGCCGGGCTCGATGATCGCGAGGCGTGCTCGAGCGACGACGCGCGACGAGTTATCACGCGCGCGGCGTTACAATTAATAATGCATGCGATACACCAGCAATCGGCCGCGGCCGCGTACAGAGAGACAGGCGAGCGGTAAATTTGTACCTGTGCCGATCGGCCAAGAAGGTGATTCATCGCCAGCTCGCCGCGGATGATGAATGAAAATGTACATGCACTTAAGCGAAATATACACGGCACGTAGGCTCGCTTCGGACGCACGGTGAACGAACCCGTGAGAGTCGGTGGAGAAAAATCGATACGCGATCCAAGGCGCGATCGTCGCGTTGCTGCGCCGCCACTTTCGGCCGAGCCGTTCCGTTGATAAACGCGCAGACTGTCTTCCGTTCCCTTCGCAGCGACGTTCGACTAGCCTGGCGAAGGATCGCGAAGGAACCCGGTCAGAAAAACGCCGGCGATTGATCGGCCGTGCATTAGCAAATAACCGTGCTCGCGTCCCGTTACCTTAATTAGCTAATTGAAACTAGGAATAACACCGATAAGCCAGCGGCCCGATGCGCACTCTCGAATGACCGCGATACATGAAAAATTCAATCACGAGACGCATTTGCTAATGATCCACGCGCGTTCCTGCGCCCCCGTCGGTTCGTCGGCTTTTTTTTTTCAATTAGCTGATTGAAACGTGCGCGTGAATAGCTAAGGTGGCTGGCGAATGCTCGAACGACGCGTCCAGATTGAACACTTTCGGTGATGATTCTCGACCGTGAAAGGTTTGGAATTCAGTACCAGTAACATCAACCGTGTGCTACTTCTCCTTAGCTCTTCTTATAAGGAGAGTCTTTTAGGTGTCCGCCTCCGATCATTTTGATTTTTGGATATGTTATAGAGGACCGAAAAATAAGAAATACGTGTTTTTTTATTTTTCCCCGTTTTCATATTTGGGGGGTGAAAACTGCGTTCAAAGTTAGAGTTGAAAAATCATTTTTGTGGAATATCTCGAGAACTATTAGAGATAGGGGAATAGTGTCAATGGACGAATTTTGTGTCTTTGAATGCGAAGTATGACTGACTCACCAGATTTCCCCCTATCTCTAATAGTTCTCGAGATATTCCACAAAAATGATTTTTCAACCCTAACTTTGAACGCAGTTTTCACCTCCCAAATATGAAAACGGGGGAAAATAAAAAAACACGTATTTCTTATTTTTCGGTCCTCTATAACATATCCAAAAATCAAAATGATCGGAGGCGGACACCTAAAATACTCTCCTTGTTAGTCACTTTTTCCTCGAATATCCTCCGTCGCCTGCCACCTCGTCTTCCGTTTCCCTGTTCCCACTTAAATCCATGGAACGGGACGCTCTTTGGGCAAGACTCGCGTGGTTCCGTGTTGCAGGCGATAAAGTTTGCCGCGTGAAGCACGAGTTCCGGCAGTTTGGCGCGGATACGCGCATCGCTGAGGCTGGATTAGTAATTTTCAAGAGTTTTCGGGGGTTTCGAGGAAAAGCAGAGTCGCGTGTGTACGGACCCTTAAGGGCGCGAGCTCGCGTGACGAGGACGGATCCGTCTGGAAGCGACGACCATGGCCGGCAGGCCTGTTACAAGCGCAGATAGGCCGCGGATAACTGCTCGGCCTCTCGCGTGCCACGCTCCAAGGGAGGCGGTCGGCTTGCATCCGTCAAAAATGCAGATCGCCCCGTGTGCTCCCGAGAAATAATTCGAAACGCGAGGGAAATGAAAAAAAGCTTTGTCGCTTTTGGGAGCGTTACATATCCAACAGCATCTTGGTGGAGGTAAAGGGAGGATAAAACTGGCCCGGCTCCAAGTGTCCTACTGCTCCGTTGGTCCTAGTTTTTGGAGTCGCGCCACGATCGTGATATCCGTATTAAAAATTTAGAGCGCAAAAAAGTGGGCGAGACTGGCAGCGGAAGAGGGACAATGTGGATCGGGGCACACGCGTTGCATATGGTCACTCGAGAGGCTCGTGTGTTGGCTCACAGCTGTTTCTTCCCTCGACTCCTCCACTTACCGGCGAAACAATCGTCCCTCCTATCGATACCGCATCGCTATAGCCACTAAAGCGTCCCGTGCGAGTCGCTTTTCCACGTTAACTCCCCAACTTTGACGCGAGACTGCACCTCGATGAGAATCGTCCTACAAGGGACTCGACGCGGTCCAAGATTGCCTGCTTCGGAAATCCTGTCCAAACTGAACAGACATCAACCACGAAGGGTAACGAATTGGTAACTCGAATGGAAAGTTGGACGATCGATCGCGGCCGAGTGCTTTGTTCCAACCAACATGGATGACTCTCGGAGAACACCCACGCCCGCTCGTGTTCGTTACTTTCGACTTTGAGAATTCATTATGGCGCGGAGCTGATGCGAGGCGAAGAGCGCGTGCAGGTTATGGAAAGACACAGATGGACAGGAGAAGAAGACGGGGTGGAAAGGAGCAGGGGAGGACGAAGAGGAGGCGAGCTCGGGAGGAGCTTTGTTCGGCGGAGGAACGAGTGGAAAGGCAGAAAGGCTGCGGAGCGCGAAAACGAGAAGGGAGAGGCCCCGACGAAAGGATACGTCCAGCCTTGGAGCGAAAAAACGTAACGGTCATTCGCCCGCAAGGTGAAGAAAAGTTGGCCGTAGCCAGGCACTGACCGGAGCCAAGGAGACGCTCCGAGCGATCGCCGATTCTTGCTTGCCTGCCTGCCCGCTCGCCCGCTCGCTTGTCCGCTTCGACGAGCCTCTCCAGACCGGTCCGTCTCTCTCTCGTCCTCCTGGCCTCTCCGATTTTCTTTTCTCCTCTTTACGTTCCGCTGCCCCCTCATGACGGACCGGTCCCGGAAAATTACCGAGAACCAAGCGATCTTTCGAACGGAAACTTCACCGAGGAGCCACCTAGGGAAACTGCATTCAGGGTGCATCCTGCTGCACACCGCAATTCTTACGTGCCAACGCTGTCCTGTCTATCGCCACTAGAGACACGCGTCTTATCGTCCGTTTACGACCTCTTTATGTTTTATCGATCCGTGGGGATGCAGGTCAGTCGAAATCGGAAGACAGCCCCGCGACCTTGTTACAAGTGTATAACATGCGTGTTCGGAATAACGGGGACACGTATTCTAGTTAAGAAACAAGTGCAACTGCATGTTACGTTCGTGTAATTACAACCATTCAATCTTCTACGCCACGCTAGCTTCTGTTTCGCGACAGGAAATAGCTGCGAAGCTCATTCTGCATACTAGAATCACCCTGTGATCTAGCTTGTACATACATAGTTTTTCCGCTCCGCGTCCAAGGTAAACGGACTTCCAACAGCTCGGCGCAATTTGCACCGAGTACAATGGTCTAGCCGCTCTAGACGGAAAAAAGTATCACAGAGCCGAGAATTGACAATTCTTCGCGACGAAAGCTAATACACCGGCTCGTTTCGACGTCGTTCGAGCGCTGGACGAATAAATCGCGCGACGATTCGCTGCTCGCCGAGCGAAAGCTCGATTCGCAAAGCCTAGCCCCTTCCTCCCGATACGTTTCGTCGAGGGCTGATTTATCAGCGCGAAACTATGCCGGCTTTCTTTCCGTGTCGCTACGCGACCGAGAACATTTGTTCGCGTCGCTTGTATCGTTGCACGTCGCCCGGCGAGTCTTAATATTCCACGGGCGTGATCATTTATCAGGTAGTACGAGCGCGGTCGAGCGACATTCCTTGCCGCCATCGGAGATACGAGCTGCGTGACAATATGATTCCCTCGGAATAATTCGCAGTGCACGCGTCCGTTGCGTTTCCCTACAGCACGTCTCATAGAACAGCGATATCCCGTTCCGGTTAATTTTCCACTTCTTCTTCGCGATAACAGGCCGCTTTATCGCGAGCAGACCGCCACGGTCTCTACGTGCTTATCTACCCGGAGAGGCGATTATACAACTCCTCGCTGAAACATTCCTCGGAGCTTCTCATACGCTTCTTTCAGAGGTAGACTCGTATAGCGATGTTTAGAGCTCTGCCTAACGGAGCTACTTTCAATTATTCCTACGAGTGGTTCGAGGAGGACTTCGCCAGATTATCGCTCAAAAGAAATGAAATCGTCTCGACGCGCCAGAGGGTGAGTTTCCCGTCCCTCCATCGACCGCAAGTTCCGCGATACCCAAGTCGCGGAATATTTATTACCATTTTCTACCGGCAGTGCTTTCCGCCCGAGTTTCCCGAATTTTCCACGAAGCCAGCGAAATCAAGCTCGCGGAGAGGTCACGGTCAATGGATTTTCGCGCCCCACTGATCGACGGCCGCGTTATTAATAAACGTTAACGGTTCCGCTCGCGCTTGCACGCTGCAGTGAATGACAGAGCGAAAGCGCGCGGTTGCGTAACCGCGCCGAAGAGGCGCGCAGAAATTACTCGCCCGTGTAGACTTTTCCTTCGTCGTTGACCCCTTTACTCCGCGAAATGAAAAACACTGACCCACTATTTCGCCAGCCAGCGGCGGGCAAGGATTTCAAGGGTACTCCAGGCGGAATTTTGCACGAAGAGGGAGCTCGTGGAATAAAAATTTAATTAATCGTTTGGGGACGATTACAGCCGTACTCCGAGGTAACAGGTTAACGGAGGGACGATCGGGATCCACGCGAGGTCGTGCTTGCCAGCGCGGGTAGGGTGCTTCAACTTCAAAACCGGGAGAAACGGGAGCGAAAGGAGGCCACGAGTGTAGCAAGAGATGCGCTTTTACCGTCGTACACGCCCCGCTATTTTTAGCATCCTCGTTGCACCGAGCACCCACGCGAGCCTCGAAAGCGAGTCCCAAAAAACGCGGATCACCGCGACACGTTATGCCGCGGTTTCAGGTCAAGTTACACGAGTCTCGACGCTCGAGATAAATCGCTGCACTTCGGTATCGAAAGCAGCTGCAATCCGGCGCGGAGAGATCTAGCGGCCGCCCGATAATCTAACGCAAATGGACACCCCACGTGCGTTATCTGTAGCGGCCGCGCGGTTATCGCGCCTGCATCGTCGTCGAGACCCGGAAGAGGGGCGATTGGAGCTCGTTCAAGTCAGCCAGCCGAAGAGAGCTCGCGCTAATTTCGCTGGCCGTATCTGCGTCACGAATCGATAATTCTACGCCCGGAGGGGGCTCGTGCGACTGACAATCGCCCGTCGGAACGGGCTGCCGAATTTTTCTCGGCACCACGTGGCCACCCTCCTTCGCCTGCTTCTGTCTCTGCCCCTGCGACTGGGCCCCCACTGTCGTTTTATGTAACGGGGCTACGCGTAATCGAGCCGCGTCCTCGCCGTCGCGGCCAGCAATAATTTCGGGATTTAACACACAGCTGAGCGTCACATGGCATGCCCGTCGACCGAGGGAACGAGGGACAGAGTGATCGGGCGGCCTCCGGTGCAACGGCGAGGCGGAATCGTCGACGAGGAGGGTGGAGCGGAGCGACTGCTCCCCCAGGGCGAACTTGCCCCCCGGATTGGCTCGTGCGCAACCCCATCGCCCACTTTTCCTGCCCGACTCCGGAGGGGTATTAATAATTTAATGCGTTTAAGTCTCTCGCGTTCGCGCCACGCGCTTCGCGACTCCAAAATTTATCACCACGGACTTTACGGAGCGCGGGGGTGTTTGACGTTTGCTCGAAAGTGCTGCGACCAATTTGTCGCGTTGTTGCGAAAGAGGTAGCTGGCAAGTTTGCTGGTAATTCGAAATTTGGGGAATTTGAAATTGCGGGTGAACTTGCGTGGAAAAGTTTACCTTGTTGGTACTATCTGGGAAAAAAATGGATTAGGAAGTTGTAGCTTGAGGGCTCCGGTGCCCACAGAAGGCACGTACCGGAAATGCAATCTAACATGCGCGCTGGTTGCTAGCCGGAGAGGCCACGTGCACGCCTGCGTGAAAGATAGTCCGTGGGGGAAGAGCGCGTCGAAGGCCGACAAAGCTGGAACCACGTGTAGGAAGGTCGATAGCGGACGTGCCGACGGTCACGAGAGGATTTGGTGGCGCCATCCGAGGACAAATTGCCGAGCTGGCTACACTTCCTCTCGTGCTGTCGGTAAGGCAGTATTTTTGGAAATATTTTTCGAGTCCATGCTCACTGATAACGACGACAGATTCCTTGTACGCGCGATTGCTAAATTTAAAATATACCGAAGAATCCTTTGCAATAGATAAAAGAAAGTAAGGTAGAATTGCAAAGGACAATTTGAAAATTTAAATTTGAGGAGGTATATCTTGATTTATGCTATAAAATTGGTGTTGAATTTCGAAAGAGATCACTGTTACTCTACATGGAATAGAAATGCATCTAGTTTCAAGTAACACTCGCAAGACGTGGCTTGCAACATCGGCAAAGCTTTATGCTATGGAAAAAATCAATAGAACGCTCGGCGCTGATAATTCCAACATCTACGTTACCTGCTCTCGGAGGAGGGCACTCGCAAGTTCCCGTCTCGTTCGTACTAGATCCAAAGTATCCATAGAGTTAGTACTCACCTGAAACAAAAACGGAAACAACAAATTAGGACCAATAGTACCTGCATCAATGAGAAAGCAAACATTCCGTAGTTACAAAAATACGAGCTACTTTCGGAGAGAATTTGATAACAGACGTCGATAACAGAGGACTCTATCAAAATGAAGCGAAACTAAAAATCCACGAACTTTTTAAACAAATATATTTTATACTCCGTCGGCATATTTTTTGGGCCTCTGGCTTTTTAGCAGGGAACAGTTAAAGAACCAAGGACGTGGGGATAAAAAAGTATTAAAACACACCTTTCCAATTCAAACTCATTAACGCTTTGCGCAAAAAGGGTATCACAACCAAGCTGACCTGTTTTACAACCTGAGCATGTATTTTTCGAGGCTAAAATAAAACATTCCTGGTGAGTGTTTTTTTCGGAGCTTCGTCGAATCGCTAATCTCGTCTGTACATCTTTAGCATGCTTAATTCTATCGACTGGCTATCGATCTCCCTCCACGTTACTAATCGTAATCTGCTCATATCCACGCAAAGTTGAGCGTTATCCGCTTCGTCCGATCATCGATACAATTTGATATCGTCATAAATAAAACAAAGCGACCACGATTATTCAGCTCGAAACGGCATGACGCGCAGTTTTAGCCACGCAGAATTCTCATTAGACAGCAATTATTCAAACCGATCGGGACGAACGGAAGCGCGTTCAGGCAAGTCGGAAATACAAGCTGCCGCGAGGTGTCGTTGATATGCAAAACGACCGAATTCTGTCTCTTCAATACAAATCCCTCAATTTCCAAACGCTTCGAGACTTCGCGCTGCTTTCGATCAAGCCCCGAACGCTGGTCCCATCGGGCGTTGACGCGATCGAGCAGTTTGCAAATTGCGCGTCACCGTAATTATAGGCCAGCCAGCCGTAGTTAAAGAAGAGCCACGGAAGGGTTTCGGAACGTTGGAGTTGGTCGCAAAAACACCAGAAATTCCTAGCCTTAACATAGCCTAACATAGTCTAACCAAGCATAATCGAGCTTAACATAACCTGACCGCCTTTACCAGCCTCAGAACCTAACCTGAGCCAGTTTTTCATGCTTTTCAGGCGATTTCCGATCGTTTACACCCAGTCAGGCCTGCTTCTAAAGCTGTTATTAAAAGCGATTAGAGCTAGGGTTAGGGGAAAGAAGAAAGAACGACGCTGACATCACCCACGCTCAGATTACTCGTCCCTGGTCCCATGAACCAGCAGTTCAAACCAATCCTCTTCTCGAGATGAAAGCTTTAAACATCTTTTGGACTCGAGCAGATATTCGTTTCGAAACGATGTACGATTTAACGACGTGTATTTTCAGGATCGCCAGCGTCGGTCATAAATCTCCGCGGAGAAATGGCTTGATCGGCTGGGCACTTTAAATCCGTTCGCGCAAAGGTCGCTTTGAAATCCACTTTCTATCGCGCGACGGTTTACAGGGGGTTCGCGATTAAAGCGAGAACTCGAGAGAGGAGGGGTGAAATTTCTTCTGGCATCGCGGTGACCTTTAATTGAAGATAATAATCCTGAGTCGAACGAGTTATCCTTAGCGCGGTTGGACGTGCGTTAAATTCAGGATTCACGATGAGAGCCAACGCCGCGGAACTTCCATCCGTGTCAACCTTCGACGAGCTCTAATTACAGGTGCAATCAGTCGATGTGCAGGCGCGTGTGCGTCACGTGTGCATCGCGTTGATTGCAGGACAGGTGGAGGGAAACGCGAACGGGATATAGGTATCGCAGTTGCGACACCGGAAATCGAGCCGGGACGTGACATCCAACGGCACGTAAGAAGCTCGTAAGTTCGGAGTACGTTTCCGATAGGGGATTGCGGTGACGTTTCTTCGAGATAGGATACACCAAGTGGCACTTGGATCTATAGCTTCCTGCACGTGCTTCGCCCGCTTCTGATTAACACGCTCGATGCGACGGAGAACTTCGGGCGTTGGGAGAATTGAAAGACAACGAGTGCTCTAAATAGTTCATAGTGTAGTATTACTTTATACTTACGTCATTGCGCGAGGAGATTGCGAAAGGTTTTTAATAAGAATCTCAAAATTCGTTGTGTTACAATGAAAGTTAAAAGTTCGTGACGAGAGTCCCATCGTAATCTCCTAACGATTCTGAGACGTTTTCCAAACATCTCAAGAGTGACCAGAAGCCATCACCTTCAAAGTAAAGAGATACGCGATAGGTGTATCGCTTACAATAGCGTTGTGTTTCGAGATCAGAGCCGACGAGTATCGTCGGCCGCTCTGAATGCGTTGATAAGACAGAGACTGAGGAAACTAGAGTCTCGTGGATAAAGAAGAATAAGATAACGCTCGAAATAAGGGAGAATAATCGCATGACGCGTGTAAAAATACACGATAAAAAACGTGGAGAACCGCGACGTTCTTTGAGTCGAAGAAGATATGACGCGAGAGAGGAATGGGACGAAAAGAAGACAGGCAGGCAGCGGCGTTCGTTGCCTCGTTTCGTCCCCAGGATCTTGATAGAGGACCTCGCGTCGAAAGGGGACACTGTGCGAGGGAGGAAGCAGAAGATAGCAGGTAATCGCCCGTTGAAAACGCAATTTGGGGCGACGGAAAGAGATGGGACGAGGACAGGCTTCCCTCCAGCTGTACTGGATGAGACTCGTGTCGCTGTTCGGAGCTCCCTGGATGGATCGAGCAATCAGGCTTCTCTCTTCCTCGGCCTGCTGTTGCACCGGATCGCGGGATAATCTGACCCCGAACGTGGCCGCGAGTAAAAGTTTTTAAGCCGCGACAGAGCGCGCATTGCTGGGTAGTAAAGGGACATCGCGACAGAGAGATCTTCGGCTTCGCAAGCGATGCGGGGAGGTTTCCTTTGGAGGCGTAATTCCATCAGAAGCCCATCCCATCTTGGCGACTAGAAATACCAAGTGAACTTCGCCGGCATTGACAAAGCGTGATGGAGGCAAGCTTACGCGACGAGGTGCTATCAGCGATCGATTGCCGCCAAAGAAAAGGATATCCAACGGTTACGTGAGAACATCCAGCGTCTGCTATCGCGACCTTGGGCCCCAGGGCCCCCTTGGTATTTTTTTTCTCTCGCTGTGGCTGCGTTTCCTCTGCGACGTTGGGTCAGCCACCTCTCGACCTACGCGTACCTACCGTCCGTACGTTGTTTCACGAGCGAAGGTCCAACGATTTAGCGCTATTAACGGCTCATCGCCCCGAAGCGATGGCGGTGGCAAAAAGGCTGACCCTTGGCAGTGACTCCCAGAGAGGGAGCACGGTGGAAAACGAGCGAGGAAACCGAGTCCCCCGACGAGAGAAAGGTGTACAAACGGCCGTGCGAGATGCGGCAACGTTCGAGGCGTCGTGGAATGCGTTTGCCAAACAACCGGCCGAATAATATTTGGCTTGCATCGATAGCGGGTATTTGCACCCTTTGCGCCTCGCTCGTTTTCAACGGAAACAGGAATTTTCCGCCGAGAACGGAGGCGCGCTGCCGCCGCGCCGCACTGGGAAACAATAGGAATCGCTAGGGCTTTGTCGAGGCCAACTTTGTTTCGCAAGTTCCCGCTGTTGTAAACGGAGGTAGCAAATCGGAAAAAGGGGGAGTTTCGCTACGTATCCGGTGGGAGTAGAAATTCTCTGTCGTGGCTGTTGGAGACCACAGAGGGTTTTCAAGTTCTTCGAGGAAGACAGCCTCGGACGCGCGTTTCCAGCCAAGTATCTCCCAGAGACACTGGAAACCACTAGTGCAGCGCAACTCGGTCATACATACGGCAGGGATTTTCTGTATAATTTCCAATTAAATCTTTCTCTCCCCGTTTCACCGTGGATGGATCTCGCGCTGCGGAATATTCCGCGGGAGCGTCTCGCACCTTGCCTCGATACTCAGCACCAGATCCCCGTGTTTCCCGAAGCCGTCAAGAGACTTCCAGACGACAAATCAACCACGGCGTAAGAGGAAAGAAGTCGCAACCATGCTCGGGTATCATCTGTCCCCGTCGAACGGCGTGATTTCTCGCGAACAAACATTGGGGCAGATAGAGGAAGACAAAGGGAGCAACTCGAATCGCGGCATTCCGCTTCCACGAGCCGAAAACCTTCGGCTGTCAATCTCGAGGCGATCAATTGACGGATGTTCGAGAGTACATATACTGGTAGAGATACAGCGAAGCCATAAAACCCATCGAATGTTGATAAGAAACTTACTATGGACACCAGAATGCTTCTTAAAGCAGTTAGATCGGAGCGGTAAGACGCGTCGATCGCCGTAAACGACGCTCCACTTTAGGCACACGTGTGTTCGTCAATGGAATGAATGGAAGCCGAGCGAGAGGTGCGAAGAGCAAGACGCGCGATCCTTACGACCCTCAGCAGAGTCGAGGCTCGGGTGTTTTTCTTACCCACGATTTTATTTTCACCGTACCCGTCTGGACGCTCGCGCGTGTTTACTTTAGCGCTCGACCGAAGTCGGCAGCTTCGCGACCCACCGCACTGACCACGCGTGAAGCTTCGACTGGAAGAGAAATAGGGGACTGGGTGAAATCATCCACGCGTTAAAGTAAACACGCCCGGAGCGCCGCGACATCGACCTTGCGAAAAAAAACGTGCGAAGGCAAGCGGCCGAGTTGTGTTTGGGATCGTATTCCAGGATCTACGTCTACGCTCTCGGTCACTTCCCATTGATCCCGTTCGGCGATGCACGGAATCTTAAAACCCGATGCCCGCTAAACAGGTCTGTGGACTTCACTACTTCCCTGTACCGAACCGTGTACCTAACACATCTATTACAGGATCGTTGCGTCATGGGTTGCCGTAACTCTTCTCACTGCTAGATCCTTCGCTTCTAAATTGGAGATGAAAAAAGTTTCACCGTCCTGTCTGGCGTTCAGCTCCGCGCGATTTGACGTATTTCGCAACGCTCCATCGTGAAAGTCGTAAATCGTTGTGGAACGATCGCGTCTGTTACGCACTCGGACGCATTTCGTATTCCGCGTAAGAAGAGCAGCGACGGTGCCATGAATCGCGAACAAGTAGGTATGTACATAGGTACGCACCTGACAACGCGGTCGAGACGGATTCAGGTGACCGTGCTTCCTTTCCCAGGACGATGCAATCGTCGTGAGATTACGCAACTCTCGAAAGCAAGGTTAACACAACGAGCAGGTGGATGTGTTTTATAGTTTCTAATCGAGACGTCGCACAGTGCGTTGATATGTGGACAAAAATTGAAAAATCTAATATTTTTTAAGGCGATATTTATCATTCAATATTTACATCTAGGTGTTCAGAAATGGAGTTTGCTTATGATTGCTACGTAATTGTAGTTGTTTACGGTATTATTTGCTATCTTAACCTAGAAACTAAGTATTTCAAGCATCAGTCGAAAGTCATCCGCGGTAGAGTTACTTTCTTTTTTCTTTTATTTAGATCTTAAGAATATTTATTAATCTCGGCTCGCATTATTTACCATGGATTCTACTATTATGATTGGGTATGCGTGCTTCGAAACTATTGCCCAGACTTATTGCCTTACTGATCATTAAAAAACTTCTTAGTCCCGAAAATGAAAATTTTATTTCAACCGAAGTTTTAAAAAATACGTAAAAAAAACGTATGCATGATTTTTTTATATTTGGTTCGCCTAACTTTAGACCTTATGAAAATACGCCTTTTTCTGCTACTACCTGCGACTATTTGAGAAATAATTTTTTAGAAAGAACTATGTAGATCAAGAATTCTAAGACAAACCAAGAAATTTTTGAAAAGTAGCTTTGTTCTACACTAAGAGACAAAAAAAAGAAAGTTCTAAACATCCGATCTGCTTTTTCCAATTGTTTATACGATATCTACCATGACTTTTCCAACCTGGATGCTGTTATAAGTTTTAAAATAGCACTCAAACGCGATGCACGTAATAAAAATAATTTGATAAAAAAATGTTTCGAACAAAAGTTAGTCGGTATTTAGTTGACAACAAATTGCAGAAGTGAATATTGATAAACAACTTTTTATTCAATAGAAAATCAAGATCACCTCAATGCTTCAAATGAAACGCATTATTGTACGCCAACCGATGTATCTTTATACTCTCTTTAAAAAAGTAGTACAGTACTCAGGTCGAAAACTGATCAGTTCAGAAGTTATGAGTTTTGTTCCGAACGCCCATACCTATACTTCGACGCACTGTGCGTCGATTCCAAGATCGACAACTGCCGCCGGCGCATAAGCGCGTCGAACGCGAATGGATCCAAAAGTCAACGATGCACTTGATCGCGGCTCGGTTTAATCCCTTGATTAATCGGCCGAGCGTGTGTTACAGGGACGTTTGATTTAACGTAACGGCGGATATTACGATCCAGCGACTGGCAGAAATATATGCTCTTTTAAAATTCAAACATAGGTCGGCCCGCTGTAACTTGGTTTCGTTCGAACGTTTAAACATGGAAAAATAAATGTTGGCTTATCTCGCTATCCATTCGGGTTACCGTCGGTCCACAGGATTGAAATCTGAACGAGCGGAGTGGAAAAAAATTGATTTTTCCCTCCGCCGAGCGGATATCAACGGATCAGAAACGGCATTTATTCTTTGCACTTTTTGCAGCACGTCTGCTTTCCTCTGTGCGACGCGCGTCGTTCCCTTAATTTATTATTCTCCCACTGTAAATGCACCGTGGCAGATGATAAGTGCGCCGGACGGGCGGCGGCTTAAATTTATCTACGGTATTTTAACGGCTGAATATGTGCCGGTACAGCGACGATACAGAGAGTAGGTTATATCGTATCGCTCGGGGCTTCCAATAATCCCGACAAAGCCCTGAGAGGATTTGTCCAATATTTCAGCGCGGATGGCAGAAGATAATAGAGATGTTAGGTTCGAGCACGAAACGGCACGGGAGCGGACAAAGTGAATTAAATTCTTTGATCTGACGGTAACCGTTCTTTGATCAAGTCCCCTTCGATTATCTTAATCGCTCGCGAATTCTCGCCGGGGCTATCTACAATCTATACGACCCCCTCTCCTTCGCGACGACCAACGTTCCAGCTCTCCTTTTCTTTCCCCGACTGATAATTTCCATTCCGAGCGTTTCAGCTCCCGGAACAGAGGCAAAGTTTCGCGGAATTTTGCCACGTTCGCGGTTAAGACGAGTCTACAGAACCTCTTGCAGCTCACGCGCCAAAGCGAGGCAAACAGTTTTCCGTGGATGGTACTGCCGCGAGATTATTGTCCTTTTACGTGCACATGCACCGCGCAAACACGAGGATTGCGTAAACAGGCGCGGGCGAAGTATTTTTTCCCCGCTGCGTTCGTCGCGGATTTCAGCGCCAGTTCCCCCGTCTACGATTACGCGGTTAATTAATGTGACGGCGTGTCGGGCGTTACAATCACGGTCGAGCTTGTAATCGCGGTGACATAACCGCGCCGATTCTGACTACTGCGTCAATAATTAATCGACGGGGGGAATTGCTCGGGGATTGTCAACCGCGGGAAGCGACAAGGCGACTGAGTTCGCGATCACGAGCGAGAACAAGCGTCTGGATTCAGTTGGCGATGGAAAATTGCGCGACTCGACGGGACCATGCCGCGTATTCAAAGCAAACTTGCTCTCCGTCCAGCAATGCAATCCCTTAACCTTTAACTCAAAGGAAAAGCGTTTCATCGGGACAGCTGCTATAAAAATTGCGCACCGTCGACGCGGGGGAAGGGGCGGCTTTATACAGCGCCGATGGAGGAACGGGGCGACAAAGTATCGGATGAAAAGAGGTCGCGCGTCGCGTTTCTTCATTGAGGTCCGTTGATACGGCTGACGTCAAAGTCGCACGACGGATCCGAGCCGGCAAATGAGAAAGCTGGAATTTGAATTTTCATTGGCTCGCCGTGCTCGCGTCCCTCCGAGCTCCCTTAACGTCGCGGAGTTTAAACGAGCCCGAACTCGACATTCTTTTACGCCTGGGTCGGGCTCGAAAGCGCGCGCGTAAAACCGATGGAAAACGGGCAAACACTCGAGTGCTCGCGGCTCGTCGCTCGATGATTAATTACTGGCCTTGAATGTAATAAAACTGCTTGCTAGCCGATCGTTCAGCGACGTCCCATTTGTTTCGCCGCTTTCACGGCGCATGAATGTGATCGACGACGCATTCTGCCTCGGTTCCGCGCGAGGAGAGGCAACGGTTCATTTGTGGTCGACGAACTTCCAAGTTGAGGCCGGGGCGTTCCATTTCGCGTGATGGAACACGTGGGAACAGGTGAATTATGAAAGTTAGGAAGCTTCTATCCGGGGATCGGGGAAGCGAACGAAAGAAAACGAGAAGTCGGCGTAATTCGGGAAACAAACTTGGTGGCATTTGCCACGTACTCGCTGGCACTTAGAGGAGATCCGGGGCGTTTTGCATATCGCCCGCTCTGGCTCTGAGGCTGCGAAAGGAGCAGCAGGTTGCACTCGCGAACTTCTGCTCGAGGAGACACCGGGTCGAGGCTACGTGGTGCGCCCGCGTGAATATTTATACACGAGGCATATAAGTGGGGCGACGTACATATTCAGCGCGCGGGGCGCGACCGACCCGCGCGAGCAAATCTACAACGCTCGCCGTGCGCCTTTTAATCCGCTAATTTAATGGCCAATCTCGCGGCGATCACGCGAGAATTCTGCCACTCGGCTGCGACTGTATCTGACATTCTCCGCGCGGAATAGTTGCAAGGAATTTCGCCAGGGTTCCGCGTCTGTCCAAGAGGCAACGGGTACAACGAGCTGGCGAGCAGACAGCAGCTGATTGCTATTAAATCTCCGTCGCGGAGAGACGTTATGAAATTTTCGCGAACATTATTCTCTCATCAACAAAATAAATATTGCCACAGCATCCCCCGCCGGTCGTTCCGCGCGACAACAGTTTAATCTCGCTCTAAGGGAGCAGAAGACTGGCGCGAGCAAACTTCCGCGAGCTAGCGAGTCGGCGAAACAATGCGAGAACGAATATCCCAAAGCGTGGCACCGCGTGAATATTTATAGGGTGCCGAATTTATGCGAGCAGGATCCCAGAAGCGCGACTGAGCGCGAGCGAAAGCGCGGGCGTAACGTAACGTCACGCAATTACCTTAATTGCGCCGAAGTATCGGATACTTTGGCGAGGGGAGCACCCTGGAGCGGGGAACAAACGCGCTTCCAGTTATAGTTCGCAACGACCAGCCACCCAGGGCCCTCTTTTCCCTTTTTTCTCTTCCTTCGCGTTCCTTTTCGCCACCGCCGCCTCCTCCAAGCCGTGAAAAGTGCTCCTCCGCATGCAAATGAAACGATGCTGGCATATCTGCGAGCCGGGGCATTAAAGTAGCGGGGGATAAAGCAGAAAACTTTTCGAGCATCCCTCTCCCGTCCGCTGCTTTATTTTCTTTTTACACCAGTTCGTTATTAGACTTATCGACCCGACCCGCCGGAACAACTATACCGTAACTAGACGGCGGTACGTGAAATTTACGGGATACCAGCGGAGAATCTTCCCCTATCCTCTGCCCTGCTCGAGACGCGACAGGTATCGCGCAAGTATCTACAATAAAATCTCCGAGCTGGCTGGTTGGCTGGTTCGATGGAACAATACAAGAAACTTATCCCCGTTTCCCTGGGGCGAGCTCGTTGCTTCGACTCGCAACTTCCGACAGAAATTGCATAATTAGCGCGGGGATCGGTCTCTCCCTCGGCGGGATTCGGTGGGTCAACCAAGGAGAGCATCGGTTGTAGCGCAGGGAAGCTGGAGACATCGACGAGAGAGCGGAAAAAGTGCAGGTCGAGGGGAAATTATAAATGGGCGAACGAGTGTTGGCGAGAACCGTGCCCCTCACCCTTGCTCGCGTTGTATCACTTTTATAATGAACGCGCCAAAGATATATCCAGCGATGAGCGCTCGTTAGCGAGTAATACGGGGCGGAGCGGTCTCGCGCGCCACCGCCAATGCAAATTTGCTCCCGCTGCCCTTTGTACGGCGAATCCCATTAATTAATACCTCGGTCCAAAAATAAAAACTCCTCGGCGCGGGGAAACGGGGTGGCACGAATTAAAGCGGGACAAACAGACGCGCTCGACGCGACAGACGCTTCTGGGTTTTGCGAGTCCCGTGGAAAACAGTGGGTGATAAACGAGACTGTATCGGCCGCGTTGGAAAGATCTATTTCTCCGTTTTACAGGAGCACGGGCTGGGGAAAAAGCGCGGAAAAGTAGAAGTTGAATCCAGCGGCGCGCGTGGCCAGCAAGAGGCGAGAGACGATCGCCGTTATCGCGGAGAAGACATCGAGCGGCGGTGATTTAAGAGGCCCATTTCCCATTTACGACAAGGACGAGCATCGACGCGTTCACGTAGGACGGGGATAATTTTCCACAGTCCGGCAACGGGCGCATTCATCTTTCCCTCGATGGCCATGGCTCGATCTCCCCCGAACGGCCGCGATTACACAAACCCACATTCACCTGAATTATTACATGTAACCTGACCTTGGCCAGCAGAGGCTGCGCGTCACGTACGGCGGCTCGTTGCGAAGTCGTGCCAAAAGAGACTGTCCATATCGAGCCGATTGCCACCGCGTGCTCGCGTTTATTCCCATCCAACCCGCGGTTCGCTCGATTCTTTCGCGCAAAGCACGCGTACACCGTTTCCATAATAGAACTCCGTGTGCACCTATGCAGGGCAACGCGAGGGACTCGGTGTGGCAAGAGGATAAATGGGGAAGCCGCGGTTAATCGGGGTTCCCACTGGTAATCAGAATCAACTTTCGCGTACACGTTCGCACGTTATCGCGGCGAGATTTCGCCAATCCCTTGGCCTCGTTCCGAAACACACTAGCGATGGTGTATGAAAACTCCGGCGCAACGCTCGCTTTCATTAAAGTGCCGAGGAACAGTGTCCTGTTGGTGCAGTTAAAACGGGAACTTGCAAGCTGCTGGATACCTATTTTGATATAACACCGACAGCGAGTAGTTCGCTTAAACCGAGCTGGATTATAGGGGAGGGTTGCCTATATCGTACCACTTAAGACATTTTACGTTATATTTCATATTTGGTACTAATTTGAATCCAAATGACTATTGGATATTGTAGTTTGTTCTTTTAGGCACCTACTATTATATGCTTAGCCTTTTGTTCAGAATAAATTAATTTGTTATTAATCTGTTTGTCACAGACTGTAAAAAGTACGATTTAGGCAACCGGTCTCCTAAATCGTACCTCTCGGTTTCCAAAATCATACCTCCACGAAAAAATAGTATCAATAACAAATAAAGAAGAAAATATTCAACATAAGGTAATGATTATTATATAGTTACATGTATATGATATATGTACATAACCTATATAACATACGAGTTGTCAAATCCTACTGGTATGATTGTAGTGGTACGATTTAGGAAACATGATCAATTTATTTATAAATATCAATTTAAACTTTATAATCAATGTAATATGTACTTAAAATGAATGTAAAATATTCTACATTAAACCCGCTTTTAGAAAAATACAAAAATACGGGACAAAATTGCATTGTTTGATTATTATCAGCTAAAATAAACTGGTAAAAAGTTACATCATACCTGATTTTTTTAAAATGTTTATAGCACGCACAAAATAGGGTGTAAGCTCAAAAGATTTTGTTTCTATGTCTCATTTCGCATTTACTTGATATTTTTATTATCAGATGTCGTTTACATTCATTAATTACTGAGAAATTTATGAGGTACGATTTAGGTGACCAGTACGATATTCGCAACTTTCCCCTACCTACCCTTTGTACGCGGAATTGCGCCAACTAAAGCGCGCTTGTCTTGTTAACGAGCGCCGTTTTCGCGCACGGGAGCGCTCGAAAACTCGGGAGCTAGCTCGAGTTTCAGCGATTTCTAAAACCGATTCGGAGAGTGCCGTTCTCCAAGCGCCTGCTCCGCCTTGCATTCTACGCGCTCAGCAGCTCGACGACGTCCAAAAATGATACCGATCGGGGCTGATCGATCCACGAGCTCCTCCCGAGAGTGGCTCAGCGCGAGCGAAAGAAAAGCGCAAGCAAGCTCGTGCTGCGACGACGAAACTCCAGACTGGTCGCACGGTGGCTGCATCTGGCAGAATGCACATTATTTCGCTAATACGACGGTGCAGCCTTGCCTCGTCGGAGAATTCGGCTGATCCGACGAAACTGTCTGACCGAGGGCGGCGTTCAACGCGGAAATTAACCGCGTTCGCAAATTTCCTTCGCGTCTACCGTGATTCGTGAAATATCGTACACTGCTCGGGTCGTGGGGCTAGGAGAGGAGTTGCACGCGGTGCCGCTTGACTTGGGAAAATTTCGTCACTTTTATAGGATCATTCTCGGAAGAAATCTGAAATTCGATGGAGGGTAGCCGCGAAAGGGTTGGCTTGGAAACCGTAGGATACACGGTACGGTAAAGCCTCCTCCACAACGTGGGTAAACTGGGCTACGCGATATCGATTTGCAGAGGGCACGGGTAGAGCGGTCGTGTGCACGGGTACAGGAGCGACTTGGTGTCGGCCGGTGCATCGAGCACATGCATAAATACAGGCGGGAGGGGTTACGGCGCGGCTGCGGGACAGGGTCCCGATTAAAAGTGGCTAATTTGATGGAAAAAGCCGTCAGAGCGAGCACAAAAGCAAGCGACGTGGAAAATCGCGTGGAGAAGGGAAAGGCCGGCCGGGAAATGCGGGGCATTTAAAATACGGTAATAAGAAGGAGGGCGGATCTCGTTTCGCTTGCGTTTCCTTTTGCAGGGGCCGCGAATCGTGAACGATACTCGCGCCTAGCGAGCAACCGCGGCGGCTGAATTTAATAACCTGTGCGAAAAGTAGCTGTAACTTTGTGCCCGTCGACAGACGTGCGCGCAAAGCACAATTACCAGCACTTCCGGCGAAACGCTGCCGGCGGGAAAAAGCAAACGCAAACGTAATCAAACAAATTATCAATTAATGCCAGCGAATTAACGAGCGTACACAGAATCACGTCCAAGCATCCATTCTCCTCCCAACATCGATACACCTCCACCGCCGGCAAATTTAGACCGCATTATTCGATAATTAAGCCGTACAGCGATAGCCGTTTATCCGGTCGATTAGCAAGCAGAGTAATTATACAATATCCCCCATAGGCAGGCCCAGCTAATTACTATAAAATCATCGGTCGAGCCGTGAATTCCCTTTAAACCAACATACCTAAACGCGCGTTGGCCTCGCGCGCGATCGATCCAGGCGGAGGTTCTTTCGTCTTTCGTTTTTTAAAAGGCCAGACGCCTTCCCCTTTCGCCACGCGAATACTTGTATCAGTAGCCTTCTATGACACAATCGAGGTAACAGGGCTTCGATTACGTCAAAGTGAAACCGGCTGACTTTATTGTATAATCTATACGTGGACGGATTTAACCGCGACCGGATCGTACAGGCGAAACAGGAAGCCCCACGTGCGAGTGTATCGCTCGCTCGGCCAGCGGCGGCTTTCACTATCCTTGGCAATTGTCAGACTGCTGCCAAGGAGCCAGCTTAGCCGACTAACCGACCGTGAACATCTTTACGGACCTTGAACACAAATTGAACGACCCGTATGCAACGTACGTACAACCTCTCGCGACCGAGGAGCACCAGCCATCGTCCGGACGTCGATCAGATTTTCCCAAACCCGCATCCAAGAACGGGTCAATCGTATCATCCGATTGATTCGCGCGACGTCAACGCTCGGCTAACAGCTAGTCCATCCCGATTGTTTTCACCTTTCCGGACGGTTCGAAATTCGAGCCGAAAACGGTCGAAACGTCCTCCGAATATTCGACTCGGCCAACGCTAATAAAATAGCGGGCGTCCTTTTCTTGGAACGGAGGAGTCGGTCGATAATGCCGAAATAGGTCGTGCCTACTCAAAATATTCCTCTCAGCGATCGCGAGCTTTAATCCCCGTCCTCCGCGAGGTTGAATCGGTGGATTTAAATTTTCGTGGGAGTCGATATATCGATATCAGGGCGCTCGCCTCGATTCTTGGCATCGAACCTGGCCTCTATACAAATAGGACGCCCTCGTTGAGAAATACCGCGACGGATATTGCTGGATCGTGTCGCGGGAATAATAAGAGGATACGTGACGAAGACGTTGGGACCAACCCATAAAGAAGATCGGCATCCTTTGCGCTAGTAGGAGCCTTGATTGCGAAACGTTATCGCTGATTCGGGAATGCAGAAGCCTGAGCAAAAAAAGTGTTCGAAATTCTTAACGAGGACAGAGTAAAGTTACTGCTGCCTTTCTTCCATGAAGCCTCGAAGCTTGTCGACGAGAAAACCAAGCGAGTACCTACCTCGCAATACAAATTGTTATCGAAGCGAGGCACGTTTAATAAACTCGCGAAGGTTGGGAAGGATCGAAACCTCGATCGAGGACACGGATCGTCTTTGAGACGAAGCCAACTGGATACGTATAACTGGAAGCGTTTCAAGAGATCGACAGAGGGTTTCGTGGACTAACGTAATCTAGAATCGCGTAGAATCGAGTTTTCTAACGATCCGCCACTCTTGCTCGCGGTATCTTGGCAAGCGTCGCCTCTCGACAGAAAGAACCGAGGGAAGAAAAGCGAATAGACCGTGATGCATTCGTCGCGATCGCTGGCGAAGCGTTGGAAAAAAGATTCAATTTTCGACACCGAGGAATCCGAGGAAGCTGCTGCTCCGGCAGAGGACACGGTCGTAGGTGATCAGCGTCGGCATCTATTGAATTTCGACGATGAAAAATGTAAGCGATCGCGAAGAGGCCAACCACCGTCCTCCCGCGCCCTCCAGTCCAATTTCGCCGTGAAAAGGGTCCAAGAGAGGAACACACGGAGGACACAAAGGAAAAGACAGCGGGGTTGCCCTTTCAGCACCCTAAGCAAATACGCCGCGGCAAATGGACCGCTCGAGGTGGCACTCCCTCGGCGATCCGGGTACACAACACGCTCCATTGTGCGACAAAGTAGCTGGCGCGGACTGGCTCTCGCGCGTCGCATCCCGGTTTTCCGCAACGGTTGCACGCGCGGCGGTGCATCCTTCGGTGGAATCGATCGCCAAAGTCGACAAACGATTTCCTCCCCACCGGACTTCGTTCTATCACGCCGCGTGTGTGCTCCGTTTGGCTTCCTGGCGTCCTTGAAAGCGACACGGAGCGTTCGAGGCTCGTTGAACACCGACGAGACAATCGCAGCGAGCTGCTGCAACCGTTCGATCGACGCGCCATCGGTGGAAGGTGAACTCCGCGGCATCCGCTGCGTTTCGGAAGCAACTTCCAGAGAGATATTCTCAGCCATGCCGCGCTCGAGCGAATCACCCAACCACCGACCACCGTTTTAACGCGCCACGGTTCCTGGGTTTTGGCCAATTAAACGGAGGAGCCCGATAGCGCGCTCGAAAAACGTAGTTGCGTGGAATAAACGGACGATTGGTAAAGAGCGAGGGGAGGGCCCGAATTGAACGTTACCACGATCGTTGCACGGGGGTGGGGGACAACAATTGAAACAACGAGGTGATTAATCGCGAATAACAGCGGGCACAAAACGCGCCCGTGAACATTGCACTTTGGCGAATCGCGGCCGTCGCGCCTCGATAAAGCGTGCCGCGTTATTGCTACGTTTTTCATCGCGAGTCGCAACCGCACAGACCCATCGCCCTCAAAGCGTTTATTTCTCCCAGGCTCGGAGGCTCATATTTTTTACGACTGTTCCACGTGCGAGCGAGGGAGGAAACGCTTCTCATCAAGTCTCCTCCACCTCCTCCTCCTCCTCCTCCTGGGGTTTCAAGCTACGCGGCGACAAAGAAAAGCTCGCGCCGTAAAAGGAACGTGGAAATTGGAGGAAAAGCTCGAGTGCTCGTGAAATTTTCCGCGAGCGCGCTCTCCAAAGAGGAAGGTTAACAGCGCGCTGGCCCGCGGACAGGCCCGGCCTGCAGATAAAATGTAAACGCGCCGAGGCTTCTCGGCGGATGTTATGAAAACAGCGCGCGAACGTTGTGTACCGCTCGAGATCCGCGGCATTGTTCCCTCGTGGCGGGCCAAGGTTTTCTCATTTGTCCCATCGGTAATCTGGCCGTATCGGAAAACAGATAGGGAATTCGCGACGGGGTCCGTTAATTTCGACCGAACGACGAGGCACCCGTGTACCCGATGAGCCGCGATTAAACTGGAACAACCGGGCTACTCTATCGAAGCCAAGAATTCATGCGCCGGGGGGATTAAGTAAGTACAAGTTTTCAGGTTAAGCCGGGACGCCGGGATTAGCTCCTGTAGCTATAACGTTGTAGCCATACACGTGTATATACGTGTAGCCAACTTCGCCTCAAACATTTGTCCCGACTTTGGCGAACCGGTGCCTCAGCATTTCCGAATCCCCGGACACCGCCGTTGACTTTTCGTAAACGCCACGCCCGCGACATGACCAACCGGGCCTGCAGGACTTCTCCATCAAGCGCGACTAACCGCGACACGAATCGTGGCAGCTCGATGGCGATCCCTTTTTCATTCGTGTCTCGTCAGCGAGAAATAAGAATCCGGGGAATACGTTTCACGGTCCCCGGGCGCTTTGTCGGGAGGCGAGGGAAAGAACGGACGAGAAAGGAAGCTCCCTCCTTTCTTTATCCTCTTATCTATTCTCTCGCTTCCTTCCGGTGCGTCCCCCAGCGCCTCGGCCGACAAGCACGGCGACAACGCTGCGCGGACAGTGATTCATCGAGGGTTATTATACTCTAATGGAGTTTTTTCGTGCAAAAAACACCGAGGTATACGGGATATCCCGTTCTCGCGTATAAACTGCACTGCATCGAGGGAACGGATAGGTGGAAGGGGGCAGAATCAACTTCTACTTTGTTAAATAAAATATGAAATTTTTCCTTCGGCGAGTGCCTGTTATTAATGCAGGTACAAGATTGCAGCCAGATGGAAACTTCAAACTGCCAGCAATAACTTTAACGAATCGCAACCGAGAATCAACCGAAACTTCGGCTGAACGTACCTAACTAAGAATCAGGCGGAAGTTTGCGAGTGAAACTCAAACAGCACATGAAACTCAAATCTCGGGTGAAACTTTAAAGAAATCAGAGTGAATTGTAAAGGGGCCGTTGATTTCCGCGGAAACTTTTTCATACGCTTCCTTTGGTCCACGATGATTTCAATTGTTTGGCCTTCTCAGCGAAATCTGTTCCCTCCTCGATGTCTGGGAAAAATATTTTTTTCCACCCGCGATCTTTCGAATAGACGCGTCAACTGTCAGAGAGACTGCGACCGGATGGCCCGCGATCGGAAAGTTTCGTTCCCAGACTTCCTCGGATGCCATCTGGAGCGGAGTTTCGGTCGAAGCTGAAGCTAAGTTCCGATTAAATCCGCGCCACTCGAAAGTTTGATAAAGGAGACGACGCGTAAACGCGACACGTTTCATTAAAATCGAAGAATCGGGAGAAAGAGGACTGGGGAAAGTTAATATCGCCCGGCCGACAATTCTGAAACCGAATAATATCTCCCGCTAAATTCTCGTAAGGGTCGCCAGCGAATTGCAACGAAACGAGCGAACGATAAATGTTTTATCGCGGAGTTATTAATCAACAGGCCCCCTGGACTAACATTCACTGACCATTCCCTTGGAATTCCACTAACGTCGATCCTTCGCGGACCGCCGCTGAAACGCGAGTTGGATTTTCGCCGAGCGTCCCCCGCGTTTCCGGTGGTGAAACAAAAACGGTCGGATGGAAAACACAAGGGGAATAAACAACGGGTCTGGAAGCGGTGGTCGCGGCGTGGGGAAGGCATAAATCACGCAAGAACAACTAACAGGCTTCGGAGCACGAGCGATTCATTCAAATTAGGAGGCGCAGACTGCCGATTCGCGCCAAGAAAACAGTTATAAGCGAACGGCCGTTTGGAAGCGGTAAACGAGCCGCGATAAAAATCACGGCCTCGCGGGAGAGGTGGAGAGGAAGAGAGGCGGCTGGCGTCTCGCAGGAACGCGGATATTTTGTCGCGTGAGATATGGGTCAGGGGGAAAAACGTGGCGGCAGTAAGCCGCGTCGTATGCGGCACTGGCAAAAAAGTTACCGGACGGGCGGCAATAAAAGCCGAAGACTCGATGGTAACCTTGACGCAGCAACTGTTGGAAGCGAAATCCGACGGCGAGCAGGCGGGCAGCTATAAATACGTGGGAGGGTATCATAGGAGAACCGGTGTTCGGAAGAGATGACACGAGATAGCGAGGAGAATCACGCGATTCACTGTTGTCGGCGATAGGAGCAGCCGCACGGTGTCGTAAAACCAGCTTCGTATCGACGTAAAGGCGCGTTTGGCATCGACGATTATTATCACCACCACGGGGCAACGTGGGGGATTCACTTCCCCAACAAGTTACACCCGTCTCGAGAGAGAACTCTCGCTACAGCCAAACTCCACCATCCCCGCGCCGTCGTATTGTTACAACGATGTGTCCAAGCAGTCGTTCCGGCTGGTCCACGCGTTCCCCGTATCGAATATTTTTCCCGTACCAAGTAGACAGAGAGGGTGGGAAAGAGGAGCGTACTGTAAGAGGCAGAAAGGGAGGGAGAAAGAGACGTAAAAGTGGCGAAACGAGAAGGGGGGAAAATTAAGAGTGGAGAAGGCGACGGGGAGGGTGAGACGGAGATATATAGACAGATAGGATTATTCGCCTGAGACAATACGTCCCATCCTTTGCCCTCCCTCCCGTCTTGCCAACCGGGGTGTACCAGTTGGTTAATTTCGAGCTAATAAAGAGGAAGGCAAACCCTCCCTATCGATCGCGACTCCTCGCGATTACAGTGTGAACAGATATGCAAATCGTCGGCGCGTAGCGTGCGCTGGCGGTGTGACAAAAAAAAAGAGGGAGGATAACGAGGGAGGTAACGAGAGGAGGAAGAAGGCACTCGTGGCGCGGGTAAGGACTTAAATAAAGGCGGCAAATCCGATCGAGAGCGCAACCCCCCTCGTCGAGACGATGTATGGCAACACGCGTGCATGGTAAACGAAGCGGTGCATCCAGGAGCGCGCGTGCAGGGCATCGCAACGAGACGAGAGGCGACTGGAGGCCAAGGATAGAATTTTCGTAGCGAGCCAACCTCCTACGTGCTACGAACACAGATGCAAATCTCTGCGGCCTGCACACCGACACCCCTGACGAGGACGGTGCGCGCGGTGTTCGCCCATGTGTACACAAGAATGAACGTAATCGCGGTGTTTTACGCGGATCCTGGGTAACGGGAAAGCCGTACGTACAATCGAGGAGCAAACCGCGTGGCCCGCTCGGAATTCGCGCGCGAATTTCTCCAGCAGAAACTGGCGTAATCATCGCCTCCGAGGGTGTGAAAATAGAATTCCTCTCGCCTCACGTAACCGCGAGGGGACGTTTAACTTTTAATCATCTCCCAGGCAGCATTTCGAAGCCCCAATTCTTTCCCTTACAGCCCCAGGTGGACAGGCTCCTCGATTCAATATGCACGTGGAGCGTTACGGGACATTCCATGCGAACTCGGACAGATTTCGGAGTACATTTTCGTAGATTGCTCAAATTTGAATATGTTGTAGTCTTTAGTGATATTTAAACGTACCTCAAAGGATTTTTCAAAATTTTGAAAAATGTCGATTTTACAGATGTTTGAAGTTAAGTGCTAACTTTTTTTCAATACATTATAGCTATGGCAGTAGTAAACGGATGGAGATTAGCTTTACGGTGCTTATAGAGAAGACATTGAAGTTTTAAGAAAAAATTATTTCAGTTTAAAAAAAAAAATTTGAACCATTTTTGTGCAATTATTTTAAACAAATGCAGGTTTTTAACATCGGGCGCGATTTTAAAAATCTAAAAAAAAAAAGGAGAATATAGTTCTATCCTTCCCCTTGATGGACAAATTTTAAAAAATATGGGCATTTTAAAATTGGACTTTTGGTTCATTAAGATAAAAATCTTAATTAAAAAAGGTTTTATTTTTTTTTTGAATTTAGGTTAGTTATTGTTGATATTATTATTTTGTATTTAATTAAAGGAAGAATTGGAATAATTAAAATAATTTCAATATCGAAAATTAGAAATATTAATGTAATTAGAAAGAATTGAATTGAGAAAGGTCGACGAGGTCTTGTTAAATGATTAAATCCACATTCAAATGGAGTTATTTTTTTACGGTTTTTGAAAATAGTTTTGGTTATAATTATGTTAATAATAATAATTAGTAATGGAATAATAGTAAATACAAAATTTTTAATTAGTATAATGATGATTATATACATTTTACTAAAATTTTTTAATTGGAAGTTAAATGTAATTAATTATACTATATGTATGTAGTTTAATAATTTCATCAGTAGATTGCATTTGTTTAAAATAATGATTCACAATGGCTTATGGCACAAAAATGGTTCAAATTTTTTTTTTAAACTGAAATAATTTTTTCTTAAAACTTCAATGTCTTCTCTATAAGCACCGTGAAGCTCATCTCCATCCGTTTATTACTTTCATAGCTATAATGTACTGAAAAAAAGTTAACACTTCATTTCAAACAGCTGTAAAATCGTCATTTTTCAAAATTTTGAAAAATCCTTTGAGTTACTTTTAAATATCACAACATATTCAAATTTCAGCAATCTACGAAAACTTACTCCGAAATCCGTCCGAGTTCGCATGGAATGTCTCTGCAGGCGATCGAGTACCGTGACACGATACTCCGAATGGAAATGGCACGATTCCCGATTGCCTCCACCGAAAAGTCGTCTAAACGGTCAATGGCACACGGCCAAAGTAGTCTATTATTCTGTTCCGCCGTAATACCAGTAAAGTATTTCCGGTATATGCGCGACGTACACGGAACATAATTCCTCCGCCGGTGGCACAGGATTTGCGATTTGATTTTCTTAAAAGAAGCAGCGAGTTCGCGTGTTTCGCCGTGCATGCTTTCCGGCGAATTCGATAGTTGTCGATCCTCGAAGAATATTCGTTGGCGATATTGATATTAATCGAGTTTCGGGGATGGTTTCCTCTCCCCCGTACCTCTTCCTCTCGTTCTATTAATGTAGCACGGACACAGACACGGCTGGGATTACTTAATCCTGACGACCGCGGTGCTCCGTTCACGCTCTCCCGTCACGTCTCTTCAAACGCTGACGCAATCGATCGCGTTTACACCGGCAGGCTTGTAATCCGATCGGTGAAATTGTTTCGTTTGATGGCTACACAACCGTGAATCACGGCGCTCTCTTCCGGCGATCGATAGCCGTTGCCCTTCCAGTGAATTTTAGCTACCGCTACGATGGTAAGCGAAGCACGAGGCGCAACGACGCTCCAATCGATAGTCAACTTTGTTTAAAGGGGAACTGTAATGAGCTGCTCCAGATTATCGGAGGATCATCTAGTCGAATGACTTTATCGCTCGGTAAGCACCGCCACTTAAAAAGCCCCGGTACGTAACGAAACTTGGATACTGAATTAAACTGCTCGCCGCGCAAGTTCCGGAATTAAAACGAGCCACGATTCTACTCCGACAGATCAGCGATAAATACGCCGTGCAACGTGCGATGATCCGCCGGATGTCAAAGTGTTAATTACACAACGATTCCTGCGATTACTCTCCCACGACAAACGGCAACGCGAACCTGTACTTTTTCTTACCGATCCGTACATTATATGTCATAACTTGCGACTTTAATGAGTCGCTCGCGTCCACGAACAAACCGTACATGCGCGCACGTTACGCTTATGTAAACGACACATTGTACTCATGCAAACAGCGTATTGTATTATATTTACGTGTCGGCAGTCGGCAGTTCGTTATGTAAAAGTAGCATTGTGTTAATGTAGATTGGCTAAGAATCGCTGCGCCATGAGAAACGTACGTTTTGTTATCGCAACGATTGAGTTAACGCAAAGGGACGATGGGAGAGGGGGGCCTTCCGAAAATGCAATAAACACGAGGAAACTTCATTTCCTGAGAATGTTTGTACCTACAACGGTTCAGTTAAGATTCTTAACTTAAGAATCAGTCGATTCCCGCGTAAATCATTCGGGCAACGTCACGTGGAGCGCGCTCGTGCGCCTCCCGAAAGCTCCTTTTCCACGTTACCAAACGATCCGTACACCGTGACCATATACCGCGCAGCAGTCTCTGGTTAAAGGGGAATTATATTTATAGATCGCCCGTTCGCGTTAAAAAATGCCAGCTATGCGACACGGCACTTCCGCCTCGTGACGAGTAGCAGAGGTCATCTGATAGGAGAAGCTAAAGTAGTAAATTGCAGTTGTAGTCCGGTGCCGGCGTTCGCTGGCCTGGCCCCGCTCGGTGCGGCGTGAAGGCAATTCAATCGTGATACAGTGCCGCTACGACAACACGATTTAGAAGTCGGCGCAAACAATTCTATTCCAGGGATAAGTGGCTTTCCGCGGCGTGACGAGCGCGCTCATGAGCCGCAAGCTGGTAATCGGCCGTCTCCGTGCGGGTGTCACACGCGGAAACACGAGACTCGCTTCCGTTTCACCGCTATCAACACCCCTGCTATCGATAGCTGTTGTCGCCCGTGGATCGAGTATCGCCGGGTGTAGGAATACAATTTCGAATCCATACAGTCGCTCGTTAATTACTTCTTTTCGGGGAACGTCACCCTCCATTCGTTTCAATTATTCGGACTGGAACCCCTTTTCTTGCCCACCCTTCTTCGCAGAGCAGACAGCCGCCCCATTTCTCTCGCGCTCCCGTTTATCCATTCGATCCGAAGATTGGCTAATAACGTGTTAAATTCGAGGCTATTCCAATGAGAAATGTTGGAAGATTTCACAGGGGCGCAGACACCGCTGGGGGGCGGAATTTATAAGTAGAGCCCACTTCCGGTCAGAGGGAGGGTAACGCAATATCGGCCTTCGCGAAGAGGATTTATCGTGTAAGGCACAAAGCTTTCAGACCGGACGCGTCGCGAAGCCCCATAATCGATTTTCTTTCCCCTCTTTTCTGACGTCGCGTCGGCCTCTCGCTTAATGGAACTGGCGAAACGCCTCTCCTTCCTCGCTAACCGAATTACCCGAAAAATGGCCGGGAAACAGAGGCGTGCGCGGGCCCCTCCACGTTCGGAAACCGATCGACGGAGAGACGAGGGAAGAAGAGACAGATAGCTCGATCAGGGAAATCAGGTAATATCGCTTGGAAAGAAACGGGGCTTGCTAACCGCGGCGGAAAGAAATTCCCGGAACGATCGGTTCCAGCCGTCGAAAAACACCAATCTCGCAATCACCCGCCTCGCGGATGGATCCGCTAATTTTTCACCGAGAGGAAAAACCGTGAACGTTTCCCCCACTCGGGCGAGCTGTAAACTTGCCACGCGCTCGCGTCTCTGTTTCTTCTATTTCGCGTTAGCGCGCAATCTGTCGTCGATAAAGCGTAAATTGGAAAACGCGGCGTCGTTCTCGCCAGAACGATGCTGTAAAACTTTGCCCGGACAGCGTTATCTCGCGCCCGAGAAGCGCTGTTTCCCCGGGAAAATTGATTTCCACGACAGAAATTCCGACCCTATAATTTTTATAACGTCCTTCGATCTCGCTGGTAGAAAACAAACCGTCGAACCCGACGATCGATTATTTATCGTTCCATATTTTACGAGCAGCCTCGAACGAGCCGGGCATTTGTATTCCGCTCAAGGAGGTGGACTTTCGAAAAATATAACGGGCGTCCCGGATCGTCGAGCGACTTCATCGCCGTCGTGACTACGACCGAATACCAAAGAGGGGGAGGGGAGCCGCTCCGTTGTCTCGGCTGAATAAATTTCAATTTCAGCTGAAATAGGAGGATAGGCGGAGGGAAAGAGGGGTAGAGCGGAGCGGCGCGGCGTCGATACGACGTTTAGCAACGACTCCAAAGTGTTCGTACATTTACGTAAGCCGTGCTGCCGCTTCGTCCTACGAATAATGCAATTAACTCGTTCTACAGATAGCGTAATTCAATTTCTCGAAAGGCGCCGCCCACCTACAGGTGAAATTAATTGTTCGCGGCGCGAGGAGACGGGGCTAAGCCTTCCTTACTTCCTTACTCCCTTACTTCCTTCCTCCCGCCCCGCGTCGTCGGGAGAACACGGAATCCGAGCAAGTATTCGAAGGAATAGAACGTCCCCGGTTCTCGGCCAGAAGACTCTTCTTATGGAGCACGATATTCCAGATAGCATCGCCGCGGCTAATTGCGAGCCGCCGTCCCCGGGACTCCCGGAGCAATTAATTACCCCCGACGAGGGCGGGCAATTAAATGGGACAAATCGTCGACGTTCGCCACGAAGCGGTAACGCGGTTTTACCGTGGTAACCGAAAGGGCCAGAGCGCATCCGCGAGGATGATTCCGTGAAACCGTGCCTCGGGTGAAAGGTAAGACAGTTTCGCTTTCCTCCGATCGTCGCAATACGCGGTCCCGGCGAACGTCGTGACTCTCGTCTACAGTAATACCTGATCACGCTTCGTTCATGCCCTCCGCTTTTGGGGATCGCTAATGCTCGGCTGAGTATTGAAACGAAGTCTACGGTGTTCCCAGAACTTTCTACCGCGAAATTACACGAATCAAGAAGCAGCCTAGTAGATTAGTTCCCCGTCGACCCTTTTTCTCTGTCCACGCATAAGCGATCGAAGAGGCGCAATTAATTCGAAGACGTCACGCGAGCTCGCGAAATAGCGTCGAGTTTCCAAGCTAGTCGCACGAGAGTAAACAAGGATACGGGTTGGCTGTTTTCATCGGTAGGATGGCACGATTCCTGGCGACGTCCGATTAACCGACGACGAGCCCGAATAGTTTCCGTTATTACGAGCAAATTGCCACGACCATCCACGCTGCACGATCCTTTCCAGTTAAACAGCTGACTCTACTCTTGCACAAACCGCGGCATTATGAAAACGCGTGCCACGTATCCGATCGTTTCTCACAATCAGACTATCCTGACGGACTATCCGAGTCCTCCTTTCTCGTGTATTTCTGAAAACCAAGAGAAACCAAACCAGTTCTAAATTCGCGGTACGGTCAACCTCGTGCGCAATACATTTAACTGTACACTCCTGCTTATACTCACAAATGTGAAGGTCTGGTCTCCTTCAAACGGCGACCACGAAAAAAAAAACGGATTACCATTGGAAATAACACGGTCGACGAGCTGACCGAGGCGACAGTGGGAAAACGATGATAGGGGAGGGTTGCCTATATCGTACCACTTAAGACATTTTACGTTATATTTCATATTTGGTACTAATTTGAACCCAAATTACTATTGGATATTGTAGTTTGATCTTTTAGGCACTTACTATTATATGCTTAGCCTTTTGTTCAGAATAAATTAATTTGTTATTAATCTTTTTGTCACATACTGTAAAAGGTACGATTTAGGCAACCGGTCTCCTAAATCGTACCCCTCGGTTTCCAAAATCGTACCTCCACGAAAAAATAGTATCAATAACAAATAAAGAAGAAAATATTCAACATAAAGTAATGATTATTATATAGTTACATACACAAATATATATGGATCACACACAGGCCGCAATAACCTATGATATGATTGTAGTGGTACGATTTAGGAAACATGATCAATTTATTTATAAATATCAATTTAATGAATGTAAATCAATCAAATGAATGTAAAATATTCTAAATTAAACCCGCCTTTAGAAAAATACAAAAATACGGGACAAAGTTGCATTGTTTGATTATTATCAGCTAAAATAAACTGATAAAAAGTTACATCAATCTTATTTCGCATTTACTTGATATTTTTATTATCAGATGTCGTTTACATTCATTATATTACTGAGAAATTGATGAGGTACGATTTAGGTGACCAGTACGATATTGGCAACTCCTAATTATATCTTTCGAAGAGGATTAATTAACTAGTCTCCGAGTCACGAATCGATATCCGCGAAATCAATATGTCCCGATCGCGCGACACAGAGGCTAACTAAGCAAGACCACGGGGTAACCTGAACGATAGAGTTGTCCAGCTTGATCACAGTGATCACCGTGCTCGCAGCCGGAAGAAATTAGTTTAATGTGCTCAACTATGCGTCATAATTCAAGCGATTCCACCGTACGTGTCCCAGAAGTGCAACGTAGTCGCAGTATACTTACTCATGGCTCGATAAACGCGCGTAAGTATGGATTTGCCATCTGCGCCGCGTTCATGAATCAGCTACGCGATTCACCGAAAACGAGCGTACCAGAAAATCCCACGAATTTTGTTCGCTATCGGAGCTCGTCGAACCCGTCCTCGAACCTGTCGATCGCCCGTAATCGTCCCCGTCCGTGTTCATTATAATTTACGGCTCGCTCGACTATATTTTCCTGACGCGGCAGCGCGCCGCGAAACCAGGAGAGCATTATGGAGCGGCACGGAGCTAACAGTTTTCAGGTTGCCAGGCCCGCTTGTGCAATATTCCACGTTCCAGCTCGTATATCGTTATCGAACGTGAAAGGGGTCAGGCTAATGGCTCGCGGCGAGATGCAGTAATCTATGCGAATCCCGTGGCGGGCCGCGTCGCTGTATTTGCCCGCGCGTAACAGCGCCACGGTTTCTATGAAATTCAATACCCTTCCGATAGTTTAGCGACGGGGGGGGGGGGGGTTGAATGTTTGGGGTAAAAGTGACGTCGAAATAGCATCGATGTCGCGCTGTTCAAGAGCGTCGAGTTACCTACCATCGACGCGTTCCAAAGTCCCTTGCACTTCTGTGACTGCAAGCATGACGCCGCTGCGCTTCAATCAGAGGCAAGAGCCAGCCGATCGAACGCCAGCTGGTAATAAATCCCCGACGTCTGTTACAACGTTATCGTCGCTAATGAAAATGTCAGCGGTATCGGTAATAAAACCTGTCGGAGGGATGCAACGGACACCCCGTGCGCATCGCTTTCGCGACAGAGTAAGAAGCTGCGGCTACCTGGGACTCGCATACGTGTGCGGCCGCACACGCGTGTAAGCCAGTATCCAGAGAGCATAACCGGCGAGTAATTTGCGGACTGTTCGAACCGTGGCTGCAACTCGCACGCCTAGTCTCCCTTCCTCCCTTTCGCTTTCTCCTTTCCTCCGCTTCGATCCCCCTCGTTAAAGCTCGTCATCATTACCGGCGAACAGCAACGCGTTGGTAATCTCCTTCTCGAGGCCGGTTATTTCCGCTTAAACGGTGGCTGCGATGTTGCTGCCGTTGCAGGGATCGGGGCGCGCTCGAGCCTCGAAATCATACGCGCCGGGGCAATGCACCAAGGAATTCGGGCCCATCGGCCGCCGTCGATTACCAATCGGCGGTTCCTTCGACGAGGAACGTAGGTCATTGTCGCGGAAAGAATCGCGAGACCCGCTCGAGAGCTCGAGTGGTCTGTAGCGACCCTCGAGCACACGATCGACACCGATCCCCGTCTTTTCGGGGATCTTTACGATCCGCCCTGTACGTAAATACACCGCGAAAGAATTCAGCTCGCGGATGAATGAGGGGGGCTCTTCGGGCGCCCTCGAGCCAAGGCTTTCTCCGGAATTAGCACGATCAATTCCGCTCTTGAAAATTAATTGCCTCGCACGTCGAGAGCCTCGGTTGATTTAATCTCTGGGAGAGAGCCACGAGCGCCGCGCCGCGAACTTTCATCGATCGACATCGATGGCCGTTCTGAAACGCGTCGCGGCGCTAGACTGCGCGGGGACGAGAGGCGATGAATATTTAAGTCGCCGAAAAAGCCAGCTTTTGAATCGGTGACAGGTTGGCGAAATAAAGGCTGCGCGAGGGTTACGCAAGCGGCGTAAAACTTTTACAACGCTGTCCCCGGCGCGAGCGAATCATTCAGAGGCTCTCGCAAGAGCTCGACCGCGTTTCCTCCCAAGGAAGAGGAACAATGCGTATTACGGGGGGCGCACGGAGGGCCTAGAGAGCAGCTCGTAACTTCCTTCGTCGGTTTAACAGCCCGGGCCACGATGAAACGCGGCCTTTCCACTTTACCGAACGGCAATAAAGCATCGGATACAACCGGCCGCAAGAGGAGAAACTCCCAGCAAGCCAGCTCGCGCCTCTTCCCCGTAGATTTACTGTATGGACGAGCAGAGTTAAAACGTTTGTTGCTTGTGATTAATAGTACCGCGCGGCGGGATCGTTAGAACTTCTTTCGCCCTTTCATCCTCCGTTCCCTCCCTTCTAAGTCTGATGACAGACCACGATTTGCTATCGTAGCAATTCCGCCGACTTTCTGTATTCTTGTATCGCTGACGTTACGTGTTAAATAGTCCAGCTTTGTCGTGACGCATATCAGAAACACAGCAGGCATCAGATTGGTCCCCACACGCGACTGAGCTCGGCGCGAGGAGCAGGAAGTCAGACGGTCAATTAACACACTTGAAAACGTGGCTAGACGAAATTGCGATAACGAAATTCGGATTTAAAAGCCTGTGTAACGCGACGGCACAGACGTTAAAAGAAGCGTATGCAAAGCGCGTAATCTTATGTGCCCGTCGGTTTAGCAGCTGTTCGCTGACCGTGTATTTTTCCAGTCCCCGGATTACAATGTGTTAAAATGTTTATCTCGTGGGTAGCGAGTATCGCCTAAGGTCCAGCGGGTTTTTCACGTTCATTATCCATGTTTTTCCACCTTGAGCGAGAACTTGCGCAACGCACGATAACGCCTTTGTCTAATCTCCTCATACATAGCAATTTGCGCTTTGCTATTGCTAACTCCGCGCGCCAATTATGTCGTGTAGCCTGAAGCATCGGCCTGTGTCCGCAGCTACGGATTAATATCGAGATTCTGGCGAATGGACTGATACTCGACGAGTTCGAAATACGTTATCTAGTCGGATATCCGTGCTGCACGCGTCACAAGCCGCTGTAGTCGACGTTTGTTAATAGCTTTAACAAGATCCTGGCCTAGTCCCTTTGCTCTATTCGCTGCCCATGCAAATCGATCAGCACATTCTTGCAGGATTAACGTATGTATTCCTATACGTGTCTGGACGCAGCGGGAAGAAGTTCAAAGTCGATTTTATAGAAAATGAAGCGCGATATCAAAAAAAGTTAGGGGAGAATGGGGCAATCGCGGTCAGTAGGCAATGATGGTCAGTATTGTTATTATAAAAGGGCATGTCTGAAATGTGCGATTTCTTTTCTTTATCTTCCACATCATTCGCTATATTGTCGAACGACCTCGCCTTAATCGTTGCTAATCAATCAAGAAAAACAACTCTTTTTGTGTTTTAAACGTCGTTGATGTTATATTTTGTGTGCACCACGTAAGAGATAAATACTAATTTTGAAGCTTTTTTTACGTTTCAACTTTACGCAGATATAGATATACTATCAAGGCAAAGGATTAAAATCAAATTTAATATAAATATATTTAATTTATTTATGTAATCTTCAATTTTATCAATGAAAACGTGTGATTACCGTTATTCCTCAGTGTAGAATAAAAATATCTTTCGTCATTAGAAGAATTTTATTCTGTAGATGGCAAAAACACGCCCTAGAACAACTGGAAAAGCCAAATGGGTTTCCGAAACGCTTGAAAAAGCAGCGTACAAGTGTATTATTTGCTATCAGTTTGGCCATGATAATGAAATGTGGTTTCGATGCATCTCGTGTTGCCTCTCATTCTGAATGTTGTGGATCGGACTCGGCGGATGGATACATATGCAAAAAATTTTAAATTAATCGCCCGTAACGTGTCCGCTATTACCCGCAGGTGTGGACAATGGCGGTCAAACACATCTTTTCTGTATCTTGTAATTTTCTTGAATAAATCAATATAATATTAATTATTTTGCGTATCCTACGAATAGGTTGATAGTTTAAGTTTACAAAAAAATCATTTTCAAGAAATATTGCACCTTATATCTTGGTTTTATTACACTAATTGCTTAAGTGACCGCCATTACCCATTCTCCCCTACTCTTTCTTTTCGACTTATAACAACTAAATAAGTGGAGAAAGAGGAATAAAATTTTTTGATATAGCGCTTCATTTCCGAGAAAATCGACTTCGAATTTCTTGACGTTGTGCCCAGTCGCGTATAAGAAAACCTACATTTTGAGGGGGAAACAATTATCTAAATACTTCGTAGTTCCTCTACCAACTTTAAAGCGTCAAATTTACTCATAAAGGGTCGCGAAGGGAACGTTTAAACGTGAAACGGAGAAACGATGGGAAAGCTAGGGTTGATAGAACGAGACACCGTTAACGCTGAACAGCGTGCAAAGACTGATTTAATGGCGGCACGCTAAGGACAAGGAGCATTATTAAAAACGAGTTCTGAACCCGAGCCAACGAGAAACGCGGAAACCGCCCGGTGCTCGGTGCTCGCGAAGAAACCGGGTGAAAGAAAGAAATTAGTCGTTTCGCTGGATAAAACCGGGCATAATGTATATACGCGTGGAAACGCTGCACCGTTGCCCGTGGTGGTATCGGTGTTAATAACGGAGCAATTCATTAGAGTTTACCTCTCGCTGTTCCATGAATTTACCAATAAATTCTCGTTACTACTCCGCGAGCTGTAAGTACGTCACTGCGCACACGAAGGAACGGACGGGGCCGGGCGAGCGAACACAGACCCACGGGAAAGCGTTCGCCAGTTTTGCAGCGTGGGGCGTTGAAACAAAACAAGGGGGAAGTTCCGCGTTTCATCGTCGATGTCCACCCCTTCCGTAAGCAGGAGAAAAAGGGCGATGGCAATGGGAGAAGAACGTGGCCGGTACATCCGGCACACCCTGCTCCCTCCCCAACTAAATATTTCGCTTCACGAACGGCGCGGAGCATTTCGATTTCTTTCCCATTTCGTGGACTGTGAAGCATAGCAGGTGTCGGTTGCTCGAGAGAGCTCGAATCGAAGATGCACAGTTCCCCGACACAAAGGAACTGCGGGGAACAGTTCTTAAATGCTCGGCGCTGGGAAATTTGTAAGTCAAAGGAAGAAGTTTCCGAGGGAAATGACGGGCGTAGAGGGAAATAATTCCTGAACGAATCCCTTTGTGTCGCCAAAGAAACACGAGCGGGGTGAAATTTTCCGAGGCGAACTCGCGCCCTTAGAACTCTATGATTATTCACGAAGGAGGACCGGCGCGAGTTACCTAACACCCCGAGGGACGGAGGGAGACTCCCCCAGGGGGGATATTTTGCATGGGATTGTTTCGAATGGCACGGACACGCGATGAAAAATCAAGAGCAAAGTGAGTAAGCTCTTTCTCTATCCTGGCGACCTCGTTCAGAGCTGATTTGTTCCAAGCATTTCCGTCGGATCACTCGCCAAATTGCAAGTTGAGTAGCTTCAAAAGCACGCGAGTTTAGATGTCTCGCGTAAGCGAGAAATATGCCTGCAAGGATGGATCATGTTTCGAAAGACGAAACCAAGGAGAGGAAGTTGAACGTCAATAGAGCGATAACACTTTTCCAAGAACTTAGCGTTGCCCACTAGGACGCTTCGTCCTCCGATCGCATACTACAAAACACTCACCCTATGAATGACGTCCACGCAATTACCAGAGGAAGGCTGGAACCTCTTGCAAAATATCAAGGATACCGCCCTTCGTCGAGGGAAACGTCTCGATCCCACACAGGAACTAAACATCCATTGAAACTCACAGGGACGTGTTCACACGCGACCGACCAGAGAGGAACGTCACGACACGGCGAGGCCGGAGGCAGGAAAAACGAGGAACGCTTGCCCACGCATGGCGCGTGTGAGTTTTCCTCGGCGCGGTGGGACACGGTTGTTCCCACTGGAGCAAGAGCGCGAATCGCCCACGTGACAACGGGGCCCACCTTGACCACGAAGCAAGGAGGCGATACACCGCGATGCACGGAGCAGCAGGCTACACCGTGAACTGAATTCGGTGGTAGCCGAAGCTACGCTCGGAGCCCGATTGACTCGCAGGCAGGCGCCGCCTGAGGCGCCTCCTCCATCCGCAATGTGGAAACTTCCTCGTGGGCTCGTTACATTCGCCATCCTTCTTCATCCACCGAATGCTTCGTCCCTCCCCGCGCCATTTCCCTTTCCAGCATTCTCACCGACTGTTACCGATTCGCGGGCACGCTGGGACGTAACCTTAGAAAGAGCTGTTCGGGTCGCGACTTCTGTGGACATTTGTTTACAGGATACTCTAGCCTACAGCGTTTCTAACGCGCGATCGGAAAGCTAATCTTTGTTCGAGCAGCAAATATTTGCTAAGGGAAACGAAGTTTCGCAGCGAGTCCAGCGGTACGGAGACACAACTGTTTGGGTAAGAGGGCATAGCCGGGACTGAATAATACGTCATCGGGATAACGGATGCGATGGTATATCAAACTCTCTTTAATAGGTTTATCGACGGAAACGTGGGACGAAGACGGCAAGGTTTTTTCTCCGAGTCTCGTCCGCCCGGCAGGAAGGATACTCTTCCCCTCTGGGGTCGATCGATCGCCGATGGGTGTTTGTCGATACAAATTCAATATACCCGGGGCACGTTTTACACACGGTCTCACACCTGTGCGCAGGACTCCGCCGACGGCGCAGCTATTTCGGGAATAAAGGAAAAGCCGTGCATGCTTGCGTCTCGACGTAGGTTTCTCGACACGCCCGTATCCGGGCATCGAAAATTTCCTCGCGTGCCAGGAGTATGGAAGTTCCGATGTTAATGTTATTGGGTCACTCGGTCCGGTAGCCTCGTTTACCGCGATCGACTCGCTGCAACGATTTCCCGGTGGTGTACGTGCCAGTTCGAAAAACAAACAGTCGGCGAAAGGAACTTTTTCGAAACGGACACGCCGCGCGGCTAGGCTTTGCTTTCGCGGCGTTATCGGTACGCGAAGCGCGAGGAAAAAGTTGAAATGCCAGCCGATAATGGCTATAGCGGGGAGCAGATATCTGTTTCGCGACGAAAAAGAAACGCGCAGGATTGTGCGAGCAGCGAGAGGCAGCCGGCTCGCGAAAATTACAAAACCCAGGCACCGCGGGACGGACCTCGAGCTCCCTGTCCGCGCTGTTAATTTCTCGCGGCGTGTCCCGGTAATCCAGAATTAAAGAGGCAAATGGTACACCGGCTGCTCCAATTGCGGGATTAAACAGGCAGCGTGGCCAGCCGTTTTTCGTTCGCTTTGCGAGGCGAGTGCACGCTGGCGTCGATCGTGCCCCGACCGACAAAACCGTGGGTGGAAGTGCTTGGAAAGTGCTTGGCTCGCAGTCGATTTTGACGAAGGTCGCGCCACGTCTGGTAGAATCAGGCGGAGGCAGAGGGATATTGCCTAGGAACAAGTGACTCGTGCCTCGTGCCTCGCGGAGCCAATATGTATTCCAGGTGCATACAACGACCGAAGGTTCTCGGCCCTTGCGTGCACCGTTAACTCGGGCTAACCGACCAGTTTCGAAGCGCGGCGCGCGGTCACACACCTGAAGCCGCCGCGAGCGACGAATTCAATTAATTTAATCGCCTGGACGTACGCGGGAATTACGTTCACCCGCTTTCCTCTATTTACAAGAAGCGCAACGGACCGTGCGCTGTGCTTTATTCGATCCTGTAAATTCCTGCCGTAATATGCATCCTTTGGAGAATAAAGCGAAAGACTAATACCTTTCGCAGCTGACTGACCAGAATATTTTCAAATCTTAAATTTTACAGCGATCGTCCAGCGGGTCGGAATACGAAATGGTGGAGCCTCCAGCAATTAGACGTGACATTTACGTCACGAATTCACCGGGTGAATCGCATCCAACAATCGTTTTTCGCCTCTGGCAGGTAGCTGACGATGAAACCAGCGCGAAATAAATGTGAAGTTTCAAAGCCGCGGGTGCGTGCGGGCGTGTGGCATTTATTAAATGATTGTTTGCACTGGACGCAACAATCGTTATTTATACTGGATACGTCAAATGTCAGCGGGAGAGGAAACGTTACGAAAGGGGTCTCGAGCGCGGCTTAACGCGCACGTTCACCGAGTTTCACGCGTGCTCCAGGGCCCGGCGACAGCGCAGCACGCGAGACATTCGCGGGGAATTTTTCTATTTCCAGGTCACGTCTCGTTCTTGTTTTGACGGCACTTCTCGGCGAAGTAAGAGGGCACGCCTTATCTTTCCCGTTCTTTTTTGCCGACCGTCTCCGCGACGCGACATTCCTGTGCAAAGAGAGCCCGAGGTTCATTAACAGAAGCGTCGTTCGATTCCCAGCGAAGCTCGTGCCCGTTGAATTTAAAGGTGTCTTCTACTAAGCGGCGAAGAAATGCGCGGCTAACTGGCGGGGTGACCATCGGTTTCTATCTCTCCAGGGAAATGGGATTAACCGTGATAATTTCCATTACCAGCTTAACGAAAGTGTTCCACAAACACAGTTGCCACGCGTCCATTGCGCGCCGACGGTAGACAGCTTTGGAGAATTTTACAATGGAAAGGGCCGCGGAAAATTGAAGGTTTACGGGGCAATATCGTGCGATACTGTCGTCGGTGGGACGATAAAGAAAGGTAGGAGGCAGCCAAGGTCTCGCGGCGATGAAAATTAATGCTGCATTCACCGAGATGACTAGTACACGCCCGCTATCATGGGGGCCGTACTTGACTGCTTTACGATCGTGAGAGATCGCCAGTAGCCGTCTGTTCGATAACACGTCAGAATCGATTGACTACCAACCTTTGACTTTTCTGTTTTCCACGCGGCCGATGAACAACATTTATGATCGAAAGTTCGCGAAATAATGGCCGCTCGTAAAGCTTTCCTCCCGGCCCGACTTTTTCGACCACGGGCGGCGGGCGAGGCCGCGATGAACGCGCTCGCCGTGAAAAATTTACGAAAACGCGCGGAAAGATATATACTCGCGTCAGCGGCAATCGAGCGAATTTCGATATACAGCATCTCTGTTTCTGATTTACCGAATATTTGCCGGTGACGTGGAGCAGGGGAGGGGGGGGGGGGCGGGGAGGGGAGGCGCATGAAAAAAAGGAAGACTAACGGTGTATCGATCGAAAGTAAATTTAATCGCGACCCCTCCGCTGGCGCTAGTTTCGTTGGAACATTTACGACGGAAAAGGCGGCGGGAAGGAGCTCGCGGAGAACGGTTCCAGCGGTTCGTAACAGAAATTGTATCGTTCCCAGCGTCGGGAGACCTTTTCGCGCGGACGCGTAGAGATTTTCGAAACCGGTTTAAGTTTGCACGCAGCTCAGCCAACCCCGTCGCGTAGCTGCCGGAACATTAACGAGCGTTTATTCTAATTGCGTTCTCCGCGCGGCGCAAAATTGGCACGCTGCTGACGACGACCGACTGACCGATCGATGCGACGGGATTAAAACGGTGGCGCGCGGCGTGCTTTCGTTCCGTCGATTCGACGAACAAATGCTTGGCCAGTGGGGGGAAGGTGGGCGGCTAATTGCCCCCGATTTGTGCGAAATTCGTTTTCGCTTCGCGATAGCGTTTTGATTCATAATTCCACGGGATCGAGAGGAGCGCCGGTCGAGGCTTTCGCAGAAGCTTTTCATCGGTCTCGGGGCTCATCAATTTCGTTCATAAAGTTCTTCCCCGGGATTCGATGGATCAGCTATCAATTTGTTTCGCGAGTTTTTCAATCCGCGATTTCCCGTTCGGTGCAGCGGGGCGGAACGGAAATAGAGATAGAAGCCTAGATTAAAATTGACTTGCGTCGCGGTTGATCCATCGATCCCTCGAGCCACGCGCAGAACAGGGGAAGCTGGAGTCCTCGAGGCGATTTCGAAACTTCGTAGACTGTCAGGTATTTTCGTAGATGCTTGGCCAAACTCGGGGAACCGTTAAACGTTCGGGAGGTGTGTGGCAAATTGTAGTAACCGGAGACAACTATTCAGACGCCCGTGTATACAGACGAGTGCAGCCCCCGTTTCCCGCATCCCCCCACAATAACAAGAACTGTCTGGTTACTCTGGGCTTGTAGAGGAAACTATTAGTGCCTATATCTACCATGCCTCCCGACACCATTAGAAGCGGATCATTTGCACACGCGTGATCACTCATCGCGGAAGAACAATAAACTGAGAGATTATTGCCCGTGAAATTAACACACGGCTGCGACGGTGAAACAATAGCGTATCGTCGCTACCCATGAATTGCGCATTGCCGCAGGTATTTGCATAAAAAAGAATGCTGAAGCGTATTTCATTGAATCTGGCTTGAGCTCGTGCACCGGCGAGTCCTGGCCAGGCTGACCGTAGTCTGGATATCGATTAATTTCAAAGCGGGTCAATCTAAATTCGTGCTCTCCGATAGCGTAATTCGGCCTGAGAAAGGTGAGAATGAATCGATACAGCTAGAAACGGCATGCACATAGAAAGTCCACGCGGCACGACGACCAATGCACTGCTTTCTGCATTCGAGAACACGTATCTGGATCGCATCGGGAATGGACACGTCGTCGCACCGGGTTATAAGCTGCCATCAGAGGAGTTCGTCGAACTGTGCTACGAAGAAAATGACAATACTCTGTAATGAAGAAGCGTTCCGCAGAAATAACACCGTCTGGAATTTATATTTCATGCGAGAGCTCTCTGTAGCGAAAGCCCGCCGCTACACTCGATAACTTCTCTAATAATACACTCTGTTCCGGACGAACGGAACACAAGATCCTCCGAGTGCAACAGTCCCTCGTATTTTATTTAGAATCAACCGAAGGAAGAGGCATAAATAGATCGGGTCGCGTAACTGCGCCGCGCACTTTAATTACAACTTTCTAGCCTCGAACTACATCTTTATCGAACCAAAATCGACCTCCTTTACTTATACCTATATAAAGTCGCGAGCACCGGCAAAGAAGAGAGGGAGGGCTGTCGATCCTTGAACATTTCTTCCGCTTGATCGGCTGGCAGCTCGCTAACGAGGAAAGATATTTCCTCGGTAAGGAAGACTCGTCCGAAAAAACGAAGTACAGGACCCGGTTACTGGCGCAATCCAAGAAACGAGGCGAACAAACCGAACGAACTACGGGAACGGATAGAAACGTGCCGTACGGTTGGAATTCGAGCACGGCGAGCGGCGATCCGTGCCATTTTTCAAGTTCAGATTCCCAGGCTCGAATTGCCCCAAAGTGGCAAACAGCTTGGGTGGCCAGGCTGTACTCTATCCGGGGAAACAACATTCAATAAAACACGGCGACACGATGCGGCCGGTAAAAAAACGGGACGGACAGACGGGTCGTGGAATCGGCCACTCCTGTGGTCGATAGCATTGTGTGCCCCGGCATTGATGCTGACAAGTTTCCTTCCTACGTGCGCTCTCTCGCCTTCGATATGCCTCGGCGTTTTCTCTTTCCCTCTGTTTTAGACACGTCGGATCAAAAGCAATGCGGGCGGTTAATACGGCGATACGTAAACGCGGCACGCGTGACATTTCGACACCGCGCATGTTGCCGCGCTGTGGAGCAACGGCTAAATAAATATACGCGGCTTTCGTACGGTTTCGTACGGCCGTGCGGCTCGAAATGGAACGCTAATGGGTTACGCGTCTCCGTGTATTTAATCAAGCCGCCTACCGCGAGCCACGATACCGATCGCTTTCGTTCCTGGATACACAGCGTGTCTGTTTCGGCGCCAGTGACAGGAGCAAGTCGCTAGACCCGATAGACACGGAGTTTTCTACTGGATCGATCGCGGTCATCGATCGACAGGGCGAAACGCGTGAATAACACACACGCCCTAGTTTCGAAGCAACGGAGAAACATAGGGGGTTCGATACGATCGACGGAGATTACGCGATGGCACCTCCCCGACTGGCATTTTGGGATTTAATTAAGAATGAGCGACAGTCACGACCGCCACGCGTGCCCATAAACCTTCCGCGGCTACTAACGATATCGTAAACGTCGCCGTTACTAGATAATTAACTAATCGACGTCGTGCGGGCCTCCGAACCGTAGATGTATCCTTCCTCTTTCACTCTCGGGCTACCTCGACAATTCAGTATTTTACGAAACACTGAAACGCGAGGGACTCGTGCACCGTGAGAAACCGCGGGCGCCGAGACACGCGCAGGCACAACTTTCCAGGCGGGCGATAAATGGGAGAATAGATATAAATCGAAGAATTCCATGCATCGCTGTCGCGCATTCTACACGCGAACGTCACAGGTATTCTAATGGCGACGAGCGTGGTGTTTCCCAAGCAGCGACGTTCCCCGGGTTCGCGAAAACCCGTGATCCCCGTCATCGGCTAGTTAAAGTACAGAGCGCGCGACGTTTTGTAACGCGCGCGCGGCGCGCCTCTTCAATCACGCGTTTACAATCGGCGTCGTAAAGCCAGGGGAATTAAAAAATTACGGTGTCGTAAAGCCAGGTAGAACGTAGGTAACTGAATCGAGGCAACGTATCGCCTTAATGGCACGATATGAAAAGGCCGCGGTGCAACGAAGACGCACGGTAACGCGGCCGATAGTCGTTAACCTGTCCAATGGCACGTTAACTTTTTCTCTATGACTGACACACGCACAGCCGTCGCCCAGCCGTTCCCTATGAATATTTCACGCAGGTAATTGCACGTATACGTCTCGCCAGGCGTTTCGTAACATTGTTTTCTGAGGTCGAGCCGGCGAACAAAGTGAAGCAACGAGGGGAAGAAGGGGGAAACGAATGTACGCAGTATGGGAATCGTCGACTGCCAAGATCCAAGGGATACGTGAATGCCCATAGAGGAGGGGTTATTAGCGAATCGGGAGGCTGGAAGGCAACGAAGTGCCAGAAAATCGTTCCCTCTGTTTTCTCCCAATTGTGTCACACGGACGTGACTTTCAGCTTCTGCCAATACCTTCGCGTGCACTTGTCGCCGACTGCTTCTCGCTGCACTTGCGTAACGCCAGATACATGTATGTTGGTCAAGGCAATTGGGTTAAACGCCGGCGACGAGCGCGGCTCTCGTGAATTTTCACGCGGAAAAGCGGCAACTCGTCCAGGGAAATGCGCCGTGCGAGAAAAAAGAAGAGTGCTAAGGGTGGAGGAAGTAACGATGGAAATTGTACAGGCTGTTTCACGAATAAAAGCAAAATGGTTCTACTAAACCGTGTACAAACTCGATTAAGAAATAGGAAACGGAAGGACGAGATTTCGGGGCGATAGAGAAGGAAGTGCAAAGTATTCGATAAGCCTCGAAACGAAGCAAGCCCTCGTACGTCCGCCGGAGGACGTTTCCGATCAATCGACGGTGAAATAACTCTGGCGAAGTTACCGTGCCATCGAAAACGCATTTAACACCGGCCCATCGAAACTCGTTCGCGCTTGGCCATCACGGGTGCAGCCTTTCGAACGAGGCCAGTGCATCTATGCACACACATGCACGTGGAGTGGCCACGCGTCGCTTCCACTCGGCGAGAAATCCATTCGCCCGAAGGAGGAGACGCCATTTTCAGTGGCGCAGCCTTTGTACCAAGTGCTACTCGTTTTCCGGCGTCGCTCCTGCTCCTTCCTACAAACAGAGGTTTACGAAACACGTGACACCTCCATTCGGACCATTTTTCCGGCGTGCAGGACGATCCTCGTAAGGTGGACTACGCGATTATCCGCATAGTTCGAGGGGAAACGGGAAACTTAGTCCCTTCGAATGGAATTCCACGCCCTTCAGCTCATGCAGGCTGTGGGCTGATTTTAAGAGTTCAACGAAACGTGCCACAGGTCCATTCGAGATCAGACAAGCATGTGACAAAGTGGATCTTGGATATCCTCGTATCTCCCAGTAGAGACTCAAAACTTTGATCTATATCTGATCGACAACAGAGGAGCTTCAATGTGAATTTAAATTCACCCCCTCCGTTGCACCATCGAAGTTGAAATTCTTACCATTCCCTAGGATATCCTGAACCGTCGACCCTCCAATTAAATTACCATCGCCGGGTTCCCGGCGAAACGTTAATCCCAGGGTAACAATGTACGAATCCGCGCGGGAGATTGAAGGAGACGATTAAATTTATTCGCGCACCGGGAGACTGTGAAAACGATGGACGGCTAGCGACACGCGTTCGCCCGTTATCTCTGAAAAGGGTAATTCCCCTATTTTCAGAGGCCGCCGGGTCGGTTCGATGTCTTCGTTAGATACCAACGACGACCCGAAGCAACGCGGGTCGCGTATTATCCGGGCGAAGTAGGCAGGCTAATGCATGACGGAGCAGAAGTTTATCATTTAATCGCCGCGCCGTGGAACCTAATGATACGTGAGAAATCTTGCCGCGAAATTCCGCGCGAACTACACCGTGAGAGATGAAAAGTAAGGAGAACCGGAAGATCGATACGACCCTGTCCGAGGAATGCATCTCGTACAAATTCTCGCGTACGTAGGGGAGAGTGGGGTAATTGCGAACACTTAAGCCAAAAAGCAAACAAAACGAAAAGTGTGTGAAAAATGAATTTGTTTACTATTTAAAAACATACTTAAGCTATTCATCTATAAAGTACTGTGACGATTTTTTGAAAAATTATAATAAAAAATCAACTTTATAGTGAAAAAGAAAAACTCTTGGTGTTCGTGATTACTCGACTGCCGTGAGGTAATCACGAACAGAGTGCTAAATATCGCAGATGTCGCACAGAAAGCGCGATTTCAATGGTCAACCCATAAAAAACGTTGCTACAACGTATACCTAATATATTTTTCAAATTCCTCTTCTTATGCGTTAGAAAAAAATGCAATTAGTCGGAAGATCGAAAAAAATCGTAAAGGCCGTTTTTTAAACATTTTTTCTGAGCCTGTAATGAAAATTCTAAAATCCCTTTTGTAGATTTAAATAAGTTTTATACATGCTGAAAATATCATCAAAATCGGTTAACGTTGCTCTGAGCTACAAACGCTTAAAAATTTGTTCGTCATTACCCCACGACATCAAAAAATAAAGAAGAATTTATTTCAGGGATTAGAATCATGATTCAAGCAACGCCTTGGTCACAAAATGTTGGTAAAAAGTGTTTTATTTCATCTTAAAAAAATCCCAATTGTATCATTAATTCAACAGTAATTACATGCAATTGAAAATGGACAAAATATTACTTGAAACATGATGAAAATAATAAATTGTGTTTATCTTGAATAGCATGAGCGTTCAGTATTTATTACTTTCTGCCCGGGCGTAAGATACGACCTAAACTATTAGCTAGTGGAGAGGAAACATCACTTTTATTTATTAAAACGCCGTAACCATCGCGTTCGCGATTACCCCTCGTTCGTGATTACCCCACTCTCCCCTACACGTATTCCGAGTGGAAAGGGTGCAGTGAATGACTCGAGGCCAGAATCGATTGCCTCGGGGCAGATCTGATTTTTCCCATTTTCTGCCGTCTTTCGCGTATTATAGCGAAAATTCGCGGAGGCACTCGGCCCGCTTCCACGCGGACGCGCGTTCGCTAAGCGCGTAATTGCTGTCTACGAAACTGCTTCGATCTCTCGGAAAGTTTGATGCACTTGGGCGACAGGCCGGGGGAGAGGCGAGAGCAGAGGACGGAAGTTCCTCCAGCTCGGAAATTCCGAACTAGCGGGGCACGGAGTTTTGAATTTCAGGGACGACAGAGTGCGGGGCCGTCTACGTCACGTGACGAAGTTCCTCCCCAAAGTTCACGTTCGATTCTTATCCGTTCCGTGTGACAGCCGTGAAGCCATTGACCCGTTGCTTCCGCGGGTCACACAGACGCGGGAGGCAAACACTCGCGCGCCAGCGAGCAAGGGGACGTTTACAGACACGGCCTGTGATACCGTCGGCCTGTGTCAGAACAGACGATAGCGCGGCGGTGTGTGGGTGGCAGCCGGGGCACCGATCCGAGGAGGGTTTTCGTCGCGACGGCGAAACAATGCAATAATTAGCAAACGAACGAAACGCGCCGTCGGGAAATATAATAGGATCGCGGAGGAGGCGCCTTTTGGAATTCAATACCGAATCGTATTACAGGGGAATCAACGGAGGCGACAAAGTCGACGGTGAAGCCGACTTTGTCTGCAGCGGACGAAATTGTTGCGGATAGCTGATGAAGTAATTCACCACAGAAGCAACACGATTGCATTGAAATTGTAGCGTTCGAGCGGTGAAAGAGGCGGTTAAATGTGCTTCGTTTGTGAAAGAGTTTCGCCGAAGTCACGGGGAACATCGTCGTCAGAGACACGAAGGGTCGGTGATAAGTAATGGAGCCTGGAGGAAGCCAGGCTGCTTTGTTTACTATAGGTCGTTATCCCCGAAGGATGCTTAAGCCAAAGCACGCCTTTCGTGTTCAAAGTTTCCACGGTGGAAGGATGAACAGAGCCGCGGCTAAGGGACCCGTAAACGCGCCGTGAACGCTGCCTTACGAGTTTTAAATCGCAAGTTATACGTAACGCGGGCACGACCAAGAGCTGCTTAGCTTTGGGAGAGATCCAAGTTGCATTACACCCCCGGCGAGTTACGCTGCGCGCCGCCTATTCCGAACAACGTTAGCCCGAGCTCCCGAGGCATCGAGCGATGGAACCGCAATTCAGTTTCCCCGTTGCCTGGCTAAATTAGAAAAACCGACCCACGTTCCTCCACGGAGCAACTGCGTAACCGCCGTTCCGCGTTACGTTCAACTAACTTTAAAATAACTTTTCGCATTATCACCACCGCATGTGCTTTCTCGGAGGAGCGGCCACTTTTCCCGCGGAATCGATGGTCGACAATCGCGGAACCGCGTGTGGGTGTGCGGGCATCATTTTCTAGAGAGCAATAGTGCCAGAGATGCTGAGTGTTCTACCGAAAGTAGATGAAGCAGTTCAGCGAAGAATATTGTACGCGATACGTGAAGGAGCGAGAGGATTAACTAACGAATGTACGAAAAGAAACTCTCCACGCGATATCCACCGCTACAATTCGATTTCTAATGACCAAGGCCAAACAGCGTTGTTTAATCGAAAGACCTCCGAGGTTGCGGTAGAAACCTTTTGCCACCCATTCGTCGGCACCCGCGTTAACGAGAGCAACAAAAGAGGCGCAGTCTGTACAATAGGTAAATCCAGTTCCAGCAGGAAGTCCTGAATCAGGAAGTGGCAACGGCTATTGGAACAAGACACGCGGCTACACGGCGATTAACGTGAAACCCTCGTATAAGGCGACCGTCAGCCGAGTAACAGCGAAACACCGGGTGTACGCTGGTAATAATACGATTACCATTTCTCGTTACACGCGAACCATCGATTCCGCGACGAGAAAGGCTAGAAATCGTGCGCGGCAAAGGTGAACGTAATAGCGGGAAAAATTGGAGCTCTCTCTTGGCCCCTGCCGGAAAACGTTAGCCATTTGTACGAGCGCAAAGATGCGGGGAGGAGAAAGAGCGCAACAGAGTTCTGTTTTAACGGTTGTTTATGGCTCGTTCCCGCGCTCTACCAGATAGAAGGACTGTTGCGAAACGGGCGATTACACGGGCGGACACTGTTTCACGGTTATATCGCAGGTTAATTGCTTAAACACAGAGCAACCTCGGCTGCCATAACATCGAGGCGATATAACGCGGCAAACGTGCACGCTCGGGCGGTCTCTTTTTTCCTCGTTACACGTACGTGATGTTTCAAGATCGCTTCCATAATTGAAACCGTTCCGTGTAAATTGGAAAATGATCGGCGTCCCGCTCGGCCCGCTCCGTCGCTGCGACGATACCCCCCCGGGGTGAAATTGATATCTGATTGCTTTTCTGCATTGTGATCGAGCTTCCGGGTCGACCGTCTACCCCGCTTCCCCTCCGCCCGACGAAATTCTACCGTGAACAAGCTTATCGCGACGCGCAGAGCGCCGGACCAATCTCCGGGGAATTCAAAAGGTCGTAAAATCTTTATCCACCGAGCTGACAAAAAGGAAAACAACGCTCGCCGTTCCTCGTTCCACGACGAACGCGAAACACCAGCTAGGAAACTTTACGATCGCCAGCTGATGGCGGAAAAACACAAGAATCCTTGTCCGCGTTTAGAAATTAGTTTAACGACATTTCGCTGGGAATTCTGTGCCCCGATAGCCAGGCGCTTATCTCTCCAAAGTCCGAACGAGGGCCGAGACGGTGGCTTCAAACGCGGACTGTTGTACGACAGTGCATTGAAGAAATGCAAATACAGTTAGTGGAAAAGCAATTTGCATTGATGAATGTACGGACACCGTTCCCGTTGCATAATATGGCCTGACCTACCGCATCAAGGACGAAGGCAGAAACACTTAATCAACTGGAATATGAAACCTAGAAAAAATCTCAAAGGAAATTGATGCATTCCTTTGAAGTACGACCGAAGAAAAATCCGACGATTTCGTCAATTTTGCGCTAACCCAATGACTGTGTCCGTAACGAGGTTATCGCGAATCGTAAAGAGCGTTCCAGCGAAAAAAAAACGAAGCAATCGGGCGATGATAACGACCACCACGAACAGGCAACGAAAACAATGCACTGAATGATATCGACCACTCGTGCGTAACCAGAAAATTCGAGAACCGATTTCGCCAATCGAGTAATATTAATACAATTTCAGAGGCAGCCAGTTTTACCAGGAACGAGAAACTACGTCACGAACGTTTCATTAAAATGTATTTTCTATACTTTTGAAAGCCGATGGGAGTCGTTAGTATTCCCAGGAACGATAGTACTGCCCACGCAATGCCATGTCTTTAACAAGCGACAATTCCGTCGTAAGAATGTATACATATATAACCGTAGTTACGCGAGACGCACGCGGTGGCGACGCGAGAGAAAAAAGTCAGCTGATCGGGGTCTCGATAGAGCGACGCCAGGCACGAATCGTTATCGGTATCTTTTAACGGTGACAATCAAAAGACGCACCTGGCAGCCAGTGGACAAGGCGAGGAGGCGCGATTATGCTCGTTCCTGTTAAAGAGGACAGCCGCGAGAAGAAAATGGAAACGCGGCTAGGAACTAACCTTGATCGTCGGAGTCGGTCCAGTTTCGCACGCGCGCTCCCGCGATTCGCCCTTCCACCTTCGTCTGGTTACTTTACTGCGTGCACGGTAAAAGGCGACGGCTCAGTGTCCTGGGATGAATTAAAACCCCACGAGGGTCCCTGTTCGCGTCGTTTCCGACCACGAAAATCCGTGTGTTCTGAACCTTTGCTGTCCCCTTCGATGCACGTCGGTCTGTCTCTCTCGCTCTCGTACACCGCAACACACGGAAAATGGCAGCCCTACTGCACTCGAGCAACGCTTGCTAACCAGCACACTCACCACTACCGCGAGAACGTCCGAAAAAGTCGCGTTAACGGTTCGCCTCGACCTCGGGCGTCGTTGCGTCTCGACGCGGCGAGGAACCGTGGCCGTGATGCCGCGGAAAACACGCGAATAACCCGCGGCTTCACCAACAAACTGCGGAAAAACCACCGAGAAAGCAAAGAGCCCTTGTTTACGACGCGACTACGCGTACAGTCTGCCGTGGATGCGCGCGTCTCGTTGGTATCCCTGCTCGACGGCCGATACGCGCCAAGATCAAATTCTCGCTGCTAGATGGCGGCACATGGCCGTGTTTCCCTGCCACTCGCGTCGATGTCATCCTCAAATTTTACGAACAAATCGATGCATGCGATTCGTTATTAATGTTTTATAGTGGCATTATGATAAATATTGCTGAATATTCTTCGCTATTGAATTATAAGTATATAGTTACTTTTAGAGGAGTGCTCTCATGGAAGTCGTTCCTTTGCAGCGTTTGCTATAATCGGCTGTTAGTCATTGCGAGTATCGATAGATGTGAACTTATCCTGAAGGATACGCTTGCTGATTTTGAATTGTCATCGTTGGTCGATATGTAACAATGGAGCGTTTATAATATCGCAATGATTGTTTAATCACAGACGAGATATAGGATAGACCCATCACACAATGTAATTTTGTGTCACGCGCGGGGGGCTCGCGTGCCCCCTTACCATTTTCATGTCACACCCAACGTTACCGATTCGGTCTAAAATAAGATTGTAACGCTACGCGTGGTAGAAATCAGAATTCAACACGGGTAAAACTTAGATCATTCGAAACCCGCGATTTACAAATGATTCTGTTAGAGAAACAATTGAAAGATCGTTTTATAAACGTATTCCGTGCAACGACAGAGAAAGAAGGATCACAAAGAAACAAGAACACATACGCCTTTTAACCTAGCTGTTCTATTCCAGTTTACTTAACGCAAAACAAATTTATTGAACATAAAAATTTATATAAACAACATTATTTATGGAAGACATGCTTTCATGATGTAAGGTGGAATACCTCGCCAAGGAATATATTTCAATAAGCTGCTGAAGCAGAGAGGACTATCAAAATTGTCAAAAACCCATCAGTTCCAGTATTTCGATGAAATATTCCAACATGCACTTATACTTCTAACTTAACACTATACTCGTGTTCTGGGGGCCGGTAGGAACAAACGAACAAACATTACAAGTTACATATTTTATTCTAACATTCTACCACAGTATTGCAAGTTAAAGAAATTCTTATACCTAATTAGAATATTTGACAATCGCAGCTATCGCCTCGGTTTTCACCGATTACCAGGTCTCACCACGAGGAGGTTGCTGCGTTTTGACACCCATAGAGAGATAGATGGTTTCAAAGTTCCATCGATCTCCCTGTCTAGGGCCTAGAATCTCCTTGGCAAGTCTAAGCTGAAAATTGAATCTAAGCGAAAATTTGACTCTATTTCCGCGATAAAAAAGCAATCAGAGCACCGGTGTATAGTCTTAAGTAGTTAAGGATGCGTAAAAACACTGATTCAACACTCGCGTTGATACTACTAACACGCACAGCCATCTCATGTTTTTAAAGAGAAATCACTGTATGTTTTTAAATGTCCCTAAGCAGTGAGGACCCGTGATAGGACCCGAGAAAAGTGTTGCATCAAGTCTTCTAGATACTGGATGAATTGTAGTAGAATCTTGTTAAGCGACCTCCCACATGGTCCAGGAATCGATGAAATTAATCCAGGAATCGAGATATCACGAAATCATATGCTCATTCGTTCACTGAGATCTGATCACGATCGCGAATAAAGTTGAACTGGCAGGTACATTGTTCGACGATAATGCGACTTTGGTAGAGATTATTAACGTTCTGTCTCGCTCCAACGACTCCCAGCTCCTCGAGAAAATACTTTTCGGCGGACGATACATGAAAGGGTTCTATTGCAAAGTACTAATAACCAATGTCATCAGACGGGCTTTGAAGAAATGCCATTTTTGAGCTCTATAGTGTCCTGATCCCAGAAATGGATTTTCGCAGAGAAAGCAGCGTGAGTCGTTGAAAGCTACGTCCAACTCTCTCACTCTAAACAAGTCAAACGTATACAAGCGCGCACACACCTTTCAGTATTTCAACACATTTCAGAGTAGTTGCTGAGTTGGACGCTGTTCATGAGCAGATGCCACTACATTCAGTCCTGAAATGATGTGTCGGTAACACAGTTTGGATGGCGACACGAACATCCATAAGGCGATAGGTTTATCCTATACCTCGTCTGTGGTTTAATTACAGCAGGACTGAACAAGAGAACTTGCATTATATTAGAAGTTAGATAGTGGGATGTTATATAAATCCCTTCTTTTTTTTATGAAGAATTCTTCTTTGATGCACGACATGTGCAACAGATGGCATTTTCTGATTCACTTTAGACGAGAATATTGCACAAGTATTTCTTGTGATTAATAAAAAGGAACACGATTCAATGGTACAACTGTAGCAGCAATTTCTTAGATTACGAAGTCAAATGTGAGTCACGGTATTATCTGAATCGAAGTCACCCCGTGTTTCGTTATATAATACGTGTTGCGGCAACAACGATCGGTAAAAAAAGAGTGCACGGAGATATCGGGTAAATATTTAGCTTTCAATCGAAGCGGGAGTAGATGGAACGTCAAACTTGTGCCGAGGTAGCACGATTTAACAGTGGCTGGTCTGTAAACGAGGCGATACAGGTCATGTGTTTGTCATTGGTGTTTGCGTATCGAGACATAATCGAACCGGAGAACCTCGTTGCTCTCGTTAGACATAACAACTTCAACCGTACCTTCCAGCGATTAACATGGACGTTTCCTTAAAAAAAAAAGACCCTTTACTCTGCATCGGCCGAAGCAACGTTAACGGAATAATTGCGCTTTTATTTTTTTCCCTCGTAAATCGGAGACGACGTTCGACCCCACTGGGGACACTCGTTTTCGTTCATTCGAGCACAATAAATTCGTTTATCGTTTCATCTGCGCGAACGTTGCACAAGGCGCGCGCGGCCAAAAGATACGAAAGCGACGGGGGTTGATGGTAAAAGAGGGGTAGCTTCGTGCCGAGGCTACGAGACGGTGGCGATGGTCATTTGTGGGAGCTGAACTGACTTCTTGGGGGGACGAAATGTCTCTTGCGATCCCAGGGCGAGATACCGGACACGCTACACCCTTTCGAGGCTCTCTTACCTACCCCCGTCCCAACCCACCCGCTTTACAGCCCCCTGCCCCCGAGTGATGTCCACCACGACACGCCACATCGCGACCGGAGACATCGAGATTGTCTTCGAAGGAGGGGCGTATAAAAGAACCCACGAACGTATTTTTGCCTCGGCCGCGGAAAGAATTGCCCTGACACGCACGGCCTGACCGTCTCTCACGAAGAGGAATACTGCCGAACCACTCGTAAATAACGTCGTGTTTAACATCGTTCCCTACCGTATCGCGTTGTACGATTTATAAGACGTAGCAGCTGACGAATTCGAAGCACATCGAAACGAACCAGGAATACTGGGGCGAGTAGTACCTATCGGCTGCAAATTGCCGGCGAAAGAGAGCACGGGCTGCCAGGAGCCGCGGAGCGAATCCTAATTGGCGGGGAAATTAGAATAATTAAGAGACTCTATCATTTTCTCGGGCGTAGTATTCCACGAAAGCGCAGGACGGAATAAATTGACGGTGCACGTAGGGTCGCCGAGAATGCCTATTAATGTCGATTGTTAAAACAATTACAATATCTTCGCGAAGATCACAATGGACGCGAGAAGATTGTTCATGCGTGCGCGGGCACACGTCGGTTCTTAATAGCATCGTGTCCCTACGTATACGCTTTCCTTCCGTGCATCGATCTATTCGACCCCTTAGGCCGCGTTAATACGTTCGTTTTTCATCGTCCGCGCGACACGGACAGCCTCGTGTTTCATCACAGATTATGGAATAACAATGAATGGAAATGCGAGCAGCCGCGCTGGAAGCAGGCCGTGACACGGCTGGCTTTGAGCGACATGTTTACAAGTTCGACTCGACTTCCTCCTCGCGTTCAGGAATTGGTTCTGCACTAAAGCCAGACGGACATAAAACGAGCGTTGCTTCGTCTTTGTTCGCGGGCGATTCTCGAATTGCTCGCGCAGTACGTAGTACAGAGCCAGAGACCCGGGCGAAAAGATCAAAGAATCGGTCCCGGCTCGTCCCCTCGGCGAAACCCAGCCGTATTTTCATCGAAAACGAGCGCGACGCACATCGCGAGTCCGACACGTATTCGCATAAAGAGCAGGAAGACCATATACTGGTCGCGAGAGGTATGATAAGCCGTGCACATACTTGACGTGAGTACTTCCAGTACCCCCCGATACTCACGTGAGTACCGTGTGGGGCAGCCGGTATCAACGCCGCGAGACACGGCAACGCAACTCCTGGACATGCCACCGAGATCACCAGCCAGATATCGTCCGCTCGTATTTATGGCTACCGAGATTTCGCATTATTAGGGCCATTTACCGTTTTCGCCCTATAATATCGCGACCTATGGCTACCCCGAGGGGGTGGAGAACCACCTTGAATCGCGGATCATGAATTTCAGGGACGTCAGCTCACGAAGGCGGGGCAGCTATACGACGTTCGATACCTAACCGATAGATATCGTCATCGAAAGCAACTCCTACGCTAAGTCCGTGAAACGATAGAATCGTTTCAACTCAACAGTTGCGCTATACACGCTTTTGCTTACGCTTACATTCAGGAACTTCCACGACCCTCTAATATTTCACGCGGTGCCGCATAATAGTACATAATTGCAGATCCCAGTCGACTAACCTTCCCTTCCTCTCCCAATAACGAGACGACACCGGACAGTGGACGCCGTTATTACGGGCAATTATCTATCATAAATCGTAGGTATATTGAATTAACCGAGGGGTCCTCCCACGCAACGTGTGATAAGTAGAGGAGACTCGTGGGTGGAGTCGTTTGGTCAAACGATGACACTTGTTCAAACATATTATCGATATAGCCTCGCTTACCGAGCTCGACGATGAACCTGCAGCGAGAAGGCTGAGAGGGGTAGCATCCTTTCTCGATAAATCCTCCTGTGACGCGTCCTCCTGCAGGATGGCACCGAAGAATCCACCAGATCTGTCTGAAACAAAGATCAAGAAGACTGACGCTTCGTCGATATCGCTGGACCAGCTCCTTATAAATAATTCCCAAGCCCTAGGATCCCACCAAGTTTCCTACTTTCAACGGAGTTAATCGAAGGGTGTCGCGAGGCGATCGTCCTCCGTCAGGAGCCTCGGGGAACGATCTATCTCGACGGCAAACCGCGTTATCGTCACCGTTAACATTCGTTTTCCTGGATGCATTGTCCTGCGATCCGACCAGGGGAGCAGACTCCTCATTCGTCTCCCATTCAGAATCCCGAGTCCCGACGTTTCCGAATCTCCGTGGCGGTCCATTGTGCTCGGCCCTCTCGCGCTGCTCTCTCCAGCCCTTTCCTTCTCCCTCCTCTGCCTCTTTTCCCTATCTCCCCTGTACTCTCCGGCGGGGCACTCCTTCTCCTCGCGGTCGATCTCTCTTTCCATACTCGGGGGTCCTCTCGTCCAGAGGTAATGCGGTGCCTCGAGGAGCACCGAAGGGGTGGATCGAGGGAGGTGAGCGGGGCGAGAGCGGTCTCTCTCGTAGATGGGGTTTTTAGGGGTGGCGACATGGAATCCGGGAATTCGTGTCTCGCGGGGTAGTGTCGGCAGGAGCTCTATCGATTCTCAACGAGACACACCATCCTCCGCTGTATCTCGCTGTTCGGTGCCCGTCTGGCGGAACTCGTTTACGCGAAACCGCTCGTTCCGCCCCACAAAAGGGAAGTTTTTAACCATTACGACCGGCCGGACCGATAAGGAAGGATCCGGCGAGGTCATAAAGCTCGATGCTTTCGACCGCTCGGACGTGACCGAGTTAAAAATCATCTGTAAATTCACGCCGACGGCTTCTTACACGGAACCTCTTCGTAGTTTCTCAGAATTCATTATGCGAAAAATTTCTCGCACCCGCAGGGGCAAAGGACGCTGCTTAATAACGGGAGCGTGTTTTTTCTTTTTTTAAAAACGCTCCTAAAGGAATATATTTGATGTTAAAGAGCCGCCCGCCTAATAGACGTCTACAGCAGGATCCCCATCGGTGACGAAAATGGCGAGAAAAAGTGGAGGCGTAGCTGCCGGAGCCACGCGGGAGGGAAGTGCACGTAACCGATAACCGATAAATCTTGCGATAACGCGGCATATTAGGGACGTGAGTGCCGCAAACTCTGTGACGTGCAGCCGCGTACCTGCGACCTATCGAATCTAATCCGCCGTTTCCACCGCTAACCCAAATTACGTGTCGTTAAACTGGGTCGTATGGGCTCGAACGATCCGAATGTATCAAGACCCCGTCCGTTGCTTTAAAATCTGTTCGAGACACGCTTCCAAGTCCGGCCAGTCCTAGCGCGCCTCTGTAATCAGACATCATTTGGAGAGTCGTCAAATCGAAGGCGTCCTTGATCTCGACGTGGTTTCAAAGCAGATGGCGAGAAACGATACGATAAAACTCCGAGGCAGGGGGCAGAAGGGGGAGAGGAGGCGAACCACAATATCGTGGCGATAAATCCATCGGGAGTTGATCAGCCGACACTCTGCAACCAGTGCACGTACGTCTGGTATATCCACGGCATGACCAGGAAGGGACGCCATCTTGAGGGTTTCCATCCCTCCGCCCGCGGGGGCTAGCGGGGTGATTCTTTATTGTTTCAATAAGCACAGCACAAGTCCGGCCTTATTAGCGAAATAAACCTCTTTTAACGGCGGTGCCCTGCAGCCCCTCTGTATTCTTCCTTCCTCCGTTCTACTCGCCACCATTCTTTCCCTTTTTTCCAGCAAAACCGGAGAGCCAGGCTTGCCTCTGTCAGGGGAGGAGAAGTTCCGGCAGGAGAGAGGAGACGAAAAGAGATCCCGGAGAGGATGAGAGGAGCGGAAGGAGGGCCAAAGGATTCTTGAGAGAGGTCTCTTTCAGAGGAGTCGAAAGGGAGAATCGATAGGTTTTTCCGTGGGTTCCCATGGAGACCGCGAAGCGAATCGGACTATACGCGCGATAAGCGGCGAAGACGTGGAAAGAGCATCGCGCCGCTGCCGTAACCACCCTTCGTCCACCCCCACGCGTGTACTTCTTCCTTTTCCTGCCAGGCTTCCGGGAGAAAAATTCTGCCAACCTTTTTGTAACGTGCTCCCCCCGCGAAACGAGGTCCCGTGTATGGTATTTTCCGCTGTAGTCAACAGTCTCAGATGCTGATGCCAAGTGGAAGCTTGCTCCTGTCGCGGAGGCTGCCCCGTCTCTCCCATTTATTCAACCATCCCTCTTTCTCCTTTCTTAATCTTCCCCCCTCCCTCCTCTTCCTTCGCGACGTATACTGCCCCGGCATCTTATAACCGGCGTTAGCTAGAAAACGACCGTCCAACATCGTCAGGTCGGCCATCTTGCTGGACCGTTTCTCATCTTTTACGAGGCTCGACACCGCCGTTCTGCCGCCGTCTCGTGTCGTTTCGGGCCCCCGCGAGAAACAATTGAATGTCGCCGAGTTTATTTTCGGAAGCCTTAATTTAATTCCCGTCCTGTTGAGGGAGAGTCGTGGAGGAGAAAAGGAGAGGAACGGCGAACGGGTGGACGGAGAGGCGGTCGGGGCAGAAGGAACGAAACGAACGGCCGCGGTTAAGAGGCGGATCTTTTGTTTCTTGCCGCTCTCTTGCTCGAGATGGTCTTTTTAAGTCACGTCGACCTCTCCCTGGAGGCCAGCTTTATATCCACCATGCCGATCGATCGTTAGATCACTCTTTCGCCGCATGCTCTCCTTCAATTTCCACCGTTCATAGTTTATAGTTCATAGAATTGTTGGAAGATGCACGCAACGGCTTGGACAATGAACTAGAATCTAGATCGCATCGACTCAAATGATGTCGGAGGGATGTTCGGCGGGTCTGAACTTTCCCTACCGCGCGTTACGCTCTCGCAGCGAACCCCGACCGTTTAATGCATCCAACATGTGTATTACATATTACTGATGGCCTCGATGTAAAGTATCAATTACTCGAAGCGCAGCTTGCAAAATTCTCCATTCTCGAGGGCCCCGTTAAATATTTCAGCGCGCAGAAGTTCAAGCGCTGCCAAGTACCACCCCCGACACCTCGGCCGATACTTAAATGGGGATCAAACGTTCGACGGTCCAAAGACGAAATTCGTTACGAGCCAGTTGAGCTGTGGCAGCAGCGGTAACACACCGATGAGGTATTTCACACGCATTATCTCGCGATGCGTACTGCGCGCGTGCAGTAGCAGGTACAGCAGCCACCCACACGCTACTAAGCGCGTCTGTACGAGCTGCCATGCCGCTCTAGCTCTGTGCTCGTCCAGGTGTATGAGTGCGTGGTAGCTTTGCCAGGAGTCAGTGACACCTCTCGCATCGTCGGTGGCGGCGGCTGCGGTTTCTGGTAGCCATGGTAACCAACCTCCAACTCCCCCGCCTCATCCTCCACCTTTTCCACCTCCCGAGGGGGTTCTACCACCACCTCCAGCCCCCACCAACCGTCGAACAGCGCCTCCACCTACGCTACGCTCTTCTCTGTCTCTCCTTCCCTCTTCACCGCGGCTTCCTCCTCCAATTATCGTACTATCTCGCTCGGGCTCACCCTTCTCTTGGATGTCACTCCGTGCTCTCCTCTGCTCGGCGGCTTCGCAGGCAAATGAGAGGAACGAAGAGAAGCAGCGAGAGACGCTGCGAACGGAGGAGGAGGAACGTACAAGTGGCCACTGTTGCCAAGCCTGTCTTTTTCATCTCTCCTCTCTACTTCTCTCTTCTCTCCTCTGGCTCTCTGTCTCGCGGTCTTCTCTCGTCGAAGCTTGATACAACGAGAACTACGCCCGTCGACGTGGGTGCAGCCGGCGTGTATGAATAGATGCAGCAGCGTGTTACTGCCGTCGCAAATGAACGTTGCCGGTGCATTCTCCCGTTTCCCGTTCTCTCTCTCTCTCTACCTCGCCTCTCCTCTTTCCTGCCTTCCTCCTAGGGAATGTCTTTACTCTCCCTCCGGCTTGGTTGTAGCCACGGTGCCACGTATCGCTTCTCTCCGCGTGTCTGCCATAATGGCGTTGGCCCGTCACGAACGCCAGTTATAGCGCGATGCACGACGGGATGTATGACTAACAGTTCCTTCTATTCTCGGAGACGAGCTGGCTGGCCGGCGCTGCACAGCAGGATGTCGACTTTCGCGATCATCCGGATGTCTTTCGCGGCAGAAAGTTATTTCTGCCCCTGGATTTTTATGTCCCTGCTCGGCTTTGGTAACGGCTACCAGAAGGGGGTACGGGAAGTTGAGTCGAGAGGAGTTTGGAGACCCAGGTTTTCAAAAAGTATCGCCATCCGTCACTGCAATTCCCCTCGCCATCAAAGACACGGAGAGATTCTCCATTTTGGATAACGCGACTCCGCGTACGCGCGTGTGTGTGTGCAGGGAGGATGATCGCGGTTATACGCGCAAACGCGAGGATGAGCAGAGATGCTCTCCGGCTGTGTCAGCCCAATCAGAATACGAGGATGCTCCCCTCGGCCCAATCGGGACCTCGGGATAGCTCCGAGGCGCGTGCACACAGGCACAGGCTGAATATCCCGAAGAGCCGAGGGACACACAGGCTTGGGAACGCGGAGGACGGCTCCGATGAGCGAGGGAGGCATCACCGCGAGTGGGAAGATCACCGACCAATGGGGAGTCTCGTTGCTGGAGATAACGATGGGTCGAGTTGTAGCAGCGAGGGGCCGCGGAGAGACTTAGAGAGAAGCGAAGAGAGCATGAACAGAGTGGGAGAAGATCTCGAGTGTCTTTTACACCAATCCTGCCCTCGATAACCCCTGCACAGAACCTGCTTCGCTATGGAGTTATCGCTATTCAGGCGCAACTTCGCTCGGAAAGCTTTGGGAATTTCATGGTAAAGCAGACAGCGAGAGGAAGAAGGGGAACAATGAAGAAGTCATAAACCTCGATGAAATACCGCCGCGATAAGTCGCAAAGCTAATGAGGTTAATTCATCAAAACTGTCCAACTGATATTCAAGTGATATACGAGCGACGCACGGAGCAGTGCATCGGTCCATGCGCGGCCTACCCGAGGTACATTAAACGCAAACATGACTGAATCACCGGGAAGTCTCGGCAGATCTTTCTTCTTGACGGCTGGAACAAAGCGCGTGAGAATTTGCAGGAATAATTGGGAATGCGCTGGATTACGTGACTTCCGGTGGAGAGATGAAAGGAGCGTTTGATCCAGACACGCGCCAGCTACACATTTACTAAAACGCGTAGACCTGTGGCAGGTTGCATTCGTCGATGCGTTTTCCCAGGCTTGCAACACAGACCAAGCTCCAGAGAACAGTTCTCTTTCCCCTGTCTCCCTCTTTCTCCTCGTCGTCGACGTACTCCTCCTCGTCGTCGTCGTCGTCGTCGTCGTCGTTTCTCGGAGCATAGGGTGGTATTGAGGATGAGGTGGGATGGAAGACGAGGTGCGCGCGGCTCCTCCTCGGAGGATCAATAGAGACAGGGAGACGAGACCTCTTTCCCTCCCTTCCGCGCCTCCTCCTGCCCGCTCTCGTCTCTACTCTCATCCCTCCATAGCGGCACCCTCGAGAACAACCCCTCCCGCTTCTCTGCAGCGTCTCGACATCCCGCTATCCTCCGCCTCTTCCCTTGCTTTGGCGAACCTCCACCCTCTGCCACCGAGCGGCTGATGGCGAACGCCACGGGATGGAAGAGGATAACGCGAAAAATGGAGGATGAGTACCTCGAAATCTCAAGTCCCCGAGCTCTCCGGCTCAGAAGGGGGAACTTGTGCATGGCTGACAGCGGTACGACCGCTGTTTATAGCGCCATTAAACGCTCCCGGTTTTCAGGATGAAAAACGGAGTATGATGTTCTCGAAAAGGATCGGTAACTTTTGGGTACGTGTGTGCCGTAAAAAAAAAGCGGGTCGAATACACCCTGGCGGCTTTAGCGTCCTCGACGCTGAAGCGGTGCTCTCTCCGCGTCCATGGAAAAAAAAAACACGGAGGGGAAATGAAAAATAAAACGTTGCCGCTTTCAGGAGACTTCATAGAATCCAAGGAAAAATGCGAAGGAGTAGGCTTAATGTTGCGTGGCCGGGATGCAAGGGGTTCTGTCGGAGGTCTGCTTGCCCGGGTGGATCGGACAGAGACGGGGAATAAGAAGAAGAAGAAGCAGAAGAAGAAGTAGAAGAAGAAGAGTGGGGTTGGAGAAGGCAGGAGTCACGGAGGCTTGTGGGTAATGTTGCGTGATGAGACGCCTCGCGGATTCATCGAGGAGAGGAGAGGAGAAAAAGGAGGAAGGGACGCGGGAGAGGAGAAAGAAAGACAGAAACGCAGAAGCTGGCTCCGCTCTAATTCTAAAGAGCACTCTCGTCGGACTCTCTCCCTCCCCCTTTCTTCCGTCTCTTTCTTCGCCTTTTTGTCTTTCTCTCTTTTTCAATCCTGCGGAACGGGCTCTGCAGCGCGACGAAAATCCAACAGGCCACCGGCAGTCGTGTCATGGGGATGAAAAACGCATTTTCTTCGTCCTTTCTTCCCTTTTCTTCCACCCCCTATCATCGCTCTCTTTCTCTCTCCTTCTCTCTCTCTCTCTCTCTCTGGGACGAGTCCTCGCCTCTTTTCCCTCCCTTTCGCCCGTTTAGAGGCCGATGGAATCACGGGGAAAATGATTCCACGAGATTTCGAGGCGCCTTTGTTAGACGAGCTTTTAATACCCATATACGCGCCATATCGCCCAGTACCGAGAGCGTATAACCGAGAGAAAACTTCACCCAAGGTGAAAGATCGCGCAGGTACTTTGTTCTTAGCTACTGTGTCAGAAGGGAAATCGCAGGGACGGCGCGAGTCTCTCGTTCGGCGCTCTCGATCGCCGATCGATTCCACCGATAGCGCGCACGCCTCGCGGAAGAACCGTTCGGAAAATAATAAATCAAAGACAATGAAACGACGGGAAGAGAGCTAAAAACGGAAGACGGCGAAATGAGCGATTATAGGTGTTTGCTCCGAGCGGCAGGTCTCGTTGGGGCGCCTTTCAGCCGAAGAAGGGAGCGCAGGGGTCTAGAGGATTGGGCGGGCTACCTCGGCTGTGATTAATTTGAATCAGCAAATGCCTTCGAGGGTTTACACTGACTGAACTGAAGGCACTGCCATGCCAGTAATATGCTACGGTCGAGAAGCTGAGCCGAAAGGGAAGGAGGATGGAGGAAGGCGGACGGTGACGGTGAACGAGGGAGGATATTCGCGGGCGAAGGGAGTCTATGGATATGTTCACAAGGGAAGGAAACATCCCCCGCACAAACCGCAACGAAAAGCCAACGGCAGCCACGAAACAACCCCCTGCTGCCTCCCCCTTCTCTTCGCGGGGACGATGCACGTATACACAAGGGAAGAGAGAAGAGGCGGGGAGTGGGAAACGAAGGAGAGGGAGAGAAAGAGCGAAGAGGGTGGAAACCACGGAGGTGAAGACAGAACCGAGTGCAGAATCGCGAAGGGTGGTAGACCGTCTTAAATCACTTCTCTCTCTCTCTCTCCTTATCAAACTCCGTTTCACCAGCAGGGCGAACACGGGAATAGCAACCCCCTAATGTTACGGCGACGACAAACCCAATCCGTTTCACGGAATTTGATTATGTAGCAGAATTATCTTAACGTATAATTGCTCCGCTCGGATCTCGAGGACTGTGTATATTACTGTTGGAAGAGTGGGCGTTTCTTACAGTGAAAGAAGCTTAACAGTCGAGCAGGATTTTACGATCGCGCTGGCACCGTCCACACCTCCAGACACGAATGATAATGCCCCCGCCGCTCGGAAAGATTGAATTTTTGTTTTGAAAACACGAGCCGTGAAATTCGAGACGGCCCCTTTTATTGTCCCGCGTGGACAGTCTTCGTGGAACAAGGCCAAGCTTTGACGAATTTATCGTCTCGGGGGCGGCTATGCGGAAGCGGGTAACACAATCGGCGATTCGAGGCAATCGATTTCCACCGCGAGAGACCGAAGGCCCATATTAACCGGCAGGCATTTACACGAAAGTCCACGGCGGCGTTACGCTTGTTGTTGGCGACGGATCAAAAAGGGGCAGCAAAAAAGTGCAGCGAAACGCGGCTACCAGTGCACGGGAGAAATTTTCTCTCGCCGGCGAAGAAAAAGAATCGGAAACATATTAACGATGACGACTGGGGCTCGCGTTAAACTAGAACGCGAAGCAAGGTTTGACACGAAACTCTTTTTTCTCTTCCTCCGACCGAGCTCCGAAAGCTTCGCCAGGGCAGCAGTCAACAAATTTAAAAAGATGAAATCTACTCTACGCAAGTCGCCTTGGTACGATTTCTCGAATACCGTAACCCAATTACGCTCTTTCCCGCGCCATAATCAAGAAAATACCATGAAACTCAACCAATGCGACAATTACTCCCACGGCAGCGCCAAGTTCCTCCCCGGAAGCAAGTAGAATCGCCTAATGAACGCATTGCGATTACGGACGTCACGATCCCCGCTATCGATGGGTTCCGTCGTAAACGCGAAAGTTAATATGACAAATGTGGGGGCAAACATTCGGTGGTAGTAATGAACGGGCTTGGATTCGTCCCTGGCGGAGCAGAGGGTGTCGGCAGACCCAGTGCGGCTCGAATATAACCCCCCACCCTCTTTGGGCTTCCAATTACTCGCGTTTAGTTGCGTTTTTCCGCTCGAATGCCCTCTCTATGATACACTCGCACACTCGACCCGCGCTTGGCTTTTAGTTACCCAAACCCACTTACTAACACGCGCGTCCGCGCGCACACGCTCACCTGATCCGCCCTTACGTACCTACGCTTCTCTTCTGTGTTTGTGCTTTTGTCGGTGTGTATTCCGCATCGAGTCGTAGCACGGCGAACGGATACGAGTACACGATCGTCTGCACGAGCCCTGGTAATATGACAAGGGGTAACGATTGACTGGCTGCCACGCCAAGGATTACCAATCAAATTCTCGTTACAAAGCCCGCCACTGCTACGCAGGCTAACCTTTGCATACCGACGTGTATATTTCTCCGTCGATATCATTGCCCGATCTCTCTAGACTAATTCTATCAATCTGATTTGCGTGCTCAAGGATACGAGTACAGCATACTTTGAATAGGTAGGTACTCTTTGTTTTATATTTGGTGGTTACGCGAGCAGCCTGTTTCTACGCACCTCTAAATTGCAAGGCTGTGCTCGGGTTCTAAGAGAAAGTCAACAGTTTCTTACTGTATCAAGTTTAAAATGTGTAACCAATGTTGGTTTCGTATTCGGCGCCCTTTCGACAGCTTGTCACCACACGAAAAGATGACAATAGACAATGCACGATACAGAACAATGATAACCGCGACGCGACATAACCTCAAATTCAAGCTGCTTCGTATTCGACACTTTGCCAGTTTATTAGCTAATGACATGGCAATGTTCGGAATATTAAGTGGCCCTCCTGAGATATAAACTTGCTTCGAGGCTTCTTAGACAAGCATCGGAGATGCTTGTACGAAGAGAGAGGAATCGGCTTACCTTCATGTCAAGGATCGTAGAGCGTCTATCGAAAGATCGTGGACCACGTTCTCCAACAGTGGAACTGCGCGTTTCTTGATACTGTCCAGTCGCGTCAAATGGCACATCAACTAATCACAGATAAAATAGCATTTCGCTGGAAAACACTCGCGATCGAACCACCGACTGCAAGCTCCCGATCACTCGCATAGAATTGGCGCGCGAACGTCTCGGAAGACGTTCTCCTACGTATCTACCACTTACTACGCGTACCAATAGCTAACCTATTCCCGTCACGGATGATTAATTCCTCTCCGTATTTAATATCCGACCTACAAATTTCCATAAAATTCATCGCTCTACTCATCACAGTCACAGAATCAAAAGCGATACTAATTTTTTCGTTGCTGTTAATTCTCCAAGAAATCGATATTTTATCGTGTCATTGATTCACGTATAGATCGTCCCGCGCTACACAATTGAAAATCAATCGCCGCGGCTTGGTGCGGTCATAAAGCTGTCGGAATTAATCGGTGTTTTTTCGAGCCGCGAATAAAGCCGCGAATAAACGTTTATATTATTACGCGATAATCGTCGCTCGCGAGTGTATCTGCGCAGTGATTTTAGTGAATGCGGAGGACAAGGCGAGGCACGAGCTCCTGGGGAGTCTGCGTCGACAGTTGCGCATCTGCGTACATCCTGATCGGTAAGGTTATGGTATTTTGCGCTACGTAGCTCGCTAAATATCTTTTGGCGTTTGGCAAGAATCAGACGCTACTTTTCGTCGCGATCCAAGGCAAACTCGCTTTCGTCCGCGTGGCAGTTGCGTTCGCCAAGCAGATGTAAGTCGAAGCGTCTGTGAAAATCGATGACACGCTGGCATATGCCGATTCTCCGGTCGCAGTCGTAGCAGTCATCGATCGGAGACGCTGAACGTGAACTCGTCGGAATAAATTCTCAGCCGGCCGCTGTTCGGACAGCCCTCGTCGCGCGTCAGTTGTACACGGTACGATAAAAGTAACGTTCGGGCGATAAATACGTAATTCCCCCAGGCATCCAAGCCACGTAATAATATAATAACGAAATATATTGTCCTGACCTGAAACGTAAAAGAGTCACGCCATGCCTCTCTGTCCACCTTATTGAGCGCGCATAATTTGTGCGGCGAAATAACTGAAAGCGTTGTTCCGTAACGTCACGCTGCCCCGAAGGCAAAGAAAGGCGATTGGCTCGAAACGATTTGTCGTCAGGTGACGAAGCTCGCGAAAACAGCGATCCCTGCCGCACGGAATACTTTCGATTCACGCGAAAGAACGTGGAAATTCTGACACTGATATCGTCGACGCGGTGGAGCTTGGACAGGGACACCGATTCGACGCGAAGTATTCGTACCTTTCGCATCGATAAGCTATCGCCCCCATCACCCTCGCTCGGCCGGCTTGGTAGCCGACCAGGCTTATTAATAAGCGGCGCTAAAGGTCACTCCGTATATCTCGTTAATCATTCGTACTTATTTTAGAACCGGCGGACTCGCGGGCTCTCGCGATCCTCGCGAAAACTGTACGAACACGCCCTATTTTAAAATCGAGAGCTCCGCAACGGGGTCGCTTTTAAATCTCTCGTATCTATACGAGGCTCGGCGCATAAGTGCGCGTAAATAAAATCGCGAAGCTTTTGTCAGATTTACGTGGAATACGACGCGATTAGGGGGTAGGTGGGACAGTGGCCGTGCCCCGTTCGCGATTTGCGCCGGCGGCGCGACCCTCAAGGATCCGGGATAACGAGTTAATTTAAATACGAAACATCAAAAGCTTTTAATCTTTGCGCGGCTTAGCCAGCCGGGGCAACCTACTTTTTTTCCCCCGCTGATACACGCCACCCTCATTCATATACATTGTTACGCGAATATCCAGCGCGTATATCTCCGTGATTATTGAACAATCAGATACGTTAACGACGGAACGAAAACGGTACTTAATTCCAGGGAAAATCGCCGCTTGATTCCGCGCTGATATTTTCGCTGGTATTCTCGTTCTGTGAGAGCAGCCCGAGGGTGCGCTTCCACCCCGGTTTCCCTTCCGTTCTCGCGCCCGTTATCCAACGGGAATTTCTTTTCTCGCCGCTCGCGATGGCTGGAAAAGCCGGAGCATCGACGCGTGGGCCGCGTTTTAACGTTGCACGCGGCGGACACGTGTTCGGCGAGGGAATCGTGTGAACTCGGGTTAAGTGTGCGAAGGCGATCGGGGAACATTTATGATATTTTTTTGCGGTCTCGGAAGGCGATACAGGGTCTGTCGTAGAGGCCGGTTCGCATGTCTCGACGAGGCGGTCTCCGTGGTCACATCAGTCTCCGAGCATGCGAGGGCGCTCAAGCTAAATCCCCGTAATATACACACAGGGGCACCGTCGAGGTACTATCGCGGCATTATACAGACATACCTATATCCCAGCCCGATGACTGCTGATATGACATGCGACCGTCTTAGATATAGGCTGCACGACATGCATCGCTCTCTTTCCCTCTCCCCCCGTCGCAATTTCCTCCCACCATTGTGCTGCAACCCTTCCGCTCCCCTCTCGTTCCCCACCCTCCCGTTAACCCGCCATCGGCTTCGGAAAACGCTTCACGTGGGCGACGGGTAATCGTCTCGCGAGTTAAGGCTCTCTTGAAGTACGTACGGCTTTATCGCCCTCGCCCGCTATCCTGTATCTTTCTCGAAACGGCCTCGCCTCGGCCGATCCTCGTAAATACAAACAGGGAGAATTAAATTAACGTTTCATATTGCGCGGCATGTGTGCGCCAGGTACGGGGGCGATGGAGGCAGTATCAGGCTCCTCGTATCTTTAGAATTAAAATGCAGCGTGCTTCCTTGCTTTCTCAGCAATTATTGCTGCTACTTCGCCGTAGGTAAATGCGATTCGATTCGTCTTGCTCGCGGCGCTATCCCGCCGGCGATCTGCATAGCTGTGCGTCACGCACTTGAATAAAAAAAAAAAAAAAAAAAAAGTTATGTACTCATGGTACTCGGTGCTCCTATGTTAATGGATGTTAAGAGTAAAAGCTCATTCTTCTTATTCAAAGATACTTTTAAGATAATCCGGCATACACGCATGGAAAACATTATTTCATAATCCGCCCGGCGTTACGCGGCAAAGTAATAATATATCGCTGAATTACAACTCCTGAATCGTTGGATCGATACGCGAACGAGCGCGGCGTCTCGAAGCGCTGGCGTAATTGAAAAGCACGTCCTGCGACCACCGGTGTGATACTTAAGGGGGGAGATCGAGGAAACAGGGGGTAATGGAAAGTCGCGATGAATATGGAGAGAGTCGCGCGATAAAACTGTTGAGCGCAGGAACGATGGACAAGGATTCGGGAGGTTTGGGTACTTCCGCGAAATAGTAGCGAAGCGGAAAACGAGGGGATGTTAAAGCCGCTGTAAACCTCCTCCTCTGCAATCTTCGTCGGGTAATGTCTCAAGCGGTATCGATTAGCAGCGAAAGACTGAGGACCCGTTGAAACAGCTCTAGGGAAATTGCTAGGAAAGTTCGACCATACGGAACTCAAAGTTCCCGGTGTCGTTCGGGTCGTCAGCGATCGTAGACCGTCGGGAATCGTTCTTCTACCTGATCGAAGCATTAATCTCGCGGGCCCGGTTGACACGAGGGGAAACTTTCATGCGTACAGTCACCATCGTCCACCAGGAAGCAGCGTTTTGGCGAGTAATAACGAAAGAAACGGGTGGCCGTTAATTACGCTCGCAAAGATGAATCTAGAAGAGACGGTAGGGGGTGTAGCCGGGTGGTCGTGCGCAAGAAGTCGAGTCCACAAGCCGAAGAGTAACCGAACGCTCGTTCCTTGCGGATCGATAAGGGTGGTAGGGCGGATTGGCCTTTTAGCTAAGGGTCGAGAAGGTAGGCGAGTGGTTTTTATAGCCAGCAAAAGGACAGGGAGGGTCCTGGGATCCTCGGGTGGCTTACTCGACCAGAGTATCCCTAATATACGTCATCCGTTAGCGGCACTTTCCTACATCCCTCTCTCTGTCGATCTCTCCACCTTTCGGTCAGAAGTGGCCAAATCTACTTCCTCCGTCTCTTTATAGATTTCGAGATCTCGAGTAGCCTCGTACAACCACCCTAGAGATTGGCCCCTGTTCTCGCACCCCCGCCGCTTCCCTTTCCTTCCAATATCAAGCAACACATATTTCTGCTTGTTTATTCTCAATAACATCTGGCCGTAGGTTGCGTCGTGATTGCGCTGAAACACGGTTGCATCGCTCTCCTCCCGTTTCATTTTCGACGCGCAGCTTCAATCTGGGCCTCGTCTGTCTGTCCGCGCAAACATCGTAAAATGAAGAGAGGTTAAAGGAAAGCTTGCCGGGTGCTGGATTAATTGAATACCTTGAGCACACAGCACCGTCAGCTTGCGAACTAGTTTCCCCGAAGTGGTCAAAACGTTTAGCGAGGAGCACGTTCATCTGTTTTACGTAATTCTTGCCTCCCGAGGGGATTCTGGAGAACGTCTGATGCGCGTGGTTCCGAAGAGCTGTTGCACTTTGGAAGCATATCGAGGCAGAAACGGACGCGAGCCTCGGTTTCTACGCCACTGATAGGCACGTATTCAATTTGCGCGCAGAACGTGTGCACGTTCGCCACGCGTAGATACATGCACGCGTACATACCTCCGCGCCACCCTCTCCCTCTCTCGTTGACCCTCACTAACACGGGGGAGCAACACCTGCCCTGCGCTTAACCTGAAGCGGCCGGGCACCCACACGCGCGCGGGTCCGCGCGCGAAACACTATATCCATTTAAACGTGGATGCCTTATGAAGTCACACATATCCTCCGGCTGGCTGTTGCTCTCCTCCCGCTGCTCCTTTCTCACCTCCCTCGCTCTGCCTGCGTTTTTATGCGTGTTGCACAAACGCGGGTGGAGCACGTGCAGCGGGAAACAAAGAAAGTCTCGCGGAGGAAGAGAAGGCGTCGGTGGCGGCGTCGGGAGGGAAGGAAGGAGAGAAAGCGCGACTCGGAGAGAGGAGAAACGCGGAGGGAAGGTGGCTCGCGGAAGGAGAAGGGAAAAATAAAGGAGAGGCGAAAGGGAGGACGGGGACCGGATGAAAGTATGCGAAACAGTCCCGGCCGCTGTGCGAAGCGGTTGCCTAAGAAAGGAGAGCAGAGGTGGAAATAAAGGGCAGAGATCGCGGAGCAGCGGAAAAGAGTTTGCGCGCGTTTGCTGGTACTTGCCTTCGGATGCATAACCATGCAAAAAAAATTGGAAATTGAATGGGGATAAAGCGTTGGCCTCGAGTTTTTGATGATTAGCCACCGGGCGCCTTGGCGTGCTCTGCAGCCCGGCTAAATAACACCAGCCCCCGGTAAACAAATATGGCACGAGTTCTCAACGATCGTTAAAAGCATCCAGCGTTCCCTCCCCGACAAAGAGGGACCAACGTGGCAGTCTTTTACGATTTCCCGGAGATGAAAATAAACGCTGGACCATTATTGTCGAGCTGCTCGCTCCGCGATACGTCGCGATATTTCTGCACCCTGCACTCGTCGTCCGTTACGAGCGATTCGAAACCCAAGATCTCCGGGCAAACCGTCGCCAATAAGCGGATCGCCGGACTCGCACGTAGTTCTCATTAAAATAATGGCTACTTACGAGCCGGCCAGCTTGTTCCCGTTTATATATAATTGCAGGATTCAACGGGCAAGCGGTCGTTTAAACTATTCCACTTGGGAGGAAGTTGATCGTAGAATCTTTGTCCACGATTTTGAGAAAGGGAAAATTAACCATCGGTCGACCAGAAACTTTCATCCCGTAATCAAACAGAAAAGTTGAAATTTCAAGCTCGAAGAAACTCCAATTCCTTTGTTCATCCGATAATAAATCCTCAAGGTCCCGCGCGATAGATGCTATAATTTTCTTTACGTGAAATGATACAAACATAAGCTGGGTGGGAGGAGCGCGTGGGCGAAGGCAGCCGGCCCGGTGGCGAAAAGGAAAAAAGTTTTTCGAATCGTGCTGGCAAGCAAGCCGGAGCTTTTCCTCGTTCGCGCGTGCCGCGTTCCACGTTCCACGGTGTGGCCGTACCGATGGAAACACACGCAAAAAACGGAGAAGAGGTGCCGATCCCGGCTTGGAAAGGGCGAAGGAGCAGGGCGGAGCTGCGCTCGGAAGGGTGCGCGGGCGCGTTTCACGGCGAGCCACCATCCCGTGGGGTCGGAGGTCGTGTTCAGGTGCGACGAAGACGGAGCAGAGGGGCGCCTAGTCGAGCGAACGCACCCAGAAATGCAAAGTCGAAGTGTCGGGTGCGAAGCGAGTTGCCAGCCAAGCCTCGAAGTCGACGCGCCAGGCCCTCGGCTCGTATTTCCTCCGACGATTTCCATTTTCCCGCGGCCGTGTCGCGCGCGCTACGTTTCCCTTCCATCGTCGATCACGCGACGGACGCCTCTAAACGGACGGGGAGCTGGTCACGCGGCAGAATCGAAGGAGGCGCGACGTTGCGTGTAATTGATCGAATGGACCCTTTCACGGATCGATCGATTCTCCCGCGTCCTGCGAGAATAGAGGCCGGCGATAGGCGAGGCTAGTGGTGACGTTTGCGTCGATCGGTGTGACTTCCCCCGCGTTGATCGCGGCATCGATCCGTGGCCATTCGTCGCCACGTGTTTTCGGCAACGTGGTCGTAATCGGCGAGCACCTCGCTTACGATTACTTTCCCTCGCTGTTTCCGCGAACGCTGGGCGACCAATCTCTGGCACGTTCGTTCGCGGGGCGAGGGAGGGGCGGGGGGATCCGAGCGATGAGATAAAATGTTGGCGAGCGCGGATGTTGCATAACGGCGCAGACGATCTGAAAGTTGAACTTGAGAAAGGGCCGAGACACAACGAATTTATCAGACAAGAATGTTTATAATCAGTGCGCACGTTAGATACTTCGTATCGAGCTGGCACAGACTACACGTCAGCAACAACAGGCGATAAGGGCCCGGCACAGACGGACACAGTCGTGAATCAGTGATCAGCGTGGTCAGCAGGCGAGATCGAACGCGGTGAACACCTGTTCCTTACCGAGGTGTCGACGGCCATTCGAGCATACGTGGCCGAAACTGAAATCGGGAACGATGAATGAACGCGAAACGGATTGTTCTTTGATGACCAGCAGCCGGAGGCGCGCAATAACTCCTCTTCTGAGCGTTTTCAATTATGAAACTAAGAGTCTAAGAACCTGTACGGTGAATTTCAACTATCAAACGGAATGCAACTCGAGCCGCAGCATCCGAAAAGTGATCGGACGGACGATCAGCTGAAAGGTAAACTGTTTCAGTGGTTGCAGGGGACACAGAGACGCTGTTATCGAAAAAAGTAGCACTGTTGAGCACGAAATCTTGGTATCGCTCATAAGCAGCGATAGCTGACTATAAACAACATCAATAAACGATACGCATCCGAAAAGCTTCTTGGGAGGTCTCGAGCGCTGGCTCAAGACATCGACACGCTACCAGTCAAGGTGACTGTTGGCCTTGATTCGACCGAAAAGTTTCCACGGCTGTTAAGCATCATCGGAAGTCCTCGAGGCCTGATCGAAGCGACGAATCGAAGGCCTCATCTTCGCCTATCGGCAGGATAGGCGACTGTAACGGCAGCTAGACGGCGGCTTGGATAGGAGAGGAGCCCGGGAGCGAAGAAACGAGAGGTTGCGCTCTCGTAGGAAGAGAGGAACGCGGAGGAGAGACAGCGGCTGATCATTGGTGGACAGCAGAGCCGGATCGCGTAGGTGGTGGGGAAGCCACCAGGTCGACTCCGCAGGTGGGGAAGGCCAGGAGGCAGAAGGCGGAGGAGGCGGAGGTGGTGGCGAAGTAGTCGTAGTAGTAGAGTAACACGAAGCAACACGAAGAGGAGAAAGAGGAGAAAGAAGGGGGTGGAAGAAGCGGTGGTGTAACGGCGCGGAGGTGGCGGCGGAGCCGAGGAGAGCGAGGGAGCCGGGTGGAGGGTGAGAAAGGGTGAGAAGCAGAGGAAGAGAGAGAAAAAGAGATTGGAGGGAGCGTAGGAGAGGAGGAGAGGGGGAGGGAGAGAGTCGCGAGGGTGGAGGACAAGGTGGTGGAGAAGGAGGAGACGCGGAGGACAGGAGAAGCCTCCACTGTCGGAGGACAGATCCAACGCACGTCAGGATCCCAGTTGGACGGACCGACGCTGCCGTCGGATCACGGAGGAACCGGGGAACCCGGTGTACCGGAAGCCCGCGTGCCAGGATGGACTGTCTTCGCGCACTCTTCGTGGTGTCCGGCTCTGCGCTCGATCTAGACGCGTCCGTTTCGTTCTTCGACCAGTCCGAGTGGCGCGAGTAAACAACAGAAACGGGGGAAAAGGAAGCTTGTGCGAGGCCATCCCGACCGGTACGCTCCGGTACTGGTTCGTCGAAAGCCGACGGGGGTGGGAGACAGTGACATAATCCACAGGATAAAACGATCTCGTGCATAAACTCGCATGGCTCGGAGGACTGTCAGCTGCGTCCTTACGATTAGTGTTTTGTTTTCCAAACTGCCACCCGCCGTGCAGCGATGAGATCCAAGCCGGTGGCTAGAAGATTGGCACAGGGTGAGTACCTCGCTGCTCCCTTTTCTATTTCGTTTTTTCACCGATCATCGTTTGTCCGTTGCAAACGGTCTGGAAACAGTGTCGTTTAAGCCTCGACTACTCCCGCGCGGGGGACGTTATTTCACTTGACGAATTTTCTAATTAACATTCCGCCGTAAAGTTAAACACGTGCGCGTGAGAGCCCGCGTCAAAAATTTGCGATACTTCGGCGACGCGTTAATTGCAATCGCATTTAACTAGGTGGCGGGAAATTATCGGCTATACGTTTGGTACAGAGTTTTTCAAAGCGTTCGACGTCTCTCCATGATTGGACGTCGCCTGCTCTTCGTCGGCGCTCCACATTTTCCAAAAGTGCCCTGTACATTTCGGTGCTTAGTTGAACATCGTCGCGAGACCGGGGAATCGATAGGAGGGATTCGAAAAGGGTGCTCGTTCCATCGCACGTCTGGCAAATGCTGTATTTAAAACGCAAAGGCATTACGAGTTTTTCAAAAGCACGCCGCAGCGAGAGACTATATAAAACTCAATTTAAAACGAACTTGTGTCTTCGCCTCTCCAGATTCCGGGATATTACCGTCGGTAGTTCGACAGGCATTATTTTTACTAAGCAGATCGCCTGACCGGCTGCAAATCTTAAACACTCCAGTAGACACACACCTAACTAATCTCAATTTCCACTGTCAAGAATTTGCAATAGCTCCATCGGTCGTCAAGAGCCTCCAGACTAAAAAAAAGTCGAACTTGTCGCGAAGTTTATTTGGAATTTTTAACAGGGAAGTATAGGAGAGATACACTTCGGTATTCCTTAATAGCGATCGTAATTATTCGATTGGCTACGGAGGAATGGCTACCGTGACATGTTTCTGATAACATTATCACGTACCGCGAGCGTGTCATCGTTCGTGATATCGCCTGGGTCGTCAGAACGACACCGTGGAAAGAGTAGTAGGCGGTTCTCGCGCTGGCGCACTCGTCACGTCGATATCATTTCTTCTTTTCCTGTATTGTCTAGTCTGTGCTCGTCCTCCCGCCTCCACCTACTTGTTATCTGCCTTCAAAAGTCCCGCCCATCCTTGCCTGTCACCATGTTCGCGAGACTTTATACCCTTCCACCAATGGCACCCACAATTAACCGCCTTTTTCTCCTTTGCAAAAGCTACACCGGTTTGCAGGGTACCAAGGCGGCTAGGTTAGTTCGGAATATGACGATGGAAGTACGGTCACGCGAGTTTTTCAATCACGGGGCAACATTCTCGATACTTTTGGGCGGTCAGGGAACGTTCGTCCGACAAGGACGCGGATCGATCTTCCTTTGTTTGACGGTTAACAATGCAGGATCGCTTCGTTCACAAAAAGATCGGACGGTACAACGGGCCAACGTTAATTTATTGTTATACACTGAATGGCGGCGCGCAGCTAACTCTCCACCAACCATTTTGGATGGGACGATAGGCAAATTGATGAAGGGCGGTTGCACGATCGACCGATGTCTCTCTCGAGAACAATACTCTGACATTGATAGCGCACTTTAGAGGGACAAAGCTCGCAGGCATCTGTCTTCGCGGTCTTTCATTGGCCCAGATTCTTGGAGGCTACTTCCACAGTCGATCATCGATGGGATCTAAGCAGGGCCGTTAAAGATTCACATTCTGTATCGAAAACATTACGACGTTGAGTGGGCGAGCAAATCCGTGCCGGATAGAGAGGGAACAGTGCTCCAACCGTCTGACAGGCTCGTCAGGGCGCGCGTTCTGCACGGGGGATGATTTATATCGTGCTCGCGATTTATAATAAAGCTCGCTTCCCACGGTCTGCCACGCACCGACGACGGCAGGCACTTTGAAGGGATCTAGTAATCTGTAAGACAAAATCCGTTAACGCTTGACTCACGATTCGCGAAACAATAGACCATCCATCCACGAACTCACCCTCGGCCTCCTCGAGAACAGACTCGTGCGAGACGCGGAGGGAAAGAGGCGGAAAAGGGAGGACTCAAGGCCCCGCCAGGGCAATCGAGTGCTCGCCGCGCACTTTTGCCACGGCGAATTACGTTAAATGCATCTTCGACTCGTGAGAATGGCAAACGACAGAAGTCTGAAGTTACGTCGGTGGTGGGAAAAAAAGTTCCTCCGTTATGGATTCGATATCGAGTAGCGGTGGACTATCGGTTCCCCCGCCTTATCCGCCAGACATCGTTGAAAGCCACTACTCCTCGGTGCGTGGCATTGTACTCGACGGTAGACAGGAAATTTTCGAAACTGATAGGAAGCAGAAAGAGAGACGGGCCATCTCGGGCGAACCGCAGGAATAATCGCGGAATCCACCTACCAGGGCGTTTCAAAGGCGCATCATCCCATTGAGGGCTGCGTCTAGCCGCGGCACCGGAAGTCGTATCCGAGAGGAGACAAAGCCAAAGAAACATACGCACAGAGTGCCGTACTGGCGGGGGTGGAGAGTATGGGGGGGAGAGGTTCTGTTTCATCGGTGCTTTTGTCTCGCATCCTGAGAGAGTACGATTGAATAAGGAGCATGAATAGATCGGATGATCCTAAGGTAGGTCAGTCCATTCTCGTCTTGCGGGAGACTCCTGCTACCTCCGATCCCACCTCCTCCCCCTCTTCGTCTTCTTGTACATTCCCCAGCGCTTCCACCCCCGAACAGTCCCAATTAAAAGCGTCTTCCTCCTTGATTCTCTAAGCGCGCGTCGCGTGTAATAAGATTCGTCGCTGCGCCTCTCTATGCTAGACGGTTTGCACCCCAGCGAACGGCTGGCTCCGTGGGGGATGTTTCCCAGAATATTTAAGCATTACGTTTCACGGGTGACACAGTATTCCAATAATTTTCCGCCACATACCCGCGTCTTGCATATAAATGGAATGTATGCACAGTACGTTTGGAAGTCACGCGAACAGTTTCAAGCCGTTTGAATTTTTTTTCCAACCCTTATCGAGCAATAAGACGTCCAGTTTTGTACGAGTAAAGTATCGACCGTTACGAGTTGCCGAACGTTTCGTCGTCTGTCGCTGCTGCCGAACGCGCTTCCTTGGCGGTGGCTGGACGACGAGGCAATGACATCGAAATCGTTGGATCTTAATTCATCGTGACGTCACGCCTCGGGAAGTACTCTGCTGTGGTTATTGGACGGCCGGACGTGATCGATTCGATGTATGAATTAAAGTGCCAACAATACCCCCTCGAATAACTGCACGCGGCCATGCAAATCCGATAACAGAAAGTACGAACAATCGTCTCCGTTCCTTCTGCTTTCCTCTTCACCCTTTTCTTCGAGCCTCCGCTGCCCCCATCCCCGTTCGATCCAGCAAATAATCCAGCAAAGTCTTCCTTGACTCTTTTCTTTCCCCGTCCTCCGCCCCCGCCAATTAACGATCGGCGCGGTGTTTGTCATTTGTTTGCCGTTCCCGGCGGTATGCAATCAGGCCGGGCTGAAACAAACGCGGCCAATCAGCCGGGACGGACAAACGCATCGAGAGGCGGCTAGATCCCTCTACAATACTCTACATTCTACATGCAGCCGGGTAATCGATCGTTCGTGGCGGAATTGTTTCCCCCCGCGCGGAATCTCACAACGTTAATATTACATCGCAGGCTCGTCCACCGAGCAGCGAAAGCAACCGAAAATCATCCTCGCGCAGGCATAATTTAGGCTCCGCGCGACCGTTTGTTGCCGTCCAAAAGCACGCTCGAACGATAAGAGAGCCATTGTTGGCCGAGCGCGGCAATTGAGCGATTAATCATCTAATTAGGCATTCATCGTGCTAGACCGCTATCGCGATTCCTTTCCACCGCCAACGATTGTTGTTCCCCTGATAAATATCCGTTTCTTGCCTTCTCGGACTCGAGCAACTTCGCTCGATCCCCGTTCACGATCGTTACCCAGTTTCTCGATTGATCGACATCCACCTGGGAGGAGAAGTCGCGAGGAGAGAAAGAGAGCGCTCTCGCGATTGCAAATCGACTGCTGGGTGGGCGCGCTTCCGCGTGGAGTCGCGCCGCGGACAGGCACTCGCGTCGCGCCTGAATGCGGCTGACACGTCGCTCGGGCGAGCTAAGCGAATTGCCTGGATGCTGGAGCGAGTCGGCAGCCGAAACATTTATTCGCCTCGATATTCGGAGCGTGGGTGAAAAGGAGCTGTGTCGGGTACAACGGTCTTGTTTTTATCGATGGGAAATGAAAAGTCCTAGGTGGAAGAGGAGGGATTTTATTCGACCCGTTATATTCTCGCTCTTTCGCATTCGCGAGGAATCCGCGAGCGTATCGATCGTTCCGCGAGCAGGGAGATCGAGAGTCCGGGACTAGGAAATGTTTATCGCGCGGGATTGTTTCTCCCGCTCGAGGCTAGATTACATTCGTGGCGAATTTGATTAGCAATACGCGATAGCGCGGCGCGTAAGCACTGTCCTAGCGGAACAATAGGCGTCGTTTAACGAGCAAGATTTCTCGGAAAGTTTCCCCCGAGAGGCCATAAATCGCTGGGCTGCATACCACGATGAAAGTAACGCATAATGATGTGCCGCTGCTTGCACGTCACTTTGTAATATACATACTGGCTCGCTTTGTCTTTGGCAATGTTGCGCCATCGTAGCGTACGCTCTAGAAACGTTTTTAGGGAAACAGTCGCTCCATTTTAGCGCACCTCAGTTGTCCCTCGGCTGAACGTAATTGGCGCGAAGTAAGAGCGTCGTGCAGTCTGTACCCTTCAGTTCAATGGTTCTCGGTATTTCATTCGTAAGTACGAAGGGAACCGTGGCGAGACGGGCCTTCGGCGGAGGCGTACGCGCGTAAAGCAAGAAAGAGTCGAGTACCGTAACGGATGAGCACGCGTGTTCACGCATGGACCTTCCTACATTAAGCCCATCCTGGTTGTTTTCGTCCTCTGCGGCGACGAGCCTTCTTCGACTCTTTTACTCCACTCTTTTTCCACTCTTTGTTACCGCGACGGACTTATCGTGGCTATTTCTCGGCGCGAGCATCGAATGCATTTTGTACACGAAGGAAAGATTCCAGTCCCCGGCCAGCGTTTAATGTGTAATATGTATATGGGGCGGTAGGGGGAGCGTGCAGCGGCAGAATCGTAAAGATAAATCGATAAGGCATTAATTAATGTCGAGGACACTAGGCAGGGATGATGTGAGCGTACATTCAGAAGCGAGTCCGCGATCGTTGGAGGGTAGACTCGGGCCACTTTCTCGAGGTGTTCGCGTGTCTGGCATTGTTTTACGAGACTCATTTCCCGCAACGTCATTCCACTACCACCAGCACTTTACTCCCGTCAACGTTGCCATCACTTTTCGCTGGTCAGTTGGCGATCTCGGCTTCCATTGAAGTGGGCCAGAATTCCGGGATTATAATCGATCTGACGCCTCCTGTGACTCGCTGAAAAACTCAGCCCCGATAATCCATATTCTCATGTAAATTTCACGTGCCGGTCACGTAAGCGACCGGCCGGTCGGTCGGGCTCGAACATTTTTATGGAAGTCATGGTAACGAGAGGCGACGATTCGCTCGGAGTTAAGGGAACACTGATATCCCCGTCGTTGCGAAATGCGCAAACACCGCGGTTAATTCGTGGGCGGCGCAAACTCGGGATAATTTAGATGTGGCGTACTTCGCCGCTCGTAGATAGTTTTAACGTCTTAACGACACGGGCCTCGGACCGTTTCATCAGATAAAAGTCTAATGAATCTAGTATTAAAGGGAATCGAATTCTCGATAACGTCCAGCGCCACCCCCCTCTGTTCCGTAACATAATAACTTCCATTCTCATTTCCTTGGTGTCCAACGCAAGGCGTAAGATTTTCCTGATGACAATCGGCCTTCGACCGTGTACACTGGGCTCTCGTGCAGCGCGAAAGTGTCCCTACCGAGGAGAGTACACCGGTCGCACGAAGAACCTGCTCGGTGTTAGTCGGACTGAGAAGTAGGTAGTCGATGTAGGAATGACACGACCGGTTATCTCGCTGGCCACGCGATATTGTCATCAGGGGTAGGAGGGGGGATAAAAGTAGTTACCGCGAGGGGGCAGGAGGGGTGGGTTGAAACGTAGAAAGAAAGAAAGAGCAAGATGAAAGGTGGGGGAGTGAAAGGTGGTGGAGGAAAAAATGAAGGAGGAAGGACAGGGAGAGGGAGAGAGGACGCGATAAGATCATCTTACCACCCCCTGGCATAAGTCGACAGTGGCCTTTCCCTGCCCTGGCCAACCCCCCTCCGTGACTCGACGGAGACCATTTCAACGATAGCACACACTAGCTTACTCGGCCACCGCGTTATCTCGCACGCGAATTAGCTCTACAGATTTCCTTTTTTTCCTTCTCTCTCCCTCCAGCCTTACCCTCCGACACCCTCCCTCTGTCTTCCATCCTTCTCTCCTCCCCCACGGCTTTCACCCTCGTTACCTTTCCTTTTCGTGCCGTACGTCTCCGTCTTCGTCTTCGTCTCCGTCTCCCTCGCCGCTGCCACTTCTAGTCGACGACGTTGCGACAACGTCGAAAGGAGGAAAACCCTCTTACACACGGCACACTACACATCGTGCACACCGACCCGCCGCGCCGCCACCCCCTACCCTATGGCACACGTCTATCGCATTAGCGCGCTGCCACGTTGCTGCTGCACCACGTTGTACCGCATCGGCTACGAAATGCATGACGTGTGCGTAGGTATGCGAATTTTCATTGGGCCAGTACCGACGCATAATTTTGCATAAACCAGCCGGGGATCGTAACGACGGCTAGGCAGGCGATTAAATTACTCGCCCGCGGTTAAAGGGAAACGCTTATCCTCCCCCGTTCGTGTCCTCGTCGGACCGGAGGGCCAACCCCCGACGATCTTCGTCCCCGTGCTCCACCTCTCGAGAAAGAAGTCGTTGGTTGCGCGCGATTCTAGATCGTGTTTAGACAGGCCCCGGAGATTTATCGATAGCGACGTGATTTTACGATCATACCCGTTCGGCCGGTGTACAATAGACGTGGCTGTGCTTCTCGCTGTTTGTGTATCACGACGCCAGATACTCCGCGTTTTACGATGCCCCGCCTGATTTACGCGCGCGAAGACGATGTCACGGTCCGTCTCGAGATCGACGGGCTTCCTATTTCAAAATCGATACATCCGACAAAAAGGGCGAGTCTTCGCACATGCTCCGAGCATTACACTTATCCGTGCAGTGTGTAAATCATGGTTTTTATAACGCAAGTGTCCCTCTGGTTTCTCAGGCCCACTTTTGTCGCAACATAGTGGTGTTCCTATCTCAAGTGCACACTTGGTTCATTACCCACGATGATCTCACGGGAACGAGATGATACGTCTGCCTTTTTAAAGCGTTCGAAGCCCGTGCAGTGGTTGCTCGCCAAAGAAATTCTGTTTCCCTTGCGATTTCTGCACGCTTCTCGATCTTCCATCCCTCCCGCGGGCCTACACATCGCAATATTTAAAGCGGCGTACGGTGACAGAGGAAAGAATAAACACGTACACCGAGAAACGTGTTGCCATTTCCAGGCACGCACGACTGTTGCGTTTATTTTGTCCTCCTCGAGGTACGTGCACGAGGGTAACGCTCCTCCACGAGGGCAAGGTGGGTATGTATGCTCGATGGAATTCAATTTGGTATCAGTATAGGGTTCGTTCGGAGCCCCCTGCGGTAGTACGCGATGCTTATCTCTAACGTTTCCACCCAGAACCTCGGGTTCGGCAAGAGTCAAATTAATTTGATGATCCTGACATCACGCGTTGAAATTGATTTTAACGAGTTCTATCTCTCAGAAGCTCTAAAGTAGCAGGAAAGGTAAATGGCCCAGTGGTGAAACAGTTAAGGAAGCAGTTGAGATAATTGCAATTTCTTTTATATTTAAATAGTATAAAATTATAACTATATATAATTATTCGAAAGCGTAAAATTTCTAGTTTTAGATAACGTAACAAAAATCTACATTTGTTAAAGGAAAACTTTGAAATTAATTAAAACTTGAAACTGTTCATATGGCCCAGTAATTAAATGAAATTCATAGCGTGTCCCAGTCATTAATTATCAGTGTCCCAATTATTGAATATATATTTAATTTAACTATTTTTATCAGTTATTGAAAAGAAATCAATATGGTAATATTTTGGGGTAATAATAACATTTTATTTATAATACATTTGTGTTAAATCTTCGGCATGACTTTATGTCTGAAAATGATTAAAAGTATATTATAAAATTTTAGGTTATGCTAATATTATGACGAGTTTAAGATTAATTATCCTAATAATTCTTAAACAGTATTATATTTTTGTCTAGTTATTATTAACGTAAATATATAGGATACAAAACAATACTCCGGTACAATAAATGTTAATAATTTTAAAACTTCACTGAATACTGACTTCTGTACCAGTGTTTATATAACCATTAATTGTCCGTGACATGTTATCGTGTACTATTGGATAAACGCAACAATTTCAATATCAAAAACAAAAAATTATTAAGAGATCCAATTAATTTTCAATTCTTCGATATATTATAAATCCACAACAACTGTACTATTTCAAAAATGATAAAATAATAATTAATTACAACCTTAACAAAAATATTCTCTCGCTTGCTTGAGCCCATTAGGTAAGAAGCGAGATTGAAACTGGTGAAGCTTTACTGTACAATAATATTTTTGCATGATATAACTAGTCAGTTATGTAAGCTTATAATTGTATCTATATAAAGCTAATACATTTTGCAATTATATTTCGAATAGTTTAAACGTTGCAAATTAGTAAAACTGTTATTATTAATAAAATTTCTTCTCGATTTTTAATTATTGGGCCATGTTTAACTACTGGGACATTTACCTTATCATTAATTACGTTCACACGGTCCGCGAGGATCGACGTTTCCACCGCGCAGGGAGATCTTACCCCTGAGAACGCAGACTCCTTATCGAGTAACTTGTACAAAAGGGGGTTCATTATCTTCTCATTGTCAGTGGACTCCGAGATGTCTTTCGGCCCCGAATGTCTTTCTAACCCTCTACACCACGCTCCCATTCTTCCCTGAATGGCGGCCTCCTTATCTTCACGAGAGATTCGCGGGCCGCTCTTTCAATTGAATTCCGCTCTGGGAATCGTGATCACCCGCCTCTCGCAGTTTCACACACGGCCCTCGTCCGTGGCCACACGTACACCGAGGTGCCTTCGCACAAGCTGGCTTCCACCCTCGGATGAGTATACGTGTTTTTCGCGTGAGACCGCGCACGTATCCGAACCCACACGTTTATTTACGTACACCAGATCGCCTGTAACGCGGTGCTGGTTCGTGTCACCGGCACACAGGCTCGTCCCCTGGACTCTCGTGGCGCGTCGGTGGTCGTGCGTGGCCACACAAGTGTGCGCGTGGTTCTTTCGTTTGTTCTCCGCTTGGGAACGGGGACTCCGAGACAAAACCTCGCAGCTCGCAAGAGAAAGGAGGGTTTGGGGGCGAGAGAAAAGGGGCGAGAAAGACGCGGCAGAGAAGAGGAGCGAGGATCAGCTTGTGGCGCGAATCGGGTTTAGGACTGTGTCAAATGACACTGGCCAGGACACGACCGCGACGATGGTCCCCGGGTATCCTCCTACCATTACCAACACCCCCGCCTTTTTCTTATTTGGGGCTTGTTCGGAGCTGCGATGGGACTCGTGGAGGTCGTAGGTCGCGTGGGAATGAAGAGTGCACCGTGAGTCGAAGCTCCAGCGCCGAATTACACGGCTCCCGCTTCGCCTCCCTCGCCTCCGCTCCTGCTTTATTTGTCTTTGCCCCGCGTTTCGGCCGGCGATCAAACCGAGCGAATCCTGCCGGCAGAATTTTGCTAACTGACCGTGATTGTCTGCTTCATCCCCACTTAAGGAAATTTATCGGCCCCGAGTGCCGGAACATAACTTTAACGCCAGTTCGAGGAACCGATAACCACTGTTAGGGGATTGACTCATTACACGCCGTGTTCTCGACGACTCGTAAAGACTTTATTTCATAGGCTTCTACCACCCACGGTGGATAATAATGGTCGTTGATCTTTCTCGACAACATGACGGGGAATCTTCTTCTGAGAGGCCCGTCTCGAGCCGACAGTAATCAGTGTATTTCATGCTCCTCGTTGAAGACGCGACAGCGGCCAGCCCCGAAACTTCTTCGCTTCAGGACGAGCCGAAGATGACAGAAAGAATATATGTCGGGGACGAAGGGACACGTGTGAGCATCTTCTCGGGACACGTGCAGGACTTGACGTAATTGTAAACCCCGAAGGATGTGGGCGGGCTCGTCTTCTGCGAGCAAGTAGCCGTGTCACGCGCGCGTTTGGACGATCAGCTGGAGCGAAAAGCCGACTAATCGAGCGGCACGTTCGAGCAGATGTTGCCATCTTCCACGCACAACTGTCCAGTCGATCGTCTTTGATTTTATCCGAGCATCGTTAGCCGCGTCCGGGAAGAGGGACGAATCGAAAGTTCCACGAATCCTCGACCAACTGATAAATGAACGCTCGAGCTTTTTAGGGGTAGCGCTCGTCGCGGGCGCGACAAATGTTACATTAATTTGCGAGGAGAATAATAGTCGTCGTTCGAACGTCTTCTTTTCAGCCGGTCATTCATCAGATGGGCATAGTTTCATATTATGTCACGCGACACTGTCAACTGTCAACCGTGAACGTAGGTGAATGGCATGAGTCGGGCGGACATGTGTGAAATTAGCTTAATCTTTCAGCTCGGATGACAATGGTGATACAAACGTGGTCCGTGTACGACACGTATCGTCCCGTGTACAGGGTGACAAATCTCACCCCATCGACACCCCGTCCCCTGCGCTGCCTCCACCCCGTGTAAATACATTAGAGGATGATCCTTCCATTGGCGTGGATTGTGCTGCCAAATTTCCCAATCCAACGATTCTTGGTTTGTGCAACTTACGCCACCATATGTTACACTCGTGCGTCGGGTCTACGACGAACTAATCTGCTTCCTGGGTCAAAATGCCAAAGTGTCGTCTTAGATTCTATCACGAAAGAAGTTCGATAGAAATGATTAGAATAGACAACGCATGATAGGGAAGAAGGTCGCATCGTTTTTATTGATTCAGGAAGAATAGAACGGGGTTAACTAATTTCTGCGACCAGGATTCTACGCCGTTGACAAACAGATATCGGCGGGGCCGTAATTTAACAATGAGCCAGCTGGCGCGTGCTACGGGGAAAGGTTGCGACCCCTAATGTAGTTATATAGTGTACTTTCCTACACGCAGACAAACGCATCAGGCACGCACACTAGCGTGCAATTTCACGGAGCGCGAGCGACAATAAGCGGGGATGCCTCAGCCCTTTTGTCACGGCGGTTCTCGCGTCAATGCGCATTGAATCTCTCGCCTATTTTATCATCCCTCTGTCTCTGCCTCTCGCCCTACTCTCTTTATATTACGTCGCACGCAAAGCGTACACCGGCCCCCCTTTATCGAGCTAATTGAGTCGTTCACGTTTTTCGGGGGTGAAAAATATGCTTCTCGGAATCAGGTCATGGGGGCGTATCTCCCGCAGAAATCACCCCTGGAATCCGCGATCTCTTTATACCGTCCGCTACGAACGTCTGCTGTCTGGTACGCTCTGCATCTGCACCAGATTCCCTCCCTTATCAGGCGAGATATCTCTGCGATTTATCCGCGACCCGCGCCTTGTCCTTCCAAGCTTATTCGACACGTATGAATAATTGGACCGAAGAGTAATTCGGGTTCCTCCCCGTTCGATGTATTATCCACCCTTCAACCCCCACCAGCTCGCCGAAGGAGCCCGCCCCCGAGCGTTATGATTAAGTAATAAAACATTTAGGCCCTTCTCCCGCGACCCCAAACTGAAAAACATCCCCCGGTCTCGCTGTTGCGTCTACGCACGACCGTCCGACATGTGACTTCGCACACACACGGAGGACACGCGTGCACACGCTCGCGGCGGCTTGCGCTCGCGAATACTACACACGTGCGCGCGGGGAAGGGCGTGACGACAGATGCAACGGAACATATCTACCCCCGGCTGGGCGGTTCAGATTCTCGGCCGATTTTTTCTTTCTCCTCCGTTGCCGGTCCTCGGCGCACGATCGTAGATAGCGGCGTTGCGTCGAGCATTTTCAGGCCTAGATCCCGATCGTAATTTACGGTTATTCCTTGCCAATCGAGATGCCCCCATTGTTGGCCGCGGGCCATTGTTTATGAGAAACACGGACTTCCGGGGCGCAGCTTTCGGACCACGGATCGACGGTGGTAAGCGCGCCGTTCCCTCGGTACCAGGAATCGCGCGCGATTATAAATGAAGTCGATCGAATAGTTCCGCTCGAACGTCAACTCGCTGTTTATCTTCGATTTAAAATAGAGCGACTGATCCTTGAACACTACACCGCTGGTAAAGACGATCGATAGAGCGAGCCACTCCGAATCGCGTGACGAAATTAGCTCCCCGAAAATCCTCAGATTTCCCCGTGAAACATCCTCGGATATTTGCCGATCCGATCGTTCCATCGTTTTGTCGTGCAAGCATTATTGGCTGGAGCGAGGCGAGCAGCTCCCGTTGCGTGTACCGGGCCAATGGAACGAGCTACCGGATGCTCGTGCTTCCACCCTTGATTTATCGGTCCTTCGAAGCTCGCGGATTGCCCGTAATTCCAGTTATTTCGTCCTAATCCGAGAGTTCGTTCCTGTCCGGTTACCGAGATTCAACCAGCCCTCCGAGCCTCCGAGCGCGATTTCTTTCCCCGTATCTTCTGCTTCTTCGAACAAACTCGTTTCACCAACTTTCCTTCGCCCGTTTAACTGTACTTCTCACCGACATTATAGGTACCGGCTATTTACGAACTATCTCGTCGGCTGCACTTATCGAGGGAAATTGAAAAGTTGATGGACTAGCCACCCCCTATTCAGAGTCAAATCGAACAGTCCACGAAACGAGGCGATTTTAATCGCGTTCTATTAAGGACAGCTGACGATGGCTAGACGATTATGTCGGACAGGAAATAATACGTTATATCCGTATGATAACTGAATAACTCGTGAAACCCCCCTCGCTTTCGCGAGCACGTGGCAGTGACGTTTCAACCCCTTTGAGAAAAATTTGCTCCGGTTCGCAGCTCCTTTTCCTATTCAGTTCTGGAACGAACGCTGACGCAGACTAAACGCAACAATTCGCGATAAGGAGAATTAGAAATAACGTGTGCCAAAATGGTCTGTCGTCGTGTCGAGCTTTTGTACGATCGCTCGCAACCGTTAGTTTCAATCTGGACCCCCTGGGGTATCTAGTTTCTTCGTGGAGGAGGACTTCTTTCGGCCCCCCTGTTGATCCCACTAAAGACGATCTTTCGTGGGCGTATCCCCTCTTCTTAGCTGCGATAACCTGGAAGATCGACGACAATGGCGTATGGTTACCAACAATCTGACCTCGCTCACAATGTCGTCATTAGAATAAGAATGCAGCTGCGACTCGCGTGTCCCAACGGGCACGCGACGCATACACCATCATTTATTTCGTCGCAAATTCGCAAAATTCGCGGAAGACGTCGATAAGAGCCGCGGCATTCGGCGAATAATCGAGCTCGCCGGGTTTTATTGGCCTTTGCTTTTGTAAACCTCTCGCACCCTCCGAGGGACACTTTTGTCGCGGCCGGAGGAAATTGTCGCCGATCCTCTGACGACGGCCGACCGTGCGAAAAACAAACACGCCGGAAGTTTCCCCCGACACACGAAAGAAAATGCAATCAGCGAAACGGCAGATAGTGGCGTGATCGGTGTGGCGCCGTGCCGTCACTTCCGGCGCGGACGATAGGCTGACGCATAATTTCCGGTCCGAGGCCCGAGGATCCATCGATCAAACACTTTGGAACTCGAAGAAGCTACGAGGCTCCTCCAGAGATATCCGAACGCTCCGTGTCCCGCTTGCGCTCGTTAACGATCCAGCTCCTCCGTCACGCGTCCCGCCGAGAACGCGCATCGCGGCTGTAAGAAAAAAAAGCGAGGAATGGAAAACAAGGCGCAGACACGGAGGCATAGCTTCTCCTTCGTATTATCTTGTTTACAATTTTCGAGGGCAGCGCCGATCGCGCGGTTAATAAAACCGATCGTTTCGGTTTCCCTTTACAAACGAGAATTTTATTGGTCGATGTTATTGACTTAGGATCTGATATATAGCCGCGACAAGAAAGGAGGCTGTTTTCCCTGTAAAAAGAGATGAAAAAAAAGGGAACGTTTCACTGACTTATCACCATGTCGGGGGTGGTGGCTCCTCTCGGCGACGCGTATGCTCGCTTGCGAGCGGTGCAGGGCCCAGAGGCGGTAATTATTTGGAACCCTTTGATGGACGTCCTCCTGGACCGCGTCCGTCTCTGCGGTCTCAGGTTGCCCCATAAAGAACTCGGACATTCAGTGGCCCTCCAAGCTACTGAAGAGGCGAGCACCACCACGGCTGAACCTCTCGAATTCGAAGCTTCATTTCACGCCTGCCTTGCCGCGCAGCAGACCCGGCCAGGATCACCTCGAGTCCTGCGTGTCCTTCGCATAAATCACAGAGAAACGCGGCCCACGAACGCGATTCCGTCACCTTCTTCAATCGCCCCGAGACACTTCTCCAGCGACCGCTCGCACGATCGCCTTTCTACGAGATAGGCCAATCGTCGATCCTCCCACACCACTAGCGCCTCAATTTTCCTATCTGCAGGAAGAAGGAAGTCTGTATCTCGGGGTATATACAGACATCTCTTGGGACGATCGTGCTCTCATTCGATTGCTGGCGAAGTTTAATCTCCCTTGGTACACCTAGAGTGTTCTATCCTTTTATCTAGAGGAAACCATTGAGATGAGATGGAACGGACGGGGTTAATGGGAAGCCAAACGATACCGTTGGACAATGCCATGTCATTAAGGGTTGCAATCAGGAGAGGAGGCGATGTCCACGAAGATCCCGGATGTCATCAACTGCCGCCTTTTCAGCTTTATCTGGCGCAGCGCAAACAAGTGCCACGAGTGTCTCGAAAGGCTTCGCGGAGGCGCAGTCGGTGCTTCTTTATCTGGTGATGTCGGCTGGGTTGTTTAGGCTGCTGAAGCCCTCGTGACACATTCTGGAACATCATACGAGGAATCCAACGATCCCACGCTGCACAGGTGGTCCGATGATTAGAGGTTCTCTTTCAGCGATTCATTCGACCGCGATAGCCATTCAACAACCTAGGAATTTACCCAACAATTTAGGAATTTAATTAGAGCATATTAATAATCTTATGGTAGCTATTTTTAAACACGATTGCGTCGATATGACTGTTTTATTGTCGCGATAACTGATACACGGTTATTGGACCTTGGTCGGCAGATCCGGCTGATACAATCTGTATTTTCGACGGATTATACGCTGTCTCTTGTCTGTAATTACGATTTCGTATGAAACCTGTCGGCCAACTGCGCATCAATAGATAATATCTTCATTCAAGAGATTAAGGATCGCTCGAAAAGTACCGCGCGTGGACTACCGACGATCGTGGAGCGCGCTGCGAGCCACTGACGCTCGGCTCCACTATCATATCTTGCTCATTAGTTGCCATTACCATACATTCCCGGTGTCATAGCGACTTGCGGTTACGGCCACACCGCCGCGATACAATTTATCTTCGAGCTCTAGATGTTTCACCGGCGACCATTACAACGAGCGTCGCGCTCCACTTATTAAATGCCTCTTCCCGTCACCGAACTCCCCCGATAGAATTCCCAGCCTTCCCGCGGCGTGGAAATTACGAAACCGGCAATCGAAAACGCAACAGCCGAAGTTACACAAGAATTCTTTTCGGCTAATCTATGACACATGCGTGCGTGACGTAACACCGCACGGGCAGGTGTTATCAATCGTACAGCACAGGCACGCGTCATTCGTCGAACATTTAAGCGAACGCCGAATGGAGTACTTACGTCGCCTTCATCGTGAGCCGTCCCGAAATGATAATGACAAAGGGTGTCCGAACAGATAGAATCAGATATCGCGAAAGTGTCGTCAGCTCCGTTCGATTTCCGACTGATGCTTCAGTAAACACTCGCCGCGCGTCATGCATGCCGACGCCGGTATCTTATGCTCGACGCTGATCACGCTAGTTGTGCTTCTAGTTTCAATAAAACTTCTCAAAGTAGAGTGAAAACCGTCGAGCCCTTTCCTGGCCGAGGACAGTGCCCGCACCATGATTTTCGAGGGTAATCGTGAGTACTAATCTTTGTTTCCATAAACCGAGTAGATCCTCCCTTTTCCTCGGCTTTTATACGCGCGATCTCCGCCGTCGGAACTCGGGGTAAAAGTGAGGGGAAGAAACAGAGGAACTTAGAGGAAGAGATAGAAAGAAGCGATGCTGTAATATCTGTTCGTTTCTTGTTCCAACTTTACCGAGCACCTATTTGCCTTATCGGCTCTCACCCTCTCCTCTCTGCCCACTCTCCTCGCTCCTCTTTCTCGCTCCGTTATTTTTCCTTCGCCCGCTTCCCGCCTCCTGGTGCCTCGAGTCCTCGTCCTTGCCAGGAAGAACAGCCCCCGGCACGCAATCTCGAAAAGCTACGTAACTCGCATGCTTCCACTGCGTTCCGACCGAGGAAAGAAAAAAAAAAAGAAACACCCTCCACGAGCATCTTGATAACGAGAGGATGAATTACGCCGATAATCGCCGGCGGATGATCGCTGATTAGCTTCTCGCACGATGCCCTACATTCCACCCAAGCTGGCCATTCGAAGTTCGCGGTCTACATTTGATTTTGTCCGTCGCCTCGCGTTCCCACGACCCTTTTCAGCCGATCCGCCACTTTTATTTAACAGGCGGAGCTTTTGTGCCCACGAGACGCGCGCGTACACTCGCGCGGGAAGCAATTAATATTCCACGGTGTAACGGATGCCGCCCCGGACGCGACTGGAATTTTATTTTCCGCCATTTAAGATGCGTAATTCACGTGTTATCACTATCTATATTTACAATAGGAAATTCCGCTAATACACGGGGCCGTATCTTTTCTCGACTCTTATCCGTGGCATCTGACGATACATTTCGATTCCGTACGTTTCGGCTTCGACAGGACAGTTCCCGATCTGAATCTAGAATCTCCGGGCTGTCGCGAGTGATAAGATTAGCCGGGTCTTGTTCGAGTTAGAACTTTCGCTTTTCAATCGATGACGAAGCGGAAATCCAGCCGAAACAGCGGCCAACGGAAAATCAGTACACGTATTCTCAGTATCGCGGACAAAGGGATCCGCGCGCATTTGGCGCGAGTCAAGAGTTATCTGAAAGACGAATTGGCTGTTTCCGTATTGAGCCGAAACCGCTGAAATTACGCTGCTCGGAGACAAGTTTCATTGCCACGGTTGCCCGTTATCAGATAGTCGAGGCGCGATAATGTGCGGCGCGTCGGGGACCAGCCGATGAATCTTAAGCTCGCTCTTAGCCTTCGAACTTTTCCTACATTAGTATTATCACCAACACTGACCACACCGACACGTATCATTAAGTGCGGCGGAAAGGAGAGCTACGTTTCCAGCGAAGAGAAATATTATCCGTTGCCTCGGCGGGAGCGGTTTGATCGGCGGCGAGGGGGTTGAACGGGCGTCGCCTCCTTCGACTTGGAGCGAACGAATGAATAAACCTTAAAGGCCTTCGAGATGTCGCAGGGGTTGGTGTCGGCCGCGGGGATGTTTGGGGGGGTGGGAGAAAAATGAGTGAAATCCATTAGAGGGGAGATTCCATGGCTCTGACCTGTGTCGATCCTACTCTCACACCGGCGCTGTCGTGATATCGTCGTGTGCGCGTGAACGCGTACTATACGTATGAATTTCTAAGTCCATGGGAACTCGTACGTACGCGGTTGACGCATGGCAGTCTGTCACCGGGGTAGTTTCGTCTAGCGACTGCAACAGCGTCACGTGCATCGTTAATGCGTTTCTCGACTCCTGCCCATCGAGAGAAACGAACGACTCCGGTTACGTGAATCGAAAACGGAGCGAGCTTCTTATTCGGCCGAGACGAAATAGAAGAAGATACACTCGAGGGGGTGGCGGTGTTTTCCGTAGGCTCTCGCGCGAGTTTATCTGTGTTTGCTTAAGGAGAAAGGAGCTCGTAAAAAAAGACGCGGGTTTATGGGCGCGCAGCGTCGATACAAGGGCTGGCTGTGGAAAGCCTTTCGATGGAAAATGATCGTAAAAATTATTGCGTCTCAATTGCGCGATAGCGCGCGCGGATAGTTTACTTTAAGCATCTCGAATGTACATAACAAAAACGCTCTCGAACGTGACACGTCTCCTAGTCGGCCGTCGAGCTTGTTTATCGTAAAAGTCGACTAGGGCAAAGTTATTGCCTTTTATTAGATGATAGCTGATAGGTCGCTAATTGTTATTCCAGTCGAGGCTTTTTCTCGGGAAATTTCTGTGTGCCTCTTGAAAATCCTTCACTAATCTCGAATTCTATTCGGCGCTATCGACCCTTCTAGTAAAAGCAGGAAACAAGCATCGATTTTTCTTCATCGAGACGCTAGAGAGATTTCCGATCGGAGCGTATATACCGTAGTGTCTGCCAATGCGAACGGGGCATATGCGTCTATTGCGCGACAGAACAATCGGCAACGATTACGCCCCGTTCCGAAGACAATTGATCCAGTCGGCTCGTTGCACTTGCAACAAGCATCGCATACAAGTATACTTCGGAATACATCGAGATTATTATTCGCGGCCGCGTGCCCGGCCAATGGAATCATTGTCTCCTCACCGCCGCCGACGTAATAATTCCATTCCTCTTTCTCTGTGTCTCTGTGTTTGGACATGTGGTGCGTGCTTCTAACGAGATGATATGGTCGATCAGGACTTCCTGAACCACCGTGATCCCCCTCCTCTTCCACCAGGCCGCTACTCGAGCCTCTCGCAGCTTTTCTTTTTTTTCAAAGGGCCGATCGTCGAGTCGTTTTGTTCCGGTAATGCGACGATTGTTGGCGCGAGCCTTGAAACAAAAACGCGGCCAAGCCATCTGTCGAGCTGAATGAGAGAGGAAGAGAGGGACGGATAGGAACGGAGGGAGAAGGGAGACGATGCGAGCGAGAAACACTGCCGGCGAGGGAAGGGAATGGAAGAAAAGAGCATCCGCAAATGCGGCCGGGGGATTGTTTTCTAGTGGCTCGTCGTTTAACCCCTCCAATCGCCTCCTCGCGACGAGAGCTGCCCCCGTCTCCACGGGGTTGTCGATAATATTCTCTAACCTCGCCAGCCCTTATCCCGTGTCCCTCTGTACCCGATATCTCGAAAGCCAATCGAGCCTTTCCTATCGAATTTCTAATCTTCTATATCATACTTATACTATTTCATTCTACTAATAATATCTGCTAACCATCTTTTATCCACACCTACTCCGAATTCAATGATGACTTTTCGTCAAATTGGAACAGCTTAACAAGTATAGCTTCGATCCCCGAGGATCCAAGGCGTGAAAGCTGCCACGGGCCGAAATATTCGAGACACCCAGTAGGTGGTCGATCCGTAGCTAACACGCACCCCGCATAACGCGTAAATGCGGTGTAGTAGCAGGGCCGTGGATTCTAGCAATTACACACCCTCAAGTGCCCTTAGAGACGGGTCCCCATTAGGATGAGAACGGAGGGATGTTTTAGCGCGGCGTGGCTCGATTTTCGAATTCGCGAGTAATGCCGATCGTCGTGTTCTGATTTTTTTTTTCACTAACGCAGTTTCAACCTCCGCAAGGAGATTATTCTGCAAAACACAACACACTTATCACGAACCCGTTTACACACTTATTTATAATTCTGATTATTTCCACCCACTATTACTTGGAATTCGCGTTTGCATTAACGTTGCGTTAAAATTAGAAAATTTGCAAGCATCATGCGATCTAATTGAAATTTCGTTCGGCGCTGTTCCTGAGCTCAGGAACGACGAACATTTATTACCATTGCCATCAAACGATCCAGCAAGAAGCTGCCACCTGGGTCTGTTCGTATCGTGTTGTCTTACCCCCGAGCAGCGGGCAAAAACGGCAGACCCTCTCTGAGTGCTTCGCTATGTAAGCCATTTCGCCGAGCAGTGGGTATCGGACATTGGCATCGTTATATCCAGGTACACGTCCACGATATATTCCGTATACCTATATAGAGATATTACATGGGCACGGGCATGGTTGGGAACGATTAATCGTCCACGTCGAGACGTCATTGCCATCTTTGGTCGCTTAATCGGAAGTCTCCTCGAGTCTCAGCAGGGAGTACGTGGCGTCGACGTAATCGAACTTCGGTATCGCCCGCTTTCTCTGACCGACAGTCTAAACTTTGCCCGCTGAAAAGAAAGTTCCGCGGCCGCTGGAACTCCCCGCTACCACCCCCGTCGACTTCGGTGATCGCTGCTTGAATTTCTGAGAGAACTCCACAGCGGCTCCGTCCTCTCCCTTCAAAGATGAATGTTAACGATCCCGAGGAATTCTAACGGAAACGAATCTGAATTTCTTGCGGAAGACTTGGCGAGAAACGGCCACGGGACCTCAAGGGTTAAGCCCGTGATCGATGAACACGAGATGCCCATTTGCAGAACCAAAGGAGTTCGCCGAGCTCGTCGAGTTCTCTGTCCCCTCTCGCGGGGCCAATGAAAAAATTATCACAGTCGATCGACGGTATCGCGCATTGGCGACAGGCGTCGATAGGTATTCACGCGGTGCCCATGACACAATAATCAATTTTTTAACGCCCGTACTAGCGCGCCGATCGGGCATGCCCGACAAGAGTCATCTGAATGACAGAGCTTGATCAAAGGGCCAAGCCAGGCGTTTGATGTCTGATGCACGCGGTACCATTTCAACCGTCCGCCGCTGACTGAATTCAAATTCACGATCGAAGTTGAATTTCCATGGGACACGAGCCGTAACAGATATTTTCGAGCGGCTCGTTAAACCTGTGCTTTCTTCTACGCGCCTACGTCAAAGTGAGTGATTCGGTTATTTCGCGGCGACTCGAATTTCCGAGAAGTCGAAAATCCGCGGCGGTATCAGCGACGCCAGCTTCGCAAACGTGAAGAATATTTTTAATAAAGGTTATCAGGGAGACGTCCTCGGTAACCGGGGCGACAACCCCTAACCTCGCGCTGCCTTCGAATTCGTATTTGATGAGCGTTCGTTTCGAGTCGACAGCGATATTGAATCTTCTCGCGTTTCCGCGCGGCTGTCGGGCCTCCCGAATTTTTTATTCCAAGCAGTTCGATTCGCATCAGTTATTTATCGAGGCCGTTGTTCTTCCGACGACGAGTGTCGCCGCCCATCGAAATCGAATTAGAAGGAAGAAAGGAAGAGTACGCTCCTTCCCCCGTCGAACAATTACGGATGAGTTATAGATCCCCAGTTATTGGCTACAAATCGTCGTCGAGCCGTGGCAACGATTTCTCACGCCTCGACCTGAATCGCGAGCGATTGTGCCGTAACTTTTTTAATCGAAATTCTCGGCAAGGTCCAAGGGTTAACCGCAGACAATGCTCGGCGACTGGCTGTTGCGAGAAGGACGAGTCTTCGAGGAGAGAAGAAAAGGGAGAGGAACCCTCTCGTCGACTTTTTTTTTGCCTTTCCTGTATTTCTGCGCTCGACGGAATTTTCAAAAGGGTAACTTGACTTTTCGACCCCGTGTCGAGTGTCGTATACTGTTTTCGCAAGAGTTGTACGGTGCATCCCTTGTTCGCAGGTAGCTCCACGGAAACCGTCTGATTATTCTATGGTTCTTCTTCTCGCACACGTGTAATATATCATTCGCGCGATTATTTACCGACTAGAAGAAACAATCGTACGTGCTACACGAAGAATTCTTATTTACATAATATTTCCTCCAAACGAAATTATCTTGTATTACTTTTATTGCACGTTACTTTGACGAACTTAAGCAAAGACGATTGCGAGGCATCCAGGGAAAGAGTCCTCGTGGAACTTCAATTACGGTTCGATCCGTGTCACCGCAGGGTTTCCCTCAACCCCCGGCCGTCAGACTTCACGCCTTTCATCATCCCCTCGCACGGTTCTCCTTTGCAAAAAAAGATTTTCATAGGACAAAACGAAGGCAGGTTAACTGGAAGCGCGATCTCGCAAGGGTGGAAAACATCTTACTCGTTTTGCGCCCTTTCAACGGCGCCCGGTGAGGTCCCAAAGGGTGCATCGTGACGAGTCACCCCGAGCAACTCGCGCAGCCGACTGTCCATCGATTACTCTTCCACAATTGCGGATATTTCGACGGAAAGACGCCGTTAGATCGAAGATATTCGATTCCCAGATGGCTGTGTATACCCCCTCTGTAGATTCCCTTACCCCCCGTTTATTTCTCTGGCCCCGATACCGTGGAGCTCTCTGCGCGTTTCGACGTCCCTCTCTCTCTCCCTCTCCGTCGTCTTTCTCTCTTTTCTCTGAATAGAATCACGAGGCTATTCTTCCAGCCGCCGTGAATAGAGCCGGAGGCAGTCTATTCGCACGTGATGGAACGACGACTGCCAGAGATATCTGGACTCTTATCTCCTCGATTGCGAACGCGACTGTCGGGTACTGTCGATCGTTCCGATAACCATCATTCCCGTTTTCTCATATTTTTATCCACGAGAAACCGAAACGAATATAGTCTGCCTTGACTCAACAGCTACTCGCGCGGATCTTTAAATACGTTGTTTATTCGATATATCGGGAACGTATCAAGATGGAGCAACAGGATGATCTTAACAACGTCTCGGATTAGCATCCACTGGTTATCGTTGCGCGATGCAGCGCGTGCATAAGATTCTAAGAAAATTACGAAGAACTCGCGATACGTACTGTTTTTCGTCCAAATCGCCTGTCGATGTCATCGAAGCCTGATAAATAATGGTAGCCAAGGTAAGCGCTGATAAGCATCAATCAGAAGTCGTGATTCCGAGGCGAGCGCACGATTGTCCTGGTTGAAAGAGGGGTAGGACGATCCTCGTCCGTCAAACGACACCCCTCTCCTACGGTTCCTCGTATTTTCTTGCATTTCCATTCGCTGGGCACGGTTTCGGTGAAACGGGGGTGGTAAACGGTCAGATCGTATCAGTGTCTCGATGAGAGTAGCCACCCTCTCCCGGCGAGTCGTGGCGCTTTTCTTGTTCTCCCTCCAAGGCGAGTCGAGCCACGAGCCACTGGCCGAAGATTTAAACTTTTAAATCCACTTTATCTCGCGTGCCACGATCCTACGGTTCGGAACGGCCCGACGGTAAGGGATGCGTGAATGCGGGAGCAAACACGGAGGGACGGTCAAGGGAGCATTGTTGCCCTTGTTTACGAGCCAGGCGTGAGATCCGGCCGAGTAGATTCGATTCTTTCCGCCGCGATTTATCGCGCCGAGAAGCTCGAGGATACGCGCGCGAAAATTGAACCGCTTCGATTCGATTCGTGCGGAACGGTCCAGCCCGGATCATTTTAAACAGCCTCGACGACGTCGCCGCTGTGATCTTATCTTACAACGCCAAGCTCAACTCGATCGAGCTGATCGAATCATTGGGAGTCGGCGGACATGATCGTAAGATGCACGCAGGAGGGAGGGGAGTATAGGAGCAGCATTCATTTTTCCTTAATTATGATGTTGCGGAACATAGATTACGATGTTGGCTCGAGCTCAAAAACATCTGTTCCCCTTCCTTCGGACGAGCTCTACCCTTGCGCAGCTAGCCCCCACTAAGGGCTGATATCCGCAGGGGTTTTGCCCTTCGATCTTCTCTCCTCTATAAGCGAGAAGAGCTCGTCGAGAATTCGTTGAGGACGTGTGCCCCGTTTAAACAGCCCGGAGCTCGTGCGATGCGAAACTAATTAGAGTCTAATCGTTCTGATTACCGTTCTCGCTCGCCCCGAGGTGCAATCAGATTTGCTTTTCTACTTGACAAGCCGAGCGTTACTATAAGGCCACGCGCTCATCAAATATTCCAACGTGAACTCTGAAAGAAGAACATTGCTGTTCGAGCTGCTGCTTACGTATTCAGTGTATTAAAGCAGAGTCGAGGTAACGCGTTCGGCAAAGTATCGTCCAGTTTGTCCAGGGTTCGGGTCGCGTTGTCGCGCAAAATCCTCCACGTTGAGAGACAAATTTCTATTAACTCGGTGTAGGAAGGAGCAGTTGGACGATCTTTCCGAGGGGCGTGTCGGAATCGGCGTGGTAGCAGAGGTAGACGGAACGCGGCGGCGGCCTATACAAAATTAACGTTGGACATGAGATAAAATTAATTTAACGGCGGGTTACGCCTGTGAGGTAGCCGGAGGCTGTGTGCCGAAGCCCAGATCACAATGGCGAAATGGCCGGGCTGGTGGGCACTGCAAACTTCAACCACCACCACCCGCCATCGCTATCGTCGCCGCCACACCATCGTCCGCGGGAGCGCCGTGCTCGAACCAAAACATAATTAGCCTGCATTGTTAATGCATCAATATTTGCACGCTGTCCTGCCTTCCCGCTCGCCCTGCACGCGCTGTGCGTTTTCCAATAAGCCCGCACTTTGTTGCGTCCATATTACGCGAATATCGCTGTCGATTCCCGCTATTGCTTCCTCCCTATCCTCTTTCTCCCTCTTTCGCGCGCAGCTCCAAATATTCTCTGCACCCGTGCCAGCGCACGTTGCATTTCGACGAGCTTACGAGAAACCGCCTCGACTCGTTGTTCGGCTTCCCGATGTAAACTTGATGCGCAAACCTTCCTAAATTAATCGCAGGCCCTCCATTCGCCGAACCATGCGCCTCGGCACGTTTAATTCGCCAATGAATTTTGAACACCGCGGCTGCTATTTGTCGATAACAATACAGTCCGGTACTTTTGCGCGAAATTATGCCCTTCCCTTCGCGCGCTCGTGGGAAATTAATACCCGATTCGTATAATGGGGAAATTGGAAAACGGTCCGCGAGCGGGGTCCTATGTGTCGGCGATTCGCGAGGGCGAAGAGGGAGAGTGGAAATTGGGGGAAAGAAATCGCCGAGGTGAGAGTCTCTCGAGCATGGGAAACTATAGACGGAAAGATCGCACAGACGCGAAGAAACGAGGGTGTTGCACGCGCACGAGGAGGCCCCGCGTAGCTGTACACCGGATTTTCCCTAGTTGAGCCTGTTCCGGTCGCTCGCGTGCCACAATTCTATCGTCCGCATCTGGATCTTCTGCTACGTTTCGCCGATCTTGACCCCCTAACCCGGATCTCGGGCCTTGGAAGGCCTTCGTGTGCACCGTGCAATTACGTAAAACACATCCTTGCGCACCGACTACTTCGGGAAGCACCGTGCACCGAAATCGCGCTCTAATCTGAGACCCGAGCGACCGTCGAATCGCGCCTCTGTACGCTACTTGGGATAGAACAGCGTACGTTAGGCAAGATACAGAGGAAATCCGTGGAGGGTGTGAAACGACGTTGGATGTCCTGGATGCGCGAACGTTCGCGACTAAAAATCGTTAAGTCGGGAGGAATATCGCCGCGGGGGTAGGGGGTTCGGTGACAAGCTGCAAAGTCTGCGGAGAAAGGGGGGCGTCGGCAGGAGGAGCCCTAAGGTAGAGGGTCTTCCGTTAGTTCATCGTCTTCCGGTGACTTCCGGTGGCCTCTAACGAGGGACAATGCTTCTGGTACACGGTGTGCACGCGGCGCACAACAATCGCGTCTCAAGTTCCTCGAGGCAGGAGGGCGGTGCTCCCGAGCTTCATAGAGAGGCACGCTCGCTCCTCTCCTCTCCTCTACGCTCCTCTCCTTTCGTTTCTTTCTTCTGCTTGACTACTTATGCCACATAACGTGGCTCTCAATGGCACATTAGAGGGCAGCGCAACGAAAGCCAGTCAAGGCGTGTGCGTACACAACGCGGAGAACCAACTCGACTCGAACACAAATTATAGACTCCCGGCACGACCGTTGAGGCGACTCCAGCCGACGTAGATTCACCAATCGCTATTTCGGCCACTCACGGACATACGTGCCCCCGTTGCTAAGGGTACGGTACGGCATTCACGGACACGCACGTCTCCCGATCCTTTTCACCTAACGTATCGCGTTCGAGTGATTATATTCCTCTCTCTTCTTCCCCACGCGGAGAGCCACCCCGCCGCCCTCCCTCCTTCCCGCCTTTCTTTCGCCCCGTGTCTTTGTCGAGAGACGCGCAAATCGCTTTGGGGTAGATCAAGAAGTCGACCACGCGGACTCTTGGCAAGGCCACTCGAGCAGCAGCCGATTGTTTGATCGCGTCGAGGAGCCTGACTTCTTTCTTATTTCATCCTCGACGAGTCATTCCCCGCGCTAGCTACCTTCTTTCTCTTCCGACCGTTAACGGTCGGCGAGTTCGCCCGACCGGGAGGAGTCATCGCTCCTTCCGCAGCCTCGAGTGTGTCTCCACCGATGAGAGAGAGTGCACTCCCAATGATTTCCCTCTATCGGATTTACATGCGGATAATAAGTCGTCGAACGGCGCTGAGGCGCGCGTTTCGCTCGCACCCTTCATCGGGCGTCTCGTATTTCCATTAAAGGTGCTGCTGCGGCGATGGAATTTTCATCAAGGAATTTTGTAACTCACCGATAATCACGAACGATCACGGGGAACAATAACTGCGTCGAGACTTCCCCGTGTATCTTCTCGTTGCCGGTTGACAGCGACAGGCGGTGACACGCCTGTAAAATTGCTTCTCCGATACAGAGCGAAAGTTGCCACGGCTCGGGCGGGCACAGAGGAGACAATTTTCGGGGGTGTGAAAAATATTAATAACTCCGCTGTTGCAGTAAGGGACGAAGGGCTTCCGAGTAAGGGATGGCATAGAGTCGGAGGTCGAGGGGGTGGCTGGGTCAGAGGAGGGGGTGGCAAGTGTTTCTGTCAGTTTAATAGCTTCGCGCCTCCCCCCCTCCTTTTACCCCACGGACTCACCACCCCACATGCGCGCACACTTTGCCACCGACATTACGGCATCGTCACTCTACGTGTCAGAAGTTGCGCTAGACCTAGAACCTCTGCTTAGATCTGATAACCCTTTGATACTCCCGTTATTTATTACCCCTCCGCCATCGCCGTCATCGACGACGACCACGTCCCACGTCCGCCGTTCCCGAATCGATCACCCTGTTCTCGGTCAGAGCACGCACAGCTGGGAATAAACCCTCTACGCAACTTTCAAGGTACCGCTTTATTGGTCAAAGCCAACCACTTGGTATACACACCTTCACTCGTGGATACTCTTAAAGCTTTTCATTAACTTGGGAATACGAGTGTCGTGAATTATTACACGCGCCTTCGTTTTCGGTGCAATCGATTTTCAAAATAGATGTTGTACACGTGGGCTTGATTTAAACTGGACTTAATGGATCTCGTTACAGTTGTCCGTCACGATAGTCTATAGGTAACGCGTGAAAGAAGAAAGGAAAGAAAGTCGACATATATTTTTTTCAACCAAAATAGATTCTAATTTCATACACAGGATTTATATAAACCTGTGGTGAATGGAGACTTACTCGAGCACACGTGTACCTCGCATCTTTTGAATTCAATCTTTTCAAAGATGAAGCGCTGATTTACGTTTTCCATTTGTTTTTCGTGGGAAGTCACTTTCCCTTGATTGCGCCATTTGTTATGAGACGCTGTGTACGAGAAACTGGCGGTTCCACGAGCAAGGAACGAAGGTTTGCGAAGAAGGTGATATCTACATCTGAGGGTGGCATGGGGGACATTTTTATGCCGGTGTAAATCAAGGCCCCTGCCCAAATATTGCGCGGGCGGCGTTCGCGTTGAATGAAGGAAGGGTACCGGTGTAGCCGACTATAAAGAATGATATAACTGCACGCGACACATGTCTTCCCGCCTCTGAAACGCACTCATATCGCCTCCACGACCTTCCTTCCCGCTGATTTTCGCGGCACATTGGGAATGAAGATTTGTTTCGACGTCTTTGGCCCGCCATTCGTCTTCACGGCCGTCTCTCTACTGGTATTACATTCCGCGCGAGGGATTTAAATCGTCGCGCTCCGTGCACCAAAGAAATTCGAACGCGGGCCGATCGAACAACTGACATCGCGCTTTTTACATCCTTTAGGAATCAAATCTGTGACGTACGGCAACGGAATTTTCAACGAGCGCTCTATAGATATGGCCAACGGAAGGGCAACGACCTTTTTGCATTTTCGGTTACGCGTGCCCGTTAAGCAGAACGTTATTCAAAGACCGCAACGATCGAGCGAAAAAAGTGCGAGTTAGCACGAGGTTTCCGAAATTCTACTCCTTCGATTGACTTCAGAGTCGATCTGACGGCCGGTCAACAGCGCAGGCCGCAATGAATTGTGAAAAGTGGTTGTAAAAAAGATTTAGACGGGCTCGTGACAGCTACTTTCCGAAGAAAAAGGTGACCGTGGCTGTCCAATAAAGACTTGGATAGCTGTTCCACTGACCCTGACTCTGCGTGGGGTCCTACCGTGCTTTCTGAAGTATTTCTCGATCGAGGGTTCACGCAATGGAAAAAAATTTCTTCGCACGCTAACATATCGCCTCTGGTTGTCAGCCAATCGAAAATGTAGATCCATGTCATGTTCCTCCGAGAAAAGCTTAAACTACTCGGGTTACTCATTAAAAGAAACACCTGGATATTCCTTTCTTATCCATATCGGAGTAAAAAGATTAAAGCCACTATCGGTATAGAAAGGCTAAACTTCAATAGAGCATTAATAAATCCATTTAGATTATAATTAATCGACATAATACATGTAGGACAAATTCATAAAATATCCCATTAATAGGTGCGGAGTGAAAGGTCTGTTGAAGGAAAAACGCGTTGATCTTTGACGTTCAGCCAGCAGCGTGTCTCCTCCGTTATCAGAGTCACGTTTTCTGATTCTTCCTCTTCGTTTCCCCCTCTCACTCTGCCTCGCGGCGGTCTCTCAGACAGTCGCAGGCGAGTTCCACCACCAGCGAGCCACGGTCTCTTCTCTCGTTCTGGTTCTCGCTCTCTCGCTCGCTCTCTCAAGGGATGCTGTGGTGGACTGGTGGGGATCTGAATGCGATAGGGGTTGCTCCGCCCGTGGGCCAACCAGAGGTCTCGATGGAAGCGACTCCGCCACACCCCGTGTATCGTCCCTGGCTTCCCTCGGGAACCCTCGTCGTGCCATCCTCTTCTCAACAGATTTCGGATCCTCTAGTCTGCCAAGAGCCAGCTGACACGGAGCAGCGCTCTTCTCGCCATCCGTTTCTTATTTCGATCGTGTCTCCTCCGGGTTGCGCGCCGCCGAATCCCGCTCCTCGACGGCCACGACGTCCACGTCGTTCACGGCGACCACTACCGTCTACCCCCTGCGAGTTCATCCAGTTCTGCCCCCCGCCGACCGAGCAGTGAGCCAACAGCCTTTTATCACTCGTGTCTCAACGACCATGCGTATCGATCGATCGATCATGGACACGATTAACCTGGAATTTTTCGCGACTCTTTCGCCCGTTGGATTGTGTTGACGTGCTACCCGTGACACTTTTGTGACAGCATGTGCCGACAGTGATTTTTCTTCGCGTTTTTCCTTTGGAGGAGCGACCAGATCCGGGATTGCCGAGGGCTTCTCGTAAACGCAAATGAACGGCCTCGATTTGTCTCGGCCCGTGGTCGACTACAAGATGGACGGTAAGTTTTGAACGTTTCTGCTGTTTCTTTGTAATTGAAAGAGGAGTCCAAATCGTTGATCGTATCGCTCGATTGCTCGACTCATTTAATAGTAGAATATTCGTATTGTAGAATCGAAACTGAATTAAGACTGCGGGCGATCGAAGATGAAGTGTGTTGATAATATGAGACTGTTTATAGCTTGGATATGCTACAGGAAATAACAATGATAGAGGAAGATTCGTATTCGTTGTGTACCTATTTTTATCGTATTCAGTTTCGAGTAGGTGATTGCCGAATCTGTTAATCTTCGATTACCACCATCGTCTAACGTCCTTGTCGATAGTATCGCTAGTTCCTACAAAACATTGCGACGATAGTTTCTTTCACTCGATCTGGAAAGATGTCACATTCTATTTTATACAAGTTACCGAGAGGAACGTTAGGCATATATCTCTGGGATATCGACAGAAGGAAGCTCGACCGCAGCCTGTCCGGAAACCAGGCTGCAGAGATTCTTTCCTCTGTCCAATTCGGTTCGCTATTTGCTGGCAATTCCGTGACGAGCTGATAAGGTTATCAACGCTGCGGGATAACGGCGTTTGCCGCAGGTTCCGATCGTGCTCCTTTCTCCACAATTAACTTGCGTCGTCGATTCACTTGAATGAAAGATCAGCGAGGCCTCTGTCGATTCCTAACGGAATTGTTTTCATTTCGCGATACGTCGCTAATGGGCACCGTAACGCACGTACGTTTTCCATCAGGATCCCCGTATCGCCAGGATGTCCTGTGCGGTCAGGGTAATGCGGTCTACGCGCGTGTGAACACATTCCACGGTGCAATCGCTCCAGCGTCACCCCGTTGCTTACTTGCCAATTTGCTTAATTATCTTTTCCGGGATCCGACCGTGAATATCTTTCGGCGTGCTCTCGTAGTCGCTCGTTTCTGCTCGGTCCAAACGCACTCGATCCCCGCCGGAGGCTCGAAAATAATTGCTAATAGCTTGCCCTGTTTCACGTTCGATTGTTTACAAACGTTCTAGTCGAACTTCGCTAGCCCTCAGTCACGAAAAGCCATCGGTAGAATCGACGGGAAAATAGTGCGGGCAATATGTACAACAAGCTTCCCTTTCCCCGAATCACGAGCACAAGTGCGTTAATACGGTTTAATTGGGGAAGCCTGTTTATTCGACGAGAAAGAGCCGGGGAGAAAAAGTGCTAGCCAGTACGGTCTTCCCACGATGAAGAAAATTCGATTCTCCGAGGCATGAGCAAAGCGGCACTTTACTCTAATCGCGCTGGAAGCCTCTCGAGCCGCTATCATCGGGGATAATATCGCGTACGGTTCAACAAGTACTCGTAGTTCTGTCAAGGGAGGAGAAGGTGCTTGAGCACTCGTGTCCCACAGGAGTCAAAGACCCCTGACGTCGAGGGTTTTCCAAATATTGTTGTTGTATCGCATCGACTGGTTGCAGAAGAGGCCATCTCGAGCTTCCTATCCACCGAGGGGAACACCCTCCTAAGTCATCCGAGGATCTATTCCTTACTATCGTCCGCGGAGGCGAACGGGAGTCGATGGGGATATTGTTTATTTAATCACCCGCGCCGGATTTCCGTCTATCGAGCCGTAGACGATGATTACCCCCAGCCGACTCCGGAATCATATCTTTACGATTACTTTTGAAGGATCACGCGATTCCATTCGATGGCCCCCGATATCGGGAAGCATCATTCTCTTCGCAGCGACGCGTGCACGTCCCGATATCTCTGTATTATCGTCTGTCTCCGCGTTTTCGTGTCGATCGGCCCGCTCCGCAGGATCACCGTTTTCTTTTACGACTGGTTCGCGCCAACATAACTCGACGGATCCTTAATCCGGTGTTTGCTTTCTCGATTAGAATGGAATTGAAGCTGGCCTCGTAAAATTGATATTTTTAACGTTTTATTGCCAGTGTGCCGGGCCCGCTCTAAGATAGATATCGCGTCTCTCGGTCCTGTCGAGTTGCTCTCGCCGTCGTAGCGTTAATTCGAGTATAGCTACGGCCGTCGACGATGGGATCGTAAAGGATCGGCAACGCGAACGGAGCAGGGCGAGCAAGAGCCTCCCTTTACGCGCCTTCCTCTCGGATACACCTGCAAGCTTGCCTGTCGCCCGGCAATTTGCTTAGCCGTGGATTCACGGAGAGCTTACGCCTGTTTGCAGAGGACTCTCGATCGTCGCAGGTCTCCGTGTCACACCCGTGGACGAGCGTAGAATTTCATAGTTTGTTTTTAGATAGCCGATACAACGCCTGGGATATCTTTCGATTCGAAGATAAGTCGGCTATTAGAAGGGCCCGTCGTATCCGGTCCGGAGTTATACAAATAAATCCAGATTCGAAGGACCGCCCTGTGCTTTCGGAGTACATATGGAGGTTCGAGGGGGAATTAGAAATTTTTTGGTAAAAATTGAACGCCTGCGAGTGTTCGCGATTGGAGAATTCTGAGTAAAGCACTACGTTACGGTGTTGCGGTTTTATCATGGTGGTCGTTCGATGATGCATGAAAAACCTCGCGGGTGGGGGAGACAATAAAATTCTCGGCTTATCGCGTCAAACATCCTTGGCTCGGGTGTCGCATCGTATACTCGCGGCAGTGTGACTGAGAAAACGACCGACACGGTCCGAGCAGATAATGTTCTTCGATTGCCACTTGTCCTTGTGTGTCTAGGATTTCGTCCAGCCGTGAAGGGAAAACCACCGGGGGTCTGGAGTCTCGACAAACAAAACTCCAGGAAATCCATCGTGTCCCTCCACTCCTCCCTCTCCTTTCCACCCCATTGTCTCTGATAGCTGCAAAAAAAGAGGCGGGCAATTGCTTTTCTATTGCGTTTAATCTACTACTCGGTAACGCGACCTTTCCCACACGGGAAACTTTCAGGAACAAACTTCATTATAAAGGAACGGGTGGCATATTCACGGGAATGACCAATCGATAAGGTCTCGTTTTAAAAACATTTCCTCCAGCCTTCTGCTTGCGGAAATCTCGCGCGAGTAAATTGAATTTTCACCCTCGCCGCGCTCTCCGAGCCAGTTTCCCTCGGCGCGAATGCATCCCATCGCGCGAGTATGGGTGCCTCGACCTTTCAACTTTCGACCGGCGCGATGATCAGCTAGAAACGCGTGGAACGTGGGCAGGCAATCGATGTCGCCGCCTTCGACCTCCCTAGGCGTCCTACGGCGTCCTTTGATCTCACAGACCAGGCTCGATTCGTCGTTAAGGATTTCTTTTCTATACTAAATGGTCGACATTGTGTTCCAGGAAGCAGCGACGAAGGCGAGTCAACGTCTGGCACTCCTGCCGGAGGTGGCACGGGAGCCGTCGAAAACGCGGAAATGGAAGAAAACGGGTCGATCCGCGGCGGCAGCAACAGCGCTGCCAGCAATCCGGTCTACAGAGACCTGAAGGCCCTTCACGCGACCAGCGCCCACGACGTGCCCCAGGATTACAACCCACAGTCGAGGCCAGCTTATCAACGTGGCTACTCACCTGCCATGGACAAGCAGCAGCATCAGGGCTACGAGAAGGAGCAGCACAGACCGCCGTCCTCCAGGGAGGAGGACAAATCTTCGTGGGACTACGGCAGCGACAAGAGCACCGATCGAAAGGAGTACTCGAGGTCCCGGGAGTCTTACAGGGGCGAAGCGTACCGTGAGTGACGGAATTCGATTTTCCTTTTTTCAAGCTGCCAAGCCGAACTGTCGTGAGCTACGGAAGCTAATTGTGTGAATTAGAATACTGGGTCACCGGCGCCGCTTAATGTTACGAATTACGATGTAAATTATCCCCGGGCGTAGCGCTTAATTGTCTGGATTAGAATAGTAGGTTATCGTGCGTCAGGTTGGTCGTTGTAGTTATCGAGAGGATTTAATTTTCTAAATTGCAATATAATCGCCACGGATCATGGCGTTTACTCCTCTCCCGAGCGCCTTCGTAATTAGCTTCATTTCCCCCCCGCTGTAATTTATATAACCCGTTGGAGATTCAGCGATAGCGTCGGTTTCGCAGAGGACACGGCGAAGCAGGAGCAGAAGGAGCAATCGAGCCGCGATTGGGTGTCACCGGTGCCGGAAGTGGAGGTGGGTGGCACGGGACCAGGCGGCCCTTACGTTCGAGCGCGGAAGGACATTCCACGGGGTGCGAGATTCGGCCCATTCCTCGGCAAATGGGAGAGCGAGCCGTTCAACCCCCGATACGCGTGGGAGGTGAGTGGTATTTCTTACGATACGCGCAAGAGCTTATCGCTTCCGCCGTCCACGCTCGGCCGGGATCTCGAGGCAGGACGTAGGTAAACGAGGAGAGCGTGTCGATGCTCGATCAACCTCTACCCCTTTCCGAACGGCCAATTAAATGATCGATAACTCTTTCGCATTGGAAAGTAATTCGCTCGCTCGAACAAAGAAAGACAAAAGGGGGAATATAGGGTATAGTTTCCGGGTGTAAATGTTTACTCGCTTTCGAAAGGGACACGTTCCTCGGGGTTTCCCGCAAAACCGAGTGTTCGCATGCGATATCATCTCGCGCGGGGCTCTCGTGGAACCGTTTGAAAGATGATCGATCTGTTTATGGTTCGGAATCGAATGGAGGAATACTTTGCTCGAAAGCAGTGTCAGTGGGCTCCGCTGTCCTCCTGCTATAATCCTGGGTATTATCCGGCAGATGCCGAAGACGGGGAAACGACCGAGAGAGACAGGGAGAGGGAAACAGACCAGACAGAATCGTCTCCTCGGTTCGACGGTAGACACCTGGCCGGCTCGTTCGTCGAAGGTGTCATCCATGTTGACAGATCTGTCAATTGGCTTACCTCGGACAGTTCTCTTTCGATTCCTCTTTCCCTCCCTTGCTCTCCTTTTCTCGTTCCAGTTCGGAAATTCTTTCGGGAATCACTCGGCGAAACGTCTCTGTTCGGGTCGTATATTCTTAAGTCGACCGTGAAATCGGCACACGGAGTCAAAATTCGAGAAATAGTCTGCGAAATCTTTGGTAGAAATCTACGATTTTCCGTCTACGTCGCTCGAGTGACCATCCCCGAATTCGATATCGTTCGTTCGAAAAATCTGTTGGAATCGTTGCTATCGCAAGGTGATATAAAAAGTCGATGATTCGCGGATTCTTCTTCTAGTTTGTCCGGATCATTTTGGCCGTTCTCGCGCGAAAAAGCCTTGCCATTATAAAGCGAGATTATAGCTAAGCGAGAGAGACGGTAACTGGCCGTGTACCGGTCCAGAGGGTGTGATAGATATGATAGCGGCAGCGTTATGTTACGTTAGCGCATGTCGCACTGACAAAATGTAAATGGCTCCATCCATCTAACTGCCGACAAAAAGGCAGCCGGGGCCAACTGTCGGACCGGCGATTACAGGATCGATTAAAGCCAAACTACCCCTTCGTTTCGTCGGGCCGATCTATCAACCCCACGCGCGTAAACGTGCGAGCGCACGAGCGGAGAAAACATCGCGACAGTGACCTAACCGTGAATTCTCACCGGATTTCGAATCTCTGTTACGTCAACTCAAGGGTTGGGCGAAGTTGCATGGAAAAAAATAGAGAATAACATCACTGAAAAATGTTCCAAGCAGAGGGAAGTTCGCGAGATGGCAGAAGCCACGATTTCACGATGTAGGCAACGAACTCGATGAAACGGTTACCAGGACGCGTGATCCTTTTCTGAAATTGGAGAAATCTAGGAGAGGGAATCCCTTTCGATCGATTCGCACGCTATCCCCTAATCCTAATCCTTTTCTCACATTCTCGGGAAACGGGCGAGTGTCTCGCGCAGGGGATGAAAGAGGGCCTGGGATCGGAAACCGAATTATTGATAAACGATTTTTATCAATGGAATTGCTAAACATTCTACCAAATATCCAGCGAATGTCCTTTAAGGATACTCGGAATAGGAAAAAGAGGAAGACACCGTGCAATCGGATCTACCTACGTATTGCTTCGTTATGTCGTTCGATCGATTCGAGGGGAGAGGAGAAAAAAAAGCTTAAAACCGAAGTTCTTCCCCAAATCTCGTGGACATTTATTCGCCGCGTACACACCTGAATTAGAACGAAGGGAAGCCTCGAGATCGTTGTGTGGAGGGGTGGTAGGAATCGAGGTATCGCTGGTACCCCACCTGCCGCGCTGGTCGGGCCTCGTTTTTTCGAATCCTCTAGGAGGGGTGGAACGTGGAAAACGGGAGGAAGCCAGAAGGGGATCCTCTCTTCCGGTTGCGTTTTGCTCGGTGACGCGTGATCCGCAGAACTGCCGGCTCGCGGCGTGCCTTCGTGGCGACTAAACCAATCTTAGGCTTAGCTCAGTCGGCTGTGAGACCCTCGGCGTCGAGGGTAGGTACGGCTCCAATTTGCCGAATGATCTCGAGAACCCGCCTTAAATGATCAATCCTGTGGCGTTTATTGCTTCGGTTATCCTCAGTGTCTCATTCACCCGTTTTGGAAAACGATGTCTCCGAGCTCATCCAATTAAAAGCTTTGCTGGCGAGAAAGAAGGTTCGTAGTTTTTAGGCGCACGTTCCCCTTTTGGCACCGGTTTTTATGTTTACTCCAACATGCGAGATCGCCGTGTTTAATACGACGATTTCCATATGGGACAGGAGGGTCGCGCGCGTTTACGCGCTCCACAAAATCCACCCCCTACGTACGTCGTCTGTTCTCTCGGTGCTCGCTCATCGGCATATTGGAGGCATCGTCAATTTTTCCGCGTGATCGCTGACGGCCCCTCTCGACGTCTCTCCACGTGAACACGAGTCGCCGGCTGGCTGCTGGAGCGGCCACGGGGGAGAAAAAAGAGCGGAAGATCGGTTGTTTTTCATGTTGAAGCGGGCACACGCGCCTCGCTGATCGTGGCGGGCCACTTTTTCGACAAATCGGCTGGAAAGCTGCGCCATTAGCGGCGTATGTCGCTGACAAATCATATAAATGGCAACTCTCGGCAGAGCGTGTCCTCACGCGAACCGCACGAGCCACCCCCTCTGCCCATAATGAGACACGTCCAGGCCGCAAACCGGGGCCAAGGATTTGGAACGAGCGATTACGCTGCCTTTGCCATACATCCCTCCCAAAGACTCGCCGCGAAATCGTCGCTTAATCGTCGTCAATAATCGCACAACGCACCCTTCTCGAATATCCCTCGAGAGGATCTTCGTTGAAATAACAATGTCTTCACAACGGAGTGCTCTGCTTTGCACGCCTACCACTTAGCCGCTGCGAGCCTGGATCCCGCCGAAAGAATCCTCGAGGAACGTAGGTGGTGCCCAGCGGTCGCATTGTGGATATTATTAAATTCTTGCTCGATCTGGAAGCACGTATACTAGACAATCGACGTGTCTGTCGTTCCGGCCGTAACAATGCACAACACCGGTGCCCATTATTCGTGGACATTGTCCAGGTGAACTGGTCTTTAGGGCGTTGCTGGAGGTCAAGCCCCGGAAGTGATTCGACAATGAGCCACATTATGCGCTCACCCTCCTTTCCCTTGCTTCTCCACCTTCTCTTCCTCCCGATTCACAACCTCGTTCTTATTAACTCGTGCTTGGGGCGCGCGTTGCTGCTTGCAACGCGCACTTCCATCCTCGCGTATTCTTCGCCTTCGTCGCCGTGGTCGAATCGAATCGACACCAGAAAGGTGTGCACGGTTGCAAGGCAACGCGGTGACCTTCAGTTTCTCAAGGCGTAGGGTTACGCGGCCGGTGATTTTCGGTCGGCTATTTGAATCTGAAACCGGAGAAAGAGGCGGCGAGACGGCCGGGGAAAACGCACCGCGGTCGGAACCAGCAGAGGAGAATCGGCAGGAAACAAGTGACAATCAGTGACGCGGGGAATATCCGGCATTGTGGTGCCTGTCGTACGGTCGGACGTGCCGGGATACGTCAAAGAATCCCCTGGTCATCTATGCGAATCCACCGGTCAAGGGGGTGACTCAACTTCGTACCACCGACTTTTCGCACCCCTTATGCTTACGAGGAAATTTTTCTATCGCGAGTACAAGTGGGGCATTTCTCATGGCGTTTCTATAATTATATAATGTACGCGCTTGAATCTCACCCCAGAATGCCGCGAGGACTTGCACAGCGGTAGCGGAACGCGATAACGAGCGAACTTGCGAATGTCGCGAAATAATAACGCGAAAAAATTTCGTTCGGTATGCACCGAGGCATGCATACGTTATCCTTGGTAAGGGCGGGAATGCAAGGGTCACTGGTTAACTAGCCCTTTTCTCGGGGATCGGGTTTTTGATTGACGGGTTTCGGCCAGGCTCGTTCGTGGCTGCACCTTCTCCTATTATGTTAATAAACCTATGATACACCTTTGTGCGCGCCGAATCGTTAACGTGTATATTTTGACATTTAAATTTACTGCCAACGGGTTCCGGGCTGTCCCTTTTGCTTTGGCCAATCCTGCCCGAAAACACTCTGTCTTGCCTTCGCAAAATTGAAGAAACTCTTCTGGCTAACTCGGACGAGATGTAGGTACATAGAGGAGAGTTGCCAATATCGTACTGGTCACCTAAATCGTACCTCATCAATTTCTCAGTAATTAATGAATGTAAACGACATCTGATAATAAAAATATCAAGCTAATGTGAAACAAGAAATAGAAACAAAACCTTTTGAGCTTAGACCCTATTTTGTGCGTGCTATAAACATTTTAAAAAATCAGGTATGATTGATGTAACATTTTAACAGTTTATTTTAGCTGATAATAATCAAACAATGCAATTTTATCCCGTATTTTTGTATTTTTCTAAAAGCGGGTTTAATGTAGAATATTTTACATTCATTTTAAGTACATATTACATTGATTATAAAGTTTAAATTGATATTTATAAATAAATTGACCATGTTTCCTAAATCGTACCACTACAATCGTACCAGTAGGATTTGACAACTCGTATGTTTTCATGGAGGTACGATTTTGGAAACCGAGGGGTACGATTTAGGAGACCGGTTGCCTAAATCGTACTTTTTACAGTATGTGACAAAAAGATTAATAACAAATTAATTTATTCTGAACAAAAGCCTAAGCATATAATAGTAAATGCCTAAAAGTTACAATATCCAATAGCCATTCGCGTTGAAATTAGTACCAAATATGAAATATAACGTAAAATGTCTTAAGTGATACGATATAGGCAACCTTCCGCTATGTCTTAGAGGTGATTAACACGCGTATCTCTGCGGGCCCATAAATTTCGCCTTGGCAAGGGCTACTCTCTGTGTACTTTGCCGAAACGATCTCGCACGAGCATCAACTACCAAGGCTTTAACTGGCCTTTCCTTCTGTCAAACCAGCTGTAAACCCGGCTCCTCTCGCTTTACCACCCCATCGTACCCTCGGCTTCTCGTTTCTCTCTAGGGTGGCAACGGAGGGTGATAAATCTCGTCCGCTCGTTACCCCACTATCTGTCGATAATAGACATAACAGACACGTGTTGCCCGGTCGTCGGGCTGACCTGGCTGTCCCGTACAATGGAGACGCGTCGTCGGAATCATCGTCTTCAAAACACATTGCTTCCTTGGCCGCTGGTCTTTTTGTCCCTCTACGCTCCACCCTTCGACCCGCCAGCATTTACTACCCTCCTGGACCGAGAGCTAGAAACCTGCTCCGAGCTTATCGATCTCGCGACACTGATTATTAAATTTTCATCGGCTCGATCTTCAGAATCCTAAGGACCGTTCGCAGGGCGCGATATCACGAACTTGTAACTTGTAACGCAGACGGTGGTTAAAACTTTGCCAGTTGATAACGAACACGTTGCCTCCCTGCTTTCTCATTGTCACCATGCCCTGCTTCCCCCTTCCCCTCTACTTCCCCCCGTATCTCCGGCACTCGGCTGCCGTCGTTCGGGTAGTTGCATGGGGTTGATGGAGCTACAGCCGCCGGATAGGGCCTCCGCGTGTGTAGGAAGCCGTTCCTCGTCTTCGCCGGCGTGAACTTAATTGAACTTGTTCGCCAACTCATAACGAGAAGTCGAGCAAGTGCTCTCCCGGTTATAATTTACGGGAAACAATCGGCGCCTTTGATGTGCCGTCAATTGTCTCGGATCCGCGGAACAGTTACTCCTTAGAGGGGAGAGGAGTGTTGGCGAGGGCAACCGGAGACCTTCGCGCGATTACATCCACCCGAAGGAATTTCCAAATCTTTTTAGAGTAACCGCTTTTCGGCCGCGCCAGAACTACCGCCAGAAACGCCCTTAATGGAAACAATGCCAAGCGTTTGATGCGGTAACGAGGCAGTTCCTGTTTTCGAAAAGCTCCATTTAGGGCTCTCCGGGATCAGCGGGTGAGGCAAAATGGTAATTGGAAACGTAGCAGATTTTCTGAAATTACCCGCCCCGAAAGACGATGCTACGAGATTGCCACCACTGGCAATTCGTTCAACTTTCCACGCTACTATTTAATGCAACGGTGTTTCCTTTGAAAATGATTTGCAACCACGGACTAATGAACCTATCATTAAATACGTCGGCCGTTCGGACGTTATTCAGTAATATTCATCGGTGACGCGGGCCCTTCGCTGACCCGCTCAAAATGTAAACTCAATCCCGTCCGTGAATCGGCGAGCAATCAGCGGCACTCATTGTTTTTCGTAAAAAAAAAAACAACAACAAGGAAGAACAGTGTTTCGCAAAGGTTGCTTTGATACCTGCACGCTCGGATGTTAAATCAGTTCAATGATCTCCGTCGCGTCGATAAAATTACGAAGCGTCGAGACAGCGCTTGGACGACTGGAAATTTTTCGTTGACTTCGGTTTCGTTTCCGACCTTGGATCGATATAACTCTCTGGATTAATGGGAAATCCAGTCAGATCCGGCGGATCCATCGACGGGTTTTCGCGCGTACATCTACTTAGGCTGAGATTGGCAGAATTTGGTGGGCGCACGGTTGACAGATTGTGTGCATACGAGCGCGCAGGCCTCGCCACAATGACCGAACTAATCTGGTCCGGTTCAGGGAGGTAGCCTAAGTTCAATATACACAGGAATACACTGCTGCCTGGAGGCGCTCCGTGTGTGCCTTCCGCTATTGGCCTGCATTAATCACGACGCCGCTGGCAGCACTGAGCTACGCCGGTTCCGGCGGTGACTTAATTGTCCCGCACGTTCCGCCAGGGATTCATGAATCGGGATGCACTTGCCTCGAGCAACCGCCAACCTCTGGTCAACGGTAACCATCGAGTTTCGATCGCGTCGAGTGAGCAGCACCGAGGAGCAATCTGGTAATCGGGAGGAAATTTTGGCCCCACGGTCTTAAAGATCGTACGAGTCGGAGGGCTTCAATGACATCGTTTTCCGAGGAAAGTCGAGCCGGCAGGAAACGAGCTGCTTCGTTAGGCCAGAGATCGTTCGTCAAATGAGCAAACGTCATTATTCTTACTTGCCACTCGTACCCAGTTGAAGAGAGAAACGAAGGCTCGGCCGAGTTAGAGGGTTGGCGGACTCCTCTGTCTCGAGGAGAAACGAATCAACCGATTTTGGCAAATTTTCTGGCAGGCCAGCCTCTCTAATGATCGATCATATAAGGGGCTGGCAGTGACGCGACTCGGATATAATTTATACCGCTAGATACGCCGAGGGTAGCTTCCCTTAGAAACGTCGGGATGGGGAGAAAGAGGTTCGAGTTGGCTCCGTGAGCACACACGTCGGGGGTGGCATCTGCTGCGCGTTAGACACGGGTCGGAGGGCACCGTTTGCTCCGTCATTACTTGCATTACTTTCCTGGCACGAGTCAAGTGGGTCAAGTACGGGGAAATATGTATCTAATCGGGGTGGAGAGGGAATCCAATCCCCGGAACTGCATGGATCCAGAAAATTAAACGTTCCATCAACAATTGGATAGGAATCGCGAGCCCGTTGCGAGGACTGACGCGGCAATGGGCTGGCAGAAATTAATTAAGGACCAACTAAGACTGGCGGGAGGCTTCGACGAGAATCGTCTACACTCTCCTCCCTGCTCGTGCTTTAAACTAAGAGGAAATTAAGCAAAGATGTCGCCACGGCTAATGCCACGTTCGGTCGGGGGATTGCGCTGGCGCTATACGACGCCTGGAATCGTAAACAGCCCTGTTATTTAGGGGATGATAATTGACCGTTTCGCTCCCCTCCCCCCGACGCCCAACGAATTTCTCGAAACTCTGGGAAATTCGCTGCTGCGCCGGGGCACACGGTGTTTACGAGTTTCTCTTTCTCCTGGACGTTCTCCAGCAAGGGGGGTCGAAAATGCAATTCGATATGCCATTGTTGCGTCCCACGACGATAATGACGGTTCATTGTCCCCGCTATGATCTACGATGATCCGTGCGTTGATCGTAATGATGAACTTTGGAAGACTCTCACTGTTAATCACAGCGTTAATCACCCTCTACAGGCGTAGCATACTCACAACTAATTCTAAGAAGCGCAAGTTTTAATATCTCAAGTGCGTTGAGATTTTATCGATCAGCTGACTCGGGAAAAATCATGAAAAGGGCTTTAGTCGAAACAGTGCGATGCCTCGAAGTTGACGAATCGGGAAAATCGCGAGGTGCTTTTTCAGGAGGGAGGAGGACCCGCTGTGTCGGCTAAAAGCATTTTTGCGTCGGCCATCACGGGACTATCATACGCTATCGATCCGTTTTATTCATAACTTTTGTCCCTCGTTACCGAGCCGAAGCCCCCTCTCTTTCTGTCTCTTTTCGCCATAAGCTACGCGAGGACAATGAATGTCGCTCATTTATTCTCGTATTCGCGTGCGTTTAACTCTTCCATTTTGTTGTTTCCCGCTTTTAACGCCAGAGTATCTCCATCGCTTCTACCCCATACTATTTCACACGAGTCAAAGATATCTTTGAGGAGATTCTATAAAGGATGCCAGAGATGGACAGCAGGATCCAGGTAACATAGATCCACGAGATCTTAATTTCTGAATGGACACGTTCCACGCGAAGGCCCCTGTAATCGCCAGATTGAAACGTTGAGTTCGACGGCCAGAGATCACGATCGACTTACCATCCGTGCTTGATCCCTCGAAACGTCGAAAACGATGCGGAACCGCGCCGACTATGAGGGTCCATTCAGGAGGATCCACGAGGATCTGCCGCGCTGTCTGGCAGCCTCCTTTCTCGCCGGTGGGGTACTTTCGGTAAAACCCAACCGACGTAGAAAGATCTTTCGTCGGCTCGTTTTTGTTGGAGGTGTGAGGTTACAAAGGGAAAAGAGGAGATCGCGTGTTTTGTGCGAAGCGGCCTGTCCTGCAGGCCCCATGCCGGGCGAACGAGGAGGATTCTCCTGACCGCGTGTCCTGCAGATCAACCGATGCCCAGGATGCGTCTTGTCGCCTCTTGTCCGATCTCTCCGTCCTTTTCTCACTCCCCAACAACCTTTCTCCTCGCGTGGATGGACAAATTGGGATATCTCTGCTCCGCTGGATTCTCCCCGAAGAATTCCAATCGCGATCTTTCAATTTCCCAGTATTTCCCGTCCGCTCAATTATCATCGCCGAGTCCTAGTCCCTGGTTTGAAGTTTAAATATCAGCGGACTTTCCAGAAGCGGCGCGCGGAAGAGGATGAAGGTTCATAGAGAAAAGTCAGTGTGAAAACCTCGGATGTAATTAAAATGGTCGCGCATTTCTGCCAATTTTAGCAATTTCACGTGCGCGCTACGCCGCTAAAGAGGCTCAAGGAATCATGCAATTATAATTTATTCGCGTGTCGCCCGTCGACACCAGCGTTTTCTGGCCGCACTCCCCTTCCCTCCTCGTCTGCTTCCGCTCGGCTCGCATTCTCTTTTCCCTTTGATCCGTTTTTCCGTGTGACGGTTCGTCGTTATTGTGCGAAGATAATGCACGACTCGTAATTAATTCTCTCCCACTCGATAACAGGCAAAGAAATTCGTGAAACGCGCAATCTGGGGTGCCGTTTGTGTTTCCAGCAGAAGTATTTTTCCCTTAATTTCAAAGAATTCTGATGTTAATGCCCGGTCCGCTTGCAATGGGAGAACTCTTAGAAGCAGTGGCTCAGTAGCCCCATCGGTTTGCCGCAGGCTTCTGTGCCACGATTGTGGGAATGAACGAGATCCACGGCTACACCAATCTGTCCTACGAATTGTTAGCACATGTCCGTGCACGCCGACAAAGCGGATAGAAGTTCCCGCTGCGAGGCTCACGGCCAACGAGGACTCGCTTTCCGAAAAGCGTCAAAGACTCGTGCGAAGCAGAAGGAAGGAAACTTGGAACGCAGAACCTTGCGGCAAGCTGATGTAAAATATTAAAGTCTCTCCTGCGTTCAGACTCAATTGATTCTCTAAATTACAATTTTACGTCAGAGACACGCCCGGAGAAGCGAACGTACCAGCGGAAACATTCATTTCACTCTTCATGGAACAGCCGTGGAAGAGTTCAAAGTAGAACGCGAGTTTTAACAGGTTTCCTTTCTGCTCCGCGAGAAAGCTGTTTGCTGCACCAACGAGTACCCAGTTGGTGCATCATTGTCGGAGGTGTCAATCGCGCCGGATCCTAATCTGTCGCGTTACACGACCAGAGAAGCCCCATTGTGGTGATTCGTTCGTGCCCATCTTCCGGAAACGCTCCTTAGCAGGCCCGGTAGCTAAACTGGCCATTATGATCGCAGGGAGATCTGGCCATATCGTCTCTCTTTCTTCGCTTTCGTTGTCCCCAAACTGTCCTACTTCTTATTCTGGCATTATGGGGTATTACCAGTTTCCCGGCTACCTGGATCCGTGCTTGGATCATTGATACTCGAAGGAGCTCGTAAAAGTTCATTGATGCTTTCGAAATCGAGAATTCAGCGGCATTTCTCTTTACTTTTTTAAGCACTTGCTGTCTCTCGATAACGATAGCCAGCGTTCGCAAAGGTTTTTCATTGAGGAATACCTGAATCGAAGTGAGAAGTGTCGAGGCGTGGATAAATTCCTCGCGGATCATCCGATGTTTTCACAGTTTACTCGGGCCGTGGATTATCCGGGGTATGCGGATGAGCAAAGCTGTCCGCCGGGAACAGTTTCCCGTCTTTCGAGGCCCGGTAACCGTGATTACTTACCTGCGAGGGGCAGGCGCTTATCCACCTGCGAGATTCATTGATTTTTATGGGCGCACCTAGTTGCACTTACTACCGGCAGGTGGTAGGGTAAAACCTACCCTTGGTCAGAGAGTTGTGGTGAAACGTCTTCAGATGTGTCTCTGATAAGCGCGCCAAGAAAGCACGAGCACGAATTTCCAACATCTGAAAATGATATGCGGTGGGTAGATTGAAAATAAGATTCTACTGCACGTTGGTCGTGTCAGACGGTTCTCACAAAGGGGGACAGAGACAACGAGGTCCTCGGGGAAAGTGCAAAATGTGTTTACAGCGTGAGACGAAGGGTGTCGGGGGGAGAATTAGTCCGGGAGAGGCATCGAAAGGCCAGGGTGCCTGGGGGCGTATCAGGGTGAGCCGCTTGGCCGACCAAGCGTCTCGGAGCGTTGCGTGGCCGCGCAAGACAATTGAAAAAATCACTTGTCTCGCCCTGAAAGTAGGGAGAACACCCTATTGGATGCTGGAGCAGGAAGTAACAGTGGCCACGCTGCGAGAGTGCAAGGGTGACGACGAGAGGGTGAGATCCGTGGGCGGCAGTCCGTTAAACGCAATGCCCCGGATCCAAAACATTGCGGTTTGCCTCCGGAAATTCACATTCGTTGGAACTATTTTCCGCACGTGCAACGTCAACCGTGCACTTTGCGCCTAACCCCCCCCCGATGGGTACTTATTGTTCCTTAACCATCCCTCGATCTCTCGTCGCCGTGACAGAAACGTCAGGTGCAACGGTTCCGTTCTTACTCCTCGTTTCACTTGGACTTTTCTCGCCTTTCAGATCCGCACTGCTGGCAGCGGGGCCAGAGGTTGGTTGGATGCATCCCACGAGACGAACAATTGGCTGAAATATGTTCGCAGCACCAGCAGCAGTCCTCACGCCGTTAATATGCGACACGTGCTCATCGGCGGACAGGTATTCACGATAATAATTACGGTCACGATTATTTCTATTCATCATCGGTTGCTGAACGATCCCAACTTCCGTCCACATTTCCACGCGACCACGCGTGCCTCGGTAATTGTTTTACAACTCGGTGCCAACTCGTGGCGCCACATTTACCATCGACCATTTACGAATTCGATTTCGAGGACAACTGACAGTCGATCGACAGTTGCAGTTAATAGGAAGGAACAATTACCCGGTGTCAGGCGCAGCCGCAGTTAATTTCACGTGCGCTAGCTAAACTAGCGAAAAAAAAATTACTCTGCCATCGTTTCCCTGACTCGTTAACGAGGCAACGGTGGAGCGGAAACCGCGACTAAGTTCGCCAACGGTTACAGCTGTAACTGGCAAACGGACGACTTCGTAACATTTCAGAATCGCTCCATTAAATTTCCAATGCGCGATTGCCAGAATCTGCACCTCCGTCCATTCCACAGCTGCGAGAACGCAAAACTGCTCTTCTTGATCATTTTCAACCCTTCGGGATAACTTTCTAAATCAGCATCAAGTGTTTCCCCCCCGATCCCTGTAATTTCAGACACTTTTCGTCATTCGAGCGTAGATCGAACGGAAGCAATGGAGGTCACGGTGTCAATTTGGGGGCGATCCGAGCCTCGTGTCCTTTCGGCTCTCTCTATCTATGTGAACCGTGGCACATGGTATTCCCGGCGTCGTGGGCGCGCCCTAAGCTACGTGTATACAGGGTGTTTAGTTATTAAGTCACCCCACGGGGTCGTTTCGCCGACTTCCTATACGCCCTGCTCGCAATCGCTGTGGGAATGGGGGATGTGGCTCGCGCTCTATCAGAGCCCTACAGAATCGTCGTTGTAATGACTTTTCGGGGGCCTCCTGACGACACCATAAAGATCCTTTCATTGCTTTCGAACGTTATGGACTCCGTCGGGCGCGATGTAAAATATGTGTCGCGCGGAAGTGAGATTTTAATGGACAGGGGGCGCGGGGCTGTTGCAACATCATATTCGTGATTCCCCCGTCTCCCCTCTTTCCTCGCAACTGGCCATCGTTTCTCTATGCACTTCGATGTCCGCGATTATCGGCGCAGCATCTTGGTGTTCGTTTCGAGCGCTACTCGAAGTCGCTCGAGATAAATTCGCGATGAAAGGTAGCGTGTAGGGGTCGGAAGATTCAAGGGTGTCATTGTCCGCAGATGGTGTACGAGACCGTGCGGGACATAGCGGCGGGTGAAGAGCTTCTTCTCGGCGTTCGAGAACCTCTTCAGCTGCAGGACATGCTCGGTGAAAACACCACCGAGGATCGAAGCGACCGAGAGACCGGTGAGTACCAAAGAGTGTAAATGTACGATCTTGTCGCGGGAGGAATAGGCCTCTTATTCTTCCGAACAAAACACCTATTAGCCGACGCGCCGCTAATACGTTCATAACGATCATCGTAGATCGATAGAAAAATTGCTGCGGTGTTGGGGTAATGAGTTCGCCAACTGTCGTAACAACGGAAACCCATGACAACGGATAATCGAACCCATTAGAATATTCCCAGTTGCCACGGCGTGCCGGGCAAGCTGGCTTTACGACTTTTTCGCCCGATACCTATCACAGGCTGACTCGTGCGCACTGTGCGCGGGATCGCGCGTACGATCCGTAACGTGGGGGTGGGCAGGTGTCTTCGGAAAGCGGAATTACCGCTGATGCGAGGGAGGACAGAGGGTAAATCGGGAATCGTTGAGTGCACGAGCTGCCCGTCATGCACCCGTGATTCTGGCGTGATTCACCTGGTCGGCCGTTGCGTATTAACCCCTGTTCAGCCCGGTAATAAGCGCTGATTAACTCGAGATAGACGCACTCAAGCTGCGTGTCGCCCTGCCTCGTGCCGTTTTAAATTTCGTTATAAAACATCTTTCTCCGGGGCTGCAGTCGAGCTTGCATCGCGAAGGGAAACCTGGCAGGAAGAGAAACGAACCACGCACTTGATCGTAGCAGCGATTTTCGAATTCGGAGCTTTCATTTTCAAAGCTACGCTATCTACCAGTGGCATCGACAAATTCCTCCTTCCTAAACTCAGAGGTGGAGGATTATCAACGCTTGCTATTTAAAAATGAGGAATCCAGACCCAAACTGTCAGGGAAAGTAGCCCATCCATCTCCCAATTTCATTACAACGAGCGGGAAATATATTCGAGACATTTAGCGAAGGGGGGTAGCGCTTAGGTGCCTTACTGCTCGACAATTATCTGGTTGTAACTCCCGTGCGATGGTCAGAATCTGGATGACTGCGAAGGCGGAGATTAGAGGGGGGGGGGGGGGGTTTATAAGCGACACCCAGATGTCGCGGTAATTAAAACCGGGATTATTGTCGAAGTTCGGGCGGCTCGGTGTCTACGGTTAATTCGCCGACGATTTTTCCCCGTAATTTCGGCAGCTCGTAAATGTCTCCGCGAGGACAGAAGACAGCGAGGTAGCTCTGCGAGAGCGCGATCTCGTTCTTAATTAAATCGGCCCCCCTGAGGGCCAATTAAAATTTCGAAGATTTCGTTTGTTATAAATTATCTTCAGCGAGGGGAGCAGAATTTCTCCCCGACCCCTACAGCGGACAACCTGCCCCGGAAGTAGACTCCAACTGTTCCGGCAAATGTTTATTCATAATTACGGAAGTTCAACTGGGGATTCGAAGAGCGCTGATAAATTCTTGCCGTTCCGAAAGGGTTGCATCTCGTTTTGTATTCAACCGATACAATTTACTAATCGAGCAACGAGATACTTTTTGCGTAGCGTTACAATCCCCTGTTTCACCCTCTCGAAGGGGACGTAATAAGCGAGGAAAAAGTGCCACCTATAAAGTACACAGGAATGGTACAACAGCATCGTCGTTAATCCGGCGCAGCCATTTTTACGAGAAATCTCTGGCAAGCTGGTGCGGGCAGCGAGAATAATGATGTCAAACAAACGGTACACCCTGTACCAACCCTTGCGAGGGATATCTCTGCCCTGTCTCCCTTGAGCGGATCATTTTTTTCGAGAGAAGGGGAGGAAGGCGACGCGGGGAATCGCTTTAACATGCCTACATGGGGGGGCGCGTGTATGCATACGACCGCATTAAAATGGCGACGAAATCTCGTACACCCTTAAAACTTCCAAATACGTACACTCGTTAGAATCGGTCCAATCGTGTTCTCACTCAACTATTTCTATCGCCCGTCGAAACTATGGCCAGAGTAGCAACGGCGAACGAAACTATCGCCTGCACACGTTCGTGAAAAACACTACTGCGTTGCCGAATGACAAGCAATACGACGTTTTATGATCCCCCGGGACAGACGCATTTTTTTTCGACGATTCGGTAAACCACGTTGCGCCCCGGGGTGCATCGGGGGGTGTAGATGCAACTGGCAACGGCAGTTAAACGTGAGTTATGGTTTTGATTTTTCGCGGCGCCTGTTTTTCCGACGCTCACGTTCCCCCTCAATCCCTGCTCCGACTTTTCATTCCATCCACAAGATGCATCTCTCTGTGCGCGCGCCTCTGGATGGCTCTATTTAGGGTCGAGGATAATTTATGGCCCGGTATTGTCGATTAACACGCGCGTAACCTGGCCTCAGGGTCGACCCAGAAGAGAGAGGAAAAAACGAAAGGGCACCGCCCGAAAAAAGGGGTATCCGCGCATAAAAGGGCACGCGACGCTGTTTTCCGAGGGGGTGGCACGCGCGCGCAGGGAGGCGGGCGAAAATGCGTGACACGTTGCAACCCTATCTGATTCATCGGACTAATGACACGTCCTGTTTGACGTTTGACTCGCTCGCGAAATCTGCCATATATATCCGCGAGTTTCTATTACCCGAGTTAGGGTGATGGTTTCCAATTAGAGAACACTTTACAATTTCTGGGACAGTGATTACCCGCTATTTTTACGCGAATACATTAAGCGACGAATCCAGAGCACGAAGTGGGAAAACATCCTGTACGAGCATAGGGTGTCAAGGCTCTGCGTCCCGAGTTACCACTAGTCGGGAAAAACTGCGTGCACCGCGCTCAGCGATGTGACCTAATCAGATATTTAGTAATATTATAATTTCTCCTCCACTATCAATCAAGCGACTATCACGTAAGCTCGTGTAACGTTTTTCTGTTGCTCGGCACGCAATTAGCGATCAACCTGCATACTAAATTATTTGCGCTATGCCTGTGGTAGGCAGAATAAAATTCTGTTCCGTTGGGTGCCTCCGTCGCTGACGCTCGTAAGGGATCAACGTAGGTTTTTCGACGAAGGGGTGTCGGTTCCGCTTGCGAGCTACCCGTTGATTCGCTCCAACTTTTTGAGGTATCTACTTGATCGTGGTCCGTCACGATGCCACGGAAACATTGATTTCCGTTACTTTTTCCCATGCAACCGCCAACTGACGCGTCTGCAGGGGGTGTTGCCAGTGGATCCCACCTGTTGACTTTCCGCAACGTAGCATTCCAATAGGTTTTTCGTGGCTTGTCCAAAATTGCAGCCTAGTACTTCTGAAATCCACGCGTTGCTTTAAAATTTACTATCTAAATTAACAAACTGCATAGAATCGATGCGTAGAATCAGATCAATTCGAAAATTTGTAAAGTTCCTGTTAACCTGCCTTCCTGAAATATTTACATAATTGTTTATAAGTTGTTTGTTGTTTACGCGAAGCTATTTTTCTAAATACCAGTGTTGGAGCCCAATCGGTTCAGTTTACCGAATCGCGAGGTCGACCACATCCTTCATTGTTTAAATTCACGGCGTGCCGCTCCAAATTAGTCGTGGATGGAGAAACGATTAACGTTCTATGGGGGGTTGCGTCGTGGCGTGGGGCGTAGTTGGTGGCGTAGGGGCTGTGCCCGGTTCCCATGAAGGTCCGTTGGGGGCCATCGTTCGACCATATGGTTGGGACAAGTGTAGCGGCAGATTTAAATAACCGTTGGAGGACGGGTATCGCTTCGACTTCGCCACTGGCCCCGCTAATATTCGATCAACGTACATCGATTGGCCAATTACTGTCCCATTACCATTGCAATCTCATTCCCGCTCATTTCCAACACGATCCTTATTCCATTCCACCCACTGAGACTAACTCCTCCTTTCACCACGATTTGAACGTACGCTCCTTTTCCCAGTTCTGATATTTCAATGGGATAGTCAGCTAGTTTAAAAAAATTCGTTTCCTACTCTCGGTAAAGGCAACAGTCACGCTCTACTATGAGGTTGATCGAGAACCAACGACAGGAAAAATTATGCGCTGGCTCGTTCACGGGCTCCTGATTTTTACCTGCCGTTGCTCCTGTCACATGGGGGTGAAAAGAGGCCGCGGGGGGCAACGAAGCCTCACCTGCGATTGGCTGGACTCCGACCTCGGTGTTACCAATAGGAAGCGGTCCCAGACACCCCGTTCGCGTTTTCACCCATGGGACAACGTGCTGCCAGCTAACTGGTGCATCATTGTGTCCATTGTCTTCGTCCGCTGCAGCATCGTGACCGTTTACCGAGAGGGAAAGGTACTTCACGGTGGTGTTATCTAATTTCCAAGCGCTCGGGTTAAAGTGTTCGAGGAATAGCATCGACGCGGTTCTTCGTGGACGGTGCTCCCATATTTTCGAGAAAAATAGAGAGGAGTTGTGGGTTCGCTGGGAGTTAGTAGGCAGGCCGAGCTCTTCGCTAGGTAGATAAAACGATAGTGCCGGTTTGATTTAATAATTCAGGAACAATCCCGGCGTCCACTTGTCACGCCACACTCTGCTGGCCTCCGCGTGCTCCTCGATCACGTAATTCGCCCACACCACGACAGGTCACGTATCATCGTTCTCGGGGGTGTAATTTATAGAGCCGCAGCCCGTCACAAACTGGAACGGAATTATGACTTCCACCCTGCCTACCGGTTTCGTGGTGTCGCCGTCGTTTCACGCGCCTTTTCTTCTTTGTGCTTGCAGCTTCGCAGCACAGCGGAACCGTCGACGAGGATAAGGAGGACGAGGAGGAGGGGGAGATTAGATGCACCGTCTGCGACAAGCCGTTCCAAGACATCGAGCTGTAAGTGCTTCAACATCCTGTATCCGTAACTTGGGTAGATTCTCGTAGCATCGATTATCTTTTTGGTTCGTTGCGTCATGGAATGGAAGACGCGTCGCGTCGTTACTCGCGCGTTCCCCACCTCCAATGATACTTTATTATCCCTCGGTACTTTATTGGCGCGGAATAGCCTCGAGGCAAGCTCGACTCTTGAGCGATTCATGTATACTTTTAAAATCAGATCGCAGGAAACACTTTGGTAACTGTACCGAGAAATTGATAGCTCTGTCTAAGAAGCGAACATTGAAACTTTCACACCCACTGAAGAAACTTGGAGGAAATGATAGAACCATCGAACGCCCACGTAATTGCCACGTTGCTTGATTCGGCGGATAAATTATTCATTGATCGACAAAATACGGGAACGAGCGACACGCTATCCACTCTAAATCTGAGCGTTAGCTGCACTCCGCACAAAAAGGGGGGTCCCCGAGCACGCGAACTATTTCGAGGGTTGGCCCAGTCGCGTCGATAGCTTTTTTAGGGGTCGGTACTGTTTGCATTGCGCCGTTAAACGAAAAGTCAAATACTTAACCGATGTGATCGACACGTAAGTTCGCGTTGCCCGGCTCACGATTTCTTCCCACGATAGAACGTGAATGAGTCGGTCGGAAAAGTCGAGTCACGTGTTGCTTTAATTGCTAGTCCAGAGCAAATCTTTCAATCAAGAGCAAGCACCCTTATTTCCAAGTACTTGCTTCGGCATTTTCCGCGAAAATCTGCAAGCGCATTCTTAAAGACCGTTGAAACACGCGACTTGTATTCCGTTTGTTGTTTTATCGAGCACGGTACACGAAACTTTTATTCGTCGCGTCGCGTCGCACAGTGGGACAAAACGACCCGACGGTGATCAAAAATCTATAACTTTGGTTCTGGTCTAAATATTTTAATGAAATTTGACTCAATTTAACCGCAAGTTTGTGAAAAAGTGATATTAACCCTCTGAGGCCCGTGTTAGGCCCGTGTATTTAGACCCATGTTTTCGAAAAGTGGAGCTACTGGCCAATTACAATACATATTTTATTAACATACTTACTATTATTGAATTATATTGTGGTAAATCCCGTTTTTTAATATTTGCTATTGTTTTCATGTGATCGATGCTCAAATTTTGCCAAAATCGCAAAAGTTAAGAGCTTATCAGAAACTTTTATGTTTCTCGCAGTTTTTATTCACAATTCTGAAAAATTTTTCTTTGAGCGGTGCAATTTAAGTTCGTTACAAAGTTAATTACATAGCTATATATTCTATTAAGGCCATACATTCGGGGAAAATGTCAACAAACTTTTTATACAATTTTAAAAAATTGCAACCATTTGCAATGGGTGTAATTGATATCATGTGAGAGAGTGAACCCTTCTCTCTTAGAAACAAAAAGAAAAAGTTGCTACTTTGAAGCAACAAGAAAATGTTAATTGAAGTAAAATCTACCTTACCTGCCCAATAGAGTTTTCTGTGCTGTCTCATGACTTCGAGAAATTTTTCGACTGTTCTGGTAACGGTAACTCCTCAATTGGCAGTAAGTGGTGAAAAATGATATTTTTTCTATGCCTTAAAACCTTGTGTACTGTGGCTGTTAATTTTCGCCAAGGATAATTCTGCGTTAACAATTTTTCTGTTTCTTCTGTATATGTACCGAATTTTTCAGCATTCACGAGAAGACCACAAGAAAGAAAATTTAATATTGTCCTAAATTTTTGTAAAATTTCTACATCTATTCTGGTAATTGCTGATGTTATATCGGGATATTCGAAAAATCTGCGTGCAGTGTTCCCTTCATTTGTGTTCCCAAATCCTTGTTTATGTGTGTCAATTATTAATCCCAGCTGATTCCTGAATTCTTTTATGATCCTTAACTTTTCCTCTTGCCTCTTCTGTTTATTGTCTGAATTATTTCTAACTCCCTCACCCTTAAAGCTTAAATCGTAGCTTACCTGTAAAACGAACTCCATAAATCGTATCCTTGCATGTAGGGGTGAAAGGCCATAGTGGTAATTCTCTTGTATGTCTTTTCCTCCAGTAGTACAAAATTTTTTGGACTTTTTTGGCAAATGATACACGTGGAACTCGATTTAGTATCTGTTAAATGTTGAGCAACTTTTCCATCTAACATCGTCAAGTGTAATTTAAGAGACACTGATATTTCTTTTCCATGGACTAAGCATTTTGTACGCACTAATGAATTAATTTGATTTTTTATAAATTCGTCTTCAGTTTTAATTAATTCTTTTATTTCTTTTAAGTATCGAAACCTAATAGGCCTACAGAAGTGGGCGGACGAAGAATGAGAATTTGATTGATCCAAATTTCATTAAAACATCTAAACCAGAACCAAAATTATAGATTTTTGATCGCCGTCGGGTCGTTTTTGTCCCACTGTGCGTCGCTGCAGCTGGTCCGATCGCGGACATCCATTTCGTTTCGTTCCGGCATCCGTTTGCCGGTCGGCCGACAAGCCGCGACACCAGCCACTTCCGCGAGCCCCAGGTCGAGCAGAGTCACCTGTTGTGGCGCATAAAGTACGCGCGCGAGATCCGCATTCGGTTGCATCGAGCCAGCCCCTTATGCATCATCGAAGGCGTCGCGTGCCCGCAGCTCATCTGGCACCGCGCACCGTCACCGTGAACCTACTATCTCACCACGAACGGGTTTCACGCGACACGTGTGTTCGAGGGTGTAAAATCAATGCCGGCACACACCATGGCACATCCTGTGACCATAACCCGTGCCCACCTCGCGACACCCCCGAGAACGCCGCGTTTGCGTTCGTGTGCACCGACGCCACCACCTCTCCCGTCTACGCGATGACCACCCTCTTCCACGGGGGCGTGTGACCGTTATTACGCGGAGAGGTTGTCCGCTGCCGCGCTACCGAAGTCACTTAGTCATCATCCTCGACTGCACCGAGCGCAGTCTTCGTCAGTGCGTCGCGAGGGATCGATTACATCTTGGCCTTCCTTTCTCCAGACGTTCTGCGAGTTCGCCGCGATTACCTTCCAACGATCTCCGGAGCCATTCACGGCAGCGGGAAAAAGAGTGTTATTTCGTGGAGGATCGTGGTTCGGGAATACTAGGGCTTAGAAAGGAATCACTCCGTGTTCACTTTCGTGTCAGTGCAGAGTGCTTTGTAGTTGTAGGCATTCGAGCGTCGCAAGTGTACCGGTCTCTTATGGCGTTGATGTTCTCCTTGCAGACTGGACAGTCACCTGGTGACCTGTCACAGATACCCAGCAGAGCAACATCGTTGCGACAGCTGTCCGCGAGCCTACGCCTGGCGACCGCTTCTGGTTCGTCACCGTGCGATCGTTCACGGTGATCTTCGGAACTATCCCTGCGAGAACTGTCCGAAGGTAAGCATCACCTCCGACACAAACGCCACCAACCCCGACACGTCTCCCAACAGAGTAATATCTTCAAAGTCTCGCTAACAGTCGGACCATCCGCAGGTCTTCACAGACCCGTCGAACCTTCAGCGTCACATCAGGACCCATCACGTGGGCGCGAGAAGTCACGCGTGCACCGAGTGCGGCAAAACCTTCGCCACCAGTTCCGGCCTCAAGCAGCACACTCACATTCACAGCAGCGTGAAACCGTTCCAGTGCGAGGTCTGCTTCAAGGCCTACACACAGTTCTCCAACTTATGCCGACACAAGCGTATGCACGCGGACTGTCGCATGCAGATCAAGTGCGTTAAATGCGGCCAGTCCTATAACACGGTCACCTCGTTATCGAAGCACAAGAGATTCTGCGACTCGACACCACCGACTGGTCCCGCAGGCGCGATGCCGCAGTTGCCCACGTCGGCGCCAAGCCCTTTCCTCGTGTATCCCCGGCCACCCGTCAGTCTCCCGGGTGGCCTGCCCTTCTATCCACCCGGTCTGATGGGCCCTTACCCAGGCATCTTCCCCAACGCTCCAAATTTCTTGAACACCCCTCTCCTCTTCCCTCCGAAGGTCGACGAGTGCGAGAAGAGGAGCGACAGCCCGAAGAAAGAGCGTTTCACGCCGCCGAGGGCGTTGCCGCAGCACAGTAAAGTCTCTCCATCCACTGCTGAAGAAGCCACCTCCACGTTCAGGCCCTCCCCGGCCAGACCGCCTGTCCAGCCGACTCCAGAGAGCGACGACGACCCGTCGAAGAAGCGGGAAGCCAGCAGGACCAACGAGAAGAAGATGGATTCCGAGTCAACCTCAACGAGCAATAACGAAGAAACGACAGACCAGCCTCTGGATCTGAGAGTCCAAACGAAGAAGCAGGACACAAATTCGAACGGTGCCAGGAGGAAGAGGCACTGTCCCTCGCCCGTTCCAGCGCCGATGGAGGAAGCTCCTCCCCCGGACCCTCCGAAGCTAGAGGAAGAGACTATGCCGATGGAAGTGGTTTCCAAGGACGTGCCTAGTAGTCCACACCTGAGAACCAGCCTATCCGCCGAGCAACCGCCTACCAACACTCCACCGCATATGGTTTACCCCAGACCCATCCATCCCATGTTCCTAGAGGCGATGTACCGTGGACCCGCTGGCACCTTCCCAGGGTTTCCAGGCGGTCCGCCGCCTCCCGGGGGTGCGACACCGGACTCCAGGCTACTGCCAGCGCTACCGCCCTTCGGTCCGCCGCGGGGACTCCCTTTTTTAGGAACTCTTATGAACGGGCTCAGTGGCGCTAGGCCAGGCGGAGGAGGGTTCGATCTACTCGGCAGGCCGCCGCTGGGGCCGTTCCCCGGCGTCAAGCCGTTCCAAGAGGCCGTGATCGCGCCACACCATCATCACCATCATCACCACGCTCACGGGAAGATGAAGGACCGATATTCCTGCAAGTTCTGCGGCAAAGTGTTCCCAAGATCCGCCAATCTAACCAGACACCTGCGGACGCACACCGGCGAGCAACCGTACAAGTGCAAGTACTGCGAGAGGTCGTTCAGCATCTCCAGCAACCTCCAGAGACACGTGAGGAACATCCACGACAAGCAGAGACCGTTCAAGTGTCCGCTCTGCGAGCGATGCTTCGGCCAGCAGACCAACCTGGACAGACACCTGAAGAAGCACGAGGCCGACGACGGAAGCGGCGTGGTCGCGGTGGCGGACTCGCCCGGCAGCAGCAACGAGAACGAACGGGAGGACTCGTACTTCGAGGAGATCCGCTCGTTCATGGGGAAGGTGACGTACGGCGGCGAGGCTGGCTATGGGATACCCCATCACCCGGCGTACTTGCCCAGTCGCTTGCAGGAGATCCACGAGTCGAAGATGGAGGCCGAGTACGACGAGGACGAGGACAGCGAGGGTGTGGTGTCTCCTCTGGACGAGACGGACGGCTTGTCGCCCGTCGACGCGAAGGAGCCCACGCCTCCGCCTCAGTACGACCTAAAGTTAAGGGAGAAGCAGGAGCTGCTCAATAACAATACGGCCGAGCCGGTCATCGAAATCTCTACATAGCCCATAGGTCTTGTAGGTTGAACGAGGGTAGTCGCCCGGGGCAAGGGCGAGCCTCGTTTTAGTGACACATTAGAGGGCTGTTACGAGGATGTTCGTCTCGATGTAATTTTTTTAAACCGTAGCTAGATTCCGTCGATCGTGTTTGAAGTTACTCGTAGTGGATGGAGCGTTTGTTCGAGAGCGTGTTCTGCCCGGATGTTTCGACGAGCCGGTGCTCCCAACGGTCAGAAACTATCAGAGAGTGCTTTTACTGAAATTTACAAGCGTCCCCGGGTCGGACGCCGCGTTCTCACCTCCCACCTTTCTATTTTTTGCACCGCAGCAACGAGAACGCGAAGAAGATCGAGCGAGCAACCCTTTCCCCTTTCGTACACGCGCCAGAAACACACACTCGTTACGGGAAAGCTGTTCTATAGCGTAGTTCCTACAGGCTCGTTTTCATTCTACACGCGCACTTAATTAATAATCGTTCGAGGCCTGACTTCCCCAATCCCCCCCACATCGTCCTCGGCCATCGCGGGAGCGAGCCCCTCGTGGTATTATTTATTCGCGACGGAGTTACTTTGCGTCGCTCGAAACTGTCTCGGCCAGCGGAACGCGAGCTCGAGTTTCTAAAACTCGAGTCCTCCCCTCAGCGCTGTTCGTGGTAGGCGATGTAATCGTGAAACGATGCAAAGGGTGCGGGAGATTCGACTTCGCCGGGAGGCACCGGGGAAAGATTGATCACCGTCCTTCTTTCTCTGTAAGTAGGTCGATCTTTGTAGTCCTCGGCGAGCGAGAATTCTCGAGAGGTGGTGGAATATTCCGCGCCCCTTAGTCGACGCGAAGCCAAAGCGACGAGGATGACGATTTAGAGAAACGAGCGTGTAATTAAAAGAGAGTTCTATGAGAATATGTGTACAAATTTCCATTAGGTGATATAACGTTTGTAAAGAAGAAAAAAAAGAAAACAGAAGTTCTCCGTGGTTTTTATTAATATATAAATATACATAAATATATATAAATATAAAGATGGGATCTTATCGTGGTGACGAGCCACGAGAAATTCTTTATAGAGACGCGTAATTGTTACGTTCACTTCGGCTCGATAGTTAAAGAAATCGCGCGTGTTCCCATCCCGTTCTCGATGTGAATGTTTAACGAAGCAATGAGGAAAGTTCGTAAATCCCTGTACAGGAGTATACGTGTTTCCTTTTTATAAAAAAAAAAACTCTTCGCAGCGACGATTGCGAGGATCGTTTGGCGACGGCGTCGATGACGGCGCAGGTCTTCGCCAGTTTTTTCACGTAATGTCTTACGGATACGTGTTCTGCATATCTCTCCTCCTCCTCCACCTCCTATCTCCCTTCTCTCTGACTAATAGACGATAATAAACTTAAACGGATTGATTAAGCGTAATTACGTCGAACGAGGTAATTAAGAACGATTATATTATGGCTCTATCTATACATACTGTATAAAATGCATCCTGTAACTTCATTATGATTACTATTAAAATATTACACTTCAACTTCAACGATCACCCATACGTTAAACACCCGAGAATTCTTTCATTCTTCGATCGATTTCATTTAAAAATCGAGCTCCGAGTTTTTGCTTCTTAGTTGATCGTTATTGACACAATTAAAAAACCAAAAAAAAAAAAAACAGTTGTTCCTAGTCGAGTATATCAAGGCTTGATTTGTACCTAAATGTTAAGTATCGGATATCTTTTATAAAAAAAAAAATGATTGAACATATACTGTTACTGCTGAGTGGCGCTATCTGGACCAATCCTCTTTGACCACAGTTTAGCTAATAAGCGTCAGAAAGAATAACACGGTTCATGTAACGATGAGCAACTCTTTCAAACAGAGAACCGTTCGAATCTGCAAATACACAGATTCATTCTGTATTATTTAAACATTTATTCACACAAAAGTTTATCCGTTGCAGCATACAGAACACGGCTTTATCGACCATGAATAACGCGTTTGGGTCCCAAGAGTTCCCTTGCAAAGGCAGCTCACTCGGAGCGCGATAGATCACGCTGCTCCGTACTTTCCCGGCGGATCTCCGAATCGTTCGAAATTCAAATTCAAACGATGAGTCGATTTCACTTTAAATCAACTTCATTTGGCGATTGGCATTAATATTGCCATTGTGCTGGGCAATGATACATTAAAAGCAGCGACCGCGTTTACACCCAGACATTCGACGAACTGTTAAACGCGTCGGAATCGAAATTACGAGCAGAGTTTCACAATGTCGAGCTAATTGGCTGCCGGTGTACCTCGTTGAATTAATGAACGCTGAACTTTGCCTTTACACGCGTTATGATCGTTTGAATTGATCCTCGACGCCCACTCAATTCGCTGTATTATAGTACACCGCTCGATTTCATTCAACACGCTAGACGTCGGTGCAATTGCATTTACGTCTTCCTTTATCGTAATACTTAACTAGGAGCACGACAAATCAATGCTATGCAAAGGTGTCTCAAAATTGTAGGGCACGTGCGTATTCTTTGACCATTTGACTCTAGAATTTTTTGCCATTTCGTCTGACGTCCACGTTATTAATGATGCTGCGGAAGACCCTTAGGAAAAAGATTGTATCACTTATAATTTAATATAAACCATACTTGATTGAACTTCTTCGCTAGGGATACTTTTTCCCTACTTTCCTTACAGTTGCCTACCTGAATTTCCGAAAAAAAAATACCCTTGAGGGGGAGCTTCAGCCCTTCGGTATTACTCGAACCGTGATAACGATAGTATATCCTCGAAGGATATTCCACGCGTCGCGTTTCAGTTGCGCCGTGTTTATAACCGAAGATCGAGTGACGCGGTAGCGATAGGAAGATTCATCAATGTTCTTTGATACACTAGCCGTGAACGCGTGCGTGAGTTGTGTTTCTCGTGTGTGAGTGCGACTGCTACTGACTGGAGCTACTGCAAGTCAGGCTGCTAAACTTCAGCCGCCTCTGTCTCTTGAAAGCACGGTCACAGATTGCGAAATGGTAAGTGTTTGTTTCACTTTTTATGGCGCAAGCAGCATTCAATCTTCCATTTATCATGACAGTTTATCATGAAAGAATCTTTGTGTCGATCATTGTCTTTGCAATCGCTTAAACGCTTTTCTAATACCAATACCGTTGAATGTACAGCACAGTGTATAACACAGAGAAAGCGGCAGTAGCATCTGAAGACTGTCTGAAAGACTCTTAAGAGAAGTTCGGTTAACCAGAAAGTCGGAATGCGTCAGAAGAAAAAGAAGAACGGCTCGTTTCTTCATTGCCCGTTGCGAAAGCGCGGCGACGAGCAGCCGACGAATAACCAGCAGAGACAAAAGTATGTACACCCGACGATCGGCCGCAACACAAAAGATCGACTCCAGGAGCCAGCGGCGGAGCCTCTCGAGATCGGCAACGATGAGGCAATAATGGTACGCGCGAACGAGCATTATTGCCAACGTGACGTTGACAAAAACGCTCGAGCTAATCACGAAATTCCACGCGGTCCCGGGGCAGGCGTCTGCGTTTAGAAAGTGGAAAAAATCGATCATACCGATCGATCCACTGCCCCGTGCCGCGCCGATCCAGCGATTTCGTTCTGCCAGATTCCATTGTTCCTCGTATATCGGCGTATCTCGGCAGATATCTGCGATTAAGATAAAACAACCGCTTCCCGATCGCAATTAGCTTCGCCCTGTACCTCTTAACGATCGCGATTGTCTCTCCGCTACAGTCTGTTCGGATGCTGGCGAAGGCGACTGCCATAAATGCGGGATCATATCAGCTACGTACATACTAGCGTGGAATTAAAAATAGATGAGGTCTAGTTTCTTTGAAAGAGTCGATACAGGGATCGGTGAATATTCATCAGAGCGAAAAAAAGGAAGGAAGAGAACGGATGACGCCGTTCGCTGCTACGATTCCGTCAATCCCACGGCAGTTTCCGCGATGGCATCTGTCCTCGAGGGGTCTAGCTATCCTTTTAGAAGACAAAGGCGTACCGAACTGTAGCGCGATTGCTTCTTCTCGTCTATCATCTTGCCACGTCGCGCGCTCGTCTCCTTTCATTTTAACGCATGATCGCACACCCGATCCGATCCGCGCAACACACCCACCGATCTCTAATCCGCTCTTCTGCGCGCCAGCCACGTCGATCTCGCGAAATAGAAAACCTCTAACTCGCTTCGCGAGCGCTCCTGATGTCTCGCGCGAAACCACTGGACGAAAGTAACGCGACGTGAGAAATAAGCGTACACGACAGAGGATTTATGAAACGTTCATCTTCGTTTTGCACGCGGCGATCCAGGGTCGATCAACGAGGAGAGAAGACACGTTTACCGAGTCATTGAGGCAGAAATTTGCTGCACGGGTCGCAAGTAATTGCACGATGGGAGCTAATGAAAACTGCAGCGTACACTGTCGCCTGCAATTCGTGAGATAGACGGTTCGAGCTTCGTAACGATACAGTAGACGTAAATGACGAAGATCGAGGGGATAACCGCGAAATTACCGTGCGCTTACGAACGGTTTACTCCCAAAGAAACCTGCGTGCTCCCGGGCTCGAGGTTTTCATTCAACAATCTTCGTCTCGCTCCTCTGTTCGCGGTTGTTCCGCGTTGAAACGCGACGGCCGCTTTCCACGGATCGTATGACAACGCCCCGGGAAAGAGGGTCGCGATCAATTTCTTCTTCCGTCCCGTGGCAAGATCTATCCGCGATCTCGAGCAGGAACGGTGAGCGCGCGGCTGTGCGTACGCGAGCGACGTGAAATCCCAGCCCGCTGCTCGTTACGCCAAAAGGATGAATTCAGATTACTTTCACTGTTTGACGAAGCTCTCGCGATCGGAGCCGCGATTATTCACGATTTTTCTGCCCGTCTCTTGCGCCGGGAGAAACGGAGCGGCGAGGCGCGATCCCCGCTGCCCGATTATTTACTCGAACGTTTTACGAGCAGGGTGTCGCGATTAAGAGACGTATCAATGGTGCTCCGCGGAGGCGAGGTATCGCGGATTGAAATATCGCGCGATGAGGGACAAATTGCCGGACGCACGGTTCGAATATGAAGAAGCCCGATCCGTCTCGCGGGCCGGGTCCATTACCAGCGTTCCCTCGGTTGTAGCACGTCGAGATAAACACGCCGATTAAGCGGAAGATTAACTATCTCGCGCTAAAACGAGCTTATCTGCGCCTCGGTTTCGACACGAGGCCGCCGTCATCCTCGCTGGCTGGCTGCAGCCGATGCACCGGACCGCGAACGCGATGCACAGTTATTCGAAAAGCTCCTCCATCGCGGCCGCCGCTTCCGTGATCCTACTCCTCGTCGCGGATCGGGTGTGCATCCGTCAAGCATCGAGGAGGAGAACCGAGCAATTAGGAACGCCTTCCACTTACTTTTTCTCATCGAATAATCCGTAACGAACGCGAGAAAAAACTAGACGCGAGTCTCGTCCTTACGGGCGGCCGTAATCGCATGCAAAACTAGAGGAAGAAGAAGAAGAAGAAGAAGAAGAAGAAGTGCTTTACGTAATCGATTCTTTATCTCGCGGCCGGGCACCGAGACGCGCCTTGAAGCCCATCGACGAGCCAATCGATCGACGCAGTCTGTTGCATCGGAAAATTTCCATCGACAACTGCGTTCTCTTATCGCGTCCGCGTATCGTTACGAATTATCTGCGCCCGCGTTGCGAAGCCGCGCGGTGGATAGAAAAAGGAGCACGGCCGTCGCTGTTTGCCTGAGAATCTGTCGACCTATCACCTCGCTGCGATCGCGATGTCCTCGGCGCGAGGCGATCCTTATCCAGCGCGTGGGCGGTTCTCTCGTTGAAGGTACGTGTCTTCCAGAGCACGCTTTTGCTCGATAAAAAAATATGCTTTATGATGATTTAATGATCGTTTTATCGATCGAGTTTTTCTTTGTACTATTCGTATTATTCTCCTTGGATGTCGTCAGGTTTGCAAAGTCTCTTGGACGGGTAATTCCTGGCGTCATGCAAGCCGGGCTGGAGGAATCCAACGCGTGACCCAAGAGGAAACAAATCAGAGTGTGGGAGTTGCTGGCATTGGGCGGAAGAGCGCGAAGCGAGGGCACGCGTGTAAGGTACGCGCGGATTCTTCGCGCAGGAACCGCCGAGCAAATGCCAAAGGATTAGAGGCGAGCAAAGACATATTGTACCTACGAGTCACGCCCCTCAGCCACCAGAGGAATGACACGGAGGTGCAAAACTTGCCGACTTTCCACGTAGAAGTTACCGGCGCAGCCGATTTCCGAAGTTTTATGTCTCTGGGAAAGCGGTGGAGGCACCGACGATATCTCGCGGCAGCTTCTGGATTCGTTGAATTCCTTCGCCGAGAAGTGACCCGATCTCAGCGCATGCAGCCTTACACCAGGAAGAAACGCCGGCGGTCTTATCGTCGATCGCTTAAATATCAAAGACATCCACCGCGAGGGATTAGAGCGAGCTCTGGGTGGAGAACGCTCCGCTGCACGCGTGTGTGGAGCGCGCGAACACACGGACGGCGGTGCGCGAGTCGAAACTGAAATGTCAGCCTCCGCTATGAATCAGATTCTGCAGCGAGAGAGATCGTCCCATTCACACACGGAGCAGCGTCGCCGCCCCGCGCCGCGCCACGCCGATCCGGCCGGCGACGATGACATCGGGTAGCAGGGATATAAACTCAGGGCTGAAGTCGACGGATCAGATAAAGTCGAGCGACGTTGTCGGGATATAAATCTCGGGCGGAGAGGACGGTAGCCTTGTCGATATGAAGCGTTTCATGGGATTCCTGGTCTTCTAGCCAGAACGAGGTAGCAGAGGAGATTAAATGGAAATTAGAATTCAACTCGCTCTAGAATTTGTTCAAGTCGATTTTTTGGTGGAATCGAAGCAGAAAAATTGAGACGGATTGAAATTTATATTGCGCAACGCGGGAGAGAGTGCTACGTCAAATCACGAGCAGAATTTCGCCTCCCGACGTTGGGCGATTCTTTTCGCAGGCCGAGGGAAGGATCAAAGGGGAAACGATCGTGGGTAGAGGAGCACGATATACGCGCGCGTGCACCGTAGTACCTGACACACGATCACCGGCCTCCTCCACATTTATCAACGAGCAAAATGTCAGGGGAGCCCATGAATCGAGCCGACCAACGAAGATCATCCCATTCACATGGGGGACCGGTGACATCCGTGCCGTCGGAAATGTCAACCAGTTTCTTTCGTCTCGTGGAAATCGTGGCGGCCAGGATCATCCACGTAGACCTCGAAATCGCAGCATTGTCACTGTCAAACCCTTCGATTATCATGTTTTTTTTTTTTTAACAAATCTCGTTAACAGATATCTGTTAGGTTGAACGAAAGAATTCTCTGACGCGAATCAAAGCCTGAAAATTGATGTGTTCTCCTTTCAATCTTTCCTAGATGATAAAAAAAGGAAAAGAAGGGCAATTCTCTCGTTAACGAGGCTCGTTAGGTGAAGCGGAGCCGGGACGAAGCGCAGGAGTAGCGCGGAGATAAATCGAGGACCGCGAAACGGGTGACGAAAAAACGTGTACGCCTTACATAAACCGACCACGCCCTGGACTGTAAGTTCTGTGTACACGTTAGCTAGGCACACGTACACGAACCAGAGACGTGCAAGCGTTTTGAACGTGCTGCTCGTGTACGTGTGCTGGGCCTGTTTCCATGCCTCTCCGTGCTCCTCTCGAAACGTGTCGATAGCTGGCTCGATCTATGGTACCGTGCCCTCTCCTATCGATACACCGCCGCGTTACCTTACGTGGGTGTTCGTAGGGCACCGGAACGAAAGTCTCCCGGCAGCTTGCTAAATCCTCGAAACGCTTCGAGAGATCCTATCTCGACCAATCCGGACGGCCGACCTGGTATTTCCATCGCGAGCGTTCCTGTCGATTACACGACCACGTCTCCGCGTCCATTTCCCGTGATTTTCTTCCACCGCACCATGCCAGATCTGTTTCCCCGCCTCGTTAAGTATCTGCGAAAAAACTCCACGAAGGCAGCCCCTACGTTTGAAGAATGTCATCGATGAATTTTTGTTGAGACATTAAGATTCCCTGGAAGTCGCGCGCGTTTTGTCTGAGAAAAAGAAGGGCTCGGCACACTGCTGCCCCCCTCCGAGGACGATGCAACAGGGCGTCCTCGAAATTCGACGATTAATCGAGCTACCATTGCGAAAGTGAAATTAAGCGCGCGCCAAGCTGAGTGGGAAGGTCGAACCTGTCCTCCTCCCTTCTCGATTAACCACGGGATTACAGAAGATTTCCGATCGATAGACCGTGAAAAGTAGATCGCCCCACGAAATGTTTTCCTCCTCGAGACCACGCCGACATTACTGTTACACGAACGAAGGATCGCGTAACACGAATCATTGGCGAATTATTTCTAGTCTTCTTTCTATTGCCGACCATTTTGCACGGATTCACGCTAGGATGAACGAGCTTGTTTTCACCGCGACGATTAGCAACGATTCCTTAATCGATTAATGAATCGTGGAGGATTGAGTTATTATATCGCCAGTACGGGTAACGATGCGACTTCTTTGCCTGGGCAAATATGTTCAATTATGATCTACGTTTTATTTTATTACTGCGGGATGGCGTCGCGAAAGGGAACCTGCTACCCTTGATATTGAAACGTTAATTCTGCACTGTTCTAAGGAAAACTGTCGGAGGATATTAATTTGCCCGATTAAGGCAGGTGCACAAGTGGTCCCAGAAGCAGAATCGCTGAAATTCCAGGCCACTTGATCCTCCAAGCGAGGCAGAGTCCCTCCCGAACGTTTCACTGGTTACTACGCCCTCGACCTCTCGCTGAACGTGAATCCTGCGCGTCTTGCCACACCTTTTGGAGCTGTTGGAAATTATAGCTGCTGTTGGCGTAACTGTATCAAGTCAAACCTCGCGATGCTCTCGCACCGGCTACCGTTAGCGGGAAGACTTTCGTCCTCCGTGCTATTCCTATCGCGTGCTTGAACGTAGCTGACCGCTTGCGGTTCTTCGCGGAGGATGCTCCTAGCGCGCCTCCGTTACGTCCAGAACAACGGTCATGTTCGCGCGTTCTCGCCCCTCCCTGCAGCGATGCAGGCCTCCGCCATCGAATCGAGAAATTGGACGGCGACCTTGCCCCCGCGGGACCCTGCTGATCGATCCTTTGTTCTGGATTCGACACCGTTAAGTTGCCTTTTGCCGCTCGAGCCGAGGCGTTCTTGACATTTGCATGGAGGAAGAGGAAGGCATTATCGCTGGCATTGTTACTTTCTGGGGAAGCTCGAACCCTTCCTCTCCGTTCAGGCACGATTACTGGCTTGAAAGAGGTGTAAAAGGGGATTGATTAGAAAAATATTTTCACTACGTTCTTTGAAAAATATATTTCCTCTATTTCGAACGTTAATGTCTCATTATTTATTTTATTTTTTCTTTATTTATTTCAAGTAAATAAAAGATAAAATTAATTATCCCTTCGTTCTACTTTTTCTATTTCTTATTTATTTATTTAAAATAAATAAAATAATATCCCTTAAGTCTTCATTTTTTATTTTTTATTTATTTTATTAAAAATAAAATAAATTATCCCTTCGTTCTTCATTTTTTTTCTTTCTCTCTCTCTCTCTCTCTCTCTCTCTCTCTCTCTCTCTCTGCTTTAACAAGTCAACGTAATGGCCATGGAGATCAATACTTATACTCCATCGACACCTGCTTCAACGCCTAAAGCCAAAACTTGGCGTTTGGTTTCCGGCGTGGCGGGTGGACGCGAATCTTACGGGCTACTGGTCCATCGGTTCCGTGGTCGTCACGAGTAAAAAATCAGCAATTTGTGAGAGAAGGCGATAATTAAGGCCTGGCTAGCCGCGAGGGCAACGAGCATTTCTAACGGTTGTGTGTGCCTAGCGTACTACGGCCGTTGCTTTCTAATTATAACAGTGCAGGGTAATTACACAACCGGCGTATAAAAGGAGCAATAATACGTAAGCATACGTACGATATAAATTTCTGATAGTCGGGCCGGATAGTGTCGGAGCTCGGGCCCGAGTGTCGATAATAGCCGCCGCTGAAAATCCATCCGCGAGGGGAGAGAGTAACTGTACACGGTCGTAAAGCGCGTCGCGATAAATCACTTGTAATTAATAAATCCTAAACGTTTCCTCCAGAGACGGATAATCGTTTAGCGAGTCTATAAAACAGCTTTCATTAAATCTGGATCCCTCGCAAGTTCACCTGAAATTGGTAAACATTCCCGCAGACACATTCCCCTTACCAAACAACGTAATAGAAGATGAAACTGCGCAGTCTTGGTAGCCTCGAATCTGAAAGGCAAACGGATCCCTCACCTAAAGTGTCTCAGGCTAAACGAGCTGATGTCTAGATTGAAAATGGCAAGTGCTGGTAGAAATGTATTTTGAAAGTTTGGTGAACAAGATTGTATCGCGTGGGTTTTGGAAGTTCTATAGCGGAGCTCGCAGAAAAGATGTGCCAGACAGGTTGGTCTGCGCGCGGACGGTCATATTTCACTTGCCGTGGCGGACTTACGAGGCGGCCTCGATAGTCCCGACTTTCTACTAATACGAGCTTCGATCGGCCAGAAAAACGGGCGATAACGCCGGCCGCGGCGACCGATTAAAAGGACAACGGAGAAACTCGGACGAGCGGACACCGGCCGTGGTGTATCGTCCTGGTGGTGGTCCGAGCAGCGCGAGGGGTACACGGGGATCTGTGAAAAATGCCGATATTTCCATGTATCCCAGCGGAACATAAATACGGCCGGTACAGATAGCGTTTAATCTCTCAATACGCTCGCGGAACGAAAGGAAGATATATTGCGGCGGGAGGCTGGATGACACGAAAAAGACGGCTACAAGGGCGAACGTGGACGGGGTTGGAGACGGAGAATCGCGCGGCGAGGAGGAGGCACGGAACGATACAGGCGGATAAGGCGGGACGCGCGAAGAAGAGGATCGAGGATTCCGTGGCGGAGTCAGGATTCCTTCACGATTCAATCCCGACCACCCTCGCGTCACACTCTCGCCGTGCGTCTTAAATTAACAATGCGGGAATAAAAGGACAACGGCAGGCGCGGTGCACATTCTCGATGGCACGCAGATGTGAAACAGCAGGCAGGAGAACGGTCCGCGGACTGGGAGAAAAAAAAAAATAATATATCGGAGCAGCGGTGAACTGGATGAGGGGCCCCAAACGCGTATCGCCTAGGTGGTCTTGGCGCAAATAGGAAACCCGTCCTGGACCCCGATGGAGCGTGGAGCAACCGAGTGAACCAGCACACTATCGCGGCACAGGAGAATTTCCTACCGACGATCACCGGCACGACGAGCACAGGGCACACGGACACTCTCCCGCGGATCAGCTCCGCTCCGCTCGGCACCGCGTTCTCGCAGATCTTTCGCTAGAGAACGAGCGAGCGAGCGAAGGAGCGAGCGAGCGACCAGGCGAGAGTGTGTTGGTCGGGCGTGGTCGCGGTGGCCATGGAATGCGCTCACTTTCACCGTGAGCGCGGCCAGACGAGGATCGAGGAGAACACGCGGCGAGAGAAAGAGAGGGGCTGCTGATCACCGAAGGTGCACGCACACGAAACACGCCTCTCCGCTCGGACCGAGTGCAACACACTCCGCGACGCTGCACCGGAGACTGCACTCTGTCGGTGCAACGCACCAGATCGCTTTGTTCCGTGCCTCGGCTCCGCGCCATTTCGGCTGATCCTTTTGGCAGGTTGCCTACAGTGGCACATGGGGAGTATCGATATTGCATTTCAACCCTTCGCAACCCTATTTCTACCAAGTGCTGGTAACGCCTGACGTTCAACTTCGAAGGAAACGAAGAGACGTAGAGGACTTTCTACGAGGGTTTGTAACGTTTATGTGTCGCCAAGAGGGTGATAGCCTATTTTACGATGAATCATCGAAATCTCTGCAGCAAGAGTAGAGGGGTTCACGTTTCGTTGCTGTTCCTTGTTCCTCTCACCTGGCTCGATTCATGTCATCGATTTCTAAATCCATTAGAACCGATCGGAGAGCAGCTGCCGTTGGAAAGCTACGCGGTGCAGCGATACTTTGCATCGAAATCACCGGCGCGAAGCGGTAATCGAAGGAAGGTCATTTCTTTCCATCGGCCCGTGGTTGGTTCGCGTCGAAAGGGAGGCGATACGTACGCGCTCGCCGCGCCGCGACGCTGCCCGATTAACAGGTTGAATAATGGCCGATTGAAAGCGACTGAATAGCTAATGGGTAGCCGCACTTCCGTTCACCACGAACCCCGCCACTGGAGCCTCTTCCTCGTCCAAGTCTCCGCGGGTCAGGTGCGGCGAACCAATCCGCAGTGGCCAACATCTATCGTAATCCTTTCAGCGGGCTCCGAAAAATGAAATTTATCTCGCAGCTTGAAGTAAAGGCAATTTTAAACCCGAGTCGATGAGTATCTTGGACTTGTTACTTGTTCTCCTTCGCCTAAAGTGTAAAGGGAAGGAAGAGAAGGGAAAAAGTGTAATTGGCCGGGGTTCGCGAGGAACCAGATATCGGGACTTTCGACGGCACCGGTCTTCTTCGTCGACAGAGTTGTTAATTAGCGCGGCTCGGCCCTGTGTTGTCCGCGAGATCCGCGTCTCGAGGGTTACATAAATATCTGGAAGCACCAGATCCGGAGACGTCGCTTTCGGGCACACCGAGTTGCCACAAAGGAGAAAACGAGGAAGAAACCCGGCCGTTATTATTGGGCGCGTCCCAGTTTTATTCCGCTGATATAACGAACGTTTCACATGTGCTTCGTAAAAGCTGCACGCTCGATTAAAAAGCGTCCTCTAACGAATTTCATTCGCTAGTTGCGCAACGTCTCTCGGGGTGTCTCGGATAAACGCTTTCTAACCTGTGGCGTAACAACCACCTCCCGAATTTCGAACTTCAAAATCTTTCGTGTTCCTCCTTTCAGACCCGACCACTTTCATTCATCGCTGTCAATTACGCAACGCGATTACCACCGTCGCGCTAATTAACCACGGCGTTTATCGCAGCAAACATTGTTACGCCTCGCGTCGTCCCATTCATCATTCCAGATGTGCAATTATCCTAGCGGAAGATGCGAGGAGGGTTAAACGGTGTTCGGTACGGTGGTCGCGCCGGTCGATCGCGAGGCGGGCGCGTGGAACGGCGCGCGAACAAGTTTCCCGTCGGTTCGTCACCACCGCTCGATTGGATATATCGGATGTACGGTTAACCAATTGGCATTTTGCTGGAATAATTATAGGTTGCTGCGCGCGTACTTTTCACCCGCGCCCGTTCAACCGTGAACGCAGATAGCGGCTCTCTTCCCCGCTAAAGTGCACCGGGAGGCGAGGGAAACGATAGAAAAAAAAAAGGGGGACACGTTGCAGCGAGACGTTGCACCACGTCTACCAGCAATTAGATCGCAGCGCCGACGCTGGACCGACGTCGCCACGCTACGTAGCTCTGGATTTTTCGGCCTGGGTCTCTTGCCGCGATTTTGCCTTATTACCCGCCCGATAGTCGCTGTTTTACGAGCCTCCCGGCTCTCGTTTCCTGTTGCGCCGCGATACCTGTGGCGCCCTGGGTACCGTTTCTATACTTTCGATGTTTTACAGGTGTAAAACGAGGGGTAATTGCTGGATATCAGAAGCACTCGCAATTACCCGGCTGCTTGGAAGATTCGGTAACGGCGAGGTGGGTTATGATCGCGCCGTGTCGTCGACCCTTCGATTTCACGGATTCCGCGAACCTCCGATTGCGCAAGAAGACGTCTATGCTGGGTGGAAATAGAAATGGCATGGCGAGGTGGCTCGTTGGCGACGCATCGAAACGTCGAGTGCACTCGAATGGAATCGACGGACGTTCTCGGTAAAGGCGTTACACCGGTCGAGTGGAATCGGGCGAAGGTGGAGGCAGAATGGACGGAACAACGGGGCAGATAAAGAACCAGCGGACGAAGGTGTAAGAATGGGGCTGGGCGACAAAGTAACGCGTGTAGAGTGGCGGAGGGACGAGCGAGTTAAGCGAGAATGGGCGGCTGATTTGTGAACTGCCAGCTCGGATATCGTCGTTCCGGACGCGGCCCACGGCTTCATCGAACCTCCATAAATTTCTATGGTTCAACATGGGAGGCTCTCTTTCCGGGTCCGCGGCCCAGCAAACCGCAGCTGCGCCAGCCGTGTCCTTCCTCAACATTCTTCGCCGAGACCTCCTTCTTCCTCCTCCGTCCTCCTTATTCCTCCTCCCTCTGCCTTCCTCCCGCAGATCTTGTCGTCGTCTTAGCATCGCAGCGTCTTAGCGCGTTAACAAGACGTTAATCCTGTCTTCAGCGTTCAATTACTCCTTTCTCCTGCTCTCTTCTTTTTCGTCCTCGTTGCGTCGGTGCCGAATCACTCGCTGTCCCTCTGCCGTATCAGCTTTCCTTTTCGAGCCGCCGCTAGTGCTCAGATGTGCCAAGTTTAACTGCGATTAATACTTGGCTCGAAGCACACGGTCCTTGAAGATAAAACCCGACCGATGCATACACGATCTCGACTGCTCGTCCCGGAGCAACATGTTCCCATAAAAGAAGCCTTTAAACGCAGCCGACTGGTGCACGCGTTAATTGGAAATAACCGCATGAAAGTATAATGCGGCCCATAAATAATGCACGAAGGTAACATCTTGCTCGAAAAACGAGCACAAAGTTCGAAAGCTCCTTCCGGCCGTGTGGAAGGCGGCGCCGCGCCGTGGGGACCGTGGCCTTCCTCAACTCGGGTCTTCGCAGTTTTCTGCGCCTGACTGATTGGACATGACGAAGGGGGAGCCAGCGACAAGCGGACAACACGGATCGCTTGTGCGAGTCGCGAAACCTGTTTCGGTTATTTCGGCGCGAATGGCCCGCCACTCGCCTGCGCAAGAACGAGGACGAACCTTTCGGCGAGTCAAAACAATCGTGTTCCCTGTCCACCGCGTCGGTTCGCATTATATGTATAATTACGAAATCGCCTGACCGTAGCCCGAATCTACTAACCGGAGGACTGAGCTGACTGTGACGGCAAGTAGAAAATGTCAAATTGGGCAGCCACGCGGTCGAGCGTCTGACTATACCCATCCGAATCTACTGCGGTTCTAGCGGACTCGAAGCTCATTCTCGTGTTAAAGCCTCCGAAATTTATGATTTTTTTTTTAAAACCATTGCTAATATTGCATTAAACTCTTTTGGGATATAAGGAGGTATCTTTAAACTTGTAGATTTTTTTTCTATGTCGATCCTTCTTATTATTTATTAATTATTGTGGAATCGTGTTAACTTCATCGGCGATGTTGACGTCAGGTGTAGCACCTGTCAGAGTCGTCTGATTGCAGAAAGAAGAAAATTTTCTTAAAGTTAAATAATTTACGTTCGGACTGGACCTAAAATTTTAATTTTACTTTTAATTTATAATACTTTTCTCGTCGATATAAAGAATAATATGAAAAATTGGTCTAAGGAAAAAATTTACTTTTACTTTCAAACGCTATAACTCTTTCAATTTTTCATTTTTTTTCTTTAAAGTGGATCAATCTCAGCACAAACTATCTAACTTTAAAAAACTTCTATTTTCGTTGCAATCAGATGACTGTGATATGTCCTATTCATCCCGCCAACAGAAGTTATATCGTCGAAGATGTGGACAAGATTCCACAATAATTAATAAATAAAGAAGGATCGACATAGAAAAAAATCTACAAGTTTAAAGATACCTCCTTATATCCCAAAAGAGTTTAATCCAATATGACCAACAGTTTTTTAAAAAAAAATTCTTAAATATCAGTTGCTTTTGGGGCTGTTAGACGAGAATTCCCCCTGAACTGTGAACGACCGATCGCGTGGCGTTGGTGTAAAAAGTTTCGAAAGGGGTCACGAGTGAAGAAGGGGCCAGTGATGAAGAAAGGAGGGGACCGATGACCCGAGACGTTTCGCAAAGCGCAATAAGTCTTCTCTTAATTTTGTCGGTCGTCGATCGTGGCAGGGGCCAGCAATGATGGGCGTGAAACACAGTAATTGCGCGTCGCCGTCGCCGATTTTGCATTAACGTCGCAGACGATTACCGCCACGGCTCAATAACTACTCGAAGCTCGGTCAGGGAAACTGTTTTATCGAATCGATGACGAGGGATGAGGTGGAGGGTGGATCGTAGAGGGAAAAAGGAGGAGGCGGGTCGATCGCGACGCGTCGACGTTGATTCATATTCAATCAACCGCGTATCGACCTCGGATCGATCCTCCGGCGGTGCCATTTCGCAACGAAGCTTTCAAATTTTCGAGCCAGCCGCCGAAGGCCAGACGAGCGATCTCCGCAGGCCGCTTTTCGGGAAATTAATCGGCAGGTATCGCAACGATGAAATGGATTCGCGACGGCGGTACACCGGCTGTTGATTAGTCATGGCATCCGTTGATTTTCAACCGTTCTCTTTTTCGCACCGCGGAACGCTCCTGCGGTTTTTCGCGCAGTTTGTGCAATCGATGCGCTCGGAACGATCGAGCGGCGCGATCTAGCTCGCGCCGATACGTGTTCGCGGATCGAAGGCGAGGAGTGGATGAAGTACCGTTATGATTGCACGAGACTCCAGCGTTCTACGTACTCTGTTCGCGCCAACACCGCCGTCCACTCTTATAATAATCGGTAGGACGAGATAAAAAAGCGCTAAATGGAATGCGACCACGCAATACCTTCGCCGCCTTTGTTCCCTCGCCGGTGCAACTGAAATCCTGGGTAACAGTGTTCGTGTTTTATAGTTGATGGAGGGCCAAAGTGACTTTCGCCTTTCCCCCTTCTTACGCTATACATTGTCGACTCATCTTTAGCCATCGATCTCATTAACCGCTCGCCTGCACGAGCAGGGCTGGACTCTCGCGTTTCGCAATTTTTCAGCGATTCCCGACGCTCGTTTAACAAGCCGAGAGGAAGCGGAGGGGTTCCAGCAGGCACCGCGATGTATCTGTTTCTTATAATTACGAGCGGGGCATGGCTATCGGGGCGGTGATCGCGCGCAGTCGCGCACCCTAATTATCGCGCCGGAGAAAGTGCGCTGGAACCGGTGCCACGAAAATAAACGGCATTGCGTAATTAATAATAATTCATTCATGAAATCGTAACGCATCTCGAAGTTGAATCTCATCTGGACGGCCGTAATAACAGGGTTCCGCTTGCGGGCTTTGCAGCGCCCTTTACGGGGCGAATTGCAGCGCCTGCTCGCTCCCAATCGTTCTTATCGCTCCGTCTGTTTGTAATTGCCGGTCGGTTCCGTGTTATTATGATCTTCCTCTCGAAACAATAATTTCACTGGTCCCTTTTTCATGCAAATTATTCGCGTCGATAGGTGAGCTTTTCTACTAACCCCTACAGCACACTTTATTGCAGGAACGTTGCAGAAACGTTGCAGTACATTGCAATGTTGCCGTTTGGTTGCAGGTTGCATTGTAATATTACTGCAAAATTGTGGAACCATTGCCGTGCAATATTCCAATGGCCACGTTTGTGTAATGTTACAGGAATATTGCGCACACATTGCCGTGTAATATTGACAATGGCCACGTTTGTGCAACGTTTCGGGAATATTGCACACACATTGCCGTGAAATATTGCGCATATATTGCGGTATAACCCACGTGGAACGTTTCAACAATAAATCCGCAATAAATCCGGAATTACGCGGTACGATCCCGAATTCTCGGCACACACAATACAGTCTAAGATTCCTCAGGCCACCACCGAGGGAATATATGCGAACGTGGACATTATCTGACATAAATAATTAATTATGTTTGTTTAAACTCTATAGTGTTAATTAAATAATTGTATTAATGACTTACGTCAGATATGTTAACAAACAGAATACAGTATTACATTTCACAGGCAACCACCGATGGAATATATGTAAACACGGACAATGTGTGATATAAGTAATTAATACAATTAGTTAATTAGCACTATAAGGTTTAAGCAAACTATTAAACTGTATACAGCAATAAATGATATTTGTAAAGAAGTCTGAGCTGTGAAATGTAAATCCACAAACACTAAAGACGAGAAAATAAAAAAAGTATATAAAAAAAGTTATGTTAAACGATTGTATTAAAAATGCGCTAAAAACTAAAAAAAAATATTTTTGTACTACGCAGGATATTTTACAATAAAATATGAATCAACTTAGTACAACATTAAGCTTTTAAATGCATTTGTTGGAAGATATCCGACTCCACGATTAGGGAGATGTAATGTAAAACGAATTTTCTTTTTGAATAATTTGAGTTTAAAGTGTTGCACGGTAGGATTATAAGTTAGAATACGTAAGCAATATGCTTAATCAACGGTTGTAGTTGCAGCGGTAAAGTGTTCGTCTACGGTGCTCGAGATCATGGGGTTCGAATCTCATTGGGGTAAAAGAATTTTCTATTTATAAAAAACACTCGGGCGGTTATACTACTACGATTCTGCACACATTCATGTCGTCGCGTCCATCAAAGACACGGTATATAATTCCTTTCCACCGATATTTTTATTTTTGGCCCTACTGCCCAAAACGTTGCGTGACCATTGCTATAAAATCTCCGAAACGTTGCGCTACCATTGCTGTAAAATCTCCGAAACGTTGCGCTACCATTGCTGTAAAATCTCCGAAATATTGCGTGATCATTGCTGTAAAATCTCAGAAATGTTGCCTAACCATTGCTGTAAAATCCCGAAGCAATGTTGCAGAAATATCTCCTGCAATGTTGCACAGGGGCGGACATAGCAATTTACTTGTAACGTTTCGACAAATACTAAACCGCAACGTAACTGAGATATTTCTGCAACAAATGTGCTGTTGGTTAACCAACATAATTGAAGTATACCTAATACAACGGCCATCCGATGCTCAGTTTCGTTCACGCAATCATTACGCTACTCCAACAGCAAAAATTTCAATTTCGCGGTTGTCAAGGACCTTTAAACGAAACTTTCCTCGGCCCGAAGACAGCAAGTCAATCAATTTCCAAGCAGAGTGTAAACAGCGATTAATTAACGTGCGATGGCATTATGCGCGTTTATCACGCGCGACGTCACGAAACGGCGGCGTCCGCCTCCTTCCATCTTCCACGCGGCGAAACCGCACTCTCCCGCTGCCTTTGTACGTAAGAATGTCGCTTAAAGTGTGTACGCCTAGACCGGTCGCGCGACAAATATGGGAGTGCGCGCCGGGCTGAAGCCTCAACTGGATCACCGATCCAGCCTGCCGATCGAATCGCTTCCCTTGTCGTTCAGCTCCGTCCACAACGGCGGATATCTCGCCCACGTAAATGAAATTAACGATATCCACGAAAAGGCATCGTTCTGGATTCTACTTCGCATCGAGGTTATTAAGATTGCAATGGAGATCCATTGATGGGTCTTGAACGATGAAATCGAGACGAATCAGGGTAAAGGTGTCATTGTGGAGAGAACTTAGGGACGCTCCTCCTGAGTACCGAGAGCAAGCGAGGAGATGGAGGGATCATAAGGTGATCGAGGAAGTCACCGATCTATGGCACGGGTCTGACGACTTCGTGAGCTTCCGCGGCCAGGCAGCCGGCTTCGTATTTCGCCACGAGCTTGCGAAATCTTGGTCGCAGGCCATCATTTTTTTTACTCTCCGTTTTTCCTCTCGCGTATCGTCGCCAGACAAAATTATCGCCGTCCCCGAAAAGATCGTTTACTCATAATTCTCGCCGCTCTTAAATTATATCATTAGGGAGGGATTGTTGGTAGGCCGGTCCCCGAGAAAAATACTACCGTGTCGTTCGCACCTTCGCAACCCGGCTCTCTTCACGGCCATTATTTATGGATCGCCATCGAGGGATACGCGTGAAGCATTTTCAATACCGGCCAAAGGAATATTTACGAGCGAAGACACTCGGGGCGAGAATGAAAAATAAAGTTGAAGCGGTTACGAGGCCACTTGATCGGCGATTTATCGTGTCCTCTCGAAGCAGACGTTGGGACCACCTACCGGAATTCTCGATAGCAGCCTCCCCCGATCACTTTGCGCCTCGGAATCTCCTTAATCGGCCCGTTACGTCTGTCTTTTTTGCCAGACTTCACATGGCGGGGACCACCCGGGCGACTTTTCTGGCCGATTTCCCGACTGCAGCCGGAGGACTGAAGAATCCACAGCGTGGCGAGGAGGAGAGGCCCGAATCAGCGCCGGGCAATAAAGAAAAGGTCAGAACGGTCGTAAAGTTAGGGAGATAATAAAACGGGCGTAATGATGCCCGTAACGTGTGCGGTGTAATTCGTGGCGAGCCATCGACGAGCGAAAACGAGAAGCAATTGCGCTGTTGAGTATTTCAGCGCGTCGTCTATCGGGAGCGATTCCTTTCCTGGTACCGATTCTCATGGGCTTCTCGTTACGAGGATCACTGGATCCTCCGGGATCCATGGAAAATCACTGGAAATTGAGGGAGATATCCACGAGATGCTCGCCGCGCAATAAAGTTGTAGAGATTCCCCAGAGGTGTGAATGCATTTATGGACCTGCGGTATTCTACGGTTCAAACATTTATAGAGCCACGTTGCGCGAGGCTCGGGGCGGGTTTATTTTATGCCGAGCACAGTATCCCCGAGGTAAGTACGTAGAGTAGGTAAAATCCAATTAAATGGTACTAATTGAGCCGGTTAACCACTTAGACGCTGCTGCCTGCATTCCGCGTTTGTTTCCACCTCGTCGCCAAGGGATTACCTCCCCGGTCTTCCATTCCTTCCCCTCCTCGGATGTCGGTGGTAACATAGTTTCTCGTGGTACAGCCTCGCCGTGTTGCAACCGCGGTCCGCTCTTGGGCAGGAGGAAGAGGAACACGGCCGTGTCAATGCGTTCTTCATGGGCTGGGCATCTTTTTCTCAGAGAAATTACGGGAGTGTCTGAAGGATGGAAAAGGAAGGTAGACGCAATTATCTAATGTCATGGAATGCGAGACCTTCGCGCCGCGGCTTCTAGGAACGTATCTTCTCCAGGCTGGACGATTGGTCCACGTACCGTTCAGGCAGCGTCGGAAGGTTTCGTAGAAAGTGGCCTATTTAAGGTGACTGTTAGATGTGGGAGAGATTGACCTTTCCGGTATCGTTTTATCTATCGCAAACCTCCATTAGGGCCAGGGTATTTCTAATAATAACGCGAAGGTGTTTCGGAAAGAGGATTTATCCCTTTTGCTTCTGTACTTTTAACGATCCTTCCACCTTGCGATTGACGAGAACCACGACCGGTAAGAAGCATCGGTCCTATCTTCGAGACATTCATCTCGACGGTCACTGAAAATGGTTGCGCAACGCTTCCGCGTGGCCGCGCAACCGGAAGCGAATCAATCTCCTGCAACCCCGTAAAAAATACAGATATCGATCGAAGGCTGGAAAAGCATCGAAAGCGTATACGCGCGCGTACGCAAAACCGCAGCGGGATCGTGGGTTCCGGGCTGGCGTGTGTTCGGAGAGCTGTGCCATGCCCGGAAGCGCTCTGCTCTCCATCGAGCGCGCACGCGTCTTCCTGTCGGCGGGCGCGTGAACGATTCGACGCACCGAAAAAGAGAATAGAACGAGCGCGGCAAAAAGCGGCCTAGGGAAAGGGGGAGAAGCGGCGAACGGAGGCGATGCGACGGAAATAAAAAAAAAAGGAGAAAGTAATGGAGCGAGCACGTTCGCTGCGGCTCTCCTGATGGACCGTGGGATGCTCGAGATGGCTCGAGACTGGTTGCCTTTTGCCTTCGAATTCGAGTTCTTACGGATCTCGTGATTTTCAAGAAATTGCTTCAAAGTTTCCGCAAATTATGTATAATGAATAGGCTCGATGCTGGGGCTTATTAATCCCAAGCTTCCGGTTAATTACATGGATCCCAGGTAGCAAGAATCCCCGTTGCAATTTGATCTAGCTCGGCAACGGAACGGGACCACCGCGAAATTCCGCGAGATAAATCACGTCCCCCGTAGAATCTCGCGGCTTTCCACGAGGCTACCGGAAGCTGTCCGCTCGCGTCAGGCACGTTCCTCGCGCGGGGAGGCCGGGGAGGCCGCGATAACGCAACGCGACGTTCCATCGAAAAGGGAAACGGCCGTGCGCTCGCGGAGACACTGGACGAAACGACGCGACGCTGCCTGGTGGAGGTGGTGAACGGTGGTGAAAGAGGAGGAACAGGAGGAGGAAGGCTGAGAGGATCGGGGAGGACGGAGGGGGAGAAGGAAGAGGAGGTGAACGTTGAGAAACCGAGGCGTAATCCGAGGCGTAGATGCATCGATAGCGGCGAACAGCCAGCGAACCCGACTACCACCAACTTCCAGGAGCGTTCTCTCCTCGAGCCTAGGTGCACGCTGCACGCTGCACGCACACGTCCCAGAGATTCTACCACCTTCACCACCTCCACCTTCTCCTACTTTTCTTCCTAGAGCGCGAGCTCGAACGCGAACGCGCCCAGAGAATGCGAGCGGACGTGTGTATGGGCGGTCTGGCCGCTCGACGCTTGCCCGGCGTCTTCAAAAATGTGGGGAGTGGACGTCGCGGCGCGGCTCCAGCAGCTCGCGATTAGTTTCAACTTTCGCGCGAGAAAGGCCTCTGTTGGTCAAGGTTGCGCGCCTAATATTCCATCTCACCCCCCCAGGGAACGGCGAGAAAATCTTTGGTACCATTTTCTGCTCCTTAAAGTCGCTTCCATCAACCATAAACCTGTACCTCCGACAATTTTCCCAATTCCTGACTCTGCGTCTCGGATTTCCCATCACCTAATAATCAGCGGATCGCGTCTCGCTTCGGTCGTGGTCCAGCTAACGAGAAACGATCGGCGAGGCGAGCGGCAACGATTCGCCGTTGCTCGGAAAACCGGCGCACCGTTCACCGAGATCGCTGATAGCGCGATGATAAGAGCGGCCTCGGGTAGGCGGGGTCGAGATGAGAACCACTGCTCGGGGAGCGGACTCTTGGAGCACTTTATCTCCGGGATGTGGGTCGCGACTGCTGCCCGCCACGCGAGCACACCGCAAACACCAACACCATCTTAAGGCTCGTCCACACCTGGCTGCACGTGCGATCTAACAGCCAAATGGCTCGGACCGTTCTGAATACGGTTCTTGGACGTCGCCTGCGAGTTATCTCCTCCTTCTACTTGTTCTTGTTCGCCGTTTCGTTCGTCTTATTGGCTTTGGTCTTGTTCCTCGGCTTCTTCCTCGCCCCCACCTCCTCATCGCAGAGGCTCGTCGCTCGGAGGGATTTTCGCGAACGGCGAGCTCCGCTTTTCACTTTCCATCCTCGAAACCAGAGTACCGGTCGATGCGTCCAGAGGCCACGGCACGTTCGCGGAAAATACGCCACTTCCTCTGTCCAGCTGTTCGCGGAACGATCCGCCAACTACTTCCGAGTGCGTTCGAGTAACTAACTCCGCGATCTGGATTCGAACGGCGTGCTCACGGCTTCCACAGCTCGGTACAGTTTGGTTCTCGCTAAGACCGTGCCAATTTCTGTGGAAATTACATCTCGATGTCCAGGGGAAAGAGCTCGACGCACGAGAATCGCATCCCAATTTCGACAGGGCGCGCATTAATTACAATATTGCCGCAAGCCGGCTCGAAGCTTTGTAATGAACTGCTGCCTCGTGTCATCGTTGTCACGCACCTGTCACGCGAAACGCCAATCAACGTAATAACTCCATCCGCACGCCTGAAATCGGCCGCGCGGTGCCAATATGTCGTCGAGCGTTCCTTCCAGCGCGCCGCACGCGAGCGCAACCGTAACTGCTACGTTTTAGTCGTTTAATAGCTGGAACGAGTGGCTGTTCACACGATAGTTCTCTAAACGATCGCCTTGACGTACCATCATCCGCGATGCCTCCGACTATCGCGCGCCACCCCGTTCCCCGCGAGTTTCTCTCGGACATTGGCCCGAGATCGAGCCGATCGGAACGACAGAGGAGCGCTATCGAAGTAACTTGGTTGCTTCATAGAGTAATTGGGGCGTAAACAGCGTCGGCTCGAAGCTAGACTCTCGATTTCATCGCTGGAATCGCGATCGATTTCGCGAGGCGTCTCCTAGTCGCGTCGTGTCGCGCCGTTCAGAGGCCTCTCTCCAGGAACGCTCTAATCCACCGCCGATGAAAATAAATGATCGGAACCGGAGAGTATCGGGGTCTTTTTGTTACTCGTCGGCAGCTTCACTTTCGATATTACTTTCGAGGCCGGCGACGTATCCAGTATCACTCGATCCTTCCACGGTCAAACGAGAGAGTCTCTTCGCTTTCATCGCGCGGACGCTGCCCGAGGAAGAAACTAGATCGACCAGACGATCACCGTTTTTCCGTTCGTCCAGCGACCACCTGTACCGTTCGCCAACATAAAACGAACCCCTCCACATTCGCCCACGTCATATTCGAGAATTCAACGTAGGTATCCGATACACCGCGGTGATTTCTCACCCCTATGGTCCGTGTGCCAGGAATACGCCGATTACTGCTCACCGCCCTGAAACTCGGCTGAAGGAACGGGTGGCGGTGGCATTCGCGTGATTATTAGCCGAGTTGCGGTTGGTTTCGAAGGCAAACGCTGCCGTGTCGCTTACGTAAACGGGCCAGCAGAGCGATAACGTCGTTGGAGTCGACGTCTTCGAGATCGATCCGGTCCCCTTTCGGTCCTGCCCCTCGGAAGCCGGGAGGGAAAGAGAAAGAGAGGGTGGAGAGGGTGGCGGAGGCCGGAGGGAGGAACGTGTAATGACATTTAAGTGGGCACCGTTGCGACGTTATCTTCGCCGAGGCGGTAGAGTAAGCTTCTCTCTTTCCCCGGCCGGGCTCTAAAACGCGGAGTAAGCGACCGAATGGCCAGCCGAGCCGAGCTCGGCCGATTCTAAAGGCCTGCAAATAAAAAACGGCACACGCCTCGCGGTGGCACGAACGCCGACCGTGGATATTTTCCGTGGCGAAGCACGGCGGGCACGGTGAGCGTGCAAAGTCGAGCGAGTAGAGCGGATCGCGTTGCTGCGCGCCCGAGCCTTGTCGAGGCTTTCTCTGGACCACCCCGCCCACAATCTGTATAACGTATACCGTATACCATATACCGTACACCGTGTACCGTATACGCGTCTCGATAGAGATGGGATCGAGCCGATCCCTGGACCCCGGATCGCGCGCCACGCGATCCTCGCATTTTCACGCACTTAGACACTCTGGGATCTTAATTAAAAACAGAGTTCTTGTCGTTGAATTAAGTGGTTAGAGATTGGACCGTTATTTCGGCGGCAGTGAAGGAAAATTTCTAAACTCTCTTGGCACTCGGGGCGAGCTTACTCCCATCTCTAGCAGGCCGTCGATCCTCGACTCTCGATCACTCGATCTTCGTGTCCACTCGCCGTTAGAGTCGCGCGCTGCCGATGGACAATTAAATAGATCGGCTCCGCGTTGTCCAGCCTGACATTTCGATAATATTGCGAGCAGCCTATCGGACGGGTATCGCGAACCAGCTCTGTACCGGAAATTCTGGAAAACGGGATTTTTCACGCGCGAGTCGGTAGTGAACAGGTTCGGTGGCTGCACAGTAGTGGGCTACTGGACTTTTCGTAAGAAAATCGCTGTTCGTTCGCCTCCCGCATCGTATCGTCACGGTGTGGAAGATTTAGGAAATATTTGGGACGGTGTTTGCTAACGCGCAGATTCGAGAGGGATTCGCTCGATTCTTCGCGGGGGTTTCGCAAATTTGACGCTCTTGGCAATTTCGCAGCCCCTGTGGAATGTCTGGGCTCGCGATTGGCACCAGGATATTTCTCCGATGAAAACCTTGTTCCCGTTGCCTATATATAGTAGCTCCAAGCGCGGTAACGCGATAAAAGTGTACGGGAGATACTGGCTGTACAGGAGATACTGTGGGTACAGTCTTCAGAGATTCAACATCCACTCGCGAATGGTCCTCGAACGGATTCTTCTCGTCAGCATCCCCATCCATTCCCATGGTTGATCGCTGCTCGCGTCCAACGTTTAATATTGCGTAGGTATATACTTTTGGGAGAGAGAGTTGCTCGAGACGGGGAACGGAGATAAAGGCGCAGACACCTACGTTTTGGTGGAAAAGGCTGGCACGATCGTCCATCGGAACTTTCGATCTTCACGAGCGGCGCAAAGGCGACCGAGCCCAGCGCTAGGAGACCAAAACTAGATCACTTCAAGATGTGGTCTCTGGCGTCGACCACGCCAGAACGGTGGCGATACGGTAGAAAGAGAGAAAGGAATCGGCGTTATTGGTGGCGTTCACACCGGTGACGTACCTTCACGAAATCGTTTCCTTTAAAACCGCGGAAGCTTACGAGACGTGAATGGAGTTCTAATGTTTACTTACAAATCGCCCTCCCCCCCCTCACCCCAATCGATGGATCCTAACGCGTAATCGCTTAATGAAACGACTAATGACTCGATGAATTATTTCAGGCTGGTCAACAAATATTCAATCGGAAATCGATCGAGTCAACGGAGCAGGAGTTAAGAGGCGCGCATAACACGTGCGCGGTCTCGACAATCAATTAACCGTTGGATTTCACCGATCGCGAAAACGACGTTGGAGAAAAAGAAAAAGCAAACCGGATGAAAGCTAAACGGCGAGTCGATGGCCTGCGCTTCCGCGGACAGTCGCTCGCGAGGAACAGCCGTGACGGTGATTGAGAATAAAAAAAACACCCGAGAGAGAAGCTCAAGTTACCTTCGTTGGCGATCGCACCCTCAGGAATATCCCACAATTTCAACACCTCGTAAACCCTCCATTCCCTCGTGAGATTGCCTTAACGGGATCCTCGAAAGGGGCACGTACCTATACACACAATCCACGCGGTCCATCTTCTTCGAAGGGAACGGTAATTACAGCGGAACGTGGCCAAGACAATCGGTAGGAAGAGGAAGAAGGAAGGAAGAGGGGCGATGGGACGGGCCGGCCTGACAGACAGACACCACCGTTAACCAGAACAGACGCTCGCAGCTTCGGGCGAAAAGAGGAGCAAGGGGCAGGCCGAGAGGGAGCGAGCGAGATCGAGTGAAAGTAACGCTCGGCCACGCGCCCTGCCTGCGCGTAACGCGGCTTTTCTGCCGTGGCTTGAAACCCGTGCACACGTGCACGCACGCGGACACTCCGTCTGCTTCAAAGCTTCCACCACTTCTCATCGCCCGATACAGGAAAGAGCATCGCGAGTCTCCGACCCTAGTCACCAAAGGCAGCTAGGATTCTGTTAGGAGTTGCCAGTTGGAGAAAGTTTCTGCCGGTGAAATTTGGGCAGACGGAGCGAGGTATCGCCCTCGACGATCCAGCAAACATGAATGATAGGAGAGCAGCGGTTTCGCGTGAAAGCGAGCTCCTCGCGGAACAGGTGAATTAGATAAGAAGATATTTCACGCGTGCGCGCGCATATAGGAGCTGTCGTATCATAATGCAATTTCGCTATATTGATAAGAAACGGGATGGCGATATTAAGAAGGCACGCAAACTGGTTTCGCGGCCTTCCTGCACGGTGGTCTGTGCATCGAGCCGATCGCAGAACTTTCTAGCTTCATCTTCCATTCGCCTGTGATACTGCACGGTTAATTAGATCGAACGACTGCCATTTCCGCAGAGGCGGCTGGCTATGCGAGCTTAAATCGGTACTTCGTAAGCTCCGTGTCGTTCGAAGCACTGCCGATTCGGGTGGATAGAAGATGCCGCGATGATCAAATGGGCGAGTGAATCGCAGAAGCCGGAGCAGCCAACCTCTTCGACACGTAGGTACCTGAACTTCTCGATGGAAGTTCATTGGCATGTTTCACCTGTTGTAAGTGGACTTGACGCTTCTCAATCAGACTTGGATTCTCCCCGACCAATGACGCGGAAGATTCTCCATCATTGCGCCACAAAGCTGCGCGCACAATCGACCGGATTAAGATGTACCGCGGCAACAGTTTAACGATCCATTCATAAAGTCCGGCGGGCACGTAGGACGCGTAACCGAGTGGCAGGGTCGATTTCGACTCGCTCCCATTAATTATCGCTCCGCGAACTAATGGCTTCTTCGCCTCGAATCGATCGGGGCCATTAGAAGGCGACCGACTCATCGGGTTAATGGCCACGATCATAGAGATATCCGAGCCATTAGGATCGTTATGGCAACGTGTAATTAATCGAAGCAATCCTCCCGGCTGATCGAGGTAAAAAAAAGAGGACACCGCGAATTAACTGCCCTGTATCTTTGTTAGCGGGCAACGCCGTTGTTTGGCGTTATTATTTTAACGCGAGCAAAAACGCGCAGCGTCACGCCCGTGGACGAGCACTACTCTCGCAACCGTTTAATTACAGATTATGCTCATATAATTACGAAATCCCAGCGCAATACCGAGGCAATAATTGACCACGGTTTCGAACGTGTCCGAACTGGATCGTTCCGTTGCGCAAAATAACGGAGATAACTGCCGGAAAGGAACGTGTAATGATCCTTCGCCGGGGAGAGATTTCTACGGCAGATTTCGAGAGAGCTTCCGGCGGCTTTGATGCTCAATAATAATCACTTTGCCCATTCGTGTAATCCAAGCCAGCCAATCAACGCTTACGTAAAATGACGAATGGGGAATTCGATTATTCTTATGCCCGCAACGAGCGGGTGGTCTTCGCTACCTGGTGTCTGAAATTTTTTGACTCGTACTACTTGCAACATACAGAACTCGCGCACCTTTCGGTCGCTGGTTGCCCAATCTTTCGAACCACTGCTAATCAATGATCGTACGCAAATTGTGCGACAAGGAATGGGACTTGTAGGGTGAGGGAGATGAGTACCGGAAGTGTGGCCGTGTCTGCTTCATCCGCCGACGAATTTGTACGGCAGTATGACGAGTTCTCCGTACACCTCCCTCGCTCTTTCTCTTTCTCTGTCTCTTTCTCGCCTCGTTTCTTCTCACCTGGATCCTTGCTACGAGTGCAGCGCATTCCAGCGCTCATTCCTAGAATCCTTTGGAAATACCGGAGCGTACCGACAATGTCGGAGGAGCGCGCGAGCCGCGTTAATCGGAGGCGCGGTGTGTGAATTTCATAACGTCGGATGGCGAGCATTCTCCTCGGCTTTTGCATACGCCGCGAGCGCACGCGTGCTTTTTCTTTGCCGTGTTAATCCCCCGTAGGCCCCGCTGCTGGCAAAGACAGTTAATTCGACAAGAGAAGGGGAGTTCCTTGGATCGCGGCGAACGCGCGGCCGAGGCACGTGCCCGTTGCCGCGAGAAGCAAGTAGATACGGCTCGTCTTTGTCAGACTCGCCGCTGCTCCCGCGGACTCTCCACTAATTCCTGGCTTAGGATTGTACTCGTTTCTCTTGAGCACTAATTTCGGGATTAGCGGGCTGTAAGTCTGCACTAATGGGATTACCACAGCCCCGGTGCGGTATATTAACCGAGGGTTGACGCCGCGTATGCTAATAGCGATCCAGGGATCGTTGCGACGCGGTTTTAGCATAAGTTCGGCGTCCTGTAACACCGCGATTGGTATAGCCTACGTTTAATGGGACTCGGGGCTAGTATAATCCGAAAGCAGCATAATCCAAAGATAATACAAGCTAGAATCGGTGAGCCTCGGTCTAGCATGACCTAGGACTAGCATAACCAGGAAGCAACGAAGTCCAGCCACGGCGTTATCGGCGCATAACTTACCCCCAGCGTCACTTGCGATTAACATATCCGAGTAGTGCTATAATCTACTCGCAGCACGACCCAGGGTACTTGCAGCACCTAGCGTGACCCAAGATCGATACAGCCAGGGATTAGTATAACCCAATGGCGTCCAGTAGAGGACGCTGGACAGCAACGGAGCTGGCTGCGAGTCGTGCACTGCGTTCCTGCGACTGGACGATCTTGCACCGCGAGAGATGATTCGATTATGAAACGATTTTTCAAAAGACCCAAGTGGAGGGAGCCGGGGATGGTAAATGAAAGGGCGAGGGACGCATGGAATGGCGGCACGTGCGAGGCACATCCGATGCAGCGGCCACTGCCGGCAAGTTTCGTCGCCTTCGTCAGAAGTGATAGTGACACGGAGCACGAGTTGCTGGCCGATGGTGGGGTGCCCGGTCGGCGTTATAAATTAAAACGATTCAAAAGGCGAACGACTGGTGGCCAGTAGCGGAGCACTGGCCGATTTCGCCCCCCAGGCACTCGCGCCGTTTCTACACGCCCCTGCATTGCGAAATCTTCATTGTCTATTTTCGAGTCCCTCTGCGGGCTGCCGCCTCGCTGATCGCGCTGCTAAACGGTTGCCTCATATGCCCCACAGTTACTCGCGTTTCTATAGGTACAACTAATCGGATCTCCTTATTTTTATCGAAGGCACACCGAGAGCACACTCTAAGTACTTTTCTTCTAAACTACCCCGACCCCTACAGCACATTTGTTGCAGAAATGTCTCAGTTACGTTGCGGTTTAATATTTGGAATATTGCACGGAATGTTGCCGAAACGTTACAAGTAAATTGCTATGTCTGCCCCTGTGCAACATTGCAGGAGACATTTCTGCAACATTGCTTCGGGATTTTACGGCAATGGTCAGGCAACATTTCTAAGATTTTACAGCAATGGTCACTTAACGTTTCGGGCAGTAGGATCAAAAATAAAAATATCGGTAGAAAGGTATTATAATACCGTGTTTTTGATGCACGCGACGACATGAATATGTGGTGTAGAATCGTAGTAGTATAATGTCCGCATATTTTTTATAAATAGAAAATTCTATTACACCCCAATGAGATTCGAACCCCATGACCTCGAGCACCGTAGACGAACACTTTACCGCTGCCGTTGATTGAGAAGGTTACTTACGTATTCTAATTTATAATCTTACCGTGCAACACTTTAAACTCAAATTATTCAAAAAAGAAGATTCATTTTGACAATCCCCATTGCATCTCCCTAATCGTGAAGCCGGATATCTCACAACAAATTCATTTAAAAGCTTGATGTTGTATTAAGTTGATTCATATTCAATTATGAAATATCTTCCGTAGTACAAGAAAATAATTTTTTTTTAATTTTTAGCGCATTTTTTAATACAATCGTTTAATATAATTTTTTTATGTACTTTTTTATTTTCTAGGCTTTTGTGTTGTGTATTTTATGAATTTGTTTAAACCCTATAAAGTTAATTAAGTAATTGTATTAATTATTTAGTCAGATATTGTCCACGTTCGCATATATTCCCTCGGTGGTGGCCTGTGAAATCTTAGACTGTATTCTGCGTGCCGAGATTTCGGGATCGTTCCGCGTAATTCCGTATTCATTGCGAATTCATTGCTGAAACGTTCCACGTGGGTTGTATCGCAATATATGCGCAATATTTCATGACAATGTGTGCTCAATATTCCCGAAACATTGCACAAACGTGGCCATTGCAATATTGCACGGCAATGTGTGCGCAATATTCCTGAAACATTGCACAAACATGGCCATAGCAACATTACACGGCAATGTGTGTGCAATATTCCTGTAACATTGCACAAACGTGGCCATTGGAATATTGCACGGCAATGTTTCCATAATTTTGCAGTAATATTGCAATGCAACCTGCAATCAAACGGCAACATTGCAATGTACTGCAACGTTTCTGCAACGTTCCTGCAACAAAGTGTGCTGTAGGGGGAGTTGAAAGCCTCATTATTACCTTTCCTCGAACTCAAGGAATTCCCCCCCAGTTCTAAACAAGCGATCTAGGATTTCAACTAATGCCGACGTTCGGCTAAAAAATCTTGGCACGCGGGCGTCCAGCACATGCTATCCAGTGGAGACGGAAGCCGTAAGTCGATCTTCCCCGAGATCCTATCGGCTTGCCACCCACGTGACGATTTGGAAGGTGGAACGGGAGGATTGCAGTTCCTCCTCTCGCTTCTCTATTACCAGCGGCGGACATTACGATCGGTGTCCGCAGCATCCGATACCGAAGCGATCGGGACGCTGGCCGCCTGCCTACACGATCTCGCGGTGCCCGCTGCACCTAGTGCTGAACGGTGGGCTGGCCATTTTTTCCCTCGACCACTCGAGATTATCGCCCGGTCCGGGACAACTGGCGAGCTCGATTCCTTCGTTTCTGACTCACTGCTCCGCCCTCGGTGCTCTCTGCGTAGACGGGGCTCGTGACGGAACCAGAATCCAGCCAGCAAAGAAGCCTTCCGTACCGTTAACCGTCTTCATCGGCCCATATGGAACGCGTAACCAACGGGGAAGCTCCATTACGAAAGATGCTGCTGCTTCGCGTGACGTTGCGCGAGCTGTCGCCCCATGGAGTCCTTCGACGTGCATCGAACTTACGATCAGTGGCTCTGTGAAGTATAGAGCGATGGATTTATGACGATCGCATCCCTGTTCACTTTGCAAGCGATTTTCAGAAAATTAAGAGGCTCGGATTAATGTGGCGCGACAAATGACGTCAGCTTAGCTCCTGGCGGAGAACTCGATTTGCAGGCTGACGGGTTGCCGGGAGCTGCCGCTGGGATCGGAAGCATCGTTGCGCGCGATTCCAGCCGCTAATTTGTATTAGCCGGAAACGGAGCCGTTTAACTACCTCGATTACGGCTGCGGCGATTATCCGCGCGGAAATTGGAGAAAAAGGAAGCCGTCTCGGGTGAAAGAGAGCCGGCTAGGGAGGTGGAGGAGCGGCGACGATACACCGTGGACGTAATTACGAGCGTATCGGCGGGATTTATCGACGGGGGCACCGGATCGACTGGATCTCTCGTGTGCATATTATAATGCAAACGCCAACCGGTTTTCTCTCTCCCTCTTCGCGGCTTTGACGCAAATACGAAATGTGTCGAAATTCTGGACTATCAGCGACACGCCTCTGATTGTTTCGTAACCGATTTCGTATCAGAAAATTGCCTGTCCGCATAAATATTCACGAATATTCCCGGCCTGTCCGACGGGACAACTTTATCCTTCTTTTTCGCCGAGGATCGCTCGGCGCGCGGACGCCTCCCGTCTGGACGTGCCTTAAACATGCAAATTGGTCACTCCGATCGCAGGCCCGCGTTTATTTTCCGCCGTTGGCCGGGGAGTCCTCCCACGAGCCGGCGATCTTTCGACATCCTTCCGCGTTCCAACGGCGACGTCCTTTTGTTCGGCCCACGTCCCAACCCTGACGATGACTCGGGCGAATCAACGACTTAATTAAATCGCTCCTCCGTTGTGGAAACACATTCCGCCCCACTCTGACACGCGACGATAGATGAGTCACAAGGTCTTGCTCGCGATCGGGGGTAATTAAGGATGATCTCTTCGGCGAATCGTTTAAGATCGTCAGCGAGTCGTGAGAAACCTCGTCTGCTCCACTTGGAGCACTCTGTCTACCTTTCAGCTGTTTTATAATCGCCGCACCGCGAACGCGATCCAAATATCCGTGCGCGAAGTGTGGTTTTATGAAAAAAAATTCGCTTCCTCGACGGCCACGTTAGTTTCCTAATCGGCGCGGCGCGCTGCGCAGGCAAGAGCCACTCGCCACGCGACGCGCGAAATTATTCGCCGGGTTTAGCACCGGACACGGGTAGACCGTCGTTTCCCCCTGTTCCCCAGAGACCAGATCCCCACGCTGGATCCGCGCCTCGACTTTCTCGACGACGCGGACGCGACGAGGGACGGACGCGTTCCTCCGCGTCGATTTTTCCGCGCTGGAAGGCCCAGCTCTTGCGGAGCTCGGCCTTTCGAAAGCAGCCGCGCGATACGGCTGCGGGGCGACATTCTTTTCCATCGCTTCTGGAGCAAAGCGGCCGCTTCCCTCGCTGGAAACCGCGTCTCCCGTCGCGGTGGAATTTGCATTTAAACGCCTGCCTTACGTAACCACCGAGGCGAACGCGTTTCTTCAGGAAACGTCGCCGCTAGAGATCCGATCCCAGAAGTTGCTCCTAGAAACTCGCGAACGCGCCCAAGCATCGTGGATCCATGTCGATCCTCGAACGCCTGGAAACTCCGCTCGAATGCGGACCGTATCGTCGTGCTACGCGGGAGTAGATAAACATGCAGGTACGATCGAAAATTACGAAGCCAATTAACTGTCCGCCGCGCAGTTACGTTCAATTTCGCTGCTGCGTCTCGGGAGACGGGGGGACACTTTGCTCGGACACTGTAATTACGGGGCATAACTCAGGAGGGACGGCCGCAGGGGCTGGCCGTCGAAAATTAATTAAAACATTACATGTCCTTCGAACCTCTTAACCGAACAAATTGATCGAATTACGATTGATCGCGGGGCGAGGGGGGCGATCTCGAATGCAAGGACGTCGCGTCCGGATCTGCTGGAAATTTTCGCCAGGCTCGATTTCCCGCGATGACGTACGCAAGGCCGCGGATTAGCATATAGACCACCCATGCTACGACCCTGCGCGAGCAACGGGCCGCTCTTCAGCCTCATAATAAGCGGCCGCTCATGTCGGATCCTCTGCGGTACAAGTACCGCCCGTGTACCCATCCGTATATCTCGATTTATATCGTTATCGATCCTTTATTGGCGTCGATATATATTCCCGCTCGGTCCTTACATCGATCCTGCCCGTCTCCTTTTCCATACCTTCGTCCTCCACGCCGCGCTGCATCTCTCTGCTCCGCGCCGCGTAGGAGTCCGGTGTCCCTGGAACGGTATCGGAACGCCGACTTTCGTCTTTACACGCCGCGCTGCGTTTTCCTCCCCTCGCATCATTTCCTCGGCGCGCGATCCGCTTGTCCACAACTACAGGGACCGGTGCTCGGATGGGTAATTAGCGAGAAAGCTAAATTCATGGCGGTCCAGATTGAGGCCTGCAGGGAGTAGAGAATAAAGGAAGGAAAGGGTGCATATTTATTACTGCTGGCCTATCGACCCTCGTACTCCACTGTGTACCGTGTATATTAATCAACACGGATCGTCAATTATTCGAAGTAATTATTGGAGGGAAACATCGACAGGCCGATAAGATGTTTCTCGTGGGGCGACAAGTAGTTACGATTCAACTACACGCGGTAGATCGTTAAGGAGTGGTCGCCGATACGCGAGAGAGCTCTTCGTTACCTCGGTTAATAAACGGCTGGACAAATGCGATCCGATCGAGGGCCGTGTTACGGGCAGCGAGATGCAGGAGGAAGGAACGTCGGCAAAAAGAGGTAGGACTTTTCAAGCTCGAGGATCTCGATACTCGGGCAACGACGACCGTGATACGAAGGACGCTCTCTCCGGTCGCTCGTCGCAAGAACCGCTTGAAAATCCCTCGTTGTCCGGCAAGAAAATCGCCGAAAGAAGTAGCCTTCGCTCCCTAGTTCATTGGTCACCGTTGTTGTCCTTTCATTTGCGTAACTAGAATTTTTCCGCGGCCATTCATGCATAGTGAACAGTCACGGGCCCGAACGGACGGGTAACGGGTCCGGATAAATCATGCTATCGCTGTTTGAAAAAGTAGCGCCTTGACCGCGACGATTTATAGACCCCTCGGGCCACACTGAATCACCACGTGAAAAACGATCGCCATTGCTCATCCTATGATATCATATTTGCGCTTCAGCACTGGCTTCACTGGACAATTCAGTTCACTATAGTCATCGACTGACTCTATTCTTCTAACGTCCTACTAGCTTATTCAGCAGTCAAAATCCTCGACCGATCGAGAAGCAATCGGCCCTTTACTTGCAGACATCCATCTCTCCTGATCAGTCACTAATAGTTTTTCGTGTGATCGAGCATGCCGCACAGTGGGACAAACTGCTCCTTTTTGTGTCAAAATCGTAGAACTTTTGATAGGACGAATATGTTACAGAATAAGGGAAAAATTTTGAGAATGTATGACAAACAAGTTTTGACCTTGAAAATCTACGTCTAAGTTGACATTTTCAAAGAAAATTTCCGTTATAACGCGTGATAGAAATTTTTCGATGACTTGTTATACATTATTTTCGATAGATTTTGACGCGCTCAATTCAAATCTATTCGCAGAATTTGTCTCGCCCTTCAGGATTCGAAGAAAAATGCCATTTAAGGGGTTAAGCTCACAAGGAACGTTCGGCAAGCCGGAAATTCAGAAAATTATGAAACTCGGTGTCCAAGTAGAGTAGTTCATCCGTAACGCAACCCTATTTTTTGTTGGTGCCATAATCCAATTTTTGGAGGTGAAATCGCCCGTTGAAAAAAATAAGGAATTTTCTTATCCGTGGAATATCACGAGAAAGATGGTGATAGATATGGAGAAGAAGTTTAAACAGAAGATACACACTTTTTTTATATCTACAAAATCGTATAAAAATTATTTTCGACAAATCCAAGTTTTTTCATGTTATCCCCACCCTTAAAATTAATTTTTGTATTTTTTAAATATTTATGCTGAAATACCTCTGGATAATCTCTTTTCATACATATAAATAGTTTATGTGTTATATTTTTTTTGCAAACAAATAAAACGTCTATCGAAGTGCATTTTAGCAGTTTCCATTAATAAAATGGTTTCATAAAGCCATACCAATATTCATGATATCTTCATTCTCAATATTTTTTCCTTATTCTGCAACATCTTAGCTTCAACATCGAAATAGATTCATCCCTCTATCTTATTCCTATCAAAAGTTCTACGATTTTGACACAAAAAGGAACAGTTTGTCCCACTGTGTGCCGTCTCAACCGATTCTGAGACGTCGGCGATTTATTCTCCCGTCGATCGACGCGTGATTCACGCTGTCGTTAACGGAGCATTAAGACGCTGCGACACCTCGGAGGATGCTTCGACAGCGTGGACCACGGGGTAAGCGTGATGGAGGTGTTCGCCGATTATCGGTTACGCGAGCGAAACTCGATCGGACGGGCGATTTCAGAAGGTTTAATTAAAAAGCTCGCCACTTATCGATCTTTCGACGATGATTTAAAACTCCGGGCGCGGAGTATCAATTTTGCTGCTGTTGAACATTAATTCTCCCCGCAGCAAATTTCCCTACCGTGGCTTGACGTTAATATGTTATTTACTTATCGATTAACGATAAGAGAGAAGAGTAAGGGGACCGCGGTAAGCTGTGTCTTTAATAATTCAGAGCGATGCAGTGTCCGCCGGCCGCGACTAAGGAAATCCTTCCGCTCGGAATCGCTGCTCGCTAGATCCTGGCGGCCTTACGGTCGATTTCTAAAACCGCAAAAACCCCGACGTCACTCAGGGCTGATGGTGCAACTGATAAAGTCCTTGCCGCTAGTGAAAACCTCTTTCAGCGTCCATTCCACGGCGTTCCGGGGATCTCTATGACTCGAGATCTCCATACACGTGGTCCAACAATAAGAATGTAGCTTCTTCGCGGCTCCTATACGTCCACTTTTCGCGAAGCTGGGCAGCAGATCGACAGGACCTCGCAAAAGACTCTAACAAAGGTGAACCCTTTAATATAGCAATCGCACGTACAAACTGACGATTGCTGGTGACTATTAAACTTAATCCAGCGGTCCGCTTAATGGGAAAGATCATTACGGCGCGTTAATCGTTCGATCTTTCTCGCGGAACAGTGAGTTAATCCATTTAATCGCATCCCGATCAAGGATTTCCGCGAATTACTAGAACTTGTATTCACTTTCTCCTATCCCGTATCTTCTCGCTTCTCTTCCCCCCCTCCCCCTTTAATGAATGCGTCCTAACGAACCCCGCTAATTGAATCCCCGTCGGGAGCAGCGCTCTCTTTCTCCCGGTGAAAAAGAAACTGGAACAAATTTTATAGTTCCTTCCTCGAACGACAGTTAACGGCGAGCGTAACGATCGCGGAACGATTCCATTTAGATGGTGCCCGGTCGGAGTAATGACGAGTATCGTTTTCCTCGCAAATTCCTCGAAGACGATTATCATTCGCGATAGAAGGTGATTCTAGGGCTCGAAAGTATCAATTGGGTGTTTCGATCGGTGATTTTCCTATCATTGTCACATGCAGATAGACAAGAATGATGCCATTACGTCATGCTCGAGTGATATACAATAAACGGCACAGTGCACGAGGAACAGCGTTGGCACTTATTGCGGTCCGCGCTGACGGAGGCGTACATTTCGCGCAATTCGCGAAACGAGTCCTCGCGAGAGGCTGTAGGGACGGGAGGAAAAAGAAGACGGTTTTTAGGTCAGGAGCGCGACTTATTCCTCATCCCTCTGCTTCCTCGACGCGTCCGCTTCCCCGCTGTCCTTCTCACAAGCTCCTCTCCCTTTTAATCGAGCGTCAGCGAGCTGATAGGGATGGGAACGAGTCGCTCTTGAGTCCCTCTCGTGTACTCCCCTTTCGCGATGGAAGAATCTGTAATTCGTCGACCCTAATGTACCCTTAAATTTGACAGAAGCGTACAGATTGGTTAGCATCGTCAAGATTTTCGAGAAACTAGAAGCTGCGAGGGAAGCGGAGTATTCGTGCAGCCTTGCATGTGAGGTACACAAGGGAGGTAGAGATGTTCAAAGTTTGAAAACGTGTTGGAAGCTTGTACACGCCAAGGAGAGGACCAAAACGTTTTCCAGAGCGGTTTCAGTGTCCATCAGTGGACGGATTGGTTCGGAAGGCGGCGAGAAATCGTATCGAATGGCCATCGCTACCCAACGACTGGTTTTTGCCCGATGCAATCGAGCCGAGAGAGCCAGATGCACGCGGCTGTGTCCTCGCGGATGTCGGTTAGCAGTTTCCTGGGAGAGCTGGCGCGTATGCACGATCGTCCTTGAAGCCGTTACACTCCCTTGGATCGCGGCTCTTGTAAATCGGGTCCCGGGTTCGCCGCACCACTACCGTCACGCCTCCACCGTCTTCGTCTTCATCCATCCTCGATAGACTCGTCCACTATCGACTCGTCCAAACCCGCCACCAGGCGCACAGGCGCGTAAAGAACAGCGACGCTATTTTAACGAGCGCTCCGATTCTGTGCTCGATGGTCGCAGTGAAAGTAATAGAAAGCGAAATAATAGACGTGTGACGCGCGCGTTGATAGGGCAGAGCAAAAAGTCTCCGACCCCCGCGATACTCTGGATGGTAGCGCGGAGCTGAGGGAGAAGAAAAAAAAGGCACGGGGCGAGCGTAGAGAAATGATTGGTATCGGATCATTAGGGCGGCCATGTAAACGGATAATTGGGCAATAACCCACAGACGATGATCACGAGCGCGACTCGCTGCTCCGCGTATGGAACGATCACGATCGTAACGAAGATCGAACTCCGTAGAACCTGCTGCGACAAACGAAAGAAACGCAAGAATCGCGAGTCGAAGGGGCGTACAGGTCCGTCAGGTCGGCTCGAAAAATGCCCGTTTCGCGGGTAAGGGAGTAATTAGAGAGCAATTTGTCCCTCGATGGCGTGGCCTCGAGTGGATCAAAGAGAATTCGAGATTCACCGCGGACCGAGCGGAGTCGGAGGGAATTATGCAACTGGCACGATGCACCGCTGCACTCGGAGCCAAGGTAAACGTTAAAAGGCTAACGAAAACGGTCGCGGAGGAATAATTCACGGACAAAGGGGGGAATCGGGTAGCGTCCGGCAAGAATGGGAATATAAATTTCATTTGCACGGTTCGGTTTCGAGACGGGCTCGAGCAGATAAGCCGATACGCGCATAGATTTAGAACCGTTCCGTGGGGAGATCCCGCGAATTCTTAGTTCCCGGCCGATCGATATATGGGTGTGACGATGTTGCACATCGGCCCTGTTATCCTTTCCTTCCTCGCGTGGAAGATCTGATTTCCTTACAATGTATAGTGCGGATCGCGTTACACAGTACCGTACCTACCACGGCGCACATTCGTTATGCTTTATGTAAATTGCTGGGTACATAGGTGACTCGACGCACTGAACCAACGTACCCGTTCTATCCACCCGCGCGACCAGCCGATTTATGGTGTCATCGATTCCATCTTCCAGCGATAAGTCGGCTGCGAGTGGTGCGTTTATTTTGCGAACTAGATTTTAGTCCAGGAAAATGTAAGAATAGAGCATTATGGCGTATGTATTGAAATGTAAAGAATATCGTATGGTTAAATAAAATACACTTTTCTTGGAACTGTATCTATTTATTTCGTATAACTTCTTCTCACATATTTGCGTTATACTTTTCAAGTACTCGTACTGACCACACTATTTGCGCTAATGGCATCATGTGCACTATTTGCATGCTTCATATTTCTCACACTGCGGCATATTCACACTATTTACAGACTAGATATGTGCGTACTACTTACGTACTATTCTTACCACTCACACGCTACTTATGCATTACTGATACATTATTTATACGCTATTCATGACACTACACTAGCCTCAACAAAATTGCAAAGTGACTTCACGTACTTCTCTACATTTCCTCGTCGCCACATAGGGATGTTGCTTCTCTTGCTGCTCCACAACCTCGTCGCAAATGGTTTGTAAGTATCCGCAAGGCCTACAAGAAAGATGCAAACCTGTATTTGAACCTCCCAGAAATGGCGAAAAAGGTGTTAAATCAATGCTGGTACATCCAACCTCGCTGAGACATTTTCCACCTTTTCAACACCCTTTCCATACAATCTGCACTCCACTCTTTTCACACATTTTCCACGCTCCTTACATTTCGCTACATTTTCACACTCGTTTCACCCTCCTTACATTTCTCTACATCTATATAAGAACTGTTCTGGTTTCGATTGCACCATGCTTGCATCTGCAAGAGAGGTAAATTTTTTCAGGTCCAGCGCTTTCGCATCTGCCTGTCTTGCAGGTGTAACAATCGTGCAATCGATTTCGGAACGAGCGGTTTTTCATTTCCTGCACCTGCAACAAAGTTGCAAACTGAAATTTAGCTCCCCACGGAAGCGCGCAATGTTGCAAAGCGGGGTTTTGATTCACGAACGCACTAATTTCATTCGCAAAATTGTTGATAAAAATTTGTCGTTTGCAACTTTGTTGCGGTTTCGTGGGAGCGCTAAATAACTTACCTGATTACTTACCATATCGTACACAATTGTATGAAGACTTGTCTCTAAGTTAAAAGCAGTGTTCTAGTATTGCAACGTGTGGCGTGTGGAGGTGAAGTGTACAGGTGAAATGTAGATGTGAAGTGTGAAGTGTAGGGAAATAGCTAGCTGAGTACAATTGAGTTAGAATATAATGAGTTACAATCAGGTACAATACCTGACAGGAGCGACAGGTATGGATGGCGGGTCGGAAGTCGAAATTGGTGTGCGCAAGGCGCATCGATATCTCCGTCGGTTTGACGCCAGTTCCCGCCCAATATTCCTCGAATTAGCAAGTACGCAGTAAGTCCTGAAAAAAGAACCGAACACGTTTAGAGACCCTCGCGTGTTAGATCGTGAAAGAGATGTGGAGGAAAAGAAAGTGTCGTAAAATATGCGAAGGAGCGATGACGCGCGGGAGATGGCGGAAAACGAGCGGCCCGCTCGCATGTAATTAATCGCTGCGAGAGAAGGATGAACGGTTGATTCGCGTCGCAGGTAATTGCCGCGTGGCGTGTATCAAAAGCGTGTGCGACCGTTTCGTAAAAAAGTAACAAGCGGCAGAGGTGTTTTACGAGCGGGAGGATCGCTTTCGTTTCACGGTTCTGGGGTTTCACTTCTGACTGACGCGAGGAAATCTCCGTTTAATGCGGGCGCGCATAAAATTTACGGTTGGGCGTGACTGTTGCGTCTCATTCGCAAACCGAAATGCGGACCTGGCCGCTAACAACGTTACCATGTCTCGAATCTTTCATCTCCATGGAGAGATCTTATTTCTTGGATTCGAGGCCTGGAGACAGTGGGGCAGTGGGTAATTTTCAAAAATTACGATAATTAGGCAAGATTCGTGGTGTCCGCAACGCCGTAATAACACGTCCTATCGATTTAATGCAACGGAATTGATGGGGTAATTGCTCGCTACGATTTCGCAATCAATTTTGTCGTTCGCTTTATATCCGAGCACCACGATTGCTCCAGCTGGCTACACGATGCATCAACTGTTACGATTTAATAACCTGATCATCGTTTCTGCCGAACCAACCATGTAACTGTGCAAATCAAATTCCCTGATTAAAGGCGGTTCTTTACGCACAGTTGCGACAGTTCCGCCGCGAGAGAGGGATCACCCGGCGATCCCATTAGAGTTCGTTACAAATTGCCAGCGTATACCTTGACGGACGTGACGGTCCCGTTTCACACTTAATGAACGCGCACGCATCGAGCCCCACTCCTTAATGGATGTACCATTAGAAAATTCGAGGCGAGTGTACGAGGCTGCCGGAGAAATTGACGCGGATCCGCGCGCGTTAATTAGAGCCAAGGCGCGCGGGTATACCTTCCGAGCTGATTATCTTCGTTACGAGGTCCCGAAGCGTTTCAGGGTCAGCCGTGAAATGCGTCCCGGGAAAGGAGCGCGGCCGCTCTTGATCCGTCTTTTCCCTCGTCAACAGCGGGCAGGATGTTAAACGATTGCTGTTGTAAAAATATTTTCGCTTCTGGGATATCAGCGAGCACCATCTCTCCTCTTTCCAGGGGGGAGAGGGCGGGAAGGGAGTCGCGGTGGACTGGAAGCGAGGCGTTTCACCGTGCGTGTCGTGCTCACGTGCAATTTCCGATACCGAAAGTTCGAAGTGCAATTTCGTGGCAGGAATAAATCCCCGGTTGCATAAATCCTGGCACCTTCGTGCCGACTGTGCAGCACACGTCGCTGAACTTCTCTTCGTCGGCGGAGGAACGAGGCGAAAATTCTGTCTCTCGCTCTCTTTCCTCTCTGTCCGCGTGCTCTCGCTCCCCGATGGCTGATCCTGCCGCAGAGATGGAGAGACGGGCAGACAGGGAGAGAGAAAGAGAGAGAGAGAGAAAGAGCCGGTGTTCACCTACTCGCGAGGGTGTGTACCAAGGCGTGTGCAGAGCCCGTACAGAACGAAGAATTCGCTCTGCACGAGACAGCGATACCGGTGCAAGGAGGTATCTATCGCTTGTGCAATAGTGAACGTATAGCGGATGTCAAACCGCCGGCACACGTATCGCACACCCCTGCACCAACCGCGCCAGCTCCGCGCACGTATGTATCCACGTACGTGCATATCTGCATCGTGAGCACCGCGGGTTGACAACTCGCGTGCATACGCGCGGCTTTCGCGAACCCGCCGCCGCGCCGCGCCACGCCGTGCTAATTTGCAAACAGGAAGTGGAAAGTCCACCGTCCCGCTCGTCTGTCCGAGGGAGCCTCACGCGCGGGAGAATCACTGGCTCTTGCGGTAATTAGGGGAAAGGAAATCTGCGCTCCCAACAGCTCGCGATATACGTATGTACGTGGCTACTAGGATTCTGCTTCGCAGATACGAATTTGGGTTAGCTGGGTTAGATCTTGCGTGCGCAAGCTGCGAGGGCGTAGATGACGATAACTCTCGATTATGGTAGGCTCAATTTATCTCAGCTCCAGTTAAATCGTTCGAAAAATGATTGAGAAAAGAGTTGAATGGTCGGAGCGAGTGGTAGTTGAGGTTACACTTCTCTGTGCCAAGCCTACACCGTAGAACACCCGACACGATCATCGGCCCGGCAAAATCTCAGCTATTGCAAAATTAATCTCTGTTCGCGGCACTTGTTGTTGGCGAGTTACACTTCGCTTCATTATCCACGAATCGCTAATTAACCGGCGACTTCGTGAGAACGATATCCAGAGAAAGAGGCTTTCGCAATGCACATTTCTTCGGCAATCGGCATCCCAGACGCGGACGCGCGCCACCCAGCGCGTGTCAATGCTGCGAATAGGCCAGAGGCGCCAAAGGCAGATCGAAGGACGGCGAAAAAAAAATTAGCACAATGGGATAATATTTCACGGGTGCAGAGCACGATCGACCTTGGCTGGACCGATCGAGCGAGATCGACGGATCGATCTCACGGTGCGCGTGGCACCGGTGTTACCTCGAGCCCGCTGTGTTAACAGGTACGACTGGCACTGGAACGTGTTTACAAATATTGCAGCAAATCGCCGGCTCCCAGCAGCTTCATTGTTACCTGGCTGACTTGCAAATCGCCCCAACCGGCCGGACTGAGAGCCACTACACGCACTCCACCCGGATTTCGCGCGTACGAATTAAAAGAGAAGTCAGCGCAAGGTAGGTACGTCGAGGCTCCAGTTTATTTCGGACAGGGTCCGAAACGTCTTCGACATTCACGCGGTGGCGGACTGGTTGCAAAACGAGGCGAGAGGTATCGCCGGGTTAAACTTAAAAGAACAGAGGAATTCCGGCGGCGCGAATTCCAGCGCCGAGTAGACACACCGACGTAATTTCGCCGGGCGAAAAACAATTCACGATTTGCGTGGCCCGATCGTGGTAAATCGACGGTAAGGTACGTGGTTGCCTGACCATTGCGACATGGCCGAAAAACGGCGGGTTCGTTAGGCCGAAATTCGGGCGTAAATCTCGGGAATGCCGGGGCGTTTTTCTTGCTAACGAGTCGTCCTTGCCGCGAAAACAGATCCCATCGCACCGGCTGTATATCTTCCCAACAATACAGTCCCCGGGCCTCCACGGCCGCGCTCCTTTTTGCAGCGACGAATTAAGGCGCGCTTCGTTCGACATCGGGGATATTTACGCGAGCGTTTAAGGTAGAAAGCGCCTCCGCTAATTCCGCGCACCCGGTTGAAATCGACCGGTGAAAAAAGCGGCATCCGTAATCGCGAGCTGCTGGATCGCTCCTCCCGTAATTGCGACAATCGTAAAGCGAAATTAAGAAAACGACGGTGCGACCGGTTCTTTAATTACGTTAGGTCAGTATCGACGATAATGATAGGGTAAAGGGCCCAAATGTCGTTCCCCATTTGTATTTGACCCTGTAGAGGGTGTATAAAATGTTAGAATGTGCTGACACTGGGCATGAATTTTCTCTGAACGTTTCTCTATGTATCCACGAATCGTAAAACGTAATTATGTCATGTCAATACGAGATAATAAACAAAATGTGAGATCTGAATAAAGTGTTCCTCATTTCGTCACTCAAGAAAATATTTCTAAAACAGGAAATAAATTGAACAATAATTTTTTTTATCTCTACAAGCGATCATACAGTTTATATGTGTCTACACTTTTTATTTCAAAGAAAAAAAGAACAAATTTTTATAAAATTGTTCTGAATTTCCTTTAGAGTTTCGTCCCGGGGACGAAATTTGGAATTCGCTAAGTTTCAACTGGTGAAAGTTATTACGTATAAGAAACTACAAGATCTGCCCGAAAAGGTGCTACAACTTCGAATTCGAAATAATATTCACTTCTACGAGCAATATGCTATGATACCAAAGTCTGTAAAAACTCGTCGTGTTCGAAAATCTTCTTCTCCTTTGCAAACGCACAAACACCTAACCTATTACTTGCAAGTCAGTCAGAATACTGACGTATACTAATGCAACATTTACCACCAGATGACACTGAAAATGCAACCTTAGGAATCGAGAAATGCAGCGGGGCGAAATTAGGCGCGGCGACGATATTTGAACCCTTTACCCTAAGGTTACTCGAGGCATCTGCCTCCCGCTTCGCGAGGGAAAATGACGGAGGGGATGATATCGTTTAGATTCACCGATTAAAGATATCGCGAGAGACTAAAGAGTATCGAAGGATACCGAGCTACGAAGGCAGACTTTCGAGATTTCTCCGCGGAAATGACGGAAGAGGCAGAAAGGACAACCAGCAAGGAGAAGACAGACAAAAATCAACCTTGCCGTCAGCATCGAGGATGGTCGATGTCCACGAGAGAAAGACGCGTGGACTGTCTTTTGTCTGGAACGAACAGAAAATGGAATTAATGCGTGGCATTCCTTCCACTCGAGACATCCTGCTTGCAAGTAGTTGGAGACCGTCTCGGGACAGGCCCATTTACTTTATCGAAGGCCCTGAACCGATATCCTCCTCCTTCTTTCCTCATCGTCACCGTCGAATCTTTCTCCGCGTATAAATATTCGCAAGGTTACTCGATTAATTCTGGATCGAGGACACTCGTGAACGACGTCCCCGTAAAAAGTCGCGGCGGATCCTGCTGCATAAAAAACGCGCTCGCTACAAGCAGCGATTAATTATTTCGGGGCGACGCTGCGGTCTCGCGCGTTTCCTCGCCTCCCGCGGCCGCAGTGGCGCGTGTTGCATCCGTAAACAGCTGGATAAATGACCCGATAACACGCCTGATATATCGCCCGCGATAATCGCGAGTCCGTTCTTTTACGCCTGCCGGAGGAAGGGGGCCGAAAAACGCGCTGGTTAACGCTTTGACGTCTACGCAAGTGGATCTACCCGTTTCGTTGTGCACAGCTGAACAACTGAATAAAATTTCATGAGTTTCATAGAAAACGGTCCCTGGTTCGTCTTCTTTTCTCCTCTAACGCGTCATCGGAAAATTTGCGCAACAATATCCGCGATATTGATGCCAATCGATCGGATAGCTGGCGATTTTAATTTATTCCTCGCGATCCAGCGGAAACAGCGGCACGATAATTTCATTAACGCGCCAGCGACGATTATCGTTTCGCCACGGATCGATCCGTTGTTACGAAAACCGAGCGGTTCTCACAGGTCAGACGATAAGCAGCGAGAGGGGCGAGAGTGGCGAGCGCACGTGTAAATTCCGCGCGCGATAGAGGCACGCAGTTCCGTGCGATTGCGAAAGTTTCGCGACCTTTGCACGCGACACTGGTCCTCGCGTAATGGTATCAAAGAACGGGTTTCCGGTGCTCGCGGAATAGGCTAAAGTACCTGCAGCGGGAAAACGTCGAGCCTCTTTTGTGCGCCGCTGCGTGATCCCTCCTTTCGCATCGCGGACTTGTCCGCGTCGATTTGGAGCGGATGAGACAACGCGGTCCTGAGCAGATGATTTATCCAAGCAACCTACAGATTCCTATCCTTCGATCTGAATATCCTCAGTGACGTCGCAAGCAACATCCTGCCCCCGTCGGCAATTGGAAATCCATGGGTGGTAATCTGCTGGATGAAATGGAAACCGAGAACGAACGATTACCTCGCGACGGAATCCGGAACAAAGGCCGAGCCCCACCTGGCGCTCCGTCCGCTATTTTTTCTAAATGGTGCCATTGCGTACGTGGCGTATTTCTCAAGCGTTTCACCGACAAAAGAAACGGCCGGCGTGGAGGATCGATAAGCCGATCGATTATGATCGAGCGCGTTGCAAAAACCGCGCGGCGCGCACCTCCATGTCCGGCCCCGGCCGGCCGTGTATCGGTAATTGCATCGTGGCTTGTCGACGCTTATCTCGCGGTTCTCTCCTTGGCATAAGCGCACGTACGAGGGCGTTGCAGGTTTTCTCGAAAGGAACAGTCGCCCAGTGCTGGGCTGCAGGACCAACGTTCGCCTGGAAAAAGGATCTGGGCACGGCGACCGGCGAGCGTGTCGATGAACGGCGAGGAAATCCCTCCAGAAAGAAGAGCAGCTGGATCGAGACAATGATTTACGAGCTGCTCGTCCCTTCCCTCCAGGCATCGACGTCTCCGCGAAGATTGAATGTTCAATAATCGCTCGATAAAAGCTTTCGAAAGACACCAGAAATAGATTCAGACACGAGGGTTTTAGCTTCGATGGCGAGATCAAATCTCGGCGAGCTAAATCGTATCTCGACTGACGAAATCGCTCGGCAGACTTTCTATCGAGAGCAACATTAGGCGGCTCGTCCTCGAAAAAAAAAAGAGGAGCCGACAGGCAGCGCTTTCCTTGGCAGTGAAACTGAGAAGAAGCAAAAAGGTGGAGGAGGAAGAACGGAATTAATCAGAGCCGCTGGTCGAGCGCTCGATTAACGAGCAGGTGTTCCTCAGCCCGTAATCGAACGTCCGGATGATATTTATAACGAGAGCGGAGTACTGCGTCGGAGAGAAGGATGCAACCACGGCAGTGCTTTTTTAAATTCGTTGCGAAACGTAAAGCAAACGATGTGCAATTTGCAAGAAACCAGACGAAAGCGATCACTGCGTCCACGAGAGAAAGAAAATTTAATGACGAAACCATTGAAAACCTCGCGTAAGTGTTTCTCGCTCGTTCGCTCTCAGTAGGAATGGGCGCGATGAAAAAGCGACAGGATCCGTTCGTTGAACCGGTCGAAAAGGGACAGTGATTTTGTCTTCGCGTGTGGATAATAATTTATGCATTACAGGCAGTTGATCTCGTTACGATTGCACAAACACACCGCCGCGGCAGAAAAACACCGCGGAGAGGAACTCGAAAAGAGATCTTAACGAGGTCAACGACGTCACTCGCGCCCGTCGTTCCTCTCTTCGTAGCCTGTCGCCTCGGAACGTCTCGCATAGTCTCCCGGGCACCGAGCTCGGACGAAAAGCCGGGCACTCAGGGTGAAAATGCTGGTTAAAAAATCACCGCGACAATCGTTCGAAAGCGAGGGCCAACAATGACGAGGCGAAGCGTTGCACAAAGTGTTTATCCTGTGGCCCCTCTGCGGCACCATCGGCTCTACCTGCTCGACAAACCAGAGGATTACGAAATCTGGAATTCCTCGTCGGATCGAAGGAAATCGTACGGAATCGTAGGCGATTGGAGGCTCGTGACCGATAAGAGGCGTTGATCCGCGACGGGCATAATTAATAACCGGTAATCGGGATGCCCTAGAGGTGATGGCCGATACACGGCGCACCGGCAGGCAATCGACCGAGCTCGTTCCCATTCTTCCTGCCCGTGATGAGCGAGAGTCGTGTCTCTCCCCGTAGACTGCTCCCCGGGAATTAATTCGATCGCAAATTAGCTCGAGCCACGAGAGCCCGTCGGCGCGGGATAATTGACACGTTGTCGAGGGGGGAAAAAGAGAAAAAGAAAGGGAGCGAGAGGTCTTCAAGGATGTCCACTCTTCCAGGTGAAGGCGGCCGCAAGAGCGCTGGAACGCCCCGCAAATCAGCCGCGGACCGAACGTTCCGGATTCGGTTCACCGAATTTCACCGGAATCGCTGTCCTCTCTTTCGCTCCGCCGACAAACTTCGCGCTTCTGCCGGAGGAAAATGAATTGCAGCGATGCTCGCTCGTTGAAATTCACTTTGTTCGAGATTATTAGCCGCTCGCGCATCCGGGCGCTAATACCTGGGCGTCGTTGCTGAAACATGACCGCGTTTAGCTTCTATTAAACGCGCGAGTTTCCGTATTATGGAAATTGCTGGGTAGAAACGTCGGAGGCTCGATTCGATTACACATCCTCGGGATTCAAGCCCGGGGATGCACTTTCGATCCCGGCAACGAGCCTTCGACCACCGCGCCGGCTATATTGTTGCACAAACACGAGCCCCGCCGCGCTTCGCTGCTTTCTACCGCCGAACTCGATCGATCCGCCGCCGTGGTTTCGCACTTCATTTTCCAAGTTGCAGCGATTCCGCCGATTAGCCAGCTAAAGGGCAGCCCCGGGGGCCTGCAATCTTCTCGCCGAATGTATCGTTATCCTTAAATGGCAACAAAATGGCCTCTCCACAGGCCCGTCAGGAGCGAGTCTCGTCGAGGCAACTTGGACATCTCGGAGATCCCCCGAGAAACGACAGAGATCTGCATTCCTATCGTGATTTGTAAAGAGTGATAAGTTTAATAGAACCTGTAAGCGATTTTCTTAATTACCGTGGGCCATGGGCCAAGAGATGCAAATATCCGTGGAATTCGTCGGGCAAAACAATCGAGCGAGGCAGATCAGCGTCGAGATCAGAAAAGGAGGCTGTTGCGGTCGATCGGTTGCGAATTAGCCACAGCTCCCTGCCGGATAGGCTCGGATCGCTTCACACTTTCCGCGATTAATCCGTCGGGATCGTTCGTGCCGCCTACTTAACGGCCGGTACGCTCGTTCAAGTAGCGATCTCGACGTTCTTCGGTGACCTCTTCATGTATCGTGAAACGCCACGGGTCAGCGGTGTCAAGTCGTGCCAAGGCAGCCTCGACTTTGCTAACCAACGAACTTGCTGCTCCTCTTGGCCTCTCCTTGTCTCCTCCTTGCCCTCCCTGATCCTCTGGTAGCCACATCGCTCGCTCATTTTCTTTTAACCACCGCTTCCACTCCCTCGGCCAAGTGCCCCGAGATGCACCGATTCGAGGCGGATTCTATCGGTCTCCTCGAAAGACGGAGAACTTCAGAAATCCATTCCTCGTTCTTCTGTTGTTCCTGGAAGCGTCGCGTGATTGCTACTGCACGGTATTGTTACTATCCATCGGCAAGGTTTCGAAGGCTCAATCGAGACTAACCCGGTTAAACCGTGATCCCTCTATCAAGCGCGCTGACCCATCGCCGCTCTATCGTTGAATCGACCGTGTATCGATATAGGCCAAGCGAGAAGATACGCGGCACGGTAACAGCAGAGTTGCCGTTCACGCGGCGAGTCGCTGCTGCTTTAAGGTTAGCGTTTCCTCCGTTTTCACGTGTCCTTAAAAATCCACCGGATATATTAATATCGCCGCGAGATTGCATTCCCACGAGAGAGCTAGTCGAGGGAAGAGAAGGAACGCGTGGAAACTGGCCAGGCAGAACCCTCTTCTTCCCCTTCTTCCTTTTCCTTCCCCTATGACACTGTTCTAGGTAAACGTCAGCTCGTGGTCGAATCCTAGTTACGTGAAACTGGGTAGAGAGTGACGAGAGACTTGGGTTCTCAAAAAATCCTTCGGTGACGAGAAATCGCGCTCGAATCGCTTTCGAACGGTGCGTAACACCTCGAACGACGTCGTTGGCGTTCTTGCGCCCCGGAAGAGTATGTGTGTGATCGACATCGAGTCAAAGAGTGAAACTGCATCGCCCTGCTGGCTATTCCAAAACTCCTTTCCCGCTTTTTGCCCCTAGCCGTTCGGCCGATTCGACTCGGTGTTGCTTTCATTGGCGAGCACTGTGCAAACTTTACGAGAACTGTGCATCGAGCTGCCTGTCGTTCTTCCTGGTCGCGGAGGAGTGCTTCTTCTTGCCAAGCCGACAGTGTTTTCTGCAACACAGAAGCTGGGGGCTGCTTGGTATGCGCGACAGATACCTATACTTGGACGAAACAGAAAGAAACTCTAATACACAAATTTGTAATCGAACTGCTCGGCGTCCGCGAGGAGCACTCTCGTGGCAGCGAGCGAAGAAGTCGCTTGGCGGGTGCGAGGCTCGCTTCTAGATACAGTTTTCAGATAGAACGCCGGAGCTGGTACTCGGAAGGCAGGTACCACTTGCCCGCGTGAGAACTGGGGCGGCAAAGAGAAGACACGCGACAACCTTTATCAGCCCGTTAGAATATAAATAAAGAATCACGCGGCTGGATCGCATGTCCAGTGAATCACCACGACGGCCGATGCTACAAGCTGCGTGGCCGTGTAATTGCCCGGCAAAAAGCGCAAGGATAATATTATCTCGGGTAAACGCGCCGAGGAACGCATTATTGCGATACCGGCTAATCGTAACGCGATTACAGACGCCCGGTTGCGACGTAGGCGCCTTACGAAACCGGCGCAAAAAGCTCGCCACCTATTCTCCGCGCGTTGCAAGTGTCCGTAATCGATTCGCGTCAATTCGGCGATTTTGCATCGGTGTGCCTGGATAGTTGCATCGGTGTGTTCGCAGCTCTGGTACAGAATTCGGCTGCGCCTAGGCGAAACAGGTGAAGCAAGGGTGTGCCAGGAGCACTGTCGTCGTCCGCAGATGGTCCAGATTTAATAGAATCCGCTTTCTACCTAGCCATTATTAAAAGACCGAAAGGAGTTATCAAAGTATCGGCACAGGAAGGCATGGCTGGAAAGCGCGGCCCGTCATGGGAACCGAACAAAGAGATCCCCGGCTCACGTGTGCATGATTTTAGAGTTTAGACGAAGCAGGAAGACCGCGTTCGGGTTCGAAGGTCTCGACGTGAGAATCGAAACGGCTGATCGAGCCACGCCGCGCCGCTCCGAAGACGCGGGCCGCCTCTATCACTCGGCAGGAATACATCAAAGGGACACGGGAGAGCGCTCTTTCATCCAGCGACCGCGTCGTGGTACTCCGGAGGTCGAGAGCTCGTGGAACATCCGAGGGATCGTCCAGGATGTCGTCCAACGACCGCCCGTCCCATCGGTTTCCGGGACGGGGACTTGCGTGGCGGGTCAACGATAGCGTGCAGCTTATTTTACAACTACAGTTAGAGATAGGGAAGATGGACGGACCGGTAGGCGGCAGAGGACAGCGTTCGGACGCGTTATCGAGTCGTCCTTGATTTTTGCCGGCGTCCTCCTCTCGCGCCGCACGATGATTCCAATGGGTGCCACGAAGGAGAAACGGATCGTGTTCCCCCCCCGGTGTCTTTCTGCCCGCTATCGATAGGAAATATGGTTTACGTTGCAGTCGCGGAGCTCGTCTTCTTCGTATTTTACCACCGTGTCGGAGCGGAACACGGTTGCTCGATGTTACGGACAGATTTACAGAAAGAAAGTCGCCTACTCCGCGTGTCATTGTTAATACAAGCTTCGCCTCGCGCTGCACCGAGGTACCACTCGACTGTTCGTTCCATTACTTTTTCCACTTTCTCCTTCTTCGTTCTTCTCTGTCCCCCTCGTCGCTTTCTCCTCTTCAAACGGGCGCAACGTAATGATAACGCAAGTTATTCTACCGGTGGTGTCATCGAGTGAGACCTCCGGAGTAAAAAGCGCCGGTAAAAGCGTGAAAAGTGTCACGGCGCGTTCGATGCTTATCACTCGCGTCGAAAGGACACCGGCGCTCCCGCTGGACAGGATAACGCGACCAGCTTTGTCCCGATGGCGAGTGGAAAGGGGCCTGACTGTGTAGCAGCGATATCACCGCGGGTCTATCAGTGCTTCCTCGGTGCACCGTGCCACGCCTTGCGTCCACGAGGCACACAATGCACCGCTTGTACGCTTAGTAATGACGATCCTAACCGAACGTCGAATTAAATCGGCTACCAGCGAACCGATGCTTGTCGCCACAGATTTCTCAGGCCACAGAGACAATGTATGTAGGTGCGACGAAACTACTTAGGCCCACAGCTCCGCCCATTCGCTCTTATCCAGGTTGCTGCTACCGAGTAAAATTCGGTAGGATCCTGCAAGTCAGAGGGGCCCTGATACTCGATAAAAGAGCAACGAGGGTTCGTCCTTGCTGAACGCTAGACCGAGGCGAGCTGCGGTGGTTGAGATAGCTCCTTAAAGGAGTCGAGAAGGGAGCATGAAAAGTCTCGCGTGGCGATATCACGCCGGTGGTATCGGTGCTTCCCCGATGCGAATAGGAGAGAAAGAGAGAAAGAGAGCCACGCCTTGCGAGCAGCGACACGGCGCACAATGCAACGCTCTCGCCGCGGCTCCGCTTGGTCCGGGGCAACGTGAAACGCAACCGATGCAACGTGCAACGTGCAACGTGCAACTTGACGGCGCAGAACGTATAGGAGAGGGCTCGTACCCTGCCTACAAAGCCAATAGATGCAGCCAGGATATGAAACGCGCGCGTGCACCGCTCGTTCACGCTCCGAAAACAATTTAGCGGGGCTGGCTGGTGCTCGTGAATGGAGCGCCGATGACTGTGCGCCATAGATCCAGAGATCGACCACGGGGGATCGTTTCGTCGGCGCGAACGGGCTGGGACGAGTCGAAGAAAGGCGTTTCTTTCGGATCGAGAGCGCGCGGTGCAGCTTCAACATGTAGCAGGATGGAAAAAACAGGTCGATGGAACTGGAGGAATTGCCGATGCAAATGCGCGGATTGCATGCGACTCCGAAAGCGGCGCGCGTGTACGCGCGCTGGCACACACGGGACCGAGCGAAACGCTTAGCGCGCAATCATGCATTCTGCTTTGTTGCAGGCGGCGCGGCTCCAGTTGCTCGAGTCGCTCGAACGCGCACCGAACGATTTTCCAGACGATCTTTTATCGGTTGCCACATCGTGTCTGGATTTATCTGCATCGTTAAGCGGCCGATAATGCCGGCCCCGTGCACGACACGCCGCGGCTGGAGCGAACGAGCGGAAAGAAGCCTTTCCCGACGTGCGCGCACGCCGTCGCCGCGCTGACACCGCGAAAGGGTGTAGTTGCCGCGCGGAATTCTCTTCCAGGATTTTTAGCGGCGGATCTTTATGCATCGGATCTATCGATCGGCGTGCACCGAGGCTGCCTGGGCGCCACGTGACCACCATTAACCTTTCAGTGCTGTGCTTCATGCAACGTCGAGCAAATCGAGGAAATACGGGACCTATTAAGGGCTGGCTTCTGATTAACGCGTGTCACGCTTCGAAGAGACTAATTGTATTGGAAGAGAGTGGTTTCGGATTTCGCCTACTAGGCGAGCAAATATGAATTCAGGCATTGAGAGCAACAACGGAACCATCCACATTTTTTTTTTGCGAAATTGAGTTAATGGCAATAATGTATTCCAATAGTCTGTACTAATTAGGGGAGAGTTGCCAATATCGTACTGGTCACCTAAATCGTACCTCATCAATTTCTCAGTAATTAATGAACGTAAACGACATCTGATAATAAAAATATCAAGTAAATGCGAAATAAGAAATAGAAACAAAACTTTTTGAGCTTACACCCTATTTTGTGAGTGCTATAAACATTTAAAAAAATCAGGTATGATTGATGTAACTTTTTACCAGTTTATTTTAGCTGATAATAATCAAACAATGCAATTTCGTCCTGTATTTCTGTACTTTTCTAAAAGCGGGTTTAATGTAGAATATTTTACATTCATTTTAAGTATATATTACATTGATTATAAAGTTTAAATTGATATTTATAAATAAATTGATCATGTTTCCTAAATCGTACCACTACAATCGTACCAGTAGGATTTGACAACTCGTGTGTTATATAGGTTATGTACATATATCATATTACATAGGTTATTGCGGCCTGTGTGTGATCCATATACATTTGTATATGTAATTATATAATATTCATTACTTTATGTTGAATATTTTCTTCTTTATTTGTTATTGATACTATTTTTTCGTGGAGGTACGATTTTGGAAACCGAGGGGTACGATTTAGGAGACCGGTTGCCTAAATCGTACTGTTTACAGTATGTGAGAAAAAGATTAATAACAAATTAATTTATTCTGAACAAAAGGCTAAGCATATAATAGTAGATGCCTAAAATTAGTACCAAATATGAAATATAACGTAAAATGTCTTAAGTGGTACGATATAGGCAACCCTCCTCTATATAAAATAGGGAAAATTAATTTTTTTATGCTCTTTTATGTTTTGGCTTTCAATGCCTGAATTTAGAGTCTGAAATGGAAAGTGACGAATACTATACTCTGCGAGCCACTACTACTTTGTTCAATTCCCTCATGCTCGGCTAGGAAACGTAACAGTGTGTCTGGCCGAGTGATGTACCGAGCCTATCGCTGCGGCCACAGTCCTGGAGCAGTTGGAATGCCTGTTTGAACGCTTCTATCGAGCACAGAAAGTTATTCAAGCGGCGGCCCGTTCGGTTGATAGTAAAACCGATCGCGGCGAGGTATCGATCATTAATGATCGGGCTGAAACGCGGCTCGGATCGCGGCCAGATAAGATCGCCAAGCCCCGCAACAGCGTTTTTCAAGTAAAAGCGGGGAAAACGAATCGAGAGGAATGCGAGTCCCGAGGAGAGTCGCGAGCTGATCTATCGCGCTTCGCCCGCGTTACGTGTCGGTGAACCGCGACTAGGGGTCACGATGTTTCTGAAATTAATTTATGCGAAATGCATCCGTTGGCAACCTTGCACGCCTCTATTCAGTAGATTACGTAGGAGTGGTTGGCTGGTGTTGGTGGCAGCCTACGGGATCCGAGCTTAAGCCGAGGGGTCGAGAGCCGGGGCCCGAGAGAAGGGCATGGTTTTCAGAACCACCACTCGCGGGCCCATGTCGCAGAAGTGCAAACTAATAAGGACGGTAATAGGAGCATTGCGACAACTGGGTAGCTACCCAGCTTCGAAGGAGGAAGAGAAGGAATCGTGGATCGCGGCGGAAAAGAAGCGAATCCCACACCTCGGTTTCGATTATTCGCGACGGGCTGGCTCAGGGCTTAGACGCTTGCAAATCAACCGGTTATCTGATAAAATTATTCACTAAGCGTCTCGCTTTCTCGCATGCCGTTCTCAGCGGCTACGTGCCACCGGGACGGGACGCTCGTTGTTCTCGGTCCCTCCTTGGACAATGCCACCATTAAAAGGAGCAATAAAGTGGCGGGCCCGGCCGGGCAGAGCTGGTGATAAAGAGGTTCACTGGGAGCTGGCTGCTCGTCGGTGAATGCATCCGCGCGAGACGCGCTCGTAATAAAGTAACGCTTCGCGTTTATCTGACGCCTCTGCCCGAAGAAGTAGCTCGAGCACCGGTAGTCCGGTGATCTCTCGCGCGGTCGCTGGTAATAATTCCCGACTTCGGAACGCTGCACGAGATACTAGTCGTGGAATGGAGAAACTTCCTACCAGACCGAGGGAAAACGCTCTGTCCCAGGTCTGCTCCAGGCTTAACCTGGCCCTAGCTTCCACGCGATTTACACCCAGTTCTCGGGCCCAACTGTGCTCAGAGCCTGTAGAAGAAAACCCCGAGTCTGATCAAAGTATGGTCTCCTTCGAAACTGTACCGATACGTCAGGCTCGGTGAATTAATTATCCGTTGCACGGAGGCAGGCGAACGTCCGAGACAAATCTCTCACCAACTAAACGCGAGAGTTTCTAAAAGCGAGCAGTAATATATTCAGGGAACTGTGCGCGACTTGCGGTTCGGAAGATTAAAGGATGCAGCCTAACGATCGACCAGGAAATTAATCTTTTCGTCGTACAGACTCGGACTTAACCCAGATACGATCCCGGAAAGCAGTTGCATCGCGAGGCGAAGGGACAGATGCTGCTTCCTGCGTTAATTAGCGACTTTCTTTCGAGAAAAACCGAGCCCGTGAATTATGCGTTTAATTATCTTTAATTGCCCACTCGTTAATATTAATCCGTCAACATCGAATCCCGCCAGTTCGAGATTTCCATAAACCATTACGTACCCCCTCTGCCCCGCGCGTCCTGAGCCTGTTACCTCCGTCGAAACAAATCGTTCTCCCTTGACCTTCGTTAATAAAGACATTACTTTAATGGTATTCCTATAAACGCGATAATAATGGCAGACTAATGGCGCGATCGAGCCTGCCACGATGGCAATTTATCACGATTATCGTTGCGCTCGCGAGCGCGATACCGCTGCTTTGTTGTCCGTCGCGTATCGATGAAATATGGACTGCTGCTTTTCTGTTTATCACTTTAAAATCAACGGAGCTCGAAGGTACTCGAGAAGCGACGTTTGCATGGCCGCGAAACCAGCGAGTCTGTTCGCTCGCTCGGGACGAAGCTCGCGGAGACGTAACGCGACCCCTGGGTTACCGCTAAAAATCCTCGCAAATCATAAAAAGGTGCAATTACAGAATCTCGGGTTGAAATCAAAGGCGAAGGCAGCAGCGTGCACGCCCACGCGCGTTCGAATTACGGAAAGAGGGAGGAGGAGGAGGAGGAAAGAAATGAAGACGCTCCGGGAGTTTCGCGTAACCCAACACGCGCCTCGTATTTCCTCGGTGCGCGACTTTATCTCCGTTAAATGGCAAGATTTGTATGCAAAAACGCGCGGTTCCGCGGAGGGGAATTTCCACGCGGCCCGCGGCACCGTGGAGCGGACACCCACGTGCCCCGGGGCGGCGTATAGATATATCTCCGGCAGGCAAACGTAAATCATCCGCGTGATGAATGCGAGATCTATCTTGCCGCGTTTTCCCTATAAATTTCAGGGGCGCGATGGGCGCGATGCGCGCGCCAGACAACGCGGCCAGGCCAGGCCTCCGCTGCGAGCACGTGGGCGTGAATGGTGGAATTCAACGGTAATGGATATGAATATCGCGGCCCTTCAGAGCTTCTCCGATGCTCTTCCTTCGCGGGCTCAACGAGCAGGACGGCTCCGACAGATTCACGTCGCTATTATTAGTCTTGGCGATCGCGTGCAACCGAACCCTCCTCCTCATCTTCCTCGCGGGGCGTGTGCCTCTTTCATAGTTCAACGACTAACTCCAAGGAAGCTGCGTCGCTTGCTACACACGTGCGATCGCGCTTAATTTATGCACCCACTGTCGGCCACGCCGGACAGCAGTTGCAGCCTCGGCAAAAACAGCGCGCAATTATCTTTGTCGAAACCCACCCATACGCGCGCTTTCGTTACTTTTTTCCGCCACTTTCGGATCTGGAACCGCCCGGCACCGAAGCCACCTTTCCAACGTGGAGCACACAGGGAAGAAGAAGAAGAAGATGCGTGTCTCACGCTCGAAGGCCGAAAACGTGCGTGCACGTCCACGGCAATTAATGGCTTTCGACTTTTGATTGACGTCCGCCGACTGGCTTCACCTGTTACACGTCGCGTTTCACGGCAATCAGAGGCCCTCCAATTGCCGGGGATAATGCACGGCCGTATTCCCCCCCGTTTTCCACGGGGTACGTGTGACCTGTATCATCCCCTCCACGCGTTGTCGTAATCACTCGCGTCTCCGCGAGCAATCGTTCGATTATCATTAGAAGAGACCGGGGCTAGTTGACAAATTTTTAACATTTCTAATTTTTAATAGATAAATAAATATAAAATATAAATAAATAAATAAATAGACTATTGGTATTTTGTTTACTTGCTACATACCAAAAATTTACAAATTTCATTAGGTACAGGGTGACTGTACCTAATATCGCCAGGCAAAAGTTAAATCGTTGTCAATTGAATAATAATTGATATTTTTGCATGCAGTTCGTTTCAAAGTAAAGAGAAAATATTCGTGTTTCATGTAGCATAAGTTAGAATCGTTAAAACCTACAAATTTTTAATTAGGACTCAAAAAACGTAAGATATGCAAAAATCGGGTCTTGAAAAAAGTGTACCTAATATCGCCAACTCAAGAAATATTGATTAATTCGTGTATATATGAGTTTTTATAGTCATTTTCACATGTGCTTTTATTACTTCTTGCATTATAAATCTCTATATACCTCACTATAAACCTCCACGCACCGGATAAAATAGAATACCGTAAATTATAGTCAATGTATCACGTTTCCACAAAACATTTATGTAAAAACATCAAGCAGTACTTAGTGGACAAAAATTCATAAATAGTCGAAACCAAAATATTTACTTCCGGACCTTTTTAGATTTTTCATTTTCACTGATAGGACACGCAAGTTTTTGTCACGGCGACACATTAAATAGCAAGCTGGTCATTCAAATGCTTCAATATCGCGAATCGCAGCATTATTTATTCCATAATACAACAATTGAAGGGAATTAGCCAACTAACCTCGTTAGTCAACTAGTCCCGGTCTCCCCTACAGATCTACTCCTACGCCAAGTGTATCTTTACCGTCGTCTTCCACTTCAATTTAACGAATAAAGTATTTTAGATTATAGACTCGTTGTTGCACGTTCCTCTTTCATCTTTACATTCCTGCCGACAACCTTTAGTCACGATCGAGTAAAAGGCGACAGCGACCGAATCTCTGTATCGTATAATTTCGAGATATTAATCCGCAATTCTACACCCCGTGTAATCGAACAGGTTCGGAGGACCGCAAGGACCGGCCACGATTTTTCTTTGTCGCGGAATCGAATCGTGGGAAGGACGCGAACCGGACCAGCGAACGAAAAGGGACGGCCTGCACGTTCAAGGCGATGCACCCGTCTCTCCCGATGCACTTCCTAAACGGACGCGATGACGTACGGGAGCAAAACATCCATCATTATCGACGCCGATCGTCCCCGGTGTCCATCGATGTCCTTACGATTTCGATGGTGAATTTTTTGCCAACCAGTATCTCGTTTCGCCAAGGGAAGTGGCATCGCAGGCTTCTCGAGCTTCTGACTTTCAGACCTTCGACGATGATGGAACTCGTCCTTGGAGCAGGATGGAAAATCAGACGCAGCGTAGTCTAATCTCCCTTCAAAGGCGCTAATTTAATGCCAGATCAAGGGAGCACCGATATTATTTGCATTTTCTGGAGGGGAGACATCCTGGGCCGCATTGTTGCACCGGCGGCGCTGAAATTACCGTTCGCGCCGCGATTACAGTGATAGGCAACAATGTAATAATCCATTATTAAAATAATTGTTTGATTGAGGCTGCCGGGGAGTAGCATTACCTGGGCGCCCCGCGTTTCCACCGATCGTTATTCGTCTACGATTTCTGATTCGTCGCGGGCTAATTGTTCGCGGAGGAGTCGCGATTCTCGCGAGCGCCGGGCGTTCGCGGGATTTCGCCGCGAGACGAGTTCGAAGCACGACGATCAAAACGGCTGCGGTCCGTTTTGGCGTCGCCTTGAGGAGATCCGTGGCCTCTGTCTTCCAGCCGCAAAAGCCAACGCGACCTTCCGACCGGTGGAAAAATCAACGCTTCGAGACCGGTCGAAAAAGGAGGATCGCGTCCGAGTCCTTGAGACGATCGAGTACGCGATCCCTTATTAACTCGTCAGGCTCTTCCGAAATCCGACGCGGCTGGCCGAGGCTGAGGCGACCTAAATATCAGATCCATCTGCTCTCGTTAGCGTCCCCGGTTTCGTAATACGGCGAGCTGCCGATGGAAGTGATGAGTCTCGGTGTTATCTCAGACCTAAGCAGACAACGACGCACCGCGCAGTGGATCGACACGACAGATGGCGAACCAGCGTCGGCTCGAGTCTGGCCGCGCTCGCGATCAGCCCTAGCCAGGTCAAAAACATACAGGAAGTAGCGTTGGTTCCGCGCCGGCCATCCAGCAGCCATCTCCCCGCAATTAAATCGAATTCGCGTGGTTCGAAGTGCAGTTAACGGTTCGAGATCGTTCTCGAGTCACAGCGCTCCGCCGCGAGCCCCCCTTCCCAGCGATCGTCCACGTCGATCTGCAGGACATTCCACGGCATTGTCTTAAAAGTGGCCCCCGTTGACAATGGGCCGGCAGGGACGCATTTAACTGTACAGTCGGTCGATCGGTTTTAGCCGATTATCCGCGGACAGCACGATGTGCCGTTTGCGCAACCGGTCCCTACGTCGTCGTCCCGATGCAGGGAGCAAGCCACGACCGTTAGACCTCGGACACACGAGAACGCCACGCCACGCCACGCCACGCCACGCCACGCCACCGCTCTCCCCCTCTAACAAACAAAGTTAATAAGCAATATCTAGCGGCGTGCACTGCCGTTACCGATAGCACGGTGCACCGTGCTGCAACATAATGGTGCATGTAACGATCGCGGCGGCGTTCTCCTCCAACGATCGGCTTCGTGTATCAGTGGCACGCAAACTGGGGCTTCGTTACGCGTAAATCGCCGCTGATAGCGAGCTCCCCCTCGACCGCCAACAATTTTATGTCGCTGCGATTCCTGGGCTTCGAATTTCGCGAAACACGAGGGAACGCGAGGCTACCGACGCTCGATTGCCAATTACAAGGATACGGTGGGTGATCCGATGATCGCAAAGTAGCAATTACGGGTGAGGAGTTACGAACGTTGAAGTCAAGTGAAGTCTAGTAGGAGTGTTGAGATTGAGAGAAGCGTCTTTTATTAGATTTTTTTTGGAGGCGACGGTGGTAGTGAAGATGAATGGAGGGACGGATGTTGCTCTGAAAGATTATTAACCGAGCGTTGAAGGCGAGGTACGCTAACTTGTCAGAAGTAATGCGGGCTAATTGCTATTTATGATGGGATCACCGCGTTGCGTAAAGCGTTTTGTAAACATGCCGGGAGAGTATAATTACTTCTCACGATTCCATTGTAGTAACGACACTTATACCTCTCTCACACCAGCCCGCCGATTATTATATCGCTCACTAGACCGACTCCGTCACGGGGAGAAGGCACGTTCTCGAAAAAAGAAAATATGACACAGAATCATCACGAAAATTCTCCACTCTTACGCTCTTGTATTCCACGTTTCCCCTCGAAACGGCTGTCGATCATCCTCGAACCTGACGTTGAAGCATCAAATGGCTGAAAGTAATCAATGGTCCCCCCAAATCGAGTCCCACGAATCTTCCAAGTCTCTCTAATCTACAGCTCCGTGTAAATCTGAACGTCTAAAACGTCCGCGCAGGTTCGAGAAGAAATTTGAGTGCCACTGTGATAGAGGGTCGCAGGGAGCCAGCCGGCCGGCCAAGCGAGCGAGGTCCACGAGAGTGATTGTACTTATCCGCGCGCATAGCGAGGCGCGCACGGACGTGCACGACCACGTCCGTGGCCACCTTAGGCTCAATAGTTAAGGAACGATGCGGATGGCAGGAGTGAAAGGCCCACGCCCGTGCCTCGGGCTCCTCGGCAAGGGCGACTGGCCCCTCAGCACGCGCGCGTACCCGCGCACAGAGACGCTCACCTACTCACGTACACGTGCTGGCACACGTGCAACAGGCAACAGGCCATCCACCAACTCGGCCGCTAGCTCTCCTCTCCTTCTCGCACTCCATCGCGCCGTCACGCCGTTCTCCGATCGCACAATCCGGCGCACTCTCGTTACGAGGCAAGTACTATATACGAGTACGCGCGAGCACCTATGCGCCGCTCGCGCGTTCGGCTGCGTTCGCGGTCGACTCGCATTTTTGGCTGCTGCCCTGGCCACGGAGCAAGCTTTTTTACGATCGCCTTACCCGCCAGCTGGCTGCACTCGCAGCGAAGTATCGACGTTGGAGTTAATTGCGAAAGAAGGCTGGATCCTTATCGCGACTACCCCTTGCCCTCGCGATAACTCAATACAGTTTCAGGCAGTTCGATGGTGAGTGGTGAATGAAGGAATGGCACGAATCACGAATCACTGGTAACTGGTAACGCTGCAACGATCCACCATTCATCTACAGCTGTTGCTTAAAACGCAACCGTTCCGAAAACTGCATCCGCCAAGTTGTATCGGCGGGGGGCGTCCGTCATGATCGCGCGTTACATAATCCGCTCGTGACGCGCGTATCTCTCGACGGTCGTGACGTAATTGTACCCTTTAGCTCGACGGGAGGCTGATTCCCGGCGAGGGCGAGGGGGCAGCGATAAAGAGGAACGCGGCGTGTGTGTGGAACGGAACGGAACGGAGCGTAACGTGGGCTCCCAGCAGATGCGCCGCGCCGTTTCGCAATGCGGGAGCAGAAGACGCCCGATGTTCACGTAGCCCGATCCGTACTGAAAGGCGAAGAGGACACGTTCCCAAGGCGTATTCCGTACCGATCCTATATTGCACGCGTCCCAGTTTAACCCGTTACCGTGTCTCGCGCAAAAATCCAGACGCGCATCTCTGCCGCCGCTAGCGTCCGATCGGGCGGATCAATGGATCGTTTATCCTTCGTTAGCATACGAGCGAAATAGTGCCTCGGATCATTCATTTCTCTCTGTCCGATTTCGATAATAGAACCCGGTCATTTATCAGAGCGATCGCAGCGGTAATGATCCTCCGAGCCTCTGGAGCCTCGAATCTCTCGGCCGAATTTCGCGAGGCGCAGATCGATCACGGGTTTCAGGGCAGTTTTTGCTTCCCGCTGCGAGTTACGGTTCTGAGGATTACAGTTCCAGCAGCGCTCAACGCGAGGGGTGCTGTGTACCGGTGAGAGGATCGAGAGAATATCGGGAACACTCGCGTAACATCCTCAGAGACCAGATTTGCCCGACTACTGTGCGATCCTCGTCGATCACGGGCTCCTCGCGTGTTCTCACACGCGCCAGGAAGATCGATGGTCGCCGATCGCAACGAGACGAGACGGGACGAGACGAGACGAGACGAGACGGTCGATGGAACGATCGATCGATCGGGGTCTCCTTGATCGCCGGAGGCGTCTAGACCGGAGGTAGCGCGGCCGATCGCGGATGAGAGTGGGTGGAGCCGTAGCTTCGTTGCTTAACGGACAGAGAAGCGGAGAGACAGAGACGGAAGGAGTAGGCGAGACAGAACGAGGGTCAGAGTGAGAGAAGGAGAGGAAAACGATGTCCTCGAGAGTTATCGCGATAAGAAAGGCCATCCTAAGGACACGCCTGGCTCCGGGAGAAGGAGCCCCGATAACGATCGACATCGTCTCTCTCGGTTCGTATCGGCAGCGATGCTTGATTCCCAAACGCTGCCACCGAAACCGCTCACGTTCCCCGATGACATTTCTTATCCGCAGGACTTCATCTTCGAGTCGGTGCGCCGGTCTGAAAACCGCGGGGCTCCTTGCCTCGTGATTCTTTCCCCTGTACAGCCGCACGCTTCCCAACGGTACGATGATCGATGCGTGTACTCGATCCTCCCTACTAAATCGCGTTAATTGTCCCACGGTATTAATTGTCAAGTGACACGGGCCTGATCGATCGAGCTGGACTTTCTTCAGTTTCTTCACCTGATGATTTCAACGAAAGTACACGTAAAGGCACTCTGCTCGTCCTCCTTGTCCATCAGACGAAGAGTTACGACGCTGTCCAAGCCGATTCCGTTACGCTTCCGCTTAAGGGGCAGCCAATGTCCGCCATCCATCCTCCATTCTTCGCGAATTCATTCGCCCGTGACCGTCAACGAGGTCAGCCGTACGTCACTACTGGCCAGCAATAGCAGATTCCGATAATCATCGCATCGAATGCAACGCGATCACCGTCGATCACGATACCCGAGGTTCCTTGTAAACACTTACGAGAAAAAAAGAGAGAACCCGTCCGAACGGACCTCGCGGTGGATGCGTGTACACTGTTTCACCGCGAACTCTCCTCAGGCTTTCTGGCGTAAATTCGAGGAAAGTGGTTACGATTTTGAACGGTGCTCGTAAATTACCATACAGAGAGGCAGTGGCGCGCATTAAGCCGAACCTCTTCCTGCTGCAGACCACATTAACCGCTCGTCAGCTTGCGAGATCCGATGATCCTGAAAGATGCGCATGACTGGGCACCGATTTGGGGAAATTTCAATGCGAGATTCCCGCAGAAGCGCTCGGTAGGGATCGTAAAGGATATGGAGGAATTCGGAGCGGAAGATCGTGGCAGTCGATCGGACAGACGCGAACCAGACGAATTCCGATCCGTCGATCGATACGGGCCCATCTGCCCGATCGGCTCCTCCTCGTCTTTACGCGGAAGTAACGGAACTCTGTCCACGGAATCTTAAGTGACTCGCCGTGGATCGTTGATCCCTAGAATGTAGATCAGCGCCGAGGTGGCATCGCCTCGAAAACATTAGAATCCGATTATGCCGACGGCCGGCGACCGGCGTCACGAGTACACGGAATTTGAACCTGCAGGTGTCTTCCGGTCGGCGAAGACGAAGTCCTCGCGCTGCTTAGGTATTCTAATGCGGCTCGCTTCGATCCGTTATCGCGAAGTAAACACCGCGATATTAACTTTTTATACGCACGTCCATGAATCAAAGTGCAACGAGACGCATCGTTTAGATTTTATTCGACCGATCACGGTTAATCAAGATTCTTTTTCCTCCGCGGCTATATTTTTTGCCTGCTTTGATGCGCGTCGTCATTGATCGCTTCCTTGTAAATGTCGACGGATTATACCATCGCGGGTGTGTAACGTGAACCGATGCAAAAACGAAGAGAGCTCGGATCGCTCGCTCCACCCGCCCGAACGAGTAGAAAGTTGCGCGACGTTCGTGTCATTGTCGAATCATTTGCATGTGTCGTTCGAGGTACGTAATCTCGTAAAGATCGCGTGAAGATTTCAGAGCGACTTCTCGAGTCCTGGATGCGAGGGGACTCTTCGCCACAGACGGAGACCGGTGACAGCACCGATGTAAAAAGGAGTAAGGGAAAGTGGGGGAATTACGAACACCTAAGGAAAAAGTGGAATAAAAAAAATATTAGAAAGGTAATAATGTCTTTATTGCTTATATTCAAAAACATATGTGTTTATATATTTCTGTAATCAACTTTAATAAAATTTGAAAATAAAATGAGTTTTGAATAAAAAAACAAGACCGTTCCTGTTTGTGATTTTCTATCTAGTGGCGGGTAATCACGAACACAAAGTTTTAAGCAGTTTTTTTTTAAATTGGTCGGGGCTTAACGGAAATATTCCTGCAGTTTTAAAACCATTTGCTGCCTTTTCAACATTACTGCAGCGATTGAAAGCTTTGGTGAATAATTCGACGATATCATATTGGGTAATTGCTCGTCCCGGATACCCAGCCATATACAATTCACATTCTCGATTATAAGCACACTTCACAGGATCAAAGAATGCGGTCCACTTTAAAATGGAATTGATTTTGTATTGTTTGCAGATTGTGGAAAAATAGTTTCACTTCCACTGCATTAAACGCGGTAATTCTATTTCGGTTTTTCTTAGAAAAATATTGGAATGCCTTTTGATAAATCCATAATACCAGTCTTTACCGGCCATCTGTGTAGTTTTGTTGAAACAGTGTGCCAATTTATTTTGTTCCGCAAATTGGAATGCAATTTTTCGCAACATTTTAGCAATCAGCCTATAAAACAACTTGGTACATTGCAAAATATACTCCTCTAATTCCATTTCTTGATGTTCTCTGAATAGTGGTTTTCTAGCACATTTGGGTTGTCTTATAATGGATTTTTTCATATGATCAAATATTGTCGTTTTAGGAACCAAATAAACTGCTGCTGCTTTGCCAAAAGTTAATTTATTGTTCCTGATATCTTCTATAGCTTTTTGCCAACTCTCCAAACTATACGTCGGTTCTGTTTTTCGCTTTTAATAGCGTAGCATGTAAACATCGTAACAAATGAAATCAAAATGGATAATTATAATACTCTTTAATTCGAAACACGGAGTAATGACAAACGATAGGGGGTAATATCGAACGTTCGAGATTGACCCGCACAAGCCGTTCGTCAATACCCCATAAGGTGAAAAAAAAAATATAAAAAAAAAGGTTAGGTTAGGAACATCAAATAGAAAAAACGTTGGTGTTAAATTAATCCTTGATTTGTACTTTTTGTGTTCCTAAACATCAGTATTGAGATAATTATAAATACAAAAGCTACACCTACCTTAATTTGTCAAAAAATTATATGAAAATAGACCAAAATCAGCAACAGTGTTTATTTTGAGCAGCGTGCGTGTCAACTCTTTTGCACTTATTGACCTAGCATTACGCGCGGCACGAGGTGTCTCGTAGCAAGGGGAGGAGTTGTTCATCGTTTCCTAACATGATTAATTTTCGAATTCGAGATTACCCCGCGTTCGTAATTCCTCCACTCTCCCTTACTTCGTAGAACCGTTCTCCGACTTGGGAGGGACGGTCGCAAGAATCGACGTGTTCCATGGATAGACGTTTTTTGCGCGATCAGAGCCACGAAGACGAGCCTTACGGTCAGAGATCCATCAAGATGAGACCACTCTGCCTTTCATCTTCCGCTAGGTCCGATGATGAGTCACTGCGCGACTCCGAACGGGGTCCATTAAGATTTTTTCGTGGTCGTGTGTCATTCGCGGACGCGCCATAGGCGGATCGTTTTTGTCCGTGAAACGGAGAATCCTCGCGGTGGCGCGCGCTCAACATCGCGGCGGAGGCAGAAACCGAGAAGAATGAAAAAGAACCGGTTCGATCCCGCCGACAGATAGAGAAAAGAGATTGTCTCCCGGTGCCTTCCTCGTGCGCGGTGTCCACAGTGTCCACACTGTCCGCAAATAGCCGCGTAATGATAGAGCGCTGGTCGCTTCTAGAGAAGGACGAGACGACCTGGGGGACGACAAGCCTCGCAGCGTGGAGGGGAAGCTCCAAGGAGGAACGAAATTAAAGCGACCGCTGCCTCCTGCCATTTCTGACGAGCGACTCGCAGAAGGCCATCGCCGGCGATGCTTCACGGAAATCGGAGCAGGTTTCGGCGACCTTCGTGTCCTCGACGATGACGTCCTCCTGCGACAAAAATCAGGATTCGAGACGACGCGGTATGCGCGTGACGATAATCAGACGGAGCCTCGTCCCGGGCAGCTTCGAATGCTACGGATGGCCTCTATTCTTCTGGCGCACGGCGGATTACGCCAGCTTCGGGCCACGTTAGATTGTAATTTTTGCGAAACATCGGTTGCGTTAACTCTCGGCCGCGATATCGGGTCAAGTTTGAAGAATTCTCGGTTGCGATGGGGTCGGATAAGCATCTGAACTCTGCTGATCTTGAGCTGGTGAAGCTGGCTCGGGCTGGATTTGAAGAGGCTGGCCAGGCGAAAAGTAGTTGGTTTAATCGCGGATGGAACGATCGTGTCCTCTTTCAGGTGATCTCGAATCGCGGCAACCGAGGAAACTAGAGATCCATCGAAATTACGTTTAGCTAATTGCTCGAGCAATCATGGCTCGTTACACAATCGTGACGGTACAGTTTCAACGACACTCAACAGGAAGCTGGCTTCTTGCGTTCCAGTATCTGCTTCGCGTCGACGGCAGATCCTCGATCAATATTTGCAAATGAATTCCAAGACTTTCACCGATGAATTTCGATTATAATAAATGACGAGTAAATAAATCCAGGCAAATAAATCCACCGGTTATTATCAGCTGAAAAGAGCAAGCTGGAGACCCGAGTCATGGGACTCCGGGGTCACCGAGGTGAGTACCGATTGGATCGTGCAGTTTCCACGTAGAAAATCGATCCGCGTGCTGCAACTGCAACTGCACAGCTTCGGCGGGGGCCCATTACCGTGATCGCAACGGGTCGGAGCGAGCACGATCGGCGGATCGACAAAAACCGGGAAACCCATCGTCATCGTCCGTGCCCCCGATCTATGATTTAGAGCTTCTTAAACCAGCCTGCTCGATCGTTAATGAATCGTCGGGCAACGGTGGAACGTCGCTCATTGCATCGCTGCTGTTTTACGCGTGGATCCTTAAAGTATCGGCCAGAAGGATGGAAACTAGATCCACGCGTCGACAGCCTATCACTTCCTACCCGCTCGACATTTTCTCACCTACTACTTTCCATTTCGTAACAAAGTCCCCGGTACACCTTAGGGGGGCTGATAAAAATCCAGCTCACCGCGTGTCCCCTCGAAGAATCACTTTCCCCGGCAGCTCGCTGGAAGCATCACCGAGCCAGCCGACCACAGAGGCGTCCACGTAATCCGGGGTCTAAACATTCGCCAGGGTAAGGCGATCCAGCGGCCGGCCAGGCCTCGAAGCGATCCAGAATCTAATCCAGTCGGATGCCCCTGGGCTTAGAAAGGCGTGGTGCCGAGCCGCGGCGAACGTAGGAGAGAAGGTGTCGTCAGAGCCGAAGAGGACGGCCGCGAGCGTGTAGGTGGAGGAGCTGTTCTCCGCGTCGCGTATCGGTCGTCCCCGTAATTAGGTCGCTCTCCTTAATGGGGCCCAAATAATCTGGCCAGTCATCGTGGCCCACGGGCGTAGCTACGTCTTCGCGTCCGTCCATCTGGCTCTCGTGACGTAAGCGCGCGAAACCGACGACCATTAAGGTCACCCCTTAAGGTAAGCTCTTCACCGCGGAGCGGAGTAACGAGAGCAAAAAGAAAGGGGAGAACGCATCGGTAATGACAGCGCGTTGCGCAAGCCTCCTCTTGAAGATTCGTCAAGTGTGTTCCTCTTTTACACGGAGGGCTCGGAGCGAGAGGACGCTCGAGGATGAAAGGGTCCACGGGGACTTGCAAAGGTACATCCGTCACGCGACTCGTTATTAATCGTTATCATTTATTGCGCGCCTGTGGTGACGGAGGATCGAGGATCGAGGGTGAAAGTGCCGTCTCGTTAGTACCCGGGGCGGCCTTATGCAAAACGGCCGAACGGCGACAAAAGGAAGGACCAAGGGGACAGGACGGGATTGTGCTCTTTCCTCGGAGGCAACAGGAGATCGCGCAACCGGCCTCGTCATCGGACAATTCGACGCAGATACACGGGGCGTCCTGTCATCGGAGCCGAGCAGACGAGGAGGAAAAGGACTGGAAAGATAGAAGGAGCAGCCAGAGAGGAGGAGAGAGGGAGGCAATGGGTATTGTGGCACGGTGATGCAACCCAACTCCGCCCCAGTTACTCGCAGAGATCTCGCCGCGGACCGAGAGTGAACAGGCGAAGAGGAAGAGAGAGAAAGACTGAGGCGAGAGCAAGACGGGGACGAAGCAGGAGATAGAGAGTGCACGGACGTGGTTTATTCACGAGGAACGAGCCGATAACTCCGCGAGATCGTTGCTACCTATTCATTATTTCGCTAAACGTTGATCGGCGAGGCGCCAAGGCCACCGGTTCGTGCCTTCGGCTCGCCATTGTTCCGAAATATTCGTTTGATTCAATGAGCACACGTGGGCGGCACTGTGCCTCGATCGAAACGCCAGACACTCGATCGCCGCGAACCTTCGTTTCCAGGGGTTGGGACTGCGTCGCACCCCACGCTGGCCTGAACTACTTGCGATCGGAGTTTTCGCGGATTGGCAACGAATTCAGGGACTTCAGCGCGCGAGTCGCGCTCCACGTGGGTTCGCCTGCTGCTAGACACGCGTTCGCGGTTGCGACAATCCATTATTTCGATTGGGTCGTCTGGTTAATTAGAAGGGGTGTATAAATAGGCGCGATACAGACGAACAGGCGACTTGCTCAATGCCGGATCTAACAATAAGAGCGACACTAGTGTAGGACGGTAATTCTAGTCTGCGCGATAGAATTATCGTTATTTACGCTCGCCTTTAATCTGCCAGGCGGAACAGAGGACAATCAAGTCGTTCAATTAATTTCAATACCATCCGTCGAGACCGTCCTTGCGTCGATTAACGGAGGCTCGAGGAATCTCTGCTCGAGCGAAGGATACTAATTCTCGCTTCCCCACGAACGGCGAGGTAGGTACCTATACGCTTCTCTGTTTCCCTGGTCTGCGAACGAAAATCGTATCGACGCCGGAGAGAATACGATATGGAAATCGCTCGGCCAACGTTCGAGAGACAAAACGAGTAAGGAGACTTTCGCCTGGACGGGCGAAGAAGCCGTTCCTGGTTCGTTAACGTGGGTCACGTCGGGGCTGAGCAAGGATTACGCAGCTGGAGGACCGAGGGGGCGGAAGAAGGCAATGCGGCGATAAATTTAGCTGAACGTTAGAACCGAATCGCGCGTCAGGACTAGGTGTAGGCGGTTATATTGCCTGCGCGGCGACCCACTATAGACTATTGCACGCCGCGCGGAGCAGTAAAGGAATTTAGCCTTATAAATCAGCAACATGACTGCACCGCGCCACACCTTTCCCTTCTTGGGGCAATCACGAGTCGTCACCGTATCGGCAACATCCCTGGCGCTCAGACTTCTTGCATCGTCTCCTTGTACCCCGGGGGGACCCAATCCACGATTACGAAACCCTAGATTTTTGGATCTTAAACTCCTGAGTGCCACTAGCACAATTTCTTCATACATGCACCAAAGCTGCTTCTTCTTCTTCTTGTACCTACTCCTCCTTCTCATCTTCTTCCTCGTTGCGCTTGATGACACCCCCCAAAGAAGAAGCTTTGTAAAAAGAAAATAAACCTGGATTTTATTTTTTAAATAAATTTTTATTATCACTAAATGAATTTCGTTGAATTTGCATTAAAAATATTTTTATCCCCTCAACTCGGCTCCTCCCAAAATTAAATCCTGAGTGCGCCACTGACCCACAATGTACTCGAGCTATTGTACACTAGATCTAGGATTCTTGAATCTTTTTCCACGTCTGACGTGGACAGCCGAACAGTGACACTCGTCCACCGCATAATACAGACCTAATGCAAATATCCTCGCATTGACGCATTGTTTGCGCAGCTGCTCGATAACGCAAACACAATGACGATCAGTGTAACGAGGTGTAACGAGGCATAGAGAGCCACTTACTGCAACTATTTCAACGCTAGACCACAAAGACGACGACCAAAGGAAAAGCGGGGTAACCTCGGGAGACTCGTTCTTCTTGTCGACAGGATTTTTCTAATCCAGCCCGCGAGGCTATGATTGGCGACGCGAAAATTACAATCGCCAGACGTCCCTTTGGGCGTGGAGAATCTGGGACGCGGTGGAACGAGGAAGAAAAGCCTGCCACCCCGAAGGGTGCGTGCGAACAGCAACGGCTTCTTGCAACTGCCCGGGAACACGCGACGATTGTTCGCGCGCCGCGGCGCAATGTTGAATCAATCGTGCACGTACGGCAACATCGAGAGGTATCCAGCGCGTCGTGTCGTAAATTGAATATTACAACGAGACTCTAAACAAAGCTCGGGACGCTAAGTGATTGCTAACGTTACCGCAACTTCGATTTATGCTTCGCCTTGAACATAGAGGGATTGCCATGACGCATCGTGTTGCTGGTGGAAGAACTCAATTGAAGATGAACCACCATGCGTCACTTACGCCCAAAACTCTACGTTCATTCCACGAAGCAGAGTACAATGAAGCTATCGTCGCCATATGGAGGCTCCTGCTCGATCGGCGTTACCTGTCGCAAATAACAGAACGAGGGGTATCGTCGATAATAAGATATGGAGGCGGCGGTAGCTCATTAATAATCGTTTTCTCGTTGAATTCGCCGAAGGGCCAGCCGCGAGAGGACCGGTTCGTGGAGCGCGGAGTGTTCGCGTCTTAATTGGCTCCCGTGGAGAGCTCGCATTGTGCGTGCACGCTGCACAATGGTCGCGAGGACGAGCAGGCGTTGCGCGAGCCAGAGCGCGTCCTTTCGGCCGCGTAGAAATCGCGATCGACGAAGCCTTGCGGGATAGACGGAATTTTAACGAACGCCGGTTTCTTCGGCTGAGCCGCGATTTCCTCGCTGTTAGCGGTTTCGCTCGCTCCATACCTGGACCAGGCGGGTAGAACGTACGACTCATGTAGGTCTGGGTTAGGACTGCATTAGGTGCAACCGGCGATCGGCGGATCCCCGGCTCGATAGACGGAATTTTAACGACCCGAGTTTCTTTAATCGACCGGCCACTTCTTTGCCGCTGATTCGGGCGCGATGTTATCCTTATCTGGAGCGCTGAAAGTAGAATTTGCGTGTACGATTCGGGACGGGTCAAAAGATGGGGGGACGAAGTGCCAGTTCGGTCCCCGGACAAACTCTCGAGCCTGCTTCAATCGATTGCACTCTGCACTGGGCACGCGGCAACGACATGCAGCCGCGGCAGAGGCAGATTGAAATCTGGGGGTTGGCACTTGGAGCCGTTCCCTCTCGAGCAGTCCCCCGTATAATAAATTCCGTCCCGTCGAACGACGCTGCACCGTTACGGGGCACCGTGGAAACTCTCGAGGATGACGACGTCGTCTAGGAACCGGCTGGATTCGCATGCGTGACCTGTCCTCAGAGCCCGCCGCTCGCGATCCAGGCCGGGCTAAAGGTAAATGTTAAGAGAGACACGCCGGGCTAGGCGATCTGCATAATTATATTCGCCAGTGGTTACATAACGCCGGTTATCCGGTTATCTGGCGTGGTAAGTGGTACCGTTCCGCGCGCGAAACTCATCGGCTCGCGCATCCCGGCCACTGCCGAGCCGTGTGAAAATCGTCCGCATAATTCCCTGATAAGACAGCGACGGAATTTACATTTCGATTACAATGTTGTCCCCGCGCCTGTGAATTTTTCCCGCAACATCCACTCCGCTCGGCGTGATCGCGAGTTTCGTGTAGCGCACATACGCGCTCCTCGGCTCGCGGAAATACATACGCGATTACGGCACGGTTTTTTTTTACCGCGCGATCGCTCTCGATACGATTTAAACGAGGATCGTTTAATCGGGACTAAACCCTTGATAATTATCAGTGCTTATTTAACGAGGTTGATTCACGCGGGAAGCCGGCTTCTAACCGGTTAAGAAAATGTAGTTGGAAATACTCCACCAATTGGAAAATGTGAGTATGGAGAAATTTTAATATGCTTTCATTAGAGTATGATGGTTTCTGGAGGAATTCTGAGGAGATTGTTTGTAGGATGTTTATCAGAATCGTGCGTGGCGTATGCGTGACGCACAATTCTGAGCCACATCGTTATTCTATTGCCCGAGGTATTGCCCGTATACTGTGGTACTAGGTAGTGGTTGGATCTCCAAGAAAAACTTCGAAGGAGTCTAGAATCCTCGAACCATCTGCCCCACTTGCCAGAGAAGCTAGAATTTCTCAGCAAGCGAGCAGAAGGAGCGAAGAGGTATGCGTTGAGAAGCAGCGAGTCTTCGTGGATGGGAATTGTGACGAAAGGACCACGAGAGGTTTTAAATCTAAGGGAATCGACGAGTGCACCGACGCCGACGCGACGGCACGACTTGCCAGCGAACGATCCGACGTATCGCATGATATCGGCTCGCCAGGGAAGCAGAACGCTTCCAGAGCCTTTCGAGCGCGCAGTGGAAAGAGAACGATACGGAACAGACGGGGATCGTAGCGACGAGGGAAGGAGAGAGAAGCGGATCCTGGCAGACAGTCACGTTGCTGGCTGCCGGTTTGCTGGCTGCTTTCTTGGCGACACGCCCTGCCCTGATAACACCCACACCAGCAAAGATAAGCCGGTATTAATAGATGTGCGTCTCGATGCTTTCGCAATTCGAGAGCTCCACGAGCGAGCACGTTCACGCGGAAACGCCGACGCGCAACTGGACCGGCGCGGCGCAGCGCGGAGCGGAGCGGTGCTTCGGTCGCGGGATGCGTTCTCCGAGACAGGAAAAAGGACGAGAACGCTGGGAAACAGTTAAAGAGCAAGGGTCGCCGAGATTACGGACGACTATAAATCGCGGAAGCCGGGTACGGGTCGACGCGACGCGATAATTATATTTAATCGCGATAATTTGCAGCGGACAGCCCGTAACGATTACCGATAACGACGCTCTCGCGGCGATCCGTCGCTTCTTGTCCCTTTTCCCCAGCAGCCTTATATTGAATCTCCGGCTCCCCGCGTCCAACCAGTTCCCTGCGTCTTATTACGAGCAGCGATTACACCGTCGCCTGGATGCTCCGACTGTCCACGCCTAATTAATGCGAATATTCGACACGGTTCCGCGACACGACCGCTTATCTGCGTTCCATTGCGATGAACGAAGATGCACCCATCGATCACCTATTTTTCCCCGGGCATAATGCAAATACGCTGAACGTGTTCGGTGGAGAGCTGTCGCGAGTACCATCCAGGTATCCGATAGGAGCTGCAGCGCAAACGGTCACTAATTATGTAAACTGTCCGCGTGCAATTAACGCGAGTGCTCGGCCAGCGTTTGCATATCTCTATGAAGCGAAGATCACGATCCACTATGAGTTGGATCTGTGGGAAAGTTTCCCCGCTGATGGATCCTGCGACGGAATAGCCTCCGATACGTGAAATCCTCTACTTGCCGTCTTTCATTTCCGCTAGCCGCGCCGTCAAGAGAATACGATGAGTAGGTTAATTACTCGCAAATTCCAATCTCCCCGAGCAGCCAGCACCGTGCCCGATCGAAAGACGGTTCCTCCTCGAGTTAATGAGCGCAGCCGCCCTTTTTGCTGCATCCAAGAAAGTCAAGCCAGCGCGGCGCTCGAGATTACGTAAACGGCGGTTTTTCGTGTTCCGCGTGTGCAGCGGCGGCTGCAAAATTATCGCGCAGCGAGCTCTTAGGAAATTATCAATTAATCCGCGCCCGCGCCTTTCCCTGCGCGCTCGCGCGCGAAACTCGCCGCGGACGACTTTTCAAGGTGGTGCTCCGCGGTGCTTGCACCTGCATGAATCAGCTTTCCTTCTCGTCACCTTTTTTTTTCCCCTCCTTTTTCTTCTATCGGCCGAGGGGAGTTGCGCGGCACCTCGTTTCGCAAACGGAACTGCCTCAGCGCCGCGACGTCAGACGTCTAGCACCGCGTTCAGATTGTTCCCAGGGCGATATTTATCCCGCTACTGTATTGCCGATCGACGACATCACTTTCGGGCAAAAAGGATGTAGCGCGAAACGGCTGGTATCCTCGCCCGCTCAACCCGTTTCCTTCTCTGTTATCCGCTTTAATTTGTCCGTTCTCATACGGCGCGCATAATTGATGGCGCGTGAGTTAACCGGTCTGGCGACAATAATTTGTCGATCGACATAAACATAAATCGCTCTGATCCGCTTATCTGCTTTTTATAGCGACTTCTCGCTCCGCGCTGACGGAGAGGTACCTTACGGTCGCTCCTTCTTTTTTACCTTCTCATCGGGAACGACGTCCAGTTTCGCAAACAGAACTCGTTATTTCGTTACTAGATTTCCCTGCGAACAGCTCGCGCGACTCGAATGCTAAAGGGTTCTACTTGTGATTCTGGACGCGACGCTGGAACGATCAGAGGCTAGAGAGGAGCACGTTTCGCGCGATTCCGCGCGATAACGGGCCGGGGTCGGTCTCATTTCCAGGCCCTTCGCGGGGACAAGTAAAAGTAGAGAAACTCCTTCCTCTTCTGCGAGGCAGAGTTCGTCCAGCTCCCGAACCGGATCCTAGGAGAAACGTTCGAGTTGCAACATTCGGATGAGGCGGGAACTGAGAGCGTCTCCACGCGTGCTTGGATGTCTCTTGAATCTCTCGTGGCCCTCGAAATGGTGGTTGAAACGACGACCGGGTGAAGGGTTCGTTCCATCCAAGATTCAAGGATCCCGGTCTCTGCATCCTCTGGTTAACTATTCCAGCGATTGCACTTGGGGAGATCGCGCAACCGAATCCGATTAAATGAAAATACTCGCTCGGGGGTTCGGTCGATCCCGAGAGCACGCCCCTCCGCTCAAATTAAGCAGCCGTAAACGGTGAAATTACGCGGGGCGGTCACGTCCTGCTGGAATTGCCCGCACAACCGATTAACGGCAAAAATTACGGCCGAAGAGGATAGGCCGTTTTCACGAAGGGACCAAGGTTCCGCGGGAAGGGAGCCGAGGGGCCGCTGGGAGGCCCCGTTAATCCGATTACTCGTTTTCCGTGTAATGGAAGGCCGCCGTGAACCCGAGAAGGAGAGGCCCCGCTCCGCGATCGAGGCGAACGGAGTCATCATGTTGCAAATGACCTCTGCCTACCGGCGGAATTAGCGGATGGTCTTCAATCCGGAGGTAATTGTAGTGCCACGTAAGAGATGCTTACGCTCCCGGCAACGATTGCACACCGCTCCGGCGCAAATCCCTTAAATCGCGAAAAGAAAGGAACCTGCGCGCCGATGCGGTGGTAGAAGCCGGAGGGACCCGCTCGGCCAAGTGAAAAGAAATCGCCGTGAAACTTCTCGATCCTCTCCTTCCCAGCTGAAGTAAAGCCACGAGATTCACTGTGGCGAAGCTGATTCGATTAAAATAATCGAAAGCGAAAGCGATGTCGATGGAAATATATAGAATTAGACAGTTTATGGATCTGCATCGATTCCAATTACTGGTGTACGTTAATTGTTTCACCTGCTCCACTTTCCTCGTACGTTTCGCATCCGCGTCGACTTCGCAACGCCCTGCAAGAGGCGAGAGTCCGAGCGTAGGTACAGAAATTCGGTTCTCTTTGGCGAATCGAGGAGCGGATGATCGAGGTCGATCTATGATCCGTAGATAATGCCGATGGGCTCGGTAAGCGATGCTCGCGTCGACTGGTAATTGGACGGCTTCCGAGCGCAAATATATTCGCCGCCACTGCCAAAGAGAATCGAACCTTGAAACGAAAGCGGAGGAACGCGCGCCGAGCGAATTAAACAAAACGAAAGACCGGTTTCGCCTCGCGTACGATTACTTTCGGCAAGAATTTATTTGGCCGATAATTCAGTGGCGGAACGAATACATCGGATCGTTTATTATCCACCGGATCGAACGTTAATTTCTACAAAGAGATATTGGAAAGGCCCGAGCGGCGCGGCGTCTTACGGAAACGGCATGCACGGCGCTCGGCCGTGTTTATATTCGCGTAATGCGGCAATTAATCGCGCGCTGACGGCATTAATCAAAGCTGCGCGCGATTGATACAGTTCTTGTGTGAAGCTCGGGTGACACCATCGCCTGCGCTATCACTTTCCTGCTATCGAATCAATTACCTACTCATTGATAACACAGAGAGCAAAAGAGCTCGAAAGAATTCCAATTGTGGGTCCAGTTGGGTGATTCTGTTTCTCGAGAAGACACGACAGGAGGCTCGACTTTCGTCCAGCCGGAGGGGGAAAGATATCAATTCCGCGGCAGCGCTGAAGCGGACAAGAAACTGCCGCGCGGCACGTGGAAAGGGCGAAAGATGGAGGCGTGGAAGGACGATTTTTAAAGTCGACCCGCTCGCGTATCTGCGTCATAGATCGTTATCTACTCAAATGAATCAGGTGCCGGGTGCACCTTCGGTTTTTTTATCTCTCGCCACCCGGCCTGCAGTAGATCTGCTTTCGCAATTAGAACTCGTTATTTCGTTGCGCCACGTTTCCGTGTGCGCTCGTGTCGATAAGACGAATGGTAGGGTGGCCGATTTGCGCCATCGGTTCGCCACCTCCTCGATCCTTCTCCTCGAAGGATCCGAGGAATCGCCTCTCAAGGATCGAGACCAACTTCCTCGCCACGATCCACCAACACCACCCCTTCGCGATCAAACACGCGAAGCGCAGGAAATCGAGAGGAAAAGCCTCTGGATACGTTCTTTCCACGGTTCGTGCCTCGGAGCAACAGCGCGACTTATCGTCGTCGACGCGTACCACGGATTATGATTCAGATCTGATCGATAATTGCGGAGCGAGCAGGATATCTGGACGCCGCGATACGTTCGAGTAACGACGATGCAAATCGCGATTAAGTAGCCGGCTGATTCATGAACCGCCGATTCCGTATGTCATTGAAATCGAAAAGAGAACACTGCTGTTAACTAAACGCAGGTAATGATTTTTCCCCTGGCTCGTTCCTCTCGTTGCAGAGCAGATCGCTATCGATCCGTGTTTCCGCGATACGGGCGAGAAGTTTATTATCGCCCCGTGCTCCTAACGGACCATTGCGCTGGCGCGCGGAAGAGGTCCGATTCGTAATTACGAATTAGATGCCGCGGGAGGCGGCACCGTGTCGACATACCTTAATATCGTGACGGGGGCCGCGCAAAAAGTCTCGCGATATTGTGCGAATACGGCGAGGCCGGGTCGATAGCTGGCGAGAATTATAGAGAGCGGGGCCGTCCGAGCTTATCGTCCTGGCCGGGGTTTATGGCAACTTAACGAGTTACTGACTGAGAGAAGCAGATCTGCCGCGCGATAAACTCTGCTCTGCTATTCCCGGTATTTGATAAACTAATTGGCCGATCCGCGGTTCGTCGTAGCGTTTCAATCAGCCGTCCCGTTATCGCCGTTAACAGGTTTGCCCGTTTTCTGTTCTCACACCGCCTGCGTATCCTTCCACCTCGTTCGTCCTGCGACCGTTTCGTCGCCGATTCCCCCGTGCAGGAGGCCGCGCGATAGGACGCGGTCTTTCGCAATCGACCGATCGCTCGAAAAATCCCGCTTAATCGACCGTTAATTACGTGGTCGCGGAGCGAAGCAATTAAATGTGGATTTTTGCGGGACGGGCGACGACACGGTCGCTCGAGATACGATCGCTGCGATGCCAGAAAAGATTTCCGACACGGATCTAATCGGTGTAAAGCCTAACCTTGGGTATCGACGTGGAACGTGCGGAGAAGTGTACGTGCCAGGCAAACGGCTGTGGGTGCGGTGGCCAAAGGATGCAGTTCGGCGATAGAAGGGGTGAAGATGGGGTTTTAAACGACGGTACTGCGATACTGTACTTCGGACACTGTACTTCGTGCGTTTGACTCGCGTCGCTTAACTTGTATCACGTCTCTGGATTTCTCAAAAGCGTTTGATACAATTGATCAGAACTTGTTGTGTGCCAAGTTAGGTTATCTTGGACCGTCGCCTAGTGCCGTGTCATTTCTTAAATCTTATCTTTCGCCGTGCACACAGCAGGTTGTGCTCAAACGCTCTTTACCTTTAACTTCGACTATTAGGCAGACTTCTCGTGGAGTTCCGCAAGGTTCTGTGCTAGGTCCGCTTCTGTTTAGTATCTATGTGTGCGATTTGCCTGCTGTCTGTAATCATTGTCTTTATATGTTTATATGTATGCGGATGACACCCAGCTTATCAAGGTTTTTGATCCCAGCTGCGCTGATTTAGCCAAAGCAGAAATTGAAGCTGATTTGCGTCGACTTATACACTGGTCTGACTCTCACGGTCTCCAGTTAAATCCTACTAAAACCACTGTTTCAGTTGCTGGTTCTCCCTTTTTCCTCGGTAACCTGTCCTCTTTTGACATATCCTTTGGTTCCTCTGTCCTTGGTGTGCAACCTATACTGAAAAACTTAGATGTGACCTTTGATCCCCATTGGTGTTTTGACCATCATGTTGCTGTGTTGTGTCGTTCTGCCTTTTCTCGCATACGTTCTCTTTACCCTTCACGTCCTATGTTGTCTATTAACGCGAAGCTCTTGTTCTGTCAAGCCTTAATCATTTCCACCTTTGATTATGCCGATGTAGTGCACGGTCAGTGTCTCTCCTCGTCACTTTTGTCTGTTGTCCAACGTGTTCAGAACTCATATCTCCGTTTCTCTCCATACCTCTACTTCGCTCCAATTTGTCTATGCACTCTAGCGGCTCTATGACAACGAGACGTTGTTTTGATTTGTCTGTGCCTCAGCATCGATCTTGTAAATTCACCGCGTCCTTCTCCTACATATCTTCCTATTATTATAACTCCATTCCTTCTAATATACGTTCTCTGTCGTCGCTTGCTTCATTTAAACTTAGTGTTCGTTCTTTCATCCTCTCACGGTTTCCTCTGTACTCGGTTTATTTTGATTTTCTTTCCTTTTCTTATCTCCCAACGGCTTTTGGGGTTAAGTTGTAGAGCAGCAGTTAATGCTGAACCTCGTCTACTCGCCATTGTAATTTTAATTGTAATGGTGCAATAAAGACATTTAATAATAATAATAACAATAATAATAATAATAATACTGCCGGCGAGAGTGCTTCCAATTGGCAATAATGACGGTCGTGACAAAGAGGTTACGTATCTCTTCACGTGAGGCGATCGGATCGGGGAAGAAGGAGTCGATAAAGTCTCCGTGTCACGTTGGGCAAGGATCGCCATCAGGAATCGCGTGCTCCAGAAACGTTTTAACGAGACTCGCCGGCCTTTCGATGGCCACGATACGTCACCAGAATACGAATCCATTACCATCTCGCACGTCCAGATCGTCTCGAGGAGCGATCAAAATCAAGGGCAGACGTTGAAGAAGTATCGGTCGATAGAATCTTTTTAACGGAGGAGCGGAATGGAATATAGAAAGTCGATCGATCGCTAACGATCGCGGCTCGATTTCGGTACCGCCGCGATTACGAATGGCTGGCCGCGGCACGTGTTTCGCGTCACATGGAAACAGGTGAAAGCTGCGGAACGCGGGATTAATCGACGGAATGGAACGGCGGCCGAGCGATTTGCAGGTTTCGCGATTAGATCGAAGTCATAGAGGAATCTTCTTTCCTCGGAGCACGTGCGTGGAACATCTGCCGAGTCGCGGGCTAATCGACCTATCTATCATCGCGGATTATTCCCGTAAAACAAGCGCGCAGAACGGGGATGTAGAAAGTGCCCGAGTTCAACGGTATCTAGTCTTGTCAACTATGAAACGCAGACGGGATGACGCGACGCTCGTTTCCGATTTTATGAGAAATAGGTGAAAGCCACACCGAGCGAGTCCAGCTAGGAGCTACGTCGAATCGATCTACCTCACAAAGGAATCCCTGGAATCGCGCGCCGTCTGTCGTTCCTCGAGCTCTCCTCGAGCTCTGCTCCTTGCCGCGCGAGACCAGTTCCTCCGCGACGAGACCATCCCAGGAGCCGCTGAGATACACGCGAGTACTACCCAGCCCGATTTCACTAATTTGTAGAAGCGAAGGCGCGTGAGAAAATTCCTGGACGGACTGGTGGATTCCGAAAACATCGGCGAGCAAATAAATAAATAAATAATTCACCGGCACGGTGGCAAGCGATCCATTTGTCCTCGTTCTCGCGTTCCGAGCCGCCCCCGAGGCCTCGAAAGCGCGTCGCGGGTGTTCCGGTCCCCGATCGATTATCTCGATACCGAGCTATCCGAGCAATTAATCGCTCATACAGCACGCGGCCCAAACATCCTCCATTTTCTAAGCGCGCCGACCTCCTCGGCCGCTTTCAGCGAGCATTCCCGTCTAATTGCGCTCGGGTTAAGGGGGGAAGCCACTGTGAAATTTCATTGCCGATTTTTTTTTTTTGAATTTTCTTAATGCTTGGGGTCTCAAGATTCTACCTGCACACTTTCAAAGTGGATTTCGAAAAATTCTCGGAGCTACGGAAGGTTTTATATAGGTAGTGAGGGATTATGAGCTTATATATTGTTTAGAACTAGGTAGAGCATCAGTGGCTACGACAAAGCCGTATACAACTGGGATCTTTGAGCTGCAGAAAATAACTTCTGTCGAAACTTTAAACGCGAGTATCGCGAAACGATAGTTTTCAAACGGGCGCATTAATAACTGAGTCAATTTTTATTGGATTCAGTTGAAATTTTCAGGAAATATTCGTGATACAATTATCTTCAGTTAAGCGTACCAGTTTCTTGATCGAATAATTCATTTAATCGTAACATTGAAAAAACATGTTGATTTTTGATACTTTTTGTTTCAGATTTTTTCTTAACTTCGCCATTTCTTCAAAAATTAATATTTTTTTTAAATCTTTACGCTTAACTGAAGCTATTGCAATACACTTTAAGAAACCGTTCGAATTTTCCAATTCGGAGCAAATGTTGGAAAGTTACACGAGCGCCCGTTTTGTAATTTTTTTTTGCAGAGCCTAACGTTATCGTATGCTGTGGCCATACTACTGAAAATTTTTTCAAACTGCAAGCATAAAATATTAGTTAAATATATGTATTTTCAGTGGGTAATAAAGATTTTTCGTAGAAAGTTACATTTCATTATAAAAGAAGGTCTTGAAAATAGCCTTTATTTTCGACCGTCGTGCCTTAACTGTGTTAATCGGACAGTAAACTCCTTTGACCCGCTCCACCTGATTAATGTTCCCATACCGCTGAGATCGCCACCGTGCAGCAGCTTGTGCCCATAAATATCAGGACCACTCGAGTCCTGCCACCCTGCACGCACCGATCTCTGACCGATCCGTTCCCTGTCCATCCACAGCGTTTTCCAAAATGGTAATTACACGCTAACGGAGTAGATCTGTGGAGATTCAAAGGTGGCTGTTTCGAGCTACACAGCGAGGAGGTCCGTAGATGGAAGCGGAGCGCGTTACCGCGTTACCAGCAACTGGCCAGATGGGCAGAGAGCGGTGTCAGGCGTCAGGCTACACGTAGGCAGATAATGAGCGGAGATATATACGCACGGGGATGTAAATGATACGCTAAATACTAAGGTAGGAAATGCCCGGTACGGCGCTATGCATCATCCGCGGCCAGGTGCCGACCCGAGACACACAGTCACTTCTCCTGTTGCGGCTCGACATTGTGTGTCACCGCCGAGGCACCACGACGACTACACTCGCCACCAAATCGCGCTTTAAGGTCGGCCGACCTTATACGCCCTAATCAAGCTCAACGGGCCGCCTCGGTGTCGCTTCACGCTCCTTCCGTGTCTTCGGGACGCACGTGACGACCTACCGTCTCAGGGTCGCCGTTCGACAAACTCTCGCGGCTGCACGCCAAACGATTAAAGGCAATTAGCGGGGACGGGCGATAATTAATTCCCGGGACCCGCGCAGCCTCCTTTTTCGTCCGGTCGCGTAGCTTTTTGCCGCGATTTCGAGAGAGACTTCCTTGAATCGCTTTGCTCGATAGATGGGTAACTCGTTGATTCGTTAAGGAGCTTGAGCAGAGACATCACCTCCGCCCGGGCAGCGACGTGTCGTAACGTGGCTATTTCGGTGATCCGTCCGAGGATCCGCGAAAGGAGCAACATAATGTTCCGTAATCATCCGCTTCCTCGTCCGGTCGTTACGCTTCGACTAATCATTTCCTTCGAAAACCATAATGGACGCCGGATGAGTGGCGAAGGGGAAGAAAAAACCTTCCACCTCTCCGCCGCCGATCGAGCGTTTCAAGGAATCGCAGAGAACGCGACGAAGGTGCCTCGCAAAAGGCGTTCAGAGATTCGCCGCGGTGGCCTCCGTGGAAAAGGACGACGAAATCTCCGTCGGCGCAGGCGCTAATTGACCGACTTTTCACGCGACGTCGCCAGCTCTGCTCGCGTACACGCTCAGGTAACGCCTTCGACCAAATCGATTCGTTTCCTCGAGAAGATCGCAAGCGAAGCAGACCCTCTTCCTCCGTGGGAGGCATCCAGAGGATCCAGCTGAAACCGTGAGAACGCCTCCTCCTACTCGTCTCCCTGCAATCTTCCATCCGACTTTTTGGCAGTCCTCCTCGAATCCACGTTCCTCCCTCGGCCTAATAGCTTCTCGAAACTCCGCTGCTGGTTCGGAGCTCTTTTTCATTTCCGTCGGAACGTCCTGGATTCAATTCCGCGATAGTTTCAGGGCGACTGCGATGGATTACGTAAAATCTTTAAGAGGAAATTGTTCCTCGCGGGCAGGGTATCGTCGGATTTATCCGTCCGACATTCGTTTATTCAGGAGCGAATCGAAAACTCGTGCTCGCTATCGAAATTCGTTTCGGGACGATGTTTGCGCACGGATACGATCGCCGGAACATTAATTTATCGCGGCACGCGATGACTTTCTCGGGCCCGTTGTTAATTCCGCGCCGAAAGTCGCGGCTCACGGACGCCGCGTCGAATAAATCCGCCTGCGAGTGTAGGCCGAATCCAGTTTCAATTGTCGCCTCCTCCCGATGGGGAAAGAAACGACGAAGAAAGCGAACGGCTGGGACGAAGACGGGAAGGAGTCTCGCGACGACGACGCCCTTGCTGCGATCCAATTAAGCCCGACGACGAATTCGAGAATAAATCTCTCCGCCGTGAAAACGGCCGCTCTCCGTGCCGTGGATAATAATTCGGGACCCCTCGAGAGCTTCTGGTTAACGATTTCGCGTCCCCGCACCCACGTAAGGCGTTGTTGTTCGTGGAATTGCACGTGTCCTGGGTGCAACGACTCTCTTCGAATATGGGACGCGGAGGGACCTCTGCTTTGGGACCATTCTCCGACGAGACTTCGCGCGAGAGGAGACGAGGGGCAAACTGAACCTCAGCTTGTAGCGTCGCGTACAGTGGCTCGGTTTCGATTCGGAGTGGAGTCACAGCGGCCTAGGATAGAGGGAGCCGATCGAGAGAGCGACCGTGGATCTCGATCCTTGCATCTGCGAGCGGCGTCGAGCGAATAGTAGGGCGTGGGGTGGCTGACTACTCCAGGGCCTGGATCGCTGCCGCAAGGTGGTCCCAGGTGGGGGGTTACGGGTGCAGGGGCGAGAGGGGGCACGACGACTTAGAAAGTGAAACTGAAAACGGCAAGTCGGATGCGAGAGGGCCCCACCCTGGCGTGGTCTACTCACACACGCGCGGTCGCGGACGTCCTGGCACGGAGCGCGGCTGATAAACGGGCACATGCGCGGCAATCTCGAGCGAGCGAGCTGTCAAAAATCTGCAACCGAGTCGTCCGATGACCTTTGGAACAAGGACTGTCCTGCGCTCCCTGCTCTCTCCACCCGGAAACACGCCCAACCAGCCAGCGGCTCGAAAGGGAGCTGCCGAGGAGAAGGGAGGGTCTAGAGAGGATCCCGTAGATCTGCCAGAGAAGTAGCCTGGCGAAAAACGGGCGGCACGAAGGATTTCACTGGAGCGAGATGCCGAAAAAGCAAAAAACTCCTCCCCTTCACTTTTCCCCCTCGGACCCAAAGAGCGAGCCGAGGCGAGGCGAGCACACGAAAGCAGAAAATCGGCGCTCGACTTCGTCCTCGAAGGAGTAGGTGTACCAGGACACGTCGTCGCACGACGAGACCGTTCAGGAAGGGGGGCGCGGGCACCGGGGGGGGGAGATGTTAGAAAGTAAAACCGAAGAGTTAAACTTCCACCGGCGGCGAACCCCACCCTGATGAAGCGGCGCTCCGCTCCTGTTGCTCGCTCCACGTACACACGTGCACGCGCTCCCCTCCTCTCCTCTCCGCTCCTCTAGCGTCGCCAAACAGCATACACACACGTACGCATGATTAGCGAACGACTTCGCTGCTAGCAGCCCGTGGAAATGTGGTGCAGTTCGCGGACGATGGGATTCTCAAGAGCAGAGTAAAAGTGGAACGGCGCGAACCACGCCGCCGTCTGCTTTTTTCCCTGTCGAGCCAACGAGGATCTTCCCGTTTTTTTTCCTACCACCTGGCAAACTGGGCAGCAAACGATCGAGCTTTTCCTCGGAGAACGTTCCGCGGAAGCGAACCAGCTGCGGCCGCAGAACGCGGATGATCTGGAAAACTTGCTATCGCCGATCGACGTAGAAAGTGAAGATTGCAACAAAGTACAGGATCCAAGGAGAGAAGCGGATACCTAGAGCGGGTAATTAAGAGGGGATCGGCGCGGAGGTATCGAAGGCAGCCGCGAAAGAGCATCGGGCGAGGGGGGAACTTATTTACGAGTACATCTGTTTAGCCTGTTAAGGCGTATCGAGGCATTCCTAACTGAACCGAACGGGACGATCCCTGGTAGCGCGACTGCCCTCGCAGCTGGGATAATGGGTCACCGCTTTCGCACTGGCACACCTGCGTTCCGCCACTTTCCTGTGTTCGCCTTAAATTTCGTACGGCCGAGCTTTGAAAAAGCACGTCGAGCACAAGGACAAAGCGCCAGCTATCGTCTACGTTCGCAAGAACAACCAACGCATCGATCACTAAATGAATTGTTACCTGTCCTCGGCACGAATTAATTACGCGATGCCCCGTGCATCGATCCGCGCGATAAAACGGCAATAAACCCTTTTCTCGCGCCCACGTCGATTCAAGAGGAGCTATGAGAACGCTGAACCGTATCTCACGCGTCTTCCACCTCCCACAACGAGCCATACTCTCTGTCAGACATTTAGCGCCCATTGAGAAACATCGCAGACGATGCTGCGCCCTGCCCTGCCGCCTTCGTTCCCTCCCCTCCTCCCCGATCCGCGGTTAACCGCTTCCTAGGCCTGCTTCGTTGACTTTGACGGGCTCCTCTTCGTTAAAAGCCTCGATCCTAGGATCGAGCCTAATTCCTGTTGGCGAGGTGTATGTATGTACGTAGCTGGTTCGGTGGAGCAGCCACGCCGCCGAGGATAACGCTTCCCACGGCAGAAAAAGCGAGGATTCTCCTGTCCCGTAAACGGTTCGGATGTTCCCTTGGCCCATAAATGGCGGTGCACACTGCACAGTAGTGGCGGCAAGCCAGTTGAGAGTTCGTATCAGCAGCAGGCATCTGAGGCACCGTGTACCTACCGATGTGTTCTTACACGTGTGGGAAGAATGTGGAATATCGCGAATGGAATGAAGCAACCCGGGACACGCCGTGTGTAATGCTCGCTCGGCCGTGCTCGTGTGCACACGCGCCAACACAATCGCGCACCGCCGCCCCGGGACCCATACACGGCCGTCGATGTGCTCGATTGCGCGTGTAAGCGTATAATCACCGAGAACAAAACGCTGCGAATTACTGCCGGCCACCACCTTCCTAAAGCGGCGTCTTCTCCGGCGACCGCGACAACCACTGCATTTTCACATTTTCACACATATACGTTCACCCGCCGCGATGCAACGATATTTCCTACCGATTGCTTTCGAGCCTCCGTCAGACTTCCGGTGTCTGCGCAGAGGAATGTCTCGCTCGAGGTGTAGCTTCGGTCAAGAGGTGAAGCTGCTTAAGGTCGAGGCCAAATATATTGGCCGGTGAGTTTCGTGAGGGGTATTCTCCCACCACACAGTTTGCCTGCTTCGGTGCTCCTTTTCTCAACGTTTTCTGACTCGCTCTCGCCTTCGCAGAACAAGAGTGAGCGAACCAGAAGTGGTGGGGATAGCGCCAAGCTTCTGGCGTGTAGGCCAAACCGAGTTGTCAGCGTAGAAGTACACACATCAGAATAGGTGTGCGTTAGCTCCGAAAAAATTCAGGAGTTTTATTGGTCGGAACATTGATTCTCTCTCGATAGCTTCATCTCGTATTGGTCTACGCATAACTTCGTAACGCACACAACTGTTACGCTAAGAATAAATAACAGCCTCACGGCTACGTTCAGGCGGACACGAGCAGTGTTCCCATTACCCCACCATACTCTTCGGAAGCCATGTAACTTCAACTGACAAATCCACGATCGTCAGATGGTGGTGGCTGATTTCTCCTCGATCACTGTTCGCGAAAACGAATTCACCGGCCAATACATCTGGCTCCGACCTTAGTAACTGAAATACTATTTAAAAGGCACGATAACGATTCGCTTATCCCAGTGGCGCGTGGTAGATTACTTAGTGTCGCCCAACCGCGGAGACAATAACGCGTGCCCACGTGTCATCCATCCGTACCTGTTTAGAACAGAGACCATAATTGTTATAACCTAAATTTTAAAAGTTATGGCATAAGAATTGATATCTTTCTTTAAATGATTTTAATTATGAATAACCATTATTGTCGACAGAAATATTTTTTGGTCACTAATAACCGTTATTGTCGACGGAAATATTTTTTGGCCACTAATAACTGTTGTTGACGACGGAAATTGTTTTCGGTTACGAATAACCATTATCGATGACCAGGATTTTTTTTCGATTACGAATAATCATTATCGACGACCAGAATTTATTTTGGTTACGGTATAGCCGATATCTATTGCGGAACTTTTTCTGGTTACGGTGTAACCAATATATTTTGCAGGAATTTTTTTTTTTGGTTACGGTATAACCAATATATATTGTTACTATTGAACTATAGAATATCTGGAATGCGAACACGGGACGGAAAAACCCGGACTGGCCAGGTCGAGAGTAACCAAAAAAAAAAATTCGCACAAGATATATTGGTTATACCATAATCAAAAAAAAAAAAATCCTGCAAAATATATTGGTCGTACCGTAACAAAAAATAAATTCCCGCAAGATATATTGGTTACACCGTAACCAAAAAAAAGTCCCGCGATAGATATTGGTTATACCGTAACCAAAAAAAATTCTGGTCATCGATAATGGTTATTCGTAACCGAAAAAAAATTCTGGTCATCGATAATGGTTATTCGTAACCGAAAACAATTTCTGTCCTCAATAACAGTTATTAGGTACCGAAAACAATTTCCGTCGTCAATAACAGTTATTAGTGACCAAAAAATATTTCCGTCGACAATAACCGTTATTAGGGACCAAAAAATATTTCCGTCGACAATAATGGTTATCAGTAACCAAAACAGATAAGCCTTAATATTTTTTAATCACTTCATATTTCGGAAAATTTATGCAGTATTTAATGAAGACTGACTTCCATTTTAATAAAAATGTACTTTTTCTCAATGATTTTTTTCGAAAAAATTTAAAAAATAACTGTTATTTCTGGTCTCTGGTTTAGAATGCTACAAACTAAGACCGGCGACGTGGGACTAGGTAATTACAGAGGAGTCGCCGTTCGCGCGCGTTGCGCAATCGCCCGTCCCAAATTCTGTACTTTAAGATTAACATTCTTGGTGGTGCACGGTGCGTTCGCTTCCCGCGAGCTCTTAATCCAGCCGGCGATGCCTGGCACGCCAGAACAATGATCGCCAGGCGCGGGGAAAAAATATATTGCGCACGCTTCGGACATGTCACGCGTCGAGAACCGTGCTTCTAAATCCCTTCCGCGAGGAAAAAGAAGACTCCCGTATTCCCTCGGAAGCGAATCAAGTTTTTCTGCCGGTTACTCAACCGAGAGACACTACCGAAGCACTCTTGTCGTTTTCTTCTTTTGGACCGATCGATCCGGGCGAAAATACTTCGCTCGTCCAGGAAGTTCTCGCGACTTTACGGAGCTTTACGTAACAACGAAAACGTCCACTCTGTCGGCGTTCCTTCCTACCTACACGTCGCTCGGGGATTAAGGAACGATATCCTCCGGATCGAAGTCGAAGAAGGAGAAAGAAGAAGCAAAGCCACAGTTCACGTGTCAGCGGTGGGCTAATTAAAATTCTTCGGAGAGAAAGAACGGCCCCGAACCAGTCACTGGCCCAGTTATGATCGAGAACGAGAGTAAAAGAGAGATCATTACCGAACTCGACCGACAGATTAGGCGTGCGTGAGGTGGGTGGGTTACTTTCGATTGCGACATCCTGCGAGATTTCAAGGACCGCTCGGAGCTGACCGTCGAATACCAGAGAGGGTTCATTTCGAGTGGCAAGTCACATTTCGCGACCGTTCGACCACCATCTTTGCTGCTAATGAAGAGAAGGAACTATCGATCGAAGAGAAAAGTGCCTGGCGGTGTACACTTCTTTGTCTCCCCGTCTTTCCATCGTAAGCCGATCCCCTTTTTCTCCGTTCGACGCCCGATCAGCTGGACCGAGAAACTTGCAACTCATAGCACGATGCATTTTTTTTTGCTCCGCTGAAAGCAAACGTTAGCGTTATCGTCGCTGCCTTTTTTTCGCCGTTCGTTACACGAGCCCCGCAGATAATTGCGTTCCCGTGAGACGCTGAAACAGTCGAGGAACGTTGCTGCGAAAGAATCGTCGAGTGGAATTCCCATCGACGAGCCGAGGACTTGCTTTGTTCTGGATCGATGACAGACTGCAACGGGTGGAACGGATAACGAATGTCTAAAGGCCGTAACGTGCCTTCGTGCGACAATCGACGCGCGACATGACGAAACCGATAGGTCGCCAGGGTACACATAATATCGGGCGTATATCAGGTACCGTTGCGGCCTCGCGACGTACCTGCACGCCGCTGTAAAATGCGAAACCGGAGACGCGCCCTATTCCGTAGGAAAAACAATACCGTTTTATATGTAAATCTACACCACGAATGTGCAGCGGGGAGTAGTTGACTCGCCATACCGTCCTCCGCGACAGAAACCTCGGACTCCGTCTTGAAATGCTCGACGGGGGCTGTCGATTTGAAACTACTGCTCCGCCGGCTCGGTCCCTTAATCATCGGTAATTATCCGCGTGTCGGTCAGGATCGAGAGCGATCGAGGATCCATCGGAAGCCATCGATTGCTGCGTGGAAGGTAAGCGTAAGTGTTCGAGAGATTTCGTGAACGTAAACTGTCAGTGTGAAATACGATCGGTGAGGGGATCTGACGCGAATTAATCGCGAAGCAAAGATCGCTGGAGGAAGTTACAGTGATGTCTGAGTCCCGGTTGGCAAAATCCTCGGATAGACCCCCGGGAGGTGAGCAGCCGCGGTGAAACACGATCGCTCGAAAAATCTGGCAAATTCGCGCGTGACGTAACACGGGAAAGGTGCGGGTAATTGATAACGTATCAAACGTTACATTGAAATATCGTTCGGAGAGCGGGAGAAAGGTTCCGCGAGCCCGTGGTGCGGCGCGCACCGTGTTCCGGGCCCTTTCTCGGGCTCGAGATCGCTATCGGGCCGCTTGATCTATCATTCCGCCACCAGAAGTGCAGGCGCATGCATGCACGCACGCGCGCGAGCGCGAGCGCCAATGCGTACGCACGAAAGCGCACGATCGCGTCCACGTAACGCCTCGTGCACGTAATCAATTTTTTACCAGACCGCTTCTCGACGTGTAATAATACCGCTATCGCTAATTATGGTAATCAAGCGGAATAATAATTCCGTTATTACCGAAGGGAACAATTTTGGCGCAGGGGAAAAAGGCTCGTTTCGCGGAAGCGGAATTTCGCGCTCTTTGGTCCTGCATTTTTATTCGACGGAGCTGTAACCGAGAATCTCCTCACTGGCGTGAACGCTATTTTTCTTTTTCTTGACAGGATATTTCACAATGTAGCGCAAGTTGCACGGTTCCATAAGGATTATTATATCCTCGACAGTTTGTTGGAAGAAGTTGAATGAAGACGTGGCGAGCTGCCCAAGTGTCCATTCAGTAGTTCGAGTAAACACGTGGGGAGACAGCAGCAGGAGCATTCTTTCGGTGGAAAAACACGTGTCCCTCGATACATTAAGCGTGTCGTTACAACGTTCTCGCGTGGCAAGAAAGCGACGATACTTGCGACGTGCAAAAAAAAAACGGTTGAAAAAAAAGAAGTCACCGCGAGCAACACCGAGTATATAACATCCCGCGCCTCATTTTTTCCCTCTGTCGACCCTGCTCGAGATCGCTATCGGGAGAGGTTCAGCTCGATGCATCACTCCGTCGCGTCGCCGAGCCGCCCGGTGCAGCGCGTGCAATGCACACGCGAGGCCGCCCGAGCTCGTAGCCCCGCGAAGAGGTGTAACGATGCGGATGGCAGACGTTCATCTCGCTGACAGGTACGTAGGCTTGCATTATGCGGGTCTGCATGCATCCAGCGCGTTCGTGCGACGCGTAAGCGCGAGCGGAACTCCTCCCACTGAAAATTCAACGTCGCGCTGACCAATCGAGACGGGAACGGCAGTCGTTTTGCCCCTACCGTCAGACGTCGACGGCGCTGACGCGCGTCATAAATTACGTTCGCGCGTCCGCGCGCCTCGTCTCGTCGGTCCCGAGCAAAGTGACATCGACGTGCAGTAGGAACGGGGACAAACCGCGATGGCTACATTTTCCAGAGCAAAAATTCGTCACCATTCTATCGGCGAGTTGCCACCTTGACGTCGGCCAGGCAGCACCGAAATCGTCGCGACTTCGCCTCGACCGGCCGCGGTCGTTAATCGTTCACGCCCCGCGAGTGCACGGCTGGCCTCGATTTTTTGCCCCGGAGCCGCGGTTTCCTTTTCGCTCGTCGATAGAGCGTTTTCGTAACGAGCTAGGATCTACGAAAGCCCCGAGTCGTGCACGGACAACCGGACCCCGGGTCCAAGAACTGGACGATCCGCATCGGCACGGCTAACTAACGATGCCATTAAAGGAAGATTTAGAGCGACCGTTCCCGCCAAGTGCCGCGAAAAGCGCAACAACACTGCGGGCGGGATTCGACCATCGCCTATAAAGAGGATCGGGACACCGGCGGATCGCTGATGGAACACGAGAAGGCGTTACGATACCTCGATTGGCACACCGAGATTTCAGCCATCCGATTCCACGTTGCCTTAAACCCTTTTGCGCGGGAAATACCGCCAACTCGGCGTGCACGTCTGGCTGACCCAATTACTCTTCCGTTTCAGTGGAATAGGCACTGCCGTTCCACGGGCTGCTTATTCTACTTGGCGCGCGCGTCTTCCCTCCATACGTTCAGTAGAATCTAGAGACGCGGTAGCGTCTCGACGCCAAGTACAAGTTTAGACACTCTGTATATGTCGACTGTCGCTAAGTATTTAACTTCCAGGCCGCGGACATCTAAGCAAATGTCTAGATGTTAAATTTTATCTTCACATTATTAAAATGTCCGTGATTATTACAAAACACCTTTATGTACTTTCAGCTCATTTTGATTTCACATAATTTTTTTTTTATTTTCTAATTATTATTATCTTCTATTTTTTTATGATTCATTTTATAATACTCTTTTCCATCCTTGATTTTTTCATGTACTTGGCGTAATTCTTTTACATTTTTGAAGTTTTTTATGGGGTAGCTACTGTCTCCCCGCGGACTTCTTATAGGTGCTATTTCAAGCAGAAGAGACTCGTTCACACTTTCCTGCTTGTACTAAAATTCTGGAGAATCTCTGAAACCGAGCAGTTTACTTTCCTCGAGGGGCGCAACGAATATTTGTGTTACTCGTTGTACTTGGCAGACGAGCTTCCGGACGCTCGGCGCTGTCAACGACATTTCTCGCCGCGATCCGCCTCGATTCCGCTGCTCGTGGGCCTTTTGTCGCGACAACGACGTGTCGCGAGAGGTTCGCGCCGTCCCCGGCGATATTCGCGCGCGTAGGCGTCTAATGATGGGTTCTCAGCGCGTGCACGCGTACGTCCCGTGTCGCGTCAATCCCGCGGGAAGTGTCATCGTACAGAATAGAATGCGAGAGGGAAGAATCCGTCGCGACATGGTCGCGAATTCCGACCCACCTCTGCCAGCGTTAAATATCACGATCGACGATCCGCGATCGTGGCACCGGCGCGTTGATCCAATATAACATTGCCAATTCCACGCTAATAGGCGAGAACTGTTTGTGGAAGAGGACCAGTGGCCTCATCCGCGACGTAACGATTAGAAACCCGACGAAGAAACCGTTGTAGGGGAAGAAAAACCAGACACCCGTCGATTCATTCGAGCAACGAAAGGTCGCAAAAAAGTCGCAGGTCCTGGGGCGCGAGGGGAGAAGGGCGTTCGAGAGTGGCTCACGTTTCTCGATGCTCCTTTTTCATTTCTTTGATCTGGCCGTAACGCTCTGACCAGGTAACTGTGTCAGGACTGCTGTGCCCGAGATCACCGGCGACGGCGATCGTTGCGCAACAAGGCGGAGCGAGCAGATCCACGAGGATCCGATGATCTAAGGTCTCGAGGCGTATATACCTACGCTGGCCTCCTCGATTTACCCGTCGTGCTTAGTTTCTCGGCCGGCTCGGGCAACCTAAAGCTAAGAAGCTAACCAGAGATTGACCCAGAAAGCTACAGCTTGGATAAAGTTTCCGCCAAATATGGCGGCGCAAGGATGAGTAATTCCCGCCGAACCCGACCATCTGTCGGCCGATCCGCGCTAATTTAACGGTCGCGTCGCGTTTCAATTACGCCAGGACGTTTGTTCTTCGATCCTTTTACGCCGCGGTTTGGTCAACCGCGGCGACAGCGGAGCGGCCTTTAATTTGAACCGTGACTCTGGAACGGTGCGCGACTGGAAGTTCCACGGTTTAACGAGACTCGACCCGAAAATCCCGTAAACCCCACTGACCCATTCATTACACCGTGACTTTCTGGTAGTCGGGGGCCACAAGCCTGACGAGAAAGAACAAACGAAGAAGACAACGGCCTAATGATGCCTGAAAAAGACAGTACCAAGTCGCTTGATGTGTAAGACAGGCGACCTATCTCGAGATCTCGAGTGCCCCATATTCATCTCTCGTCGTCAACTAACGTTAAATGAGTTAGATATCACTTGTGGCGATTAATAATCGCGTTCTCCGTTTCAAACTGTATCTTTCGATGACAAGAGTCAAAGATGAAGAGAATCCCAGCGATCCTACTATACTCGATCGTCTGGGCTGCGCCAAAAGGAGCCGTAATTGATTTGCAAGCAGGTGAGGAACCGTGAACGAACGGTAACGAGTTAGCCGGTGCTACCTCGGTCCTAGGACAACCGGATCGTCATCGCGGAGAGCCGAAGAACCGGCATCCAAGAACCTGGTGGTAGGGTCACGGTACAGTTGCGTACGTGAATTATTGGGCCCAGAAGCCAGGAAGGAAATGAGAGTAACTCGACGAGGACCGTCCAACGTCGGTGGGAGAGGGTCGAAAGGGAACCGACGAAGAGGTGGAAACGTTGACACACCGATCTACCCGCGAAACTGCTCGATAATATCGAAACAAAGGCGCACGTGCAGCAGTGAAATACAGTGGCTGTGCGGCGACTGAATTTCAGGATTCTGCTGCTGCAATTTTTTGATCAGAGGAGGAATTAAGAGGACACTAGGCCAGGGTGTTCGTCGCTGATCAGTGCCCGATGATCCAGGAAAGAAACTCCCAAGAGGCTTGCGGATGGAGGAAAAAGAAGAAAGGCATCCTCGGTGGAGCAGGCCGGTGGGGTGTCGGTGCAGTTGCAAAGGTGAATTAGCCGACCAGGAGGTTACGCCGCGATTAACCGCGGAGAGGAGACAGCGAGCGTTCCTCTCCGTCGCTCCTCCGAACGGCGCACCGTCTGGTGGGAGGATTCCGGTGTGTCGGTGTCCAGCGAGTAGGAGTGGTGCCACCAACACTTCCATCCGCCGTTGGAAAACCGTCCGTCTCGCTCCGGCGCGTTTCTCCCTTTGCAGTTCGCGGAGAGGAAAGGAGCGAGGGAAGGGGAAGGCTGAGGAGGAACCTAGGCAGAGGAAACGACGAGCGTTAGAGGGAGAGGCTGAGGCCGCTCTAGCAAAAGTAGCAAAAGGAGGAAGATGCTGGGAGGGGAAGGCCAGATGGGAACGCGAGAGAGACGCGAGATAAAGAGATGGCGAGAGGAAAGACGGGGGTAGGAGAGGGCAGGTCGCGTGCCGGCGTGGTGCTACTCCGAAGCTGAAAGAGAGGAGAGCAGAGCACCTTCCCGACATCTCTCACGGTTAACACGCAGGGGAGCTCCTCGCTATCCCGACGCGCACACTGTCCCACTCGAAGCTCACCGACGCCGCGATCCACCCAGACTACAAACGACACAAACGAACGACCACCGTGTGTTCCTCGTGGTTCACCTACCTACCTACCTACCTACTTACCAACCTACCCGCCAACCTACGGGTTCAGTCTCCCCGCCCAGTCCGCGATAGGCTACCCTTCTCTGTGTGCGTTCTCCTCGCGCTCTCACTCTCTCTTTCTCTCGCCCCGGTCCCTCTTTCTTACCAACGATTCAATCCCTTCTTCCTCCTCCTTCTCCTCCTCCTCCTCCCTCGTGGTCTACTTTCCTCTCTCTCTCCTTCCGCTGCTCGTGCAGCTTTTTCCCTCTTGCTCCGTGCACCGAGATATCCCTCTCTCTGTCGGCTCGCGCGACACAGCTCAGCTTTACTCACAACTACGCAGAGCCTCTCGTCTCAGCGCACCACGCCGCTCGGCTCCGCGCCGCGCCTCAGCTCACCTGAGCTCGCCTCGCCTCGCCTCGCCTCGAACTGCCCCCCTTCTCGAGCTGGAGAGCCTCTACCCGCGGCGAGTCGCGTCTCACGAATCTCCTCGAGAGCGTTCGCTGATATTCCGCTTCGTCCACGAGGCAGAACCCGACGGGGGGGATATCACACGCCTCGAGAGAGGACCTGGACAAGGAGCACCAAACGATCGCCGGACGGTGCTGAGCAACGTGCTTGACTCCTTCCGTTCCTCCGTTCCTGCAGAGCCGAGGAACGAGCAGTCAGGACTCGGCTGTCCTGTCGACACGACACGCGATCCACGCGATCGATCGGATCGCCACCCGTGCCATCGGCCACTGGACAGGATACACACGGTCGCGCGTGCTAGATCGATCGTCGGCTGGAACCGGGTCAACAATCATCGCCACTCGATCCCCTATTTCTGTCTCCCGCCGATTATCGGCGATCGCGCGACTGCCAACGGAGGACGGTTCGCGAGGAGGAGCCTCACTCTAGTCAGGAACGGGAGGATAAAAAGAAGTTTGGTTCGGTGATCCGGAGGGACGATCTCCGAGGGACGCGGGCGAACGAAGCTCGCCGCGCGAGGAACGCGCGTCGCGATCTGTCGCTGGAACACGTGGTCGCCACGAGGCGCGAGGTACCGCTCGCCATCGCGAGGAGAATCCCCTCGGCCCGACCTCCCCAGACAGATCCGCGGGATGTTCGATCGGACGTTTCGATCTGGATACCTGTAGAACACGGTCCGAGAGGATCTCATGAACGAAGAAGAAGAAGAGTGCTCGAGTAGTGAGGATAGTGTGCTGCTGTTGGTTCAAACGAGAGTGCTCCTTCTCTTTCCCTCTTCGATTTCTTCTCACCTCTCACTCTGCTCCTCCCCGACCGACTGACTATTCTATCATCTCTCTGTCTATCTGTCTCTCCTCGACTCCCGTGGAAATCGTGGTGAACTCGCATAACAGTTACCCGTGGCTAAGCAAGGGAGGAAAGCAGCAAAAGGGAAGCCGAGTTTGAGAAGAAACGAAACAAGGAAACAGGTGGGACAGTGAGAAAACCGTTCACCGGAAGTGCAGCCAAGCTACCCCCGGTTTCAAGGTCGTGGAATGACGTATAAGGTAAATCCATTTGCTTCTTCACCCGCTCCCGTTCCCTTTCCGCGACCAAGGGTCCAGGCGTTGCAACCGCGGCCGGCGCGGCGCCTCTGAATATTTATGAAGCCGCCTGATCTCGCTCGAACCCCGCCGCCGCGCGCCGTGTGAACGGAGCGAAGACGGGACGACGAAGAAAACGCGGCGGCCTCAAATTGATTGAGACATTTCGCCGAGCTCCCGCGCCCACTCGTCCAACAAATCCCCATTCGTACTCCTGCGGCCCGTTTCTCGATCGGTGTACAAAGGGTGTCTTCCCCTTGGTAATCCATCTCCACGAAACGGTGTCTTACACTTCTTCCCAGGGAATTAAAGTTTAGAGTGTCTGCGCCCAGGAAGTTGCGCGCCGTTGTAAACGGTCGTTACATCGAGGATAAAGCGGAGAGATAACGAATAGATCCATAGATCGTTTTCCGTAACGCAGGAACGAGACGGTGTTCGCACGCAGCGCTGCGAGGCGTCTGCTCCAGGCGTCTAATTCGCCGGGGAACCAGTTTCGAAGTCGCGCTTGCGATTCCTCTTGAAAAGTAAGCGTCGCCCACGCTCGTCCTTATATCACCGAACGGTTCGTTCTGCTGCTCAAGCAACGAGACACCGCGAAAGCTATGTTCCCAACGCGATTCCTGGCGTTTCCTCGTTCATAAATTTACGCGCCTCCAGACACCGGCGAGGGACTGCGCCCATTCGAGGGACCGTAGTAACGCGAGATAACCCCGCGCAAGGTGATCACGCCTCGCGCGAAAACCTCTCTCGTTATTCGTGGGAGGCAGAATTTCATTCATTTCTTTCCACGCGTATGGCGTCCGACGTAACTGGCCCAAAACGCTCACGAGTTCTGCAGCGATCAGTTTCCAGCGCGTTCGGTGCCCCAGCGAACGTCAGACGCAGCTCCGAGCGATAAAGTTTTTCCACCGACTTCACCTAGCCATTAACTTCCGTGAACTGTTAATCTCATTAAACTGCTAATGCGTTATTTACTCGTGCGCAACTCCACTCCGACGGATCTTTTTTCCCCTCGAATCTGTCGCCTGCTCGCGTCTTCTTGTACTCCGTTCGCTCGGTTGGTTCGCATAGCCGGCGATCGAGGAAGGAAACGTTGGTCGCAGGATTCTCATGGCCGCGCGAGGATATTCGTGGGTGCCGCATAAATCTCGCCGAGTCGGTCGTCCGTCCGCTCTTAACGATCAAATGATTAAATGCCACGAATTCCCCGAACCGAGATACATTATTCATAGAGAACAGGGCCCGTTCGATAGCGCACGCAGCGCTTACGGTTCCGAGGGTGCAGCAGCGTTAACAGTTAATTGATAACAGGTAAGCCAGCGGCGAGGCGCCTCGATTTTTGTTGCAGCCGCCACGCCGATCGAAATAGACCGACAACACCGTTAACGGTGCGCTCGCGGGCTCGCGAGCTCGCGAAACCAATGAGATCGCCGCTCCCTCCACCTCCTCTCGCGAGCTCTCATTATTTCCTTTTCCCGTGTCGACCTGCTGCTCGCCACCGCGATCGCTCTCCCCATTAACGATTCATAACGTCCTTCGCGACCGTCCCCCCTATCTGCCTCGATAATTCACACACGACCGCTCCATTTTTTTCTCGCCACGCAAATCTGGTCGGCTATTTACGTCGGCGTGGTTGGTACAATTAACGCGCCGGGCACTGATAAGCCATGGGAATTCAGGGCGGCTCGAACGAGAGCGCGCCAATTTATTACCCAGCGGGACAACTCCGCGTCACCGATCGATAGCTGGATCCCGTCGTGGATCGCAGAGGAAGCTGGCGCGAAAGCAGTCCTTTACCAGGCGTCGCTTCGGACGGAACCGGGTGCACGATCCGACGCGACAATTGTAGCAGAGTTGCGCGAACGGCTGCAGGTCGCTCCCCCTTTTTTTCTTCGCCGATTGCCCAACGATCGCGATGCGTAAACGTGTGCCGACGTTATTTCAATACGGCCACCGTTACAAGAATGGAAAGGCGCGACAATCATGAGAGACTCCCAGAGGTTCGAGGCTCGAACAATGTCCTCGCCCCGCGATCCACGGCTCTGGACTGGCGCAAACGGCAATAAAACGGTTCCTCAACGACAGCGCCGTCTTTGAGGCCGCTGGCCTGTCATCGTGTTACCTTATTGTCCGCCGCGGCGGCTCGGAAACTCTGGCAAAACCCCGGCGACGCTATTAGCCTCGGGTCCCATCGGCGCTTTCCACCCGCGGAATTTAGACCCGCTCCCATTCTGGCGCGCGTGAAACCGAAGGTATCGCCGGTTAATATCTATGAAGCTGTAAGAGATGGCTCGATTTCCGCGAGGAACTCGCTAGCCAACCCCGATAAGATTGTCCTCCGCTGGCGCGCCAAGGCGAAACGGCCCGGCTGGCGGAGAATCGCGTTTAACGAGAATTTATACGTTCTTTTTCTAGAAGAGGCTCGCGGTTGTAAATGCAAATTCGACCGGGCGGCGAGGAGGGACGCGGATCTTCGGTGGCATAAAGCTGCTGCGTGGGCACGCGCACCGAGCAAGCGCGTCTATTTATACGCGCGCGTGTACAATGGGCCTCGCTGCTTTCAAATTAAATTCGAGCAGTATCGCAATGCCATTGTTAAGCTCATTGCCGTCGTCGAGGACTCCACCTATCGTAGACGACGACCGACGCACGCCCACTTCTCCTCCGCCGTGGCGAAAAATTCATCGCGGTTCAGCGATCCACCGCTGCCGAGCGGGGCAACCTGCAGGCCTACGGTCGCTCGCTCGCTCGCTCCTTTAGCGAAAAGATACGTCAGCTGGTGTGTTTTTAAGCGCCAACATGTTTTCCTCCAGAGACTGCGTTTTAATCTTTGACACAGCCGAGGGGGGACAAAAACGGCCAGTTTATAAACTGGTTGAAAGCAGCCACGCAATTCGTTAAAAGATCATTTCAGTTGCAAGTGCCGCGGCAGCGACGCGACGCCGCGCCGTGACATTTTTACGAGCGCGGTGCAATCGTCCGACATTAGCATGGACATGCAATTTTTTTCTCCCGCCGCTTGATTTACAGCCGGAATAAGGAACGAAACCGTCTCGCCGCGCGTAACAAAATTGCACCCGAGACACCGGCCCTGTTTGTCGAGTGAGAGCTTCCAAAATAATCCCGCGAATCGCTTGCGAAACTCTCGCGTTCGCGGAGCATCGCCAGTGAAACCCGTGGAAAAGAAATCGCTGGGTAGATGGAAACGATCGGACTCCGTTTCGATAGAGATTCGAAAAGCCGTCCTTGGTCGTTCCGCGCGCGAAAACAATCCGGTGACGGCGGCTTTGGCAGCTTAAATTTCAGGCCACAGTCTACATTCGTGACGTAAGGATGTTAATCGAGGCGCAGCCGTAACCCGGTGAATAACGAACGCGAAAACGACAGATCGGGTTAACAGTGGGCTGTTATTCAACGCGCACACGCAACGTGCGCGCTACCCTCGCTGACGGCGTCGCCCGAAAATTCGTCTTAAATCTTCGTGAAAGTATCTCCGCCCAATAATAATCGGCGACTCGTAATTAATTGCGCGGACGTGCCTCGATATCGACGAGCGGCTGTTGCGCTGGTTTTTATATTAATTTCATTATGCGCAGACAGTTTACGGGGCAAGTGTAACGCCGTCTGGATCGGGCCATCGGTGAATTGCAGTGAGTGTAACAAGTATTCGTACAGCGACCAATTTAAAGTAAAACTTTGTATATCCATGTGAGTAATAAATTTTAACGGAAAACAATGATTAATCAATGTTCCTAGATGTTTGTAGAATAGATTTTGTATAAACAAAATTTTATTCCCTTTAACATTTAAAAAGATATTAACAAGAATAGATAAACGTGCAGAAATGGATGGGCAAAAAGTATTCGTACAGTTGAATAAAGAATTAATAAACTATGGAAATAAACTAAATATTTAATGTTTTAATAATTTGTGGAATTGCCTTTTGATTTTATAATAGCTTCGAGGCTACTTGGTATGGAATTTACTAAGTTGGATGTTATAGCAGGCTGTATTTTACTCTACTCTTCTAGCAGAATGGCTTTCAAACTTTCATTAGATGTAATATTATGATTACGTATTTTTTTCTGCAGATAATCCCATAAATGCTCTATGAGATTGATATGTGGTGATTATGGCGGCGTTTTCAAATATATTAGTGTGTTATATAAAACCTTCTGCCTAGTATTATATGCACAATGCTTTGGATCATTGATATGGGTAAATATAAAATTGTCATTAAGTCCTATTTTATTTGCACTAGAAAACTCTGAATTTTTCGAAACTCCAAAACTTTCAAATTTGTTGGCGTTAGTGAATTCTAAATATTTGGTTCCAAAACACACTTCACAGTATGGAGAAAAAAGAATACAGAGTTCAGGAAAAAAAATTTGCGGCCTGTAATGAAATACTGCTAGGGGTTCTGTATTTGTCTGAGGCTGTATGAGTGCAAGTGGAGTGGAATCTCTACATTTCATCGATGGTATTATGAATCATAGAGTTTATACTGACATCCTGAACAAGCAGATCCATGCTAGTGCAAATAAAACAGGACTTAATGACAATTTCATATTTACCTATATCAATGATCCAAAGCATTGTGCATATAATACTAGGCAGAAGGTTTTATATAACACACTAAAATATTTTAAAACGCCGCCATAACCACCACATATCAATCCCATAGAGCATCTATGGGATAATCTGCACAAAAAAATGCGTAATCATAATATTACATCTAATAAAAGTTTGAAAGTTACTCTGCTAGAAGAGCAGAGTAAAATACAGCCTGCTATAACATCCAACTTAGTAAATTCCATACCAAGTAGCCTCGAGGCTATCATAAAATCAAAAGGCAATCCCAGAAATTATTAAAACATTAAATATTTAGTTTATTTCCATAGTTTATTAATTCTTTATTCAACTGTACGACTACTTTTTACACTCACTGTACGATTCCCTCGGTGGCGCGAGGCGATCGCGTATCCAACATCCCTGGCGCAGGTTCGAGATGCTGTTGTGCGATAATGCTTTCGATACGGGGGTAATTTAACGCGCCAGGCAATTCGCCATTCGCGCTTTGCGCGGCTCGTGTAAGATCAGCTTTCGACTCTTTGTTCCCGTGCATTGTTCTCGATACTGTACTGGTAGATCTCCAAACTTGGGCCGTTCGATTAATCATGCCCGAATGCCCGAGTTTGGAAGATAAAGACGACTCGAGGAACGCGAGGAATTCTTCTAGAAGCGAGGTGCTGCGATGGATGTTAAACTCGAGTGACGACTCGCGCGCGACACCGTTCAAAGGTAATTCCCTGGATCGGTGGATTTCCATTTAAACTCCGTTTCGCTGACGAAGCCACCGGTGCAACGAGTGCACCTGCATTATGATTCGACCGATTCGATTTGCTGCATCCAGTCGCCGTGTCGACGAAGGTTACACGCGCGTCCCCTCTTCGCCTGTAGCCGCGCTTTTTTTTCCTCTCGACCGGAGGCAGAGGTCCGATCGTAACCAGTCGGCTCCGAGATCGATCGGCCCGGTGAAAGATCGCGACACCGATTCGAGACGAGCGCCCCCGAGGAGAGGAGCAGCGCGATTTAGGCTGTCGAGCGAGCCCGCGTCACGTTCGATTTGATAGTAAAATACGCGCCGACAGCGTTATGTAACGAGAACGGAATCGTGGATGGCTTTGTTCTCGCGCTGCCAGGAAAATACGAGAGCACCGAGGCGAGCCGGGTAACAGAGAAAAAAGAGAGAAAGAGGAACGAGAGAAACGCGAGAAAAAAGAAGCTCCGCAGCTCGTTTCCTCGAATTCCCTAAATTCTCGCGGGAATCCTGTCATTTACGCTTGTTTCGCAAATGATTGGCTACCGATGGCCTTGGAAGGACACCGGTACACACGCTGCGGATGCTGCGTGGCGGGGAACCAACCAATTTGGGCCACGATCAGGTAGCTATTAGGGAATTCTCCAGCTTCCTAGAACATCCAGTCGTTCTTTTCTCTCTGACCGTGAAATCACCGGCCAACCCACGATCTCTAATCTTTCCACCGGCTGCTGGATGCTGAAGGCAGCTTTTTAACAGATGCAAATCGCATCGATGCTCCCGATCCGTACGGAAGCGACAGAGGCGAGGCTACAGTTTCCACGAGGCGAGCGGTTTCCGCGAACAGAGGCGGCCGATTATCGCCAAGGAAACGCGCAATATCGCGTTACGAAACGGACGAAAGTGGCAACGGGGAACAACGAAACGGTACAACGTACGCGCCACGTTCGTGGAAAGTTGGTGATCGCTGATATACTCGAGCAGGGCCTGGCCAATACCGTCCACAAATATATACACCGATCGGCCCCGAAATCAGGAATAGATTTTCATGAATTTTCCTCCGAGCCAGTTCTTGCCCAGCTGCCGGCCTGATTCCCTCCTCCTCTCCCCCATCCTTCGCCTCTTCCCCGTCGAAATGCCCTTTCTCCTTCCTCTTCCGCCAATTTCCTTTCCCTGGTCGTTATCTCGGAATACGTCCATCCCTCCATCTCCGAGCGGACTCTCTTCCACCGGCGGTGCTCCGACCGTTTTCTCATGAAATATTCACGCAGAACGGTACGAAATCATCGTTTCTTAGTCAACCATCTCTCCCTCCGTTCGTCCCCCTTTCTCCACCGACCCATCGTGGGCGATCGCTGCCATCCCCGGCGCATTTCTTCCCCCAGCTCTCCTTTAAACTCCAAGGTAATACGCTCGACGAGTTCCGCGTGACGTAACGCGAGAGGAAAATAAGTCTGAGAAGTCGTTGCTCTCGCAACGGGTGATTTACACCCTTTCGATTTCTCGAATATCCATTTGCACCCCTCCATCGACGGACCGCGCAATCTCACACCGCGGCTGTCCCCGTCGGTGGTATCGCAATTAATCACAGCAACGAGGAGGGTTTATTGGTCCGGATCTATCGTGGCCGGCCGCGGAGGCTAATGCCGGGCCGGTGCATTAATTAAAAGACGCTTTCTAATACGTCGAATTGAATTACAGTGGGTCATCGATCTCCCGGCGTGGCATCGCTCACGGGCGTTCCCCTGTCTCTGTTTTCTACGGTGTCGCGCCGCTCGTTTTCTCATCTGCCGCAGATTTCACTCCTTTTAAATCACAATCGCCTATTAGAGCCGGAGAAGGTGCGCTCCCATACGTAATTTTCGTATCTCGGTCACGAGCGGACGCACGGGATCGCTCGAAATCGTCCAATTATATAATTGATCGGATCGAACAGCGGGCCGCTTATCTAGCAGCCCCTCCGACCGATCTGCGCGCGGCAATTCCCCTCCTTTTTCACTTGGCCCGGCAGGAATTTCAATTGAGCTTGCCTTTGCGCCGCGTCCGTGCACCGGCAATAAGTAACGCTATTTACCTATTCGTAGGGAAAAAAGCAGGCGTACGAGAACGTTGCCGATCTCCTCCTCGGCGGCCGCAGTCTGCGGAGCAATCGAGAGGGAAACCGCTCCATTATCGAATCATTTTGAAATCGAACCGAGACCGCCAGCGAACCGATAACTTTCCTCCGCGCTCGCCGAGCAGTTTATTAGTTGGCAAAAAAGTAGCGCATATCGCGGCGTACGCATCCAGTGCACTTTCAAACCACTGGTAAAAACCGCCGTCGGATGCAACGTTCCGACACGTGTCTCGCGAGCCTGACAATACGTCGCCGCGAAACAAGAAGGGCTTCGAAACACCTGACGGTGTCGACAGGGTGAAAGGGATGTGTCACACTGATAGTAGGTTAGCCAGAAGGTCCAAAGACCAGTCACTTCGACGTGGATCGCGGCGACAGTCAGTTTTACACGCTCAGACGTCACGGCAGCGCGCATTTTTCAGAGGCCGGGGGACTGGAGAAAATGATCATGGCCTGCTCCATTGGCGTGTCTAACGGCGGAGCGAACCGTTTAATGTCTTTGTCCCCGACGAACCCTTCCTCCGTTTGCCGCGCCTTTCTCTTCGTCCGCCTGCTTCCCTGGAAACGCAACGCTCCGAACGATTTTCCGACGGTCGATCGAGAAAGGCGTAGCTTCTTTCGACACTCTGGTCGGCGCGTCGACGTCGCCTCCTTTCAGGGCACTTGCGAAATCGTTCCGCTCGCGATAGCATCTGGCGGTTTCGATCCGAGGGATGTGCCGCTGACGCGGCTGTCCATTCGACAGGGAACTTGTTTGGTTCCGAATTCAATGGAGTTCATTAAATTCTATAGAGGTAATCGCGATAATTGCGGCGGGTCGAAGGAAGTCCTCTCCGCGAGTTCGTCTCCTCGCACGAGTCACTTTCTTTTCCCGTGCCTCTTCTTCGCGTCGCTCCCCATTATCGCGTAATTTGCAGACAAATGGCTGTTACCGTTGCCAGACGTGGCCTAAACGCGTTGCGCGATCCGTGAGAAAAATTCTCAGCCGACAGCATTGTCGGGCCAGCGATCTAACGGCCATAAATGGCATAATCTTCTTCCGGCGCGGTGGCAATATTTGGCGAATATTTCAGGCGATTAGCGCTCCGCTGGAAACGGGGCGCTTTTGCATAATGCACCGACGGCGCGCCTTCCCCCTACCCTCCCCCCGCCCCCGTCGCTTTCTTTGTTTTCCTCTACACTTTCTAATACCACTGGTCCCTGCGTCCCCGCAAGCTCGCGTGCCTCTGTCCTCTTTCTATTTTTTTCGTCCCTTTTTCTGGCAACTTTTTCTACTCCTTCTGCATCGACGCAGCGAGCAGCGCGGAATCCAAGACGTGCCCACGGTGAGAGCCTAACCGGCGAAATTCCATCGGCGCGCCGATAGTTTAGGTTTCATAAGGAAACGCCTGAAATGAGTTGCCATTTATCTAAATCATAGAGCGACCGTAGAGGAAACTACCGAATGTTATCTCATAACGGGGACGCTGAAATATGCCCAAGCAGCTCCCCTCAAATTCTACGAATCGCTGCGCTGGAAAACCTCTTCGGACTCGGTCGATCTGCCTCGTGACTCTGCCTCGCGTTCCCCGCGAATTCGAGCCAGCGAATTTTTCCTCGCTGGATACCGCGCGGACGCTTTCGAATTTATATTTTATAATTTATATAGTCTCGTATAAGTCGCCAGCGAAGGAAAGCACCTGCAGCTGCTTCGCATCGCGGCTTAGTTTCGCTTCGACGAGTTGCTAACTGCGGGTAAAGCTAGGTTCGATGCAAAGCCGGTGGAACTAAATCGGTTCGGACCGATAGCCAAACTCCGCGGGTCTGTTGAAAGCCTGTTTTATATTTCGCTGAAACCAGCCGCTGCTATTTGTGCCGAAGGCGCGTAGGAAGATATATTTGTCCAGCGACGTAACACCATTAGGGAAAAGAGGCCTCCCAACGGACAGAGGAATCACGGATGATACGTCGCTTCCTTGGAAGCGGGATTGCAGTCATCGCTGACAGCATTGTCTTCCCGCGATCCTAATAGGCGACGCCTATTAGGGTCGGGCCGTCTGTAAAAGTGCCGGAAGCCAGCCAGAGAGCCTTCTTAATCCATTCATCGCGAATGAAACGGGGAGATCGGCTCGCCGACCGATAAGGTTAGCGAAGCGCGATACGGCGGCGCTTCCGCGGCAAATGGAAACAGATCTCCACTTTCGAGTAGACGAGCTCGATGCACCGAAACGTCGATGCTCGATGTCCGACGCTCGGGGGAGTTGTAAAAGTGGCGGCGTAACTGCAGCACGTGAACAAAGTGCGGGATCCCGAGCAGTGCAGCGGCGTAAAGTGGAATCTCCGTTCCAGGCGTGTCTAACTAGGGACGGACAGTTTCTACTGCGAGGGCAGACTTTCTCGGCGCGGGCCAATTTGCGAGGCTCGCGGATCAGTCGCGACTATTCATTCCGGCCGCCTGTCATCCGTCAATTTAAGGTTCCGCGAGTGTGTCGCGGGGAAAAGAAGAAACTCGATGCACGGTTCAGCCGTCTCATTAACGTCCCGCGTATCGAGACGCGATACGATCGGAACGCGACGCGACGATGTCGTTTCTCCGTTTTTCTTTTTGCCGAAACGCGGCCCGCACAGAGCTGTCCGCAAGGTTGGCGGGTTGGTTAGCGGCGCGCGTAGGCGCGACCGTCGAGCTTTTATGTCGCGGGGGCGAAATCATAAATAATAATCGGCGGCGGATTATCAGCGACGAACGCGCGCGCGCGCCGGGCAACGGCGAGATGTTGTCGACAAATTAATTCTGCCAGAGTGGCCGGTGCAAGCACCACGAAATACGAAGCTCGATGAATAATGAACGGTGTCGCCTGTCAGCCCGAATGAAAGTAACATTGAAAACGATTAAACCGGCGCAGCAACACGCGGCGACCGAACGCCACGAGCTTGTATTCGCTCCACCACCTTTCACCGATCCTTCCCTTTTCCACCTTCATTGTTTATCGCTCCCCTTCGCTCTTAATTTACGGACCCCTCTCGAGATTCATCTTTTTCCACGTCCACGCCGGACCGCGGCTCGGTGTCCCGCGGGACGTCGACGCGCCGAGTTTCTCCGAGTTTCTCCGAGTTTCTGAGAACACATCCGACATTTCGACAAGAAATTAAGCGATCAGCGTTTGGCCAACGAGTACTTCTCAGGGGCTTGGCGTGCCCCGCGACCGTTTCGATGGGATGCAATTGCCAGGGGGATCTGAATCATCCAAGTGAACGGCGTATTCGGAAGCTGACGAAAACATTACCGCGAAGTCCCGCCTCTCGATCCTAGCTCCAGCAAGTTAGCGGTCTTATTATGGTCAGTTTCGATCGGCAGAGTCACCCGTGACGGGACAGGACCCTGCACGGCCAAAAATCGCGTCGACCCACTCGCACGCGTAGAGCAATAATTTCCACGCACGTTGTATGAATTCAGCAAAGCGTGGTGCGCTTTATCGCCGACAAGCGGGTGCTTAAAGCGGCGCGCGTCGTAATTAAATGCCGGCACCTCTTGGCCCTCTTATCGGCAACAACGATCACGCCTCATACGGAGGCCCGTGCAACGAGGAAGGACACGGATCGACGCGTCCTCCTTCCTTCTCCTTTTCTTCCTTTTCGCTGTCTTTCTCCTCCGTAGCCACGGCCCCGGCCATCCAACGATCGAGATCCTCCGAAATCCGCTGCAACGTCGATCCTCTCTCGCCCAGACTGACAAGGAGTGGCAAGGCTTACTTGCAGCAGGGCGTCTCTTAATCTCAGACTCCTCGCGATATCAGAATAATTTGCTTGTTTCTGCAGCTTTGCAATTGGAAGAGTGCAAAGCTAATTGCGCAGTGTCTCGCAAGTTGCAGTCGCGTGATAATAGCGCCTTGACCGAAGGCGAATAATAAAGTACCTAGCTCGTTAAGCTCCGAATTTGAATACTTTTTTCACCCGTCCCCCGCGTCCCGTTCCTTCCTGCCGTTCGAAAGAAAAAGAGGAGACTTGCGTCACGCGAGAAAGAAACGACCGATTGGAATCTTCCCCGCGAGCCTGACATCCCGGCCAGGGACGTGGCCCGTTCGAGTAACAAGTGGCGAAACGTTGCACGAGTTACATGAACGATGTTTACCGTGCCGCAGGAACGCACTTTCAACCGTATTGGGGGAATTGTGGGTACGCGGGATGCGCACGGAGCGATTACGTTCGAGTGCTCGGATGGAAGAGGACTTTCTCCGAAATAAAGGGCGATCTCGAAAGGGAGAAGTGGCGCGGAAGAGGCTGCGCTTATAAAAGTGTAAGACTTGCACGGGAGAGGTTTAACGATTGCAGAGATACGAGACAGAGTGACATCACGTGCGTCCAGCGAGCGTGCGGCCCTGGAGGCGCACTTATGGTGCACGTAGGTGAATGTCGGGAGAGAAATCATACCGGCAAGGACGACAGAGCGAGAAGCGGAGGGTGAAGGAGAAAGAGAAGAAGAAGGAAAGAGAGACAAACCACGCCCGGCTCATCCCGACTTTCTAGAAACCGAAAACTGGATCGTGGATCTCGGCCGATCTCGAGCGGCGTCAGTCCAGCTTGATTCACGTAACAGATGTCAGTCTCCGAGGATCGTGCCCCGGCTTTCCTTCTTCTTATTTCGACCGCCGTTCCACGGAACCAGCTACCGTTTCCCGAGGACATTACTCACCGAGTCGCGCCGGAGAAACTCCGCCTTTCGGGAGATAAACCGCCGGCTGGCTGAAGGGAAACGAAATTCCGAGAAGCCCGAAGCTGGCCGGGGATCTCTTAAGGGAACGCAAGTCGACCAGCTCGCGACGTCGATTAAACCGGGGCGGCGGCTCGTTGAGCCCGAACCACGTGAATTCGACCGTTCGACATTCAGAGAGGAAAACGCTGACGGGCAGGCGGAGCCGCGCGCGCTTTAGATCGCTCTATCTAAAGTGGACGCGCGTTACGTCGCCGGTGTTCCTCTGAAAAATCTGATTAGCACACGCGAGTTTCTCCTTGCAGCGGGCCATCCAAGGGGAACGGGGGAAAGTACGATATGTAAATCGAACCTAATCAACCAGATCTAGACTGATGACACGGTGCCTATCGGCTGTCGCTTTCTTCGATACCGTCAGTGGGAGAAACGGGCAAAAGAATTAACTCCACGCATCTGACAAATTCTGGCAATAAACGCTCGAGTATCACAATTACACCGACAAGCGTTTCTCCTCTCGTAGAATCTATCCCGCTTTTTACACGCAACGATCGGTCGGCGGCTTGTAAACGAAATCGTTCGGCCGTTCCGGATCATCAACGACATCGGCGATAGAACGAAACCGGCGTTTCTGAGACATACGGTATACTTTCGATACCATCTGGACAGAATGCCCGGTCGTCGTCTTCGCATTCTCCGCACTCGTAATTAACGCTTTTCACTATTGTCGGTGGCGGGAGCTTTTTGCCTTTGCTCCTTTTACGCTGGAACGGGGTTCTTGCTCCACCGCAGCTCCTCCTTTTACCCGTCTTTTCCCCTTCCCCGCGTCACTGTCAACGTCTTCCAGCGGATTTCTCTTTCATTGGAACCGGACAACCAGCTGAGTATTAGCTACTTCGGTAACTAGATCGTCTCGCGTGAAACGACACCGGCTGTGAAAGGATCCCTCGATTTCTCGAATTCGCTGCAGCTTCCTTTATCCAGCGATACTCGATTCCCGCGGAGAAACGAGGCGGGCGATCGCTCCGACAGCAGTGTATCGAGCGAATTCGGTGAAACGGCAAGCACGCGGCGAACGCTGATGGAGACTTTAACGCGAGCATAAGTAATGCTCGACGCGGTGATCCGAACGCCAGATAAGGGGAGCGTTAATGCGACGGCTCGCCTCCGCCGCGGTGTGTAATTTCCCATAATTTCTGGTAAATCGCTGTCGAGGTGCCATTGGATTACAATGTCCCCCTCTGAGCGCGAATCGATTGCGAAATTAATGAAACAAAAACGAGCCACTTTCACGTGGACACGATTAAGGGCGTTTGACGGGCCAGCCTCGATGCTCTCGATGCGTGCGCGTTAACGTGTCCATGAAAATTATGCAAACGAATCCCCTGGAGGACCGGGGCTACTTTCGTAAGAACGAAGCCGGGACGTCGTGGTATACGATTCATTGATTAAGCTAGATAGCACGTGCCGCGCGAAAAGAACCATCGAATCGGTAGTCTAAAATATTCCTGCTGTCAATGTGTCAGTCGAGCCAGTGGTTCCCATATCCTTTCACGCCACCTTCCTCTTTTACGCCTCTCCTTAGACTCCACGGAGTTTCGTTGCGACGATCGACTTTGGCAGCCGCTGACGGTACACGCTCGCCACGTGTCCGCTCTCGTTGCTTTTTAACATCGTCCGGTCTGACGTGGAGGCAGAAAAATGCGAGCAGCTCGAGAGATCGGTTTCTGCGGCTTATAAAATCGCCCGGTATCACCGCCCCCGGCAAAGCCAACATTTAGGGGAGGGTTGCCACTATATCGTACCACTTAAGACATTTTACGTTCTATTTTATATTTGGTACTAATTTCAACGCAAACGACTATTTGATATTGTAGCTTGATCTTTTAGGCACATATTATATGCTTAGCCTTTTGTTCAGAACAAATTAATTTGTTATTAATCTTTTTGTCACATACTGTAAAAGGTACGATTTAAGCAACCGGTCTCCTAAATCGTACCCCTCGGTTTCCAAAATCGTACCTCCACGAAAAAATAGTATCAATAACAAATAAAGAAGAAAATATTCAACATAAAGTAATGATTATTATATAGTTACATATACAAATGTATATGGATCACACCAGGCCGCAATAATCTATGTATATGATATATGTACATAACTTATATAAGATACGAGTTGTCAAATCCTACTGGTACGATTGTAGTGGTACGATTTAGGAAACATGATCAATTTATTTATAAATATCAATTTAAACTTTATAATCAATGTAATATGTACTTAAAATGAATGTAAAATATTCTACATTAAACCCGCTTTTAGAAAAATACAAAAATAGGACAAAATTGCATTGTTTGATTATTATCAGCTAAAATAAACTGGTAAAAAGTTACATCAATCGTACCTGATTTTTTTAAATGTTTATAGCATCCGTAAAATAGGGTGTAAGCTCAAAAGGTGTTGTTTATATTTCTTATTTCGCACTTACTTGATATTTTTATTACCAGATGTCGTTTACATTCATTATATTACTGAGAAATTGATGAGGTACGATTTAGATGACCAGTACGATATTGGCAACTCTCCCCTATCACTTCGCGTTTGACGCTTCGATACGTCCAGCTCTGTTTTACTTGCCCCCCCCCCCTCCCCCCGTCTCGCTCCGACCTGTACGAGAAGCCCGCGCGAATGGAGATCCTTTCACTAACGTTTCCAAATCGTCGCGGTGTGCCAACGATCCTAATACGATCGTTCATTCTACGCCGGCCAGTTACGGGCCCGCTTTGTCGGAACGAAGACAGGAACACAAGTGTGCTTCTGATTCATGACAGAGCGGCTTGACTTGATCGACGATGCTTTCTGAATTGAAATCACCTGCGCGGCCTCAGACATCGTGACTCGATAATTGTCTCTCGGTTCTCGAGCTGTCGGGTTTTAGAGCATCGTCCTGCAACCGGACTCCCCTCCCGACTCTATACCCCTTGCTTCCCTTATGGTGTTGAGAACAGCACGCGTCACGTGAACTCGTTTGCGTTTGCAGGTCACCCCGAGCGAGGAGCAGGGGCAAGGACGAGGGTGACAGAGGCGGTGTGATGAGCGGATACCTCGACAGGATCACCCTGCCCCCGACGTTGCTGCACGACCCGAAGTACCCTCCAGCCATGCGGGAGAAAGACTCGAGTCCAAGGAAGATGCCGGGCCACATCAGCCCAAAGCAAGCGAGCATTTACCCCCTGAGCGTCCGCGTGCCGGACGTCGAAGAGCTGCCGTACGACTTGAGCCACGGCCACGGTCGCGGCCTCTCGAGTCCCACGAGCCAACAGCAACACCAGCAACAGCCCCACATGAGTCCCGCGGCCCGGCCGCCGCAGTCCCACCACCAGGACGAGCTCGACTGCGAGCCTCTCGATCTGCGCGTCGATCACAAGAAGGAGAGGCTTCGGGACGAGAATCAGAACGAGATCGAGGTGCTGAACCAGAACAGCCTCGGCGGCAGCCTGCCCTATCACACGGTACTCTTCCCCCAACACCACGCCGTCCACCCGTTAGTCCTGGAAGCCATGTACCGGTCGCACCACCACGGCTCACCGGTCCCAGATCTGCCCAAGATCCAAGTCAGAGCCCTGCCCACCATGGTTCCCTTGCCGCCCAACAGATTCTCCTCCACCACGTCCTCCACGTCGTCCTCCTCGTCGCAGCCAGTCCCGAGGATACCCAGCCCAGCTGCCAGCCAGCCGCAGCAGCAGCCGCAGAGCCACCCGAGTCAACAGCAGCCGCAACAACAACAACAGCAACAGCAGCAGCAGCAGCAAGCCTCCAGCCTTCCACCGTACTCTATCAGCGTCCAAGCTGGTCTCAAGCCCAAGGACAGATACTCGTGCAAGTTCTGCGGCAAGGTGTTCCCCAGATCCGCCAACCTGACGCGGCACCTGAGGACGCACACCGGCGAGCAGCCCTACAAGTGTAAATACTGCGAGAGGAGCTTCAGCATCTCCAGCAACCTGCAGCGCCACGTGAGGAACATCCACAACAAGGAGAAACCGTTCAAGTGCCCGCTCTGCGAGCGGTGTTTCGGGCAGCAGACCAACCTGGACAGACACCTGAAGAAACACGACGCGGACGGGCCGACGATACTGGACGAGGTGAGGTCGAGGTACCCCGGGCAGTTGCCCAGGGCCGACGAGTCTTACTTCGAGGAGATTCGCAGCTTCATGGGCAAGATCACCTCCCAGAGGCAGGGGATACCTTACTTCACCGGGCTGCTGGGCCACGGGGCCGACGAGTTCAGGAACGACAAGCAGCAGCTTCAGATAGAGGAGAAGAGGGGCGACTCTTCCTACTTCAGCGACCGGGACAACCTCAGCTCGAGGTCGAGCAGCACCACCAGCAGGCCCGAGAGCGTCCAGGAGGAGCAGAGGGAAGTGAATTCTCCACCTCTCTCACCCGGCAACAACACCTGAGCCGGGGAACCCGATCGTACCACCGACGAGCCATCGTCGGGTGCGATTAGCTAGAGGTCGAAATGTCCCTGCGAGTCGATGCGATTCCGTGGGATCGAATTAGGAATTCGGTATCGCGTCTGCAGCGAGAGGCCCAACTGCCACTGATGGGCCGATCGTCGCGTGGTCCTGTTGAAGTTAGAGTTAGGAAAGCCGTCTTTCAGAGTGTAGACTTTAACGCTGGCGAAACGAACTCGCCGCGAAGGACCATTTTGCCGGCCGTAACGTCACGCACAATTCTGCATCGTTCAAATCGAGCTTCGCCGCGTTAGAGAAGGAGATTTCCCGAGTGTCGGTCGAGGACCAACAGGTGCCTTAAAAAAGTACGTGCCTAAAATATTCTCTAGAAGATCCGATCGAGCAAGATCGGACAGCGAAGCGTTACACTTAAATTAAGTAGACGATAAACTCCACCTAAGTACCAACTTTTTAGTTACTCGTAGATGATCGCGCATTAGTGAGAGGGAGGGATAGGAAAAACGCGCGTTCCCCATCGTTGTAAATCAATCTCCGCGGAAGACAGGGGATAGCTATTACCATCAACGCTGTCCATTTAACTTCGATTTCCTTCCAATCCCGCAAAGTACAATGTAAACTCTCCCTTGCGCCTCGGAGACTGATTTACGCAACTTCCGTGACAGAGTAGGAGTCGACGCGGGGCATTTTCAAAGAGCAGGCTGTCGTAATGATGCTTCAGTGTCCGCGAGTCATTCGAAATTGTAACAAGTCAGAATCTAACGAGCCGCCTGGAGTACCCACGCGACAGACTTACACCCGCAAGCTGTGGATCCAGCTCAGGTACCCCGGGATCGCTGGTTCCCGTCTCGAGGACATGCTTCGGGGGAATAATCATCCATAAAGCAAACCTCAAGCCCTGGGGGCGATTTATCCAACGAGGAAGAACGACTGAGAACAATACTTCTGATTTTACGAGCTAGAAAGTGAATTTCAACAGAAATCAGTGAGCGGATCTGTGGAACTGTCAATCGCTAATTGGCCTGGAAATCGTTCCCAACCGGAAGAGACGGGAAATCCATTGCCTCCGAAACGAGCCATTAAGTTCTCTGCGTGGAAGCTGCCCGAGAGGTTCGAGAGTCCATAGACCCAACTATCCTCGATATTCGGAACGAAACGTGATCGGAAGATGTCGAGGGGAAGAGTTCGTATCGAAGGCAAGTGGCGTCAGGTACGTGGGAAACTTGATGCACGCAGGATCCACGTGACATGGAAAAGCAGCGTGCTTCCTGCCGGGGATGATCGGCAAAAAGAAAGAAACGAACAAACGAGCGGTGAGGCTGGCGAGCGCGGCGTCAGCAATCCCACACGCTGACGATCTATCCCCCTCGCTTCCTGCGGACGATCGCTGAAAACCGTACCCGGGGCGAAACGATCTAATCGCCTTCCGCTCTTCACTCTCCGCGGCTGCGAATTTACAGGCACTTTCTAACCACGCTACCGACCAACGCCGACGCTGGCGAACGAGAGGCACCTCGACCTTGGGAGTAAGTGGATCGCTTCGATTAATTGTACCTGATCCAGATGGAACGACGAGGGACGTCCAGGCGAACCTTGGATAATCAGACAAATCCTACCGATCGGAGAAAGAAGATGGGAGGAGGAGCTGCGCGGTTGTTTATGGGAGGCTGCAGCTGCAACGGAACGATCCAGCCGACTGACTTCCGACGCCGATATTAGGTGGCAATTTATCGGCACTTTCTACCTTGCACGGACGTTCACTGCAAGTAGCGCAGGTGTGAATGCGATCGATCCACGCGGTCGGGAGATCCTCTTGACCTTGGCAGCGCGATCGGAGCCGTTGCCGCGCGCGAGAGGCTTGGGCGTTTTCTTTGCCAAGGGTGTGCACGGGATGAAAATCGAATAGACAAGGTAAAGGATATCGGGGCGGTCGCGCGTGCTGACGCGTGAGAAACTATTCGCGCTTTCTAGCTTGGAATGCCGGCGATCCTCTAAATTGCCCGAGGAAGCCAGTCACCTGCGACGCCGACGAAAATCCCTCTGAGCTTGATAAGAAGCGATATCCGTCAGCGTCTGGGATGAAATCGTCGCTGGAGGAAAAACCGGGCCGATGGAAACTCCGACAGAAATGTTGCAATCGCGTCCAGCAGGCGTATCATTGAATGCGAAAGAGGACAGGCGCAGAATGGCCGGCAGAAATGAAGTATTTAAATTTCCGATCAGGCAATTCCCCGATGCCGGGAAATAGTGATCGGCGGCCCCACGGTTTTTTCTCTCCACTCTGCCTGCCGGAGCATCAGCATGCGCATGAGGGATTAGAAGGACTTGGGGCACTCTGGCAACGAGGTGTTCAAAATCCATTTTAAGAGCAGCGATTTCGTAAGGAGATGGATGGTACGCGAGCGTGCAACGTGCATGCGTGCAGGCGCGCGCACGCGCGCTCACGAGGACGCGGATGGCGCGAGGTGTGACTAAGCTTCTGCGGCGTAGAATCTACAGTGTAGAGATCTCTCCTCACGGGTGAGGTCGAGAGAGGATGGCAGGCCCTGTTTTTCTTGCTTCACGCATACGAGATCCAGGCCCCGACGATGGCCTCGGACCTCTCTTGCTTGCGTTACACTTTTGCCACGCCCCGATCGGACGGGCAAGCTCATCGCGAAAGTGAAACGCAATAAAGGAGCCACGCCGAGGCGAGAGAGCGATCTCGACAACCATGAAACGCTAACGGAGAGATACACCGAGAGATGGAAAGATCCGGCGTGTCTGGGATCGAGAAAGAGGCAGCTCAACCGACGGACAGAGAGGGAGAGAGAGAGAGAGAGGGGGGGGGGATCGGATCGATCGAGACCTCGAGGCTTGGAAATCGGTTTCCTCGCAGCCTCCCACAGCCACCAATCTGTGGTCGAATGAATTTCGACCGAAATCCTCAACCGATTTGACGCGTTTAAGCCGTGACTTTGCTGATCCCGTTCTCGACGGACAGACAACGGTGTCCCTTTCTTTCTCTTGCTCTCTCCCTCTCTGCCTTCCAAGATTTTGTTTTGTGAAAAGGCATCGCACCGCGGCGCGGCCAGACATTGCGAAATTTCTTCAGACGAGAGTGATACTTATCCGCGGGAATACATTCGATCGGGATGACGCGACTGTCAGCAATGTTTCCAGCACCCTATTCGTAAGACGACAGAAAACGACGTAGACGGAGCGTCGATATCGCGAGGTCGGAGAAAAACGCCGACACTGACGGAGCACGATCGCCAGCAGTTTCCACGGTAAGCGATCGGTCCACCGGTTGCCCAGCAAAAAGCAAGCCGCGAAATTTCTCGGGGGACGAGTCTATCCTATCCGCGAAATCGCGGCACGTCCTCGCGTTTTTCGATCTCATCTCGTTCCAGTTTACACGCGTGATTTCACTGGCCGCTGGGTGGACGGGTCAGGCCGATTTCAATTGCGACATCCTGCCATAAAAATGAAAGAAAAAGAAGCAAGAGTGGAAAGAAAAGAAAATGCCACCGCGTCGACTTCGAGATCGCTGGACACTCAGCTCCATCATCGTGTTCGTCGGTACCTTAGTCTCGCTGTTCTTGCGTTACCTTTCGACTCCGAATAGCGATTAGACCATTCCCCTGTTTTGCCCTGCGAATCATCGTGCTGGCTTGGTGCACGCGGACCTGTCGTTCTTTCTACAAATCAATTTTGATTACTCACTAATCGGAAAGCTACTTCCCACGTTGGCTACCCTTCAATGGTGCACCGAGAGGGGAGCCAACAGACCGTGGCACCCCCAAAGAAGGTGCTTTGTAAAAAGAAAAGGAAACTAGATTTTGTTCTTTAAATAATATCATTGAATTAGCATGAAATGAAATTGAATTAAATAAATTTTTCTCCAAAATATTTTTATCCGTTCAACTCGGCTCGCCCCAAGATTAAATCCTGAGTGCGCCACTGCTACCCTTTAACTGGAGCTGCAAGTCTGGAAAAGTGAAACTTCGCAGAAACAATATTCCTCGTGCACCGATCCACTTCACACGCGTTACGGATAACATTAGCGAACTAGAGTATAATGTAATACATATAATATATGTACTCGTACACACGTGTACCTATAGCTGCTAGAATTCGAATCGAGGCTCAATTTAGTTAGTCGAAGTCATCGTAAAGATGTTAGTTTCCCGCGCATCGACGAGTTCCCGGGTTGCCGAGAACGCGTGGGCCCGTGGGGTGAAAATTCGCCGACGAGAAGTAGCGCTAGGTGCGGATGCAACGGTTCACGAACAAGCAACAAACGTCGATGCGTCGAACTCGTGGATGCGCGATGCAGAAGGCAGCTAATCCCGCGAACGCAACGTGCAATTTCAACGACGAAACTCGCCTTACACGGTCGTCTCTCGGCGGGACGCGCTGGTAAAACGCGCGCGCGCGCGCGCGCGAAGGGCTCGCGCCCCGAAATGGAAGAGATTACCATCGGTCAGATCCAAATTTGGGGAGAGACGCGCGCGCCCGCGTGTCTCACCTTCTCCAATTGATAGTCAGCCGCGTGCGAGGTGTACCAAGAGAATTGTAAAGAGTACGTTTTAATTTTGATACTATATGAATTTATATATACACAAATGAATATAAATAGAAGTAATATATATGCATATATATCTATTACATGTTACATGTATATGTAAAATCGTACCACGATTGTGATTTCACCGAGGTTACCGAGTTATACGTATTTACTGTTGTTTAGCCACGAACGCGGCGCCGTGGAGCCGACAAAGCTGGTCAGGCGCTCCTTACCTTTTACAACCGCTAGATCCTAAGTATCGAAAAGCTCAGAGCAACCTGTCGGGTTCCCCGCACGTGAACGCGTTAGTCAGAAATTCGGATGGGACCCAAGTGCCTCGAGATCGAAACGAAACTAAACGGCATCTAAATAGCTTCGTCGATTGTCGTCGCCGCGAGATCGTTCCTCTTTTCTCTTCTCCTACCAACGCCCACGCACTTTGAGATTACGCGCGCAAAAGACGCATCCATCGAGTGTTACTAACATTACCACTGTCTCGGCGATCTCGTCGCGACGACAAAATTCGTCCATCGAGAGGCACAGGGCCGTCTTCACCAACGATTCCCCTCCCGTCGACGATCCATCGTTCGTCGCTCCTACTTTTTCACACGCAGAAACACTGTTTGTAGCACAATGGTGACTGTATATATGTTCATATGTAACATTCGATTTTAAATAAATATATTATATATATATATATATGTATACGTACACAGAGCAACGTACGCTTCAAGATTCATTCTAAAGAGACTTTCGGGTCCCCTGCTTGCGTTTACTTTCTCCGCTCTTTCACCACGTTCCCGCCCCGAACCTCTCGTTAAACTCCCCGGGTTTCTAAGACCGACCGTGAAATCGCGCTAGGGTTCAGAGCTTATTGAATCGTCACGAAATTCTGATCGAGTTACACTTAACATCCTTCGCCCTCGCGTGCAAAAGGAAGACGTGGATGACTTAATTCGACGCGAGCGGACAGCTTTCCCCAGGTACTTTTTAAGCGACTTAATCTTTGTCGATCGCGAGACGGATCGAAATTGTTATCTGCTTCCTGTGTCGCGCGATCCAGTCGACGGAAAGTTTGCAGGGCTATAACAGTCTACATCCGATAAATACGAAATTCTAATGGAGGCTCCTGGACGTACCAACACGTAAGGATTTACATGGAACAATACTTTCCTTTGAGATGTAAATGTTGAGACTCCTTCTCTACGGAATACCATGGCAACGATCGGTATTTTCATGCATCCGCGCCGCCGCGGCATAATGCGGACAGTTTCGCGAGCGGAGCTTGGAAATTCAGGTTCTCCGGGGAACGGGCCTGTTTCCAGAAAATCAACCTGACCCCTCCCTGCCAGTAGGAGGACTGGTAATTAACACGAGAAACGCCAGGTTGCCCAGGGTCATAGGTGTGTGAGAACCGGAACGCACGGCGTACGAAACGAAGACGCGAACACGTGGACAAGGAGCGAGTCGAGATGTCACAATAATGTTACAGACGACTTGACCACTGATCTTCGTTATAAATCATTTTCCACATCGTGACCACAGTGCCTTTTTTTTCTCCCGCTGTGACTGGATCATAAATCTTCCAACGGAGAAAACTTTTTTCTCGCTTTCCGATCCCGATCAATATATTCCCTTATCGATCATCGTGAATGACAGTTTTTATAACCGCCAGGGTACACTTTTTTTTACTAATAATTTGCAGTTAAAATTACTAAAGCAGGCGTCCTTAATTACCCTTTTATTATTTAATTCTCGAGTAATTATCTCGAATCAGCGGAGCCCGCGAGCTGAGATTTGCGAGAAGAAGACGCGTCGATGGTGATTGCGGTTTCCCTGCTGGCGGAGCGATACCGATCCATAAATAAAGGCTCACTCATCTCAGCCAAACTTGGCCTGTAGGTGAGCGTGCATCGAACAAACAGGGAGACTAGGCCGACTCCGAGCTAAGTGGCTTCTCGGCCTCGCCGAGGACGCGACTTTGACCCAGATATCGGTAAACTACTCCAGACAGGCCGCGAATAAAGTGCTCGTGTTGTTCGTATCAAAATGATATTCCAACCGATACGGGATACGGAGGAGCGTTGCTTTAAAAAATCGATGGAACGACTCGAAAGAAAGTAAAATCAACTCACGCGCGCGCGCGATCTCGAAAACGGCGTTAACCTTGGTGTTGAGGACAATGGAAAGATGATTCGTCGCTCGTGACCTTAGCCACTCTATGAATCACCGGCCGCGATCATCTTCCCTGGAATCGTGACCAGCGAATTAGCTATTTAAGGAACTTCTGAATTAGCCCGCGACACACGTGTGTTTCTTCGAAACGCCGAACTGGTCGAACCATGATTTAATGATTTTTTTGCTTGCATCAACCGGGCGATTATCTTATCATACGAATATGGAACACGGACACGAGTAAGTGGTGATGTTAAATGGTATGCGAGAATAAAAATGACAAAAAAAAATTGTTAACAGTATCTACAAATCTGCGTGAGAGTCATTTATGTTTATTTACAGTGGATCAAATATAGGCGCGAGAAATACTCACCTGTGTAAAAGTGAAATTAAGGAAACGATAAGTTTGCTCAAAAGTGTCTGAAAAAAATACATCTTTTTCAGCTGCCTCGCTTTTGATAAGGCGATTGCCTTGTTCGATGCTCGTAAATGCGTAAAAAAAAAAAAATACTGGTAATGTTATTTCCATGGAACGGATTCCAGCCACCACTGCTGGTCAACGTGTCCCGTACACGCAGCAATCACAGGACCCCCGTCGTTACTCGATTGTAAGCACATACCAGAAGAAACGTGCAAGAACGTCTTTGCCTGTTCGTTGTACTCCCATTTTTGCCTGTTATGGCCATTGCACGCCATTATTTTAACCTTTGGCGTTTTGTGCTGAGTGTCGCGCTCAGGCGCGTCCAGACAGATACTCTCGTCCGTCATTACAACCCCACCTTTTGTCATCACGAACATTTGATTAAGAATCGGCCGTGGGATACGCGATTCGAGGACCGCGTATCCCGAGGGCTGTGAATAGACGCCTTTAGCGGTTGGTCGCATAATGCATTTGTCTGTCGCGAGATGCACGATCTGGTGTGGAAATGTGGTAACTTAACAAACAGGTCTACGATTAAGCGATATTATCTCAAACTTCCACTCACCCTCCCGAAGAATCGATCATCCTTTGGGAAAAAGTGCTCCGGCCATACGTTATCCAAGTACCACTCGAAGCTTTTGCACTGCAATCTTTCGCGCAGAGCTAGTCTGGATCGAACAGGCTGCTTGTCTCTCAATCTCGCCGCCTCTGTAACAAAACGCGCGAATTTAATAACGACCTTACTTCCACCGGAAACTTAAGTTCCTAATCGCAACTCCCTTACCTGGATTGAACTTGAAATAGAATTCTGCCCAATCGTCCATCCAAACCAGAGCGACTCGGGCCAGGTTTCCGTACAGAATCTCCCCCACTCCGCCCGGGAAAGTGTACGGCGATGATTTTCGAAAGAGATGCCCCACGTGGGAGCAGGGGGCGATTTCAACGCTACCGCCGCACTGCCACACCCGAAACGACAATTCCAAGTTCTCGCCGCCCCAAATTCTCATCTGTTCGTCGTAACTGCCTAGTTCAAAGAAATAATCCTTGTTCATGGAGAATAAACCGCCGGCCATAGCGGGCGTTCTGAACGGCTCAACGATGTTGTCGCGCCTCTCTCTCAGCAACCGACCGTTCAGCGTTAGCCAGCGGAAGTGCAAATCCCAATTGAACGCGCCCCAGTGCAGCTCGAAAGATCTATAATGTTATAATATCCCGCGTAGTCTTCGGGTATCTCAACTACGAATGAATGCGACTTCGCAACTCACCGGGTGTAGCTAAACGTATCGTCGTTTATGATATCGATGACAGGAGATACGACTCTCGTTCGATTCTTAGCAACGGCTTCGAGTAAGGGCTCCAACCAACCTGCGACGCGTTAAAACAAAACCACAACGTTAGAATATAGTTTTTCTATACCTCGTGGTGTATATCGCGGAAATTGTGAAAGGAAGAGCTCACCTACCAACCGTGCATTCGCAATGGGCGTCGAGGAACGTGACAACTTCACCTTTCGCTTTGTTCGCGCCCAAAAGTCTCGCGTTCACTAAACCTACGCGTTTCTGAGAGCGAAGGACTTTAGTAGGCACCTGCAATCTCTGCACGTGTTCGTCTAGAGCATCCTTCAGAAACTCTGACAAGGGAGCACAAAATAAATTGAATGTGGCGTGGCGAGAGAAATAGGAAGCGCATGGGATTTAACACTCCCGCCGTTTGGTCGTACCTCTATCACTGTCGTCGTCTACGAGGATGATCTCCTCTAACAAATGCCTCGGCGATCTGTCGATAACGCTGTACACAGTTCTGAGCAATGTGCTCCAAGCTTCGTTGTGAAAGACAATGATAATCGACGTTGTCGGTAAGTTACCCAAATTCGCGTATCGAGAAAGACACCTGCGTAATCATTTCGTTACCCACGGTCGGTCTGTTACCGTTAATGTGAAACGTGGAAATTACCCTTTTCTCCGGACATCTGGCAGAGATCTATTTAAAGGTATCCTGTCGCTGGCCATTAGGTTGAATCGATTGATTTGGAAGAGTTCTTGCATTCTATAGAAATCTTTCGCCGGCACCAGCACCGGGCTGCCGTTTTTCCCCTCGAACGGCCGTGGATCAAACATATTTTTATTAAGCAGCTCTAGAATTCAATAATAAGATAATAAAAATTCGCCAGCGTGACCCACCGTTCCGAAAATTACCTTTCGTGATATTCGGAGTTTTCAGGGGATCCACCGAATCCCCGATATAATGACCTACTACCACATGTATTCCCCTACGATCTATATAATCCTTTTGATTGCCCAAAAGTCTGAAATTAACAATGGAAATTTTCCTTCGGCATTCCGCTCTGACTTTATAAACAAGTTCATACACAAAGAAAACAAAGAACCCCCGGTCCGCACTAACTGATGCAACAGGTGACGGCGAAACTCGATTCGAATTGTTACTTTAATGATAAGTGGTGCTTGCTTTGTCGATCACTCACCGCTGCGAGGCGTAATCGTTGCGAGGATCCTCGGTTTCCCGACTTTTCCTCAGCCAAACAAAGAATATCCCTGTCAGCACGATGATCGGAACAACGATCGGCCACGTGCGACATGGTCGCCTGAATCGTGGCCACATCGTGACCCCCGTCGAAAGAACACTGTCTCGAGCTTCACTAATTTTCAGAACAGTCCCGTTTATCTCATTGCGGAATAATTAACTGTTATCGTTCAAGTCGGACTTCCGTTATCACGGGCTTCTCACGACGGGTCATCGTGGGAAAAGAAAAAGTTCCGACGTCTACCTTGAACTGGAAGAAGTTACAGAACTCAGCATGAACTTCGTAACGAATCGTTCGCGCGTTAGCACCGCTAGAAATTAAATAATCCCTGATTCTCGTAGAGTATCTTTCACTAAAAACTTCTACACAATTGAAATTCGAGTATCGAAATGAAATTTACTAATCTCGCGTCGCAATAAAAGTATACGCGATACTAATACAAAATAACAGAGACATTTAATCTTTACAGCTTACCACGATCTTTTTAAAAATTCTATCACGGATCCCATCGGGCGCAGCACACAGTTTGCACCCGAGTAGCCCCAGGATTCTTCCTCAAAATAAACGTGAACCACCAGTAGGACGACTTCCTTTATCCTCACATGGCGAGCACAGCTTCTCAACGAAAAGTATCACTTTCTTCGAGAGCTATTACTTGTCAATAATCTCACACGATCGACGCGTTAATGGATCGAAAATGATCCAGCGGAACGACACCACGCACGCACCTCTAGCGATCCGGCAACTGGAATGAACTTCAAGGAATTATTAGGACGCTGTGAATAAGACAGTGCCGTACCAAGAGAATCCGAGCCCCTACTTTCTATTAAATTCGGCATCAAGCAACGTGTCGCAACGTAGTCTTAATGCTTGAACTCTAAGTATATTCTCATTAAAATAAACGCAAATAAATGATATAACTCTTTACATAGTATCTGTTTTACATTTTTCATCTGAAACAAAGTTCACTATTAGAGATCACTTAGTCGCCACGCTACTACGATTAAGAGCCCCAACTGCATTAGAAGCAGCATAACTAATCGTATAATTCAGACACATGCCGCGCGATAGAATCTAGAAACACTTTTCCTTCTCCTCTCATGGTAATCTCAAAAACGATTCGTTCGAGCGACAGAATTAACGTATCAGGAAAATACCGAAGAGGTCAGCACCATTCCCAACGTACGGTTGTACGCCACGTTGGAAGAAGTTGACGGGTGACTGCTGCTCGTTTGACGTTAAAGATTCGTTTCTGTAAATTTCGTTCGGTTACCATTAATTGAATTCATCAAGGTGAGGAACCGTTAAACAAATTACGCATCTTCTATTCTGTGCACGATAGATAGATATCCAGTACGTATATGTAACACGTGTTAGAATTCGAGGTAGCAGTGGGTCGCTGAACTTTCGCTACTGTCTAATACAGTCGTAATATCATCATTCATAGTAACACAGTTTGTATTGTTACGAAATGCCTAGACGTGTTGTTGTTTACTAATAGCAGAGACATGTACCACGATCATCGTTTGATTTAGATAACTTTTGACGATGTAATCGGTCGAAAGTATTTTACATGGAATTGCAAACGTAATCTGCCTTACAGCGTGCCAAGGATGAAGGTAAAGGAACTGCTCAAGACTGTCAACGTAGCATGGTCTCCGCCTGCTCAGCACCCGATATTATTAGCTGCTGGAACCGCAGCCCAACAGCTCGACGCGAGCTTCAACACATCTGCCAGCTTGGATCTGTATTCGTTGAATTTGCAAGAACCGGGATACGATTTGGAACTGAAAGCCAGCGTTGCGAGTGACCACAGGTTGGACATGGGTCGTCCTAATGCGCGTAAAAGTATTACTAAGTAATCACCGGAGTTTTATATGCATGGGAAATTTCTAGATTTCATAAAATCATATGGGGCTCGTACGGTACCAGCCCGGCTGGTATCATTGTTGGAGGCTGCGACTATGGCACGATCAAGATTTATTCGGTTGCCAAAATGTTGGCGAGCGATAGTAATTGTCTAATAAGTAGCCCCGACAGACACACAGGTCCGGTCAGAGCGCTCGATTTCAATCCATTCCAAGCAAATTTACTAGCGACAGGTGCGACTGAAAGCGAAATTTATATATGGGACATCGTTAATACAAGTACTCCGATGTCTCCTGGATCTAAAAGTCAGCCGCTGGAAGATGTGCAATATATAGCGTGGAACAAGCAAGGTTTCACTGTACTATCTAAATTACCAATATGATTATAAAATCAGGATTAATCAGTGCCTGTTTACTTTCGCAGTGCAACACATTCTCGCCTCCACTTTCTCACAGCGCTGTGTCATATGGGATTTGAGGAAGAACGAGCCCATAATCAAGCTAACGGATGCGAATTCAAAAGTAACTTAATTTCGAAACACGTTTGATTTTACTTTTAATTTTATGGCTTCTATGTGTATAATGTTTTAAACGAAGGTACGGTGGAAAGTGGTCCAGTGGCATCCAGATGTTGCGACACAGCTGTGCCTGGCATCGGAGGATGATCAGACCCCTATCATTGAGCTATGGGACTTGAGGTTCGCCACGTCACCGTTGAAAACGTTCCAGAACCATCAGCGCGGAGTTTTGTCGATTGCATGGAATCCACACGATCCGGACTTCCTCCTGAGTTGTGCCAAAGATAACCGAATATTGTGCTGGAACCCCAACTCCGATGCCCCAGTATGTTTGTTAGTAACTAAATGCTTAAAATAGTGACGAATCCATTCATATTCTTTTCTGTGTTCGTAGAATGGTGAAGTGATTTGCGAGTTAGCACAAACCAATCAATGGAATTTCGATGTCTCGTGGTGTCCGAGGCATCCGGGATTGGTCGTGGGGACCAGCTTCGATGGGCATGCCGCAATTTATTCTTTATTGGGCGGGCAACAACAGACATCTGTAGAAACCTCCAATCAAATTGTAGATTCTTTCCCAGGAATGGATCCCTTTACTCAGCCTCCTTCTATGAAACAATCTGAACCAGCTGTCGTCTTGACGAAAGCTCCGAAATGGTTGAAAAGACCATTTGGAGCGTCTTTTGGTGTAAGCATTTGATTTCGTTGTATAAGATCGTCTATAGATCTACGCACGTTACAGCACGTTATTAAATCGACGATGCTGTCTATAAAAACAGTAACATTTTTCAGTTCGGTGGTAAACTGACAATATTTGAAAACGAGCCTGCGGATCCGAATATGCCGCTAAATTCAAATAAAAGAGTTATCATATCGCAAGTAATCACGCAGCCGACTTTAATCCAACGTTCCAACGAGTTGGAGGAGGTTCTTAAAACGGAGCAGTACAGTGATTACTGTAAAGGGAAGGCCGATAATACCAGTGACTTGCATAGGAAAAAGATATGGAATTGCGTGGGAGCATACTTCGGCGAGAATGTGACGAAAGAAATATTGGAATTACTGGGATATGACGTAGAGACGATGAATAATAAATTGAACCAGTTCGTTTCTATCGATGACGTAAACAACATTATGGAAGGGGTTGGAAATCTGAATGTACGTTTCAGTTTAAATAATTTAAAGTGCTTTGAGTAAATAAGAAAATATCTCGGAAATCACGAAATGTAATTTCTTTAGGTACTTAATGGAAATATTGTAGATGGAAGCGCGGCATTCGATGCTATCGCACAGGAACAGTGTAAAAAGACAGCGGTTGCGGCCAAGGATAACAACTTTCAATTAAATCTATCCGATGGTGATTTTACAATTTCTCTTGAGAATTTATCTCTTTCTTCATTATATGATTTGTTAACGAAATGATGATCTAATGTACTTTGCAGATGAGGATGGGCTTATTACCCAAGCAATCCTCTTAGGAAACATCGAAGCTGCGGTATCTTTATGCTTTGACAATAAAAGGTACGCGGATGCGGTAATACTTTCGATGGCTGCTGGACCCGATTTATTGGCGCGTACCCAGTACAGATACTTCTCGGAGCATTCTGGAGCTCTGAATTCTCTTATCAATTCATTGGTTAGTGAAAATTGGGCCGAGGTTGTTAAAAGTACCGACATAAACTGCTGGAAAGAAGTACTAATTGGAATCTTTACTCATTCCACCCCACAAGAACGATCTACTTTGTGCGGTATGAATGAAATTATGAATTTTTTTGGACGCACAGAAACATGTGACGTATAATTCTCAACCTATTTCGTATGCCGCAGATATGCTTGGAGATCGTTTGGCATCGTGCGACGATCCAAACCTGAAAGAGGAAGCTCAGATTTGTTACATCTGTTCCGGCAATCTGAATAAAATGATCGAATCCTCGAATGTTGATATTCAAGAAGTAGTGGAGCTAGTAATGATAATGCAAAAAGCTCTGGAAATGCAAGGTATCAGAGATATACAGATAGAAGGAAAGATCGCCAACGTTTTATCTCATTACGCCGAGATGTTGGCATCAGAGGGAGATCTTGATGCTGCGCTGAATTATCTCGGAAATAGCCAAGATGAAAAAATCGTAATGTTGAAAGACCGCCTGTGCAGAGCCTTAGGCTATATTCAGGAACCAAAAAGCATGCCGAGAGCGCCAGCGATGCAACAGAATTATTACGATCAAACAAGGAGACCTGTACAGACTGTACAAAATCCATTACTTGTTGCAAGGGAACAAGCACGGCCTTTCGCCGATACGAACGTTCCGTCTGCGAAACAGTCTTTCGTGCCATCTACAAATCCATTTAATACTCAACAACAACAACCTTTCGGATTATCTCCTCTTCAACCCCAAATGCAATCCATGCAATACGATCAGTATCAAACCTCCCACTCTTACGCTTCCGCACCTGTTTCTCAACCACCTCCTCCACCACCTCCCACAACTGGATCAAGCGGAATTGGATCCCGACCACCTAGTGTTGGCCCTCAGGCGAGATCAAAATATCTTATAGATCCATCCGTAAAATCTACTGCAACGTATGGCCAGACTGGTTTTCCTCAACAGGCATCGCCGTATAGTAATCCAATTCCTCCACTACCAGGCTACTCGTCGCTAAACACCTACCAACCGCAAGTTCCTGTGGCTACAAATGCATATCCTGGACAAAGTTTCTCAACTACTCCGAAAGATCCGGAACCGTTTAAACCACTACAGCCTAGCATATTATCACCGTTGCAGAGCCAGCAACAAAGTCAAATGTACGAGCCAATTAGATCGCAACCGCACCCACAAACCCAAGTCTATGGAAACGAGAGTGTCTATCAAGCGCCACTGCAACCTGCCGGATGGAATGACCCACCAACCGCAAAACCGTCTCGAGCACAAGTAACTATTTTAATATGTTTTATCTGCTAGTATACGTCAGGTTACGCGTTAAGACAACTAGTCATGCAACTGACGAAGCGTTACGAACATTGTACTGATGATACATGCATTCAAATAATATAGCCAGTACTGGCATTATACAACAAAAATGAAATGTCTGCGGAGCATGCTGGCACCAGGAAATGGAAAGAGAAACATTCGAAGAATGTGAATACGAAGGTAGACAACTATCAGAGATTGAGTGCAGTTTCCACTGTTTCACGATTGCTATCTACCTTTTAGCAAAATGTACTCCCCCTTATGTTACGTTTAAAAGTTCGATGTAATCGACCGCAAATAACAGTTTCAGTTTCGTGTGATATTAAATTAACTAATACCACAGTGTGAGATACACAAGGACATTTCCAAACGCTTCATAGAAAAGTCCATGTACCGCGAATGTTACACGTATCACAACATGTACTTACTTTTCGCTAAAGTTGTTGCTACAATTAATTGATGAGAGAAGGGTGTTGGTGTCAAGCATAACAATTTTACATTTTGTGCAGCAGTCGAAACCGGATTACCAGCATCAAAACCCCATTTTGCATCCATTGAGAGGCGCTGCACCTCAGCAAGAGCAGCATGTAAGTAATCGCATTAAAAGTGTGTAAAATATTAAGTATTTAAATATTATTTTTGTCCGATCTTTCCAGGTTCTGCCCCAAGAAAAATATTATCCCGACCCGCAAGGACCTTACAATCCACAGCAGTATAATCAGAACATTCAGAGTATGGGCGCCCAATTTGCCAAACCAGCGGAACCGCTGCAACCTGCAACACTCGGCGTTGCGGCCGAACCTGAGAAGCCGAAAGCACCGATACCAGAGCAACATATACATTTAAAGACAGTATTCGATGAATTGAAGAATCAGTGTTATGAGAATGCTAAGAATCCGGTAAGCCGAATCTTTCTTTTTATAACCGTACATTGAAGATAATCGAACTTTCCTTATTTTCCCAGCAAATCAAAAGAAAAATAGAAGATGTGTCGAAGAAACTCGAAATGTTGTACGATTGCCTTAGAGAAAACAAGGTGCGTTACTTTCTTACTTTATAGTATGCAATTACCGGCCGAGAAGCATGTTATAAACATTCACATGTATTTTATAGTTGTCCCAGAACACTTTGCAAGTATTGCACAAAATATCCCAGATGGTGCAAAGCGGGAACTACGTCGGAGGCTTAGATCTTCATATGCTGTTAGTGTCAGGGCCAGATTTTAGTGAAATATCGTCTTTTATGCCTGGTATAAAAGTATTACTGCTAAGTGCCCTTCAATTAAATGTCTACATTAGATAGAATGCAATATACGAAACTTGAAATGTTTACTTATCCCTTTTTATAATTTGAGACTTTTATAATCCTTAATATCCTTACTAAACGAGATACTTATGTTGCATCAAGCTCCCATAATATCCAGTGCAGTACGGATAGTGGTGTCTATTTCTGTACGAACTTTATCGCTTAATTGTGTCATTCTATATCCGAATACGGCTTATCGAAGTTCGATAACCGTGTACTGTTATCCCTGTATGGCTAAAGAGGTTATTATGTAAAAAGTAGGAAGAAATATCGGAGCAGAGAGCGTCTAACATATTCCTATAGACATTGTTACACACCAACTTTTCTTTTTAATATACCGTGTATATAAAATATTAAAGTTGGCTTTAAAGAAAATCGTGTGTATATTTTTAAATAAAAAATTATACGATTCTATTCAAATTATAAATCTGTTAGGGAGAGAGTAAGGTTGAGATAATTTATTGAATGATTAAACTGTGCAAAATGGCGGATTTTTCGGTAATAATGAACTTTTGCAATAACTCATCCAGAGGATCGATTCCATCTCGAGCTGCTTGCCGACGCATCGCTTGTTTCACTTCTTCGCGAACACCTTTGTCGGCTCCACGGGTAGTGATGCGTCGATCTGTAATATTTTTTACAATGATGTAATGCGAATAAATGTATGAAAAAGTACAGCATATGTCAAACACCCATATACTTTGTAAAACTCCCGATCCCGCGGCTATGTCCAAAGATACACCGCCCCCGTGTTCCGTCCACAGATACGTCAGCTCCTCCAAGATGTCCACGCATATAATGTACGCTTGGAATAATGGATAAGCGAAAGATCCACGATTAATTATCCTCTCCGTAATTGTTGACAAAGTAGTAGCTTCTTGTGGCCAATCGATTTGCATTAACACCAATGCATGCCCTATGGCCAAGTCCCCCACGCCACCGGGTAAAGAAAAGTTTTCCTTCGAAAACAAAGACCGTGAGCATAAAAAGGGAATTGGAACAAACTTCACTTCAACTTCATTCCGATTACCTTTATCGCTGAAAGAAGCAGCCTGCAACAATACTGTATGACGGGAAAGCGTGCAAGCGTTAAATAATGTAAATGCCTCGCACAAGGGACTGTTAAGTTGTGAGATATTTTTCCAGACGCTGATGGCAACGCACTAACTACTAATACTATGTATTCTAACATCCCCTTAAAAAGTATCGCATAGTTAGAAATATTCTTACGAGATAAATATACGAGCAACGCGCAACAGTGTACCTTATAATCTTTCAAGAAAAAGCATGTGCTCGCTAAACGAAGGTGAACAGATAGACCACCCGCTTCTTGCGACAATCTCGCTAACACTTCGTGATGCAACCCTTTGTACACAGCTAAATCCGTAAGAAACCAATTCAGCCACGTATCTAATCGAAGCTGTTGATTTAGTTTCCCTATTTCCCTTTGTAGATAGTCGCTACTGTGCAACAGGTCCCACAACTTTACAGCCAATGCCAAACCGTTACCGCTGTAGTCGCCGTCGCTTGTTACTGCAATCCCTCCATTGTCCTCCCTTTTTCGTTTCTTCAATTTCAATTCTGTTTACGATCAAGACGAACGCATTAAAGATGTAAACAGAGAAACTTATCAATGAATAAATTATGCGTGGATGTCTCACCTGCTGGCGAGTGCACGCATTCCCCAAATGCTTCTACCAGACAATACACAGTTTCATCGTTATTAATAAGCGAATTATGCTCGTTTAATATCCGCAGTAATACCACAACAGTACACATTAACAGCTGCCTAACAACCAGTTCCTCGCATAAATTCGCCGCATGAACAACCGCATACTGATGAAGTCTTTCGCAATACGTATCTCTATTCCAAGCTACCGAGAACAAGCTACTCAATTCCCAGCCCAACTTTTTCCCAATTAATTCAACCACTTGGAATAGCTTGTCCCATGGATGTTGAATTTGATTGTCCTGCGGCTGCTGTATGTACGCCAAGTAAAATTCTACCGCTTTGCAGAGTAGCCTCACGCTAAGCCGTGGATTCAGTTCTACCGGCGCAGTGCCAAGAAGTGGCAACGCGTCGCACGCCAGTAGCCTCCTAAATCCGTTTACCGCACGTCCGGGTTGACTGTGTTTCTCTGCGGTTAGAAGAGTTTCTACTAAGCGAGGCTGAAAATGCAATGAGCTAAGAAGCGAAACGGCGAATACAAGTATCCAGAAACTCGTTCACTCGAGATGCTTACTCCGTGAGTGGCGATAGTTTGGGGAAATCTTCGCAGTAACAGCAGCAATAGTTTACAATGTTCCATCGTATCCTCGCTATGATCAGCCGTCATAATGAGCAGTCGGTGTTGAAGTTCCTGAGGTATGTGTTGGAACATTTGACACAGAAATTCTGCTTCCGGATCGGATTGTTCCAAACGGAGACACGCCGTCACTGTTTCGATCTCTTTCCATATGTCTCGATCATCTGGAAAATTCTGAAAGCTATTCTCCCATTTAAATGATTGTTTAGGTGTATGCGAAAGCTACGTTTCTCAAACGTGTCCTACTGTACTGTATGATTTCAACACCACTTACATCTCGCTAAAGCATTTAGCCGCTTCCTTCACATTTTTCGAAAGCTTCTCGATCCGATACGCCTCAAACTACAAGGCAAACGATACGCGTTATTACTGCAAACTCAATTGCCTGTTACAACGTCGCGTAGATTGACAAATGTGAATCAGTAAACATTGATCCTAACCTGAACCTTCGCGCTATGAGGGAACAACGATTTGGCTGTAATTAACCAGGATTTTGCTGCGTAAATGTCGACTGGCAGCGCATCTTTAGCGCGCATAATTAAGTAATCCTCTTTGGACAATTGATTATTATCAGTGGCAGACGTTTTTTCCAACATGTTGCGAGGAATGTTCAAAATTCACGCGAGTAAAAATTCACAGTACCACCGCAGGCAACCGCAGACGAAGTATAGCATCAGGGGGCAGACTATGATACTGGATAAACGTGACATCTACCGTAAATTCTTTGACCCTTTCCATTTCCGTGTTACATAAAACTAAATCCTGCAATTGGTAACGAAGGAAGTAATACCTACTTTGAATGTTTGAAATATTTTTATTAAATAATCGAAATTATTTTGTAATCGAATCCGAATAAATATTAAAGTGGAATGTTTCAATTTCGAAGGGCAGCAAGGTGATGCAGCTTAATAAGCTTCGGGGATAAGTCGATAAATTAGTTAGCGAGACATTAATTGCCATTGGGTGTTGAGGTGGATTCTTTACCTTCTCTGGGATAATACAAACCGCAATTCATGTAGAAACAATATACACCCATAGATGACAGTGAAATATCATTATGTTCTATCAATAATGAACTGTATGCGTGCGTGCATAAGGGTGTAACAATTTTTCTATTAATTCAGCTGATTAAGGAAGAGACCATAAAAAAGATATCTGTTAATTGCAAAACGGTAGATAATTTAATCGCACTCCATTACACGAATATATAAACTTCTGCCATATCGATTTTGAAGATTATGTTAATGCTACAGTATAAGAACAACTTTTACTGTTCAGTTCGCGAAAATTTCGCCTGGTCTACAATAAAGGCGTAAGTTTGCAAATCCGGTGAGTGATACGAGCCGTCGCTTTTCCATACAGCCTCGAGTGCTTCCATTTATAAAGATATAACAGGGAGCACTTGATGGTGGGAAAATCCGCTTACTCCATCGAGGAAGATTCTGTTGCAACTTTGGCTAGGGCTTCCTTAAGTGGTTATAACGCTTTGGCTTTGTATCCTACGGCTTTTTGGCATCCAATAAAATCCCGGAAATAAAGATCCGTCAACGATCCAGTTTGAGGCACCAAATAACGGAATTTCGACTGCGTTGTTCTCTGATAAAACACTTTCAACTAACGGAACACAGAATATCCAATTCGCCTGGATCGAAGATTGAATTTAGGATGGGCAGGGAGCAGAGAAAAAGCAGACAAGATAGTTGAATGATTTGGAGAGAAGGAGCACGCGGGAGCAGCAAGGATATCGTATTCGTCTCCAACTAAATTTTGCGTCTACGAGGTGGTTAGGGGATGCACGCTCTGCGGCTATGTTTGTTACCCTCTGTCTCGGTGCCTCTCTCCACCCCTTGAGCCACAATGGCATTAAAATTACCAAGGAAATTCAATTCCCAGTTGGAAATGTATCGCGCACGTGTAGGTGATACTCGCGTAGAGGAGGCGGGGGGCAACGTAGGTGAAAGACAGGGACGTCGAATCACTGGGTTCCTACGAACTCATCTGAATGCACATACTACGACATCACTTTTCAATTCATATACATACAGCAGCGGATGCCAGAGTAATCGAAAGATGGGTGGTTTTTGCACATCCTTTGCAAACAATTACATAGCGATATGTTCTATCACAGAATAGTGGACCGATCAGTGAAACAGTTAGGCCCTAGTCTTGGGGGGAAAGCTAAGTAGATGTCGTATTTGGCTAGCTAGAAATTTGAACTCTAGAATCTGTTTACTGGATGTATCGAAAATTTGGGACGCTGGGAAATTTTGGCGAAGCTGGGGCTAGACGTCCCTGGTTCGTGGGACACAGAGAGCCGTGCAACACACGCACAGCCCGCGCACCCGTTGCGGATAGCTTAGGTTGGTTAGTTAGCGTGCAAGTACACGTATCAAAGGCACTCAGAATCCGAGCTTAACAAAGCCAGCTTTGGGTTTACCAACCGTGTCACGTAGTACGTGTATACCTTACCTGCTCACGCTTCGCAAAACCTAAACCTCCTGTGGCCCGTCTAACTTTGGTCTTAATGCGTCAACGGGGAGGGATAAGTTTCGGCCGCGGGGGCAATTAAAACTAATTATCCTCGTCGTGGCGGTAGTATCGGCTAACCGAGGGACCCTCGTGGCCCGATCGCTCGGAATTATATGCCCTGGAGCGGAAACTTTGTTAACCACGAATTCATACGAAACAATTCGCCAGCTGATTGATGTCGATTTCATTACCGAGTTTCCCCCGCTCCCTTTGGCAACGACTCGGTGCCGAGGCACGGTTTGACAGTGGTTTTAACGATTGGAAAGGCCCGCAGCTGCAATTGACGGCGGAAAAAAAGTTGAACGGCTTAACGAGGGCTATCTCCCTGCGTTTACCTATCATCGAGGGTAACGAAGCGATGCGCGGCTGCGCTCTTCTTTTAAACAGGAGAATCCAAAGGTGCGTTAGAAAGTAATAACGAGTCGTTCGCTCCGTTCGAATCGAGGCACGGAGGCTCGTGCCTACATAAGAGTATGTAACATAATAGCCGCCATAAGGCCGAGCGAATTTGAAACAGATTAGCGTGACGCGACCAGGTACGCATTATACATACTGCACAGTGTGCTTCTATCGCCGAGAGAAGATAAGATCGCGAGGCACAGCCGCACTCGCGCTACGCCGCATGATGGGACCACCTCTTCGTCGACGAGGGGTATCGAAAATTTCAAGCCAAATGTGCAACTAAGTAGCTACTTAGGTCCCATTTGACGCAGGGGATAGAGATCGCATTTGAATGGGAGATTTAGCCGGCGGATTTTCGCCCCGAATTGAGCCATTGTGCCGTTTAAACCGGCCACCTGACGGCTCTTGACACGCCACCGTTTGCCTTTCCGCATTTTAAATACGACTCTCGTCGCAGCTCGACCTCTCTCATCCAGTGTCATTCCTCGCTCTTCAGTTTAGCCGATCGTTTGGATCGCTTTCCAAGCAAGTGGGCATTAGGCGTTATCGTTATCGTTGGAACGCTGCGAATCAGACGAGCCCTGGCAGCTGTCTCGGCTACTTTTTCCAGGCCACGGCATCAATCTGCCCCGCAGCACAACACGACAATCTAATAGGCGGTTCCACGCCCAAAAAATTAGCTCAAATGAATAAATACGAGAGGCTTTGGTCGTACAAGTATTGACGGCTCTCGACAAATGACACTCAAATATGCGCGAAGGGAATCGTGACTTATTTCTGCGCTGATAAGTACCAAAAGAATGCGATAGTAATACTGCTTTTCGAGAGACGATTAATTATCGAACGTAGTTGTGAATTTTTACAGAAAATTCAAGGAGAGATAGTCGGATCGACAATATTTTGTCGAGGAACGGTGGATGTTTTGGCACCCCAACGTGTAGAAATGGCCACCCCTCTGGTAATACACGGCACCCCATCTATCGAATTATTTTGATTCTGCGATAATTCACCCCGCCTAATACGGCATCCCAGTTCCTTTCAGGCCGAGAGGGGGGGAAAAAAGGCGATTCGACTATTTTGATGGAAATCCGAAAACGCGATACGCGCGAACCGTCGGGAATCCCCGGCAGAATTCGTGAACGGGGATTAGTAGGATTTGTCGGCGACCGCGGAAGATACGCTAATGAAAAGGTTGACACGTTGCTCGCGCGTGTTTCTGCCATTGAAAGGGAGGAAAGTAAACGAGGGAATAGGATTGTGGGGTAATTAGAATCCGTGCAAGTACAGAGCTGGAGCGAGGAGCGCGGGTTACGTGTGACGTTCCGCTTGGAAACTTTTAACCAAACTCTAAATACTCTAAAATCTAAACCATTCGAGACTTCGGCGCGACGTGTTCGTGGGCACGACACACTGGCGACACGTGTGGCTGCTGCACGGAAGGAGCACCATTAACGCGATTCCAGGCAGCTCGCCGAATCCTCGGCGCGTGTCGAACGTAAAGCCGATCCCAGGGTAATTTTTGGAAAGTATACAGCCGGAGACACCGATAATCCGCGGCGGCTGAGCATTGTCGGCTCGAAATTGAATCTCGCCGATTAGATTTTCAGCGTTTACGGTTGGTTAGGCCGTGTAGCGTGTAGCACAATAGGGCTCGTACGCTTCCAACGGACAGCTGTGTCGAGTGGTCCGCCTCGATACGTACTCTTTTGCCTGTTTTGCCACCCTCGTGGCTCCGCGTGATTCCCGCATTATTATAATGTGGCCTCGGGGCCCGATTTTACCGGATCACGAGGCCGTGTCTAATTCATTCTGGAACGGTCACTCGATCCCCGGCTAATTGCCGTCGAATCCGTCGCGGCTGGATCGATCGCGCGAAATCCCAGCGCACCCGATCGTTAATCGCGGCCAGCGAGAAGCGCGGGGACAGCTTGGTGGAAAAACAATTCGGGATTTTCCACGAGGAAGCGATTGAAATGCCTCGTGAATCTCCGCTCGAGCAGACCCCGCGATTTGAATATTCCATCGGGGCTAATTCGCCGCTGACAAAAGATGTTACCGCCTAGAAACCCTTCTCGCCCCCTGCTCCGGGACGGCACGGTCGTTCCCAGAGGGAAAGCGAAGTTTCAGCCGTCGACGGGCGTCTTGGTTAATCACTACAATTGATATTCCGCTGATATCACCGCACCGAGTAACGGAGTAACGCGGGTAACGAAGTAACCCGATTAAAGGGAGCCTCTTATTGGGCCGCCGCCCGCTCGTTCTCTTCAATCGAGTTACATGATTACCTGCAGCAGGGTAGTCGGAGGGTAGTCGGAGGGTAGTCGGCGATGGCTCGGTGTGGTTGCACGGGCAAACATCAGAGAGACTCGCGGAGACTTAAGCAGCGCTCTCGTTATCGGTATCAAGCTGATCAATCGCATGGATATTCCTGGCCGAGCCGAATGGTTACGAGCGGAATAAAAGAGGAGAAAGCGCGAGAACGGAGTTACACGGTTCGAGGCTGTCTCTGGGCAGGCTCGTTCCATCCGACAGGGATTCGTTTAGCAGAAACGTATCGGCCACTTCCGGCGAGCGAAGCCAACTGGCCGAGGCGAATACTCGTCCGCGGGCAGCCGCGTCGCCGGAGCGAAATCTGGAAAACCGCATCACGCAAGGGTGGACGGAGTACCGGCCTCCTGATTTCCGACGTTAATGACATATTTGCGACAATAATGTTCTGTGTAAACGAGTATATTATATAATGACGAAATGCGCGGTTGCGGGGGAACGGAGACGCACGCTCGGCGTGTTCGCAGTCAACATCGGATGCGTTGTTCCACCGATCCCGGCGTGCATGTGCACGGGAATCGGTCGTTACGTGCCAGGTCGCCCTGCTTCCTCGTGTGCAATTGCCGCGTGCACAGAGCCGCGCACGCACACACGCCAACACGGTGCAGTTTCTTGCCGACGTGTGGGTGGAGGATACTCACGGCCGCAGGAAACAGCGCATCATGGTAATAACCGTCATCAAACGACGACCACTTAGAACCAGGCCAGGTTCCTCGTGGAAAATTCGTCATTTTACCACTGTCCGCGGAAACCACGGCTTCGCCGATGCCATAACATCAGTCCAGCGCGTTTCACATTCCTCGCTCTTATTGTACCCAGAAATTCATACGATCGTAAGTGGCTGATCGAACGTGATCCAGTTCACCAAACGCTGTCGCGTTTTCCGGTCTTGTCTTTGCAAACTGGTACCCACAGTTTTTTTTTTTTAAATCATGCCTTCTTCGTAACGAGCAATTGAATCACAGGTACTCTCGAGTGACACTGATGCAAAGTGATTTCAGCTTTGAGGAAACGTCTGCGATTTAAGCGATAATGTGGCTCGTTAATATGATACCAGGCGCACTTCGTTATTCACGGTCGCAGGAAACAGCGTGTCATGGTAAGAACCGTCATAAAAAAATGATCACTTAGTGCGGAGGCGGATCCGCCGTGGACAATTCGTACTTTGTTTAAGCTACGGAGGGGAACATTCATAAGGCAAACGATGAAAATCGAGTTTACGTTTAAAGCGAAACCATACGTGATCGAACGACGCAAGCTTGCAAAGCTCTACGTTTCTTCGATTAAACCGGCATCTTACAAGAAACTCCGCGACGGTTCGGGGGCATGATCCATTTCGTTCTAGTAGCTGGGTAACGTCGAGTTCCGGGGCTAGTCCCGATTAAATTAAAGTATCGTACGCTAACGAGCACTCGTGACTGCGACGCGGCATTAAACTGTCCGCGATATCCGCCATTTGAAAACGAGCTCGCGAGGGAAATAGACGGCGAAAAAGGGCGCGACAGAGATGGCGAGTGGAAAACAATCGTGGAATGAGGATAGCCGGGGGAGAGAGAGAGAGAGAGAGAGCAGAGAGAACAGAGAGAAACCGGGAGAGAGAGAGAGGGAGACGGACGGACAGACAGAGAAATTACAGCCGCATGCTGCGTTCAGGAAACGGCGCATTCTATTGTGCTTTTGTCATAGTTAAACTGTCAGGCCAATTTTGCGCCCAGCCAATTTATGCTCACGTGTCCCGATGCACGCTCGCGATCCTCCGTCGCTCCGAAGTGGCACGTTATGCTGGACTGCATAATTTTGCGAAAATTTCTGTACGCAGCTGCGGCGAAGGAAAACGAGCCTGCGGTGTCCGCGAGCCCTGTCGACGCCGAATTCGAACGGAGCACCCTGCCGCGCGGAATACTCTATCGGACTTGTGGCTATAAATCCCAAAAGATCCCAAGGATACCGGTAAAAAGTTGCGAGGCAACAATTTCGTCAGTCCTCGCAATAATCATTACGGTGATTCGCAGTTTAGCCTCGGCCATACTCGCGATTTCGGTCACGTACGGGCTGGGAGGATTGGTTGAAATTCTAGGAAGAGTTTACATCGACTTAACGATCGGAGCCCCTCTCGACCGGCTGGCAAATCGCGAGGGGACGGGCCTCGCCGGGCAATTAGCGTAATTAAATAATAATTGAAAGGAGAGAACGGTTGGTCGAGAGAGCCAGTAACCGAACCACGCCCCGAGCATTCGTGATATGCCGACCAATCGGGCGGGACGAGCATTTCCTCCCGTCCCGTCTTAATCACACGACTCTGTAACTATCCTTTAATCGAAAGATCCGCCTCGCAGCGGTGCCCGCGAACCACGAACCGTCGCTGGATTATCGTTTCTGCCCGTTCGACGAACCGATCGACCCTTGGACGTTCACCGCCGCAAGTTAAACATGCCCGCATCGATGTCCCGATCCATTATTCACCGTTTCGCTACGATCCGTAGGTGTGCGACGCCTAAGCACGCACGCGATACTACGCGTCTCCAGCAGCCGTTCGAAAAGATGACCGACCGTTACCTAGAGCAACGATTTCTATCGACGCCGGCGGAATTCAAAATCCTCTCGTGCATTATGCATAGTGCGAAAGTGAAACAAACTACGAGCGAAAAAGTGGCCTGCCCTTCGCTGTCGGGGCACTCCCAAAATCGATCGGGTGGTAAAGTTACACGGAAACCGATAAGGATGTGAAGGGTGTCGCGTTTCGAGCATCCCCGGCTCGGGAGCACGGCGGAAGGATTGTCGAGGATGCGGAAGGTGTCGACGAGATGAAAGGGAACGCGAGCAAGCTGGAGGATCCGAGGGAACCATACGCAACCTGCGGCAAGACTTTCATTCGCAACACGTATCCGGCCAATTAGCCGAGGCGTTAAAGTATTCTATGGTTTCAAGGAAAGGCGGTTTGCGCGCTTAAACGCAGTCGGCTCCGGTTGGTCGACGGGCAACACTTTCGATGCCCGATGCGCATGAATAAAACATCGCACCGGGGAGGCGGCCGTTGCACGAGCAGTCTGCATACTCGATAAAAAAAGAAACCTTGATCACTGGCGAAACGATACACGATACACTGTTCGCGAGCCTGTGTAGTCGAGAGGAGCGCTGCGAGATCAAGAGGGGCAAGTTACTTAAGTAGTAAACGCGACTCAGGTTCGACGACGGCGGAAATTAGAGGGACCGATGAAAATTTTAAACGCGCAGCAAAATGAATTTTCGCCAACCGTCACAGAGGGTGGGCCCGACACCTAGACCCCTGGCCTCGAGATAATTGCGTTACGGCACCGGGCTCTTGCTTTTGATTCCGCCCGATGACGTCGGCGGATTCGCTCCGGTAACGAAACATTCGACCCGTTCGTCATTACGCTGAGAACCGTACTTAGATATTAAGTACGAAGCGCGTCGCGCTGGTGGGGGAAGACTGGGACGGTCTTTCTAAAAATGTGAAAGTTCGGGGGTGTTTCGGTTAGGAGACTACGGCACGGTCCAGCCTCTGATTCGTTCTCGCGAATCTAAGCGCCGAGGATCCTCATTCAGCATTCAACGACCACGGAACTTAAACTGGGCGGCCACGGTAGAAAAAGCAGCGGCGACGAAGCGGCTTCACGACCATTTTGGTGGTGCTTGGGTGTCGGGAATGGGCTGGTTGTAAAGTATATGCGCGTTTCTGGTGTCTCGATGACTGCCTGGGGCTCGTCTGAAAGCGGAGGACGAGGACAGGAGTGGATGGTCGGGGAATTGGCGCGCGTGTGTGCGTGTGCGCGCTGGCGAGCCGGCTGCTTGTGTCTTCGGGTGCCAGAGCACGATCTTCCAATGAAATTGCAGTGCATATATATATATATATACGCCGGGTGGTACAAGCCGGCGCAGACGCGACACGGAAACAAGCAGGAGGGTGCGTATTTCCACCCTCGACTTGGGCTGGTAATGCCGTGGCCGGGGTGTGAAAATCAGGAGCGAGTCGCGGTGGAGGCGGAGGAGCAGCGGCGGAAAGAGGAAGGGTGAAAAGAGGAGAAAGAGATGGAGGTGGAGGAGGTAGGGGAGGTTGGAAAGAGGGTGAGAAGCTGAAACACCCCATGGGTCCAGCGAGCTGGAGAGGACGAGGCGAGGAAGAGAGAGAGAGAGAGAGGGGGGAGAGGGGGTGGATGGTCGAGTGAGAGGGAGAGATTGCCGCCATTTTACAGTGGCGCGGATCTGCATAACGATCAGAGACTGTCGTGTTTATCAAAGCTTTTCTCCGCCATCTGCATAATTTTCTGCCGCGGCAGGATAGAGAGGGACGGGGGCGAGAGTGGCGGGAAGGGCTAGATACCCTTGCTCTCCACTCTCGAGTGCATTTTATGTGCACGACTTATGAAACTTTAACGCCCTTACGAATAAATTACTCGAGTAAGCGCCGGTCGCGCCAGCCTTCCGGATGCGTGATTGGTCCATTTGCATTTCAACTGAGACGAATTAATAAAAAAATATTTGCCTAAGTTCCCGTACGCAAGCCATCCTTCCGTCTTCCTCCGTCCTCTCCCTCATCCCTTGCAATTGAGATATTTCTCCGCTAAAAGAGCCGAGTCACGGGAGGAGAGGGTGGAGAGGGATTCGCGCGGAGATGTTTATTTGCCATCGATTATCCGTGTCGAGGTAACGAGGAAAACTTTTCCCAGACACTACGTAATCGGCGGGGTGAATTTTTCGCAAGAGGCGGATCGATGTTTCCCGAAATACATCACCCGTTCACGGCATATGTATCCGCGTATCAAAGCGCCGCCACGGCCGAATTCCCAGAGCAACCGTTGAGCAAGAAAAATATTTAGTGACAGCCCCTACGTATCGATGGGGTGGCACCCGTTATTAGGGCTCTTATTAACCCAGCATATGGACCAGAAGGGCGACTTCAGATAGCGATCTCCTCTATCTTCTCTCCCTGATACAGTAGTTTGCAGTAACAGGTCCTGTTTCAAGGGATTACGGACAGCCCCACGCTTTATCGGCAGCTCTCTGTTTTCCGATCTATCGCTCGGAATGCAAATGCTTGCTCCTCTCCTACCGCAACAGGAGAATTGCGCAAAAGAAGACCGAGTAACGCGTTGGTAGGTACGTAAGTCTCGTTACGCGGTATCTTCTGTCGAAACACGTGGGAATCCAAAGATGTTCGATTACAGGTGTACCGTTAAGAAAGAAATTAATTAGAACGTGATAGAGGAATCCAGGGGTGGAACGGTTAGCGCGTTAGTTCACCTGATTTGGAGGCTTAATGAGCCCGTTGACACTTTGATGCAGGGCGTTCCCCACCCCGCGTGTCACCGGGGAATTGCCAGTTCAATAATTCAGAGGCTGGCCGTAATGGAACTTGTCCGCGGGACTCGATCTATCATAGGAAATTGCACGGAGCCCTTTTACCGGCGCTCATAAGAAACATACATATTAGAAGAATAGCAGCGGGCTCGCTGGCTCGCTAACTCGCTCGCCCCGTAACCCCGCGTCTGCCATAGCGTTCCGTTCCGAGAATTGATTAGAGCGACCGGAAATAAATCGTGCGTGAGCGTGTGGGTCGCGTTCGTACGCGTAGGTACGTGCGGGCTCGAAAAAGAATCGCGACGTTCCCGAGGACGACGCGGGACTGGCAAAAAGTGGAAATATCGTCGGATTATGTAGAAGAACGGGAGGAGTCGCGGGTGCAGTGGAGGATTTCGAGATTCGATGAATCTCATCCATAAGGGAGGCGAGCTGGACGGGCGTCGTTAATTAACGGTCGATTTGTCGGACGCGCCCGGCCGACGTGACGCGACGCGCTTATTATCCAAACGCATCGAACGGATGATTAATTGGCCGGCGATTAGGGGATGCTTGCGCGTCGATCGATGACGGACAATCGGCTTCGAGATAATCCCCCATTCCGTTTGAGCAGAATTTTTCCGGTAGCTCGTATTCTCGTTCCATCTGTCCGAAACGATAGTCGACGGGCGGGTGCGGCCCTCCCGTCGTCCGTCGACAGCGAGAAACGCCCGACGTCAAAAGCAAAGCTCAGAGGCAATCATGAGCTTTCGAATGCAAAACAGCAGCTTTCGCCTAGCAGCACTCGGCACTTTTACATTTAAATGTAAACTCGCTGAGTGCGCGCCGCAGAGCCGCCCTCGCCATATCCTCCCCCATCTAGCGGCGGACCCCTTCTCGGCCCCCCTATCTGCGTACCGTTTCCATCCGCCGCCACCTCCTCCTCTTTCGAGGACGTAGGCGATATGGCGGAGGCGCCTGGATTTAATATTTTACACCTCAAATGTTGGGCGCCCGGCTACACAGCCGCGCGCGTCCGCGCGCACGCCCCAGCCAGAAATGCAAAGCAGCTCGTCGAGTGTCCCTCGACCCCCCTCCGTCCACCTCCCTCTAACGATTCCCACCCCTTTCGCCTTGGATTGGATTTAAAACGCGCTAATTTGTCGAGCACGACACGACCCACGCTTGTACACCCTCCATCGCGCCCCTTCCCTCGCGTGTCTTGGACCCGACCATGCGACCATGCGACCATGCTCCTTCTCTATGGTCGATGCTCTGCAAAGTAGTCGGAGCACCGTGCCACGGGGGTGTGTAAGCGTGTGGGCACGGTGGGCCACATCTAAATTTAAAATCTGCTTTGCATAATGCCCGACCTCGTCGGTGCTCGTCGACCCCGGGACCGCCTAATTGCGGCCTCGTTCGAGCCCTGTGTCCCTTCGACACCTACGGCAGCCATTCTCGAAAAACCGGCTCCTTCCGCCCACCACCCTTCCTTCGCTTCCGCCACTTTGAATCGACCGACCAGATAACCAGACACCGTTCCCCTCATTCCGATCCTCCCCCGTCATCGATCCGCGACTTCGTTCCAATCGATCTCCAACTTCCCAACATGAACGCTCCGATACCGTATGCCCCTCGTCTCCGAGTTCACTCTGCCGAACGACAAGAAAAGGGTCCAAACGATCGAAGAATCCAGTCCTTCGAAAAATCGAAAAATCCAAATCCTCGTTTGACAAGTAGCTACCCTTTGATCTTCGGCTGATTCTTCTTCCCCCCATTAGAAAAAGAGAGGTTCTGTCCAAATGCAAGAACTATGGTTATTTCCGATAGAAGAGCTAACGAAAAGGAGATTTATGTACGACAGAAATGTGAGCGCGTACACAGCCCCGGAGAGCATTCCACGCACGTGCGTACAAATTTCCATCCCTCGCCCACTAATACAGCCATCGCGCGGCATTGTCCAGGAAACTTTGTCACGGTGGTCACGGGGTAGGTCGTTCTGTATCGTGTTTAATGTAGTATTAAACGCGGCTATTGTGCATCGCCGGCCATCGTCGTTCACAAATTTACTTCCTCGGTTCCCGGCTGTCCATCCGTCTCCCCGTTCGAGCGAAGGAAAAAAAAGCGCGAGCACGTGCCACCCCCGTCGCCTCGACGAAGAAATTCGAAAGTAATGCGATTTCTCCCGCCTATATCCGTCCCTCGGTCAGGAACGGTCAATCGGCCCGCCTTTCAGGCTTTTATTCGCGAGCAAGAGGGAGGAACAAATCACTCGCAACGTCGTAAAATCAGTTGTTTATAGAGAGAACCTGAAATTCGGTAGTTAGATCATGGACAGAGCCGTCTACGGTGTTCCACTCGAGGCTCGCGTGCATCCTTCGATCGGATGAACGGGGAACCGAGCCAGAGATGGAAAGAGCAAGACGCGCAATCCTTACGACCCTAAGCGAGGCTCGCGTGTTTTTCTTTCCCACGGTTTTTTCAGCGCCCTTGTCTCGGCGCTCGAACGTGGTTACGTTAACGCTTAACTGGTTGTGGCGACTTCTCCTATTTCGCTGACCATCCTTGTAGTGGGTCAAATCATCCGCGCGCTAAAGCAAACACGCCTCGAGCGCTGCGACAACGGTCTTGTTAAGAAAAAAAACGAGCGAAGCTAAGGCACCGTGCTTTGGGGTCGTATTCGAGTAATTCCAGTCTCATTCGTTTCCCATTGATCTCATTCACGGGTGCACGGGACCATAAAGATGCTGTCTGCACAGGCCTAGGTGTTTCTGCTTTAGTCAGTGTCACCACTATCACCAAATATGTGTACGTGGGTGGATAGGGGTAGATACCCTCTTGCAATTCATATGCTAAGGGCCGTGGCCGGCTCTTGGCAAAGAAACTTTGCAGCCTGGATAGCAGATTCGCAACTCTCTTGGCTCGGCGAACGGTCAAATGTTTACGAAATAGCAAATACCACGCGCGGTGGCAACACGTGACACTTGTTTCGTTTTCGTAGCGAGCTGATAAAGTACTGAATAGTAAGCGAAAAGGAAGGATCGGGGGATAAACGAATGGAGCGTAGTTGGAAGAGTAACGCGCCTCTCGCAGTCGTTACTGGCAGTTTCCTGCGATAACCCCAGCATTATACTCGCGCTGCCCCCGAATAACAGGGGAAGAGAATTCACAATGGGCCACAATGACTGAGCCAACATTACGAATTAGGCTCGGTTACGCGTTTATTGCCGATTCCGGTGCAGGGCAGCGGCGTCGCGATGGATTCTCCGTGGGGCGTCAGGGTGCCGGCCAGCCGAAGGGTGCAAGCTCGCGAAAGGACGCCACTGCGGAGATGCGAAGTATTAGCATTGGTTAGCTTTATGGGGCGTTCAGTTCCGTCGTTCTGCCCTCCTCTCTCCTTCGCTCTATCGCGATCCGCCTCCCTCTCTCTCCCTTCCTCGCTCGGGCAGAGAGCGAACGCGGCAGATCAATAAAATCTGTCTGTCTGGAAAAGTAATGCCAAATCGACTGTCCGTTTTCGGCGGCGAGCAAATAAATGTGACAAAAGGAGTGGAACGACCGCGCGCACCGACTTCCCTGTCCAGCCGGACGATTCGAGCTTCGATTTTGCCGAAGCTGTTTCATAAAGGCTGGACCGTTGCTGAAGAAGAGCAGAGGCATCGAACGCGCGGGGAATTAATTCAGGATCATCGAGATAGAAGTTTCGGTGGGAGATCGAGGAATCCGAGGACGCCGAGAAAGTCCGTTTTTCACGGCTGCGTGACTGGCGGGATCGAGCGACAAGGGGCCGGAATTGGGGCGCAATAATTATTAATCAATTTCGTATTAATTGTTTTCTAGGCGTCGAGCTTAAGTGGGATGTTGTGTTCTGGCTCCTGGCAAGCTCTGCCCTGTAACCAGCCAAACTGTCATACAAGAAGATTAATTACCGTCGCGCCACCTTTTACGTGCGCCATACGTGTGACTACCCTTCTTCTTAGCCGATGGATCCTCGTGAAAGTATACCGCACCGTGCGAAAGGTATCGAGGAGGAATAGGGAATGGGCGGCCGTTGCCGCGTCACTTTACCAATAAAATATTCAAAGATCATAACGCCCGGTGCTCTCCTCGCGAGATGAAGTTTCTGTTTATTCAAGGGGATCGATGGTCCGCAAGCTTCCTTAAAACTTCCGCGGAACAATTTAAAAAAGTAACAGCCGCGAATACAATTTCCGATAAGTTTCAGCCGGGATCGCGAACTTGCTCATTTCGCCCAACGAACATGGCCGCTCTGTCCCTCGGCGGGTCTGCTTTTCGTGATTGCGCCCGCGTTGGCGGGCGGGGGAAAAAGGGGTGCGCGAAAATAAAAGAGACCCGAGGGAATAAGATTTCGCCGGTACTCCGTCCTCGAGCCACGAAAGAGCCAAGTTAGTTTTATTTTACAATCCATCGGCTTCCACGACGCGGAGGGGTGAGTCCCGCTCGTCGCCGACCGGTGCCACGGTCGCGAGACGAGGGAAAGAGATGTTCGATGGCGGTTGGAATCCTTCAGGATGGTTGCGCGAGCGCGGAGAGGGTGCACCGCGGTGCGGGAGCTTGGGGCGGGACGGCTGTCAACTAGTGTTTTAAAAGTTTGCGACAGCCTACAAATTGGCTCGCTCAGTTCTTTTTAAAAGCACCGCCAACCAACCACGTCGCGCAGCCCCTCCGTGTCTGTCCTCCCCGTGTTCACGGCCGTATCGTTGAACGGCAAGCTTACGCAAGTTTTTTGCGACCGCCAATTTGTACGCGGAAGCGAAAGATTTCTGCGGCGGATCGGGGATCGTTGGACCGGCGATTTTTTAAACTCGCCTAACCGCGGGGCTGCTTACGTCTTCGGGGGATGAAAGGAGAACGCGCGAGCTGAAAGTGCACCGACGCGACGCAACTATATTTACATGAAACGATATGGAATCGCGCGGCGAGATAACGTTGCCGGTGAAGTTGGTATTCGAAAAGTTACGATCGCTGGCGTAGCATGTTTCCTCGAACGCAAATGATCGCCGGGCAACGCGGTGAAACGGCCGAAATAAATCGCGGGCCAAGGGGCTTTTTCTATCGGGCATTGTGCGCCCGATCATTACTCTCGGGAGTTTCCTCGAAAAGTTCCGACCATTTTCGGACAAATCGACCTCCGTCGAGGAGACGGCGGTCCCCGTATAGGGAATATGCTTGCGCGCGATTCAAATCCCGGAAGTTTAAAAGTATTCCGACGTTAAAACGCGGCCATTTCTCATATTTTCTATGCAGCCACGCTCCGCCGTGGGCGCATTTGATACACTCTATTAGTCGCGTACCCGGGGCTGATTTATCGAGTTGCCCGCGTTATTATACATTTTCCCCGTTACGGAACCCGAGATTCATCGTATCTCGGGATAGTTCGCCCGCGCTCTCCGCGCAACGTTACATTAGTCCAGCAGAGTGATCAATGGTTATTATGGCGAATTTAAGATTCGGATGCTCCGCGGAAAGCGGGGCAGCATCGCCAGGCGGATGCGCCGCTAGCCGAGTGCTCCGGTATTTGGCGCGACGCTTCGCAAAAACTGCTAACCTTTAACGAATCGATCTCTATTAGCACAGAAACGAGACAAGTGGGGTCACGGCTATAAATAAATACGCTAACCATCGAAGATACCTAAATTGCGCCACGCTCGTCGAGTTTATCCAGATGATTAGTTGCTGTTTGCTCCTTGATCCTTGGCCTTTTTTCCCATCCGCGCGAGCAACGAACGAAAATACACTGTCGCTAACGCGAATCACAGCCGAGTCCGCGAGCTTGCCGTGGAGTTTGCGCGCTTCACTTTTGCTACTTGGGCAAAATCGCGGGCGGCTTCGGCGACTGGAACATGGAGAAGTTTTGCGAGAGGAAGGACGGCGATTTCGGCTCACTGCCGTTGTCGGGCTGCGTCGCGGGGACGGTTTCCCTCAGATCGAACTGGTTGGGAGGCTGTTGCTGTTCGTACCATTTCCTTCGGGCGGCGTGCACCACCATCCAAAAGTACACGGTCAACACTGGATCGAAAGAGAAGGCGATGCTCGTCAATGCAATTTCCACGCTGTCGGGGAGAAGCGTCTCGAGAAATCTCTCGGGCTGGAGACACGCGCGATACTCTCGGATAATTCTAACGTGGGTACTTACGTAGATAGATGCTGGACACTGGAATGTACCATATTGATTTATCGTAAACATCGTATTGCTGTCCGTGCGTCAGATGAATAGATAGAGCCGCAGACTGATCTATTATGCTAATCATTTGCAAATACATCCAAGGCACGGCGCACTTGGGCCTCCTCTGTGAACGTACGCGGAAGTTAGCGAGATCGTTAGCGAGTTCGAGCAAGGCTGCTACGTGCCGAAAATACGTTTTTCAAATAAAGAAGCCTGCGATCGATTCGCTTTCGATACACGACCGCAAGCATTCTTATCTGGCAGCGTTGCTGCTTTGCTGGCGTCTCGTTAGCCACGGCACCGAACGTTTTCGAACGTAGTTCCTGCCGGTCATAAGTACATATCGAGGATTCAACCGGATAGGCATACTCACGGAGATTGATCCCAGGGTGAGATACGCGCTGGCCAATAAGAACGATATCGTGTACAGGAGGAGGAACACTATGGCCGTTTCCGCTACGAATTTCATTGCTTAATTAGTATCGGAACATTCACCGGCGGAACATACGTATACAGGGTATCCTAAAGAAGAGCAGCGCAAGCCCGAGGAGAGAGAGAGGACTCTCCGCGGTAAACAACGTTACCGATTCGTATCACCGCAAAGAAATTCACTTCTGTTCACATCCTGCCGCGTGTTTTACGACACCCCATATACACTCGCCCGCTCCGAGAGACCCACCTTTCCTTTCTATCTGCGAGTTCCTCAACACCTGCATCCAATTCAAGCCGAACAGGCCCCAGGTTTCCACGGTACCGAAGAAACTCTCGTCCGTTGTTCTCGAGAAATAGTTGCTCATTAGCACGTTTACCATAAGTATCGAGAGAGACTAGAAGAACACAGCAGGTGAAACGATTTGAAAGAGGAATCAGCCGCAATCACGGCTCATAATTTCGCGACGCCTCGCGTTATCGCGATACGCTGCGAGGAACCGGTTTCCACGCCGTAATTATGCGACGCTGGATCTTTCACTCACCATGGTGTAAGTGCCGATGATCCTCGTGGCCAACGACAATCCGATACAGCAAAGTTTATTCATGGCGAATCAAGCGTCCGAGCGACGCGATGCGACGAACGGCGAACACGAAATGCACGCGACAAACCCAATGGTCACGATTTTCGTTGCCGTGCCAGCCGACACTTGTATGATGCTCCGTAAAAAATGTAAACACACATGTCCGCGAGTAAACACACGCTTAAATCTCCACCGACGGGGCCAAGCGCTCGCGCAACGTTCTACCGATCAACGTTGATTAGCGAATCCCCGGACATATCGGCCCTGAATCCGTCCCACGATTTACGGATGATCGCGCTGATTAATCGCGATGAGACTCGAGGCGAGAATACCGGCCGACTACCGTTTTATTTGCACGCGCGAGATACGCCGGATGATTCTTTGGCGAGCGTACTGCCTTTATGGAAAATATACTCCTTCGAAGTGCATTTGCACTGAGGATAGTACAAATATGTATATGAACGAACCGTTTTTAAATCAACGATTAAAGAAGGAATGACTAGGGACAGTTCGTAAGTTAGTCTCGACACCAGCCGCCTCGCGAGCCGGGCATGCGCCCTAGCTCGGGAATGGGAGGGATACAAATGTGCTCGTGACATGTGTTTGTAGGTTAGGTTTCGCGTTTGTGAATATCGAGCTTGTTTTCTGTTTAATACGCTTTGGGAGTGTTCGATCTGTGCTTGTTTCTCTCGTAAGTGAAGTAAGACGGTAGTAAGACAGTGGCTCAGAATGACTGTGCAGGATATGGATATTTGCTTGAATATTTCCGCAGACCCTGCTGCTAAGAAGGTAAGTGGAGAGGTTAAGTTATGCTTTCGGATTGTTGCTTAAATCGGACTGTTCCTACAGAAAACGGGGAGGAACGATGATTCTATCCTTAGTTTGATGAAAAAGCAAAGCAAACAGGCGGGGAGAAGTACAGTCGCGAGTAGCAATACGTCGAAACGCGACACGATCGATAAACCCGTTAGTAGTAAACAGAGAGTCAAGCAAAAAGGTTTATCAGCGATCGTGGCGCAGAAGTTGAAGAATAGTAGCTTGCTTCGACAATCTTCGACTGTACAGAAAAAAGTAAGGTTCAAGATCCAATCTGTAGTTACTAACGATACGAAACAAAAAAAGGTGAAGCAAGAAGTTAATGAGACACCGTTGAAGGCGGATAAGAAAGATGTAGAAGCAAACAAGTCGTTAAATACAAGTAGTAAAGTTTCCGATGACCCTATTGTGTCCTTTACTAAAGTTACAAAAGAAAACTTTGGCAAAACACTATTAGCTAGGAAAAGAAGCGTGAATGACACAGACTCTAACAAAACACTTTCTAGCATATTTTCAAAACAAAAGGAATCCGAAGGCACTGAAGTTAATTTATTAGGCTCATTTAAACGAGTAGATACAGACGAGGACGTTGTTCCGAAAAAGAAATCTAAGCTAGGGGAATCTGAAGAATCTTTATCATTAACGAAAAAAGGTGATGTTGGTAATAAAAAGAGAAAAAAACGCGAGGAGAAATTAACAAATAAAAATCATAGTAAGGCAGGCGATGAGAAAGGAACACATGTTCCCTATAAATCGAGTGGAAAGATATCATCGTTGTTTGGTCACAATCCAGAAATACCAAATATTGGTCAAAGATTGGTAAAACCAATAAACGAACCGGTCTTCGCAGGGACAAATTTCACAGACCTCGATGTACATCCTTTCACGGTTAGTATCACCAACAGTGCTTCCAAAACGATGACGGGATTCATTTAATCGCAAAACATTTCGCCAGATATCTAACTTGGAGCAGAACATGAGCATCACTAAAATGACGATAGTTCAGCAAAAAGCAATGCCCCAGATATTTTCGGGGAAAGACGTTTTAATTCGATCTCAGACTGGGTCAGGCAAGACCCTAGCATATGCTTTACCCATAGTCGAATTCTTACATAAAGTTAGACCAAAATTGAATAGGAATAGTGGTTTGAGGGCTCTGACAGTTGTGCCAACTAGGGAACTGGCTCTGCAAACCTACGAGTGCTTCTTGAAATTAACGAAAGTGAGTGTCGCATAAATAATACATCGATAGTTTAGTTGATTGTCCGTGTATATGTATTTCAATTATATTTCACGCGATTTTAGCCATTCACGTGGATCGTGCCGGGATACCTGGCAGGGGGTGAAAAGAGGAAAGCAGAGAAAGCTAGGTTGAGAAAGGGTTGTAACATTTTAGTTGGTACGCCGGGTAGATTGTTGGATCATATACAACGAACGGAGGCTTTGAAACTGGGGGACGTTAAATATTTCGTTTTGGACGAGGCGGACAGATTGCTCGACATGGGATACGAAAAAGATATATCGGGGTACGTTCTCCCATCCGAATTTAGGATGCACCGCGTCAACTGTTTAATAAAGTATCGTTCTGTAACGCAATTTCAGCATAGTGAGCGCTTTAAAGATTTCGACCCCGAACGAAAACACAGATTACGACGCGATGAAAATGCTTCGACAGAACGTAAAGAAAACTTTCACTGACGAGGATGTCGAGCACTTAGAAGAGGGTGCCGATTCGAACAAGGAAGCAGAAAACGATGATGAAAATAATTCGCAGTCAGAAGACGATGAGAATAAAGATAGCACTAAAGAGAAGCAAGTTTATCATTCCAGTAGCGAGGACGCTTCCGAGGAGGACGAACCTTTCGTCAAATCCAAAAACACGGACAGGCGAAAGGTTCCCTCGAGTTCCATAGAGAAGAAAGAATCGAATTCGCTACTTAGTATCCAGCCGAAAGAGGATGATAAGGAGAGCAAAGATCTGTCTAGAAGACAGACGATCTTGCTGTCCGCTACTTTGACGCACGCTGTGGAAAAGTTAGCGGGTCTCACGATGGATCATCCGGTTTTCGTGGATGCTGCGAAGGAGAATTTGGAGAAAAGTGGCGACGAGACCAGCGATCTCAACGAGGACTTGATAGTCCCCCAAAGTGTGGTTCAGAGTTACATCGTGACCCCGCCGAAGCTGAGGATGGTGACTTTGAGCGCTTACATCGCGGGGAAATGTCAGGTAGCTTCGCTATTCCAGAGATGATTTGCCTTTTTTTTTTTAAATGTGGGAATGTGGTCTGGTAAATAATATTCGTGTGTTGTCGATAGAGCCACGGCCAGCACAAAGTATTGATATTCATGGCCACCCAAGACATGGTCGATTACCACACGGAAATTCTGTCCTCCGTGCTCACTAAACCGGTCGACGAGGACAACGATGACTCCGATCCCCTGGTCGACGTAGAATTTTTCAAGCTACACGGCAGCATGACTCAAAAGGATCGAACGGACGTGTTCAAAACTTTCAGGCTGGCGAAAAGTGGCGTTCTCCTCTGCACGGTAAGTTCTCGTCGCGTTCCGGTTAAATCTGAAGTGCTTTTGCACTGTTGTTTCGCGAGGGGTCACACGCGCGGCAATAAAAAGAGGAGAGAGTGGTGCAGCGCTGTATGAAAGCGATGACAGTGTTCTGCAAGGGCAAGAATTAGTACGAAAGGACGGTAACGAAGAGAGCGGAGAAAGAGAAGGAGAGGACAGAAGAAAAGCCTGGGGATAGCCGACGGCACTCCCTGAGCAGTAAATTACCCCGTGGCTTATTCTTTCAGGGCGGAATTTAATATCTCTGGACCCACGCTGTGTCCCGAGGTTAAAAATTATGCGCGCACATGAGGCGTTCGTAACGAGTATAATTATGATTGTTTGCCCGTTATGCACGCGGCTCCCCCTTTTCTTTAATTGTTTTCTGCGTTTGAACGAGGAACGCTCGCGTTAACGACGGCTCCTCATAGCGGAGAAATTCTATCGAGGAAACACGTCGATCTCGCAACGATCATCGCGATAATTTCTAATTTTGGAAAGGAAACGTTAGGCCCGATACTTCCTGCGCGTTCTTCGCGAGCATAAACGACGTAGAGGCGTTTTACGACCGACTACTTTCTTTCGTTTACTAATTACCGTCGTGGAGTAACTTTCGGATCTATCGTGACCTCACGACAACTGCTTAACCATTGTAATTACCGGTGAAAGTGATCGATCCCATTGTCCGATAAGGGATCATTAAAACTTCAATAATAATAATTAAATCCATCATTATTAACGTTTGCCGAGCTCTTCCTCGCCAGTTAACGCGGACTTAGCATGCCACTTCTGCAGGGGGGAACGAAAAATAAGGAAACTGGAAAGTAAATTAAATCGGAGGCCCGGATTCTAAAATTCACGATCAGCGACACGCAACGAGTGACAACTCGGTCTGCTGCGAGGATTAATTCGTTTTAATCAGGCGATTGCATCGTTGATTCGACACGTGTTCCATGACGACTCGCCACTGCTCCTCGTTAATTCCTCGGTGGATCCTACGCAGGCCGATTAATTGCTAACCAGTTCCTTGAATGGATGGATTAAGTTATATGTAAATATGTGAAAGTCTAATCGCTGCATGGGACGTGGATTATCCCACAAAGTTCAACGATCTCACTCTTCGTCTCTGTTCTGTCGCCTCGCGAATCCAATCGTTATCTTCCAAATGCGTTCGATTAAAGAGTGGACAATTTCAACAACAGCCTAGCTCGTGCTTATTAAAATTTTGGGGCCCGAACCGTTTGAGAAGTAACGAGCACCGTCCCCCCGGAGCACGAGCAACGATGGCAGACGCCCACATTTTATGGCGTCACTTGTACGGAGATTCTATGGCAGCGTTATTAATTTCCACGTTGAAAACTCACGAGAGCCCCCGCGGATGGAATGTTCCGCGGCTCTCAGCGGTGGTGGATCCGGATCCGCGGTGTGATCTATGGTCCGAGTGAGATGTTTTGAACGGCCGATCCGTTCTCGATCCTGCGGGCCACGATCGCGGCCTCTCTCCTAAACGATCGTTTGTCTTAATCGCCGCCATCGATCGCTCCTCGTCCCTGTTTTCGTTACGTTACATCGCGCCGGTGGCAACCGAGCCGCTTGTTTCAACCGAAGCACACGTAGGCGTCTCCATTCCTCTCTCGCTTTATCGGAGCCTCGATCGGTAAATCCTAATCGGACTGTTCCATTTCCATCGATCAATTATCGCGAACGAAGAAAGTGCTCGAGGCGGGATCGAGAGGTCCTGGCTATCCCATTTACGCAACGTTTATCGAGAAACTGCTGCGACACAGTAGGAATCGAGCCTCGATAACGAATCGCCATCGACTCGTCGATATTTATTCCGCTCGACCAAAATATCTTTCTCGTATTCCTTCACCCTGGCGCCCGGGCTGGCCGAGTCGTGGGCCGGCGTCGAATTAATTCGATAAAAGAACGTAAAAGAATGGGAGGACGGGCGCGTATCCGTATCGTGCCGCGAAAGAATTTTTGGGGGCCGCGACGCCCCCCCACTGGTGGTCCAGGATTAGTCTCCAGAGCCGTCAAGCGGAGCTCCGATGTGCTCTGGGTTCGGTAAATCATTGGTTAAACCGAACGCAAGGAAATCAGGGCCGTGCTCAAACGTTCGCCGTTGGGGTCCCGCAGCGGGCGCCCGCTGCCAGCCGCGCGCACATTCACCTTCCTTACAAAACGAGAAATCCACGCGGTTTGTAAGACATTTGTAGCCGGCGGATCGCCACACTCTTCCTGCGCTCTAGGCTCTCGGATCAGCGAGGAAGAACCTGCTCGTGCCAGGGAGATCCGAAGTGATTCCGAAAGGACTTTTGGAATGCCTAAACGCGAAACGACCACTTCTTCTTTTCTCCAGGATGTCGCGGCTCGCGGCTTGGACTTTCCCAAGGTGGACTGCATTGTCCAGTACACGGGGCCGACTTCAGCCAGGGATTACGTGCATCGAATCGGTAGAACGGCGCGAGCTGGTTCCTCCGGTTCGGCGACGATCTTCCTGACCCCGGCGGAGATCGAGTTCGTACGAATGCTCGAGTCCAGGCGCATCAGGATCAAGCAGGAGAGCATGGACGACGTCTTGGATAAACTGCTGACTCCGTTGTCGATGCACTCGTCGGCCCACAACGCCGCGGTCGCGCTACAGAACGAGTTCGAGAATCTGGTGCTCGAGGGCTCGAAGCTCCGGGAGAAGGCTTGCAAGGGTAAGTTCAGTTTCGAGCTGCGATCGTGGAAAGCGAGTAAAGGACGGGGCTCGAAACGGTTAGGCGCACGCGACGAGGAATGTAGTACCTACCTGTACTTTACGGTTCTCCGCTTAACGCGCTTCCGGCCTGTGGCTCTGCGCACAAGTACAAGGTACTCGTAAAATTTCGCGCGGGATGAGGGAGCGGCGCACCATTCCGATTCAGTCGGATCGGAACGAAAGCGAGGTGACTCCCGGGTAGGCTAAGCCAATTCCAGCGGGCACCCTACTCGCATATAAAGTAACCCTACACGGCCCTGTTATGGAGCCTTTGCTCTGTCTCGGTTTTCGTTCGCCACTCGGATATTTACATACTCTCTGGGCGAGGAAGGATGATCTTGTTTGCCATGCCACGGTCACCCTATTAGGGTCGTTAGGGCGAGGAATTTATTTGCTGCAATAATAAATCCATTAGGACGCGATGATTCGAGTTTCATTCGAAGGGGAGCGTGATACTCACCCTCGCGCCCGGGGATTAACAATCCTTCCGCCGTCTTGTATGAAGTGTACGGCGTCCGGATCAGTTCGAGCCGGAGGAAGTAGGAAAGATCCGAGGGTGATCGATTCCCGAGACGGGAAAATAAAGACCATAAATCTTTCTAAGAGGTTTTTGAGTTTCGCAGTTGTCTCACGTCAAGCGTGGCTTTACACGAAGGTTAGCCACGGTTTTTGGCCGCTTAGCCGCTCGAGATTTGAGTGACGGTACACAGTTAACCACTTGACCGTTCCTCTACGTGCTCCGAGTGATTGATAGATTAATTGTCGCCGGCGATCCGTCGCTGCACTTTCCGCGGGGGAGCAGTATCGCGAGGAAATGGGGAGAGACCGTGGGAGAGAAAGATGGATAAGAATTTGAAAAATTCCCCGGCGGGAAAAAGAGTGAAATTTAACGAGAAAGAAAACCCCCAAGGGTCAAGGAGATCAGAGTCATACGAATGTATAGCATGGAGAAGCTAATGGTCACAACCATCCCCACGTCCTTCGCTAGCCCCTAGAAATTTATTTAATTCGTGGCCGATGTAGGGGCTGGGCAGCGTGCGTAGAAGTGGAAATCTCGCTAATTCGTAACATTATCACCCCAATAGAGCCGAACAGCTCTCAATAGTGAATACAACTCCATGGAACAACCCCCTGGTCTGCGACCCCTACCGCTAACCTACGAGATTCATCCACTCAGCCTCGCGCACGTGTGTGTGTCGTCCTTTGTACCAGCTCTTGGCTATATCCGTTTCGGTCTAACTTTCGATCATGCTTTTAGAATGTAACCAACGTTGTTCTAAATAGCGGAAAAATCTAAAATAGTATTTGCATGGTTCTCTTAATTTATTCACGTGTTAGTGCATAGACTTTAGAGTAGGTAAACGGAATTTAGAAACACACATTTCTTTGCATGATACGCATCTAGTGTTTGAAATTGAAGAAACCGTGTAATTTATCCGTCTGTAGGTTTCCACCTACTTTCTTCCTTTTTTCTTTTTTATTGGAAAGAACTGGTTGAGTTAGATCGAATCTAGTATAGACCGCTTCGGTACGCCTTTCGCTGGGGGGTGGCCGACACAATCCAACCACTGAATGTGGCTTCCGCCAAAACCACTTACGCTTTGTGGCGAGAGACTCTTAACAATGCGATACAGGATACAAATACAATAAGACGCAGTTACATCACTTAGGAACAATGCCGCCCCACGCGGCCCACTCTTCCAACCCCCTACCAACGCTTCCCCGCCTTCCCAGCCAAGATACCACCCCCGCGGCTGATTTATGTGCTAAATGGAGAAAAACATTTCTCCCTTTTCAACGCCGACACCGTGCCACGGGAGAAAGATCTCCGCAAGTTTCTTATCTGCGGAAGGGACGAGTCGAGATGGAAGGCAGACGGAAATCAAGCCGGAAAATGCCAGGCCATAAGGTCTGAAATTAGGGGCATTTAAGTTTTCTCCGGCAAACTATTCCCCTTTCTCCGCTATATCCCCGCTTTCGATTACCGAACGAAGCTTCGAACGAGCAGCCAGAGCAGAAACTATTCCGAACTATATCCCTGCGTTAACTCGTTCTCAGACACCCCTCCATGTCGATAATCGTGGCTTTCAAAACTCGGCTGCGGAGCGCGTAAGGGGCGTTCGAGCATCTCCATCCGTCAAAAGAGCAGACCGAGAAGCACTTGGCGGTAGATTTTTCGCACGGAATGACAGTAACACTGGCACATGTCAAGTTCTCTCAGGACCGGCGAACCCCCCGGTTTCTCAGCCGCGCACGGAAGCTAGAGAACGCCAATAGGGTATAAGGGGTGACTATTAGCCACAGCACTTGACTCGACCCCCGTTAATGTCTCTTAATAGCTCACCGCGGGCCACACCCCATAGAGCCGCGTATACGTCAACCCCCGTGGAAGTTAATGGAGGCTCGATTAATAAGGGCGCGCTACACACGCAGCCAGTGATTACGTCCGAGTTACGGCGCGCACGTGGCCTCATTTACACGTGGGCGGTGCGCGCGTGTTTCCAGCAGTCTCTCCCGTCGATTCCGGCGATTTGGCTCGCACCGCTTGTCGGGCATTGTCGAGGCTTGCCCCTCTGGACGATCGAGTAATCAGACTTCGATCGACTTGCAGCGTACAACTCGTGGATACGCTTCTACTCCAGCTACCCCCGCGACGTCCGCGAGATCTTCAACCGAAGGGACCTTCACCTGGGCCACTACGCCAAGAGCTTCGCGCTGAGGGAGACCCCGCAACGGATCGGGGGAATCGGCAAGAGGCTGCACGCGAAGGACACCACGAAGCAACAGCATTACAACCGACTCGCGAACGAACGGTGAGTAGCTGTCTGTGTGCCGCGATAGGTCGTGGCGTATCGTTGCTCCCGCGACGAACAGGAGCATTCTCGTCGCGGAACTACTCCTCCGGCCACTTGGCGGACATTCGTGTCGGACAATCGCCTAGACGAGGGAACTCACGGTATTAATGACGGATTCACGCGTGGCTTGCCGTGTTAACCGCGATGCGCCCCGATTTCTCCCTGCGCGTTTCCCTCCCTTCACGGTGACTAACAAACGCAACCACGTGTGTTAACAGATAGCACAGGCAGGCCGGCCGCGAGGGACAGCTCGTGGCTCCTAGAGAGGTTAGATACGTCAAAACTGTCGCTTTGTGTCATTCGTCATGTACGACGAACGGGCCGCGGGCGGACGTGGTGTACGGTGGCCGGCGGCCATAAGCCATAAGCCATACGGCTCTCGTCGTGCTCATCCTCGTTCATTCACCATCTCCGTCGGCCTCCCCTGGCCCTCTCCGTCTATCTGACGTGCAGCGGTCTCGTTCTCGCCGACCGCGTCTCCGTCTATCTCTCCGGGGGTATGCATTTCACATGGCATTCGGCTGGCTTCTGCCCTTCTCCAGGCTTCTCCTGTTCTCTCTCCGGCGCTCTCCACTCGCCGACTCTCGCCTCTATCTCCCCATTGTTCATAATTATACAATACGGCTATTAAACAGACTGATGCGACCGCTACTTCCGGCCCCTGGCTGCGCCATTTACGGAAACCGCGGGACGAGCACGAGCCTCCCTTCACTCTCTGCCTCTACGTATCCTCTTCCCCTTTGTAGAGAATCTCCCTCCCGCTATCTCCTCGCCGCTCTGATTTCCCCCCTCGTCGCTGCCCCGCTATCTTTCGGCGCTTACGTATTCCTGTTTTCCTTTCCAAGAGATCTCTATTTTTTCCGGTGCGCGCCGCGTTCGCTTGGTCAACCGCGACGGCACGCAGGGGCCTTCTAATGGGATGGTCGCGCTCTTCCTCCTCGGGCATCGTCGTTTAAATCGCTGCTCCCAAAGTTTTATCCATTTACTCGTACGTCGAATGCCGCCGCGAGGTGGTGCACTGCCTAGGTATCGGCATTTCGGTGGTTCCGCGACACGCACTCTGCGTCTCCCTTCTCGAGGCCGACGATCATTAAGCATTAACTCGTTTAATGCGATTTGAATGGGCGTGCTTTCGTTGCACACAACGGGTGCCCTCCACCCGTAGAGAGAGCGAGAGAACAAGTCCGTTTTAATGGGTGAAAGGCGGGCACCGAGCTGACGGTCCAATGGATCGAGAGACCCATGGTGTACGCCTCTGTGGGTGCGATTACGCGTGTCCCTGTCTGCGTGCCCGTGTGTGCGCTTTCTGCCTCGTGCGCGGGTGTACCCCAGTCCTCACTCCACGAACACGTCCGAACACCATCTTTTCCGCGACGGGTTCCACCAGCCTGCCGTGGAAATCACCGCGAAGACACTTGACGGAGAATGCGTGGAGAAGCTGATTTCTCCGTAGATTACAGGATTCGCCGTTCGATTGCTCGTCGAATGGTTTGCGATCGTCGGAGGAGAATTGGTGGCGCGATACGGACCGAGAATGAGAAAGGTAGCAACGGACATGAAATTCGGCACGGCAGTTGTCGGAATTGTCTGCCGCGCCAGAGGGCCCAGGGGGCTGTACGTGCCGGTTTTTAAAGCGAGTCCGCTTTTTTGTCGATTTTCGATTACCGCGCTCTGTCCTCGCCACATGTCGTTTACGTCGAATTACCGAAAATTGCGGGTTAGCCCCTAATGCGACGATTAAGGGCCGTCTGTGCGTTTTCAGGCCCGACGGGGTGTCAGCAAAGAAGCCGAAGCGTCAAGATGACCGGCCGAGGATGGGGTTGCTGAAGAAAGTTCGGATGCTCAACACCTCTGAATACGGCAGCGGCCTCGAGCCGGCGAGGAAGCCAAAGAAATCCTGAGCAGCGCATTATCACCTCGACTACCCAGTAGAACAGAATGCGATTTCGTTACCGTGATTCCCACCTCTCGTGTAAATACCCCACCCTCCTTTTAAGCGTACGGTTAAGCGGAAAATCAGGTTGCCGATCTTTCCGCGGACACCTCTCGCCAACGAAACTTTCGAGACTACGCGCTGTCTCGTTGTCTCGGGCAACCAAAATAAACGAATTGCAACGAAACATCCTTGCCCCATTCAACCAATATCAGACCTTCGCAGGACGGGCACTAAGCAGAGCACGAAATAGTGCCACCCTCGAGTGCTCGCACGGATGCGAGCTTTTTTGGTCGTAAATATGCGAGGACGAGGCGTAAGTATGTCGGAGCGCGGACTGTCGGAGAAGCAGACACGAGAGAGGAAGAGGAATAAAGGGCGGAGGGATATGATTAATACGGCAGCATTATTTTCAGATTTTTTGCAGCACGATCCGGGAGCGTAAATTGCTTGCAAATAAAGGCGGCGTCGACTGCTATCGCCGCTGGTAGGACAGCCACGGGACGAGGGGGGAGAGGAGGAGGAGGAGGCGAGGACGATGAAACAGGGGAGAGGTAGAGGCCGAGAGCTCAGTCGGGCTTAATTTAATTTAATTATGCCCTCTTTCTTCGCTACCAACGCGCCGGAAGATAGATGGCGAGCACGGAATCGCCTGGATTGCCTCCCGTGCCGCCATCAGTCGGAATTACGGATTTTCTTGATAGATTTCCAGCCCCCATTGATCGGTCAACCTTTCCAATTTGATCATTTGCCTCGGGAATCGGCGAGATTTCCACGAGTTTCCGAGACACTAACGACGGAGTTTTCTCGGCGGCGGGGATGCCTAAGCATCGCATGATACGGTGTGATTTAATTAAACACGATGTTCCCTCGTTTTGGAGCGATGCATTTTCGAAACCCACCCAAGTGGCAATCTGCGAGCGGGCGCATTAGACCAGACCGAGCAAAGAGTGCGATATTTATTCGTAATGCGCATCGCGATTCGTCGTGGCTTAGCATCAGTCATAGTCATCGCGAGCGTGCACACGCTCATAATGAACCGTACGATTAGGATATCCCGTTTGTTCGTTCGTTCGCCCGTCGAATGGGTTCCGCGGACGAAGAAGCAATCGTGGATTGCGCCGAACGAATAAAAAACGAAAGGCAAAGAAAGGGGATAATTCTCATTACTGGAGGATACGCGCAGCTTGAGCCCGATTAATACGATAGTAACCGGGGGGGGGGGGGGGGAGAAAAAAGTCGCAGAACGAGAAAGAAAGGGCCGACTGTGCGTCCTCCCTCGTCTGCCGTTTTTGCGTAGAAAAATGCGTGCCCGCGACTAACGCGTCGCAGTAAAAAAAACCTAAGCGGATATAAAAGGGACCGATTATTCCGGCCGATTACCGATTTCCGGCCAGTTAACGATTCCTTCGAATCGATTACGCCGCTAGGTGTACACACTCGACTGACCACCTTTGGATCATACGTACCCAGATCGTAAATTTTACTTTTTTGACACACGAGATGCGTGCAGGACGCGCGCGACACAATCGACGCCTCGATTCGCGCTACTTTCGAAACGTTGCAGGTGCTCTCGGCGGATCCAACGCACCGCACAAACTATTCACCGGCGAAAAGTTCGTTTCGCGATTTCACGCTCGGTATTAAGGATAATTTATCGCGGAAATTATCCGTCGATGTTCGACACGGGCTCGGGACGATCCCACGGACGTGTACCACTTTTTTTTTCCCCCCCTCGCTGTAATAAGTACTCTCTTATCGAGGCGATCGCAAAAGTATCGCAACCCCTGCACGACGCTGAAAAGCTGTCACAGTTGCTTCTCGGCTGCTACGAGGGAATTTGATTAATCCCCTCGAAATTATACCGCGCGGCGGAATAACGTAGCTGCATTTCAGGAGCGAAATAACCGTGAAATGAAATAAAGCGCCGCTGGAAGTAATACTTGGCCAGGACGAAAACGCGATTATTGCTCTAATTATTCCGATAACGATGCAATTAAGTTGCAGCGCGGTGCGGGCGACGCGATTTATGCCAACGGCGTCCTGCATTCTATCGCGCCGGCTGGAATCCCGCGCGGAATTCCTTCGTCGCGGCAGGAAGAACGGTGGGGGCCGGCCGTTTCCGCGAAACCGTCCAGCGAAATCCGTTCGAAAAATGCGTCGGAGGCAAGGCGATTAGCATTTTACAGGCTGCGCGTATATCCCGTGGAAACGTTTTATTGGGTTGTCGTGCGAAGGAGCCATTGCCTCGAGCGGGCGGTGCCGGAGCGATAGCTGCGCGTTGCCTGCAATCGCCACTCTTCCATCGTTATTTTCCCGTCTATACGATATGGATATCGCAACCGTGCACTCGAATCCCCGGGTTAAACTGAGCCCCCGATTCGGTTACCCAACCTTCTCGACGTCTCTATTCGCCGCCGCCGTTGCGGAAACTATGAATGTGGAAAGTCACGTTAAACGAGCCCCCTCGAAAAAGCAAGATGGAGATAAGATGGCGAGGATAGCCGCTATTTGTTGCGTTGCAAATTTCGAGCGGCGAAGAGGTAAGGCGGTAGAGGCGCGTAAGAAGGTGAGGAATCGTGTAAAGCGAAAGAATTGCGAAAAAAAAAAAGAACGACGCATTACGAGCCGGATTGCGTTGTACCGTTTCGAACATCGTTAGGTTCAATTCATGGTAGATTTGCCGGTCGATAGGATTTCTCGTGCATTACCGCATTAGTGCACTCCATCGCGATAAGTAACAAGCTGTAAACTGCTTTCCCCGATGTGATGCAGGACTGAGCGACTTTGTTGCTCGGTACAAACGATAATAGCGGCCGTATATGTACATACACGCCGGTTACTTAACGTTCATTATAATTAACACGCTCGATGCCTTAACTTTCCCAGGAGGAAAGCGAGAATAATGTGCGTTTGTAATCGCCGACGCGTACGCATTTAACATTATCATTTCCTCGAGCCGGCTAATGACCAAGGAATTCATAAAACCCAACACGCCTTGTAAGCTATTTTAATCGATCCCGGCGCCTTTAACCCCTGCCACGCAAACGCGTCGACGCCGTTAGCTTTCAGCTGAAATAATCGAGCCAGGGAGCGCGTAATTTTCTTGCGAAAGGAAGGAAAGGCAGAAGATAGTAGATCCCGATAGTCGATACTGAATATTAACGGGTAACTATTCTATCGCGTCACTGTTGCAAGGTTGGAAAGAATTTGCTTCGCAAGTCCCCGAGCGTACGCGCGCGGAGTTTAATGAACGATCGCGGGAGCGGAGCGGAAGCGTGGAAGCGTCACCGGTGAAAGCAACGCAATCCCATTTCGCGGATTCCGGGTGTCTTTGGGGAGAGGAGCCGCGCGTCGGCGTTCCCGCTCCGCGTTCCACAACAATTAACCGATGGCAATTAAGACATCTAAATTAATTCGTTATAAACAAGCCAGATACTCCGTAGCGAGCGGAGCCCACGTAATTGCCCGGATTCTCACAAGCCGCGGCGTAGAAGAGGAGAGAGAATCGTCGGTGCGAGCACCCACACCCGCGGCATACGCGTAACGCGCGCCTTCACCGACGCCGGCAATTTCACCAACACCGTCGCAGCCTCGCCCGGTAATAGCAACAATTACTTTATTTTACCATCTTCCCGGTTCTCAAACAGGCGGCGAGGCGGTGAGGCGGTGAGGCGGCGAGAGGCACCCAGGCGATTTCATTTCCTCGCATTTTAAATATCCTCCCGAGGAAGAAACAAGAAACCCGTCCTCGCGGCGGACGACTTTCTTTTCTCGCCGCGTTTAGCCGCGAATTAAACGCGCCTCCGGGTATCCCACCTCGACCGCATACGAGCGCAGAACAATACGCTGATTAGACGCGATCTTCGGTATTTATGCTCTGGCCTTAATTTCACGATCAAGATCTGAGAAAATTATAACTTACCGTTTCCTGCGGCAGCTTCCCGTTGCCGTGTAATACACCGAATTGCAATTGTAATTCCGCTCTGTACGCGTATGTACATATTCAACGCTCTATCATACTCCACTCCTTCGTTTTTTTTCGACTCTCTTTACGGTGGATAAAGATCGGCGAATTATATGGATCAATTAAGAAGAAAAAATAAAGCGTCGCGGGGCAGAGCGCGAGGATAGGAAAGCTAACGAGGATCGTGCAGCCCATGCCGCGATTAACGAGCAGAAACCGCGAGCGTTGCGTTTCGTCGTCGCGGGCGGTTTTACGTAAGAATTTCATTATTGCGCGAATCGCGACGGTTTCCTGATGCGGCGATGTCGCGTTACGCGATAATTGCCGTTTCCCATGTCCGTGTCCTGCTGTTGAATTATTCTGGATGTCGTGCCGAATGATAATCGACCGTACGTTTGGGAAATCAGCTCGATATTGGATTAGAGCGCGCCTCCGTCCGCGTAATTGTCCCATCGTGTTTTTACGTGGCTCGTCAAGGGATCTCGCGTTAGAAACGCCGGCTGTCGCAACAGCGTATGGTTTGCGAAATTTTATGTAACAATTTCGCCGGTGCACGACTCGCGTCAGTTTCCTGACGCGATAACGCCGCAGCGCCCGCTAATTGTCGTTTTTCACGTCCGTTTCCTCGTTTTAAACCGTCCCAGTTAGTCGTCGTGGCGACATTTTAGCGCTAACGAAGTAGCAGTTTAACGACACTGCCGGGACTTAATCGACTACCGGCGGATTTATCATGCTTGCAGCTCTGACCGCGTGTGCCCTTGTTCCTCGGCCGCGTCAATGTTGCACTTGGCGATTCCTTTCTGCCGGGTGATTAATGTCTCGCAAACGATGCGCCCCGTAATGAACAATGACAAATCGCTGCCCGCTAATGTCGTAAAAATATGAATTCCGAGAGACGCCGGGACCATTGTCCTTCGGAACGGGGGACACGCGAGCTTGAGGCTTCGAGATGCAAATCGTTGCACTTTTTGAGCATTTTTTGAAAATGAGAAAAATTCGTAGTATCTTGTTAGAATCAAGTAACTCGGGATGCGAGGGATTCGGAGTATTCGAACGAAACACGTGGATCATCCTGTATTCCCGTACGACACAGAATACGTATTCCTGAAATACGCGAGGTGTATGTTAACAAATTGCGAGAAGCATCGATCAACGGTGAGGCGTTTAGGGAATCGATAGCGTTACCGGTCGACGCCTCCTGGTAAAAACGGCGGTTTGAAAAAAGAAGGAAAAGGGTGGCGACGACAAGGGGGTGGGGTGGGGTAGGATGCTCGAAAATTATTCCGATATGAAACTCATCGCGCGGCGTATCGCGTCAAAGGAGCCAATTTAAAACAGCCCTTTCCAAGATTATCAGCGCGTCGTTGCGGTGGGATTAATATATAAAAAAGACGAGCAAGTCGACGGATGGAAGGGTGAGACGAGAGGGAAAAGAGAGATAGAGGAGGGGGGGGGGGGGGGAGGGCAGAAGTGCGCACGGGATTGGTAAACTTCCCGGTAATTCGTTCGTCAGTCGCTTTGAACCTCTTTTAAGCGACCACTGTGTTTCCTTTCACGTTTTTTTCGCTTTCTTCCCGCCCACCCCTTCGTCGCTCGCCCGAAAAAGGAAATTATTGCAAACTCCGCGGGAAGAGGAGAAAAAAGGGCGGGGGCGAACCGAGGGTGGTGGGAAAACTTCGTGATTAAAGGTGCTTCGGCTTGTTAAATTATTCTGTAAGAGAGTGCCCGCTCGGGATGGCATTAAAGATTCTATCGCGAGCAAGTTTCGGAAGATACTTTCTTCGCGATTATCGATGAGCCTAATGAATTCGCTACCACCTGCCCACGCCGATTTTCGAATAATTTCCTTTCCATAGATTTCAATCGCTTTAAATACTAGCGAATGGTAAACGGACGGTTCTGTTCCGTCGACTGATTATGCGGAGTGACCGTGTTTCAAGGATGGGGAAAATTGCAATAAGCGATTGTTCCCTCGAATCCTTAATTGGTCCACTTTTGTACACATCCTGAGCCCCGGCATTAACAGCACGCGAGGGTTGCCCGATGGGACGAGCATCCTCGGCTGCCGGAATAAAACGTTAATTCGGTGCATCGACGTCGTGAAAGCAACTGGACGCGCACGATAAACAGATTACACGATACCCGCCGACCACGGAACACGTTCGCAATGCCTTTGGGGCGGGTTTCGCGTTTCTGAGTCTTGTAACGCATTTAAATGCGAGCTACCGTATAGCCCGGCCACCCTTTTTCCCATTCAAATTATTAAAACGATGAAACTGAGACACCTGTACTTCGACGTCTCTCAAATATGCACCCTCGGCCTATCAGATTGCAGGCAGCACTGCTATATCTCTACCTAAGAATACTAATTCACGTTTTTCTTGGAAAGCTCTTAAAAATCTTAAATATATATGTGTACACGTGCTCCGTTCGTCTTAAACCCAGCAGTTAACCTATAAACGCGTTTGGTTAGTGCTAGCAATTTGCGCGAGATCGGATATTTGCCGTGCACCGCGCACAGCGAGTGTTTGAGCGTAGCGTTGAAAGGATTAAAACGTGAGAGATTTGCCCGAAAAAAATGAAAGAATTGCCGTGACTCACCACGCGCCTGTCGTACGGTTCTCTGCGTGCTGACAATAGCGTTGATCCACTTACCATTAGACGCGGTTCTCGTTCCTCCGTAATCTTCGCGTGGCTTCGTTCTTGCTCCTTCGCGAACGAAACACGCAAACCCCACACATGTCGACAGATGGTCAATTGAACGTCACACAGCGTCGCCGCCGATACCTAACCAACGCTGCCTCGTCTTGCGATTTGCGAGCACTGAAACGATACACTCTTCCATGGAATACTATTAAAATATTCGCTTTCTATCGTATCGTTAATTCTCTATCTCTCTATTCCCTCCGCGTTATACTCTATCATTGCCAATCGTGCAAACGCTGGTTAGCCAGCGCCGAACAGGGGCAAAGAATTTATAGGTTATTTTCAACGTATCGAAGTATGGCAGTGAACCGATATGGAAATTGTTGGGACTTCCGTTCGCCTGGATGTGGGTTCGGGGAACGTAAGTGATCGGGTTGGCGTTGCTTCGGGGTAGAGAGAATAAAAAAGTGAAACGATCACGATTGGACACACCTGTAACTGTACGGCCATTATGCGATGCAGTCGTGTCGATTTCGAAATTCGATCGCCCCGGATCACCTAAGGTTTCTCGACCGTTACTCCGTTGTCACCGGTACCGCCAGATTGCATTTGGATTTGCATACGCCATACACGATCGACGCGAGCCACGAGACCGCCCCGCGTTTCCATCGCACTACCACACATCCCCGGCTTTCCGTACCGCCGGCATACGGAACAATCCGACGCGTTAATTACGAAGGCACAAACGAGATATACGAGAATCTCGGGCACAAGCGTGTCACACCGCGCGAAAACGCTTGATTAATTAATCGAGTGCCATGCGAACGTACCGCGACCAATTTCAACGTTCGGCGAGAAAGAAAGAGCGGGAACGTTCTACGCTGCGAATCAAAACACACGCTACTAGCCATGAGATACCGTTGCCTGATACTTATCGTAATTGGGTATCGTAAATCATTCTAATTAGAAGGAAAAAAAAGGAACTTTTACGATAGGTCGATGTAAATAGACGCGCGTGTATCTAGCGAAAGAATTACACACGGAATTGTTTCGTACGTAAGTACGTTACACTGATTAGCCTTTCTTTTACACGCCACTTCCGCTTTCACTAGGCCGGAAGTGTTTCTATAATTAATTCGTAGGAAAGATACGTATCTGGCTTAAACGAGCGGTAAAGCAGAGGAGATTTCTTTCTCAGTCTCAACGTTCCCGCCACTGCACCGTTATTTCCCTCGGAATGTAAAAATGTCACGCTGGATAGCGACCGATCGCAACCTGCCTCGTCGATGGATCCTATTGGCCGAAACAATAATATTTCGGTAAGACATCCGCGAGGCTGCGCTGCGACGCGATAATTGGGAGAAGAACGGTCGCGTAACGTTAGGTAGGGTGGTGTGTACGGGCACGTACAGAGTGCGCGACGTTAGACGCTTTGATTAATAGGGTCGGTGCCCATTGGTCACGCTACTAACAAAGAAGCGTTCACACATATTAAAAGTTCGCGCCTCCCGAGTCTACGCCGTGTGCTCGGAGTCTTTGGTCGTCGCGAGTCGTGAGTCGTGGAGTCGTGGAGTCGTGAGTAGTGTGATATAACGAGGGAATTGCGTGCCTCGGTCATAATTGAAGCGAGCACCTACAATCCAATCGTTCTTAATCATTCGAATTCATCTCGCCCGTGAGTTCCGTTCGCCATTACGGCCCATTCCCCTACCGCGCCGCGAAATTTACCCGAATCTCTCTCTTCCTTTCCCGCCAAGAGCAAACATGGACGACGCGACGATCGAATAGCACTCGACACGGTACGTAACCATCACACGTCCGCTGATAATTCCTCGATTACTTTTCCGACTTAGGCTCGTGATAATCATCTCGGTAATGAGAACGACTATGCTCATCAACGCGGGGAGCGATTATTATTGGGTGGTAGCGGAGGTAACGGCACGTTCGTTTTGGAAGCATGTCGGAACCTGTCTCGTCGAAGCGAAAGGCGCGCGTGCGACGAGAATACACGTTCGGGAGAAATGATTGCCCACGTAAATTAATTTGGCCCTCTCCTTCGCGGGAGAAGGGCGACGAGAATTCGCCAAGAGCGAAAATGGTGGAGATTACGCGAAATTATGCAAATGCTCGGCATTGTGAAGGGGGGGTCTGTTTTTCGTTTTATTGGGCCGGGCCTGCGGTATCCTCGGTCGTATAACCGAAACAAAAGCTTACCTAACGCAGAAACAAAGGGTGTAGGGGCGAGTAGAAATCTCTTGAGGGCACACATGCAACGAATTTAACTGCTTCCCCAGACATTACTCTTGCTGGGTTTCTTTTATTCTCGCGTATTCTCTAACCGCTCCCTCGCCTCCCCCCTTCCCCCCCCCCCTTAGCCACCTATCGGTCTTCGTATCCTTTTCACTAGCTTCGCTATTTATACGGAGAAGAATTTTTTAATGAATTCTTAGATATCCTTCGCGTAACTTTAATAGTTTTTTCGTCGCCGATGCTTTCAGCTATTGGAACGCGTGTTTATTTCTCCAGCTATTTATCGACGGGCGGAATTTACTCTGACAGTTTATAAATCGATCGCAGGCTTGAAAGGGCTGCCTTCGCCGAGGGATATTCATTATTTGCCCGGAAAGTCTGGAGTCCCCGTAACAGCTTTTAAAAGGTGACAAAATCCCCTTAGAGGACGGCTCGCGAGGGTGGACTAAGTTACAATTAATTAATCGACTTCGGGCCCCTGTAATTCATGCGGTAAGTCAAACTTAATTAATTACCCTTCCGAGGTCGGAAAGGACCTTCTACCTTCTGATTCCAAGGGGTACTTGCGAGCCATTTGCTTATGAACCTTTCGTTCCGGCGAAACTATGCGGCAATCAATTATTTCTTTAGCTACCGTCTAATTATAGCTATCAGTGAAACGTACGCTAGCCGTTTCATAATTCACGTACTGGAAATGAAAGTTTGCAAATTATTTTTGGGTAGAATTGTATAGAAAGTGAAAGTAATAACGAAATTCGAGGTATTCGCAAATGAAGACGAATTTACTCTGTACTCCACGCCTATGAAATGACTTGAAAAGCTGGTCTTGGGCAAGGCTATCAATTACAGACACCTTATGTTATTGTAAGGGGCCGTCCTTTAATTACGTAAGGGTAATTTTGGCGAATTATTACCCCCTCCCTCCCTCAGTATAAGAATTCGTAAGATTTGATATTGCTACCCCTTCTTACGAAATATTTTTTACATTTAATTTTTTCAGTTATTAAAATTCTTTTAAAGGTTTATATAATTCATTTAACTCGGTTTCGGGAGATTTAAACTAAAACTGCTTTTCTGGAACATTAATGGTAGAATTTGTATTTATTGAAAATCAGGTTAAAAATATTACGTAAGACGCTACCTCACTTCCCTTTCCCCCTTGTAAGAAACCGTAAGAAATTCGCGACCCCCTCCTCCCCCCAAAAGCCTTACGTCATTTAAGGACGATCCCTAAAGCCGTCGATAATCCTCTATATCATTATACATAAATGTTTATTTTACATGCGCTAGGAAAAGAATAGCAAATCTAAAGCTTGTTAATTAAAAGAATGACACTTTGCTGTTAAAATTGTTTATGTTTCAAAGGAAACAGCTGCGCTCAGAGATCTCTTTGTTCGCGACTCGCATATTTTCAATATTTCGGTGTAGAATTTTTTGCATCGAGCGATAAAGTTTGAAGCAAAGACTTCCATACACAACGGCATGCTTGGTTGTTAATGGAAGGCTTGATGATCGCGGTGGATCGCCGAAGGTGTCTGTCTGCCTGACAAGCCGCCACTCTCTGCATTGTAATTAATCAATATTACCGTCGACAATGGAGTCCGAGCCAAAGGGCGTCGTTGCAATTTACTGTTCTCTTCTCTTTTGTTTACGACACGATTGGGGCGCAATTGTGATTTTAATTGTACCGCTTTAGCGGGACGATGAACTATAGGATTTTTATGGTACCGGGCACTTAAACGAGACGTGCTTAATGAATCTGCCTCGCAGGTTGCTCTATCCTTCCCGTGGCACTCGTACAAATGAGTTAACAATTAGGGAATCTGGTTTCTGCAGCGCCGATGACCGTCTAATCGCTGTTAGCGACCTGGCGGGGGCATCGGATCTTGCGCGGAATTACTTGCGACTGGAAAAAAAAAAGGATGCACGAAAATGTCGGGAGAGCGTAGCGTGAAAGTAGGCAAGGGTAAATCACTAATGATCGCGGTGGATCGTTATTAACCCTTCTGGTGGCTTCGGACGTACCCCGGGACCATTGTCCATTCCGCTAGGTTCATTACGGTGTTCCAGTAGAGAATGAGAGGATGGTCGGGCGGGACGGTGTAAAAAAGGGGTAGAGGAAAAATAAGAAAAGTGTCGAGGTCAGAGGAGACCGAACGGCTACCGTGAATGGCGCGTTGCGGCTGACCCGAGAGCTGCCGGGCATCAAAGGGCCTCAAAAGGGCCGCTTCGAGCCTCGCCTGTCCGGAGCTCATTTGTTTTCACCGGCGCAGGGAAAGATCGATCGACCGATGTCTTAACCCCGGACTCTCACGGAATCATATGCTTTCGATAAGAAAAATTCGGAGGCATTAATTAGATCGGCCGCTAATAGAGTCGTGATGGGAAACTGATTGCCCCGATGGTAGGCACCGGTGATTTACCTGTGTCGCGGTCGTGCGCGACCAATCGCGTCGAGCATTTTCGTAATCGAACGGATTTTCCTCGGCGCGCCTCGCGCACGTGTTCCTTCTATTAGCGATACCGATTCGCCGGATCTTCGGCCGGATGATTTGCGAGATTTTAAGGTCATTGTATCTGCATGTTCCCGCGGCAAAAACGCTGGCGCATTATCTTCGGCGATTGGAGCGGATGAAAATTCCACGAAGCGAGGCTGCGCGAGAACGGTGCCCAGGGCATCTGAAAAATCGGACGAGGAAGAGGTTATAGGTATCTCTAGGATTGCATTTACGAGGAGCGTACGGTAGTCGAGAAACGAAGCGAAATTATCGATGCGATTGCCACTGAAGCATGCCTGGATGAAGGGCCACCCGACAAAGGGTCGATCAGCGTTTCTCTCCATCTCGCTCCGTCCCGTTTTCTTTTACGAAAGATAACCCCACGGTGGCCACCTTTTTGTTTGCACAGTGAGATTGCTTGCCTCTTGCTCGGAAATTGACCGAAGATTGCGGCCGACCGACGTTTGCTCTGCGGCCACGGCCTTAACTTTGCGCTACCACAAAAATATCATTGGCTTCCTCCTTCTCTCCTCCGCCTTCGCTGCCCTCCTCTTCGTCTTCCTGGCATTTCTTGCCCGTATCGGTTTCTCCCGTATTTTATGCGCTCGTGAAAAACCAATCGCTCTTTTACACTTTTATTCACCCGAGGGTGAGCTCGTTCCTTCAAAAATCAGCCACCCCCCATTCTAGCTGGCCAAAACAAGCTCGTAATTAGAAAAGACTTTCTCAGTCGTCGTACGCGAACTGTCGGGAAATATCTTGGTTGCGAAATAGATTCGTAGACGAACAGAATTGTGCGTCCACAGAATTATGATATATCGTAAAGATTTTAATGCGACCTAACCGCAAACGTCCTCTCTCTCTCTCTTTCTCTCTCCCTCTCTTCATCCCGTGCTTCCCTCTCCTCCTCGTTCAGAGAGATGATGTCTAAGCTTATTATCGAGCCCCTCGAGAGACTTCTCTTTCTCTCCGTCTCACTCGTAGGATTTGATCGAAGTTGATGGAGCGAGCACGGAGCTAACCGCCCAGAGTATTATGTGTCGAAAAATATTCAAGAAAACCTCTTCGGCCAGTCCTTCGAGGAGCAATGACTTTTGTCCGCCACGATACTGTCAGAAGTGATTATTCGTAATGGATCGTGTTCTTAATGCTTCTGCTGCGACGGAGAATTACGGAGCCCGGCTCCGCGATACCCGTCCGTTCAGGAACGCGGCTCGCATTGTCCTTGTAACGAGCGATTCGTGGGTACGATTGAAATTAACGCGGATCGATAACGACTGGATCCATTTGGTACCTCCGTCCCGGCAGTTTTCCACTCGCGGGCCGCGGAATAGGGAAGATTTATGGCGGCCGTAACAGCCGTAAATCATCGGTATCGTAAACAGCCAATGAGGCAAGATCAAAGAGACATTAAACTCGAGGTGGAAAGGAATAGAGCGAGAAACCGGTTAATCGTTGCAGGCGCGATTATTATTAATAAAAAGATAGGAGGAAGGAAGGAAGGAACGAACGAACGGATTACCTTCTCCTAGAGAGGCTAATTACCAGAGGCATTAATTAAGCACTAACGACGAAGGATTATTAACGAACAAATCGGCCCTCCTTAGAAGGGGGACAGGGCCTGGGTTGATCGACGAGCCACGGAGTTTAGCCGGGGGCAACTACGACAACCGATCGATCCGCCGATCGATCGATCCATCGATCGATCGGATTACCGGTGTGCACGATCCTCTGTTGCGCCGAGGAATCGTATCGACGACGTAGGATCGATTGCAGAATGAAAGACTGTGGACTAATCCGGGAGACAGTGGGGCGGGGAACGGGCGCGCGGGAATGACGCTATTGAATTACCATAAAACGCCATGATTAACGTAAAGTAAACGAATATAACGCCGCAATGACCGCAGCCTGTTCTGTAGCAGTTAAAGTATGTCCCCCGCACGGTCTCCTGTATCTCCTCGCCTTGCCGTCTCTTTGCACATTGTATCTACGTTCTCCAGCGAACTGTGTTTCCACGCAAAGAGTTTTCACGAATTCTATATTTAAATATATGCTTACATTTCCGTCATATTCGAATCCCCTTCTAATCACGAGATCCACGACGAACCTAGGTATCGCGACTCGTTGCAGCAGCTTCCACGCAGTCCGGATTTCCAGCGACAAGTGGTTACTCTTTGGTCGCACAGAGATCGCCGCGCGATCTAATTGCTCGACGGTAGAAATTCCATCGTTTTTCCCTCGCAAAAGGACTTAAGCGGACGACGTGCGTGCACGAGTGCGTGAGAATTGACACGCGTGCGTGCGTGTGCGTGCGCGTGACGGTGTACGGTAGGACAGAACATATGATACATATGGGAACGTTAGGCTCTGTGGTTTGAAGCCCGTAACGTGTGGCCAGGGCCGTACGAGCAGCAGGGCGTCCGAGCCAGAGAACGGGGCCGCGACAACGTCACGGAGAAACGAGGAAAGAAGGGAACGATCGACGCGCATTACACGTGGATTTAGCCTTCGGGGGATTGCGCAAACGGCTCGGGAGTCTCGATTCCCGATCGATTGCAGTGTCTCCGGTAACAGGAATTAACTCCGTCGTCTTCCGTGAGACCGACACTCGGAGTTTTCCATTTTCCTCGCCCGTTTGTACACTCCGATTTGGCTTGGCGAGACCTTCGAGTAGTTTAGATAGGTCCCTTGCGATCTGAGTTAGAAGGAGAGAGAAAGAGAGAGAGAGAGAGATCCCAGCGTTGTTTCGTAGCCGGTAAAGGGTTAGTTGCTGATTGCTAAATTACTGCGGTTTAAAATGCACGGTGTGTGGCCGCTGGCTTAAAAGAGAGCAAACGGAGTAGCTCATCACCGATGTATCGTGTCCCATTCCTCGGTGCATTGCGCAAGCCTGTGAGAGGGCCGATTGGCCGATCGGTTACAAAGTCTCTCTTGCGGCAAGACCGCATTCCGTCTTTAACCGGTCCCTTCATCGACTCGTCGGCTCGATCTCATCGATGAATTCGTCGATCCGGCAATACCCGCGATTTTTACGATCCCTCGAACAGGATCGGGCTTCACCGCTTCCTCTCTGCCGGTAGGCTACGGCGACCGACGACATCGTACAAGATACTCCACTGCGAAGTGCGAGTATTCAAGGGGGAAATGGATTCCCCGTACGGTAGCCGCGCGTCCGAGCCAGGCCTGCATCTATCATGCAAATCGTTTCCAACACGAAATCTGTGGCCGTGTCGTTGGAATTGTACGTCTTCTTCGGAGGCGATCTCGCCAGCCCCTGCGCCCCGCGAACACAGCGTATCAGCGCCGCTGTTTTGATGAATGCGCGTTTTCCATGTTCTCTAAACCTGCTGCGGCAGGTAGCCTCTCTTGGCTCCCTCTGATTGATAAAATACCAACGATCCGCATGCCGACACGCATCCTGCGTGAGTATACACGAAGGGGCCACGAGCTACGAGCTCCCGCGAGGGACGCGCGAACGACCCAACCCCGGGAAAGAATGCGCGCGATGCGTGCAAAATAAACACGGTAAAGCGTAGGTAGCTACGCGCGTAGACGCGAGCGGTGAGCGGCGAGAGCGTGGCTCTTTTTCCTCCTTTTCCTCTTGTTACCGCCGGTGGTGGTTCCTGCTAATGACGTAATCGGCTAACAAGAATTCCAGCTACCCGCTCCGCGCTCGATCGTTTCCTCTGGCCGGTTACCCGCGGCCCATCTCGTTCCTCAATCACGGTAATCGTTTTAATCTGTCGGCGGAAGAAGTTACTCCCCGGCTAAATTGAGATCTCGCAGCGCGGCTCGCCCGTCCGTCGCGCCGCGCCGGGCCCCGAGTTCCATCGATTCACCGCGCAATCAGCCACGCGCTGACTTTCCAATTTTCCGCCCACAATCTCTCGCGCCCCGTGGGGAGATGCTTAATTCCCCGCGTTACCGTCGGGCGATCGTGCGGTTTGGATCATCAGCGCTCCTCGGGGGAAGCAGCTTTCCCCGGCAAGTGGCAAAGGCTCGGGAACAGTGATAATTCCGGGGCCCCAGAAAATTGGCATCTTGCGGCGTTTAAATCACCAGGCCGGACGCAAAAGCGTAATTTATCGGATTAGCGCGGTTCGTTTCGTTACAGGGAGTAACGAGTGCATCGATGCGATACACCTCGGGCGGGAATAAAATCGCCGGGAGTGACGAAGGGTCGCCGCAAAAACCCGCACCCGAACAGCTAATTTTTCATTCGTCTTCTCGGTCTATTTGCCGCCACCCCGTTTGCCTCTCTCTCCCCCCCCCCCCCCCCCCCTCGTGTCCCTTCGCCGCCCCTCTACCCCCGTTGCATGCTACCACTTACGTGCAGATCGGCCGAAGCATCCATCAAGCGCGCGGCGCTGGTGACTCCGAGATGCAGAAAAACTTAATTACCTTCATTAAGCGAGGCTGGCTGCGTGATCGCGGCTGATCAGTCCACGATCACGTCCGCGGCCGCGTCCCTCCATCATTTCCGAGCGATTCGTCTTGGATCGCCTGTCAAATCACCATTCCCGGCGCGATATGGAAATTAATTTCACACAGAGATGTGCCAGGCAATCCTCTATCGGCCATTTCTCGATCGGATCGCCCTCGCGGCCTGTCCTCCGCGCTTTTTATTAGACCGCTGCGGAAGCAGGTTAACTCGTGACGGTCGGAAAATGTAATATTTGTAAAATCGTAACTGGTCGCTGGCGTTTTCATCGATTGAAAACAAACACGCGATCAGGGGCAATTACGAACTTTGTTACACGGCTCGTGCCGTTGCAATTGCATCGGGAAAAAAGGAGAGAGAAAGAGAGAGAGAGAGAGAGAGAGAGAGAGAGAGAGAGAGAAACGCCACAGCACGTGTGCGCGTGTACGTGCACCGTTTCGGTCTCTCGCGGTAACGCACGAGATATTATACAATGCCTTCCCCCTTCTTTTTTCCCCTCCCCCGTCCGCTTAATGACTCGCCGCCGTAGTGCCGCCAAAGGGGCGAGCTTCGTGCCGCTTTATTTTTACTTCCGCGGGCACCCTATAGGCACCCGCTATTAATTGCCGTCGTTCCGCAACGACTTTGCCGCGAATCCATCTACAACTACCATCAACGGCAAATCCTTCTGCGTGCCCGCGGGGTTTCCGCGCTTAAACTCGCGACCAAAGACCGTGCTAATTTCTCCCTGGGACCTCATGGCCAGAGAATTCAATCTCCATCAATGGGAAAAGCCCGCGCTATCAGTCTGGGAAGACAACTGGATTGTTACGGGCGGCTAATGGGCACCAGTGGCCCGAAGAGACTTTCGGAGGAAGAGCGACGACAAGGGTACTCCAGTTCGATAAGAGGCGAATGATATTCCAACCACCTACCTGCGCTTCTAACGGAGGCTGAACGTTAACGTTGCCGCGGCAAGCGCGCGAAGTACTCCTAAGCAGCAGCATTGTTGCTCGTTATCGATAGAAAATCTCCCGCAACTCGCGACATGCGCGGTCGCGAGCAGCGGGCAATTAAGAACAGATAACTGTATCAGTTACTGTATCGTGCATTAGCTGGTATTGTCAGCAACGTCTTCATGGTGGCTTGAGCGCGCATGTATAACCAGGCCTGACGTGAATGTGTTCCCTGGACGGGGGCAGGTGTGGAGAGGAACACGCCGATTAAGGAGGTGTCTATGGGAATTTATGCTCGCGTTAATTCACGGCAGCGAGCTGCACCGCTCCGCTCGCAGCCGCGGCCACTGCTTCGTTATAGTCCTTTGCTCTCGTTTAACGGCGGGCAATAACGAGCGGACTACCCAGCGACGCGATAATAAAGCAGCAACGATAATGACAGCAAGAAGGGAGCCACGTCGCCCCATTACTCTTATCGTCATCTTCGAGCGCGCATTCCCATTGTCATGTACTGGAAAATTGCCTCCGGGCGAAATGTCGCTGGGACACGAAAGGGGAAAACGCGGCGGCCAGTGCGGCCGCATATTCCTTCGCCGCCGTCGCTCTTTCGTTCTCTAATTCAGTTACGCGATCGATACGCAGCGCGAAACGTTTTCCGAGACGTGGAAAGTGGAAACGCGATATTCCTGTTACGTTAGCTAGCGTCGGTGCAGCGTGCCGATAGTTGCTAGCTGAGGCGAATATTCCCAATCACACTGAAAGCTTTCCCTGCGCCATTCGCACTCTGCGCCAATGAATCTACCTTGGTCCGCGCAGTCGGTATCACTAATACCCCAAAATCTCTTGGAAGATTCAAGAAAGTCCCGGATCAGTCCACTTCAATCTATTCTTCGCCAGTTATCCTCGGTGTTAAGTTCTGTGGGAATGATGATTTTTATTTGCTCGCGCGCAGCTCGATCGGTGCTGTGCAAACAGAAACTTCCCGAGACCCCTTGCGGCCGATCGCGGAGGAGCGTTCAGACGTTTCGACCTTTGTCGGGCGGGAATATTTCAGTAGCAATCATATCGGTAATTCGCCGGCTGATTGTCCCTGACCGCAGCTCGATCCACGAATGGGCATCGTTCCTTATTTTATTCCGTCCTTATTTGGTGAAAGATAAACTCTAACGGACCCAAGGCGCTGGCCACATCGCGAAGCAGTAGGAAGGGGAAAGGGATGAGATCAAAGGATCAGCATAAACGATCCAATCAGTCGAGTAATTCGCCGTGATTGCGTGGTATTCGCGCTGACGGACCGTTCTGCTACCGTGCTGAATATCGTGCGGCTATGTTAGAAAACAATCGTCGAATTCCTCGGTGCAGAAAAAAAAAGGAACATCACAAAATGACCCACGACTCGATTCGCGTCTATCTCCTGTGTTCCCACGCGAAACGTCTTTGGCAAGACTGCCTCCGATTCTGCGTGTCTCTGCTACGTCAGGAATTAAACACTTGCACAAGCTTCTCCACTCGTGGGCATCCTCTACGATCCTCGAGAACATTTTTCTAGGGTAAAGATTACACCTCCACCTTGCGTGGCTTATTAAATTAGGATGATACGCTGTCCCACGTCTCGAGCAATTACGATCTGGCGGGTGTTTTTAAAGATCATCGCCGTGGCCGGCACGGTCAATTAGTGATCGGGATCGTCACCCGGCTCTACGTATCGTATTTCCAACGTGGGAGGTCCGCGGTGTCTCTTCCGAAAGGATGAACTCGTGGAACTCGGTAAGAGGCTTCCATGGTATGCCCTCTGCCGCGTTCTGAAATCCTTGGATTACGTGGAATCCCCGGGGAAAATTTTCGCAACCCGCCGACGTTGGCCGTGTCCTGCTCGTTTTTCGTTTCGGAGCAACAACCTTGCCGAATATCGAATATCGAACACCCTCCTCGAAAATCACCATTCGGTTACGGTGCTTGTGCTCGCTCTAAGCGAACCGTTAGGAAGTTTTCTGACAACGGTAATCCGCCGGGCTGATAGAGGGACGATTATGACGCATCGAGGGTGTTTCCGGTTGTAATGGGCGACCGTCGATCGCGTATCGGCGCGCGCAGTTAACGAGAATCATTAATATACATCGCGGCCGAGCGCCAACGAGGAGGAAGGTGTCCACATGTCCGCGACGGACGAATTCGGGTGCGATCATGCAAGAAATCTGGCCGAACGAACTGGAAGGGACGGGGATCCCGTAACACGATCGGGCCAGCGCGATCACTTCGGCGATCCCCGACGAGCCGCGCGTATGTAAAACGTGAAATCGTGATACGAGATCGTCGCCGGAGAAACCGGCACACTCGTCCTCGCCTCCTCTTTACGAGAAACGAGATAAGTGTCGAGCTGTCTCCAGCGATTAGCACGTTATACCATAATACGGGGCAACGGAAACCAGAATTCTGTGAAGATTAAAGCTCCGTTCCCTCTCGATTTCGACAAATCAGGCCCAGTCACGCAGGTGCCGGGGCGATAGGCTTCGAGCAACGCAAGAAAAAGTATCCAACTCGATGGGCTCCCATTACCCCTTTACTCTCCTATTAGTACATCTTTCCTTTCGCCTCGATGCTCGTGTTCCCCGAATCACGGTCGTGTCCCATTCTCGTTTTACCGCTCCAAAAGTAACGAGCCGCCGGTTCGTGGTCGTATTGACTGCGAGAAGGGTCGTAGGAGGAAACGTGACTCCCCGGAAGGAACGTCCGTGGAGGAGGGGACGCGACACGTTAACGCGAACAATTCTTTAGGCGAACTCTTCTGGCGAGGCTGCCGTCCGTTACGAATCGCAAACAGATCGTCGAACTCGACGGAGAAAATACTTACTCGGGGGACGGTGCTGTGAGCTCGCCTTAAGGGCTGCCGGGCCTAATGGAGGGTGTCGCGACAAAAGGAGGAACCGGGTGTCCCTCCACCTTGTTGACTAAATAAAGGATTGCAAATTTTCGATTCCAATGGCCACGGGTCTGCGCATTTGTCCGGCTAACGGTCGCCAATTTGTCACACGGCTTATACCGGGCCCCGCAACTTCGGCTGCCTGCAGCACCGCCGAGTAAACGATTTTAACGCCGGCCTACTCGACAATGTCCCCGGTAACTGGTCTAATGCACCGAGGCGATCATTGCGGGAAAGACGTTGTAAACGACCGTTTACCGCAGAAAATGGGCGCAAAGGGTGACGTCTACGTGGCCTAACAGGATTCTGGGATCTATAGGCTGAGAGGGTAATTCATCCCCTGAGACTTGGAAGGACAATCCAGGAGATGACTATTTTCTAATAGTGGCAGAGGGATGGGCGCTAAGTAGAGCGATCGTTTCATTTGGAACAGTGAATATTCCACTGCTACGTATGCTATTGATACACGCCTGTAAATTACCTGCAAGGAAGACGAACACCTGCGCAGATCCATGCATATAAACGTAGCGGCGATAAGATCGGAGGTTCATCTTCACGAGCATAACAACGCGCGCAGAGCGCTTCAGCTGTTTCTCCCTTTGCGATTTCAGTTATTCTTTATTTCCTCTTAATTTCCATAAATTACGAGGTGGAAGACGGAGTGGCGCGAGCGCTCAGGTGGCTCAGCTTCGAATTGAAGAAACATTGTAAATCGAGGCCGGCCGGGGCCACTCGATTATCTTAATGAAAATACTTTCACATTCGCACGATGGAAGCGGTATTACCGCGAGGTCTAAACTAATCATAGGAGTCGCTTTAACACCGTGCAAAACGGATCTTTCGCGGTACAGTCGGAGATTACGGTTCTGCCTGGACCGCTGGAAAATAATATCCTCGTCGAAGTGTGGTCGCAGTGTCGCGGAAATCGACGAAAAGCTCGCTAATCGAAGATTGCCGTAAGACTCTTGGACGGCGGTATGTACCTACTCGGAGACGCGTCTTGAGCTAAAGGAACAGTTTCGCGTCCCCTGTGTGTGATGTAACACACCGATGGCGAGATCAAAAGTTCGCGCGTACGTAGATACGAATGCGCGGCGTCTGTAATAGATAGAAAGATTACGTTCGCGATGGGCAACGGGGGATAAGATTCTCTCCTCGCGAGATTAGCGCAAAATTACAGAGGCCAGAGTGGAGACGTGCCTGGAGGTTGGCCGAGGCTGCCTTCGACGGTTCCACGGGCCGTTTTGCCAGGCCCGATGTATAATACAATAAACGCGAGGAACTTCACGGAACGTCCCTTCGATACTTATCGCTTCGTGTCGAATCGTCGATGGTACCTGGACGCGCCTTAACGTCGCTCGTAACGCGGGTCTGGATCGCCCAAATGGGAGCCGATAAAAATCTCAACGATCATATATTGCGCGAATTATCTGCCATCGAAGGCACCTTGTTACGCGATAAATTTCCCGTTCTAATTACGCGATTTAATTTACGCCGCGCGGCCACGCGTGTCGCGGTCCGGCTCCACGTCGCTGTAAATTAATTTAAGTAACGACGAGGCTGTAAGTGATAATTGTCGAGCGGCCTTTGAGAGCTGCTGGCCACAGATGTCTCCGCCTAATTAGACGGCCGGGAGTGGTACCTTTTCGGGCCAACTGAAATGAAACACAATTCGTTATCTCGTCCTCGTGCCTTTAAGCCCGTTGCACGCGGAACGCGCTCGTGTCCTGCGGGGCACGTCTGCCTCAGCCTCTGTCGCTCAGCGTAATTGAGCTTTAGAGGCGTACAGCTGTCGTGAAGCTACCTTTATTCACGGGAAAATTCAGATTCTTAATCAGGGGTTGAAAACAGTTATGATATCGGTTTCGGTTCTCGAAACAGTTATGAGAACCGAAATCATCTTGAAACAGTTACGAGTGAAAAGGGTTCTGGCCTATATCGGTTTCGGTTCCGGTTCTACAGAACCGATATTATATCGGTTCCGTAACGGTTATATATCGGTTATACAGTAAACTCTCGCCATGGGATTGGGCTCGCCTCAACCATGCGTAAGGGCCTTTTAAATTATGATTAAATAATAAATCTGGGAAGAATAAATTGATTCTCAAAAGTAGTTTGAAATCAATTTTTTAAAGTTACGTTTAAGTTAAACCCTTATTAAAAATTTAAACAAAGTAAATTATATACCGAAATTGTTGAAGAGCAACTTCCAACTATACATCGCATTTTTATGCTGTCATCGCACGTTTCAAAATACTTACGAACAATGTCGCATTTCTTTCGGTCCGTTATGTCGATATGTTTTTAAATATCACTAATAACTATTATACGCTACGACTAATATTAATTTGACACTTAATTTAAAGTATTGCTAACATTAACAGCAATAACTTTCCTAATATCTACAAACTTACTATCTACTAATTTTATATTAATTATGAAGATTATTAACTTTTATTTTTAATAAAGACAGTGTCTCGAGGACGACGATATGTCTTGTTGGGAAATATAAAAATTTTTGTATTAATTTCCACGTGCTCGCAACTATCTCAGGAATACAAGTGACTCTGGCCCATTGGCCTTAAACCCTCCGACCCAGAGAATCGTTCTTCGCGTTTGTTTATAAGATCCTTCATCGCTGAGCTTCGCTATCTAGAATCCCTCTTTTCAGTACTTAATTTACAGATGCTGTCTTTCATTTCGGCTTTTCCTGCATTGATGGAGTTTTAAAAAGAGAGACACCTGATAGAGAGGCCCAGCGATAAAAAGACTTATAAACAAATCGAATTTCCATTAAAAAAATTCACATTGATCGTAAATATTTTGGAACGTGTTATGCATACCCGATGTGTAACCGATAGGATACATTACTGTTATAAAACCGATATATAACCGTTACGGAACCGATATAATATCGGTTCTGCAGAACCGTAACCGAAATCGATATAGCCAGAAATTTCGGTTCCTTATAACAGTTATTCGGAATATCGGTTCTTTCATAACTGTTTCAGTCGGAACCGATATATAACAGTTTGAAACAGTTATTTTCGGAACCGTTTCAACCCCTGTTCTTAATTATTTCGGATTTTCACACCGATTGACTTCACCTCTTAAGCTAGGTTTACACCTGACGAGTGACTCGGCCGAGTTACTCGGTTTGCTACTAGGCTAAATGAAAATTTTGGCCGATTTGCACATCGGATTACTCGGCCGAGTACTAAAATATGCGTTCAGACTGGACGAGTGCTCGGCCCAGTGGGCTCACTCGGTCGAACACTCAGGTGTAAACTCGACATTAGATGGACAGAGAAGCCTGAAGACTTTTTCCAAAGCTAATATTACCACCATTACTACTCGAAATTTCAGCACGAGAGTCGAGTGCAACGTTTACGTAATTCAGGGACACGTGACAAAAGCCAAGTACCAAAATCAGGGGTTTGTACGCGAAGGTGGAACGATTTACCCCACAATGCCGGCGGTGCCCCAGCTGCCCATTGCGGAGGGGTAAAGGCCATTAAAGAGGTTTGTCCCGAGACCGTTGTTTACGCGGCGGAAGTGGGCTATAATCAGGCCGTGGTGCACAAAACCACAAGGCAGCGATATTACTGTCATTTGAACGGACCTCTCCCCTAGCCTACGGAATCCTCCCTCGCACCGTGGACAGGGGAGCTGGGAGACCTGGAAATTAAATGGCTCGGATTGTTCCGTCATTATTAAGGGCAAAGGAGAGCGCGTAATTGCCACCCGATCGCGTTTGACTCGTGGAAAAAGGCTGCTTGTGATTGCGAGCGATTCGTGTCGCCGCGGCGCGCAGCAACGATCGTGGTCGACCATCGAGAGCCCGGCCCTTATTATCAATCATCGAACGGGGGGGCTGGAGCGCAGCTCGATAGGACTCGGGACTAGGCGAATCGGCGAAAATTAAGTGTCTCCCTGGCGATCGTTCTTGGCGATTATGGGGCAATACCGTTTTGCCGAATGATAATGATACATTCGAGGAGAAATAGTTGGCGTCCGCAGCCACTACTTTATGCACTTGGACAAGAGCCGTCCCCGTTGCTTTGGATACCGAATGTTTGAACACCGTCGAGACCGCGTTCTCGTTTTGCCCGGGAAGGGGCGAGCGGGACCTCGGCATGGTCATGGCGAAATCGTCTCGCCATTACATTAATTGGCCGTGCATTTTATATCCACGAAAACTGCGTTCACCGTGGTTACTGCACGCGATTTCACGGAACGTTCGATTGGAAATCGTGATCAATCGCGCGGTCCGTGCCCGGACCATTATTATTACTCGGTCATTACTCGATCGATCGGAAGGTTGCCGTTACAGACGGACCGAGTCACCGAAAATTAAACACCGCTGAGAGTCGTTCTATGGTTGCGACAGGGATTTTCAGCGCAACCGCGCGGGGCACTGTGGTCAGCGACGAAATCGAGAGAAAGAGGGATCCGAATCGGGCACGATGTCTCACAATGGCCCTTTGTTATCGAGAGCGGAGTGGATCGCCCCAATTACTCGCGATCTCATTTGGCTCGGGAAAGACTTTCACGAGCGCGACGTGGATCGTGGCCAATCAATCACGGCTAACTATAAGACGGAAAGGTCGTCCCCCGTTCGCGCGGGGGGAGTCAAGCAAACGTCGGAACGATGATCGGTGAGAAACGTCGGCGGATTCCGCCAGTGGAGCGGGCCTCGCGTTGCTCGTTTCCCGAAAGGTCGGCGGAACGAGTCATATTTCACCCCGTAAATCTCCGTGCGCTGGCCGACGCGTTTCGTCGAGTGACATCTTCCTCATCGATCGGCAATAATGTGCGGTGCGCCGTGAATGATGCCTTTACGGTCGTTCTTGCTCTCGGTGCGGCTTAATTTATCGTTTTATGGTCCTTTCGGGGGCGGCGAGGAGAACCCCGTCGGATGGGCCGGGGCCAGCCAGCCAGAAAAGAGAGAAAAGAGCCGACGATGCAAAACGAGCGAGGGAGAGACAGCCGAGCCGGCGACGGGTGAACGGGGTTGGGCGGGGGTTGAGCAGGGTGAGCGAAGGTACGGGAAGAGGAGCGAAAGAAACAGAGAGGGTGGACGGAAGGCGAGGGTGAGGAAGAAAGACAAATGAACCGCGAAACAAAAGGGCATCGGCGCGATAGATGGGGAGTAGGGGTTTGGCCAGTCGACCAGCAGGGTAAAAGGAAGAAGGAAGGGATGAGGGGGGGAGCAGCTAGGAGGCGTGGCACATGCGGTATTAAGCAACCGCGCCACCGCATTGTAAAGGGCAAAGTGTTATTGTTGCGACCGCCGACCGACTCCGAGGCTCGACTTAATTGGATTTAAAGACGAATTGTTTGCGCACCTACCACGACACCGTCGCGGCACGGCACGTCCACCGGACCAGAGAAACCTCCGTTTGCGCCTCTTTACGGTCTACTTTGCGTTTGGGATCCTAGAGAACTCGGGGGGTAGTAAGTAGTAACTCACCTTGCTCGCTGCGAGCTTAACCGCGCTTACAAGCGCGTTGCTAAGTATCAGCTGTCTATGAGAACGAGGATTGGGCTTCCTCTCGATCATCTCCATGAAACGCTCTATATGCGTCAAGCCCGTAACCGCGCGTTACGTTCGACACTGTCTTCGACCGGATGCGAGTAACAGGAACTTTCGACTCGGCCCAGTCGGCAGTGCAGGAGAAATAATGAAAGACCCGACGGGCGAGGGGAGCGGAAACGAGACGCTCCTCTCCCTAGTCCATTGAAAAAGGTGAGAAGGTGTATTCGAACGGTGTGTAATTAGAGTTATTACTTTAACAAGCCTGTTACCAGAAGAAAATGAAAAGCATAAGAGCGGCGGGGGCGCCGAAAGGGGTTGAAGGGGGGTTGGGTAGGAGGCACTGGTCGAGGCATTGTTGCCGGCTAATGCTGGCCTTCTTTGCATCATAAAGGCAATGTGCAGAGCCTGGCCTTTTATGCAGGCGACCGTGCAGCAGGATAGTGCACCTACACCACGGCTCCCGTCTCTTCCCTACGTGCACGCACACGCGCGCGACATAGGTACACGCGAAACCGCACGTACGCGGGCGGTGGCCCGTGCTACTTGCCTTCACGGTCTGCTATCTGTATGCTAACTTATCGGAGTCAATTAATTTCACTTAGGGCCAGCTGCTTTGGCCGGCTTATTAAGTGAGCATCGACCACGACTGTAGGATGAGGTGGTCATCGTCGATCGTGACGACGAACCGGTGCCTACACTGTTGCCCGTATCCTTCCGTCGAAAGTCGGCCACGTAAACTCTCGAATTTGTAATTTGCTCGTCACGAGAGGGGTGGTCCGCGAAAGGAACCGCTACTTACTTAGTCATTATCGCGTCCGCCATCGACAACCTCGAGCAGAGATCCGTCTCGGCCCCAAATTACTCACGAACCGACTGTATAAGTACTAATTAATCGCGGCTATTAATTCAATTAGTCCTCGGTTTCACGCGCGTTATTCTTACTGTCCCGCGCGGTCGGAAATTCACACTATTGACTTTGCGAATTAACGGGGGCCATTAATTCCTAACTGCATCTCGTGCGTTAACGGCGCGCTGCATAATTCAGCGCTCGCTAATTAAAACGCACGGAAAGAAGCGATCAGGGCACGTTAAGTGGAACATCGTTCTCTTTACGAGCACGACAGTAATTAATTTAATGGCCCGGAGAGAGACGCGTCCTGGCGTAGGAGCTCTCGTCCTTGCGACGAGTCCGCGGGTGCGTACGCTCGAGGTTCCAGCCGCGTCTCGCACCGCCTCGGCGCAAGACAGTTTTCTGGCAAAAACGAAACGCGGAACGGAGCTAAAGACGGCCGTAACGCTCCGTGAAATAACGCCCGCTTCCCATAACGCGCGCCGCTCGGGCGCAATGGGCCGGATAAATCGTCGATGTGTTTCGCAGAGGAATTTCGTGACGCTTCATTAGGCGAAACCACGGTCCCGTCGCTGTCTCGGTGACAAGTTTGACAAATTATTCCGCCGCGGTCCGCGCAGCTTGCGGCGTCCTCGCGTCCCCTGAAAACCCGTCGGAAGGCCCTTCAAAGGATCAGCCTTTCGCGTTACATCGCCACGGACAAGCCGATGCTTTTCGAAGAAACTCGGCCATTAGGGTGGCACGGACGAGGCGTCGTTTATCTGAACCTTGAGCGTCCCGGTATCGTACCTGATTGCCAATTACTAGGCGAGCAAGTGGACGAGCTGCCCATTACCCTTTCAAATGTCTGTCATCTGCGCGCCCCTGCCCAGTAACTAGATCGCCGGTAGCGCTGACAAATAACAATGCTGGGAGGGGAAATTAGACGGGCGCTAATAGTTCGCAAAACATTTGGCTTTAGGAGTTGGCAGCAACCGCTCGGCTGTTCTGCTCTCGGTCCAACGGCAAATTCGTAATTCAGAGATTATAAGAGAGCTGGGCCAGGGACAGTTGGATTGGGCGCGAAACTTTTTGCCCCGCTATTTTTGTAATTAAAATTAACAACCGGCACGCTGCCAAATTGTCTTCTCGATACGCTCTCCTCCCGTCCCCGATCCCCGTGTCGCTCCTCTCCGATCTCCGTTGGCAATGCAACCGCTCCTCCAGGAAAGAAAGGACGGCTACGCCTGGCATCATCAATACGTGTCATCGCGTTATACGCTTATCTTTACACGTACGCGCGCTGTATGATACAACGCGCGAGCGCGCCGTGCAGCATTTAGCGCGCGCCACGGTGTGCCGCTATTATTTCGCGAATTAATCATGTTCCTTTCCGTCCGGGGGGACGGTCGATCCGCGTCTCCGACGTCTGTATGCAAAATTTCTATTAAACCTTATTTCTTTGGCGGCGGCTCGCCATACTTGGTGCACCAGGAAGCGTTTCTCGCCTGATCGAGGGCCCGGAGTGACATTCGACGCTGCGAAGGCAAAAGCAGGCAATTTCCTCCGAGCGACGTGATTTTCACGCGCCAGCCCGACCCTCCCTCCAGCCTCTTCCTGTCGTTATCGAAAATATTTATCCGGCGGCGAGAGGAGAAAAACGACAGGCGGGACGGAGGAGAGTAGTAGTTAAAAGATGGCAGTGCTACCATCATCAATATGTGTCACGGGATATGTACCGCTCCCGATATACGTATATAACACGCTCGCATCAGCAGCACCGACGAGCAAGTATTTACTACGGACCGCCTTAATTATCTCTCGCCCTCTCTTTTGGCGCGGCCAGTCAGCGCGCGACGACGTTCCTCGTGCTTTTCTGATATCTGCCGCGATCGGGCTGTTCGTTCTAACGACCGGACACGCCGTATAAACTCGACAGACCCGACCGCTCGGCCCTCAGCCCTCAGCGCTCGGCCCTCGGCCGTGTAAAAGAGGCGATCACCGCGTGTTCCATAGGAACCAATGAGCAGCTGCCACCGCGTCCTCGCTCGCCCTTATCGTCCACCAAGAGGAGCCTTCGTCGATAAGCGCGACGAACTCGAGCACGCTTCGATTTCTCAGCGAGAAAGATTGCAGTCGCGCCGCGCAGATGGCCTGGCCATCAAACCAGTGATCGCCGAAGCCTGTTGGTTCGCTGGCGCTTAATTAAATCGATAGTTGTCGCGATACGCGCTCATCGTGCTCCAATTACATGCTAGGACCTGCGAGATTTCGGGGACGGAGTGGTTAAGGGTGGCCAGAAGTGGCGAAAGCAAGGTTCGAGAGTGCTGGAAATGATCGACTCGACCAGATAGATCTCCCCTAACGTAAGAGCATCGCACACCGGTCGAACAGAGTCGTATTAGAGACGGTATTCGGTAGTCGAGCGTGGCGGCTTGGCGGCCTCGATCCTCGTGGATCGTTGAAATGATTCCACTTATCCGCAACGGGGAGTCCCCGAAGAATCCAACGTCGGCACAAAAGCCGGTGGAAGCGAACTCGATCGCCGCAGGACGCCCAGCTACCGAAGATATTTCATTTACCGGACAAAAACTGCCATCCCCCCGCCACCCCCCCCTCGCCCCTTCCGCCGGCCGTTGCCTCGTTCGCCGGTTCGTTGCGAGGACGAGCGGTCTAAGGGAGGAATTCGAATTAATATTCGGCGCTGACGTATGAAATTACAGGCAGCCCTGTCCGCCGCGTTCCTGTCATCCTCGTTCTTGTTGTTGTTGCTGCTGCTCCTGCCGCACCGCGCCGCGCCGGTGGCTCCGCTCTTGCCGTCTTGACGCCTCTCTCTGGCCGTCCCGCCAGGAAACAAATGAGCGACGATCATCCTGTCCACTCGAGACACAATGGGAAACGACAACGACCTCAGACCGCGCTTCCAGACGCCGCGCCGTCACCGCACTCTACATGTATTGGATAACCCACTGTTCTTCTTTAACAGCGGCCGGGCTCAATTTGCCCACCGATTTCGGTATAATGAGGATCATTTTGTCCCGTTTGCCTCGTCATTGTCATAGGGCCCTTCCAGTCGTCCTCGTCGCGGACGAACGGGCGGGTTGAACATCTCCGAGAGGTCCGGCACCGTTTCGAACACCCTTGGTGTATAAACGCTTTCCCTTCGGTCGTTCCGTTTCCATCGGCACCGCGATCATCTCTTCCGCAGGAGAAACACGAAGGAAAGGAAGACTTCTCACCTGTTGGCCCCATTGTCCGCGAGATAATTTAGTTAAAGTAACTAATCGTTCGCCCTTTTCAGTCCCGCCGCTTATATACTCGACGCCGAACCGCGGCCCCTTTTGTCGTAATTAATAGTCCTCCCCGCGAGACCCCGGTGCTCCTTCTCTAAATGATTCTTCATCCATCATCGGCGCGTCCGACTTTTGAACCTTCGCCATTCGATTTCCCAGAAACCGTTTCCCACCGGCGGTCGGTCACTCCTCTTTTAACATCGCGAACCGCCGCGCCGCTCGATCCCCGAGCGGTCCAACGTGCTCCGCGATTGTTCCACCGAGGCCAGCGAGCAGGAAATCAATTTCTACCGTCGATTCAGTGAAACAATGTGTTCGATCGTTGTTCGCGGGGAAACTGGATTTCTGGCCACGTAACGGCCCCGATTCTCCTTCGACCGTCCATTCATCCTTTTATCCTCGGTACCCCAGAAGTCGTCTCGCTGGATAATATCACGATCTTCAGTCCGTTTGCCGAGTCATCTCTTAAAATGATAGTAATTGTTCGTTAATTCGAATGGAAGAATCTATTTCCATCTTGCGCCTCGGGGGAACAGTTTGCTCGGAGGTAGAGAGAGAAAAGAAATCGGCTACGTCCCGTGGGCAGCTGTGGCGGTATTTAAGGGACACACCTGCTAATTTCTTCAAATGCCCCGTCGCCGTCGGCCGAACCGCTCCGCGAGTACAGTCCTTGTCCGAAAAGGGCCGGACGCGCGGGGAATCGAGGAGAGAGAGAGAGAGAGAAAAAAGCGCTCGAGTGTTCCACGCGGCGTGGTAGCTCTAGCTCGAGTGTCCTAGAATTTCGACGAAAGCGAAGGTGCGAAGAGGCGGAAGGGCGAGAAAGCGGTCGAGTGCGTCAGAGTTCGTCAAGTAGCGTGAGCAAGGGGTGAAAATAGGGCCAGTGATTTAGGCTAACACCAATCGCGACATCCGCAGGAAGGATGGCGGGTAAACAATCCGTGTAGTATGCTACCGCGCCGGTTCTCACTGAATTCCACCTGCCACGGTTGCTTCCCTTTCTCGCGGGTTAAATTTATCGAGCTCGTGGCTCGCGAGGCCAACGAAATCCCGTGTTCCATGCGAGGCAGCTCACCGGCCGTTTCGCGAGCCGCGATCGTGCGTTTTCGAGAAACGAGGCTTCGCTAACGAGGGAATATTAATCTAAAAAAAAAAAAAAGGAGCGACGTTCATAAAGCAGTCGCGAGCGAAAACTCGTAAATTGCCGGCGTAACGTATTTTATAAATGATTTACGAAACGCGTATGCAAATATTTGCGCGCGCTAAAACGATAACTTACAAAAATGCTGATAGTTGAAATATATCGTCGATTGCTAAATCTGATTCTCCGCTTCCTCCTTTCTCCTCTCCGCCACTGGCAGTTCTCTCCACACCCCGCCCCTCGCTCTCTCCTCTCTCTCTGTTTCTCTCCGTTTCTCCCCGTTTCTCTCGGTTAGGCCGGTGCAGCGCGCGCACGCGAGAGCGTGGCCGCACATGCAATCGCATCTCGATGACCGTTCCTGCCGGTGATTTAACGACTTGTCACCCACTTTATCAATTTACCGCCGCTGGAGACCTCGGCTTTACGCACGTAAACCGGGCATCCGCTGTGTACTTATAGTTTCTACCCACCGCGCACAGTGTACACTGTACGGGCTTAAGTAATGATTCTGTCTTCGCGGTGACTGCCGAACGGTTGCCGCGTGCATTACTCACCCCCGTGATCGTCGATCGAACTCACCTGCTGCCTCAGATTTCCTCTACCTTCGCGTTCTGGCCTGCCGAGGGACGTCTCGCCGTGACACGGGAATTCGCTCCAACGTGAATCCTGTAAGACAATACTCTCCCCCCGTGGAGGAAAACAGGGACACGGTTGGCCCGAAAAGTACGTTAACTTTGGAAAGAGAAAGGGAGGGGTGAGTTCCTTCGAGGATTCTCAACCGACCGTCCCGAAAATGCTCGGGATCTAGAAGGAAGATAAGGGCACGGGACGGTGTGTCCCCGGTGTTTTCGGTGCTCGCGTGGTAATTGTCCGGCCATATGCTCGCTCGAAGCTCGACCACCGAAACGCTCTGTCGAGGAAGCTCGGGCTTCATCTCGATTACGCGCGCCTCCTTCTTAATTACAATATTCAAATTCTGCCGGGCCATGTGCTCGACGCCAAGTTCACGGGGCCTTTATCTTCGACACGGCACGGCGATGCGTCTGTTCCAGCCGGGGCCCGATCGCGTGGGCACGCCCGTTTATGCACGCAAATTGCAGCGAGGGTAGCGCCGAGAAAACTGTTGGCTAAACATTTCGACGGTTATCGCGATCCCGCGACGATAATTCATTACCTTAATGCGGCTGCATCTGATACAACGCGTTAGCGACCGGTTGAAGAGGCAGGCCGCGTGTTTCGATCATTCCAGAAGCGCGGGATGAATTATTTTTTCGCTACACGCGATACGCGTGACAAGCACGCTCGCGTTGGTCGACAAATCTGCGATGGCTTACAGTTTTACCCCCGCGATTAATAACCCATACTTTTCTTCTATGTAGGGGAGAGTTGCCTATGTTGGACCGGCTCTTAGATTGGGCCATTTGTGTATCTCGATAAACAAATATATTTGCAGTGGTCTTTTTTGGCTACACCGATTTAAGAAGTGGAGATGGAACGTGCGAGAACAGCGATACGGTTATTCATTAGTTTGTCGTTCACCGTCGTCGAAATATAGAAACACGTGGTGCGCGATCATTATTTTTCGTGCTATTTCAAGTGAATTTATTTCTACAACTTATAAGTAGGGTAGACTAGGGCGAATCGGATCAAAATAAGAATTTAGTCCATATTTCTTATATCGCGATAGAAATGATCATTCCAATCGTTCGTAGTATCTCAGCCCTCTCCCCCGCACCTACTGCAATAGTTCATCAATTGTTTTAAGTCATTGTTTAGAGCTGGCATACGTTTTCAGCGAGATGGTTACGTGCGAGCGTTACAATTTTGGTCATTTCTAACCTACGTAATCTGCAATTTCGTATTTAAAATAAAAAGTAAGCTTGAAAATTCAAATGTGCTTATTGTTATTAGTTTGCAAGGTGTCTAAGATTAGTATTTGTTGTATTTTAGAGTATTATATCGTGATATGTTTATGTAATCTACAATCTTTGAAATACTTATATATGGGGCTAATCGGGTCACGTTATGTGGGGCGAATCGGATCACTCTTTTTTTCATTTGAGTATTTTTATGATTATAAATATGATAATTGTTTATATACAGATGGTTCGTAGGTACATAAAAAAGCGCAATCAGGGATCATGGTGTCCAAAAAAAAAAAAAATAAAGGAAGCTGTGGTAAAAATTAAATCTAAGAAAATGACGAAGAAATAAATAAATTAATGGTTTTAAGAATAATGAGATTGTATTTACTGCGGTGAAAAATTAATTCGTCCGTTTTCAGAAGATTGTCTGAGACGAGTGGTGCTACGAGAATTGTGCTGATAGAGGCGGCAAAAAACGGCAATATCCTTCCGATCAGTGTGCTAAGTAGTGTCACTTGACTTCACTGTCATTAAATTAGATTTATTTAAGTTGATTCTAAAGATTTTGTTATGAAAATTTCATTTTTTTCAGAAATTTCTGGGTGGTCCGATTCGCCCCAAGTTTCGGGGCGAATCGGATATTTCTCATTTTTTCGTCTTTTGTTTATAAATGAAAGATTTTTATGTTTAGTTTCAATTTTTATATATTCAAGTTGAAGCCAAAGGAGTACTGGTTACGAATATATTATAAAAACTTAGTTTTTTAATGTTTAACTATTATTTTTTTACCGTCAAACACAAAGTGATCCGATTCGCCCTGGTCTACCCTACTATAATTTTAAATGATACTAGTGTAAAGTGCGCTGTATTAGCTACAACTTCATGTCCTTACTTTTCCATATTCGTATAAGTATAACAATGAAAACATATCTTTTTAATGTAACCTACAAGTTGCCTAATATTGGACCATCACTAGTTGCTGGAATTGGACCGGTCTATTCTAGGATACAATCTATGTTATGGTAGCGAATAGTTAAAAGTATACTCAAAAAATTAAAAAAAAAATTGAGACCGACTTCAAAAAATAAAAAATAATTTTTTCCTTTATTTAATCTACGACTCATATATTTAAAGTCGGCGCCAGATTTACACAGTGTAAATGATGAGACACCGACTGAAAAAATATGAGAGTACCGTAGATTAAATAAGGGAAAAAATTATTTTTTACTTTTTAGTGCAATTTTATTTTCTTGAAGACGGTTTTAATTTTTTAAAATTTTTTTATTTTTAACTTTTTAGTTTTATATATATTGACACAACATGCTGAGAAGATATGCGCGTACGTACATAAAATAATAATAATTATGTGACTATAGTCTTTATTATTAACCAGAACTGGCAAAATATTGCGCCAATGTTGATGCAGTGTAGGATGGGACCACCGGGGCATCGCCCTCTTTCGAATAAAAAAAAGATCATCAAAATCGGCCCATATTCTGGGCAGTTATGCGGGGACAAATATAAAAAAAACATCAAAACAACGTCCTATTGCACTACGTGCACCGTAAGATACTTGTTTCTTCCTGTTTATATTTTTTTCAATGCCCTGATCAGTGTTTTTTAGATTGTATATTTAAATTCATTGATTTTTAAGAGACGTCCAACGTAGGAAACCGGTGGTCCAAATTACGAAACCGGTTGCCTGGAATGGACCGAAGTCATTACTTTAGTTTTTTTGAGATATTATTTTAATCACAGATTTTATCAACACACTAAATACCTGATAAAATCTACATAAAATGTAGATCTTTTTCCCATTTCTGTTTGCTTTCTGCAATGCGTTATGCCCGTGTAGGAGAGTAAAATAAAAAAGTGGTCCAAAATAGGCAACCCTCCCCTACCTGGTTCGCAAAGGACTTAATCGCCTATGTCGGCGCGGGGCGAGTTTCTCCGTGTCTTAACGAAGACAGGGTAATTAAATAGTAAGTAGGATGGCATTGAGGGATCATGTTGGAAGGCTCGTATCCCAGCTCGACGATGATTTGTCGTCGAATGGGCAACGATGCGAGCGACAAATCTCGCTCGCCTGGCGCATTGACGAGCGTCGATAATATACGATACTCGATAATGACGAGACAGCATCGATTATATCGTATATTGCAGGTACACCTGCACGTGCCGCGTACCGTCCTGAAACGGGCGCGCAATCGAGCCACTCGATTAACGATAAGGATCTCGATCATGTACGGATCACCGTTACTTCTAAATTTCATAATTTATTATATCCTCGAAGATGAATTGCGTCCAGGAGGGTTTCACTTTTGAACACGGCACCCGATACTTTGTGAAATTTTATTTGCATGTGCGCTCCGCTGATGCTCTTCGGCATCGTTACAATCGCCACAGAAAATTAGCTGGAAATTGAGAAACGGATCGTAAAAAAGATGTAGGTACGCACATATCTTCATCGACTCGCACAAAGTGAATTGCAATACCGTTTGAAAGGTCCCAAGCAAAGCTTTCGAAAGCGAGAGCGCAGAAGACGGTTGGCAGGTTTTAAGGGGCAATTTGGCAGCCCGTGTTCGGTATTAAGATCAATTTTACCGAACATCTTGGAAATAGGTGGGCAGTCCGGTTGATTTTTGGGACAAGCACGCGTTTACGCGAGTAGCTGTTCGCACCGTGCAGCGATTACAGCCTCGCGATCCCAAGCGCTCTTTTTTTCCCTCTCGTTCCGCGTCCTGTCACGCCAGGCCACGGCGGGGACTGGTTTCGTCTTAATCTTCTTCGACGAATCTTCGCGGTGCCGGTGGAAAAAGAAGATCGTTAACACGATGCCACGAGGAATGCCGCCACCGAGCGATATTTCGATGCGCGACGACCGATTACGCGTCGTTTCTCGCGCGCCCTATCGCCCCGAATCGCGGCCACTTTGTTGCTCGCGTGCTACACCTGTCGCTTGAATCTTCCACAGCTCTAAGTGGCGTATAATATAGTTGCTCGGGAGTGCCTTGATCATCGGTATCCATCGAAAGCCACGGCCCACAGATATGTTGAACATCGGACTTTTATTTTCTCCCTTCTCATCTACATCGTCGCCCTATGCAGCTTGGAACAAAGCGGAGAAGTCTCAGTCCAATTATTATCGAATCAAGGACACCGTTTCACATTCTTTTTGTAAAAGTCTCGCGCGCGGCTCGTCTGTTTATCATAGCGGGAGTATCAGCGCTCCGCGATCTGGGAATAATGAAACTTTCCTGCCAATTTGTTAACTGTTTAACGTACCCTCGTAAAATCCGGCATAAATTAAGGTTAATCGTCATCGCTCCATACTGATTTTACACTCGAGCTCGCCCCGAGGCCGTGCACAACTTCATCGGATATTCTTCAATTAATTACGCCAGGCTCGCGTACCCCTTCCCCGCTTTTCGCGGCCGCGCGCTCGATCTACATGCAATAAAATTACACGATTTCCCTGTTACACCACCTCATTACAACGCTTCCACCCCGCCGCCCCCTGCGCAACCGGCATTGCTATAAATAATTTCGAGCGGGAAGATTAACTACATTGTACGGAGGAGCGGGGTCGAGCATACACTTACAACGCGGCCGCTTAAAAGGGCATAAGTTTCCGTGCTCGGCTTTCCGAAGTTTAACGGAGGCATAATGCGTGCTCTTAACACGCACACGCATCGGCCGGCAGATAAAACCAGCGGGAGAGAGACAGAGAGCGAGAGCCGTAGTACAGAGAGGCCTAGAGAGACAGAGGGAGATGAGCGAAGGCGGAAGGTGGAGAAAGAGGGAAAAAGAGGGAGGAAGAGGGAGGCCGGAAGTGGGAGCAATTAACGATATAAGTGGTTCGCTGGTCTCGGGACGCGATAACATCGGCTAACTCGAGTCTAGCTCCTTTTCTTGCGACCACTCGATGGGAAGATAGTAAGCTCGAAAGAGGCAGGTGCCTTTTGGACACATTATACGCTCTTACTCACCTCGGTCGCCTCTTCTTCTTCTTTTTGCCCGGCCCTTCCCCTCGCAACCTCTCCCGGTCCGTCCCTTGGCCCCCTTTCTCGCGTACGAGCGGAACCAACTCGTCGACGTTTTGTCGCCAAAATAACTTTATTTCCCAGTGCCGATAATCGGTCGCCGACCGGTTATTTGCATTCGATTAAAAGGCCACGGTTAATTGCTTTCGGCGTCTGTTCGCCGCGGTTGTGTTCCCAGAGGACGCGTCATTAATATTAAGTAGGTGTCGCCTCGATTTCTGGCCGGGGCCAGGTATCACGTAAATTGTCAGTCCTAAGATAGCGGGACCGATAATCGATTGACATAGCTGCTCGCTCCGCGCTTACGTACCCTCCCTCCTGTACACGTAATTACCGCGCGGTGCAATCTCGATGCAACGCGCCTTCGATGATAGTATGTAACTATAATTAAAACGTCCGTGTGGCACATTGTTTCCTCGGCGATCCACACCGTAGGAGGGGACTTTTTTTTCACAGTGGTTGATCAAAGGCCGAGGAAGAGGGGACAGGATGCGGGGGCAGTATACGGCTCTATTTTTGTTCCGGTGATTCTCTTTTGTCGCCAGTTTCAGGATGCAGAAGCCCGGCAAAAGCTCGATTTGACCGTGGGTTAACCACATCCTCTCTCGGCCGCTCGGGCCCTTCTTCTTCTTCTTCTTCTTCTTCTGCTTCTTCGGTTTCCATCGGGCGTGCACCTTCGGGAAACGAACCGCGTGGAACCTCAGCGCGAAAAAATGAAACTGTGATTTCCTACCGCTTTCAGCTAATAAGCGCATCCGTTCTACGCCTGCACGGCCTGCAATTATGCAAACCGCTCGGCGGTCGCTTCTTAAAAATGATTTTACGAGCCTGGCGCGTTAAAGAACGCGATATTATTTAGCGCGCTGCATTCGCCGCTGTCCCACGGAAGCGACGCTCGTTTCGCGGTCAAAATCCTTCCACGGAAAGTGTCCGAGCAGGGAGGCTACAAAGTGTAAAGAAATAATGAATATTTCACTTTCCTCTCGCCTCTACCGGCTGAATGCTTCCTTTCACTAAAAGATCCTTAACGCTGCCTATCGCGCCGAGATCTCCGCTCTTCCATCGAGAAACGAACGCCGTCGAAAACGCTGATCCAATTACTCAGGAAATTCCTAGACCGGGGACGATCAACGACGGGGATGTAATCACGATTCCGTGAACGCGGGCACGTAGGATGGAACAGCGAGCGTTTACACAGCCGGCGGTATCGTTTGAGACGTGTAACCACCGAAGGGTGGAAGTAGGCCCTGTTGGGAAAAATCGTTAACGCGATGCCAGTGGCCGACCGCTAATGGGGGCCCAAATTAATTTCACGTAATTGGGGATACGCGCAGGAGAGCGCGCGTCCTCCTGGCTACCCGTTTTACCCTAATAGGAATAAAATGAGCCCTTATGCAGCAGTTAACGCTCGCGCTCGCTCCTACATAATTGCAGCGTCCGCTGGCCAACGCCGGAAATAAGCAAACGCGATTAAGCCGCTGGAGAGGGCACGGGGCTGTCACGGTTCCTCGGCTCTTCCCTTCGACGACTGCCGGCCGCGGCGTGTAAGGCCCTTGCAAATTACACCGTTGCCCCGCGCTGCCGAAATTCCACGGGATGATGGAGAGACGACGCTGGGAGGCGTCTCGTAATCACTGCCCCGCTTTACGCTCGGCAATCTTTCACGCGAATCGGGTATAAAGCTTGATTATCACGCGCGAATTCGAGCGAGGTGTCGCGAGTTTGTTTAGCGGATACTTGGTCATCTTATCTGGGCGCGACGAGTTTAGGATTTCCTCCAGTCTTTTCCTCGACCGAAACATCCGAGAGCATATTTAAACGGAGCGTGTGTATGCAAATGGAAATGCAAATAGAGGAGCACGATGTAGACACGATCCCTGCACAGGCATTAACCCGATCGTAAAAGTCCTGCAATATGCATCGTCGCGTGAAAACCGCCTCGCACGGCGTCGGTCTCTCTCGTTTAAAGGCCGATCTGGCCCGCGCGCATTATGCACGGGAGGGAAGGTCGGTAGGCAAACCGTGGAAAGGGCTGGGATCCTTCTACCGGGGCCACTTTCCAGCGGGCGGGGAATTACGTTCGATTCGGATCTACGATCGGGCTTCCGGCTCGTTATATACTTCCCGAAGAAGAAAGCGCTAATTCGAGGAATCAATTAAGTTTCACGTCCGCGGGAAAGATAGTGGCGAGGAATAATGAAAGCATCGCTAAATCTTCCTGTTACGACTCGCTCGCGAGCGGACAAGCGATTCGAACTGCACCTCGCCGCGTCGCTTATCTCGATTATATCTTTTCGCCGTATGAATACTAACGAACTTATTACGAAAAAGCAGGATGGGATGTTCGTTACAGAGGGAAGAGAAAGAAAACACGGGCGTTAAATTTAGTATAATATATTTTCCATATAATAATTCTCGCTATACAGACATTATTTTACAAAGCATGATTTTATACTATGCGCTTGTTGCTGCATTACTTAACGTTAAGTCGCACGATACCCGTGAGACACGATCGCGCCTCGACGGATTTACAACACCCGCCGTTCCTCTAATGTTTCCCCCTTACTTCGTACACTTGCTTCTTCCATCGTACAGCCTAATTTTATACACTCATAATACTGGTATTTCATCGCTGACCGCGGAGTCCCGTGTCTGCACCATCGAACTGAACGCGTCACCGTTCCTAGGAACAGCCGAAAGCCCCTCGTAACGTCGCTCGGATAAAAGAAGACATAAAACAACCTCCAAATCGATTCGGATCGTTCAAACACGTCCCCCGCGCTCCTCTACGTATACTGGAATCTGAAAAATACTTCGAAATATCTCGTTATCGCGGTTGGCTTCGATCTACGTTCGCATCTCCAATCGCGTATGCAATTTGCGCGCGGCTCCCTCGCGCGTAGATATTTACAATCCCTCCCTTTAAACGTGAAATCCCGCCAACGCCGCGACGAATCGCGTGAATCGAGCTGAAAATCGTATTTACAATGTGTACGCACTCGTCAGTCGACAGTAATTAGCCGATCCTCCTCGTGGTTCGAGCGAGCAAAGTGCCGGCTTCGCAACGAAACACGAAGAACGCTCGACTATTTGAATAGTTTCGGGCCCCTTCTTCGATGCTCGGAAGTCTCCCTCTCGCCGTCATTTCTTTCACGACCCTTTTTTTTCTTGTCGGGTGACCGCGTGTAATTTCGTGTCATTTCGTACTTCTTCCCCCGCAGGCAGGCCCCCTCTAATGTCATATTAATTGTAGATTCGCGTTCGTACGCGATCGGCTCGTTTCCTGCTACGACTCTATAACCGTCCTCGATGGTAGGTCTAGCCAGCTCTCGAACCTATGGTTTATCCTTCCCCTCTCCCAGACGGGTGAACAGTTTTTATTTACGCCGTGGAAAGTGGCTGCGTTTCGTTCGACGTTTCCCTTTTCTCACCCCTCGGTATCCGTTTCGTTTGGTAATTGACGTCGGGGCACGAAGCCTGTTCATATTTTGGCTCTGAATGACCCCCCCCCCCCATTCAAGCTACGTAGAAAGACACTTGCGACGTCGAAGTGTTCGCTCTTTTTATACATTCTACCGGTACAACAATTACATAGAGGGTATGAATACTCTTTCACCGTACCGTTCATTCACTAAACCTGCCAAATCGCAAACTTTGGTTAACCGCATAACGTTTCCTCCGCGCATTCCTATTATGTAGGAAATCCCGGATGTCCCGTGCCATGTCACTTCCTCTCTCCCACCGCACGAAATCGACCGTTTCGCGTAATACGTGCCACTTGTACGGGATTTAAGTTGCCCTTCGAGGTTCTGCTAAAATTCATCCGTGGCCACAGTCGGTTCAGACATCTCTGCATACTTCGACGAATACACGATAGTATTTCACTTTGCAAATCTTCATCATCTAGACTCTTTGCGCCAGCGAACAATCAGCCGCTCCATTGCGGAACATTCGAGCACGTGGCTCGAGAGTCGAAGCTGAAATCCTCCACCAAGCTACCCTTAGATGCATCAGTCACGGTCCTCTTCGATAAGAGCCCATCGATCCTCGTCGATCTCGATGCCGCAGCTTTGCAGCGGTGCCCCCGGTGCGCCGAAGCTTTCCACGACTTCTGTGCCCTAGATGTCGTGTATGCTCTCCTCATCGCTGTCCGCCCTGATGCTATGAGGGCTGTCCTCCCTTCGCATCGGCGATCTGTCGCGGCTGTTACTCCTGTCCCTCTGTCTGGTCGCCCTGCTCATATTCTCCCTCTCCCTGCCTTCGACCATGTCAGGGCTGTCCCTGTAGTAGTTGCCCAAATTCGATGCGAGCGACCCGATCGTGTTGCTCGGGCCAGCTTGGAGCATCGTGGGCGGGTAGAGTCTGTCGTCTTTGCGCATCGGGGATCTGTCCGTCAGCACGGGGCTCTTGCTCCTGTCCCTCTGCCTCAGCGCTCTGTTCACGTTCTCCCTTTCTCGCCCGTCCGCCACTTCCGGGCTGTCTCTGTAGTAGTTGCTCAAGTTGGAGAGGCTGGAGCTCGCGGTGAGCGTTCCAAGGGTGTTGCTGGACCCTGCCTGGACCATCGTCGGCGCGTACAGCCTCTCGTCCTTCCTCAACGGCGACCTGTCTCTCAGCACGGGACTTTTGCTCCTGTCCCTCTGCCTGGACGATCTCTCCATGCTCTCTCTGTCCCTCCCATCGGCCATCTCCGGGCCGTCTCTGTAGTAGTTGCTCAGGTTCGACAGGCTGGAGCTGGCCGTGAGCGAGCCCAGAGGGTTGCTGGGCCCCGCCAGTATCATCGTCGGCGGATACAGTCGGTACGGAAGGGGCTTCTGCAGGGTGACAGCCGCCGACGCCTGCTGGTAGAAGAGTCCGTTGGTCGGTAGCGCGTGTGCACCTGGGTACGGCCAGTATCGTCCTGCCGCAGGATGCGCAGGAACCGCCGCCGCACCGCTTCCGTAAAGCTGCTGGAACGCCGCCACCGCGAAATTGTTCTCCGCCATTATCTCGAAGCCCACGATCGTCTGCCTCTTCCATTTCGTTCTGCAAAAAGAATAGGAAGGGAGCCTTTAGTCATAGACCTCTTTCGAGTGCCACGGTCCGTCTGTTTAACATAAGATCGCTTGCGCGAGAGTCGAACGGTATCGAGGGCCGAGGGGAAGAACGGCCAGCACTTTCTGCAATTTCTCCGAATCCACCCCCTCGTTGCCCCTCTTCCCTTCAACCGCTTCCCAATCTCTGTTCACGTATGTAAATCTCGATCTGGGACAATTACGCTAAAACGGGCTGGCGTGCCGGCGAGCGGTTACGTTGGCCACACTGTTCCGAGGGCTTATTATACTAACAAATAGCCCGTGGAGTTTCGCTGCCTAATCATCGCGTATCATGCCACGCGCGCGAGTTGCTACGCCGCCACCTGCGAACGCGAAGGCGCCCTTAGACGCGCCACGCAGATATATCGTTTCGGACGGGGCTGATAGCGACCGGTGCCGCTCAAAGACGAGGCCAACCGGGTACGGGAAAATCGACGGAGGGTGAAAAAAAAAATCAGGGAACGATCTCGCGCCACTCGTGTGTTGCCATTACGCGTATATGTATATGTATATGTAGCCTCAGTCGTAGAGCGATGCCTCGAGGAGAATTGCGATCATTTGCGAAATTGAAGGGCAGCGCTCGCGTTCGATCCCGTCCGCGCGATAGGGAAATGCATCCGTCTGTGACTCTAGAAAAAGCTCGCGATAGAAATCGTGTCCGAGGGTCTCCAAGTCGACGCAGCTCGTTATTATGCAGGCTGGAAAGGACGAAACGCATCTCTCCAAGAGGGTAGCCGGATGATAACAGTATTTCAATTGGATCAATTACGCAATTCAGTGCGTCGCACGCAGGTAATTATTAAAGAGCGGAGAGGAAGATTACAGTCTCGCGAGCGAAGCGACACGTGGTGATTTAGCTCTCTGTCCCTCTGTACTGGCTGCAGCGCGTTACGCGTTTGTTATTACCGTAAACGTAGCGTAATGCTTTGTTGTCTGGTGATTGCGAGCGCTGCGGCGTTTACTAAAAAGGGCGAAAACGATGTCCGGAGTGGCGGGCAGCTGGCCGCGAAAAAATAATTTCATCGGGCCGCGGGTTCGTGTAATTAACAACGGTTATACGCGTAATCGATCCCCATTTAATCCGGCCTTGCGCTCTAATAATCGCCGATCGATCGGTCGATTCGCTGGGGTTAATTACCAGAGAGGTAATTACAAAAAATCCGAGTGAACGCGTTCCCGGGGCGAGATCGCCAATAAAATTTTGGCTAACCGAGCCCGTCCGCGGGCACCGTCAAACGTCGCGATTAACCCCGACGATAAATCAGCCCGACGCTCCGCCACCTACCCTCTCAATTAAAAGCCGACGATTCGCTCGTTGTGAAATTCGAGACGATAATTAACGAGCACTGTCGGCCACGAGGGTGATACATTCGTTACGCGTTTTTCCATAAAAACCGGCAGTGCGAGAGAAAAATTAAAAAAACAGAAAAAAATAGCTATACCTTCGAAACGAGGCCGCGGCATTTCACGTGACGGCGGGACGGGGGGAGGGCGGGAGGGATGAAGTTCGTTGTCAGGGTAATTAATAATCAGGAGATCCGTGGCTGGCAAGGGACAAAGCGGCTCTAACGGATATGCAGCTCGCACGGAAAATTCGACAATTAATATATTTCGTGGGGTGCATCCCTCTGTCTCTCTCTCTCTCTCTCTCTCTTTCCCGCCCTCCTGTCATCTGTCCCACCCCTATTGTCCCTCTCTCTCCCACTTGCTCTGGGAGCGTGTGCATCGTCGAAAATGTGGGCCACTCTGTGTCTCTCTCTCTCTCTCTCTCTCTCCACCTTTTGTGACGGTCGACGATAGAGAGCGAGAGAGGTGGGAGGGGGGTAGCAGTAAAATCGTTCATGAATTTTAAACAGGGGCCTCTGAATCGAGCCACGATCATTTCTCATTTTTCTGCTGGCACACTGCAGAAAAGGCGATGCACAGTCGCAGGAGTGCGATAGAGAAGAGGGAGGGGAGATATGAGATCGGGGTGAAAAGGCGAGAAAGAGAGGGAAGGGGAGACGACAAGTTGCAATGAAAACCGCTCGTGCGATTATGTGATGAGTAATGTTTTTTAATACCCCCACCGTTCAGCTAGGGGTGGCCGGTCATTTTCGAGTGCAGCCACTCTAAAACACCCTTAATTGCCGTGCCGGCTCTTTGTATCGGCATTGAATAACCGCGGGAGTGAGAGAGAGAGAGAGAGAGAGCTGGAGGGTCGGAAGTTGCGGCGGAAAGAGCGAGAGTCATTGATTTATCGTTCGCGAGAGGTTCCTCGGGGGGCTGCCTCGATCTTGCTCGAATACAACGAAGGGCCATAGATGGAAAGGGTAGCCGGGAGAGGGGAAAGTGTTAAGAAAGTGTAACGATCGCTTCCATCGGGCTTAATGATCGTCGACTTCTCGAGACGGAGAAAAAGGGCCGTTCAGCCTATGACTCTGGGAAAGATTCCTTGGATCCGCGAACGTCGCGGAGTAACGGGGAAATTCGATGATACGTACTCTCAGATGGTTGAAGCGACGATGTCGACCGTTTAAGCACGTGAATTATGGAGAGAGTTTACTTAAATCAACGGAGGATAAAAAATTACGCGACCGATGCACGGTTGAAAGGGGGAGGACGGAACTGACGGGGGAGAGTTAATGCATTTATAATGGTGGTTGGGACTGGTCGGTGGTTTTGCGGTTACGAGTCCGCGCGACACTAATGCACCCAAGCTGCTGACTCGGTTGCGATAATAATGGCGACAGACAGAGAGAGGGAGAGAGAGAGAGAGAGAGAAAGGTACGGTGAATAGGGCGACATATTTTTAAATTATTACTTGCTTGACTGACTACGGGACACATGTTCCTCGGGATAGGTGTCTCGGCAGCCGACTGCATCTGTATCAATTTCGTTCACCGTTCCGTATAATTTCACGAGGGAGAGAGAAGGGAAGGTAGCGATACGTCAATGAACAGAAGCTAGCGAAGCTTTATTCCGAGCCAACGAGAAGCAAATTAAGATAACTGGCGAACAAATTTAACCTCGTTTAGGGAGACGTGTTCGCCCGTTAAAGATAAACAAATTTGCGAAAATGGAGATCTAAAGGGGTGGCACGTAACGAGCTGAGAAAATAGCGATTCGGGTCTAGCTTATATGGCGCGCTTTCTCGGGCGAAATTGCCGTGCCGCTTAGTATTTTTAGACGGAAAACTCCCAGGCGGAATATTACAGGGCGCACACAGGTCTACAGATCCGCATGCAAATGCATCGTTACACCGCACACCCCCCACGGCTATCGCCGTCCGGCCGATTAGCCTCGTTTTTCTACCTATTTCGCGAAATTCCTTCGCGTCGTGTACTTGAAATCGTACACGAAATCGCGCGCCGCTCGGGCAGGCCTTTCGTGACACGGGCTTTCCCTCGATCCTTGCCCGCGCAGTGGAAAAGAGAAAGAAAAGATCGCGACGAAAGGAGCGCGTTTGACTAGCCGAGAAATCAAGACGGTCCGTTATGAAGCGGTTTACCGGAGGCGTGGGAAGCTCGTGTGTTCCGTGTTCTTCCGGTTGGCGTTGGTGAAGCCTCAAGAAACAACGGGCCCCGGGATTCTCACGATCGCGATGTATCACGAATCACGACGCGTTAAGGCGATGTCGCCACGTTGTTACGGCGCCTGGCGCGCTGCAAAAAGGAGAAGAACTGCAAAAACCGACTCCCTCCTAGCCTCTGCGCTGCATTTCTCGCCGCGCTTCTTTCCTCGCTCTCGCAGTAAAACTTGCACCTAATTTACTCTTTTCAATGGAAATGTTTTGCGCGCGTCTCTAATTAACAGATCGCCTCGCAGGCGCGTTTGTGCCCGAGCTGGTGAGTGCTCGAATGCGGACGTCGATCTAGCGCTCCGGGTAATTGCTATATTTACGAGCGCTTTCTCTTCGAGCCCCAACAACGCGCGCATATTCCAAATACCAAAACCTATCCTATCGAAACGTTGCGGACGAACCGAAACGTTTACTCGGGTGACTAAACGTGGAAGCGTGGTGGGGCGCGTGACGCGCCCGCTCCGAGGTTTGTTTACCTTCGACTTGACCTATGTAGACTCAATTGGGTTCGGAATTTCGAGGTAGACCGATCGTCGCGAATTTAGTCTTTATACGTTTGTGCGTCGTTTGGTGTGGTGCGTATGCTTCTTGTCCTTGGAACGATGATTCTCTGGTTTATGGGTGCTAGACAGTGGAGATGATGGTCCACAGATCGAGGGTCATGCTTCGCCAGAAAAGGTAAGTGAATAAGTTGATTGTGCTGTTGATTATGAGTCATAGAATTATACTCGTGCGCTATGTACACACGTATGGCGCGTTTAACTACCAATTTGGTATTTCTCTCGTGGCTTATCGGTATCTTAGTATCGCAACGGAATCTCCAATCCATGGACCGTTATACGCGCATTACACTTGCTTCTTATCCACCTCGTGTGCGAGGTGTTGCTTCCAGATAGCTACGGAGGAAAGTGTTGTAGCGTGTTCACTGGCGATGGTGTTTGGCGTTGATTGCGTATAACGATCGCAAAACCGTGTGAAGGATTCTCATCTCCGTTCGTGACTCGCTCGTGACATTTTCACCTTGTGTTATTTTCATTTAAATCGTGCGAGAAATAGCTTTCTCTTTCTGAACGCAATGGAGTATCTCAATTGTGCGTGTCAGCTATCAAGGATCGCGGAATCCTCCGTGCTGGTTTTCGAGGACGAGTGTACGGTTTGCGAGCCCTCGTAAAAGAGCAGCTCCAACTTTGGTAGTTTTATCGGCGAGCGTGTGCGTGCGAGGGAATCCTGCCCCCAGGACGTGACTCGTAATTCTAGAGTATTATGCGGTAGCTCGATGGTGCTTTCCAGCTCGACTTACGTTTTCTGAAATCGCTACCGCGGTCTCCCTTTTGCTCCCCGTCATCGGACAATCTCTCCTTGGCAATCGAGCCTCTCTTCATAGAATATCATCCCCCCCCCCCCCCCGTATCTTCTCCACTACTTGCCCTGCACCCTGAGTTCTTCGGCACATTATCGTTGGCCAACGAATCGAAGGAGTAGAAGAAAGTTTTCCACTGCGAGAGGCAGCCCCTGCTGGAGGGTTAAGGCCGCGATTCAAACTAATTAAGGGTCGTACGGCTTCGTCGGCCGACCGATGACGATAAATCCGCCGTGGATGCATAAATCTCCGTGTCCGAGCGGATAAATCTCGATGCCCGTTGCGAATTGCATAAACGACTGAGGGAGCGCGTCTCGCGGCTTGTTTCATTAGAATGCAGTTTCTTGAGCGACGCTAAAGACCGAAAGCGCTACTTAAGAGCGTTCGATGCACCGGCTCGCGGCCGTGTGCACGTAATTAGCCGATAAGTAGGGACGGTACTCGCGCCGGCGAGTAACGTAACGAGTCCTAACGACTTCTAAATAACCGAGTCCTCGCGTACGCTCGGCATGCGGCCCGGAAAAAGTGGCCAGCGTATCGCTTATCGCGTCTCGCGAGGCGATTTAGAGGCCGAGCCGCGAGCGGCCTCGATCGATTCCGCGGGAAACACGTTCGGCCGAGGGAATCACCGTAACTCCACGGTTTAAGCGCCTATCCTGCCACAACAGAGATACAAGAGCGGTTAAACACGCCGGTCCGCGGCGAGTGTTCATTAACTCTGGCTGGCGACCAGCTCCGTTCTCCCGCTTCTGCTTCGTCCGCTTGCTCCTTTTCCTTCTTCTTCGACATCTCGTTACACGTGCGATTAGCGAATCAACGCTACGGCGCTTCTAATTGCAGGCAGCCTCGACAGGAATCTTCACGGCGGAGCGGAATCGCTTATTCCAGGGACACGGAGTGGTAGCGAAACCAGTGCTCTTAATCGCGCACTTAGCTCGCGCAAAACGTAACGAGGAATTAATGACACGCGTCGGCTCTTAATGCCCGCTGCTCCGCCGAGCAGACGCTCGCCACGGCGTCTCTCGTGGGCGTTGGTCCGCCCGGCGAGAAAAAGGGACACGAAATCCGTCGTCGTGGCGCCCGAGGTGTGGTCGGCGCCTCCGCGAAAAGGCGCCGAGTCACACCACCACCCCGCGCCGACCAACAAAACTTTAAGCGGGCACTTAAGAAGCCTGGCCGACAGAAGCGTCACTAATTTTCCCAAGTTTTTGCGGCCCCTTAGCGGACTTTCTTTCGTCTATTCATACGGTGCAGCGATAATCATGGCACGCGTACCCTTTGTCATTGCCTCTTCGATTAATTCGCCTCGATAGCTTCAGAGTATTTCCATATCTCGCCTCGTTATCGAAGGGGCCATTAATTCGCGTCCATCAGTGGCAGAAAGTTCAGGAAACCCGCATCCCTTGTCGTTGAGAAACAGGTGCGTTCCAACTTCTTGCATTCCTGCATCACGTGGGACAATCGTGCAACGAATTTATCTGTTGTCACTTGTGCGTCTCCTTGGACGGAGATTCTATGCCTCTCGCGACGGGATGAGAAATTTGGTTGATAAACGCAGCGAGTTTGGTCACGAAACGGGAAACGATACGGCTCGCAATTAGAGTGGAGAAGTGGAGCGGCCACCGAAATGCAGGTAGCCAAGCGGTGCAACCGCTGACAGCGGCGGCGTCTGTCATTACGCCATTCGCTTGGCTCGTAATTGACAGTCTAATGGCACGGTTTAGAGACCACGGTCTGCTCTCCCTTTCTTTCGTTCACCGCCATACGTGGCGCATCACGGGCCTCCGAGATCCTCATTAACGATTCGCTTTCTTTGAGCTCGATCGGCCGCTTGTCCAAACTAAACGGCCGAGAAGTCGCGGAGTCACGAGTTGCGGGTGTCCCGCAGCTAATCACCCTTCGAGAGCACTCGGTAACGACCGGCTGCAAATTGGCGTGAAGCCATTCCTCGGGCGGAAAGTCGTTCGAACGAACGGATCTAGCAGGGCAAGCATGGGCAAACGGCCCTCATGCCGATTCTTGGAGTTGTTATTTTTTAAACAATGCTCCTTGCCTGAAACTCCATTATGTAAAGTTTTAGATCGCTACCCCACGTTTACGGGTAATACGGGGGTAAACGCCATTAACGTTATTATATTTTTTCTCGGTTACTACTTAAGATATTTAAATGAAAAAAGAAACGAAAAAATAGCTACATACTAACTGTACTTCATATGTTTTTCTCTAAATTATAAATCAATTATTAAGGGTAGAAAAAAAATTATTTTTGTGGGGGTGGTTTTTGGAAACAACCCTTTGAGTGACCACCTCCAAAAATATCAAGAATAATGCTTTGTTATCGAGCTATTATATAAAAAAAAACTGAATATGGTGGAGATGGTGGAACATAGTTAAATAATTTAAAGAAGATTATTATATTATGAATATGTGGGGTTTTGAGACGAGAAAGAGTATTTGTCGCGAGCCTGAGTACGTGTTATTTAAATGCGAATGGAAGAAACGATTGCGGTTCGTTTGGGAGATCGAAGTGTGAAGGTGAAGGTAGCTGCGGAACAATGCGCATGCGCTAAATACGAATATTTTCCAGATATTAATAGAGTCTAGCAGGGTAAGCATGGGCAAAGGGCCTCCACACCGATTCTTGGAGTTTTTATTTTTTAAACAATGCTCCTAGCCTGAAACACTATTATGTAAAGTTTTAGATTGTTTGTCCTTATCGTTATTATTTTTTTCTGCGATACTACTTAAGATATTTAAATGAAACAGAAGCGACAAAACAGCTACATATTAACTGTAATTCATATATTTCTTCCGAATTGTAAATCAGTTATTACGGGTAGAAAAAAATAATTTATTTTTTGGAGGTGGCTTTTGCAAACAACCCTATGAGTGACAACCCCTTGTCGTGATAATCGAATATTTGTTAGGTGCTTAGCCAGGCGTCTTTTGCTGCCTTTCTGATTATATAAACGCTGATTGTAAAAACCACCTCCAAAAATAAATTATCTTTTTCTACCCGTAATAATTGATTTGCAATTCGGAAAAAATATATGAATTACAACTAATATGTAGCTATTTTGTCGTTTTTTTTTCATTTAAATATTTTAAGTAGTAACCGAGAAAAAAATAATAACGTTAAGGGCGTTTACCCCCGTATTACCCGTAAACGGGGGGTAGCGATCTAAAACTTTACATAATGGTGTTTCAGGCAAGGAGCATTGTTTAAAAGATAACAACTCCAAGAATCGGCATGAGGGCCGTTTGCCCATGCTTACCCTGCTAGAACCTTTCTCCGTGGAAAATTGAGGCGTGCTCTGGCGAGCCTGCGGCGGTGGCGCGAATGTTTCAACCCTTAAACGCTCGAGATAGTGAATCCTTCAACTCGCGCAGCCGAGTGTCCGCACTTTCCACGCGGCCCTTTGAATATTCTTTTGAAATTTATATCTTCCTTGAGGCCAGAACTCGCTGTCTTTGAGCGCGCGCGAACTTGAGGACAAAAGAGTTGACGCCTAAAGGGCATTTCAATGTCTCGGAATTAAAATTCAAGCATCCTCTCGTGCCTGATGTAATTGAATCTCCTTTGATCAGCGATTCCTGTTTTATCGCTAAAGATACCCTTCGAAAACCCAGGCTAGAGGGGTCACCGACGAGTCCAAAGAACCTTCGACAAAGTAACGAGCTTGAAGAAAATATTTTCCGAGCCTCCCTCAGCTTCGTTTGCCGTCCATAATCGAGCGTGGCGAAGCGGCTACGAAAGACAATGCCGGGCAAGCGATTTTAATTTTCCTCGGCGGATCTTAAACACCGGATCCACGTGACTAACGAGCGTGATGATCGAGAAAAGATAGGAGGACCGCGAGGTATCGACAGGACGAAATTGCAGGCGCCACTGAATGACTCGGTAGAAACCTTCTCGGGCACAAAGGATACCGCTCGGAGGATCCTGAAATCGACTCTTACGCCCGTTCTAATTCCCCTTCCGTTGGCCAAATTGAAAGGCACCCGGCAGTTTACACCCTCTCCCCAGAAACTTGGAATCCTCGAAGCATCGTAGCCCCACGAGTTGGAATCTGATTTTCATTCGCCACGAAAGTGGCAGTGGGCGAAGACTCCGTGTTCATAGAATAATCAAGTGTTGCTGGTTTCGGCAAAAACAGAAGGTTCTGGAGTTACTTGTTTTTTTTTTAAGCGATCGTTCACGCTACCGCCGATTACCGGTGTACGCGAGGCCGAGCTAAAGGTACATGACTTTCGAGATGCTTGATCGAGAGGAGCCGGGCCCGTGATCCTTGCGTTTAACCACGTAAACAGCGCCTTTGTTGGCCGCCGCGATTTCCATTTACGGATTCGACACGCGCCGTCACGAAAGACCGGGCCGCTACGCTTCTCATTTGGGGCAGCTTGATGAGGAGCATCCCCGATTGACATGCACAAAGTAACGAAAGTGTCGACCCGGCCGATCGATCAGCTTCTTCGTCGGCCGCTTTCTTATCCGCGCCTTTCAGCCGTTTACAAAGTCAATCGCGCATTGTCTATTCACCGTTTTCATTTACCGCGGGTGTAAAGGGCCGCGCGATCATGATTCGCGCGTTCCTTTGTCGACCTCCGTAGGGTTGATTAAATGGCCAGAACAATGCCCGGTTTTTCTACTTGTTTCTCCTCTCTCCGGGCTCGAGCGAACTATGGACTCGTAACACAGTCGATCAAATACTCGTCAAGCTTCGAATTCCTGTTGTCGTCTTCCCGAAGAAGAAACCTATTATCCGCCGTTGAGCGACATGGCTGGACGGGTTTTTCTGTCGCGCGGGCTTGTTTATCGTCCCTCTAGATTATCCACCCACCTCTCGTATTGTCACCGCGGACGGCCGTAATCTGTCAAAGGTATCATAAATATCGCGGGTTTTAATCCTACCTTCTGTTCTGGTACCACGTCTTCACTTGGGTGTCGGTGAGGTGCAGCTTGGCCGCCAGCTCCATCCTGTCTTGCACGCTCAGATATTTCTGCCGCTCGAAACTCTTCTCGAGGGTCTGCAGCTGATTATCCGTGAAAGCCGTGCGCGCCTTTCGCTGTTTCTTGCTCTGCGCCGAGCTGAGCGTGCTGGACGAGGAACTTTTTGGATCGTCCTCCTTGCCGCCTGAAACACCGTGCAACATTCGTTTTAAATCTCGATGGAAAGCAACCCGCTTCGTTGCCTAACCCGCCCGCGGCACACCAGAAACTCCGCCGATCCCCGATTCTCTACGTCATTCATTCTCTCGTGGAGAATCACCTGCCACTTGTATCATCTGTTACGAAACAGCTCGCGCGGCGGTGATAGGTGAACGGCTAGCTCGCTACGGTAAACACAGATAGAGAGAGAGAGGAAGGGAGGGAGACAGAGAAGAGAGAGAGAAAGAGAGAGAGATTCATCGGCTAGGGCGAGCTCGGAGGCTTTTATTGCGCTCCGCAGGGGAAGCAATCGATGCCTGGGTACGCTCCGTTTTTGCTGCTTCCTGCATGGCGATCGCGGCCGCCTCTCTATCGGCAGAGATCCTTTTGTTCTCAGTCGGAGTCCGCGCAGCCGAGAGCCGATTGGCTGGTATCGCGGATTGGACCACGCAGCCGCGTCGAGACGCCGCAAATTATCCCCCCGGTTCGCCGGCACCCACGAAGAGGGTGGGATTCCCCGAGGAAACCGATTACACCCGATACACGTCGGCAAGTTGCACCTCTACGCGCTGACACGCACACACGACCGCTCCCCCGGATCAAATCTGACGCGCACAGACACACCGTACCTGCCACCCGTGCATCCCCCTGTCCTCCTCGGTTCATCTCCCTCGAATCTCGTTAACGCTGCTCCTTTATTTTTCTTTCCCTTTTCCCATCGCCGCGAGTGACTCGCAGCGACGCGGTACATACCCTGGCCCCCCGGATCAGAGGATAGGACCAACGATCGATGGGAATTTCGAGGACATTCGAGTCGCGTGGCATTCGTTTCCAAGCTTCAGGTAAAGACCGAGCCAGCGATGTGCCTCGAAAGCGGAGCTACGATCGAGGGAGGTCTCCCTCTAAAAAATTAAACTACTCTTTCGGCGAGGTCTGAGAGAATCCCGCGGGGGTACCGATCAGGCGACCAACCCCCTAGGGGGCGGCCTGTGGCCTTGTAAATGTATCTAAAGGGCCGTTGTCGCGAGCTCATCGATTGGAACGGTCGTGGGTGGTGCGGAGGAGCGAGGCTGGAGGGTTGCGGTAGGGTGGAGGATGTGGAAAGACGAGAGCGAGAGAGGGGTAACGATCGGAGAGATAGAAGCGCGAGAAGGGAGGAGATGGAAGAGGAGCGAGCCGGTGGAGGTAGAGAGAGCCGGTGGATTGAGTTAACTCGAACGAAAGCGTGGCTCTTAGCCTCCGTTTGATCGGCCAGATTCGCTCGAACGGATCCAGCGCTGGTCCGCCATGTTGGCCAAGATGGCCGACGATCCCTCAGGAAAGGAACGAGGAGGAATTTCATCGCTGCGAGACTCGAAACGGAGCAAGGGGCGAAGGGGAGGGTGGCGGGAACGAAGGTTGGAAAACTAAATTTACTATGTGATACACTTAGAGCCCCGGGTCTCAACCGACGCAGTCCTCTTTTTTAGACACTTCCAAGACGTTGGGCTGCAACTTTTTCACCCCCTCGGCAACCCCGCCCGCAGAGAGTTCCAAGTAACTCGAGAACCGTCGCGAAACAGTCGTCTCCTCTCGTCTCGTTCCTCCACCCCTTCCTCCCCTCCATTCCTTGCCGTGGAAAGCTACGTTTTCTACGTTTCTTCCACCGCTTACTCCCACAGCACGTACACGCAGGCTTTATCTGCGCGCTCGCGCGTCTTTACGAGCCTGTTCCTCGCTTTGTATGTTTCACTTTGCCCCGACGGGTAATAGCAGCCGATGCTCTCAAGGGGGATTCGGGAAAACGTTTTCTGCAAACGTACGATTGCGATCGAAGCGCCGGCTCCTCGAACTGAGGAAGAAGACTGCTGTTCTTTCTCGATGGAGATTATTTTAATCCTCCCTTCCTTGAAAATAAAACGACGCCGGAACAATGCCGGAGTACATAGGTACTTGTTCTTCTTCTGTTCTTCGCTGAGAAGTATTCTTCGATCTTTCCACCACCTGCCTGTATTCGCGCGACGCTAGGCGAGTTTGCTCCGGTTTTTCCAGGACCACCACCGCGAAACTTCCAAGCAAACATCGTATATCTTTGCGCGGCCCATATGACACATGTCCGCCGAGAACTTTATCGTTCTTCCGGGCCAAGTTTCTCAAGGAATTGGTCAGTTTGTCAGCGCGAGGTCCGTACACGAACAAACAAGCGGATCGTTCCCGGAGAGCGCGCCGTTGAGAATTTTAACGAGCCGACCCGACGCCTCGATGATTACCGCGGCGCTGTTCGGTGTCGCGTTGCTTTAATTGCGTCTCGTAGGTTCCCGGCGATCGCCAGAACAGACGTCAGAAATACGACGGGGCAACCGGATGCACGGCGTGTATGCGCCAATGAAAATTGTCGTGTTTCGTGCGCTATGGACAGAGAGGGAAAACGAGGGCCTCGCGTGTTTGCGGGTACCGGCGCGGGTACAATGTATGGAACGTAAAAGTGAGATTAACAGGATGTTTATCGAGCAATTATTCGCCGGAGCAATTAGTGCCAGCACGGTCGTCCACGTCACCGCGGGACGGGTATCGTCTTCGGGCGAGTCCACGCAAAACGGTCCCTGTTTTACAACGAAACGCGACACCTGCAGGATGTACAGGCGATTACGAGCGTATAGAGCGCGCTCGGAGGACCGATTACCCTGGCAGAAGGCAACCGCGCGCGTATTTTCTGCCTTCCACTATAGATTAAATCAGCCCCGGAGTCCGAAATCATGGGAATGCGTGGAAAAGGGGTTGGCAGGACGGCTACTCGCGTTAATACATCGCGGCGGAATTTATTAATTTATGCGCACAGGTTGCAACAGTCTTAATTACGAGCAAGGAGGGCACGTCAGGGCTGTTATCCGGCGGGATCTATCGTTTTCACTCCTCTACGAATACGCTCGATACACCGTCGATTAAAGATCGCGAACAACGTGTTTATTAAGCTCGCCGTTTCTTCGACGAAAAGAGAAAATATCAGCGCGGAACACGACCTCTGGCTCGGGCTGGAATAATTAGGAGGGAATCTAGAAGCGAGGATAAAAAGCCTCTCGAGCAAAGAGTTTTTACGCGATGGAATGAAGAAATGGGAAATCCGAGGAGACGTTTCGTGCCGGTTCCCATCGAACGCGACGAACGCGACCGATCGCAGCCTCCCGCGTCGCGCTTTTTATTAGCGGATCGTTACGTGCGGTTTGCATCTACATTCCGTGAACGTTAACGGCATTGCGCCAGCTTTGCGGGTAAAAAGGCACACCTGCGGACTAGTTGGCCGCGGCTCGCTCACGGCGAAATAAAGCAATAAGCAAATAGTATCGCGGCTACCGGCGCGGGCGCGGCGCACAATGGAGGGACCGACGCGGACTTTCTACCCTTCTGTCTCCCCTGCCCCTCGGGCCGCTTGCACCCTTTCCTCCGCGCCGTTTCTCCTCCAGTCTTCGTTGCCCATAAAGCAACGCGAGGCAACTGTTTGCGAAACTTTTATCGCCTCCGGTTTTATGGTCCGTCCAGCTACGCGCGAGACTGCACCTAGCGCTGGCGGATTTGCGCCTGGATTTTTGCTTCGCTCGAGCATACGAGAGCCACGCGGAGGAATTCATTTTTTTCCCGATTCGACTGATTCGAGTCACACCTCCTCGCTTGGCCTCGTGTCGTACGTGGCGGCCTTTCCTCGGTCGCTGTGCACGCACCCTCTCGCATTGTATGCAAGGGCGGCGGTGCCCAGGGGTAGAATCTGACCCCTCTTCTGTATTGTGTTACCGTGTCGCCACCTTTGGGGGTAGAGAACATCGGGGATAATGTTATAGGGCTAACGTTTTATTGCCTGCCCACTCTATTTGCAGTCACCCCGGGGGAGAGACTGTCAGCGAGAATTTCAAAAACAAACTACGCCGACGCCGGTGTCGAATTAGTGTTCCGCGCGTCGTGTACAGGGCGATACACGATTGCTAATCCATCCAGGGGCGAATTGACGCGCTCGCACCCTACGTCTCTGTAGATTCGCGCGGCGAACAGCACTTTCCCGCGGGCTCGTTAAGCTCGACCGTTCCGTCGACGGTAGAGTCGCTCGGCGTCGGAATAAGTAACAGGGAGGTGTCGAGTGTCGGCCTGCACAACGATCTGTCGCAGCGTGGAAACATTATAGGGAAAAACGCAATCGGGAGTTACTGTCAGATCGAATTATGCGAGCCTAAGGTTTCGCGGGGTGCATAGCAAGCCGCGTTTCTCGAATTTCATCGGCGCATTCCGCGTGGCCGGTGAATAGGAATACGACTACTGCACCCTGCGACCGTTCCGAGGTAATTAGCTAGGACACGAGATAAGTTTTACAACGGGTCCATCGACCGCAACTATTCTCCTTTCGCGAGAGCCGCTTCGGAAAGGAATTGGCATCCCTTCAGATTGAATGTCGCGGGTAGGGGAGAGTTGCCAATATCGTACTGGTCACCTAAATCGTACCTCATCAATTTCTCAGTAATTAATGAATGTAAACGGCATCTGATAATAAAAATATCAAGTAAATGCGAAATAAGAAATAGAAACAAAACCTTATGAGCTTACACCCTATTTTGTGGATGCTATAAACATTTAAAAAAAATCAGGTATGATTGATGTAACTTTTTACCAGTTTATTTTAGCTGATAATAATCAAACAATGCAATTTTGTCCCGTATTTTTGTATTTTTCTAAAAGCGGGTTTAATGTAGAATATTTTACATTCATTTTAAGTACATATTACATTGGTTATAAAGTTTAAATTACACTACAATCATGCCAGCAGGATTTAACAACTCGTATGTTATATAGGTTATGTATATATATCATATACATAGAATATAGATTATTGCGGCCTGTGTGTGATCCATATATATTTGTATATGTAACTATATAATAATCATTACTTCCTGTTGAATATTTTTTTCTTTATTTGTTATTGATACTATTTTTTCGCAGAGGTACGATTTTGGAAACCGAGGGGTACGATTTAGGAGACCGGTTGCCAAAATCGTACCTTTTACAGTATGTGACAAAAAGATTAATAACAAATTAATTTATTCTGAACAAAAGGCTAAGCATATAATAGTAGGTGCGTAAAAGATCAACCAAATATGAAATATAACGTAAAATGTCTTAAGTGGTACGATATAGGCAATCCTCCCCTATATGTACACGTACCGGGGACACGGAGCAGCCCTTGAGAGGGAGAAATTAATTCGATCGCGAGAAGAGGCCTCGTCCCTCGACCGAGGTTGTTGACAGTGAAAAGGCTGGCTTGGCGCAAGATGGAGGGTGAAACGGGGACACCCGGTGGTCGCAGGGTGGCAAAGGGGACGCGACGACTCGAGGACCGAGCAGTAGCTTACCCTAATTGCGACTAGCCGGCTCGGCAAGTAGTCGGGGCTTGTTTCAACTTCAAATCGGATTCCCTTACATATTGGCAAATCGAATGTTCCGCGTGCGTTGACCGAAAACCAATAAAGGCCCGATCTGTGTAAAACTCCTAACAAGCTGTGAGTTCAGGCATCGATCGACGCGGATAAGTTAGGAAGCAATTGCCGCCGAGTCGCTCCCATCGCAACTGGGAATTCGCCGTGACGGGTTAGCCCGAGGGTTCCGCTGTACAATCGAGAACGAAGGTGGTTCGAAGCAGCCGTGGCAGCACGTAGACACTCGTGGCCTGTTCCAGCAACACCGAAACTCGGTCCTTCTGATATCAAGGCCGCCTCGGTCACGCAAAAGTCGTGTTAGCGAGCGGCCTTCTAGCAGTCGTCAACGGGTTGCTTCAGGGGGCTCCCGTACACGTGTCCGCCGCCCTGTACGTGGCCGGAGTCGTGCGCACACGGGAAACCGGTGGCGTGTGGGTGCGTCTCGTTCGTGACCATGCTCGCGTGTTAATTACGACTGCATTGGACGATGTTACGTGGAAGGAAATTTTGGCGAATGAAGGTGACGCGAGCGATTGCCCGCGGCGACGGGCACGGATCAACGTTTCTTTCTATGGCGCAAGCTATCGGCGGAAAATAGAATTGATCGCGGGACGATTAACACCAGCCGAGCTTCGAAAGTTCGAAAGTCAGCGGAGGAAACGGCGTGCGTTCGTTTCGTCGCTGGACTGTGTAGGTATAAATGAATTTATTGGCCGGAAAACGGCCGTGAGATTGCATAGATTCAACAATAGCGCAGGAACATTACAAACAACGCAATCAGGGTATATTATCGTACGCTTAACTTGCACCGCGCGCAAACTCCGCACGGTGTTTACAAAGCGGGCGATCTTAGATTAAGCGTACATGATTAATTATTCTAGCGCTTGCGGAGTCAGCCGTTTGAAACAATACGCCCTGACCCGATTAACTTTGCGAGATATTTGTGTGGGACGACGTTCCCCGGAGTCATTGCAGCTCGATAGCTGGTCCCTTCGATATTCAAACGCTCGAGCAAGCCTCGTGTATTCCGATCTCGATAGAGCTACCTTCTGCCGATCGCTTGCTCGATCCGCGCACCACCCGCGACGAATGATTCGCTCGGTAGGTTACATCGTCTGGACGACCACTTTACTCGTCCAGCTCCCAATAAGATAAACAACGCAGAAGTTGTCTTTTTAAGGGTAGCGCAAAGCGAGGTCAGCACTGTCAACGCTGGAACGAGCTAGTTAAGCGGATTTGCGGACGCGAATCTCGTTAAGAGAACGTCGAGAAGCAACCGCGCGAATCCCAACGACAGCGGTGCCACAGTCTGTCGTTCGAACGCCGCAGAGAAATGTTTAGGAAATCCTAGCCTGGCAATTCGTCCTCGTACACGCCGGCTCGCTGGAGACAAGAGGATTGCCGGTAATATTTGTTACGCGACGGCTCAGTTCGGATGAGCAAACAGCTGTCGATTCTGAAAGCAGTTCGTAGCTCCTCAGATTCGTTAATCTCTCAAGCTCTCAGTATCAAATAAATACGCGAGCCTCGGTTTGCCATTTAACTAGGTATCTGTTTCGAGCAGATACACTTCGTTCGTTATTCGACATCCCTTCTCCTTGGGTTTCATCCCCGTTCGTGGCGCGATACCCTTTGACGTCGCCATAAGGACGCGTCTCGGGCCTCGATTATCCGGAGCACGGATTAATCCCTGGCAGATAGTCTCGTCAAAAAGCTGACAGCCGGTTCTCGTTTGTCAGGGTGCTCTCGGGTAGCGAGCGGGCAGAGAGAAGAAAAGGGTAGAGAGCGGAGAGAGGAGAAAGAGAGCTCGGAGTCAAAGTCGCTTTCGTCTCGGCGGCTACGAGGCTCTCATAGAGCTCCTAATCCGCGCCGAGATCTAAACGGTTGCCAATCATTTCCGGTTCTCGGATTAGTCGCGCGCGAAAAGTCGGATCGGCCGTGCCAAGGGCGTGAAACTGGCTGGCCCCTTCCGGCCCGACACGGACGCCAACAATGCGATCCAGGGAACGAATGTTGGCTTCATAAGCCGATTACAAACGATTTGTACACGCGCCCGAAAAAGTCTCTATTTTGCGGGCCGCGAGATATCGGGGTCTTTTTCTCCCGCGTTTCCCTGCTCGTCCAATGGCCCCGGCGAAAGCTCTTTCTGGGAGCTGTGACATCGAAACCGTTCGACGATCATCGAATAAGCTTTAAATCGGCCGCGGCGGTCCTCTCGGAATGCCCGAAAGGAAAGGATCCTTCCGTCGACTGTGAAAAGTTGTTTTCCATCGCCAGCCTTTTCCTCGCAGCAGAGACGCAGGGTATCCAGGGATTGATGGCGGAATATTGTCACCGTGCGAGCGTGTCCGACGGCAATTACTTGCATCGACGTTACTCCTAATTGGCGCTCGTTAAGTCTGCATTGGATTGAACGAGGAAGGCGGGCAACGAGTCAGCCATCACTCCCGCTGTTTTTCCAGTAACAGAAGAATCCTTTGTTATGTTTCGCCGTTCTCGCGGGAAACGGGGGAAAACCGCGACAAGAGATAAACATCCCGTTTAGATAATTACGAAGTCTTGTAGCGCGATCGCGCTTTACTCCGCGGGGGGAAAACTCGATCGGCCGAGGAAAGGTACCGAAAGAAGCGGTGTTCGCGTCGAAAGCGTTGATAGATCAAGAGGATGGATCGCGCGTAATCACCGGTTCAATCATCCGGAAAGCGTGTTCGACGGCAATTACAACGGCGTTACTCCTCCTAATTGGCCTTCATTAATTCTTCAGGCCGACGCCGGGGCGACGATTAGTCGCGCGAGGTTAACCGCGACTGATAACGCCGCCCGAGCGTATGCTGTTCGCTCGAAAGGAACGGGTTCGCGGGCGCGATATCCTCTCGCTATCACGACGCACTGTTTCCCAACGATACTTCAGACCCCCCCACTCTTGTCGCCAAGAATTGTAATCGATTTGGAAACAATCGGACTGGAAAGAGCTGCCGCAGTTACGACACGGCGTTCTTGTCGAATTTCGTGTTGGGAGAGGGTAGAAGAAGAGACTCGTGATTTCGCGAGCAAAGTAATTGTCTGGAAGAGGACGGAGGATTTTTGCCGTTGTTGCAAGAAGAACCGTCTACCCGGTTCTCACAGTCCGAAGCGGTATTTGTGCTCGGGACCGTGTCTCTAATCACGTAGTCGTAGTCATGCGCGTAATTGTTCTTAATGTGCTTTTTGTGGGAAATAAGCCGATTACGATGTAAGCGTATGAACTTAGCCTCGAACGAAAGTACCGTGGAACGTCGATCGACCGTAGGCACGCAGAACGGGAACGCGCTGTAAAAAAGCCGAGTTGTAAATTGACGGAAATTGTTTCGAGATGATTGGTATTAGCTGTACCCTCCTCGGCGCCTCTGTCAATGCGCCTCGAACGCGGCTGGAGACTGACAAATAGCTGTAATTACCGTTCTTTCCAGCAAATGATCATAATTCGACGAACACCGAGGCGCGACGTTTAATCGTCATCTCTGATCGTTCGCGATCCCAATTGCGCGCCACACCGTTCCTGCTACGCGCGTAATTCCGACTCCCGAGGTCGTTGGATCGGCCGAAATAAAACGAAATCTATAAACGGGAACGAAGTGAAATAATCGACGGAAGTGTCGAAACGGTGAGCCCGGGCCGCGCGTAATGGTTACCCGGGATTCCATTAACCCCGAAAAAACCGCGGAGGCCTCTAATTAAGGGGGCGCGCCGAAATACGAAGAGTCGCCGGGTCGTTAAAACCGCACCGTTCTATAAAATTTCGAAACTCGAATCGATCACGGGATGCTCGGCATCGTTAGGGGTCAACAGCCGTGGAGCATCGGTCAATTAAAGTAAAGGGCCGGGGCGAACTCGCGATAGGCCCGCGGCAGGTCAGAAATGATGAATGGAGGAAGCGCGAGGCACCGGCTCGCTCCTTTCCTGGTTTCGCCGCTGAAACTCGAGCAGCAAAAGACGAGAGATTTTCAACAGCCAGTCAGAGCCGGAGAACGTTATCGTGGAAAGCCGATCAAAGACGGTAGATTCACTTTGCGGTGGACGGCCGGGACGGCCGAGTTTGCAGGTAGGAGAGATGAATGAAACAAATGAGGGTAAGATAATTAAAGCGTCGGAGCGGCACTTCCAATTTGAGGCGATTAGGATCCCTAAACGATGTCGGGACAGAGGAGGAGACGGCCTCTGCTATCTGCCAGGAAATATCTGATCGCCGAAGTGGCGGAGTTGCGTTTTGCGCCGGCGAGCAGCGACGGGTCGACACGATCTCCCGTTCGGAGTGGAACATCCGGTCGGGACAGTCCGCCCCATGGATGTCCTTGACACCTTCGTGAAAGTCCACCGCGAGAGCGGCCAGGTGAACAAACCCGAGTGGCGAAATTAATTTCGCGCCTTCGTCGCACCTCCCCGCCCTGCCTCTCGTCGTTCCTCCCTCTGTCGACTAATTAACCAGCGTGGACGTAGGCGATTAAAGGCTCCGTGTACGCGACGAATCTCGAATCTCGGTCGACACCGGCGCTGCAGCTATACCGCGTAACGACTTAATCGCCGCTCGTTCGCGGAAACGTTTACCCAGCCGCGGCGAAACCGAGATAAGGACGTAATTGACCGCTTACCATTCGAAGTAACGGAAGCACCGTCGTGATGACTGGCGTCGCTATCCTCGTCGAGGTTGCTGTTGTTCAAGGACGACCTGGACTGATGCCTGACGCTCAGGTCCCTGGGCGTGGATGGCGGGCTCCCGGGTGGCTCCTGCGTCTGCAGGCCAGCCTGGTGCATCTTGCTGGACGCTCCGCCGAGGATGTCGGTGATCATGAAGCGAGATCTCTGCGGCATCGTGGTGGAGGCGTCGCCTCGCTCCAGGCCGTTGTTGTTGCTGTGATTGTTGTTCCTGGCGTCCAGGCCGTTGTTGCTGCCGTGATTGTTGCTCCTGGCGTCCAGGCCATTGGACAGCCGCTCGACGCTGACTCCGTTCCTGTCCACGATGTTCTCCAGCCGGTGTGCCTCGAGGCCGGACATCCTGCTGAGATTCAGACCGTTATTGGCCACGGTGACGCCGCTCAGTGCCGCCACGTGGTGGTTCTGATGATGATGGACCGTCATCACGGTACACGTAGGTTCCTTCGGGCTACGGGCACCTGCAGGTGCCTCTGTCGCCACCCCAGGACTCGCCCTGTGCCTGGGAGACAGAATCTTGCCGACAGTGACGGCGTCGCCTTTCGTCAGGAACTCGTTTCACCGAATCTTCCTAGGGAACTCACACTTCACTGTATCCGATTTATCCTCTCGAGCACTGCCGTCTCTCTCCCCAGCGGCTGTTTCGGCTCTTCGCGGGCATTCCTCTCGGCCGCTAGGCGCGAAAGATCTCGACGCCAGATGCGCGGGTCTCGTGGTCGATATCGAAGCGAGAATCGCGAGTAAATGGCGCGTGAGATGGTTGCGATGCACCTTGCGCTTCCTCCCGTTCACTCGGTCGCTCCACCTCCGCCTCCACCTTCTTCTTCTTTTTCTTCTTCTCGGCGTTCTCAGCCGCAATTAAGGGGCCGCTCGGCTGGTCTCCTTGGTTAATTGCTAATTGGCCACTTAACATAATTGCCGCGCGTAACAGCCAGTCCGCCGGCCATTTCCGCTTTCCTTTTTCTCTCCCTTTCCTCGGCCGTTTAATTATTAATTATTTTTTTATGCACGAAAACCGACTCCCTCTCGCTTTTCCGCGATAGAGCGCGTGCTCGTACACGGTGCACCGTTAAAGGCCTGCTGTCACGCCAGGCGATTCTGCTCGCGCGTTAATCGCTCTGCCTCCCTCGTTAGATCGGTCGTACCTTAACGAGAACTCTTAACAGAACTGGCCGTGGAACCTTCGATAAGACACTCGATCGTCCGACCGGCTGCTATCAGCCCGATCGCGCCGCGATTAATGGACAGTCACCGAACCGGTTTATCAAACTCTCTGTCCCCTGCTTGCCTCGCGCTCACCGAACTTGCAGTGTCTTTCATCTGCTTCACTCCCACACCAACTCTCCGAACGTTGCAGTCCACTTTTAGTCCCACGCGATCTTGCTCGGTTCACCGTGATTACTCGCGATTACTAAGTACACTCCTCGGTCCTCCGATGCATCGAAGATCGCCTCCTCGGAGATGTCCAACGGTGTCCCCGTTGTCGGCGTCACCACCCCCAAGCGGATTCGCGGATCCACGCGGACCCCGTTGCTCGCTGGATCGATCGGCGACGATTCACGGCCACCCTGAACTCGCGGCAAATTTCGAGATACGATCGTCGGCCGGGAGGCGAGAGCGTGAGCGTCTGCTGAGGTCTCAGGCTTCGGGATATCGTGGTCGTCTGGGGCGAGACATGCGTGCGTGTGCATCGGGTTGCCTCGACTGATCTGCTCGCACTGAGCGGACATCAGGCGCCTCCGCTCGTTCCTGGGCGGCCATATCGGCGTTCTGGCACGCCCTGAGCATTCCCCTCTGTTCCCTTTCGCCGACCAATCCTCGGCACCGGCGCTAACCAGCCGACCAATGGGGCACTCCGCGACCTCGGCGCCTCCGCTTCGTGCCGCGGCTACGCCCAACTAATTTGAAATGTGTTTCAGCGGTAATTCGATATAAAATTGTAGTTAATATCTTTCATTATAGCGCGAGGAGGGGGCCGCCGCTGGAGGTGGTGGGACTCGTCCCACGTAGGTGGGGGGTGAAGGGGCAGAGGAGAGATTGATACGAGCTCTCCCACTTGGAGCGTTTCTGGCTGCTCTCGTTCTCTCTTCTCCCGGCTGGTTCTCGAGATCGGTTCCCGGAGCAGTCGAGCGGGAGGAGAGACCCGACGCGAGCACCTGGAAGGGGTTGAAGAGCCATCGAGGCCGAAGGGTGGTCCGTGGCTCGAGCCTCTGCCGAGAACTCACCCGGTCGTCTCGTTGGCCACTTTGAAAACGTTTGCTTAAACTCTGCCGACGTAGTCTGTTAACCGTGCCGTTGACGGAACGAGTGGACTCGCCGGGCTAGAGGTTGCGCGGCTTGCGCCGCATTCTCCGTCGCCGTGCTTAGTAGAATACGCTGGCAAAGGTCAGACACACTCCTTACGCACAGTGCATTTGCCCGCGCGCAATCGAGCCGTACTACGTCGGACGATTCTACTTACGCGCCGTTCCTTTCCCCCTCCAGCGGCCACCAAGTCGATCGACTGATCAGTGGACGAGGTTGACGACAATTCGGACGCGTCAGCCTCGGAACGCGAACAGTCAGATCTCCGCTATTCAGTCGGTGATGCTTCCGAAAGTAAACGCAACTTTCCACCAAAAATTTCGCCACCAGCGGTGCATTGAGTCGAACCTAACGACCATCTGCTTCCAAGCACGCTTTTCTCGCTTTCTGTCGATTCACACCGAATTCACCAACTCACCGGCTGTTCTCCCAGACACTGCGTTCCGATCGCTTTCGGAATCGCTGCTGGAGACTCGCTCGCGCACCCAAAACAATATTGCCCTCTCCAAGCCCCCCTGATAGACGTGTATCCATAAAGGAATAATTATTCCGCTATCAGTCGGCGCGGCTGGAAATCGGATTAGTCACGCGGCAGCGAACCGAAATGGTGGAATTATAGAAATTAGGGGTAGTGGCATCATTTAATTAGGGGGGCCGTGCCGATAGGCGAGCTCGCATTTACGCACCCTGCCCATATGGCGCGTACGCGACCCAAGACAATCCTTTTGTGTAGTTCGACAGTCCTCTTGTGTATTCCCTTCGAAGTTGGTTATTCCTTGGGGGACTTGAGGTATCTACCTAGACTAGGACCAATTGCGACCAGCGCGAGAGTCGGAGGAATTCCAAAGGTCAAGTTAAGCCGCAAGTGGCACTCGCATTTATCACGCGTTGGACTATTTTCGCTGGCCACGCCGCGTGACGGGTGGCATTATTTCAGACCGATGGAAATACAGAAACGGCGCACGTGAACGGCTCTCTTTTTCGTACGAGCGAGGCGAGCCGCAAAGTAGTCGTGGCTCGATGAAAAAACATGTTAACGGAGCCTGTAATGAGACTATCAAACCGTGACACGATTTAAACCCCGGCCCAGCCGCGAGAAGCCAGCTCGCCGCTTAGCTTTCCTCCCTTCGTTTGCACCTACGCTCGTGCTGCCCTTTTCCGGATGTGCGCACGGCCGCTTGTGTTCCCGCCGCGCCGCGTGCACACCTGGAAACCAGCGCGAGCGTTCGTCCGTAGGCGGCTCATTAAAGGAACATGAGAATTAGTCACGAGCGTCGCGGCCAGAAGGCGACAAAACGAGAAAGCGCAGGGAGTAGCAGTATTCGTTGCTTTTCCGGCGTCCCAAAGAATCTCAGTGAGTCCCTTCAACCTTTGAAGAAATCGTAAGGAAAAAAGATAGAGTGGTTTAGAAGCCGTCCGAGGCGATAACGAACACGCTTAGGTTGTTGAATCTTTTAAAGCTGGCCGTAGCTCGAACGAATTAATATGGATACACGTATCGCGGCAACAAGCCCGACAAGTGTGCCCACGTGTCGGTTATTAAATATACATGAGAGTCTCGGGGCCTGCTCTGGAAGACGAAGTGAAAAGTTAAAAGCGTTAAAACTGTTTTCATCAACTCCCAATTAACCCTCATGAATTCCGCAGCCTCGGTCCTCCCGCTGGAACGATGCTGCCCGACGTTTTTCCAAAGGGCTACCAACAGTCATCGACTTCGCGAGCCGGTGCTTTCAGCAAGGTGTACACCCAACACTCCTCAGAGACGTTAAACGTTGCTCCGTGGGCAATAAAAAGGAACTACCCCAATAACCTAATTCCATCGATGGTTCGCCGACGTTTCACGTGCCATTAAAGGGAGACGTCTTTAAAAAAAGGCATGTTACAAATCGGCCGTAAAAGCGCCTTTACGAGGGAATAAAGTTCGTAAAACTCGCCGCGTTTTCGACGAATCGCGTCACGAGAGGCCGTCTCGTCTCGAGTACCTGAAATACCTGCGTACCTGGCGACTTCTAGCTTCTTCCGCGGTGCACCGTAAACAGCTGGGGAGGGATCGATGCTCGAATTGTCGACCAAGCCAGAGTTGGCCATTATTCGCCTAAATTTTCATTCTAATAATTAGTCGAATAAATTTGTGCGAATAAATTTTTATTCAAATAATCTTCGAATAAAAAATTAGAATAAAATGAAGTTATTCGGCAATAACGAATGATTTTTTATTTGACTGAAAATTTATTCGATTAATTTCTTATTCGAATAGAAATTCAGTCGACACAACGGACGAATAAAATGATCACGCGATTTCGGCGATGTATGGTGACACCACTGGCTGACACCCGTGAGACCTAATGTTTTAAAACTGACTTCAGAAAGAAGAAGGTTGTAGATTCGACCCGGAGGTATGTTTTTTTTTTATGTTTCTTCCCTTATAACTCCTCAGCATATGGACTGATTTTGATGATCTTTTTTTATTCTAAAGGGGGCGATGCCCCGGTGGTCCCATCCTACACTTAATCAACATTGGCCCAATATTTTGTCAGTTCTGGTTAATAATAAAGACTATTGTCACCTAATTATTATTATTTTATGTACGTACGCACATATTATTATTATTATTATTATTATTATTAAACGTCTTTATTACTCTAGTAAAAGGCGAGGCGCAGCTAGTGAGCTGTTACTATGCCTGACCTTACTAATACACAACAAAGATATACAGCAACATCAACATATACATAAACACAAACATAATAAGATAATAAAAATTACGAAAAGAAGAGGAAAAAAGAAAAAAATTATATCTCCTCAGCATGTTGTGTCAATATATATAAAACTAAAAAATAAAAATAAAATTTAAAAAAATAAAACCGACTTCAAAAAAATAAAATAGAACTAAAAAGTAAAAAAATTTTTCCTCTATTTAATCTACGACTCTCATATTTTTTAAGTCGGTGTCTCATCATTTGCACTGTGTAAATCTGGCGCCGATTTAAAAAATATGAGAGTCGTAGATTAAATAAGGGAAAAAATTATTTTTTACTTTTTAGTGCAATTTTATTTTTTTGAAGCCGGTTTTAATTCTTTTTAAATTTTTTATAGGTTAAGTAACTCTTGTCATAGCTCGCATTTTGCAGGAAGATGTATGACCGCGGTGCTACATAGAATGGCGTTTTGATTTATTTTAAATAAAATTTACACACGTCAATCCATTTAAACTAATGAAAAAATCAATCTCTTCAAATTATAAGCGTTCATTGAACGATTTTAAATACATACAAATAGTCATGCGAATATTCACATATGCATATATTCAAAGTTAGTTATAGAGCAACTTATGCTATGTTTTTTGACTAATTACTAAATTGTAAACAAGTTACATATAATTGAATTATATTAGAAGGATTAGGAAAAAAATATACATTCTTTTCATAAAATGTGTTTTTATATTATATCTTTATTCAACAAATTTGCTTTTAATACCACTCTGTGCTGAAATAATGCATCGCTTAATCGATTTGCTTTTCCTGAATTGATGATTGTAGCAAAGGAAAATAATCGTTGCACCGGTGTGCTGATGTACATGGCACGAAGTAACCTTAAAATGACATAAACAGTATTAGGTTAGCTGGCAGTAATTGGGGAGTCACTAATTCAGTCAAATACATTTGAAGGGTGTGAGTAATAGATTCCCAAATATATTTTTAAAATTGATGAATTTATACATAAAAATCGAAGTTTTAACATCCATCAAATTTTTTTCATCAAGTAAACATATTAAAAAATAATAATACTTCTTTATCACATTTATTCGTCGTTCAATCAGGTCAAATAACGAATAAATTCTTACTCAAATGAATCTGGCTAGAATAACGGTACAGATTTATTCGTGAATAACGAATAATTTTTCGTCCAATAAAATCGTCATTTGTTATTCGCTAATAAATCTTGGGGATTTATACGAATCCGTATTCGAATGAAAATTTAGCCAAATAATGCTCAACTCTGGACCAAGCGCATCCAAGCAACAGCTGCTGTCGCGAGAAGAGGAGGCGAAGGTCTCGCGGCGGGCCCTGCGATAAACGGCCGAAAATTAACGATCCTTTAAAACGCTCGTAAAATTCGGCCAGATAAGGATCCACCTTCCACTTGCTTCCTCCGAGAGTCCCTATCGGCCGGCACGCACGAGACGCACTCGCGAGCTCACAAATTACACCCACGCGCGCTAACAGTGTTTCGCGCGTGCAACCTGCGCTCGGCCTACGCGCCAGCGTCTTTGGCGCGGCACCCAGCGAGCGCCAAACGTCGCCACGATCGGACCGCAGGAACGGAATTCTCCCGTTCGTGGTGAATTATGACGGCGAAGCGGTGGCTCCGAAGGGAAACGTTTTGCGCGATTTAAAGGGGCACGCGATGCGGTCGACTTGCTCCACTTCGCGGATTAATTGCACGCGAGTGAAAGAATCCGGAGGCTCGATTGGAGTTTTCATTCTTACAGAGGACTGCGCCAGTAGAGGGGGGCCGTGATTCTTATTGCGCGCAGCCAACCTGTGCACATAGTTAAACCGAGTGTATAACGAATGCGCGCGGTTCAGCCGCGGGTGTACGCGTGCAAAGCGAGCGTGAGCAAACACGTGAACGAGGCCCGTTGGCAGAAGCAAACGAACGGACGAACAAACGAATGAACGAGTGAACGGACCGGCGGACGGCTGGATAGGTAAACGCGGCGTGTCGCGGCTACGTGGCACACGTACGCGCGTTTACGCCGGTGCGGTGGTAGACCTCATACCGTGTCCAATGCATATTCATACGGCCATACATTATACCGTGCAGTGCACGCGGCAGGCCAGAGCTGATCTTAGATTAAGGTAAACGCCGGTTAAGTTAACGGCTAAACTTCCATAAGTCGGAGGCGCTCGCATGCGCATCGCGGCGAAATGCAAAGGCTCTCTCTCCCTTTCAGGGAGCCTCACCTTCCTCCTCCCACCCGCCGATTCTTGCGCGTTTCTTCTCTTCTTCCTCCGCGCACCGCTCGCTTTCTTTCGCTCGCCTTTTTCCCTCCCCCGCTGGGTCGCCCCACTCGCCCTTCTCGACCCTTCCTCGCCCTCTAGCACGCTCGGAGCAGCACAAACGCGCGCGAGCGTGCACTCCGCCGCCTGGCAACCCGATCCGATCTTACGTTTGTTATGCTAAGTGCTCATTAAGATCGTAATACGTTGCCGCGGGCGCGATAGCGGAAATTCGGCTCGTAAGGGCGGCAGAGGGTTTATCCTCGCGAGGCTAATCGAAGGCGGAATTACTCCGTTTCGTCGTCAACCACCGCGGAGCTCGGCCGACGCAAACTGGCAACGGAAGTCGTGCGTCGTGCAACGAAACCGCAGCCGCCCTGCCTCTAACGACAGTCGTTAATTACTTAAATAAGGCAACGGAGAGGAAAGAAAGTTGAGTAGACAAGAGTTACCGCCGATTTCTTAACCTCGTTCGCGCCGACTCATTATGCACGGATCCGCGCAAGCCACCCGAGTTTCCACGGGCACGGTATGCATGAGAAATTAATTAAAGGCGGCGCAGAGAGGTGGGCTGACGGTATTGACAGGATACGCCGCGCCGCGGCGGAAGTTGCCCAAAGGCCGTTACCAAATCGACGATTCGTCATCCCCCGGCTGACGAAACGAATTCACCTCGACCGAGACTCGATACGCCAACAAAGGAATATTTTGTCCACCCTTTTTCGTTCGCGTTTGCTTTCCGTAGTTTCCCGGGGGCTAGAGATTTTCCAGGGGAAGACGCAATCCCGCGCTTGGCGACGGTGCCAGCGAAACGATTAAAGAGAACTGACAAACGCGAACGCCCCCGTTCTCCTACGTATCCGATTTCGCTTAAGAGCTTCCATTACGGGGAATTTGCATTGATAGCGAGCCCGATAACTTTGAAACCAATCTAAAAGCCACTTTGCACCTCACAGCTTCAATTTAGCTGATGAGAAATTGAGTTCGCTTCTCGGCATTTCACTTTTCTTCCGCTTCCTCCATTTATTTCCACCCGGCAAGTCCAAGTTAACTGGCGAACAGTCGACGCCTTGGGCCTCCAATTTCCACTCCTCCGCCATCGAAACTTTGCGGTTCGCACGCGCTGCATAAAAGGGGCCCTCGATTAACGGATTTATTATTAACGTTTCACGCGGCGTATCCACCGAGTCATCGTATCGTCGATTGCGCAATGCGTGGGCGACTTTTGGAGTGTTGGAGAGGGCTATCGGCGGTCGGTGGCCACCCTCGATTGCAATCTCGGCCGCGTTGCGCTCGTTAGTACGCGGGCCGGGCACAAAGCTGGAAGAAAAAAGCGTTTCCAGGTAATGGCGGTACTTTTCTATAGCAATTAAGATAATATTTGCATTCGGGGGTTGTGATTTCCTGCAGGTGTTTCGAGCGGCGAGGGTTGACGGCTCGAGCTCTCGTTAGTTATACCGTGTGTTCCGCCTGTTACGCACACACGCTCGCGCCTCTGTGTTCTTTTGTGTGGTGTACGCGGTCACATAGGCGTAACTAAAGTACCGAGCCGCAGCAGGCCTAAATTCTGGCTCTACCAGCGGCGAGCCTCGCCTCGAATTACGTGATCCACGCTGGAAATGCGAATCACGCATCAATCAAAAGTCCGCGGCGACCAATAGCGAGCGGGCTTTCGAACCGTGACCATAGCGACGATAAAACGCGACGATAAGCCTCTGCCCGCGAGACGCCGAGGACAGCAATCGTATCGAGCGCTGTTTACGCACTTTCTCGAGGGTCTCAGCCCGCCCACGTTAATCGCGCGGCGCGGCGTCGGCGTATCAATCTCGACAGGTCCACGCCTATGCGGCTGCATAGACTCGCCCGTTCGCGCGCACGAGGTGCAGCATTCGATAGACGAAGAGGCGCGAGCACAAGTGGCGCGTATGACACATCGAGGGGGTTCCTCCGCACGTACACACGCGAAGGGGCGAGAATTAGCGAGCGGGAGGGCCGAAGCAAGGGGGTGGCGGCGGCTATTAGATCTTTCTCATGCTGATAAAACTGTATAATGGACTTAATCGCTTTGCGCCCGGCCCTCGACTAAATTTTCGTTATTTTTCATGGGTCCCCGGCCACCGGGCGCATACCACCTATCGCCACGACAGATCTACTCCCGTTTTTCGGCCCTCTCTGTCGGCCCTTTCCCCGTCTCCTTTGCTCCCGTTCCGCGCTCCCTCTGTCCACCACGCTCTCTCTCTCCCTCCTTCCCTTCTCGCCTCTTTCTCCATCCTAACCCTTTGTTCCTCGACCGCGGATCCATTGATCCCGCGGGACGCGGAACACGCACGTCCGGTGCTATACCGCCGATGATGCACTTTTATGGGCATCCATCGTTCGGGAAATTTCCGAAACAAAGGAACAACGAGGGCCCGCCGCGACGAAGATTATTTGTTACTTGTCGCGTCTCGCTGCGCGGGCTTTTTTCGACGGGCCACCCCCGTCGCTTCGGGACCTTCCCACACCCCCGTCGCCCTTCGCTCACGCTCGAGACGAGGATCGATAGCGGCGATTTTCCCGAACGCTTGGACGCCGTAAATTCACCGGTCCCTGCCCCTTCGGCGAGATTTCCGAGCGAGAGAGGAAGCTGGCCAAGTCAGCGCTCCATTCTCTCGAGGGAATCTCGCGAATCTAATATCTTCATCGCCGCGAAACGGACGCGGATCTCGATCCTCCGGCCCGAATAATGGTCGCGGGCGTAACGGTGGAACACCGTCGCCGGTTACCACGAAACGGCGGATCGCTTCCCGGTGCACACGATCGTACAATTTCCTACGGTTACACGGACCCCTTTTCCCATTTCCCCGTGGTCGTTCCGCGCGAGCAAAGTATACACGGGACGGCGTGCGCATCGGATAGGCAGCCAATCGAGGGATCCACGGATCCCCTGTCGGATCGAGCAACCGGCAATTTGCATGTTGTGCTAGCCGATGGCGCCCGAGACCGCTTTTTAAGGCGGTTACGACCATTACTGGTAATGCTGGAGGTCGTGCGAGTCAATGCCACGGAATCGACGGACGATTCTCTGGAAACTCCACGCTGGCCACGAGGATAGGCACGATCGCGTTTCTGGAAAGATCGAACGCGGTAGCGGAAAGCGTAATCGATCATTTTCACGGGGCTAATCGAGCGGATGCCTGTTTTCCGCGCGACTAGGGCGAGTGTCTCGCAAGTGGAAAGCTCCTCGCGGCTGCGAGAGCAGTCAGAGTTGGCTGGAGATTGACAGGGAATAAGGAATCTACTCGGGGATCGTGTGTTTTTTGAGCAGGGGAAAAAGTTGTTCCGTGCGCGTCAGAGGTTGGCGTAAAAACAGGAATTAAATGGAAAGGGGGTGCACGGTTACAAGTTGGGGAGCTGGCTGCAGATGCAAATGCCCCGCGCATATATTATTGTGGCAATTAAAGTTGCCTTTGTACCTACGGGGAATGCAGGAAGCTTATAGGTATGCGAGGAGGTACTCGTAAGGGCGAGCCAGGCAATCTCCAGCCACTAAACTAATATAGAAACTTGCTCGTACTTATCCGTCGTAACTCGTGACAAAACGCGTACTTGGGCAGAACGCGCGCGTGCTCGTGATCTGTAAGCAGCCCCTGGGTCCCCGTGGGCTGTGTCGAGCTGGGAGGAAGCTTTACACCAACGAAATCTCATGTACTATAATTAAGTGGAAGTTGAAGACGTTTCAACGAAAAGAGTATTGTGGGGCAAGAGTACGCACTTAAAGTTTAGACTTCTCTAAAATCTTTGGTATTACACTGATAGTCATATCATTTTTTGAGAAATAACTACTATCCCTTATTATTAGATAGGCAGTGACTTCATGTAAATTTACCTGTCACAACTTAGGAAATAAATATTTCCAAAAAGTGTCAAATGCCAACTTTTACCCGATATGTGGGGCAAAAGTTCGCATGTTATGGGGTAAAAGAACGCAACGAGAAATATCCAAAGAGTGTTTTATTTTCCTGCATAGGTACATAGTTCGGGTAATACAGTAAAACGCCTAATTGTTTATAATTAATTTTTTTAGGTGAAGCTAACAATAGTCGCAAATAAAATTACCCCAACCTTAGTCATTTGAACAGGCATAAAAGTTAATAAAAAACGTATTTTGGAAAAATATTGCGGATTAAAAATTTATAAAAAAAATCAAAAGCTGATATCAGCGTGGCTTAATTATCATAAGCTCAAAATTTATTTCCATGTTGTAATTGATAATTAATTTCAATTTTATTTTTTTATAGTCCGTTTAATCAGTTTTCGTTACTAATTTAGCAAACTCTAGAGATAAAATAAGTTTAACGAACATATAACACCCGTCAAATGTTTTTGGGGCAAAAACTTGCATTCGAACTCTCGCCCCACTGCATTGTGCGAACTTTTGCACCCCACAGCTACTTTTACATTGTTTAATCAATCCTGTTATCTATGAGGAGAATTGAAAACTTCTATTAGCACTTTTGAATAAAAGAATTTCAGCTCTTTCAGACGACATATGAATTAAAATATTTACTGATCAATTTATAGGAATAATATTGATTCCTAAAAATGAGAATATTACGTCAGAACTAACGAATTCAGTACTTACCGCATTGTACGACAACAAAACGAAGCACAGCTACACAATTCGACATTGGTAACTCTACCTTGATTGACAATTGACTGTCGATCACCATTGGCAACTGCCATAACTCAAACCATGAAATTCGCATAGTATTTCACTCTTACCCGCTGCGAACTTTTACCTACCTTTACTCTAATTGTAAGAGACAAAGAACGGGCAATAAACTTTTCGCCGTTACTCAAAGTTGTCCCTGCTCAAGGAAACAGGAGCAACTACATATTCGTGGCATAATTCACGACGCATCCGATTACCCGGAAATCTCGAGACCGTGTATAAATGATCGTATTCGTGGAAATTTATTTGAAGAGACTCCCGAGCAAAACTCGGACGTGGAAAACAATTTCGTGGAAGTTTCTGGACTCCACGGAACTACAAAGTCGCGATCGGCTGGCTAGCAAGTACTTGCACGGTTGATGATAGAATTTTCCGTGTTTAAAGGGAAGCGGAGTCAGACGACGGGAAAACAGGGCAGGCTCGGCTCGCGGGGCCAAGTTACACGCATACATTTCCCGGCGATTCCTTTCGGCCGAACTTTGGCCCGGGAGTTTCCGTATTAACTCGAGCTGTTCGAGGCTAGGGAAGAGCTAAGAGGTTTGCGCTCTCGCGCGACTTTTAGCCCTCTCCGTCTTCGCCGTGGCCGCGCGCGTTTCAGCCTCGTCCGCCTCGGAGTGGCTCATTAGCATAGAAACAGCGGTAAACTCGTGGCTAGCTTACCGAGCTAACAGCGTGTAAAATAACCGCTAAGTTGTCAAGACAATGCTCCTACGCGCGTAGCACGCCGGAGCGAGAACAGGCCGAGTCTGAGCACCGCCACGGGCTAAGTCCTCGGCGAATTACTTCCTCCGTCGCGGCATTGTCCGTCGAGCGGGCGAAACGTCGTCCAACTTCCGTTACCTCCTTGCTTCTCGCCCTTCTGGTCCTCGCTGGTCCTCGCTGGTCCTCCTCGTCTTACGTCGAGCGGGCGGGACGAGAAGCTACGACGGTTTGTCTCGGGACTATAGGTACAAACTGGCTAATAGAAGCCGCGGGCAGGGACAAAAAGTTCTAATAAATATGGGTCCGTCGACTATGCACTTGTCTCGCGACATGCACGGCTTCGAGGGGAAGTCGGGGCAGTTGGGAATCGTTCCTTTAACGACACTTGCAAATCGCAATTTTCCCGTGGTCTTCTTTAGATTTGCGGCGGCCCCGACGTCGTTATCGAACGTTCGTGCGTTCATGGTTTGCTGAACGCGCGATAGCGAATTGAATCGCGGCGCAACAGCCTCGCCGCGCAATTTCATATAATATAAATCACCGCGATGCCGGCGAATTAGCGTGATGTCAGGAAGTACCTATACTTCATTATGTGCTACGGCGCTCGTGAAAAACATTTCGCATTGCCGCGATTTTGTTGCTAAATACACGCGATCTTATCGCGGGGCCGCGGCATATTCATACACATTCTGCGCTGTTGCTAATTCGTTGTTTCATTTTCTTACTCCTTCTGTCTCCCACCGCCGCGGCACCGGGCCGCGGTCGGGGCCCCATGAATATGGATAGTGGATGAGTTATGGAAAAAAAAAAAACAAAACAATGCAACCGCGAGCGTACCCGTTACGCGCGCGGGTTGTCGTGTTTTCAGTTTAACCAGGCCAAAGGATTTCTATACCGAGAATCGTTGCCAATTACAGCGAAATTTCATACGAGCCTCTTCCCTCTCCCCCCCCCCCCCCCCCTAGTAAAAACGATTCCTCGGGCAATTACGATTGTTGAAACTTTCCATTGCGATCGAGAGTAGCGGCGCACTCGTCGAAACGTTGCCCGTCAATGTTGCATCGCCGCGATATCCGCCCGAGGATCGATTCGAAGCAGCAAGCCTGCGGAGAGTTCGCGCGCAATTCTGTCCGATGGAAGTATCGATTGCCTCTCCGCCTTTACGTCAACCGTAACAATGGGAATGTCTCGTTGAACGGTAAAATGTGCCTGCGATCGTTCCCAGAAGCAATTAAGTTGCCGGTGGACGTGTACTTGGACGCGGAGGCACGATCGGGACGATTATACCGGCGTCGCGTTCACGAGGACAGAAAATTCCTCCAAGGACTGGCTTAATGATAACTTAAAGCTCGCCGCGATAGCATCTCGCAGGAAGCCACGAATGCGTCTCGCCGTCCACCGAAAGGAGAAAAAATACTGAAATACAACAAAGTTTTTTACGGGCACAGGTAGGAATCGCGTGATACCGGGAGGAAGGAGGTCGACGAATCGCGATCAAACGCGGCGCTGTTAATTGCCGACTGTGGGGTCGGCATATTCTCGGTCGTTTCGCCGGCTTCTCTGCTCGCGGGAACGCGAGCATCCTTCCACACGAAAATCTTTACCCGAGAGGGGAGGTTGAGGCTTTTCATTTCGCGGGAGAAATCAAGGGGTTCGAGAGGAAAGTTTGTTGGACAAAAGTTTGCTGGTTTCGCGGGGAATCGCGAGGTGAACGAATTTTTCGCGATGCGTCGAATCCCTCGCCGGAAGCAAAGGACGCGATCGTTTATTTCAGTGTCGACATCGACACGATGGTCCCTCGTCCCTTCTAAGGAAATGAATGTTTCGCTTAGGCGGAATAGGCTGGCATCCGCGTTAAACTTTTTCCCTGGTCCCCCAGGATGGAAGCGTGTCTTCAGACACCTCACAATAAGGGAAGCCCCTTCTTTTTTCCTCGACTGTTCCGCCAGCTCTTTCTAATCTCCGGCGGTTTCCTTTTTTCTCGTTTGCGAAACGCAATTAAACCAATTACCGCGACCAGAGCGGAGAAATGAACGCGCGGGAGTTACGTAAAGTAATTGGACGGCTCGGCGCGTTTGTGTGCTCACGGCTAGAGAGCTCTGTGGCGCGTCCGCGCGCGCGCACGCGGATTTCCTAAAACGATAATTAACGAGTTATTAAGCGCCGGCTATCCTGCCGGCTTCGACGTTGCTCGTCATTATCCGCGTTTCACACGAGCGCCGAGTGAAATCGTCGGCGATGATTCGAAGATAGGGGGAAAAAGAGCCCAGCCGGCTCCGCGCTGCCTTGCATAGTTGCACGCGCAAACACGCGTCGTCCTCGCGGTTCCGAGCCCGATCCGTGAGATACAGAGGCGATACAGGTCGGTCCTGCGCGTGTGGACAGGCCTTAAGCGCACAGGATGCAATTACACACTGCCTTAAGTGTTATCGTTAAGAGAAAAATGCACGCTCATAAATTGCCGACTCTTGGCCGGCGTGCATCGCACTTGCGCCGATGTTTCATGCAAATACAAGGAGTTTCATGCCTGTACCTTTGGAATTCATTAGACTTAATTGCTCCCGATTGAGACGCTGTCGCGTTTCCATCGAATCCGTTTAACCCACGTCAAGTATATGCGTACAGGAGGGCGAGGAGTTTAATTAATTATTCCAGGAATCATATTCATTAATTGATAAATCTGTTAAAATGAGTCCGAGCGAGATGCGGGTGCTCCGTCGTTCGTTTTTATCGTTTAGCGCGGGTAGTTTAGGATTGTTTTCAACACGTATGCCGCAAGCAGAGCTAATTACCGCGGAACGTTGAATGGGTTTTCCAGCGAATACCGTTGCCTGTTAGAGGCTCTAAAAGACTGGTTGAGAACCGTGAAAATAATTAACGTTACAGGGCTCACTGCTCATCAATGATTACTGTCGGATAAGGCGTACTTGTTAAATTACATACGTTCGACGAAGCACCGTGCGAGGCTACGGTACGTGAAAGCGACCATTATCTAGTTTTACTTTTGCGCAACCGCGTTACACCTCACCAAAAGCACGGTTACTCGTCGAAACACGCCGGTATCTTTCCCTCCGTATGCAGCGCGCGGCATCGAGATTCTAACTCGCGTCTCATCTGGTCGAATAGAGATTCTGGTTCGAACAGCGATCCATCGTTGGCCGAGGAAGGTCGAAGGAGGTTCACGCGTGCCTGCAGGAGACGAAACCATCCCGGTGCTCGCGAGCAAAGATGCTGGAGAACCGCGTGATTGCACGTCTTCCTTGGACCATGATGGCCGCTCTGAGCACGGCTATTGGTCGATGGGTAATCACACGGTCTCCCTTCTTCTCCGTCCCCGCGTGCTCAAAGATACCCGGAGCCACCGGTGAGGGCCCCCGATGCTGTCATTACACCATCATTTTTTGTTTCAACGGCATTTAATTTGAATCCTCCTCCCCCCTCCGGCCCCCACCCTCGCCCGGGATCACTCCTCTCCTCTATCCCCAGCCATGCAGCAACGCGCTCGGTAAGCTCTGCTGCTTTATCTCTCCCTCGGAGCCCTCCTCCTCGTATCGCTCTCCCTCGCCACGATCTTCTCTTCTTATTCTGCTCCGCGAACCGAACCCGAAAGCCGTTGCTTTATCCGACTGACCACGATCCATCCTCCCCAGACGACATGTTATTACGGATGGACCCTGGTAATGGATGTTTCCCTTCGATGTGTACGGACTACGGACGCGTGGATAATAATTTGCCGGTTTTATGAGCGAGTAATTAGAAACGCGGAGCAGGGCGATTGTTCCCCCGGCTCAGCGCGTCCTCGATGCTATCGGGGATGGAGTTCCGGTCCGCTGGATCCAAGGCAACTTAATCGATTCCCTTGTCGCGCGCCGTTTACGATCGATAAGGACCAAATACCGATCTCCTCGTACTACACCCTGGAACTCGATAGCCCGTTCTGTTCGGTTGTTGCATCGCGTCAATTAAGGGTCCGGGGCCGCGTGATTCCCTCGGCTAACCCAATCCGGGATGAAATCACTTGGCGCCAGGTAAAGTCCTGGAATCGTCCCACGCAAGGGACACGGACCGTCTGGACGGCGAAACAGGTACACGACGAACTAATTTCGTGGGTGCAACGGTGGCCACGGCTAGGCTCCTCTTCTGTCCCTCTTCTGTTCCTCTTCTAGCCCGTTAGCCGGGTCCCAACTCGCTCGTGACCGTGGCTGGAGCTGGAGCGCGTCTCTTCGCTGGTTTTCGAGTGAATGAAAGGCTCCCCGGGGGCACGAGCGGTGCCCCGATCGGCGAGTCGCTGGAGAAGGACGGAAATCCAGCCGAGAAACCACGGTCCATTGAGCGAAGAAGGAAAAAAAAGACGGGCGACTGAAAGGACCGGCCGAAATCTCTGAATGAGTGTAATCTCGTGGCCCTGGCCGAACGAAGAGGAAAAACGAGCATCCTAGAGCAGCGTCTCTCAAACCTTCCGTCGCCACGCGGATGCTGCGAGGTCTACGACTCCCTTCCATCCAGGTCACATCTTGAAACCTCCTTTTCCTCGTTCGATGGCATTGTCGAGAAACAGCTCGATTGCCGCAGATCTCTGTACACGCGCGCCAGAAACGCTCGCGACACGGCTGGACTCCTCTTTGAGAAACCCTGCCCGAGAAGAAGAAACGATAGAAATAGAGAACGATCGCGCGAATGCGTGCTTGATAGACGCCCACGATGCACGGGGCCGAGGGGGTGTTCATCTACGCGGCATTCCGCCGCGCGACCCAGGCGAAATTACAAGAAATCAAATGAAATGACACACCCGCCGCGGATTATCTCTCGAAAACGACTTATTAAGGCCTCGGAGCTGGACGATCGCACACCACCGGCCGGTATCTCCTCTCTGTCCCTGCGGAGTCGCTCACAATTACGAGCGATCCTCCCAGAGTCTCTCCTTCTTCCTCTCGTTCTTATACCGTTGTCGTCGAGCAACGTTCCGCAGGAAATCTGCGGACCGTGGATCCCCGATGATATGTAATTTTCATAATCAATCGCATGAACGTCGTTTAATTTTTATAATAACCCACGCCGCCTCTATATCTCGCATGGGAACCAGACGACCGAGCAGCGTCCCGACTGGGCGCAATAAAACGAAGCGTCTCGCTTCGAACTAGAAAATCACGGAGATCCTCGAAAGTGGTATCAGTCGCGAGGCCACCGGTTCCCTAGGATTCTATGAAAGCACGCGTTCCTCGACGCACAGAAATGATCCGTCAGCCTCGAAGGTCTCTCCCAAGTGTTATGACCGTCACGACTTAAGGAATCCGTGTTTAACAGTGGTGTTTTTTAACGAAGCCAGCTGGAACGACGGTGGGTGTACCTCGCGTCCCCTGGACAGGCACGCTGATCCCACGAGCAACGTCCATCCGCTCGACTATCTAAACACGGAAATAATGACCGCGGCTTATCGTGGCCACGAAGGAGGTACAACTTCTAATTACGTTCGTAGCCCTTCTGCCTCTCGCCGATGGTCCTCCCTCCTCGCCGCCCTCCCCCCGATCTATCCCCCTTGGAAATCACGCGGTGTAGCTCTGCCGCGAGTGAAGCTTCCCCGCGCGATTCCGATTATTACCCCGAACTTCACACCGCGCTGCCTGTTCCCATTACATATCGTTATTATTTTCCTCGAACAGGAGCAGCCGCAACGTAATTAACCCGGCGATCCTCTGCCTCGTAGCTATCCGGCGATTTGCAAAAGAAGCGTCTCGCTTATCGCCCGCGATCAACGTCGAACCGCCTCGGGAAACGTTTTACTTCTGAATTCGCATATATATGTATATGTACACACGCATCGCGCAGCGCATCACACACCAAGCAGCTGCTCCGATCTGATATCGCACGCAATCTGTATATACATACCTATACCTATACATATATACGTTTACACATAGTTGTATGGAACGTAATAGGAATTATATTCGCGGAATTATCTTCATTAAGGGTGCTCGCGTTTTGTAAGCGGTGGCACTGCGTTACCGTGAAAAGTGGCTTATCTGGCGTTACATAGTTGCAGTAATTGCGATACATACATATTACGGTCCACGGAGCGAACTAATTCGATCCGCGGCGCTCCTTCGCCGCGGATACCGGCGATTTCTCGCTCGCTCCCTCGCGGATTTACATTTTCGCGTTGGTCGCGCGATTGCTCAGCGCGTGACAGCGCTGCGCGATTCCTTTGTTGCCACCGGGGAAGCGAGGACAGGGGATGGGGCGGGGGCGAAGGGGGTGGTAGAAAAAATGGAAAAGAAGGACGAGAAAAATACGTTGTACGTGCCGCACGAAACGACGCTGCGTGAGCGGGCGCGCGCGTGTTGGACATTCACATACGCTTAGCGAAACAATTAGACGATTTTATCGCGGTGCACCACCGGTGCATTCTGTCCCCTTCGTGGTGAGCCCCCAAGCGAACCGGAAGCTGCGTGAACCGGTGGCAGGAGGAGCAGGAGGTGCCGTTCTCTCTCCACCCTTCCCACCCCTCCTCCCCGTGTACTCGCGTTTCCGGTGACGCTCATTAACGCCCGCCACGGATTTGTTACTCGTAATTGTGCACGGTTAATTCGATCTTCAGGGATTTGTCGTGCCGCTTTCTCTGGCAGGCTCTTATCCACGCCCTGCCATTTTCTTCCTCGTTCTTAGAGCAAACTCAAAGCCTGTATAACCGTGAACATCGTTTACATGAGGTTTCGTACATTGTTCCAATCTCTAGCCTCCGAAGAAGGAAAGGTAATCGTCGTAATAAGGAGGACATTATGGCATTCCTTCCTCGTCCCTCTGTCAAGCCAGCTGCACCTGCTGGAGACGATCGATGGCTCGGTGAGACTTGGTCGTAAACGCGCTCGTAGGTGTTTCGTCACTGAAATTACTGTTGTTCCCGAGACATCACGGGGCGAGGTGAGGAAAATCGAGGCCGATCGGCCTGGATAATTCGGCAGGGGTCCCGGGACAAGGTCCGAACCATCCGGTTACTCCGATGGGCGGTCGCTTAAGAGGCTTTTCATGCCGGTAATCGAGAAAATTGGTAAAGTGCCGAGCGCACTGAAATCCGCGGTAATCACCGGTGAGCCCGACAGCGGCCCCGTTAATTTATCGACGAAAATCACAGACCCACGGGACCGCAAATCGTTTTTTAAACGCGCCGTTTCACCACCGAGACTTTTCCACTCGACATATGTATTCTCCTCGATAATCAACCGCTAATGGACTCCGTCGTTTTTCTTACCTTCCAGTGAGTCCTACATTCTGAAATTCTGCCGGTGGTAATGCTCACGATCTCCGTGCGAAACTCTGCTCGAACGTCGACTCGACCGCGCGAGATCGAACCACCCCCTTATCGCTCTACTCCGCGTCGAAGCAGACGAATCGATGTTAAGTGTAGCGTCGCGCGTGTAACATTTTTTAATTTCCTCGTAAATCGTGCCGGATGTGACGCAGTGTTCCCGGCCACGACGAGAGTGGAGGGGCGTTGAATCGAGGAGCAGGTCGACCCACGTCCATTAAAAAGAGATTTCGAGAGAGGACCTGGCCAGAGGGCAGCCCCGAAAGATCCACGTGAATGGAGCCACGTATAATTGGATCCTGACCCGGACAGCTTCTATATAACCACGAGGATTTTCACTAATTTCGTCCAATTTTCGGGGACATTGTCTTTTTTTCCTCCAACATCTACGTTCAGCCTACCGCCCGCGGCTCCTTTCACGATCTCTCTAAGCCTGGATTCCGTGAGCACGGGGACTCGCCGGCGACTTTTTTGATCGCGCGCCACGCTGTCCGCAGGAAAGAAGGCTTTTCGGTAGCGCCAATTTGTTCACGATCCGCTCTGTGGATGGCCGTAAGGAGGATGTAAAAGCCTGAAAGGAATCCGGCACCCCCGTGGCGCTCGACGAGTGTGTAAACGAAGCCGGTGAATGGCTGCTCGCACCTTATAAATTCCACGCCGCCAGGATGATACGGGAAACCTAGCGAGCGTCACAGCAGATGGTAGGGTAACGGTGGCGGCAGGCGAGAACTTTCTCGTTACTGTTTGCCGATCGATCGTTTCCCAGAAAATCCTGATTAACCCGCTTCAATTGGGCCCTCGTACCGTTTACCTTCAGAATGGTATAGTGGAGGGAAACGAAACGGTAATGGAAAAGGTTTCGGAGTCAACGTACACGCCGCCGTTTGAAAATGGAAAGCCTGCGTTTCCATTTGCCGGATCGTTCATCCGCGTGTCCAGGGTCGGCCATGTTCATCGGGCTGCGTTAATCAACGCCCAGAAAATTAGATTAACGCATTTGACCGGCACGCCGCGCATACCGAGCGCGGAATATAACACTGACTAACGACTTTCGCCGGTGCGTTAAGCGCTCCCATTGTTCTGCCGCGGAAGTTGGCCGGTGAGCCGGAAACACTCCACTCGGCCGCAGTCATTTTCGCTGTCGTGAATGACAGAGCGTGTTCGTTAACACCAATTACCATGCGCGCGCCTGCCCGCCCGCCAGCGTTCCTATTATATTGAATTATCGGAAAACCTCGTCCGAAAGTGAATCTGCGAAATTTCAATCGAACGCTTCGCACGATACTGCACCTGCACCGCTCTCGACCCGTGGAAATTGGAAACTCCATAATGATCCCTCCGAGCAATTATAGCGGCCGCATTTCTAAACAGCGATCCCAGCCCTTCCGCGATACCGATCATCGCCGTTACTCTAAGAGCCGTCGATGAATCCTTTTAACTTTTAGCGTCGTTAGTGCACGGCGATCACGCGTCGTTGGAACACCAATGAGAGGCATTAGACCGATGGAAAGGCAGCAGGATCGAGGAAGTTGCGGTTACGGGCTGTGGTGCCGTGTTTTCGCGGCCGAACGGCCACGCGAGCAACGAATAATGAAAAAAATATGGGGGAGACTCGGTGGCCTGACAGCGATGACAGAAAATAGAGAAGGGGAGAGAGACAGAGCCGGATGGAAGGAGAGGGTCGAGTGGTCGGCATGACAGAAGTCAAGCATCCCGAATGAATCGTCAATTTCGAGCGGAGGCTTTTCGGCCCCGCAGGTTCGCGCGCAGCACGAACACCGCGCGGCATAAAAGCCCGCCATATGCCACTCGTTCACGGTTTTATCTTCTTTCCTGCTCTCCGGGCTCCTCCACCTCAAGCCTAATTGTTAGTTAATTATCCGTCCGTCGGCCATGTTGCGGTTTATACGCATTGCCGAGTCAATTATTACGGGGCAAGCGAGCGTGGCCATCCGCGGCAGCTTTTCCATTCGAGAGCCAGCTTAGCGTACACCTAAACGTCCATTAGCGGTCGCCCGTTTTATCCCTGATTACGATTATTTCGACAATTTCGGTTCGCCAGTTGGCCGCTCGGAATTCTCCGCGAATCTCTCGCGCTCCCTTTTATTTCCAAGCGTTCCCCCGGCTGCCGGGCGGTTCCACGAAGCATCGTAAAAGTATATCGGTTCTATCGAGTCTCGTGCCTCGACGGTGGATGATCGTCGAGCGTCGCCTTCGATTTCGCAACGGCCAGCCTTCCCCGGTGGTAAATGCTGCGACCAGCGGGGATCGAACACGACTAATATTTCATCGAACGTTTTCCAGCGAGGGGCTTTATCGCCGTGGCCCAGCGAAAACGTACCAGCGGTGTTTAATAAAAATGACGATAATATGAGCATCTCGTGTCGCGGTAATGAGACCCGTGGATCGGCTATCTTCTTCGGTCCGTGTCCCCGATAACCAGCCAGCATCAATCATCCCCCACTCTCTCGCCTCCTTGTCCACCTCGCTCCCCAACCCACCGAGCATCCGCCCTCGCCCTTGCCCTCGCCGTCGCCTGGTAATAAAGACGAAACTTTACGGTATCCCGGCGCGGAGTTGTCCCGCTTGTTCCCCATGGAAAGAAGCCCGAACGGACGGAGTCGACTGAGTGACGGATTGTCGTCGACAGCATTTTACGGATGCAGACGCGAACACGATCCACGGTGGGTCGGTAGCCAGCGCGTCAGGTTGATAGGATCGAGGTTTTATTAGCAACGATGGACCGGCTAAATGGGGTATCGTTGTCGCGGTCGATCTGCGAATCCGGATCGTCGGGAAGCTCTCGGGCGCAGGCTGAAACGGTCACTCCGTTGTGGTCCCCGATCTAGGCAGCGCGAACGCAGTTAGCTCCCACAAACGAAACTGCTCTCCGAGAATTCTATCAGTGAAGCCTTTCCATGAATCGACCAGGTGGATGAAAGGTTGGCGCAAGGCACGTTCGATCGTGTCGCCGTAATTACGTGCGCTAAGTACCCACTCGGCGCGAGCGTATGGAATTTCCTCTCGTCCTCGAAGCGATCGTCGCGAATCGACAAGGCTTCGATGAAAATCAGTAAAGCGGGCGAAGGTAAATCGCAGTGATTACGTTGTCAGCGATACGCGCGGCTCGACTCGGTGACACATAATAACGGTAGATGAGAGAAAGAGACGGGACGGTTAGACTCGATTACCGGCCGGTTCGAGGCGAGAAGACGCGTTCTCCCGCGGTTCGTTTACTTACGTAACGCGACGGAATCGCGGCTGAACGCTGATGCATCGATGAGTCCCGAGTCGACGAATCCGCTCTGAATTCTGACCTCCTCGGCGTCTCAGGCGCGAGGCGGTATTCTTATTTCCATCGTTTCGCGTCACGCGCGTGCCCCCAGTTACCAAACACCCGCTAGCCGCCGCTTTCAGATGTCCATGCAATCGGTCTGTCTGATTTTTTGTAACATTAGACTCGGCATAGCTGGGATCTAGCAAGGAATAGGCTCGACATAACTGGGATCTAACGTGGCATGGACTTTGCGAAACCTACATCTTGTGCGGCCTCGGGCCAGACTAGCGTAACCAGAATTTATGGCAATTTCGTATTATTTATAAGTGAAATCTCTGTAATCACCGGGCTTATCGCGAGTTTACTTGTGACTTACCATAACGAACGCTTAACATGAACGTAGCATAACTGGGTCCGGGCACAGCGCGGGCGTAGCAAAATCCAAGATCTAGAGCGAGTAGCATAGCTTAGATCTCAGATAGCCCGCGTCCTGCTGGAGTTCCGACACGTGTTTTCAAGTCCGAATGACTAATTCGTATTTAATACGGTCTCCGTAAATTACCATGTAATTTATAGAGTGTACCGATGTTTTTGCCCGCCCGGAGTGACGAAATCCAAAGGCACACGAGCTGGAGGAAATTTGTAAGCCGCTGGAAGGCGGTGACATAAATCGTCGCCGAGCCCTCCGAGAGCAACCTCTTATATAAATGGGAACGATTTAGTCTAGCGACCTCGCCGGCGGATATCTTAATTTCGTGTACATTTACCTGGCCGAAGAAACGGCGCTCCGAGGTGGAAAGCACGCGTATACTACTTTATCTGGCCGCGTGGTCTTGTAGCTAATTTATAAGGCAAGGTAACGGGCCGATACGAGGGCCTGTTCACAAATTAAACGTCTCCATCCACCATCGGTATCCGCTGGCGTTTCTGGAGGGCCACCTTCCCTCCGAGCTTTCGATTCTGGAAGAAACGAAGGGGAACGCGTCGCCAGAGTGACTCAACTTTTCCCTACAAGCTTGCTTAGAACTCCGTACGAAACTCCCATTTACTTAGCTGGCAATCGTCGAGAAAGAGAACTCTAGGTTTCCCCTGTCAGGGATACAGAAACAACGCCGAACGTAGGAATCTGATAATAAGTTTCCGTACTTCGGGACTATCTTCACGGACACTTCTCCGGCCGTTTGGCGCGCGTGTCGCGCGAAACGCATTATCACCGCGACAGACTTTCGTAATCTCCGCGGGCAGCGTTTATACTTTATAACGGCTTGTCCATCGCATCGTTTACGGGCATGACAAATGGTAATCGCGCTTTGTCCGTTCCTCGTCCTTTTATCTGTCCCTCCCTCGACGAGCGACGGGCTTACTTATCGACCCCGTCCCGCTGTAATATTATTCTCTTTGCCTCCTACGATTGTCTGTTGCCCACATCGAGTGGTGCGCGGGTTTCGGGCAAATTATTTCCCTCGGCTCCTCGAGCTCGTGCGCGCGGAGCTACGGTAGATCTCTCGGGGATTTTCTCTTTAAAAAGACAATACGACGCCTTCGGTTAAGGAAACGCAACATTCCAAGGAGTTATCGCGGAGTTTGAGAGTGCTTTCCCGAGGCGATTGCGAGGATTCAGGGGACAGTCTGGCGAGCTTTCCAAGTGGCTCTTGATCCAGTGGATATGGCTCGACGAATCAAATATTTACGCGTGGCTTATCGCCATAGCCTATCTCCCTTATTGCGAGATCCTGTTGCACAGGAGCGGCGAAGTAGCCTTTCGGAATCAGAAAATCGGGTAATTGACGACTGGCTCGTTTTCAGTAGAAACCCGGGGACTTGGGACGGCGCGCTGGTAATTCGTGTCGACGAGGCCGTAAATCGACGAATAAAAAGATAAGAGCGAGTCTCCGTAAATCAGTAGATGAAACGGAGTTACGAGCTCGGCGAGTTTTAAGACAGCGGAGTACATAGGTACCTATAATAAGCGAGGCGCGCCTTTCCACGAGGCGGATACGTGGATCGTGAAATTTCGATTGCTCTGTCGAGCCGGCTGGTTCGTTCGTGGCCGAAAATCCTTTATCGATTCACGGATAATTGCCGTGAAAGAAGGCCCGAAAGCGTGCCGTGTAAATCGGCCTTTTCGCACTTGGGAACGGTCGTCCTTCCTCTTATTCCTCACTGTTTTGTTTTAACGAGGGTCCAACGAGCACGAGGTCCGAGGCTAAAACGCTCTATCTTCGGGAGGAAGGGACACGATTAGTATAAGGCGGGGGTCTTATCTTAACAGGGGACGGGTATTCGCTCGCGCCGGGCCCTCCTCGCCTTAATCTCGCCTAATCATGGCTCTATTTAGATCCACGGAGAACTAAAGGACTCCTTTAAGAGGATATCCGTGTTTAACTCGACCGAGCTCGCTTTACGACTCTTTAATCGTCCGAAATTTGTTGCTGACCACTAAAAACGTCTTCCTGTGTCACCTTCCCCGGATACTTCCTCAAAGTCGCGCTCATCGCGCTTCCCTGGAATTCCTGCCAAGTGAGTGCTTATCGAACGCTTATCGATATACACTAAAATCCACCTTATCCGAGATTAATCGTTCGCGAACGGTCCTCGCATTTGGGGATCGAAGTGCTGCCTCGATCGCTGGAAACAGCTTGTTCCTCTGCGAGCTCGGAGTCCTCGGCGAATCTGCCTTGGGTGTCGGTGGACGAGCGTGCATGCGGGATATGGATCCACGGTGTCTTCCGTCAAATTAGGTTGTAATTATTGCCGTAACTGGCGCGTTTATGGCTTGATCGCGAATCCAATTACGGAACCGGTGCTGGCCACTATACCGTAACGCTTGCAATGAAGTTTTGTCAATTTCGAACGGGCGATCGCCCTCTATAAAATTAATGGCATTCGCGAGGGCAGCACGGGTTTCCGATGGCTGTTTCACCCTCGTTGGCTCTCGGCCTGATTGCCCCGTCATTTCGGTTTCGATCCCTCGATCGGATCCCAGCCGAACGTATCCCCGGATCCATTGAACGACTGATTACGATCGTTTCGCAGTTACCGTCGGGTAATAAAAATCATGCTCTTCTTGACTATCAATTCAACAGAAATTGCTACGCTCCCGCCGCCGCCGCCGTTCTGTCCAGCGGATAATGTACTCGCATCATTAACGTCACTACCGATACTTCATGATCGTTACGAACAGGCCAATTACTCATACCATTCGCCCAGAGATCCTCCTCGCGTATCTTCTCTCTGTATCCTTGACAATCATCTTGGTGGTTCGCGTTCTCCGTTTCACCGCGATAGAATTCTTTCCGCACGTCTGTTATTTTTATCAGCGCCTATTAATGGCACCTTACGGTAGTTGCGACGTGTCGCGTGATTTCCCTGCACTTTGCTCGGCGCAACGAGTCGTTTTGGAGGACTCGAGGGGAGCATCTGTAGTTTCATTTGGAGGGCAATTGGATTTCTCTCGGCGAGATTAAATCTACCGCGAGCTCCCGACCCGCATTAACGTCCGAGTATACCTCCAAATTGCTCCTTGACGATCGCGAGATTGTCTGGAGCGTTTCGTTAAGCGAGCAACAGGGGAGGAAACCGGAGAAAGGAAGGAACAAAGCAATCGACGTCGGAGCCACCAATTCGACGTTATCTCCGTGAAAAATTCGTACCGGCGTTGATCCCTGCACGGAGATATCGCGCAACCCTTAACCACAGCCACTGATCGCCCTATCATTTCGATCGGGTAACCAAGCCAGAGAAGCCCGCGGTCGCTGCACAAAATTGTAATTGCGCCGATTGCGCCGATTGCATCGCGGCTGGCCGTCATTAGCGCGGCCGCTGATGCACCGAGCTTGATGACTGACAGAGGGATGCTAGAGGTAGCAAGGAATCAGTGGGGAACAAAGAAGGGGAGGCAGGAAATGGAAAAATTAATATTAATAACGGGGCACGGAATGGGGCAGGGCAGGGAAGGTGAGAAAGAGCCTGCGAAACTGAGCTGGGTATAGGAAACACAGATAGGTACATGGAAGAACAGTGTTACGAGCTTGACAAATTAACCTTTCAGGGCCACACCGGGTGTATCACACCCCAGGCAATTTTTTTCTTTGCCAATGTTTCTGTAAATTTTTAGATCTTAATATTAAAGTTTAAAAATTTCACGAAATTTAAGAGAAAGAATTCGCACTTTTTCACAATTATTTTTTCAACTACAAATTTCATTAATTAAACATTTACGTTTCTAAAACAGGTTTCTATTAGAGCATTACGAATGTACCATTATCACGCAAAAGTTAAAAGATTCAAAAATCCGAAAATGGAAGCTAACTCAAAAATGACGCTGGGGTGCAGTGAACCAGTGTGACCAATTTGTGATTATAAGAAGGTGTGACTACGAACGGGTTACGCCCAGTAGAAATAGTGATACGTCCGTACAGGAACACGCGTTTGCAAATAAATAGCCAGTGAAAGAACGACGATGAAATCCACATAAGGAGAACGAAAATGTACCTACCGGGCAGTGTCTCGCGAGGCAAGCCTGCAGTGCCTGCGCACCCGCCACGGGACGATTCGTTCCGATATAACATTAAAATTAATAAGATTTCAGGCCGTGCATTATAGTTGTCATTGCCGAGGCAGGTGACGTGGTGCGGTACCGTGTGCTTTCGTAGTTACGGTGGTTTGATTTCGCGTGACTGGCTGATATTGAACTGGACACCCGTACAAATACGACGGGAACCCTGCACCCTGCACCGGGCCCTGCTGCGCTTTCTATGCATAGTCTAGACCCGAGATTGTCTCGATATTCGAATACTAATTCGATTTGATGCTCGTCGAATCGGTTGCCCGAAGATTGCCCCGACGGATATTGGAATTCTCGTTCGTCTACGTTAGCCGAAACACGAAAGAGAATACCGTTTTGAAAAAAATGTCGAGCATCTTGTTTCCACGTTGCTCTTCGTTCACTGGAGTTTTCGCGTGTCTCGTTAGCACGGTGGCTGGCCTAATTTCGCTCCCCCTTGATTACCTTTCGCTCGTGAAACCTTCAACCACGCTCAGGACATTATTACAGGTGGAGGGATAGAGTCCCGTCCCTTCTCCTGCTTTTTTTCCCTCGATCTCGCACAGATGTCCTTTCTTTTTGCAGATGGAGAACGGCTAGACGATTTCACGGAATGTCACGGATGATCGGGAGGCTAACGACGTCGTGGAATTGCCTGGCAAAGTGATCCACATCTGGAGAACCACCGTCACAATGGTGAGTCGTTTTCTGATGATATCGTCGCTCGATTCTACTTAGATTGCGTCGATTGCTCTGGCTATTAGGCGAAAGCTCCGTAAGGCTAACCTTCGAGCGGAATTGCCGGTGTATTTTTGGAATAAACGCAACGAATCGGGGACACGATTCTTGAAGAAGTACCGAACGGAGTTGCTTAGGTAATCCACTGAGAGTGAGAGTTGGGAACAGTCAGTGATCCATCACAGAGGTGGCTGGAATTTGCATAGTCGAACGAAGGGCTTCACCCCCGTGTAGTCCTGGGTGCAATCGAACTTGTTCCGCGTTCTTAGTGTAGTTTCTTCAAGGCTAAGGTAACAGCGAAATGAAACACAAAGGCAGGGAAATGTTGCTCAAGGTGAACGAGGATCGCGGTGAAATTCTCGAGATAATCTCGTAATAGTTGTCCTCCGCGTGTAATTCGTTTCTCCGAAGCAGCCGTCATCGCACTCTTCGTCACAGAATTATCTCCCAAGGTGTCAGAGTAACGATACCTACCTATCGTTCGACAACTGCGAAAGCAATAATACAGATTTCCCCGGGAAACTGCGCTTGACGCTCCGCCGAGGAAGTATGGGAACAAGGATAATAGCTTAGAAAGTAGAAAAGCCTCGCCACTGACGGGAAGCTCGCGCCAATCACGAGTGCCCCGCGACGCCGGAATACAAAACAGCCAGCCGCGAAAAAGCCGAATTGCCTGTCGCCGAAAGCGCGACGCTTTGAATCGTAATTCCGCGTCTGAGGCTTCGACGGCATTAAAATCGCGGCTGCAAACAATCAGCCCCGCTTCGCCGTCTTTGAAGGAGGCAAGGCAGGCAATATTGGACCGCTTTGAGCGCGGATAGCTTCACCGTATGAATTTCAATTACCGTCGCCGCATAGAAACGCATCGCCCGTGCTCTGCTCCACGTCCGACTAGAAACTCTTTCACACGAACTCTTCAAGATCGAGGCCTTCACAATTTCTAAGCACATCCAATCGTTCCGAGGCAATCGCCTTGCTGGCGCTTAAATTTTCGTCCCGGGCATCGCGTGTCGCCGTTGCCTAACCAACAATCGACGCATTATTGGCACAGGATAGCGCATCGTCATTTGCAGAGCCCGGCCGTTGCCGATCATTTCGCAGGTTGTAACAATGGAGCTAGCGTGTGGTCGATCGTTCCAGGCGACAGATATAGTCCGCAGAAAACTAACAAGAACCCGTAGCCTATCATAACGGCCTTTCATCGGCCACCGATGCCCTCGGGAGCATCCCGTTTCTTCGTGACCGTGAAATCCGAGTCGCCGAATATTCGCCGAGTGTGAAACTATTTGCTGTCCAGGGGCGAAGAAAGGGGGGAGAGGTCCAGGAACAATTTGCAACTGGGAATCGCGTGTCGCTTTTAGGAGAGGACGCGAACGATCACCGTGCCAAATTGCACATCTTTTGTGGAAAAGGTACAATTTGGCAATCACTGAAGAAATCAACGCGTCGCTTTGAATCTTTGTATCATTTTCTCGCGTCGCACGGCAACCGATAGTTTCTCCGATTCTTGGCGCCGATTTGCATCTATGTTAGTAAAAGAAGCGAACTCAATCGTCGTACACGTACAAACGTAATAGTCTGCCTTCTGCTCTCAATGCCCGGGGAGGACGATCCACTGTTGGTTACGGAGAAAGGGAAGCAAAAGGTACGGGCCTTTCAGTGGCCATAAATGAACCAATCTGCAAATTGTTCGCTATAAGGTTCCACTGACCCGAGTTCAGGGAACCCTTTGAAAGGCAGAGGAACATGCTCGGGATCGCGTGAGATCGAAAAACAGTTGCTTTCAGAATCGCGTTGCGGTTCGTCCGTCATGTGTATCGGAAGTCCGTCGCTCTTGTTTCTCCTTTCTGTCGGTCGCTCTCGCCCTTCCATCTTTCTCCCGGCCGAGGAAATCACTGGCCCTCGCGCTGGCTCTCACTGGTCGCCGATGACGCCGAAAGCGGCGGGGACGTCGGGCCAGGCGGCAGCTGGCCCGGCAACCGAGATCACGAAATCCTGTGGCGTGCGGAGTGCACGCACGTGCACGCGCGCTAGGTGCATAATGCGCATAATACGCTTGCAACATATGTGGAGGCAAAGAAGCGGAGCACGCGGGTCCTCCGTTCGCCGCGCAACACGAGTTTCGCGGTTTCTCGATTTTACGTCGAGATTAGCGGCGGTCGTCCTTCCGCTCGCAATTTGCCAGCGCGCAGCAGCTTTTCGCCCACCGCTTCTCCACGCCTCTAAGCGGCGAGTCTCGCACGCTCGAGGAACATTATTATTTAGCTGATCACCTGAGAGTCCTTTGAGAGTCCACAGCGTGGAACACTTGAGGTGGAACGCCTCGTGTATTCCGGAATATTTGAGAGCCGTAGCTTGATTCCACGCTGGCCATGCTCTGCACCCAGAGGATTACCCGAGGATTTCGTTTGGTTCCCCAGCGACGAGACAGCGCCAGATTTCAGAAGCAAGACCCGCCGATGATCCTTTTGAAGCGGGATCCCGCGTGGTCCAGCCACGCGCGCGACCAGCGGGTACAGACGCGAGGCGGGCCAGCTCGTCTTCGGCAAACGAGAATAAAATATACATGAATCTCTTTTTCCGAAATATTCAAATCACCCGTCCTCGGATCAAATAACTGGCAGGGTATCGGGTCGCCGTGTTGGCCCCGAGGTGGTCTCAGGCCATGAATATCATGACTGACCAAACTCGGTTCCCATACTAGTCACGTTCTGACGATTCCCGTAAGGTGTGGTCCGCAGAGTCGGTTTCCGGAAATCAGGCTATCGGGTTTCTCGCCTGTGATCGCCGGCTCTTCGACTAGATCGGCTGGTTTCCGTTTGGAAACCGCACGCCACGATACATTCGAAACATCCGCGGGACGATCCGCGACACGCATCAATTAGGATTAATCCGTGTGTTACGTAGTCACGTATTTACCTCGGATTTAGAGAAGCTTCCGCTGATCGATACTTACTCGTAAGCGATGATAAAATATAAGTAGGTATAATAGAAAAGAAGAAGAGGCTAACCGCCCCTTTCGCCGCTCGTTTATTGCCTCCCCCCGAATAAACCTCCACCATATCGCAAGAATAAACTGGCAATAACTGTGGCGTTCAGGATTCTCCGTAGAGTCGTTAGTTTTCCCGAATTAATACAGGGTGACCTCCTGCGACCTTCGCCGGCAGAGGCGATTACGTAAATGAATGTCAAAGGATCGTTAAATCGAAGGTGACTGGAAATCACGAAGCACCGACTTGTTTCGTGAGCCGATGGTACACGAGGGTGGTTGACTTTTTTCGAGGAGGAACCAGAGGGGCACTACATCGTTCGCCTCGTGCTCGACTTCCGGCGTAACGGGGACTAGGCTGAGTGACGTTAATTGTCCACGCAGAACGTCGCAGGTTGCTTATTCCGTTAATGGGACTTGTTGCCGACGCATTGTCATTGAATTCATTTTCTCGCGTTTATCGTGGGCGAAATAACGGAGCAATCGACTGAAAGCTCGTTTTTCACGTACCCGGCGAACGCTGCCGATCGCCGCCTGTCGCAAAACGCCGTTCATCGGTATCGTTCCGTCCGCAGGGAAATGATTGATTTCCTCGAGGCTAGGTATCGCAACTTATGCAAAACGCTCGGCGCTGCGTGATCGGCTGGACGGAAGTCGTTCGGTCGCGCTGCCATTATCTTCGCTCCCTTTCTCGTCTTGCCAGCGACAGAGGAACGATTACTCACGAGCTTAACGCGTTTACGCGACGGTCGCATGGAAATTTCCGATAAACCCGCGGAAAGGAGGATAAAAAATGCCATCGCTCGCAACGTCTCATTTCTCGCGGATATCGGGGCCGGCGTCGGTTGTTAAATAAACGGGGAAGACGGTAAAAACGTTTCTTCGTGCGGCAACGAGGGGCAATCGGCGTCGTGCTTCCAAACAGACGTCGACGTCGGAGCGCCGCCGACGTCGCTCCCACCTCCGTGAACGAACAAGAGCAAGGGGTGCTTTTACGGTGCTCGACTCGAGGATTTTTCGTTTTCTGTCTGCGCGAGGGATCCGAGGTCGTTGGTTTTAGGGCGTTTTTAATATTAACGCCCTGCATCGCGAACCCCTCGGGGCTGCTTTGTACCTTGCGCGTCCTCCTCGTGTCATCGTGTTCGCACTTAACGGATAAGAGCCTCGAATCGCCTCGTAAACCGTCCGGCAGTTAACACTCCACGGTCGAATGGTAACGTTGCTACTTGACTACTGTACACCCTTTGCTCTTTGTCTCCCCGTCTCTTTGCGTTCCTCCTGCACCTACCCCCGGGCCACCCTGCGCCCCTAGATGCTTTACGCGCATCCATTCTCTCCGACTGAGAATATCGCCGAGTCTGTGGATCTGTCTGTTGTCTCACTGGCTGTGGAATCGATTTCTTTCAACTTCGGTCCCTTGAGATCTGTTCATTGTTTAGAAGACTCAAGAGTTTCTTCTCAGAGACAGATCCAGAGAGAAGAAAGATCGAAATAGGTACCAAGCTGAGTACTGTGGACGCTACTTTTATAGGTACGTGTAATACAGTAGCTATGTAGTTTGTAAACTCAAAGGTAATTGCCTTGCGGCTGTGTTTTAAAACCCGTTCGCTGTCGGAGGAGGAATTCACGGGATAATATTCTTTGGACGACGCACAATAACGGACACCGTGTACATTCGGGACTCAGGAACAATGGGCAACCTCGCCGGACAGCGGGCAAAAGTGTCGATTCCGACGATGTACGCGAGCAACTCTCAAATCCGAATATTCGTTCTTCTATGCACCACGTTTCCAACTCGTACGAGGTGAAACGACCTAGCTACCAGTCTGACGAGCATCCCTTCGCGGCGGAGTTACACTCGCGCGCGCGCGAGATTGTGGACTGCGTGGAATCATTACGTTTTGAACTGTACTTTGCAATCGAGTGACGAGTGGACGTTGCCGACTTGTCGGCGGCAAACGTGATCGCGATCGCATCCAATCCTATCCAGCCGTGCAACCAATATTCGACGGGGACCGGCGAGGTGTTGCGGTAATACAGGATCGAGGAATGCCATTTGCCGGTCCTTGATTTATGCATTACAGAATATAGAGACACGGCGGCCCGTGGGGATTCGACGCCGGGCCGCGGAGCGCGCAACGTGAGTATTATTCAAAGTGTTGCTCATTTGGACACGTGGACAGGCCTGCACTAAATCGGGGTTTGACCGTACTCAACGACACGTGACGACACGTGACGACGCGTGCCCGGGCGTTGCTCGTTTTGTGGTCCTCGGCCGTTCGGAGATCGGGCTTCGTTAAAGGTTTGCGCGAAAATCGCTGCAATCTGGCTGCGATGAGGGAGGTGGTGGTGAGACAGACGAAGGACCAGAGATTTGTAGCCGGGCAATAGACCGAGCGGAGCTTGGAAACTTTGAAATACGATCCGACAAGTCGGGAGAAATCTTTGATGATCGGGAAGCATCTTGCCAATAATTTCGGTTTTGCTCGCGGACCAATTAGCTATTCCGCGGATGTTTTTTACGCGAATTCTGTGGGCAGACACGGTGGCCGACGTAAATGTGAATGCCTGCGAGTGAACTCGATCCACGTACGAATCGGTGCGGAATAGGAAACGATCGAGTTTACCGTGGAACGCGGAAGAGAGTTCCGTGGACGTTCCAGGGATTTTCTCTGCGGCTCTGCAACTCGACTCCTCCTCGTTGCTTGGCCGAAACGGCCGAGTCTTTCGACGCTAGGAATCACGTCCACGTCTGCCCGTTACTAAAACTGTTATTCCCGACCGTGGTCTCGTGTTTCTGCGGGAGAAGCTGCTCGTAGGAAAATCTGAGGCGTAGGAAGACGCGGTAGAACGGTGTGGCAAACTTTCTCGAGCGCAAATGTCGCTCTCAGAGTTTCGATATCGGTGGCCGTGTAGCGTTTAATCGAATTTGACGGAGCCCCGCGTTCTCATAGGCCACAATGAGACTCCTGGCGTTGCAGCCACGGAGAGACTTCCAAGCGGCGGTCTCATTGTCGTCTCGCTACTCGTCGCTGCCTCGCAAACTGCTGGCCCCTTTGGACAAAAGGCGCACTCGAGTTGCGCCAGCAAATCGCTCGCTACCAGTTGCATGTTCGAGGGCTGTCGACCGAGCGAGCAGGGCCACTCGAGCTCCGCGGAATGAAAATCTTTCTCGATAGTGTATTTAACAGTCGAGTATGGGCTACGAGAATATAGCCATGTACCTGGTGACCAGAATCCATCGACGAGCGCGGCAGGGACGTAGAAACGAGGGAAGAAACCAACGGTATCTAACGGTAGGATCTTTACTGTTCCGCGGGAAATCGTGCGTTTACGATACGCGAGTTCCTCGAAGTCGCATGAGCGGGTGGAATAAGCCGCGTGAACAGAAGCAATCGTACGCAATGGAGCACCGCGGTCGCATGTGCCTAACGATCGCGTACGATGCGATACAATACATGCTAATGCGCCGACAGTTAATTTTTTATTCCTCCTCCGCCTTTTCCTCCGCGTATCTTCGGCTGCACGTAGACGCAGCAGCGCGGCGCGGCTCGAGTAAAGAACACCCCATGTACACCGTGTACAGGCCCTCTCCGCTCCTTGACGTTTTTTCCGCGCTGGCCATTTATGGGTGGCGTGCCACTTGACAGGACGCACGGCGTCACGGGGTAATCAAAGCGCCATTATCCATGGGAAATTGTAACCCCCCAATCTCGCCCGGCCCCTCCACTTGCTTCCTACCTACGTATTCATACGAGCTATCGCGACGTGTCTTCTCTTTCTGTCCCCTGTCCCCCGTCGCTTCTCGTCGCGCCTCGTCCCACCGACGGCTCGATGCAGGGTGTGCATCGGCCGGGTAGTCGTTACGTAAACCCCTGACTCCCTCTTGTAACGCGTGTTACACGGCAAGGGTCGACGAGTGGCGCGGTGTCAAAGCGGAGTCAACCGCTGAAAAATGGCCGCGACTTGTCACCGAGGATTCGACGCGATCGTAACTCCTATCGGGCCACGCGACACGTCAGCTATCCGCGGTAATTATTTTCGCTATCGATACGTCGACGAGTCGGCTCGACCAAACGACTAAAAACCGTCCATGGGTCCGCGAGGAAAGCTCGGGTGCTCGACATCCAGCGAGGCAGCGGATGATGATGGTGGTGGTGGTCGATGGCGTAGGAGAGAGAGAAGGTTATAGTCGGGTTGAGGGGCTGTACCGTGGGCACGAATCCCAGCCCATGCATACCAATCGAGCGGCAACCTAACAACGGTTAACCGCAGCCAGTCGACCCGCTGCTAATCAGAAAATCACGGTACTGCGGAAACCCCCAGCGGAGGGGTTGCTGGAGAGAGGCTCCGAGGAACCTGTTCGGTCTCTCATAACGCGTCTCCACCCCCTCGAATCTCTTTCTCACACGTCCGACGCGACCTGTCGGTGTGCCTCTGGCCGCCAAACACACCAGATCGCTACGCGACTACAGGACACCCGGGGATTACTGACACCGCGCTAATTACGGGGTTAAATATCAAGGGGTTAAAGGCGAGCCGATGAAGCAGCCCATCGATTATCGGAGTCTCATTTTCCGAGCAGCTTTCCACCGTTGACGTAATCGGCCGGACGGATAAGCTTGAGGGGGCTAGATTGCCTCGCGGTGCACCGGCTGGCGGAGCAAATGATAGGGGTTGCTGGGAAAATTGCATCCCGGCCGGATATACGATCAAGCTGAGTGGCTGTGTTTCAAGTACGGCTGTTACGCGGATACGCGACTGTACAGACTTTTTCTCGATTCGAAGCTCCAAGTTCGTGGGGAAGGACGCTGGGACGGGTTCGTTGGAACCCTTGGACGAGCAAACGAATATTTGCGCTACACTTGCGCGTTAGGCGTTTCTGCGGCGGCCAGTGCCACTCGTTTCCATTCCGCTTGTCAACGACGCCGACCCTCGTGCTGGACGGAGAATTCTACGCCAACTCGGGGGTTTCGGGTCGCACGTTCACAGTCTCGCTTGAGAAGTCCATTCTCTCCCTCTCTCTCTCCGCCCGGCAGCACAATAGCGCGTCCAGTGTTTCGGAAATCGAGTCCTCAGGATTTTCTTGGCGAGCGCACCCTTTCTTCGCGCTGGCTGCGAAGTGAACGAGCGAAACGCCGATCCCACGAAGCGACTAGAAATCGACACTCGCATCGGCTACGTTTCGAGGGTGCGATCCCCTCGATTCGTCGAGTGCAGTTGGCTTTCGAGTCGAGTGCTACCTTGAAGAGGCGTTCTCCACGGGGGTAATACGCTCGCTAGAAAGGTCACTCGATACTCTGACCGATATCGTCCGTCGAGATGTTTCGCGATACCGCGAATCGAATATTGAATCTTTCAATTCTTCTTTCTATATTACTCCTCTTACATTTCATTGCGATTTTAGAGAGAACTGCAATAAACTGGGGCCATTTACCCATTTGGCGGATCTACCGGCGAGTGAGCGTCAGAAGAAGTTAAAGGCACGATTAAATGAGCCTCTCCTCGGCGGTGGAATGGTTAGACGTGAGTCGAGGGGTTGAAGGGAAGCAGAAATATCGAACCGCTTGGCGGAGGAGGACGTTTGTCCGCGCTTACCTCCTCTTTTAAGGTTCTTGTAGCGTCCCGGAAGTACGAAATCTAATTTAACCTCCCGTCCGATCGCGCCGCTTTTCCCCGCCTGGGAACTCCCCTGCCGTAGGTCTCCCGTGTAAACCGGACGCCAGGAAGAACTTGCACGATCCGGGAACTCCGGCGAATCGCCTGGGAGAGCCTGGAAGTGCTTGATTATTTCCACAAAAGCAGAAAGCAGCGGCGTTTCAAATCGCGTTATAAAACTCGCTGCTTCGCCCTCCAGTCTCCTTAAGCGCGACGGCAAAAGGGTTGCTTGATCTTTGCCCTCGACGAACGTTCGCAGTTTCAAGAAAGCGGCAGTATTTTTTAATCGGCACACGATCGGAGTGCCTTGTTGACGGACCAGTCGCAACGTTTACCCGCTACCGAAGTTTTTGCTGACCCTGATGGAAATTCCGGCGACAGGGGTAAAAATGTGGTCGGTGCGCGTGGGGGAGAGAAAAAAAAAGGGAAAGCGCGGCAGGCGTGCACCGAGGAAACTTTTCGCCAAACCGGATACAAGGAAGTTCCACCGTATTTGCGCATCCGGCCCCATAAATCTCGGACTCTTCCCGCCTCCTCGTGCCCGCTGGCCAAGTCACCGAGCCCTCACTCTGCTCCGACGAATAAATTTGCGATCGCGCTTTTTCCAGCTCGCCGTCCCTTTCGATCGCTCGGTTCCTTCGACTCAGCCGCGGGAAACGCGACCGGAGAGATCCACGGCGATTCGAGGATCTATCGGTAAATGCCGATTTACCAGTCGAACGATATTCCAATGTATCTTTTCGTCTGGATAAATAGATAGCGATAGGTACCGCACTTTTATAACGATAACAGACAGGATTGTATTAGGAAAGTGTATCGAGTGTCTCGAATCACGTTGGTAAAACAGGCATGGATCATTCAGTCCCCAAGTTTCTACCGTATCGATCGAACGCCCTCGTCGATCCTCAGAATCCCTTATTTAATGCTTCCAGCTATTAGGATGACTTTAGCTTTGTGAATTTTTTGTTTCGTCGCCGGTGTGCCTGTTTCCATGGAAAAAAAATCATAATCGCCCTCTAATCCTCGGAAGGTTCGCTCCCTCGATGGGTTCGCCATAGAGGGCAGCGATCCTCGACAAGTATTTATGGGTTATTGATGACACGGGCGCTTCCAGGATCTAAGAGGATCGCATAATAACATAATTAACGGCGCGCTGACAAATTGAATCGGTTCCGAGTGTATTCCTTTCATCGTGCCCCGTACCCCGACGCTCTCGTCATAAATATTGCATGGCGGTCCGACGGCGTCCCCGTATCAGTGGAAAATCGACCAACGTTCCACGATCGTCCCCCTCGACGCGCGATACACCCTCGAGAAATTTTCACGTGGAAAGCATGAAAAACCGATAATCTTTCATCGATCAGCATCAGGCCTGAAAAGCGTCGTTCCTCGAAAATGGAAATCCCCGCTAGAGAAAAAAGAATTACGAACGACCCTACACGCTTCTAATGGAGGTATAATGCGCGCAAAGGGGCTGATCTAACGTCGATGAAAGGATTCCGCGGAATTCGTCGGAGTAAGAATTCCAAAGCCGATTAAACTGTTCGGGTTGGTGCACGTGAGCCGTCGCTTATTTTCCATTAAAAGTTCGAGCGTTCAATGGAAGTAGTTTCTATCCGACTCCCAACAGTTTCCTCGACTACTCTGTCCTACCGGAAGCTTCTTTTTCTCGTTGGTGGGTGGTAAATTTCTGGGGGTGAAAAGTGCGACGTGGAGGAAGACCGTGCACGGGGTTAGATAAGCGGGTGGACGGGGAGCCATTAACCGTGGAACGGCGCGAAAGCAAGGAGGATATTAGAGAGGCGATCGTAGAGCGATCCGGCGATTGGCTCCGATGCAATTTCGCACGGTACGCTGGCGGCACGTCGGGCGAAGGTGTTAAATTCACTGGATGTACGTCGGACGAGCCATTCTGGGGTAGCCGACAAATCCGATCGTATTTTCATCGACGCCAAATTGGCAATATCCTCGCCGGTGACGATTCCTGAATTATGCATCAGCCTCGGGGACAGTCGCTTCGAAGTTTATCCATCCCGCTCGTTTCCATCCGCAGCCTCGACCCGTTCGACTCTCTTCCACGCGGGGAGTTTTCTGCCCTCGCAGCTTCCACCCCCGCGGCCACCCTCCCGCCCGTTCCTCTACTCGCTGCCTCTCATCCTCCGCTCGCAGTCCTCGGCTCGCTCTCCCCCGTCGTCGCTTCGCCCGCTCCCTTCCTTCGGACCCTTTCTCCGATGGAAACGTCACTTATTGGTCGAACGAAAGGGAGGAAAAAGAGAGGATACCCTCGGATCCGACCAATCACGATGAACGGTCGTGATAATGCTCGCAATATCTGCCGCGGTACAGACACCGATAAAACCAGACCTCGGCGGTGGATCCGTCACCGTTGGGGTTAAGCCGAACGCGGCCTTCTGCTGATTCTTCCACCGTCTCGCGTCTCTTTAACTGTAGCTTTCGGCTAATGGCACAGGTACTCGAAATTCCAGAGAAATTGTCCGCACCAATGTGTACCTACGTTTCGGGGGGAATCGGTATACCTCGATTAGACGTTCCCGCGGCCCGTGCAAGGAGAGTAACGAAGTAACGAAGCGTCGCGAATGGAGGAAAAAGTGAAATCCGTCGAGGATAATCGAATCGAGCATTTGGAAACGGCCCTTAAGCCTTTGCGGGAGGGGACAGACAATGGAAGGTAAAAGTAAAGCGTCGTTCTTGGAACGGAGGGCTGCTCACCCCAATAATAAAATGATAAGAACCCTCGTCCTGCCCCCCTCTCTGCCCCACTTCACCCCTATCCCCTCGCTGTTTCCTCCGGCCGGAGCTGGCTCGTATATAAATGTCGATATTATTGTAACGAAGCGCCTTTGATAGCGATTTCTCCATCCGCGCGCTCCTATTACTCAGGCCAGAGACCACGCGATCGGACAGCCGCAAATTCGTTGAATCCACTTCCGAATTTATAGTTTCCGGGTCGCGCGCCCGCGACAAAGAGAATTTTCGGTACAGCTTCTTTGTTCGCTTTTGTAATCGATCGAGCGACGGACCTTCGGAATTCCTCGCCGGGAGACACTGCCTATCGGCTCGCGTTCGATTCCATCGCTACCGGGGTGGTGCTCGCACGCGAGACGCGACGGATGATGCAATTATTAACCCGCGCTCCAACGATAGATACGAGATCGAACGAAACGGCGCGAACGATCTCCGCCAGGGAAGATCGATTTCCTGTTTACGACCATCGGCCCGCCGTTCTCTTTCGCTTCTGGAATTCCATCCAGATACCGCGGTTTCTAGCGATGGCTGGGAACGTTAGTCGAATAGGCGCATAACAGAACCAGGTACTCTCATAAACATATGTTTCTGAACATTGTTATTTATTCACGCTATACTTGCACACATTTTCCAACACTGCCTTTTCGTTTTGTGGGCGAATTGATCGCCTTGCGAATGGTAGACGTCGAATTTTCATTTAGAGCCAGAGGTGGGAACGAATTTTCCGGTTGCTTTTGCGTTTTCCCGAGCCCATCGTCGTTGCTTCGCCCCCTCCTGTTCGATTCCCTGTTCGATTCTCGCAGAGAGGTGTCGCAGGTATCTTTCGCGCGGATCACCGCGAAGTCTATTCGAATTTAGACTTGGAATTCACTTAGAAAAATTAATAGAGCGTGCGCCGAGTGTCGCGCGCCCGACGAACGGCCTTCGTCGCCTCGAAAGTGATGCGCTCGTGGCCCTCGACTTTGTCAGAGCCGGGAGCTACGACGAATTTTCCAGCTTCTACCATATTCGAAGGCTTTTCAACCTTCGCCGCGATTGCCGGCCCGGTACGTGACCAGACTCGACACGACAGAGAACGAATTTAAGACGAAAGCGCGATCTCAGACACGCGACAAAGGACACACACTAGCAGCCGGCCCATCCGCTGTACGCCTCGCGTTCTTCGGACCTTCCGAACGGTCCATGGCGAGGAATAAGCGTTGAATTTTGACGTTTGCTCGGTGGATCCTCGAACCGGGAGCAGGCGAACGAGTCGACCGGATATATCATTCACGACCATCGATCCAGGAAACTGTACATCATTATCTGATAGACTTCGAAAGAAACTGCGATCTTCTCTGCTCTGTCGTATATTTTCCGTGGCAATCGCTCGTTACAACTTTCCTGAAAAAAATCGTGAAACATGCGTGTCAGTACTTCGCCTACGATTCACTTGGAATTGAGAAGATTGCAACTCCATCTTTACCAAATTCCAGTAAATTAGAAAAAAAACTGTGAAATTAAAAAGAGAAGACTAGGGTAAACCAACCAGTAATTGACCGGATACTAGTGAATAAACATTAGGCAAAGAAATGTCAATTATTAATTTAAAAATATTATATGTTTATTAATGGAGTGTAATTGCACTTTTAATATCCCATATTTTTAGTTACGCGTATTAAGCAAACATTAATAAGTACAATTCTTATTGAAAATATACGGTCATTTACTGGGTTTCTACACGTTTTGCATTTTATAATCGTTTTTTTTTTTAATTACGATAAGAATAAGTAATTATTTTTATAGAAATTTCAAGAAAAATAAATTTAAATGCAATTTTAACACTTGTTTTGTTGTTATACATAAATATATTCAAGTATTAATCTCAAAGGTCCATAAATTCAACAATTCGGTCATTCACTGGTTGGTTTACCCTGATTGAAAAATATATATTTTCACAGAATAAGTAGTGTAGTTATTGAGTTGATATGTTTCTATTTCTGTCGTTGGTAATTTTTTCACATCTGGAGCATTTGTATTGCGCGAAACAGAAATAGGTGCAGATTCCAAATTTGCAATAAATTCCTCATTTTTTATCGCATTAAACGTGCACCAAACGATGTACATTTTTTACATTACTGTCAAAACTAAAAAACTAAAAAATGGAGCTGCACCCCTCTTGGTGCAAGGTTCTGACTTCTGATTGGAGAATGATAGATGGGATAAAGGGCGTTGATAGTTTGAAAAGGGAAAAAGCTCTTTACAATTTCCTTTTCTTTTTACAATTTTTTTTTTACATTTACAATTACCTTTACAATTTCCTTTTCTTCTTCTTCTCCCTCCTTTTGATTTTGGCATCGCAGCGTTTCTCTTTCTTGCAAACTAACTTCTCCATGGGGCAGTACATCGTATCCTTGCAGCAGACGTACTTCTCCTTCTGGGGGCACGGGGGCATCGCCATCTGCTGCGTGCTCGGTGGCTCTTGCTTCATGTCGTAACAGGGACAGGGACCGGGGTGCATCTTCGGAGGGGGTGGGCAGGGACAGAGGATCACGGGATCGGTGGGTGGTTTCGGCAAAGGTGGCGGCACGCAGATTTCCTTCTTGGACTTGGTCCCGGCTCGATGCTCCATGCAGTCTCTGTCGATTTTCGATTGGGGCACATCTGGGCAGGGTTTGGGTACGACGAACTTCGGCGCGGGGCACTTAACCGGAGCGTACTCCATCTTCGGTGGAGGAACGGTCACGATATGGTCGCATTTTCCTCTTGGGATACACGTATCCGGGCATACGACCTGCTTCTTCTTCTTCTTTTTCTTTTTCATGTCCTTTTTGGGCTCGCCCTGGCACCTGGTCTTCTTCGCGGTGCACTCGCGTTCTCTTTCGCAGGTCTTCACGCAGGAACCTTCCTTCTTAAGGTCTTGGCATATCTCCCCCAAGGCCTTGCAACTGTCCTCTTTGCTGGGCTTGGAAACCTTGGCAGATTTTCCGGACTTGCCAGACTTGCGAGACTTTCTAGACTTGCCAGATTTACCCATCGACACAGCAGAAACGTGGAGTTTTCTGAGACGATCGTTCCTGAACGAGAGAAACCCAGGTGGTGCTTGATACGTGGACATCTTTCTGTTCTTGTCTCGTTTTCCACACGGAGGGCAAGATGGGACATCCGGAGGGCATGGTGAGGGTGGCTGGCCTTGTTTGCAAGGTGGGCAGACTTTCGGGCACGGGCAAGGTGGAGGTGGCTTGGGACACGGACAGGGGCTGCACGGAGGCGGCGGTGGGCAGGGTGGCGGAGGTGGATATTCTGGACAGGGTGGGCAAGGTGGACAGACCCTCGGCGGAGGTGGCGGTGGGCAAGGCAGCGGCCTTGGGCACGGAATCGGTGATGGACAGGGTGGGCAGGGTGGCGGAGGTGGGCAGCAAGGTGGTGGACACGGAAGTGGACAAGGACATGGTTCACAGGGTGGCGGAGGCGGGCATTCTCGTTGCGGCGGGCATTCGGGACACTTCGGAGCCATTGGACACTTGGGCAGAGGTGGCGCAGGAGGTGGTGGGCAAGGTACAGGACACCTGGGCGGTCTGGGTATCCTGGGCAGTGGTGGAGGTGGCGGTGGTGCTGGGATCTTGGGGCACCTGGGGAGTTTCGGCAGTTTCGGAGGCGGAGGACACTTTCGGTAGCATATCTTCGGTGGTGGAGGTTTCTTTGGTGGCTTGGGGCACGGAGTTGGACACGGCGGTGGGCAGGGTTGCGGTGGGCTAGGGCATTTGGGGTTCTTAGGCCGTTTGCGACTGCAAGGTGGGCTGGGTGGGATACACTTCTCGAGAGGCAGACACGGCTTCTGTCGCTCGTAGGGCTGTCTACAGGGTCCGCTCTGTTGAATCTGTTGGTTCCTCGAATCCGGTGCAAATTTCGACGACGAGCTAGGTGGCTTTTTCCCTCGCTGACCCATCAACGTCGAACCACTACGAAAGTACCTCCTCTGCTCTTGCCACAAGTATCTCGTCAATTCCTTCGACAGGGAAACGATTTTTGGCGATGCCTTCGTCGCACGAGACCCTGTGCAAAAGTTCCTCGCACAGACGAGTCCCATGTTGAGTGTCCTCGATGGCGCAGCCCAGTTCCGTGCGGTGATCGATGAGTTTCCAAAGGAGGATCCCAGGCAGAACTGATTCCTCGCTCGAAGGTAGTTGCTCGGTGTTACGGTGGACACTGCGAGAAGACGCTGGGGCAGCGTTCTGTCCCAGCCAGTCGGATGGTACCTGGCCTACGACGCAGACAACAGAGATTTTGATCGATAGAAGGAGTCTGATCGTGTGTCTGACTGGTGCGTGTCCGCCGCTATCTCCACGTACCCTCTGTCTCTCAGTGCCCCGGCGCACCTAACACTTTCTCGTTTTGCACGGTTTCTTGGGTGGACACTTTACGCAGAACGGCTTCTTGTCTTGCCTCGGTTTCGCGGGATAACCCGGCGGACCCATGGGCTTACAGGGGCCCTTTGGCGGATGACAAGGGCTCTTCTCCACCCAGCCAGGCGGATCCTCGCCGCAATCGGGCTCGCCCAGTTTCAGCTTCTCTCTTCTCATACCCTGGACATCAGATCGCGCTGCTTTATATCAGGCTCTTTCTCGTCTCTGCCCCTCTTTCTCCGGGCAACCGCCCACCTCCCTCCTCCACCAACATTACCGAGAGCAAATGCCGAAAAATGGATCGTCCTCTTTCGACGATTATCGATGCCGCGCAGAAATTGTTTTTTTTTTTTTATCGACGACGATACACGCTCGCAAGGGGAAATCCGCGACGAGAGAAAGTTGCTGTTTCTAATCCGAGCAAAGCGCATTGGACATATGAGGACGCACGGCTGACATGTATACTTGGCGTGCCTCGGATGGCTCCTTGACGTTGCCAGTGTTGCCCTCGGTAATTCCGTTCCAGGAGCGTCAGAAGAATCGTCGCTTCAAGCCAGAAACCTTCTCGCGGAGAGTTTGTCCCCGATGCCTGGATCGTTTGTAGAAAGGCTTCTTGGAGGACTGCTGGGGGAGATTCGTCTGTGAATTGCCGGTTTCGGACAGCATCGCCGGCGGGGCGAAGTGCTCCATGTCCTCTTCGCGAGGTATTCTTCTGCCGGGCAGCTCCTTGGACAGCTGGCCGTAGTCTGCGCCGATGTCGTCCTCGTACTCCTCGCCTTGGGGGAAGTAGTCGTCGTTGCGTTGTCTGTCGTAGTCGAATAGGACCGTATCGCGACGCGAATCGGCGCGGCTCTTGGGGATGAAACTGGTGCTCCACGACATGGCCCGATCGATCGTAGGGAGCAAGGGGATCGTGGGTCCCTCCATGATCGCGGTCATCGACAAAGGGCCCCTGTTCCTTTGGTCCTTAAAGTGCGCGACCGATCCCTCGATTTCGCGCGCACCTCTGTCCGTCCTCTGCGGGGAGAGAGGATGATCCGACATTTTCGATTGATCTCGTTTTGGGTTTTATTTTTTCGTTCGTTTTAATCGTATTCACGAGTAAGTTTGGCGACGAGGAAGAGGCAGAAGGGAGGTGGAGCCATAGCGACGAGTCTCGCTATTAGAAATCTCTAAGGCTCTATCTTAAACACCCGTTACCGAGTGTTCGCGAACGATACAACTGAAATCTAAGGAACAGACAGTGTTTGGGACTTACTTCGATGACGTGGCCGCTCTGCTGGTGGTTGCTCAAGGGCCCCGATGTCTCCTGCAGCTGCAATACAAAGCAGAATGCACAGATTCAAGATACGAAGGGGAACGCGTGTAAGGCTGCGATAAAATTGTTCGATTAGCAGAACACACGAGAACATAAGATATAACACGTTTATTCACGCAACAGGCTCCGTTTACGCTACACGAAATTATCAGATCCTCCTCCTCCCTGAGTTGAAATATAAAATAGGGGGGAAGTACAACGACGTGTAATTGATCTATAAGCTAGAACTAAGATTTGGAAGCGACAGTCGCGAATCCCCTGCAGGATGGTCCTTTTCCACTTCCGCCCGATTTTCCTCCGTCCCCGGAGCAACTGGGCGCTCGAACAACGGGCGGACAATCGCTCTTCTTCTTCTCGACCTTCTTCGGCGCACCGCACTTATCCTCCACCTTGCAGGCAGGCTGTTTCTTCTCCTTGTGGCAGGTCCTGTCGCAGCTTTTCACGGTCTTCTTCGGCGCGTCGCACTTGGGCCTGACCTCCTTGCAGCGATCCTGCTTCTTCTCCTTGTGGCAAGTCTTCTCGCAGCTTTTCGCGGGCTTCTTCGGCGGATCGCACTTGGGCCTCTGCTCCTTGCAGCGGGGTGGGGCAGGTTTCTTCTCCCTGTCGGAGCACTTCGCCTTCGCCGGAGCGGGACATTCCCAATCGAGATGCTTCTCCTTCTGCTTCGTCTGCTTGCAGCGCGTCCCGTGGACATCGTCGCGCCAGATCTTGTCGCAAGGATCGTGCTGCGAGTGCGCCGCTCCGCAATCCTTGCAATCTTTCCCGTGAGCGTCCGGCCTTCGAAGCTTCTTGCACGGGTCCCCGTGCTTTTTGTCGTCCTTGGTGCGTGATTTCCCGCAAGTGACCTCGGCCTTCTGCTTCTTGCACGGGTCCTTCTTCTTGTCCTCCTTCTTTCCGCTCTTCTTGTCCGGCTCCTGCTTCTTGCAGGAAGACCCGTAAGTCTTCTGCGTCCTGACGTTCTTGCAAGGATCGTGATCACCGTCGCCACCGCTGTCCTTGCAACCCTTCTGTCGCTTCTTGCAGATGTCGTCGTCCTTTTTGCCCTTCTTCGGGCAGAACTTGCTGCACAACTTGTCCTTGAGGGTGGGCTTGGAGTCACCTCTCTTACAGGAGAAGAGCACTGGCTTCAAGGCGACGCAGTTGAAGACCGGCGCCGCTTCTTGAACGAACAGCGAGTCGAGGTTGTACGATGCAAGAGTCGACAAAGACCACGACCTCTGCCTCCTGAGCATCAGGTTCTCCAGGAACTGCGCGATCTTCGACGACATCTTGCGCATTGGCTTCCGAGGCTCTTCGATGATGCTAATCGTATCGCAGTCTGAATCGTCGATGCTCGACGCTGCCAGTACCTTCTCGTCCGTAGCTTCGGGCTCCAGCGACTGGTGAACAGAGCTAGACTTCTCCACTTGAAATCGCTCGGGAGACTTCGAACCTCCACTGAGCTTTCTTTGAGTCGGTCCCTCGAGACGTCCTGGCGCTAAGTCGCTCATGGAAGTCGAAGCGTTCAGTCTAGGACTCTTCTCGCAAGGATTGTCGTTCTCATTTACTTCCTTAATCACCTTCTGATTCCGAAAGCAACCCAGTTTGCCTATCTTGTAACTCTTGTACCTGGAGTCACGGTAACCATCAGCCACGTCACTGTTCTGAGCATCGAGCAGCTTGGAAAAGAACCACGTGATGGACGTATGTCTGTGGTGAACCGATCCATACAACGTCCTTGGCTTCTTGTCCGAAATGGCGGCTGGTATCGTCCAGTTCCTCGACTTCCTCTCGCTGCTTGACTGTTTCTCGAATCTCACGGGCACCAGTTCCGAGGTCCTCGGCTCCTTCGGCCTCTTCGATCGAACCTTCTTCTTCTCCATTCCCATCGCCAGTTCGTCCATCTCGATCAAGTGCTTCTTCTCCACAGTCTGGTCAGACGATGCGGCGATCAGCTTACTAGCATCCTTCTTCCTCGACTGACTCCTCTTGCACACCTTTTCCACGGTCCAGTTCCTCGACGTCGACGGAATATCGTTGGCATTCCTCGAACAGCTTTCAGGACATTTCTCAACATACGTGCCGTCTCTCGCCGAGGGGCTCTCGGCTGTAAACGCCGCGAAACTCGAGAGCTGTCGCCGGGACGCGTCGTTGACGCTCCTCGAGCAATCCTTGCGAAGGTACGACGCGAGATTCGGCAACTGTCTATAGATCTCGGACACGATGCGACCGCTGTGCAGGAACTTAGCGGGCCCCATTTCACCGAGAACTCGAGGACCTCGTGGCTTGTTATCCCCCTGAGGACAGACGGAGAGACGACTTCAGTGACCCGGCGCTTCTTTCTCTTTCGGAATCCCTCAGAACGGAGGAGGGGATAGAAGATGGTGATCGAGCAATGTTTCCGTGTTTCGGTGAAACGATCGTTAATCGAACTTTGACGTTTGTCAGAGAATTTTAGCACCGTGCCGCGGTCCCCAACCCCCGTCCATCGTCTCTCGTCTTGCACTCTCTTTCTCGGGGCAAAAGGATGTCGCAAAAGAACGTGCACGCTTGCACGTGGTTGGAATAAGCCACGACCTCGAGCCAACATACCGTTAAGGGGCGAGCAGTTCCCTTCTTCTTTTAAAAAATTACACTGTTCGGCGCAAAAGAATCGTGTTTCGTTCGCAGATCGCTTAAGGACGTTTCCAAGTACTTTAACGCGCGTTCGACGAGCATATGTAGTCTAAAAAACGAGTCTCGTCGATGCTTCTTCGTATTTAACTTGAAATCTCTTGAGAAAAGAGGAGATTCGAGAATCTTCCATGAGAGTAAAATCCTCCAGCGAATGTTTATCGTCAAACGCGCGAACATTCATACACCAGGATATTGAAAAACCGTTCGCAGCCATTCGAAGCAGTAATTGCAAGGCTTCTCGCGAGTAATTCCGTGGATGGAAAAAAAGATCGCAAGGGGGATAAATGGTCCTCCTTCCCGAGGCAATCCCTGTCTTCCTTCGTTGACGAGGCGACGATAAGACATTCCGGATGAACGAAAGTACTCGCGACACGGATTTTCCACGCGTTGAAATATGCATTCTTAGAGTCGCCCCGCCAGCTTTCATCCCTATCCTCCTCCTCATCCTACTATCGCCATCGGCGCGGCGCCGCGTCGAAGAAACACGCCGCGACACGTGGATCTCGCTCATTCGCGAACCAATCAACTAATGAAAACATCCGTGCTATTGAATTTCTTACGGAACGCAGTTTTCACTCGATCGATACGACTTCCTATCAACGATATAATATATGATACAATCTCTTACCTGGGATACTATCTTGTTCGTCTTGGCAGCGTGATCCACGGCGCATTCTTCGGCGATCGGCAGATGACGCAGAGCTTCGACAAGTTCCTCGGTTTCGTTCTATCCGATGGAAAAAAAATTCAATTAATATCAAATTCGTAGTAAATGCTAGAAGGTTCTCCCGTCGGATTATCGAGAGGTTCTGTACCTGGGGAATGTTTGAGACGCGGGTAGAGAAGCAGCGCACGGGTTCCTGCAAGGCTTCGCTCTGTTGACCGTCCTTACCGAACCGAGACTTCTCCAACATCATCAGCATCCGCGAGTTCTGATTCAACGCGCGATCATTGTTTTCGTAAGAGAGAAAGAGAGAGAGAGAGGCGTCGGACTATTAGCTCCTATACGTCTGGGTCTAAGACTCGAGGGCAGGATGCAAATAAAATACTTACGTTGGTATTCAGCGGTTCACCGTTGGAGAAGCTGTGGAACCTGGGTGGGATGGAGGAGAACGTCTTGTTGCATGCGGCCACGTCGTACAAGGCGAGCACGTCGAGTTTCGAAGTTTGCTTGAGCATCTGCGACAAGGATCGTCCTATTTCACCTCCGGCCATTACCACCTGCATGGGCAATTCAATGGAATCGGTTATGACCAAGCTGGGCTGTCATTCGATGATAAACGAAAAATATGGAAATCCTCGCGAAATTCGCGCACCTTTGCGTTCTCTTCACCAGCGTGGTATCGGCGCTGACCGATGGATTTCACGATTGATTTTGCGGCCCGGGAAAACATTGTTATTTCTGTTGGTGAATTACTGAGAATTTTTTAACGCCTTCATCGGGCGTCCGACATGTCCAAACTGCGCTGATCAGCGACTCTCGTTACCAAGCGAAGCCGCTGTTGGTGCAATTGTTTCGCGTCGTTTTGGCAAAGCGTGCCATGCATTAAACAAAATGAAAATCGCTGACGATCGTCTCGACAAACCTGGTGGATAGATAATATTTTGCGAACGAGATTGGGAAGCAGTCTCTTGGTCTTGGCGTATTAGGGATCTTTTCTTTCGTCGGGGGTGGAAGACTCGTAATTTGAATTATAGGCGGTCATAGGGAACTTATTTCGGTGCATCCATCTTCCTAGTACAACTCCAACTTCCAGGTGGAATAGGAATCTGTAGTACCGACGAGGCAAACAGCCTGTGCTCGTAGGATAACGTCACAGACTAGGTATAGAATAGACGTGGTATTAAATGCATTTTTCTCACGCGAGGTACAGAATAAATCTAACATTTTATGGACTTTGGCGGTCCAACTGTGACTGCCTTATCGATCTAGAAATTCGAGACTGATTCCAGTGCCCTCTGTTCTTGGACGATGGTCAGTTAACGACTATTCCGCGAAGGAGCATTGATGGCAAAGGGAAAATGTGTGTACGTGGAAATGCATGTGATTTGTCTAAGAAACTAGATTTTGTAAAGAACTAGATTTTACTGTCAATTTCTATGTTATCGTCCTAGGATTCCCGACCAATTTAGTGTCGCATGCAAAGTTGCCGGCCAAGTCTCGAAACAGATTGTAACGCCACGCGTGGTAGGAATTAGCATCCGAAACCTGTGATTTACAGATGATTCCATCAGAGTAATAATTTAAAGATCCCCTTTTCGATCGAGTTACTCTTATGGACAAGTAGACCAGTGCTTTACCGGTTCAGTTGGGATTCACAAATTCAATTCGTTCCCTTCGCAGACAGATATCGTTCGATTCTCTTCATAACGCCTCTTCCAATCAACGCGCGTCAATTACGAAGAGACGAGATCCCCGATGGAACCAAATTCATTAATAACCCGATTGCATTGCCACTCGATACTTGCTACACCAATAAATCCATGTTGTCGGAATCCAGATAACGCGAGTATTAATCTTAATCGCCGATTAAACGGGAGCGCGGGTAATTGAATTGCCAATAAGGACTTCGAATCGCTTGGAATTACACGAGCGCGCGTTTCAACGTTCCTATTTCATATTTCAAGGATCAAGGATTCGTAAGAAATCGGCGACAAGGATATAGAATCTTTACAAACTTTTTATTTCACTTATTTAATGTATATAAAGGTAGATTTTGTTGCGTTTTCCTCGAAGCAGCGGCACACAGAACATTTTCCTCTTCTTTCTCCCCTTTAGTATCCCTCATTCGAGCAAGTGAATGTGTAATCGGGGTATTTCTTTTTCAGTATACTAGCGGACATCTCGTGATCCGCTTGTCCAAAGCCCTGCAACCAAACGCAACATCAAAATAGGATATAGTTTGCGCAAATATTAACGACCCTGCTGATAATTGCAAATCTGTCAGCCCCGCCACCTCCGTCCTCTCTTTTCGTTCACAAAACCCGCCAGGAAACAATCAGTTTTCAAATTAATCTCGATCCCCGATTGTCGCACAAAATGAAATAAAAAGTTATCACCCCGGTAACGTTAAAATTGCTTCCGCTCCAGGCACGCGTGGATCCCGGAATGCAAGTTTGGAATTTCATTCGTCGAGACTCTTGATCCGCGACTCGTCAATTTTCCGTATCTTTTAAAAGCTTAAATCAGACTACATTTTGGGAACAGATTTCGACTAAAGTTTATTATAGCTCGAAATGCTTTGCAGCCTCGGGAGGGAGATTATAAATAGCCTTGGGAGCAGAGGATGGATGAAATTAGTTTAAAATGCTAATCGTTCAAAGTTGGGGACTCGCGGTCGCGGATACAATCATCCACGTGCCAAGTTTGCCCTACAAACACAATTTCAAGCTAAATACCATCTTATCTACCGCACTCCCCCGTTTAATTTTCATCTAATTCCGATCCCCCCCTGACTTTTACGCTCGACTTAATATCGAGTCAATATTGTACCAACGTCTCGCCACAATTATTCATCACCGTTGCGCAAACGTTCGCCAAATTTCAGTATTCAGGCTCTAATCGCCCAGCAACTCGAAAATCCCATTTGGCCGTTCGCCGCGAGGAGGCTTTCGATCATTCAAACATCCCGGCGAAATTGACTTTACGCTAAGTGAAAACTTGAACGAGATCCTACGGGGTTTCTGCGGGATTCTAATTTTCCAGAAACTGTTTTCGCAAGTCACTTCGATTTTCTTTCCCGAATGCAAGGGGGAAATAATTTCGCCTCTTGCGTCACGACTGATCTGCGCTATTTGCTTAAAGGGTGTGACTCTCGTAAACCCGAGGACACCGAGCGGGAACCTAGCCAAAATGAAATCGACTTCACGTTTCCGCGATTCCAGCTGGAAACTTAGCCGAGCGGATTCAAGGTTTACGACGTTTACATCGTTGGTATCGCGGGATCCACTACTGACCCGCCAAAAAATCGAAAGGATAAACTGCACGACTCTACGCTCAGAAACGCTGATCGATAATCCACGGAGAATCAGAAACGACAGCAGAATCGTCTTGAAACAGGGATTCTGGCGAGTGTGAAGCGTCTATCGATGTCCCAGGGGCGCAAACGAATCGCGAGGGAGGCTCGTTAATCGATTAGATCGGCGAGGCGACAAGCAGGTTCGTTAGGACGTATTAATTCTGCAACTCGCTTGAGAGTGTCCGTAGAGTTTGATGGTCTTGTCGTCGGGGTTGTGCTCGATCCTTCCGCCACCCACACATTTTGCGCGCAGCTCTGGAAACTGTTCCAATTGTGAGACAGTCTCGTCGAATATGTCCGCTGAAACAGAAGAACGAGTCACTCGTTAACACGGCACGACGGAAATCTTGGATCAGTTTTACTGGAACCTCTATTCTTCAAGATTTCCAGCATCATTACAAGCGTACCAGTGATCAGGCTTCGCTTAAATCGGCCACAATCGCGCCTCAACCACGGAATAGTCTACCGCAGTTGGTTAACTCGTTCCCGATAATATCTTTACGAGAGCATTAAAGAAGGGAAGCTGCAGTTACGATACAACTAAGGAGGATTCAATCTGCTTCTTCCACCGAAGGATGCGTCGATTAAATCTTTACAACCGGCGCATCTGTCCCGGCGAAAGTATCTTGAACGTGGTTAGCAAAGGAAGTCGCGGGATCGGGGCCATTTTCGAGTTTCGCTCCCGTAACACGGCAATGCGAATTTCAAGTTGTTTTATAGACAAAGTTTCGCTCTGCCAGCCGACATTACCTGAGAGGCACGGTTACGCCACAGAAGCTCGAGACTTGGGCCAACTCACGAGCTTTGTTCGCCACGCAAAGGTCGCCAGCATTACCGAATTCGGTGCACGCGTTTTAGCTAAGCCACGCGTGGCCCTGACGTCCTTTGAAGCGGCCCGAAGCGCAAAGTATCGCGTGTTAACGTCACGAACGCTATCCGGAGGCCTCTGTGCGATCGAAGAACTTTCGGAGAGGCGCAACACGCGAGTAACCGACGAATTGGATCAATCGAAGCTAGAACGTGTTTGGGATGAGAGCATCGCGGATCCACGAGTTTCCCCTTTTCGACAATTACTTGAGAGTACTCGGAAACGTTCCCTCCCTTGTTCCCTATATTCTTCGTTGATCTCGCCTGTATCCTCGTACAGTTCCGCGTCTCGCTCGACTCAATAGTGTAGGAGAAAAAGGGAGCGCGAGCAGGTATCTCGTGAGCGCGGAGAGTAAAAGTTACAACGATGACGAATCGCGAAAAAGGATTTCCAGTTCGCGAGTGGATCTTATGAACGCGGCTATGCTCCGAATAATCGAATAACTTCGCCGGGACAATTCAGGCAACCCATGCATATTAAATACGATTTTATTGTCTCGTGTCCAGCCGGGAATGTATGTACATAAATTCCCTGGAACGAAACTGCCGTCGACGTTGAAGCCACGCGAAAACATCCACGTCGAAATCGCCGAGGACACGATATATTTCAAGTGCGCAGTGAATTTTCCACGCTGCCCCTCGCGGACCGATTACTTCGATTCGTTGGGTAAAGTCGTCGATTCGACAAAAAAACTCCCCCAAAAAATACACCGAATGAGGGAGCAATGTAAACGCGAGGATGTTTCTCGATGGAAAAGCGAACAAGTGAGAAACGAGGCGTTCAGGCTTTCTCGGGTCTCGTCTTCTGACCTCGTAAAACTTTGAAGGGAGAGCGTTTATCTTGGTCCATCTCGCCGGTGCGTACCCCATTAATTCCACCCTCCCCCTAGAACTTTAGGCGAGGAGAATCGGGAGGGGCGAGCGGACGAAATAAAAATGAAAAATAAAGATACGCTGGTACGTTGGCACGCAGTTTTTGCGAGAAAAAATGTAGGCTCGGTAAGCTGGGTCGCTCGAGGGTTATTGTCTCTCTTGGTCCCTGATCAGAAGGAATGTAACCGCGTGCGCGAACCTTTCGCGACTGAAATCGAAGTTATAAGGGAAAAGAAGGTGAACAGTGAATGCGATAGCTTGTCGTTTTGAAACACCTTAACAAGAACCCTGTATAAGGTCCCTTGGCTTGCAAGCGTCGTCCCTTAACGCAAGATTAATATTAGCTCGCACAGACTTCCGTGCTCCATCATACACCGACTATCTTCGCAGTCCACGAAGAGACCGATATACTACCTACGTAAACGTGTTCCGTGTGTAAATCGCGATACGCTCGGGCGAGGAAAGGGCGATAGTTGGAAATTACCAGAAATCAATAGGGAAGGGGCAGCCGGTTTCTCTCAGTGGGTACTAAAAGCACGAACGGGTAAATCACTAAGTGCGAAACACGGTAGAGGTACAAGGCCAAGTGGCTTCCGGTGGCTAGGTGAAAGAGCTCAGGCCAGCTTCCGGCACGAACAACTCCCGCCTGATCTCCTGTGTGCATTTTGGTTAAACGCATGATTCCAGTTCAAACTAAACCCGCGGAATTCCAGCTGCGCAGTCTGGGGAATCGCGACGGGGCGTGGGTGTTGGCCCTGGAATTTGCCGAAACATTTTAGCGAAACAAGCGTCGGTCGATCGACGAGCAGGCTGGAAACGTGGCTCAATTATAATCGGCGAGCACCGACAAAGAGCGTGGCGCGTGAAAAAGGTCGAGGGAGGTTAATTAGGGCGGCATAATCATTGTCCTCAAGTTCATTATCCTGGGCGAGGGGGCGAGAAGCCGAACCCTGGAGACGGATCACAAAGGCTATGGTATCCTCGAAGCTTAACTATCCCGAGCGTCCCGACAATACGAGGTTCATTTCTAATTAGGAGCTTCTGGGGGATATTCTCGCGCGCCCCATCGACTTCTCGGCGCTCGTCGTCGATTATTAGGACCGGCACGAATCCTGTGAAGATCTACGCGTCCTTGGCACGTTGGATCCTCGGAGGCAATTAAGAAGCGCGATTCGACGGAGCACGCGACGCGCGCCAGCCGCTCTCGATCCATCGATCGCGCGACGCGATATTTGATCGTGTCGCGTGCGCAGGATAATCTCCTCCCGGGAAATTTGTTCAGCCCTCTCGGCGTCCGATTCCTGACGAACTAGCGAAAACTGACACGCGAGCATGAATCGCGGCAGACCAAGCATCGTTTATGCGGCCGTGTTTGTTTTGTCATCGACTGGGTAATCCTTCAATTTCATTCTCCGAGCAGCTCACAGCTGTTGGCGATAAGTCAATCCCTCTCGGATTCGTTAGAAGGTACGTTCACCGTTATCGAGGGGATGCTGAAGACACCGGCGGCGTTGGCTGGCCGCAGTGTTTTCCTGCGGTTCCGTCCGCGAGGTTAAACTGTTGGAAACTCCAGTTCCAGATGGGAACAGCTGGGAAAGTCGGCGAATCGAAGTCCAGGACCGAACTTCCGCTGCTCGACAAAGTTTCGGATAAAACGCAGCTGTGGATTCGACGAGGAAGAATCGACGCTAGCCTTAATATCCGTTCATAGATGCCTCTGAGAATCGACTCGTCGATGTTATATATCTTCCTGGCGTCCTTGCTCTTCACTGAAAAGCGAGCCCTTTAAATCGATCGGTTGGACGCGAGGCGACTTTTCTCTCCGAGCCTGAGGATCTCTTAGAAATCATTAGAGACTCGATGAACTTGGAGACAATCCTTTTAGAGGAGTAGACTTCTTCGAACGCGTCTAAAACTCACGTGTACCCAAGACCCATTTAACCTTTGCCCCGGCTGGGCTAGTCTCCCAGCGTTTGAAAATAGTTCAAGATATCCCGGACCATCTTTCCATTGACGAGATTACTTTTTATGGCGCCGGTACTAGGTGCTTCCCGCGAGGCAAGTTCGTACTAGAGTACTCGCGCTGATTCGTGTGAAACTAGAGATCGAGAGACAACGTCGAGGAGAGATGCTGCCTTCAAAATGCATTACATACCTCGGCGGCCGTGAATCTACCCTGTTGATTTTCTCGCTCGTCCTCCCTCGCTTTCGGAGCCTCCACATCGCCCAGCTGCGTGCCTCCACAGCGCTAACTTTCATTGGAGACCTTGCTCCGAGCTAATTTTCCCCGGGTCGGCTCACGCGAAGTTTTTAATCGGGTTCACCTGGAGTACCCATGACTTTGTTCAAGGATCATCCTTAATTCAAATGCGCGGCGAAGATCGTCGGAGGATAAGCCCAGCAGCCACTACGAGGAACGTTGCTTTTGTTGAATGCTGCGTCTCCCTTCTCTCAGTTCCATCCCTTACCTCGCGCTGTCTCTCTGACATTGCGCGAAATTAATTGTTCGCGTTGCCCGTTCAAAAGACACTCCTACTGACTAAAACGCGTGCTCTTTCAAGGGAGCGAATCCACGCGACCCTGTATTTTAAACGACGCCCTGGAACTTTAAAAGTTAAGCGTTGTGGGGCCAACGGGGGTGGTTAAAACTCGAAGGAAAAGAAAATTAGTAGGTGGAGACGCGGAGGACGTTTGAAGGTCAGCCGGCTGGGTTAAACGCCGAGATCGTCGCGTACCGCGGAGGCTTCGTGAAAACTGTGGAAATGAAGCGAGCCTCGTAAACGTAAATTCCCTAACGTAAATAACAGGTGTGTCGTAACCAGAAGAATGTGCGTCACGATTGGACGGGCTCCCCCGCGCATCGGTCACAGCTGGGGAACAGTATTTTCAGCGGGGACCGGGACAGAAATGGAATAAGAATCGTATTTGTGGGAAGGGTGAGTTATGAACGCTCCAAGACGACGCGGGGATGGAACCACCCCTCGGTGGAGTCTCGAGTGAGAAAGAGCCCGTGGAATCGACCTGTGGCTAGTGCTCGCAGCCCCCGACCAAGAGACACTCCTATAATGATTGGCGGAATCTCGCCTGGCAATATTTTACGGTGTAATCGAACACCTGCCCGGTCCCTGGCAAACGATCGTCGAAAAGGGGACGTGGAAATGGCTAACTACACGTGGTCTGTGTGCCTCGCGATACACCCACCCTTAGTGGGTGGTCGAAACGAAAGGAATTACACGAGACGTAGGGAACAAAGATCCTATTGAAAGATTCGCGAGGAAAAACGTACGTTTGCCCTTTGGCTCGTAACCGTGGAAAGTCGATTAACCGCGGATACCAGTGATTCTATCGCGAAACGAGGAATAAGCGAGGTCGCGATCCGATCGATCGGTTTCCCCTCTTTTGTCGCCTCTTTCATTATCATCGATCCTCTCCCCAGAGTGATTTGGCCCACGAACAAATTGCCCAGGTAAATCAATGGTAACGTATACAGGCTTGTCCAAAAGTTTGCCTATCAGAAAGTTGACAGTCATCGAGGCTTACGATCCTCGGCCACGAACAGTCGATAATGAAATATCCACGTGGCGCGAACAAATGAATTCCAACTCGCCAAGAAGTATTAGACGGAAACTCGCGAGATCGATGTTCCCTAAAGTTCGTCTCTCGCCAAGTTTCCGCTGGCGTGACTCGCCGGAAAGTTGACGCGAAAAATTACGGCGTCGCTGAAGATTTTCCGAAACTTTGCCAGCTTCTGTCCTTCCGTCGATTAGGTGTCATTGCAGTTTCCCTTTTTTCCTTTGAGACGGAACAAACTGCGCCGCGTTACGCGTTTTTTCTTTGCGAAGATCATGTCCAAAGTGTCGGGTCTAGGCTACTGGTAAACGCATAAAAATTCATTCTTCGAAGCTTGCAGAGATATTCTCTGTATAATAAGTTAACACGCGTGTACACTGATAGTGGAGTGTAATCTTATCAAGGTCCGGAAACATGGCTTTCGTTTCAATCGGAAGGGCTGCTAATGGGCAATTCGTATTCCATCCTGCTCGAGTATCGCCGAAAACGTAAAAGCCTGCCATCGCTTGCACGTCGAACTGTTTCCAATTTACTTAGGCAAACATGAGGGTTAACGCGTCGGCGGGTATTCCCCGCGAACGGATGGCTACGTGGTCGGAATTGCGTTCCTGCCGCTAGCTCGACGATGATAATTAACGTGTGCCTGTGATTAGGTCGGAACTAACGCGTTTCCTTCGATTCGAGACGGATCTTATCGTTCGGCGTGTTCGCTCCGCGATAAGGCGCGCGTCGATCAAAACGCCTTCGCGAAACAATACAGGCGACCAACGTCCCAGTGCACCGCTCGATCCGTGTCCATCAGCGTTGTCGACACAATTACCATAGTCGGGGGAATTGGAGAGACTCCTCGGGCTGTTTCCAGCTGCTTCCCGAGTCCACGAGACGCTCCTTGTTCTCGGATCTAATTTCCAATCGATTCGCCTCGCTAATCTTTCCTCCCCCATCTCCCTACCCCCCTGTTTAGCACTTGTATACTATCTTCCACTCGCATTATGCCAGGACCTTTGATCGCTCACGTCCGCTTACGCTCGTCGGGCCAATGAATAATGCATGCCGGGGATTGATCGAGCTTTTCACTGTCCCACACGCGAGTCCGCAACCTCGTTTCCCCGTAAAATCGGATGCGATCACTCAGCATCCCTTCTACGTAATTCGCGCGACGACAGTGGCCGTTGCTGAACGTATCGTCGCGTTGACTGCTGGTTGTCATCGAATTACAGACGCTTTGAAAGCTGCGTCGCCTATTTGCTCGAATATTCACCGTTTAGCGAAAACAGCTGCGGAGAAATGAGAGTCCTCGTAGAAAACGTTGTAAGCGCAAAAAATCAAATGCATACTATAGTATTATCGTTGGCACGTGGAATATTTTCCGATATATTTTTTCTTTTTAATTTTGACACTTACTCAGTGTTTTCTACAAGGACTCCAAATGAGTTTCACAGCGAATTCGGGTGTTCGCGGGGTCGTGGCGTGAATTTCGAGTATCTCGACGTTTCGATTCGATTGGGGTGGCCTTTTCTCGCGTCGATTTGATGGATCACTTGACGGATAAAAAAGCGAGGCCGTGCCTAAACACCGGTGCCCGGTATTTCGGGCCATCCAGGGAATCGATAATTATCCACGGCGAGGAGGGTGAAAAAAGCCTGCGAGGAGGGTGCCGGCAGCCTGGGGAAAAGTGCCCGTCGACTTGGCGCAATATTCTCGGCTCGTTGAGACGATACCGTCGGCACACACGCGACCTCGAACTTTCCGCGCGTCACAGCGAGCCGGGAGCCGCGAGATCCTCGTCGAGAGCACTTAAAGGGAGCGCAGAGGAGCCGCGTTATCCAAAACAAGTGGCGTCGCTTAGGTAACACTATCAAAGAAAATGTCTTTTTAGCGGTTTGTTTGGCCTCGAAGGGAACGCCACCTTTTCATAGCTGCGAGCACCGATCGCGGCGGCTCGAAGCGCGCGATTCACGTTTGCTTATTGTAAGAAAGCGCCTGCTTATTGTAAGAAGTTCTCGAAGCACACAGGCGATAAGCTGGTGTTTCCAGCGAGCGAAGAGCCTCCTGACACGGCAGACGTTTCGCGAGCAGGGGGCACCTCGACGCCTGCGTCGGCTGGCTCAGTAGTCGGCGAGCCGTGCTGGACGTCGGACGTCGAGCACAGCGCTGAGCTATACTACTCGTTCGCGAGCCTAACCCCCTGACCGCGCTCCTCGACTCTATCTCGATCAACTTTTCGAGCTAATCCTGCGAATACTCGAGAAAGTGCGCGCCCCTGGCTCGTCAGCTTTCCACCCTTCGACGGTCGCCTTGAACTTGCATGATTAAACCAAGAACCGATGAATTGATGATAAGGGAGCCGAGTCAAGGTCAAGGTCTCCGAACTAATCCGAGAAGGGCATGCAACACGTTTCGCGGGTTCGATCCCGAGGAACGTTCGTAAACTGCGAGGCCACTCGGAGGGGGGTGATGGTGGTGGTGGCGATCGGGTAGGGGTCCCGTTACCTGTATCCCCCAACGTAGCTAATCCAGTGTCGATTGGATTTCTGTCGCGTTCGGTACGTCGTTCGTTTGTTTACGCGACAGTGCGGAGTCAGTGATCCGGGGACTCGCGCCAGTGCTCGTAAGTAAAGCAAGACAGTGCACGCGTCCAGAGGAAAGCGGTATCGATCCTTACGATTCCGATCCACCGATAAAAAAGTGATCCGGGAACAAGCTTCGGAGATACCTTTGAAGACTCGCGTCCAATTTCTACAGAGTAGTCACGCTTTTCTATTCCATTCCGTCTCGGGACGATCGCAGCAGGATCAAACGGAGTTCCTTATCTCTGAGCGCTAATGAACAGCAGAGAAGCGATCTACCCTCTCGCGCTTCGACTTTCGCGGTGTTCAAACGCGTCTGCGACTCGATCCTAGTCCCAGAGGGCGTTTAGCTTCCCAGAAACCTTCGCGAGATTTTTAAGTCTTTCGAAACCGGAGTGATTTCTGTTTGCCGCGCTCGCGAGCGTTGCGAGAGCTTCGCGGTAGCTTATTTACCGACAAGTTGTCACGTTTCCGAGGTGCGGTCGCTTGACCTGTGCAAACTAGCAGGAGGGTGTATAAGCGTTCAAAGAGCTCGCGCGTCTGTCCGTGTGTGTATCGATAACGCCAGCGGTTTAGCGACACGGCCGTATCTCGCGGGAAGAGGCACTCATGAGAAATAGATGACACGGCTGGCACGCCGTGGTCCATGGAATACAAAGACGCGCCGAAAACTGGGGGGAAATATATTTTGCTTAATTAATTACTCTCCGTGGGAGTAATTTATCGGGCTGGTGTTAAAAGGGGTTTGCTCAGCTGTCATTGCCAGAAGTACGTGCCTACAAATTAACTCGTGATTAATTTAGTCCCGGGCTTCTTAGTGTTCTTTCGACGGGGGATCATTCTCCCGTATGTAAAATTTCGCGAACGCAGCGGAAATTAGGTGGGCGATTTATCATCGCAGGATAATCGGTTTTCATATATCGAAGGCATCGCTAAGGTAACAGAATTAATATGATCTCTTCGAAGGTAAACAGCAGCTTACGTTATTCATCGCGTCTGATTGCTAGGTGAAATCGCTTTAATCGGATAGTCGGTGTAATCTCGCGTGAACGGATTACCCGTCGAAAATCTCCGGGCAGGGGAAATTTGTTTCCTGCCCGGAGCGCGGAACGCAGTT